>CM002532.2:14724837-17204837 GCA_000338895.3 Oryza meridionalis | reverse complement strand
AGGGATTTACAGGTTGACAAGGAGTAAAGATGTTTTAATGGGATATTACAATTTCTAAAGAATTTCTCTTTTTTTTCCACATCTACACATACTGTGAAACAGTGGCATGAACTTGTCAAAGAAAAAACATTGGGAGTACTTATAAACCACTAGCCAGCAGCATATTGACTTAAACAACACTCTGCAAATATTTTACTAAGCACCATGAGGAATGTGCTTCATCAGTGCCACCCCAGAACACTCACCTCAGTTGAGGACTCCACAATTACCATTTCTTAATTACTTTTACCACCAGCTGACTCTGTAAAAAAACATTTTTGCAGTACATACTTCAAACCAAAAACCTGAGGTCAATCATTCACACTAAACTGCTAGTACATAAATTTGGTTCCAACACTATTTTACCCACTACCCCACAGAAGCTCCTCCTTTTTCCAAAGGGCCCCAAGTGTTACTATTAGGAGCTAGGGGTTTGGTGTGCAATTGAACAATGTTAATTGCACACTTGATCACCGTTACTTTTTTCAGGGTGGTGGGCAGAATTATTGCACCCCATCATGTGACTAAGGCGAGACAAATCCAAGCAGAAAAGGGCTCCACATAATAGAACCAAAGGCAAGTGTCACTCCAAATTTTGGGAGCCCCTGAAATAGAAGAGAAGAAACCCAATCAAAAGCAGAAGAGTTACTAATGTCTTACCGGCCCCGGAGTCGTCGGGTCAACGAAGAAGAGGCAAAGATTCTCCGTCATAATGCGTGCTGGCTGATGGCGCAACCGTGCATGCATGTATATGTGTGTGCTTGCTCTGTTTCTGAAGATTCTGAATATTGTGGTGTTTTGCTTTGCTCACTGTAACATTTTTATTTTTGTTAGCTTCTGGGACTCTTACTAGAAAATGGAATGAGCCAAACAGTTGCAATATTTATGATGTTTACCTTTCACAGTTCTGATGTTTGGATTTGTAAGGTTTAGTAGTAGGCAGGATTCATGTTTACAACGAAAGCCAGCCTAGAATCGTGAAATTTCGAGGTCTCGACGAAGAAGGATAGTGTATTCCAACCGGAATTTCGAATGGTCTTCAAGAATTTAAATTTGAAACATTAAATTTGATCGAAATGAAATTCGACAAACTTAGATTGAAATTGTCAAGAATAATCATGTACATACCTTCAGGGGTCAATCGGAAAGGTGAACCTTGGTGGTAGCTAGTAAAATGTGGTAGAAAAACTCTTGGAATCAAGTGAATTTTGAATAGGGGAAAAAAGTGTCAACGTCTAGCTCAGGAACTATCTGTAGCGGTTGGTGGTGTCAATGTCCGGATTGCAGTTGTCTCGGCCTCAAAATGTTCTGGAACGAGACACTACGCTAACGTCCTGGGTTAGGAAGGGGAGAATGGTCCACTGTACTGGTTCTTGGATCAGTCTGCTACCACCTGCACTGCATCTACCATCTCCCAGCAGCAAATCATGGGAGCAGCTACAGTATATTTTTTTAATTTTTAATCTCTTCCATCTTCTCCTTTTGAAAAAGGAGCTACAGCGAGAGCAATGTTGCAAACATTGAAAAAGATGCACGAATTGCAGGCAGTATCTCTTCTCCTTTCTCGCTTTACCGTCACTTTTGGAGCCTGATTTTCCATCAATCACGCCATCTACGGCTTCCTTGCTGCTATTGCATCTGTCGGTGTTTTTCCTCGCTAGACATTTCTTACCATATGGTTGCTTATTTACAGTTTCCAGTAGAAGACAGAGTTAGTCGGTAAACAAATTTTAAATTTTAAAACTTAATTTTAGAATTAATTTTGATTTTTTAACTATAGATTGTTTTTTAGCACTTGCTTTTATGTCACTAATACAATACATATAAAAGTTTTATACATAATTTTTTTTTACTGCTAGTAACAAACGTTATGGTTTATAATTAGTACCTATGAATATTTTAAGTAGAACATGAGAACTGTGATGGGATGATGGCGCTGCAGTGCTGCACAAGTTAATTATGCAGATTAATCAACCAGTTTTTTTAAACAAGATTAATTAACCAGGTCTGGCTGTCCATCTAAACTCTTGTTTGGTTCTTAATTAACATTGTCAATTTATCTTCACTCATAACTCACTTTAGACGAATGTGACTTGCCACACTTTTTGTCCTACAAGTTATAAGCCACACGTGTAGCAAAGTTAGACAAAAATATTGAATCGATGACATGTGAGGTAAAGTGTTAAGAAAGTGTGGCTTACCACAACTATAACAATAAATCAAATATAAGACTAAGAAGGACGTGTTAGTCTAAAATGTGATGTGATAAAGTGAAAGCGTTGAACCAAAACCCCTAAAGCTGTTGCATGCCTACAAAAGCCTAGATGGTAAAAAAAATTTACCTGGTGCAACAACGATTAGACGGCAAAGGGACAATCTCTAAGGCTAGATTAGCAGTTACTGTATCCTAGAACAACTGATGGGATGTAAATTGTCCTCATGACACAAAACAGAAGACCACTTTTTGCACACCACTATTTTAGTTTGAATCACCCAACCAAAAAGCACTGCTGCTGCTGAGGAACGGACAAGCAAAGAAGGTGAGTGAGTACCACTCAAGGAAAGGAAGGCACATCCACAAAATGTACCGTCGAGTAAATTCTGGAATTGACGAGGTAAAACCTCAGCATTTCCACTGTACAAAATTTCAGCACTTCCACGTTGAGTTCGTCTTGGAAGCTATATTTGTACGCACTGAACTTGAAGATCAAATATGAGAGATGCATACTTCAAATTTGTGAAAGTTGACGCAATTCCTTCTTCAGTTTTTAGAAGATGCAACATGCGAACCATGTCAGTATGACGTGCTGAATTTTTCTATACGTATAATGTATATAGTTTACATAACGCAGTAACACAATTTCCTGATCTTACACTTCTAACCGTCTGATTCCTAGTTCCAATCGATCAACATCGTAAGGCAACAGACAACACTAGTGATTCAATCGATCAACAGTTCATCAGACCTTGTACAGCATGCCGATCTCAACTCGCTGTTGCAGAGGCATCCCAAGAACCGGCAGAGCCGACCGGCAGATCCCATGCAAGAACTCGTAGAATCCGAGCATGATCTTATCAAACCAGCCGGCGTCCTCGCCGACGTAGAACCTCATCTTGCCCCGGACGTGCACCACGCCGGCCAACCTCGCCGCCTCCAGCTGCGCCATCTCTTCCTCCGGTGACCGGCGGCCATCAGTGTCCATCTGGATGTGCCATTGAAGGCAGCTCGTGACCTGCGCGGCGAGGTCGTCGCCGCCCTCGAGGCTGAGGTTGTCGGCGTATCCGTACTGAACGGTGCAGCCGTACACCCCGTTTGGTCCAAGCCTGTTTATCAGGATCCTTTCGCTTTGATCAACTTTGGCGACGAGCAGGGGCCTCAGGCTGACAAAGATTGTGACCGTGTGCAGTGAGCTCATGTTCTTGATGTAATGGCCGAGAATCGGAGTTAGCCCGTCCTGTATGTTGCTGTAGAAGAAGCAGAGGCCAGGGACCCTCTGAACCTCAGGCCTTGCCAAGAGCTCGCCGAGGTGCTCCAAGCTCACTTTGTTTGTCATCTCGTACTCAAATTTCCTTTGCCGACCGTAGTACCAGCCGAACATGATCATTGCAAGGGTTATGGAAACCGCGAAAGGAAGCCAACCTCCTTCAGGGATCTTGGTGAAAACTGCACTGACATAGGCCCCTTCCATGATGAAGAAGGGGACGAAGTACAGCCCAGCAAGCACAAGTGGTGTTCTCCATATGATGATCATCACAAGGGTGAGTAGGACTGTAGTTATGAGCATGACCATGATGACCACAACACCTGCAAAAATAATGTACATTGAGGTACTGAATCTTCTTATACAAAATAATTTTGTATTGACAAGTGGAGAATTTTGTAGAACTTGCTTACCGAAAGCATTCCCTATAGCCTTGCCACCACCAAATCCTAGTATAACACCGACACACAGTACCATGAGAATGTAATTGATTTCTGGGGAGTAAACCTCGCCTTCTTTGTGTTGCGATGTGTGCACCACTTTAACACGAGGGAAGTAATCCAGGACAACTGATTGCTTGATGACAGAGAATGTCGCGGATATTAAGGATTGGCTCGCAACAATTGCTGCTAGTGTTGCAACGACAAACATTGGCCAGTAAACGGGACGAGGAACAAATTTGTAGAAACCATCACCAAAGTCATTGACATTGTTTATAAGGTATGCTGTTTGCCCAGCATAAGTGAGCACCAAAGAAGGATATATGCTAGACAGAAATGCTATCTGAAAAAAAAAAGATCAACTGTAAGAAATTATATCGTGTATAAATTGCAGATGGACATCTCAATGAAACTAACCTGAATAGCCTTTTTGCTGAAGTGCCCAAGATCTGCGAACATAGCTTCAGCACCTGTGTATGTGCAGGAGGTTGAACTTTACACCTATCATCATTGGTAGGAGAAAAGAAAATACTCAAAGTTGATAATGCTGGTATGGAATGTACCTGTGATGCATAAAACAGTCCCACCAAGCAGTTGCCAACCTTGCCTTTTATTTCTCAGGAAGAAATGAACAATATAATACGGTGAAATGGCTTTGAAGATGCCAGGATAGTAATGTACAATACTGTATAAGCCGATAATTGGAGTGGTGAAAGTCCATGCTGCCATGATTGGAGAAAACAGAAAGCTCACATTTGAAGTCCCATATTTTTGCAATAAGAATAAGCCAATGAGAATTGCTGCAGAAAGGGCCTCCACAACAGCTGGAAGAAACAAAAAAGAAAAGAAAGGATGAATGTCAAAAGGTTGGTATTAGAAAGATTTTTCATTGTTCATTAGCTACAATGTTCCTGAGGCCTTACGTTTGCTAACAGTAGGAAATGGCCCTCTTATCCCATCAATTGCTGATAGTACTGTAAAGGGGTAAAGAAATACTGTCAGGTCTCACTATGATCACAAGAATGGTTAGATTGGCATGTAATTTATAAATAGCAAACCTGAAATAGCAGGAGTAAGTATGCCATCTCCAATGAGCATGCACATCCCAAGTACTGCTACGAATAACAATACTCTTCTTGCAGTTATGCTCTGTTCAAAGAACTTTCCCAGCCTACTAGGCCTTCTGGCTATTGCAGACTGACTGTGAAGCAGTGGATCTTCTTCTGCATAAAACCTTTTGGAAGGAAGGATGCCTATATCAGCATGCCTACACAACAAAGAATACATGGCAAATGTACCACCTGCAGAAAGTATACTTTTAAGCAACAATACATATCGATACATTGCAAAAAAGAATTTCAGACCTATCCATAAAATAAAGATTGCCTTCCAAAGAAAATACAGTATGTTCCATCTCTATCAGACTTACAATTCAGCTTATCAAGTGCTGTCTGAAGAAAGAAAAATCAAGAGATATTTTCCCAGTAAGGCAGTAATAAAACTAAATGAATGTTAAAAGATTGATGCATGCTGCCTCCATACGGAATAATGAGTACTATTGAGAAACACCCTATGTCCGATAAAAAAAACACACCCTATGCACACTATAGATCGAAGAGGCATGCATAGCCCCAAACATACATATCTTTCATCAACATATCTTCTTCTTTTTTTTTTTGTAATGAATCATCCTTTTTTTTATGAATATTTTTCTTGTCCAAATGCTATTGCTTAATTCAACAATTATCTGGAAAGGTAGCCACTCAAAAATGAAGAAGAACAGAGAGAGGAAAGGCAGCAGTAGAATTGGTTAGTTACCTTCACCATGATCATCAGCATTGAGAGCTATGCATACATACTTGACCACACCAATTAAAGTAAGAGTCCAAAACATTATGCTGTATATCCCCAGGTAGTCAGCTTCTGTGGGAGATGACAAGTTCATAGAGGGATAAACGTAGAGGGGAGAAGTGACGAGGCCACCAAAAACAACACCAAGAGTCTTGTAAGCAAGGAATAGATCCTTCCAAACATTGCTATCCTGCTCAGAGTTGAGAGAAAACATTAATATAAACTGTAAAACACAAAGATGATACTTCAAGTTTCTATTTGGAACACAACGAAGAAGAGCGATGAACCACATTTATCATATAAATGCAACTGATCAGACCTACTCATAGCAAGTCAATGCAGTCAAGCAAAACACAAAGTTACATAATAAAATTTAAGATTTATTATGCTGATGGGTACTGTGGGACCGGTCCCGTTGACCACATGGTAATGCATACAGGTCTTCTTGGTTCACATCTGATTACATTGGATACTGGTAGGGATGTGGAAACAGAGCCTGATGATGCAAGCATTCGTGACATCATCATCAGAGGGGGGGGGGGGGGGGGAGCATCCCTTCTGATACTTATATGGTCAGATATCTTAAAACATTAAATAATCAGCAGCAGAATGATCAGATACATGCAAATTCAAAGGAAGGGGACAATCTGGTTACTTAATCACCTGAAGATCTTTTTAAAAACTTCACCTAAAATGCAAAATAATATTCTAATCAAGCTTGCATGCAGCTCCTTCATATCCACTGCAGCTACCGTGTTTCATTCACAATAACACTTTTCAGTTTTTGGATAGCTATGCAAAAGGATGCAGCTAACTGAACAAACAATACTATTAATACATTCACCATGTTCTGCATTGAAGATAGGGGGAGGGGGTGAGTGAATGTGAAATTATCATCCACAAAAAAAAAAAAAGGATACAAGAAAAAGGAAAATATTCCCATATTCCACACCAAGACAAAATATATTAGTCATTTTTCCAAAGAAGCATACAAAGAAACAAACAACACATGCCTCGCGTTATATCTATCTGTTTGGACTATTCTGAAGTACCACTACCACATATCCAGTATCCGAAAATAAACGAAACAAAATCAGTATTAATTTCTCAGTTGTCACCAAAGCCGGCCAGAAAAGGCTGGGAAAAGAAGAGCACGAGCTTAGAGAAAAATGAGACACGAAGCTATCATCAGTCGTTTGCAGCAGCAGCAGCCAAAGTCAGAATTTCCAACACCCTCGGCTCTACAGCACGGGGTGACAAGTCGAACGCAACGCTGTCATACAAAAGAAAATGTACACCATCTCTACATGAGCACATGTCTGCATCACATTGACGAACTAAACCATAAACATGCTTGATCATTCGTACAGTAATATTGTAATAAGATGCATGTTCTTCCATGCAAATCTCTTATTCTCTTGTCAGAAACTAAGAATAAACAGCAAAGTGTTCTGTTCAGGCCTTAAACCTGCAGACAATGGAGCGAGTTCCATGGCAAGAAAGCGCACAGGAATCACGAGACGTATTGGGTGAACCGCAACAAATTACCATATATGATTAGAAGAACTCAAGAACTCGATAAAAGAACATTGCTGCACATGAAAGAGAAAAGGGTGGGGGTTTTCCCCCGGGGAACACTCACATCGGTCTCCCTGCCGGCCGCCGGACCGCCGCCGTCGCTGCGGGGTCGGATTGACCCCGCCTCGAGATCCATGTGGGCCGCCTCCCCCCCGCGCTTGTCACGGGGCCTGGAGCACGCAGGAAGCCGCACTGAGGAGGAGCGTTGGAGAGGGGGGGGGGCTACGCCATGCGGCGGCGCGCGACGCGGCCGAGAAGCGAGCGAGTGGGCGTGGCGTGGCGTGCGTGCGGCCGCGCGCCCGAGAGGCCGAGACCGTGTGGCTGGCAGCTAGGGCTTTGCGGTGCGGTGGCGGAGGTTGGCCTGGCCGGCCTTCGTGTGACCCCCGCGGTAGAAGACGTCGTCGCCGACTCGCCGCCGCCGGTAGCCCAGGGGATCGCGTCGCGGTGTTCGAGTGCAGGGGCGGTGCGCGTGCGGCGGCGCCTCTTGTTCGTTCCGAGCTTATGTGAGCGGGCCGTACAGACCAGCCGGACCGGAACGAGGCTCTGGCTCACGTGCGGATATGACTACGGAATCGGGCCCGCTACAAAAGCAAGTCGTTAGTATACCGATCCGTATCATATCATTGTCCCGATCCGTATCCTGTAACTATCAGGGCAAAACGATACCGATCCCGTTACCCTAATTTTGATAGTATCTTGATCCCACTGTATCTTCATTACCGCGTGATTCTACGAGACTCTGGTTCACGTCACGTTCGGCTTATGTTTAGTTGGGCCTGAACGGGCCCGCAGCTCACAGGCGGCCTGTATTTAGGAAGGCTGGAAAAGGGCTGCGATTCACGTGGGCCGGAATGGGAGCCCGCGTTGTTGGACGAGGGCACGAGGCTTTACGTGTTTTCCAATGAAATAAGTTCATCCGAGATCCCTTAACTTCTCAACAAATCCGATTTTCGTCCTTTAACAGAAAAACTAGATACATAACCATATATCCCATGACGGTTTGGACGGCGGTTTTAGCTAATATGGTGCCTACGTGGCTAATTTGACTCTGTCTCTATCTGACGCGGCGCTTACATGGCAATTCAATATGGAAAAATAATAAAACCCATAGGACCCATGTGTTAGATTCGTACACATAATAATAATAAATATTGGGACTTGCGTAGGCCCCACATGTCATTCTCAATCCCCTCCTCTTGTTCCTCCTCTCTCCCTCCACTCCCCTCTGCTTCCTCCTCTCGCCGGCAGAGATAAGGATGGAGTGGAGGTGGTGGCGGCAGGGGATGAGGAGGCGGCCGCTCAGCGTGGCTTCCCTCTATTTCTTAGCGACGTGTGGGCGGACGTTGCTTGGCACGGCTTCCCCCCCTCTCAGTGGCGTGCGCACGGGGGAGGCGGCCACTCGGCGCGGCTTACCCCCCTTCCTCTTGGCGGCGTGCGGGCGGACGGAGGTCAGCACAGCTTCCCCCCTCCATCTCGGTGGTGTGCGCGCGGGGAGGACGAGGGCGGTGGCTTCCCCCACCTGCACCGCCAGCCAGCTCCTCCGCGGCTACTGCCTCTCGCCCACCCAGATCCTGCGCCGACGATGGACGCCCGCCGCCGGCTATAGAGACCTCTCCTCCGTCCTTGACCGCCGCCGGCTACAGGGACCTCTCCTCCGTCCTTGACCGTCGCCGTGACCTCGATCTCGCCGGATATCGGCACCCAGCCGCCCCTCCTCCATCGAAAGAAAAGAGAGATGAAGAGTGAGAGAGAGAAGAGAGAGTATGAGTGTATGACAGGTGGGTTCCACATTTTTTTTATAAATAGAATGATGAATGGACTGCCACGCGTATGCCATGTAGACCAAAACCACCGCGGATTGGGTCGAGGGGCATAATTCATCTGGTTTGTATAGTTGGGGGGTGAAGAATGTCCGGTTTTGTAGTTCGTGGGTAATTCGGTCGACCACGATAGTTCAGGAGATAATTTATACTTTTTCCAACTAAGGCACTGTTTAGTTCACACCAAACTCCTAACTTTCCATCACATCCAAAACTTTCTTACTTAAATAAACTCCCAATTTTTTTTCCAAATTACCAACTTTTCTCATACTTCTCACCAATTTCAGGAACTAAACAAAGCCTAAAAACAACGAGGTGGGGACATGAAGCGAACTTTTTCTATTTCCCAATTTGACTATGGGCCTGTTTGGTTTGATTCCAATTTATTACTCTATCAAAATTTTGGTAACTTTAATAGTAGCAAGTGTATGTTTGGTTTGCAACCATATTCTAGCCACGATAGTTCAAATTGAATACACTCAATTTGGTAGTACTAAAATTTACTAATATTTTAGCACTACCAAAAATTTTGGTAGGGTAAAAATTAGCTTTAAACCAAACAAGCCCTGTATTTTGCAAGAGGTGGTTTCTCCTCCTCGAGAATCCCCAAATCTCGCTCGCTATTCACGCGACCACGCAAACCGACCTTCCTCCGTCGCTCGGCCAGCGGCCGGCGCCGGCGCGCGGGGTCCACCTGAGGCGGCCATCCCCTTCCCAGGCTCTCAAGCCAGGAATCCGCTCGCCGTGCGACTTAGGCGGAGTTACGAGAGGGCGCTCCCTGCCGTCGCGATCCACCATCGCCGGCGCGGGCGGCGCCGAAGGGGGCCGCGGCCAAGACGGCGGCCGGTGAGTTCTCTAATAGCAGATAAAGTTTATCTGCACCGTTCTAGTTCATAAGTTTTTGTTAATTTCATGTTTGCCTCAGCAAGATTCAGTTTTTCTCCCTTGGTAACAGTTGCTAGCTTTTTCTGTACTGCCCTAGTTCCGCTGCAGCTTTACTTAACCGAAAGAGATAAAAATAAAAGGTTTATTTTGTGAATTGTGAAGAAACCGCCGCTGCCTGGCAACTCCGAACAGGATTTAGAATCGGGTTGAGGAATTACTAGTCCCAATCGGATCGAAGTTCGGATGCCTAGCTCGATTTGCATGGCCAATACTTCCTTTATAAGTGGGGAAAAGCTCTCCCCTCGGTGACCAGACTATATATATATATTTTTAATAACTCCTTTTTAAGTGCAAAGTCATAACCTATCTCCTCGTCATCTTCTGCAGATCAGCTTGAGAGATTGTTGTCATGGCAGCGAAAAGATGTGCAGACAATCTGGTGTCTACTCGGCCGCGAAAGGTGATGCGCATTGTTATCAACTCTTGGTCGAGGTTCATGCCCCCTTACATCCCTGATGATGTGATGTTCAACATCCTGTCATGGCTGCCATCCAAGTCTCTCGTCCGATTTAAGTCTGTGTGCAAGGCTTGGCATGCCATGATATCCAGCCCGTGTTTCATTGATGCTCACCTTGAGTGTTCCAAGCGAAACCCATCGATACTCATGGTCCCTGGTGCTTATGAGAAGCAGGAGGACGGTGAGAATATCGCCTTCATGATGGGCCTCTATAAGTACCATGGAGGTAAAACAATGGAACTGGTCCATATGCAGAACTTTTCGCTAGGCATTGGTGTATGGACTCGCCCTGTGCACTGTAATGGTTTACTCCTCATTCCCACCATGAACCTCGAAATGATGATCTGTAACCCTTCAACAAGACAGATTGTTTTCCTACCAAAAGTCAGTGGCAACATTTGCACAGGCACAAGGGCTGGATTTGGGTTTGATCCTCACAGCAACAAATACAAGGTGGCTAGATCTTTCTATCAAAGGGATAGTGAGACACAAGAATTAGTCTGCAAGTTTGAAGTGCTTACTCTGGGCACTAATGCATGGAGGCAAACTGAAGATCCACCATATCCAATTGATGCTTTAACTCCAGTCCATGTGAAAGGCGCCATCTACTGGATAGTGTGTAGTTCACTTTGCCCAGATCCACCTAATGCATTCCTCTGATTCTGTTTGACTGATGAGAAGTTCAGTTTGTTTCCGTGTCCTCCATCTAATGTAAAGTCTGTCCGTTTCACAGAGGTGGAGGGTGAACTGTGTTGTGCTTGCTTTTTCAGTGAGACGCTAGCGCTGGAGATTTGGAACTGCAGTGGTGGGCAGAACCTTGAATGGACTCGACGCTATGTTATACAGATTCCACCTGATGTTGTTATGAAGTACCCTGTAGAAAGACCCCCTTTAATTGTTTTTCCTGAAAAAATGTTGCTGCTGGCATTCAAAAAGGTCTACAGGTATGACATCGAAACCTGTACAACAGTAGAATTAGCTTCAAAGGTTTCAGACTTCACCTGCTATGAACCATATTTGGAGAAGGAAGCAAGGGATTTGCATCTATTTAATTATGCTGAGAGTCTAGCTCCAATTAGAGAATTTTGAGAAGTTACTTCTGTCTGTTAGTGTGAGCTTCCCCACAACTTGTAATGATCCAAGGTAGGGAGAAGTTTGTTTTTTTTGGTTGCAAGTGTCAGCCAAGGTTCATTTTCATTGAATTCATCTGTGCTACTATTTTACTGTAACAATCAATTTTTCATTCTAGCGGTATTGACCATGAAACGCAATAAGTATCATGTGAATTGCCCTCAGTTATGTTGCTCAGAATAACTCCTATGCATTTTGCCACTTACATATGTGATATGTTCTTTTCTTGTTTTAATTAACATTTTATATTAGCAAATATATTCTTACTAATGCCATATTTTCGTTGTTGTTTATTAATATATTCTATCATCTGAGGAGATCATCAAAAAATAATCTGGTCCATCTGAAACTAGTACTCCCAAGAGAGCTAGTGCTTTTTAAGAGGGAGAAGAAAGCGGGCTACAGATATGTGATTCAGCGCTGCAAGTGAATGATCCCAATCTTAGCTCTTGCACCATTGCTCAAACTTGTGCCATGTTTTTTTATCAAGGAGTTTCAATCGGTTAGTCACTTGTGATTCTTTTTACAGATTACATTTGTTGCACTTGCTGAAGATTAAGGTATCTGTTGCTGCTTGCTGGTTCTCGTGCTATTGTTCTCTACTGTTTTTGCTGAATTCTTCAGCTGGTGCTGCTGTTGATGTGCTGTTGTCGAGGCCACGATCAGGAGTTCGTGACCGTGATTTCGCAGAGGGAGAGACGGAAATAAAATTCAGTTGGTGGTTTCGTAGAGGGCCCACTTTTAATTTTAGAAAGTCAATTTTAGACAATCTCTTGGAGGGATCAATATTTTAGCACATCAAATTTTGTTTAGCATTCCCATAAAAATAGTTTTGGGAATGAAATATTGGGATACTCTTGGTGATGCTCTAATTCCCACGGCAGCCAGCCTAAACGTCGCCGTGCAGTGTGCGGACGCGGCCTGCGCCACCTCCGTACCATGCGTATCCAATTCTCGGTTTATTCGGGAAAACCGAACAAGAAAGCTGAACACTTTCATATACTATGGATGTATGGATGTGTTTAGTTCTAAAGTTTTTGAAGTATACGGACTAATAATAAAACAAATTATAGATTCTGCATGTAAACTGCGAGATGAATTTATTAAGCCTAATTAATCCGTCATTAGTAAATTTTTACTATAGCATCACATTGTCAAACCATGGCGTAATTAAACTCAAAAGATTCGTTTCGCAATTTACATGCAAACTGTGCAATTGGTTTTTTTTCTCATATTTAATGTCCCATACATGTGTCTAAACATATGATATGATGTTTTACATATGATATGATGTTTTTGGCCAAAATTTTTTGAGATATAAACAAGGCCTATAACTATTGGCCGTATACATCCATCTTGCTGTAGAGGTCGGGTTTTATATAAATCTTTTATCTATAAAAAAATAAAAAAATGATACTCATTGCTAGCACATGTATTTAAAGAGTTCTACACAACAATGGATGTAGAACATATTGTGATAATTAGTTGACCACGCAATGAATCTTTTGCCAGAAGCAAATCAGAATATTAAGATGATATGGGTCTCGTGACTCTCATTTCTCAAAGCTGTTTCATGGAAACTGAATTGAAAATTACACATCAACCTATATGAACATCATTAAAGATCGCTTTCTTTGTTAACTTTACCAACATCTGAAAGCCATTTTTTCAATATCCAATTGATTTGAAGCCATTTCTAGATAGAGATTAGAGGAACGCTCGGCAGAGTCCAGCGGAACTCATGATACAAAAATCAAGAAGCCACCAAGTAGTTTGTTTTCATAGTTCATGCATCATAGCACAGCTATCTGGATTCGAGTCCCAGAAAGTAAACCGGTGTGGATGTATGGCTACCAGGAACTCCACAGTGACGGGTCGATGATAAGCGGCTACTCCAACCGTCCCAAAATATAAGCATTTTTGAATCTCGTCACAATCTTCGAGATGTCACTTTGACTAACAATATCTATAAAAATAAAATGTTTTAAATAAAAAGAGTTGTATATTATAATAGTTTGATTAATGATAAATCTAGTAACATCAATTTTACATGATTGATTTTTTTTTATTTTATTGCTATTAACAGGCAAAGTTAAAAATAGTTGACTTGGCACTATACTAAAAATGTTTATATTTTGGGACGGAGGGAGTACAAGATACAAATCCACGCAGTGAACGGAGCTAATAGCTGAACCATCGAGGCTCAAACTGTCAAACACAGGTACCAAAACAAAGCATTGGTGCAAACTCAGAATAGTAGTACTTTGCCTTAACAGATGAAAAATCTGATAACAAGACATAGTTTTATAAACACAATCGTAAGTTACAACAATACAAAGAGTGCACTCTAAACATAGCAAGGAACAATCCTTCTTAAGCATCTAAAGCTAGCATAGTGTCTATTTTCTAGTTTTTTTAATAGATAATGGATAAAAGCCAGCCTTTGTTTCTATTTTCTAGTTGCTTGCCAACCAAAATGTAACAACAATCTAAAGACATCATGTTCTCCTCCTTGACAGAGGAAGGTGAGACACACCAGACACCTTGACAACTTTGAATTGGACACCAAGAATATCTCCCACAGCATGACCCTTGCGACCAAATCCAGCAATCTAATACCTTGTCCTGGATAATGACAAAATAAATAAGGGATGGAGCAGGCATTCAAGAAAATACAGGATGAAAAATGTACATTATCCTCGATGAAGTTGAGGCAACAATCATTGGACACAAAGGCAGCAATCTTCTCCACACTCATGGATGGCAGAATTAGTCCACTTAGCTTCAATACCACTGCAACAGATCCATCAAAATCTCATTAGATTAAGCTCACAGAGGTATTGAAGTGGTATTGAAGGGGTGATTCATTGAATAATATAAATAATAATTGTTTGTATGCTACCAAGCATAACCTCCCGGATCAAAATATTTTGATTACACAGCAACAACAGATTGGTATCAGTGATAATTGAACTCATGCAAAACGTACTCATTAATGTGGTGAAAAGGATGCAGAAAATACACAATTGAAAACATGGAACACAATTTCATTACTGCCACAAAAGAGAGTAAGTTGATTATGAACTGATATAGTGAACCAGGATAGAATGAATGATCAATAACTACAGGGAGCAGAGTATGGTAATCAAGCAACAGTAGTCCAATTATGGTATGTTTTCACTCACAAGTGGGTGTAGTAAGCTTTTCAGTGTGAAGAAGCAGATTTCACAGAGCTTCATTGTCAAGGACCATGCACCATCAGCATTCTCAACGAGCTGATGAACAGATTGTGTGGCATTGTAGGGTCCACCACAACATCAGAAACCTTCGGTGAGGGAAAAACTGAGTGTCAACATCACTATCTGGGTACTCCTTCCTGAGTACGGTGCCAATACCAGAATGGCAGAATCATTTCATCCTCCCAGATGAAATGAAATCCTTTGGTAAATAAAATACATACATTGCACACTGTTTGTATCCAGTTGTCAGTCGACCCAGGAATTAGAACAGGAAGAAAGATTATGCCCACAGCTCTGTTCAAAATTTTAAGGGTAGCCGATACATATATACTACCAAACAGAACACATCAGGCTGAATCGTGCCACTTTGCTTGACACCAAGTGAACCACTTAACCACTGATGTGACAACAATTTACTCAACAGTTACATATCAGTACACAACACATTTTTTTTCTAATGTATCCTAGCAAATACTATCAGAGGGTTGCAGTAGAACAAACGATAAGTTGACTTCAAAGCCAAACTTGAATTACACCAATTAACCAACAAGTTTCCATATCCATAGAACAGTAGTACCATTCCAGCTCTAGCTAGCATTATTTAAGTGTAACCAACAACCAACAAAGACCTCCAAGTAAGGCAGCGCAAAGTATATCAAAGTAGAGCTCCATATTTGCTGGTAAGCAAGACAACAAGCCAATCATATCAGCAAGCAAACTCAGAAATGACAAACTAAATGCGCATTTTCCATCGGCAGTTGTAACCCGGCATAAAACAGCAGGTCAAACATCATCTCACACAATTAACGCTAACGCTAAACCAAAGATAAAAATAGGGTGTGGAACAAAAAGATCTACATGTTTAGGAGGACACACTATCTCCTACAGGTAAAAATGCCCAGATCTACGAGTAAAGAACCCTACAATTGCACCAAAGACCCAAATTCTCACCATTCCCAACAAGATGGGAGCATACCTTGGAGGCAATCGCAGTTTTCGACCTCCTTGCGGACGACGTGCACGGAATCGATGAGCTCGGCGCCCTCGTTGTAGACGTGTAGTGCTCAGACAGCCCAGTTGATTCCACCCGCGACGGATTGGTGGAAGACGAAGTTGTCGGGGTTGAACCGTGGAAGCCGGAAGATCTGGCTGTAGGCCGCCCAGCCGCCGATCAATGACACCGTCGAGAAATCGTAGAACCTACTGAGGTTCCTGGTCGCCGCGCAGCGGCGGCTGCTGAGGTCAAGCGCGCTGACGAACCGGAAGAAGTCGGAGACGCCCGTCTCCGCCACGGAATCGGCGATGAGCTCCTGGAACTCCTGCCTCGTTTCTTACCCCGGCTCGACGACGTCTTCAATCAAAGACGTTGGACATCAGGTTCATCACGGAGCCGAAAACGGCGAGCCTGACGCGGACTGGGCGCCCAGAGAGCGCACCGATCGAGGTGGTCGACGAGCTCCTAGATGCCGCGGCTAGCGCCGAGCCGCCGGCAAGTAAAGAGCAGTCTGCTTGTCAAGGTGCGCCATGTGCATCACTGCTTCCACAGCGGGCTAGAGATCGGCAGCCACGCCATTGAGATGGTCTTGGTGGCGGAGGACGTCGGCTTTTGTCCGCCACCCACCGGGAGGAGATTTCGCTGTCCTTCTTCTGGAACGCCTCGTTCCTTCGTGCCCCGCATCCGGAGACGACAGGTCGTCGTGCCGAGCCGCAGCGACATGACGGTTTCCGAGCCTCAGCAACTTGGCCCCGATCTGGTTCTTGCATTGGCCTCTCCCGGCCATGGATATGCAGGATCTCCCTTGCATTTGCTCATTCAGGTTGCGTGCCCCGGGCCAGGATGCGCAGCGGCGGAGGGAGATCTCAGCCGGAGGAGGAGGGGGGGGGGGGGGGTGGGGTGTGGAAGCGGCGGGGTTCATGGGGATTGGGGAGGCCAGGTGGAAGGAAGATTCCGGAGACGGGGAAGTGGACGAAGGTGGGGACGGCGGCGACACACGGAGTACTAGTACAGTATGTTACTACTACTCTACTACTACCAATCACCGTGTACAAGAATGTGCACATGTTGAACTGTAGTAAAGTACTCCATTTGGTACTGATACTGTACGTGTCAACGAGTTGAGACCCGCTCGGATGAACGCGGTACACGGTTATGTGCAGGGCCCGAACAAATTCACTACACGTTAGAACCTGATTATTTTTAACCCGGTCGGGCCAGCAGCAGGTTAAAATCTCCCAGGGCAGACTGGTTTCTTCGACCGCACGACACCGCCACGTCGACAACCACCTCAGCATCTGTGGGGGCAGGCTTTCTTCCCCCACACGGCACAGCCACGTGGACAGGAGAACGGAAATCCATTTAAATCCCACAGATCCCCACGCAGACGCACACGCCTCGCTATCCCTCGCCGTAGTCCTCGCCGTCGCCGCCGCTCCGAAACCCTCCCCACCGCTTCCGCTCCGCCCCCATCCGACAAATCATACAAAATTCCTCCTCCAACTCTAAGCCTCGGGACGCATCGACCGCTGCAGCGCTATCGGAGCCCCGGATGGCGCCGCCCCCTCCTTCTCCGCCGCCCCCGTCTCCTCCCCCGGCGCCGGCGCCGCCATCTTCACGGTGGGACACGCCGGTGCCGCAGTGGGTGATACTGTGGAGGGTCCCACGAGTATATCCGGCCGACGTGCTCTCCAAGGGATCGGAGTTCTCCCTCGCTCTCGCGGCTCCGCCGCGGATCAGCTCCCTCTCCCTCGCGGCGCCACCTCATTATCCAGTGCCTACCTCACGGCGGCGCCACCGCAGATCTCCGCCCATGGACGCTTCCTCTCCGGCGACCTCGGCCCGTTCGCCCCCTTCGTCCTAGCGGCGGACGCTTGTGGGGTCATCCTCGTGCACGCCTACTCCGCCCGTGTCCTGTTCGACCACAGCGACAGCGGCAGCGGCAGCGGCAGCAGCAGCGGCAGCGGGGGCCCGTTCGTCGCCGGCGACAAGGGTGGTTCCCGCATAGGTCCCTGCCTCTACGTGATTGACACGTTCTCTGCGGCGGCGGATTTCTTGCCCGACCGCAACACCAACCCCGGGCTGACCAACTTCGCTCTTGTCGTGCACAATCACGAAGGGGTCGTCGCGCGTAGTTACTCAGTCATGGAACTGGTTCTCGAGGCTGACAGTAATAAGGCACAGCTTTGGGAATTCAGTTCTGCTTCCGGAGTATGGTCTACGAAGACACTCACATGCCCCATCCACTTACCATGGAACAGTAACATTTCATTCGTGTTTGAGGGCAAGATTTGGTGGGTCGACTTGTGCCGCGGGTTGCTGTCTTGTGATTTCAGTGCTGAGGGAGAAGAAGAGCTCAGTATGACGCTACTTCCAGATGGCTTGCATGCAGAGGAGGCTGAAACTCTTTCCAGTGTTTGCGTCAGCGAGGGCAAGATCACATACGTGGCTGTATCTGGACATCCTGGGGGATTACCTTCTGAGTGCAAATGTTCTCGTCTGGATTTTGGTTGATCCGAAGCATAGCCAGTGGAAGCTTCGTACAGTGACTCCTATGTCAGTCATTTGGGACACGATATGCCATGCTCTTGGTCTGCAGAGGGGAGCTCCACCAGTGATCAGTGTGCTTGACCGGCAAGATGCCAGCGTGCTCTACTTCTTTATGCAGCAACACCTAGTGGGATTCCACCTCACAAGAAGACTGGTAAAACATTCTTGCATCTGTGGCCATCAGGGGGGCACTTCTCGACTGGTTCTCTCCATGGGAACCCCTCCAATTGCTCCAACACAAGGTGATACGAATTTCGAAATTCTACGTTGTTCTTGTTGTTTATTATTTTGCACTGCTTGTTTATTGCTTGGAAGTGCGTTTTGCTGCATTGCGTACACCTCGTGCTCATGTTGTGTTTGTTGCAGTGTACTAATGTCATTGTCTGCAACTGCAATAGGACTCGTATGCAACATTATTTGTACTAGGCACTAGGACTGAGATAGCATAATGGATATTATCTCGTGCATTTTTTTTTGTTTTGCTAAAGAAGCTTCCGTTATGTTAAATGTTCACACAAATTGAGAAGTCACTGTATGCACTGTATGTCTGTATAATACTGAAACTCCTGCGCAAAGTTGTGGCATGTCGTATTAGTAGTGGCACTCAACTTGCCTTTACTCAAAACTGTGCTAAATTGGAGTACACAGTATGTGATTAGTTCTTGTTTGCTCCTTGTTGTGGTTTGTGATTATTAGGATTCAATAGATTTTTATTACTAGTACGCAACATTATCATAAGTCATCTTAGCAACATTAATTTGGGGGGTATGGAAACCAATCACCAGTTCTAATTATGACTTCACCTCCAGCCACTGCAGGGGAAGAACGAGAAGATAAGGAACAACATATTGTATATCCTGGGATTACAACAGCGGCCGAAGCAGCCCTGAGCTGTTTGAGGCTCGAATGGATTCGATCCAAGATGGACCACCGGCTCATGTTGTGGTTCCACCGGTTCATGTTGTGGTTTGTCAAGTGAAAGAACGCGGACTCAGGGAGCGGACCCCCGTCCAACACAGAAGACTGACAGCCTTGTCGTCGAACAGTACCGAAGAGTTGTTTGACTCCCCTCCTCTTAGAGTAGTGTAGCACTTGAGCGATTGCCAATCTCATGAAGAGACACCTTTCCGTGTGATGCTAATCGGTTCGAAGTACTCAAAACATTGAAGGATTATGGATGGAAAACCTTCTCAATTCTCATCTTGTCGACTGAGTAGGTAAATTTTGATTGACTCGATGGCAAGTAGGACGTGCCTTCGGATGATTGATCATACCGTGCCTCATTGGTTCGCAGCCAATCTTAACCAAGCCAAAAACGCCATTTTGTTTGGTTTGTACCAAAAGAAATTTGTCTTGCCAAATTACTTTTTTTATTCGTCTTGCCAAATTGCCTAGTTTAATGTTAAGATGCAACTTGGATAGCAAACCAAACAAATGCTAGTCATTTGCGAAAAATTTTGGCAATGGCCAATTCTTGCCATTATATTCAACTCGTTGCATTAAATGTGGAGACCACGGTGTTATGGTCTTGTGGAAGGGGTACACGGTAGACGGATAGACCAGCTTGTCTAGTTGTCTCCCCGATGACGTAGGTCGGCAGCTTTCCCCGGCTACATCCGCATGTAGATGTAGTACAGCCGAGGCCGCCGACGAGAAGAGCACCGCGCGTGGACATCAAGGATCACAAGTGCGCGCGCGTACGTCGGTCAGTGCCATCACGATTCACGAACCAACACGACTTCACGCGCGCGTGAAATGGGACCGTCGTATCGCTGAGGCTTGCAATTGGCATCGCGGCCACACTCGATCGTGCTCTCTGTTAGATGTATTGTATAGCTAAGCTGTGTATTTACTCCCTTCTTGAGGGTGCTTTCTGCATATTTGTATTGAGCTTTGTGTATACCTGTTTGGCCCAGTTGGCCCATTCAATCTTAGGTTCAATATTTGCAACATGGTATTAGAGCATATGGTTTAGGGTTCCACATCCGCCGCCGTCGCCGGCCGCCGGCCACCGCCGCGCCGCCACTGTCGTGAAGCCCTCCCTCTCCTCTCACGCGACTGGATCCCTCTTCTCTCACGCACGAGCGTCGCCACCTCTGCCCTGCGACCTCGCCTGTGGTCGCCGCCGCGCCGCCACCTCCTGGGGTCGCCGCCGCACCGACTGGAGTCGCCGCCCCTCTCGCGGGCGCCGCCTTCCTCTGCTCGCGGGCGTTGCCTGCCCCTGCTCGCGGGCGTCGCCGTTCCTGCTCGCGGGCGCCGGCATGGGTACCGCGGGCGGGCGCTGCCTCTGCTGCCACCGCCTCCTTCTCCCTCATCTTCCACCGCGGGCGGGCGCTGCCTCTGCTGCCGCCGCCTCCTTCTCCCTCATCTTCCACCGTCTGAAGCTACTGCCTCTACTGTGATGGCGCCGCCCTGGGGAAAACCGGGTGCCATTTCTCTTCCGAAGCCTCCAGTCATCTTCAACGGGCTCAACTTCCGGGAGTATGTATTGCATATGCAGATACACATGTGCAGAAGCGGTTGTACCTCATCGGCGATCGGCCTTGCCCGCCTTGTCCAACCTTGCCTGCTGAGCCTGCCATCTCAGCAGATGCTGATGAGAACACTAAGCGTGGTCTCCTTGATGATCTTGCTGCTGCTATGGAGGCGTATCAGACAGATCTCTCTCTATATGAGACTTGGTTAGAGGAGGAGGCCTATGCCAAGGCTATTTTGGTTGGGAGCATGGAGGTTGACATATCACTCGACATTGCGGGCCTTGCTAGCTCTGAGTTGATGTGGACCCGTCTTCGCCAACAGTACGAGCTTCGCAACGATGCCATGTTTCTTGCCGTTGTGAATGAGGCACAATCTCTTCTTCAGCTTGATGCCACTGTGGATGAGTTCTTTCGCAAGATGTCTGTGGTGTGGTGTCGAATGGACCTACAGGGCACTGATGTTTGTCGCACTTGTACCTGTTGTCAGCGCCAGAGGGTCCAGACTGAGACCACTCGCCTCTATGAGTTCTTGTCTCGTTTGAGGCTTGAGTTTGAGCCTGTTCGAGCTCAACTGTTGGCACAACGCCCTCGACCTTCATTGTTGGAGACCTTGCCTGAGCTACGGGCTGAAGAGACTCGTTGTCGTGAGGCTGCTATAGGCGTTGCACAGCAGTCCAACTCTGTCTTGGTTGCACAGGGCTTGCCTTCTCAGGTCCATGTCTCTGCCCAGCCTGTTGTGGTGCCTTCACCTTTACCTGTTGCGGCTGGTGCTCCTAGTACTCCTTCAGGCATTGTTTGCGGGTACTGTAGCAAGACAGGGCACACCGCCTCTGTGTGCTACAAGAAGAAGAGAGATCAGAGTCGTCGCACCTCTTAGGGCTCTTCTCAGTCAAGCTCTCAGCAGATCACATCGACCGAGCAAGAGCTTGTAAGGCTCCTTCGTCGTCTTATGACTACAGCCTCTACCTCCACCCATGGGTCTGCTGCTCAGGCTTCTAGTCTTCCACCACCACCTCCATCCTCTTCAGGTATATTGTCCTCGTGGTTTCTTGATTCTGGTGCTTCCTTCCATATGACACCCGATTCCACACATCTTTCTTCCATGAGTCCTCCTGATACCCCTCTCACAGTTCAGACAGCTAATGGCACCTCACTTCCTGTTGTTGGTCGTGGCACACTTTCTACTTCTTCCTTTTGAGTTCCTACTGTCTCTCATGTTCCTAAGTTAACCATGCAGCTTATGTCCGCTGGTCAGATCACTGATCATGGTTGTCGGATTATACTTGAGGCTGACTCTTGTTGTGTCCAGGATCGTCGTACAGGGCTCCTGGTGGGGACTGGTCCTAGGCGCCATGACTCTCAGCGTCTTTGGGAGCTTGATTGGCTACATCTCCCTTCTGATGCTTCTACCAGCCAGTCAGTCGGTTCCACTGCTTCAGCGTTAGCTACTTCATCCACTACTACTTTTGCTCAGTGGCATCATCGTTTAGGTCATCTATCCGGTGCTAGATTATCCACACTTGTTGGTAGTGGGGTCTTAGGTCTTGTTTCTGGAGATACCGCTCTACATTGTACAGGTTGCAAGCTTGGCAAGCAGCTGCAACTCCCCTATTCTTCCAGTGACTCAGAGTCTCAGCGTCCTTTTGATCTTATACACTCTGATGTATGGGGACAAGCTCCTCAATCTTAGGTTCCCAGACGCGGTGCACGCCGTCTCTGTTCGGGACAAACGCCGACGCTATGGAGTGTAGAAGTACCTGCACACTACTGTGCAGTGCGCACGGTGATGAGCATCCTGTGCATGTTAGGGTGCGATAGTTTCAGCGGCGGCGAATGACAGTTTAGCCGCACGCACAACGAGAAATGCGATTAGCATATGATTAATTAAGTATTAATATATAATTTTTTATGAATAAATTTGTTGGATTTTTTAAACAACTTCTTTATAGAAAGTTTTCACACAAAATATACCGTTTCGCAGTTTGAAAAGCGTGCTAATGGAAAACAAGGAGAATCTAATCCTATAAGCTGCCTAGATTTCACATTGAAAGTTTTCACCCTTAGGCCATTCCCAACCCAAGACACTAGACATAGTTTCCATAAACTCCACATCATCAAGAAACTAGTACTAGACACTACTCTTCCAATGCAAACACCACTATTCCATACTTGAATTTAATGCTACTTATCTCACATAATGTCTTAAATGTTGTGTAGAAACCATGTCTCATGTAATACATGGTTTCCTTCTCTTTCCTCATTTATTCACTTGCCACATCATTTTTCATTATAGTTGGCAGCTTATTTAATGCTATGGACACCATCCTAGTTATTGGGTTGGGAATGACCTTAGACTCTAAAAACTGATTGTAAACATAGCCAACATGATCACCTCTTCTAGGAGCAAGTTTAATATTATAGCCAACTATTCGCTTCAAATCATCTATAGTCAATTTAGTAGCTAACTCATACAATAGTTATCTATAAACATACACTACACAATTTATACTTGGTCCCACCTGTCATACACACATGCATCTTAAAGTTTGTGCTGCAGTTGGCTATAAATTTGTAACCCGCTACACTTCTCTCTTCTTTTTTATCTTCTCGATAGCTGGCTTTAGTGGCGAAGCCACCGTGGGGGCCTGCCACCCCCATGCCACCGTGCGACAACCCCCCCCCCCCCAAAAGGTGATTATTTTGTATAATTTAGGCCCTGTTTGTTTCAGTTTATGATTATTATAATCTAGATTATTAAACCAGATTGCTATAAGTTGGATTATAATAAGCTGATATAAAATAAGCTGTGACTTGTTTGTTTGTCTGGATTATTGGAGGCATGGATTATTGGATTTGAAAGGCTAAAGGCCCTGTTTGATTCAGCTTAGGATTATTATAATCTAGCTTATTAGTAGTAAGCTGAAACAAACAAGTAGATTATTATAGCAGATTATTATAATCTAATAAGCTGCTCTAAATGAGCTTTTTTTCCAGATTATTGAGTGGCTAAAGACCCACTACCCCTACATACTTGAGAAAAATTACCCACCTATGCCATCAACCGAACAGATAGCTGAGGGCATTATAGACTTTAGCTTTTCAAACCCAATAATCCATGCCTCCAATAATCCAGACAAACAAACAACTCACAGCTTATTTTATATCAGCTTATTATAATCCAGCTTATAGCAATTTGGTTTAATAATCTAGATTATAATAATCATAAGCTAAAACAAACAGGGCCAAAGTCTATAATGCCCTCAGCTATCTGTTCGATTGATGGCATAGGTGGGTAATTTTTCTCAAGTATATAGGGATAGTGGGTCTTTAGCCACTCAATAATCTAAAAAAAAAGCTCCTTTAGAGCAGCTTATTAGATTATAATAATCTGGCTTATAAATTATAATAATCTGCTATAATAATTTACTTGTTTATTTCAGCTTATTTCGAATAAGCTAGATTATAATAATCCTAAGCTGAATCAAACAATACCTAATAAGTCATTAATTTCTAATGAGATTAAGTATATAGCTGCCTAGATTTTAGCTTAAATTGTTACATGGGTTAACTAACTGAAGTTATACGCGGTTGCAAACCTCAAATTAAAATGATGAAATGACGTGATGCTGAATCATCCTGTACTAAATATATTACTGTATTTATATTTATAATAGAAGCTATTTAATGATCTAATTTAAAATTAGTGATCGTCCAAATATTAGTAGCCATATACGTCTAAAACCACATCAACAATCATAATTTCCATAATTACAAAAGATTTCCATAATTACAAAAGAAGCGACTAGACATATCTTACGTAATTGCGCATATTAATATAACCAAGAGACGATTGGGTATATCTTTCTTTTCTAGCTAATTGCTATGATATGCATGATGCCGACCACACATTTCACTCTACAGCATTGTCCATCGAGCCACAAGTGAGCTCTCTCATCTCATAGATGGCACCCCCAATCACTAAATCCTGGCTTCGCCTTTGGTTGGCTTATACGGAGTAGTTTCGTCAAGCCATTGAATTCGCATTGATCTGTGTGTTATTTTCAATATTGTATTTTTTTCATTATTTTTTTAGAACAGGTACAATAAGAGACTATAAATCGGGTAGAAGTTTATGTATGGAGAAGATAAGATAGGAGAGAGAAGATAAACGGGCTACAGATTTGTAGCTAGTTGCAGCACGAACTCCAAAACACCATTTATGTATGACATGTGGGACCAATGATTAGACACAAGAATCAAGAAAATTTACGAGAGAGACATGTGGACCATATATTTATAGTTAAGAGCTAACCATTATATGAGTTGCTGAAAATTAGACCAATTAGACCGTAAAGATTCCTGCAGTCAACAGTGGGCTATATTTCTGATAACTGACATCGATCAGGCTCTCATCTTAGTGTTTTCTGGGCTTACCAACAGATAATCCAAGGAAAAAGTACACCCAAGGTCCCTCAACTTGTCATCGAGATATAAAATCGTCCCTCAATCACAAAACCAGATATCGGACGTCCTTCAATTAATAAAACCGTTTGTTTTATGTCCCTCGATGGTTTTGGCCGCGGTTTTATCCGAGGTGTCGGCTGAGTCCACGTGGGACCCACATGTCAGGCGCCACGTCAACAGGTTCTCTTCTCCTCCTCTCCCTTCCTCCTCCTCCTCTCTTCTCTCTTCTCTCTTCTCTCCGGGCAAGCCAGCCGGCGGTGGGGAGGAGGTCGCCGGGGTGAGGAGGCCCGACGGGCAGCCGGCGATGCGGCGACGACGATGCGGCGGCTCCGCCCGCGAGGGGAAGGGGAGCTGCTGCTGCATGGGCGTGGCGCGGCCGTCGCGCTGTGCCGGGACCGCGCCCCGCTGCTGGCCGACGCCATCCGCCACCGCTACGCGCTCGCCGACGCAGACCGCGCCTACGCCGCCTCGCTGCGTCGCGGCGCGGGCGGCCAGCTGAAGGAGCGGCGGGGGAGGTAGTAGAGGTCGACGGGGGAAAGCGTCGGCCCTGTCAGCGACGCCGCGTTGCGCGCCCATGCGCACGGCCCTGGACACGCTCGGGACGCGGCCGCAGGAGCCGTTCACGGCGCTGCGCGATGCATACGCGCCCTCCGTTTTCAGCCGGCCTCCCTCGTGCCGCCACCACGTAGGACCACCAAATTATGCAACCCCGCAAAAACCACCAGTCCACCGCCAAGATTTCTCCTCTTCCGCCGGCCGGTCGGCCGCCCCTGCTGCGCGCGTCTCTAGCTAGATATCGGCGGTATGGAGGCATGCAGGACAAAGAAAGCCCATGAAAATCCAGTCTCAATCATCTCAAGCTAGCTAAGCATCCTGCATATCTTAGCTCAACTCATTTGATCGATACTTCGTCGCTGAGCTGAGGCTGAGCTGACTACGAGCTAAGAGAGGAAAGCAACTCATCAAGCAAGAACGGACACCACACTGCAAGCTCTACTCGGTCTCGCTTTTGTGTCGTGCTCCGTGGCGGCGGCGGCGTCAGGCGGGACGGTGGTGATCGGGCTGGCTGCCGACTCCGGGTGCGGGAAGACCACGTTCGTGCTTCGCCTGACGAGCGTGCTCGGCGCCCGCACCGCGGCAACGGCGGCTGCGCCTCCGTGGGGCGGCAACCCGGACTCCACGCTCGTCGCCGACGTCGAGAGGGAGATGGTCGGCGAGGTTGGGCACGCGGTCGGGGACGTCGGTGGCGACGACGCGGCAGCCGAGTGACGACCGCTCCCCATCCGCCGGCCGCCGCGCGCTTGCCCGCCTTCGCTTCGCTTCGCCGGCCGCCTCGCACTCGCCCGCCGCCGCTCTGCTCCGTCGGCCGCCGCGCGCTCGCACGCCACCTCCGCCGGCTGCCGCTCAGCCCCGCTCCTCGCCGCCCATTGCTACTCCTCCCAGAGCGACGCCTGCACGCCCTGCCCGACGACGACGCCCGCACGCCCTGCACGACGACGATGCCCACACACCTATCACGGCAGCCTCAGCCCAGAGCAAAGAGGGCGGGAGAGACCAGAGGCCGCCGCCGCCGCCTTGCTCCCCCCGCCGCCGACGACGTCTTGCTCCCCCCGCCGCCATCTTGGGCAGAGCGAAGACGACGGGGCGAGCACGGCGGCCTCAGCCCAGAGCGAAGGGGGCGGGGGAGATCGGAGGCCGCCGCCGACGACGCCTTGCTCCCCTCGCCGCTGCCGCCTTGCTCCCCTGCTCCCGCCGCCGCTGCCGCTTTGCTCCCCTGTCCAGAGAGCCCCGGAGAGAGAGAGAGAGATGAGGAAGGGAGAGAAGAGGGAAACTGGAAAGAGAGAGAGAGGAGGTTGACGTGGACACACTGACATGTGGGGTCTACGTGGGTTTCATGCTGACTCAATCGCCACGTAGGCTAAAACCGGTGTCAAAACTACCGAGGAAGCTTTTATGACCGGTTTTAATTAGTTAAGGGATGCAGGTTTACGGTTTGAGGACGATTTTGTATCCCGATGACAAGTTGAGGGACCTTCGGTCTACTTTTTCCGATAATCCAACGGCATATGCTATGATATCCAGCCCCGAAATCAAATACATGCGGAATAAGTCTACAGCCCAGGTGTCCAACGCGATAGAAAAATTAGACACGCCCTGTCCAACAGGCCCGGGCAGAGCCCACAATCAAATACATGCGGATAAGTCTACTTTGACTCCCTAAACTAGTGAACGTATTTGATTCATATCATTAATAGAAAATCTAGACAACGGTATCCCGTTGGAACGGGATATCCTTCTATGAGACAGTAGCTGATACCTGATATCTGTTATGGTACCAGCTATATGATACCCGATACCTGTTACCCGATACCTATGATACCTAGGACCTGATACCTATGATACTTGTGCAAGAAAATAGTTAATATGTCTATCCTTAAACCGCAATACCGGATATCTCTACCAAACAATTAAAACCGGTGTAATTTGACTTCCTTAGTGGTTTTAGAGAGTGTTTTCACTGATGTGGCATCTACGTGGCAGTGATGACCTGGTCTGTGGTGTTGACGTGACGCTTAGGTGGACCTCATTTGTCACTCACCCAAAAATAATTATGGGGTCCACCTGCCATCCTCTCTCTCTGTCCTCGTTCCTCCTCCCTCTCTCTCTCCCTTCTCTCTCTCAGTTTCTCTTCCTCTCCACTTCGTCCGTTTCCAAGGACGGGATCTGGAGCGGCGGCGGGGGGCAAGCTAGGGCCCGGAGCGGCGACGGCGGTGGGGAGCGCGTCCGGAGCACCTCCGGCGGCGGCACGGCGTACGAGCCCGGCATTGTGACAGGCGACATCATGGTGGCGATGTGGATCGGCACGCGGGCCGACGAGGCGTTCTCAGAGGCGTGGAACCTGCGCGCGTCGGTGATCGAGGCGCATGACCTGCGGGTGCCGGCGCCGTCGCCTGGGCTGCCGTTCGATGTGCGCGTCAAGATAAAGATCGGGTTCCAGTCGGCGAGGACGCAGCGGTCGGTGGCGAGCATGAGCAGCGGCTCGGCGTTCGCCTGGGAGTGGGAGGAGGACCTCATGTTCGTCGTGTCCGAGCCGCTCGACGAGAGCCTAATCGTGCTCGTCCAGGACCGCTCCATGATCAAGGAGCCAGCTCGTCGGGGGGCACGTCCGACATCGGCATTGCTCCCGGCGGTCCGGGCGGTGGCCCGCCGGGGTTCTACTCCGGCGGCTTCACCTCCGACTCTGCCTAGAAGGAGGCTACCACGTGCTCGACGAGGCGGCGCACGTGTGCAGCGACTACCGGCCGACGGCGAAGCAGCTGTGGAAGCCGCCGGTGGGCGTGCTGGAGCTCGGCATCATCGGGGCGTGTGGGCTGCTGTGTGCTGTCGATGAAGACGAAGGGCGGCGCCAAGGACTCGACGGACGCCTACTGCGTGGCCATGTACGGTGGCGGGTGTTCGCCGACGACGGAGATGAGCGGCAGGACTACCGCATCCGGAAGGTGCGGGTGCGCGTGTGCAGAGTTACGAGACGGCGTTGACGGGTGTGCAGATACACGGCGTCGCACCCGATGCTCGTAATCCTCGATGTAAAGTGCTTTGATGATGTGATTAAATTCTTGTACTAGTATCTGGAATAGAAATTTGATTCTGGGCATGTTTAGATCCATTTAGAATAGTAAAAGTTTTGGTATTGCAAAAGTACTGGTTGTTGTTTAGATACATCCTAAATTTTTATCATTCTAGCACTAAAGTGAGAGAGAGAGAGTGGTCCCAAAGCACTTTTTGGCACAACTAGAAAGGTAGCCCACGCATTCGCGTGGGCATGTATCAGTGACACTTACAGGAGAGGAATATTAACCGGATAACACGTGCCATACTTCAGAAGTATGATTGCTTTAAAAATTTTCTTGTTGGCGTTGCTGAGATAATTTTTCTACCTATAAGTGTTGTTCTAATTATCGCAATTATTATGCCATAGTTATTTCAAACTTTATAGCACTTCACAAATGGTGAAAGGTCATTTTCCTTGCTCAGATTATTTGAGCACATTACTTTTAAAAAGCTCATGAAGCAATCAGATTGTTTTATATATCTGGTCTTCTATGTAGCGGCTTGGACTATTCAAATGTAAGTCAGCTCTTTTTGTTTATATAGCGTATATCTAATTTACTTATTGATGTTTGCAAAACAATGTATAATGTTGCGATTGGTGTTGTCAAACTATTTCATATTTTTTTATAGCAATTCAGATAGCATGTAACGTGGCAGTGATGTTTCTCCCTCTAAATATTATTATGTAGTGGCTTGGACTATTCATATTCGAGCTATTTGTTTCTTAGGTACTATATATCCAATTTAGTTATTCATGTTTGAGAAATAATATAGAGTAAATTTCACAAAACTACATACTTTGCGGTCCAAGTTGCAGAGAACCACACATACTTTGACACTTGGCGCTTAAGTACATTCACTTGTGATATGACATGGCTGTTCCACTTAGGACAAGGACGTGGCATCCTATTACCAGCCATCATACGAAATTAATAGGATGCCACGTCCTTATCCAGGTGGAACAACCACGTCATCTCACAGGTGAATCCATTCATTGATAGTGTGGTTTTGCGAAACTACACTACCAAAATATATGCACTTGAGTATCAAGTGTCAAAATGTGTGTGGTTTTCTGCAACTTGGACCATAAAACGTGTAGTTTTGTGAAATTTACACAATAATATATGATGGTGCAACAGATGTAGTTGAAATATTTTGTAGCTTTTTATGGCAATTTGGACAACATGTAAAATTGCAGGTGTTATCCATCGATAAAAATAGGGTATTCTTTAATACTTGAATTTATAATTTTTGTTTCGACACCATTAATTTTGCTTTAGCTATGTATATTTATGGAATAATATATAGAATGGCATAATATATATAGATAGGTTTTTTTTATCATATTACTTTGCTATTTGGATGACATGTAAAATGCATGGACCGACTATTTCCGAGTGATATATTTATAATATAGAAAAGTATAGGCATATGGACCTTAAATTATTCATTTAATTATAAATAGAAATACAATTATAGTAGAAAATAGACATGTACCTTAAAATTTATTGTCATTTTAAACTGTACAATTGTTGATTGTTTCTCTTCTAGTTTGATAGCTAAATTATTGAAAGGGGGAGAGGAAATAGATCGAAAAATAGATGTAATTTACATGGAAACTGATGGTATGTTGTTTTGCTTTTTTTTTTCTTGATTTAAGAGTGTTTTATAGGATGTTTAACATATCTTTATTATTATGTAAAATGATTTAAGACGATATAATATAAATTGATTTTTCTTAATATTTGATTGTAATTTGGTTATAATGCTGATAGGGGGTCTATTTTGTATTTTAATTTTGACATGTGGTGATTTAGAATGCTTCTGAGGATATTTAATGAACAATTAATGGATTTTTATTATGCAGAACGATTTAAGATGATATAATACATACTGTCAAATTTTTAATTGTTTTATTCAGATGTAGTTACTATGTATGTAAGATAGGATGGCGGTAATCTATGACGTATTTCAATTTTTACAAAGTAACATATATGTAATATAGATATTGACTATTTATTTAATTATAAATATAGTAACAATTAAAATAAATAGAAAAATAGATATAACTGATCATTTAGCTATGTAACTATTAATTTTTTAATATATTAGGTAGTTAATTTGAAAACAGTAGAGGAGATAACTGAATGCGGGTTGATAGGAGGGAAGGGAGACGGCAGTACATACATATGGCAAGATGAGGCAGTGTATCAGTTTGGTTTTTTTTTTTCAAATGTATTTATTGGGACCACTGGTATGGGAAGTAGAGGGTAATATTTGTAAATGAATGTGGTGTTTCTTACGAGTTATTTAAACCTAATAATGGGAGTAATTGTTAGCACTATTTGACCGAGAAAGGCATAAAAAGACTAAAGATCTTCTTGTTTTAGGCTTAGGCTTTTAAGTCAGCTTATTGGTTTATATGATTTATAAGCCTGTGGATTAAATGTCCTAAGTTTAGTGGTAGAGTCATACATCTATCTCACATAAGAAAAAAAAAGCGTCTCCAACTCCGCAATATTAGATTTTGGTTTAATAGTGTTAGAGAGGCTTATGGCTTAAAAAACCAAACGAAAAAGCTGACTGTTTGTTTAGGCTCAAAATTTTTTTGCTTATTAGCCTAAACAAAGAGGGCAATAATATGGTTGATGTGATAATTTTTAAACTAAAATATAATTAATATGTGATGTAATATTTTTTAATAAATAAAATATATGTGCCACGTTTTATATAGTCATCTATACAGATCGTATAGATCGATATGAAAGGTATAAAAGACTATAATATGATTCTACGTGATAATTTTTAAATTAAAATATAATTAATATGTTAATATTAGAGATAAGATGGATATGCCATGTTTTCAATAGTCATCTAACGCTGCTGCGGAGGGAGATTTTGTTTCCCTGTAAAGATATATCTAACGATTAAAACTTATGGGTCCACTAATTTAATGAAAATCGACGGTTAGATTTCTCTATTTTATTAAAGTGACACGTGATGATTCGAGAGCGTTTATAGGATGACACGTGGCAGCTTATGATTGTTTGTAGGAAGTTTAATGGACTTTTAGTATATAATAGATAGATAGATAGATTTGCTACTATGGACTAGCAAATACCAAATACCAAATTGTTAAGTTTTGCTACTAGTGTTTAGATTTAAAATGGCAAAAAGTATTTTAAAATGGCAAAACTTTTATCATTTTGGAGGGTCTAAACAGGGCCTCTGTTGATTAAGCATACTATGTGCCATGCGCAATGTGTTGTTTAGCCAGACAAGCTTGATTATTTCTGTGCGTCTAATTGAATTCACTAGATCAGAATGAAAAGGAATTTTATTTCTGCGCGTGTGCAGAGTATACACGGCGTCGTACCCGCTGCTCGTGCTGCTCCGCTCGCCGCTCGGGGCTCAAGAAGATGGAGGAGGTGCAGCTTGCCGTGCGGCTCTCGTCGCCGGCGCACCTACACCTCGTCGCTGCAGCCGCAGATGCACTACCTCCGCCCGATCGGCGTCGCGCAGCAGGAGACGCTCCGGGCCGCCACCGTGCGCCTCGTCGCCGCGTGGCGGGAGGTGGTGCGCCACATGCTAGACGATCGACGCTCACACGTGGAGCGTGCGCCGCGCCAAGGCGAATTGGTTCCACATCATGGGGGTGCTCCCCTGGGCCGTCGGGCTTGCCCGGTGGCGTAGCTCGTCCACCACCGTGCTCGTACACGTACGTCCTCTACCAGTCTACCTCGTCCTCGTCTGGTATCCGGATCTGGTCGTGCCCACGGCGTCGCTGTACGCCTGTACGTCTTCCTCATCGGCATCTGGTAGTACAAGTTCCGGTCGCGTGACCCCGCCGGCATGGACGCAGAGCCCGACGGGGGAATTTAACTATTTACCATTATTAGGTTTGTCAATTATCCAAATACCCCTCTTAAATTTACACTTATCTTTTTTGCCGTTGAAGAGAGACAACTTTTTAATTTTTTACCACTTTTGCATATGTGGCATGCCAACGAGGCTGTCCCATCATCTTCTTCCTCCTTCACCTACTCTCTGTCTTCTCTCCCCCTTCTCTCTCACCTCCGGCCATCTTCGTCGGTGGCGAGAGGATGATTTGGGGGGGTGGGGGTTGGGAGGGATCAATGTGATGGTGGGGACATTGGCGGCGAAGCAGTTGGCGAGGGGTTGATGAGGAGGCTGCTAGAGATGGCCGTGGCGGAGGGGTGGCGACGATGGTGTTCGCCGCGGCGGGGGTGATACTTCTCGTGTGCGGCGCGTCGCTACGTTGCTCAACGCTGGCAGCGGCCAAGAAACTCCTCAGCGGCAGGGTCTCCATCGAGGAGCTGCGTGGTGGTGATGACGAGGAGTGAGACCTGTAACGGTCGCCCCAACGACTCCATAGCGCTGGCGCCCCTCCCGCTGCGATCTCCCCAGGTTGGTTGCTTCCTCTTCTTCGATCCATTTCTACTTCTTCCTCTCATCTACTATCATGCTTGTATTAATTCCATTGTTGAATTGGGGTGGCTTAGTTTGGAGGTTTAGATAGAAATCGATTCTAAATGTCTACTTTCTGCGAGCTTGAGGAAGACCTATGCAGAAACATCTTCACTGAGATCTCTTGGTGCAATCCAAACATCTAGAACGTTGCAGAGATGGTGATTGATGATGGGGCAGCCTCGTTGGCGTGCCACGTATGCAAAAGTGGCAAAAAATTAAAAAATTGTCTCTCTCTAATGGCAAAAAAAATTAAGTGCAAATTTAAGAGGGGTATTTGAATAATTGACAAACCTAAAAGTGGCAAATAGTTAAATTCCCCGAGCTCAGCGACCTAGAGGAGTTCAACGCCGTGCCGCCGCTGTCGCTTGGGCCCTCGCCCCTCCGCCGCTGCCGTAGCTCTAGATCCTGCCCCTTGGAGATGGCTAGAGAGAAGAGAAACAGAGAGGGAAGGTAGAGAGAGGGAGGAGGAAGAATGATAGAGAGGGGATGACATATGGGCCCGTATGTTAGTGGGCCCACAATTTTTTTAATGATGAATGGGGTCATATATGTTTTTGATTTTATTGCCACATAAGCGTCACATCAACACCATAGACCAGATCAATGCTGTCACGTAGGCGAAACCACTCTTCAAAACCACCAATGGAGTAAAATTACACCGGTTTTAATAGTTCGGGGGGGGTCGAGATATCCGTTATTGCGGTTTAAGAACACAGATTCAGTCACTAGTTAAGGGAGTCAAAGTGGACTTATTGCAATATCTGCAGAGGTCCACTAGAGCATGTGTGTGCATGCATGCAAGGGCCCATGCTTAAACTATTTCTTTTGTTATAAAGTATTTATTTTTATCTGATTATAATATTATATTTATCACAATTAATTTTTTAATAAAATGTTACATGATTTATTCTGACAAAAAATGTGAGGACGACCCAAAGCCTAGGTGGTGCAACGCTCCGAGGCATGTCAGCGCGAAATATCTGGATGGATGGGGTCTCAAATAAAGCCCAAATAAATACGGTAACCATCCAACCTCATCGCAGACCCCGATATGTCTTGAAGAGTGCACTACATAGGCTCTAAGCCATCGGATATGAAATAGAAGACACAACCATTGGAATAGCCACACCAGTCATCTACGTCATACGTCCGTCAACCACTCGATGGTGGCGACCAAAAGCGTACCTCAGAGACTCGATCTCAACAAAGGCATATTCCCCGGTTATCTCAACCATTTCAAACCCATCCTCATGTGGGACTAGTCGCCCAGGAATGCAACATAGTCTCACATAAATCATCTCAAGCATGATATCCAAATAATAAGTGGTTCTAAGCAATAAGCATAATTAGTCTTAATAAGGTTCTAAGTAGTACTTGGCGACAAGCCATAAATATTGGTTCATGCGGTAAGCGTGCTACCCAAAAGCACATAGGCAAACCGACTAGGGTAAATCCCTCCATCCTGGAAATCTGCAACATCACAAGCTGCATCAAACTCCTCATCCAAACAGTCATTACCTGCAGCGGGGTCTGAGCAAAAACAAGTAAAAGAAGGCAAGAAATCAGTACATTAATCAAATTAATGTACTGGTAAGTCGGAAACAATCCTAGCATACTACATGTTGGCCATATTCAAGGATAAGCTGTGTATAGGTTAATTTGCATAAATGCCAATTTTAGTTCACAATATTTTCCGCAACGGAATTTTATAACAATAGAATAGAGTAAGTAAAACTTGTAATGTAAATGGATAAATAACACACATCTACCCCTCAAGGTAGATCATCACCACTCGCCATCATCTCATTACCATTCACCGAACTTTACCCAAGTTCACAAACAAAACATTCCAACCATTTTCCAAGTTCACAAGAGTTTATCAAAATCACCAACTATACTCATGACACTTCACCATGCCGCTCATGACCGTGAGCACGGCTAATCGATTAGTTTTAGACTCTGCAGAGTTTGTACAACTTTTAAGCCCACATGATATGAATCGCTCTAGTTTGTCCGATACCCGTCGGTATCACCACACTCTACACATTGAGTGTGATCTAGAGGTCATAACGAAACCGCTACATTGTTTATTTTCTAGCCTTGCACCAGCACGATGTGTGTTTTACCCACGCTACTAGCAAGGTAGCGCCACTAGGTAGCGGGCCCACGCTTTAACCTAGTGCCGTAAGGAACCCAGCCCGGAATCCCTCACGAGGCACGACACCGTTGTATTGGACAGACTACCCGCTCAAATCATCACATACCACTTGTCATTAATCAATTTCATCATATCACAAACCATAGGAAGTTCCGATAAGTTACTAAAACCCGGTAACCCATACCCTTCGGCATACCAAGATGCAAGGCTAAACTCTAAACAACTTAATAGGTTGAGGCCAGCCCATACTTAGCACATGTGGTTTGTACTGTTTTCATTAGTTGGTGACATAGAGTGGGATCCTTAATCGACCCGGGCGAACGCTCCCCCTATCGGTGTACAACTACCACCATATGCACACCACTCGCCGCCCAAGTCTAAAAACAAGTTATCTCCATTTTCAATTCACAATACTCACACATTTAAATTTCTGTCTAGCAACATCAAAATAACCATCTTCACATATAACATTTATCAAAACGAGTAATTTGCAAGGCGGTAACCGAATATAAGCATATAGCGGCAAAATAAGCATAGTATAATCCCAAAGAACACAATAATTGTATTCAAAAGCACTCTATGGTTACAACCAGTAAGGATTCAATATTTCAAGGTGGATTATGCAGCAATTAGGTCATATCTACCATTCCCACATTTATATTTTTTTTTACCAAAAGTAATACTAGCTAACGTATGCATGTTTGCAATAGAATCATTTAGCCCAACAAAACATAGGATCAATGTGGTCAAAGGAGGGGCAAACTTGCCTTCGTCTGCAAACTCCTGAACCTGGTCGTCAACAAACTCACCCTCTTCTCCTTCGACGTATTCTTCCTCTACACAAAATACGCGTATACGATAAATACAAAAATACATAAAAACCAAAATGCATGAAACTTATGCAGTGAGTGTGTGCTGGTCTCAGGTGGTCTCTGGTGAAGGAATTTTTATTTTGTCACTTTTTATTTACAGAGATATGCATTTTACAATTAAAAAGGTTTAAAAAGGGCTATGTTTTATTAAGCAACATTTTTGTACAGAAGTGAACAAAATTCCTTTTTACAAAGTTACAGAGCATGATTTTAGAAAGTTCACAGAAGTGGTTTCACAATTTTTAGAGCTATATTCAATTTGTTATGGATTTAACAAGTTCTAGGCAATATTTATGGCAAAACAAAAATAAAGGAAAAGTTTGTACAGAAAGTACCCAGTTTTATATATTTTTTTAAAATAGTTCACAGCTTTATGGATCTAATAAAACTGGTTTCACAATTTTTGAAGTTAAAATGAAGTTTCTACAAATTTTAGAAGTTCTGCTCATTCTCTGTTTTAAACCAAAATAGAAATCAATTTTCGAAATTGAATTCCAGCCGGGTCCACAGGTCAGTGAAAGGAGATTTGCAGAGAGGCCCTTGGAAGTTAGGGGAATCAACCTGCACTCCTTCTGCCACCTGGACAACAAACTTTATTAAGAGTCCCTATTCTTTTGTTTATTTCCATCAAGGTTCTGCTATAGTAATATGAGTCATGGCAGTTTTCAGATTGGACCCTAGTGTCGATCAAATTCAAGAAATGAAGTCCCCAGCTAGCTCACATCGGGAGCAGCCATGGCTGAGCTCGGTCTACGGCTCACCGGCGGCGATCGGTGGATCGAATCGGTTCGAGCACAAAAGAGAAAATGTAGAGAACGTTCTTGCGCATTCGTGAGTGATGGTGGTGAGGGAAACGGTGGTCTGTAGCCCATGGAACATGAGCTACAGCGGCGGTGTGTCTCGGTATGGCCATGTATGTGCATGCAGAGGCTTGGTTAGTGCAAAAGGGTTAGTGCATGTGCTCTCATATGGTACAAGGGTGCTCACCAAGCAGAGAAACGGAGGCAGCGAGGTCCAGGGAGCAGCGGAGACGGTGGTTGTTGGCCAACGGCGGCAAAACTCCGGCGTCGACGTTGCCGGGTCGACTCAAGGCGCGAACTGCAACTTCGAGAGTACGGGGGTGTTAGGGATGAGCCACAGAGGGTGCATGCGCGAGGAATCCGGCGGAAACTCCCCGGAGCTTGGTGTTGCTTCGGTGGTGAGGAACGGCGGCCGGAGCGGCGTTGGCGGTTCGGGTGGCCGGCGGCGAGGACGGTGACGCCCACCACGTGCTCGACAGATTGGTCCTAGGGCAAAACGGGTACGGGTGAGCTCGGCGTGGTGCGTAGGTCACGTTCCATAGGAGGGAAGAGAGAGGGACTCACCTGGTGATGCACGGCGACGACGGCTAAGTCGCCGGAGCCGGGGAAGATGGCCGAGCTCTGGGCATTCTGTGCATGGGGTATGTTTTCTTGGACTTGGAACGCGATGTGGGGAGTGTGCTGTTGCTTCTGGTGCTTTGGCTTGGGAAATAAGGAAGAGTGGAGTGGGGGAGTGAGAGAGAGAGGTGGCTGGTGCACTCATTGTGTTCCTTGGGCATCCATTGGGCATGAGGGATGGTGGATGCTGTGAGGGGAGAGTGGGAGGCTGTCATGTGGGTCCTAGGGGGTGTGGGGCCCACTATCAGTGAAAGAAATTCGAAAATAGCCTTGGAGGCTAAGTCAAAGAGGGTTGCCTGCCAAGGATCTTTGGAGGGGATTCAAGGTGGATTTTGTGCAGCAAGAAACCTGGGCTAGAGATCCTCTTGGTCAGGGGTGATGTGGAGAGTAAATGTGCTGAAGTGGATTGGTTTAGAAGTCTCTGGTTTAGGTTTGATGGAGTGATGAACATGTGTTGACAGTGTTGGTTAGCAGCAGTTGACAGCTGATTGGATTTTTGGAGGGAGAGAAGAAAGGGTTAGAGAGTGATCCAGGGTGTGCCACTCCTCAGGGTGTTAGAAGAAAGTTACTAGAAGACTTTGGCTGAAACCAACTTCAAAAAGAGGTTTTGAAATAAATTTTACAGAGAGAGCAAGTTTGAATCTGCTAAGCAGTTTTTCAGGATTTTAGAGAGATTAAAGTAGATCAACGAGTTAGCAAACCTTACCGAAAATTTCTGAAAATTTGTGGGTTGATTTCTGACATATCAAGGTATTTTTGAGATTTTTTGTAGAATTTTTGGATGCATATAATTACCAGATTAATTGTTTTTGTGACTCTAGGCCTATCATTGCATATGATGATGAGATGATTAAGATCCAAAAACAATTAAAATCACTCCACAACCACATGATGCATTTAAATTAAATTTAGTTCTCAGATTTATAGGCTTGGGTATGTTATAAAAAATATATGCTGCAATTAAACCATTGTGTTGCATTCAATTTTTTTCAACTAGCAAAATGCCCGTACATTAGAATGGGTAAATACAATTTTAATTATACATATGTATATTCTGAGTATTCCTCATTAATTAGTAGTCAACACAACAACATTTCAAACACGGTGAATGTGTATGGAGCATAAAGTCCCTTCAGATCCATTGATGTATGCTAGAAAATTGAATCATCTATTGTGCAACGAAGATGCTCGATGTATAGCCGGGTCTCTTTCAACCACCTTCCTCACCAAGCTATCAACCACAAGGAAGTCTAGGTTTCCAAGCAACCACCTAGGATTAGCAAGTCTCCAAGCGACCCCAATGTCCAAGCTTAGACGACGAGCCCCGGTCCACCAGTGAAGCTTGCTCTACCATGCAACCTCCTAGAAGATAGCTCGGATTCCACTAAATTACCTCTTTCCTTGTGGAGGTGAGAAAAACCTTCACAAACTTCCCGCAACTCACCACACACTTGGGGGCTCACCGGGCGACGCCTTACTGTCTAGGAGGCTTAACCTCCAAAAGTAACAAACACAATGAAAACTTGCTTGCTATGAATTCAAGTGCTCAAAGATTGGAGTGAAGCTCACTAGCTCTCAACTTCTGTTCTTAAACTCTCTCTCAACCCCAAATCCCTTCTCTTCTCAAATCCTCTTCTCTAATCTCACTCACAAAGAGTTCTACCACAAAGGTAGGATATTGGGGAGTGGCTCTTTGGTTTTGGATGGTTCTAATCTTGCCCAAAGTCAACAACCATGGATAGAGGGGGTAGAGGGATTTAAATACCCGAGCTCTTCAAAAACTAGTCGTTACATACAACTTTGCACAGTCCTACAGTATCCGGGTCCCATGCCCGGAGTCTCCTGGACGCCCTAAAACCTAGCCGTTAGGCTCAGGTTAGTACAGGCCCGGAGTCTCCTGGATTTGGCCCGAGTCTCCAGGAAGCCCTTTCGGGTGCCCGAGGTCCAATTTTGGAACCTCCTGGAAGCCTCGGCATGCACAGGCCCGGAGTCTCCTGGCCACCTAACAACACCAGAGGAAAAAACCATAACTTCTTACTTCGGAGTCCGATTTCAACAAACTTAGGCTTTATGGAAAGCTTATTGAAAGGGCTACCCGACCCCACCAAGAACAAATTCCAAAACCACTCATAGGATAGGCTAAAACTTGGGTTTCTCTCAAGTAGCACTTGCATAGGTTACTTTAAGCACTGAGACATAAACAAACACATCAACGTTGCATTCCTCTTAATAGTACGAGATTCCTATACCCAATTGCAAATAGAAAAGCTATACCAATAGGAATACCTTCACACCATTCTCTTTCTTCACTTCGAGGGTTGTCAACATCAAAGTCGTTTCACCGTCGGGACATTCTCATACAACTCAACAAGCACATTAGTCCCAGATCAATTATACCTTTGCCTTGATCAATGCCCTTCTTGATTATCAACGAATCGAATATTCTTGATCTTTGGCTTTGCATCTTCCATTTCTCAAATGATTGATACAGATAATCCATAGTTTCAAATGGCCTCACACGATCCGTCACGACAATGTCTTCACTCGCCCTTCTCCACCGGATTTGGTTCATCGGTGCCAAGCCCCTTGCTTGCCCTTCACCAATGCATGGTCCATCGTAGCCGAGCTTCCCTTGCGCTTCACCGTCTTGCCATAGTTAGCCACTTCATACCTAGATCTTCAATCTCTTCTCTTTGGTTCTCATCAACCGATAAACTCCATCTTCTAGCTTCTCACACCATTTTCATTTTCATCAATCTTCAATCATGGTATTTATTTTCTTCAACATGTCCATCAACTCATGATGGGATCTCACCAAGCATTCTCATCATCGACATTTGACTCTTGTTGATTCCCGATATGTGAGGTATCATCTTTCTTGTCATCAATCACAATCCGATCACTTGATCCTCGCATATGAGTCGTTAACCTTTTTGCTTGATGCCGGAACATAACTATCATCACAAACTCATACAAAGGTTAGTTCCAACAACCATTGTCATTAATCACCAAAACACCAACACAATGTTAGGAGCACGGGGTTGGCGAGCTTGGACGGATCGGGTGAGGAGAAAGGAGAAGAGAGGAAGGAGATAACGAGGATGACATGTGGTCCTTCAAGGATGATTATGTAATTTGGTGACAAGATGAGGGACCTCTTGTGTACTTTTTCCTTTTACTTACGAGCTGTCGAGCTGCCTATAATTACGTGGGCCTAAACGAGACTTGGGCTCACGTGAGGCCCATAAGTGGGTGGGCCGGAATGGGACTGCGATTCGTGTGCGAGCCATATTCAGGTGGACCGAAAAGGTAGGCCGGGTTGTCGGACGACAGTACGACACTCACGTAATTTCTTCTTCTTCTACTCGGTTTCTCTTACTCTTGTGAAGAAAAGGGAAAAAAAAAAATCCCAATCTCGATTGCTATTCGCGCAACGCAACCACGCGAGGGACCCTCCTCCGTCGCTCAGCCAAGCCACCCTCGCCGGCGCGATCCACTTCCGCCGGCGCCGAAGTACAGCCGGTGAGTTCTCTGAAACCAGTGAAGTTTTTCTGTATGGCTCTCGCTGATAATTTTGGGTCAGTTTCATCTCTGCATCAACATGGTTATATTTTCTGAATTTTTTTGTAGCTTTAAGGTTAGATTTCGCTGCAGATCTTGCCCGAAAGAGAGAAAAAGTTTATTTTTTGTGAAAGAAAACCGCCGCCACCTGACAAGTTCGAACCGAATTTAGTTTCTCATCACTTTACTAGCCCGAGTAGAATTTTAACTTCAGGTGTACATAATCCGATTTGCAGCGAGAATTCTCCTGTTATATATGTAGCTGCAGAGGCAGACCCCCATAACTAAACTAATAACCAATCATCTTGACGCTCTCATCTCCTGCAGTTTCAGGGATTCTTGTCATGGCGATGATGAAAAGATGTTCAGACATTCAGGTATCATCTACTCGGCCGCGAAAGGCGATGCGCATTGCTATCAACTCCTGGTCGACGATCTTGCTCCGTTACATCACTGAAGATGTGCTGTTCAAAATCCTCTAATGGCTGCCATCCAAGTCTCTCATCCGATTCAGGTCGGTGTGCAAGGCTTGGCACGCCACGATATCCAGCTCCCGTTTCGTCAATGCTCATCTCGAGTGCTCCAAGCAGAGGCCATCATTGCTCGTGATCCCTGGCTCTTTCGAGATGAAGAAGAACGGTGAGAATATTGCCTTCCTGATGAGCCTCTATAAATACCAGGATCCTAATATAATGCATCTGCAGGATTTTTCTCAAGGAATCTGTAAATGGATTCGACCGGTGCACTGCGATGGTTTGCTCCTCATTTCTACCAGGAAGCACGAGATGATGATCTGCAATCCATCGACAAGAGAGATTGTTTCCCTGCCAGAAGAGAGCCATAGCCTATGTGGCGGCATGGGGCTCGGATTTGGGTTTGATCCTCACAGCAACAAGTACAAGGTGGCTAGAGCTTTCTACCAAAGGGATTATCCGACAACAAGACAGGTCTGCAAGTTTGAAGTGCTTACTCTGGGCACTGATGCATGGAGGCAAACTGAAGATCCACCATACCCAATTGACAGGTTAACTCCAGTTCATGTGAAAGGAGCCATCTACTGGAAGGTTTGTCGTACGCCGCTTTGCCCGTATCCACCCAAAACATTTCTCAGATTCTGTTTGACTGATGAGAAGTTCAGTCTGTTTCCATGTCCTCCATGCAGTGCAAAGCCTTACTGTTTCACAGAAGTAGAGGGTGAATTGTGTTGTGCTTGTTTTTACAGTTGGACACTGGAACTGGAGATTTGGACCTGCAGTGTTGGGCAAAACCCTGAATGGACTCGATGCTGTACTGTACAGATTCCACCTGATCTTGTTATGAATCACTTTGTAGAAATACCTCCTTTGGTTGTTTTCCATGGAAGAAAGCTGCTGCTGGCATCCAACAAGGTCTACCGGTATGACATCCAAACATGTAAACTGGAGAAAATAGCTTCAACATTTGAAGACTTCACGTGCTATGACCCGAGGAATGGTGTGTACCAAACATTTTTGAAGAAGGCAGTGATGGATCTTCACCTGTTTAATTATGCTGATAGTCTAGTTGCGGTTAGTAAATTTTGAGAAGCTACTTCTTTGTGTAACAATTAGTTTGCATCCATAAATCTAGTTAATTATACTGAATAGGATCTATGCTACTATTTAAGAATTAAGCGTAACGGTTAATTTGGCATTCCAGTTATAAAACTCAGGTTTGCAGCAATGGAGGCTCATTCTGCAATCTGCAGCAGCACCAGCAGCAGCTCTCGTCACAGCCCTTCTTGCTGTTGCTACACTTATGAGCTGCAACTTTAAAGGTGCAGACAGTTAGATATACTGTGTTGTCTTGATACATAGTAAGTGATTTTTTTCTCTGAAGATGTACTCTAATTTGCAATGTTGTTCTGATTACGAAGATGACATTCTGTACACACAAAAGGCTGGCATGGAAGAAGTTCAATGATGTGATGCGCAGAGCTGGGATTCGATCCTTATCAACTCTTAGTTCTTTTCATTAATTAAACTGCATTTATGTGTGCTCCTTTTCCTTCCTTGGATCAGAGATATTTGACCGTTAGGGCAAGGTTTAATCAAACATTTAAAACTTTGACCATTAATTTTATATTAGAAATAAATTTATAAAAGCTAATAAGCTTATGATATTATAATAGTAATTTCAAGACATATACCATTTTTCTTGTTTATAAACTAAAGCATTTGAGAAACTGTTGGTGATAAAAAAAAGTTTGACCAAATCTTAGTAGTGTCACAAAAAATTGACCGGAGGGAATACTTGCACTGACACTATCCTAATTTGCCTGCAGAAATGGTTGCTACAAACAATCTGGCCGGCGCTGTCGGATCAACTGTATTCAGAGTTATCTGAATTTATAATTGCGGCTTCGATATATTAACTTTTGTTTTCTTTCTTTGGTACATGCACAGATGTGATGGTTTGTGGTTAATTGCAAGTATTATTTGCGAAATTGGCACTTCTGACTGAAAACTTAAGCCGTCCTTGCAGACTCAGCAGATGGAGAAGTTATAAGAGCAGGCCTTGCATTGCCTACCTGGAGCAATGATGCTCAAGTAGGAGGTGGTCGTCGTGATTCCTAGCGCATTTTGAAGCTTTCATGGCCTGTATATAAAATTGGGGCGCTTACTGCAACAAAAAGGAGAACCCTTTTCAGTTCAGGGTAAGTATATATGGTTCAGAAGAAGGCAAGTTCAACCATAGAAAACTGTCATGCTACATCAATCTCTCTTTGTCAACTTGCTCAAAATAAATGTACAACCTACAACTTGTGCAAATGTACAATTCATCAATGTTTGATGATCGAACCTTCCAAACAAGTAACGTGCGATTCTGCAAATATATATAACTCCGGTGTATTACTTGGATAGCAAAACCGTACATGACAAGATCAAAACACATTCTTGGATCTTGTGTGAGACTATTAGTAGAGTCCCAGCAGGGGTCTTCTGTAGGATTCAATCTACACCTTAAATTGATATTATCCTTTGTTCTGATTATCATACCAGTATAAACTTCTCAATCTAAATTTAAATATTTTAGTTTTTCAATGATGACCATGCTTTGATATCAAGATTATTTTACTTCTTGTTTTATCTTAGAGAAATACTTCCTGCACCATTCCCTATTTTTATCATGTTTGTGTATTTTCCAAGGTTATACATAAAAAAACTCGTACATTGTCCATGCCACCAAACTACAAATTTGCTTTTTATCTTAACCTCATAAGTATTAATTATATACTAGACAAATCTGCTTTTTAAAGAATAACTTTGTAACTACCCAATCAAAACCAATTAAACTATAGACAATCAGTCCATGCATATCAATCTCAAGGTCGATGTGTGATCTCAATAAGAACATATGCAGCTAGAATATCATTTTTTTTAAAAAAAAATCAATCGAAGCAAGGGGGTGCAATATTTTATCGTTCAAATTTTTCAGTAATGAACATTCATCTACGCAATAGCATAGGGTAGAGTTGAGTACATTCCAACAACCTTTTCTTGTTAGAACACTATACACTTAGTGTTTATAATTGGTGCATTGCTTGGCATTCTACATTTCATAAAAAAATATAGCTACATACATTCAACCCAAAGAATTGGGCAGATCGTGCCAGTTGTTTATGAAAACGATAAATGAACTAAAATTAATATCAACTTCTCATATTCGGCCAACACTTAAATTAGTGAAATCTCAGTTGGAATTGTTAGTTGAATAACATACATTTTCTGGCCTAGATTAAAGAAAATGGTGATGAAGATAAGTGCAACAACTATCGACCGTCGTGAAGAAGATTTTAGAGCAAGGTCTTCTTTTTTTCAAGGGGCAGAGCTTCACGTAGATTTAGTTGGGTCTTCCGCTCGACAAAATTTCTTGAACTCATAAGATAACCAATTGTGATGCTGTATTCTAAACTCCCCTTTCCCAACTTATATCTCCTCGTTTATCACGCACACGACTGCTAAACGGTGTATGTTTTGCAAAAAGAAATTCCATAGGAAAGTTGCTTTAAAAATCATATTAATCCATTTTTAAAGTTTGTTTTAGCTAATACTTAATTAATCATGCGCTAATTTGTTGCTTCGTTTTGCGTGCCAGGGGTGAAGGTTACCAACCCTCGCTCATGAACTCAGGAGTGACTTTCATACTTTCCCACTCTTAGGTAAGAAAAAACAATTATTTAGGGGCATTTTTTGTAAGGTGGGAGCATGTTTTTATAATATATTTGTTTGGTGTTGAAAATATCATTATACTTTTCCACATACTTGATCAAAATTGAAGTGTTTGACTTAGGACGAAATGAAACACCTTATATTTTTAAATGGACCGAATAGTGCACTTATGCAACTATTGGGTGAAATCTATTTTCAAACTTAATTAAGGATCATTCCCCTATCACTTTTATTGCATTTTGAAGCTTTTGTGGTGTCTACGAGCTATACCCATCTTCTGTATTTGTATAGTATGTGAGACATCGGTACTAAGTATACGCGAGATTGCGGTAAAGTAAATGGGAGACATGGATTTTTATACATATTTGAACCCCCTACTAACAAGTAATAACTCTAATCCTGTTGGTCAAAGCCAGTGTTGCTATTATATAATCAATCTCCCACAAATACAATGGAGAGGAGACCTAATCTAGTCTATGTCAGTCTAGTGGCATAAGGCTCAAATAGGTGGTCTACGGGTATCTATTGTGTAACACCCTGAAAATTCGACCGACAAAATCAAGACTCTAAAAATATAGATTTTCAAAGACTTTTTAAAATAAATTGCATCATGCTGATTTTATTCGCCGTTCCATTGAATTTCGATTTCGGAGTTTGAAGATTTCGAATAAAGAACAATATCAATCAATTTGCATCAATATTATTGCAAACATATTCGTATCAATTAAATTTAAATGCGATGGAATAGAATTAACACTAATTAAAGATTTAAATAAATGATATAAAAATGTGGGCAATATTAATCTAGGGAGAATTCATTAGTCGGATAACATAAAAATTGGGTAAAATTCATATATGCAAATATTAGGAATTATAGAATCAAGTTTATATAATAAATAAATAATAAAAAAATAAAAATAATAAAATAAAAAAAATAAAAATAAAATAAAAATTAAATGGGAAAATTGGGAAATGCACTGTTCATTGCCCGCGAAGTGTTCGACGAGGTCCCCTAGCCCTAACCCTACCCCGCTGCCGCGCCGACGCCGCCCCGCACCCCGCCGCGCCGCTCCGCCTTCCCTCTCCCGTCGCCGTCGTGTCGCCGTGCCGCCGTCCCGTCGCCGTCGCGTCGCCGTCCCGCGCCTCGCGCCCCGAGCCGCCGCGCGCTGTCGCCCTCGCGCCCCGCACCCCGCCGCGCCGCCGTCCCGTCGCCGCTCGGCCGTCGACTTCGCGCCTCGCGCCCCGCGCCATCGCCGTCGCCGTCGCGCCATCGACGTCGCCGTCGCATGACGCCCGTCGCGTCGCCGCCCGTCCCGTCGCCGCGCGCGCGTCCCATCGCCGCCTCGGGCCCCACGCGCCCCGTCACCACCTGCCGCGCCGCTCGCTCATCGCATCGCCGCCTCGCGCCCCGCGCCGCGTCGCTCGCTCGTCGCCATCGCCGCCTGCCGCGCCGCGCGCTGCCCGTCGCCATCGCCATAGCCGCCACCCCTCTTCCCCTCTTCTTCCCCTCCCTCCCCTAAAAATCCCCTCTCCCCTCTCCATTCTCCCACCCCATCTCCCTCCTTCTCCCCTCCTCCCTCTCCACCGAGCCACCTCCTTCGTGCCGCCGTGCCACCGCCCTTGCGCCGCTGCGCCGCCGCTGTGAGCCGCCGCGCTGCCGCCCTCGGTGCCGCTGCACCGCGCCGCCCTTGCGCCGCCGTCGCCGTCGTCGTCGCCGCCGCCGCCGTCGTCGCCGCTGCCGTCGCTGGTGAGCCGCCCCTTTCCCCCTCGCGTCCACCGCCGCCGCCGCTCGGGTGAGAGAGAGAGAGAGCCGGCCGAGAGAGAAGGGAGAAAAGAGAGGCCGGGAGGGAGAAAAAGAGAGAAAAAAAAGAGAGAGAGAGGAAAGAAAAAAAAAGAGAGAAAAAGAAAGAAAAAAAAAGAGAGAGAGGGGAAAGAAGAAAAGAAAAAAGAGAGAAAAAGAAAAAAAGAGAAAGAGAGAAAGAGAGAAAAAAGAAGAGGGAAAAGAAAGAAAAAAATTATTAATCGGTTAGTCATAGACTAAATTAAATCGTATAATATCTCTAGGGTTTTGTCCGATATTTAGCTCGCGGTAGAAATTTCTAACCTATTACATGGATATAATACTCGGGAATATTAAATTAAAAACTTAAGACAACAAAATAATTATACTCATAAATAATTTACATCGAAAATGGGTTCGCCTTATTTCGCGAATAGTAAAGTTAATATAAAGGAATCGACTTTCGCACTCGACTTTCATTCAGATTTACTTGGATTTCTATTTGAATTCTAACCGAATTCAAATCAATTTTCGCACGTAACTATAGAGCCCGAGGAAGCTGCGGATCCAAGCGAAGGTCAAGACCCGCAAGGCTTTGAGCAAGGCAAGTCATCACTATTCCTTGAACATGTTGATCCCTATTGCAAAATTGTTTTGTTTACAAATAAAATTGCATGCAATGATAAACATCCTACTTGTAATTATGCCATGTCTTGATTATTGTTTACCCCATATTCCTTCGTAACCATGTTTACGTATGAGTCCCTAGTCAACTACGACAATTGCTTAGCAATGCTATTCGAGAATCATGCATACTCATATTTATCAAAATGCTCTATGCTTGGGCAATTACCTTTGGGAAGGTAATTGAGATGCGGCATGTGGAGACATGAGCGCCACATTGCCATGATGATGATGACACGATTTGCGAAAAGAGAAATGAAATTAAACAACTGTTTTCGACTGGGGCGGACGGAGGATTTGGGTGGTATCCGGAAAAGGGCAAGTACCGTCCCCGGTCAATTAAGGACCGAGCCATGAAGTTAAGTATGAAACGACCCCCGAACAACCGCACTTCTCGTATGGGTATAGACCTAGCGGAATAGATAGCTGAGCGGAGGCAGTATCCATGCATAGTGGTTTCTTGATGTGTGAGGCAGGGGCTCTACGGTGGGGCAGCCATTGGTAGAACCGCGAGGCAGGTGTCTACAGTGGTGTCGCCATCGGTAGGACTGCCATGTGAGAATTTAAACATAATTATAACTTAATGCATGTGTGAGTCTTTCCTTCCCGGGTGCGCCAGAACTCCTCTCACTGCTAGAAACCGTGTACGCCTAGAGTGCATGAGGATGTAAAGTTCATGGAGCGGGTACTGCCAATGCGAGGTTATCGAAAAGCTTTGCCGTGACATGTCTCATGTGTTGGGACGAGGCTCATGTGTTGGGCAGTCGCGGAGTGCGGGTAAAGTGTACATCCACTGCAGTGTAAGTAAACCAAATCTATTCGAATAGCCGTGCTCGCGGTTATTGAGCATCGGGACGTGTATTACACTTGGCTAGACTCTAAATTCTTAACTTGTGTGGGATGGGATGTTGCATGATGATTTCTATGCTGATGGAGCCACTTCCTGAGAGAAGGGAAGGTGGACGTCCTCAGAAAACCATGACGACTCAATGGCGGGAAGCTATCCTTGGGATCACAATGGATGGTGGATAGAACCGTCATTGTTTAATATGAACACTGGTACTAAAACTTGATCAGTCTATGCTAGGTCTTAGGCTTGTGAAAAGAATTACAAAACTTGCTTTGTGCAAAAGAACCATAGCCATTCCTTGAATACCCCTTTATCATGTGCATTGTTGCTGTGGTGACTTGCTGAGTACGGTTGGTACTCACCCTTGCAAATATAAACTTAATCAGAGGCTGAAGATGAAGCTTCGGAGGATCCCTATGCCTATTACCAGGAGGGTGATGAAGACGATGGCGCTCAATAGGTCTTAGTTACGGTCGTTGCCTGTGGCAATGGCGTGCCGCTGCCTTGATTCCGCTGTCTTACCTACTTCTGTTTTTGGAATGTATTCCGGACCGCTCGGTCCGATGATTTAAGACTATGCCTGCGGGCTATTGATGTAATAATTCGTACTAGACACTCGTGTATGTGCACTGGGTATTTCAGCTATGAATTCGTGTGTACCAGACTACTTGATCCAGGGAAATGGTACTGTTTACACGATTGATTCCTGTTATAAAAACGGGGGTCCACATATTGTCAACTTCCTCGAACAGGAACATCGGCGAGATTGGAGGTTGCAATAAATCCCTCATGTTGACTTTTGCGGTGCTCATTGGCCTCGTCTGGGTTTGTCTTAGCGTTTGTTGATGTATCTTCGCTTGTCCCCTCTCTCCTGGGAGTCATGTACCCTCTGATGCCCCCTTATCCAAGTAGAACTACGAAAACATGTATGGATACGATCCCGAGTAGACCTTTTAGGGCCTGAATCTGAATAGGACTTTGTTTACCTTTTCTTATTTGAGACTTTTTCTATATATAAGAGGATTGATTCTGTATAGGACTTGATATATGGTGGGCCCCACCAATTATAGTACACATGTATTGGGTATCCCATATATAGAACACTGACACATGATTTATACATACTCCCTCCATCAACAAATATAAGGGAATATGTAGTTCTTTTAGAGATCAAAGACAAAAATAAAAGATTATGATGCACCTCACTGGATGAAGTGGTTGGGGATGGAAGGGTGTTGGCGCTAAGATGTGATGAAAATTGAATGAGTGATGATCGATGGTACAAGTAGAACTCCAAAGTCCCTTAGAGCATCTTCAACAATTCTCCAATATCCTCCCCGTCCCAAAATACTGCCACTGTTGAGAATTTGTGTGCTCTACCAGTCCCCCAATAACCCCCCTCCCCCCCAACAAATTTCCAATAATTATTGGCAATAACCAGTAATCCACCCTAGTTCTCCTAAAATAGAGGGGTGAATGATATCCCTAAATAATCCACCCCAATCCCAATTACCATGCGAGGTGTCCAATTCCGTCTCTGCTAGTGCTCATCCCGAGCTCTACCACCTTGCCACTGCCCCTCACACCAACGCTCGAAGGAGCTCCGCTACGCTACCCCGCCATCACTGCCACGATGGAGCCGTCGTGTGCCCACGACATTTCCCCAACATCATCATGGTTGCAAGGCCTGCTCTAGCATTGGAGAGTCGATTGCCGCGTTTCCACCGCAGAGCTCCGTTTGCTTTGAGTACGTGCATGCATGTGTTTTCCTCTCGCCTGGAGTAGCTCTGCCGCCACCATCCTAGCTTCGCCGATTGGAGGAGCTTTGTCGGTCGGCCCACCACCACCACCTCACCACCATCGTTCCAATGTCTACTAGATTTGGCCGTGAAGGAGAGATAGAGAAGAGTGATAGCTCAGATGGTATTGGCCCACTAACAAATGAGGCCATATGTCTGGTGGTATATTGGGGATGGGGTATTGCGGAACTGCAAAAGTGACTTTCGCCAATAATCCTGAAGTAATATTAAGGAGGCTCTGGTACCACCTTATAGGGGATGGACTATTAGGAGACTACTGAATATGTTCTTACATTAGTTAATAAATGGTGAGATGTAAATCTCTTATATTTATGGATGAAGTGAGTCAAAAACTAGCGAGTAAGAGTGAGCGGGAGGGAGGGTGCAACACATTTCGGAAGTATGATTGGCTGGGCATGATCAAGTTGAACCATAGAGAACTGCCATCCTGCATCTGCATCAGTCTCTCTCAGACTTTCTCTAGTTACTCAAAACAAATGACAACTTGCAACTTTTGCAAATATACAATTCAGTGTTTGACGATCGAACCTTGCAGAACAAGTAGCAACAGGCTACATAACAAGATCGAAATTCATTCTCAGATCTTGTGTGCACTAATGGAGTTGACGACGATCTCGCCAGTGTTCCTCTCACTTCTTGCCGTTCCACTGCTGTACCTGCTATGGAGCAAGGCAAGGAAGTCCCCCTCCGGCGGCGAGCCTCCTGCACCGCCGCCTCCGCCGGGCCCGACGCCGTTCCCGGTCATCGGCAACATCCCCGACCTCCTCCGTGGCGGCGAGCTGCACCGCGCGCTCACCGGCTTAGCGGCGTCGTACGGCCCCGTCATGTCGCTGAGGCTCGGCATGGCGAGCACCGTCGTGCTCTCGTCCCCGGACGTGGCGCACGAGGCGCTCCACAAGAGGGACGGCGCCATCTCCTCCCGATGGGTGCCGGACAACGCCAACGTGCTCGGCCACCAGGACGTCTCCATGGCGTGGCTGCCGAGCTCCAGCCCGCTGTGGAAGCACATGCGCACCTTGGCGAGCACCCTGCTGTTCACCTCCCGGCGTCTCGGCGCCAGCCGCGGCATCCGGGAGCGCAAGGCCCGGGAGCTCGTCGACTACCTCGGCGCGCGCTCCGGGCGCCCCGTCCGCGTCGGGCTCGCCGTGTTCGGCTCCGTGCTCAACTTCATGTCCAACGTCTTCTTCTCCGAGGACGTCGTCGAGCTGGGGTCGGAGACCGGGCAGGAGTTCCAGCAGCTCATCGCCGACTCCGTGGCGGAGACGGCCAAGCCCAACATCTCCGACTTCTTCCCGTTCCTCAGCGCGCTCGACCTCAGCCGTCGCCGCCGCGCGGCGGCCAAGAACCTCAAGAAGTTCTACGACTTCTTCGACGATGTCATTGACCGGCGGCTGAGCAGCGGCGAGAAACCCGGCGACCTGCTCGACTCGCTTCTGGAGCTCCACGCCAAGTCTCAGCTCGAGCGCCCACTGATTCGAGCTCTCATGACGGTATCTTATATTCTTTAGGCCCCGTTTAGTTACCCAAAAGTTTTTTTCAAAAACATCACATCAAATCTTTAGACATATGCATAGAGCATTAAATATATATTAAAAGAAGAAATAATTGTACAGTTAGGGAGAAAATCGCGAGACGAATCTTTTGAGCCTAGTTAATCCATGATTAGTTATAAGTGCTACAGTAACCCATATATGCTAATGACAGATTAATTAGTCTCAAAAGATCCATCTCGCGGTTTTCAGGCGAGTTATAAAATTAGTTTTTTCATTCGTGTTCAAAAACCCTTCCGATATTCGGTTAAACATAGGATGTAACACCCAAAAATTTTCAATTTCGCGGCCCTTAGTTAAAATAATTTGACTCGATGTGAGAATTAAAAATGCTCATGATTAGACTTGATGTGAATAATTTAATCAGGATTTGTTCATCGCTGGGAGCCACACGACGACGACCACGGTGGAGTGGGCGATGGCCGAGCTGCTCCGCAACCCGAGCAAGATGGCGCAGGCGCGCGCCGAGCTCGGGGAGGCGTTCGGGCGCGGCGCCGTCGAGGAAGGCGAGCTCGCGAGGCTCCCCTACCTCAACGCCGTGATCAAGGAGACGCTGCGGCTGCACCCGCCGGCGCCGCTGCTGCTGCCGCACCGGGTGTCGTCGGACTCGGAGCCGGCCGGCGGCGTGACGCTCGGCGGCTACTCGGTGCCCAGCGGCGCCCGCGTTCTGATCAACGCGTGGGCGATCGGGAGGGACCCCGCGGCGTGGTCGCCGGAGCCGGATGCGTTCTCGCCGGAGAGGTTCTTGGACAGGGAGGCGGACTACTGGGGGAGGACGCTCGAGTTCATCCCGTTCGGGTCCGGCCGGAGGGCGTGCCCCGGGATACCGCTGGCCGTGGCGGTGGTGCCCATGGTGGTGGCGGCGATGGTGCACTCGCTGGAGTGGAGGCTGCCGGAGGGGATGGCGCCCGGCGACGTCGACGTCGGCGACCGGTTCGGTGCCGTGCTGGAGCTCGCTACCCCTCTTTGGGCCGTGCCGGTTAAGGTTTAGGAAGGCCCAAAGCCTACAAAATTTGATGGGCCTCAATACCGGCCCATCTATATGAGTGGGCTGAGATTGAGGCCCATCCGAACAAGGCCGTTAGGTTTATTTCATCTCTGATCATCTGTCGTGTTTATATTTGTTAGTTACCTTTGTTAGTCGATCGTTTATTTATGTTCGGTATTTTAGGATGGACTAAAAATGACCGGGCGTTGCAATGGGTGAAGGCTATTTTAATCTTATTATTGTCATATGGTTTAGTTAAGATGAAATTCACTGTTAAATTCGTTTGGATATATATTTTGTTAGAAAATCATGAGCTGCAATTACGAGTTCAACCGTCTCAAGGTAGGATGCGAGTTTTTTTTAAAGAGATTTTCTATACAATTCCTTTTGTATTTCCAAAAGCGAACAAACTTAAAAACCGACTCAAATACGGATATGTATTTCCAAAAACGAACAAACTTAAAAACCGACTCAAATACGGATATATATTTCCAAAAACGAACGAACTTAAAAACCGACTCATACACAGATGATGTACCAAAGTACCGGCAAAAACATCTTCAATTTATTTTTATAATAGTAGAGATAGAGATAGAGATCACAATATAATATGGGCCGGCTCAACCGAGATGTAAAATGTTAATGTAAACGGGCCGGCCTGCCAGCCCACTGCCCACAACCCATGAGCCCAACTTTGATGTCCTCTCAAACTGAAAAGGAAAAAGTACACCCAAGGTCCCTCAACTACTCATCGAATTACAAAATCGTCCCCCAACCGCAAAACCAGATATATAACATCATTCGACTCGCAAAACTGGGTCACTTTACGTCCTCAGGCGGTTTTGACTCCGGTTTTATCCGATGTGGCGGCTGAATCAGCGTAGGGCCCGCGTGGGACCCATATGTCAGGTGACCACGTCATCAATCCCCCTCTCTCTCTTTCCTCCTCTCACTTTTCTGTTTTCTCCTCATCTGGGGAAGGCCGGGCGGTGGATGGGCAGGAGGCTGGCGAGCCGAGGCGGGAGAGGAAGAGGTCGGACGGCCGGCGACCGACAACGGGCGACGCGGCGGCGGGCGGCGGCGGCGACGACGCTGAAGAAGCAAGACGACCTCCCCCATGGAGACGGCGGCGGCGTCCTCGCTCTCCCGTCGCGCTCCCCGTCCCCGCTGCTCGTCGCCGTGGCGGCCCCAGGCCACCTCACCGTCGGCATCCCGGCCTGGCTCCTCCGGCGGCGGCAGGGATGAGGTGGGGGAAGGGAGGAGAGGGCCTCCCCCCATGGCGAGGGATGACGCGGCGACGGCAGCGTCCTCGCTCTCACGTCACGCTCCCTGTCCCCGCTGCTCGTCGCCGTGGCGGCCCCAGGTCACCTCGCCGTCGGCATCCCCATCCCGAGGCTTGGCTCCTCCGGCGGCTGCAGGGATGAGGTGCGGGAAGGGAGGAGAGGACCTCCCCCATGGCGATGGGCGACACGACGACGGCGACGTCCTCGCTCTACCCGTCCCCTCCCTGCCGAGCCCGGACGTGGAGGGCGGCGGCGGCGTCTGCTCGGCCTTGAGCGGGCTTCGGCCAAGCTCCTAGACGTATTGTCGGTGCTGTGCCCGCAGCTCTTCCGCCGACTCAGCACTTCCTCTCGGATGAGCGCCTCCACGATGTCCTCCGGGGGAGGGTCGCGGGGGATGATATGGTTTCGGGGCGCGCCGCCTCCCCTTCCGCCGGCGCCGCCACTGCCACTGCTGCCGCGACGAAGGGATCGACAGGGTTCGGGTGGGACGGATGAGACGGCGGCCCGCGGGGGAAGGACATGGTGGCGCGCCGGCGGGATTCGTACCGGCGGGCGCCGTTGCCGCCGCCCTCCCCTTCTCCCACCTCACTGCCGCCCCCGCCGCGTCGCTGGCCGTCGGATTTCCTCCCTCACCTCGCCCCGGCGACCTCCTCTCCACCCGCCGGCGCCGGCCAGCCGCCCTGCCAGAGATGATAGAAGTGAGAGAGAGAAGAGGAAGGGAGAGGAGGAGAAAGAGAGACGTGGCATACTGATACGTGGGGCGCACATGGGTCCCACGCTGACTCAGCCGCCACGTCATATAAAATCGGGTTCAAAACCACCAAAAACCACCGAATGACCTAAAGTGAACGGTTTTGTAAGTTAAGGGATGTTTTATATGTGGTTTTGTGGTTGAGGGACGATTTTGTAATTCGATGATAAGTTGGGGGACATTAGATGTACTTTTTCCAACTGAAAATCATTGGTTGTTGACTACTTACTAATAAACAAATGAGTACCAAGATTTGTGCATATCTGCAAGGTGCTTGTACACTCGGTACCAATTTATCCACTAATCACGGAGAGATCATGGCTGCTGATTGGCTGGTTGCATTATACTAAGAGACGAGATGTGTATGTTTCATCTTAAAAGAGAACAGAATGATCAGGTTTTCACATTGGTCATATATCACAAACTCAGCCTCTCAAATGGTGCTTTGTGCACTAGACACTCATCCCATAATTAACTAACAAACACCATCCAAATCTCCTAATCTTTTATTCACCTCAAAGTGGTTTATCCTGTAGGGTCGCACTCCTATTTATCCACTTACCCTCTATACACAATTTACTGTCTCTTTCTGATTTCTGATTCCTGAAACGGCCTGAATATTTTGCACCACTGATTGAGACATCAAAGCAGCCGCCCTTCCATTTGTCTATTTCAACTGGCATCATCACCGAATCTGATCTCGGCGAAGGCGTCAGAGATCTTAGCTGGTCGCAAACGCGCAAATCTGGGAACGAACACCACCTTCAGGGCGGCGATCGAGCCCATATTATATTGTGATCTCTGAATTTTTGCTGCGAGGAGTCAAACAAAGTTGTTGCCTTGGACGGCGTCAGCAGATGAGGGCCAATCCGTTCGATCATTCGGCCATCATATCCAATCACAAGCACACAACTAGGAAACACACTGATGATGGGCAGTTGGAGAGAAACAATATTCTTCATGAAAGATGAAGAAGCACTAGAGAGAAGTTTAAAACTCAAAGCATGCATGCCGTCTCCATCAGATATTGTATAGTTTAGGATAGCATGGATCTCGAGGATTATATGTTAGTGGAAAAAAACTATGTTTATTATTTGTGTGAAATGTGGCAAATTATTCGCGTAATTTGATGCAAAGAGTTTATGAAAATGGCGTACTTGTAGTTCTAGAATACCAAACATGTTACTACCATTTGTTAGGACAATGGACAAGGAAATAAAATCCAGTAAATGGATAAAAGAAAGGAAGAACGACAAGGAAACTCATTTGTTTGGTGTACGTTTACATTCTTCCATGTGCAAAGATATAATGTGTGTGCTTGTACTTATGCTACTTAGATAAGGCAGTCCCAGTACAAGATACTACCGACAGTGTCTATATTCTTCATGACAAACTAATATAAGGTCCAACTTTTCCCATACATATACTGGTACAATATGCAAATTTAATACCACTACTCTTAAGCAAGATATTGTGTAGAAATGTCTTATGCAAGATATAAAGATATAAAAGAATTTCCATTGAAAACATACCTACTTGTCCAATATTCATAAGCAGTAGGATTTAAGCACAAATGGATGGAGTACCTATATATAACTTCCACTACTAGAAAAATAATTTTTAGCAACGTTGGCCTTTTATTTTTCCAGACGAGTATGACACTAGGAATCAAATGACCGCCTATAAAAATGTAACCCGGGATGGATATTTGTCATCCGCTTGCGAAAATCCATTTTTCCAGGCGGACACTTAAAATGTCCGCCTACGAAAATACCTTTATTTTTGCAGGCGGACATCTTAAGTGGTCCGCCTAAAAAAATATGATTTTTACAGGCGGAACCTTATCTGGTCCGCCTACAAAAATCATGCAACCAAAAAAAAAATCTTAAGTGTCGTCCTTATCCTCTCCTCCACCAACCTTATCAACTCCTCCACCACTCATTTTCTCCCCCTCCTCTCTCTCCCTCTCTCTCTCTCTCTCTCTCTCTGTAATCCTCCACCTCCTCGCCTCACCGGCTCCGCTGCCGGTCCCCCTCCTCCACCGGCTCCGTTCCACGCCGTCTCCCCTCCGCCGCCGGTTCTTCCTCGACCCCTCCTCGACCGCGCCACCTCCGGCTCCCCTCCTCAACCGCGCCACCTCCGGCTCCCCTCCTCGCCACCTCCACCGCCGTCTCCCTCCTCGCCGCCTCTGCCGCCGGTTCCCCTCCTCGCCGTCTCCGCCGCCGGTTCTTCCTCGACGACGACGACGACCGCGCCACCTCCGGTTCCCCTCCTCGACTGTGCCACCTCTGGCTCCCCTCCTCGCCACCTCCGCCGCCGGCTCCCCTCCTCGATGCGCGACGACGATGGCGCCGACGCCTAGGCGCCGCTGGAAGCGACAACGACGACCTTTGCGACGCGGCGACGGCTCCCTCCTCTCATCCTCAACGGCGACCTACGCGCCGCCGGCTCCCTCCTCGCCGCCCGCTCGTGACGACGACGCCCCCGACGCGCGGGCGCCGCTGGCCGCAACGACGGCGACCTTCGCAATGCGGCGACAGCTCCCTCCTCTCCTCCTCGACGGCGACTGACGTACCGCTGGCTCCCTTCTCGCAGCTGGCCGATCTCGGGGAGGGGAGGGGAGGCAACGCCGAAGATGACGACTGCCACCGACACGACGACGACTGCCGCGAGGAAGACGACTACCGTGACCACGATGCGACGACAATGGGACGACGGCGCCGACGCCTGTGGGGGCGGCGGCGGACGGAGGAGGAGGCCGGTGGTGGCAGCGCGTTTTTTTTATTTTCTGAAATGCTTTTTGCAGGCGGGTGATTCTACCGTCTGCGAAGATGTCATCCGCCTACGAAGATCTTTTTTGTAGGCGGTCCGCCTACAAAAATCATATATTTTCACAGGCGATAGCTTAACGACGGTCCTTCCCCCGCCTGCGAAAAGTGTATTTACCCTTCTGGAAAGGCGTTTTTTCAAGTAGTGTTCATCACCACACCTTCAGTTCTTCTCCGATGCACTGTCTTTTGGATCCTTAGGACTAGGGGGGAAAAAACTCGTCATGTAAAAAAATATAGTTTATGTTATGAAGATAATAACTTATGATTTAGTAAGGCTAGCTTGTTGGGTAACGGATATATAAAATGCAACCAGGTGAAAATGGTACAAAAATTTCTGATCAGTATCAAGACTGTTTCGTCATAAAAATAATATTGTTTCCAATCATTTTCGTTTCTAATCATATATAAATTTAGTTTTTCTAATTTCTCTTAGCATCGTATTAAAGTTATCACTAAAAAGTTAAATTTGTAAAAATGAAAATTTTCAGAACATAGCAAGACAGTTTCTATAACAGTACTATAAAACTGATATCTTTTCCGACTGTTTTCATCTCTTGCTATAGTTGTATACATAATATTATCCTTATGAGCTGAAGTACTGAGTGATCTCAGTATGTGCTCACACCACAAATAAAATCTCTCCCAAAGATCGTGCTCCCTATCATCAATCCACGGAAGATCCCATAAGGTCCACCAGAGATTCTCTAGAGTTTAGAAACATAAGCTTCGATACCAGTTTTTATAACCCAATAATCTCCATATTGCATATCGGACTATATGGGCCCTCGGATCTGGCCTACATAACCTAAAGACTTACTGGGCACTAGGGGAGACTCAGGAACATTATAAAAATATAAAATTTAGATAGTGTAAGACATTAGACTGGATATTAGCTATTCTTATAGCTTATTTTAATAGACGACCATGGCAAACGCCAATTCGAAGCTGCCAACCTAGCTAGCATGGGTGGTGGCTCCACAACTGTTGATGGGTGATACTTTTTAATGTTGTGTTACTTTATCAAACAATATCCGATGTGAGACACCTTGTTTTAGTCTAATGCTCTCATGAGTGTGTTTAGATCCAAACTTTGGATCCAAAGTTTACAAAATTCCATCACATCAACCTGTCATACACACACAACTTTTCAGACACATCATCTTTAATTTTAACCAAAATCGAAACTTTGGATGGAACTAAACGCAGCCATGCTGCATTGCTGCGCCTCTAATCCTCTTAGTGGTTGAAGCTTGGCACACGTTAGCTGTAACAGTCTTGTTAATTGGTTGTACCCCTAGTAGAGTTCTCTTCAATCTGGAGATGGATTATTGTCTCCCGAGAGAGGGAACATCCTTTCGCTTTGTGCATGCCGTTTAAAAAGTCACTAAAAAAATTAGTAGGATAAGATCAATATGTGAAATGTCATCTACAGGTATATAACAGGTATATAAGTTCAAATTTGACCAAAACAATTAAAAAAACAACAAATTTAACTGAAAATTACATATTCTATTTAAAGTCAATTTTGTTATTTTCGTCTCTTCTCATATAAGTTGAATATGAATTTATGTGCTTGTGCAATGTTATATCACATATTGATCGATATTACTATTATTTTTTAAAAAAATTGATGGCTTTTTAGGTGACATGCATGAACGTTCTTGCCTTCTCTCTTCCTTACTCTTCATGGAATGTAGGCCAGGCTTAGTCGCTGGCCCGGCAGAAAAGAGCGTTTCACGCCATTATATATACAAGGCCATACGACTCTGTCTGCTTAACGAGCAGCAATATCATCCGAAGAGAACGAAAAATGGAAGCTTCAACCATCCTATGGCTCCTCTACGTCTCGCTCGCCTCTTGCCTCCTCTACAAAGTCTTCGTTTCCACCAAGAACGGCCACCCCAAGATCGCCGCGCGGCGGCCGCCGGGCCCGACCCCCGTCCTCCTCCTCGGCAACGTGTTCGACCTCCGGGGCGAGCTGCACCTCGCGCTGGCGAGGCTCGCCGAGGAGCACGGCCCCGTGATGTCGCTCAAGCTCGGCACGGCCACCGCCGTGGTCGTCTCCTCCGCGGCGGCGGCGCGCGACGCCCTGCAGAGGTACGACCACGTCCTCGCGGCGCGGGCGGTGTGCGACGCCGCCCGCGCGCTCGGCACCCACGAGCGGTCCATCATATGGCTCCCCGGGAGCAGCGCGCTGTGGAAGCGCCTCCGCGCCGTGTGCACCAACCACCTCTTCTCCGCGCGCGGGCTCGACGCGACGCGCGCCGTTCGGGAGGCGAAGGTGAGGGAGCTGGTCGAGCACCTCCGCGGGGGCGCGGGCGAGGAGGAGGCGGCGGTCGTGGACGTCGGGCGCGTCGTGTTCTCGGCGGTCATCAACCTCGTCTCCAACGTGCTCTTCTCCGAGGACGTCGCCGACCTGAGCTCCGACAGGGCGCAGGAGCTGGAGATGCTCGTCAGGGACACGGTCGAGGAGGCCACCAAGCCGAACCTGTCCGACCTCTTCCCCGTGCTCGCCGCGCTGGACCTGCAGGGCCGCCGCCGGCGAACCGCCGTGCATATCAGGAAGTTCCATGACTTCTTCGACGAGATCATCAGCCGCCGCCAGAACGCCGGCGGCGAAGGCGAAAGAAAGGATGATTTCTTGGACGTGCTACTTCAGCTTCACTCAGCTGATCAGCTCAGCCTTGACACTATCAAGACCTTTCTTGGGGTAAGCGTATAAGCTTAATCCATTAGAGTCAGGGTCCTCAAGTACTGCTCACTGATATATGGGCCCCACAGACCCTTGGTTACATATATCAGTATATCAGTGAGCAGTACTGATCTGGATTGAATACATTAGCTCACTAAATACAGAATACTAGTGCAACGTCATTGAAAATTTTATCCATTCAAAATTCTACATCTTCAGACTTTTGGACTAGTTAGAACTATTGCTATCCAAATTTCCGGTTCTGAAATTTCAGCGATCAAATCTTCTATCTACATCATCAGACTTTTGGACTAGTTAGAACTATTGCTATCCAAATTTCCGGTTCTGAAATTTCTTAGCAGCGATCAAATCTTCTATAGATCTATTGACCTTGACAGCAGTATGGAGGAAGTGATCAATTTTGACCGAACTGGCATTGTTTACTTTTCGAACAGTACAAAATATGACCCACAAATTGCAAAACCACTTGTTAATTTATTCGACGGATGCATGCATGCATATGTACAATTTGCTTATTCCAGTCAACCTAAAAAAGCCTCAACCTGAGTAAGGATAAAACGTCACCTAATACAACGAATTTAGACAATTGTCCGGATTCTCGTTCTAGATGATGTCTTATTCTCGTCGTTGTTAAGGTTTTTTTTAGCAGTGGTGCTTTGTTTGGCAAATGAGATTGGGAAATAATATCTGACACAGAGCAGTATTACATCCTAGCCATTCATTCTTCACACCTCATTTAATCCTAGCCATTTATCCATTTCTATTTCACAATCCCACTTTTCATATATCATTTGTCAAACACACCCATATCCCATTTGCCAATCACACCCCGGTAGTATGTACATGTTCCTAAGTCAAAGCTGTCAGATTTTTATTTTTTTTCAATAAAAATTTGAAGTTGGCAAGCAGTAGTAACTACTCCCTCCCTCCGTCCTATAATATAAATGATTTTAAGTTTTTACTTGCAACGTTTGACCACTTGTCTTATTCAAAATTTTTTGAAATTATTATTTATTTTATTTGTGACTTACTTTATTATCCACAGTACTTTAAGCACAACTTTTCGTTTTTTATATTTGTAAAAAAAATTTAAATAAGACGAGTGATTAAACGTTACAAGCAAAAACTCAAAATCCTTTATATTGTAGGACGGAGGGAGTAGTAAGTAGTAACACGTTTTGGTATGTGGCCTGCAGGATCTGTTCACCGCCGGGACAGACACGAACTCGATCACGGTGGAGTGGGCGATGGCGGAGCTGCTCCGGCACCCGGCGGCGATGTCGAGGGCGCGCGCCGAGCTGCGCGACGCGCTGGGCGCGAAGCCGCACCCGGACGAGTCGGACATCGGCAGGCTGCCGTACCTGAGCGCGGTGGTGATGGAGACCATGCGGCTGCACCCGCCAAGCCCGCTGCTGATGCCGCACGAGGCCGTCGCCGACGGCGCCGCGGTCGGCGGCTACGCGGTGCCCAGGGGCACCAAGGTGATCGTCAACGTGTGGTCCATCATGCGCGACCCGGCGTCGTGGCCGCGCCCGGAGGAGTTCGAGCCGGAGCGCTTCGTCGCGGCCGGCGGCGGGGGCTCGTTCCGCGGCGGCGAGATGCTGGAGTTCATGCCGTTCGGGGCGGGGAGGAGGGCGTGCCCGGGGACGCCGATGGCGACGAGGGTGGTGACGCTGGTGCTCGCGTCGCTGCTCCACGCGTTCGAGTGGCGGCTCCCCGGCGGGATGCGGCCGTGCGACGTCGACGTCAGGGGCCGGTTCGGCACGTCGCTCAACATGGTCACGCCGCTCAAGGCCGTGCCGGTGCCGGTGCCAGCGCGCCCGTGATGCAATTCTGCTCGTGTCGGTTAAGAGGCAGATCGATCGATCCAGCTGGGGGTGATTTAGAATTGCTTCATCCACCTCGAAATATAAATGATTTTAGATGAATGAGATATACTACCTCCGTTTCAGGTCATAAAACTTTCTAATAATGTACACATTTATATAGATGTTAATGAATCTAGACACCTATATATGAATATGGGCAATTCTAGAAAATCTTATAATATGAAACAGATAAAGTATTTTAGTACTACATACAAATCTCAAATCAGGCCAGTAGTTTATCCATCCAAAGTTTGATGAATGAATGATGGCGATAGAGTGGGGGACAAAGTTACAAGGCTAAAATGGAACCTGTGTCCTGTCACGAATGGAACAAAACTTGTCGGGCCACATGAAGTTGAAGCCTATGGTGATTGATTGGGTGTGTATGTTGTGTGTATATGGTTAAATAAACAAACTTAAGCCCAAAAAGGGTGATGCTGGTCGATATTCTGAAACCTCTTTGGGCGTTCCAGACCCAAGGGTCCATTTGACAGAGTACATCTCTTGGACTTAAGCCCATTCTATCGGACTTAAGCATCAGCAGATGTTGGGCCCTGGTCTATTCTTCGGCTCTAAACTTCAACTTTCTCGGTTTCCGTCAGCATAATTTTCAAACTATTAAATGTTTCACATTTTTTTAGAAAATTTATATAAAAAACAAATAATCCATTTTTTAAATTTATAATAGTTAATATTTAATTAATTATATACTAATGAGGTTCTCATTTTGCGTGCAACCAAAAATTATCTCCAAATGTGGAGATCTAACGGGGCTGCGTTCGTTTCTTGTAGTTGAGAGCAAATTCCTCTCACACGGAAAACGGAGCGATCCATTAGAGCGTGATTAATTAAGTATTAGCTAATTCTTTTTTTGAAAATGGATCAATATGAATTTTTTAAGCAACTTTCATATAGAAAAAATTTGGAAAAACACACCATTTAGTAGTTTGAAAAACATGCGCGCGAAAAAACGAGGAGAGTGAGTTAGGAACTCATGCAAACGAACTAAGTCCTGTTTAACTCAACAATTAGAAAAAAAATGATTTTTCTATATAATATAATAAAACAAACAATGGTGGCTATTCATAATATAGTAGGTATTGGAGAATGGATCTCCTCTAGCAGGGAAGAAAGTACCCCGCCCCCATGATTCGGCGGGGGGCAAGTTTAGATCGAGCTTGTTCGCGTGGTAAATACAGAACATAATCAAATTGTCGAGTATTCATATCCCGACTATGATATTTGCAGGGTATGGGGATCGTCGGAATCAAGATATACGCGAGATTATATCAAGAAGACAAAAGATAAGGATTTGTACTGGTTTGGGTTCTCAAGGAGAGTAATAATCCTACTCCAGTTTATATGGATTTATGGATGGGAATACCACACGGACAATAATGAAGGAGAAAGATGATTGTCCTAACCTGACTAAGCTGTCGAGAACGACTCAACGAGATCTATTCGACAATTAGGGTTTTTGGCTAACTCCGGCTTGTACCTTGATGTGGCTTTGACTATGGCTTGTAACACGTCCCCTCCCTCCAAAAGGGGCTTTTATTTATACCAATAATCGCCTTGTTCTCCAAGTAGAATTCGGAGACTTGAGATAAAATACGGCTAAGGAGATCTTATCTTCCCCGACTAGGACTTAGATACCTTCTATTTTGTAAAGATAATTTCATTCTAGATAAGTCATATTTCCTTAATTAAAGGATACCTTCTCGTATACTACCGGGTATATAGTATCGCCGTATATCATAAACTCATGTATAGGAGGTATGTCTTATCCTTGGCACTGGCAGTAGCCCCTGACTTCAATGCAAATGAACAACACCAAGTTCTCAACCCAACAACTTGAAAATAATCCTTGTCGAACTCATCTGACCGTCCTCGAACTTCTGAGTAGGTATGAAGCTCGCGACTAGGTTTACCTTTACCCCTTTAGTTGAGAAGACAGACTGATTTGAATTTGAATTGAGGTAAAAGACTTAAACTCCATAAATTGACCCACGATTATTCCGCCGGCGATTTCACTGCCCTCCTAGAAACTTGAACTGTCGGACATGAATTATAAATCCTACTTATGACATCCGTTTGCATGCACAAATATCTCTCTTGCTTTCCTTGTGCACTTGTTCCTTCATCCCCAGCAACAAAACCCTAAACCTTGCAACTTTGACAATCAACAGAGTCCCTGGAGGCAATAAGCCATAGGCCCTATTTAGGAGAGCTTCTGGCTTCACCAGATTCTCCCAAAAGTTGCAGTTGCCAAAAGCTCCCCCAAACAATCTAGATTGTATCTCAGCTTTTTAGAATCTATAGTTACTGATCTTGGAAAACGAAATAAAAAGCCAAAAGCTGGGGAAATTGGGTTTTTCATCTTCTCTAGATTCTCACTAGCTGGATTCCAACCAACTGCTTCTTAGAAGCTAAAGCTCCCCTAAACAGACCCATAGACCTGTAGTGGCCAATCAAAACCATCTTTCGCTTCTATCACTTAGAGAGAAGATCTGCAAGGCATCGCCATGGCGAGCATATCTTGGGCAATTGTGATGACATGCAGTTTATACTAGGATGTAACATAAGGACTGCATGTGATGTCAGCAGCCTATTCTTTCCCTTTGGAGGGTTCAGATTTGCTACAGTAACCTAAGCTGCATTAAATATTCAATATTTTTTGTAGTGAACAAAATCTCAGAAGATCTGACCGTTGAATTTGTATCTGATGGCCCTGCTTTAAGTTGCAGTCACACTAAGGACTGCAGGTGAACTCGACCCTATCTTGGGATATGTGCTTCGGGATAGCGCATGGGGTATGCAGTTGCTGCAATCAAGTAGTCGTAGTACTTGATTAAATTATTATCAAATAAAAGCATTGTGGTGCTGATTGCACCATGTCCCTAAGCTATTGTCATGTTCCATCTTCAACTCATAAATCCAACTTCGGTTAAATGATTGAATTGACAATGTGGAGTTAGATCAAAATACATGGAATTAGGGATTATTGCTCAGACAAGAAGAGCAAAGCAAAAAAAAAAAAAAAGGACCAGCAACAGCTTGCTAAGTTGATTTTCCTCTTTAACTCTACCAGAAATCATTGTGCTGAATGGAGAAAAATCAATTTGGTTTCTACTGATACAGATTATGTGGCATGTTTTTGTGCCCAACATCAAAATATATACGAAATAGAATCAGTGGTTCTTATAATGAGGGCACAGTCAGATAATTTATCAGGTCTGGTCCAAATATCTTTTTTTTTCTAATAATCTATTCTGGTTAATTGGATTGTGATGTACTGATTTATTGCTTGTAATTAAGTAACACAACAATTTTTTTATTAGAAAAGGGAATATATTTCAATATTCCAGCCCACTACTGGAAAAACTATCTTTCGTCGGGTACCCGTAAACACAAATATCCCGGTTGGTTTAAGAATCAATACTAAAGATGCTTTAGTACCAATTGTAAAAGTTCAAAGTCCTAAAAATATTTTTAGTCCCAATTAGTAACACCAACAAAGACTAAAGACCAACCCGGACTAAAGACGGATGATCTTTAGTCCGGGTTGGTGTTACCCACCAGGACTAAAGATATTTTTAATACCGGTTGATAACACTAACCGGGACTAAAGATGTCTTCAGAGTTTAGTTAAAAAAGAAAGCATCTCCAAATTAGATGTGTGTGGTAGGTGAGATGGTATAGCGTGTGAGGCTAAGGTGTGAGAGATCTTGAGTTCAAATCTTGCAATCCACATATTTTTTGATTGAGTTACCGGTACTAAAAATCGAGATCTTTAGTCCCCAAAATTTAGTTCCGTTGCTATAACCGTACTAAAGGGGCTTAATTCTCCTGTAGTTGTTCATTATTGTTACAACTATTAAGGGGGTGTTGAGATCATGGGTGTAAAGTTTTGGCGTGTCGCATCGGATATTATATAGAGTGTTGCACGGGGTGTTCGGGCACTAATAAAAAACTAATTACAAATTCCGTCAGTAAACTGCGAGATAAATTTATTAAGTCTAATTAATCCGTCATTAGCAAATTTTCACTGTAGTACCACATTGTTAAATCATGGAGCGATTAGGCTTAAAAGATTCGTCTCGCAAATTAGTTGTAATCCGTGCAATTAGTTTTTTACCCTATTTAATATTTTATGTAGATGTTCAAATATTCGATGTGACAGGATGAAAAATAAACAGGCCCTAACCAGAAAATGACACAATTAACACCCAAATAATCACACTCCAGAATTTGAGGTTTAATACTCAATTCTATTACTATAAAGGTCCACCCATTATTGGCGAAAACCTCCATCACACTATTCACACTGGCTTCAAGCACACGTTACCACCACTTTATTTGAGATCGTTCCTTCTTTTGCAACAGTAAGTAGAAGCGCATTCAGTGCGTCACCTTTAAGATCACCTATATATCATTTCGGTTTGGCCAAATTGCCCAAGAAATGATACATGCACCAACCAAGATTTTGTACCAACGTTTCCTGTCAACCACATGAGTATCTAAAGGGTAGATTAAAAGAAACTTGTACCGCTCTTAAAAATTTCTGCAATATGGCAAATCAAAGAAAAGACGTTGTGTAGATTCATCCATATTAAAAAAAACAACATTTTAAACTGCCTTTTCGCAAGATTATTCATGGTTAGAACTACTAATGCGTTTCACAGTTGGGCACATGTATTTGGCCTGCCAATCTGTTAACCCCAAAATAAAAAAAAAAACAAAATGTTAGCTCATATTCTAGATATCGCTGCTTGTTTCTTCCATTTCTGACACAACGAGTGATTCTGAGGAAAAATCGGTTTTTGTTCTTCTACGGTAGAACGACAGCAATTAATGGAAAACATGAGATATCTGAGAACTACAACCATGGTGCCAACTTTATCCACATCTGGGATTTCGCCTATTCTGTGTGGCTAAGTTTGCAATTCTAATATTTACTTTGAGAGCGATGGTATTTCGATGTAGGGCGTCAAGCATGCGCTGGAGATGCGAAACACCAACAGGAGGGCCCTGTGGAACATAAAAACGTCATATGAGCTTCTCATCAGCACATTGCTGTGAGCAAGAGGGGCTTGCTACAGTAATGCCACTGACTTTTTGTTCAACTCTGAATATTAATCTATAAATTATTTACATATGCTTTGTAGAAAAATCTAATGTTACATTACATCAACCCTCTCATGAGGTATATATAGAAGTACATAAGAGATAGAGACTTGGAGTATAATACAAGTAAGAATAGATTTATCTCTAAAATTCTATCTCTAGGACTCTATTTTATCTTTAGGATTCTATCTCTAGGATATATGTATTTGACTCTTATTTCTAACTAACATATTTGTACTTCTAACACGCTTCAGTAACCTGCTGACAAGTTAGGAGATTTGAACTGTTCTCGCTCTCACCGTTATGTACCGAGAATTAAGTGAAATCTTTTCCGAACAGTTTGATTATTGACAGGAAATTTGCTGCAACACTGGCAAACCAACCCTCGAGAGCTCCCCTGGTAATTACTCATGAAAGCCATTAAAATTGTTTCAATTTCTATATCCTTATTGTTCTATTATAAGATGCAGAAAATGTATGGTATTTTTTTTAGACAAAGGGGTTTTTATCGATCTTAGATAATTATATCAAGATGATACAACCATATATATATGAAGACCACTCCCAGCCTCTGCATAATAAAGATGTACATGCACACAATTAAAATTTATTACAAATAAATGCAGAACATTGATAAGATGGAACCCTCAATGTAGACTATCACCAGAACATTGATAAGATGAAACCCTCAATGTAGACTATCACCCATATTCCCAGCTAAAAATCTCCTGTGAAAACCCACCAGTTAATGTCGTTGACACGCCACTGCAACCATATCCCGTGAATCAGACTTCTGGAGGATATTACATACTTCTAGAGGATATCCCAAGTATGTAGCTAATGCATAGTTCTGAAAATAACTTGTAAGGCTGTAATGGAGAAGAGATTAACTTTTTGTCAAACACTATATCATTCTCGCATAGCCAAAGCGGCCAATAAGTAGCCATCGCTCCTAAAAGGATGAGTGACTTCACTTTTAATCCAAAACCCCATAATCAATTACCAAACATATGATCGACAATACGAGGTTGGCCAAGCCTAAAGCCCCCTGAATGATAGACCACACAGATCTAGCGAAACGACATTGAAAGAACAAATATGGATCAATTGACTCATCTTTGTGACAAACATCTTGCAACATATTTTCCTGCCCTGCCAGTTTCGCTTTGCTAGATTATCTCTTGTCAAGATTACCCCACGGTCAAGCACCATAAGAATATTTTGACTTTTAGTGGCATCTTTAATTTCGAAAGTAACTTATTGACTTTGAGGACATCACAATAAACTAATGCTAGATAACGTGACTTCACCGAAGACTCCCTACTTGGAGTTAAATTCCAATTGAAGTATCGTCCTGATCATGCGTAAGCTCTAAAGTAGCGAATTGTGGTAGTAAATTATCCACGCCATTAATTTATTACCAACAAGTTCCCTTCGACAAGATACATTTGGTGGATGATCTTGTAAAACAGTCGGTATTGTATCATGTTTATTCCTAACTGGTATTGTTCACGTAGTGTTGTTTGTCCCAACCATTTGTCTTTCAATAATTTAATTTGAGAGCCATCTCTTATGGTGAAGCTGCCAAAATATAGAAAAATCAAACTTAATCTTCATGAGAAATCATGTGACACAATGTTGCATACTCAGCCCAATTTGGACACATGAAACTCGCATAACGTACTATTGACTCACTATTGTTGTCAGAAATACTGTTCATGCTCAAATGTATCTGTGTACTTATGAAATAATGTTCAATGTAATATCAGGCTTGTTCACTTCAATGCCAAAATAAACCTTACCAGTTGTTGGTAAGCCACAATTAGGCAATGCCGAATTTTTGATAATGTCAAAATGTGAAGGTGATGTTTGGTTTGACACCGTACCAAATGTTGGTATAATTTTGTGAGGAGAAGTTTCCAGAATTTTGCTAAATTCCATAGGCATTACCATTATTTGGTAACAAACCAAATGCATACAATTATTGCGGGTTTAACAAGAATGATTTAAGGTGGCAACAATCTGAACATCCCCTTAATTAACAGCATGCTGGATGTCTGAAAAACTACCGACAGTTGTCGTTTTCTAACTTCAGATATGGCCTTCACAGCATTTGCGAGCAATGTTCTCTGTGACTTCAAGAAAGTATCTGCATCGACAACCTTTTGGGCCTTGGAAACATCAAACACTTGTCTGAAGACTGATAATTGAAGTGTTTGCTATAAGGCATCCAATCGAATCGCTTATCTACTGCAACCCTCTGCCATCCATCTACTGTACTATGAGAGATTCTTGAAGTGGTTCGACTGTGCGATCCATCATCTGCTTCTGGATCCTAGCCTATCAGAGCCAGTTCTTACACTATACTCCATATAGGCAATGCCTTTATTCAACTCCTGACACAACAAGATTGTAATTTGCAGAGAAGCAAGTGCAACAGCAGTGGCGACAGTGGCAACCACATTCCATTGGCATACACTATTGATCTAGGTATGCTGCCACCTAGAAATTTGCTGATCTATCCTGAGCCAATAAAAAAAAAACTATTCATGTTCAAGCAACCCAAATGGCAGTGAGACCCACAAAATGGCATACACCGTATTAATCTAGGTATATGTTGTATGAGCTCTGTTTGTACCATGCTGCTCTTTTCTTGCAACAGTGCAGCAGGAGATGCAGGTGCAAGTGCAACATTAGAACAACCAAGACATATGGTGTAAATAAAGGACAAAAACCATGCAACACAAATGTTTATGCAAAGAATCAGAACTAAATTTTGTATTTCACTTCCTTCTAGTTTAATGACACTAAAAAATGTACAAAACACACCTATAACAGTCACCCAGAGTCATATCCACTCTCTGGATATCTAATAGAACGTCCATGAAGAGGCGGATTCATCATCTTCACGGTAATAGTATAGATCTTGTCTAGTTCATCAGAATGAATCCACCGCTCGGGTCCAGTCGACTCATGGAGCTCTCCGTCACATAAACGGTACCCAAAACAAACAACCGCATGATGCCCGACGTTGCCCCTAAACCAAAGATTACTTAATACCTGAATCACTGCATTTCGGGCTCACCCTGATCGGTAAACGAGATCAGCGTCCTCAGCCGATTTGAATAGACCATACCACCGACGGGCCGTAAAAGTCAATGAGATCCATGATGCGGTCCGCGGTCAGCCCTCTGCCACAGTCCCAGCTATGAACCTTCCAAGAGTCCAATGGTAGAAAATGAGGAGCAGGAGTTGAGCCATTAGTCGTTCTGACTCCTCCTTGATTCTTGATCATGCCCAACACATCTCCAACGTCAGCACCATTCTCTGGACTCCATTTCTCCATGCGAGCACAAGCTCGACGAAGTTTGCGGGGGCGCCGCAGCGTTGCAGGGGTACGTCCCGAGGCCGTGCCAGGTTTCATACTCCCAGCGGTGTTGCACCTCCACGCACTTGGCCGTCGAGACGATAGCACAGGTATCTGTTGCATATCATACAAGAACATATTATATTTAAAACACTCTGCTCAAGATTATGGAGACCTAATACTACCCCTGATTTTCTTTCAAAATTAAGCTAACCAACGTCATCACATTAAAGATCGGAGGGAGTAACACGCAATCCAAAAACTCAACTTACCGTCAACAGTTTGTTGCAGGGGCCTGCCAAGATATTCGTCAAATGATTTTTCCAGTGTCACCTTACTGAGATCAACTGGAACGATACAGTTCTCAAACGCTGTCACAAGACCTTTATATCCAGTGGCCAAAAAATGGATGGTCAAAAGTGCACGCATCTTCAAAATGCTCCCTTCAGATATCTGTAGCAATCAACCAGTCAGAGGATTTCCATAATCAATCTGGCATTCATTTTTCAAAGAAAAACCTGGGTACTCAGCATCATCAGCTCACCTTGCTGTGAAGAACACTCGTTGTCACTTCACGCCCAATCGTTAATTCTCTTCCTAGATTGTTCTGTTGCAATGACAATTGAGATTATTAAACTGAACAAGCAATGTCCAGCAGTAAACAGTACCAAGCAAAATCCTCCAAATTGTGTATAAGTCCAAAGGTTTCTAAATCTGAAGGATGCTGATGGTGATTACAAAATAACCAACATGGCTTCTAAAACACCTACTTTGGTAGTTATAAATGACCAATGTAATCAAGCAGCTATGGATACAGCAATTTAAAATATTACACCTGAAAGCACAGATATTGATACACCAATGCCATCTGTTGGATTATATTCATTATCTTTAAGCAGAAAAGATGGGGTTCAAAGTATGGAATTAAACCGACAGCTAGATACAATTCTAAATACTTCAGTTATGTTGCCCTTGAGTCAGTCAGAATTTGAAGTTTGCCGACAATAAGGATTCTACATTTCAGCCTAGTTCTGATAAGCATCATGATATGTCCGAAGTAGTGTAACTCTTCTGCAGTAGCCACTAATAAATCCCACGTTAGGATGCTAGTGATCAAGCTTCATCTTCACCATATATATACTTCCCTAACATGTTTCTTATTTCATTGTGGACTGGTAAGGATATTAACAATATTTCAACAAGTGAAACATCCCATAAGAACGACATGCTTTTCGATGCGCGTTCATGGGAAGCAAAACCAGCAGTAAATAGTTCAGATTTTCATTTGCTAGACAATATATGCTACTGGTTCTGCCGTTCATATTTTTTGTTTTGACATTCATTTATATCAAAATGTACCTAGAATCAGGGTTTGAAATTTCGAAATCACCCCTCCCCCCCAACCGGCAAGCTCACACATCTCGCCCGAAATCTTCGGTTTTTTTTACAATTTTTTGTGAATTTGGTCAAATTTTATTCAAATTCATTCAAAATCAGTCAAAATTTCAAATAATTTCGGCCAAAAAATTCCGAAATTCCGTTAATCTCGCCCCCCCCCCCCCCCCCCCTTCTCAAAATAAAAACAAATTCGAAATTGAAAACTCTGCCTAGAATTGCATCTACATAAAGTTACAAGGTAAAAATCGATTCAGATTTAAACACACGCAATCCGTGGAAGAATAAGATCGTACGTGTTTGCAGAAAACATCGAAGGCAAGAACTTTCAGTCCAAAAAGGCCATCAAGAAGTGGTCGAGAAAACATTGCCAAGATCGGACATAATCTAGCATTCTCGCTCACCTGACGATCGTCAGGAGGTGGAAGCCCTGGTGTCAAAATTGCCTCGTCCTTGGTGTGCCTGGAGATGCCGGCGTTGCCGTGCATCGACATGGCACCCCAGAGGGTGGTGTCGCCGCTGAGCTGCCGCACCGAGGACGCGGTAGTAGGGGTGGGGAAGCAAACGGCGGCGATGGTTCTTGGCGGCGGCATGGCCTGGAGAGAGAGAATAAGGGACCAAGAAATCAAGAACTTTTCCAGTAAAAAAAGAAAAAAAAGAAAATATCGGGAAAGAAACAATCGGACAGTTAGGTCACCTCGATTTCCCCAAGAAATCGGGTGGCGAAGAAGATGCCATTTTCCTCCTGAAGGAGGGGTGCAGCAGCCGCTGTGGTGCGGAGGTAAACGGCGGCGAGGGATGTCGGCGCTGTGGCCTGGGAAGAGAGAAGAGGAGTAAGAGGGAAACCCAGAACAAAAAAAATTCAGGCAAATAGGAAGAAGAATTAAGCTTTGCAGGCAAAGAACAACAAAATTGGTCACAAAGGATTTCTTGGCTTCTTGCTCTCAAGAATTCATCACCTGCATTTCGAATAATTGGCGAGTAGAGGGAGATTTGCGCGTCTTCCTCGTCCTGGTGCTGGAGGAGCGGGGCTGTATCGGCTAAGAGCAGCAGCGGCGAGGAGGCGGACGGCGGTGAGCGGATTCTTGGTTCTGATGGCGGTGGGCTGGCGAGAGAGAAGACGGGACGAGAGAGCAGACGAAGAGGAAGACGTTGGGCGCGAGGGAAATTTCAAGCTGACAGGTGGGTCCCGCGAGGGCGTGGGTCTCCCCATCAAAGACAAAGAAGAGAAGTCTGATAGAGGCCCAGCCCAACCACAACCGTGTAGGTGGGCCTTGGGCCCTGCTTTGCTAGGCTGGAAATCACCCATCGCGGCGGCGGATTCCTCTGATGGCGATCGAGCAGCAGAAGGGCGCTGGAGGCTCGAGCTCAATCGCCGCCGCCGCCGCCGACGCCGACGCCGACGCCGCAGCACGCCTGAAAGAGCCCGCGAGAGTAGGAGAGGAGCCGGCATGGAGACGGCGCGCAAACCACCAACCCCGATGAGAGGAGAGGAGGGGAGAAGAGGCTGCCTGCAATGCAGGAGGTGGTGATGGTGATGTGGTTAGATTAGGAGCGGCGGCATCATGGCCTGACCTGACCTAGGTTGTGCTTGTGCCTCTCTCTCTCTTCTCCCCCCTTTGTTTTCTTTTCTACGTATTTTTTTAGGAGAGAGTGGTTACGAGGAATGGGGGAATTTTAACTATTTGTCACTTTTACCCCCTCTCTATTTCTTCAAATGTCACCCTTATCAATCTTTCTGCCTCTACTCTCCCCATCTCTCTCGTCTCTCCCTTGGCTCCGGCCACCTTCGTAGCCTTCGCCCTCGTTGAGGCTACCGTAGCAGTTCGATTTGATGGAGGACTAGTATACGAAGAGATCCTTGCACTACTGGAAAATGGTTTTACACTGTTTTATGAGCCGGGGAGGCCATGGCGTGCAGCCCAGCAGGCAGTAGCAGTGCACCGGTGCCACCTTCGGCCTTCACCCTTTGATTCCGGACTTCCCCTGCAGGTACTCTAAAGCTCTACTCCTTTAGCTGACTTGCTCTGTACTGTTTTTCTGATTGAAACTTGCTCTGTACTGTCAATTTGTTATTTGTGATTGTCTATTAGACTACTATCATAATGTCATTGCTGATTTGTGATTAGTGAATTTGTGAATATGCAATTTGTCCCCTCCCGTTGGTGCTTCCCAATCCTCCTCATCAACCTTCTAGTACCAATTCTTCTAGTACTAAGTTAGTGCTAGTGCCATGCAGAAAACTTTATTATATCAATTTCTATGCCTTGTAAACTGGTAATTTGATGTTGTCTTCTCAACATATGGACACTCTTAAAAATTTTATTAGATGAGGGTTACAACATAATTTATGAGTAATATTTATAGATTATGTTTGTTGAACTTTATTTTGATTTAGAGCAGCCTTATGGTATACAGGAGCTAGCCTGACGTCTCTACTGAAGAAAGATCAATGGCATTCCCTAACAGAGCAGTTAGAGTGATATTCATAAGGTAAAACTAAGACGTGATTTTGAATCAATTCTTCATTTAATTTTGCCTGCTGTCATGCAAGTGCTTGCTGAATTGTGTTCTCCTTTTCTTTTGCATAGATGAGTTGTATTATGCATCCACATGGGGATCCATCATCTTCAATGGATGGTAGTGGGTCTACCATTTTGTCCTGTATAAAATTTACATCCACTATATATGCTAATGCATTGTATTACATCGGGGTTTTTCTTACACATATTTTAAGTCAAAGGTGGATCGATAAACACGTTCTATCCTTGGTACGTTTTAAGACTTGAGTACCTAGAATGGTTGAGGAGTATATATCTCCTAGAAATCAAAAAAGTAATATGATCTTTTACTTTACTAAATATATTGATGACTAATTATTTGTCATGACATTTGCTTGTTTACTTTGCATATTTAAAGATGATTTTTGAAATGTAATGGTGATTGTTTGGATGGGTCTGAAGAATATGAAACAAAGGAAGAGTGATCTTAGCAGAACTACAATTCTGGTGAGATATTATTTGATAATCATGCACATTCAGATACTGCCATTAGCCATTATCGATTTATTTATTGAACACTACAACAAAAATTCTTGAGCCATTATATCATCTTAAGAAAACCATTTCTGACAGTCGTGCAGCCCCACCGCTCATTGCTATCACCGGTCGTGCCGCTGGTTGAGCCCCCATGCGCTCATCAACCCTGCTCGCGCCGGCCCTGCACTCCTCGGTACCATGGGCGCCACCGCTGCTCTCGTCACGATGGGATGCGCCGTCGTTCTTCTCCTCAAAGTGAGTTTCACCACACTGCTCTCTCCTCCAGCGACCTCCCTTCTCCTAGTGCTCTCAATCTCCCTCATCAACCTTCCAGTAGTAATGTGTCTCCTTTGCTTTTCTCTAAACATCTAAGGTGCCCTATAGGTGTTCGATGAATTACCAGCCAATACAGATAATTTTTTATTAGATTGATTCCTAATACTTGCAGACTGGTAAATTGCTGGTTTTTAATACAATAATAATTCAAGTTGTTTCTTTCAACGTAGACTGGCTAAATCAGGTAACTCTTGGATGAACATGCCTACATTATGTTGGGATTCTAAGTTCAGCTTCTTTGGATTTTGATGAAAATGACTAGAAACCTTACCGATATGGTCACAAATTTTATTTACTACATGCTTACACTTCCAGATATGTAGCACAATTGCATAATATTATAAAATCAAGAAGCCTTTTTGTAAACTTAACTTAAAGTTTTGTATTTTGAGCTATTCGATACTGATACTAGGCAAAAATTCAACTTTAGTTTGCTATAAACTTAAGTGATGCACACATATATGAAATCTTACTAAACAAGTATTTCTCACTAATCTTCTGTAGTTCAACTTGATTTGTTTCACCCTTTAATTGTTTTCATACTAAACAGTTTTGCTTCATTATGTAATATGATGATTCCCTGTTGTATGGTATCAATTTTTGCAAATGATTGTTGATTGATCTTTTTTCTTTTTGATGAAAAAGTACATAGAGGACAATTTTTTTTATTTTAAATGATACTTCTAATGATTGGCCATCAAAGAATGACTTCCTTGGAACGGCGTCATATTTGATTTGTGACTTAAAGCTTTGTTGGACTGCTAGAAGTTCGGAGCTTATGTAGAATTTTATTTAGTGCATAAGTTTGTACTGTTGTGTATTATGTGAAGTAAAGACAAGGATGTTCAATGGTAACTTATATGCTTTTGTGAAAATTTTGCATGTGGACAGTGTGATTCTTTGTAACCTGTGAACTTTGTAGCATCTCTAGTTGTTTGATATATAGATGTTAAATGAATTATCATGATATTTCTAGGCATGTGTGTATGCCTATTTTGTGACAGCCAACCAGTCACTAAGGTATTTCCTGACAACTAAATTCAGTCAGTGAAATGATGTTTCGTGACAGTTACTACCATCACAAAAATATTTTCCCAACGGCTAGTGTCTCATCAGTAAAATGGCCAAAATTGATGAATTGGTGGGATAGCTTTTTTGGTGACTGCTAACCAGTCACTAAACGCCTTGTGACAGTTTTCCCTCACGAAATATTAGATTTCCTGACCAATCAAAGGTGACAGATGTTTTTCGTGACTACTTGCTGTCACCAAACCACTTTGTGACAGCTTTAGGGCTTTTGGTGACGATGAGGGGCAGTCACCAAAAAAACATTCTCTAGTAGTGTTGGTGGTGTTCAACATCCTCGGGACACCATCCTTTAGCAGCGTGGGCATGCGGTTTTGACGGCAACACGACACAACACCGGTGCCAGTGGAGCCGTGGAGGTGTCCATGGTTATGGGGTGGCAACATCGAGATGGGGAGGGGAGGGGAGAGATAGCAATGGCATTTCATAGATTTGTGGTGCCAAAAAATTAGAAGGATTCGTTAGTTTAGTGTTTGGAGAGTGGTACCTAGGCTCCCATCGGCATATTTGCAAACGAAAAGTAATTTGTGAATAAAACTTTTATATGCGTGTTTTTAGCAATCTAAAAGTAAAGGCAGAAAAATAAACTTCGATAAAAAAACCTAAAATCAGCCCCAAATTTAAGGTTGAAAATTCAAATTTTGGCTGATAAGTATAAATATAAGCGAAAAGATGAGTCCTCTAGAATGAGTGGAAAATAGTTAAATTCCCCGGAGGGAGAAGACTGTAGGAAATTCTGAACTGGGAGTCTGGGACCCCATTCGCTTGCTCGCATTGTTGTGGCCAATCAAGTCTAGTGATAGCAGAAATTTAATTTTGTGTTAAGCTTTTTAATAACCTTGCGCAGAACATGGCTGTAGTATCATAGCACTTTTTATATGTTGATGCACGCTACTCCTGAACTGAGATTCAGAGTATTGTTTGCCTGAGGCAAAAAAAATATAAATATTAGACAATGACCTAATATCGAATAATTAAAAGGGATAAGGCTTTGAACTCTAATCGTTTAGCCCACTACTTTATAAAGCTAGCCGAAAATCCTCTATTCGTTTCTCAGTTTGCCTGAGGTTGATAGATAGTATTTGTGCATGTGAGATGTTGAGAGAGACCGCATACTGGGCGTTTGTTTTTGTTTATGCGATCGTGTGCCCATATATGGTTGGTCGCAGATTCAGAAGGAACTGAATTAATTCACCTTTTTGTGTTGTTGACCTGCACTACTACTAGAAACCGTTCGTTTCCACTATAAAGTGTGGATAAAGTTTTAGATATTTATGGCACATTTTTCAAACGGCTAAACTTTACGTGTCGTGCGAAACTTTTTATATAAAAGTTGTTTTAAAATATTAGATTAATCCTTTTTTAAGTTTGTAATAATTAAAACTCAATTAATCACACGTTATTACCACCTGGTTTTACGTGAAACACTTAAATCTTTATCTTTATCTTCATATTTATCAGATTCAAACACCACTACATGTTTCATTCACCTTTTTGTGCTGTTGACTTGCACTACTACCAGTGTATGCGTGCTGATATGTTTTTATGGGTTTGTTTAGATTCCAAAAATTTTTGACAGAAAATATCATATCAAATATTTGGACATATGCATGGAGCATTAAATGTGGACGAAAAAAAACCAATTGCACAATTTGCATGTAAATTGCGAGACGAATCTTTTGAACCTAATTGCACCATAATTTAACAATGTGATATTAATAAAACCCATATATAATCTTGGACTAAAACTATTAATAAAACCCATACATAAAACTTTTACATGCAATTAGGCTCAAAAGATTCGTAGGGTTTTACATGCAATTAGGCTCAAAAGTTTTAGTCCCATCCAAACTATTAATAAAACCCATACATAATCTTGTACTAATTCGCAAGACGAATCTATTGAGCCTAATTAATCCATGATTAACCTACGTGATGTTACAGTAAACATTCTCTAATTATGAATTAATTAGGCTTAAAAAATTTGTCTTACAAATTAGCTTTCATTTATTAATTAGTTTTGTAAATAGTCTATATTTAATACTTTAAATTAGTGTCTAAATATAAAGACTAAAGTTAAGTGCCTAGATCTAAACACCACCGGTCTCTGAACTAGTTGACCCTGTTACTGGATACTGGGATCACCAGCTGGTAATGCAGACATTTTGGGAGGAATTACGCGAAGTTATCTTGGCAATACCAGTACACGCTGAATGGGATGATCCAGTGGCAATGGCATTACGATACACGGGGCTAAACTCATTTTTAGAGAAATTTTCTACACAGAAGCTGGCCCTTTTTTATTTTACAACTATAATTAAATTACCATGGTATCATGTATGTGTGCAGTGTGCTGATATATGGTTACGGTCGTCCTCGATCATCATGGTGCCTGCCAGTGCAAGGTCAGGTGGTTATTGTGCACACAGCCACATTTCTTTTAGAGTAAATTCCAGAAAACCGTAACTTTAATGACAAAACTACCAGTTTGTTACAACAATAGTGTGAAAAATTATCACAAAACTGTAACTTTTACGTTATATGCTGCTACAGTTACCTATTATACTGTAGCAGCATATAACGTAAAAGTTACAATTTTGTAATAATTTTCCACGCTAGTGTTGTAGCAAACTGAAACATGCCGCTAATATTGCAGCAAACTAATACTTTTGCCACTAAAGTTGTAGTTTTTCGAAATTTACTTTTTCTTTTAAGATAATGGAATATAATCCCAGCCACATGTATGTGGGTTTTCAGGTTGAGCTGATTGTGCTCTACCGAGATTAGGGGTCTATTTGGTTTACAACCCAAACATACCACATCAAAAATTTGGGAACCAAACAAATGGCCAAGCATTTGATTTGTTGCCACAAAGATTTGTTGCCAATATTTTGGCAACGGTAGACAATACAACATAATCAATTCAATGGGCTTGTTAATTTTGTAGCCATTTTCAATAGTGACGGAGCTATAAAATTTTTATAAAGCCTGGGCAAGTTTTTTTAAAGTAAAACATATGAATTTTACTATCAGATAAAGGCACAATAATTTTCTAATAAAACTATAGTTCAATATGCGTGTAAATCTCCACTCCATTCAAATTGCATGCGACGATGCACTGCTGCGAACTTTGTCCAGCAAGCAGCAAATCAGTGGATTTCAACGCGGAGAAGTCAGTCGATCCCGGCCCCCAAGGGTCTCGCACGCGGAGCCTGGGCAACTGCCCGTGCTGGCCGGGCGGTAAATCCTTCACTGATTTTCAACCTTACTGATATTTAGTAATGCTAAAATTTAGCACATTTTAACAATACCGAATTTTAATAGTGTTGGATGCGTGTGGTTTGTAAGATTTCGAAATGATTATCCTCGGGCGCCCGACACGTGAGGCAAACATCGGGCGCCCATCATCCTCCCACGTGCTTGACCGTTGGGACCCACTTTCTTATCCTTCGTTCTCATTCACTCATTTCACTCTAAATCCCACCAAGACAACAGAGGTCCCGCCACATGTCCCCACGCCGCGCGCCGCCATGTGTCCCCACCACACACGCCGTTGCAACAAATCATCCACATATTTTGGAAACCCTCTATTAAAAGAATTCATTTTATTTTTTGTTACACAAAAAATGTTTCATCTAGTGTACTTATAATGTTGAGTAAATTTCACAAAACTACACGTTTTGTAGTCCAAGTTGTAGAAACCACACACACTTTGACACTTGACACTTAAGTACATATATTTTGGTAGTGTAGTTTCACAAAACCACACTATCAAATAATGGATTCACCCGCGAGATGACGTGACTGTTTCATCTAGGACGAGAACATGGTATCCTATTACCAGCCATCACACGAAATTAATAGGATGCCACGTCCTCATCCTAGATGGAACAGCCACGTCATCTCACGGGTAAATCCATTTATCGATAGTGTGGTTTTGTGAAACTAAACTACCAAAGTATATGTACTTAAGTGCCAAGTGTCAAAATGTATGTGATTTTCTGCAACTTGAACCATAAAACATGTAGTTTTGTGAAATTTACTCTATAATGTTTCATTATATATGGAACAAATACTGCAGTGAACTGAAGCATTCTTTCGCCATTTGCTAAAATATTGTTTTTATATAAGGTGAAATAATGCCCGATTTAAACGATTGAAACATTTCCGATCTATTTAGTGAAACAATTCCGATATACTTTATGTAATAACATCGTGCAACATTTAAAAATAATTCAATAATAAGCTAAAAAAATTTCGTCGGAATATATCTATGTGTGGTCTTGTTTTAAAGATTTAATTGCAACGAGTTTAATGATGCAATCGAATCATGATTTTGATAAAGAATTTAAGAGAAAAAATAGTTTAAAGTGGTTTGCACGCATGCGTCATGTTGACGTCAGCACTCGATTTTTCCACTCCTTCATCGGGCGCCCGATCCTGAGTTGCATCCGTAAGATTTGTAAAGATTAGTTGTGTTTTTGTGAGAGGAAACTTCCAAAACCACCAAAATTTGGTAGAGTTGCAATGGTAAAAGTATGTTTGGTTTGTCACCAATATTTAGTAATGCCAAATTTGATAGGATTGCAAAAGGCAACGATCTAAGCTGATAGGATTGCAAAAGGCAACGAACTAAGCAGGCCTGCAACATTTTGAAATTTTCACGATAAACCAAACACTCATGACTCACCTCTACCAAAAGTTGGTGGTTTGGAGCATTGCGAAAATTTTAGTTGCCAATTTTTCTTTTGACAAGGATTAGAATGACCAGAATCCCAAGAGGCCCTAGATTTCCAATCCGTCTGCAGCCTGGGATCACTATAGGCAAAGCTAAAGCTTAATTATGATTGTAGAACTTGGGCCAGTTGTTACTACCTCCGTCTCATTTTAGCTGTAATTGTGGGGTTTTGTATCTAACGTTTGACCGTAAGTACTATTTATGTTTTATCATCTAACAACAACAAAAATACTAATCATAATTTTTTTAAAATAAGATGGACGGTCCAACATTGGACATAAACAGTGTAAAACTATACCCAGCCCAACAACATAAATATCAGATTGTCTCTCTCCCTCCTCCTCATGAACGTTCGGAGATGCGGGGTCCGGGCGACAAGTGAATGGCATCTCAAGCCCTATAGACCCGCACGGCAAGAGTCGTTGTTCCATCCGATACTTGTCGTTTCCACAAACAAACTTGCGACCCTTGGGGTGCAAAATGTCTAAGTGACCACGACAAAATGCGCAGCTCTTCCTGTACTTGCCAAGAGGCTCTTCTGCAACCATGCATGTTAACATCAATCATATTTATCATGCCAACCAGCTAACAGAGTAACAGGAAAGAAAGAAATTCATATACATTTTGCCGTGATACATACCGATGATGGTGCATGCTTCAACGGTTGTAAATGGAGATGGCAGCCTTGGCAGGTCCGAGCTGCTGCTACTGGCTGGCTTCTCAGCTCCTGGGACTCCCAAGCGGCAGGTTCGACCAGACAGAGCTGCTGCTGTTGGGCAGCTTGTAGCACACCTCAGCAAAGAAGCGCTTGATCTTTTTGCTCTTTGCGGCAGCGAGCCCAGAAGTTGACGTGGAACCACACATGGCCCCTGAAACTCGCTTTAGCTTGCATCAGAGGCTTCACAGCATCAAACTCCTCACCCTGCAGGCAAAGATCGATTATATATGTCATGCCATGCAGCTCAAGTCAGGAACCTGACTAATTGCGATGAAATTGATAAGGACAAAACTGAAATCCAACTCGAAGTGAACAGGACCATACTGGGTGTTTGGCATTGTAATGGTGGAGAGCGTAGCGGACATTGCCAATGATGAAGATGTCCCGCTGCTTGCATCCAATGCAATTGGAGAAATTTGATTGATTAGTTATTTGTTCAATTGTTCAATTGTCAGAGTCTCACAAGCTGACGTTACAACATAGACACAGGCCAGTAAAGCAGAGTTAGTATGAACGATTTCCATGCTGAAGAGACATCAGTTCTTCATTTGAAACTGAAGCAGTTCTTCATGAAAACGGAATGGGACTTTGTTTAGGTTGCAACTCTCAAAGGAAACCTTTCGTTGACTGTAAGTCGATCTACTTATATATGCTATGTGCAACTGTGCAAGTGGACATTGTGTAATCAAACTTAATTGCAGCCTTTAACACACTATTAGCAAAAGATGTTTAGGCTGCGATCGAATCTATTAGTAGGCTGAGATTTTTTTTTTCTCATTTTTCATGTATGTGCTTCCCGAATTGCTAAATGGTGTATTCCGTGCAAACTTTTCCATATGTTTCTTTTAAAAATCAAATAAAACCATTTTTCAAGTTTGTAAATTATTAATTCTTAATTGATCATGTGCTAACAACCCTCGTTTTGCGTGCCAGCAATAATCTCAGCCTCTCGTCAGTACCAAACGCAGCCTTCAGTTGATTAATGCTTTCTTCCAAGTCTAGAAGTGATCTACGACTTTGTTGCTTCCAGATTTTAGAGGGCTGATTCCTAGTTCTCCACAGCAAGGGACATGGCGCAGTTAAGTGTTTTATGTGTCATTCCCAATTTCTTAACAGCACACGCGCATGCACCGGGTAAATTGAATATAATTTCAATGGTAAGTTCAGTTGGAGTTGGGTTCAATGTTCTGAACGTTTGATACACTGCACTCAAAAGGTAGATATGTGATGCTTGTACACTAGTTTCAATCAACAAATTTCTCCTTCTCTATCAATATATATAAGGCAAAATTCTTGCCTTCCTTTCAAAAAAAAAATCAACAAATTTAATGTAGGAACAGACAGGTAAGTGTTCCCAATTGTCTGAACTTGCAAGTTCCTTTCCGGCCGTATCAATAAAATCTACTAGTGTATATATCTGAAGTGAAATACACTAGCTATTCCCTCCGTTTTATATTATAAGTCGTATGACTTTTTCCTTGATCAAATTTCTTTAATTTTGACTAAATTTTTAAAAAATAAAGTAATATTTTCAATAAAAATATATTTAATATTAAATTTAACGAAACTAATTTAGGGCCTCGTCATTTCGCTTGTGATTATGCTTATCAGCTAAAATTTAAATTTTCGACCTTAAATTTAGAGCTGATTTTGGGGGGTTTTTTCATCAAAGTTTATTTTTCAGTTTTTGTTTTTAGATCGCTAAGAACACAAATATGAAAGTTTTATTCACAAATTACTTTTCGTCTAGAAATATGCCATTTGGCTTATTCCACGGATAAGCAAAACGATAGGGTCGTTAGTGTTATAGATGTTTTTTTTCTATAAATTTAGTCAAACTTAAATAACTTTGATTACCAAAAAAATTCAAAGGATTTATAATATTACCCAGCTGACTTGAGTTCAATTAGGGGGTAAACCTACTAACTGGTCTAACACGGTTGAGAAGTGAGAAGATAATATACAGAGCAGGACGGACGGACGGACATACCATTCGGAGCGCAGAGAAGAAGAAAATCGAGGAGGAGAATCCTTATCCCTGCCCTTGTTGAGGACACGGTGGTGCTCGCGCAAGCGGCTCTGCAATCGTAGCTGCTCCTCTAGGGAGAGTTGTGGGAGCAGGTCCTCCAACGCCGGTGCGGTCCACGGCTCCCATCCTGACGCCGGCCAACAATCTTGTTCCGATCCTCCCATCATTGATTGATTTATACAAAGGTACAAGAGGAGGAGGAAGGTGGAGTGTTGAGTTCACGCCGCCGGCGAGAATCGTGGGCCGAGGATGGGAGGAACCCTAGCCTAGCGTCGTCTCGATCGTCTCGTACCGGCCGATTGCGATGGCAAATAGTGCAGGTAAATAACTCCCAGTCTCCGACTTGAGGGCTCTCCTCCTGTCCTCTCCTCCTCCCTCATAATTATAAATACTCCGCTACTTTTCTCCGGCGACTCGATACGGAGACGGAGTCTTTGTTACTGCTAGTATGAAATACTTCTAGGAACGCCATTATACGCACCATCAAACCCAAGTCTCATGTCCGTATCGGATTGGATACTACAAACAATATGCATGGCCTCCTACATTTTCATGATTACTAAGTAAACATGCACATGCATTGCACGTTTTCCATAAAATATATCATGGGAAATTCATAATCATATTTTAAATTTAGAATTTTTTAGATAAGTAGCTCTAAAAGTAGTATCAAAATTCAGAAATAACTGAGCTATTATCTACGTATGATGTACGGGACTGGAGTTGCAACAACAATGTCAAAAGAGATCAACACATCATTATTGTGAACTAAAACACAATTTTCTTACTGAAACTTTCTTGAACCTTGTGTGCTTATATTGATGTCAACAGAAGTGAGCTCAATCCTATGTCTACAACAAAATTATCTCCATCACCTGCTTGTAGCTAACTTCCCAGCCATTTAAGTCTAAGATGGTTTAAATTGATTTACCATTGGAATTTGACTTCAACAAAAATACTGCAAAAGAAAAGCGCACATCAAGTTCCAGACAAAAAAACTAAAGTCATGTGTCGTAAGCAATGTGTGGATAAGTTAATTTCTGTTGAAGGAATCACAAAATTAGAAAATACAGGGGAGCACAATACAACTTTATATATAAAAAGGATAGAGCAAAAAGAAGCGCACTCCATTGACTGGCAAATGGAAATGCCATAATGTATGGAAGAATATGAGGATCAAGCTAGCCGGATCAGATACCAGTATACCACGGCTTGGTTAGTAAAGAGCCATATGGCTGCATACATACAAAGCAAGCAAAAATAATGGCAACCATTACTTCATTTGTACATGTGAATGTAAAATCTGATGACATGAAATAAAACCAAGAAAGTAGTGAAATAATCTGCAGAAGTAAAATAAACAGTCTAGTTTAAGAATCTTAATGTAAGCTGTAAAAAGGGACATGATTCCCATCATGGGAGAAATATATTACCAAAATTGAACTAAGGCAATAAAATCCTCAAAGGTATTATTTGTTTATACATGATGACAAAAGCCCAGAACTGAAATTAAATCAATGGATTAGCATTCAGTAATAAGAAACTGTGAGATATTAATTGACATGGATAATTGACATTCAGTAATATGGAACTGATGGATTGGAAGGGTTATTGCTCCATGCAAATTAGAACTCTTTTCTAGCAATCTTAATGTTGTGTTATCTTTCTATCTAATTTCTGCACCTGTTTATGAAGAAGTAAAATCAGTTCTTCGTTTTCTTGTTGTCAGCCTGGATGACTCTTGTGCTGTAAACATATCAGTTTAATTTAGTAGAAATGGGAGGTGGTAACCTTTCTAGTAAAAACAAAAATCATTCACTCGCCTGATAAAAAGAAGACACAAAAATTAGCTTCAGGGATGAAAAGGAGAAGAATATCCCATGGAACACAAAATGGAGTAAGAAGTTAATTGAGACTTTAACAATAAAAGCTTCATGCACACGGTACCGATAATTAATAAGAAAATTTCCAGATATTGAAAACAAGCTCTAATGCAACATTGGTGATAAATGTACTCTCTAGCTCCATGGTCAAAAACCAGCCAGGGATTGGCCATCATCTCTGTTTATAAATTTTCCAAATATAAATCTTCGAAGATTTCTCAAACTACCTCATGACCTTCGCGCCGTATTTATTTAGATAACAATATACTATTAAAAATTATAACCTGAGCATTCACTCAAATAAAAAATGAAATTATAACCGAAAAAAAGTTATACAAACATACTTGTTAGAATGCGAACTTTAAAAGTTAAAACCACGTACAGTCCAAGAACTTGTTTGTCTTATCTCGTTTGGTACCATATCAACTTCTTCTCGATTAATGAGATATACCATGAACTGAATGAAGTATAAAGTAGGGGACAACGATTAGAAATGCAAAGCATTGTACGGTCACTCCAAGGATCCAATGCATCAGTATTCAGTAATCAATAATCCATATCGAAAGATTACCAATCAAATAATTATAGAGCAGCATAAGCATTTCACAGCAAGGACAATAATCGTGAAGAAAATTTCAATGTACACCACAAGCATGAAAAATTAGATCAACACGCTCTCATACACATGGCAGCAGACCTCCTCTTCCTAATGTCCACGAAAAGTAGGAAGGGAAATCAACAAGCGGGGCAGTAAATGAAAATTAGAAATTGCCTTACCGGAACAAAACTGAAGAACCAAAATGTGGACACGGATGAGTAGGAACTCCCCTTTTTTTTCCGGAAAATCAACGCTAGTTTCTCTTTTTCTCTCTCTCTCTCTCTCTCTCTTTTCCTTTTCTCTTTCGTGAAATCGCTCCCTTTTTTTCTCCACACATGTGTGTGATTCTTTTTTGCGATATTTTTTTAATTGAATCTTCCACCTTCAATATCAGTTGAGAGTTTTGAATTTTGAGTTGAAAGTTTTAAAATTAAATCGAATGTTTTAAATTTTGAGGTGAAAATTTTTAAATTTAAGTTAAAAGTTTTCAAATCTTGACTTGATTTTTTTAGAAAAATTTGTGTTGAAAGTTTCAAAGCTTCTGTTGAAAGTTTTCGAATCTAAGTTGAAAGTTTCAAATATGAGTTGAAAAAAGTTAAGTCTGAATTGAAAGTTTTTAAATCCAAGTTGAAAGTTTTTAAATCTTGAGTTGAAAGTTTCGAATCTTGACTTAAAAGTTTTCAAATCTACGTTGAAAGTTTGAAATCTTGAGTTAAAAGTTTTAAATCTTGAATTCAAAAGTTTGTTGCAGTTAACTCTCCGTACCCATCCCAATTTTCCGCGTCCAAAAAAAGAAATAAAATGTGTGGGAGGTTATTTTTTCCTAGAAAAAAAGAAAAAAGAAAACAGTAAAAATAGAAAGAGAAAGGTGACTCCGCGCTGACGATCCCGCACGTGATTTTATTTCCCGGCGCATATGCGTGGGATAGAAGCCCCCTATGTAGCTCAATCCATGATTCGATGGATGCCCGGGGATGTCCCGAGAGCCAGCTCCTCGCCGAGTCGGATAAGGCCACTGGGGAGGCGGAGGCGAATGTGGTGGGGCAGCACTATCCCAGCCCTAGTCCAGCGTGGGGGAATTGCACGACCATGGTGATGGCGGTGTTGTTGGAGTGAAGATTGGGATGGAAAAGGATGGGACTGGTGACGCTCTCTCTCGTGGCCCGATCTTCTGGTGAGGGGATAACTCTCGCTTTGATTGAGTGCAACGTTTGCGATGTGGCTACCAACCAGAGTAAGTTCAGGACGCCGTGCAATCGCTACACCACAAATGATGTGTAACGCCCCGATTTTCACGTGGCGTTAAAAGCTAATTTAACGAAAATCCTAGATGCGAAAATTTTATTGTTTGAGTGTTGAGTCTAAGTTGTGCCATAGATTTCAATTTAAATATCTCCTTTGTCTCCATTTCCATGATGTCAAAAGCCTCCCTTGTCTCAAAAATCCCTGTCCGAAACTAATCTCGTCCTTGTATTCAAAATCTTCCTTGTCGGTGAAATGGGCCCAGGGGTATCATGTTTAGAGGGAGGAGGCCGCCCCCAAACCCACGTGGCGTCCCCAGAGGAGGGTGGCGCCCGGGAGGAGCGGCGGCCGCCCCCTCAGCTTAGGGTACCGAATTTGGAGCGAGGAGGCTGCCCCCTAACCCACGTGGCACTCCCCTGAGGGGGTGGCGCCCAGGGTGGAGTGGCGGCTGCCCCCTCCTTGCTTAGGGGTCGGGCCCGTCCCGATCAAGACTAGAGGGAGGAGGCTGCCCCAGGCGCCACGTGGCCCTCCCCCGAGGGGGGATCGGGCTCGAGGTAGGGCGGTGGCCGCCCCCTCCTGTGACTAGGGGTCGGGCTCCACCGACCCCCTCTCTAGGTCGCCACGTGCGATGGGTTAGGTGGCCGCTTCCAGGCGGGCCCGTCCCGATCAAGACTAGAGGGAGGAAGCTGGCCCAGGCGCCACGTGGCCCTCCCGAGGTAGGGCGGCGGCCGCCCCCTCCTGTGACTAGGGGTCGGGCTCCCTCGACCACCTCTCTAGGTCGCCACGTGTGATGGGTTAGATGGCCGCCTCTAGGCGCTCACCTACCCGCTTTTATGGCGACCTGAGCGGTTGCGCCACGCCGCATTTAATGTGGCGTGTAGTGCACTCAACCGATCTGTGACCGATCTGTGACAGGTCCGTGACCGGTCGAATGACCGATGGGACGGCGGCTGTGTACCCTCGCCCTGTCAGTTTGTCAGGCGGCGTGTGGCGTGCTCCGTCCCATCCCATCATAATAATGAGGGGCTTCACAGCCTCTTACCCCGGTCAGAGCTGGTCCAACCACTCTAAACTGACCCGGGTTCCCGTTTCCTGGTGCGAACGAGAACCCGGAAATCCTCGTCCATTGAATGGCGAATGACAAGGGCGCCCTGCATGATTTGATGGGCCCCGCGCAGCAGCCGACGTGCAGATAGCTTCTTGGATAAGGCACAAGATATGTAATTAATATAGAGAATATTTTCCCTTATCCCTAGGTAGCACTCGCAGCACATGTGGTATCCCCTTAGAGTATAAAAGGAGGACCATACCTAGCGGGAAGGGGGATCGAACTCTGGATCCCCGAGCCAAAACTTCTCTAACCCTAGCTTGTACATCGGAGATTCAGAGGCTTTGCAAGCACAGAAGAATCATTATACATACAGGAGTAGGGTATTACGCTTCATAGCGGCCTGAACCTGTATAAATCCCTTGTGTCTCTTTTGTCTCGAAAACCTCGGATCTCACCCGCTGCCCCCGGCCGAACCAAAAAAGGGGATCTCACGATCTCCCGCTAGAGAGGATCACTCCTCGACAGCTGGCGCGCTAGGTAGGGGGCGCGTTCGTGATTTTTGTGGTTCTTTCGAGCGCCGGCGTGATAAGCGTCGCGCCGCCAATGCGGGGGAAGGCGCAGCCTCCTCAGGAGTGCCGCGCCACCCTAGGCAGGGGGCTAGGCCCCCCGCCTCTTCACCGGGTAAGGCTGGCGGCCAGATCTTTATGGCGAGTCTTCGGAATATCCGATGACCCCCAAAGTTTCGGCCCAGCATCACCGAAAGGTACCACGGTAGCGTCAACCCCTCCGAGTCCCTCCAGATGCACACGACGATCATAGAGGCGGCATGGGGTGACGACCGGGTCAAGGCGAATTTCTTCCCCATGGCCCTCCAGGGCCCAGCGCGGGGATCACTCATGAACCTGCCACCCGCCTCGGTCTACTCCTAGAAGGGCTCTTGCAGTTGAGCTCCGGGTGCCGTCGAAGCCCGGGACCCCAGTGCTGGCTCTTCCGTAGCGGCTACCTTTGGTCCCGCCGGCTGGCTACGGTGCCCGGCCCGGCTCAACTAATCGTTCTTTCAAGCTTCAAGTATTTTCAATTTTTCAATTCATTAGCTTAATACAGCTTGAAGTCTTATATTTATTTTCCCCCCGTTCTTTTCTCATGGCCCTGTGACACTCGCGTGTTACGCATTTGTTTGCTCCCTCGGTAAGTTTTTCGGCTCTCACACTCGTGCGAAAGTAGTCGTCCGTGTAAAAGGGAGAGATATTGGAAGGAGGCCACCGAAAGGAAAGAGCAAACAGAATGTGTAGCGTGGGGACACAGGCTCGTGAGAACCTCACCTCGTTTGCTAAGTGGTCGCAGGCTTTCTAAAATGGTTAGGAACCCATGGTGGGAGGCCCTCTTCGAGCTAAAGGTTTGAAAGGTCGCGACATGCAAGCAATGTTTGTGTTTGCTTCATTCATACAAGCGATTCTTTGCTATAAGTGTGGGGGCTACGATTCCTAGCTCTATCCTAGCCCTGCGTCGAGCTCTGGGCGCCGTCGACGCCCGGGGCCCCCTGTGCTGGCTCTTCCGTAGCGTCTGGCTTTGGCCCCGCCGGCTGGCTACAGCGCCCAGCTTGGCTTGATCGTGAGTAAAGATTGTTGGCTATGGAAAATTTAGTCCTCGCACTCGCGCGAAGATAATCGTTTGCATAGAATTATTATTGCTTATATTTATCTCTCTCCCATCTCTTCCTCGCAGTCCTGCGGTACCCACGTGTCGCGCGCTCGTTTGCCCCCCTTGGTAACAAAAAGTTTGTATTCGCTTCATCCATTCAAACAATTCTTTGCTAAAAGCGTGGGGGCTACAATTCCTAGCTCTATCCGAGCCCTGCGTTGAGCTCTGGACGCCGTCGATGCCAGGGCCCCCTGTGCTGGCTCTTCCGTAGCAGCTGGCTCTGGTCCCGCCGGCTGGCTACGGCGCCTAGCTTGGCTTGATCGCGGGTGAAGATTGCTGGCTATGGAAAGTTCAGTCCTTACACTCACGCGAAAATAATCGTTTGAATAGATGAAGTAGAACACGAACAGAGGTTAACAAAAGGCAGGGGCAAGCGAGGTACGCGGCGTAAGGTCACGGGCCCGAGAGAATCTAACAACGTTTGCTGAGTATATACAGGAAATAAGTTTACGGCCTAAGGTACGGGCTAAACTCCCGAGCCCACGGCGCCTCGGAAACCGGGAAGGAAGTGGGAAGTTAGGCTGGCGTGTGAACGTAGCTAAACTCCCACCGCCCGACTCCTAGGATGATAGGACAGAAGACCGGGACCACATATCATTAGACTAGGAGAGTGGCGTCAACCCTGGCCACCTGGGGAAGGTTTTGGTCAGGGCTAACGCCGAGGGCTACTGTCGGTGATATGGGCCCGGGGATATCATGTTTAGAGGGAGGAGGCTGCCCCCAAACCCACGTGGCGTCCCTAGAGGAGGGTGGTGCCCGAGAGGAGCGGCGGCCGCCCGCTCAGCTTATGGTACCGAATTTGGAGCGAGGAGGCTACCCCCTAACCCACGTGGCACTCCCCTAAGGGGGTGGCGCCCGGGGTGGAGTGGCGGCTGCCCCCTCCTTGCTTGGGGGTCGGGTCCGTCCCGATCAAGACTAGAGGGAGGAGGCTGCCCCAGGCGCCACGTGGCCCTCCCCCGAGGGGGGATCGGGCCCAAGGTAGGGCAGCGGCCGCCCCCTCCTGTGACTAGGGGTCGGGCTCCCCCGACCCCCTCTCTAGGTCGCCACGTGCGATGGGTTAGTTGGCCGCCTCTAGGCGGGCCCGTCCCGATCAAGACTAGAGGGAGGAGGCTGCCCCAGGCGCCACGTGGCCCTCCCCCGAGGTAGGGCGGCGGCCGCCCCCTCCTGTGACTAGGGGTCGGGCTCCCTCGACCACCTCTCTAGGTCGCCACGTGCGATGGGTTAGATGGCCGCCTTTAGACGCTCACGTACCCGCTTTTATGGCGACCTGAGCGGTTGCGCCACGCCGCATTTAATGTGGCGTGTAGTGCACTCAACCGATCTGTGACCGATCTGTGACAGGTCCGTGACCGGTCGAATGACCGATGGGACGGCGGCTGTGTACCCTCGCCCTGTCAGTTTGTCAGGCGGCGTGTGGCGTGCTCCGTCCCATCCCATCATAATAATGAGGGGCTTCATAGCCTCTTACCCCGGTCAGAGCTGGTCCAACCACTTACCCCGGTCAGAGCTGGTCCAACCACTCTAAACTGACCCGGGTTCCCGTTTCCTGGTGCGAACGAGAACCCAGAAATCTTCATCCATTGAATGGCGAATGACAAGGGCGCCCTGCATGATTTGATGGGCCCCGCGCAGCAGCCGACGTGCAGATAGCTTCTTGGCTAAGGCACAAGACATGTAATTAATATAGAGAATATTTTCCCTTCTCCCTAGGTAGCACTCGCAGCACATGTGGTATCCCCTTAGAGTATAAAAGGAGGACCATACCTAGCGGGAAGGGGGATCGAGCTCTGGATCCCCGAGCCAAAGCTTCTCTAACCCTAGCTTGTACATCAGAGATTTAGAGGCTTTGCAAGTACAGAAGAATCATTATACATACAAGAGTAGGGTATTACGCTTCATAGCGGTCTGAACCTGTATAAATCCCTTGTGTCTCTTTTGTCTCGAAAACCTCGGATCTCACCCGCTGCCCCCGGCCGAACCAAAAAAGGGGATCTCACGATCTCCCGCTAGAGAGGATCACTCCTCGACATTCCTTCTAAACCTCCACCGAGAAATTTCCCCTTCAAATGATCTCAGTCTTGTTTTCTTCAAAGAATTGTGTCCGCACTCAAATCATCTCTGGTCACTTCTTGCGAAGGTTCCGTGATTGCAAACCTCAAGTTCGGCAAACTCGAATCCATGTTTCCGTTTCAAAAATAGTTTTGAAGTTCGAATCCTTACATTCGGATTTCGCTTCTAGAACCCTAACCACAGATCTCGTCGAATTCCTGAATCCAAACTAGTCCGAGCATCCACCTCGTAATTCCTAACCTCACTCCTTGATTCACTAAAACAATTCTCGAAGTTCGAACCTTCGTATTCGAATTCCTCTCTTAAATCTCATTCGACTAATTTCCCCCGAAATTGTCCAAGTTCAATAATCCCTCGGACGATTTGGACCGACGTTCCAGTCATCCCTAATTCCCAAACAAACACCCCAAAATTCGGTTCTCAGATCCGAATTCAAACTCTCGAGTTACACACGAACAAAATGAACACACACCGGGATCACAACCCTTAGGTCGATTGGGAGAAGCAGACGCCGCCATGTGTGACGCATCTTGTCGTCGTGCAAGCGTCGAGGGCGTACCAGCGAGCTAACGGAGGAGATTAGATGAGGAGAGGTGGCGCGGTTGGGATGCGAGCGAAGGAGACAATGCGACGCGTAGGCGTCGGAGTAGATGGAGAACCGAGCGTGTGAGACTATACATATGATCAGCAGTTGTTCGGTTTAAGGCTTTCATCTAAATTATTAAGCCAGATTATAATAAGCTAAGATAGAATAAAATGTTAAAGTGGATTATTACCAGATTATAGATTATTAAGCCAGATTATAATAAGCTAGATTATAATAAGCTAAGATAGAATAAAATGTTAAATTGAATTACCAGATTATAGTAATTAATCTGACTTATAGATTATAATAATCTATCATAATAAGTTATTTGCTATTTTATAATAATTCTAAGTTGAATTAAACATGGCCTAGATCGATGGGACTAACCCAGTAAAGCTCTTACTAATCTCTCGCCGGTTTTTTATTTACTGGATCACTGTCAAAACTTTACCTATGTCATGATTTTTTTCAAGATACACGGTACAAGCAAACGCCATCATTCACATTATGCGCACATTTATCTTATAAATACACACACGTACCCCTATAAATATCTCTAAAAAATTGAGCCGGCGTGTCTTAAAATCGATGAAGTTATCATGGGCGTTTCACTATCGATAGGTATGTCATTACCACCGAAAAAATAATTAGATGTAAATACGAGCACCCGTGTAAGTCTAGTATGACTTAAAAAACTAATTAACTTATACTCACTTCACAATTGCTCTCTTCGTCCCATAAAAAACTAATCTAGCGCTAGATGCGACATATCCTAATACAACGAATCTGGCATACTTCTATTCAGATTCGTTGTATTAAAATGTGTCAATCGAGTTCTAGATTTATTTTTTATGGGACGGAGGGAGTATGTCATGATTTTGGATTACTTGAACATGAGTGATTAGGGCTTTGGTGAGGATTAGAGGGCAGATAGTGGGGGAAATTTCTGCGGAAATTCAAACAAATACTGTTGACAAATATCTAATTTCATGTTTTGCTCATTTTAAGAAATACAATCATATAAGTGATTTTTTATAAGGACACTACTCCCGTCAGCAAATTGTTGTTCATGGATTTCTGTTAATTAACCGCATAATGTGTGGCCACCCTAAGTACTCCCTCCGTTCTAAATATAAGAACTTTTAGGTTTTTGAATTTGTCCTAAAATATAACAACTTCTCCACCAACATTCTTTTCTCAATCAATCACAGTCTTTCACCATTGAATTTCTCCACTTATCTTTACTTCTCAGCCCATCATAATCTTTCACCATTAAATTTTACCTACTTTCTTAATAACTATGTCCAATTCTAAACCTTACATTATGATGCAGAGGGAGTATGACATAAGGTTTATAAAAAAAAATATAGACTACATATGGTCATGAGGAGTAATAAAGTGACCAGCAACGTATTGTTTAATGTTTGACATGACAACCTTTGATAGCTAATCAAATATGGTTTAATTTGTTGTTATGTAAGCGTTGTTTGGAAGAGAAAATATATATTAATTTGACTGCAAAACAGATAATATGTAGTAATCCATTCCTAAAAATCAAATAAAATATTTTTATAGGATAAAAAACCAAAAGTTTACAGAAAAAAAATCAAAACATAGTAATCATCGATGGAATCGAAAGTTCAAATTAACCCATAAGATAAACGTCCTAGCACTGCTGGCCAATGTCCTCAGCTGCCGTCGCTAATCACCACTCACTAGTCACTAGCTAGCTGCTTCAGTTGGCAATTAGCTCGACGGCGCCAGCGCCGGTGCCAGTGCCGGCGACGATGAGTTAGTACTGCTCTCACCGCCCGATGACGATCCTCCGGTCGTTGCATCCTCACTAGAGGTTGGCACGGCCGTACTCTTCTTCTTCGTCGCACCGTTCAGGATCAGTGCCCTACTAGCCGATGCAGAAGCCACCGCCGCGGAGGCCACCTGATCTTTCCGGCCTCCTCCTCCTGCCACCGTCTTGGACGACACGACGTCGGTCTCGGACTCGGCGGCGCTAGCTTTGAGCAGCTTCTTCTTCAGCTCCCGCCACCTTCGCAAGCATTCGCGGCTCTCGGTGATGTGCTTCAGGCACATGCGGTAGCCGGGGAGTGCGTCCTCTCTACAACGCCGTCTGGTCGATGAACCGCGCCTGTATCTTGTGCACTTCCGACGTTCCTCTGTCGGCAGCAAGACGACCGCCGGCTGTTCTTCATCAGCTCCATCGGCAGCACTACCGGATCAAAGATTTGCATAAGAGCATGGACATTAGTAGGGGTAAAAATTAATCAACCATATATTAGTACGAGAAGTATGTTGTGTGTAGCCACTAGAAGGGATACCCTCATTTCAATCGGACGGTAAGCCCCATCTCAATCGGGCACAGCGTCCGTCACAGGTTAGAAGTCACTGATGTGAAGAGTTATCTCAATCGGGCGGTAAGCCCCATCTCAATCGGGCACAGCGTCCGTCACAGGTTAGAAGTCACTGATGTGAAGAGTTATCTCAATCGGGCGGTAAGCCCCATCTCAATCGGGCACAGCGTCCGTCACAGGCTAGAAGTCACTGATGTGAAGAGTTATCTCAATCGGGCAAACGGCCGTCACGAATAAATATATCTCAATCGGACCCTAAGTGAAGCCCGTCACTCACCGATAGCTTTGACCCAGACGACCAGTCAAACTATAGCCCGTCACAGATGACCTATCTCTATCGGGTCACAACTAGCGCCCGTCACAGATGACCCTTATCTGTAACGGGCGTTAACTATAGCCCGTCATAGATGAGTCATCTGTGACGGGCGTTAACTATAGCTACCACGCGAGAAATTCAAACTTCCTGGTCGGTCACCCATCCTGAAATTGCTCTAGACCAAGCACGCTTAACATCAAAGTTCTTTGGAGATTGGCTTCCGGAAAAGTAGTTATAACTTGTTGGTATGGGTATTCTATTAAGCCCTAGGCCAAGATGTCAAATTGAGGTTATTAAATGATTTCAAATGGAAAAGTCACCAAAATCAAAGTTGTAGAACTCATCGAGATGCAAAATTTTTATTTTGATCATTTCTCCATCTGACTCTATTTAAACAATTTGAAATTTGAAATTCAAATTTTGAAAAGTTCAAATAGAATTTTAGATCAGTGAACGACTTCAACTAAAAAAGTCATCAACAACAAAGTTGTATAACTCATCAAGATCTATAGCTTTTATTTTAGTCATTTTTCTATATAATATTTTTTGAACCATTTGAATTTGAATTTAAAAATATGACAACTTCAAACAACATTTTCAAATACTAAATGATATCAACTGAAAAAGTCATCAACAACAAAGTTGAATAACTCATCAAGATCTAAAATTTTTATTTTGGTCATTTCTTCATACGACAAAGTGATAGTAACATTGTTCACAAAATTGACATATTTCTTATCTGGTTTTATAAACTATAACACATGTATGTAAAATTTGTGAATAATATTACTAACATTTCGTCGAATGAAGAAATAACAAAAATAAAAGTTTTAGATCTTGATGAGTTATTCAACTTTGTTGTTGATGACTTTTTCAATTGAAATCATTTAGTATTTGAAAATGTTGTTTGAAGTTGTCATATTTTCAAATTCAAATTCAAACGGTTCAAAAAATGTTATATAGAAAAATGATCAAACTAAAAGTTGTAAATCTTGATAAGTTATACAACAAAAATTTGAAATCATTTACTACCCGTAAAATTGTTTTGACTCATAAAATGAATTATTATACTGCACTTAATTATTTTGCTATAGTCAACTTACAAATATAAACATTTCATATGAAAAAAAGGGAAAAATAGTCATCGGTGACGGGGTTTAGTTAATGCCCGATAGAGATTAAGTATATAGCCCGTCACTGATGAGTCATCTGTGACGGGCCTAGTTGTTATCTCAAACGGGCCTCAAGTTGTGGCCCGTCACAGATGATGGTCATCTGTGACGTGCCACAACTTGAGGCCCGTTTGAGATATGGAATGTTATCTCAATCGGGCCTAAACTACGGCCCGTCACTGATAGGTGTCATCCGTGATGGGCTTAAGTTTTATGCCCATCTAATATGTCTGTGCGACCATATCTCAATCGGGCACTTTTCGGCCCGATTGAGATGACTTTCTTATGACGGCCCGCTATTTCTAAGCATATTAGAGCCCGTCACAGATAGAAAGATATGTACTAGTATCGGTACCAGCAACTGTGATCATTGATATATTCTAATTAAACAATTTGGCTCTAGCAAATGATTAATTACTGATATATGTATAACCAAATACACTTTTTTTAGAACATACAATCAAATGCACTGATCAGATTATTGGTGAGAGATCATAAATTGTTGTGTTGTGCATGTGCCTTGTAGATATATATATCTGTAACGTAATTATGAACAGATAGCTTGGTCGATTATTCATAATATTTTCTCCAAGTTCGTTGTATTATTCTAAAATACATTAATCGTGAGAACATAATATAAGTATATAACTAGTAGCTAGTACTTTTTCGCTGGGCTAATAATTTTTTTTCGCTGGGCAACTAGTAGCTAGTACTGTGTAAAATTAAATTGAACAACACATGTATAGGCACAAAACCGTGTATAAGAAAAAAGAGATGAAATCTTCTAATAAATTAAGACACGTAATCATGATCGGTGCACCTTGACAATGTACTGTACGTAAGTCTGTGTCTACGAAATGGACATTGCTAGCTAGTGCAAAAAATTAAAACAAAACATACATGTATAATGCAAGATATCATAGAAAACAGGACAGATAGATATACTCACATAACCAAATATATGTGTATTATCCACAAAAAAACATAATCAAAATATGTTTGGTTAAATGCGTGAAGTGTCTGCCACACATATCTAGCTGTGCATCGTTTTTTTACGTACGTGGTTACACAAAGTTAACCATGGACCAATTAATATAATATCTACTAGTCGTGTCTTTAGTTCCTATATTTCCTTCATCTAATCTAAAAATATAGTGATTCATGCCTTCAAAAGTTTTAAAAAAGGGGGATCTTAATTTACCTCTTCTCTACCAAGGCATTGTCAGCCTGCTTGATTACAATCTTTCCCTCAGCCTCCTTCCCCGCGTTTACAGGTACCTGCATTTAAGATTCAATTTCCACATGAGAGATCTATATATAAAATCCAAATAATTAATTTGAGTGTAGGCTAATCTACATGAACTTCAAATTAATTTAGACAAGATAAATGTGTCTCCCACACAATTTTATATCTATTTTTTCTAAGAAAATTTCTTATATGCTACTGAAAACTTGTCGTTGGTTTTCTTATATGTCATTCGAAATTGGTTCTTTCCCTATATGATATTGGTTTAAATTAATTTACACACCCTCTCGTACCACTGCCATCTGCCGTGTCTATCTTCCCCTATATCCATTTTGCAAGATCATAAGATGCAAAGGAACACAAAGAAAATGCCATGAAAGGTTTGGACCCTTCCATCCAGCTAGCTGCTCTGTCTGTCTTACCTTGCTGTTGACCAGTGTCGTCGTAAGTCAAATTAAATATAGCAACATCTACAACACCAAATTAGTCTCATGAAATCCATCATTGGTTATATTTTTTGTAGTATATTTATTTTGTGTTGAAAATATATATTGCTATATTATTCTATTAACTTGGTCAAATATAAAGAGCTTTGAATTAAAACAACCCAAAGTGACTTACCATATTTATATGGAGAAAGTAATTAATTTGAGTGTAGGCTAACATGAACTTCAAATTAATTTCACAAGATGAAGGAAAAAAAATCAGATCTATATTTGTTTTTTAGTGGTGATAAAGATCTATATCGTCAACTACTTTATCTTAGGATTCATAAATATTTACAAAAGAGGTAAACCAAAGCAAAGCATAACAAAAGAAAAAAAAAGGAAGAATCTAGGAGATCTTTTTCACAAACAAGAGAAGAAAAAACAAGGATTAACCAATGATGTGTATTTACATGCATGTACAAACATACCTGGGCTTCAGATGAACTTGCAGCAGTGCAGTTAGCCTTGGGACTCACTGGATCTGGGCTGGGCTCCTTGTTCAGATCAAAGTCCCTCACCTTCCTCTTTCCCTGCGTTGTGATGTCTCTCCCGGTTAGCAAAAGCAAACACAATAGCATATAGAGAGGAGTAGATGCATGATTCATCCAAAAAGGCTTATCAGGAGCGTAAGGATCTTGGATTACCTGGTTCGAGGACTCCATCTTCATCCTCTCGCGCAGTGTGAAATGGTAACTACCAAGAGACTGAGGAAATGAGACAAGAAGGAGATTGATACGGGAGTACAATGTGGGGGTTTAGGGGGTTTATATGGGGAAATTTACATGGAGGTGGTGATGAGGCGCTGAACAACGTTTAGTTCCAGCTGTTTGGTGATGAGAACGATCGAGTGAACGGCATAAACAGGAAGGTTTCCAATGTTTCCTTTGTAGCCTTTTCTGGCGCCTCTCGTTGCAAATCTCAACATATATATTAGAATCAATTTTTTTCTCAATTATTAGAAATATATTGAAGATCCCACAAAAATATTAAAATAAAGGAATGTTACTGAATAAAAGAAATATTCAAGGTTTTCTTTAACTTGGCAGCTTTGTTAATTGCACTACTGAAAAATTATCTAATATGCTTTCTGACAAGCAGAAACATATCGTGAAAGTTGAAGGAGCCACCACGTTCACTTTCAAACACGAGTTTGATATGTATTGGTTAGGTTCTGATTTCACGATATAGTTTCATCGGATACATTGCAAATGTTGTGTGGGAGTAACACACGGTCTCTATCTTTGTTTAATATGGCGGGAGTTAGACGATATAGTTTCATCGGGTACATTGCAAATGTGGTGTGGGAGTAACACACGGTCTCTATCTTTTTTAATATGGTGGGAGTTAGACGAATTGAATGTAGTAGGCATACTGATTGCACACTTGGTCTTTTCCGTTTTTATTGTGGCGGGAATTTCATGATTAGATAGTAAATGCGCCAATGATGTATGTGATGTCTTTCTTCTTGAGTTTGGCGCGCGAGAGCAATATATAGATTAAATATTAGATGCACTTTATTTATTTATTGTTGAAAATATTGTGATTTTCTATGGTCTATGTATATTCATTAATATTAACGTACGAATAACCAACTATTTATTTATTGTTTCTGTAATGCATATTGCAATAATTAAATTGTTTGTGAAAAAATTCCGGCCAGTTCGTTTCATTTAAAAGATTTTCGTAACATCAGGCCAAAGGTGACCAAATCAAATTAGTTAAATTAAAAAAGCATGGAGCAATTAGAACAAAGAGAGCAAATTTGACGACGTCCAAATTAAAAATCTCCTAGGAGTTGCTCTTGTTTAACAACTTTAGAATCTTTTTTTAAATTTTTTGTATATATGGTGTAAACTTGAAACAATTTATTTGGAGTACTATTATATTCATATTCATGATTTTTAGAGCAATATGAATAATGTTAATTATTAATCTCGCAGCCGTTACGAAATTCAGAGGACGGAAAGACCAAGTTCCTTTTTAAGATGACAATGTTAGAGTGGACTCGTAAAACTGGAAAGAACTTGCCAAAACACAGATATAACAGTATGCTATTTTATCGCTCTGAAATTACATGAAAAATATTACAGCCAGCAGGTGACCTGTTTTTTCTCTGTCGTACAGGTGCTACAATTAAGATTTATTACAGTCAACCTAACATTACATATTTAGACAAAACTTCCATTCCAAAATATTACAATTTACAAAAAAAAATTAGACTTATCCTAATACTACGAATCTAGACAGAACCTCTGTCTTTATTCATAGTGACCCATCCTTGTAATATTTTTAGACGAATGTAGTAATAATGAGAGCGACAAGCTGGCGGTTTTAGCTCAACTTGCAAGTAGCTGCTAGGAGTGATGCGCCGGTCTAGGTTCAATTACACATAAACCCGGGTTACCTCAGCCAATCCTAAAATGTTGTTAAAAATAGTACGGAGTAGTAGTAGTACCATAGCCCATCCTAAAATGTAAAAATCCATGCTGGCTATACCTCAGAGAGAAATGGAAATGATCTGGATTTCTGCTGCATATGACCTGGGGTTTAATTCCTTCCGTTCTGAAATTAACTGGGACGCGATTTCTAAATTTGGACTTATGGTGCACGCGAGGACACGATTAGACTGACACTGCTCTAATTCGTTTGGACTAGGACGAAACCATGGACCAATATTCGGCCTTTGGGCCTTGCAAATTATACTGCTTCTCGACAATGGAGCCTTTCAAACGAAAAGGCCCATTTAAAATTGTACATTTTGTGATTCGAGAAAATGGGCTTACGGACTCGGAAGTTTAGGGGAATAAGTTCACCCGTCATCCCTCAACTTTACGCCGAGTCTATTTGAGGTTCCCTAACCGCAATACCAGAAATGTGTACCGCTAAACCATGTAAAACCGTCTAAAAAAGGTCCCAAGGCAGTATAGCCGGCCGGTTTCACTGACGTGGCATCCTAGTCAGCAAAATAAGTAAAATAAAAATGTGGGGCCCACATGTAAGTGAGAGAAAATGGTGTGGCCCCACATTTCTCCTTTCTTTTCTTTTTCTCTTCTCTTCTCTCCCTATTCTCTCAAGTGGGCACGATGGTAGAGAGGAGAGAGGTGGTTGGCGGTGGAGCGGGGGCGGCGGGAGAGGGGGAGAGAACCGGCCGGCGTGACGGCGAACTCGGATGGCGCGATGGTAGCAGCGAGAGAGGAGGAGAGGAGGTGGTCGGCGCGACGGCGAGCTCTGCGGCGAAGAGGAGCAGCGTGCAATAGGAGAGAGGAGAGGAGTGGCGCGCGGCGCGACATGGCGGCGGAGGAGAGGAGCGGCACAGCTGTCGACTCCTCCCTCTCCGAGAACTCGCCAACCTCTCGTCGTCTCCCTCTCCGCTCGCGCTTGACAGCATTACGCCCTGCTCACCGGCCTCCCCATATCCTTCCTCTCCGCCGCCAAACTCGTCGTCGCACTAGTCGCCACCTTTCCTCCTCTCCAGCCGCCACCGTCGCGACGACCGCCTCTCTCTCCTTCTCTCCCGCCGCCTCCATCCCAGCTCCCCCATCGGCTGGGTCTCTCTACCTCTCCCACTGTGGCGCAATCTGGTAGCAAACCACCAGCCCGCCGCCTCGCTACCGTGCTTGCCCTCCGCCGCTCTGCCGCTGCCCCCTACCTGCTTCGCCTTTCACTCGATGAAGGGGAGGAGCACGAATAGGATGGGGTTGCTTTGCCCACCCGCTGCCGCGCTCGCCCCCCCCCCCCCCCCCCCCCCCCCAATCGCCGCTCCACCCGCCGGCCACCGGCCTCCCTCACTGAAGAAGAGAAGAGAAGGAGAAGAAAAAAAATGTGCAGCGGACATGTGGGCCCCACGTACCTTTTTATTTTTATTTTTTACTGACTAGGATGCCATGTCAGCGAGACCACCCATATATATATACTGCCATAGGATCTTAAGTAAACGGTTTGTGTGAGTTTAGGGGTACACGCGAAAAAATAAGCTAATTTCATGGGCCTCAGTAGATGGAATTCACTGCGTTACAAACGGTAGCTAGAAAACATAAGCTGTTTGTTTGATTGAAAACTCGAAATTTCTGCATTTCCGAAGTACTAGCAGAAAGCGAAAAACTTGCACGCTGGACATCAAGGTACTGGAAAAGCAGTAAATAATGGAAAGCGACCGGTGTTTAGTCGAAATAAACGTTCGTCTTTTTCACACATTCGCTCAACTGCGGTGCACCGTGCGAAGCCCCGTCACTCTCTGCGCTTAACTTTGTCTCAAAATTTCTCTGTCGCCCACCGATCACGACTAATCGCAAAATTCGCGGCGAAAGCCCAATCGCCATGATCTCCTCCATGATTACTCGCTAAGCATTGTGGATTTACTCCAGATTCGCGATCTCCTCGCCCATGACAATGTCATCATCATCATCATCATCAGCAGCAGCAGCAGCGTTAGGTGCAGAAGAAAGTGACAAGGCCTTTCTCGCTTGTCTTCCTCTCCATTTTCATTCCGTGGCTAAGAAAAAAACATCATCAAAGCATCGCGATTCGCAACCTAATAACCGGACAGACCGGCGAAACACACAAGTACATTGGCGCAGGGCGTCTTGCTGAGCTTTTGCTTGCACCCAACCATACATGGCACGCTGGGGTCCTGGGACATTTCTCGCAGATGAGTGGGACGTTTTCGCTGATGAGTGAGATGATGGAACGGTAGTTTGGTGGTTGTTTTTTCCTTCTTTCTCTTCCTCTGCTTTTGCCTACAAGGCTTTGAACAGCGTACTGGCTGCCTGTCCGACTCAGAGCAAAAGGCCGGGCAAAGCTACCAGACTTGTGCTGTTGCATAGCGTAAAAGATAACCCTGTGGACCTGTGGTCGATCAGCAGAACCGCCATGGTTGTTCATCCAGACTTCGTTTGGATGAAATGTACATTATGCACATTGCACAGTACTGTAACAGGCAGGTGGTTGAAGTATGCCAAGAAAATTCTACATAGATTTTTTTTTTTTTGCATGTAAGTACCATTTATAAGCATGGGAAGCATGCAAACAAAAATCAAATCCAAAATCAGAAAAGAAGCTAGATTTAAGTACTTTCTAGTATGGAAAATTCAGATGTCGATGAAAAAAAAATACAGAGATACATTCTTTACACAAAAGAACTGTATTACAGAACCTTTTAATTTCAACAGGTGCATAAGCCCTATTCCTTTTCCATAAAAAGGAAAAGTTTGAATAGAGGGGTGGAAAAGTGCAGGCATGAATCTTTTCGCAGAGCACCTTCAACAATCATACTACTACAATTTCTTTTCAGCATGCTGTCTCGGCCATGTCACAACTACTACCTCCGTTCCATAATATAAGACATGCATGCATGCATACAATTAATTAGGACCTCTTCTCCATTAAATTATTACTTTTTTAAATCCTCACCCTCAAGATCTCTAATTCTATTGGATGCATACATCATATTTATTAGGGTGATTCAAACTAGAAAATGATAATAATTGTTTCTTGGTCTTTGGGTTAACGGTAATTGTGCCTTATATTTTGGAACGGAGGGAGTACAATTCTACTCCCATTATCTCTGAGAGCGCCGGACAGCCTTATGCATGCCTACCCTTATCTAGTTGGAACTAATCTCTTTTTTACACTATAAATGAAAAAAGGCCGTGAATGCAGCGCCATTGCATGCCCTGTGTGGTGCTCCACTTAACACAAGAGCTTTACCATACCATTACCTCTTTGGTCAAAGCTAAGTGCAAGTCAGAAGGGAGAAAAAGGTGTCAACTTTTGCTCTAAGTTTTTGCTTCTCGTTTTTCCTTTCTCTGCCACTGCCTTTTTCCCCTTTCCTGCGAGATCCAGATGATTGCTTCGCTGCACGCTCGTATGTAGTACTCCCTCCTAATCCTTGAGCGTTTGACCCTTGTAGTAATCATTCCTCCCTCATTGTTTAACCAAGCCGCCTTGTTTCAAGGCCGTTTTTCATTGGCGTCATGATTCGGTTAGCGCCATCCTGAACAAACCCTGTAGCTCTTTACGAGCACCAAATCATCGCATGTGAACATCCCATGCAGAGTACGATTAGCTCCACGCAATCAGTAGCATGCAGACGCTTTCGTCGTCGTCGTCGCTGGGGCCTCCCCGTCCGGGCCGCCCGCCGTCCTCGCCGGCATAATTAGGGCCATCATTGTGCGTGGGAAGAGCCCGTGATCCGGCACGCGGCCGGTGGATCGGGGCTCGGATCAGGTGCTGCTCCTGCGATAGCTCACGCAGTCACGCTCACGGTGAACCGATCGAGTGCTACCGCTAGCCATAGCTCGTCATGACGCGGCACCGCGCATGCATGGGTGGTTTCATTGCGTTGTGTGCGCGCGGGGCCGGGGCTTTGGGCCATCGGATCCTCCTCCCGTCCCCCTCCCCCGCCGCGCCGCGTGAGATTGCAGCGGAATCGTGGGGAAAAACCCGCCGATTCATCGCGAAAACGCGCCGTTCCGCTCGGTGCGCGGCATCGCGTCGCGCGGGGAACCAAAACCAACCAGTTATAAAACCGGGCGGACCAGGCCCAATCACCGGGAAATTATTGCGGGGTTGCTCGACCGTACTAATGATTGCGCCTGGCGTGGTGTCGGGCCGAGGGGCGACACGCGGGCCCGCCCAGGGACGGTGGAGGTGGGAGTGGGCAGTGGCTCGGCTCGTCGTCCTGGGACACGGACGCACACGCACAGCTTTGGTTCGTTTTGTTTTGGATTCGTTCGGATTCCTCTCCCTGCAAATGTCGCGACGGTTTTATCACCAGATAAATTCTTTGGGTTCGTGCTAACATTCAGTAACCTACGAAGCCTGACCTGAGACACCGGTTTGACCGACGACAGAGACATTGCACGTATCTGGAATTTTTACATTTAGCCCTTTTAAAAAAATTATTTTACAAAAAGACTTTAAAAAACTTTATTCCATAAATAGACCCTTTTTCAGTGGCAGGGTTATTGACACCACACTCATATTGCTACGGAAGTAAGTCAGCGATGTGAAGAGGGACAGTGCCAATGACGTCAGTACTGTGAACCTATTTGTAAGAAAAAATATAATATTTTAACCCTTTTCAAAAAGGTTATAAATAGATCTTTGGCATCAATGTCGATTTTATTCCCATTCACATTGACTTAGCTTTGGTAGAGGGTGAGGGGTCGGCCTCAAGCTTCATTGGCTCCGAGGCATTAGTCCTCGGTGTCAAGATCATTGGTGTTGAGAAAACAGTCCATTAATAGAATAAGTTTTTTATGGCTTCATTTGTAAGATAAGTTTATTTTAAAAAGACTAAAATGTAAAGAGTAAATTTCACAAAACTACATATATTTTGACTAAACCATTGTAAAAATATAGATTTAAATATGTGTATCACATAATTTTAGATTTAGCACAAAACTACAGATTTAAAATATCGTGTCACAAAACTATAGATTCAGTAATGAAATTATCAAAGAACTAAACATTTTTTAGTTTATATTCATAAATCATAACATGTTGAGGTTGTAAAAGTTGTAACTCTATGATAAAACCGAGTTTTCTAATACGATACTTAAATCTGTTTTGTGGTAGATTGATAAAGTACATGTAGACTCAAATGTAAAATATCCATTTTTGCACGTATACTAATCTCTCCGTCTCATAATATAAGAGATTTTGAGTTTTTGCTTGCAACACTTGACCACTCGTCTTATTCAAATTTTTTTAAAATCATTATTTATCTTATTTGTGATTTACTTTATTATCTACAGTACTTTAAGCATAATTTTTCGTTTTTTATATTTGTAAAAAAAATTAAATAAAATAAGTGATCAAAACATTATAAATAAAAACTTAAAATCCTTTATACTGTGGGACGGATGGAGTACCTAGTTCGGTTAAGCGAATCGCGGTTTGGACTATCCACACCCCGGGGATCAACGACACCGTTATTATCCACGCTAGTACTAGTCGCGTTAGATTGTACGGATGGTTACAGACTAGCGGTACTAGTACTAGCGCACGGCAACAGCAGTACCCTCCGCTTCATAATTCCCGACGGATTCAGGGGATCTCCTCTCCGCGGCGCCTGCGTCGACCTTTGACCTTTGCCATAACCGAGCGCTCCTGACCGGATCATGAGGACAATTATCACCGGATCAAGAGGACAGTTACCGTAGCAACGCACGGCGTATTTACACGCTGCATCCGCCATTACTCCGTCCGTCGCACGCGCACCGACACACGCATGCATTCACGTCGATCGATCCACTCACGCGTGTCTGCGTGTGAGATAACGCCGGAGCAAGCCCCGTGCCACCAGTACCACATCACTACTCCCCCACATTACTAACCGAGCACACGTACACGTACAAAAACAAATCCCTTCACACCTCACAGTAGTACTAGTTGTAGAAGTACTATTGCTGCTGCCTCAGAGGAGACTCCTATTGCCCAGCGTGCTGATAGGGGCGCCCATGTGGCGACGACGACCCGGCCGGCTTGTTCTCTCAAATCTCAATCACTGGCCGTCTCTTCTGTTGCACATCAATCATGTAAAAGCTGATTGCAACGGCTGCTTGGTTCTCTGGTACTCCACACGGAGTAATATAGAGAAAGAACCACACGGAGAAAAAGACACGGGCGAGAAACGATCGATCCACTCTCCCATGAGGATGCACTCGATCTTCATGAACAGCTATAGCTAGACGGCTGAGAGCTGTACCATCCGTCATCGTATGGTCATAGTGTTGCCTTGTTGTTGCCGGAGGCGTCCACTGTCGCTTTGCCGTATGGTCAGTCAGAAAGGCTTGGCGAAAGGCCATCTCTCTCTTTTGTGTTTTGCGCTCCGAAAACTGCCAGTTCTTCAGGTCCCGTGACGTGAGATCGGATCGAGAAGAGGATGTGTGTGTGTGCGCGCGTCAAGGCTGCAAGGATACGCCGAGAGACTTGGGGGAAAGATTCTGCCATTTTGCACGACGGTACCGTCAAGGCGTGTCAACATTTTCACACCAAAAGCATGGCCTAAACTCGCTTAATTAAACGCATTCCATTATTATGGCCATGTATGGCGTCACGTCACGCGACAAAGTCTCAGCGGTTTTGATAGATTTCCTACCCACTGCTACCTCGTGTGATCGACAGTAGTCATATACTCCCTCCGTCCCACAGTATAAGAGATTTTAAGTTTTTAAGTTTTTACTTGCAACGTTTTACCACTCGTCTTATTCAATTTTTTTTTATAAATATAAAAAATGAAAAGTTATGCTTAAAATATTATAGATAATAAAGTAAGTCACAAATAAAATAATTAATAATTTTAAAAAAATTTGAATAAGACAAGTGGTCAAACATTGCAAACAAAAACTCAAAATCCCTTATATTATGGGACGGAGGGAGTACTGTTGGTACTTTGTACGGAGTACTCGATCATACGGAGTACAGTACGACTGGAGCATACTACCTCTGTCCCAAAATAAATGCAGCCGTGAAAATCCGTGTCTAACGTTTGACCGTCCGTTTTATTTAAAAAATTTGTGAAATTTTTTCAAAAAATTAGTCACACATAAAGTATTATTCATATTTTATTATCTAATAATAATAAATATAGTAACAAAAAAATTTTAAATAAGATGAACGGTCAAACGTTGTAGATAAATAATGTAAAATTACACTTATTTTAGGACGGAGGGAGTATTACCCTCTAACGACTGCATGTGCTGGTCGAAGTGAGAAGTCGTGTACACGTTTTCTCCTTTTCGCGCGATCGCAGGGGCAGCTCAAGACTTCCTTGAATCCATGTGTACGTTAGAATACGTGGGAATATACTGATCCTAATAGTCAAGTGATAAGCTGGCAATGCACACTATAATCCGGGTCAGGATCACACTATAAATAATGGGTCGACATATATATATTTAACCATGATAATGTAAACCATGAGGGTACGTAAATGGTCATTAATAGAGATCTCTTAGTGTTACTAATTAGAAATATTTATTGGTATAAAAGAGAGAGAAAGGAAAAACAAAATATCGTTTTTTAGAAACACTTAGGGTATTCAGGCTAACTTCACAAGATGATGGGCTAGCCGGCCTAAATTCGAACTATCACTCCTTATATTTATTTGATATTAGGTCATTTTCTATTATTCTTTTTTAAGACGAAATCTCGTTGCTATGGATAACAACGGCTCAACAATGACTTAATCCTTAATAAAATGGAAACATGGTTGCACGAGGGTGAATAAATGAAAATAATAGTAATAAAAAGAATATTTTTAGTTAATAATTAGAAATTTTATCGTCTCAATTGTTGTTAAGACATGATCTGTAAAAAGGTATTGTATATTGTATAAAAGACCATACTTATCTCTAGCATTGGACATGTACGTACATAAATGTTTTTTTTGGGGTTGGGGGGGGGGGGGTGAGAATGGCGTCTAGCTACACTGATTAGGAGGAAGTGTCAATAATTAGAGCCACAAATGTGTAGGCATTAGTAAATTCCACTATCAAAATATTACATGTGCTCGGCAAATCATGGTTAGCTAGCATGAATGCATGATCACTGAAATCAGTCAAATCGTTGTTGCTGTCATTGGACAAACCGTGTGAGGGTTTCTTTGGAATAAATAATTTAAGACAAAAACAATAATAGATAAAAAAGAATTAGAATGTCACGAATGTATGAATTTCATAGGAACCTAAATACACATGAATATTAAAGTTATATGTGTTTGGATGACTCACATGAAAATAACAGGGGAATTTAAATGGCTTTTAGAAAGAGAATAGGGACAAATAGAGGAGTTGCATTCGACTACACAAAGAAAAAATGAAAGAGGTTTGAGCTTATTTGCTATTTTCCTACTGAATGGATGCATAGGAATGGATTCAAAATGAATTAAGGATCCTTTGTTGTAAACAACATGTATAGAAAAAAATCTTAAGGATGACTCCTTCCGTCCTATAAAAAAAATATTGACACATTCTATACTATTATAAGTTTGATCAGGAGTCTGTCAAGAATCATAGAAGTAGCGTGTGTCAATGGTTGTTTTTATGGGATGGAAGGAGTATCCTTTAAAATCCCTATAAATTTATAAATTTCGTTCAATACGAAGCAATCCTAAAGACTATTTACAAACACATGATACAAAAAATGTAGGATTCGAGTGTTTTGTCACCTTAAATCCTAAGTACAAAAAACACAGAAAAATTATATGAATTAATGACTATTTGGATAAAGCGCAAAAAAAAACGCAAGAATTAGTATAGATTGATAGAGAAATAAATTTTTTTTCCGGGAGGTTAAACTCATGTTGAAAATCTTTGAAAACACCTATGATTTGAGACGAACTTAACGAATTCCGAAGTAATTTTGCGTCCCTTTGTTCCAAATGACTATATAGCTAGGAATCATTTCCCTACGAATATAAACCTTTGAAATTCATCCAAAATTCATTTGTAACAAAGTAGTCCTAACATATCATACTCAGCATGCCCTGCTTCAAGTTAGTAGTTCAGGCCATATTTGAAATGCATGGATGGTAAAACATATGAAGAGAACAAACACATGGTGGTAGAAATGCATGTGCAAAATGGAGTATTAGAAAACATAGGAATAAACCATTTGGAATGACCATTGAAAAATATAGAAATTGGATGAGAAAAATAGACTCAAAAGTAACAAGTTGAAGGTACGACAGACTTTTCTTAAAAATTATGTATGCATTATGCTATTCCTCTGAAATTTTTAAATGGATTTGGAAATCTCCCATCCTTGGTTTCAAAGAACTCAAATAGAAAAATTTTCTATAGGAATAGAATAATGTAAATTCATTCACAAATCCTTGGTTTCAAAGGAGAACTCGATGGATGAAACAACAAATTCCTACTCAAGAAAAAAGTTAAAAGGGCAATTTCACAGAATTTCAAAAAAAAAATGTTCGATTTCCCTACTTGAACATCAGTGCGTGTCCTACTGTACTTCAGCATTTCGAAGCAAAAGAGGGCATACAGTTTGGTACAGTAGCCTTTCACATGATTGGAGAGGTGATGCCCATTTGCCCCCACCACCGTCGGCTTTTGCTTTTGCGATTGGCATGCCCCCCGCACGCAGCAGCAGGCGCGGGGCACCGCAGAGCAGCAGCCGCAGCAGTACACAGTCACCCTGTCCTCGGTAACCGGACGGCGACGAGTCGTCGACAACGGCGAGCCCTGTGCGGCTGTGCCCCGATCGATGGATGGAACGGCGAGCGAATCGCGCCCAAAAGATCTTGCCAATAAAAGCAACCGCGACGACGGGACCGCACCCCCCCTGCCGGTGTGCGTAGTGCATCACCCCGTGCGATCGATCGATGGCACGACGAGCCGAGACGGCGGGTGCGGAGAGCCGGAGACCGTGCGCTGGTGTGGGGCGACGCGTCTCGGTGCCCGTGCCCCTCATGCGTCACCTGTGCTCCCTAGCTAGGAGTACCACTCGTAGCAGTAGCGTTGGGCCCCTCGATCTCCTCTCGATCTCTTCCTCTCTCTAGTCGACGTCGTGTCCGTCTCAGTCTGACTCGGTGTCTAATCGCTGGGCATGAGGGCTTGATTGCGGCATGACTTCAATAATTGCCGCTGCTGCTACTACTCCGGTACACCCCCCACCGGTGCGTCGCGTGTGCGTGGCAAGCCTGAGCGACGCAGCCCAGCCCGTGGCGGGTCCAGGCATCGTCGTCGTTCGCCATGCTCACAAAGTTGTTGGGGGGTTTAGCACCAGCGCGTGTGTGTCCGGTTTTGAGACCACTCCATTCAATTGCATGCATCAATGCGTGTAGAGTGATGGAAGTTTTCAATGAGGTATTGATGAGAATTATGCGCGCCACAGGGGGGCGTGCCAATCAAAGACATGTATAATTAAAGTGCCTGGTTTAAGTTTCGTATTCCCAACCCAATAATAGATGGTGTCCATAGCATTAAATAAGTTACCACCTAAAACAAAAAATAATATGGCAAGTGAATAAATGAGAAAAGAGAAGGAAACCATGTCTTGTATGAGACATGGTTTCTACACAACATCGAAGACATCATGTGAGATAAGTAACATTAAATTGAAGTATGGAATAGTGGTATTTGCATTGGAAGAGTAGTGTCTAGTACTAATTTCTTAATGATGTGGAGTTTATGGAAACCATGTCTAGTGTTATGGGTTGAGACTGCCCTCATAATGCAGAGGACGTAGTACTACTCATTAGAATGTCTCCAACAAGTGACCCATAAGAGCACCCAAACCCAAAATGGGTTTCCGATAGTACTATTTCAGCCTCCAACAGAGTAACTATACAGAAGACCCATTTTGCGTGCTATAAGAGGCATAACCTAAATCTGAGTATCCTCTCTCCTGAAGATCTATTTGCAGTAAGGGTTCTCTTTTAGGTCTTATTGTTGGAGAAGACTAAAAATAGGTATTGAACTCTTTGACTATAGCGCTATGCAAACGTGAAATGGGTCTTGTATTTTGGGTTTCATTGTTGGAGATAGCCAGGGGCGGAGGTAGTATATGTTAGATGGGTGCCCAGGAACCCGGTCAAGAAAATTTTTTAGCTATACCTCATCTATTTTCACCATGTATGCACCCCCCCAATACAAAGTTAGACACCCGTATCAGCTTAAACTCGATCTAAAGTAGAGTAAATTAAGCAAGTGGCACACCCTCTGTTACGCTCTAGCTCCGCCCCTGGAGATAGCCTTAGTAGTAGTGGCGTTATTTCGCAGCGTGGGATCGCCTGCGTGCGTGTATACGAGCGTACTGTACTGTGCAAGCGAGATGAAGATCGTGCCTCCATTAACGGCTCGTACTGTCGTGCAGCCGTACAGGTACACCGAACTGGCTCCGACCTGACCTCTGAGTGCTCGCACTGTAGAGTGCACGTAGACACTCACCGTGAACGCGTGAGCCACACCAGCTCGAAAAATGAAGCCGCGGGTTTACCATGACGCGAGGCTGGGGCTCGACAACAAACAGTGGCGCGTGCAGGCGGCCCGTCGGACAGGAGCAAAACAGACGGAAGCTTTGCAAGCGCGCCAGCAATCCAGCATGCAGCCCCGGCCGTAAGCTGGCTGCTGCTGGGGCAGCATCGCAGCAAGGCAGGCGTAGTGGGATGCGCCCCGCCGCTCGCGCGATGCCCCGCGATTAATGCCCACGGCGCGTGTGCCGTCGCGCCCAACAATAAATTCTCGGTGGCCGACGACGGGGAGGGGGGCGCGCAGCGCAGGCGGGGTCGACGCATTTACCGCGCCGCGGCCGCGGCACGTGACGCCGTCCTGTAGCGCGCGCGCGACGGCCGGGGGCGCGGGCGCGGGCGTACCAGCATATGCACGTGGTGGTCGTGGTCGCGCGCACCCTCTCGAACGGTGGCCCCTGCGGCTGGGTAGCGACACGGTATGGAGGGAGTTCAGGACGGCTTGGGGGTGATTTTGCAGCGCGCCGCCTGTGCGTCGCACATGGAGTCCGCGGGCGCTGCCAGTGTATGCTGGTTCGGGACAGCACGGGGAGGTGGGGCGTCCATATGGTCCATACGTGCGCGACAGGGAACGTAGGAGTACGTACGTACGAGACGGGAAGCAACGACAAAAATACGAGGAAGGAGGATGTGGGACGTGAGTAGGTGACTCTTTTGGGCATGCCCACAGTACGGCGTAGCTTCTCCCTAAAAGAATGATCTGGTAATATAATGTACATGTAGCTTAATTAACGAGGCTTAGTTAAGCCTTGAGCCAACCCAACCTAAAAGCCCAGTCCAAGCCCAACCTGACTCAAACATGGCCCACACCCAAATTTTGGAATGTTCAACATGAGGTAAACTATTTACTCCCTAAAAAAGGGAGTATATATCTACATAACATTCAAAAGTTTTATGACGAAAAACATTTAAATAGTATAATTAAACTATAACTAATATGTAACAATAATATAACTCCTATGTAACTGCCGCAAAAACCTACAGCACGTACAGAAAACACGATTTTTTTCCTACACTCCTACAGCACGAACCTTGATGCTTATCCGATGATCCACATTTCAAAAGTTTCATACCTAATTTTTCTGTCGACAATTTACAAAACCGTAAAAAAAACACGTGGTATACTCTCTTGGTCCTAAAAACAAGTCATTTTGGCCACTACCCAGTTTAACTTTTAACCCCCTAGTTACAATTGTAGTTGCGCTAGCATGAGAGTAGTTGGAGTGGCAGACTCAGTATCACCACCACTAAAGACTTTTAAAGTAGCATAGATAAGAATTGTAGTAGCTCATTCAATTTATACCACCAGTTCGATTTTTTTTTCTTCACCTTGTCTTCATCATCTCCAATGGTTCCTGCTCTATTGTTGTCTTCCAAGCCTACTCTAATCTGGTGGGGTTGGCTAAAGGTGTGTTATTTTCTCTCATTTTCTAATTTCTACTCTCTCATTTTCAATGCACATGTTTCTTAAACTATTAAAATGATATGTTATTCGCAAAATAAATATAAGAAAGTTGTTTTTAAAAATCATATTAGCATATTTTTCAAGTTATTTAATCTGGTACTTAACTAATCACACGTTAATATGTCGATCTATTTTCGTGCTAGAATGGATGGGTTACCAACTATCACCTTAGAACATAACCTAAGAATTTGGTGCACTAGGGAAGGGGAACTAGGACGAAAGTGGCATGCTAAGAGTATTGGAATTTTGAGTAATCCAAATATAATAAATACTAAAATCCATTAAGAAATTACTGATGTCCTGCATGTGTACTCCCTCCGTCCCAAAACCCAATCTAAGAGTGGATGTGACCCCTCTTAGTACAACGAATCTGGACGAAGGGTTGTCCAGATTCGTTGTACTAGGAGGGGTTACATTCCCTTTTAGGTTAGGTTTTTTTTGATAGAGGGAGTACTAATTAATAAGGGAATTGACATATACTAGCATAACACATTTAGAACATAGGAGCATCCCTAATAAGTACTCTCTTATATTATAAGTCTCGTTTTGATTTTTTTTAACTTCTTAAATCTAACCAAATCCATAAAAAAATTAGCATCATTTATAACATCAAATTAGTTTCATTAAATAAAACATTAAATATATTTTTATAATATATTTATTTTGTATTGAAAATATTACTAATTTTTTTTATAAACTTTGTCAAACTAAAAAAAGTTTAATTAGAAAAAAAAATCAAAACGACTTATAATATGAAACATAGAGAGTTCAACTACTACTTCCGTCAAAAAATATGAAGGATATTAATTGCTCATGTACTACTATCCATCACCAATTTGATATCCCTGTAGATACTATCGATGGCAGTGCTAGAAAAATCCATCCATTATCATACACATGCTCAAGTATGTATTATTGCTACATTGGATCCCTAGCATCTCATGATACAAATAGAAACTAACCATACTCCTAGTATATACTACTGCCATCATCAATTTTTGCTTTTGGACATAAAACCATACTCAATCCTCGAAAGGTTGTGTTTAGTTCAGCGCAAAGTTTAGATTTTGGTTAAAATTAGAGATAATGTGACTGAAAAGTTATGTGTGTATGACAGGTTGATGTGATGGAAAAGTACTGAAGTTTGGATCCAAACTTTAGATCTAAACACAACCAAAATTTGTAAGGAATGGAAAAAATTAAACCCTAAAGGCAACCGAAGATGGAGCACACAAAGTGCTCCCCACTCGTTTTTTGGGCGCGTGCCGAACGAAGAGGCGTTGTAGCTGCATAATTCCTAGCTAGCTCGTCGTAGGAACACCAAAGTTGGGGCCGGCCGGTCACTTTTGCGGTGAAAGGAACCCCTGGGTACTACTAGTACGCGATACAAACACGGATGATTGCGTCCTTATGCGTTTTTTTCGCATGCACTTCGACGGATCGATCGATCGATGGATCACACACACATCAACCCCAACCGCAGGCCATCATCACCGGCATCATGGCAGTAGGAGGCCTCGACACCTCGATCGCTCAGTCGTTCGCTCGCCTGCTCCTCTCATATCTGTACGTAGCCCAGCCGCGGCAGCAGCCGCCATCATGCCGCATGATTGCAGCGAGCCAACGGCCCATCGACTCTGTCCCCATTGCCGCACATCAAACAGGATTGCTCGATCGATCGATCTACGACTACTACTACTGGCAGCAGCATGCTCGCAGCGGTGGTCGTAGTAGTTGTAGGCACAACCTGCATGCCCACAACAATGATGATGATGGCGGATTATGGCCGGAGGACGGGAGGAGTGAGTGCATATGCATTGGCCTGCAGTGCAGTGAAGCCCGGTGGATGAGGAATTGATGATGGCCGTAATCATGCCTGCATGCAGAGGAGAAGGGAATTCTCCCATTCCTGGCCAGTTTCACATGCTTCTGCACTGGGCTTCTACAGGTGTGACAGTGTCTTTTGCTCATTCCATGGAATTATACGATCTAATTAGCATCATTAGCCTCCATGCAGGCCAAGAGAATAAAAAATACACACGCAAATCCTACGTACTACTACTACTGTACTACGTACTAGTAACATGCTGCACGACTAATCATTCTGCCTCTGTCTTTCAATTTTTTTCCCCTGAGAGAGAGTCATTATGTGTGTAATACATCATGCGTTATCTTTACTATAGCACCCATTTTTTTTTTAAAAAAAATACTCCTAATGGCAGCACATAGCGCTTGTCTCATTCTGAAACAAGAAACGCTGGAGGCTGCGTTTAGTTCTATTCAAAATTTGGATTTTGGTTGAAATTGAAAATGATGTGACTGAAAAGTTGTGTGTGTATGACAGATTGATGTGATGGAATTTTACAAACTTTGAATCCAAAGTTTAGATCTAAACACACCCATAATCAAACTACTTGTCCGAACTCCAAAAATACCAAACACTAGTCTCCACTACATTACCACTAGTACTCACTCCCAAACAAAGACACAATCCCAAGGTTACAAAAAAAACCCGAGAAATATACACGCAAAAATCCTGGAGGATTCCTCATCTCAGCAACAACAGCAGCAGCAGCCATTATCCCATCCATCAGCGGCTGCTGCGTGGCCAGCTTTCTGCTAAAGATTGCGGGTGCTATTTTTAAAAGGGGAAAGATTACGTAACCCCAGTGATGATTACGGTAATTATTGTCGCCTGCCTGCTACCAGTACACTGTACTACCAATCCATCCATCCAAACCCTTTTTTTCACGTAGCCCCCCGGCGAATCCGCAAATTGCAGCTCGCCGTGTCGCCGGCCGACCGGGGCTTTTCCTTTCCTCCGGGTCACGTGCGGCCTCGTCAACCGGTCAAACCCCGCCATTATCACGCAGGCACATACGCGCCGGAGGGAAGCGAGCGAGAGAGGTGTGAAGTGTGAGGTGGTCAGGTCGTCTTCTTCCTCGCTGCTGCTATAAAACCTCACGGCGGCTTGCGCGATTACGAGGTTTTCCATTGCTGTGTGAGTGAGGTGAGTGAGTGAGTGAGTGACGGATTGTTGGGAGAGATGGAGCTGGGGTTGAGCTTGGGGGAGGCTATGGCGGATGCTGGGAGGGAGCTGGTTCTTGGGCTTGGGATGGGGAGGAGGGAGGAGGCAGTGGTGGAGGCGGGGAGGAGGGATCATGAGGTGAGGAGGGAGCTGGAGTTCGGGTCGAGGTCGAGCAGGTGCGGTGGTTCTTCGCCGGAGCCGACGGTGCGGCTCACGCTTCTTCCGATGGTGCCCGGCCTTGGCCTCCCATGGCCGCCGCCGCCGTCCGAGAGCAGTGAGTGCGGCGATGGTGGTTGGTGGATGGGTTTTTTTTGGTGGTGGTGTTGAGATGGGTTGGTTGATGTGATCTGTGTGGTTGGGTGGCAGGGCATTTGGAGGCGTCGACGCGGGGATTCGACGTGAACCGCCCGCCGTCGTCCGGCGGCGGCGGCGGAGCGGAGGAGGAGCAGGACGACGCGGCCGGGGCGGCACTCTCGTCGTCCCCCAACAACAGCGCCGGATCCTTCCCGATGGATGACTTCTCAGGGCACGGCCTCGGCGGCAACGACGTGGCCCCTGGCGGTGGCGGCGGCGGCGACCGCTCGTGCTCCCGCGCCAGCGACGAGGACGACGGCGGCTCCGCGCGCAAGAAGCTCCGCCTCTCCAAGGAGCAGTCCGCGTTCCTCGAGGAGAGCTTCAAGGAGCACAGCACCCTCAACCCCGTAAGCTTCTCTTCCTCTCATCGATCGAACACCACGGCGTCGTCGTCGTCGTCGTCTCGCTCTTCTAACGCTGCGTCTCGATTGCGTTGTGTCGCGAGCAGAAGCAGAAGCTGGCGCTGGCGAAGCAGCTCAACCTCCGGCCGCGCCAGGTGGAGGTGTGGTTCCAGAACCGCCGCGCCAGGTGCGTGCACGCACGACGACATGAATTTCCTTCTCCCTTTTCGCGAGGATCTCTTCAACAATTTTCGGCTGCCGCGTCGTGCAGGACGAAGCTGAAGCAGACGGAGGTGGACTGCGAGTACCTGAAGCGGTGCTGCGAGACGCTGACGGAGGAGAACCGGCGGCTGCAGAAGGAGCTCGCCGAGCTCCGGGCGCTCAAGACGGTGCACCCCTTCTACATGCACCTCCCGGCGACGACACTCTCCATGTGCCCCTCCTGCGAGCGCGTCGCCTCCAACTCCGCCCCGGCCACCGCCTCCTCCGCCGCAACATCGTCGACGGCCGCGCCGCCCGCGGCACCCTCATCCGGCGGCATTGCGGCCACCTCCTCCTCCTCCGCCGCCGCCGCCGCGGCGCCGGACCACAGGCCGTCGTCGTTCGCCGCGCTGTTCTCGTCGCCGCGTGGCTTCCCGCTATCCGTAGCCCCGCAGGCGCAGCCGCCGACGAGCTCGTGACTCTTCCAACTCTCCGGCGACGGCGAGGGGCCTGTTTGTAAATACGCTCACTTTTCTTTCATCGTTTTTTTTTTTTGCTCCTTTGGTTCTTTGGGATTTTTTGTGGCTTGCCAAGTGGTTTAGCGAGAATCCGAGGGGGCAGCGCGTCTGGCCGTCCGATTGGGACACGTCGACGGCGCACGATGCTTAAAGAAAAAAAATGTTGCAATAGAGCTTATTAACCTTTATAATTTCTGCGAATTTTTGTTTTCTATCAACACCATGGGTTTAATTTTTACGGGTCTCTTGCAAACCAAGAGAAAATGATGCATTATTCTTGGGTGTCCTGCCATGTCCATTTGTTATAGACTTGCTACGAAATCAAATGAATTTAGGCCTCTTTGAAATACTGGATAGGAAAAACCTCAGGAATAAAAAGAAAGTAATAATTGAAATAGTATGTTTTTTCTAATCCCGCAGAAAATGAGAGGATGAGCTCTTTGATTGCACCATAGAAACCTAAGATGCCTAACACTTTGCTTTTTTTTTTCCCATGAAATTGACCATATGATGAATCCTATGAAAATTTTTCTATCATCTATCTATGAATCAAAAGGACTCTATCGGATAAATTATTAGGAAAATTTTTTAAAGGAACCTTAACAGATAATACTGTCTCCTGCATTAGTGTATTTTTGGTACTGAAGCGAAATGTAGGAATCAAGCAAGAATGTGGGAGAGCACCGACGGTGGCAGTTATTGTCCACCGCGCATAATACGAACAGTAGACATACAGTACTAACTACGTACGGACTACAACGTTGTAATGGTGGTCCCCCTCTCACATCGCCCGTAGGCCGTTGTGTCGCACAATCACCCTCAGAACACTTCGACAGGTGAAAATGTGTTGGGGTTAACCCAAACAGGTGGTTAAGGAAAAAAAATTAGATCGAGTATAATAAGGGGTTGTTCAGATTGATGCCATTTTCAACCATATCATTTTTTAGCAAAATTACCAAAAAGAAATGTCATTACTAAATTTGGTAAATACATACGAAATTCTGCTAAAATTTTGACAATATTACCATCTTGCCAAAATTTGTTAATGTTTATTTCGGCTACAATCTGAACAGGCGGAAAAAGCTCCAAGCATCTGGTAGCGAGTTACTTCCTGTCAAAAAGAAAGACTAAAAAAAATGACTATCACGAGAGGTTTCTCGAACGGAGGGAGTAGAGTAGAAGAGTTTAAGCAATTAGGGCATTCCCAACTCAATGACTAGAATGGTGTTCATAGTATTAAATAAGTTGCCACCTAAGACAAAAAAATAATGTGGCAAGTAAATAAATGAGGAAAGAGACAAAAAATAATGTGGCAAGTGAATAAATGAGGAAAGAGAAGGAAACCATGTCTTGCATGAGACATGGTTTCTACACAATATCCAAGACATCAAGTGAAATAAGTAGCATTAAATTGAAATATGAAATAATGGTGTTTTCATTGGAAGAGTAGTGTCTAGTACTAGTTTCTTGATGATGTGGAGTTTATGAAAACCATATCTAGTGTTATGGGTTGGAACTGCCCTTATCATTGATGTTTGATATACCGGTTTTAGGGAAAAAAATACTGATCCGTCTAGCTGAAATGGACAAGAAAAAAAGAAATCACTTTGCTCAAACTATTTTACCATAGCACTTACCTTTTAAAGGCTCATTTTACTTCCTAACAATATTTCTTTTTTTCTCTCTCTCTCTCAATTCAACTCTCTATTTTACAGTTTGGTAGGATGATGAAACATGTATTATAACTTATGTCTCAACACTTTATAGAACTTTTTATGACTGTTTGCATGGGCTGAAAAGCGTCTAAGATTGATTTGAACATAAAGGGTCAAACAAACAATCTTGAAAAACTATAAAAGTATTTTTAAACTTTGTTAATGGTGTCATATATAGTTCTACATATTTGCCCTTAAAAGACAACTTATATAAAGAGATAAAAAGAGAGAATTGCTTAGGAGTAAAATTAAATCAATTTTAATAGTTTTAGAGTAAAATGAGAAAACAAACAGGTTAATTGACCCGAGGAAATAGTACGAGAATCCGATGAAATAGTACGAGCAAGTAAAATGAACTTTTTATAAAAAAAAAAGAACTCGTTCGAACAAACACTAAAAGCAAAGCGATGATGACTGATAAAAGTTTCAACCTAAAATTTGGACTAAAGAAAACCTGTGATAACTGACCTTAGCTGCTTTAATTTGGCTATTTTTTATCCTACACCATCCATCTACCCTTAATGGCGGATACTTGGCCTTGGATTAGGGAGATCGCCATTAAGGGCATACAGTACCTTCCGTCTGTTACTACTATTGCTGATAAGAATTCAGACTCCGGTGAGAAAGAACGAACCGGTCAAAAGCAACGATGGCCATAGGAGTCAAATGTCACAGGATATGAGCCGGAGATTGACCTCTCGGAGTCCATGTCACGCATGACTCAGAGGCCGGAGAAACGGCACCCGAGTCCATGTCATGACCGAGAGGGCATCGCGCATTGCGTGCCGCGACGCGATGAATGCCATATCATTTACTCGATCGATCGATCGATCCCAAGTCCATCGAGCGATCGATGAGATGAGCTGAAATCGCGTGGTCGTCGCTCCATCAATGCCGCTCGGAAATGCTGGCTGAGCTGACCGGTAGGCATGCATGCACACTCACAATCTCACATCGCCCATCACGAGGTGACCAAAGGAAGAGATGATGAACAAAGGCCCAAGACTTGTTTTCAGCTCCCCAATTTATTGCCAGTGTTGCTTAGAGCAAGTCTAATAGTATAGCCCACTACTAGCTCCAATTCAACTATAACAAATTTAATAGCCAATTCATATAATAGTTGCTTAATATACTATTAATACTCGGTCCCACCTGTCATACACACATTATGTCTTGGAATCCGTGCTGCAGCCAATTCATACAATATGTAGCTCGCTGTTCTTCTCTATTATCTTTTATCTCATTAAAATATATTTGTAACTGGCTAATAGTCTGCTATTGTACTGCTATTACGGCCGAGGGAAGAGAGAGAGATGACATCGGACTAAGATTGGACTAATCGAGACCCCACGACTTTATACTGCGAGTCTAGCCGATCATCATCGTATGGACGTATGCTTATTACCTTACCGTGCAATCCCAGATAAAATTTAAAATCTTTATTGTATTTTATATTCCAGTATTAATTATGAACACTACTTAAAAAAATACACATACAAGCCGACACTATAGGTGCCAGAACAATTAAAATCGACACTCTTTCTCGCCTTCAAAAGATGAAAAAACCCGGCACCTTTAATACACTAAATTACCCTAAAAATATAGTTTGAGAGTTGCCCACTAAACCTTTTTAATAGTGCTTTTTTTCTTCTCGTTTTTAGCCATTGAACTTAATAATACTCACTCATAGTTTTTTTCTCCATATTAATAAAGGGCAAGTTAGTCTTTTAATATCCCGCTTAATATATGTATTTAACTAGATAAACAAAACTATGCTCTTTTAAAGACAAGGGACTGTGTTTAAGTTTTAACCATAAATTATACTTACTCATTTTCAAATTAATCATCATATGATAGAATCCAAAACTTCTCAAATTGATCATCATATAACCATATGGACACGAATTTCATCGAAATACAACTAATTTAGCATGGGAAAATGTGTGCATACTAGAGTGTAATTGGCATGGTGTTTTAATCGATGCATGCATTGTGTGAGAATGTATGCATAGTATCTTGATTGATGTGATTTAAATTATTCTTGGTCTTGGTGCATAAATATATATGATAATTATTTTGGGATGGAGAGAGTATTTAAGAGCCGTTTAGATTGTAGCCAAAATAAACCTGCCAAAATTTTAGTAAGTTGGCAATATTTCTAAAATTTTGGCACGATTTTTTATGTATTTACTAAAATTTGGCAACAAACTAAATGTAGTTGTTTTTTCAACAATTTTATAAAAAATGGTATGGTTGAAAATGACATAAATAAATACGAAGAGCCCCTTAATTACTTCGTTTATTTTTCTGGGGTTATCCACAAGTCATTGATGTGCGTGGTTCAGAAATGATGATGAATCGGTATCGGTCGAACAGTGCGTAGATTTTGTTCAATTCTACGAGGATGATAAAAGGCTCTCCTGATCTCTGCATTTACTTGGAAACCTTTAGCTTTTGATTAGGAGGTCTTTGTTGCAATTAAGCTCCGGTGAACACTAACGGTTGCGCTAATCTCATCGATCTCGACGTGTGCCTTGCTCTCAAGGGCGACGATTACCACCTGTCTCCCATGCTCTGCTGAAGGCACTGTATGTGATCAAATCCCACAAATTCCTACTTAGTAAACATATATTAGGCAGCTACAAGGTGTCAAGATAAACGATGTAATGTTAGATGCGTACATGACTACATGGTGTCTGTTTTCTCATCATGCCTCAACCGAACATCTCATATTCTCATGTGAACTTTCACATGGAAAAATTTGACCCAGTTTAACCAGGACGCCGCTGCGGTTACAACAGTCTAAGCAATTCAAAATTTATAATTTGATCACTGGAATGACTAAAAAGAAATTTTTCTTCTTTGATCTTAATATGCTAAACAATGTAGAAATGCTTACTATTACACTTGTTGCAGCTTTAAAACCCGGCCGCCCGTTCCATAATATAGTAATCTAGCACTGGATATGACACTTTATAGCACAACGAATTTAAATATGAAACTTGGCCAGTGACAGTGAACAGTGTGTCCGCTCCAGCCAGGCCAAAGTGACAAAACAACGTCGTCAAAGTGGCACACACTGATGATCAGGAAACCATCAATCCTTCAGAAAAAAAAAAAGGCTCACTCAGTCACGAGCAGCAGCGAGCGAGTGAAGGGCCCCTTTATCATCTCCATCTTGTCCCTCGGGGGAGGCAGGCTAATTGGGAAGTTGCATCGTGTCTCCTTGCCCCTCTCTGAGATGTTCCCCTGCTACTGCTATAGCTAGCTCCATCGATCGCAAGCTGCAACAACGGCCACTTGCTGTTGCCTCCCTCTTGGCCACCATTGCTGATCCGCTGCTGCTACTCTGCTAGTTACTCACTGTGACAGGTTGGATTTTGGACAGGTCAGGGTGGCTGTTTCCCTGTCTGATATCTGCCTTTTTGCTGTTTGTGTTTGGGAGGGGATCGGAGAGGCTCTGGATAACGAGAAATTAATTAACGTGAGTGGCTTGATGTGATGCCCTAAAGTTTCTCTCATTGCTGATTTATGTGCACTAGTCGATGTGATAATTAAAGTACTATGGTATGTTTGTGTTGCTATCATGCTAAAATGTTGGGTACCAAAATCATGGCAAGTTTTCGTTGTGCCAAATTTTGGACAACTAGTGTGTGTTGTTGGCATATTTTGCCGACGAACCAAATATTAGCAAAAGTAATAATTAAACTGTCAACAATAATGGTAGGAAACATTTTAGCTTAAAACCAAAATTTCTAATATATTGACGTGCAATCCTTATGCGCGTTCGCGAAAAAAGGTTGAAACCAAAATAGTCTTACTCCGTCCATTTTGAAATGGAAAATTTTGGGAAGTACATGCCAGATGTTAGATGCATGAGTTGGAAAACATCACCACATGGCACCCACAGGTCGATGACACATGTGATGATATTTTTCGGCTTTGAAATCTTTACAATGGCATTCTTCGATACTGTATTTTTTAATATATGGCGTCGTTGACTTTAGAAAATATCCATCATTAGTCTTGGTCAAAATTCAATGCAAATATGAAAAATATAAAGTTATGCTTAAAGTACATTTATTGATAGAACTAAAAAAAGAAGATATTTAAGGCTGTGTTCGGCAGCCTGTGTTGGGAACACATGTCCAACGCACGAAAACAGAACAGTTTATTAGCGTGTGATTAATTAAGTATTAGCTATTTTTAAGAAAAAAAATGGATCAATATGATTTTTTAGTAACTTTAATATAGAAATATTTTTTAAAAAACACACCATTTAGTAGTTTAAAAAATGTGCGCGTGGAACAAGAGGGAGGTGAGTTTGGAAAGTTGGGAAAGAACTCATCCTAAATAGTTTTTTAATTAAACAAATAGTGAAGCTTTATGTCCAAAAGTTAATAAATTTATATATTAAGAAACAGAGGCAGTTATTTTCCGTATTGGTCGATGGACTTCAGTCTTACAAGTGCAAAATCAACATTTCTACTCTAAAGACAAGGAGATCTGTTTCAGGATTTGATTGGTTAAGAAGCACGTAATGGCTATCAGATAAAATTACTCTGGTAGTACTGCAAGCATGCAGGCACGCACTCATGGCCATGCACAGAAAAATGCCGACAATGATCAAACCTTTTTCTGGGACAGTTTAGTACACATTTAGGCGACCCGCGAAGCACACCATTATGGTAGGTCCAGCACATTAGCAGACCAGTGATAAAGTGCTCAAAGATTCAGATCACGTCCTTGTAATGATGTCCATGAGATGTATGTATCAGTATTACTGTTGGTGATAGTGCCAGCATGCAATTGCTTGTTCTAAGTACCCAGCCTGATGATTGTCCGTTATGAGCAATAATACAAGCAAGGACAGGGTTATTATTGATCATTGGTTTGTTGCATTCTGTAATCTGTAGTAGTAGTAGCAGCAGCGAAACATAACTTTCACAGTTCACTTGCGATCCACTGATGTGGCCCCACGGCTTAAACTACTTGTTCTAAAGTTGTTTTAAATATATTTTTTAAAATATTTAATTTATCCTATAATCAAGCAGATAATCTGTACTAATAATATGAGAGGTTTTACCGTGTTTGCGAAGTACTTAGAGGTATTGAGAGGTGGAGTAATATGGACCGTTGATCAAGAGAGGGGAAAGATATGAAATAAAAATTGTCATAATCAATGGCAATGAAGTAATTAACTAGTGAAATATTGCCATTATTGCTGAATTGAATATCTTGCTTCGTTGATCATTACTGTACGATAGAGAAAATGTAAATCTACCTAGGCATCGATTGGATCTACACGGAAAAAAAAATCAGGTTGTATCTTCTTTCTCTTCTCCCACATCACTTCGTTCTTAGGCCCTGTTTAGTTCACACCAAACTTCCCCCAACTTCCAACTTTCCATCACATCACATCACATCCAAAACTTTCCTACACACATAAACTCTCAACTTTCCCCAAACTTCAACCCAATTTCAGGAACTAAACATAGCCTTACTAGGGTTTGAATTGGTTCATTAGAAAAAAAAGAGGGAGAACTGTTAACATGGTTGAGGATTGAAGCGGAGATGAGGTCAGCCGGTCAATGGCAAGGCGAAGCGCATCCACTAAGATTCTATTTACACAGTTGATTAGTGATTTATATAACTCACAATTTCATTCATATAAGAGACTAGAATGAGTTCTCCTCCCCTATTCTTCTTCTTCGAGTTTTTGAATAGGTCCTCATGGTTGAGCATTTGTGCAATCTACAGCGAATATATCTCTGGATATTTGGCCTGTGGTGCGGACTTTGCAGCAATTGCAAGCCTTCTAATGTGGCATGCAATCCGTGGACTGCATGCATGCACATATATGCCCAATAAATGGACATGCAATCAAGAGGTGGTTTTCATTTTATTAGATGTGAGGTAAATCAGAGATATGGTTATTTTCGGATCAATATTAAAATCTAAGTGTATGGACGACATTATAAAATAAGTTATTTAATTCCTTAAGACATATAAAATTTTGTTAATTAGTGAATTCTTAAAAAACATGTAAAAAACGAAATGAATGATTATCGTGCGAATCTGTTCTTAAGAAAAAAATGTAAATCTAAAAAAGAACACGTAAATAATGTCCTGGAGATGATAACTACCAGTACCAATGCGGTACCTATGTCCTTAGAACTAATACTTAAGACAATTATACGCTTATCTATCTCCTAGAAAATTATCTTTTTTACCATTACTACCTAAGTACTTGTGCTAATATTTAAATATCTTTTAAGTGATACCTTTTATTGTGGAGCGTTGAATCTTTACTTTTTTTTAAGAATACAAACACCGTAAAACCTCTCTAATAATATAATAAACAATTTATTTCGGACAGGACTATTCATTTCGTACAGTTGAAATTAAAACAGGAAAATTTTGTGCCCAAGTGAATAACACACGCCAAAACGATGAGACACATGGCCCTACGAGTTACTTCCCCTGTCCAAATAAACCAACTTCTGAAGCCTTTGTTTAGTTGCAAACTTTTTTTCAAACTTCCAAACTTTTTCATCACACTTTCCTACACACATAAACTTATAACTTTTCCATCACATCATTCCAATTTCAACCAAACTTTCAATTTTAACGTGAACTAAACACACCAAATTTGAAATCAGAAGAAATTGATACTTTTTAAAGTCAAGGCGTGTAAACGCCTAAACTGTATGCATCAGATGATTCAGATCTGACGAAGCCTTCCACAGTTAGCTGTCACTGCCATGACGCTGCCAATAATTTCCTTCGCATTGACTGAACCGCAATTGCCATGTCTGCATCGATCGATCGGTACCTGCACCGGTGGGAAACGCCTTTACTGCCACTCCGACCTTCTTCCGCCGGCCGTCCGGCCACAGGCCCGCGATGAATTTTCCCGGTCGTCGGCGACAGCGACGGCGAGCGACCACCATGCATGCGCCCGCTCGAGGAAACAGGAAACGGGGGCACGTGAGCCCGGGTCAATTTCCGGCCACTGGCAACGCCCTGTCGGCGAGGGCCTTGTGTTGACGGATTCCGGCGTGTTCGCCCGTGTGTGGTGGCTCGTACGTACGCTCTCGACTTGGCCGGCCACTGGTCTCCAGTCCCGGGCTTTCTCGCGCTTTTTCTTGCAGAGGAGCAAGGGTTGCACTCCGACGTGATGGAGATTGGAGAGATGGTGATTTTTTTTTTTTTTTTGCTCAGTTTGGTTGAAATTGGAACGATGTGACGGAAAAGTTGGAAGTTTGTGTGTATAGAAAAATTTTGATGTGATAGAAAAATTGGAAGTTTGAATAAAAATTTTGGAACTAAACTTGGCCCCATTTTGTTGCTTCTTCAGGTGTCAGTTTGCAACGATTTTTTTTTCTTTGTTGACATTCTTGCCCGGACTGGTATGTTTAGGCCGGGAAGCCCAATATGATGGGATGGGTTGAAAGCTATTATGTGATCTTGGGCTGTGATCTGTGTAGCCATTCGGCCATTACTAGCAGTAGCAAAAGTTCACCCACTATCACTTGCTGGAGGAAAAAATATGTTTGATTTGTAAGTGAATTAAAATTCGGTTAAATGAAATAAAACTAGTGAGGTTGTGGCTCGTGTAGATTGCGTGGGTAGCTTTATTTATTGTGTTTGGATTTTCTTATGACATTGGGTTTAGTTTTAGAGAGAATTTATTATATGCAATTGAGTTTGTCACTGACTATTCCATGTTCTATTATACGCCATCGACTTTTGCTTAACTTTTACGATTTACTATCGCCGTACGGTTAACCTATGTTAATACTGTACAATTTTATCCAAATGACCAAAATACCCCTGAGATAAACTTCCAAAATTTTGACAAAATTTTGAAATATCATATTATAAACATAAGATTGTAAATATTCAAAATTTGGCTAGAATTTGGATGTTTATAATCTTATGTTTATAATATGATATTTCAGAAATTATTGTCCACATTTTGCTATTAATCACCAAATTTAATATCATATTATAAACATAATATGATATTTAGATGACATACAATTAACAAGAGAATGTTAGAATAGTTTCGCCGATGCATTGTCATGTGCGTGGTCGATCTTAAGCTTGGTTTCTGCAGCTTTCACCGGCGAGCTGATGCGTGCCTCCGTCTGCAACCTCAGTCATTCTACTAGGCTAGCACTTGAGCCTCATCTTCTTCATCAACCTCTCTGTCTCGTCGGCCTGGTCCTGCTCCGTCGTGGCGGCGGCTGGCCGGCAGGTGGTGATCTCCGTGACACCCCGCCGCTTGTGGAGAAGCCTCCGCATCAGCGCGGGGAGGTCCATCTCGTTCCTGATCTCATCCAGCGCGTTGCGCACCCGGAGGATCTCATCCACCTTGGGCCCCTCGTAGCCGCTCGTCCTGGCCATGGCGAGCAGCGCCTCCTCCAGCCCGATCGCCGCGCCGAGGCGGGCCACGATCATGTCCAGTATCGCCAGCACGCCGCCCCCGGCCGCCGCGGCGTCGCCGTGGCCCTTGGGGACGGCTGCGGCGGCGGCGTCGCCGTCGGTGCGGGACAGGTAGAGCGTCCCCGGCGAGACGCTGACGCTGGCGCGGCCGAGGCGGTGGCGCGGCCGCCACTTCTGCTTCGGGGACGTGTACCTCCGGTACGCGCAAACCAGGTTGTCGCCGCCGCCGCGCGGGCTGTCGTTGAGGGCGACGAGGCAGTGGGCGCGGCTGGCGTGGACGGTGAGCACCGGGGAGCCCGGGTCGGCGGCGCGGACGGCGGCGCTGATCTCGACCACGCCGCCGCGGTAGCCCTCCTCCCCGCGCCCGACGATCCCGAGCGCGGCGGCGTACGCGTCGTCGATGATGGACAGCGCCATGCCGTCCAGCATCTCCCACGGCTGGTGCCGCTCGATCAGCGCCATGTCGTGCGCCGCCGCCGCCGCCGCCGCCGCGCGCACGCTCTGCTCAGAGTGGTCCATTGCCCCCAGGATCCGGCGGCGTAAGGAAAAGAAAAAAAAACAAAGGGAAATTGGTTCCCTGATATGCGCGACGCGGCGTCCCGGAACCTAGGGCGGATCGGATAGCCGTAGGCGAGACGGACTCCGATTCCGTGGAGGAGAAGGACACACCTCTTCTTTCGCGGTTCGTTTGCTTTGCCGCGCGATTCGCGGTTCGTTTGCTACTGGCCATGCGATGGGATGAGATGTCGGCGATCGCCGCCGCCGCGGCGCGGTGGCACTGGCGGTGGCGGGCGGCGGGCGGCGGGCGGCAGCTGAGACGGAGGTGGCAGGTTGGGCCGGGGTGGCTGTATTCCTATCGTGGGCTTTATTGGTGCAGACAAGCTGAGCTGCAATCCGACGATCTTTCTAAAAATTTTTTTGGACCTTTAAAATTTTTAATTTTAAAAATAAACCCTCACAAAAATTAAATACGAATATTTTGAAAAGTTTCATATTTCAAAAGTTTTGGATTTGTATTAAGTTTTGGGAGTGCTCAATTTTAAATTTTAAAATTAATTTCAAATTAAATTTAATTTTAAAAATAAACCTTCCCAAAAATTAAATACAAACCTTTTAAAAAAGGTTCGTATTTCAAAAGGTTTGGATTTGTATTAAGTTTTGGGAGTGCTCATTTTTTAAATTTAAATTTTAAAATTAAAAATTAAAAAGGTTCCAATCCGAAGTGAGAGACGATGGAGAATTGGAGATTGGAGGTGGCCTTGTGCGTTATTATTCATTTTCATTTCTTACTCGACATTGCTCTTCTACTTTCTGGCGTCAGTTTGCAACAATTTTTATTCTGAAATTCTTGCCCGGCCTGATGGGCTGGATAGAAAGCCATTCTTGCGATCTGTGCAGCCATCACTTGCCAGTTGCCACCAGTTCGTCGGCTATTACATTATAGGGAAGTCAATTGTTTCAATATTAAACAAAAATTTCAAGTGAACCAAAGAAAATTCAGCAAAAGACAGGAAGAATCAGAGAGCATGTTAAGCTGAAACATGGGGCATTGAAACAGAGTCTGAACAGTATGGTTCGACCACATTTACTGATTTACAGTCACCAAGAAACTCAAAAAGAAAAATGTATTGCTGCACTTGCAGGAAGCCACTGAGGCTATTATTCAGCTAAGGGAATGTCCCAAAATTTGCAACTACACAATTGTGCCCCAAATTGCAACCCATTCCAGAAACGCTTATGACAGACCCATGACTTTGCCGGTGGCTGTGTCGACGTCGATTTCATAGAAGCAGGGCCTTGTAGGAAGACCGGGCATTGTGCTCATGGTGCCGACCAGTGGGTAGATGAAACCGGCTCCAATGCTGGCCCTGACATCCCTGATAGGAAGCACGAAGCCTGAGGGCGCGCCCTTCATGGATGGAACATGCGAAAACGAGTACTGAGTTTTCGCCATGCATATTGGGAGGTTTGAGAAGCCTTGCTTGGTGTACATTTCAATCTGCTTCTCCGCCTACATGAAAGTCACAGTCAGTCAGCAGAATAAAGCAGAATGTTATGTGTTCAGTGTATCTGTCTAATGCTATTTCGACAACATTTTCATCAGTGTCTAAAGCATGGACATCAGGGGATTCCTCTTCCAGTGTCAAATAAAAGGCACGGGAGAAAAATAATAGATATAATCTCAAACACAGTAATCAGAATAGGAGGTAGCAAGGGCACCTGTTCAGAGTATTCAACGCCGCTAGCACCATAGAACTTAGCTATTGACTCAATCTTCTCCTTTATGCCAGATTCTAAAGGATACAAAAATTTCAGAGGGTCTGCCTGGCTCTCACATGCCCGTTGAACCGCGAGTCCAAGATCAACCTGAAAACAAGTTAAATGGTAGAACAGATATCAGTTTAATGCTGACGATTTCAACCTTCACACTCTTCGTAGATGGAAGAAATAAGCACAGAATTCCCATTAAAACAATATGCTAGACAATAATGGAGAAATAAAATAAGAGATGCATGGGCGTCACATATCATAACACTGTCCACAGTTTATAACTTCAGCAAACTGGAAAACCTGCCAGGAGCACAATTATTTTGAGGCAAATTTTTGCTAGGCATGAAAGAGCAAAGTCATGAAGTTTGGAAACATAATTAGGTAAAACATAAGTACCAGAACACAATTTACTGATTCACAATCAAACATTGCCCATAAAGAGTGGAGGAATTAATTAAAAAATAGGTCAAGATGTATAGATATGACTGGATTAATAATTAATGCAATGACAGAAAACTAACCGCTCCTTTACCACCATGCGCATGGTGAGTGCAGACAACAGCATCAAAAGCACCAGCAGCCAAAGACGCATTTCGCACCACGTCCATTTCTGCTTCAGTATCTGATGCAAACTTGTTGATTGCGACTACAACATTAACTCCATAACTCTTTGTGTTTGCGATATGTTTAGCAAGATTGACGCATCCAGCTTCAACAAGAGCCACATTTTCACTCACATATGCATGATCCAAAGGCTTCCCAGCCACAACATCAGGGCCCCCACCATGCATTTTAAGAGCTCTAATTGTGGCCACAATAATAGCACACTGAGGCATTAATCCACTATATCTACACTTTATATCCATGAATTTCTCAGTTCCAATATCAGAACCAAAACCTGCCTCTGTAACTACATAGCCACCCTTCCCAACCAACTTCAGAGCAATTTTATCGGCAACTATCGAAGAGTTTCCATGAGCAATGTTAGCAAAAGGTCCAGCGTGCACTAACACAGGAGTGCCTTCAAGAGTTTGCATGAGGGTTGGATGGATGGCATCTTTCATTAGGACAGTCAAGGCACCCCCAACACCAAGATCATCAGCAGTAATAGGCTCACCTGCCTTGCTGTTCCCTATCACCATTCTTCCAAGCCTTTCCCTCATGTCAGCAAGGGAAGTTGTAAGAGCTAATACAGCCATAATCTCACTAGCTACTGCTATGTCAAAGCCTGTTTCTCTCACCATACCTTTTTCATCAGGGCCTTGTCCAATAGTGATTTTTCTCAGGAACCGGTCATTTACATCCATGACCCGTCTCCAAGTAATGGATTCAGGGTCTATGTCAAGTCTTGCGAAGCGTCTAACTTCATCTGGAGTAAGCTCATTAGGATCTGTCTTTGAGATTCCAAGCTTTATCAGGCGTCTGAGCATTACGTCAGCGAAGCGCCTCTTCCCTTCTTTGTTTGGTGGACACAGTCTATTGAACAGGGCTTTGTCTGATTGTGAAGCCTCATGGAAAATCCTTGTATCAATAGCAGCAGCAAGAAGATTGTTTGCAGCTGTAATTGCATGGATATCTCCTGTAAGATGAAGATTAAACTCATCCATGGGTATGACTTGGCTGTAGCCACCTCCAGCAGCACCCCCCTTGATTCCAAAAGTAGGCCCTTGTGATGGTTGACGGAGGCAAGTGACAACCTATAATAGCAACATTAATATTGAGTAAAGTAGTAAAGCATATCAATAACATAATATATACTCTGTTAAAAAAACATAATATATACATCAATATGTCAATAATTTCCATATGCTCTGGAATGCATAATATATGTCAGTATCGCCACTCGCCACTTATGTTTATGATAGTTAGAGACATATAAAGAACCATGCAGTCTATCATGACTGTTTCAAGAAACAAATAAAGTCAGCCCAGACCCCCAGAGCATTGTATCAAGTATTTAAACAGTAGGATTTTTGTTTTTCCTGAAAATTGCTTGCCAAACAGAACAAATTGAGAGAGAATTTATCAACATGACTCTTGCAGTCAAATATAAATAAACACATAGAGTTCAGTTCTACTATGAAGTGCTGGCAATGCACCTACGAAGAGTTGATATTGATAAGTTTGACAAAATAAACCAATCAAACTGACAGAATTCTTGATTCCACTACAGAATTAAAAAAGGACAGTGCCTGCATCCAATATACAGGTGCTAGTGTGCTACTACGACAGCATAAAAAGACTTAAATCTAATCAACAAAGCTCACAGGCTGATACTATTGTGCCAAGCAAGCCGATTGTTTACCTCAAACACCAATCACAGTCTTTATCTATAATCAACAAGTAACCAAGATACCCTGTCGATTATAGAACAAGCGAAAGTGGCATGAAAAGCCTCTCACCTTTTTATCAAGAAACGCACCCAGCGCCTGGCACAGCCCGACGGTGGTGGTCGACTTGCCCTCCCCGAGCGGCGTCGGCGTGATGCCGCCGACCACCACGTAGTACCCGTCCTGCTGCCCTTTCAACTCATCAAGAACAGACAGCAACACCTGCAGAAAAAACAAGCGAAAAAAAAATCATCAACAAATCGAATCGCATCTTGGAATCGACGCGCGCGACGCGCGAGGCAGCACGGCGCACGCACCTTGGCCTTGTACTTGCCGTAGAGATCGAAGTGCTCGGGGCGCAGGCCGAGCTCCGCGGCGATGTCGGCGATGGGGAGCGGCTCGACGGCGTTGGCGATGTCGATGTCCGCCGGCACCGGCGACGCCACGCCCAGCCTCCGGATCGTCGGGTTCGGCTTCGGCGTCGTCATCGGCACCACCAACGGCGGCAGCGGCGGCGCGACGGCGGCGCTGGATCTCACACGCAGCGAGTGGTGGTGGTTCGAGTGCGAGAGCGGCGGATGCGAGACGACTGGATGGCAATTGTTTATTGCCGCACGACGACGATGGGATTTGATAATCGAGGATAAAGATTTCGGATAATTGGTTGGTGGGACAGACACATCCATGACGCAAACACCTCCCCCAAATAATACAGCCACAAAACCCCTCAAATATCCCACCTTTTTCACTTCAAGATACCAAGAACCCTCAAATTTCCCAACCTTTTTCACTGCAAGATATTTGGGGCTAACACCAAGAAACACTTCTCACTATACTGAGCTTTATACCCTTCCTGTGCAGCCCCAATTCTTCAGGAGTTGTGGATCTGGGTTTTGGAAGGATGGCAGGGTTTTTGGCTGCTCTTATCTTGGATTGGTTGGATGGAAAATGGACTGCAATCCACAGGAGAAGATAAGGGTTTTTTTTGTGTGGAGATGCGGATGTGAGCGATGATGATGTTGTTGCTGGGTTGCAAACGGTGATGATGCGTGCACAAGATTGGGGCTTTTGAAAGAGCCAAGTGTGTGCTCTTTTTATAGGTGATTTTGCCTTGAGATTTTAGGAACAGTTCATGAACACAAGTACATAACATGTGAAAACTCTACTGGCGTGCACGTAATATCCTACAGTGGGTGAAAGGAAAAAAAAAAGGAACTTTTTTCCCTTCCTCTTCTTGTCTTCGTTGAACATTGCTGTAACTGCATTGGAGTTGATATGATCAGTGAGCTGTAGGACACATCATCTCTGGATTTTGCTGTGACAAAACGAGGATCTCATGTCCCAACCACTCTCAAGAAAAAGCAAGTAATTAATGGGACAATCTGGTAGAGCGTGGTCCAAACCACGTCCGTTTTGCTTGGTTTGTAAGCGTGATTCCCTTGGATTTTGAGGTTTTGGGGAGGTCAATTCCCCTGGGTTTTGAAGGGTTTAGGGGTTCATTCACGAGGGCATTGAGGCAGATAAGAAATGCTAGCCAACCATGCTTTGCTCCATGCATAGGGAGACATCTTCTTTTTCTAATCCTGGATTAGGGATGCCATGGTCCATGGCATGCAGTACACGATTACCAGACGAGTTGGTCAACTCATGCCGTTTGATCCGGGCGATTTGGATATTGGGACAATGAGGCCCGTTGGTTTACTCTGAATTTTCCCTTGGTAAAGCCCAACTGAAAAGTTCTTTTTTTCCACGAAGACCCAAAAGAATTGCACGTCAATATATTAAGAAAAAAATTTTGTTACACGACACAATCAACCAGATTGACTTATGCCAAGAAAAAAAAGAAGAAAACATAAAAAAAAAAGGAAGAGACTAGTACGACGAATAAAAGCAACTTCAATCAACTGGAAGGGGCAGAGTTATGCTACACTCCAAGAAATAAGCCCAACTGAAAAGTTAGGCCTAACAGTTTGATCTGACGTTCGATGGGCTATTCTACCCCACTGACAAGGGCTAAGAAACATAAGGAATCATTAAATTTGTTAATATAATGCAAAATACCATCGTACTATCTGAGAATTAAGCCTCACAAGTCAACAACATACGACAATTTTTTTTTTATCTCCGAATGTTTTCGATAACAAAATAACAACCAGAATTCACTATGTAGTATTGACATCCAGAATTCACTATCTAGTATCGATAACAAAATCAAACGAAATGAATCGAATCAAAGAATGGTGAACATCCAGCAAGCAAAAGGAGCATATATCATCCATTTTAGCTCCGCGTACTTGTCGCAACAAATCAATTCAAACACTGGCACCTCTCCTCTCAATCCTTCTTCCGGCCACCGACGACGGCCACCACGGGCGACGGCTCCCCGCCGGCGGGCATGTCGGAGAGCACGGCGAGCATGCGGCGGACGGCGCTGACGGAGCGCGCCGGCCGCCGCGGGGCGCCGCCGCCCTGCAGGCTCTTGGCCCTGGAGAAGACGTCCGACGATTGCGCGAGGATGAGGTACACCAGCGCCTGCACCAGCACGAACACCCACACCTTCACCATCGCCTCGTGCGAGCTCGCCGCCGCCTCCGCCTCCATTGCCGGACACGCTCTTCTTCTCGAGCTCCGGTGACACACACGTACGCAACAAGTGCGAGAGCGGATCAATCAACTTATCAACCGAATCTTCTTCTTCTGCTGCTGCTGCTGATGCTTGTGTGATTGAGTTGTGTGGGGGAGGATCGAATTGAAGCTTTATATATATAGATGTCGATCGACGACGTACGGTCGCCGGGTTTGACCGTGGCCGGAGGCGAGCGTGCGTTCAGAGTGGTGCAGAGATGCTTCCAAGGCGATGGCGAGTTGAAGTGTTCGACGTGTGCACGAGTTCGCATTGGTGCGCGTCGTCGTCACGCGTTCGGTGAAAAAGTATATCGAGTTTGGCGAGCGTCACGGATGAACTCGCTACGTGAGCCGGTGGTGGTTGTTTCGCGGGTCAATAGTCCTCCCTGTCACTGGGATTAGAATGTAGGGGAAAAATACGGAAAAAGCTATTTTGCTTAATCATTTGCTTATGGGAAGTTCGGTTCGAGGAATCAAACCGTACGTCTAAAATAAACAAATTGATCGATCAGTAAATCATTTCACGGTTTTTAGGAATGACCAATCATCTTTTTTTCCCCTGTTAGAGCAAGTACAATAGCAAACTATAAGCCAGCTATAAACATATTTTAAAAAGACAAAAGAGAGAGATAAGAGCAGCGGGCTACAGATTTATAGCCAGCTGCAGCACGGACTCAAAGATGTATGTGTGTATGACAGGTGGGACCAGATATTAATTGTGTAGTATATGTTTATAGGTAACTATTGTATGAATTGACTATTAAGTTGGCTATAAATGATTTGGAGCCAGCAGTTGGCTATACTATTAAACTTGCTATTAAGATGTGTTTACCAAAGATAAGTTGACAAGGTACCAACCCATTTATTTATTCCTCGATCAACCATTATAAAATTTGAGGCATGCATGTGCATGCATGACTCCAATCCAATACTCCCTCCGTCCCATAATATAAAGGATTTTAAGTTTTTGCTTGTACTGTTTGATCACTCGTCTTATTTAAAAAATTTAGAATTATTATTATTTTTACCTATTTTATTATCCAAAGTATTTTAAGCACAACTTTTCTTTTTTTATATTTGCACAAATTTTTGCAATAAGACGAGTGGTCAAACAATACAAACAAAAACTTAAATAGGTTTTAAACCCCAGTGACTACGGTCTACGGTACGGATATTGCATACTCCCTCCGGTTTCATTTTAATTGATATTTTGGACATTGACACGGACTACAAAATATATCTTTCACATTATTTTTCTATTATAATATATAAATAAATGTATGTTTACTTTTATTATAGTGCTTTGAAAGATAAATTTATATATGTTGTTCTAGTTTCTTTAAGCTAAATATTTTTAAAGTTATTAATGGTCAAAGTTATAAAAGTTTGATCCTAATCTTGTCCAAGATGTCAAGCACCGGAGGGAGTATATGTCGAGTGACGAAGCCAGCTCCCATATTGATTAGGAGGCAAACCAGGCTTTGCCATTGCGTTTCTACTACCGATTGCTAATGAAGTTTGGAGACTGGCAGGTCACTGAAAATCGCTATTAGTTGTCCGAGCTTGACAACACCTTTTCAATAGGATTTTAATGATGCTAGGATTTGACTATGGTTTCCATTTCTTTTGCATGTTGTCAACGTTTGGAGATAGTGGCTGGCCAATCGAAGAAATTAAGTAGCAGGCCACTTAAAACACTATTAATTATCTAGTCTCCACAACGCCTTTTTCAATAGGATTTTAGTGATGTTAAGATTTAATCGTGATTTTCATCTCTTTGAGGGGGTACATTCATAGATATGTGAAAACAATTAATTACAGACGATTTACTACGATATTATTGACCTTTTCTTTTCTCAAAGTTTAACAAAAATATTTATTCACATAGTTATAAGTAAAGTGAAAAGAGTAACATTAGATCTACTACACCAAAAGTGCCCTTCAGCATGTGTTATACATTTGTTTATTTTTTATACGAATAGTCAAACAAATTTAAAAAATAAACATATATGCCAGAAAGTACTCCCTCCGTCCCTAAATATTTAACATTGTTAATTTTTTAAACATGTTTGACCGTTCGTCTTATTCAACTTTTTTGTGAAATATGTAAAACTATATGTATACATAAAAATATATTTAACAATGAATCAAATGATAAAAAAATTAATAAGATGAACGGTCAAACATGTTTAAAAAGTCAACGATGTCAAATATGTAGAGACGGATGGAGTAGTATTTTTCGGAAACGACTATGGATCGTACGTCCGATACAATTGTTTTTGTCCGATCCACATCCATCCTTTTATGTCCATCTGATTAAAAAACTATTACCTATACATGCAAAGAAAAGCAACAGCAACAAAAAGTTGACCGCACATGCATAGTACCAAATGAGAGAGGTATAATGATAGTGGCAAGCTTCAAAACATTTTTTTTCGAATACCATTTATCTGATTTACAATCCGATTGCACCGTTGTATTCATTGGAATTAAATCTTTCTAACAGGATATCACATCATTATATTCTGATGAAAAATACAAATGTTTCAACCGTTGAACTAGGATGTTTCACGTGTGAGAAATAAATGTTTCGATTAGAATTTGAATATGTTGCACATTTTAAGTTTTATGTTGCAGTAGATCTTTATAAATATTGCACATGATATTATTTAGATGTTTTAATAAGTATTTTCTAATGTTTCACTAGTTCAATGTGAATTTTGCACCGGTGTTCTTTGAGTGTTTCAATAAATAGGTGCAGTGTTGCAACACTTATAACTCAATGTTTCATATATGGAATAAATATGTTTCAATTAGGATTTAACAATGTTTTATTCTTTTTATTTTTTTTATCAAAATATAATCAACTAAGATCTTGTTAAAAAGATTTAATTGCAACGAATATAATAGCGTAATCGGATTGTAAATTTAATAATTATTTTTAGAGAAAAATAGTTTGAAGTTACTAATACTTTTTTATATACATGCATATTTATATGTTAGAGTGATGTACTAAGGAAAAAATAAGAGAGAGAAAATGTGTAATTAACCATGTAGTAAGCTGAGAGAAAAGATAAGACAACGGCTAAACATGTATGTAAGCTGTGAATATATCACATCCAATTTTTCTTTGCTGCGTCGGGCATCCGACCGCAAGTATTTTCGTTCCTTCTGCCTCTAGAGCTCAACGTTTTAATTTATTTATCATTGCTGCACACAGTCACTCACGCGTTTACACGTGCAGTGAAAAGTAAAAGCTAAGTACGAGTAGGATACAAAACTTTCCGTGTCGTTGCTGAGTCAGCTGCGATCTGATCCAAATCAAAATAGATCAGGGGTGTTTGGTAGAATAACTTTCAAAGCTCCAACCAAGACAAAATACTGTTAGTAAATGATAGTTTCCTTAATTTGTATGCTCAGGTTTCTTTGAATTCGATTCCCGTCGAAATAACTTACGAAATGTTTGCAAGTGGTATAACCAAAAATGATCTAGGGGCAGGGCTTTGATTTAGGAGATCCAAGGTCAAAGACAACATTTCGATGTGTAAGTGCCAATATGTGATAGGTGCATCATATGCTCGTAGAGTCGGGCCAAGACGACCCAAACTGTGAGCTTAACTCATGAGCTGCAGAGATTTACCTGCCTATCAGCAATCCACCATCCTTGAAGCAACAACGTTAGATATAGGAGTAACAACGAATCCTTAGCCTCACTAATCAAAGAAAGAATCCGTATTTTCTTGACAAATCGTAATAATCCCATCTCCAAATCTGTTTAATCACAAACTGTTGACTGACCTCAATATAGCAATTGGTATTAATTTGTGCCTGTCGCCAGCACCACTCAATCAGTGTGTTGCTGCCGCTGACGGCTGATTTCCATGTAATTAATCAGCCTGCGGCAAATCCTCCTGATCCGGCGTTCTCCCGGCAGAGACCGCCGCCGGTGATCGGTCGCAGTCGTCGTCGTCGGCGGCGGCGATGGCACGGTCTCTTGGTCGGTCTCCGTCGGCGGCGACCATGGCGGCGCGGTCTCCTCAGTGCGCATCGGGACGCTGCGGCGGCAGACCGGGCAGGTGTTTCGCAGCGACAGCCACTGCACGATGCAGTGGGCGTGGTACAGGTGGCCGCACGGGAGCCTGGACGCCGGCGACGCGAGCTGGAGGGCGTCGGTGCAGACGGCGCAGGCCGCCGCCGCCGCGGCGTCGGTGACGGTGACGGTGATCACTGTGGCCAGCGCCGGTCGCGACGACGATGGGCCTGACACGAAGGAGTCGTGGATGGAAGACGTCAGCGGACCACCGGCGTGCGGCGGCGTGTCAGGATCGGAGGAGATGAAGTAATCCGAGGAGAGAAACGGCGGCGGAGGAGGAGGAGGCGGCGGCAGCAGCAGCTCAGTGGAGAAGGACGATGACGACGACGACGACGACGACGAGGGTTCCCGCCGTAGCAGCGGCGGGGGTGGAGGCGGCGGCAGTTGCAGCTCTGTGGAGACGAACGATGACGACGACGATACGCGCGAGAGTGGCAGATGCGGCATCGCCGTGGCCGAGGAAGAGGGGGTGGTCGTACTGGCCAAAGAAGTAATCCCATGTCTCTAAGTCCGGGAATGGCGGCGGCGGCGGCGAGCGGCTGGCCATGGCGGCGGAGGTGGACATGGTGGTTTTCCGCTTGTATATCAGGGGATCGATCTCGTTGGCTTTTGCTTTGCTTTTTCTCTTGCGCGTTGTGCTGCTGCTGCTGACGATATGGGTGACTGGTTCGCGCCTTTTTTTTTTTTTGCAATTGCAAATTACTGTCACTAAAAAATTATAAAAATACCACTAGAACTGTTATTCGAGTGGTATCCTTATAATATTAAAAAAACCAGTGGCAAATTTACAAATGCACTTTTTTTTTTCTCTCCCGCGTTTTTTGACTTAATCACGAAGAACTTCGACGTGAATGGCCAAACAAAAGCTAATCCCGCTTAATTAGTTACACGTGTACTTACATGGTTGATGGGTGCACTTGTAATTAACCTCTAGAATATGATACTGCCCATATGAATGGATAATGATTGTACTACTACTACCTGAATCTTGGAGTAGAGTTATGAAAATACAGTAACACATTAACAGTTTAACACCGGCAGTGACGAGTTAGGTTGTGTTAAGTTCGTAAAATAAAAATTTTTGGGTGTCACATCGGACGTTTGACTGGATGTCGGAAGGGATTTTTGACATGAATGAAAAAACTAATTTCATATATAACTCGTCTGGAAACCGCGAGACGAATTTATTAAGCCTAATTAATCCGTCATTAGGACATGTGAGTTACTGTAGCACTTATGGCTAATCATGGACTAATTAGACTTAAAAGATTCGTCTCGCGATTTCCGTGCAAACTGTGTAATTGGTTTTTTTAATCTATATTTAATGCTTCATGCAAGTATCTAAAGATTCGATGTGATGTTTTTGGGAAAAAAATAGAAACTAAACAAGGCCTTAGTTATCTTTTTCGAGGATCACATAGAAAGCTTTCATAAGGGATGATGATTGATGACTAATGGACAACTAATGCAAGCACTTTGTTGGAAAGATGGACGAAGAGATGTCACCATGCACTCCCCAACCCTAAACGGAAGTAACTGGATCAAAACAAACGGAATCGGTGTGTTGCGATGAGAAATTAAGTTGCGGCTTTACTAAACGAGGAGCCTGATAAAATTATCTTGAAGTTCATAGGCTATAGCCAATACTTGGCGTCGTCGGCTTACCAGATACAACACCTTGGAGCACCAAACACGATTTTCAACTCATTCATTTGGAAAGTTTAGATACCGAGAAAATGCAAATTCCACACATAGCTAGTCATACAAAACAGGGTTTGAATCTCTGACCGACTCGCGATTAGGGGATGGTAAAATAATGGGCTCTACCCCCTTTGCCGTAGAGAAGGCGAAACAGCTCTACATCTCGTTGTCAGTTGCAGATACACAGAAAGAATATGAAGCATAATAGCTATCTGAGTGACTTACCAACAGCTTGACTCTGGACAATAAAAGGCGACCCAGACCGTAAAAAAATAGTGGTAAGCTCTAGCAAACACAGCAGGAGTTCTAAAAAAGAGACTGTGCACTCTCATCCTCCTTGCCATTTGGGAGATCTGTAAGGAGAGGAACCAACGAATCTTCGAGCATAATGAGGCCACGTCGTGTTTCCTTTTTGCAAAAATCAAGGAAGAGGCGCAGACATGGAAAATGGCAGGAGCAAAACACTTACGTAATTACGTTGTATAGTGTATAGATCCTTTTCCCTTCTCTTGTCTCTAGGGTGCTGTATTTTTCTACTGGTATATTTAATGAAAAGGCACACTCTTATACTGTTTTCCCTTAAAAAAAGTTGTGGCTTTACAAGTTAGTGGGTTACCATTAACCAGCTGCTATCGCGGCAATCGTGACACGCAGTAACCATGTAAAACCGGATAATTTCATAATCACGTGACATGAAGGGGTTACCGCAGGAGAAATCGTAGCGTTCTGAAAATTCAGAGAAAATGTAGCAGAATTCAGATAAATCGTAGATAAGGTTTGAATTTTTTTAAAAGGAAAATGTATAGAATATAAAATATATAAATTAAATATGAACTGAAACAAAATTTACTGAACAATACGCCTGGTAATCTTTAGCACACCTCGGCGATAAGCCTAGTCATCGTTGTTTACCGTGCGGTAACCGGCGATATTGTGAACCCTAGTTGCAAGAACCATCTTTGCACACAAAACAAAACAAAAATAAATCACTTCACGGTTTCAACGCGTGGCAGAAAAGCGTTTAGTTCAAGCACGACCTGCTCAAAGGCTCGAAGACGGACAGCCCGAGTCCTTAAAACAACAATTAAAGTAGACAAAATTTACTACAGGACACTTAAAAAAACGTGATATTGGCTATAAGACATCATAAAAATCTGATTTTGCCGCTGGACACTATGAAGTTGTGGTATTTTGCTAGTGGACATGCTTCTCATTAAAATAATATATTTGAGTGATTAAAAGAGAAACACATTAAAGAATGACCTTAGTACCCTTCTCATTTTCACTTAGTTTTTTAAAGAAAGAATTGGCTCACTAGACACAGTCACACATCTGACATCTCTCTCCATGGAGCAAGCGTGAATGGTGCGGGTATGAGAAGCCTGCTTGCATGTCGGCAGCATTTCAGTACGAGTCTGGGCTAGCTCACAGGCTTTGGCTTGATGGCTCGCCTCCTTTGTCAGTGCAGGTTGCTTTGCACATTAATCTAACTCCTCTCAGAAAATCCACTCTCCTCCACAGCCATCAAGGCATTCTTCCCCAACTCCGGTGAAAACTCCGGCGAGCCCGATCTCTTCATCCATAGCTTTATTTCTAAATTCCTTTCACCCATGAGTTCTTACAATACTTAGTTACATTTCTATTTAAATGGAATTTTTACTTACTTTCACCGTCAACCAAATTTTTTCTTGGCCTCCGTTAGAAACTTGCGCTACTACCACCTTGCTTCTCCATTGCTGTCGAGAGGGACGAAGAGGAGCACGGCCTACTGCTCTCCTGCAACCTTTTCGGTCTCCTTGGCCACCGCGAGGTCGCAAGCAGTGAGGAATCGAATCCTCCAGGTGGAGGTGGTGTCATGGACGAGGAGGCCGGACGGAATTGCATGAGGAACCGAATCCTCATGGCCCTCTCCAGTGGACACAAAGCAGCCATGCTTGCCGTTGGTCTGTATGAGGAGAGGTCCATCGACCTGCAAGAGCTAGTGCCGCAGCGCCCATCAATCTACACAGGCTAAGCTGCTAAGCACACATATTTAGTTTGAACAGAAGGGTAAAACGGACAATTCATGGGGCTTCTCTCTCCTCAATCCAATGAAAATAATATAATAATGGAAATTGCTACACATCCGACTGGTGTGTACGACTTAGCATCCGACCAGTACTTACCTGCTTCTTGCTCTGGCCCACATGGAGAGCAGCTGGCTCGTTGGAGTACATTGATTGGCAGATACGACAGGGTCGAACAGCGGTCGAACAATAGGATCGGATGTATAGCAGTACTCTATAATAATGCTCACGGTGTCTAGTAGCAAAATATCACAAATTTACAGTGCTCAACAGCAAAACTATAATCTTATGATGTCTTATAGCTAATATCATATTTTTTGAGTGTTCTGTAGCAAATTTTACCATTAAAGTAGGACTAAGATGACTCGGATGGTTGTAGTCTGGAATCAGTAATCCATAAAAAAAAAAGTAGCAAAGTTGGTTGCATTACAGAAATTTGATGAAAATTTTTAGTGTACAAGAAAATTTGAAGCCAGAACATAAACTGCAGTAGAAGCCCTTGCCATCTGCGGCGTCTGCCTTTCGAAATGGGGATCGATATAGCTCCGTATAAGAAATAAAAGGGTATACAATTCAGCTCTCGATCGAGGATTTGAGGCAACAAAGTTCAAGAAAAATGAAATGTTAACCACACTAATAGAAGAACCCACACTAATTCCCAGGTGGACCTCCCGTCCGCCTGCGAAGATCAACGAGCTGTGGTGCAGGTGGAGCTGTGGTCCGTCTGGAAAGACCGTTTTTCGCCGTCTGGAAAAATGGTTTTTCTAATAGTGCACACCAGGTTTGATCCAAATTGCTGACTGGTCTCAATTGAAATCACCATTATATTGCTGCGTCGTACGTGTCGCTGCTGCATCAGTTCAGTTGACGCGGGTGGCTCGTTTCCATGTAGCCAAGCAACCTGCGGCAGATTCTTCCGATCCAGCGCGCTCCCGGCAGAGACCGCCGCCGGTGCTCGTCGGTCGCCGCCGTCTCCGGATCATGTGGCGGCGGCGGCGATGGCGCGATCTCTTCTTCGTCTTCGTCTTCGTCGGTGTAGGCGCCGCCATGATCGGGGAACAACGGGACGCGGCGGCGGCAGACCGGGCAGGAGTTGCGCCGCGACAGCCACTGCACGAAGCAGTCGGCGTGGTACAGGTGGCCGCAGGGTAGCCGGCACGCGGTCGCCGCCGGCGGGAGGTCGTCGGTGCAGACGGCGCAGGCCACCGCGGTGTCGGAGCCGACGGTGACGCTCCTCAGCCCGGTCTGCTTTGCGACGGTCCACACGGTGGAGGAACGCGAGCTGAATAACGAGACGCACTCCCAGTCCACCGGCGACGGCGCCGGCGGAGCGGTAGTTCGGGAGGTCCCTCTCGTGGATGCCATCGAGTCGGCAGTCAGGACACCTCTTGAACAGGTACAGCGGGAACGGGGGCCTCTCGTACGTGGCCAGCGCGACGTGCTTGCGGCAGAAGTACGGGACAGCCATGGCCGACGAGGAGGTGTCGGCGTTCGGAGGCGGCGGAGGCGGAGGCGGAGGCGGCAGCTCGGACGAGGGCGGAGGCGGCGCCATCGTGACCGAGGAAGACGACGACGAGGTGCTCCGCCTCCTCTCTCGGCTCGCGCTTTATCTATGCGTCGCAGCAATGGAGGCCGGAGCAGCACTGCCTCTTGTTGGTTTCCATTTGTATTTGTAATCTCTTTCACTCTCGTTGCTTGCTTTGCTTAGTGTGGCTGACTGGGACTGGCTCGCGCCTTTTTCTTCCGTGTCGGATAACGAACGCCCTCGCGCGCTTTTGTGACTTAACCGCGAAGAATTTCGACGTGAGTGGACGAATAAAAGTAAAGCCTCTTGGTTACGTGCAGTACTACACCTGTAATTAACCTCTTGGATATGGTACAATAACCTATGCATGACTGTTCCTAACCTTGGGTAGTTCTGGTCACGTACAATCCCTAATAAGAGAGGAGAGACGAGAGAGAAACATTGTGCATAGTCTTACTTAACTGCTTCTTTTGTCTAATAAAAAATAAACCTCTAATACTGTGACATCTCATCAGATTCGTTCTACTAAGATATATCATATATTCTATAATAGGTTTATCTTTTATGTTATAGATGGAGTATGCAAATTCATTCACATAAAAAAGAGGAGATGAGATGAAATATTGATGTTAAGTCTACCGATGGTTGTTTGGATAAAGACAGTACAGATGCAAACACTCACAACGCACATATACTTACCCCTATAAACACCTCAGAAAGATTGGTTAAGCATATCTTGATATTGACGAAGTTAGCATGAACGCCTCACTGTTGACATGTAGATGCTCACGACGTGTGTGCACACCAACCTTTATAAGCACCTTTGAAAAATTGATCTAGCATATCTTAAGATTGATAAAGTCACAACAGACGCCTCGCTATCAACGTACAGGCGTTCACAACGCACGCATACTCACGTCTATAAACACCTCCTAAAGACTGATATGGCATATCTTAATATTAATAAAGTCACCACAGGCATCTCATTATCGATAGGTACATCACCTACCATTGAAAAAATAATTAGCTGTAAATATGAATACCTATGTTAAATCTAGAATTTAAACTTAGGTGAGCAGATTTTAGTATAAAGACCCTAACCAGTTGAATTATGCTTACTTGTTATCTATCAATCGTTGTAAGTGTTTATAAAAGGAGAATTTGTTGTACGAGGATGAGGAAAAAGAAAAAAGATAATGAAAAAAATATTTTTGTTTATTAATGACTGCGGCCTTTGTTGTTTGAAGAGTAATACGAAATAGTATTCTCCAACCGACCTGTATTGCCTAAAATCCTCTGCCTTTTAACACTCGGGAAATGAACTGAAAATAAAGGTAACACATATACTCCCTCCGTACTCGTAAAGGAGGTCGTTTAGGACAATATTTAAATCAAACCTTAGGAATATAAATCATGAATAACTCTCAAGTTGTTAAGTTTAAAAATGTAAAAATTATATGAATAAATTTATCTTGAAAAATACTTTCATAAAAGTATACATATATCACTTTTCAATAAATATTTTTATAGAAACAAGAAGTCAAAGTTGTGTTTTGGAGACCGTGCCGCTGTCCAAAACGACTTCCTTTACGAGTACAAAGGGAGTATACACTGGTGGAGAAAGCCTTTTTACTCCCGGTTGGTAATCCTCCTATAGTCCCGGTTTTCCAACCAGGAGTACGAATCCGGGACTAAAGATCACTATATTTAGTCCCGGTTTAAATACCCGGGACTAAAGATCGATTTTTAGTCCCGGTTGGTGTTACCAACCGAAAAAAAAGAGAGGAATCTTTAGTCTCGGTTGATAACACCAACCGGGACTAAAGAGAGAGTAGCGCTTTTTTTTTCTTTTGCCAGATTTAATCTCTATATTTTCTCCCGAATCTAGTGCCATATATATCCCTAAATCAATCCCCAAATCCCCAATTCAAAGTAACATCCCCAATTCAATGTAACATTCCAAATCTTAAGTTACTTATAAACATAAATCAAATATATCACAAATCCTAAAAAAATACACTCAAATTAAATACATCACAAATCCTAAAAAATACACACAAATCAAATACATCACAGATTATATATCTCATATCCATGTAATGAATCACAAAATTACACATCTCAATCAATCACAAATTATCAAAAAAAAAGAAAAAAAAAGAAAAGAGGCCGGCTGGCAGTCGAGAGCGCCCGGCCGGCGCGCCCCCGCCGGCCGCCGCCGCACGCGGCACCTCCGGCCGCCCGCCATGGCCGCCGTCGGGCGCGGCCCCACCGCCTGCCGCCGCGCGCGGTACCGCTGCCCACCATGGCCTCCGCCCCGCGCGGCACCGCCACCGCCCGCCACGGCCCCGCCGGCTGCTAGGCCGCCGCCGCCAGCGGATGGGAAGTGAGGAGAGGGGAGGAGGAAGGGGAGGAGGGGGAGGAGGAGTTAGAAGGGGAACCGATCTGTGAAGTGTAGGAGAGGATAAGGGATAGGGATTATATACTGCGTATTAAATTTTAGTCTCGGTTGGTAATACTAACCGGGACTAAAGATCAATATAAATATAATTTTTAGTCCCGGTTAGTATTATCAACCGGGACTATAAAGATGATCTTTAGTCCCGGTTGATGCCCCCTGACAGACTACTGACACGGGATGAACCGTCCCGGTTGGTGTTATCAACTGGGACTAAAGATCATAAAATAGCTGTGGTATTTTTAACCGGGACTTATTCCGAATTTTTTTTCAACCGGAACTATTGTGGATTTTGGCCGACCGATCAAAAATAGTTTCTCCACCAGTGATATTTAACTACCAGTGATATTTAACTAGTGCTGGGTGCCTGGGTCCGTACTCTTTTTGGAGGATTACATGGAAGCTTGACGGCGTAGCATGCACGAGCTTTCATCAGGGATGACTCGCACACGATTCGAAAAGATAGATCAACAGATGTCACCGTGCACAGATGCACTCCCCAGCACCAACGGAAGAAACGGGATCAAAGTAAATGGAATCCGTGGACGAGAAAGTTTCTGCCTTTTTTTTGTTTGGAAGACCAGAAAGAAAGTTTCTGCCTCCTCAGCCACAATACGTTCACACGATGGCAAAGAACAAGTGATCCCTCAAAAAAAAAAAAGAGCAAGCGATGAAAACCGCCACGCTTCGAACACGTGGCAGAAGTGCAGAACAAGTGTTTGTGTTTCCGACCATCCGCGACGCAACCTGCCTCGAACCGAAAAGGAAAAAAGATCGGGCTCCACAGGTTATCAGGCAAGAGAACGTAGAACTATATCTGATGTACAAGCCGGCAGCCAGTTGCACAACATGAGCAACCCACAAAAGATAGCAAAGTAGGTCGAATTACTAGTAGTACAAACTTGAAGAAAGAGTTGAAACCGTAATGCAAGCAGGTAAACTGCAGTGGAAGCCATTCAAATGAGCTGTGGTTTCTTCACATGATGAATATTTGTGTAACTGAACTCCCAATGTAGAAAATTTTGAGCGAAAGAACCGAGTCTATGTCTCCTTATGAAATTAAGATTGGCAGAAGGCTCCCACACCATGTGCAATCAGCACTCTTATATTGGACTCGAATAACTCATGTGCAGACTTTTCGCACAGCCATTTTGAGATTGGAAACGAATGATACGGTTCATACAAACAAACGAATTATAGGCATCCTGAATTAACTTAACAACAATTTTGATGACCAGATAAAGAACAGCAACTAGCAAAATGAGATTTTTCATCCTCCTGTAACCGAAGAATACAAACTGGTAAGGAGAAGCCCCCACACAATGCAACTCTAAAAAATCAGGGTGGAAAATGTGTGCATGAAATGTACACCAGTTCATCTAAAAGTGAAATCAGAGTAAACTTACATCAATTTTGTACACTATAGTTCTTCAGAATGCATGGCAGCAAGCCTCCAACTTCATGGCATGCGTGGGCAAACTCTGCAGAAAAACCAAATAATCAACATACACAATTCTACCATCGGGAAACACATAAAAAACGAGGATAGTTGTATTGGCCCTAGAAGTTACCTTGGAGGGTGAATTCAACAGGAGGTTCAGGACAAATGAAAGTGGCAGACCATGCCTTTCAAATGACCAAATATCAATCAGCAGGGCTAAGGTGTACAAAAGAATGCCTCACAAACCCCAAACCAAAGAGTAAATTTAATTCCCTACTTTTTCCACATCAGGAACACATCTTCATTTGTTAGACGAAACACGACTGTAGTATTCAGTGAAGTCTAAGCGGAAGAGTAGGAATTTCAAATCAACATGCTGTTGCATAGGTAACTGAGCGATAAATGCATCAAGTGAAGAAGTATAATCTTTCGCAATGCTATCCAAATCTTCACCCATTTTCCGGAAAAGTTCCCCAGCCAGCTGAATCATGGCTTTCCTCCCAACATCCACCCATGAATCCACTTCCTTGGATTTTGCTTTTGCTTTTGATTTTGGCTTAACCTTTCCCCTGCAGTAAAAAAAAAAGAAGAGGTAAATCAAACAACATATATGTAATAAGATGGAGAGAGATGGCATTGGTTAATTATGCGACAATCTAACCTCAGTTGCAACTCATATATCCGCTCAAACCACCGATCAGCATGGCTCCGGAATTGCAAAATGATGTCAAAAAGTGCAAAAAGGTTCCTCAGAATTCCATGTGATCTCTCACCAAGGAGAGACTTCTCCACAATCGATGTGAGATACTTATCATGTGCCAACAGAAGATCATCTAAATCCTTTGCTGAATCCATTTCTTCTGAGAAACGAGCCCAGGAAACTTCCAGGACCTCAAACATAATGTAGTACTGGAAGTTGGTCACAAAGTGGTTCATTTCATTAAATAGAACTTGGCATTTGCGAAGAACTGAAACAAACTGAGACCTGATGTTTGTTCCCTCCTTGTAAAATGGAGATGAAACAATGCAGTTAGGCTTCATTGTCTTCCAGATTCCAGTCAATGAATGGTCTACACGCTTAAGCTTCCACAGGAAGTTAAAAATCTTGAGGTACCTCTTCATGACAGAAGCTGTGAATACCGTATCCAGAGGAACCCTAGCATCATACTCCAAGGAAAATACATCCCAGCCACGATCACCATCTCCATGATCCATCATCTTTACCTTTATGCGATCCAAGATGTCACGGTCATCATATTGCGCGTTAGATGCTCGGATCGCAGTCTCAAGCAACCCAGCCAAATGGAAGGAGCTAATCCTATTTGCTGGCTCTGACAACTCAGGGCCAACAACATCCATCAGATACTGGACGAAGTCACCCTGCCCAAGAAGCAAATACCTCTTAATCGCAAGACAATGATCTTTGAATCGATACCGCTTATGGATCACATCCATCAAATGCCGATCAATCCTCTTGGCTGCTTCAACCACTAGTGCCTCCAAAGCATCAATCTGCCCATAACCAAGCCCACCTCGACTAGTTGTGGTGCCAACACAGACAGCAGCCTCAGTAGCAGCATCCGCCCAACCATTATCATCACAGCAAACTTTAAGAAAGTTGATAGACTTCCCGGTTCTAAGAATCCTTTGCGCCAGTACTGGAGAAATGAAAGCTGGAAGCATATCAGACTGAAGAAGATAACCCTCCTGCCACAGAGACTCAGCCTTGACTGGCTGCCCAACAATGAAGAATTCTGCAAACACATCCTCCAACTCCCCTTCTAACACCCAGCTTCGGACCATTTCAAACAGCGGTGAGCACACCCGCCGCAGCAAGCGGCCCATAAAATCCTGGAACGTGGGATCCCCATGCTGTGCGTGCCCATGGATCGCACCAGCCATTGCGCCACCTCTCAAACCCCGGCATCCATCAACCAAAACCGCCATTAGGCGCATCCTCACCGCAGGCTCAGCAAGCCAAACTGCAAGACGCCGCAGAGACAGGTAATTACCTGACACCCCTGAATCAGATCCAGGCGTAGGAATCGGATTCAGCGAGTAAGACTCGAGAACGGCGAGGAGCTTATAGTAATCAGAGAGCTCCTCCTGTAGAGCGGAGCAGAAGGCCTGAGCAACGGTGCCGACCTCGGTGGCAGCATCGGAGGGAGAGCGGCTGATGTTGTCGGAGATGAATCCCCGCACCTTGCGGAACAGCCACCCCAGCTCGCACAGCTTGCGCACCAGGGTGCGCGTGGAGCGCGGCACGCGGACGCCGTCGGGGAGGTCGTACGCGTCGCTGCCCTTGTCGAACCGCACGTACCGGCCGTCGATCCCCTGGCACGCGTACAGCACGTCGCGCACGAGCGCCGCCTCGGACACCTCCGTCTCGTCGAGCACCAGCTCGGTGTACTCCCGCAGCGCGATCTCGCGGATGTTGTCGGGATCCTTGGAGACCAGAACCACGCCGCCGGGCGGGGCCCCGGGCGCCCGCGAGGCCGGCTTCCCCCCCGCCGCCGCCGCCACGGCCACCCCCGCGCCCGCGGCCCGCGGGGGCGCGGCCGTGGGGAGGTTGGGGAGGCAGGACGCGGCGGCGGCGGCGCGGCGGTGGGAGGAGAGCGAGTCGAGCAGGTAGAGGAGCGGCCAGAGCGACGCCGGGCGCGACCTGGCGGAGAGCTTGGCGTGGAGGTCGGCGAAGGCGAGCGCGTCGTCGGGGCGGCCCGACGCGGCGAGGCGGCGCTTGACGGACTCCGCGAGCGCGTGCTCGTCGGGGAGGACCGCGGGCGCGAGGCGGCTCGAGAGCAGCCGGTGCGCGAACCGCAGCGCGCCCCCCGCATCCCTCCCGCCGCCGCCGCCGCCGCCGGATTCGGCGGAGATGAGGCGGTGGACGAGCTCCTTGACGAGATCCTGGGTTTGGTGGTCGTCCATTGGAGGGGCTAGGGTTCGAGCAACCGATTCCACCGAGCGGCGGGGGGGTTTGGTTTTGGGGGATTTTGCGGAGGGAGGCGAAGTGGTTTCGTTTCGTTTCTCTCTCTCCTCATTTTGTAATTTTTCGGTTTTTGGATTTGTGCTGAATTTGGTCGTAATTTTGGGCGGGGAGAGGAATCTTTTTTGAAAAAGGGTGAGGGTTGTGTGACTGGTTGGTGGGACCGGGAGGTTTCGAGGTGGGGATGCGATTTTTTTGGTGTGGCCCACTGTAGGTGGCGTGAATCGCAGAGAAAGCGAAGCCCGGGACCACCACCAGGTGGGACATTGGTTCCTCTTTTTGAGTTGTACTGCTGATGAGTGATGAGCAGAAATTTAAAATCGTCCGTGCACAGAATAAGCTCGGTTTGGATTAGAGATGATCAGGGATCAACAAATAAAGTTGCATTTCAGCCCTACAAATTTCTCTCCAACATTTTATCAAATACGGAGGAGGATAGACTTCAAGCGGTTAGGAAAACAGAAAAACAGACTTCAAGTGGAATTTGGAAAACAATTTTAAAAAAATCTGATTATAAATTAAAATAAAACTCCTGCAAAGAAAAAGCTAGAACGGGATACACACGCCATACACCTGACAAGACCTCTCCTACTTAGAGCAAGTCAGCAGCATGTGTACAACTTCTCCTCTCTCTCAACCCATTTATGAGAAAAGAGATATGCACGAAACAAGTATGGGCTCCTTCAATTGCTAGCCCATAAACCAATTACAGCCTCGACAAGTTTTCACAGTCATCTTAATCGAAGAAATCCTGCTCATACCACCAATCCGTGTTGGAGCCATCCTCTTTGCTTTGGACTATATCATATGTGAATGGTTACAACTAGTTGGTGTTGTTACTGGTTGCGCCTCCAATAGGCTCGCGGATGTGGGCGACTTTATGGTGCAAGGTGGATTGTATCCAATCCATGTCGGGGGCAACTTCGTTAGCATGGCTGGCACCTTCTTGCGAAGGTAGCCGCACTAGTCGATGTTAGGGATAACCTCGTCGACGTGCAATGTTGCCATGAAGGAGTCGTTTTACTAGCGCCGCTCTTGTCCTTCACCACTAGTCCCAATGTGCAACAGGATGCTTGCCAACAAGCTCAATGTTGCACGGCATTAACCAACATGCAGTGTCTTCGTTGGCTTCATACTTGTCTTGTGCTGATATCAGTAGACATGCTTCTTCACCGTGGTTCGCTGATAAGGGAACTTGTTTCCGTCGTCCAAGAATGGTAGCAAAAGACCGGGGCATGCTTTTTACAAAATGGATGCATCGAGGCATCGATGAACTAGCGATGCTCAATCATATGTATCATGCTTGGTACCTCGATATCAATCAGATTCGGTACTTTTTATACATATGGTATAAGACTTGATATTTATCATGTTGTTTCGGAATGGTATACCGTACAACAGCGTAAAAGCGAAAGAAAAATTAAAGTACCAGTATAAGAATTGCTATAAATCAAATTCTATATCACAATATAAGAATTTCTTTTACTAATTTATCATGTTTCACAACACTTAAATTTTAAGTGAAACCAGGTCAATTTGATGCTTCAAGAGGTAATCTGATCCGTTCAAAATCTTAAAACTAACAACTGAAGTGACTTAAAAGATACGGAGTACTAAATATTTTGATCTAATTTTAATACTACTAAATAAACAAATTAAAAGACCTTCATATTTATATCTTCAAACTGAGAGTTTAGATGGAGAGGTAGAAGTAGACTCTGCAGAAAGGGGAAAAAAACAGAAACCTTCCAGACCGGAGTGAAGCCTCTCTGTCCCGTGGCGGCCATGTCAGCCGGAAGCGAAAGAGCCCACGCCGCCTTCGCGAGCCCCTCGCCGGTGTCGGGGGCCTTCTTCTCCGCCTCCGGCTCAATCCTCTCCTCCTCCTCCGCCGCTGTCACCACCACCACCAGCGCGGGTAGGACCCCGTCCTCCTCCTCCGGAGCGCCCACGAAAAAGAAGAAGAAGCCGCCGTTCCGCCCCGTCGCCGACGACACCAAGCCCGTCCTCCGCGACCCGGTTCGCTCCCCTCCCCATCTCAGAACCCATGGGGTGATTTGGTTCCTTCCCATTAATCTGTTCGGTGCTGTGATTTCTGCAGATATCTCGATCGGACCCGGTGGAGACCGAGCAGGCCGTGCTGCGGCTGCCGCCGTTCCCATAGGGTATAGGTCCGCGCGGCGCTGTCCGACGGTAAGCGGATCTTGCCACTCTGACCTGCAACGAACACGCTTCTAGTCTGCTTCCTGTGTATCTCCAGAGAAGTTCTTTTTGTCTAGGTTATCCTTTGCATATTACTACAATGTTTGTAGTTTTCCCGTCAGAACTTTCAGTCAGAACATTTTGGTCGAATCACCACCATTAGAACTCCTTTCACAAGCAGTGAAATTGGTAATGCTTATGATCTGTGTTGAATTAGTTCTTTTGATTGCTATCTATACTTCAGGCCTTAGAAATTGAGTGAATCCACAACTTTACTGGTATCACAACTGATTTTAAAAGCTACTAATCGTTATCTATATTGACATTGTAGGACTTGCGTTAATAGGTATAATTGGCTTGCAAAGAATTTACATTCTACAACAATTTAACAGTATATCAAAAGATAAATAGAACATAATATCAGTGGCTATTGAGAGCTTAGAATCCCATTTTATTTTTATTGCGTGCAAATCTTGAGGAGTTACAACAGCATGATAACAAGCCACCTTTAACCTTTGGGCTTAACTACAAGATAGCAATAATTCTCTTGTTCTTTGGTGGGCCATTTCTGCGACATAACAATTTATAGTTGGAAGCGCAGGTGATTGATGCTGATAGAGGAAATTAGGGATATGTAGTTAGTCTCTTTGGATTGATTGATTTGATTCGTGAAAGGCTTCGTGATAACAAGAAGGGGGGGGGGGGGTACATTGAGACATGCAGACCTATGTAATTCCATATGTTGAAACATCGCACCACAAATACGGGAATTGGCACACTATTTGGTTTGGTTTTGTTAAATTTGGTTCAGTTGAGTTCATTTATTGGTTCAATGTTGAAATAGGTTTATTGCACATGAAACTTGCTTGTGATGGATCACTAGGGGCTGTTAAATTGATTCTAAAATAGCTTCTGAACTGTAGCAAGCCAACTTTGAATGAAGCTCGATTAAACTCAGACTTGGCTTGATTGCCATACAAGTTTTTAGACAAAAATCTGTTCTAGGGGGTGAAAACTTCTGAAAAATATCAAATTGGTTTTTCAGGTAGATTTAGTTAAATTAATTGACTAGAGTGTAATTCACCGACTTAGGATAGTTAATACTTTAGTTTGCGGCATTTCTCTTATCAACTGTATTGGGCATTGTATATCTTCTATTGTAATAATCAAATTATGCAATTTTCTTTTTCTTACTCTAAAATATTGGATATGTGTTTTTCTTTTGAGGCAAACTCATATACTTATGAATCGTCAATTGATTGTTCTCTCCTCTATGTAGATGTTACTACCAGGGTTCAAGAATCAGGTATTGACATGATTAGCTCCTACATTTTTCTTCTGCGCAAGCCTGCCCATTGTCACTCCTATAATTTGCTCGGACGGTGGTATGTGTAGTGTACTACACTTGGCTACTCTGCTCAACCCTGTAGACAAAAAATCATTCTCTTAAATGTTCATTGCCTCGTTGGTTCGTCATGTTTTGTCTGAGATGTGTGCAAGATCAGGAACAATGTTTTGCCACTGTACCCATATGTTATAGATTATGAGCAGCAAATTGTTAAATGCCACATCTTAAGAGTGGCAAATAGTTAAATGTCCCTTTTTCTTCAGCCACTGAATGCTACAAACTGGTTCCTGGTGACATTTTGTACAGACAACTGGTGTTTTTATTTTTTTTAAAAAAAATTAATCATTAAGACCCTCTTTGGCATAGCTCTGGATTTTTTTGAGCCGGTATTCCTGACTCTACAAATTCATGGATCTAAATTCACGATTATGTTGATAACATTTGGATAAATTTTTTGTTCAAATAGATGAAATTTAAGATTTTAAACCACTATAATTTAACATAAAAACTTCAAATCTACCGTGGATTTGAGATATGGAATTATACCAAACAAGGTCTAAATTAACCCTTTTTTATGAAAATTAGCAGTTTGACTAATTTATAGGAAGAACAATGTTCAATTCCCTCCATTTTTTTTTGTTTCTCGGGCAAATACTACTTGTCTATGAAGGATGATAATAGCATGTACATCGATAAATCGATCATTCAAGCACAATACTACTTGTCTGTTGATGGCTAGCGCAAAGCGGACACCAAGCGGGCGGTCGACGGCGGCCATGTACTTGTTGAGGTTCATCCTCCCAATCCTAGCACCACCACTGCCATGCCCATGCAGCCTCTCCCCGCCGCACTGCCATGCCCATGCAGCCTCTCCCCGTCCACCGCCGCCATGGCCACCACCGCGACACACATTGCCTCCTCCTCCACCCCTACTACTCGAGCACGAAACACGGGGAGAGATGCCGCTGCATTGATGCCAATGACCGGCAGGAGGCGGCCACGGAGGGGGCAATGGTATGGTGAGATGGAGCGCCATGGCGGCGGGGTCGACAATTGATCCTCGTCAGAGGAGGAGGGGAGAGAAGCGGCGGCGCGACGGTTAGGGATCGGAAGGGAGAGGAGAAGCTGGGGAGAGGGATGGGTGGGAAATGTGTGTGGAAAGGAACTCAACGGAAAGCGGTTTGGGAGTTTGCGCGCGGTGGGCGGTGGATCTATCATCGGCGACTTGGGTTGGATTTGCAGATGAGATCGAAGGAGCCGTTGATCATCGGAGAGGAGGAAGAACTCAAATCTAAACCGGTAACATTTGTGATGTCCCAATGTTTCAGCTAATGTTTTCTTGATGTTCTTGGGGTTAGATCAAAATGTTGCACGGGGTACTTTGATATTGTTTCAATTTTGTTTCGATTCTTGCATATGCATGGATGTTTCAGTATTTTAAGATTGAAGTTTCATTAGTGAAGAATAAAATATTTCAATCTTTGATCTAACTTTGTTTCACCATTTTAATATATTGAAACATTTTTATCTCAGTGCTGAAACATTTCTCATATTAGTGGTGTTTCATAATTTGCTCTTTGATGCAAACGGACCTGTTGATGTTTCACCAATTGAAATTCGATGTTTCACTAGTGTGAATGAAATGTTTCAGTCGCGATTTAAATGTGTTTTAGCATTTTAACAAGGTGAAACATTTTTTTTGTTTAGCGGTGAAAATTTTATCTGCTAATGGTGAAACAGTGTCGGGAAAAATAGGGCGCCCGATTTGTAGGTGCTCCCGATAATTCATGCATAAAAATAATGTGTTCTCCCTCCATTTCATATTATAAATTGTTTTGATTTTTTTCTAGTCAAATATTTTTTTATTTGACCAAATTTATAGAAAAATATAGTAATATTTTTAGCATAATGAAACTAATTTAATATGATAGATATTGCTAAATTTTTTCCATAAAACTTGGTTAACCCCAAAAAAAGTGATTATAAAAAAGAGTGAAAATGACTTATAATTGGAAAAATAAGGGAGGACATCATTAGGGATTGATTGAGTATACAACACATTGATGCATTCATTATGCTTCGGTGCCTGCCGTCCTGCAGTCGCACCAAGGTATCATCCAAGTTCCAACAAATGCCCCAGCACTGATCACCGCACCAGCTACTATCGATGCCGTCTTCCTGAGCAACGCGGCGACGCCAGACTCATCAGCGTCAGCTCCGGCGAACCAGCGATGCCTGAGCGCGGCGGCGGCGGTCAGCCTCTCGTCGGGATCGAACGTGAGAAGCCCCCTCAGGACGTCGAATCCGTCCCGCGACAGCAGCTTCTCCGGGAAGAGCTCGGGCAGCCAGCCGTGGGCCTCCTGCTCCGGCTGCGGCCGCCGCAGCGCTCGCCATCGCCGGACCTCGTAGGCTAGGAGCTTGGACTTGGACTTGAAGGCCTCGTGCGTCTTCTTCCCCGGGACGCCGATCATGTCGAAGATCTGGTAGAGCTGGTCGCTCGTGCCTTCTCCCCGGAACGGCGCCTCGCCGGAGAGGAGCTTCGCCATGACGCAGCCGAGCGACCACGTGTCGACGCGGTCGTCGTAGTCCGGCATGCCGAGCAGCACCTCCGGCGCCATGTACCCGTCGGTCCCGACCCGGCGGTACGACGGCGCCGCCTCGGCCGTGGACATGGCCAGCCCGAAGTCGCATATCTTCACGACGTCGCCGTCGCCGCCGACGAGGATGTTGCTGGCCTTGATGTCGCGGTGGATGATGCGGCGCTCGTGCATCGCCTCGGCGCCCGTGAGCAGCTGGCGCATGATCCGCCGCACGGTCGCCTCCTCGTAGCCCTCGCCGCCGTGGCGCTCGACGTGCTCGGCCAGGCCGGCGCTCAGGCTCGGCCCGACGTACTCCATGACAAGGGTGTACTGCTTGGTGCGAGGGTTGCGCACGACTCCGTGGAGGCCGACGAGGTAAGGGCTGCCGCGGCAGGCCGCCATGAAGGACGCCTCCCGGAGCAGCTCGGCGGCGTCGTCGTCGGCCGAGCGGCGGCCACGGAAGAGGGTCTTCATGGCGACGGTCTGGCCGGTGTCGCGGTGCTCCGCCTTGACGACGACGCCGAAGCCGCCGCTGCTGATCCTGCCGATCTGCCTGTAGCACCGGGTGTTGCTGGTGCCGCCGACGCGCCGCCGCCACCTGCCTGATCTCCTCCTGCTGCTCCGCCGGCGGCTTGCTTCTTCCACGTCGTCGTTGCCGGCGGCGGCGGCGTTGCATTCCTCTATCATGGCGCAGATGGTGGCGACCCTCTTCTCGCTCATCGTCCCCGCGGCGGCGTGGTCGTCGATCATGGCGCAGAGTTCGGCAAGCCGCGTCGCCGCCATGGATGCTGCCGTGTCATCATCTCGCTCGTCGGCCATGCTGCACAAGTCGCCGCCTCCCATGGTGGCCATGCAGAAGAGAGACGTTGCTTGCAACTGGCCATGGACATAATCAGGCCAAGAGAATAAGAAGGCTTTAGGATACTGATCCGATTCGAGTTCAAAAGGCGTCAGTTTTTCCGCATTGTGTTCGGATTTTTTTCAATCTGTTTCGTTCAAGTAAATTTAATCCGACTTGTAGCCTTTTGGCTTGCATTAACAAAACCATGCATTAACTTATCAAGATGAACACAACATCTTGAGATTTGAACATTAGGTTAAACTTTGACCGAGACCTGACCTAAAAACATCAAGTCAACAAAAGTCAAACTAAACGCCTCGGCGTCCGGACTCCGACTTGGTCAAGCTCCTAAGCCGTCCCAGAATCCTAACCTTGCCCTCCCACCCTAAACCTTTCCTCCCTTTCTTCCTCGGCGACTCGTCGGAGAGCTCCGCCGCCGAGTCCTCCCACTGGAGCTCGTCGGCCGCCACGCTCTGCCTCGCCTTCAGCTCCGCGGCGAGCTCCGTCACCGCGGCGTCCGGGTCGTCCCTGCTCCGCAGCAGCACTTCTCCCACCTCGGCCGGCGTCATCTCGGCGCCGCCGCGGACGCAGCACTCCGCCGCGTCCAGCATCTCGTGGTCCTCGACGCCGACGTAGCGGCCGACCAGCTCGCGCATGGCGTGCGCGCCGCAGGCGCCCAGGCGCACGTGCACGTCCATCCTCCCCGGGCGGAGCAGCGCCGGGTCGATGCCGTCGACGTGGTTCGTCGTGAATACGATGATGCGCTCCTCGCCGCAGCACGACCACAGGCCGTCGGTGAAGTTGAGCAGCCCGGACAGCGTCACCCTGGAGCGGTGGTTGTCGCCGCCGCCGTCGGAGTCGGAGTCTGACGAGTCGTCGTCGGAGGCGGCGGCGGCGTGGAGTAGCCGGCGTCTTTTGTTCCGTCTACTCTTGCGGTCGCCGGTGAGGTGGAGGGAGCAGTCGATGTCCTCGATGACGATGAGCGAGCGGTTGGTGGTCTGGATGAGGAGCGCGCGGAGGTCGGCGTTGGTGGCGATGCGGGTGAGCTCGAGGTCGAACACGTCGTACCGGAGGTGGTTCGCCATGGCGGCGATGAGCGAGGACTTGCCAGAGCCGGGCGGGCCGTGGAGGAGGTACCCGCGCTTCCACGGCCGCCCCGTCCGGCGGTAGAACTCGCTGCCGTCGGCGAACGCCGTGAGGTCGGCGAGGAGGCGCGCCTTGAGTTCCGGGTCGAGCGCGAGCGTGTCGAACGTGGACGGGTGGCAGAACGGCACCGACGACCACGCCGCGGCGCCGCGCGGCGACGCCGCGTTCGTGTGCAGCCTCCGCGCCCGCGACGACCGCTCCAGGTGGTCCGCCGCGGCGGCGAGGTGCGCCAGGTACGCCGGGAGCACCGCCGCGGCGTGCCGCTTGGGCAGCCGCAGCGAGAACGACCGCCGCTCCTCCAGCGAGTCCTGGAGCGTGTCGGCGTGGTGCGTCCACACGGCGCGGTGCCCGTCGAAGCTGTCAGCCACCGAGTGGTTCGGGGAGAGCGACACGGACGGCGTCGCCGCCGCGGCCGCTCCCGCGTCATGCCCGCCTCCGGAGACAGCGACGGAGCGGGGCAGCGACAGCGTGAGGCGGGGAGGCAGCGGCGAGGAGAGGAGGAGGGAGCGGTGGAGGTAGAGCTGGACATGGCGGTACAGCGCGTTGGGCTCGACGGCGGCGGAGCCGAGGAACTCCGGCACGTCGAAGTAGGAGTACGGCGTGAGCGAGTCCTGCAGCGACTGCCACAGCGAGTGGAGGAGGGAGAGCAGCTGCGTCGGGAGCACGTTCTGCAGGATGGTGAGGAGGCCCAGCAGCGACCACATCTGCGACAAGAACTCCATTGCCGTCGAATTTGGAGCTCAGCTAGCTTCTTGCTCAGCTACTGCTTGAGCTGCTAAGCTGCAGAGTAGTGTAGTGTGGTTTTGAGTTTGGCTTGTCTTGCCGTTGCATGGAGGGAACGCCGGATATAAAGAGAGGAGGAAGATAAAGGAGGTGTGTTCACTGTTACAGATTGTTTATTAGCCTTGATGACGGCATCAGCATGCATGCTTTGCTGCATAAAAAGGAGATAATGTGGATAATTAGAATATTAGTTGACAAACATAACGGTGTTGATCACAAACCATAATCCTTGTCCCTAAAATACTAACTTGTCATCGAATTGAAGTATGAATTTGACAATAGACATCGGTACAACCGTACAAGGATCACTTCCATGCATCTATTTTCATTTTTCAGGTTTCATGCTTTTACTTGTTTAACTGTAGGTTCCATTCAGACAAGCATGCCAAACTGCGAAAACAACACGTATCCTTGATGCGGACATACAGTGAAAGAGTGCAATTGCAGATGGTTTACTGAACTCTAACGGTGAACTGATACTAATAAGAATCATCAGACGTTAGACTGAGTCTTGACAGACATTATGTTCCCCTGTTGATATATATATCATCAAACAACCAATCCATATGCCGATATGCCAGATAGCCCACAAGGCTGCATTGTTAGTGCATAAACAATAGTTTCCGCAGGCTCAAATGACATTGTGTCCCCCTTATGTCTGCAGCATCAACTCACAAAAGCAGGGCCAGTCTAATTTCTTTTCTTCTTTTTCATATGCTGCAGCATCACTGCTGGTCCATCTGCAATAGTTCTTCAGCTCAAGAAGAAGAAGAATATTTCGGCTGCGTCTGCTCAGCTTTGCACGCAGGGGGGTAGGAAAGAAAAAAAGGACCTGAAAGGAAGGAGGAGAGGGTAAGGTGCGGCTCCTCTTTTGCACACGTTCTCCGGCTCTTTTCTCATCTTTTATGACTGGGTGGACGGTGGCGCGCGCCTCGGAAGCCGGGACCGGCGTGGTGGCGCCGCCGGCCGGAGTGCCGGCCCGGCCGGCCCGTGCGCGTGGAAAGAGGAACTATGAGCAGCAGCCATGGGGAAGGATGATCCACCTCGCCGCGCATGTAATGTTCTCTTGCGGCCAGTGGCGGAGCCAGAATCGTCGTGAAGCCCGGACGACTAGTAGCGTTTTTGGGTGACCGATTGATTTTTATACCCGTCAACGGCTAACGGCAATGAAAACTGCAGCGACGGAGCTCGGATGGTCGCCCGACCTGACCAACACAATGTGTCCTCCCTTCTTCTCACTGGCCTGGTAACTAGTACACTACATGGTAACTGGAAATCTGGAATTTTCTCATGCAATGCTTGTTAAGATGTATAATGCACACCTCACTTCAGTTGAAGAACTCCCTGACAAATATACAGCAAGGCATAATTCTGTTAGGATTTTTTTGCACAAATCCTAAGTTTCAGAAGAGGTTTACTACGGTTTGGTTTTTACAGTATGGACATCCACACCTAATGAGTTGATGCCACTGCACTCGAGTGCATTACTGTGCAGATAAACCTGTAAAACAGTACTATTACTGTACCTTCTATACATGATAAACTTTTGGTTTACATGTGGCAGTCACATGGGAATCAATCTTGAACGAAGAACTGAAGAAGCATAGGATTCTCCCATCCAGACAAAAGACCAGTTTTTGCTAGCAACAGCTGATAGCTAGCATTCCCCCATCTTTTTCGCACCAAAGCAGGGGCTGATTAGTTTTACCAAAGGCTGGGGATTAAAGGCCCTAATTGTCCTTTGTAGCTCAGCTGAGAGTGAGAGTGAGAGAGTGACTGAGTGTTAGGCTGCCTTTTGTCGGGAATATATGCACCCATCATTGCACGACGGGCCTTTTGCCTGCGTGCAAGTGCGTGCGAGCCTTCTCTTTCGTGACATGGGCCGAAAATGAGGTGAGCTCGGTGGTTGACATCCATGTGAAAGAACCGGAGCTTTTTATGTGTACATGTTCTCTTATAATCATTTCTTCATCAGTGTTCAAGTTTTTCAGTTCAGCTGAAATTTGTTTCTTGAATTCAGTGTGTAAAGTAAGGTATTATTCAGTTTAGTGATTAGTGCTCGTGGAGGATCCGAATTTGCATGCAAAGCATCTGAATTCTGAAATCTAGCTTGTGACCGCACGAAGAAATAGTCACTAGATGATACTCCTCCGTTTCAGGTTATAAACTGCTTTAAGTTTGACGAAGTTTGTAGAAAAAAATAGTAACATTTTCAACCCACAACAAATTTATTATGAAAATATATTCAATTATTGATTTGATGAAACTAATTTAGTATTATAAATATTACTATATTTGTTTATAAACTTAGTCAAACTTGAAATAGTTTAAGTTTGACCAAAGTCAAAACGTTTTATAGCCTGAAACGGAGAGAGTAGTAATTATACTCGCTTCGGTTTTAAAATATATGACATTGTTATGTTTTGGATATAATGTTTAATCATTTGTCTTATTCGAAAAAAAGTTCAAATATGAGAAATATAGGTACACAAAATTACATTTAATAATATACAAACAAGTAACAACAAGATGCTAGTACTTATATAGGAGTTTTTCTTAGAAATAACACGAATGGTCAAATATTATATTCAAAAGTTAACAATGTTACGTATTTTTATTTTGAACATCGAGCTAGTAATAATCATGGTCGTTTTGTTTAACAATACTCGACGATAGGGTTTCTAGCTGTATATCTAAAATGCTAGTAGACCTAGGATGCTTTATTTTACTTTGCGCAATCTTTGCTTGAAAAAGAATAACAAACATTGTACTTTTGTACAAAGCGGTTTTCCTACATTTGGCATCTACTACCTCTGTATTCTCTCTACACATGGCCGGGAATCTGATTTTGAGTCCCCAAAAAACACCACTTTTTTAAGCGTGCAAACTTTACTTGGAGAGGGAGCCTTTTAACTTTATTTTGCATTTCGTCTTTCGTGGAGGATTTTCCTTTTTTCCTTTATTTCAAGTGCATTTCGTCACGTTACTTTCGACCAAGACAAATTCAACACGACGCTTTCTAATTTCAACGTATAGGTCGCAGACTCGTAGAGTCGTAGTCCCCATTTCAGGCCTTGTTGGGCCTCACTTCCCTCACGATCATGCTCGACTGATGGGCCTTATTGGGCTATACGTCCCTCGCGATCATGTTCGACCAATGGGCCTCCTTGGGTTCTATTGAATTATTGGGCCACTTTTGCGGGCCCATTTGGCCTGTCGTGGATCGTGCACGGAGCAGAGAAAACATGTAATTGAACGATTTCGCTAGAAATCTGTCGTGTGATTCTTGCACAGCGATTTCACGGATTTTCTGGCCGCATGATGGTGGAGGCTGCATGCGTGGTCAGCGTGGATAAGGCCGTGGTTCAATGTTTGGGCCCGGTTTTTTCATGGTACGAATTTTCGATTCAATTTTTCTATATATTTACCGATAAATTTTCTTCTAAAAATTTAAAAGATGTAATTACAGTACAATCATAGTGTAATTATAATGTAACTTGCATATAATTAGACTGTAACTTACATATAACTAAAATTACAGACTTATATAACTAAAATTATATTTGTAAATTCAGTTGATATGATATGTAAGTGCACTGTAATTTTGATAAAAATAAAGTGTAAGTAAATATGTATTTGTTATTTTCTTTAAAATATAAAATTATAGTCCTATATAACTAAAATTACATTTGTAAATTTAGGTGATATGATATGTAAGTGCACTGTAATTTTGATAAAAAATAATGTGTAAGTAAATATATATTTGTTATTTTCTTTTATAGTCCATTGGATGCAAATCTAATGGTAGAAAAAATCTGGGTGACTTTTTTTTTTTTTTTTTTAAGAAATCACCCGACAAATGGTGAATCGTTTGTTGCCGTTGAATTTGACAATCGACATGGCAAACGGAGTATTTTTCAAGGCGATAAATTACACTTTTACATGGACAAAAGGAGCAAGAAAAAAAAAAGAACCATCAAGAACGCCACTCGATCGCATCATCGTGTCGCTAGTAATGTCACATCATACTACTGAAATTATCAGAAGTATGTTTGCAACTTTGCATCAATCTCTGATGGCATCCATGGCGGCGTTGGTCGGCCGGTCACCGGCTGACGAGGGGGAACCACCTGTCGCGGAAGTTGGACTGGTAGGAGACCATGACGACGAGCAGCGCGAGGAGCACCCCGACGCCCCACGGCGAGCCGCCGGCGCGGTGGATGGAGTCCCGCTCGGGCATCGGCAGCGACAGCCGCCGCAGCTGGTCCACCCCGCGCCGCTCTCCGCCGTCGCCGCCCGACAGCAGCCGCACGGCGAGCAGCAGCGCGAGCGGCGACGCCATCAGCAGCAGCCGCGCCTGGTCGGCGAACCGCTCCGCCGCCGACCCGTAGCTCGTGTACCACGAGAATCCGAGGAAGACGAGCAGCACCGCCAGGAAGAAGCACAGGTGCAGCGGCAGCTCCGGCGCCTGCACATACCCCGTCGCCGGCGAGCCGCCGTTGCTGTACGAGTTCCCCATCGATCGTTGGAATCGAACTTTCTCGCTTGCGAGGTGAAGAAGAAGAAGAAGCTGGCAATGGGGGTGATCGAGCACGACTCGGCGCTCATTTATAGAGCCGAGCGTTGCTGCCACGTGTCAGTCACCCATCGGGCGGCGTCGCGTGTCCGGCCAATCGGCGGGCGCCACGGCGCGGCCGACCACGCCGACACGTTGGCACGTGCACGCGTGGGCGCACGTGGGGACGGCTCCGCGCGAGGAGGGGACGCGCGCTTTGCTTAGCCCGAGCAGAGCCCATCGCTTCGGCGCTAAACAAAGCGCGCCGGCCAGGTGGTGGGCCCCACCTGTCAGTGGGTGATTAGGCGTGCGATGTGGGCCCCCTATTCCTGAGCTGGCCGGTGTGTGGTGTGGTGTGATGCGCTGCTGCTGCTGCCGCCGCCTTGGTCAGGCAGCTGGATCTGTACTCTTCCTTTGGGATTTGCAGCCTTTTTAAGCCCAAACATAGCAAGCAAGATCGGCAGTCTCTGCTTACTTAACGCCTAAAATGTCTAATTAACCGGAGACAGGATGGCAAATGTGTGTGTCATGTAGTGGTTTGTAGAATCGGTGTCACGGCGCCTCAAGAGATAAGGGTTCAGGTTCGTTTGGTGAGTTTACGATAGTTACAGCTTCTTCTAAAATCTTTGGCTATCAGAAGCTCCCTCAAATAATATAATTTATTTATTCAGAAGCTGTAATTTTAAAATCCAGAGAATAAACAAAAAGCTATAAATTAAGTTTTTTAGTTTTTTTAAATTCTCACCAACTAACTTATTATCAGCTGTTCCTTAAAATCTTAAGCTTCTTAAATAAGACATATATCTATTAGGACAGTGGCAAATATGGCACAGTGCGAACTGCCTCAAGACTCGTTTGATAACCAGTGTTTTAATTTACCGAGGTTGTGATCACGTGGAATGTCGTCAACCCCATCTTGTAAATTATCTTCTCTGTTACCGCTAATTGCCCGTGGTTAGTTGATACCTTTAATTCATTCCAGAACGATAAAAGTAAACTGCGCCAACAGTATGTGTGCAGATAATTAAGCACAGTACAGCTTCTAAAACGCCTATTCTATGTTAGCATACTACTATACAAATAATTTTCCCAAATAACTACAATGCATTTTTGCATATGGGTATAGCACCCGTGGTGTAGGTAGAAATAGGAATTTTACCAAGTGGATTGTATAACCGCATGCAAAAGGGATATTTGCATACAACTGACTGCAAAAAGAATTTTCGGCCAAAAAAATCAAAAGAAAAATCCTAGGAACCTAGCTCGGGAGTGGCCGTCCACCGCCGCCCTCCCCGCTACCTGATCCACAGTTCCCAAGGCCCATCACTATTGTCGTCGTAGGGGGAAAGTCCGCTGGAACAACACTTTCCATCGTCGTTGTCGGCAAATCCACACGTGAGGGACGAGGAGAGGCCTTCGGTTCCATGTGGGAAGGGGAGAGGCCGCCGGATCCACCCCTCCCGTCACCGCTGACGACAGATCTACACGCGAGAGGGGGAGAGGCCTCTGGATCCGCCCTTCCTGTCACCACTGCCAGTAGATCCACATGCGAGGGAAGGGAAGAGGCTTGCGGCGGACTGCCCCTTCTAAGGGCGTCGCTGCTTGATCCGCCACCATTGAGGTTGTCGCTGCTGTTGTTGTTGGCGTCATCATTCCCCCTTCTCGTCGCGATCTGGGGTATCCACCACTACCCCTCCCAACCACTTCGCCACCACCAAATCCGTGAGGGATGGGAAGGCAAGGGAGGGTGGCCACTGCCGAGGCCACTGTCGACACGCGCTGCATTACTGACTCGCATCCTGTGACCGGGTCAATTAGGATTTGACATACGTGACTCATGAAAGCTATATGCGCATGGTTAGTACCACATGCATTGCTAGTTTAGCATGGTGGAACCAATTTATAAGGATTCGTCCCTCTAATCATACCATCTCCGTTTTAACCATTTTACATGAAGCGAGGACAAAAGTGTAAGTGGGTAGTATGTGTAAGTGTGTTCGCTCATCGAATGGACTGGGCTGCACAGTTTTGAAGGGCGGACTGTTATAAATGGTATCAGAGCTAGGTCTCGCGGTTGCGCATACTTGTCAATGCGCAGGCATATGGCGCATGTGGACTGTGTGTGAGGTACATGGCATGTCATATGGCGATGATACTGGACGTACGGTCATGTATTAAGAGGGGGCGTGTTCCTAAACATTTTCCTATATACGTGTGTGGCGCATGAGAGCTATGTGCGCATGCTTAGTATCACATTTCTAGTTTAGCACAAATGGAACCAAAAAATAAGGGCTTGTCCCTCCAACCATAGTACCATCGGGTTAACCATTTTACATGAAGCAAGTATGAAAGTATAAGTGGGATAACATGTGTAAGTGGGCTTGCTCGTCGGATGGGCTGGGTTGACGGTTCTGGAGAGCGGGCTATTACACGTCCGCGTGCTGTGAGAGAGCGAGAGAGGAGGTGTGTGAGAGAAGGTGAGATGATAACGATGAAGTGGAGCTACGAGATGGTAAGTAGATAAGGATAAGGGAGGGAAGACTTAGTAAATTTTTAAGATAATGAGAGAAGGAAAGGAGGGGTGATCGGCCTTGTAGGTGGGCTTCTTAAACAGGCCCTCCCGTGAGCTATTTTCATCTAAGGGTCTATAGTGGGTACCTCCTAAATCTTTTTACATACATGTTTTCTTTTAGTTTGTGTGTAAAAAAAGATGTGTTCGTAAAAGTAGTGGCAACTTGCAAAGTGACTAAATGAGAGCGTGTGAAGATGATGTTTCTTCGTTACTGTGAAAGCGGGAATGTCCTTCCGTCCCCTCCCCCATCGCCTGCACGAGTCTCCCTTTCGCGCTTGCCTCTCAATCCACCTAGCTAGCCAATTCTCATCATATGGACCTGACTCATTCCAACTCACAGGAGATGTTACTAGTTACACAATATCCGAGCCTCCCTCCCCAAGTCCAATACTACTCCCATACGTCAAATCATTTCGTTGATGACGATCAAATCATGCGAATAGCAGCTACTTCCTCTGTTTCAAGTTATAAGATGTTGACTTTAATTAAAGTTAAACTACTTTAGCTTTGATTAAGTTTAGAGATAAATATAGTAATAATTATAATACCAAATTAGTTTCATTAAATCAATAATTGAATATATTTTCATAATAAATTTGTCTTGGATTGAAAATGTTATTATATTTTTCTATAAACTTAGTCAAACTTGAAATAGTTTGACTTTTGACCAAAGTCAAAACATCTTATAACTTGAAACAGAGGCAATACTAACTTACAATTAGGAACCATTGGCACAAAAAAACAACAATAATTTGTTTGTGACCATTTTGACCCTGGTTCACGTGTGCTAAGCGGCTTGTTGTGATGTGAAGACGATTTACTAAGAAAAAACAGAATAAATCAAATGTTCATGCTGCAAATACAGAATAACCTTTCTCACAAAGTTGCCGATGCCACGTCATCTAATAAACATGGACTGTTCGATTTTTACTTCAAACGTTGCAAGCCATCGGATCCCTTGATTGGCGAAATCCCCTTCCGGTCCATCTGGAGACTTCTTTTTGTAACGAGGTACTTCCACATCCCTGGTCTTACTATTTTTCATTTACGCCCCTACAACCCTCCTGTGCGAGTCCGACGAGGCACCCGGTGACCTCCTCCCTGGTCGCTACACCACCTCATCGTCCCACTCCCCTCCCGAAAGATAGACGTCGCTCGCCATCTTCCCAATCCCTACCGCTGCTGCATCCCCTACCCTAACATCCAACACCTACCGGAGCGGCATCGTTGCTCCTCCTCCTCTTCCCGATCTCCACCGCCTCTAGGTAAAACTAGAAAATAGGCGTGCCCATTGGCACGCCTGTTATTTTATAACCCATGCTTATTGTTTAATGGGTTTTAAATTTATAATGTTGATGAAGTTTTTGATCAAACCAATCCATTGACACAAATGGTTCATGGGCGAAAAGTGAGTTGTTTAGGTCCTGGAGGATTGACGGGGAGAAAATACTGGGTCGATGCTAGTTGTCTAATACCGATGAATGATTTTTAAATCTTATTTTTGTTTTTTTTCTTTTTTTCAAGTCTGCTTCCTCGTCTGTCTTAGTGAAATTCTCTCTATATATATGTAGATGGTTCTGTCCATCTGAACTACGTTGCCATGCTCACCACCAAATAATTTTGAACATACCATCACTCTACTTAATTATCTATACCGTTGCACTATTTCCTGATCTTAGCGTTGCGTATGATAGATGATCATCGTCCATAAACTAATTTTATCTATGATCATGTTGAAAATTTCCTTGAAAATAGTTCAATTTCCATATAAAAATATATATTACACGACTACACTTTAGAATATTGTTTTGTACTTTTTAGAACATGGTCCAGTATAAATCTTTTTATATGCTTTTATTATTGCTTACGCCACAGCACTTGGCTCCCATGTAGTATCTCGAGGTAGATTAGGCCCACGCTAGTTGCACGGCCCAACGGGGAGCCTGAGGCGCACAATTGCACGAGTGTGTACGCACGGAAAAATGAAGCATCGAGGAGGGCGTCGCGCGAACTCGTGACGGGCTCAAGGACACGTGTCAACCAAAGGGGGACGAATCGACCAATCAGCTTGCAGGAACGCCTGCCAGCTTTAGGTGGTGTTTGGTTGGAGGGACTAATCCATAAGTCCCTTCAAATTAGTCCCTTTTAGCCTCTAAAATACCAAACTGTAGGGACTAAAAGAGACAAACAGTATAGGCCCATAAGTCGCTGGGGAGGAGCTTATACGGTCTAAAAGCCTATAGCAAAGCGGTCCCAACCCTATCCTGTCGCTCTCACTTCACTCTCTCTCCTGTACTACTCGGCTACTCCGCTCCCCCCATCCGGCACAAGGCGCAAGCTCAGGCTGCCGCCGACGCCCAGCGCAAGCTCCCGCGGCCGCCGCCTCCGCGAGCTCCAGCGGCGGCCGCCGCCGCCGCGTGTGAGCTCACGCAGCCACCGCCTCTGCCGTGAGCAAGGCCGCCACGCGCCAGCTCACTCCGCCGACGCCGCTGCGCGCAAGCTCACGCCGCTGCCCCCACGCTAGCCGCTGTATTTGTGCAATACATGTTTATTAAAAAGTACCTATGAATACCTACTAAACATCTCAATTAATGTGGTTTTAGTCCTATTTAGTCCCTTCAACCAAACATGCTAGGACTAAAAAAGACTAATATTTTAGTCCTAGACTAATCTTTAGTCTAGGACTAATGTATCCAAACACCCCCTTAGAAGATTAGATGGGAAGAGAGGCAAAGCCCATAATGATATAGCGATACTACTGTTGATCAAACCTAATGGGCCACCATTTTGTGTCAAGGTTTGACGCATCAAATCATGGGCCGGCCTATAAAGAAGGGCTGACAACTTCAATTTAATCAGGCACGTCACTAACCAGGGTGACCACAAGAAAGAGCCGCGTTTCTGTTGACCAAACTATTTCATTTGCGGTGTAAAAAATAAAAAACTATTTCATTTGCATCTAAAAAAATGAATCTGCAGTAGACTGAACATCATTGCTATTCAGTTATGACGACAATGAAAGCAAATTTTAGGACAATGGATTTTTTTTTTAATATTCGGGACAATGGATAAAACCATAATCCCAACTAAGGCTGAGTTAGAATGTACGCATAGATTTTAGTTATTAATACGTTTTCTACCAGCACACTTCTCAAACTACTAAATTTATTAATATGATTCTTTCAAAAAAGTTATATATATAAATTTATTAGAAGTTCAAATAAATATAATTTTTAAGTTTACAGTAATTAATACTCCCTCTGTTTTATATTATAAGACTTCTAGCATTACACAAATTCATATAAATATTAACATCTATACGAATGTGGGCAATGCTAGAAAGCTTTATAATATGAAACGGAGGAAGTACTCACTTGATCATATGCTAAATATTAACATCTGTACGAATGTGGACAATGCTAGAAAGCCTTATAATATGAAACGGAGGAAGTACTCACTTGATCATATGCTAGTGCGTGTAAATGTTCAAGTAAATAGCTAATGTCTAAAGCTCAATTGAACGCAGCCTAAGCCCCCTTCCTTTTGGATTATTGGGTGAGATTATTTTTGCCACATTTCCAAAAGCATAATTCTTTATCTAAACACACAATACAGACGCAAACGGTCATCTCCGGGCGGCACAACTCGAGCAGCGGTGGGGGAGGGCGGTGGATCGCCGTGGTGCAGCGCAGAGGATGGCGCTCACCTCCGCATGACACCACGTCATCCTCACAGCTCGCCGGGCGCCTGACGCCGTTGCCTCTCCTGCTCGTCGCCGGTTTGTGGTTGTGCCGCTAGATCCGAAAAATGTGGATGGGGAGGAGGTGGACGGTTTCTACAGAGGTTAATATAACTAGCAGATAGAGTTGATGATAAACGAATTACTATCTGGGATTGAGGTGGGTTACCAGGAGTGGAGGGCGCAGGTGCGTGTGTGTATATATAAACATGCACACTCACTCCTTGTGAACTTAACTTATCTTATAAGCACCTCAAAGACTAAGCCAACTTATCGTTAGATTGACACAGTCATCTCAAGCGTTTCGCTATCGACCGGTACATAGCCTACAACTGGAAAGAACCCTCTCCAAAGCCATGATTGAAGCCTTTCTTATGTATCTGCAAAAACACAAAAAAAAATTGCTAGAAATTTGCATGTATATTTCAGGCGTAAATGAAATTACATACCATCAAGCATTTTTTTCCTAAGACATAATATATATAAGCTAACACACCATTTATTTTGCGAGGATCTGTCTCTTATATTGTTTTCAAAATAATATATATAATGGGAGAAAAGAATTGCATGAGCGACCTCTGAATTTATATTTCTTAACTGAAAGTGCAGAAATGTCCGTATATCATTGTTGTCAACCACACTTTTGCTGTCAATAAATTAAAAAGGCAGTACACCAGTGATGTACATGAGAAGGCATAATACATTTTGAGAATGAAGGTTATGAAACGCTTCTCTTATTCACGCATAAACGATGTACAGGGGCAGGTCCTTGTACGGGCATGTTGTTATGCTTCTTCAGATTTATAGATACTTTCTGATGAAGTACAGAATATTGCAGTAGCTGTATGCAACCAACTGTATAAAAAGTTTATTTTGCCGCAATAAAAAGCACCAGGATCCAATAGTACGGGAGAGGATTATAATACATCGAGGGGATGTCCACTCGTATAGCTTTTTCTCTCAAAATTAATGTAGATAGTTGTAAAAATAATTTTCAAAAAATTGGCAATATAGAGTATAGTAACATGTGCCACTTCACCACAACATATGCAATACTATTCATATGTTGGGTTGTCTTTTTTATTTTTCAACGTGTGAGTTAAGTTTTAACTTGATTTTTTTTGAGTAGTTTGTGTGTGTGTGGAGAGAGAGAGAGAGAGAGAGTTTGAATGTTGTTTTTTTTTAGAATTTTTAACAATTATTTGGGTGACATTTGAACAAATAAGGAAACATCTCCTCGAAAGTTTCAAATACTTAATCCAATAGTGCACCCTAACTTTAACTGTCCAAAATAGCAGCTCCTTCCATCCAAAATGGGTGTAATGGATGTTAGAATCTTTTGGAAAGATTAATGATGTAGAGAAAAAAATAGTATCCACTTATTAAAAGAGGGGTGGTTGAGAATGGGAGGACGATTGAGGTAAGATGAGAAAGAAATTGAATAATGGGTGATTGATGGGATAATACCCTAATTTTATTATATCTGTGGACAAATTATGACCTCCAAAATCTACTATATTTGTGGACTTAGGGAGTAGGTTTAAAATGAAAGCTAATACAGTATTCACTCCGTCCCAAAATATAACAACTTCTCCACATGAATTCTCTTATCAACCAATCATAATTCTTTTCTATTTAATTTTCTAACCTACTTTTTCTTTCTCTTGTCAACTAATCAGAAACTTCTCCTATTTCATTTCATATACTTTCTTAATATTTGTGTCCAATAAAAAAGTAGGAGAAAGTATAAAAGAGTTCAGAATTTGCATAATACCAATTGTGAAGAAGCAGTCATATGCTTTAGCACTGTTCAACTTTTTTTTCCCTAACCGTAGCACTGTTAATTTTCACCATATCTTAGTCCAACATGCCATGCATCTTGGGAAGGTCAGAATTCAGATGTGTCAAATACAGAAATTTGACATGTCAGTCCAAGTGGTGGATGAATAGCATCATGGGACAGAGACACCTTTGGAAGAAAATGAAATAATGATACTTGTAATTATTTGGTTCGACTTGACAGATGCTGGCCATCGACAGAACTTGACAACAGACAAATATTCCAATGGAACAGAAGAAGCATCGGTCCATATTCCAATAAATCAGAATAAAATAATTAATAATGAATTAATTTATGGTAGTAGAAAATTAGGGAGATACTAGTACTTAATTATGAGACCACAATTTTTCATGCTCCATACGTCCTGTCCTTGAATTTATCTCTATTTCTAACAAAGAAATCTAATGTGATGAACAGAAGTTACAAGTTACAGAACGAGGTTGGAATATTGAATGAGTGCAGCGGCGAAAAAGGACTGCAAAAAAGGCACTGAAGAAAAAAAAATCCCCCTCTTGTGAGCATCTCTAGCTAAACGAATTCACGAACTAAAGAAAAAGAATTATTTTCTTCTCTTAATTCGCACTTACCAAGAAGGCAAGAACCCGCTAATTAATCGCGCACGCATCTCTCAATTCTCATGGAGAATTACAAGGTGAGATCCAAGCTCACATTCTCCCGGTTAATCTCTGCCAGGTCTCCCAGGCGGCGGCGCTCGTGGTGATGCGGCGAAGACGACGACGCCGACGACGACGAGGACGACGACCGCGACAGCCGCGAGCCGGGTTGCACCACCGCGGCGGCGCCGCCGCCTACCCCGTTCCCTCTCCTTACCTCCGCCATTGCGTCCTCCTCCTCGCGTCCTCTGGCCAGCGACAGCGGCGGCTGCCGTTCTTGGCGCGCCAGCGGCGCGGCGGCCGCCGCCACGGCGATGGCGGCGGCGGGGACACGCCACAGCGCAGCGGCGGCGGTCGGCACCACCGGGCTGCCGTTGATCGGGTGCGCGACGGAGCCTGGCGGCGCCGGGCCGTAGTACCTTGCCGCCACCATGGGCGCGGGGCCGCCGGGCGCGAGGTGGTGGTGGTTGGACCACGAGGGGTACGGCGGCGGCGGCGGCGGCGCCATGTGCGGCGGCGAGGGGCCGAAGCGGTGCGAGCCGTAGTAGCTGGCGTAGGCAGGGTAGGCCGGGTAGTGCGCGTGCATGGCCATGGCGCTCTGGAACTGCGCGCGCTTCGCGTGCTGCCGCTCCCGCTTGTGCGCGTTCTGGTGCCCGCCCAGCGCCTGCGACGTCGGGAAGTTGCGGCAGCAGTAGTGGCACTCGAACTTGCGCCCACCGCCGCCGCCGCCGCCGCCGCCTAATCCGGACGCGGTCACCTGCCCGGGAGCAGCGGCGGCGGCGGTGGTGCTCGCGGCGGTGACGACGTCGCTGTTGGCGGCGGAGACGACGCCGTCGGGCGGGAGCTCGAACCCGAACAGCCGGATGGACGACGCGGGGCTCGAGCCGGCCATCGCCGCCGGCCTCGGGCGCACGAACGGCAGCTGCGAGAACGACTCGATGCCCGCGGCCGCCGGCACGTCTCCTACGTGTTTCGCGTCGTGCTCGCTCATCGCCGGCCAGCCGGCCACCGCCTAGCTCGCCGGCAAGGTAGCTAGGGCAAGCTAGCTAGATAGCTACTGAACTACAGGAGATTAGCTCGCTAGCTAGGTAGCTTCAAGGTGATCTGATGGCCATGTGTGTTGGCAATGGTGGTGGTGGCTCTAGCTAAGAACAAATGGGTTGGGTTAAGTTCGGAGTGGGGGAGTGGAACGAACGGGACCAGTTTGGGGATGGTAGGGTTGACAACGAGTGTGTTTAATGCAGTGTGTGCAATTTCTCTTGGCTCTTATAATCTTGATGCGTTTTAAGCTTTGCATTTTGTGCTTTATATGTGTTTGGTGCATCTGTCATGGTACGATCAGGAAACTATGTTAAGTTTTGTTGGGTGCAGGTCTCTCTCTTGAATGTTGGCAAATAGATGATTGTGTAATGGAGAACGGGAACAAAAGGTCAAAAAAACAATGAAAAACGCGGTTGTAGTCACATTCGCATGGTTGGGGTCAAACTAAAACTTTTATCGAGATCAAAATTATTATCATAACCACACTTGAATCACATGCAAAATAAGAATTGTGATATAGCACATTTGCTATTGGGACAACACATGACATCAACTGTACACAATCTACACCGTCCCCTTTTCAACTCAACAGTGCAAATCGGCCGCTACCTTATCATGTATGCCTTTTCCTATTGGAACCAAGTACAATAATTTTGTTACAACGTCAAGAAAAATCTCGGTGTTCCATTTTAAATTTTGTAATGGTAGTGAGGCAATTAGTACTTAATTTGTTAGCACACTAGCCGCCACACAATAATTGGATTCGTGATAGGACACATACATACTCCTTGGGATTTCAACATATAAATATGTAACATGTTGCTAACCCTGTGTTTTGGATTCTTTATAATTTGCTATCCTTACGGAGAATGTAATTTTCGCTCTCATGACATATGACATCATCTGAGTCATTACTAAATATAGGTTAGAATGGTAAATTATATGCCGCTCATATGTTAAGGATATATAACATATTATCAAATGTCCCGTGGGTTTCCGATCCTAACACAAAAGGTGCAAACCAGCTACATAATATCATAACTAGCATGATGGCTCGCGCAGATTGCGCGGCTAGCATCATTATATTTTCTCTCATATAATAGTATATATGTTTTCTCATTATATTATTCAAATATATTAAAATGACAGCATAATTTTAAATTTGGCAATAACTTTACAAAACTACTAATGGGTAATATTCATATTGTATTTTATATACGTGTTAGTTATTAATTATTTTTAATATCAAATTTTAGTTATTTGTAAATTATATATATTCCTATATGTACTCTAGACTCATCATTTAATATTTCTTTTTTTTAATTCCGAATTTTCTATAAATTGTATTTCTATATAGACTCTATGATCTTCTTCCAATATTATTTTTTTTATTTCTAAATTTCTATTATTTCTAATTGTATTTCCATGTGGACTCTAAATTCATCTTTCAATATTCTTTAATTTTTAATTTCAAATTTCAGTTACTTCTAAATTGTATTACTATATTGACTTTAAACTCTTATTCCCATATTTTTCTTAATTTCGAATTTCAGTTACTTGTAAATTGTATCTTTATATGGACTATTAACTCTACTTTTAATTGTATTATGTTTATTCTAAATTTTAGTTAGTTTTAAATTCCTATATGGACTCTATACTCTACTTCTAATATTCCTTATTTTTTTAATTCCGAATTTCTATTTTTTTGCTTAATTGTATTTCTATATGGAATCTATACTCTACTTCTAATATTTCTTATCTTTAATTCCGAATTTCAGTTATTTCCTAATTGTATTTATATATGGACTCTATACTCTACTTCTAATATTCCTTATTTTTAATTCCGAATTTCAGTTATTTCCTAATTGTATTTATATATGGACTCTATACTCTACTTCTAATATTCCTTATTTTTAATTCCGAATTTCAGTTATTTCCTAATTGTATTTCTATATGGACTCTGTACTCTACTTCTAATATTCCTTATTTTTAATTCTCTATACTCTACTTCTAATATTCCTTATTTTTAATTCCGAATTTCAGTTATTTCCTAATTGTATTTCTATATGGACTCTAGTCTCCTCTTCTAATATTTCTTATTTTTTAATTCCGAACCTATTTTTAAATTGTATTTCTATATGTACTCTGTTTTTTCTTTTTCTCCGATTAATGTGAGAATTTCTAGGCCATGAGAACGAACGTGGGGGCTCCTTTTTCTATTCTTTTAATAAATAATAGATGTGCACATTGCTCATGTCTTGAAGACACGAAAGGCAATTCAACTATGTTTTCAAAAGAAATGCAATTAGTATTATATTCTTCTGATGGTGATGTTTGGAAAACTTCAACACAAAATTTGGATTTTGACACAACGAAAAGCTACTTGCTGTTTGGACTTATGAATTAGTGGTGGGACAAAATAAGAAATTAAGAAAAGAATAGGGACTTGATTTCCACATATCAGTAGTGCTGATGGACAATAATCTTGAGTTCTTGATTTTGATTGAAGATAACGAGAATGAAGGCTAGGATTTGGTCGATAACCAGGGAAGCTAGAGCCTAGAGCATGTGAACTAACTTAATATTTTGGTCCAAAACCTATTGTATTCTCAATCCAGTGGACTCACTGAGAGAAAACTGAAGAACTATGTGCAAGTTAAGTGAAAACCGAATCCATATTCTGCAGTTTTGTGATGCGTACGGATCAATTACATCAAAAGAGAACCAACTCAACTACACTAGCTACCAGTGCTGTTCAACTAGATGTTGTTAGTTCTTCAACTGAAAACGAACTAGCATGCCGGCATGTTATTGTTAGTGGTTGTGGCACAAGACATGCATGCCGGGAACGTTAGTAGTTGTGGCACAAGAGACCTAAAGCTAAGATAAATGGGATCCGTACCATTTAAATCCTCTTGGTATATGCGATTATCAGGCTATTAAATACCGTTCGCGAACTGTTGCATCACAGCCGGACGATCGTACGTCTAGCTAGCAGTGCAGGCATTAGCTACTCTCACCAGCCGGCCGCGAAGGCAACAGCCTGATTGACGACGACGATGGATCGAACGCGAAAAGCACACTTTCCCATTTAAATGGCGACCTGCTTTAAATTCCTTCACGAAAAATGGCCACAACCATGCACGAAAAGAACTGAAGCTTTTCGCAGTTTTGCCGCTGTTATTTTCGTGGCATAAATAAATAGACAACGTAGTTAAAGGTAGCTACATTTTATTTTATGATGGAGAAGAATGAGGTGGTTCTTAAATGGCATATATGTATAGCGGAAACCATTCTTAATTCTCGAGGAGACATTTTCTCGTTGGTTGCATATCACTAAAATAGTTATAAAAAAGATGAAAAAAATTAGCAAGATAAATTAATATATGATAGACCACTATATAGATATGCAAGATCAAATTTCTACAAGCTCTAATAACGAAAAAAACAAATTTGACTACATTAACTAGCTATATTTAAATTTGTTTTTTATAATTTATAGAAGTTGAATTTTAACTTGCATATTTGTGAAGTGATATATCACATATTAATCTCTTCTTAAGTTTTAAATTTTTTTTAAAACTATTTGGATAGCATGTAAACAACAAGATGTTTCTTTTAGAGTTTAGAATCCAACCCCACCGTAGGTAGCTAGCTCAGTTTGTTTGTATCGATGGGCTTAGTAATTAGCCGGGGATTGCTCCTGCGAGACGGGGCAAAGTATCGATCTGGGATCCGCCCAAAGTGGGTGCACGCCGCCGTCAGCGGGTCCAAGTCGATCGGGTCGGCGTCGAGGAGGCCGACTCGTGAGGTGTCTTCGCCATCGCAGCGGATACCGGCGATCCTGGCCGAAGTGGACGGCACTGCACGGCACCACGCCCAGGCGCTCACTCATCGATCGACAGGTAACTGTCAAAAACTCCAACCTGCTTCTCATCCTGCTGCTTACTGATCGATGCATGGGTCGATCGATGTGTACGAGTACGCGCCACATCGCTTTGGCCCTAAATTTTCAGGTGGTTGAATGAATCGGTTGGCGAAGACGATGGCATCAAAGGCAGAACTACTTCTGTCTTGAAAAGAATATGTTCCCGGTTATACATCTCGACAAGTATAGATATAGTACTTCATCTGTCCCACTACGAATCTAGACTGGATAGGCAGCTATATATATCTAGCTAAATTCGTAGTTCTTGGATATGTTACATCTATACTTTGACGGAAGGAATAGTAACTACCACACCGGCCGGCCAGCCGCAGGAGAAGACGTCGTCGCTGCAGAATCCTCCTGAGATTCTGATGGAATAATTTCGTACACAGTTCAAGATTGTTCATATATACAGTACGTGCAGTGCAAACGGTTCAAGCTAGCTGCTGCCTTTGATGGAAGTGAACTTACATATGTGGTTGGTCGTTGGTAAGCTGTTGCCTTCTTCTACTACTACTCCAGCTGCCGTCAGTCTCACTCAGTCCTGTACATTCATCTGGCGGGCAGCACAGGCTGTAACAACATAAATAGTCAAGCACGGAAGTAATTGAACCGGCGAAAATATTGCGACCGATGTTGAAGATTGTCTCCATTAACAAACCGGCTAAGTACATACTATACCGGCCGTATGAAATAATGAAAGTCCTGACCTATTTGTAGTAGGAAAATAACATGAGCTGCAAGCTTTTAAGGGAAGTGGGAGTACACATACCTTAAACTTCTTTTATTATCCTACAGTATAAAACACTGCACAAAGCCGACCAGAGTGCTAGCTTTTGCATATTGCAGGTAGTACGAACCAATTGTTTTCAGATGAAAACAACCACTCAATATACATCTCTACAGTGTTTTGCAGCGTTTGCAACATCTCAATCGCTTTAATTGGGACACCACTCCAACTGGCCTGTAGGCATAGTAGCATACACCTGAAAGTTTTACATTTTAACCCTCTTTAAAAACATAATTTTGTTATAAACCTCAATTAAGGATACAGACCCCTCTAGAGGCTCATCTGTGCCGAGGTTAAATTAATGTCTTTGCGCCAAATAAGTTGGCGCCAAAATCCAGCCCTTGAAGCTAGTGGGTTTAGGTCACCTGCGAAACAACTTTCCTTTCTCTTCCCATCTCTCTTTGAATTGTTTGCTGTCTAATTTTGAGAAAACTGACAAATCAATGTGTCCTGTTCATTTTTGCTATTTTTTTTATAATTACACAGTATAACGCAGACACTCACAATACATCATCCCTCTGAACGCACGCACGCAAACCCTACCCCTATGAGTATCTTCGAAGACTGGACCGGCAAATCCATCTTGGAGATCAGGTACATCGCCTACCATTAAAAGCATAAAGCCATTCAATTCTAGAAAATTCTCCCATAGGGAGTCGAACCTAGTACTTAAGGTGCTACCGAGGCTCTTTTAATCACTAGGCTGCATGCTTTTTCGCCTAATTTGATCTTATTGGTAGAATACTTAATCTAAGAAGAGGATGTGGTTCCCTCCCTCCTCCATGCCCTTGTTCCAATTATCTGCGGCTAAATTTTGAAAAAGAGTTGACAAATCAATGTATTATAATTCATTTATGATAATTTATTTTTATTTATAGGGGTAAGACTTGAATTTGGGATAATATAGTAAGAAGTCAGTGAAAGAGGCTGGCACCATGGAACTGGTGCCAGGGCTCAATCCCAGAGAGTTTCGCATTGAGATGTCTAACATCGGTGCCAATCGTCGAGAGTTAGGTACATTTCTGTAATAAGTTTTTTAATACATCTGCATATGAAATATGTTTTTGAAAAAAAATGTCCAGTATAGAGCACAGCAACAAAGAATCAAATGTGTACTACTACTCTATGCCGTCGTATCGTACTACTCTCTCTGTCCCAAAATAAGCGCAGCCATGCGTATCCATATCTAACTTTGATCGTCTGTCTTATTTGAATTTTTTTTATAATTAGTATTTTATTGTTATTAGATTATAAAACATAAATAGTACTTTATGTGACTGATGCTTTTTAGATTTTTCAAAAGAAAATTAAATAAGACGAACGGTTAAAGTTGGACACGAAAACTCATGGCTACGCTTATTTTGAGACGGAGGGAGTAATTGAGATTCAGTGACACTGTTTCCTCTCCTTTTTGCGACACAGCCATTCATATCCTTGGCGTGAACGAGCAAAGCATGGCTTCTGAATTTGTCAGTAGTTTATAGTGCAACAACGTCCTTCATCTGGATCTGATCCCTGAACCCAATCAATCATACTCTCACGCCCCCGTAGTACATGCCACCACTGTGGTCTAGGAGTACTGTTCATACTTTACTACTCCAGCTTATAATTATCATGCAGTTCATGATCAGTTCAAAGACAGGACGTGTGTACAGGTACAGCAACAGTGGCGAGATTTTAGCCGGAGAAAGCTGTTGCCATCGACCATGGATGGATCGTGGACGTAACGAGAGAACACAAACACACACACACACACGCGAGCTGCTAGCTGCTGCTGCTAGGATCGACGATCGAATGGTAGGGATCGAGCACTAACTGAGGTAGGTGAATCAGGTTTAAGGATTCACATGAGCGTTGCTGCCGCCATAACTGTCCATTCTCCTCTGTAGATGCACGGTCCCGTTCGTCGTCCTGTGGCCGTCAGCGACACCGGCATGGCGCATTCAAGGCCTAAAGCATGCATGGTGCTAGCTGAGGGAGCTAGCTACCACAGCTAGAATTCGATCGCATAAATGTTCAGGAAATGATCCAGTGGACCAGTGGTTGGGGACAAAGCATATGCATATACTAGCAGCTGCACTTGTCTAGCTCTACCTGCCCTCATCTTAGTTTCGTTCCCATTAGTTAATTATTAGATTCGTTTATCAATATTCAGATTAGTTCGGGTAGCAATGGGCCCTGGTGTTTTTCTGGGACCATATATATTCCAAACCCCAATCAACTGAATGCTGAAACTGGCTCAATGGCGCCAAGCCGATTCTAATTTGTGAACACAGTAGTATGCACATATCACATGCTAAAATTTTGGCATGCAATTGGGTAAATTAGCCTTCAAACATAGCAGTGCTAACTGGGATGGATTTTACTTTCAAGAGGGTGTTCTCTCATTTTTTTACATGTCATTTAAATAGTTATATATATTTTTAAAAAATAACAAATAGATTAATATGTAATATATCACTCGATAAACATGCAATTTAAAATTTCACATCTGCAAGTTGCAATAAATAAACAAGTTAAACTATTGCAACTTGTAGAAATTAAATTTGACTTTTTTTTTTGAAGTGATCGGTCACTATTAATCTATTTCGTCGATTTCTTTTATAACTATTTTAATGATATGTAAACAATGAGGGACTGGTTGCTTGAAAGTTTAAAATAGTTTCTCCTATGCTAGCTCATCCAAGGTGGTTGGAGAATGTTTTGTCTTTCTTGTCTTAAAAAAATATTAGGTAGTACTCCCTCCGTCCCATAATATAAGGGATTTTGAGTTTTTGGTTGAACTGTTTGACCACTCGTCTTATTTAAAAAATTTGTGCAAATATAAAAAACGAAAAGTTGTGCTTAAAGTACTTTAGATAATAAAGTAAGTAAAAAAATAAATAATAATTCCAAAATTTTTTAAATAAGACGAGTGGTCAAACAGTTCAAACAAAAACTCAAAATCCCTTATATTATGTGACGGAGGGAGTAGAATTTAACGTGGATCCTATTTAGCACAGCTGTGTCTTCAACACACACTTTGTTTATGAAAAAAAACCTTTTATTGAAAAGTTAATTTTCATCTGAAAATTTCCATCTTAGACTTTAATTTGGCATGGGTTTTATAGGCCAAAAGTGTATGCAGCGATCACGACTGGGATAATTAGCCATCTAAAATTGATTGTTCTAGTCAAATTCTGCATACCCATGATTGCAATTCCTATACATCAACGAATACCAGAAGTAGTAGTTCCAAGAAAGACAATCTGAGATCTACTAGCTAACTCTCGATCACGTGCAGCGGTTGCCTAAAAAGCCTAGCAGTTGAGACAGCCACAACTGCAAGGACCTTAATTATCGTCGTAGCTACCTGCATATGCAAAGCTGATGGATACGTAAGCGCGACCTGCAGAATGCAGATACGTTGGCGCCTGCCTCATCATCATCATCAGCAATTAATCAGCTCGCCTATTTGTGGCAAGCTCGGATGGTCAGAGATCGGTCGAGTGGTACACGCACGCGGCACGCATGTACGAACGGCCCCTCCTTGCCTTCAAAGCGATGGCTCCATGGCACCCGTCCACGACACGAGCTCGATCAGCTCGCCCCCATGCAGGTCGCGGATGGCGACCTTGATATCACCGGTGCTCGGAATTAATCGTTCAACCTCCCGCTATAATGTTACTACTATTACCGTTACTGATATGTGATCGATCCCACTATTCGAATACCCTATATGTTAGTGTGTATAATGGTAGTATTATAGTAGAGGATATGAACCCCTCTCCTGTGACCCTGCCTCCGGTTACCTCCTCCATCTATCTCTCCCTCCATGCACGCACGGCACGATCGATCGATGAACTCGAGATCTTCTGATCTCACCGGTGAATGCACTGGTCCCGGCGAAGAAAAGTCTCGAGCTTTTGAGATTGTGTTAATCTCCCTCGATCGCATTGTATCCTCATCGGATCTCTGAGCAGCCAATCGGAAGCATGGGGGAATCGGGACGCATCTATATACACGAATAATACGTACGGTCGATGTACCGGCACGCTTTGAATTGAATTTTGGCTTTGCTAATTTAACTGAAGTCGTAGATTCGAGTGATATATGCACATACACGTACGAATATACGATCGAGCGTGCATGTGATCGTAATTGTAACCTGGTCCTCCCGTTTTTATGGCAATGGCCAGGTTTGCATTTTTTGTGCCATTCATTGCGCTGGTGGCTGCCATCGATCGATCGGATCGAACGAATGCGAGTCCATCATGTGTACTACTGTGATTTTGCTTCCCCTCGATCTGTCCGGTCTCTCTCTAGCGATTTTTTTTCGCGAACACGTAAAAGTGAAGTGTTGTACGTCAATATATTAGAAGAAAATTAAAGAATTTTGTTCCATGATGCAATCAGCCAGATTAGCCTATACCAAGAAAAGAGAAAAAAAAACACAACCAAGAAAAATGAAATAGACTACTACAATGGCTAAAAGCAACTCCAATCAGCTAGGAGGGGGTCAGAGCCACATTACGCTCCCATAAAATCAAAAAAAGCTTCTCTCTCGCGATGGTTCAGGCCCAACCGCGCCATTCAAATCAACGGATCGATGCGCGTACGGACGTGTCCGTCCATCCATCGGTTGGTCGGGGTAGGAGCATGTTATGAAAATAGATACACAACGGAGACACGAATTTTACGTGAAAAACCCTTGCGGGAAAAAACCACGGGCGCCGACCGGCAATGATCACTATAGAGGAGATGATTACAAACGTAGGGGAATCACAATGGGAACGTCACCCCTTCCCGTACGGCTTAAAAGAGTATATATAGGGGATAATAGAAGGACACCTAATAGGAACTACTAGGAAACTAATCCGAATATATTGTGGGCCCAAAATTCGGATCACATATTTAACAATCTCCACCTTGAGACGAATTTCCTCTTGTAGCGTAAAAACATCAATCACCAAAAATACCCCATGTAGGTAAAATTACCGCGCGCCAAATAGTCTCTAGAACTATACTGTAACACCAACCAAGCTTGATCAAAGCTCAAACTTAGTAGTAGGAACTGGCTTTGTCATTATATCAGCTGGGTTATTATGAGTACTTATCTTGCATACTTTGACATCACCTTCAGCAATCACACCTCGAATAAAATGATATCTCACATCAATGTGCTTTGTTGTCTCATGGAACATCTCATCTTTTGTAAGGCATATTGCACTTTGACTATCACAAAATATATTAATGTAAGACGTAACTCCACAAAGCTTAGTGTACAAACCTCTAAGCCAAATAGCTTCTTTACAAGCTTCAGAAATAGCCATATACTCTGCTTCAGTAGTAGATAAGGCAACATTTGCTTGTAAACTTGCCTTCCAACTAACAGCACATCCTCTAATAGTGAAAACATAACCTGTGAGCGATCTTCTCCTATCCAAATCTCCAGCAAAATCTGAATGCACATAACCAACAAGTCCATCTCTAGATCTCCCAAACTGCAAACAAGCACTAGATGTACCACGTAGGTATCTGAAAATCCATTGAACAGCTTTCCAATGCTCTTTGCCAGGATTAGCCATATATCTACTGACAACACTCAGCATGTGATAAGTCAGGACGAGAACATACCATGGCATACATAAGTGAACCAACTGCACTTGAATAAGGAACTCTAGACATGTACTCAATATCATAATCTGACTGTGGACATAAATCTGAAGATAATCTGAAATGTGCAGCTAAAGGAGTACTCACTGGTTTTGCATCATGCATATTGAAACGACAAAGAACTTTTTCAATATAACCTTTCTGAATAAGATATAACTTGCCAGAATGTCTTTCTCTAGTAATTTCCATACCGAGAATTTTCTTCGGTGCACCCAAATCCTTCATCTCAAATTCACTACTCAATTGTGCCTTCAACTTTGCTATCTCTGATTTGTCTTTTGCAGCAATCAACATATAATCGACATAAAGAAGCAAATATGTAGCTGAACCATCAACAACTTTGAGATAAACGCAGCTATCATAATTGGATCTTCTAAACTTCCGAGAAAGTATGAAAGAGTCAAATCTCTTATACCACTGTCTGAGTGACTGCTTCAACCCATAAAGAGATTTCTTCAACATACAGACTAGATTCTCTTTTCCAGGAACAACAAAACCTTCAGGTTGCTCCATATAAATGTCCTCTTCTAACTCCTCATGTAAAAATGCAGTCTTAACATCCATTTGCTCTAGTTCATAATCATGCATTGCAACAATACTGAGTAAAGTGCGAATTGAACTATGCTTCACAACAGGGGAAAAGACATCATTGAAATCAATACCTGGAATCTGGCTATAACCTTTAGCAACTAACCTTGCTTTGTATCTTGCCTCGTCACTTGGAGATATACCTTCCTTTCTTTTGAAGATCCACTTGCAACGGATAGGTTTCTTCTCCTTTGGCAACTTCACCAGTTACCAAGTATGATTCTTTTCAAGTGACTCCATCTCATCATACATAGCAGTTATCCATCTATTGCAATCATCAGAAACAATAGCCTCAGAATATGTAGAATGTTCTGCATTACCTTCAATTTCTTCTGCCACACTCAAAGCATAAGCAACTATGTTCGCTTCTTCGATATATCTTTGAGGAGGTCTAGTATTTCTTTTGGGCTTATCTTTTGCAACAAAATGTTTTGGAGACTGCTGAACGATAGAAGAATCTGAATCTTCAATAACAGGTGCATCTTGGTTAATAGCAACATTTTCTTTTTCTGGTGCATACCCTGAACTGATCAAGTGCTCCACCTACACATTTGCTTTTTCCTGACTCTTAACAGGAACATTAGTAGAAGGTTTCTCATGTAACATAACTGATTTATGGAAGACAACATTTCTACTAATCACAACCTTTTTGGTTTCAGGACACCATAACTTATAGCCTTTCACACCAGACGGATAACCAAGAAAAATGCACTTAATAGCTCTAGGCTCCAATTTACCATTATCAACATGAGCATAAGCAGTACAACAAAATACTTTTAAGTCTGAATAATTTGCTGGGGAACCAGACCATAACTCAATTGGAATCTTCTTATCAATGGCATAACTGAGTGATTGGTTGATAAGATAACAAGCAGTGGAAACTGTCGACGGGTGATACCCGTAGACCGGATATAGAGGGTATTGGGGTACGTTGATGCAAGGGTCTACATAGTACGACATCAAGCAAACAGAAGACGAAGATTATACTGGTTCAGGCCCCTTGACAGGTAATAGCCCTAATCCAGTTGGTATGGGATTATATGATGGAAATCACAGGTTACAAAGGGAACGATGGAACTCGATGAAACCGGCGAGATCGTAACCGAGTTGATTCAACTAGACCTCCTGGTGATTTGGCTCCCATGGGCTTCGACTTCGTAGGCTGTGGTGGTGGCGTTGGCTGTAAGATTCGATCCCCTCGGGTCCTCCTAGGTGGTCCCTTTTATATCGCGGGTCAAACGATCTCCAAGTAGGACTCGGAGACGTCAAACCGCACACGATACGTTGAGAACCCAGCCTTGTCTGAGTAGGTCTCTTTTCGTCTGCCAATTCCGTGAAGGATTTCCTTAACACATACGAAGAATGTCCCTATACATGCAGGCATGCCATACCGATATATGACGTATATCGAAGGGTAAAGGGTATGCCTATCCCGTAACCCTGACAGTAGCCCCCGACTTCTGCTTAAATGAACTCATGTGACCAATCGCGACTTCTGATGTCGAAACTGATGTCGTTCTCGGTGCGGGGACCGTAGAGACGGGACATAATCGAGAACACCATGTGAAGCCCAACGGTCATGAGTGAATTTAAAGTGAAGTCCGAAAACCCGCCGCGCGTAACTGATCCAGAAATTTCCGGCGGGCATCTCTCTCCTTTCCTTGAAATTCGCGCCGTGCGAAGTGCGTCTATTTAAGAGGATTTTGAGGATCCATTTTGAAGTCCGCCCGTTGTGAAAAAAGCTCTCCAGCCTCCAGGCGTTCCTTGTCTCCTCCGCTCCTGCAAAGCCCTAGATTGTTCATCTCAGCCCCTTCTCCGGCGATCTCCGGCGGCGATGGATCTCGGCAAGTCTACCTCCACCAGCGCGTCGCTTAAGAAGCTACAGGAGGATGGCGCCCTCCCCGGCCGCGGAGCCATGGAGAGGGAACCAGGTGGTACTAAACCTGAACCTGTCCTGGGCCGTATAGTTGCGATCGAGGACTATATTCTCTGTGGCTTTCTTCCTCCGCCTTCTGAGTTTCTTCTCTTGGTCTTGAATTTCCACGGCCTTTCTGTGCTCCATTTGAACCCCAATTCCATTGCCTTCCTCAGCATCTTTTCACATTTTTGTGAGGCCTACATTGGGGTAGAGCCGTTTCTCGACCTCTTTTGCTTCTACTACGAGTTGCGTTGGATGGAATCTACCAGGGTATCTGGATGTGTGGGTTTCCGACTTCGAGATGGCCTGAAGTCGCGATATATCCCCTTCCAGTGCCCTTCTTCTCGTAGCAAGTGGCGGGCGAGGTGGCTCTATCTTCAGATAGAGGATTCAGATCCGATCTTTGTCGTTCCTGAGGAACAACCAGACAAAATCCCATCTTGGACCGCAAAACCCGTTCAGTCATTCATCGATGCCATCGATGACCTCCGAGCGCGAGGTTTGTTGGGGTATGAAGTCGCTATCGACTTCATTAGTAGGCGGATCCAGCCGCTCCAGGCTCGCGCCCACCCAGCCTTTGACTACTCTGGGCCGGAGGACGCGACCTGGGTTTCTCCTCGGGGTATTTTCCTTGTGTTTAATTTGATCCCCTTCTGTGCATGTTCTCCCTAATTTATCGAATTCTGTTCTCGAACTGCAGGCTTGAGTGACGCCACCGTGGAGCGCCACGTCGGCCAATTGATGATCAGCGGCCCGACAACGGCAAGCGACGTCCCCATGCCCCTTTGTGATAAGGAGGCGACCGAGCGCGAAGCCGCAATCAACGTGAGTGTACTCGGTAACCTCGCTATTTTTGCTTCCTGGGTCGGAAAATGATTTCATGCGGTGTAGGCTCTCCCTCTGACTGATGTTATTGGACCGCTCGCGTACCACCAGGCGGCGGCCTCACTGAAGGAGAGCGTCGCTCGGGAGACGCCCGACGTGGCCGTCGCCGCTGCTGCCACGACTAGTGGCAGCCGTGTCCCGAAAACGGGAAGGACATTCACGTCCATTCTCGGCAGCCGCCGGAGAGCATCCTCCCCACCGGTAAGTCCCTTGGTTCGTTAATCTCGTATTCAAGAGATGTCACCCTCAACTCGCGTTTGATTTACCCAGGCCATGGACGCGTCTTCGCCACATCCGCGGCGGAGGAAGCTGGTGACGCTAGGCGAGAAGTAAGTAAGCGGAAGTCGAGATCCTCTCCTCGTTTATCTTCTGGCGGTTTGATTTGACGATCTTCTGCAGGTCGGCGCAGGCAAGGGCGGCGCAGGCGAGAGCAGTGCAGGACAAGTCCGAAGGGGCCTCCGGAGCGTCTCTTGCGGCAACCTCAACCGATGTTGTTGTCGCGCCAAAGAGCCGTGAAGCGACGCCAAGCGGTCCGTCCAGTGCCCTCGGACCTACTCGCGGGCCATCTGCCAATGTCCTCACCTGGGAGGAGCTCCAAGCTGAGATGCAACGCATCCTCGAGGCTGGCGCTCGCGGCGTGAGTCGCGAGATCGAGGAGGCGAAGATAGCGGCAGCGTCGTCGGCGAACGAGCGTGCCGACAAGCTGGAACACGACCCAGCGGAGGTTTGCGAGGACCTCCAGAAGATGAGGGAGCTGGTGGCCGGTAACGAGCGGCAACGGTGGGGACTCGAGGACCGGATGTCGGAACTTGAGAACAACCTGTCGGAGATCCGTGGGTCGCTGCGGGTCACCTACACCGGTCTTCATCAGCTCGCCGGGGAGTGTGGCGTCACGACAACCATCCCAGCAAACCCCGACGAGTTCTCATTGACGTCCTCACTTGCGGAACTGGCTACGGCGATGGGGGCGATACCCTCCAAGCATGCGGCCAGGATCGTGGAGGAGGCGTCAAACGGGATTTACACCGGGGCCTGTCACGTCCTGGCGTGTGTCCGACTGGCGCACCCCGAACTCGATCTTCGGCAGATCTTGGACCGGGGGGCCACCAACGACGCTCGTAAGGGCGTGATGGAGGAGGTTGGCGAACTGGGAGAGTTTGTTCTCCCGCTTTTTGAAGAGTAGGGCCTCAGATCATTTGTAATCGACTACACTTTGTATAATAGTTGTTGGCTTCAACTGCCTTTATTCGTGCAATCGCTGCCTTGATCTCTGTTGGCACCCTGGTCCTGAGTACTTTTGGTTGTCGTTTGTAGGGATGTCGATGTCGAGGATGTCCAGCAGTGTGGGCAGCCCAAGTTACCGGTGGTCGCCCCGGCGATTACCCTCCAAACACCTGTGTCATAGGACGATATGGGACAAAACTCACCCATGGAAACGGGCGTGGCGATGACCTCCATAGGTTGGTGATCTTTGTTTTCATCTCCTTCATTCTTCTTCCCGGAGTAACTTGGTTTTTGTGTTCTCGGAATGGAAGAGCAGACCTCGAGAGTAGACTTGCCGACCAAGACCGTCGCATCCAATATTGGAGGACGAAGTGTGAAGTCGCGGAACTCGAGAGGGCGATGGTGGAGGTGAAAAAAGACCAGGCCGTGGAGGCACTTAGGGGTCGCGAGGTGTGGTTCGACTCTTATCTAAAGAGTTGCTGCATGTCCATGGCCCATGTTTGTAGGGAGCTCCGGGTGCCCCGTGGAGATCTCGAGGAATCGGCGGCCGGATACATCTCGTGGCTGAATGGGGCATGTACTCAGCTCGAAGGCGTCGGCAAGCGCATTGACGAAGCCCTGAAGCAGGAATGCCGTCGGTCGAGCCGATATGCCGGAGGGCATGTGTTGGCTTGCATACGAGATCATCGTCCGCAGCTGCACCTCAAGTTTCTCCGTGAAGGGTTTGCTCGTTCTCGGAGGACTCCGGCGGAGATAGACCACCTGGCGAAGTTGATGGCGCCGCTTGCGGAGGAAGTTTTCCAGTCGATGGATTGGCGTTGGCCTTCCTGGTAGCCTTTGTACCCTGCGATAGACATCTTAGGGAAAAATGTAATATAATTTTGGACTTGTGCGGAATTGTAAGAAGTATCTTATGAAATAGAAAAGAAATCTATCGTAACGAGTCCTTCTTACTCTGGATGTAGTGTGTAAGAGTGCCTCCTCAGTTCTCGACTTTGGGCAGTCGTTTGAGTCGTACACTCTCTCTAGCCCCCAGCCTTGTCGTCGGAGAATGGTTCTCGGAGGACAAGGCTCTTGGACCTTTGACCAGCCTCGGTTGAACAAGCACTGATCCTAGCCCCCAGCTGCGAAGTTGGAAAGTTCATTTCCGATTACGCGGCTTGGTTAATACGCACGCGGAGAACTCTTACACGACCAGGTCTGACATGGTCTTTCGTCTCTACAGAATCCGACAAGGCCTTATCAGCTCTGGGCGTCCCCAGCCGAAGATCCGTTAGGTTCCTCAGAGGCCTTGTCAGCATGGCGTAAAGGGACATGAGGATAGGTTTCAACGCTAGGTGTCATCTGGGTGAGGGATCGTAAGGCAGGAACACTGTGATTGTAATATGCGCCTGAAAATAGGCTTTATTGATGATGTAAGTTGTCTTGCAAGTATGGATGGTATTGACTCATACATAGAATTTACGTAGTTGGTCAATGTTCCATGAGTTTGCCAACTCGCGGCCATCGCCGTCTGCAATTTTGATTGCGCCTGGTCGCAAGACTTGTGTGATCGTGTATGGTCCTTCCCATTTGGGTGAGAGCTTGTTTCACCCTGCTTGGCTTTGAACCCTTCGGAGGACGTAATCACCGATCGAAAGTATGCGTGCTCGAATGCGCTTCTCGTGGTAGCGGCGAAGGGCTTGTTGGTAGGCGGCTGCTCGAACGGCAACTCGCTCGTGATGTTCCTCGAGTAGATTCACATCGTCGTTTCGCTGCTCCTCCTGTTCCTCGTCGGAATACTTCTGTGCTCGTGTACTCTGATGTCGTAGCTCGCTGGGGAGCATGGCCTCGGAGCCGTACACGAGGAAAAAGGGTGTTTCCTTGCTGGATGTTGTCGGTGTGGTGCGTATGGCCCATAGTACTGATGGGAGTTCTTCGACCCATTTGTTGTCATGTGACATGAGCCTGTCGTAGACACGGGTCTTGATCCTTTGTAGTACTATGCCGTTTGCCATCTCGACTTGTCCGTTGCTTTGAGGATGGGAAACCGAAGCGAAGCATATTTTGACTCCCAGCCCGATGCAGTAATCTTGGAAGTCGCACTGATGAACTGGGAGCCGTTGTCGGTAATGATGCGATGCGGTAGTCCGTATCTGCAAAATATCCCCTTGATGAACTTGATGGCGTTGGCGTGTCACGCCCGGAATTTCTATCCAAAATTCCAAACGCTTACATGTGTGTAAACCCTCGTCAAGGCATCAGCCGAGGCACACAATAACAAATTGATAATAGAGTACGATTATTACTCTAACTAATAAACGAATAAACTGTCATTACAGAGGTGGATAGTTCCTCTCAAACAATAAAGATCTAAGCAGCGGAAAATAAAGAAATGAATAGCGCAGACGACTCCATTCCACAGGCAGCTTGACAAGGACTACGCTAAACCCTCACCACCATCAGCTTCATTGTAGAACTCCTCCTCTGATGAATGATTGCAAGGTGAGTATATGACATACTCAGCAAGCCACGCAGCAAATATGCAAGTGCACAGGATAACCAAGGATGGCATAATATAGGCTTCTTTGCATAAACAGCATTTAAAGAATATTTCAGAATTTAATAAAACAGTAGAGTATTAATTAAACAGTATTAATCCAACACTATACAACATACCCTGTTGTATAGGCCCAACCGTTCCGAACAACCAATCCCGGCTGCACAGTTCTAATCTCCAAACCAGGAATATACCATTCCAAACCAGGAGCTAATCAATTATAACCAGTTATAGCATCTTTCATTATAGTGTGAAGGGTGAGACTAATCACGAAAGACATTGTTAGACCCGCCCATAACCGCGGGCACGGCTATTCGAATAGTTTTACTCTGATCAGAGGTGTACCACTGTACTCACAAGACACAGCCCCACATCACGTCACCATGTGCCTCAATACCACCACGGTACCTCGGAAAGGAGCTGTGACATTACCCCTCACACAACACAATCCACCACAGTGCACCATTCCCGGATCATAGTCACCCCCTTATAAACAAGGCATGGACTCCCCAGCGACCCCCGTGGGCTTATCTCCGCCACTTCTCAGTCTGGTGCTCCATAATGAACTATGCTATATAAAAGGTAAAGCCGTTGCCCACGTTGGCTTGTGATTGGCACGGTTAATGTTTCACAACCGAAACTCGTGAACCGGTCCTTAATTGTCATGAGCACGACCATCAAAACCATGTACTCACAACCCACCATTATCAGGTTTTAGTTGTCACATTAATTAATTAACCAATCACGAATAACCATTGTGAACTAGCATTAAGCCATCAGTAAATAATAGTGAATCATAAATTATCCCATCAGTGTGCTAAAGTTTCTAAGCATGGCTAAGCAATTACACCTAATATCTAGTTGAACCAATATAAAGCTCAACTAGTCAAGTTATAGTAACCCAAGGTATCAAGGAATAGGATAATCATGAACAAAAGGGCTATAACAAACAATAGGCTAATTCCACCCAATGACATTCAAAAATAAATGCAATAGTTGAATAGAAACAATAGCTTTAAATGGGATCAACATGCTCAAACGATCGATTAGGATCTGTGTGACTTGCCTTGCTGGCCTTGGAACTCTTCTAAATCTTCTCCTGCAAAAGCGGACTCTTCGGAAACGTCGGATTCTAAACGGAAAAGAACAAAAACACCAAAACAGCACATAAGCAAGCATGAACAGTACATGTGGATATTTTTAACATGTAGATCTCAATTTTAGAAAAATTTAGAGACTTGAACCAACTAAATCCGAGCTAAGATGAATTAGTTATGAATTTTTAAAGATTTAATCGGTTTAAATCATTTATATAAATTTTAATTGAATTATGACGCAATAATGAATTATTTTGAAAAGAAAAAAGGACTTTATTGCGTCAGCGGGCTCGGGTCTACGGTGGACCGGGTCCACGGCTACGGTCTACGGGAACGGACGGGTGAGATCTAATCCGACCGAACGGACGGTCGAGATTAAACGGCTCACGGCCGGCTCACGGGCGACAGCGGTGATGACGTCAGCGATGACGTCATCCCGACCGACGGCGGCGACGGCGGCTCGGACTCACGTGCTCGCCGGCGAACGACGGCGCGGCAGCGCGAACGGAAAGCGGCAACGGGATGCGGAGAGCACAGCGAACTCACCGACGACCGAACTAGCGGCGGAGGAGCAACGGACGACGCCGGCGACGAGGACGAACGGCGAAGAGCTTCGGGTCGACGGCGACGGCGATGTTCCGGCGGTCCACAGCGACGGCGAAGGGTCGGACGAGGACGGCGACGCGACGGCGACCACGTTGGCGAGCTTCCCGAGCGACGGCGATGACCGGAGCGATGGCGGCGCACGACTGGAGCGGCGGCGGCGACGGCGGCGCACGGGATGCACGGCGCTAGGGCGGCTCGGGCGACGAGAGGCGAAGGCGAGGGCGGCGGAGGATAGAGGAGAGCACGGGGGTCCTTTTATAGGGGTCGGGAGGCGGCGGCGAAGCCCACAACGGCCCGGCGACGGCGAAGGAAAGCTAGGGTTCGGCCGAATCCGATCCGAGCTCGAGTCCTCTCTTTCCAAAGCGAATCGGCCGACGTTTCCAAAAGAGAAAAGGTAGAGGAGATCACGGGATGCATTTCCCCTCAAACAATTTCGCCGGAGAAGGAAAGGCGCGGCGAAATTTGGAAGGGCAGCGGCGGCTAGGGTTTCGGGCGCGGCCGGCGTGACGAAGACGACGACTTCGACAGGCGGGCCCCACCTGTCAGCGGCGAGAGAGAGAGAGCGGCGCGCGCGCGCGGCTCGGCTGGGCTGAGCTGGGCCGGACTGGGCCGAAGAGAGAGAAGAGAGGGGTTTTGGGCCGACTTTCGGCCCAAAGCCAAAAGAAGACTTTTTAAAACCTTTTTCAATTTAAATAATTCATGAAATGCACTTTCATTTATTAAAAATACTTCCTTAGCTCAAATAATTCCCAGAAAAATATAGAAATTATAGAATTAAGCAAAGTATTTAATAAAATTTTATCTGGCCCAATTTTATATTAGAATTTATTATTTAGAACTAAATCTTTTCTTCTAGGCTTTTTAAAAAAATTATTTCTAAAATTCCATTTACACAATAATTTATATTTTTGGGATTTTTAGGGTGTGACATGGCGGCCTTGATTTCCCCCGTGGGTACCGCTTCGATCCATTTAGTGAATTCGTCGATCGCCACGAATAGGAACTTGTAGCCGCCCTGTCCTCGTGGGAATGGCCCGAGTATATCTAGCCCTCAGCACGAGAACGGCCAAGTAAGGGGGATGGTCTGGAGCGCTTGTGCAGGTAGCTTTGTGTGCTTGCTGTGGAATTGAGAGGCTTTACACCGCTGGACCATGTCACATGCGTCTTTGAGGGCGGTTGGCCAGAAAAACCCTTGTCGAAAGGCTTTTCCCGACCAATGTGCGACCGGCGGCATGTGACCCACAGATGCCTTCATGTATGTCGAGGAGGAGGTGTCTGTCGTCGTCGGACGAGACGCATTTGAGAAGTACTCCGTTTGGCGCTTTCTTGTATATATCGTTGCCGATCGTGCAGTAGATTTTTGCTTTACGGGTTATTTTCTCAGCTTCTGCGTCGTCCTCGGGCAACTCTTCGCTGTTGATGAATTTGATCAGTGGGGTGCGCCAGTCGTCTGTGGTCTCGATATCGGCGATGGTGCATTCCGCCTTTGTGGCCTCCGAGCTGATGTCGGGGGCGGCTGTGTTGATCTCGCTGATTGCCTCTTTCACTGATGGCTTCGTTAGGATGTCCAGAAAAGTGCCGGGCTCGAGTGGTTCTCGTCTGGACGCACGTCGCGCTAGGTCATCTGGCTCGATGTTGTCCTTGCGGTATACGTGTCGGACCTCGATCCCATCGAACCTTTTCTCCAGCTTCCTGACTTCTGCGAGGTACTTAGATAATTCGGGGTTAGAGCATTTATAATCTTTGTGTACCTGGTTCGCGACTAGCTCGGAGTCCCCTTTCACGATCAGTCGTTTGACCCCAACTGCGGCTGCTGCTCTTATCCCGGCGAGTAGTCCTTCGTACTCGGCTGTGTTATTGGTCGCCCTAAAGTTGAGGTGGATTGCGTGCTTGAATTGATCTCCGGAAGGAGATGTCAAGATGAATCCTGCCCCTGCTCCTTGGCTGTTGAGTGCACCGTCGAATGCCATTGTCCACGTTTCGTTGTCGATCTGGTTGTCTGACTGATTATCAGGCATGGTCCAGTCAGCTACAAAATCGGCGAGTACTTGGGACTTGATGGCTGTTCGTGGTACAAAGTGGACATCAAACTGACCTAGCTCGACTACCCATTTCGCAATGTGGCCAACAACGTCTTTGTTTCTCACGACTTCACCGAGAGGGAAGGAGGAGACAACTGTGACTCTGTGGGCTTGGAAGTAGTGTCGTAGCTTTCTTGATGTCATGATTACTGCGTAGAGCAGTTTTTGGATCTGTGGGTATCTGGTCTTTGCGTCGTGGAGAGCTTCGCTGACATAGTATACTGGTCGTTGGACTTTCTCTCTCTCGACGACAATTACAGTGCTGACGGAGTATGGCGTGGCGGCAATATAAAGGAATAATTCTTCATTAGGTTGGGGAGCAACGAGTACAGGGGGATTTGATAGGTAGCGCTTGAGTGCAATGAATGCCTCTTAGGCTTCCTGTGTCCATACAAATTTATCTTGCTTCAGCAGAGCGAAGAAGGGTTGTCCTCGTTCTCCCATCCTAGCGACGAATCTGCTTAGTGCTGCCATGCATCCGGTTAGCTTCTGTACTTCCTTGAGTCTTGTGGGCGACTTCATGTTCTCAATTGCCTTGATCTTCTCGGGATTCGCTTCTATTCCTCTGCCAGAGACGAGGAAGCCGAGCAGCTTGCCTGACGGTACTCCGAAGGTGCACTTCTCTGGATTGAGCATGAGGCGATATCGTCGGAGGTTGTCGAACGTTTCCCGTAGGTCGTCAATCAATGAGTCGCTTTTCTTGGTCTTGACAACAATGTCGTCGACGTATGCCTCGACGTTGTTGCCGAGCTGGTCGCTAAGTGCGCCCTGGACCGTGCGCTGGAAAGTGTTCCCAGCGGTTATGAGTCCGAATGGCATCTTAACGTAGCAAAATACCCCGAACGGCGTGATGATTGATGTCTTCTCTTCGTCCTCTCTCGCCATGCTGATTTGGTGGTAGCCGGAGTAAGCGTCGAGGAAGCTCAGCAGCTCACAGCCGGCTGTTGAGTCCACCAGTTGGTCTATTCGAGGAAGAGGGAAGTGATCCTTGGGGCACGCCTTGTTGAGGTCGGTGAAGTCGACACACATTCTCAATTTCCCGTTGGCCTTCCGCACCATGACTGGGTTGGCTAGCCACTCTGGATGAAGTACTTCTCTGATAAAGCCAGCTTTGAGAAGTTTGTCGAGCTCTTCTCGTATGGCTTGTCTTCGGTCTGGTGCAAATCTCCGTAGTCTTTGCTTTACTGGCTTGGCATCGGGTCGCACCATGAGTTTGTGCTCGATCACCTCCCTGGGGACCCCCGGCATGTTAGACGGCTGCCAAGCAAACACGTCAGCATTGTCGCGGAGGAAGGTGATGAGCGCGAGTTCCTATTTCTCGTTTAGTGATGCCCCGATCTTGACGGTCTTGTCGGGGTTGGCACTAGAGAGAGGAACGGTCTTGATTGCGCCGTTCGGTTTCGGCGTCTTGTTTGTCTTGCTCATTTTCTTGGGTGGCTCGGTTGTGGCGGGTGGACTTGGCGTTTGCTCGACCATGTCAAGGCTCCGCTTGTCACATTGTACCGCCAGCTTTGCGTTCCCTTGGATGGTGATTGTTCCCTTCGGCCCTGGCATCTTGAGCACTTGATACGCGTAGTGAGATGCGGCCATGAACTTCGCAAGTGCAGTTCTCCCGATGATGGCGTTATACGCTGTATCGAATTCAGCGACATCAAAGGTGATCTGCTCTGTCCGGAAGTTGTTTGCTTGGCCGAAAGTCACAGGCAGTGTGATTTTGCCCATCGGTTTGGACGAAGACTGGGGAGTAGTTCCATGGAAGGGTTGATCGGTGGGTGTCAACTCGCTTCGTGGTATTCCCATGGCGTCCAATGTGCTGGCGAAGAGGAGGTTGATTGAGCTGCCACCGTCGATGAGAACCCGCGCGACCTTGATGTTCCGAGTAGTGGGTTCGACCACAATCGGATAGCGTCCTGGGATAACGGCGGTCTTGGGATGGTCATCTTCCGAAAATTGTATCTTTTGTTCAGACCACTTCATCTTGGGTGCAGCCCCCTGCCACGTCGAGCAGACTTCTCGCTCCACTTTCTTATACTCTCGCTTGGAGGAGTACGCTGTAGAGCCTCCGAAAATGTGTGAGACGTGGAGGTCAGAGTCTGGATACGCTGGGTCCGACTCCTGAGCGGTCATCTCCGTATCCTTCTCGACCACGCGTACTCGTTTGCCTTGTTCCGATGTCATGTGCTTCTCGAGTGATTTTTTGAAAACAAGGCAGTCTTCCAAGGAATGTCTGTTCGACTTGTGTTTGGGACACCATGCTTTCCTTGCGTCACTACCTTGTGGGTCTGGGCGCTTGGGAGGGTTAGCATATTCTGCTGCGAGTGCTTCTGCTTGAGCTTTCCTTTTCGCGTTCTTGCGATTTTTCTTTTTGCTTGACTCAGGTGTGTCCGTGGCTGATTTCTTCTCGTCCCCGGTCTTCGGCTTGTCGTTCTTGCGTCTAAGTGCATCGTCAACGTGGGCGCATCGCTCAACAATCTCGAATAGTCTCTGAGTAGTTGTGATGCGTCTCGTTGCTAACTCCTGGGTAGTGTAGTAATCTCTGACACCGGACTTAAAGGCGCGAATTACAGAAGCATCGGTGATTTCGGGGATTGTATTTCTGCACTCGTTAAAGCGCCGAACATATTCCCTCAAGGATTCACCCGAGCTCTGTGTCAATGCGTGTAAGTCGTCTTCGATCGCGTGGCGTTTGTAGGTTCCCTGGAAGTTGGCGACGAACTGCTGCCATAGGTCTGCCCACGAAGAAATCGAGTAGGGCGGAAGGTGCATCAACCATGAACGCGCAGAGCCTTTTAACGCAGTTGGCAAATAATTCGCCAACGCGTTGTCGTCCGCTCCGGCAGCATAGAGTACTGTGGAGTAGACTTGAAGAAATTCTTCTGGGTCAGTGCTCCCATCGTACTTCTCTATTGCTCCCGGTCGGAACCTCTCAGGCCATCGGACATCACGCAACGAACGACCGAAAGCCCTACACCCAGCACTGGGGGCGGTGGGTTGTCGGCGATCGTATGTCCTTCGTGGATGTCTGTCTGACGATGAGGAGGAGGAAGAAGATGAGGACGACGATGGGTCGCTTGGTTCCGGTGTAGGATTACGAGAACGCCGGCCGGGTTCTCGAGAATCCTGTCGTCTCCCTCCGTTGTTGTCCCGGCGCCATTCTCGGTCGTCTTCATCATGATGGCGGCGTCCTCGACTGGTATCGCCCGGCGTCCGTCGCTCACGATCGTCGCGAATATGACGGTTGTGGCGGTGATCACGGTCTTGGTCCTCGCTCGAGCGGCCTCCTCGTTCTTCATTGTCGTGATGTCGTGAAGAAACGTGATGCCGGGAACGGTTCTCGTTTTCCCGTGTGCGACGAGCTTCTCGGCGACCGTTTAGGTGATCGCGGAGATCGCTGGTGCCGCGAGGTGGAGGGCTGGCTCGATGGGGTGATTCCCGCTGTTCGGGGTTTTCGCCGTTGGCACCAGCAGTTGGTTGCTGTTCCGGGTGGGTTGCAGCGGCGGCCTCTTCAAACGCGTTGCTGAGGTTGGTCACTGACTCCCGTAACCGTTCCGTCCATTGTGCGAGGTTATCGCGTAGAACGGGGTCATAAGGGGTCTCCCTCAGTATTGCGTTGAGGGTCCTGATGTGCTGAGCCGGTGTAGACGTCTGATTTTCCGCCCCGGTGTTAGCGCGTGCCGATGTGCCTGTCCCGTCGATAGCCAATACCTCACGTGGCGTACTTGTTGACGAGGAGTCGTAGTCTTCGAGTAGATGCAGGACTAACGGTTCGGAAGAACCGATGTCGATAACACCGACGAAACGATCTGGGGTCAGCGTCGTTCCTCATTCTTTGTCTTCGTCTCTAAGGGTCTTGCCTGGCTGCTGGACCTTGGGAGATGACATCTTTGTAACACTGAGAAAAACTTTACAGCTCGAGAGGTCGTGGTTCTTTGTCTTGTGAATAGGACAATAGACACCACGAGTTGGAGAAACACGCTGAATTCCACGCTCCTTGCAGGCGTGAATCTCAGCGCGGGCGTTGAGGAAAACCCAGCAGGCTTGCAAAGTATGTTTCCTGGATTTGTGAATAGGGCACCAGGACCCTGTCGCTTCGGAAGTTATTCTCGTCGGCTCGTGTTTCTTGTCGGAACGACAAGGTTCGGCTGCATTAGAATTCTTCTCGAGTTCGGATGTCGTCGATGTTCCGTTCTCCGCTCCGGCGGGAGGACCTTTCGACATGAAGCCGTCTTGGGTTACAGCCACTGCGTTCTCGTTTCTGGTCATCGATGGCCCAGCTGAGATCAGCATCGTGGTGTAAACTGGAAAGACAATTTCGCCGACTTGAGTCCACGCTAGCATCGTTGAGGCAGGAAGCCCGTAGTTGAGGTTGGTGTTGACGCTGTTGTCGACGAGGCTGGATGACATAGTAGTAGAACCTTGAGCACCAAGTCCCCCTACCTGGCGCGCCACTGTCGACGGGTGATACCCATAGACTGGATATAGAGGGTATTGGGGTACGTTGATGCAAGGGTCTACGTAGTACGACATCAAGCAAACAGAAGACGAAGATTATACTGGTTCAGGCCCCTTGACAGGTAATAGCCCTAATCCAGTTGGTATGGGATTATATGATGGAAATCACAGGTTACAAAGGGAACGATGGAACTCGATGAAATCGGCGAGATCGTAACCGAGTTGATTCGACTAGACCTCCCGGCGATTTGGCTCCCACGGGCTCCGACTTCGTAGGCTGTGGGGGTGGCGTTGGCTGTAAGATTCGATCCCCTCGGGTCCTCCTAGGTGGTCCCTTTTATATCGCGGGTCAAACGATCTCCAAGTAGGACTCGGAGACGTCGAACCGCACACGATACGTTGAGAACCCAGCCTTGTCCGAGTAGGTCTCTTTTCGTCTGCCAATTCCGTGAAGGATTTCCTTAACACATACGAAGAATGTCCCTATACATGCGGGCATGCCATACCGATATATGACGTATATCGAAGGGTAAAGGGTATGCCTATCCCGTAACCCTGACAGTAGCCCCCGACTTCTGCTTAAATGAACTCATGTGACCAATCGCGACTTCTGATGTCGAAACTGATGTCGTTCTCGGTGCGGGGACCGTAGAGACGGGACATAATCGAGAACACCATGTGAAGCCCAACGGTCATGAGTGAATTTAAAGTGAAGTCCGAAAACCCGCCGCGCGTAACTGATCCAGAAATTTCCGGCGGGCATCTCTCTCCTTTCCTTGAAATTCGCGCCGTGCGAAGTGCGTCTATTTAAGAGGATTTTGAGGATCCATTTTGAAATTTGGAATATGCCGCACATCTGACAATGTTCTGATACAACCATCAAACATCTTGATCTGAACTGTTCCAATACCTGCAACCTCGCATGGTGTATTATCACCCATCAAAACAGTACCACCTTGAACAGCTTCATAGGTGGCAAACCAATCCCTATTCGGGCACATGTGATAGGTGCATGCAGTATCAAGAATCCACTGGTCACTAGTTTGTGCACAACTAGCATAAGCAACAAGCAATTCTGCATCAGACTTCTCATCAGTAACAACTGCGGCTTTACCTTCCTCTTCTTTCTTACCTTTTGGTATATATTTTCCGGTTCTCTTGTCTTTGTCCTGTAGATTCCAACACTCAGAGATATCATGTCCATCTCTCTTGCAGTATTTGCATGACTTATACCTGTCTCTGGACTTTGATCTCCCACGGTAGCTACTTAAACTTTTATCTCTTGATTGGTTCTTTGTGTTCTTCTCCTGTTGCCTGCCTCGAACAACCAAGCCTTCTGCTTTTGAATTTGAACCTTCATAGGGTACCATCTTCTTCATCTTTTCTTTGGTATGCAAAGCATCATAAACTTCTTTCAAAGTTAGAGTATCACGGCTATAAAGAATAGTATCCCTGAAGTTTGCATATGAGCTAGGCAATGAACATGATAGAATAAGGCCTAAATCCTCTTCATCATACTTTACCTCTATAGACTTAAGGTCAGCAACAATTTCCTTGAAAGTGGAGAGATGGTCCATCACGGACTCATCATCTTGCAACTTGTGCAAAAATAACTTTTGCTTCAGGTGCATCTTACTGGTCAGATCCTTGATCATGCATATCTGTTCCAGCTTCAACCACAGCCCAGCGGCTGTCTCCTCCTTAAGCACCTCCTGCAAAATATTGTTAGATAGATAAAGATGAATATATGACATAGCCTTACGGTCCCTTTTCTTCTCATCAACGGACCAATCCTGTGTCCTCTTATCAAATCCAGAAAGCGCATCATCGAGGTCTTGCTGTGCAAGAACGGCTCGCATCTTTACTTGCCACAGTGAAAATCTTGTGTCTCGGTCCAGGAGCGGTAGATCATACTTCAAACTCGCCATGGGAATTAATCCTGAATTTGCTAGTAAGAAATTAGGGTAAATTTAGCAAAAACGCGAACCTCTGGTGCACTTTCCGTGTGCACGAAGCGTAGATCAGGGAATCTCCTGGTACACAAGCTTAGGTGGCCGTAGCAATTCAACGTGAATAAAAATCGTGTGTACTGGAGAAGGGCTGGCTGCCCTAATTTTCTTTCTGCTCGGGACGTGTGCTGCTGGATGGATGGATTGGACGCTGCTGCTCCTCCTTTTCCTCTTGACGCATGCGCTGTTTGACGTGGACTACTGCTGCCCTAATTCTTGCGCGGGCGGCAGGGATGACGCCGATCAGATCGATCCGGCGACTCGACGATCCGGCGGCGGCTGCGTGACCTAATCGGTTCTCCAATGCTCTGATACCACTTGTTATGAAAATAGATTCACAACGGAGACACAAATTTTACGTGAAAAACCCTTGCGGGAAAAAACTACGGGCGCCGACCGGCAATGATCACTATAGATGAGATGATTACAAACGTAGGGGAATCATAATGGGAACGTCACCCCTTCCCGTACGGCTTACAAGAGTTTATATAGAGGATAATAGAATGACACCTAATAGGAACTTCTACTATAAAACTAATCCGAATATATTATGGGCCCAAAATTCAGATCACATATTTAACAGCACGTCCTCGTCTCGTCGTCGGATCAACGGCGATCGATCGATCGAGCGAGCGCCCGGGCGACGGAGGAATGGCGGAGGATGTGGTGAGCCAGGTGGACTTAATTCGGTTTTTTGCTGTATAGCTAGCGTTGATGGAAGACGTGTGACCTGTAACTCTAACTCGCGGTGAGTTTTGGTTGATTGATGGGATTGAAAGCTAGCTAGCGAAGCGATCGATCGATTGCAATGTTGCTCGGTAGCTAGGTAACCAGACAAATATGGGGCCTGCTTTGTTAGCTTGTCCGGTTTACAGTCGTACGGTGTACACGACGATTTTAATAGTGTTTCGATCAACAATATTATACTAGTAGCTAGCAACGCCATATTGAACACATACTACCTTAGAGATACTATGTTTAGATTCGTAGTACTAGTATATGTCTTATATTTTGGGACGGATGAATAATTACATTACTTTTTTTCGTATTTAAATATATGATGTTGTTAACTTTATTCAGTTAAATTTGTCGAACTTTAATTTTGCACTTAGAACCATCAATAATTCTAACAATAATTGGTCTGAAAATAAAATCCAAGTAAATTTACAGTAATTTAATTATTTCTTACCGTTGTTCTAAACTTCTAATCGAAAATTGATGATCAGGGATTCAGAGTTACACAACAAAGAACGAATAAATTAAGTTTAACCGTGCCATCTCGTTTCTACTCCCTCCGTCGCACAATATAAGGTATTTTGAGTTTTTGTTTGCAACGTTTGACCACTCGTCTTATTCAATTTTTTTTTACAAATATAAAAAAACGAAAAGTTGTGATTAAAGTATTGTAGATAATAAAGTAAGTAACAAATAAAATAAATAATAATTTCAAAAAAATTGAATAAGACGAGTGGTCAAACGTTGCAAACAAAAACTCAAAATCCCTTATATTATGGGACGGAGGGAGTAGTAATAATGCACAGTAATTAAATCCATCATGCCACAGGCCTAGCAGCCTAGCTATATGATCGATCAGATTAAGGATCACTTGTGTCTCTTGTGTTAAAGTTACTGTTTTATTTCTGGGGAGAGCTAGGTACGTATAGGGTGATAATATTGCTAGCTAGATCGAGGACCACGTACGAGTATAAGTAAATAGGCTGCATGCATCGATCATTCAAAGATGAGCACGAATGCATGCCAATGGCGTGGCGCGCGGCTTCTGAAATCTGAATACATAGTAAGTCTGAGCTCTGAAGGTTGGCTGTGTTTTCGTCTGATGAGCGCGCGATGAGCTATCTTGATGGGGAGGAGACCAAGACATGCGCAAGAGTCAGCGTGCTCAGCAGGGGGGGGGGACTACTCATCTCACATCTCATCTCTGCCTGCAGCTGTGCAGCCTGTGCAGCCTGCCTGGTTGCATGCATGCATCCGGCCCCTGACTATATTATTACGTCCGCATACTTGGCATGCTGCGCTGGCTGCCTGAGCTGAGCTGAGCCATTCGGCCGGCATGATGCAGCAGAAGCAGCAGAAGGCAGAGCAGGAGAGAAGCTCATCTAGCTCAGACGTGGGGATGGATGGATGGACGCAGCTGGCAGCTGTGTGGCTAGCTTGATCTGATCACGGAGCCTGGGCGTGCAGTGCAGTTTGCGTGCCCGGCCGTTCGTCCGGCCGGCTGCGCGCTGCTGTGAGCCTGTGAGCCGCCTGTGAGTGACTGAGCTGAGCTAGCCAGCTAATTCCGCCGGGACGGACGGAGACGGCGCGGGACCATGCGGCGTGCGTGCGTACGCGTTGGACCGCGTGGTGTGCGTGCGCGTCCGTCGATGGATGCAAACCATGCATGGCTGACTCTAGGGATGGCAACGGGTCGGATCGGGTACGGGTAGAGCGATTCTATGTCCGATATGAGACTCACGTGTCCGTGCCCGACCCATGTCCGCAAGGTCTATCGGGTAAAATCCTATGCCCGTGCCATGTCCGTCGGACACGGGCATGTCTGATGGGTATCTATCGGGCTTGCCTGCGCTATGCGCCACCGCCGTGCGACGCCACCTGCGCCGTGCACCGCGCCTGCTGCTGTGTGCCGCCGCCAGCCACCGTCACACCGTCGCCTGACTCCTCCGCCGGTATCGTGTTGGTCAGTTGCAGTTCAGCAGCTGGGCGCTTTTTACATGGCACACGACTTGCGTGCGCGTGCCCTGCGACGAGGCTACACGGGCCGTATAACACGGCGCGCACGCACGCAGGCCAGGCCGGCCTCGTCGGGCCCGGGCGTCAGCTAGCGGTTGGGTGGGCTCAAATCCTGGCGCGTCCACGCATGTGGATTTCATGTGGGCTTTGGTGTTAGCGGGTTGGTTTCCCTTTCCCGTCCGCTGCAGGACTCCCACGCGGGCCGCGTGAAGTGTGTGACTGACTTGAACTTGGGGGGCCTCTGTTACTACTACAAGTGCAGCAGTTGAATTTGGAGTAGTTTTGATCGAGTTGTAAAAGTCCTTAGTTGAACTGAAATTTCATCCGGATACAGGTACAAAAAATTCAAAAAAAGTATAATAGGCTCTGCAATTGCCGGATTTTTTTTTTAACAATGGAAATGGTTTACATTTTCAGCTTTTGCTCTAAAGGTGTGTTTAGTTCACGCCAAAATTGGAAATTTGATTGAAATTGGAACGATGTGATGGAAAAGTTGAAAATTTGTGTGTGTAGAAAAGTTTTGATGTGATGGAAAAGTTGAAAGTTTGAAGAAAAAGTTATGAACTAAACCAGGCATAAGGCACACACTATAAGTTTATTTAAGAGATGATAAGTGATGGGACAAACACCCAATATAAGAGACCATTCACACTTATAGTGAAATAAGAGACCATTCGCAACCAATTTTAAGAGTATAGCACCACTGCGCATAGTATTCTACTCTTCCTGTGATAGCATCGTAGATCAAAAGTAGAGCCGATAGGACAACACCGGATTATTGAGTGGGTTGTTCGTGCAAATTATATACTTGATATAAATAAACTGATATTTTTTTTGAAAAATATATAAATAAACTGAAAATTAACTCAAAACAAATGGTCTAAGCAATATAATAAAAATATTTTTTTGAGAAAAATATTTTTAATGCGTGAAGCAAATAAGCCATTTCAACACTACGATAGATAATCTGAAAAGAACCGGATCACTAGTTTGTAGTTTCTCCTTTGTGTGCACTCTGCATTATGAGTCCAACTGAACTGTTCTCGTGGAGTATTCATTAGACAAGCAAAACATCTACCCCCTCCATTTCACAATGTAAAACTTTCTAACATTGCTCACATTTATTTAGATATTAATGAATTTAAACAAATATATATGTCTAGATTTATTAACATTTATATGTATATGGACAATGCTAGAAAGTCTTAAATTGTGAAACAGAGGAAGTAGTTAATTAATTAATTAATTTAGTTAGTATGCAGGTGAGCCAGTTAAGCTCAGCTATCAGCAACAAATTAATTAAACGAGACACACACATGATGAATCCATGCATGACGCACAAGCTACCTTAGCCGCTGCGTACTAGCTCCCTCCTACTAATCGTCAGCATTTCTAGAACAAAATAAACCCCGGACGCAATCGATCCCGAATTGACACGACTCATGAAGACTCCCAGCCTCTCACGTGTGACGATCAGAGAATGATCCATAACGACCATAAGGCGATGCGACACATCTGGCCAACCAGCTCTGGCTAAGCACAAAGCTGATTCCCGGCCGTTTCAACGATGAAGTTTACAGGCTGACCGCGAAAATCCGTCTGAATTCACCGAAATGCAGAGGAAATTTCCACGGCGGGTTCACGGAAAGGCTGAAGACTACTGTGCGTGTTTTAATTCTGGATTCTGGAAGCCCCGTTCTGGATTGTACCGTGTGCCCGTGTGTCTCCATGACTCGATTTTATATTAGTCTAGAACTCTACGTTGGTACATGTATTGATTTGGCTAGCCGATCACTTGATTTGTGTGAAAGTGAAGCGTCTATTCAGGTGTATTGCTGGGAATTTTTCAAACATTTACCAGTGTAAACACCTCCATAAAGAGGCATTTCTTTACGTTCCTATTTCAATCAGCAAGAACAAAGCAAAAGCAAAAAAAAAAAAAGTCGATTCGAGAATAGACCACGGAAAGAACGAACAGTTGGGAAAAAATGGAAACCGTGCAATAGACTACGAAAGAACGGACAGTTGGGAAAAGAAACCGTGGGCTTTTGTATCTCAGCTGCTTTTTCAGAGCCTGGACGCACAGGAGCTAAGCTACGGCCGCCCTCTGAGATTAATTAACACCCAGAGATGATGAGTGATGCTTGCTTTATCTACCGGCCGCTGTCGCTAAGTGTGCTGTCACCAACTTCACCTGGCCTTTTCTAGATCGAGTTGTCCGTCCATCCAGGCCAGTTTCGATCGCTGTTTATGTCCCAGTCTCGTCGATTTCCTGTCACTGTTTCCCCGACCAAATTAACGACCGGTTTAGTCCCTTCTTTTATTCTTTCCCGGCGGCTTGAGAAACCGTGAATATCTAGCTAGGGTGCATGCACGCGTGCGCTAAATTACCTCGCTGAGGTGTGGCTATGCGTGAGCCTCTCTATTGTCAGTTCTAGTACCTCCGGTTTAGTCAGAGCAAAGTAATCTAAACTGATTGATTAGCTGGGAGATGATGCCACTTAACATATATTCCTCCATCGTGCTGATTTCTGACCTCGGCTGAGTTGCCTGTCGTTGCAAGTTAACTAGCATTCTTGCATAACAAGAAAGTAAAATTAACTCGCGTTTCTTCTTATCAGCTCCATCCTTAGCTCCATATAAGACGGGCAAAATTATTCTTGTTCTTTTTTTTTCTAAAATAGTATATTAATCGGCAGATTAATTACGATCCGGAAGCTCTGGCAGGGGCTGGGCAGTGGCAGCCACAAGGTCAGCGCTAAGCTTCGCCACCTCAGCGCCAACCACTAGGTTATCTGGCGTTGACCTTGGCACACCTTCTCCACGAGAGCCTAAGTACACGATTTCAGCGTCAAATCACCTAGCGCTTAGGTCGAGCATGTCAGCACCGGTACGGTCACCGTCGAACCTTGCCACGTGTGCCGATGGTTGGAGACGACCGTCAAGGACTCGACGGTCGGCGCTGAGGTGTTCAATATCATCGCTATCAGGCCTAGCGCGAAGCTTGGGGGTCTATTTTTGAAGATAGTTTTTAACAAGGACCTATTTTAAAATAAGTTTTAAAAAAAGGGCGAAAATGTGAAATTTTCGCCTAGATCGATGGCCCTTCCTAAAAACATGCGTCAAATGTCAATCCACTGTACAACTTCCGTTATATAGCCGTCAATCCACGACCACAGGCACACCCGTCAGTTTGCGGGTCAGAATATATTCGGAAATGTCCCGGCCTGGCGGCGCGGAACGACCAGATAGGTCACAGGTCAGAATTGAGAAGCCACGGCGCGGGCCGCGGGACCAAAGGAACGTGATGTGATGTGATCCGGTGAACTCCGCGAACCGCGATGATGATGATTGCATGATGATATGTTGTGCCATCTCACTCAGCAGCTTTCGTAGCCGCCGCCCGCACGCCCGGCTGCGCGCGCGTGCGTGCGTGCGTGCGCGGTTGCTGCGACACCGCAGGAGGGGAGGAAATTAAAGCTAAGCGATCGAGAGAAAACCACGGGCGCAGGTGTGGTGTGGTGCGGTGCGGTGCGGAGCGCGCGGTTTGATTGAATCGTCCGTGCGCGCTCTCTCTCTCTCTCGCCGGAGTACGACGTCTCCCGCTGCTCGATCTCTCTCCTGGCTAGCGTTGGATGTAGGCGGCACCGGCAAATCATCCGTGCAGCCGTGCTCCGCAAGACGGGACGGGGTGGGGGTAAGCTGAGGCTTCCAGAAGGAGTTCAAGTTGTTCAAAGTCGTAACGGGAATTAAAGTGGGGAGGCGAATATGCCTTTCCCACTGCCTACACTACATAAGCCACGGTCTCTCGTCATTTTTGACAAAACCAAAACCGCTGAGTGTAGCCAGGGAAAATGAAATTGATTCCTAGGAAAGTTCTATAAATCACTGCCTTCTAAACGAAGCCGTGTGAACTTCAATTTAATTATTTGGAGAAAATGACATCGATATCGTTGATCTTTAGCTTATCAGTCGCAGCCAAGATCTAAATCTTAAAACTTAAATTTAAATTTTAAAGTTGATTTGGGTTTTTTCCTTACCTACTTTTTTTTCTAAGAACACACATATATATAAGCTCTTTATATATAAATTATTTTAGTCGCTAATTAATGAGTGTTGCAGCTTATAATCACCTGTAGACAAAATGATAGGACCAAAAATAATCTTATTATAATAGTGTTATCCTCATGTACACATGAAACAACCATGCAAATGTCAAATTCAGTCATTCAGATAACAAGCAAATTAGTACGAGCTAACCGTGTTCAACGGCAAGAGAAAACATCAAGTAAACAAAACAAAATGAGAAACAAACTACACCCCGAAACTGAGCTTTCAGCAGCAACGTACACACACATCACTGCTGATGAATCAACCCAACCTCGTCCGATCATTTACACTGTGTACAACACAATACGGAAACTTTTCAAACCTTCCAAACCTCAGAACCCTCTAGACTCTCCCCCCCCTCCAAACCTTCTTAAAACCCCTCATTCCCATCACCTCAGCACGTACGAACGAGAGTGATCGATCGCTAGCTCGCCGAGATCACCAGCCTCCTCTCTCCTCGTCTTCTTCTTCTTCTTCCTCTCGATCTCGAGGAGGGTGCCATGGGTACCATGGTTGGCCATGTCGCGCCGGGCGCCGGCTTCATCCTCATCGGCATGTGGCAGCTGTTCAACCACATCCGGCTGTTCGCGCTGCGGCCGAGATCGTACGCGGCGCCGGTGTGGTTCCCGGTGCGCGGGGTGCGCCACCTGGAGCTCATACTGGTGATCGTCGGCGCGACGATCTCCATCCTGATGGAGCTCGTGATCGGGCCGGCGAGGCACCAGCCGTTCGACGACGACGGGACCATCCCCTCCAACCACCTCCACAACTTCGAGCACGCGTCCATCTCGCTCGCGCTGCTGGTCTACGCCGCGGTGACCATCCACATGGACAGGGCCAGGGCGCCCATGCGCGACGCCGTGTCGCAGCTGGTCGCCGCCGCGGCGTTCGCGCAGCAGCTGCTCATCTTCCACCTCCACTCGGCGGACCACATGGGCGTGGAGGGGCAGTTCCACTGGCTGCTGCAGACGGTGATCGCCGTCACGCTCGCCACCACGGTGCTCGGGATCCCCTGCCCCAGGAGCTTCGCCGTCAGCCTCGTCCGGTCGGCGAGCCTCGTGTTCCAGGGCGTCTGGTTCGTCGTCATGGGCGTCATGCTCTGGACGCCGGCGCTCATCCCCAAGGGCTGCTTCCTCAACCTCGAGGACGGCCACGACGTCGTCCGGTGCCGCACCGACGAGGCGCTCCACCGCGCCAAGTCGCTCGTCAACCTCCAGTTCAGCTGGTACCTCACCGCCACCGTGGTGTTCGTCGTCGTGTTCTACCTCCACCTGACGAAGCTGTACCCGGAGGAACCGAGGTACTTGCCGCTGGTCAAGGGCGGCGGCGGCGGCGACGGTGACAGCGACGGCGGCAGGTTCAGCATCGGGGACGACGAGGACGACCTCGAGGCCGCGAAAGGTGGCTTCGGACACGTGGTGGGTGGCCGGAACGCCATTGAAATCGAGCGGTAATTATCTCCGCGATTCCGTGTCAAGAGGAAGAAACAAATGTCAGGATGGCTATGTGATTAGATTGAAAAACGAGGGGCTATGTGTAAATAATAGTATTTCTTTTTTAAAAATATTTGTAGTAGTACTATAGGGGAATTAGTGATTTGTGTGTGAGTGAACAAGCTGATCGACCCATAAATTTGGGTAAATTTCATGCTTGGATCGCTTCAATTTGTTTAGTCAAGAGTGTCTGATATCACAAGGGTTAAATTGATCCATAGATGTCGCATTTGGTTGGTTATGTCTGTACTCTAGCCATATGAGTGGAGATTTTGCACACAACTGAAAACCTTTTCATCCTCTGAATCTCTTCTGTTCCGTGCAAAGACGATGAACCAATATGCCTTCAGAGACGTGCCAAGCCAATCAAGACCGCATTTCAGGTCACTTTCTGAATGGGACCGCGACTGCTGTGTTGCAGTCAATTCAGATAGCTTGACCAGCTTGCCTTCTTCCAAACATTTTTGTAAAAAAAAAGATGGATTGGTTGGAAATACTTAATTAATTATCAGGTGATTACGGGAGATCGATCGCCTACTAAGCGTAAGCAAATGAGTGGACCAAGCCAACAGCAGGATTGGCATGTACTAAACAGGGCGTATCATCTGCTAATGTCAGCCATATCTTGGGGGAGAGAAGATCTCAGACAATTCTATGATAATTTGCAGAGAAGAACATGTCTCTCGTTTTGATGTTGACGGTAATTTAATTTGGTACGGCAGAACGGCAGCAAAAGGCTTGCACGTTGGTTTTTGCTGGGAGCTAGTAGAGCTGTTGTGCTCAAAGAATTTCTGCAAGTTTTGTTTTCAACTCATATGATGGATCATGATTATTAGCTCATCCACTTTCAGGAAATTCTCATGGAGATGAAACCCGATTTTAAGCATTATCCTTTCTACTAAAACATTTCATGCCCTGTTTTTTGCCAGGCCGGTGGGAGGATGCTAGCCAAATTTATTATGATTTGAAGGAGAACATTCACTAATAAAAAAAAAATTCAGCCAGCAAGGATTTGTTTCTGCATGCGGGCAATATGAAAATTCGTTTGTAAAAATGACGAGAGGTTTTGTGGTCTAAAATCACATGTTAAAATAACCATATTTTTACAGGACAACCGCTTCTGAAAATTAATTAATTTTTACATACAGTTGTGAAATTGCCTGTAAAAATTAACGATTTTCACAGACCTTTTGCTAGAGGCGGTAGACAAAAACATATTTATAAACCGATGTTAGTTAGCCTCATGTAAAAACCGCTTTGTAGAATTGTAGTAGTTATTGCAGTAACGAACAGGGTTGTTGAGCTGAGGAGTGTGGATGTACCCTCGTTTCTTTTCTTATTTTTGAAAAGGAGACATATCCTCATTTCTAACATTCTGGTATGTCCTTTCCGAATCATCTGGTTTTACAATTTATGCGAGTGAATATAAGGATGAAATCCATCTTAGCCTCAAAATGCAAATCGAGAATGGTGCACAACGCCCTTGCCCACAACAACTGGACTAGGGACATCGATCTGCTACGCATCACTGAAGTGGATCACTTGCGCCAATATGTCCATCTTTGGACGTTGATCCATCAAGTCGGTCTGCTTTCCGATCAGAGGGACTCCGTCATTTGGAAACTGATGGCTAATGGATTCTACTTTACTAGTTCGGCGTACATACTACAATTCCTTGGTGCGGCTGGAACAATCTACAACAAGACCATTTGGAAATGTTTGGCCCCGCCTATATGCAAATTCTTTTCCTAGCCCATCATTTAAAACAGGGTTTGGACGGCGGATAGACTACAAAAGAGAGGGTGGGCCAATCAACGCCTCTGTCCACTATGTCGTGTCGTGCCGGAGTTGGCGCTACATCTACTTGCAGGATGTAGACTCTCCAAAAGAATTTGGGCGGAAGTGCAGTGGTGGACAGGGATAGATCTCCGGCTGCAAGAGTGGGGACATTGTGAAACAGTCGAAGCCTGGTGGTACAAAATATCGCGCACGGTGAATTGCTCAAGAAAAGCCCTCAAATCAATGATCATCTTGATTGCCTGGGAACTATGGGGTGAGCGAAATACCAGAATTTTCAGACAAGTAGCTTCCACGCCCACCACCATCATCACCAAGATCAAGGAGGAGATGCGAATTTGGATCACAGCGGGAGCGGCAAAAGTAACTGAGATTATACCAGCGGGAGAGTAGGCCTTTTTGTTTGCTCCGGGCACGGTTTTCTTGGGCCCTGTAAATAACATTTTTTACTCCTTCTCTATCAATATTGACAAAGCTTTTGTCCTTCCTTAAAAAGATATACGGGTGAAATTTGTACTGTACTATATCCATTCAATGATTCAATCTTAATAGATTTGGGCCGACGATCAGCCTGGCGAACAAATCTACTGGTGAAATTTAATCGTGACGGTCAATGACCATAAGAGAATTGGAAATGTAGGGTGTACATTTCAGTTAGATTTCTCTCATATTTGGAACTCATAATTAAAAAAAATCAATTCTCGGGATGAATCAAATTGAGTTCATTCACTAGCTCGTTCCAAAACAGGCCCATATCACACGTTATGGGCTCCCAATTTCTTCAGTTGCCCAACTGTACTCCATACAGACTTCAATGTGATTGTGCTTACAGACTTCAATGTGATCGTGCTTACAAACTTCATGTACGAGAAATGCCAGGTACAGTCCGCCGACGAGTCAATTGACAGCACCCAATTGAAGCGTGCAAGTTTCAGCGATCAAATCAAAGGAGAGAACGTTGCGATTGTCCATGTCCATGCCGTTCGTTAATCGTTATAGGCGATTGTGCCCCAATTCTGGGACAGGAATCAATTTTGATCAGTCTGAATTTTGGCGGGGTGCCATCATCAGTCCACACCATCTGCAGGCACTGTAGCTCATTTAGTCAAGTCTATACTGCATTGTAATACAGTATGGTGCAGCACTGCAACATATGTTGATCTGGAGGCAGACGTTACATTGGCTGCACTCTGCACTGCAAACAAATCGCAGTAGCAGCGTATGATGTTTGTACAGTTCATTCAAGGAGAGATTAAAATTGTCCTTACCCGAGATCACGAATAAAATAGGGATAGACGAGGAAATATACTTTCCTTAGCCTATTTTTGAGGTGAGGTGAAGTCAAAATCTGCTAATGATGGGCTCTTACTGTCACTGTATATGTGAAAATGTTGCACGATCAATATATTTGGATGACTTTAGGGGTCACTGACGCCAGTTTACAGGAGTGGTTGGAGTGATCCCGACGTCTTCTATGAGAATATTCTTACCGGGTACTGTAGCTATCAAGTTTCTTCTTTATCGTTCGTGTACCACTCTTCTTTCTATTGCAAGCTCGAACACTACTTGTCCAATCACATATTTCGCTAGGACATCTCGATCGATCTTCCCTCGGTAACATGTTGGAAAACCCGAGAAGTATTGATCTTTAGTGAAAACGTGCTTGTTGAAAGCTCAAAGCTGTCTTGGTTGAATAGGAGGTGCGGCGCCTGATACCTGCTATAAGAGCAAGGCTAATAATACAACCAGCTACTTATTGTATAGATCCTTATAGACTAGTCTATCTTTCAGCTCACTCATATAGTGGTTAACTCTTCACTATAAATATATGGTCCACTTGTCTGTCTTACAGATTTTCTTGGTTCCTGTGCCTAAGACAGATGTAAACTTACAGCCTGCTTCTCATCTCTCTCCTCTCCTCTCTCATCCACCTCAGCATTCAGTCTTCTTATAGCCCTCTATTATACCCGCCCTAATAGAAGTCCTGAAATAGATGGTTGATCGATTTGGCGAAGTAATTCGAGGGGACAAAATGAATTACTTTTGTATAATTAAACACCATTTTAGGGGTGATTGGACTTTGTGCCAGAATCTCAGAGTCCAATCAGTATAAGCTACTCCATCCGTACTCGAAGTCATTTAGGATAATGTTTAAGTCAAACCTTAGGAATATAAATCATGAATAACTCAAGTTATTGAGTTTGAAAATGTAAAAATTATATGAATAGATTTGTCTTGAGAAAAACTTTCATAAAGTATATATATATATCATATTTCAATAAATATTTTTAAAGAAACAAAAAGTCAAAGTTGTATTTTGGAGACCGTGTCGCTGTCCAAAACGACTTCCTTTACTAGTACCGAGTGTTGACAGAAAACACAAGGCCTTGGAGATCTGCTTAACTCCAGTGCAGGTCCAAAACTCGCCTTCGGATGTATGAGCGTGCCAGTTGATTTGATCCTACAATCAACAAGAAACGAAGACAAAGAAACCGCGATTAAATCTATAAATGATAACCGATCGGCTAGGTGCCGATGACATATCATTTATTTTAGGCCGATGTCATGCGTACATCGATCGGCAGTCATGAATAATTAAAGAAGAACTAAATCTACTCGATCGGCTGTAGATATTAACAATATATAACCCTTATGTCGATATATACTTAAATCAAGTAATTGGGATAGATCGGTCGCCATGCCGAGACAGTATAAATCACTTAGATCGAAATATAAATTAACAATAGAACTATATACGTTCATAGCATAGCCGATCAGATAGATCTAGCATGTATCGGCTAATACTCCAATACCACTCCGTATTAAGATATTAAAGCAAGTAGAATATATCAAACAGAAGCATAATTTACTTAAATGCAACAAGATCTTAACATAAAGGTCAGATTTAACATGTCAATCAAGCATATAGGATAACTATAGTTAAATCAGGTAAGATCGGCTGAAACCCCGATGCTACCCTAATCGGCAACCAGAAGGCAGGCTAGAGATTGATATTCTAAGCACGACTTAATAGATCAAACTCAACCGATGCAGCATTAAATATGAAAAGAAGAACAATATCTAGACAATCAAGCCGCTGGATGTTTCATAGATTGGTAGATATCTTATACAATCCAAGCTAACGTCGCTATTTAACCTAATCGGCCGCCTTCTACTAACAGATGTTAGCCGATGGTAGGTTAGATGACGATATTACCGAAGATTATACAAGATATATGATAACTTGACGAATTACATAAACAAGATTAGAGTGGCATAAAGATGGAAGCACTAATCCCGAAAACACAAGTCGCCATAACAAGTTTTACCTCTTGTTGAAGATCAAAATCGATGCAGCTCAACCCGAAAGCAAGAACTCGTCGAAATAAAACTAAAGCAAAAAGGGTGGCGATATGCCGAAATTGTATTGAATATGTGTGTTAAAAAATTACATAGGGCTCGGGGTCTATTTATACCCGAGAATTACAAGATATGTCCATAGTGGACACGACTTCTTATCTCTAACAAACTCCAAGATACCATAAGTCTTTGCGGCAGACTTTTGCCCAAACATATCTCTAAGAAAATTACATAAAATATCCTACTTAATAGATACAATTGCCTTCTCAGGACTCTATCCACGCGTGGCAATCATCTTGAAGCATATCAACTCAACCCGACGATGTACACCGAGTCGTATTCTTGGAATCGGCTATATCGGCTAGCCCTGCCTGACTCGAACTCTGCCGATCCTGACCGTAGCCGACTCAGGTTGCAGCTGATTTTTACTCTGTTTCCGCGACAGTCCTTATTTTTGATTCCGCTTCGATCTAATCTCCTTCTCCGATGCTGATATTACCAAATTTGGTCTTTAACACTTGCCCCCCAAGTCCGGAATATTTGGTAATGTTTCGGATTTGCCATATATCGACTCCGAGTGAATATCGCACTTGCCGTTTTTTGACCGTTACTCCAGCTCTTTAAATACTAACCGTCACCCCCGAGAAACTTCACACCGTTTCCTCCATTTTCACCGCTGAAGCAAAACTTTACCCTCTCTCTCTCCGGCGATTCCTCCGACGCATAAGGCGATCCCCAAGCGACTTCATTTCCAGCCAGATTTCCGCCCCTGGCGATGTCGACCTTCGCCAATCCGTCCGCCGCACCATTGGCCGAGTATGCAGAGGTAAGTACCCATCGGCTAGATCTTTTTCTTTCGCAGCAGATTGATCTTCTCTTGCCTTATCTTGCTTTCTTCTTCTCTATCCCCATTTGCATCTGTAGCATCTGTCCAATCTGGTTGCGATTCCAAGTCTATCGCATGAGAACCACTACTTTCTTGGTCCAATCGGCAACCTTGACCCCACTGATTTTATCACTGGTGAAACCAACAGAATCCCCTTTAGATTAGCCAACCCTAATCTGGGTCACTGGAAGAATACCTTCAAATCTTGGTCATCTCTTGAGAAAACTACCCCTGAGAAGAGTTGGACCACATGGTACAAGCGTGTATCGGCTAGTAAGGCAGTTCACTGGGATGAGATCGGGATCAGCCAAGCGCTTGCCCTCACCATAGCCAATTCCGCTAAGGACGAACCTCTGATGGCTGCCTCCACCTATTTCTGGTCCAACGCCATCAACGCGTTCCTATTCAACCAAGGGTCGATGACCCCAACTCTGATTGACATCACTATGATCACCGGACTAGATGTAACTTCATCGGCCAATCCTATGAGCTTGAACACCAAGAACCAATTTGATTTCAGGACCAAAAGCATAGGTGGTTAGTCTGGTTACGTAGCAGCATATATGGGTAAAGGGCCTATCACTCCTCGAGAGCATGTAGCCTTTCTGCTGATGTGGCTGGAGAAATTCCTTTTTTTGTGGATCAAGCTGTGGCCCTACAACTAATTAGCAATTTGTAGCCGAAGCCCTTGAATCAAAGAAACAATTTCCCTTGGGCAAAATCCTCCTCGGCTATCTATATCAAATGTTGAATAATGCATCGGCCAAGATAGCAGTCGGCTTAGTAGTTGGGGCAGGTGGACCATGGTGGTTGCTGCAAACCTGGCTAAACTTGGTAGTTATGAAACTCGTCAATCGGCCATCTGTGGCAGAAGCTGAATTCCCAAGGTTGGAGCCGATTGTGGAGGATGATGGAGAAGAACGCACTCATCATAGATGCATGTCATACGGAGAATATGCATCTACGCCAACTGATGCTGGAGCAAAGCTGTCGGCTGAGCTGCTTAAGGATTGGTTCTGCAGCTTTTATGAAGGCTTTCAGAAAGATGCCCGGGTTTGGTTTCCTTACGAGGACTCAGCAGATCTTGAACTTCCATCAGTCTTCAGATTTGAAGATATCAATCATGAAAAATACCAGAAATTCAGGGAAGTTCTTACAGCTGCAATCAGCCCATGCATCCTTCCTGTTGGCATTCATCAAGGCAGAAACATCCAAGTCTCTTATGAATTTTACCACCCAATGAGATCGGCTAGACAACTTGGATTGGGCCAACTCCCAATCGGCTTATTCTTTGCCGACAAGATCCAATGCCGAGGAGAAATCTCATCAACTCTGATGATGGATCGGCTACTCAACATCCTAGGACCCCCTTTGGGCAGTATTGAGAACATAGAGCTGGCAAGGTTCAGGAGGAAGAACTTTGACAGATGGTGGGGTGAATGGAAACAACATATCTTCCATCAACCAGCTTCTATGTACATGACAGATATGTTCCCCGATGTTATCCCTCAGGTAAATTTTTATTTTATCAATCTTGCTTGATCAACTGGTAGCCGACTTGAACCTTGACTAATCTTTTTTCTGACCTGCAGACAACAGAATCCTCTCCTCCTCACTAGAGCAATAGTGGCAAGGATATTGAATATGCTCCAGGTCTAATTCCCAATGGAGGTGGACCATCTCCCCCTGTCATCGGCTATCATGCCCCCAGGACTTCCATTGTACATCGGCAAACCACAACCGATTACAATCAAAAACAACGAAGGGCGATATAACCATATCGGCCATCTCAAGGCGATGAAAAATCATCGGCTATCATGTATCGACAATATCAGCCGATCATGTATTAACCCAAACACTCGGGTAATATTTCTTCAAATATTTTCCATTTAGTGCTCTGCCATAAACTTCTCCATCGAGTCCTTGCAACATGTAAGCTCCCTTAGATACCACCTTATGAATTTGGAACGGTCCTTCCCAATTCGGCGACCATTTGCCGAATTTGCTATCCCGAGTCCCAATCGGCAAAATCAACTTCTATACAAGCTCACCTTCCGAAAAATCTTTGGGTACTATTTTCTTGTTATAATGCCGAGCAACTCGCTCCTTATCCTTGGTAACCTTTGCAAGGGCTCGTAACCGTGATTGAACCAGATCCTCCCTCTCATCGGCCATAAGGTTGTAATACTCATCGGCTGTTAAATCATTTTGCAATTTCGTTCTTCTAGAGCCGATTCTAACTTCCCATGGAAAAACAGCTTCATATCCATAAACAAGTTTATAAGGAGGAACCTGTATCGATCCATGACAAGCCATCCGATAAGACCGCAATGCTTTGGCTAAACGAGTATGCCATTGCCGAGGATAATCAGAAATCTTCCTCTTAATCAACTTGATCAAGCTCTTGTTAGATGCCTCGGCCTGCCCATTAGCTTGTGCATAATACGGTGAAGAATTCAACAACTTGATTCCCATGCTATCGGCAAACTGAACAAACTCATCAGACACAAAAATTGAACCTTGGTCAGTCGTAATGGTTTGAGGGATACCAAATCGATAGATTATATGCTCTTGAACAAACTGTATAGCATCCCCAGAATCAAATTTCTTCAAAGGAATCACCTCTACCCACTTGGTAAAATAATCGGTTGCCACCAATATAAACTTATGTCCTTTACTCGACGGTGGATTAATCATGCCGATCATATCAATTCCCCAACCTCTAAACGGCCATGGTTTAATAATAGGATTCATAGCCGATGCCGGCGCTCTCTGGATCGCTCCAAATTTCTGACAATCTTGACAACCTTTATAATATCTGAAACAATCCTCCAGCATTGTCGGCCAAAAATATCCAGCACGTCGAAGTCACTTCATTTTATGAGCTGATTGATAAGTGCCACATATCCCTTCATGAACTTCACCAATTGCAACTTTTGCCTAATCAGTACTCAAACATTTAAGCAACACCCCATCAATCGTCCGATAATAAAGCTCATCGTCCAACAATGTATACTTCAACGCTTTATATCTTAACTTCCTAGAAGCCGACTGAGATGGATCCTGTAAATACTGATAGACATCATATCTCCAATCATCGGCTGTTATGGCAGCATCTTCAATCTGAACATCTTTGATCATCGGCTTATATCCCGATGTCCCTTGGGCTAAATCATTAGCTTCAATATTCTGCTCTCGAGATACATGCTTCAAGGTTACTAGCCGAAATTCCTTGATCAGTTCTTGGCACTTCTCATTATAAACTATCAACGTATCATTCTTGCACTCATATTCTCCTGCCAATTGACTGATTACCAACAAAGAATCCCCCATGATTTCAATAGTATCGGCTTCGACTTCCTTGAGTAACTGCAACCCCTTGAGAACTGCCTCATACTCTGCTTGATTATTAGTTGCATATGGCTTAATAGTATAGGCAAACTCAAAGCATGCCCCCTCGAGGGGAGATTATAACCAAGCCGATACCACAACCATGGGTACAGACTGACCCATCGAAGAATAAAGTCCATGGCACAACCTCAACCGAGCCGATTGAATCATCACGATGTTCCACAATAAAATCGGCTATAGCTTATCCCTTAATTGCCTTCGGCGACTCATACCGAAGATCAAACTCAGTTAAAGAGAATATCCACTTTCCAACCCTTCCTTTCAAAATTGGAGCCGATAACATGTATTTGACGACATCGGCCTTGCAAATGACAGTACACTCATTGGATAGTAGATAATGCCTCAATCTCGTACATGAAAAATATAAACACAAGCATAACTTCTCCACAGGAGAATATCTAGTCTCTACATCCAAGAGCCGATGGCTCAAATAGAACACAACCCTCTCTTTTCCCTCGAGCTCCTGAATCAAGACCGAGCCGATTGACTTATCACCGGCCGATAAATATAACCGAAAAGGTATTCCTTTCTGTGGAGGAATCAAAACTGGAGGAGAACTCAAATATTCCTTAATATTATCCAACGCCTTCTGTTGTTCTGCCCCCCAAGTAAATTGCCAATTGGCCTTCAATCTCAATAATGGTGTAAAAGGTTCTAACCTTCTAGACAAATTAGAAATAAACCTCCGAACAAAATTAATTTTGCCGATCATCTCCTGCAATTCTGTCTTGTCCTCCGGAGGTTTAATCTTCTTGATCGCATTGACACTTCTCTGAGTTATTTCAATCCCCCTCTCATGAACAAGAAATCCCAAGAACTGGCCAGCCGATACACCAAAAGCACACTTTGTCGGATTCATCTTCAAGCCATATTTCCTGGTCCTCTCGAAAACCTTTCTCAAATCGGCTATGTGGCCCTCTATTTCTTTAGACTTAACAACCACATCATCAATATAGACTTCAACCAACCAGCCGATTAGATCATGGTAAATGTAATTCATATTGATAAGTAGCTCCAGCACTCTTTAAGCCGAAAGTCATCACAACCCATTCAAACAAGCCGATTGCACCAGGACACCTAAAAGCTGTCTTATGGACGTCTTCTTCGGCCATGAAGATTTGATTATACCCCGCGTTTCCATCCATAAAACTTAATATCTTATGTCCTGAAGCAGCATCAACCAACTGATCGGCCACTGGCATTGGATATTCGTCCTTTGGGGTAGCTTTATTCAAATCTCTAAAATCAATGCACACCCTCAGCTTGCCGTTCTTCTTGATAACAGGAACTATGCTAGAAACCCATTCGGCATATCGGCAAGGACGAATAAAACCAGCATCATATAAACACTTAATCTCAGCCTTGACAGGTTCGAGCATGTCGGCTTTGCATCTCCTCGGAGGTTGTTGATGTGGCCTAACCCCTGGTTTGGTAGGTAGCCGATGCTCAACAATCGATCGGCTGAGTCCAGGCATCTCATAATACTCCCAAGCGAAGCAATCCCTAAATTCTTTCAAGAGCTCTATCAGCTTGGTTCTAAACTCTGAAGATAAATTCTTACTAATAAATGTCGGCCTTGGCCGATCGCTTGGACCTATATCTACTTCTTCCAAATCATCGGCCGACATAAAACCCTGACCTTACTTGTCATCGAGATCATCTACTGTGTCCTTGGTGTAGATGTTTGAACCCTCCACGACGCCCTCAAAGTAATAGCTTGGGTTCTCCATCTTCAATTGGCTGTATATCAGAATCGGACGCTTTTAGAAAATCTCCACCCCAAACTTCGCCAGATAAACAATCAAGGCCGTCCATCTCCCAAAGAGCTAAATCGGCACTAGCAACATTGACTGACTTGTCGGCTGGCACGATTTCTATCTTGTCGCCTTGCCATTGAATCAAGCATTGATGCATGGTTGAAGGAATACAACAATTGGCATGAATCCAATCCCTTCCAAGCAATAAACTGTAAGAACCCTTCCCATCGATGACAAAAAATGTAGTAGGAATAGTCTTACTGCCGACTGTCAGCTCCACATTTAGAACACCCTTGGTTTCTGATGGATTGCCACCAAAGTCTTTGAGCACCATGTTTGTTTCGATGAGATCTTCGGTGTTTCTGCCTAACTTCCTGAACGTAGCATAAGGCATCAAATTTACTGCAGCTCTACCATCAACCATCATCTTAGACATCGGCTTCCCATTAACATAGCCATTTATATACAATGGTTTAAGATGCTGATTCTTTGTACCCTTAGGCCTTTCAAAGACTGCTTGTTCTGGCGACAGAATCAATTTAGCCAATTCTTCTTCTATTTCATCAACATCGGCTTGGTCGATCCCAAATTCGGCTGGCAAGGTAAAAACCATGTTAACCGACGCAATCACAACGCTTTTCCCTTTGGCCAATCTCTTTGCTTCATCGGCCACGCTTCATCAGTTACAGGAGCTTGTTTCTTAACGCGCCATTCCTGCTTCGGCTTTGTTTTCTTTAGCCGATGATTGATTTCCTGCTCGACTTCCTGAAAGCATTCCCGGTTTCTCAATCTTTGAACCCTTCTCTTCTGATTCTTCGTAAATATACCAGGAGGACACCATTGAGTCTTCCTGTTTTCGTCATCCTCCGGGTCATGATCTTGATTTACCGGGCCCAATCTTTGGTGAACAGGAACCCTTGCATGCTTCAGCCGATTGCTTTTAATATACGACCGGCTTGAACCCTCTGCAATGTTGCCGCATTCAGGACAGTCTTCAATAGATGGCAGCCTCATACCTTCATTCCAACAAAATCTAAAAAACTCACAACTCCAATGAGGATCAAAGTCATCATCATCTTCCTCATAATGCCTCTCCTGTTGTTTATCATACCTCCTTTGGTACTTATTGATGATCTTAGCCGAATTCACTTGAAAACCTCTTGCATGGCCCCCATCGGCTGTTCGGCCAGCTGTATGCACCATATTGACAAGAAAAGGATTGCCATCAACCTTCATCGGCCTCTTGGAATCATCAAACTTGATTTTGCCTCCTTCGATAGCCGCTTGGATCTGCTGCCTAAAGACCTTGCAATCATTGGTAGTATGAGATCCAGAATTGTGCCATTTGCAATACCTTTTCTTGCCTAATTCCTCAGCCGATGGGATGGTATGACCAGCAGGGAGTTGAATTTGCTTTTCTCGGAGTAGATCAAAAATCTTGTCAGCCTTGGTAATATCAAAATCATACCTCTCTTCTTTTCCAGAATTCTTCACCCATTGGCATGGTATAACCTTTTTGCTCTTTACCCATTCGGCTGCAGCTATTTCAGAACCATCATCCTCATCATCCGATCCACACATATAAGAACAGACATGATTAACCCTCCTAGAATTCCTCCTAGCTTCAGCAAACCTCTGCTCGTGCAAAGTTACCTTTTGTGTAAGATGCGATAAGCTTTCAAAGTCCTCAGATGAGAATTTCTCCCTGATCGGAGCAATCATACCCTAAAAAGCCAAATCGGTTAACTGGGCATCAGTTAAACTCAAGGTAAAGCACTTATTCCTCATCTCTTTGAACCTCTGAATATATTCATACACGGGCTCGTCGTGTCTCTGCTTGATTGCTGTCAAATCGAACAACTTCATCTTATGTGCCCCACTATAGAAATAGCTATGAAACTGCTTCTCCAGATCGGCCCAGCTGTTAATCGATCCACGCGGTAAAGCAGAAAACCAAGTAAAAGCCGATCCAGCCAAAGACAACCGAAACAACCTAACCCTCAAGGCATCTACAGCCGATGCTTCACCACACTGAGCTAAAAATCGGCTAATATGCTCATAAGTTGATGTACTATCTTGCCCTGAGAACTTTGAAAAATCTGGAACTTTAAACCGGTTAGGGAGAGGGACTCTCTCAAACCATTCAGGATACGGTTGTCGATATAAATTTCCAGTATCTTTTGGTTTAAGCCCGAACTGTTCCCTCATCACGTCAGCAATCATATCGGCCCACGATCGTTGTTGAGCTGCTCCTTGTGATTGTTGCTGCATGGGCTCGAATTGGCTGTACTGAGGAACAAATTGATATTGGTCTTGCGGGGAAGGGAGTTGATATTGATAATTTAAATTTCCCCCTGGTAATTTTGGTAGTTTGGCTGAATATTTCGCACCAAGTGCTCAGGGACAATCTGTGGTACTACCGTGTGGTCCGGCTGCACGTGATGGACCAAATGCTCTGGGACAACCTGATTCAGAGTATGTCGCCCAGCCGATGGATTCATCAAGCCTTTCTGGTGAATCGGCTGGATAGTCTGTTGTCTTGATGGCGTTTGCTGAATCGGTTGTACAATCTGCTGCCTTGGTGGCATTTGTTGAACTGGCTGCACAACCTGTTGCTGAATTGGTTGTACAACCTGTTGGATTTGGGGTGTTTGTTGAATCGGCTGCTGCTGGACTGGATCAACAGCAGATTGAGGTGGTAAAAACATGGCAGCAACCTGATCCTGCGTTAGCTGATTCGCAACTTGCCCACTATGCTGTGGCTGCTCTCTCATCAACAGCCGAGGATTAACCAGCTGGCCTGGTGCCGGCGTTGATGGAGCAGGTGGGGGAACCGATACCGGCGCTGTCAGCTGGGCTGATGATGCAATGGGAGGAACCACTTGAATAGGTGGATGAATATCGGTGATCAAAGGCCGATAATTTGGAAAGGTACCTCCTGGCAAATAAACTGGGCCTGCAGCCTGATGTTCAGCTATTGAACCATTGGCTATTGACTTCATCATGTTTGACAAGGTATTGACTAATACCCCAGATTGATTGATTAAAGCATTGTGCACAGCATAGTCAACCCGGTCTTGAAAATTATTGAAAAATTCCTGTGACGCACTGCCATCTTGATTAAGATTTCCTCCCTGTGGTCCCTGAGTGCCATCACCTTGAACCCCATGTACTCCTTGAGAGTGCTCACCCTGATTCTCCTAATCCGATCCATCTGTAGCACCTTTGTCGCTCGGTTGAGCCGAGCCATCTAGGGCTTGTTTCAGTCCCGCATCCTTGGAAGAACCGGTCCCAGGGACATCAGCCACTACTAGCACCTGATACTTTTGCACCACTGTCCCCTTGCGGGTCTGCATGAATGAGTTCAAGAACTAGTTCCGTGCTTGCTGCATCATTGCTTCAAACTCCTTCTTCTGATCAGGTATTAATTTGTTCGGAGTAATGGTCATAACATTGCCCTCATTAACGTCAGATTGGTATAATTGATGGATCTTCTCTTTAACAGAACCTGGGCTAGCCAAGGACGGCGATGGTGGCGGCTTCTCGGCCATGAGGAAAACTGTTTTCTGACTTCTAATCGGTCCCACCGGGCGTGCCAAAAGCGTGTTGACAGAAAACACGAGGCTTGGGAGATCTACTTAATAGATACAATTGCCTTCTCAGGACTCTATCCATGCGTGGCAATCATCTTGAAGCATATCAACTCAACCCGACGATGTACACCGAGTCGTATTCTTGGAATCGGCTGTATCGGCTAGCCCTGCCCGACTCAAACTCTACCGATCCTGACCGTAGCTGACTCGGGTTGCAGCCGATTCTTACTCTGTTTCCGCGACAGTCCTTATTTTTTATTCCGCTTCGATCTAATCTCCTTCTCCAATACTGATATTACCAAATTTGGTCGTTAACACCGAGGGAGTATACAGGAGGTGGATTAAGGAAGCCCACTAAACGAGCAGAAGACAAGAGCGGGAAATAGTCCGGCCCAAAGGCCCAGCAAGTGTGCCGCTGTGGGGACACCCAATTTAGGCTTGGTGCCTCAAAAATCCACTCGTGATCGTCCAGGATTTCGATCACGCACAGATTGATATACAGAACAGCTTTCGATTATTTACACAGGTTTGTTCATACAAGCTAATTATACAATTGTTAAAGGGTGAAAAGATCCAAACTAATATATCCTTATTTGAAATACAAGAAAATCCAAAGTACTAAACTCCTAAACTCTTCAACTACTAGAACTACAATTAATAAATTCCAAAGAACTTCAAAGAACTCCACAGGCAAAAGCTCGAGTGTAGACTAGCCTAGAAGAAAAACTTGTCATTGCCGTAGATCTCGCTCCCTTCCAGTCTTCTTGTTAGCTTAACTATATGTCAAATTATGCAAGAGTGAGTACTTACGTACTCAGCAAGACATATTATAAATAATTAAATGTAGAGAGATATGGATAAATAAAACAATAATAAAGTAAAGGAGTAATAAACACTGTAAATCATCTTTATCTTCAACATTTTAATTTTTTAAAACTACTTATACTTCAGGAGTAGGAATTACCCTGATGACACAACTCCAGAATGATTTAATTCACCTCTGCAGAGACTGTCCAGCTTTACCCGCACAATGCCCACAGCTAGCTAGGCTGAGAACAACAGAGCCATTCGAAGGTCCCACTTACTACTAGTTACTGCACAGTGGGGTCTTGGTTCATCATAGTGGTCGAACTCTTGCCAGGCCTAGGCAAGGTATCTATATCGTCACACTTTCATGAATCCCACTGTTGTGAAACACTACCGCCTAAACTCCTTACGCAAGTTCACCCCAAAACTGCTCATAGAGCCACCCAACAGTCTTTCATATAGTGGGACAATGTACTAGGCTAAGTCCAATTACTTGGTCGTGTGGATGGACGCAACTATGTCATTTCCCATGGTATAAGGGGGTAATTATAATCCGGTTAAACCACCAAAAACTTTCCAAACTCCCCACACTGACATCACAAACTTCATCATTCATCAACATTCATAATTCTCAACATTCATAATCTCAATTCATAAATGCCCATTTTAACCGGATTCCTAAGTTTGTAAAGATATTTGAATAATAAACCACATAAAATGATAACCAATGCTTCTTTCTATAGTCTCATGCAATAATGCTTGAAAGCATCACCAACTATTCCAAAACACCACAATGTTATTCTGAAGTATAATATCTACCCATGAGATGTTAAAAGAGTAAATATCTTGTATCAAATTTAAATATGAAGATTATATCAAGGTTTCTATATGATCAAAATTTTAGTTATGTCTTATCACGTCAGTTCCTTGGATGCTGATAAAACTTGCTGTACAGTCTAACGTACGAATATGAAAAAGATAGCAAATAAAACCTATAAGATAAATGCTACAAAGAAACGATAAAACCAAGGAATAATAAAATTGGAGCGAGGCGAGAGGAAAAAGGAATGGTTTAAAATAGATTTTAGTTTGGAAAACAAAAGAGAGGTTTTGGTTTCTAAAGGTTGGAAATCGAATAAAATCAAAGGAAGGATAACTTTGGATAGGTGGGGTTTATTTGGTTGATTTGGTTTTCTAGTCGGTGCTAGAATGGAGTAGCACGGCGGCTAGATAATTGGATTGGTTAGCCGATGCTAAGGATGGGCAATATAACGGCTAAATATCGGCTCATCTAGTCAATGCTACAGTCAAGTAGCACAACGACTAGTGAGTTAGGAGATTTGTGTGGAGCGGAACAGTGTTACTCTGCAGTCGTGAGTGACAACAGAGCGGCTAGGGTCGCACATAGCTCAAGGACTAGTGTGCGGCGTGCTGTGGAGGTCGAGGGAGTAGTGAGGCTCCGACCATTGTACGCGTTGAGGCATGGGGTGCGAAGAGCAACACTTCGACCTTAGAATTAGGTGATGCCGAATTTTACGACCAACGGTTTGACGTCGAGGTTTAAGACCACGCGAACGTCTCCATGGAAGGCGTAAAGTCCCAAGGCAGTTATTTGGTGGCTAAGGGATGGTTTTAAAAATAAGTATCAAATAAATTTGAATTCAAAATGGGGTTTTAAAATAGATTGAAGAAATAAAATTTAAAATGGTATTTTAAAATAAAGAAAAGGGCATTTAAAGGAATTAAAGGATAATTTAATTTTAAAAAGGTTTTTAAATAAAACAAAAAAATTAATTAAAGGGATATAAAGTAAATCAAATAATTTAAAATAATTTTTAAAGGTTAATTTAAATAATTTAAAATTAGAAAGTAAATAAATAAATAAGAAAAAGGTATTTAAATAAAGAAATTTAAATAGAATTTTAGAATAGAAAATTTGGTATCAAAAGAGAGGGTTTGAAATTAGATGAATTTAGGTCGAAGGATTTTTGGAATTGGATCAATAGTTTGGAAGATATGGATGGTTAAAGTTTGAAATTGAATTAAATCAAATAAAAGAAAGGGATTACTATTTAGTGGGGCCTACTGGTCAGTGCTTCCTTCTTCCTCTTCTTCTACCTCTCTTCTTCTTTCTTCCTCCATGTTTCTTCCTCCATGTGAAACAGAGGGGAGGAGGAGAGGAGGCAGGCAGAGAAGGAGGGCGCGGCTCCGGTGGCTGGGCTCGACGGCATCGGCGGCCGGAGGCGGCGCACGATCTAGGACTACGGCCGGCGGTGAAGGAGCAAAGGGGAGGCGGCGGCCGGTGTGGATTGGAGAGAGAGAGAGAGAGAGAGAGAGAGAGAGCTCGATTTTGGATGGGAAAAAGAGGGGTACTCATCGGCTTTTATAGGCCGGGGAGGTCGGTGGAGGGAGAGAAGTCGACGACGGAACGGCTCCGCGTTGGCTCGGGATAGTGAGAGGCGGCGACGTGTGTCCTCGCCGGATTGGGCGTCGGCGGCGGTTTGGTGGTCGGCGGCGGCTCATGGCGACGCGTGGCTAGTGACGCGTCGCGGCGTCGTGCGGTGGCGGCGAAGACGGTGGGCGTCGGCAGCAAAGCGGCGGGCAACGACGGCTGAGCAGCGGCGGCCGCGGAAAGGCGCTGGCGGCGGTGGCTGTGGGGGCGACACGGGCTCGCCCCGGTTGGCGGCGCGGCGGCGTGGTTGCGGCGTGGTGGTGGCGTGGCGGCAGCGCGTCGGGAATGGGCGAAGCGGCGGCGGCGCCGTGGTGTTGCAAGCGGCGGCGGCGGCGCGCCCACAGCAGGAGGACGAAGGGAGGCGGTTCAGACTTGAACATGGGCCGGCTGGGCTCGGCTGGGCCGGCAGCCCGAGAGGAAGGAGGGAGTGGAAGGAGAGGAAAACAAAGAATGGGCTAAAATAGGGAAATTTAGCCCAAGATAAAAAGGAGGTTTAAATAATTTTGTGTAGAGGGTTTTTCGAGTGGAATTCAAAGGAGATGAAAAATCAAAGGATGGATGGATGGATGGATGGATGTATGTGGACCTTTTTGGATTTTGGCTAAGGAATAAAATAGGATTTCAAGGAAGTGAAAACTAAAGGAGTTTAATTGTGGACTTTGAACTTTAAACAAGAAATTCAAAGGATATGGATCTAAAGAAAGAAATTGGTGGACTTTTTAAAATTTGGAAAAGAAATTATAAATGGATTTATAAGATAGGAAACCTAAGGGAATTTTGTGTAAAAGATTTTGATTGGAATTCAAAGGAGATAAAATTTAAAAGAGGAATGTTTGAGGGTCTTTTGAGCTTTATAAAAGGAATTTGAATATGAGGCTTTTAAAACAAAAGGGGTTTGAAAAATTTTTAAAATAAAATCAAAGATACTTATTTTGAGATATAAATTTGAAAAAGGTAAAAATAAAGATGCTCCATTTTTATAAAATTCAATAAGAACCAAATATAAAACTTGTCACAAAAATAATCAAATGGGAAGGAAAGGCAATAATTTGATTTCTAACTTTGGATGAATTTCGGATGGTGGCAAAAATAGATGGAGGTAAATAACTAGGATTTTAGCCTCCAAAATATGTGATATGGATTCTCGGTGAATTATTTGTAGCTAAAGGAAGTTGGATTTTGAATAGAAGGGATTGGAAATAAGTTTCTTAGCACAAGAGCAATCATTCAAATATTTGTGATAATATTATTCTTGTGCCAAGAATATGATCAAGTCATAGGAATCAAATTGGTGGATGGATCAAAATAGGAACTTGACCACAGAATATTTTGGATCAATTAAAAGGAGGTAATGGTTTTTGGAGATAGGTGTAGATAGGGGTTTGATCCAAAATAAATTCCAACAGAAAGGGAGTTATACTGGTTTAGCCCCAAATATAAAAATGGTTAAGGGGATATAACAAAGAATCGGATCAATCGGGGAAATATTGGCCTAAGCTAAATAGTAGACTTTGAAATCTTGAATGGATAATTTAGATGAACGGGATTTCAAAGGGGAAATATTTGTGGGATTATAGGACTGGATTCAAAAGTATATGTGGATGGGGATTTTTATAGGAACGGAATTGGTGGTAGATTGATAAACTCTAAAGGATGGGTATGTTGACTTAAAGGGGGATTGCAAAGGATATTTTATGGACTCTGGGAATATTTAGGTGGAGATCCAAAGGAAAAGTATCAACATTTCATGTACTCTAGAGATGCTTGAGAGGAAATTGAAAGGGTATTTGTTGGAGATGTTCGGGGATGGATTCAAAGGAAATATAATTTAGAGCCAAAGTTAGAGATTAAATAAAGTAAATGGAAATGTTTTTATAAAATTTGAAAGAGAGCGATTAACTTTGCAAATTAAACTTAGATCCAAGATAAAAGAAAAGGTTAAAAGCAAGACTGCTTCAACGGAAGAATAAAGAAGAGGGTGACTTAAAATAATTTGCAAAAATGTTTCCCTGAAATTTTGAGTCCGTTACAGCCGCTATGGGTAAAACATTTCAAATAACATATGAATCACATTATATTTCACAGCGATTTTCATGATTATATTAAGATTAGGGTACTCTAAACCAAACATCGTATATATAGATAGATTTAGACAAAAAATGTTCTGCTGTAAAAGCAACTCGAAAAGAAATAGATGTTTCACTCTGCCTTTTTTTCCCCATCTGAATGGCTAGGCTGAATTTATGTTTTTATTTTTGTAAATTGATAGCATCCTAATCTCAATCTATGCTAGTATATGATTTTTAGAGTCCTCATGTAACTATTTGCATTTGCACCCAATAGAGATGCCAAACTGCCATTTCTTGTCATCTAAAGCAGACGAGCAAATTAACTACTTCCTCCGTTTCATAATCAATATAAATGTGAAAAATGTTAGAATGACTTACATTGTAAAACGGAGGAAGTAGAAGGTTTAGAGTGGAGTAACAGGCAGTGAACATGGAAGGATCTAGCTACTCATATAAGCAACCAGGTGCCAAAGTAGGTCATGAACAAGTGGTGTGTTTTGGTAATTAATTGCCGCCACCTCTGTTTTAACTTATGGCGCCGTTGATTTTTCGTATAACGGTTAACCGTTTATCTTATTTAAAAATTTAATATAAATACGTAAAAGTGTAAGTATTTTTTTTCTAATGATAAAACAAGTAAAAGAATATTTATATTTTTTAATAAGATGAATGGTTATTTGTGATGTCAAAGGTCAACAATGTTATACATTAAAAAAAAGGAATACTTATTTTTTTTATTTAAGATGTTTTGATATTGAATAGATTCATGTATGAATCTATATATGTGTTTTATATATATATGCATAATCATACAGATGTCAGTGAGTCTAGACGAGAAATTAAAAGACCAAAACATATTATAACGTAAAACGGGGAAGTAGTATATTAATCTATTATCAAGAGATCGAATGAATGTTGAGTACTGAGGACAGACTACATGCACAAACAAATTCAGCACGCATGCAACGTTGGAAAATAAAAATATCCCAGATCGAACAATAGAGGAAGCCAAGGCAAGCAAGCGTATGATCCTGCTTAGCTCAAAAGTCAAAAGGATGCGATGAACAGTGCGACAGCGGCTATCAGTAGTAAGCACGCATCAGCAAACGGTCATCTCCCCCCTAGCAAGTTGCAGTTGCCGTAGTGCACAGACTGCACAATGGAGATGTTATTTTTTTTCTCTTGAAAAATTGTCCTTTGTTCGTTACTCGCTTCGTACTAAAATAAGTGCAGTTTTAACACTGTTCATGCTCAACGTTTGGCCGTTCGTCTTATTTGAATAACAATTATGATTAGTATTTTTATTATTATTAGATGATAATACATTAATAGTACTTTAAGTGTGACTAATATTTTTAAACTTTTTCATAATTTTTTCAAATAAGACGGACGGTCAAAATGCTGGACACGAATATTTATGGCTGCACTTATTTTGGGACGGAGGTAGTACATTCACCAAAATAGAATTTCTTTATAAAAATTCAGCAAAGTAAATCAATTATATCACTTCACAAATATATATAGGTTTAAATTCGACGTATACATGTTTTAAAAAAAACACTCTCACTAGTATGTGAACTATTCATAGCCATGCGTGTTTGTACTTTTTTTCTAATTTGTATTATTTGGACTTGTCTGTTTTATTGAGTTATGGAGTATGTCACATTTATCTATGGCCGTGTTTAGTTCTCTTGAAATTTCTAACTTTTCCATCACATCAAATGTTTGGACATATACATGGAGCATTAAATGTGGACGGAAAAAAATCAATTGCACAGTTTACATATAAATTGCGAGACGAATCTTTTGAGCCTAATTATACCATGATTTAACAATGTCATGCTACAGTAAACATTTACTAATGACGAATTAATTTGGCTTAATAGATTCGTCTCGCAGTTTACAGACAAAATCTGTAATTTATTTTATTATTAATATACGTTTAATACTTTAAATATGTGTTTGTATATGTTAACTTTTTATTGCTACAACAACTAAACACGGTCTGTGTCAACTTATCAATTTTTGGACATAGAAAAACAAAGTGACAACAAAGAAAAATGAAAAACTCTTCCTACGCACTGAACAGTGTGGCAGAGAGACGGGAGAGGTTGTTGATCAAGCAACCGCCGTAGCTTGATGTGAACACGAAGCAATATTGTCAGTTGGCGAGGGATGCACTGATGACTATGCTAGTGCCTACTAGTAACCAGTATACTCAATGATACTTGTGTTATAAAATCCCTAATGCTAAAATTCGTTCGAGCACAAATCTTAAAGCAAATCGAATGCTGAAAATTTATATAGTGAAAAAGGAAATGAAATAATAGTTGTAAGTTAGGATTAATCTCACACAAAATCTATATATCGTGCACTGTCGTACAAGCAATTCCCCTGCACCTCTTGTGTTAGTAAAACCCCTAATGCTACACTTGTGTTATAAAACCCTGATGCTAGAATTCGTCCGATCACAAATCTTAAAGCAAATCAAATTTTAAAAATTTATAAACTGGAAAAGGAAATGAAATAATAGTTGTAAGTTACTCCCTCCGTCCCATAGTATAAGGGATTTTGGAGGGATGTCTAGATTCTTTGTATTAGAATGTGTCATATCCCTTTAAAATCCTTTATATTATAGGACAGAGGGAGTAGAATTAATCTCATACAAAATATATATATCATGCACTATCGTACAAGCAACTCCTCTGCACCTCTTTTTTTTTTAAAAAAAAAAACATCATCTGCGTATTTATCACTTACTCAACGTGCCCTCCCGCCATCAACATAACCAACATCCTCTCTTCCTATACACTGCCACCTTTTATACCCCTACCTTCTTCAGTAGTTCGTCAATGTCGCGAGCACCCCAAGAAACATAGGATCATCCAAGCAAATCCGCCACCACCTGCCGGCCGGCCATGGGCGGCGGCGGCGGCGGCGGCACGCCGCGCAGCAGCATCGGCCACATCCTTCCCGGCGCCGGCTTCGTCGCCGTCGGCGTGTGGCACCTGTTCAACCACGTCAAGCTCTTCTCCCAGCGGCCGGACACCTACGTCGCGCCGGCGTGGTTCCCCGTGCCGGGCGCGCGCTACCTGGAGCTCGCCCTCATCATCGCCGGCAGCGCCGTGGAGTTCGCCATGGAGATGTTCGTCGGCCACTCGACGCTCCTCCCCTTCGCCGCCGACGGGTCCATCCCTTCCGACCGCCTCCACAACCACGAGCACGCCATCATCTGCCTCTCCCTCGCCGTCTACGCGGCCGCCGCGCTCCACCTCGACCGCGCCCGCGCCCCGGCGCGCGGCGCGCTCGGCCTCCTCCTCGTGGCGGCGGTGTTCGCGCAGGAGCTCCTCGTCTTCCACTTCCACTCCACCGACCACGCCGGCGTCGAGGGGCAGTTCCACTGGCTCCTGCAGGTGGTCGTCGCCGCGTGCCTCGCCACGTCGCTGCTCGGCATCGGCTACCCGCGGAGCTTCGCCGTCGGCCTCGCCAGGTCGGCGTGCGTCGCCTTCCACGGGCTGTGGCTCGCCGTCATCGGCGCCATGGTGTGGGTGCCCAGCCTCGTGCCCAGGGGCTGCGCGCTGGTGCGCGAGGACGGCCGCGACACCGTGCGGTGCCGCAGCAAGGAGAGCCTCCACCGCGCCAAGGCGCTCGCCAACCTGCAGTTCGGGTGGTACCTCTCGTTCATGACGGTGTTCGTCGTCGCGCTCTACCTGTACGTGAGCAACAGGTACCCCGCCGCTGAGGCGGCGGCGTACGCGCCGCTGAGGAAAGCCGCCGGAGACGGTGACGACGACGGCGATGACGACGATGGCATGGACGACGCGCACAAGGGCGGCGGCGGCGTGCATGGGTTCGGTGCGTTGGAGATAGAGGTTTGATTGGCAAAATTGTAGGACAGGTTTCTGTGTACAGTTGCTTGTATGGATCGATATCAAAGTGCAACGAATTTCATTTGAAGAATGGTGAAGCTCCTGTAAAAATTCATGATTGGTTTGGAATTTGGAAACATATTGTACATATATATGAATGTGTTTGTGTCGTGCTGAGATCATGATTTTTGTTTTTTTGGCGAAAGAGAAATAATGAATCGTTTGTACGGAGTATGTGATTTGCTATCCATCATTATGACGTGTGCCCTTAGAAATGTGAAGGTGTCCTTGCTCCGAAGCCAAGTCATATGATGAACCATCTAAGACCATATTAGTTCCACTGGGCACTAGTACTTAATATAACGAGGAAATAAGCAATATATTTGTTAGCCCTCTGAATTTCTGAAATAAGCAAGCATGCATCTTATAGAGTTTTTTTTATTGCTGGACTCTACATGGATTTTTCTTCTAATGTAAAATGTCATAAAAGTTTGTTTGTTTTATTGCTAGTAATTAGTGGATGACTCGATTGTTTTTCTAGATTAAACGTAAAAGCCGAATTGAGAATAGGGTTAGCGAAATATGCTAAACCAATAGGACGGGAGGGAGAGCTCAGCCCTACAATTAATTTATCGAATAATATCTCATACCCCTGCCGTAGAAAATAGCAATGCCTCAGAGTCACTTGTGCTATATACTCACTCCAGTTTCATTTTTTTTTATGTTTTGGATAAGATTGAGGTCAAAATTTTCTAACTTTAAGTATCAGTAACTCCAAAAATATATTTAATTTAAAGGCACTAGAATAATATATTTTTCTTATAAACTACTACAATAAAATTAAAATTATATTTATTTATTGTACATAATATAATAAAAAATAGTTAAAGATATTTATTTTGGAGATTGTGTCATTATTCAACGTTAAGAATTATGAAACCGAAGGTAATATGGTCATGCTAACACTAAACACATTGCAAATTACAATATGCTTGCATGGCCTAGGAACCTTTAGCTAATAGCTTTCTGAATGGCCAAGGAACCTTTAGACGAGTAGGTTCGCTCCTACATGAATTTCACAACACCCTCCATTCCTCCAATAACTAGTAGCTTTTGGCGGCATACTGGCATGATGATATCCATCGTTGATCATGATGTGTATTCTTTATTGACTCCACACTTTTAGTCATTCATATGCCAAATCTAGTAAGGACATGGTTAGATGCAGTACTAAAACGCCGATTGCGAGAAGTGATCGATGAGAAAAGTTCACGGTAAATCATGACGGGTGATGGAACTTGTAAGGGGACGTTCTCACCTAAACTAGCGGTTAACGGTGTAGCCGTTTAGGGGGCGTGGAGAAAAAACAATGACAACACGTTGAAGCTAGATTGCTTTACTACTACTGCTCCATCTATTTCATATTATAAGATATTTGGTTTTTTTTCTTAGTCAAACTTCTTTAAATTTAACTAAATTTGTAGAAAAAAATATAGTAATATTTTTAATACAAAACAATATATTAATAAAACATATTTAATGCTAAATTTAAAGAAACTAATTTAGTGTGGTACATATTACTATTTTTCTATAATTTGATAAAGCTAAAAAACTTTGAAAACAAAGAAACGGAGGGAGTACTTCACAATGCCAACTAGTTCTACAGCAAAGGTTAGCTTGAAAGGCAATGTGTCGTTTTTTAGGCGAGGAATGTGTTGTGCCCAGAAACGTCTTTCATACTGCTGTCTCACATGTGATCTGTACTCCAACCGTGTCCATCCTGAATTTTGGCCGTGCTATTAGTTCGTTGGCCAATTTTTTTAAGTATACAGGTACACATTTAAAATATTAAACATAGATTAATAACAAAACAAATTACAGATTTTACTTGTAAACTACGAGATAAATTTATTAAGCCTAATTAATCTATCATTAGTAAATGTTTATTATAGCATTACATTGTCAAATCATGGTGCAATTAGACATAAAAGATTCGTCTAATTGATTTTTTTCATCCATATTTAATGTTCCATACATCTGTCCAAATATTTGATGTGATATTTATAGCTAAATTTTTTTTATCTAAGGCTATGTTTAGTTCCTTCCAAAGTAAGAAGTTTGGATTAAAATTGGTACGATGTGATTGAAAAGTTGTGTGTGTATGACGGGTTGATGTGATGAAAAAAATTGAATGTTTGGATCTAAACACAGCCTAAACACACTGTTTGTTACTACTGCTACTAGTAAACTCGGCAGCACCGGAATGGCCAAGCAGGACACGCATGACGCAGCACGCCCACTCTGAGTCGTGCAGTGCGCCCAAGCACGAATCTCGAGGCGGTGCAATAGCCAAGCTCCCCGCCCAATCACCGCCCGCCACGTCGCACCCCCGTTCCACACCCTTCCCTTCCCTTCCCTTCTTCGCCACCGCTTTGCTTCCTCCTCTCCTCCTCCTCGCTTCTGCTTTTATCCCACTCCTCCTCCTCGCCCCCACCCCAAAAACCCTAGCCGCCGCCGCCGCCGTTTGCTCGAGCATGTACTACTACTCGCTGCGAAGTAGCGCGTGCGTCTACCTTGTGGCGGCGTGATACGATACGACGCGTGCGGGGGGGAAGGGAAGCCGAGGTTTGACTGAGTGGTGAGCCGGGCATGGAGGAGAGGCCATAGATCCAAGGGAGGCGCCTCCGCCGCCGAAGGAAGCGGCGGCGGAGAAGGTGGATGGCTCCTCGCAACCCCAGCCCCAGGCGGAGCTGCGGCTGCGGCTCCCGGCGGAGATCGACTGGGACCGGCTCGACAAGTGGAGGTTCTTCGTCCTCGGCGCCGGCCTCTTCTCCGCCGTCTCCACCGCGCTCTACCCCGCCGTCGTCCTCAAGACGCGCCTCCAGGTCGCCCCCCCGCCCGCGCACGCCGCGGCGTCGTCGCTCCCGCCCTCCGCCGCCGCCGCGGCCACCGCCATCCTGCGGAGTGAGGGGCCCCTCGCCTTCTACCGCGGCTTCGCCACCTCCCTCGCGGGCACCGTCCCCGCGCGCGCGCTCTACATGGGGGCGCTCGAGGCCACGCGCTCGGCCGTGGGCCCCGCCGCGCTCGCCCTCGGCGCGCCAGAGCCCGTGGCTTCCGCGGCCGCGGGCGCCGCGGCGGGGCTCGCCGCCGCCGTGGCCGCGCAGGTGGTGTGGACGCCCGTCGACGTCATCAGCCAGCGCCTCATGGTGCAGGGGAACCCGTGCCCGGCCTCCCGCTACCGCGGCGGCCTCGACGCCTTCCGCAAGATCATGGCCGCCGACGGCCTCCGCGGCCTGTACCGCGGCTTCGGCATGTCCATCCTAACCTACGCACCCTCCAATGCCGTGTGGTGGGCGACCTACTCGCTGTCGCAGAAGACGATTTGGAGCGGAATTGGTTGCTACCTCTGCGAGTACGGTGTTGGTGTCCAAGAAATCGATGCCGGGGAAGGGGATTCTTCCCTGCAGCCGGGTTACAAGACTGTCATGGTGGTGCAGGGAGTGAGCGCGGCGATGGCCGGTGGTGCCTCTGCACTTGTGACCATGCCATTGGACACTATCAAGACCAGGATGCAGGTCATGGATGGGGAAGGCGGCGAGCCGATTACCGTGGGGAGGACGGTGAGGAGGCTGATCAAGGAGGGTGGATGGGGAGCGTGTTACAGGGGGCTCGGCCCGAGGTGGGCGTCAATGTCGCTGTCTGCCACCACCATGATCACCACGTACGAGTTCCTCAAGCGGCTCTCCGCCAAGGGGCATGAGAGCAGTCTCCCCTGACAAGATGAATAGATGATGCAAATAGGTGACCTTGCTTTGTTACTTTCATTCCTTTCCAATGCTTGTTTCATCTTTTAGGTGTTGCAAAGAGTTGTTTGTAGATAGTCTTTGTTTGCTCCTCTAATTAAGCTAAGCAAATCAATGCAATCCACTCTTTCAGAGTGTTTTCTATGCTATCAATAGGTTTTGCCTTTTAGGTTCTGAATCTTCAGAATGGAGTAATTCATGTATACTGAAAAATTCCTGTCCATCTATATAAACGGCTGGTTCTCAATGCCGCAATGTTTTACTAGAAGAATTATGCTCATTGTATTAATAGCTACAACCTAAACAAGTGAGGTGATTTGGAAATTGTGATGGCCCTGATGTGGCCACTAACAGTGTTGCGTGTTAAATCCTTAACTCCGTTGAATAACAGTATTGCATTAGCGAGTTTCTTTAGGATGACAAATTGAATTATTCAATCAAATGATTTGCAAAGACGCTGCTTGGTAGAGTAAATATGTTTAATGTTGCCATCCAAAGTTGGAGCTGATTCTGGTATAGTGGCATGGGCTATTGTTGCCTATTTGCTGCTCTGCAAATCCAACTTGTCATGCAGGCACCTGTTCCATAGTCCATACCACTCCTGGATGGACAAAAGCTCATTTCATTCTCTTTTCTGACCCTATTCTGACTCTGACTTTGATCATGAGCCAAAAGCCACACCAGGAATCTGAATACGTTGAGGGGCATACAGACTAGGTTACAGTACTAACTTACACAGATGCTTTTGTGCAGTAATTTGCAAGTGATCTCTATTCCACACATAGCAATGAACAATAGGCACAAGGTATGCATGGATTGGATTGGTAGAGGTGTTCTCATACGCACTAGTGCATTGCTGCTCCTGGAAACATGGAAGATCTGCTCATCCTTTTTCAATGTTCTCCCATTTGATGTTTTATGCCATTTCTGATTTGATAAGTATGCTAAAGTTAGTGTGGCTGAGGAAGTCTTTTCTTCGAATTAATAAATACTCGCAGTTGATGCTGTTCCAACTAATTGCATTCTTGCCCGTCCTAGTTTAATGTTGATTAGGAATTACAAGCAAATCTCCCATTTTAATAATTATAAACTTTTGCCCATGATAGTGAGGCGTGTAAACATCCATTGTTTATGCTATCATTATCTTGATAATGGGTAGGCAGAAAATTAGGTAGCCTTCTTTCCTATTACCCTGTTTCTTTATTGTTGCTTTCATTTGGATGAGTTCCTCTCTTGGTTCCTCCACTTCTACTCAAGTCTACTACTCCGTACTACTTATCAAAGGATACTCTTGGACTTACTAGATTGGTAGCGCTGCCTTGTCTAGTTATCTTCATCTGCTATCAGGAATAGTAGGATTTTCTTATGTTCCTGTATGTTTTGATTAGTTGATTACCACTGTGCCCCAACTCTGTAATCCTCAGAATACTAGTGTTCCAAATGGTGCTTTTGTATATGGTACTGAACCAAAATCTTTTGCTTGACGAAAATGTGTGGTTGTTGGCTAATGAAAACGGCTTTGATACAGGATAATCCCACTACTACTTTAACCATATCCTTGCTGAGTGAGGACTAGCCTACCCAAAGTGATTCGCCTGCTGAGTGCTGACCTAGATTAGGACATGAAATGTCAGTACTTAATTAGTACTACTACTACAACCACTATGAGCCGTTCAATGGAATCCAATGTCCCTTTGTCCACTGTCCGTGCAATTATGGTATAGGCATTTGGCTTACCTATGCTTGATTCTGACAACTGATTAGTGTTTGCACTAGCTGAGCCTGGCTAATGCATGAACAAACCCTTTCCTTTTCATATCTTTTCTGGATCAAAGCAAGATGAGTCCAGTTCTGAGCTGACAATACTACAATCACTTGGTTTCAGACCACAGAAAAAAATTCAGGAAACAGTGTGCTTGCTTCCATCGTAGGGTTATCCATCAGTGATCAGTCACCATGATTAGCACCAGGAAGAAGCCGATAATAGGGTCTCCGACTCCAGCTCCAGATGTGCGTGACATGGACGTATTGCTATCTGCTGCTTTGCCTTTTTTTCTCACTACTTTTTGTTCACTCGCGTAGCCATCAATACATCACGAAGTGGTTGCGAGCCACTGGAGTGCCAACTAGCTTTCTTTATCTGTTGGCCAAGCCACACTGAGCTTGTGCAATTGGTCGGTATCTTAAAGAGAAAATTCGCATATGGCCGATATGATATGGAGTATTGTGCTATTGTAATACCACTGTCTAGCTAGTAGCTACCATCTAAAAACTTGCGTTTGGTGGGCATGACATTTCAATATATATTTCACATAAGCTCGTGAAATGGGACAAAAACCAATTTCAATTTACTGATGAAGAGAAAAAAAAAACCAAGTACTGGTGTATGAAACTTGGAAGAAACACTTTTGGTTTTGCAAACTACAGGTTCAGGGAATATGGATTTTCTAATCATTATTTTTCTAGGCTAATCACTCTACTATAGTCTTGAGTTCCTCAACACAAGCTTCCTGTCCAAAGCAAAAGCCAAAACCATGAAAAAGAACATGTGAATTTGCCACAACAAGAGCCTAAGGTTAGTAGTAACAAAGCTTTAAAATTAAGCTCACATGCATGCACAATCAGTATCAACTGAGACGGCTGCTGCTGCTGCTGCCCACAAAGGGCGTACTGTTAGTGCCAAATGTACAACACTGGATTCATTGTTCGTTGAAGAACCACTTGTGTGTGTCGCAAGGACAAGTTATTTTTCATCTCAGAGATACTGTTCATGTATCCTTGCTCGGTTTTCTTCCCACCATAGCCTGGCATGCATCTCGCTGAACCTCTCTCGGCTGCAAGCAAAAGAGAGAATAATTTAAGTCTCTTTCCATGAACATCTGCTAGTAGCTAGCAATTCAGTTGCTTCCAAATTCTTCGATCATGGAGATTCAAGCAATTAGCATTAGGCTGTTCTTGAAATCAGATTACTGACCTTTTCTACTTTGTCAATTTACGGATTACCAACATTCAACAAGACAATCCTATTTACAAAGAAAGACGTTACAAGAAGGATGGGAGACAAACCTGAATCGAACACGCCGGAGTTCTCTGATACCACCAGGCAAAGCCCGGATGGTAATATATACACCAGGCTCGTCTTCCTCGACCCACTCCCGCTCTTGGTCACTTGCATTGCTGATGGACACCGAGAGCTCACCAGATCTGTCAACCTCTTCAGGAGATGAGCTCGTCCTCATTGATGCGTCCATTGATGAGGTTTCTGTCTTGGCTCCACTTATACTTGACAGCTTTGGTGTTGAGACCAGCCCCACTGAATCATAGCACTGGTGTCCATGGTGGTGGTGGCCACCATTACAGTAGTGGTTTGGATGATGCTCAAGAGAATCTGATGAAGATGAACCCACTGCACCACCACCTGACAATGGTCTATGGAACGAACGAGGTAACCGTTCCTTCCCCAGTGGTGGTGTCACCGGGCTGTCCTCCTTTGAGCTCTGTAGGAAAAGAAAAAATAGACATGGAACCATGTCAAAGTCACATTACTAACTGCAATAACTAGAATGGTAACTTGGGGGAGTGCTAGTGTCGTCACCTCGTCTTCAGATTTTGGAGTAGCAGGAAGAGGAACAGCTTGATGGTTAAATCTCTGTACATTGTAAAGCTCCATAACTTTGTCATAATTTTCAGCCCACCATCTTTGTGCTTGCCACTTGTTGAACATCTCACGGCTATAATAAAACATTTTTATTCACCAAACAGAATCAGCAAGGTAAAGTTACAGCTACAAACAATTTATATAAGATTTTTTTTTTCAGATATGATAAGAAAGCATTCATACGCAAATATAGATTGCCTTGCTTACATTTGGATTCACATACTAATTAGTTTTACCTTATCTCATTTAGATTAGTTTCTTTGTGCAAGCCACGCTATTATACGAAGTAAATAAATGCTGATGTATATAGTGAGGACTGATGACATTCTGTGCGCATAGTTAAGAGATAAACAGCATGGCATAACTTATAACTAGTAAAGTACATGATCAGTCAACAAGTAGCTGGAAGGTTAAAATTGTACGAAAATCAAATCAGAGAAATTTATACACAATCAGCCTACACCATACATCAACAAAACAATGATTACCATGACCATTTGCATTAGTTTCACCAAGAACTTATGCAGAGAATAATTTACAAGGAACGAGCTTTGAATGGCCTAAATAGAAAAAGGAAGATGATATTTAAAAATCAAGTAGGTGAATCAGATGGATTCATTTTCAATAGTACAGAGCCAAAATCGATGACATTCCACGCTTCAGTTTTCTGGCTCATAATCATGATTTATGCCTGCCTTACAGTTTCCTAAGTTACATCTTGCTCTGCAGATTTCTAATTGGTCTTGGTCATGTATAATTTGCTTGGTACTGTGGTGACTATGACACATTCAACTCAGACTAATAGTTGCAACAGAAATCCGCAATCAACTCCACAAGTGGCCATGCCCAATAGGTAGATTGGTAGTCTAAAAGCACATTAATCAACTGACCAAACGTCTATGACAACATTAGCAGCCAAACCAATGTTACCAAACCCAACCATGGATCCACTCATTAACAAATTTTAAAATGTCCCTACTTGCCTTAGATCTAGAACTAATAATAAACTAAATAACAAGAACACTGCACCCATCTTAAGATCCAGCTTGTGTTCCATCAATAAAGTAGTATTCTATATCTAATACCAGTGGGGGCTGATCAACGTAGCTGGCCATGAGGAACTCCCTCCAAGAGTATTATTTTAACAGTATACCCTGCTTATAGACAAATCTTAAAACAACCATTCTAAACTCAATCTGAACACTACAAATTTATAATGGGCATATTTTCACATGCACAATTTTCTTTTATAGTGTCCAGATTAAGTCTGCAATGGTAGTTTTTAAGATCTCATTACAAGTGCAGCAGCATAAGAACCAAAAGTCCATCCATTAGGAAAGCTGCTGCTAATCAGAGGTCCAGGTTGGATGGTTCCCCTGATAAGCCGGTGTGGAGGGACCCTATTACATATTAATAAGACCAGAAGCCAACACCAACCATTTCTCAATAACAAACGGCCAAAGAAGAGAGAGCAGAAGAAGTTACGCTTCTTTGTGCCATTGCTCTCTTTCCATATAGCTTCTTTATTGACTACCTAGATGAGATGTGGCTTGTGGGCCTTTGCTGTCTCTATCCCATGCTAATACTACCTCTTCCTGGAGCAGAAGCAGCCTCTAAAGCAAATGAATGATATAGATAAAGTACAAATGTGTGAGCTGGACTTGCCCCCACATAGAACTGGTAAATTCAAATTTTCATAGAGCCTGTTGTTTACTGGATCTTCTAGCCCTATAAACCCTCCAGGGTGAACAACTGACATGATCCCCTAACTTTAATAATGTATGGCTTAAAATTCTGAGTCTACTAACTGGACATAACATGCATGCTGACACATCAGGATTTCGACCTGGCTGCAGCACATGAGGGGTTAAATCTTAAATGAGGGGCATTGTCATAGAGTTGACAATCAAGGTATCACTTTCTAATGTAATCTTCATTAACCCTACACCAGATTGTTCCCATTATGAGCATAACCAGCCGTAAAATCTAAAATAATGAGGGATTTACTATTTAGCGAATACGTAACGGCTATGAGGTTGCATAGGAGTGAGGGAAAAAGTGAAGTTAATATACAGGGTAGCATATCCAATGGTATGGGTGTGCTTTTTATCCACCCTCGAGTAAAAATAGGATTCCAGTTAGGTAAGAAATTGGGGTCTACAAGAATTTTAAACCTCACCCCTCCGTCCAGTGTTTAAAATTGACTTACGGTGACGGTATCAGCTACTTCCTCCGTTTCATATTATAAGACTTTCTAGCATTGCCTACATTAATATATATGTTAATAAATCTAGACATATACATGTGCCTAGATTCATTAACATATATATGAATGTGGGCAATGCTAGAAAGTCTTATAACCTGAAACGGAGGTAGTACCTCTTTATGAAATTTCCCTTTTCAATAGATAAAACAAATAATACAAATAGAATGCCACAAAGTGTAGAAAACTAGACCACGAGAAATTATTGCACAAGGTAAAGAAGGAATAGCAATGTTGACAGAAGAAATGCTAGCAATCGGGGAAAAAAAACTAAAAACATGGCTAGTTGAAGTATGAAGATTTTTAACAATCTATTGTGCTGTTCTCCATAAATTGCCAGTTTCCCGAGGCAATGATCAATGAAAAAATTTACTACCTCATCCATAGGGACTTGGGAGAAATTACTGCCTCATCCATAGGGGCTTGTTTGATTTTAACTGGCTATCAAAAGTCAAAACTACTCGCTTTTGTCCAGTTTGCTTCTTGACTAAAGAAGCAGGTTCAGAACAAAGCTCCTAAGCATAACATTTCGCCCCCATTTACACCACAAAGTTACTATCTCAATTCAATATACTTTGATCTGTTTTATGTGTAGCATGACCAAAATTCATTCATTCATACAAGCACCAACTAAAATTTCAGTCATACTATATGCTAAGGACTAATGCAAATAAGTAAAATTTTCAGTCTTTCACTGCGAGTTATGCACTGGAAATGCAGAATTTAGCTCGAGCAGGCTGAAGAACACACCTGAACCGGATGCGTTTGAGGTCGTTGCCGCCCTGTGGCAGCGAGACGAAGGTTATCAGCACGCCGGGCTCCACCTGCGCCACCCACTCCTTAGCATCCTCCTCCTTGCCGCCGCCGCCGGTTGACACCATCTCGTCGTCGTCGTCGTCTTCCTCCTCCTCCTCTTCGTCGCCGATGGGGAAGTCGGAGCGGGCGCTCATGGACGGCGTGGCGTCCCCGCTGGACAGCGCGCCACCGCCGCCGCGGAAGCGCGGCGTCGAGGCCGCCGAGCTCGTGGCGCGGCGGTACGCGTAGTGGAACCGGTCGGAGCCCGAGGCCGCGTCGGGGTCGCCGAAGCCGCTGCCGCCGCCGCGGTGGTGGTACGGGTGGTGCCGGCGCGAGGCCCCCGCCGACGACGACGAGCCGGCGCAGGGCTTGCAGTGCCGGTACGCGCCCGACGCCTTCAACGCCATGTCCTTGATCTGAAACGAAACCCAAAAACAAAAACCTCCCGTCAAAATCAAGCCCGATCTGGGTGATTACGACCTACCCGAACCAAAGATTCAAACATTCAAAGAGCTTGAACATCCCAAAAAAAAAAATTATATACCACGATCAAAACGAAGCAAAATCTGAACAGAAAAGCAGGAACCCTTCAGAACCAAAACCATCTTCTTTTCTTTTCTTTTATTTTATTTTCCTTGAATTAATCAACAGGACAAGAAAAGAAGAGCTTCAAGCACACAGTGACAGTCTCGAGAGTGAAGAACCGAGAACCCCCACCTGCGCAGTGAGCGCCTTGATGGCCAGCCGCGTGCTGGGCGTCGCGGCGGCGCCGCCATCGACGGCGTCCTCGTCCTCCGGCGGCTCTTGCAGCGGCTCCCCGCCGCCGCCGCCGGGCTGCTTCGAGCACGCGATGCACGTGAGCATCCCCTCCGCCTCTCCGGTGACAGCAACAGCAAGGTCACAGGTGGCAGAGCCGCCCGAGCGCCGCGCGTGAGCTTATAATGGCAGGAGAGGGAGACGGCGCAGGCGTACACGTACTACACCTCTTCTTCCTCCTCTGATCTCGAGCTTGGAGTTAAGGGCATTAATGGCGGATTAGGATCTGGTGCTTAATGGCAGGAGGAGGCGGAGGAGCACAAGTGGGGGGTTTTATTTATGAGCGGTGCAGCGGCTGCTCACAGATGTTATAGCCGGTACAATAGTAGACTATAAACCAGCTGCAAACATATTTTAAGAAGATAAATAAAGAAAGAGAAAAGTAGCGGGGCTATAGATTTGTAGCCAGCTGTAGCACAGACTACAGGACGCAGTGTGTATACGATAGGTGAGACCATATATTAATAATATAGTATGTAACTATTGTATGTATGAGCTATTAGATTGGTTATAGTTGAATTAAAGCTATTAGTTGGCTATAATATTAAACTTGCTCTTACTGCTGCCTCCATTAAACATCGATCCATCGATGCAGAGTTCTCTGACACATCTCATCTCGGATGCGTGGTGGGGCCCACGTGCGCGCCCGTGTGGACTGTCAAGCAGGAAGTAGTGTGTGAGTTGTGACAGTAGTGTGTGTGGAGTAGCCGCGCTAGTACAAAGAAAGAAAGAAACCTTTTTGTGTTTGCAGGTGTCTTGCACGTTAGTGAAAAAGGAAAGAGGAAGGGAGAGAAATTGGTGGTGGTACTAGATTTTGGTCACTGTAACAATATTTATGTCCTTCTGGATAAGTAGATCCTCTAATGTGATAGGTGAATAGCTAATTTAGTCTCTCAAGTTTTACCGAAGGCTTAATTTAGTCCTTCACGTTTTATTTTGTTCACATAGCTCCTCTAAATATTTGTTTTGACTTGAAATCATCCTTGGACCTAATTAATGTGCCATATGGCTATTTCTAATCAATATTTCTATTAAAAAATGTCATTTTTGCCCTTAATTTGTATACAACTAATATATACTAGAAAAGAGAAAGTCAACATGAATAAACAACATTACAGATGTACTTCCCATTATTTCAACACGTGTACATGAAACTTAAGCAATTGCTATCATATATACTTGCTAGTACATAATTTATTTTCATTTTACATAATATACTATGTATTATCTATAAAAAATTTAAGCATGCAATTTTTCTCTTATATATGTGAATGATGAGGGGTATAAGTGTCATTTATGAATAGAGTTGTTGGTTTAAGGATAAGTTTGAACTAAAATAAAAACTTAAAGGACTAATATGAATAGATTGAAACATTAAGAACTAAACTGAGCCTTAGATAAAACTTAGAGACCAACTATTCACCCTAATATGGTCATAGACATATGGCTATGGGAATGATAGGGTTCACGTGTTAACGATCACGTCTCTCCGAGATGAGAATGTCACTTGATCCCAATCCATTTCATTTTTGGCCTAATAACGTGAAAGAAAATAGAGATAACTATGAAGATAGCATCTTCGTTGCTGCACACATCTCTAACATCTCCGCTCACGCTCATATTGTAGCCGTACATGGCAGTGCAACGTGTGCCTCAAGCCTCATAATTCTTCTCTAGCTGATTATAAGATGTAATATTACCACCACAAGACGGTTATCCCAGTAACCGCGTGGTTATCGTGAAAACTGTACGGTTAACATGAGATATACCATGATTTTAAAAACTGAGAAAGTTACCACGCATGATAACTGCATAGTTTTGCAAACCCTGGAGTGGAATGGTTAATATGCAGTAAAAGCATCAGTCGCTGGTGAACTTCAAAAATAGTACTCCAATCCAGAGACGGCCTACAGGGCGGCTGGTCACTGCAACTTGACGTCAAAATATTTTGCACATAAAACTTTTATATTTATATCCTTAGCAATTAAAAGCAAATATTAAAAAAATAAATTATGATTAAATAACATTTGTCGAGGAGTGATTCTCTCTAGCGGGAGATTGTGAGATCCTCGTTTCGTGAGTTCGGCCGGGGGAAAAAACTCGCTTGTCGAGATCGTGTATCCGCCCCGAGTGCTTCTGGATCATGTACGGGCGCCAAGATTATACAGTTTTGGGCCGCTATAGAGCGTAATACCCTACTCCTGTGTATAGGATTTATGGTTGAGTGTTACACAGGTTCCTAAACTCCGGAAAGCACTCTCGCTCTTCTCCACCTAAAGTTCAGGCCTACTAAGCGTCGTCCCTTTTCTCGGTGGGTAAGGTCCTCCTTTTATAGTTCAAGGGGATATCACATGCACCGCTTCTACCTACTCTTTCACGGGAAGGGGACCCACTTTACCTTGACCGAACCACGATCCGTGCCTTCGCCCGGAAGCTAAGCAGCAGTCCGTCCTTGAGAGGGACCCAGCGCCACCCCCCACCTGACACGGGGGACAGCCCTGTCATTCCGTCTTAAATGGATGAAGACTTGTAACGGTCCTTCTCACGTGGAGGGAGCTCCGGATGATGCTTCGATGGGACGGGGCATACCGGCCTCCACTCCGCCAGGTACAAGGGCGAGCGTGGGGCATGGCCACCCGTCCGATCGGACGTGACCGGCGACAGGCCGATCACAGTCTGGTCACGCCTAATTGACGTGAGTCAAACGGGCCGCACCGCTCGTCCGCCCTTACCGCATTAAATGCGGTGAGGGACGGTTGGGGCGCCGCGCATTGATGGTAGTTTAGTCTGAGTCTCCTCCCCGCTCACTTCCCTCGCCACATGGCACTTGAGCGAGGGCCTCGGGGCGAGGCAGCGCGAGGGCCCGAGGAGTGTGATGTGGCACCCTGAGGCCCCCTGGCTGCCTCTGCGTCTTCCGAGGCGCGGGGGGAGGGCCAGGCTGTAGGGCCACATGGCTGGATCGGGAGGTAACTCCCCCGCACTTCGCATACCCCCGGGTCCATATCACCGACAGTAGCCCCCGGCACCGCGTCGGACATCGGCCCCCTGAGGGCAGTCTGACGTGGCGCCTCACGACTTCCTGTGCCGTGGTTGTGGGCCCGGTGGGGAATCCAGATGGTCACCGTCGGGTGGCCAGGCTGGCGCATCAGCCATAACGGTGATTTGACCGCCACTAACCGCGCCGTTCACGGGGCACTTAGGGCGCGAAAGTCGGGGGGTCTGCCAGACTACACTCAGAATCGTTATCCAACGCCGCCTCAACTTCCCCGCCTGCCAGGCACGCGATGGGACCGACGACGGGCCCACCTAGCCGCGCCCGTGAACATCGCACGTCTCACGCCGAGTGTGCCACTGACAGGCGCACTAACCGCGGGGCGCGGGTTCAGCGGGGCGACGTATGAGTGGACGCGAGAATCGAGGAGGCAACTGCAGGCGCAGGAATCGAGGGGGCAACCGCAGGGGCGTGAAATGAGGAGGCGAGCGCGGGCGAGGCGGGGATAAAAGGGAAGGGAGGCGGAGAGTTCGTCTCCTTCCTCTCGCCAACTGCACACCCACATACTCGCTCCTCAAACCCTAGCGCTTCTCTCCCTCCATCCTGTTCCGTACGCCAAACTCCTCGCTGCTTCCCGCCGGCCATCATGGCCCAAGACGCTGGTGATGCCGTCCTCCCGGCGTCGCGCATCACAGCAGAGACGCACCTTAGCCTCATCCGCAAGATCATGCCGGAGGACGCCATCGTGAGGGTGGGGGAGTCGCGGCCGCGGCCGCGGTACCCAGAGCGATCCGTGCACCTCCTGTCCTTCGCCATGGTGGGGTTGATCCCGCCATTTTCCAGGTTCTTCCACAAGGTCTTGGATTTCTACGAAATTCATGCCTTGCATCTCGCACCCAACACTGATGACGCTGGCCATCTTCGCGCACTTGTGCGAGATCTTCGTCGAGGCGCGGCCGACGATGCGGCTGTTCTAGTCCTTCTTCGTCCCACAGCTGCTGCAAGGCGCGGTGGTGGGAGGATGCTACTTTCAGCCCCGGCCAGGCATGGCGGGGCAGTACATTGAGAGTCACCTCCGCAAGAAGTGGGAGGATTGGAAGAAGGATTGGTTCTACACCGCGCTGCCGGATCGTCCGCAACTTCGGCTCCCCGCCGGCCTCCCCGAACGATCCGCCGCGTGGTTGGCGGTTTCGGAGCTGGGCGAGGAGTACGACGCAGTGCGGGATCGCCCCAGGGGCCTGCGAAGCCAGGGCTTAACGGCGGTGATGGTGTTCGGCGACTACTTCCACCGTCGCATCACGCCTCTCCAAGAGCGGTCCCGCGGCGCGTGGGAGTATACTGGGCATAACGATCCGATGTGCACCCACATGGGCAAGCGTTGGGATTGGGGCGAGGAGGACGCGAAGACGGTGGTTCGGCGGGTGCTGGGCCTGGACACCGTCGAGCAAACGCTGATTCCGGACGTGATCCTCCCCTTCTGCAGCGACCGTGACCGGGAGAGTATCCTAGCTGTGATGTCAGCCGTCGGTGCTGGCAGGGGTCGGTCCCGCCGCGGCGCCGCCGGTGGCGGTGGTGGCAACGGCGCGGGTAGCAGCGGCGTGACCGCGGGCGGTAGTCGGACCGGCGGCTCCGGCGGGGGCGACAGCTCCAGGGTGCCCGGTTCGAGCCGTGGGCCCAGGGGAGACTCGGCCGGCGACCTGAAAGGGAAGCGAAAGATGTCCGAATCTCGGCCACCCTCTTCCCCTTGCGGAGGGGACGCCGAGCGAATAGCGGACCGGCCACCGGCGGGCCACAAACGCCCCGCCGCATCCGAGGTCGGACGGAAGAAGAAGTGGCTCCGGAAGATATGGCAAACGGAGCCCTGCCGGGGGAGCTTCATCGATCCCCCCGAAGTGGACCTTCAGACGCCCCCTCGCAGGTATGACCGTCAACACCCGACCCAGCGCTCCCCATCCATCTTGGCTTCTTGTTCCTTCTTAACGTGATCGGGGTTCTTCTGTAGCGGGATTCCTTCCCAGGGGGTCTTGGCGTCCGACTCCTCGCAGGGTTCAAAGTTCGAGCGACCGGAGCGGCCGGGACCCAGCCGATCCGGTGCTACGGAGCCTTCGCAGTCCCCTGGCGGAGCCCGCGAGCCACACGCCGGGTCTGGCTCCGAGTCCGCCACAGCTGAGGTGCAACCTGCCGTGGGCGACAGCAGCGGGCCCCCCCGGGGGGCGATCCCGAGGGGGCAACCCACGAGGAGCGCTACTCGGGAGCGGAGGCCGAGGCGGGTCGCGGCCCGGAGGCCGAGGTGGAACGCGCTCCGGGGGTCGAGGCAGGTTGTGGCCCGAAGACCGAGGCTGGGGGCGGGCCCGAACCCGAGGCCGAGGCCGAGTCTGCCCGGGGGCCCGAGGCGGGGGGGGGGGGGGGGGGCGACAGGGGCAACCGTTCCCCTCTGCATCTGGGGCGCCCTTCGGGCTGGCTGCGCGGAAGGGGGGCCGAGAGCAGCCCCCAGTCTCGCGGGGGGTCCAGCAGCACTCCGTCGTCCCGGGGGCGGACCGCGACCTTTTCTTCTCCGACTCCCGCGAGCATGGAGCCACTCCTGCAGATGCTCGCCGCCGCTGATTCCACCGTCCAGGAGGGGCTCAACACCCAAGTTCAAGCCCTGGCGGACGAGCGGGCGGCCCTGGAGGCAGAGTGGGCGCAGCTCGCGGCGGACCGCGTGCGGGTTGACTAGGGGCGCCGTGCCGTGGACGACATGGTGGAGGTGGGGCGCAAAATGCGCCAAGCCCAACTGGCGGAGATCCAGGCGTGCAAGGAGACGCTGGACGGTCATGTGGGAGACGGAGGAGGAGCGGCAAGCGGCGCTCATCACCTCAAGTGTCCTAGACGAGGTGCTGGGCGACATCCGCTTGCAGTACGAGGCCCACGCCGAGGATCTGGCAAAGAGGGTCGAAGACGCCCGCGGGGTCCTCGACGCGGCTGCCGCCCAAGAGCGGCGGGCATCGAAGGTCGACGCCTCGCTGCGGGCTCGGACGGCGGCGCTCGAGGCCGAGCACAAGGCCTTAGACGAGTGCGCCCGCTCCGCGCAGGAGTTCGAGGCCACGATTCGTCGACAGATCAAGGTCCTCGACCGTAACCAGCGCGAACAGGATGGGCGTAGCCGGGAACAGGCGCAGCGAGCCCGGGAGCTGGAGGAGAGGGCTCGGGCGCTGGAGGAGCAGGCGCGCATGATAGACCAGCATGAGACCACCTTGGCCGCCCACGAGAGAACAGTGGCCGAGGCGGAGTCCTCCCTTCGCCTCCGTGAGGAGGCCGCAGCCGAGCGCAACCGGACCACCCTCGCCGCAGAGGCTTTGGTGGCTCATCGCGCAGAGGAGCTGCGGCTCCGAGAGGAGGCGTGCCGGGAACGGGATACCGCGCTCGCCGAGCACGACGCCGAGGTGAACCGCTGCGAGGTGGCGGCGCGCCGGCTGGGCGAGCAACTCACCAGGTGTGAGGAGGCCGTTGCTGGGCGCGAGGCCCGGCATCTGGAAAGTGCCCGTGCTGAGCGAGCGGCGATGGCGGCGAGGGCTTCCAAGCTGGAGGCCCGGGAGAAGGAATTGGCGGCAGGCGGGCAGCCCGGCGGCGCGGAGATGGTCAGCCAGCTCACCGCAGCTCAAGACACTCTTGCCGACCTGGGGCGCCTGGTGAAGGATCAAGCCGGGGAGATCGCGGCCCTCCGCCTCACCAACGATATTGGGCCTGACCAACTTTCCGATGCCATTGAACGGCTGGAGCGCGCGGGGCGCCGGGTAGGCATCTCCGTGCACCGGACAGGAAGCTCCCGCCCACACAGCCGGTGCTCGCGCTTCGGCTGGACGGGATGGCGGCGGATTTGGAAAGGCTGGAGGAGGAGGTCGGCGAGGCCGTGAAGTCGTCGTAGGTTTCCTTGGCACGGGCTGCGGTGGAGCTGGTCCTCGCGAGTCATCAAGCTCGCGACCCCGACTTCTTCCCGTGGCGCACGCTCGAGGACTTCCCCCCGGGGCCGAGGCGAGAGCTCAGGAGCAGGTTCGGGAGGCGGCCGACGCGATCGTCTCCAGCTTCGAGGGGTCGGCCCCTCGGTTCAACCTTGCGCTTGCCTCGGATGAGGAGAGTGGAAGCGAGGACCGCGGTGGCGGTGACGGCGATGAGGACTGGGACGAGGTGGTCAGCGGCCCGGACTCGGGGGCCCAAGCGCTCCGGGACTGCTCCCGCCTTTCTTCCTTTATTTTCTTATGTGCTCGCAGTGAATGCTTCAAACTTTAGGCCATGGTGCTATCCTGGTTGTAAATAAAGCCTCCCCTTCGCACCTTTACGTTCTTGCTTTCTCCTTTGAATGTCTGCTGCAAGGAAAGAAGAAAAAACCAAGGCGAACGTATTCAATTGATTTTTTTTTCGATCATGTTGCCGTTCCTACCCCCTTCCCCCCCGGGCTCGTTCCGGTATAAAAAGGAGGAATTCGCGCTCGGCCCGCGGCACCTAGGTGGCGAGGGGCAAGACCGTCGCCCCGGGGGAGCTGCTCAGCGGAACTGACCAGACCGAGGCTACGACGACTGGGGGTCGGGGATGGCCGTGTGAAGGCCCTTCCGAGCACCCAGGGTTCGCCGCATCCCGGGGTGCGGCCCACGTTCAGGCTCTCTTTCGGTGGTTTTCAGGTCACCCAACGCCACCTGGGTCTGGAGTAAGCGCGAATCGTCCTTTGAGCTAGGACGAGCCATAGGAAGGAGTAAGAAAGGGCGCGCAACGGCAATTGCTTAAGCAGAAAAATTTATTGCTAAGTAAGGGAATAGATACAACATATTTAATAGTGGTAGCCCCGGCCAAGCCCGCACAAGCCGAGGGATGTGCGGGGGTTGGCCCAAGCTCCAGGAAAACAAAAAATGCGCGACCCTATGGATAGAAACGGCAGAGGTGTTCGATATTCCAAGGGTTAGGCAACTCCGTGCCGTCCTCCGTGGTTAGCCGAACGGAGCCCGGCCGGGGAACGCCGATCACTCTGTATGGCCCTTCCCACATTGGTGAGAGCTCGCTGAGCCCCTAGCGCGACTGTACGCGGCGTAAGACGAGGTCGCCAACTTGTAGTGATCGGGCCCGGACGTGGCGCTGATGGTAGCGCCGTAGGCTTTGCTGGTAGCGCGCCGCGCGTAGGGCCGCGCGCCTTCTCCGCTCTTCCAAATAGTCGAGGTTGTCACGGCGAAGATCATCCTAGCGCGACACGAGGCGAACCCAGGGAAAGCTCCGAAGGTAGGACCGCCTCGGCGCCATACACCAGGAAAAAGGGCGTTTCCCCCGTGGCGCGACTCGGAGTGGTCCGATTCGCCCACAGCACCGCGGGCAGTTCCTTGAGCCACGAATCCCCATGCTTCTTCAGGACGTTGTACGTCTTGGTCTTGAGGCCTTTGAGGATTTCGGCGTTGGCTCGCTCCACTTGGCCGTTGCTCTTGGGGTGGGCGGGCGAGGCGAAGCACAGCTTGATGCCCATATCGTCGCAATAGTCGCCAAACAGCTCACTGGTAAATTGGGTGCCGTTATCTGTAATGATATGGTTGGGCACTCCAAACCGGGACGTGATGCCCCTGTTGAACTTGAGGGCGGAATGCTTGTCGATCTTGACGACCGGGTAAGCCTCGGGCCACTTGGTGAACTTGTCGATGGCGACGTACAGGTGCTGGTACCCGCCTCGGGCCGCTTTGAAGGGTCCTAGGATGTACAGTCCCCAGACCGCGAAGGGCCAAGAGAGCGGGATGACCTGCAAGGCTTGGGCCGGCTGGTGGGTTTGTTTGGCGTGGAATTGGCACGCCTTGCATCACCGGACCCATTCTTGGGCGTCTTGCAACGCGGTCGGCCAGTAAAAACCTTGTCGGAAGGCTTTACCAACCAATGTGCGTGAGGCCGAATGGGCCCTGCACTCACCCTGATGGGCGTCGGCAATGAGCTCGACGCCTTGCTCCCAAGAAATACACTTCAAGAGTATCCCGTTAGCGGCACGCTGGTAGAGGGTCCCTTCTACGAGCACGTACCGCTTAGAGATACACGCGAGCTTCTCAGCTTCTGCGCGATCCTCAGGAAGAGTGTTATTGTCGAGATACGCCCGAATGTCAGTCATCCAAACGACCTGACGAGGGGGGTCAGGGTCGTGTGGACCCCCGTTTTTATAACAGGAATCAATCGTGTAAACAGTACCATTTCCCTGGATCAAGTAGTCTGGTACACACGAGTTCATAGCTGAAATACCAAATGCACATACACGAGAGTCTAGTGCGAATTATTACATCATAAGCCTGCAGGCATAGTCTTAGATCATCGGACCGAGCGGTCCGGAATACATTCCAAAAGCAGAAGTAGATAAGGCAGCGGAGTTAAGGCAGCGGCACGCCATTGCCACAGGCAACGACCGTAACTAAGACCTACTGAACGCCATCGTCTTCATCAACCTCCTGGTAATAGGCATAGGGATCCTCCGAAGCTTCATCTCCGGCCTCTGATTAAGTTTATATATTGCAAGGATGAGTACCAACCGTACTCAGCAAGCCACCACAACAACAATGCATATGATAGAGGGTATTTCAAGGAAGGGCCTCAGGTTCTTTTGCATAAAGCTAGTTTTGCAATTCTTTTCACAAGTCTAAGACCTAGCATAGACTGATCAAATTTTAGTACCAGTGTTCACATTAAACAACGACAGTTCTGTCCACCATCCATTGTGATCCCAAAGATAGCTTCCCGCCATTGAATCGTCATGGTTTTCTGAGGACGTCCACCTTCCCGTCTCTTAGGAAGTGGCTCCAACAGCATAAAAATCATCATCAATATCCCATCCCACACAAGTTAAGAATTTAGTCTAGCCAAATGTAATACACGTCCCGGTGCTCAATAACCGCGAGCACGACTATTCGAATAGATTTGGTTTACTCACACTGCAGTGGATGTACACTTTACCCACACTCCGCGACTGCCCAACACATGAGCCTCGTCCCAACACATGGGACGCGTCACGGCAAAGCTTTTCGATAACCTCGCATTGGCAGTACCCGCTCCATGAACTTTACATCCTCATGCACTCTAGGCGTACATGGTTTCTAGCAGTGAGAGGAGTTCTGGCGCACCCGGGAAGGGAAGACTCACACATGCATTAAGTTATAATTATGTTTAGATTCTCATATGGCAGTCCTACCGATGGCGACACCACTGTAGACACCCGCCTCGCGGTCCTACCAATGGCTGCCCCACCGTAGAGCCCCTGCCTCACACATCAAGAAACCACTATGCATGGATACTGCCTCCGCTCAGCTATCTACTCCGCTAGGTCTATACCCATACGAGAAGTGCGGTTATACGGGGGTCGTTTCATGCTTAACTTCATGACTCGGTCCTTAATTGACCGGGGACGGCACTAGCCTTTTCCGGACACCACCCAAATCCTCCGTCCGCCCCAGTCGAAAACAATTGTTTAATTTTTATTTCTCCTTTCACAAATCAAGTCATCAACATCATGGCAATGTGGCGCTCATGTCTCCACATGCCGCATCTCAATTACCTTCCCAAAGGTAATTGCCCAAGCATATAGCATTTGATAAATATGAGTATGCATGATTCTAAAATAGCATTTCTAAGCAATTGTCATAATTGACTAGGGACTCATACGTAAACATGGTTACGAAGGCATAAGGGTAAACAATAATCAAGGCATGGCATAATCGCAAGTAGGATGTTCATCATTGCATGCAATTTTATTTGTAAACAAAATAATTTCGCAATTGGGATCAACATGTTCAAGGAATAGTGATGACTTGCCTTGCTTGTAGTCCTACGGGTCTTGACCCTCGCTCGGATCCGCAACTCCCTCGGGCTCTAAAATTACGTGCGAAGAAATGATTTGAATTCAATTAGAATTCAAATGAAATCCAAATAAACTCAAATAAAAGTCGAACACGAATCGATCTTTCTATATCGACTACAAAATTTGCAAAACCACTTTATTCCAATTTTTAAGCTCATTCATCCTAAGTCATTTTGTGATTCAAAAGTATCTCCTTTAAAATTCAACGAAAAATACAATTTTTAGTAATTAAATCTGAATACCTACCGCGAATTGATTACGTTTAGGGATTACCAATAATCTATAATTATATAAAATTTTGCAATTCTACGACTACAATTAATATATAATTAAACTCTAATTATTTTAAATTTCTACACCTTCTTAATCTCTCCCTAATTTCTCTGTTATTATTATTTTTTTTCTTTTTCATCTTTTCTATTTTCTTTTCTTTCTCTTACTCTCTCTTTCTTTCTTTCTTTTGTTTTCCTCTCTCTCTTTCTTTTCTTTTTTTTCCTCTCTCTCTCTTTCTTTTCTTTTTTCCTCTCTCTCTCGGCTTCTTCTTCCTCCCTCTCTCTCGGCTCATTGCCTACCCGGGCGGCGACGGCGACCGGTCGCGAGTAGGGGGGGGGGGCTCACCGGCGACGGCGGCGGCGGCGGCGCAAGGCGGCGACGCACGGCGCAGCACTCGGCGCAGCGCGGCGGCTTCGAGGCGACGGCGCGGCGGCACCAAGGTGGCGGCGCATGGAGAAGGAGGGGGGGAAATGGAGGGGGATGGGTGTGGAGTGGAGAAGGGAAGGGACCGGGATTTTATAGGGCGCGGGGGAGGGGTTGGATGGCCCTAATGGTGACGCGACGGCGGCGCACGGGGCTCGGGGTGATGGCGACGCGCGGCGACGCGACGGCGCGGCGGCGCGGGGCTCGGGGCGGCGACGCGATGGGCGGGCAGGCGGCGCGGCGCGGGGCTTGGTGCGGCTCGGCACGGGGCTCGGCGCGCGGGACGACGACGGGTGAGCGGCTCGCGGTGACGGCGGCGTGACAGACGCGCAGCAGGGTTAGGGCGCGGGGCGCGAGGCGGCGACAATGACGGGCAAGCGGCACGCAGCGCGGTAGACGGCAGCGGCGACTTGACGGACGGGCGGCGCGGAGCGGGGCGCAAGGCGCGAGCGCGCGGCGCGAGGCGGCGACGGGACGATGGCGTGGTGCGGCAGCGCGACGAGACGGCGGCGACGCGACGGCGCGACGGGACGGCACGCGGCGCGGCAGCGGCGCGGGGCGCGAGACGGGACGCGACGGCGACGGTGACAGCGACGGCGACGGCGCGCGGCGACACGTGACAGGCGGGCGGCGCGATAGCCACATTAATTTTAGGGTTTATTCCTAATTAGTTGCTCTTTATTCGCGATCAACAAACTCCGAAATCAAAATTCAATGGAATAGGCGAATAAAATCGACATGATGCAATTTATTTAAAAAGTTTTTGAAAATCCGCATTTTTAGAGTTTTGATATTGTTGGTCGAATTTTCAGGGTGTTATAGGTCGACCCCCTCGGGCCCCAAGGCCCGTGGGTCTTCAGGCGTCGGGGCGAAGACCGTGGCGCCGGGGTCCCTCGGGGGGTCCAACTGCGCCGACGGCTGCGCGAGCCTTTCCTCGAAGGCCCCCGGGGGAGTGGGGCTCATGCCGACGCGATGCGCGACAACTCGTCAGCGACTGTGTTGTCGCGTCGGGACACGTGCTAGAGCTCGAGTCCGTCGAAGTGGCGTTCCATGCGTCGCACTTCGTAGACGTAAGCGTCCATTTACGGGTCGGTGCACTGGTACTCCTTGGAGACTTGGTTTACGACCAGCTGGGAATCGCCTAGGACTAGGAGGCGGCGGATACCCATTCCGGCCGCCACCCTCAATCCTGCTAGGAGTCTTTCGTATTCTGCCATATTGTTTGTGGCTCGGAAATTGAGCCGAACGACGTACTTGAGGACGTCCCCGCTTGGCGAAGTCAGCGTGACTCCGGCTCCTGCACCTTGAAGGTTGAGGGAGCCGTCAAAGTGCATAACCCAGTGCCCGGCGCGAATGTCGGCATTTGGGTCTTCTCCATCTCCGGGGAGGGAGGGAACATTGGATGGAACAGGGTCATCCACCGGGGTCCACTCCGCGATGAAGTCAGCCAGGACCTGGCTTTTGATCGTGTGTCGTGGTTCAAAGTGCAGGTCGAACTCAGTGAGCTCAATATCCCACTTTACGACCCAACCAGTACCCTGTCGGTTGTGCAAGATTTGGCCGAGAGGGTAAGACGTTACAATGGAAATCCGATGCGCTTGGAAGTAGTGGCGCAATTTCCTTGAGGCCATTAAGACTGTGTAGAGCATCTTCTGGGCCTGTGGGTATCGGGTTTTCGTGTCTCGGAGTGCCTCGCTGACGAAGTAGACGGGCTGCTGCAGCTTTCGGTGGGGCCGGTCTTTGTTGTCAGAGGCAGCTGGCCCGGGATGCCCGTGCTGATGGGTCCTGGGGGGGTCTCGAGCCATGTCGGCGCTATAGGCCTCGAGGCCATCCGCCAGAGCCTCTATCCCTCCCACGGTGGCCTCGGGGCCTTCCCGGGGGTTGGGGGCTTCGGGCCTCAGGCCGTCGGGGGACAAGGGGCCATCGCCAGTCAAGGGGGCCCCTAGTTCCTTCCCATAGCCGGGCTCGCGACGTGGGTCGCCTTCGTCGCGCTCAACTACAAGGGTGGCACTCACCGCGTAGGGGGTCGAAGCCAAGTAGAGCAGCAACGGTTCCTCTGGCCCCGGGGCCACCAGGATAGGGGGGAGGTGAGGTAAGCTTTCAGCTGATTGAGAGCTTGCTCCGCTTCCTCTATCCATACAAATGGCCCAGGGTGTTTGAGGAGCTTGAATAGGGGTAGCGCCCTCTCTCCCAGCCTCGATATGAATCGACTTAGGGCGGCCATGCATCCCGTGACGCATTGCACATCCCTAAGCTTGATGGGGGGGCGCATCCTCTCTATCGCGTGTATTTTCTCGGGATTAGCTTTTATGCCTCGGGAGGAGACTAGAAAACCGAGGAGTTTGCCCACCGGCACACCGAACACACACTTTTTGGGGTTCAGTTTCATGCGCGTGGACCTAAGGCTGTCGAAAGTCTCAGCCAAGTCCTGTAACAACGTCTCCTGGTGGCGCGTCTTTACCACCAGGTCATCGACATACGCCTCTACATTGCACCCTATTTGATTACTCAAAGTAATGCGAGTCATGCGCTGAAAAGTAGGACCTGCGTTCTTGAGACCAAAAGGCATAGTTGTATAACAAAAGGTGCCTACAGGAGTAATGAAAGCAGTTTTTTCCTCATCTTCCCTAGCCATGCGGATCTGGTGATACTCGGAGTAGGCATCTAAGAAAGACAAAAGGTCGCACCCCGCAGTGGAGTCGACTATCTGATCTATGCGTGGTAAAGGGAAGGGATCCTTAGGGCATGCCTTGTTGAGGTCCGTGTAGTCGATGCACATTCGGAGCTTGCCGTTGGCCTTCGGAACGACCACCGAGTTTGCCAGCCACTCTGGGTGGATGACTTCTCGAATGAAACCGGTCTCCAGGAGCCGCGTCACCTCCTCTCGGATGAAGGCTTGTCGCTTCGGGGATTGGCGCCGTACTTTCTGCCGGATGGGTCGCGCACCCAGCCGCATAGCGAGGCGGTGCTCGATCACCTCCCTGGGGACCCTGGGCATATCCGATGGCTTCCACGTGAAAACGTCGGAGTTCGCCCGCAGGAAGGAGACGAGCGCGCTTTCCTATTTGGCGTCCAAGGTACCTCGTCGCCAAGGGGAATCTCCTTGACGGGCACCTCGTCGGCCGAGGCGAGGCGCTTCTTGGAGACACGGGACGCGGAGGCCTCCGGGACCTGCGGCTCGGTGGCTGCCGCCAAGTTGTCGGCGCGCTGCTCCGCGCAGGCCAGTGTCACACCCTAAAAATCCTAAATATATAAATTGTTGTTTAATTAGAATCATCAGAAATAATTTTAAAAGCCTAGAAGAGAAGATCTAATGTGAAATAATAAATTCCAATATAAAATTGGGCCAGATAAAATTTTATTAAATACTTTGCTTAATTCTATATAGTTCCTAGATTTTTCTGGGATTTATTTGAGCTAAGGAAGTATTTTTAATAAATGAAATTGCATTTCATGAATAATTTGAATTGAAAAAGTTTTAAAAATCTCTCTTTTGGCTTTGGGCCGAAAGTCAGCCCAAAACCCTCTCTCTCTCCTCCCCGGCACAAGTCGGCCCGCAGCCGAGCCGCCGCCCGCGCGCGCGCGTCCGCCCGCTGACAGGTGGGGCCCACCTGTCAGGGCCGTCGTCTACCTCGCGCCGCTGCCGCGCCGAAACCCTAGCCGAGCCGCGCCGCCGCCGTCTTTCCAATTCCGTCGCGCCTTTCCCGATCCGGTGAAATTGATATAGGGAAAATGATCCCCGCGATCCACTCTATCTTTTCTCTTTTGCAATCATCGCCTAATTTGGTTTGGAAATCCGTGGATTTGAGTTCGATTCGGATCGATCTCTCTCTCTCCGAACCCTAACTTTCCATCGTCGCCGCCGGGCCGACGTGGGTCTTCGTCGCCGCCCTTAGCCCTTATAAAAGAACCCCCGGTGTCTCCGCTACCCGCTGCCACTTTTGCTTTCGTCTCTCGTCGCTGGTAAAGCCCTAGCGCCGTGCCGCTTAGCGCCGCCGTCGCCGCCGTTCGTCTAGCCGTGCGCCGCCGCCGCTCCGGTCGTCGTTGTCGCTCGGGAAGGCCACCGTCGTGATCACCAAGTCGTCGCCGTCCTCGTCTGTCCCTCCGTCGTCGCTGTAGATCGCCGGAGCACCGCCGTCGTCGTCAAGCCGAAGATCGCCGCCGTTCCTCCTCGTCGCCGTCGTCGTCCGGTCGCCGTCCGCCGCCGTTTTGGTCACCGGTGAGTTCGCCGCGTCGCCCGCATCGTGCCGGTGCCCTCCGTTTGCGCCGCCACACCATCGTTCACCGGTGAGCATGCGTCGCCCGAGCCATCGCCGGTGATGATGTCACCGCTGACGTCATCGTTGCCGTCCGCCGTAGATCGGTCATAGACCGTTAGATCTTGGCCGTCCGTTTTGGATAGATCGATCTCGGCCGTTCGTTTCCGTGAGCCGCCGCCGTGCACCCGGTCCACCGTGAACCCGAGCCCGCTGACGCAATAATCCTCTTTTTCTTTTCAAAAATAATTCATTATTGCGTCATAATTCAATTAAAATCTATATAAATGGTTTAATCCGATTTAATCTTTAAAAATTCATAACTAATTCATCTTAGCTCGGATTTAGTTGGTTCAAGTCTCTAAATTTTTCTAAAATTGAGATCTACATGTTAAAAATATCCACATGTACTGTACATGCTTGTTTATATGCTGTTTTGGTGATTTTGCTCTTTTCTGTTTAGATTCCGTCGTTCCCGGAGAGTCTGAGTTTGCAGGAGAAGATTTTGAAGAGTTCCAAGGCCAGCAAGGCAAATCACACAGATCCCAAACAACCCTTTGAGCATGTTGATCCCGTTTAAAGCTATTGTTTCTATTCAACTATTGCATTTATTTTCGAATGTCATTGGGTGGAATTAACCTATTGTTTGTTATGGCACTTTGTTCTTGATTACTTTATTCCTTGATACCTTGTGTTATTATAACGTGACTAGTTGAGCTTTATATATTGGCTCAGCTAGATATTAGATATAATTGATTAGCCATGCTTAGAAACCTTAGCACACTATTGGGATAACTTATGAATCACTATTATTTAATTATGGCTTAAGGATGGCTCATGATTGGTTAATTAATTAATTTGCCAATTAAAACCTGATAATGGTGGGTTGTGAGTACATGGTTTTGATGGTCGTGCTCATGACAATTAAGGACCGATTCACGATTTTCGGTTGTGAAACATTTACCGTGCTAACCACAAGCCAGCGTGGGCAACGGCTTTACTTTCTGTATAGTATGGTTCTTTGTAGAGCACCAGACTGTGAAGTGGCGGAGATAAGCCCACGGGGGTCGCTGGGGAGTCCATGCCTTGTTTACAAGGGGGTGACTATGATCCGGGAACGGTGCACTGCTTTGAATTGTATTATATAGTGGGTATTGTCACAATCTCTATTCGGGTACTTGTTAAGTATCGCGACGCATGGTTGACATGATGTTGAGGTTGTGTCTTGTGGGTACAGTGGTACACCTCTGGCCAGAGTGAAACTATTCGAATAGCCGTGCCCGCGGTAATGGGCGGGTCTAACAATGTCTTTCGTGATTAGTCTCATATCTCTCACCTTAATAAATGATGTTGGTAATAACTTGTTTAGCTCCTGGTTTGGAATGGTTAATTCCTGGTTTGGAGATAGAACTGTGCAGCCGAGATTGGTTGTTCAGAATGGTTGGGCCTATGCAACAGGGTATGTTGTATAGTGTTGGATTAATGCTGTTTAATTAACACTCTACTGTTTTATTAAATTCTGAAATATTTATTAAATGCTATTTATGCAAATGAGCCTATATTATGCCATCCTTTGTTATCCTGTGCACTTGCATATTTGCTGCGTGGCTTGCTGAGTATGTCATATACTCACCTTGCAATCATTCATCAGAGGAGGAGTTCTATAGTGATGCTGATGGTGTAGAAGAATAGGCGTAGCCCTGGTCAAGCTGCCTGTGGAGTGGAGTCGTCTGCGCTGTTTTCTTTATTTTCCGCTGCTTAGATCTTTATTGATTGAGAGGAACTATCTACCTCTGTAATGACATTTTATTCGCTTATTAATTAGAGTAATAATTGTACTCTATTATCAATTTGTTGTTGTGTGCCTCGGCTGATTCCTGGACGAGGGTTTACACACATGTAAGCGTTTGGAATTTTGGATAGAAATTCCGGGCGTGACAAGTTGGTATCAGAGCCTCCTTGATCCTAGGATATGCCAAATTGTTACCTATAGAAGCCCTCTAAAAATATTGGAAAAAAATAGATTTTGTTCTCCTCCCTTTCTCTTTTAATTAAACCAAGCTAATGGCAGATGCAGTTTATAGTCTCTTAAATTGTTACCTTTTAAAATTTATTTTTCCTGTGTTGTTAGTACTGTACATCTATTACTGTACTAATGGTCTATTTACCAGCAAAAGGTTTTACAACATTGTTTTATTTAATCTTGCTGCAATGTAATAAACTTAGCATGTTGATTTTATAACTCTCTTTTAATTTATTTCTTTTGAAACCTGCTATTCAAAAGTGCAAAACCGGTGATCCTGTTTCTAACCGTTTCAACTTATCTTGAAAGATCAGTTTGCTTTATTTAGTTACCTTTCACTTTGATTTTCTAATTTTATTCAAATTAACCCAAAAACTTGTGCTATTAATTGGATAAATGTCTTAACTCCCTCTTTTCACTTGTCTTTAGATGCCGCGCTACAAGCCTGAGTACTTGTTTGGTACTGAAGGATTTGTCCTGGAATTGCGTACAATGTCCTTTGCCATCGGATTTGGGACTGCCCCTTTGTATGCCCAGATTCCTCATGATCGTGATGAAGAGAAGTGCCGTGTCAAAGTCACCTTGAACAGTAATTGTGAAGATGTCCCATCGGTGATGTTCGAGGCTGGAGGGGGAAACTATATTCATGCATGTCAGGAAGTGGCAAGGATTGCCATAGGAGAGCTCCGCGATCGCTACAGTGATCAGTTGGCCAACACTGAGTATCACTACCATCCTCGCCAACCCCAGGGAAGTGACCGTGGCAGCTACCTTGAACCTGTAGGGATTGAGAATGATGCTACCACAAGGCATTTGGTCGAGATGCTGTGGGCCATGGATGAGACCCGCGCGGAGATTGTGTTAGCAGCTCAAGATCGTGAAGACTGGAATCGTGGTAAGATTTGCAAGCTGGTGGACAAGGTGGATCGTTTGGAGAAGGAGCTAGCCACATTGAAGGGAGAAGCACCACCACGAAAAGCCAGGGTTCATCTTACCGCAAGAAAGAGAGCTCTTTTCGTCCCTCGCTACCAGTTGGCGCCAAAGGTTCGTGTGGTGGAAAAAGAAGCTACCGCGGCCCCAGCGGATCCTCCGGTCATCAACGTGAGTGATGATGAAGGAGAAGAATCGAAGCGCACCCATTCAAAGGTCGAGTGGGGAGCTACTCAAGATGATGGAGACGAGCCGAGCGAGCCTTCAATCAACTCCGATGCCCGGAAGACCTAGAACACCTTGTTAAGTCGTTGCCCTAGATCGTTGTGTTAGTTTGCTTGTTTTAAGTTTGGTTGTGTGTGTGGGTCTTTCATGTGGTTTACATCAGTGATGGGATGTAAGTGCATGCGTTTGTTTGCTTTCGAGTGTTAGGTAGTTGGTGAGTTAAGTGGTGTGAGAGTCTTTAGATCTATGTAATAATGAAACTCAGTTAAGATCAATAAAAGTTAAGTTAGTAAAAAAAAAATAATTCTCTGTCCTAAGTAGTTTTTCCCCGGTTTCTCTTCTTGTGCTCCTGTCCATGCCAGATGGTGCTCACTCACAGCGTTGGGAATGGTCCCAACAACAACAACAACAACAACAACAATGGAGAGAATTCCACGCTTGCCCAAGTCCTGGCTCAACAGACACAGCTTATGAACATGATGATGCAGCAACTCCAGAATCAGCAGAACCAGGGAAATAACCATGCACCTCCCCAGAACAAGTTAGCAGAATTTCTTCGTGTGAGGCCGCCCACTTTTTCTAGCAGTACTAATCCAGTTGAGGCTGGCGATTGGCTGCACGCCATAGAAAAGAAGTTGGACCTGCTTCAGTGCACTAATCAAGAGAAGGTCTCTTTCGCTTCACATCAGCTGCATGGCCCTGCCTCTGAGTGGTGGGATCACTTCCGTCTCAACAGGACCACGGCGGAACCTATCACTTGGCTTGAATTCACTGCTGCTTTTCGTAAGACGCACATACCATCGGGAGTGGTGTCTCTCAAGAAGAAGGAGTTCAGGGCGCTCACTCAGGGGTCTTGCTCTGTTACTGAATATCTGCATGTTTAATCGCCTGGCTCGTTATGCTCCGGAAGATGTGCGCACTAATAAAGAGCGTCAAGAGAAGTTCCTGGAAGGACTGAACGATGAGCTTTCTTACCCATTAATGACTGGGGATTATCATGATTTCCAGAAATTGGTGGATAAGGCTATTTGCCAGGAGGACAAGTACAACTGCATGGAGCAGAAGAAACGCAGGATTGCTCACTTCAAAGCTCAGCAGGGGAGTAGTCAGAGGTCACGTCTTGCTTTGGGACCCCAGTCAATGCCACAGGGAGGTTCTTCGTCTGTTGTTCGTCCGCAGCGTCAGTTCTTCAACAACAATGTTGGCAACAACAACCGAAACCAAGCTCCACGTCCTGTGACAGCTCCGACACAGCATCAACCTGTCAAGAGGGAATAAGGAAACAAGCCCGGAGTATGCTTCAACTGTGGTGAACCAGGCCATTACTCTGACAAGTGTCCGAAGCCCCGACGCGTGAAGGTTGTCCCTGCCCAGAGCAACTCCACCGCACCAGCAACAAAGGCTCGTGTCAATCATGTTGCTGCTGCAGAAGCTCAAGGTGCTCCAGATGTGATTTTGGGTACGTTCCCTGTTAACTCAGTTCCTGCAATAGTGCTTTTCGATTCTGGTGCTACGCATTCCTTTTTATCTATGAGTTTTGTGGGAAATCATGGGATGGAAGTAGAAGATCTTAGACGTCCTTTGATGGTTAGTACCCCGAGTAATCAGGCACTCTCAGTGCAACGTAGCCCCTCTATCAGAATAGAGATTCAAAGAGTACCATTTCTGGCCAATCTTATTCTGTTAGAATCCAAAGACCTTGATGTCATCCTAGGGATGGACTGGTTAGCCAGATATAAAGGTGTGATAGACTGTGCCAATAGAAAGGTAACTCTCACCAGCAATAATGGTCAAGTTGTAACTGTTCATGCATTACCTTCTGAGCCCTTAAGGTCAAGTCTGAACCAAATAGCTTTGGAAGAGATTCCCATAGTACGAGAATACCCAGATGTGTTCCCTGATGATTTACCTGGTATGCCGCCTAAAAGAGATATAGAGTTCAGAATAGATCTGGTACCAGGAACAGCTCCAATCCATAAGAGACCCTATAGAATGGCAGCCAATGAATTAGCAGAGGTCAAGAGGCAAGTAGACGATTTGCTTCAGAAAGGTTACATTAGACCAAGTTTGTCTCCATGGGGTGCTCCAATTATTTTTGTGGAAAAGAAAGATCATACCCAGAGGATGTGTGTGGACTATCGTGCACTAAATGATGTGACTATCAAGAATAAGTACCCGCTGCCCAGAATTGATGATTTGTTTGATCAGCTTAAAGGTGCTACTGTTTTCTCCAAGATAGATCTTCGATCAGGGTATCACCAGTTGAGGATTAAAGAGGAAGACATACCTAAGACGGCTTTCACCACTCGGTATGGGTTGTTTGAGTGTACTGTTATGTCTTTCGGACTTACCAATGCCCCCGGTTTTTTCATGAACTTGATGAATAAGGTGTTTATGGAATACCTAGACAAGTTCGTGGTCGTCTTTATTGATGACATTCTTATCTACTCTCGAACTAAAGAAGAACATGAAGAACATCTTCGCCTTGCACTAGAGAAGCTACGAGAACATCAATTGTATGCCAAGTTTAGCAAGTGTGAATTCTGGTTGTCTGAAGTGAAATTCCTTGGTCACGTCATCTCAGCCGGAGGAGTTGCCGTTGATCCTAGTAATGTAGAATCCGTAACCAACTGGAAACAACCAAAGACAGTTTCAGAGATTCGCAGTTTCCTAGGTCTTGCAGGTTATTACCGTAGGTTTATAGAGAATTTCTCCAAGATTGCTAAGCCCATGACACGACTGCTTCAGAAAGATGTGAAGTACAAGTGGTCAGAAGAATGTGAGCAGAGTTTTCAAGAGTTGAAAAGTTGCTTAATATCAGCACCCATTTTGATTTTGCCTGATCCAAAGAAGAGTTTCCAAGTGTATTGCGATGCATCTAAGCTTGGAGGTGGTTGCCTATGCATCTCGTCAGTTGCGTCCGCATGAGAAGAACTACCCTACTCATGATCTTGAGTTGGCTGCAGTGGTTCATGCGTTGAAGATTTGGCGTCATTATCTTTTCGGTACTCGTACTGAGATGTACACCGATCACAAGAGTTTAAAGTATATCTTTACTCAACCAGATCTGAACATGAGACAACGGAGATGGTTGGAATTAATCAAGGATTATGACATGGGAATTCATTATCACCCGGGAAAGGCTAATATTGTAGCAGATGCTCTTAGCAGGAAAGGCTATTGCAATGCTACGGAAGGACGACAGTTGCCATTGGAGTTATGCAAGGAATTTGAAAAATTAAATTTGGGAATTGTCAGTAGAGGTTTCGTTGCAGCCTTAGAAGCAAAGCCCACTCTCATTGATCAGGTTAGAGAAGCCCAAATTAATGACCCTGATATTCATGAGATCAAGAGGAATATGAGAAGAGGAAAAGCTATCAGTTTCTTGGAAGATGAGCAAGGGACTGTATGGTTGGGTGAGAGGATCTGTGTACCAGACAACAAAGATTTAAAAGATGCAATTCTGAAAGAAGCTCATGATACTTTATACTCCATTCACCCTGGTAGTACCAAGATGTACCAAGATCTCAAGGAAAAATTTTGGTGGGCAAGTATGAAGCGTGAGATAGCAGAGTATGTAGCTGTGTGTGATGTATGTCAGCGAGTCAAGGCAGAACATCAGAAACCCGCAGGTTTGCTGCAACCTTTGAAGATACCAGAATGGAAGTGGGAGGAAATCGGTATGGATTTCATCACGGGTTTACCCAGAACGTCATCAGGCCACGACTCTATTTAGGTGATAGTCGACAGACTTACCAAAGTGGCTCATTTTGTCCCAGTAAAGACAACATATTCCGGAAGTCGGTTGGCGGAATTGTATATGGCAAGGATTGTGTGTTTGCATGGCGTTCCTAAGAAAATAGTGTCTGATCGAGGTAGTCAGTTTACTTCAAAGTTTTGGAAGAAGCTTCAGGAAGAGATGGGTTCTTAGCTGAACTTCAGTACTGCTTATCATCCGCAGACAGACGGACAAACCGAAAGGGTAAATCAGATTTTGGAAGACATGTTGAGAGCTTGTGCTTTAGACTTTGTTGGAAGTTGGGATAAGAATTTGCCTTACGCGGAATTCTTGTACAACAACAGTTATCAAGCTAGTCTTCAAATGGCTCCTTACGAAGCACTGTATGGTCGTAAGTGTCGCACTCCGCTTTTGTGGGATCAAACGGGAGAACGTCAGGTTTTCGGAACCGATATCCTAAGGGAAGCAGAAGAGAAGGTAAAGATCATTCAAGAAAGATTGCGCATGGCTCAGTCTCGCCATAAGAGTTATGCCGACAATCGCCGCAGAGATTTGAGTTTTGAAGAAGGAGATCATGTGTACCTTCGTGTCACGCCTCTTCGAGGGGTTCATCGTTTTCGTACCAAAGGAAAATTGGCACCGCGTTTTGTGGGACTTTATAAGATTGTCAGTCGAAGAGGTGAGGTTGCTTATCAGTTGGAGTTACCCCAATCGTTGGCAGGAGTCCATGATGTGTTCCATGTGTCACAGTTGAAAAAGTGTTTAAGGGTACCCACTGAGGAAGCTAATCTTGAACAGATAGAAATCCAAGAGGATCTGACATATGTTGAGAAACCAATCCGTATTTTGGAGACAAATGAGAGAAGAACCAGGAGTCGAGTTATCCGTTTCTGTAAGGTTCAATGGAGTAATCACTCGGAAGAAGAAGCTACTTGGGAATGAGAAGATGAATTAAAGTCCGTTCATCCGCATCTTTTCGCCAGTTCTTCCGAATCTCGAGGACGAGATCCAGTTTAAGGGGGGTAGGTTTGTCACACCCTAAAAATCCTAAATATATAAATTGTTGTTTAATTGGAATAATCAGAAATAATTTTAAAAGCTTAGAAGAGAAGATCAAATGTGAAATAATAAATTCCAATATAAAATTGGGCCAGATAAAATTTTATTAAATACTTTGCTTAATTCTATAGTTCCTAGATTTTTCTGGGATTTATTTGAGCTAAGGAAGTATTTTTAATAAATGAAATTGCATTTCATGAATAATTTAAATTGAAAAAGTTTTAAAAATCTCTCTTTTGGCTTTGGGCCGAAAGTCGGCCCAAAACCCTCTCTCTCTCCTCCCCGGCCCAAGTCGGCCCGCAGCCGAGCCGCCGCCCGCGCGCGCGTGTCCGCCCGCTGACAGGTGGGCCGTCGTCAACCTCGCGCCGCTGCCGCGCCGAAACCCTAGCCGAGCTGCGCCGCCGCCGCCTTTCCAATTCCGTCGCGCTTTTCCCGATCCGGCGAAATTGATAGAGGGAAAATGATCCCCGCGATCCACTCTATCTTTTCTCTTTTGGAATCATCGCCTAATTTGGTTTGGAAATCCGTGGATTTGAGTTCGATTCGGATCGATCTCTCTCTCTCCGAACCCTAACTTTCCATCGTCGCCGCCGGGCCGCCGTGGGTCTTCGTCGCCGCCCTTAGCCCCTATAAAAGAACCCCCGGTGTCTCCGCTACCCGCCGCCACCTTTGCTTTCGTCTCTCGTCACCGGTAGAGCCCTAGCGCCATGCCGCTTAGCACCGCCGTCGCCGCCGTTCGTCCAGCCATGCGCCGCCGCCGCTCCGGTCGTCATTGTCGCTCGGGAAGGCCACCGTCGTGATCACCAAGTTCGTTTCCGTGAGCCGCCGCCGTGCACCCGGTCCACCGTGAACCCGAGCCCGCTGACGCAATAATCTTCTTTTTCTTTTCAAAAATAATTCATTATTGCGTCATAATTCAATTAAAATCTATATAAATGGTTTAATCTGATTTAATCTTTAAAAATTCATAACTAATTCATCTTAGCTCGGATTTAGTTGGTTCAAGTCTCTAAATTTTTCTAAAATTGAGATCTACATGTTAAAAATATCCACATGTACTGTTCATGCTTTTTTATGTGCTGTTTTGGTGATTTTGCTCTTTTCTGTTTAGATTTCGTCGTTTCCGGAGAGTCTGAGTTTGCAGGAGAAGATTTTGAAGAGTTCCAAGGCCAGCAAGGCAAGTCACACAGATCCCAAACAACCCTTTGAGCATGTTGATCCCGTTTAAAGCTATTGTTTCTATTCAACTATTGCATTTATTTTCGAATGTCATTGGGTGGAATTAACCTATTGTTTGTTATGGCCCTTTTGTTCTTGATTACTTTATTCCTTGATACCTTGGGTTATTATAACGTGACTAGTTGAGCTTTATATATTGGCTCAGCTAGATATTAGATATAATTGATTAGCCATGCTTAGAAACCTTAGCACACTATTGGGATAACTTATGAATCACTATTATTTAATGATGGCTTAATGATGGCTCATGATTGGTTAGTTAATTAATTTGCCAATTAAAACCTGATAATGGTGGGTTGTGAGTACATGGTTTTGATGGTCGTGCTCATGACAATTAAGGACCGGTTCACGATTTTCGGTTGTGAAACATTTACCGTGCCAACCACAAGCCAGCGTGGGCAACGGCTTTACTTTCTGTATAGTATGGTTCTTTGTATAGCACCAGACTGTGAAGTGGCGGAGATAAGCCCACGGGGGTCGCTGGGGAGTCCATGCCTTGTTTACAAGGGGGTGACTATGATCCGGGAACGGTGCACTGCTTTGAATTGTATTATATAGTGGGTATTGTCACAATCTCTATTCGGGTACTTGTTAAGTATCGCGACGCATGGTTGACATGATGTTGAGGTTGTGTCTTGTGGGTACAGTGGTACACCTCTGGCCAGAGTGAAACTATTCGAATAGTCGTGCCCACGGTAATGGGCGGGTCTAACAATGTCTTTCCTGATTAGTCTCATATCTCTCACCTTAATAAATGATGTTGGTAATAACTTGTTTAGCTCCTGGTTTGGAATGGTTAATTCCTGGTTTGGAGATAGAACTGTGCAGCCGGGATTGGTTGTTCAGAATGGTTGGGCCTATACAACAGGGTATGTTGTATAGTGTTGGATTAATGCTGTTTAATTAATACTCTACTGTTTTATTAAATTCTGAAATATTTATTAAATGCTATTTATGTAAAGGAGCCTATATTATGCCATCCTTTGTTATCCTGTGCACTTGCATATTTGTTGCGTGGCTTGCTGAGTATGTCATATACTCACCTTGCAATCATTCATCAGAGGAGGAGTTCTACAGTGATGCTGATGGTGTAGAAGAATAGGCGTAGCCCTGGTCAAGCTGCTTGTTGAGTGGAGTCGTCTGCGCTGTTTTCTTTATTTTCCGCTGCTTAGATCTTTATTGATTGAGAGGAACTATCTACCTCTGTAATGGCATTTTATTCGCTTATTAATTAGAGTAATAATTGTACTCTATTATCAATTTGTTATTGTGTGCCTCGGCTGATTCCTGGACGAGGGTTTACACACATGTAAGCATTTGGAATTTTGGATAGAAATTCCGGGCGTGACAGCCAGGGCGACCTTGACATCGCCAAAGACGGTGATGGGGCCGCTGGGGCCCGGCATCTTCATCTGGAGGTAGTCGTAGTGGGTGGCGGCCAAGAACTTCACCAACGCGGGCCTGCCCAGGACCGCATTGTAGGGCAGATTGAGGTCCGCCACGTCGAAGTCGATCCGCTCGGTGCGGAAGTTGGTGGAGTCGCCAAAGGTCACCGGGAGCTCAATGTGACCTAGAGGCCACATGTGTCCCGGGGTCACACCGATGATCAGTAGTAACGGCTGGAGCTTCATCCTCGGGGCCTTGAGCGCGTCAAAGGCAGCCGGGGAGATGATGCTGAAGCTGCCCTCCCCCCCTCCCGTCGACCAGGACACACTTCATCTTGACGTTGTGGATGGTCAGGGAGACCACGAGGGCCAACTTCCCTCCCCGAGCGAGCACTGTCGGATGGTCGCTGTTTCACCTCCGACCAGCGCGCCTTCCGTGCCGCCTCGTGAGTTGGGACAGCGGCCAGAAGCTCACGCCTCATGGCCTTGAAACCGCGGCGGGAGGTGTGAGCGCAAGCCCCCCCCCCTCGGTCGAGAGTGGCGACAGTTCCCTGAGGTATCTGGAATTCCAGATCCTCGCTGTCATCGCCATCATCGGCAGGGGCCTTTTTCTTGGCCTCCCCTCGCCGATCATTGGCAGGGGTCGCGGGGGCTTTGCCCTCCCGTCGACTCTGCCGCTTCTCCTCATCGGCTTTCCAGAACCGCTTGGCCAAGTTCTTGACCGAGCGGCAGTCGGCGAGGCTATGCCGATAGGTGTTGTGCACCGAGCACCACTTGTCCGCCGATCGAGCCTCGCCGGAGGGAGTGGTGGAGCTCGGCTTGTCGCCGGTGGCTTTTTCCTTGCGCGGGGCCCGTGAGGGCCCATCGGCCGCAAGGACGTGGCCCTTGTCATCGGAGCGGGCCGGCTTCCTTTTCCCCCTCCTATCTCGCCGCTCAGAGCGGGGAACGGACTCGGGGGCAGCCGCAGCCGCCGCGCCGGTGCCGGGGGAGTTCCATGCCCACGCCTCCTCCTTCTGAGCCACCTTGTCCGCCAGCTCGAAGAGCTCGGCAGTGGTCTTGGTCTCCTTGGAGGCAATCTTCTCTAGCATGCGGTTGTGCCGCACGCCGTTCCAAAACGCATAAATGACCACGTGGGCCGGAATGCACGGAATAATGTTGTGGACCTGGCAGAAGCGCTGTATGTACGAGCGGAGGGACTCGTCGTCCTTCCGCTGCATAGCATGCAGGTCCGCCACCTCTCTTGGGCGGGGGTACATGCCCTGGAAGTTCGTGATGAACTGCTGGCACAGGTCCTCCCAGAAGTGGATGGAGTCAGGGGGCTGGGTCATCAGCCAGCCGCGCGCCTGAACCTTAAGGGCCATAGGGAAGTAATTTGCCATGACCCGGTCGTCGCCCCCCGCCGCCACGATGATCGTGGTGTAGATCTGGAGGAACTCGAAGGGATTGATGCTGCCATCATACTTCTCCATGAGGTTAGGGCGAAACTTCGGGGGCCACCGGACATTCCGGAGACTCGCAACGAAGGCCCTACAACCAGTCCCTCCAGGGGTGAACGTGGGGGGCGGGCCGCCTCGCGTGGAGGAACGCGACGCTCCAAACGAGGAGGCGCCTTCTCCCATGCGGGCAGCATGGCACTCGCCCCTGCGTCGCTCGATGTTGATCCGAGCGTCCTGCTCCTCGTAGAGGCCGTCGTGATGCCTCCGGTTTCCTGAGGCCCTCGACGAAGTTGGGGCCGTGGACCGCCTCGAAGTCATGGCTGACCGACGGGCCCTCCTCTTTGCTGACGAGGAAAGGGTGGTAGGGTTACGTGACGTACCAGTGGCGGTGGACTGGCCGCCCGCGGCCAGCTGCCACTAGGCAGTGGTGACCAGGTTGGCCACGTCATCCAACCATCGCTGGACGGGGGTCTCCGGCTCCGAGTTCACGGGAGGATACCGTAGAAGGGCTCCCGTCGCCTGAAGCGTGCCTCGGGGCGAGCCGCCGTCACCGTATGTCAAGCGGCGTCGTGCCCCGACGCGATGCGGCTTCCCCAAGCCCGGAGGCGGGGAGAGGGCCGAGCCACCCGACCGGGTGGGATCCTCCCTCCGCGAGGGGTCGCGGCGGAGCGGAGTCAGAGAATTGCGGCGACGGTGACAGGGGCCGTGGCTCCCGCTAGCATCCTCACTCCCGGAAGGAGTGGGGGTGTGCACCACCACTTCTTCCTCCAAGACCTCGACCATGATTGTCGAGGGCGGAGGGAAACTTGAGGCGGAAGGAAACGACTTCTCTTTGAAGCGCGCGAATTCCCCCTACCTGGCGCGCCAGTTGTCGAGGAGTGATCCTCTCTAGCGGGAGATCGTGAGATCCCCCTTTTGTGAGTTCGGCCGGGGGAAAAAGCTCGCTTGTCGAGATCGTGTATCCGCCCTGAGTGCTTCTGGATCGCGTACGGGCGCCAAGATTATACAGGTTGGGGCCGCTATGGAGCGTAATACCCTACTCCTGTGTGTGGGATTTATGGTTGAGTGTAACACAGGTTCCAAAACTCCAGAGAGCACTGTCGCTCTTCTCCTCCTAGAGTTCAGGCCTACTGAGTGTCGTCCCTTTTCTCGGTGGGCAAGGTCCTCCTTTTATAGTTCAAGGGGATACCACATGCACCGCTTCTACCTACTCTTTCACGGGAGGGGGACCCACTTTACCTTGACCAGACCATGATCCGTGCCTTCGCCCGGAAGCTAAGCAGCAGTCCGTCCTTGAGTGGGACCCAGCGCCGCACCCCACTTGACATGGGGGACAGCCCTATCATTCCGTCTTAAATGGACGAAGACTTGTAGCGGTCCTTCTCACGTGGAGGGAGCTCCGGATGATGCTTCGATGGGACGGGGCATACCTGCCTCCACTCCGCCGAGTACTGGGGCGAGCGTGGGGGCACGGCCGCCCGTCCGATCGGACGTGACCGGTGACAGGCCGGTCACAGTCTGGTCACGCCTGATTGACGTGAGTCAAACAGGCCGCACCACACGTCCACCCTTACCGCATTAAATGCGGTGAGAGACGGTTGGGGCGCCGCGCATTGATGGTGGTTCAATCTAAGTCTCCTCCCCGCTCGCTCCCCTCGCCACATGGCAGTTGAGCGAGGGCCTCGGGGCGAGGCAGCGCGAGGGCCCGAGGGGTGTGACGTGGCACCCCGAGGCCCCCTGGCTGCCTCTGCGTCTTCCGAGGCGTGGGGGGAGGGCCAGGCTGTAGGGCCACGTGGCTGGATCGGAAGGTAACTCCCCCACACTTCGCATACCCCTGGGCCCATATCACCGACAACATTAAAACCAACTCAAAACTAAATTTAAAATTTAAATTTTAGCTGCGATTGATAAGTTGAAGAGTAATAATAGGGCTTAACCTTTTTCTTAACACGAATACTCCCTCCAGATCTATAATAATTGATGTTTTGGATAAGGTTGAGGTCAAATTTTTATAATTTTGAACACCAATAACTTTAAAAATATTTAGTTTAAAGAAACTAGAACAACATATATAAACATATATAGATTTGTCTTTCAAAGCACTATAATAAAAAAGTAAACATACATTTATTTATTATATATATTATAATAGAAAAATAAGGTCAAATATATATTTTGTAGACCGTGTCATTGTCCAAAACATCAATTAAAATAAAACCGGAGGAGTACTATATAAATCTATAGGAATTAAATTATTAAATAGTATATCTCCTATTTCAAGGGTGGAACAAAGCTGAGGTTCGATGGGAGTTCGGTTCCATTCTAGTAGTGAATTTTTTTGGAGTGATATAGCATATCCGCTTCATATTATATAGTAGTATCTTGAAATTATGTTAGGTACAACTTCATCTTCAATAGTACAAACATTTCAGAGTAGGGTGTGTACCAAATGGTTCCTACATATACTTTTATTTCTAGCTAATGTGAGAATTTCTTTTTATATACGGAGTAGTAGGTGGAATTAGGGTTCACTAAAAACGTTTTGGGTAGAATTACCATCAATCCACGGTAAGACAGTTATCACGGTAACCGTGTGGTTACCGTGAAAACCATACGGTTACCGCGGGGTTTACCATGGTTTTTAAAATCGAGAATGTTACCGCACATGATAATCACACGGTTCCAGTGGAATGGTTAATGTGGAGTAGAAGCATCAGCCGCCCCGTAAACTTTAGAAATACTACTCTAGTCCGGAGACGGCCTACAGGGCGGCTGGCCACCGCAACTCTGACGTCTCGACCAACAGGATTCCTTCGACAACGTCCCTAAGAGCATCTCCAACAGTCTCTCCAAATCTAACTCTCCAAATGTCTATTTGGCCAACTCTCCATCTTATTTAGCCAGTCAAACTCTTATTTACTCCAACAGCCTCTCCATTCATCCTGTCTATTCTAAGCCTATGACAGTGGGACCCACGTGTCAGTCTCTACAACCCTTTCTTCTTCCTCATCTTTCTCCCCCTTTTCCCCAAGCCCCTCCGCTCAGCTCGCAGCAGGTGAGAGCTGGTCCTCTCTGCCGCCACCGCCCCATCCCCATCCATCGGCACCGCCGCCCCATCCCCATCCGCCGCTCGCCATTCGCCACCACCCCATCCCCATCCGCCGCTTGCCATCCGCCGCCGCCGCCGCTCGGGCCGACCTCGGAGACGACGGTAGCGGACGGCGACCTCGGCTGGTGACGGATCTAGCGACGACGCTGGCGACGGCGTCGACGACGGCTGGCGACGACGCGGATGACGACGGCGACGACAGCGTCCGCCAACGACGACCTCGGAGACGAAGGTTGGCGACGGCGCCGACGACGGCTGGCGACGGCGCCACGACGCCCTCGAGGATCTGGCGACGGCGCGACGACGGCGGCGTCCGGCGACAGCGGATCTGGCGACGGCGCCAACGGCGGCGGCGTCCGGCAACGACGACCTCGACTGCAGCAATGGCATCTCGACGACGACGGTAGCGGAGAGAGAAAGGGGGAGAGGGATGCTGTCGGCATGGGGCCCACGATTGGTTAGGCTATTTTGGCTGGCTAAATTTGGCCAGTGGGAGGAGGACTTTGACCAGCCGGATGGCTTGGCCATCCGGATAGCTAGTCTGTTGGAGGGTGAAATTGAGCCAAAATTGTTAAAATTTAACTTGACCTTTTTTCTTTTATCTCGTATCCCGTGTGCCCGCCGCCCGCGCGTGGGTGGTCGTCGTCCATGCTCATCCCATCATCGCCTCATCGGCCCCGCGCGCCCGCCCGCCGTCCGAGCACGCACCGTGTCGCCGCCGACTCACACTACCCGTCGCCGCGGCAGCGCGGCAGCCAGCCGTCACGCACGCTAGTACCGGCCATCGGCATCGCCACGATAGCGGCCCGGGCCCCCCTCGAAAACCGACCGAAATAACGCGCGTCGCGTGGCCGCAGCCCACAGCTAAGCGCGCGCGGCGCCGCCGCGCGGCCCCCCATCGCCTCGTCTCGCCCACACGCGGCTGACACCGTAATCCTGGCCCTTTTTCCTGCTGGCCGCACGCACGCACGCATACGGTGGGAGGCGAATGATCGACGGCGGGCACATGCGCGCGGGCCGGGGGCGGCTCGTGCCAACAACAGGCCAGGTGGGCTCGGTCTGTCTCCTCTCCCCAGCTGCGCTGATCAGGAGCAGCGGCTGCCGCTGCTCTAGTGGTGACAAACTGATGCTCCAAGCGATCATCGCTAATGATAGCAATCCAAAGCTACACGCTGTGAGTTGTTAACGGGTTCTTTTCCGGGTGGGGTTAGGTCGCTGATTGAAGGCTAATGCAGCTCTAACAACTATGCTCATTGCTCGCTGCCTTTCTCGTCTTATTTGGAAATTATTTTTTCGCTCATCTTGTCTGCGGCTAGGCGTGCACGCAGACTTCTTAACTAAAAGAGTGCAACTGCGACACTGCGCGTGTATGAATTATTATTGATTGGAACGAAGGTCATCGATCGATTGATCCAACGAAAAGGAGAGTTTGGTCCGTTTAGTAGTTTTTAGCTGGGCATGTACCGTGTGCAGGCAGCTTTGGAATTGTGGAGGATTCGGCCCATCATCGCGTGAGAACAGCCGCCGAAAGGCCGAAACAAACATCTCTACTCTAGTCTTTGGGCTGAATTTCTCTCCTGTCTGGATTAGCCATGAGGGCAGCTCTCTCTCGTTCTCTCTCTCGCGAGACATATGCTACGATTAATCTACCTGTTAATCAATGAAACTATATATTGTCAGAAGAAAATGCTCTAGTTTGATTTTTTTCCTTACTGAAAAGAATACATAATGCCCTGAAAGACTTTTTTTTCCATAAAAACTCTTTCATGTCAAAATGTTGGGGCGACCGTCTGTTCCAAACTTCTAGTTATAGGCAAAATAAAATATGAGTTAGCAATTAGTAATCCTCAAGTAAATAGAATAATAAATAACATGTCTAACACAAAACTATTTACATATTCAGTTAGATAGCAACCTGATTGCGCCGAATCCATTTTTTCTAGAAGGTTGCTTACCATACCACACATTTCTAGCGATGACGAAATCTCCGGGAACTATCAGAAATGTGACAAATACTGCGTCATAAAAAGGAATCTGCAGGCAGATAAATGAAAACGAAAAAAACTTCCATCAGCTCAGTTGTAAAAAGTACTTATTCCAGACAGTGGTGTCAGTGTTCCCCTAAAATAACCTAATCATGTTGGAACTAAGATCAATGCTACAAGGCCGGCCCAATGCCGACGCCTTTGTAAATGCAGACATGCTAACACTTAACACCTTTCCCGTGTGGAACAGCCGAACAGGAAACAACTTATAAAAAAAGAAAGGTCTTTTTCACGTCGCAACCATGGCTTCAAATTTTGCTCCCTAGAAAACGATTTGTGTACAGTGCATGACAGGGACAGCCAAGATATGAGCACTAAAATGTGGAATCGACTGGCTCACAAATCGTGTTTATGCTCTGAAACTGTCAATAAAATCACGAAAATTTTCAGGCTAATAATGTAACGTCAGTGCTTAGGAGAAAAAACTACTGTACTTTTCGGGTCAGATTCTTTCGCTGACGGAATCGCCATTATTATTTCCCCCAGCCAACCAACACTGCCCCCACCGCCTCTGACTGACAACCTGGCCCCACGACCCCAGTCATCCCATCCGATCCCAGGTCCCCCCGTCCCCTGCACCGAGTCTTTCTGCACCGCACCCTCACTTTCCACCTCCGGGCCCACACGACAGTAACCCAGGGGACCCACGTGCACCGGGTTCACGGGCCCGGGTCGAGACCCCCGGTGCGCCGGTGGCATTCGAGGAGGCTAGTCTCTCTCTCCTCCTCCTCCCCGACCTCACAAGCGCGAACCCCGCGAAGCCGCCACCTCCCTCGCCTCCCCGCCTCCGCCGCGCCGCCTAGGGTTTCCACCGCCCCCGGGATGCGCGCGCCCCCTCGCCGGTAGCCTCCCCCCCGTTGCCGCCGCCGCCGCCGCCGCCGCCGCCATGTCGCTCCTGCGGCGCCGGAAGCAGCCGCAGCCGCCGCCGGAGCAGCCGAACGAGGACAGCAGCAACGGCTCCGACCACGACGAGAAGGGGAAGAAGAAGCCGGGATCGTCGTCGTCCTCGGGGGCGGCGGCGGCGGAGGCGCCGCCTCCGGCGGCGAAGGAGGCGACGAAGCGGACGAGGGCCAGGTGGTCGTGCGTGGACAGCTGCTGCTGGCTGGTGGGGTGCGTGTGCTCGGCGTGGTGGCTGCTGCTCTTCCTGTACAACGCGATGCCGGCGTCGTTCCCGCAGTACGTCACGGAGGCGATCACGGGGCCGCTCCCGGACCCTCCCGGGGTCAAGCTGCAGAAGGAGGGGCTGCGGGCGAAGCACCCCGTCGTGTTCGTCCCGGGCATCGTCACCGGCGGCCTCGAGCTCTGGGAGGGGCACCAGTGCGCCGAGGGGCTCTTCCGCAAGCGCCTCTGGGGCGGCACGTTCGGCGACGTGTACAAGAGGTTGCCTTCCCTCTCCTCCGCCTCTTCTCTCTCTCCCTCAATTTGTCTCTCTTGAATTACCACGATCATTTAGTGCCTGTAAAAATTAATTTATGCAAGTAGCATTGGAGGTTTTTTCTCCGAGTTATGGAGCATTGATCTTTAGTTAGTTTGTCATTGGTTGTGTCTATATCCGTTTAGATGTTGCTTTCGTGCTCTACTTTCTGCTTTTGTTTGTTCGTCAGTGTTGGTTTTAGAAATTTAATGTTGCGATGCTTTAATTTGAGAAGTGTCTGTTACTTTTTTGGTTGCCTTTGTTGTGTGACTTGTGATTTACGACATCGGGAATGAGATTAGCTTATTTCAATCATTCTTGGTTGCAAAATACTACCCTTTCTAAGTGTTACTTTTTAAGTGTTGTATTTCGTAATATCTTTGAGCTGAGGAATAAGTATTTGTCCCAATTTTGTTGAAATATGACTATGTTGAATGAGTTGGGTGCTAAATACAAAGAATGAGTATTCATCTTCCTGGTCAGCTTTTTACTAATTGCTCAAGATATCTCAAATTTTCTTGACCAAGAAAAAAATTGAAATGTTGGCGTAGCTGTTTCTTTCATAGTTTCATTTGTCTTCAAATGTTGTAAATAATCAGTATCAGGAAAGTAGGATAGTGAATAGGCAAGAGGTAAACTTGTGAAACTGGATCATATTCTTGCTTTTCTTTCACCATTTGATTTCACTGTTTACTATTACCAGCAAACTCAAAGTGGTGATGATTTGACCAGATATAGAAACAGAATTGATCAAGAGAAACAATATGCTTCTATATTGCGTACTTTCAGGGTTTTTAGAAGAGAACTGCAATTTGCATGAAAAAAAGAACTTTTGGTATGGTTTCTTACAGGCACGCCTTATAGGTTTCAACTGAGGGAATCTGACTGTTCCGTTATTTAATTATTCTTTTCTTGAAAGACCCATGTTGCCTACTGTCTGTTGAACAACTTGGGATTTCTGAACAATTTTCCTCCTAGTCCTTGCTTCTAAGCCTTGTGTTGTTGAGCTAGAGCTGTCCATGTATATATATTGACAGTTAGCGAAGTTGATAATTTACATATTAAAAACAAGACCTAAATGTTTATACTTTACGGCGTAGCTTCGGCCTAAAAGCATCCATACAAAGAATAGACAATATAGGACAACACACTGCAATATTTAGTGTAATAACACAACTTGACTCCTTCATGTGGTATTACTTTTATAATTATTTTTTATTGTCATAACAGCAATTTCCGTTGCTTTGATGTTTTTGTTGATGGTTACAAAACTACAATGATATATGGGTAAGTGATTATGCATCATGGTGTGTTTACCTTGTTTGATACAGTATTACAGTCACCAGTACAGCCTGTTAATTCTGAAGATCGTTTCTTTTAGATTTTTAGTTTGTCTTTCCGCAGCCCGTTTCTCAAGAAAACCTCTAGCTAGGAATGGCATGTCTCATTGTTAGGCTTGCATGCTAGGCCTAATTGAAGTGTCCCTTGGCCAAAGCGGTGTGATTATGCCATCGTGATAGTCACACCACAAGGACGAGGAGAGAAGGGAGAAATAAGTACTTTTGTTTATTTCTTGCTTGCCGGTAACGATCACAGTAGACTCATAGTGGGCCTTTTTTCCTAATATATATAGATATCGATTTGGTTAATACCCTGTCTAGCTAAGAGATAATATACCAAATAACCAGATAGACATATCCCTAAGTAATAAATATGTCCCTAATCCTTGCATGGTGATCGCTTAAACATGGTACATTAACACCAACCTTAGGAAGGCATGATTACTATTCTATTGCTCCATCACATGGGCCTTAATAGGTTGCACACGGCATTGATTAGTTCACTGTTGCTCTTTATGTTTCATCCTTTAGTCATTGAACCTTTGTTCTTTAGTCTAGAAGTTGGGATGCCATAATGCTGCACACTAATACTTGGGCTGCGTATACTCCCACTTTCTCATTAGTTCTCTTGAAATATTTTCAGGCCTTTATGCTGGGTTGAACATATGTCACTGGACAATGAAACTGGATTAGATAAACCAGGAATAAGAGTTCGGCCAGTCACAGGCCTAGTGGCAGCAGACTATTTTGTTCCTGGGTATTTTGTTTGGGCTGTTTTGATTGCAAATTTAGCTCGTATTGGATATGAAGAAAAGACCATGTACATGGCTGCATATGATTGGAGGTTATCTTTCCAGAACACTGAGGTAGCCATATTTAATGCACTTAAGATACATGGATTTCCTTTGATGCTTGGCTATGTTCTCCTCAGAGGTTTAGACTGAGTTAAATGATGCTTGTCTGTAATGTAAATTACCACCTGCAGGTTCGTGATCAAACTTTGAGCAGGATAAAAAGTAACATTGAACTCCTGGTAGCAACTAATGGTGGAAATAGGGTGGTAGTGATCCCACATTCTATGGGGGTTCTCTATTTTCTGCATTTTATGAAGTGGGTTGAGGCTCCTCCTCCCATGGGTGGTGGTGGTGGTCCAAATTGGTGTGCAAAGCACATCAAATCTGTAATGAATATTGGCGGACCTTTCTTAGGAGTTCCTAAGGCTGTTGCAGGACTTTTCTCATCTGAAGCCAAAGATGTTGCTGTTGCTAGGTAATTGAAATCAAAAGTCTGCAATTCTACTGTACAATTGTTAGTATTATTTGAGGTTTTACTATGTTGAAACCAAATTAGTTCATAATGCAGTTGTTTATAGGATTACGTACTTGTCAATTCAATTTATAACTGTTATGTGTAACAACATCCTCTAGCTTGAATATTAGTTTGATTAATGCTCTGAGGACTATCAGTTCACAACAGGATTTGGCACCTCTGCTTGTGGCAATCCAGTTACCTAACCAATGGAGTATTTTTTTTCTCAAACCTTAGTCACATATATAATTTGCTTGGTATCATTGGAAAATCTCAGAGTTGGAAAATACCATTATACGTGTCACTGACATGTGGGTCCCACATGTCATTGTCACATACTCCATCCGTACCATAAGAAACCAACCTAGTACCGGATGTGACATATCCTATTACTACGAATTTGGACATATATGTCCAGATTCATAGTCATAGAATGTGTCACATCCTATCCTAGATTTATTTTTTATGGGACAGAGGGAGTACGATGGTATTTTGCAACTCATGTATCTCCACGATGGTATCTTTTAAATTTTCTCCATATAATTATTATATAACTGTGCTAATAAAAGAATTTTAGTCAGTACTGAAGTTGTCAATACTGAAAACACTACTCTAGGTACTGTACGATTTGATTATAGGTCAATACCTATGATCTGTGATAAAGTTTGTGGGAACCATTGAATTACTTGATTTAGCTTAAAAATGCCATTGCATAAATCCTTTCGGTAATTGTTTAACTATCTTCTTGATACTTTATTGAAGGTGAAATATAAAGAAAACATGATACCGTTTTCAATATATCAATGAAATGATAGATGATTGAACTAGGCACCTTGTTAATGCTAATAATTATGCTTGCGATTGAGAAATAAGTAACTGTTGAAAATGCTAATATAGAGATGTAACACTATTACAATGTGCCATCTGAAATATTGTCCTTAGTTCAAGATTAGAATTGTAAAACCATTACTTGTAGTAATATTTACTTCTCTGGTTTCACTTGAACTATAAATTTTCTGCTGTGCATGGTATATTTAATTTACTTCTCTTTTATGTGGTCAAAAGATTAGTACCCCTCTCTAAAATTATGGTATTCACATACAGAGCCATTGCACCAGAAGTCCTAGACTCTGACTTCCTTGGACTTCAGACCTTACGCCATTTGATGCGTATGACCCGCACATGGGATTCAACAATGTCAATGATTCCTAAGGGCGGTGACACCATTTGGGGAGATTTGGATTGGTCTCCAGAAGATGGTTTTGAGTGTAAAGCTAAGAATCAGAAAATCAATGATTCTGAGGTTTCTAAGGATGCTAACGGGAAGAATGAGGTTCATCCAGAACCTGTTAAGTATGGAAGAATTGTCTCTTTCGGTAAAGATGTAGCAGAGGCTCCATCTTCAGAAATTGAGCAGATAGAATTTCGTGTGAGTATCCAAAAGTATATTAGCATTTTCTTTACTTACTGACCATCATTTTTTGCTTATCACTATTTTGCTAGATGTGCAGTATTTTCTCGTGCTACTTATCAATGCATCTGGCAGTTTGCTCTAGCTCTTTCAGCAGTCTTGTATGCGATATGTACTATTCATTTATGTAACTTCCCCCCTCATTTAGTGATAATTGCTTTTATCATTATGGTTGGCACTCTTTTCCCGTGTAGCTGGTGCAGCTATTTCACATATATTTGCAGGTAAAATTAACTAATATCCGGGCCACTCTTTTGCCTACATATTATTTGAAAACGAGTCCAAAGAAAATTGTTCCCGTCATTCTGTATTTGAGCTGCACTGCATGCCTGCACATGTGTTAGGATTTTCTAGCTTTTACTTGTTTATGTAATTATGTGCCTTTGTTCTCTTGGTTTTATGCACTTATGCAGCCCCATTTTGATCGTTTCAATTCACCGTTCAATAATTTTAGGTTCAATTATGCTACATAATGCTCTATGTAGAATGGTTTCTTTTCTTTAATATGTTATGTATGGTTTGGACATTAATTTTCTGAGGATGGGGTTGTAATCGTTAATGATTATAGCAAAACCTTAACGCTATGCTTGTTTCAGGATGCTGTCAAAGGCAACAATATTGCCCACTCAAATACATCATGCCGGGATATATGGACAGAGTATCACGAATTAGGATGGGGCGGAATAAAGGCAGTTGCAGACTACAAGGTTTACACTGCTGGCTCCATTATAGATCTTCTTCGTTTTGTTGCTCCAAGGATGATGCAGCGTGGAAGTGTTCACTTTTCGTATGGGATTGCTGACAACTTGGATGATCCAAAGTACGGCCACTACAAATACTGGTCAAATCCCTTGGAGACAAAGTAAGAGTCTTTTGCCAACATTATCATCTCATTCTAGTATGTTCTGTTTCTTGTGAAACATGTGATTTAGGTTTATGTGGAACATGTAGTTTTGGAATGTAAAGTATATAATTTCTGGCCTCTGCACCAAGTGAGATGCACACATCCATTACGCCACCAAGCTAAATGACAAACGTGTTTATTGTGAATCAAGTACATTTTTTTCTATCTGATATTCTGTTCAACTTTTTTCATACGCCTTATAATCCTTTCATTTGCAGATTACCAAATGCACCTGAAATGGAAATATTTTCAATGTATGGAGTTGGCATTCCGACAGAGAGAGCATATGTCTATAAATTAGCCCCACAAGCAGAGTGTTATATACCTTTTCAGATAGACGCTTCAGCTGAGGGTGGGGATGAGAATAGCTGTCTGAAAGGCGGCGTTTACCTGTCTAATGGTGATGAGACCGTACCAGTTCTTAGTGCAGGATATATGTGCGCAAAAGGCTGGCGAGGAAAAACACGCTTCAACCCTTCTGGCAGCAAGACCTACGTCAGAGAATACAGCCATTCTCCACCCTCAAATCTCCTCGAAGGCAGGGGCACCCAGAGTGGTGCGCACGTTGATATCATGGGGAATTTTGCTTTAATCGAGGATATTATCAGGATTGCTGCTGGGGCAACTGGTGAAGAACTTGGCGGTGACCAGGTTTATTCCGATATATTCAAATGGTCTGATAAGATTAAATTGAAACTATAAAACTTTAAGAAAGCATGGTAGTTTTGTAGGAGAATTATCTGTTTCCTGGCCAAAATTTTATGAGTTTTGATTCGATATTGTAATATGATTTTTTACCTTTCCCTTAAGCTCTTAATTCAGTAGAGGCTGACTTGATTTGTATTATTTTGTGATTTGAGCGGCATTGTATATTAAAATGTACAGATGTATTCATGGGAATTGTGTTACGATTTGAAGTTGAGTACTCCCCACATTACAAAATATCAGGCATATTTGCTCTTTACACGGTATTAAGTATTATGTTAACCACTCCTTCCGTTCTAAAATGTTGTAACCTAAGTAAAGATAAAATTAGATTCATTCAGTACTCAAATTCATTGTAATAGGATGCGTTATATTAGATTATAATATTTTGGGACGGAGGAAGTAACTTTGTTTACTATCAACTACTCACTCTCTTAAAATAGTATATTCTGTACCTTAGTATAGGACATGACACTATTATAAATTTGGATAAGCCTCTTATTTAGATTTATAGTAGTATGATGTATCATGTCTCGTATTAGGTTGCTATATTATGTGACAGGAGAGTAACATATAGTGGCGCACACACCTTTAAAATACAAATTGAGCGGCAATTCTAAAATACAGATGGAGACATCTAATAAGGGGCTAAACTATACTCGCTGGCTCATGGCACTGGCGTGCCGGTGCACCGGATAAACATGGAGCAAGTTAACACCTAAGATTAACATCTGAACAAATGTCAGAGTCAAATATGTGAGGGAGTGAGCCTAGTAGTTATGAAGATGAGACGACAATGGATGCTAGCTTCAGCCTTCATGTGTAGAATTAGGGATAAAAATGGTTGAACACAAAATCATTTATTTACAAAAAATACAGGCATTTGGGAATTTTCATATTTAAAGAAATCCACTTTACTTGACTGGACTATTCCATTGGATTAACTCTAAAATATTTTTTTCTTATTTCATCCCTAAACTAAAAATGGTTCGTTTTACTACTTAACAACATTTGTCTTCTTTATTTTTCTCTATACGAATTGTATTGTAAGTAGAAATTTTTTTAAGCCATAAATGACATCATTATCAAATTTCAAAACATTTTTAAATTAGTGCTTCCAACCTATATAAGCACTGATATTTTTTCAAATAAAATGTTAAGAGGTAGGTTATAATAGATCTACCAATAAAAAAATTCAGTGCAAATACAAATTATATGGAGAGATAAAAAATAAGCAATATTGCTAGGGAATAAGGTAAACCACTTTAAATAGCTCGGCTGCTCGGGGGTGTAAAATGAGCCAAAAATATTTAGAGTGTTACGTGCTCTGCCTAACTAATTCAGGGGAGTACAATGAACTTTATTTATATGAAAAAATTTGCTGCAGGACACCCAAAGTTTATGCTATTTACTGAAGAACACAGCAAGAACACACTTTTGTTAGAGAGCACGGCAAAAAAGTGGTATTTGGATGCTGGACACCCATAATATTGTTTTATTATATCTAGAAGAAATGGAGAGAGAAACATTGGCGAAAGCACGAATATACCCTGTCTCCATCTGTTAACGATCACAGTTAATTCACATCTCTACATAATCCACACCACAGTTAATCCACATCTGAATCTATATCACGGTTAATCCACAGCCATTCATCAGTCGAGTTGAAAGCAGTTGGCCCATAGAGAAACTTGTCTTTAATGAATATTTCTTTATCCACTTCTTTCGGATGTAATAAAATAATACCGTAGATGTTTCATAAGTCAATTACCATTTTTTTTAAAGTGCCCTTCAATAGAAATGCATTTTCCGGTGTCCTCTAGCAAAGAGCGTAAACTTTGGGTCTCTTATCACCAAATTTACCTTTTTATATTTATAATTTACCAATTCAATCATTTAGTGTGTATACTATAATATGGTGCTAAAGGCATAGAAAAAGTCAAACTTAATGTTCGGTCAAAATGGCACCATTATATAGAACTAATATTTATTTGGTCACGAATTTCCAGAAATGTTTCCATAAGTAGATCTGATGGTTTGATAGTAGGCTGATGGCAAATGTACTTGATATAGGACTAGGAATAAGGTCTAGGGTGTGGGCGACATAGATCGTAGCTAGGTTGACCGACCCACTCTGTCTTGTGGGTGTGTCTGACCCTCACAACATATGGACTTATCTTCCAAAATATAGCAACCTGGTGTGGTGCTAGGTTGCAATATTTTGTGGCGGAGGGAATAACAAATAAACATCATCATATGAAAATATTTTCAAACACTAAATAATGGTAGTACATACATGACACCAAACACATATTTTTAAGTTTAATTATCAGTTGAAGTTTTCAAATGTTAACTTTGTGGAAGGCAAGGAGACCTTACATTTTAAAACAGATGGAGTTTCTTTTTAAGAAATTATATGCGTGGAAAACAATTTTGTAAGAAATTGGCGATGGAATTTAAATTCATATAATTATTGTAATGTTGGTAACAAGTTTCACATAAATTTGTAGTGTAAATGTATGTAATAGATAGATATTCATAATGAATATGTGGTTCCGATTACAATAAATTAAGTAGATAAGTACATAGAATGCCCATTTATGAGTACTTTGCTATGCATGCTTTATTATAACTAGGTAAATACATACATAGCCTATACATGAGTTTTTTTTCCATACATGTTTAGCCGCCGTCAATGTTTTCCTTGTTACCCTCCAGCTCTTCATCATCGTCTTTCTCATCAGCTCAAAGGCTATAGTAAACCCTTGAATTTTCTTTGCCAAGGTTTCAAATTTTTGTGGAACGCATTGTGGCAAATTTCCACCCAGGGACAAGGGAGCAGTGGTAGGAAGGGGACTGAAGGGAAGGAGGCCGAGGAGAGGAATGGAAAGGGAGGTGAAGGGAGGAGCGGATGGGCTTGGAGGGGAGGAGTGCCATGGCCGCCATGGATGGAGCTCACACAGGCCCCGTGCGTTTGGGAGTTTAGGTGGAGGTGGTGGTGCAAAACTTTTATGAGTTTTGAATCGATATTGTAGTGTACTTCTTTTCACTTCCCCTCATCTTTTAATTCAGTAGAAGTTGACGTGATTTGTATTATTTTACAACTTGAGTGCACTACAACAACACCCTCATGTTGAGGCACTTTTGTAGAGGTGTTTTGTAAATTTCCTCTAAAATTAGGAGTTTTATAGTGTATAGACATTTTTTAGAGGCATTTTAAAAATTGCCTAGAAAACTTTTACTCTATAGACACTTTAGAGACATTTTCAACATATTTTATTAAATTTTATCATGTAGATGCATTCTTTCGGTATTTTTGAATGTGCTTGGTTTGCAAAGGCATTTTCTTGAGGCATTATTTACTGTAACACCCTGAAAATTCGACCGACAAATCAAAACTCTAAAAATTCGGGTTTTCAAAATTTTTTTTAAATAAATTGCATCATGCCGATTTTATTCGCCGTTCCATTGAATTTCGATTTCGGAGTTTGGAGATTTCGAATAAAAGAACTAAATCAATCAATTTAGACCGATATTATCGCAAACCTACTCGTATCAATTAAATTTAAATACGATGGAATGGAACTAACACTAAATTAAGATTTAAATAAATTATATAAAAATGTGAGCAATATTAATTTAGGATGAATTTATTGGTAGGAATAACACAAATATTGGGTAAGAATTATATATGCAAATATTAGGAATTTTAGAATCAAATTTATATAATAAATAAATAAAAATAATAATAATAAAATAATAATAAATAAAAAAATATTAATAAATAAAAAAAAGGAAAAAAAAAATAAATAAATAAATAAAAATAAAAAGGAAAAATTAAGAAATGGCACTGTTCATTTGCCGCCAGGTGTTCGACGCGGTTCCTAGCCCTAACCCTATCCCGTCGCCGCGCTGTCCCATCGCCGCGCCGCGCGTCGCAGCCGTCGCCGCTCGGCCGTCGCCCCGCGCCCTCGCGCCCCACACCGCCTCGCGCCCCGAGCCGCCGCGCACCGTCGCCATCGCCTTGACGCGCCTCGCGCCCCGCACCCCGCCGCGCCGCTCGTGCCGCCGCGCCGCCGTCCCGTCGCCGCTCGGCCTCGCGCCTCGCGCCCCGTCGCCGTCGCGTCGCAGCTGTCGCCGCGCGCCGTCGCCATCACCGCCTCCCGCCCCGCTGCGCCGCTTGCCCTCAGCGTCGCCGCCCGTCGCGTCGCCGCTGTCGCCGTCGCCATCGACGTCCCGTCGCCGCTCGCGCGTCCCATCGCCGCGACCCGTCACGTCATCCACCCCGAGCCCCGCGCCGCCGACCCGTCACGTCGCCGCGCCTCCGAGCCCCACGCCGCCATCGCGTCGCCGCTCGCGCGTCACCCCGCTGCCGCGCCGCCGCCGCCCCCTTTCCCCTCTTCCTCTTCTTTCCCCCCCCCCCTCCTATAAATCTCCCCTCCTCCTCGTTCTTCCCAACCTCATCTCCATCCTCCTCCCCTTTTCCCCTCCCCACCAAGCCACCGCCGCTGTGAGCGCCGTGCCGCCGCCTCCACGCCGCCACGCCGCCGCTTTGAGCCGTCACGCCGCCGCACCGCGCCGCCGTCGTCGTCATCGTCGCCGCCGCCGCCGTCGTCGCCACGCCGCCGCCGGTGAGCCACCCCCTTCTTCCCTCGCATCCACCGCCGCCGCCGCTCGGGTGAGGGAGAGAGAGAGCCGAGAGGGAGAAAGGGAGAGGAGAAGAGGGAGTCGGCCGAGAGAGGAAGAGAGAGAGAAAAGGAAAAAAAAAGAGGAGAAAGGAAGAAAAGAAAAAAAAAGGGAAAAGAAAAAGAGAGAGAGGGGGAAGAGGAAAGAAAGAAAAAAGAGAGAAAAAGAGAGAAAAAGAAAAAGGAAAAGAAAGGGAAAAAAAGAAGAAAAAAATAATAATAATATAAAATATTAAATAAATATGAATGATAAAAGTAAGTATAATTAGAGGAAAAATTAGGAAAAGTTTAGAAGACTTAAAGAAAAATTAGAATTTAAATTATAGACTAATTTCCCGTCGTAGGATTGCAAAATTTAATGAAAATTATGGGTTAATCTTTTTATAGTCACTATAAATAATCAATTCGCAGTAGTGATTTAAATATAATCAATAATTAAAACAAATGAACGAATTCTTATAGAATATTATAGATTAGTTCGGGTAATCCCTATAGTAGTCGATTCACGGTAGAAGTTCGGATTTACTCACTAGGAATTTTAGACGCATATTATACTTAATCGGGTGGTCATAGACTAAATTAAATCGAATAATAGTTTTTTAGGATTTCGTCCGATATTTAACTCGCGATAAAAATTGCTAACCTATCACATGGATATAATACTCGAGGATATTAAATTAAAAACTTAGGACAACAAGATAATTATACTCATAAATAATTCACACCAAAAATAGGTTTGTCATAGTTCGCGAATAGTAAAATTAATACTGACTTTCGCACTCGATTTTTCATTTGGATTTACTTGGATGTTTATTGAATTCTAACCGAATTCAAATCCATTTTCGCACGTAACTATAGAGCCCGAGGAAGCTGCTGATCCAAGCGAAGGTCAAGACCCGCAGGACTTTGAGCAAGGCAAGTCATCACTATTCTTTGAACATGTTGATCCCACTTGCGAAATTGTTTTCTTTACAAATAAAATTGCATGCAATGATAAACATCCTACTTGTGATTATGCCATACCTTGATTATTGTTTACCCCATATTCCTTCGTAACCATGTTTACGTATGAGTCCCTAGTCAACTATGACAATTGCTTAGCAACACTATTCTAGAATCATGCATACTCATAATTATCAAAATGCTCTATGCTTGGGCAATTACCTTTGGGAAGGTAAATGAGATGCAGCATGTGGAGACATGAGCGCCACATTGCTATGATGTTGATGACATGGTTTGTGAAAAGAGAAATAAAATTAAACAATTGTTTTTCGACTGGGGCGGACGGAGGATTTGGGTGGTATCCGGGTAAAGGCAAGTACCGTCCCCGGTCAATTAAGGACCGAGCCATGAAGTTAAGCATGAAACGACCCCCGTACAACCGCACTTCTCGTATGGGTATAGACCTAGCGGAATAGATAGCTGAGCAGAGGCAGTATCCATGCATAGTAGTTTCTTGATGTGTGAGGCAGGGGCTCTACGGTGGGGCAGCCATTGGTAGAACCGCGAGGCGGGTGTCTACAGTGGTGTCGCCATCGGTAGGACTGCCATGTGAGAATTTAAACATAATTATAACTTAATGCCTGTGTGAGTCTTTCCTTCCTGGGTGCGCCAGAACTCCTCTCACTGCTAGAAACTGTGTACGCCTAGAGTGCATGAGGATGTAAAGTTCATGGAGCGGGTACTACCAATGCGAGGTTATCGAAAAGCTTTGCCGTGACATGTCTCATGTGTTGGGACAAGGCTCATGTGTTGGGCAGTCGCAGAGTGCGGGTAAAGTGTACATCCACTGCAGTGTGAGTTAACCAAATCTATTCGAATAGCCGTGCTCGCGGTTATTGAGCATCGGGACGTGTATTACACTTGGCTAGACTCTAAATTTTAACTTGTGAGGGATGGGTTGTTGCATGATGATTTCTATGCTGATGGAGCCACTTCCTGAGAGGAGGGAAGGTGGACGTCCTCAGAAAACCATGACGACTCGATGGCGGGAAGCTATCCTTGGGATCACAATGGATGGTGGACAGAACCGTCATTGTTTAATATGAACACTGGTATTAAAATTTGATCAGTCTATGCTAGGTCTTAGGTTTGTGAAAAGAATTACAAAACTTGCTTTGTGCAAAAGAACCATAGCCATTCCTTGAATACCCCTTTATCATGTGCATTGTTGCTGTGGTGACTTGTTGAGTACGGTTGGTACTCACCCTTGCAAATATAAACTTAATCAGAGGCCGGAGATGAAGCTTCGGAGGATCCCTACGCCTATTACCAGGAGGGTGATGAAGACGACGGCGCTCAATAGGTCTTAGTTACGGTCGTTGCCTGTGGCAATGGCGTGCCGCTGCCTTAACTCCGCTGCCTTATCTATTTCTGTTTTTGGATGTATTCCGGACCTCTCGGTCTGATGACTTAAGACTATGCCTGCGGGTTATTGATGTAATAATTCGTACTAGACACTCGTGTATGCGCACTGGTTATTTCAGCTATGAATTCGTGTGTACCAGACTACTTGATCCAGGGAAATGGTACTGTTTACACGATTGATTCCTGTTATAAAAACAAGGGTCAACATTTACTCTATAGAGACTTGTTAGAACGTATTGTATTACTAATTAAGGGACTAAATATAAGTAATACAAGGCACAAACCTACAAGGAATCACATGTGGTTGAGTTGATTAGTGCATTGAAGATACAAATGATTTGCCCAATAGATCTTAAGTTCAAGGATTGGCAATATCAAAGGAAAATATTTTATTATCTTTTTTTTTTCATGTTTCATATGTTCGTGGTACAATTTAATGTCTCTAGAAAATATCTCTACCGTCTTCATCGGGGTAAATTAAAAGTGACTGCACTCCTCCCACAACGATTTAGCCGATTCCGGGGCAGCGTATTCGACTCCGCCGCTATCCACGTCGCCCGTTCTCCCTCCCGCACGCGATGTGGGGTCTGCTGTGGGCCCGCGTGCGCACTTCCCGCGTGTTGCCTCCTCGTGCGCGCTTTTTGCGGCTGCTTGCGTGGGCTGCTCGACACGCGCCATCTACACGATGGTTGGCCCAGCGAGCAAGGCGCGCTGGCATTCATATGATTTTCACGCTCACAGAGCAAGCAAGCGAGGCCCAATCAACGATGACGCTGTGGCGGACAAGGCATATCACCTCTCGCTTGTTTTATACAATGTCTCTTTGTTTGTAGAGACAATTCATTTGGAAAGTGTCTCTATAGTGTCCAAGACACTTATTAGACATTTTTTCATTTGGAAAGTGCCTCTATAGTGTTCAAGACACTTTTTTTTACTGTAATGTCCAAGACACTTATTAGGCATTTTTGAAAATGCCTCTACAGACATTTGAAAAGTGTCTATACTATTAGAAAAATATTTGTACAAAACATTTTCTTAGTGGCGGCAGTATATATTAAAATGGACTTGAAATTGGCATTGTCGCATAAAATCATGTAATGTTAAATAAAGGATTCATGTTTCTAACTATAATCTAAATTCATAGCACAACTGCATATAATAGATTCTTGTAGTATTCAAATGAACAGATATGGTGGTTCTAATTACAAATAAGCAATAAGAAATAGATAGCCCATGATAAGTATTTCCCCAACATGCTTAGGATTACAAATTAAGTAGATAGATAGCTCCTCCACAATTTCCCTTGCATGTTTAGTTCTCATCACTGTTCTTATCATCGTTATCCTCCATCACCTCATCGTTGTCTTCATCGTCTTCAATGTCGATGCCATCGTCCGCTTCCGGTAGGCTATGCACAATCTCGTCTATGCCTTGCAATTGCTCCAGCATACTTGATATTATTTTTTTTTGGTAAAATTGTTCCTTTTCCTTGTAGAGCTTGAAAGCTTGAGTAACTCCCTAAACTTTGCCAAGATTCCACCCAGTGATCTGTTTCTTCAAATTGTTGTTGAACTTGTTCTCCAAACTAGCGATCTGAAGACATAAGCAAAAATGTTATAAGCTTTTGAACTAGCATGTGGTTCGAACCTTACAAGAAATGGAATTGTATATAAATTGAAAAATATGTAGAATTCACATGCATATGCATCATATAACCTATCTATATGCCCATATGTTCAAGTCATTAGCCTTGCAAAGGTTTTTCAAAGCAGTTGTGCCAATACTCAGACCAATATGAGCAACACTTTTCTGTTTTATGTGAAAGTAGGATTCCAAGTCCTTCGTCAATGTCTTAACTCGTTTGCGCTGTTAAACTAAAACATGTTAGCACAAGAAAAAAAACTGAAGGAAACCATGCATAATCTGTACTATATTTTCCCTGGCTAACACAGTAGACCTGATCAGGGAAAGTAAACATCTTCCTCTTGTCAGTAGCTGCCGTTTGGTCAGTTTGCACAAGGAGAAGTGGCTCATTTACCAAGGAAGAATTACTTTCCACTGTAGGAGCTTTGCCATGTTGATTTTTCTTGGGAGCAGGTGGTAAAATGGTCAGAGATCTAGGCACATCTCCCCAAGGATGTCCTTTGGGCACACCATATATGACTACTCACAAATGAAAGTATCATTGCATGTATACATGTGATTAGTTTGATAAACAAATGTTAATATCCATAGAAAATATAAGCGAAAATACCCATATGATTTTATGGAGAAAGAGAGAAAGAGAGATTGATCAATTAATCGATACCATTTTGGCCGGAGTCATAGAAGACTCCTCGCCATTGGAAGTTCTCTTTAATAGAATGACTAGCTTAACATATCTCTTTATTAATTGGAAATGAATGGGCAGCAACATAGAACCCATCCCAAGAACCCTCAAACCAGTATTTACCCCGGAGAACAAGGTTCCACAACGTATTTGGTAGCGGATCCACTTTTCCTTATCTGTTAATGAGACTATACCTTTCTTTTGCCTATGAGCTAGCTAAAGATGCATCGTTATCCCTCCCAACAAGGGAGGCGGAATCAATGGTCATGTCAGGTTTCATATTCAAAGAGAGATGTCAAGCAAGCGCCGAATCGGAGTACTCAACTTGCCCGACCCGCTTCTTCCACTAGACCTCGTCTTTCAAAGAGCAGCAGCCCTGCAAGCCTAATAGAACCTTGTTTCCTGGGCCAAGTCAGCCTATAAGTAAGTAAGTAGGGCTGAAGACTATCTGTTTGTTAGTTGTTCAATCTTCTTCCTTCTATGCTTAGAGTAAGTGGAAATGACCTCCTTGATCAGCAAGTAAGCGAGCGGTAGTTTAGTCTCTGACAAGTGAGGCCGAACTAGCCCCTAGATCAGCTCTCATAGTGGGGGAATCAGAGTCAAGTTAGGCGCAAAAGAGGGGGTTGACATCATTCGTCGTGATTGGATCAATCAAACTACTCCACAAGAAATGCCAAGGGGCGCCCTTTCTCAACGCCCATTTCTTCCTCATCTGTTGCTGCCTTGAGTGCATAAAGTAGGTTCAGCTTCTTTGGTTTCTAAAGATCTTGTAGTAGCCGAAGATAGACCAGTCCGCTTGTTAGATTGAATTGAATTTTATATAACCTATGCAGCTAAAGAAAACAATCATAATAGTCTAAGTGGACCTCTCAAAGGTTAAATAATTAACTAAATAAGTATACATTAGTCTTACTGGTTCGGTCTTTTTCTTTTTCTTTTTTTATGATGCCCACATTTCATACTTCTCAATTCTTATTTAGTAGGTATACATGTGATTAGTTTGATAGATAAACGTTAATAGCCATATATAATATAAACGAAAATACCCATATGATTTTATGGAGAAAGAGATATTGATCAATTAATTGATACCATTCTGGTCGGAGTCGTAGAGGACTCCTGTTGTATCCATTCAGAACGAAGTGTACCAGTCATTAAGCATTTCAGCTTGCGACTCTGGGGTTTCTCCTGACACACTGCATGCATTGATGCATGCGTACGTGCATATGTTCAGAAGAGGGAGGAACATGAGTTAGCTATCGATCTCAGCTGAACATTTGTTTGTGAAAATGAGTGTTGAGAGGGAAGTTGGTGTACGTACTTGATGCGGTAGGTTGATTGCACGGAAGCCTCGGCATCGGGCGAGTCATTCTGCACCAGGACGTGATCCAACTTCCTGTCCTCGCCGGCGTGCAGGACGATGACCGTCTTCCGGTGATCTGGCCAATCAACAGCGACCCAAGGATTAATCAAGAAACATGGCGAGCGAGAGATGGATTACCACTTTGCACGTACACCGTACATCAGCATGGATCAATTAGAAGCAAAAGGTAAGCAAGACCAGGACCAAGGACCAAGGACCAGTGTTTTCAATTTCGAAATTGGATTTTATGCCAGGGGTGGGGGCGAAATTTTGGAAATTTCCGGCCGAAATTATTTGAAAATTTGACTGAATTTGAATCAAATTCGACCAAATTCACAAGAAAATGCAAAAAAAGGGAAATTTTGGGCGAGATTTGAGTATGCCGGTTGGGGGGGGGCAAAATTTCGGAATTTTCGAACCAAAATTTCAAACCCTGCCAAGGATCGATTCAAGAAGAATGGTGAGCAGAGATGTATATATCACTTTGCACGTACACCATGACATGGATTAGAAGCAAAAGGCAAGCAAGACCAAGATCCCAAGGATCGATTCAAGAAACACGACGAGGGAGAGAGATCGATTTCATCGCGTATAGCTATAGAGATCGATGATGTCGAACGTACCGTTGACATGGATCAGCATGCGTAGCTGCCTGCATCTCTTCCTCAGGCACTCGATGGATCCCATGGGCACCATCAGGAGCATGCTGGATCCGGCGTTGCCGCCGGCAGTAGCACCATCGCTCGGGACGTTCGATGACATACTACAACGATGCGCCGGTTGCCATCGATCTCGCAACGTGGTGAGGGGAGAGAACGAACAAAGGGAAATGATCTGAGAGTGTGTGGACGGACTGGGCTTATGTGTGTGGCGGCTGTGGAGGAATTGGGGAGGATAGAGACACCGACGGGCTTAAATAGGTGGGGATTAAGCAGGTGGCAGCGCCGTGTGAACGCGTCCGCTCAGGCAGCCTTCTGCTCGCTCCGCACGTGTGTCGGCGCGTTGCGGGTTTTCCCAAATTTTCATCGAGCACGCGACGACACACGTTCGAACGATTAGTGCATTGAAGACACAAGCAATGACACGAGGTTGAGTTGATTAGTGCATTGAACACACAAATGATTTGCCCAAGAGATCTTGAGTTCAAGGATTGGCAATACCAAGGGAAAATATTTTATTCTATTTTTCACATTGGTTTGATACGTTTGTCGTATAATTTAATGTCTCTAGAAAAATATCTCTACCGTCTTATATACATTTTATAAAATGTATCTTTGTTTGTAGAGACAATTCATTTGAAAAGTGTCTCTATAGTGTCCAAGACACTTATTAGCCATTTTTTTTTCATTTGGAAAGTGCCTCTATAGTGTCCAAGACACTTATTAGGTATTTTTGAAAATGCCTCTATAGACATTTGAAAAGTGTCTCTATACTATTAGAAAAATGTCTCTAAAAAAAATTTAGTGGCGGCACTACATATTAAAATGGACTTGAAATTGGCGTTGTCGCATAAATCATGTAATGTTAAATAAAGGATATCATGTTTCTAACTAGAATCTGAATTCGTAGCACAACTGCATATAATAGATTCTTGTAGTATTGGTTCTGATTACAAATAATAAATAAGAAATAGATAAATATTTTCCCCACATTCTTAGGATTACAAATTCAGTAGTAGATAGATCTCCACAATTTTCCTAGCATGTTTAGTACTAGTTCTCATCACTGTTGTCGTCATTGTTATCCTCGATCACATCATCATTGTCTTCATCGTCTTCAATGTCGATGTCATCGTCTGCTTCTGGTAGGCTATTCACAATCTGGTCTATACCTTGCAATTGCTCCGGCATACTTGACATTATTTTTTGGTAAAATTCTTCCTTTTCCTTGCGGAGCTTGAAAGCTTTAGTAACACCCTGAACCGCTTTGCCAAGATTCCACCCAGTGATCTGTTTCTTCAAATTGTTGTTGAACTTGTTGTCCAAACTAGCGATCTGAAGACATAAGCAAAATGTTAAAAGCTTTTGAACTACCATGTGGTTTGAACCTTACAAGAAATGCAATTGTATATAAATTGAGAAATATGTAGAATTCACGTGCATATGCATCATATAACCTGTCTATATGGCCATCTGGGCAAGTCATTAGCCCTGCAGAGGTTTTTGAGAGCAGTTGTGCCAATACTTAGACCAATATGAGCAGCACTTTTTTGTGTTATGTGGAAGTAGGATTCCAAGTCCTTCTTTGTCATTGTCTTAACTCGTTTGCGCTGTTAAATTAAAACATGTTAGCATAAGAAAAGACTAAAGGAAACCATGATATGTACAATATTTTCCCTTGCTAACACAGTATACCTGATCAGGGAAAGTAAACTTCTTCCTCTTGCCAATAGCTGCCGTTTGGTTAGTTTGCACAAGGAGAAGTGGCTCTTCTACTAAGGAAGAATTACTTTCCATTGCAGAAGCTTTGCCATGTTGATTTTTCTTGGGAGCAGGTGGTAAAATGGCCAGAGATCTGGGCACATCTCCCCCAGGATATCCTCTCGGCACACCATATATGACTACACACAAATGAAAACATCATCATATGTTACATGCGATTAGTTTGATAGACAAACGTTAATAGCCATAGATAATATTTCTAAAGCTGGCAGTTTACTGCAAGCTTATTGGTCCTTAATTAGTTCCCCTCTAATTGTTTGACACATATCCCTAAACCATTGGTGAGTAAAAAAATCTAAAAAAGTCCAGCCAGCTAATACCATAAGGTGCACCATGTTCACAATAAATATCATTTTTTTCTCGGTGATTTTTACTTTTGAGAGGGCCGTGGTTATTTCTAGATGAAACATAATACGTGAGTATACAGTACTACTTGTAGGTTGCAGATGTAGGTGATGGAGTTCACCAGCATGGCCCACAGAAAAGTAGAAGGCAACAAAAATATATGGCCTGGTCTAAAATATAAACAATCAGCACTGCTATACATCCGACTCCCTCGTCCGACTCCCATGCGACCCAACCTCATCTGCCAATCGTTTCGCTCCACGCAGACCAGCTTCTCTCCATGTGGGCCAGGGCAATTAGCAGCTAAAAGCTGGTCGGACAAGAGTCGTACGTCATAGTCGTGTGTATAGCATTTTTGATAAACAATATATATAGTGTGGGTTAGAAATATATGAGCACTAATGATAGATTTGTGATTTATATTACCTTTGGGGTATTTTTCTGCAAGTGTTAAAAATCATGTATTATATAATTCAATTCAGTAGAGAATTCAATTATAGTTTTACACAAACAAAGGAGCCTTAAACAGTTTGGATGTGGAAAACAGTTTGGATGTGGAAACTAGTATATTATGTCAAGCTTTCGCGTGACTATGACCTATCACTTTATTAAATATATTAAATGTATTTACATACCGTTTACATATATAGTAATTAGATAAAAAATATAATAAAAATTAACAATGTAAACATGGAACATGGCTAAGGAAAGACGGAAAGTCAAGAAAATAAATTTAGCAGGAAGTATAGTTAGAATGAAAATTTTATTCTCTTTATTATTACATGAAAAACACGTGTGAGCACATATCACTACTCTACACACCCTTAAGATAAACTTAAAGAGATGGTTTCAATTCAAAAAATACTCGTATCCGCATGTGCGTAATATTCATGGTACCAAGATTTGAATCCTGGTAGTAATTGGAGTCATGCATCCCACCACCACACTACCGGTGCTTCTTTATAAATATATTTATTTGATATTTAAACAATATTATTATGACAAAGAAAACATTTAAGGTAATTTAATGCAAACTTTTCATTTACATTTTAAAGTAAAATAAAAATCAATTAAATTTATAGAGTTGCTAAATATTTGTCAAAGGAGAGTGGGGGAGGGATCAAATTTCCCGTGCACGCATGGGAATCGAACCCCCAACGTCCCATTCACATGCCATCCTCGCTAATCACATGTGCCCTCATGCGTTTTTTTATAATTATCTGAAATTTTTTGTAAGTTATTTCATTACAATTACACTGGATGGATTTTCCGTCGAAAGTTGTATAGCTGGTCCCTTAGTTTTATTATTATTTTTCATCGTTTTCATCACTGCCTTCACACCATACTCTCCACTGCATGACCGGCTTATCCTCTCTTTATATTCCTTTGGTGCTCCCACTATATAGGATGTGCATGTACATTTTGCATGTAAAATTTAAGCTGATAATTAAGTTTTCCGTCACCAAAGAATTAAAAGGATGAATCAGGGTCAATCAAATTCAGCTTAGGATAACTCATTAAAATAATTTGTCATGTAGGTGTTCGTAGTTAATTGCCAGATGCAAAACTAATTGCATTAAATGAAAAAACAATCCTAAACTGTGCATATTTGAGGAATGCACCTTGACCCCTTTCTACAATTAAATAATTTTAACTGCTTTTTAAATTTATTTTTTCTTGTTTATTTACAATAATACAGATTAATTACAATGTGCAGCATTGCTGTGTGTAATATTTGTTACATCATACTTTAATTTAGCGCTAAAATGTGTTTTTAGTTGGAAAACGAATATTTAGGCTGGGACTTTCAGACAACAATGGCCTAGTAAATATCCAAGAGGATATGTGGAAGACTCTTGAAGAATCTTGACTTTTCACCACTCCTTTATAGTTTTACCGGGACTTCTCTAGATCTAACAACAGGTGGTAGCCAGGTACTATATGTTTTGTTGCATCATATGATTCATATTTTTCTGATGATGTGGCCTAACAAAGTTGCAATTTAGGTTTCACTTTTCAAAATTATTTCGGTTTCAAAATTAGATTCTGCAAATTGCGTGGTGCTAAATTTTAAAAGAAGAAATATATTTGATATACAACACTTTAATTCTATTTACATAAATACAATTGTATTTCCTAACCAATAGAGTTTTAAAATATGATTGGATTTCATATACAATTGCTAGCCTTGGTTGCTATAGATACAATTTTATTTTGTATCTATGCCATTATAATATAGATCCATCACGATCTAATGGTGTAAATATTTTTATTTCTTAGTGACTAATGTGGGAGTTTCTTACATCCAAAACAAACATGATAACTTTTTCCGTGCTATCTTAGTAATATAATAATATGTTGTAAAACAAATTAACATGATCCGTTTGAAACATGTCCAATTTTTAATTGTGCCCTACAAAATATTTACGGGGCTATGAAGTGAGCGTGCCAACAATCCAACATGCACATCAATTACCTAGTATGATTTTATGGAGAAAAAGAGATATACCATTCTGGTCGGAGTCGTAGAGGACTCCTGTAGTATCCATTCGGAATGAAGTGTACCAGTCGTTAAGCATTTCAGCTTGCGACTCTGGGGTTTCTCCTGACACACTGCAGAAGAGGCAGGCACATACATGAGTTAGCGATCGAATCTCAGCTGAAGTGAAAATGAGTGCCGAAAGGGATGGTGTGTACTCGATGCGGTAGGTTGATTGCACGGAAGCCTCGCCTTCGGGCGAGACGTTCTGCACCAGGACGTGATCCGGCTTCCCGTCCTCGCCGGCGTGCAGGACGACGACCGCCTTCCGGTGATCTGCCCAATCAACAGCGACCAAAAGGATTAACCACGAAACGTGGCGAGCGAGAGATAGATTAGCACTTCGCACGTACACCGTACGTTGACATGGATTAGAAGCTAGCAAAAGGTAAGCAAAACCAGACCAAGAATTGATTCAACAAACATGCACGGCGAGCGAGAAATCGATTATCTCACTTCGCACGTACACCGTGACATGGATTAGAAGCAAAAGGGAAAGCAAGACCAAGATCCCAAGGATCGATCGATTCAAGAAACATGGCGAGGGAGATAGATCGATTTCGTCGCGTATTGGCTATATAGGGATCGACGACCTCGATCGAACTTACCGTTGACATGGATCAACACGCGTAGCTGCCTGCATCTCTTCCTCAGGCACTCGATGGATCCCACGGGAACCATCGGGAGCTTGCCGGATCCGGCGCCGGCGCCGCCGCCAGTGGCAGCACCACCGCTCGGGACGTTCGACGACGACGACGATCCGCCGGTTGCCATCGATCTCAGCGTGGTGAGGGCCGGAGAGAACGAACAAAGCTAGGGGAATGATCGATCTGAGAGCGCGGACGGACTGTGCTTGTGTGGGTGGCGGCTGTGTGGAGGAATTTGGGGGAGGATAGACACGCCGGCCGAGGGGCTTAAATAGCGGGTGGCGGCGGGGTCGTGTGAACGCGTCCCGCTCAGGCAGCCCCCCGCTCTCCCCGCAGGTGTGTCGGCGCGTTCCCAAATTTTTCATCGAGCGCGCGACTTCGAACGACGGCGCAACAAAGGCTACGTCGATTGCCCGTTCGTTGGGCCAGAAAATACACCAGGTGCCATGGACTTGTCAGCCCAAAAGGAATTCTCGACTCTTTTGGGTGCTGCGAACAGAAGGCCCTGGGTTGGCCCACGCTGAGACACTCAGTCTGACATCGATCAGTATGCGGCGGCCTAAGGGCTAAGGCCATTTCCGATGGGATTTCATTTTGTAGTTTTCAAAAGTACCCTATAATCTAAAGAGATGTTTAGGTTAATGAATAATACAAGTATCTTCAATGCACAATTTTCGTTTCATGGTTTCATATGCTATTCATAGCAATTAATGATTTGAGTGATGTTATGAATCTAATCTGGTCACAGTGGGGTTCCATTTCCGTTGCGAGGGCATATGATGAAATGATAACAGCGACAAAGCTTGGCAACAATAATATCTACAGTTTCTCTCTAGGGACATGGGTGTTGCCAGTGCAGGTTTTGGCGCTTCAGGGGCTTTGGCTGATGTCCAAAGTGTAAGCTCGGTGTTGCTTTGCTCGTTTTGGCGGTGCCTCCAATGATGTCGTGATCGCCGTGGAGTCGGAACTACTGGGTCGCTGGGCGGCAAGCTCGGCAACGATGACACGTGCCTTGTGATGTTAACGTTGTGTGCCGCTTCTTTAGCATCTCGACGTCGATGTTCGCCGTTGGATTCCGCCATTATTTCGTTGATAGTTTAGCTAGAGTTGTGTGGAGCTCCGTGTGTTGTGTAGTTGTACTGGCCATGGTTGAAGGACTTGGCGAGTCTCTACTCGCCGAGAGGTTGTTTTTCCTTTTTCTATAGCTCGTCTGGATTTTTACTCCTGCTTAATGAAATATATTGGCGGTTCTCCTGCTGATTTGGTTTCAAAAAATAATATGATGAAATGATTCAGTCTCAGTGAGTTTTTTTTTTCAAGGCATAAGCAAGTGTGTAAACCAAGTTTCATCAAAACTAAACTTATTCCTTCTCTCTTAATAAATTTCCTGACATGCTATTAGTTTACCCTATACGACATCTCATTTAATGAGATTGAAATATTAGTTTACTTACACACCGTGGGATTGCTAGAGAGGTAGGGGTGCCACGTCAGATGTCACTTTTGCAAAAAAAAAAAGCCCCCACAGTTCTATTAATTACGCATGGGTCCTCGCTGCTATCCACCATCAATCGTTGGATCTCGCCTAATGTCGATCTGACCGTCCACGCATCCTGCCCTTCCTCAGCTGTGCGATCGTTGGCTCGGGAATGAACGGCGCAGATGTCGCCACGCCGCACCAAAACCCTAGTTCTTATTAAACTCACTGGGAATGGTCTAACCAGGGATGCCAATGTCTTGCATAAACCACACCCTAGTGGACGGGGAGAGGAGACCTAACCATCAAAACGGCACGCGCTGTACATGGGGAAAATATGTGGTTGAAACCGCACATGCAGTGAAAATCAACAAACTATTATAAGATGAAAACTCGACGTATGGTATTTATTCCTGTCATCATGAGTAAAATTTTTACTCCTGATTAAATTTAGATATAAAAATTATTTACGATGACGTATACAAATATTAGAGTACTGGTTTTCACCAAGTATTTTCATCTGTACGAGCGTCCGTCGAGGCACGTTTGTTCCATCGACGCATGTGTACTGTGGTGGCGCCCCGGCGTCCGTGAAAGCGTCGCGCAACCCACCCCCACCGGACCACCGATCCATCCGCGCTCCGATCCGCGCGCGCGCTCGCTGGCTTCCGCTTAATTTGGCTGCCCCGTCCGCGTCTGCCTCTCCAGCCGCCGGCCGTACGTACGCCTGCAACCGCCGTGACGAACGAACTGCCGACCGAGCGATCGATCGATGCGCGTGTCTCGTCGCAGTTATAGCGGCTGCTGTCCCATCCAATCTCGCCGCTGGGGAGCTCGCCATTTATTTCTCCCGCCTTCCGTGTGCTCCGGTTGCCCTCCACCGGACGATCACAAAAGCGACGCCGCCTGTAGCTCAGTCCTAGCTAGCTAGCTACAGTACATTACTTCCATGGACTTCACAGTGGAGAAGCATAACGACTGATCGAATGAACAAATTAATCATCCATGGATTTCACTTGAAAACTGTTTCATTAATTTCAATTCAATTCTTCGGTACGTAGAATATATACTCTTAAAATCGGTACCTAGCTAGCTAAGAGCCTTTTATTTCACTTTGGATAGCATAATACCTACCGGATGACGTGATAGAATATACTCCCTTTGTTTCTAAATGTTTGACACCGTTGACTTTTTAACACATGTTTGACCGTTCGTCTTATTCAAAAAAATTTGTGAAATATGTAAAACTATATGTATACATGAAAGTATATTTAATAATGAATCAAATCATAGGAAAATAATTAATAATTACTTAATTTTTTTTAATAAGACGAATGGTCAAATATGTTTATAAAAGTCAACGGCATCAAATATTTAGAAACGGATGGAGTATTTGATTTGGGAACTTTTTTTTTATTAAACCAGTTTAAGCTAGGGTTTAATCCCATTCCTATTACCTTATGGCTTTATTTTTAGATACTAAACTTATTGGATCTTATGGCAAAAGACGCGGAGATGTAAATCATTTTTATTATCCTTTAGAAAATCAATTCTTAGATGGTGCATGCATGATATAGTTTTGGACGACATACCACGAGCAGCAGCTAGTCGTCGAGCACGATTTGCTAGCTATATATGCATCATCCACATGCATCAATCTACCGAAACGCTAGCTACGAACGTTTTCTGTCAGTGTACTGTACACCTTTTTGGCGCGGTGCATTTTCAGAGGTTTCTTCTTGGTGCCTGCATGCATATGCATATGCTGGATCGTGTCTTCTTTTCTCTGACGCTCGCAAGGTTACCAGAAAATGAGGTGCATGCGATCGATTCAGGTAGGTGTAACCAACGCAATGCACACCGCGCGGACTACAGCATTGTCCCTTTCGCGCGCGGCCATCCTGTCCAGATCATATGCTCCAGCCTCCAGCACACAGATCAGCCGTCCCTGTCGCCGCTAGATCATCGATGATTACCTCTACTACTACTTCGAATCTTCCTCTACATCTGCATGCAAAAATATATGCAATAATCAGTATCTCACACATACAATGATACAAAGTGAAATACAGATATTAATGAGAGGTAACTATGTTCATTTATATATAGTCCTGGGCATTCGTATAGCTAGCTAGAGCAATTAATGATCGAGCTGAAACTTTATCCCAATTCAAGAGGGAATATCCAGCTAAGCTAGCTATGCATTCAGCACTGATGAACTAATCAGTGCTGCAACTGTGTTGCTAAATCGTTGCGCTCTCTTTAAAAATTGCAGGCACAGCTGCGTTGCCAAGGCATGCATGGGCACGATCAGACATGAACTGTTCTGCCCATATATATCGATCGGTGCTAAGGCCGAGATCGATCCGGTGTCCATCTTAAACAAGGACACATTCGGTGATCCCTGTGTCGTACATTTCCCTGGCACGCCGTACTGTACAGCTTGATCAAGATTATTCCATCTCTGATAGTCTGATGAGATGATGATCGGTGTCAGTGGTGTTTAGGATAAGGTCGAGGTACATATATATATATATATATATATATATATATATATATATATATATATATATATGCGCCTGCAGCTTCGGCGAAACTGATTTGCAAGTATTATATACTCCCTCCGTCCCATAATATAAGGGATTTTGAGTTTTTCTTATAATGTTTGACTACTCGTCTTATTTAAATTTTTTTGAAATTATTATTTATTTTATTTGTGACTTACTTTATTATCTACAGTATTTTAAGCACAACTTTTCGTTTTTTATATTTGCAAAAAAAATTTGAATAAGACGAGTGGTCAAACGTTATAAGCAAAAACTTAAAATCCCTTATATTGTGCGAGGACGGAGGGAGTACATGTAGATCTATTTATACTTCGTATCACTGACAAATTTTTGTAGTACTACCCTGCTATAATGTAAGCCATATGATTAGCTAGTGTGGGGTACTACTTTAGCATCAGGCCGGCAATGGACTGATCGATGCTAACGAAGGCTTAGTGACAAAGCATGCCCTGTCCCAGACTACCTGCTAACAAGTACTTACTGTACTTTAATTTCACCACTATTTGTGTACTCTGTGGTTTTCCCTGCTAATAGTCATAAATTCATAATGGCATTTTTTTATTCTGTCTCCAGATGACCCATCCATCATCATCACCATCCTCTCGATGGTGATCTGTTAATCGATTGTATATATACAAAATCCTAGTGCTTCAGATAGAAGCTAAGCACATCTATGATCTATCCAAAGAGGCACACACATAGTTCAAAAAGCCCATGAAAAGAATGCAAGAAAAGAGGTGTACATGGTCATGGAGAAGGAATATTGGTCGGTGGAGCCTTATCTAGCTAGTGATGCATTAGCCAATTGGGGATATCACCGCGGTTGGTAGCGAGCATCCTCTTATACATTAAGCCTAGCTAACCATGCACAGAAGTTTGGTGCTTAATTTGTTTGTTTGGTGAACAATGTATTCAATTTGGCCCAGCTAGGTTGACACATGTAGGACTATGTTGTGGCGACGTCCTACTATCTCACTTCTCACCAGAGCAAACTATCCACTTCAGTGGTTGAGGATTTTGAAATGATCGATAAATCTTTTTTCAACTTGTGCAGTTGTGCTATGAACTAAAATCCCCCCTTCCTTAAAACATGAGAGCTATGGCACGTGGATATTGTAGTTTGAGAGGATAAAATTCCGGTTTTAGAGTTTGGGGACGTTGGTTTAAAGTACGGGTGGATCCGAGGCCCGACGACCTAGGTTTACTGGCAGGTAACATCACAGTAATAGCTTATATATTTCCAATGTTTAACTACATAAATACTTGTCCATGGTATAGAAAATTTCTGAACCCGCCGCTGGTTTAAACTTTTGTAGGGTTTTAATAGAAGCTTTTAAAATTTTGTAATTTTTATGTACCTTTTAAGCGAGTTGGAATAAATGCTTCTTGTAGGCAGAGGTAATTCGGAATTAATAGCCAAAATGACCTAACGGTAAGAACCTTTTTGGTCAACACTAATTGTGCATGAAAACCAATTGGGAGTTTCCTTCGCTGCTTCTGAACAACAATTGAACAGGGTTGCAACTGGCAAGACATTTCTGAAGATCACAAAAACAAAATGCACAGCTTTCCAACCAATCTTCCAAGGATTTTTGAACTAGTACAAAGTACATAGAAAAAAAAAATCAGCTAACACATGGTCCTTTGCAGTTTGCACCAATTTGCTCACTGTAGGCTACACTTGCACGGGATGACGGGAGTATTATATTCGTTCAGACATTGTTAGTGCGTTACCTTTTGCCCTCCGATAATATGATACACTGATTTTATTGTACTTTGAATATATTATTATACACAAATTTTAATTAGTACAAACATAATACAACCGGATGAGATGATACACAAGGAATGCAGATAGATAATTCACATTTTTTGCAGAAATTTTATGGTTTTTTTGCAACTTTTTTTTTTTTTGGGCTTGAAGTTGCCACTGTTTATGAACTAGCGCAATATAATGGCGCGGTTGGTCGCGAGGCTCGTCGTGCCGTACACCGGCAGCTCGTCGCCGTCGGCGCCGCGGAGGCTCTCCAGCTCGAAGAGATCGGAGCTCGCGTCGCTGCCGTCCTCGTCCTCCTCCACATCGGCGAGGCTCCGCACCAGCTCCTCCACCCTGCGCCGCACCACCGACGTCTCGGCGCCGGGGCAGAAGCGTACGGACCTCCGCTCCGACGCCTTGGTGTTCGACGTTGTCGTCGCCGCCGCCGACATGCACGGTGGCTGCGGAACCGGCGGCGATGCCGGCGGCAGAGGGACGGCCGTTGGAGCCTTGGGCTTTCTTGGGAGGCGCGACGAGGTGAACAGCGCCTTGACGACGCACGCGAACGTGGCCGGCGGCGACGATCCGGATGACGGCGGCGGCGGCACTGTGCCTCTTGGCCGCGGCCTTGCTCCAGGGAAACACGGCCGGCTCTTCTTCTTCTTCTTCTTCGGTTTGCTGTTAGGTGGCGCGGCGGCGGCGGCGGCGGCGTCGACGTCCTCCGGCTGCCGCGGCGGAGGCTGGCTGTGGCGTCTCCGGTGCGTGGTCGACTCCGTGTCGGTGGTCGACGCGGACGAGCAGGTGAAGCTGCTGTAGCTGGACGACGACGCGTCCGACGACGAGGCGGTCGACGACGCGTACCCCGAGTGCCGCGGGCGAGCCACCGACTCGCGGCGGCTCCTGCTCGCGGCGCCCGCCGCCTGCTTCGACTTGGCCCACCAGAACTGCGGCGGCACTGCTGCCGCTGCCTTCATCTCCTCCGCCTCCGACCGCCGCTCGGCATCGATGACAGCACCCGCGCCATCGCCACCCCCTCCCTCGTCGAGAGAACGGTAGATCGCGTCGAGCAGCGACGCCGAGAACGACCCGCCCGCGCCGCCGCGCGCCCTCCGCGGCGGCGCCAGCGTCGGCGGCGCGTTCTTGCCGTGGCATTGCCTCCTCTCCATACCAAACAAAGTAACAAAAAACACCCAAATCTCAGCAAAATATCACCAAATGGCGCGCGCGACAAAGGAGTCAGGCAAGAAAATTCTATATACGCCGAGGAGATTGATCGAGGGCGAGACGTGCGCGGAGATGGAGGATTATATAAACACAAGCTGCAGGTGCAGGGGGGAGTGGAGCGGTGGTGGCAGCTGCAGCTGCATGCGTTGGCATGTGCACTTCCGTCCCGTGGATCTCACTCGTTCGTCACCAACCTGCCGCGAATTATTGGCAGTGAGTGGCTTGCTATTATCACTTGAGAAGCTGTGAGATCGCGTCGTTTTCGTGGTGAAAGATGCAATTGACGGACGAGCTTGACTAGAACTCTGTACCTGGATTCTGTCAGACTGTCAGGGTTTCAAGAGAACTTCCAAAACCAGTAAACTTGTGGAATGGGACCAGGAGTGAACAGTGACGTGGCCCATTCCGGCGGCCCCCTGACCAGCTCAGCTTGCCCATGTCCTTCACTGACAAATTTTGTAGGGCCCGGCGGTCTAAGGCCATTTCTAAATGGAGAGTCTTCAGTGAATAATTTCATTTCGCGGTTCCATAGATTAGTCATGGCATTTGAGTTGAGCTTTTCTATGGCACGGAAAATGTGACAAGTAATTAGGACAAACTTAAACAATGAATTTATTTGAACTTTTAAAAGAATTTTTTATATAACAAGATTTAAAAACACGCATCATTTAACATTTTGAAAGCGTGTTAACGGACAATGAATAAGTTGTAGTTTGGAGTTGAAGAAAAGAACATTCCCCTAGTAGCGATGCATGGGATTAGATATGGTTGGATGAAATGAAATATTTTAGCCCCCAATGCTAGTTTTAACCAATTTCATAGTTCTGTAAATTGTATACACCCAGTTTCATCTAGATGAAACTTTTTCCCTCCCTTTCTTTATAATTATATTGCCATGTCACTATATTTGCTTACATGGCGTTCCATTTATTGAGAATGAAACTTTTATTGGGATTGGCTTAAGGCTGTGTTTGGGAAGAGAAGTTGTGAACTTCTCCCCGTGTAGAAAACGAGATAGCTCAAGCATATGATGAATTAAGTATCAGCTAAAAGCATGAGAAATGGATTAATATGATTTATTCTAAAAGCAACTTTTCTCTAGATTTTTTTTAAATTAGAAAACACTATCATTGAAGGTGGGAAAGTCAGCTAACTGGCACGTTCTAAAGTTGCAGGAGTCTGTTTGTGCTGTCATGGCAGCCCGTTTGCTAAAAAGGAAGGCTGAGTTGTAAGGTGGCTAATGGGCCTATGGTACAATACTGGCCCGTCTTGAAGGCCCATGTTGACTCGTCCAGTCCATCCAAGTCTATGCAACTGGCAGGCCGGCCGGCAAGCCACGAGCCGATGTTGACTCCAAAATTTTCAGCTGAGCTGCATCGGATGCATCGCTGCTCTCTGTCTGCTTGTTGCTAATTGTCACTTGTTACTGCAAAATTTCACTACAAGTGAACACAAATTCTGTTCTGTTCTGAATTCTCAATTCTGATCTAGTGATCTCTTGTATTATCCGCAATAGATACCAAGAATCCACATCAACAGCGCGAGGCTTTGATCAAGCTGCGCTCTCTCTGCACTCCGGGCGTCGTCATGGGCAGCTCGCCGACGAACACCGGCCGCACGCCGCACGGGCTCGGGCTCCGCGGCCGCATCGCCGGCCTCTTCTCCTCGCCGTCACCCTGCCACCATCAGCACTCCGACGAGGTAGCCAGAAATCCTACGAAATCCGGATTAATCGACGAGATGATCTATGTAGCTTGCGGTTGTTTGATCGTGTCCTGCAATGGCAAAGGTGGTGGCGAAGCTGAAGGAGGAGGTGGAGAAGCAGCGAGATCTCAAGGAGACGTACATGGCTCGGCTGGAGAGCACCCAGGCGTATATCAGGTTCTGCCTCGAGGTCGCCCAGGTGCACGGCTTCTTGCACCTCGTGTCCAGCTCCAATGGCGGCGACGACGAGCCGCACCGCGACGCCGGAGATCAAGAGCCGGCAACAGCAGCCGCCGCTGCCGACGACGACGAAGACGGCGAAGATGCTGCTGAAGCACCGCCTTGCGACCCCTACTTCGCCGCCACCAGAGACCTCGCCGTGCAGCACGGCTGGTCCGTCGCTCCCGATGAGGTGCGTGCGTGAAACATTTGTCCATCGATCACAGCAAAGCTTGACCTCCTGTCCATGGACGCACGCAGATCGAGCTGCACGAGATGATCGGGCGAGGGTCAACGGCGGATGTGTACAGGGCGACGTGGAGGGGGCTCGACGTGGCGGTGAAGTGGATGCGCGCCGAGTTCTTCGCCGCCGCCGACCGGCGCAGCCGCGGCGAGGCCTTCTTCGCGCAGGAGCTCGACGCGCTGTCGCGGCAGCGGCACCCGCACGTGCTGCGGCTGATGGCCGCGTGCATGCGCCCGCCGGCGAGCTGCTTCCTCGTGACGGAGCTGCTGACCGGCGCGACGCTGGCGCAGTGGCTCCACGGGGACGGCGGCGGCAGAAGCAGGGAGAGGCGGCGGCGGCGGCCGTCCTCGCCGCCGCCGCCGCCGCTGGTGGACAGGGTGAGCCGCGCGCTGGAGATCGCGCTGGCGATGCGCCACCTCCACGAGCAGACGCCGGCGGTCGTGCACCGCGACCTGAAGCCGAGCAACGTGCTCCTCGACGGCGACTCGCGCGTGCGCGTCGCCGACTTCGGCCATTCCAGGTTCTTGCCGGACGGCACGGCGGCGCTCACCGGCGAGACGGGTACAACACCGATCTTGCCCCGTGCATGTTCATCATACTAATTACACTTCAACCAAAAAAATTACAGTCTCTGAATTAACTAATTTGTTTTGAATTTTGATAAATCACTGATCAGTTTTACATTCTAGGGACTTATGTTTATATGGCTCCTGAAATCATTCGCTGTGAACCATACACTGAGAAATGCGACGTCTACAGCTTCGGCATCATACTGAACGAACTAGTAACCGGGGAGCATCCATACATAGATACAGGTTACGGGCCTAGTAAGGTAAAATTTTCATTATGCTAATCTGCTTGTTCAGGTAAACAATAATCAGTTCTGTTCTTGGCTGACACAACGTTGTGTTTTTGTAGATTGCTTTGGAAGTAGCAGATGGAAAATTAAGGCCCAAACTTGCAGAAAGAGACGTCAATTCTAGCGTCGTGAATGATCTCATTTGTGGAATGTGGGATGCAGAGCCTTCGAAAAGGCCTTCATTTGCCACTATAACTTCTGCACTCCGGGAAATCAAGCAGCAACTTATGTAACACAAAGGGCAAAACTAGCATCTTTATTTATTGGGGAATTGGTTATTATTTCACGAGAAAAAAAAAACTGAAAGGAATTGGTTGCTAGTATTCTAGCACTACTGCTCTTGCTCTGAACCTTTTTTTTTTCTCTGATGGTTGCATCACTTGCACTTCTCTGAGTTTCTGATTTATGATAGGACTATGGCCTCAGGCATGGCTGCCACCATGGTCAGAAAACAGCACTCGCTACTAGCTCTGGGAAATATGTGTGGCCGTACGCGTGGGCAGTGCCAGCGTGGGGATGTGGCTTTTCTTATGCATGGGAGCACAACTGCACAAGGAGTGAAGGAGAGCTTCCGGTGGTTTCGTGGCGATGACGAACGCCGTAGTTCATTGTGTGCCTTGGATCTTGTCCAAGTTTTTAAGGTGACGTGAAATATATATAAGGCCTTTCACAGTGTGGTGAGCTGGAGCGTTATCTCCTGCGCCACGTCGGGTCCGTGCATACGTGGTAACGAAGCACTATGCTCTATTTAGTCGCCCGCCCCCTATCTAGGCGACGAGTTTTCTCGTCGAAAGGAGGATGCATGACGCAAGGAATCTCCTCGTGCCTGCGTTGCGGAGGTCGTCGCTTCAATCCTCTGCTCCCTCGCTCTGCATCCTTGCTCCCGCGTTGGAATCGTCGCTCCCGTCCGGCTCTGTCTGCATCGATGCGCCGGCAGATGGGGAGGAGGGAGAAACGGCGCGGCGGAGGAAAAGTGGCGCGGGGTTGGAGAGCTCGTCGGCCGCACCTTGGAGGAGACTACATAGTTCTACATCCCTTTTCGGCAATCAACTGTTGATAAAAACTTTCTTATAATTCTTTTTCCTTCCATCTTAGTATTAAGTATTATTCGGATAGCGTTTCTTCGGTCATCCAAAAAAAAACCGAAATTGCTAGATTATTGTCGACATTTTTTTTGGGGGGGGGACTTTTAATTTTTAGACCATTAGATTTACTCTAAGATTCGTGCTGGCAAGTATAAGAAAAAAAAATAGCAAGTGCAGCTGCTACGATTTAACCTCACACCCTTGAGTTCATTGAGGATCTATGCTCTACCACCACGCGCATATAATTTTTGTGATAGGTTTATTCTAGTTACATATAAGTTATATACGAGTTACAATATAGTTACATATGAGTTACAGTATAGTTACATTTGAAAGTTTTAGAACCAAAAAGCTTGCGATAGTGTTTTAGATAGTCCCAAAAAAATTCCCAGCTGGCATTTTGCTGGAGGGATCATCACCTCAAAGCCCAACAGAATAATGGAGAGTGGGATAAATTCTACCACAAACGGGCCTTCTTGTAGGCCTTAAGCCCATATGAGCTTAAATGTATAGCCCTTCTTGTAGTCCTTATACGGGCCTTCTTGTGGGCCCATATAAGGACGTGAAGTCTTTGTACTACGGGTCCAGCCTTGAAAGACCCCTTCCCCGACGCCGCCTCCGCCGTCGCCGTCGCCGCGCGCGCCGCCTCGCCGCCTCGCCGCCATGCCCGCCGTCAAGTGGTACTCAACTCTCCCCTCTCTTCCTGCCCATCCGCGCCGCCGCGGCCAGCCCTAATCGTTGGTTTCCCCTCGGCGCAGGCTGATGCACTGGCACCCGAACCCGGGGGCGACGCTGAACAGCCAGATCCTGGCGGAGGCGTGCGCCTGCGCGGAGTCCCTGGGGGGATCCAAGGACGGGAGGTGGAAGACCTCCATCATCTTCTACCGCGCGATGGCGCGGGACGGCGCGTCCGCCGCCGCCGCGGGGGGCGGGGGCCCCCCGCAGCAGCACCCCGACGTGCCCCGGGAGCTCCTCGGCGTCGCGCTGCACGAGCGCCCGGGGCTCTACTTCTCCATCCTCCGCGCGCACCGGCTCGTCCTCCAGGCCGACTCCGCGTTTCCCCAGGTCATGGAGAAGCTCCAGTCCTACAAGGCCCGCGTCACCCTCAACTTCGAGGTCAGATTGCTTTCCTTTCTTTTGCCTTTCTGATTTGTTATTTGACGCCCATGTTTAGGTTTTTCTACGTTGGTAATAACATGAGGATTCTAAGCTGAACATGCAAAATACTGCTTTGCTCCTAGTAACTGAATTGAATATGGTGTTATCTTCTGAATGTATTGAACTTCTGTCTGCTCGAATAAATTCCATTACTTATCCGAGACATGGTGCTACCATGAGTAAGCTGTCGAACATGTTTGGGGAATGTGACGAATTAAGATTGTTGTCTGGGGAAAGTGATGCTGAATTGCTTACCAATTGGGCCATGATAAATTAAGATTGTATTACTGTAAAATAAAATCTCATAGTTCCTTGAAATCTTAGTTAGAAGTTTACAACAGAAAACTGTCTCAAGAAACACAATCAATTGTGCTTAATTTGGTTGACAAGTTTTTCCTTTACAAATGGGGTTCAGGACTTCAAGGAAGACATAAGTTACATGGATATTATGTAAGAAAGTATTTACAACTTGGTGAAAAATGGAACAGTAGAATCAATATCTCTTATCCTGTACAACTCAAAGAAACTAGCCTGTAAGTCTCGCTTTGCGTGACCATGAATACCCACCCTAAGAATTCACTTAATACATATTGCAATGCAATTTACGTGGGGTGGTATTAAAATAATTTCATATTTTTCTCAAAAGAAAGAGGAGTTCACAAAGGAGAGAACCAGGTGTGTGATACTAATTCATCATATTGATTTCTCACACAAATAGTTAACCAGCATTGATTAATGCCAATGTAAATGTTTATACAAATGAATTTGATTAAGAGCTAGTAATAATGCTCCATTTTCTAAAAAAAAGTAATAACACTCCAGGAGAGGAGTACGTGTAAAGGAGAAAAGGGCTAAGTGAAAAAAGACGAGACATGAGATGACAAAAGGTAAATAGAAATTTTCTAAAGATCTCTTTGCTAATTTACCATGACACGCCAATGTGGTTGATCTCTTGAAGGCAGGTTCTGGTTTAAATTCTTTGCTGGGTCTTTGACTAGAAGGGTGCGTAAATCCAACGGTTTATACTGCCTGTCGCAGCATCGGACGGTGCTTAATTTATGGCTTACGTGGCTCAATCATGTGAGAAAGATTGATTATTTCACTACTTTAGATAGGACTTTAGTGATTTAAATTATGGATGATTCAAAAACTGTTCCTCGAGTCTGGTGAGGTTGCAAGAAACCTTCTCCGCCACTTCTTTTTTTTATTTTATTTTCTTTTATGATTCAACCACTTGCCATTAGGGCTTCTAATCTCAAGAGTGGGTGATCAGCAAAAATGTTTGAAAAATGATCATATATCTCACATTGAAGCTACTTGATTATTTTGTTTTTATGTTGACCCTTCATTTTTTTCTAGATACCTTACAAGTTCTATCTGCTGTTTTAATCTAGGTTGTTTTTATTCTACTACAGTGTGAGTGTTCATTGTCTCGTATGCAGGTTCAGTTTATTGGATCCACTTGCTATTAAACTAGATGTTTTCATCTGCAGGGATTTCAGTATCAACTGGGTGATTTTTGCCTGAGAATTGGGAAATGTGTTCCTAATAATTCGGAAACACTGAGGGGAATCATGATGGAGGTGACATTCCTTTTCCTTTATTCTTTTATTTGTTACACTTAGCCTGCTGGCCTTTAAACCTATGATAGATTGTTTGCTCTTTCTTAGTATAATATGATAGTCAAACCAAATGCGGGGAAGCAACAGTATAAATTTTAGGTTTGAGTAAGTACTGTCACAGACTCACTGGGCTTTGTTGCTTAGACTTTCAATTTGATTCTTGATGTTCTGGCACATACTAACCTTCAATTACTACTAGTATTCAATATCAGTATTGGTAGGGATATTAAATGAATCATGCAGTAAGTGTGTTGAGCTTGACAAGATTATCAGACGTGCATGCTGACCTTTGATTGTCTCTCCATTAGTTTGCAAGTAAACTTTGTAACTTTCTGTTTGTGTCTTGCTACTAAGGAACTAGTAAGTAGTTCATCACAGTTTTAAACTTAGAAGGTTCTTGCTGTCATTTCTGGGATATTTATGAAAGTCGGTGCATTATTTGGACTTGCACACTAAATTGTATGCATATAAAAGGTCTGTACTTTTGTGCATGTAATTCTCACTTGAATTGTTAATCGGAAGAGAGAGTAAAACTTGATAGGTTCTCTTGTATTCCTTTGGCTTCAACTGTTGCACTTATGAGTAATCCTTATTTTGCTTTTGTTACTCAATATTGATAGCAAGTTTGGCATGAATTTTGTTGCTTTTTGTGCAGGTAGAGTATTATCCCCTATCTTCCATTGAAAAATCCAGGGCAGTAATGGAAGACTTCTTTGACATATGGCAGGAAACAGTTGCTAAGAAGTCATTACCTGGTCATTTCATCCACGTAGAATCTAACTTTTCAGAGTATGGACTTTCAGATCACTATTCTTTCCAGCACACTGCCGTTCAGTACGCAACTTGTTTGCAACAACTTATGGCTGCCGTGAGGCCCCAATGACATCCACAAGGTGTGTCTCATGCGGTGAAATGTTATTGGTCTTCAAGGAGTGAGGTAGTGATAATTCTGAACAATTGAGTAGCTATGACCTGTATTATCACGAGTTCTTATTGTCAGTAGATCCTTCATTTTGTCGATGTGGACTAACTCACCAAACTCGGCATGGTAAGCAAATATTGCTACCCTAACAGCAATGGTGTGGCAAGTTTAATTAGCGCCACTGTTCATAGCATGATTTTACAACTTGCAACATGGTTGAAGAAGGCGCTAGTCAGGTGGTCACCCAAAGTCTAGCACCTAGACCTGCTGAGGCGGAGCCAGGTATCTCTAGGCAAGATGGGGAAAACCATGTACTCCCTCGGTCCCCTAATACAAGGGCCCTAATACAAGGGATTTTGACATTTTGCTTCAATTGTTTGACAATTCGTCTTATTCAGAAAAATTTATAATTATTATTTATTTTATTTGTGATCTACTTTATTATCTAAAGTATTTTAAGTATAACTTTTTGTTTTTTATATTTGCACAAATTATTTAAATAAGACGAGTGGTCAAATATTACAATAAAATAGTGAATATCCCTTTTAGGGGACGGAGGTAGTACTAGAAACTAGTGGATACCCCACAGCTTGCGGTGGGATTTGAAAAGTCCTTAAAAACACTTAAAAACAACATTAAATTAAATAATGGCGAGACAATAAAAAAATACAAACTGCATGTTAAGTTACTAAAATGCCTGACCGCAGAACATGAACAGAGCAACAAAACTGAAAAATAAAAGCCATGCTATAGTTAATGGTCCTAGTGAAAAAAAAACACTTCTTCCGTCCAAAAAAAACCAAACCTCATACTCTCTATGTCTAGGTTCGTCGTACTGAAGTTGGTTTTTGCTATACATAACCAGCGTGTTTTTTTCCAAATCGCACTCAAATTTCTAGCCTTTGGATGGACGTCAAGATTCGTGCTATGTTATCGGGCCCACAGTCCTTTGTCAGGATAAGATCCGTTTTGTTTCGACCCGCTTCCATCCGAACCCGATCCACATGCATGTTTTTTTTTAACTTCCACAACTCCAATGGCTCCAGGCAACGTCGTTGAGGGGAGGAGGTGAATCTGGCGGCGAGCGCAACGCCTTCGCCAACGGGAGGAGCTAGGACAGCTCGCGCAGCAAGTCCACGAGCAGGATGCCTTCGCCGTGACTTGTTATTTTAATATGTAGATCTTGCATGTCTCTACACCCTTCCCAAGGAGGAATGTATGACATAACAAGGTGAGGGGGGCTGGGACCTGGTCAGGTCCTGGGCTCCTCCCCAACTTGTTATTTTAAGATGTAGATCTTATATGTCTCTACACCCCTCCCAATGAGGGATGTATGACCTAACAAGGTGAGGGGGCCCTGGGACCTGGCCTAGGTCAGGTCCTGGGCTCCTCCCTATCTTGTTATTTTAAGATGTAGATTTTATGTCTCTAAACCCCTCCCAAGGAGGGAGGTATGACATAACAAGGTGAGGAGGGCCCTAAGACCTGGCCTAGGTCAGGTCCCAGGCTCCTCCCTGACTTGTAATTTTAAGATGTAAATCTTATATATGAATTTTGTATGTTTCGACACTCCTCTAGAAAGAGGGGTGTGCTACATAGAAGAGCTTAGGGGAATTCGGGACCCGACGCGGGGTAACTCTCGAGCCTCTTTCCTTGCCACATGGATAATTTTAATCGCTGCTAATCAATGTGTTTTCTTTATATAATGAGAATATAACCTCGGGTCCTCGAGGAAAGGGGTACCCTAGTTCCCATTTCACCGACAGCAATGGAACAAACAGACTAACACCCAACACTAATAGGCGACGGCAGGGAACCATGACGAAACCCTAATCTTCACTTCTCTTCAACTTCACCTTCAGGGTGGAGGAACTATATATATAGAGCAAGGGTGAGTACTTACGTACTCAGCACGTCATGGGAACTTAGGTGTTGAGTGCAAGCATGAAAGAGAGGCAAGGTTGTTTTGCAAATCCTTTATTTGGAACCATTTTGAAACCACTAAGTGGTTTTCTTCTTTTTAAGTTTAGGTCGAAAAGAGACTTGCTTCTCGATTCCACTTAAGAGACTTCCCAGGTCGGTTCATTAATTCTTGGCTCCCAAAGCCATTTCACTTGATTAAGCGGCTCCCCGAGCCATTATCAGTTTCTCAGACTTCTCGCTGCCCCCACAGCACAACAATATTCTTCCACTCGGTAAGCATAGTCTATGATGCCGCAAACATCCCGAAAAACACAAATCCATTCCTGACCACCTAGGTCATCCATCTGCCACAAATGTTGATTCTGGTAACGAGTCTCAATCCACAATACTTTTCACAAAGCACAGGCAAACAAAACTACACAATTGGAAACACCTCACATCTGTAGAGGGATATACTTTACCCACACAACATGAACTTACTCCAGAAACTAGCCAGTGTCGGAGGTTCGTGACAAAGCCTTTCCAAACCCAACCCAAGGTTATCTCATGGCACATAGAAGGATCAGATCATCACATAAACGACTCATTTTAGGTTCACAAATCACCTCCAATCACCTCTACCAGTAATCTGGTAAGCTTCTCTTCATTGCCTTAGCAGGAACCCGGAGATGCACCGACCACCGTATCCTGGCATTCCCTAACTATTAGCATGCAAGGTTTCCCTGAATCGACTAGTTACTTAGCCAGGGTGTCCCATTACACCATGTGGTTGCACTTCCTATGCTTGATGAATTTCCCCAAGAATCGGTCCTCATATGCGAATACGGGACAACGACACACAGGCACAACACCCGCATCGTGAGTTTTCATCAACTATTTTATTTTCAAACACGCCGACACCACGTGTCGGGTTTTCAAGGCTTCTCAAACTCATTTCTCAAGTTTTTGACAAACAACGATGCATGTGGAGTAATTCGTACTCGCGCTCAGAGAGCACGAATACCGGAGTACCACAAAGGTAGAGTGACAAGGAATCAGAATATGTCAGCCTACGGAAATAGCGCGACTACTGGGTAGGTCCGTTGGTTTGGATCGCAAACCGAGGCCAAGCAAGTTATGTGTGTACTCTTAACAATGCAAGTTGTAAACAAAGTTATAATGACTTTTCAATTATAGGAGCAATATAGTCGAGGGTGACTTGCCTTGCTCAAGACCTTCACGAAGCTTCTTGAAATCCGCGCTCGAACAGAAATCCACAATCGCAACTATACACAACCAATTAAAGACCTACACAAGACCAAAAGAAAGATCCTATTTAGACTAACTAATAGTGCCATTAGATATATCTAAATTTTAGAGGATTACTGGAACTGGAATGAGGTCAAACGAAGCTGCAGATCAAGTGATATGAATTTCCTAAGAATTATTTGTTTTTCTGTCTAATAGGAAAAGGAATCAAAGAATTCCCTGGAAAGGAAATGGGAATGAGGGACCGAAATTAAACTTCTTGGTCGAGCGCGAGGCGCGGCATAGAGCAAAGTGCGGTCGCGAACGAGCGCGCACAGGCCGAAGGGTGAGGCACGGCCCACGCGAGCAAGGCGCGAGCGTCCGAGCGAGGTAGGCCGGTGGACCACGGTCCACCGCGCGGGATCCCGGGTGGGACCCACCTACCAGCTACAAGGTTCACGAGAACCGGGTGCACATGCGGCGGCGCTAGGGCTTGGGGTGGACGGGGAGTGCGATTGGTGCACCGGTGTGGACGGAATGCGGCGGTCCCATGTGCAGCCACACGGCTAACTGCGGACCGTACGCACGGGAGAGGGGGGAGCCGAGGACGTGGCAGCCACGCGGGACGGTGCAAGGAGGAAGATGACCCTGCCGTGGATCCGACGGCGGGCGGCGGCGACGTTCACCGGAGTGGCGCATGGCGCTACGAGGGAAGCACACCTGAATGACGAGCGGGGCGAGGAAAAATGAGCCTACGGCTCGGATTCGCCAGAGGACGACCGAAAACAGCAACCTCGCCGGAGAGGCAAGTGCTCGATTCTCCGGAGCTCGTGCTACTTCAAGGATTCACAAACTCATTTCAAGCTTCACGGGGGCACCGCGCGGCTCCAAGGAGACCCACGGCGGAGATCTAGCGTCGGCACAAGGCGGCGAGCGGCGGTGAGCTCCGCGTGACACGGAGCGGCGGCTAGCTAGCTAGCAGCTGGCACACGTGACCATGGAGAGCAGCTGGGGAGATGGGCTTGGAAACGGTTGCGTCCTAGGAGGGAAAGGGAGCGAGAAAGATGTGCCCGGGAAGAAAAACAGTCCAAGGAGGAGGAAGGCGATTTAGATTCTGTAGAGAAATTGAATTGGAGAGGAATTGGAGTTTGGATTTGAAAACAAACTGTGCATTTGTACTCAAGGGTTCAAGGTGGAGCCAAGGGAGGTATTCAAGGTGGAAATTTGGTAATTTTTTTGGAATTGGGACAAGTATTTGGCGATGATTTCACGGGAGAGATTGAATTCCGGAATTTGATTTATGTATACTCGATTTGGAGCTGGAATTTTGAGGTGACGATTTTTTATGTCGAAGAGAGGGGAAAAAGATATATTTGAATTGAGATCCATGGCACGACTTAAACTCACACTCAAGAATTAAATTTTCGCGATTAGGATTTTATTAACTTAGTATTTATCGTCTTGCGAAAAGCAGGGCATTACAGATCATAAATTATTTTAGCTCCCTTGATTAAATGTTTCAAAGTGACTCAACACTCAATATATATGGACTGCAACACAACGTCCAATGTATGAATCATTAAGTTCCAAGGATAAAAACATAAAAAAAAATTCACAAATTCAAAACATATAATATGCAACATAGGAACATACCATTGTTTTAAAGTGTCCTATTATTTTTATAAAAAAGTAATTAAATTTTAAGTAAATATTACGGTCCATATATATAGGGCTTATAAACGGGTACAAAGTTGCGTACCGCACAAGTAAGTGGCTAGTCGACATGGAAATTTTAGAGCATCACCCTGTTTAACTTTTTTTTTGAAGAAAAAAAAGTACTACATTTTATCTTATGCGTTGACATGTGGAGTAGTAATTTGGTCTACAAGGAGTGGGTAGTAGCTGTGACCTGGCAATACCATGAATTCCTAGTGTCAAATAGATCCCGGCTGAGTGCAAACTTCAATTGGCATAGAAAAAAAAAATCTTCAAATTAGCAAGACCTGCACGGTTGCTCGGTCAGAATTTTTCGCATGGATAATTAATTGCAGGCTTACAGCAGCAACTAAAAATAACAGTAAGTTCTTCAAAAGAAATGGTTAGCAGTTCAATCACGCTTGTGTTTGTTTAGGACATTTTGAGCAACAGATAAGAAAGACCTTTCCTGGTCTTCACAAAGAAGAGGGAAAAGAAATGACCTGTGGCAGTGTCGGTCCTTCAAATAATAGCACTCACAGAGACGCGAAGAGCAGAGTCGTATGAATTTATTGTGGCTTGATCCATTCACAATAGAGGCTATAATATATAAGGCGGAGTGGTTGATAGAAGAACTCGTATAGAAGAAAGAACACGCCGAGCGAGTAAGAGAGATTAAAATTAGAATGGATGGATTTGTTCCCCTGGGGAATGTCACCCAGGTTGCGAAGCAATTCGCCGCGAGCTCTGTTGGGCAGCTTGCCCGGATCGAGGGGCTGGTCACACTGAGCTGCCTCCTCGTCGTCATCCTCGTCTTCTCCAACTCCCGTCGGCGCCATCAGAGCAACGGCTTCCTGGGCTTCCTCGTGTGGGCGGCCTTCATGTTCAACTACCCGGTGATCTCCTACACCATCGGCCTCATGCAGTCATCGTCCGTCCGCAACGAGCTCTTCGTTGTCTGGGCCTGCTTCCTCCTCCTCCTCCTCGGCAGCGCCGACGCGATGACGGCCTTCAGCTTCAACGACACCCAGCAACACGCCAGGTCGATGATGAACCAAGCACTCCACATCATCTACCTGCTCTTTCTCATCCTGTACTACAAGGCCCAGCTTAGGATAAACCTCAAGGTCCCCCTGTTCATCCTCTGGAGCTTGAGCGTCGCGCGGTTGGTTCTGAGGATCAACGCGTACCGCACGACGAGCCGAGATAGCGGGCTGATCAGGGAGAACCAGATCGTGTTCGAGTACATGAAACGCAAGCTGTTAGATGGCTCCATCGTCGGTAAGTACGATCCCGACCCGTCCAGTATGAAGGAGTACATCTACCTAGTTGATGGAAAGGAAGAGGAGTTGTCGTCGACGGTGATGATACACTTGCGGTACGATGCGCCTGACACGGTGAGCGTTGATAAGGTGTGGGAGTGCAAGGGCGAGCTGTTAAGCTGCAGCTCATCTGCAGGGGGCCGCGGCGCGGCGAGGCGGCGAGACTTGTGCCTCTCTTTTGCGCTCTTCAGGCTGCTGCGCCTGAGGTTCGGGGCAGACCACATTGGTGATCTCAACTTCCATTCTAATAACGACCTATCAAGAACTCTTGTCGTCGATAGGCTCCTCTCGGATGATCGCGATCTTGACAGAGCCTTCCGGGTGGTTGAGGCTGAGCTGGGCTTCCTGTTTGATTTCTTCTATGCTCGGTATCCTTCCTTGAAAGATAATCTCGTTTTCGATTTGATCCTTTATTTGCTCACCATGGTTACCAGTCTTTTCACCCTCTTTTCTTCCGTTCTTCTTCACTACCGACCCAAGACTACAGCCAAAGTAAACATCATCATCCATAGCTTCAACCTTGATCTTTTTGTTACTCGTCTGGTCGTTGCGCTCTACGTCTTTTTAGAGTCATACCAGCTTCTTTCGTTGGTGTTGTCCGATTGGCACAAGGTTAAATTGATGTGTCAGTACGTGCTAAAAGTGTCATGGCACCGTGCAAGGGTCGACACTCCGTTGAAGGTGCTGTGCCATTTCAACGTCTCCAGATACTGGAAGAATGCCATTAATCAGTACTCCCTGCTTGATAATGCTGGTTATCTATACCGTGTGAAACTCTTGCTATCAACTCTGACACTTCAGTTGCTTGACCCGTGGATTATGACGTCATCCATCGTCTTGCCACCGCAAGTGAAGCAAGCCGTCCTGTGCGCCCTCAAGGACGCCCTGAAACCTAGCAATGGCAAAATTACCGATGGAAGAAGGTGGCTACACCAGAATGGCATTTTGGACCGAGACCTGGATTACGACCTCTTTAGCCATAAAACATACGCCCCCTACATTTTGGTATGGCACATAGCCACAAGCATATGCTGCTATGGGCAGTCCAAGTTTGACATGACGCAGGCTGATGCAGATCAGTTGAGGTATCACTACGAAGTAGCCACAGTGCTCTCGGGATACTGCTCCTACCTCGTAGCTTTCGCACCGGATCTCATACCCGATGGGACTTACACAAGCCAGCTACTGTCTTGCCGCGTGCTAAAGGATGCACACGCATACCTCGCAGAATGCAAGACAACCAGTGACAAGTATGACAAGTTGATGAAGCTGGGTCGCGATGGTTGGAAGGAGCAAGAAGCAAGATGCCCTCTGCTGTACGAGGGAGCGGTGCTCGCGCTCAATCTTGTGGACCCAAAGAAGGATGCGGAGGAGAGGTGGAAGGTGCTCGCCCATTTCTGGGCAAATCTGTTGCTGTACATCGCGCCGTCTGATCGAGCATCTGCGCACGCCTCCAAGCTGGCGACCGGCGGCGAGCTTTTGACCATCGTTTGGGCTTTGCTGAATCATGCCGGAGTTGTCAACAAGCTTCAGGAGAATAACGGCTGCCAGCCATTGGATACGCTGCCTAGGGCGCCGAGGACTCCAATTTTTCGACAAGGAACGATAGTTGATTCCAGTGAAGACGACGGAGATGGAGATTATCCCATGTATGAGATCATGCAAGAAGACTATTCTGTGTAGTACATGTAGGTGGATAGGTTGGTGTTCAAATAAGCCTGCTTCGGGTTCAGATTTGCTTCTTTTTATCACAACTTGTACTAGTCGAATTTGACCTTATATGTCAATGCTTGTGAAGCTATATACGTCTTATATTAATATATATTTTATTAATTATTTTAAAAATTTTAATGACCATTTAGATGGTATGTAACAAATGATGGGATGCCCCTCAAGGAAATGAAAAGCCATCTCATGTAACAATTTAATGTGTGTGTATATATACTCCCTCTGTTTCACGTTATAAGATATTTTGACTTTGATCAAAGTCAAATTGCTTTAAGTTTGATCAAGTTTGTAGAAAAAAGTAGTAGTAATATTTTCAACCCAAGACAAATTTGTTATAAAAATATATTCAATTATTGATTTGATGAAACTAATTTAGTATTATAAATATTACTATATTTGTCTATAAACTTAATCAAACTTAAGGGTTAGTTTGGTTTGTGGCCTAAATAGGCCTTACCAAATTTTATCAATGCCAAATTTTGGCATGACTAATTTTGGTAAGGTAAAGTTGTGTTTGGATTGAAGCCAAAATAGTTTAAGTTCACTATTAAAATGGCATATTTTCTTAGGCATACCAAAATTTGGCTTCAAACCAAATAGACACTAAACACTATTGAAATTGCCAAATATTGGTAAGCCTAATTTAGGCCTCAAACCAAACCAGCCCTAAAACAATTTAACTTTAACTAAAGTCAAAATATCTTACAGCCTAGAACGGAGGGAGTATATCCTAATATAAACACCGCACCATGAATTTGTAAATATTGCGACAAGTAAAAAGAAGTGTAAATATAACACCTGTATGCAGGTAGAGTATTAACCCACTATCATTTCATCCATCCCTCTTATTAATTGTCTGCTTGTCTGCAAAATAGACGTATTATAGACACGGCTCCAAAAAGTAGGGACGTAAAATAATATATATATATATATATATATATATATATATATATATATATATATATATATATATATATATATATATATATATATATATATATATATATGTGTGTGTGTGTGTGTATGTATATATGTATATATATATGTCACAGCCCAAAGAGGAGGGAGGGGAAATAAACTTATTTCAAAGAAGGTATGATGGGCCGCTCATGCCTTCGGGCCGGGCCGGGCCGGGCCAGGGGGCCTTATGGCCATCTATAACTTTGGAAAGGGAAAAAGCACACCGAAGGTCCCCAACTTGTCATCGAGTTACAAAATCGTCCCCAAACTGCAAAACCAGATACCGGACGTCTCTCAACTAATAAAACCGTTCACTTTAGGTCCTTAGGTGGTTTTGACCCCAGTTTTGTCTGACGTGGCGGCTGAGTCAGCGTGGGACCCACATGGGCCCCACATGTCAGCGTGACCACATCAGCCTCACTCTCTTTTTTTCCCTCTTCTCTCCCTTCCTCATATCTCTCTCTCTTCTCAGTGCGAGGTAGCGATGCTCCGACGGTGATGGCGGCGATGCTGCCCCGGGGGGGAGGAGCGGCGCGCGGCCGGCGGGGAGAGGAGCCACGGGCGGCGGGGGCAGGCGCGGCGCGCGGCTGGCCGAGGAGCGGCGGGGGGAGGAGCCGCGGGCGGCGGGGGCAGTAGCGGCGCGCGGCAGGCGAGGGGAGGAGTCGCGGGTGGCGGGGGCAGGAGCAGCGCGCGGCCAACGGGGGGAGATATACCCTCCATCATCATGTCGTGCGGAGAGGCCGAGGGAGTGCAGGAACTCGACGCGCTCGAGCACCCGCGGCACGTCGTGCGGCCTGACGTCCATGACCTAGAGGTACCTGACAACGGGGGCAAGGTCGACAACGACGCTGGCGTGGAGCACCTGTGGGTAGCGGCGGAGCAGGTCCTGTAGGATCGAATCACAATAACTAAGCCAACCAGAGGGGGGGTGAATGGTTGGTATACTCAAAAACCGAAAACTTTTAGCGAAATAAAAGTTACCCTCGAAATCGATGGAGATCGGTCTGACCGAAGCGTAGCCGCCGGTCTGACCGGTGTTGATCTACCGGTCTGACCGCCGAGATCACCTGCCACGCCTGTTGCCGCCGCCGGTCTGATCGCCGCAATGCCGTCGGTCTGACCGCCGGTGTGTCGCCGGTTAGACCGCCGAAACCCGGTAAACACAAATCGAAGAACTCTTAAAGTGGATGACGACTTTATTGATTCTCTCTGTGTTTACAAAGTGCACCAACAGCACTCTTTACAAAAATTTCGACTAAACTCGAAACCCTAACTCAAAACTCCACTCAATTACTCTCAAAAGCGATACCGGGAAGCCTCACGCTCCCTTTCTATTTATACATGAGGTAGGCAGCCTAAAGCCACGAACCAAACTCATACTAGGAGTCCTAAACACCTTAGGAAACCCTCTAGTATAAGAAACAAACTTTACATAACCAATCATACCAAATTTGGACTCCTTCCAAATTCGACTCCGCATCCCATATGCACACAATAACTCCATCGTATGCCATATGGAATCTCCATCAACCACGTGCATCAACTCTAGCCTAAGTATTCCGCATGACCTCTGACCACCACGGACGTCGTCTTATCCCCAAGCCGACTCCCGGTCCATCACCACAAATACTCTCCCGAGACATCGAGTCACCTACACATGAAATAAACAAAGAAACCATATTCCGAGACCAAGCTATCTCCAACTTGACTCATCAGTAGCAAACCACAGTATTACATACGTATAGTATACATCTAGAAGCCATAATCATGAAATAATCACGGATATCCAAACAAACAACCCGAAACCGAAACGACACAGAATCGGCCGGTCAGACCGCGGCCTGGGCCGGTCTGACCGCGCGATACACGCCGGTCTGACCGGTCATATGAAATAACAGAACCTGCGATTCACCTGTAAATCCAATCATCTCCAAAACCACTTCGTGAATAAATTCCAAATATCAAAACTAATAATCTCAAATGCCAATTGTTCATCATAAAATAATAATCAAAAACACCTTTGATTTTACAATCTCACCCTTGATGAACACATTGGCAAACCCATAAAAAATGTTTTGGTGTTTGGAAAAATAAAAACAAAAGTGCTAAAAAGCACACTTTATACAAACGTACACATCGTGCTCAAAAATCCAAAAGAAAACTTCTCCCCCTTTTTAAAAGAAAGAAATTCCCAATTGAACCCTCATGAACCAAAAAAAAAATTTCACCTTGCTTCTCCCAAAACTCATCTCTTCTCCCCCTTTTGACAATGATTTCATCAAGCATAAGAATTATGTTCATTAATGTTTAAGTGCTTAGCATACATATAGCATATCAAGTCATGTGTTGCAATAACAAGAAGATGAACCCATCTATAATATAACAAGCATGCATTAAAGTATAACCATGAACCAAAGATTCTACAATTAAGCTTGAATCAACAATCAAAATTCATGATTTCATACGATTTATAATGCAACATCTTAACAAGCACATAGGTTGAAGAATAAACACTAAACACATATACCTATTGCATTTATCACTCTTTCTCAAATAACCTTTAGCACGAAATAACCAAGAGAATTTTTTGAACTTTTTCTTTTCTTGAGCCTTTTTGCTCATATTTTTCTCTTTTATTCCGAGTACGTCCCTGTCATCAAGACTGTTTTCAGGGATTCGGCACCCATTATTTTGCTCACATCGAATACGTCCTTATCGTCAAGACTGTTTCCAAGCATTCGGTATTCATTTTTTTTTTATATTTTTATTCTCTTTTTCACAATGAGCAATTAAAGCTATTTGAGGAATAACAATTCAATAAAGCATATATATAGAGCATTTATAAATCAAACCATATGCTAGCATCAACATTGCATATTTATTTAATTCAAGTAGAATTTAAATGTCATGCATCATCGCCCTTAAATGCAAAATCTAAATCTTATGAAAAGACTAGAATACATACAAACTATGCTAGAGACAAATAAAGCTTCAAAGTATTGCTAGCATGCACAAGAAAATACCATATGCATAAACAAAACTCTCTTTTATCATTTTTTCTCATTGTCATATTTTTGCTTGATAAAACCATGAGGTACAAACTCCCCCTCAAAACATGCCAAAAGGATGAATTATTCCCAATTCACCACGAAGAAAAGAAAATCGATTAGAATCCAAAGGTTTAGTGAAAATATCAGCAAGTTGCAACTTTGTGTCCAAAAACTGCAATTCAACATCTCTCTTCTCAACATGATCCCTCAAAAAGTGAAAACGAATATCAATGTGCTTTGTGCGTGAGTGTTGAACAGGATTCTTAGCAATGTTAATAGCACTAGTATTATCACAAAAGAGAGGTACTTTCTCAAAAGTAAGACCATAATCTTTCAAAGTAGATAAAAGCCAAAGAATCTGTGAACAACAACTAGCAGCAGCAACATATTCAGATTCAGCAGTTGATTGAGCAACACTAGATTGTTTCCTAGAAGACCATGCAATCAATGATGTACCAAGAAAATGACATGTTCCACTAGTACTTTTCCTATCAATTCTACAACCCCAAAATCAGCATCAGAATATCCACTTAAGCATATAGAAGATGAAGTAGAATATCAAATTCCAAACTCAAGTGTATGATTCAAATACCTCATTATTCGCTTGACCGCTTGACGATGTGAAGCACGAGGAGAAGCTTGAAAGCGTGCACACAAACACACAGCAAATTGTATGCCTGGCCTAGAAGCAGTTAGATACAACAAAGATCCAATCATACTTCTATACTCTTTTTGATCAACAGCTTCACCATCTTCATCAGGATCCAACACAACTGTAGAACCAATTAGTGTTGAAATTGGCTTGCAATTCTCCATCTTGAACCGTCTCAAAAGATCCTTCGTATACTTCGTTTGATGCACAAATGTACCTTGAGGTGTTAGCTTAATTTGCAATCCCAAAAAGTACGATAACTCACCCATCATGCTCATCTCAAATTCCCTGCGCATAGTCTCAGTAAACTCTACAACCAAAGCGTGAGTCGAACAACCAAAGATGATATCATCCACATAAATCTGAACGAACAGTTGATTATCACCATGCTTAAGAACAAAAAACGTTTTGTCAACCTTTCCCATTGTAAAACCTTTCGCAAACAAAAAGTTCTTAAGCCTATCATACCATGCCCTAGGAGCTTGTTTCAAACCATACAAAGCTTTAGACAACTTAAAAACATGGTTGGGAAAATCAGAATTTTCAAAACCTGGTGGTTGTTTGACATAAACTTCCTCCTATATAAAACCATTTAGAAAAGCACTTTTAACATCCATTTGATACAATTTAAAACCTTTTGAAGCAGCAAAAGCCAACAAAAATCTAATTGCCTCAACTCTAGCAACATGAGCAAAAGTTTCATCAAAATCCAAACCCTCTACCTGGGTAAAACCTTGAGCAACAAGTCTAGCTTTATTTCTCACAATCAAACCATCCTCATTTTGTTTATTTTTGAAAACCCACTTGGTTCCAATAATATTATGTCCAGAAGGTGGTTCAACTAAAGTCCAAACTTTGTTTCTCTCAAAATTTTCAAGTTCTTCATGCATGGCGTTAATCCACGATTCATCAGTTTATGCATGTGACACATCTTTGGGTTCAAAAGAAGTAACAAATGCAGAATTTGCACAAACATCATAAGTCATTACCTTAGACCTTGTAGTCCGCTCACCTAAATTACCAATTATTTGTTCCGGCGGATGTCGTCGTTGAATGTGCAAAGGAGCAGCGACTTCTGAAGTTGATCCACGTTCTGTATCAGTATTGGTTGAAGTAGTAATCTCTGGAGGACCATCTCGATCAGCATCAACAGTACCCGATCCCGACAACCCTGGCCGGTCTGACCGCACCTCCTGTGCCGGTCTAACCGGAGGTGTGTCGGCGGTCTGACCGACCTGGCGCCCGGTCTGACCGGCCGAGCCGACCTCGTCGTCGTCGTTGTCGTCGCTCTCATCTTCAAAAATACGACCATCCTCCCCCTGAACCTGTGACAGTGTACCTGCAATATCAGGTCTAGTACCTGGACTAGCCTCATCAAAAGAAACTTCGCGAGTCTCAACAATTTTGTTAGTCTCCAAAATAAGTACACGATAGCCACGAGTATGTGCGGGGTAACCAAGAAACAATCCATCGGTAGAAAGTGCCTCAAACTTGTCCAAATTTCTAGATTTCAAGACAAAGCATTTGCAACCAAAAACACGCAAATGTGAAACTTTGGGTTGATGTCCAAATCGAAGTTCATAAGAAGTTTTTCCAAGTTTAGATCTCAGGAAAACCCGATTTGAAATATAACAAGCAGTGTTAATAGCCTCAGCCCAAAATTTTCTAGGAGTTTTATATTCATCCAACATCGTTCTAGCCATCTCAACCAAACACCGTTTTGTTGAGGAACACGAGGAGAAGAAAATGTTCAAGACCTCTTTCGTTGCAAAATTGTTCAAAAGAAGCATTTTTAAACTCACCACCATTATCACTTCGAATTCTTTTCAAAGAACCAAGAAATTCAAGATCCAATCGAAGAAACAAACCACGAAAGTGTTGAAAAGCTTCGTCCTTAGTTGCCATAAAGAAAACCCAAGAATATCGAGAAAAATCATCAACAATAATCAGCATATACCACTTTCCTCCAACAGATTGCACTCTAGCTGGACCAACAGTGTCCATATGTAATAGCCGTCCCGGTGCATCCGTCATCACAGAAACAATAGGAGCATGTGAAGTAGAAACCATCTTATCATGACGACACGGTATACAAACCAAATCAAGATCTTTCTTAAGTTTAGGCAAACCACGAACAAGATCCAAACCACTTAACTTAGTGAGATGATCAAAACCAACATGTCCAAGTCTACGATGCCAAAACATCACATCTTTATCAAACTTAGCAACCGAACATGTTATCATAGGTGAAACAGGATTTTCAAAATCAGCTTTAAACACTCTTCCATAGCGAGAAATATTCAACATAGAATCACCACAAGAATCAAAAACTTTACTTCCAGTTTTCTTAAAGTGAACCTCAAAATTTTCATCAACAATTTGTGAAACCGAAAGCAAATTGTATTTTTAAGGCCTCAACCAAAGCTACATTCTTCAATTCAAATTTTTCATTTACCTTAACCAAACCTGTAGCGAGAACGGCACTTGTAGAAGCATTACCAAAGATAATCAATTCAGTCTTGGATGCCTTCTTGAAGGAGGAGAACCAATTTTTATCACCGGTCATGTGCCGCGAACAACCGAAATCCATGATCCACACGTTCTCCTTCCTTGCCACCAAAGCCTACACACAAGCAGAAGTCGAAGCCTCAGTACTGGGGTTAGATGATAATAAAAATTTAGGAATCCAGTACTGAGACACACGACCAGAAGATCCAATAGGCATATATCCACGTGCAAAATCAATTTGAGAATTTTCAGAAAAATTCCTCCGAGGCCGGTCTGACCGAGGTACAGTGGCCGGTCTGACCGGGGGCCGGTCTGACCGCCTCTGTACCACCGGTCTGACCGGTGTCCGGTCTGACCGAGGCTCTGCAGCCAGTCTGACCGGTCGCCGGTCTAACTGCGGGACCCACTGCGGTCTGACCGGTTTCCTCGAGGGAAACCAGATTTTTGCCACTTTGATTTTGCAATAACAATCTCTCTCCCCTTTTTCTGTTTATGAGCTAATCTGAAACAAAAACCAACAATATGTCTATCTTTGCAAAAAAGAACAAGTATATTTTTCACGATGATTAGACACATTAGTAGAATTAGAAGACTTAGCAACATAAGCAGTTACAGGAGGTTTTGCATGCACAACATTGGATTTTGAAGAAGATGCACTCATGGTAGACATAATACCAGCAGATTTAAACACAGTTTTATTAGTATCAGGTTTAACCAAAATCTCACCACCTCTAGCACCAGCACCTAACACAATAGGAGGATGTCTAGAATTATGAGCATAAGGATTAAAACCTAAACCACGATTATTTGTGCTAACCTTAGATTGATCTAAAATAATGTTGAGGTTCTTTTTACCATCAGAAAATCTTAGCAAAGAATTTTTCAAATAAGAAACCTCTTTTTTCAAATTAGCACAATTTTCACAATCTACCATAACACCTTTGCTTTTACGACATTTAGGGCAAGAAAGCACTTCATTGTTTTTCACAACATCTTCCATGAACTCAACACGACCTAAAGCATCTTTCAATTTCAACTTATTCAAATTACATGTTGAGCAATCCAAAACATCATGAGGTTGTTTTAACTTCTTAGCAGAAATCATGTTAAACATCAAACTAGAATGAAAAGCAATTTGATATTCCTACAACAACTTTTTAGTTAAAAATAACTCATCCAAAGTGCGTGTGTGCAAGGCAAAACTACAAGCAAGAGAAGATTTATTTTTCAAATCATGTGCAGCATTAACATCTCTAATTTTTGAAATCTCATTCATTAAAACCTCACAATTTGAGCAATCATCATCATTAGGAATAAGAGATTTTAACCTATCAATTTTAGATTTAAGAGATTCAACGATAAATTCCTGTTTTCTATACATCTTCTCACACTTCTTATTTTTTGCACTCAAAATATTAATAGTTTCCTCAAAAGCACTTACCTCATTATCTTCATACTATATATCCGATTCACCACGCGCCATGAAGCAAACACCGGAGATGTTCTTTCCGTTGTCATCATCTCCACTCTCACCATCTACATCACTTAGTGGCTCGAAGGCGGCACAAACTTGTTGAAAAGCCTTCCGGAGATTCTCTAGCTTCCTCCCTTGGGATGAACCCTTCGGCTTGTTGTTATTGGTCTTCTCACCATCTTTGTCTTCTCTTTTGCCTCTCCCAAGCTTAGGACAATGCGAACGGAGATGATTAATTGAACCACATTCAAAGCAACGATTTGGACCACCTCTTTTCCTGTTCCTGGCATTATTCATAGCTCGAGCAATTCTGTTAGCAACCAAAGCCAAATCCTCCTCCTCGATCTGTTCGAGTTGATCATCGGATGTGGCATTAAAAATAGCTAGAAAAGAAGGCTTAGATGAAGAAGCATCAACATCCAAAGAAGAAGAAGAAGAAACCAAAGCACTCGACTTAGAATCAACTTTTCGTGAAAGAACATTCATCTCATGTGTTTTCAATTTTGTGTAAAATGAATCCAAAGTCAAAGTAGACATATCAACCGACTCCTGAATAGATGTAACTTTCATCTCCCAAATAGACATGTCAAGACCATTCAAAAAGTGACGAGAAATCTCAGATTGTGGATAATTAGCATAATAAGAAGAATCAACAGATCTAAGATCACTCAAAATTTTATTAAACCTAGAAAGATAGTCATCCAAAGCTTCTCCAGGTTTCATCTCAAATTTAATATATTCCTTTTTGAAAATATCATGATGAAGTTCTTTAATGTTATTTGTTCCTTGATGAAAGTTACTCAAAGTATTCCAAATTTCATGTGCAGTTCGAAAATGCACAACACGATCATAATTCGAACGAGAAATACCACTCAAAAGAATGTTGCGAGCTTTGCAATTTTGTTCAAAAGCAGTTTTTTCAGCAGCAGTATTAATAGCTTCAGGAATCACATAAGGATGAGAAACTTTTCTCCAAATATCAAAATCTTCAGCCATAATGTAAGATTGCATCCCACTACACTAATGAGAAAAATCCGTTCCATCGAAAACATGAGGCTTAGTTGAAAACCTAACAGGAGTAGCCATGGCAAAAACACTAGATCGATAAAAATCCAAAGAAGAAAACAAGGCTCTGATACCACTTGTAGGATCGAATCACAATAACTAAGCCAACCAGAGGGGGGTGAATGGTTGGTATACTCAAAAACCAAAAACTTTTAGCGGAAATAAAAGTTACCCTCGAAATCGATAGAGATCGGTCTGACCGAGATTGATCACGGATATCCAAACAAACAACCCAAAACCGAAACCGACACAGAATCGGTCGGTCAGACCGCAGGCTGGGCCGGTCTGACCGCGCGATACACGCCGATCTGACCGGCTACCAGAGCCCGGTCTGACCGGTCACATGAAATAACAGAACCTGCGAGTCACCTGTAAATCCAATCATCTCCAAAACCACTTCGTGAATAAATTCCAAATATCAAAACCAATAATCTCAAATGTCAATTGTTCATCACAAAATAATAATCAAAAACACCTTTGATTTTACAGGTCCAGGAGCGCGTCCTGGTGGACGCCGAGCTTGCCGAGGTAGTCGAGGATGGGGACCATGTTCTTGCGGGCGCTGCAGCCCAGGGCGAGCGGGTACGCGGCGAGGTCTTCGTTGGAGAGGCCGAGGGACTGCAGGAACTCGACGCGCTCGCGCATGACGTCGACGATGGCGGGGAGCTCGAGGCCGGCGAGCTCGCCCGGGTCGACGCCGAGAGAGGCGAGGAACGCGTCGACGTCGGCGCGGCGGGCCAAGATGGCCAAGCCTTCCATGCCATTGATGTCTTCTACCTACGACCTCTCCCAGGAGGGAGAAGCAGGACACACCGTCGATACGGCGCTGTCATCCTCGATCTCCCCTTCCTCTGCCGCCTCTCTCCCGGACCGCCTCGACGGCAGCCATCGGTGACCCCGCCGCCGCCGCATCGGCCCTCGGCCCTCGGCGCGTTGCAGTTCATGATGGCGGTGGAGGAGATCGCGCACGGGCGGGCGACGCCGGCACTGGCGCCGGCGTGGGGCCGCGACGCGATCCCGTGCCCGCCGTCCGCCGCCGTCGTCCCGCTCCCCGCCCCGACGGAGCTCCGCCTCCAGTACCTCACCATGGACATCTCGCCACAGCCGCCGCCGCCTTGCTCCCCTGCTCCCGCGTCGTCTCCTCCGCCACATCGCCGGCCACCGGACCTCCTCTCCCACCTCGCACCGTCGGTCTCCACCCTACCCGCTGGCGTCAATGGCGTTGTTCTGCCGCGGCGTCCTCCTGAGGCGCACGACGCACTGGGCGTCGTGGCGGTAGCTCAGCCTGACCAGGCTCCCCACCATCCGGTACCGAGACTGCGCCCTCACCGTGACGGCGAGCGGCAGCCCGCCGCTGGACTCGAGCAGGTCCTGCATGCGGCGCCCCGCCGCGTACATCGGCTTCCCCTCCGCCGCCACGAACAGCCTCACCGTCCTCTTGCCTCACGCCCTGGCGTCGTAGTAGGAGGACGACCCCTCCTCCTCCACCCCCTGCAAGGTGGCGAAGGTGAAGCGGCCGAACGACCGTCGGCCGGCGGCGCAGAGTGAGAGAGAGAAAGGGAAGGGAGAGAAGAGGGAAAGAAAGAGAGTTTGACTGGACACATTGACATGTGGGGCCCACGTGGGTTCCACGCTGACTCAGCAGATACGTAGGACAAAACCGGGATCAAAACCGCTGAGGGACCTATTGTGACCGGTTTTGTATAGTTAAGGGACCCCGTATATTGGTTTTGTGGTTCGAGGACGCTTTTGTATCCCGATGACAAGTTGAGGGACCTTTGGTGTACTTTTCCTCTTTGAAAAGGGGGATAATTTGGGCCTGAAAGCTTATGCGCTTGTAGCCCGTACTTGCGCTTGTTCACCCCATTGAGAAGCGAAGAGAAGAGAGAGATGATCACGCCCGCGTGACGCCACGCGAGTGCACTTTCCTGCGCTTTTTTCCTTCCCCCTACCGGTTATCACCCAAGCTGCGCGCCATTTTATTCCACCGCGTCGGCGGAAGGAGTGCACTACAGCGAAACCGCCGGTACAGAGCTCCCTCCAAACCCTCGAGGCGCTCTCCGCGGCGCGCGCGCTCTCTGTCACCAGACCGGAGGAATGGCACCGCCGCCGCACCATCACAAGAAGCGTCGGACGACGGAGGACTACTAGGGTTGTGTTTAGTTTCTAAAATTGGGAGAAGTTTGGGAAAAGTTTGTAGTTTGGAAAAAAAAAGTTGGGAGTTTATATGTGTAGAAAAGTTTTGGATGTGATGTGATGTGATGGAAAGTTGAAAGTTGAAAGTTTGAGGGAAGTTTGGTGTGAAATAAACAGGGCCTAGATGTTATTGATGACAACTACTCAACGAGGATCCTAAAAATTACATGGACATGATACATATCTGCAGAGTGGTGAATGGTTACTAATTTTTAAAACGGGTCTGAGCGCGCGGAGATACTTTATCATATCCACATATTTCTTCCTCGATTTCTATGCCTCTGCTGTTTCTTCGCATTTTAACCTCCATTACCTGAAGCATTCTCGCTTTCGATAAGATCAGCCGAATGATCTTAAGACATAGTAGGCTGTTCTGCGAAGTGACATAAGACATTTGGAAAAAAAGAAGGCTGGGGCATAAATTTCCATATAGCCCCACTGCTAAAGGGTATGGAGATTGTGCATATGAGTCATCAGTAAAGTCCTACAAAGATGAAAAATGCTATTCAGAAAAAGGCAGGACATAACCCTGACAATAATCGAAAGGAGGAATAAAAATATATACATGATTTTCTCTCCGGTTCCATAATTTCAAATTTGTAACGTCACGAATAAGATTAAATTAATAACTTCTAAAATATCTAGTTTGAACCACTAGACACAATATATATACAAGTTCTAAAAAGTATTAATAAGATTAAATATTATTTTTTATACATTCACAATAGAAAATTATAGTCAAAGATATGTATATCTTTGAAGACCATGACGTTGTTCAAAGCATTAAGAGTTATATAATCGGAGGAAGTATATATAAATTAAGTAGGAATTTTCCAAAACTACATTAAAAAAAGAAGAATATGGAAATTACCTGAATCACAAGTTGAGTCAGGTTTGGAGCGGTCCTTAGGAAGTTAAGCGTAGACAGAATCGGTGGAGCATGGTTGAAGTCGAGATGAACTTTCAGTCTCTTCAAATTTTCGTAGGAAGATGGTAGTCCCTTCAATAATTCAGTCTGAAACATGACATAGAGTAATATCAACAAAGTATACTATATCCGTAAGTTCTTAGAGCCTCACCGGTTGGCCAATAAGCCAAAATTTAAATTTTTGAACTTGAAAAATTGATTTTCAAGTTGATTGTAAAATATTTTCAACATAATTTCTTTTTAGCATTGGCTTTTAAGTCGCTACGAACAAATATATAAAAGTTTTAGCTATAAATTAATATTTATCCGTCATAATATGGGTAACCGATAAGGCACTTAAATGTAAACTAATGAAAATATAATATTTTTCAGTACAAAATTGATATAGTACGAAAGTATTGTCAAATATAAACTTAGTGATAATTATATGCATGATAGTAAAACATATACTATATTTTTAGTTCTTTAGTTGTTAGTCAAAATTTTACAAAGGAATCCCCTTCTGTTTTCAAATGGAGGAAGTAGATACGGGTGAAATTTGAAGTGAAACAAAATGGGGAGAATTCTGAGCCCTCGAGAAGATGTGTTTCTTGTGTAATTTTTTCTCTCAAAATCAATGCAAATGGTTGTAAAAAAAAAAGTATTTAAAAAATTGGTAATATAGAGTATAGCAAGATCTATAACTCAAAAAAATCATGTCCAAATTCGATCTGCACATTGATAAACGAAAAGGACAAATTCTATTCACGTCTGAGTTTATCTTTTGTTTAATTTCTCAATGTGTTTTATTATTTAAATGGTATGAATGCTATCAATTTTTTTTCTGAGATTCTTTTAACGATGATTTAGATAGCGTTCGAACAAAAATACATACCGGCGATAACGGCAAGGCATAAACGTAATAGTCGAGCGTCTCAAGCGAGGTAGCCATGGCGGACAGAAGGTTTGGGGCGCTTGGATAGGAGGCCTGCGCGAAGTCTGCCTGCAACACGCGCGGCAAGCGCGCGACCACGAACTCGACGTTCCCCATCCCGTCGATCCGAAGGAACCGGAGGCTGGACGACACCATCCTCACCTTGCGGCGCCCGTCGCCGCCGCCGCCGCCGCCATGTTCACGGCAGTCCACGTCCACGGCGATGCAGCACATCCTGAGCTCCTCCAGCCTCGGGGACATAGCGACGAGCGCCTCCAGGTCGCGGGCATTGCGGAACGCGGTGCCGGTGAGGGAGAGCGTCGCGAGGGTCGGGAACCCCGCGAAGTGCTCCGGCGCGGCCGGCAGGGCGAAAGCGCCCGAGGGAGAGGCGCCTGAGCGCGCGGCAGGCGAAGATGGAGCGGTGCATGGGGTGCGGCGGCGGCCGGTACATGGCGCGCACGGTGAGGTCCAGCGACTGGATCCCCTTCTCGGAGAGGGACGCCATCCAGGCGGGCACGCCGGGGAGGAGCTCGTCGGTGACCCTCAGGTGGACGCGCTGCACGGGGCCCGGGTGCTGGTGCAGCAGGATGGCGTCGATCGCCGCCTTGTCGCACGCCACCGGCAACGACGCCGGCGGCGGCGGCGGTGACGAGACGAAGTCGAGCTCGCCGAGGTGGCGCCAGGACCGGCCCCAGCTGCTGGAGAGGACGCTGGCGCGGGCGGCGTCGCGGAGCGGCAGCCGCGCGAGTATGGCGTCTTGAAGCTCCCATGGGAGCTCGGGGATGCCCCTTCTGCTCGCCATTGGCGGCCTTCAAGCAAAGCTCGACAAAAACCCTCCTCCCTTTGGTCCTCACAGCCTCGATCGCGAGTTTTGGAGTATTATGATTTAATTTTAAAGGGCCCTAATTAAACAGTGTCCTATTGCGAATAATCAATTGCCGAATACGTTCTGGACATGGATATTGATGCCTCAGCTGTCAACAGAAAATTGAACAGAAACCCTTCAATAATCAATATCCCTCTGCAAGTAGTAGGAAACACGAAAATCAAACTAAAAATTAGAATTTCTGATAAATTTCAACTAAAATATTTGACGTGGTGATTTTGGAAAGCGGGATATTTTGGGCCGGAAAACTTATGGGCTTGTGGTGTGGCCCGTAGTTGCGTTTGTTCACGTGATCGCGCCGGCGCAACGCGAGTGCTCTTTTCCCGCGCTTTTTTTTCCTTCCCCACCCAGCTGCGCGCCATTTTGTTCCACCGCTTTGGCGGAAAGAGTGCACTGCCTCGAAACCACCAGAGGAATGGAGCCGCCGCCGCCGCCGCACCGTCACAAGAAGTGCCGGACGGCGGAGGCTGCTGTTCCGGGGGGGAGGAGGAGGAGGCGAAGGACGCGCTGATGTCCCTGCCGCCGGACGTCCTCGACGGCGTCCTCACCCGCCTCGGCCTCTGCGATGCCGTCCACACCTCCGCACTCTCCCGCGCCTGGCGCCGGCGGTGGGAGTCCCTCCCGTCCCTCGACATCTGTAGGATCGAATCACAATAACTAAGCCAACCAGAGAGGGTGAATGGTTGGTATACCCAAAAACCAAAAACTTTTAGCGGGAATAAAAGTTACCCTCGGAATCGACGGAAGTCGGTCTGACCGAGATTGATCTGGCGGTTTGACCGGGTGGATGCCGCCGGTCTGACCGGTGTTGAATCTCCGATCTGACCGCCGAGATCAGCTGTCGCCGCCGCCGGTCTGACCGTCGTGCTCCCGCCGGTCTGACCGCCGGTGTGTCGCCGGTTAGACCGCCGATACCCGGTGAAACACAAATCGAAGAACTCTTAAAGTAGATAACGACTTTATTGATTCTCTCTGTGTTTACAAAGTGCACCAACAGCACTCCTTACAATAATTTCGACTAAACTCGAAACTCTAACTCAAAACTCCACTCAATTGCTCTCAAAAGCGATACCGGGAAGCCTCACGCTCCCCCTCTATGTAGCGCCCGTTCCGTCGTGGCGCCTAGCGGGAAAATCTATCTCTTAAAAACCATAAGTGCGAAAATTGTTTCCTCGCTTGCAGTCAGTCCCCGTGCCATCTCAGATCTCAAATCCCCGATCTATCGTCGAGTTCAATCCCGAATCCAAATCCATCCCAAATCGGTCCCTTCGCAAAAGTCTATTTTGCCTCCCCCGGGGTCGATGGGCCGAATCTCTCTCGGCCCATCTCCTCCTCCCCCCCGGCGCTCTCTCTCTCTCTCTCTCTCTCCCTCGCGCTCTCCCCCCTCCGCTCTGCCCGCGCGCGTGCACGTGAGCCGCTCGCGCCGAGCGCCCTCCCTTCCCCTCGCTCTCCTTCTCCCCGCCTCCATCCCTGGCGAGCCCCCCCCCCCCCCCGCGCGGCGCTGTTCGCGCGCGCGCCCGCGTGGTTGCCGCCCGTGCCGCGCCTGCGCCGCCCGCATCGCCCGGCCCCGCTGCCCTGCCGCGCCTGCAGCCGCGCAGTCGCCCGGCCCCGCTGCCCTGCCGCGCCTGCAGCCGCGCAGCCGCCCGGCCCCGCTGCCCCGCCGCGCCTCCTTCGCGACCCGCGCGCGCGCCGTGGTGGCCGACCGCCTGGCCGCCGCCGCCGTCACCCTCTGCCGTGCCTGCCCGCACCTGTCGCCCGTGTCGTCGCGCCGCTCCAAACCGCCCCGCCGTCATCGCCGTCGTCATCGCCCGGCCCCGCCACTCCGCGCGCGAGTAGCCAAGGGACGGAGACAGAGCTCCCCCTCCCTCTGCCGCGTCGCCCCCGCTCCCTCCTCCTTTTCCCAAAGCGGCAAGGGGCAAGCCCTCCTTTCTCTCCCTCTTTTCCTTTTCCCTCCCCGCCGGCGTCATCCGCCTCTGTCACCATTTTGGCCGCGAGTGCTGAGCTCCAGCTCGCGCCTTGACCACCCAAAGTCGGTTTCCTAACCGACATAGCCACCCTTTAAAGCCCGAGGCGCCCCTTCCATCCTTCCCTTCCCCGTTTCGCTCGCCGCCGCCGCGCCATTGCCGCCCCACTGTCTCGCTTCCGCCGTTCACCGCCGAGCACCGGGAGAGCCGGTGCGTTCGAGGACGCGGAAGGGGACTCCGGGCGCTCGTCTTCCTCCTCTTCCCCGGCCCGAGGCCGGAGAGATCACTCCCGCGCCGTCGGCCTCTCGTCACTGCGCCCGCCCGCACGGTAGTGCCTCCCTCCGTTCTTCCTCCCCGTTCCATCTCCTCCCCTTAGACTCGAGTAGTAGCACGAGTAGCCTCCCCGTAGCTGGCCGGCGCCGCCCCGACCGTTGCAGCCGCTCACTGAGTGCTCGCCGCCGTCGCCGCCCGTGCTCCGTAGCGCCCGCTCGTCGCCGGCCTCGCTCGGCGTAGCTCCGCCCAATCCGACGCTAGCATCGGGTTCCCGTAGCCGCGTAGATGCTCTCGCCGCCGGGAATCGACCCCTCGTGACCTCGTCGCCGTTTCCCCCTTCCCTCGCCGTCGGTTGCCGCCGCCGCAATCCGCCGCCGTCGAGCTCCCTCCGGCGAATCCGAGCCGTTGGCCCGACTCCCCTCGTCCCGCGCGACTCCCCAGTGTGCTCGCTTTCGCCCGTATCGCCGTAGTTCGCTCCGCCGCTCGCCGCAGTCGTCCGCCGTCCGTTCCGGCCGGTGTTGCCGTCTACCTCCCGCCAGCCCGCGTGGCAGCCACGTAGGCGCCACGTCGGCGCCAGCTCAGCCAAGACCGGGTCGAGCCGACCCCGGTCAGCCGCTCCCTCCGGCCCCGCTCGCGGGCGCGGTCCACCGCGAGCCGTGAGGCTGCGCGTGGGCCCGCCGCATCCGCGTCCACCGCGAACCGCGCGCGTGCACCGCGTCCCTCCCCCGCCCGCGCGCGTACGCCGCGTGCTCGCTCCGCACGGTGAACCGTGTCACCGACAAGCGGGTCCCACCCGGGACCACGCGTGGTGAGCCCGGTCCACCGGTGCCCTCTCTCCTCCCCTCCCGCGCGCGCGCGCCTTGGGCCGGCCGGCCCATTTAGCTCGGCCGGACCGCCCCATTTCTCTCGGGCCGCGCCCTAGCCGCCCGAGGAAAGTCTAATTTCCCTCCCTCCTTCCTTTCTTTTCTTTTCTTTTTCAAAAAGGATTTAATTTTTTTTCCTTTAGACCAAAAATCCAATAATCTTAGAAATTCCATATCTCCCCAACCGTAAATCCGTTTGACTCCGTTCAACTTCCAAAATTCCTCAAATCTCGAGATCTATTTAATGGCACGATTAGAGGTCGTTAATAGGGCTTTATTTTTTCGCCGTTTGTTAAGTTGTCCCGTTTCGCGTGTAGTTTCGGAGCCCGAAGACCCGCAGTGCGAGGATATCGAGGATCAAGCTCAAGATCTCGAGCAAGGCAAGTCACCTTTGATCATCTTGCACCTATAATTTAAAACTAAGTATTTCTTTTCCGCAAATATTGCATAAATAGGATCTACACAAGTAATTCGGTCGCGGCTTGCGAGATAGCCTGCCGGCCCCCAATCCTAATTGATGCAATTACCCTCCTTGAATTATTGAACACTTAAACTTCCCTTGTCAACTGTTGTGCTTCGGTGCACGGGCCTTCGGGCTCGCACATCGGAACACCACCCTACAAATTTAAAATATCCAACGATGGGTAAAACTTGGGTTTTACAAAAGACTTGGAAAACCCGACACCTGGGTCGGTGCTTGCGAACAAAATGAATTTCCAAAATCGCGGACCGGGGAACGTACCGGGAGTACGGTTTCCCGCTCTTGCACTTAAGGACCGTTTCCTTGGAATTTCATCCGAACATAAGACAAGTGCGACCACATGGGTGAAATGGGACACCCCTGGCTGAGTAATTAGCTAATCGGGGGAGCCATGATGCCAAGAGACATGTGGATTCAACGGGGTGGTGTCGGGGAGAACCCCCGGGTTTCCTGGCACAGTATGGTCTGGGACCTAATCTGGTGTTGGTCTGGGACCCCTCTCGTTGGCATATGGTGAACCTGTGTCGGCTTTCGAAATGCCTTGTCATGAAAGCCTTAAGGTCTCTAGACGTGGCCGTTCTGCACGGGCTGGATGATCCGGGTTAGTAATGTCGTGTGGGTAAAGTGTACCCCCTCTGCAGAGGTTATTAAACTGTTCGAACAGCCGTGCCCACGATCATGGGCGGATGTGAGGTGATTCCTAGCATAGTTTTGTTTGACTACTATTTGTGAAATTGCCGTTGTGGAATGGAGATCGATGTTTGGAAAAAAAAAATCTGCAGCTGATGGGATCAGCTAGGCCCGGGTGGCCGTTTGAAAGTTGTAGGCCCGGGTGGCCGTTTGAAAGCTGTTGGCTGGGTGCCAATCTTGGTCTATTTTAAAGATTGATACATTGCACATACTCCGACCGGATGAGACGCACTGTCTCTTCCGTGTCGTTTGAGAAGCACTCACTTAGTTGTTTCAAAAAGGAGTTTAACTAAAATCGATTGTGAAAACGAGCAGCCTTTCCTTGTAGCCTGCATTAAACACTTAATTCCCATGGCTTGCTGAGTACTCCCGTACTCACCCTTGCTCCATATATATATAATTCCCCCCCTAGTTGCTGAAGAAGATGAAGCAGATCCCGCTGACGAGGAGTTCTTCCAGGAGCAAGTCGGCTACGACGAGTTTTAGGGTTTCGGCCTAGTTCCCAAGTCGCGCCTGTGATGATTGATCCAAGTCTTGGCTTCCGTTTTCCCTTTTGTAATGCAGTTGTGAGCTCGGGATCTGTCCGCAGCCCAACGTGACTGTACTTCTACTCTATAATAAAGAGACCTCTGTTGCTGTGATATTCTGTCTTCCTGTGATACCAGCACTGTTTCCTGGGACTGGTATCGATCAACAGGTTAATTTGGAGCGTCATGGGCTAGTTCCGGTCGGGACTAGTTCGGGGCGTGACACTCTATTTATACCCGAGGTAGGCAGCCTAAAGCCACGAACCAAACTCATACTAAGAGTCCTAAACACCTTAGGAAACCCTCTAGTACAAGAAACAAACTTTACATAACCAATCATACCAAATTTGGACTCCTTCCAAATTCGATTCCGCATCCCATACGCACACAATAACTCCATCGTATGCCATATGGAATCTCCATCAACCACGTACATCAACTCTAGCCTAAGTATCCCGCATGATCTCTGACCACCACGGACGTCGTCTTATCCCCAAGCCGAATCCCGGTCCATCACCGTAAATACTCTCCCGAGACATCGAGTCACCTATATATGAAATAAACAAAGAAACCATATTCCGAGACCAAGCTATCACCAACTTGACTCATTAGTAGCAAACAACAGTATTACATACGTATAGTACCCATCTAGAAGCCATAATCATGAAATAATCACGGATATCCAAACAAACAACCCGAAACCGAAACCGACACAGCGTCGGCCGGTCAGACCGCGGGCTGGCCGGTCCGACCGCTCGATCACCGCCGGTCTGACCGGCATACACAGCCCGGTCTGACCGGTCACATAAAATGATAGAACCTGCGATTCACCTGTAAATCCAATCATCTCCAAAACCACTTCGTGAATAAATTCCAAATAACAAAACCAATAATCTCCAATGCCCAATTGTTCATCATAGAATAATATTCAAAAACACATTTCATTTTACAACATCTCCTTCCCGCACCAGGAGGGCGCGGCGCTGGCCGCCGTCGACGGCGTCCTCCTCCGCTGCCCCGGCCGCGTCCGGAGCTTCTGCGCCTACGTCGACAAGCTCACCGCCCGCCGCGCCCATGACTGGATCCTCGTCCTCGCGCGCCGCGGCGTCGAGTCCCTCGACCTCGCGTCGCCGATTCACAACCACCTCGCCGTCCACTCTTCCGTCTTCTCCTGCGACCGCCTCGCCTACCTCAGCCTCTTCGCCTGCGACATCCCGCCGCTCCCGCCGGGTTTCGCCGGATTCCCCAACCTGAGGAGCCTAACCCTCGGCCACGTGTGGTTGCGAGCGGGCGGGGAGTACCAACTGGAGGAGATCATCGAGAAATCCCCATTGCTTGAGATGCTAGTGTTATCTGGAATCTTCATCGATGGAGACGATATCATAAATTGGGTGATTCGAGCGCCAAATATCCAGCATCTAACGATTTGTTCGCCGAACGATTATGGATGGAACCTTTTGGATTTGCCATGCCTGCGTTCTGCCGTCATCGATTTGTGGGATTATCTTGGTGGCCGTGATTTTGCCGAGTTTCTCGGCAAGCTTCTTCATGTTAGGAAGCTTCACCTCTTTGTGTCCTATCAACCGGTACATTCTGATGTCTTCAAATGCTTCTTGTTTTTCTCTTGCCAATTGATAATTAGTTTCCTCTAAAAAAAATAGGTTGATCATTTTACTTGAAAATGGTTGATGTTTAGGTTGAATCAAAATACTTCCTCGCTGATTAAACTGCATAGTTGAATATGTGAAATTATATGATTTATGGACAACAATTATATGATCATGACTGTTGTTGGTTGCATAACCTCATGTGGATAGGATCATGTTTGCTGGGTGACATAAACATAGCAAACTTTCTGTGCTGTCTCCTAATCTGTAAATATTACTGTCATACAAAGAATTGTAGATATTACTGTCATACAAGGGAGTATGTGATTGTGCACATATTCTTATGGTGAATATATATTGGCATCCGTATGCATTCAGTAACTCATTTGTCTTACAACTTGGTAGTCCGATGGCCTTTTATCCTTTCTGATTTGCTACATTAGACTCCTTACTTTTGCTCTAGAAAAAAGGTTTATCCCCTTGTTGGATATGTGGGCTGTGGGCCTGTGGCTCAAAACTGTATTAAAATTCATGTACAATATAAGTGTTCTCCTTGACAAATTAACAATGTGGAACATTTCCTTCAATAAAGGGATAGGTGTTTTTGCCTTTTTGGTCTTGTTTGGACAGAAGGAAAAAAAAAACATAATATGTCCTTTGATTATTTCTATCCATTCAGTTTCAACTTTTAAGTTCTGATGGAGTACCTGTTTTCTTCATATCTTTCAGTCAAATGGAGCTAAGATACTAGAGACACTTCCATGCACCTTTGACAGCTTGAAGAGCTTGAAGTTATACATGGACTTCTGTGAACTGCCCCCGATTTTAACAATTTTTTGCTTACTAAGGAATGCTCCGAATCTCGAAAAACTCAAAATAATGGTAAGGTTGAATGTTGCCTCGCAAGTTGAATATATGTGCACTGTTTGAAGGTCATCTCTCTCTCCTTACAATTTTTTATTTCTGTTTGTGAAGATCACTGATAACGAGCAGAAAGTTGAGGCAAATGGAGTGTTCCAAAATGCAGAGTGGACTGGTGGCATGTGCGCCAACCTTCAAATTGTACAGATAACGAGAATTAGTTGGCTTCCAAATGAAATGTCTTTTATAGAGCTGATTCTCTCTAAAGCAAGTCTTCTTCGCACAATATCTGTTACTCACGGTGAGAAATGCCTAATGTCTAATGAGGATGCGCTCAGTGAGTTAATAAAATACAGAAGAGCTTCACCCCAAGCTCAGATCCTGTTTAAAGGTAAATGTAGTTAATATTATTTAGGAAATTTCCATCTTATACATTTGATTTGAAATGATATTCTATTACATCCTTTTTGGGGGTTTTAAAAGTTGCTGTTGCATTTTGTGTTATATTTTACTTTTGAGTTTGGACAATAGTATGGCTCCAGACTGGAGTTATGCTGCCCTCTTAATATAATCGATACCAGGTCCCTCCCTGGTATCCAGTGTTTCATACTCAATACTACATAGTCAGACAGTGATAGCCTGCATTGCAAACTACTTCCTTTTTACAAAATGGTCAATTGAAATTTGAATTTTTACTTTCCATAATGTAGTTTCAGATATCTATGCAGCATATTGAGGCAGAACTTAATAATTGTCCAAAACCTCAAACTACTTTTTTTTAACGAATCGGCACGAGTGTCCCCATTTGATTGAATATAATGTCAAACTTCTCTGTGTGTTGATCGGTTAGTTTTCGTGGGATTACCCGGAGCCTGATAATTGTGATGGGCATGGTGCCATGGTGAGAATACAGAGCCTGAACATGGGTATTGAAAACAGAACTATTTTCATAAGTATAATGTCAAATTGGTGTATATAACTTGTTTCCTCTTGTAGTTTGACAGTGAAAGTAATAGGCACTGAGGTCCACGTCAATTTTTCATGTGACTCGACATAGGAAATCTTAGATTATTCTTCACTAGAATCAGAAAGTAGTTGTTGGAATCCAATGTTAACACACTTCAACAGGATCATATGATATTTTCCTCGCTCCTTCGGACTATGCATGCTTCTGCTACAATTTTTAAGTAGTAACTAACTTCTGCTGAATGTCGTTCAGTGTGCAGAAATGTGCTTTTGGTCACATATTTGTTACCTTTGGTTATATATCTGTTGTGGTGAGCTGCATAAACAGGTATATTGACTATTTTCCTTATTATGCAGGCAAAGCAGACGGTTATTAGGTTAGCTGGCACATTTTATGAAATGCTGAAGAAATATAAAGTTGGATCACTTGAACATGACAGTACCATCGTTTGTCTGAAGCAGTCTTTTGGGTTAGCAGGAAATGTCGCCTCGAAGGAATATATTTTGTTTGTAATGTTACAAATATCTCAGAAACCCGCATGCTTATAGTAGTTTTAGGTCATTCGATGATACAGTGTACTACGAAATTCTACTTGTATCTACTTATGTTATAAAGAGGTACAGGTTATGTGCATTTTTCCCCATTTTTATTGGAAACAATCTGTGGATTGAAAAATGCAGAGAATGCCATTGCATAGGTAGATGATTTGTGTCAAGGCAAAGAGACGCATGGCGCTACCCGTAAAAACAAAAGATGTCACGCAAAAAAGTGCAGTAAATCAATGGAATAAGTTATGCCTTTAAAGGAAAAAATGCTGGGGCAGGAGCAGCAGGGGTTCCAGACTGACTCTGAGCCTCAGGCAAAATCTCTTTCGTTTAATTCTATATATCCAGATAAAATACAAGTGGCAAAATTCAGTTGTATCGAGTCTACACAAAATACAGCTTAGCAGCAGCAAGATTTGGAAGCACATGTGCACCGAAAAAACCTATGATATGGTAAATTGGCAATACAAAGCCGTAAGTGTAATCTCCTCTGCGGTATTTACCTTCCGCATACTGATTGCAGTTGCTCTGATATTCCAGCCTTCTCAGATGACATGCTCTGGCTGCTGGAAATTGATTAGCAGCTGCCAGACTTCTCACATGGTTTTCGTATTTGCAATATCTGATGATCTTCACGCAGCAAACTTTTGTGGGATGAACCTGAAAATTGTTGTCTCGTCTCTGAACTCTGATCAGCACAAATTCACTGATCAAGTGATCATGACTAAATAATTGTGCATATTGCTGCTGACCCACTGTCAAGGAGCAGAGGGGCACTATATATCCTGAATTCATGACCTGTGGCGTAGCTGGTTAAAGAATCGTCAAATATATACATATTCACTCGTCATTAAGCTTCTCACATATACAGCCCGGCAACGGATTTGCAAAGAAAGACTCTTCTAGCTTGGGGAATTCCCCAGGCTCCCTGAGATATGGAGCCCCTATTCGCTCTCCATCTCTATGTATACGTTTCACTTCTGAGCTGAAGTCATCCCAAGACATCCTTCCTTCATCATATTCATCTATCAGGTTCACGAAACTCATCCTGCAATACAAAGAATAAGACATTACAAAAAAAGGAAACACATGCCAAAGACAGCAACTTGGCATTCAATGTAGTCTTGTGTGCAACAAATATAACCACAGAGCATTTCCAAGGAGGAAAGGATGTAACCTATCCGGGTTGATCGTCTTCCTGAAGTTCTCGAAACGCCTATGACCTTGTACAGCTTTGGCCATATTACCATCATACGTGTAAAGAAAGACATCACTCTCGAGAGCTACAATGTAGTCAAGACCAGCAAGCATATTTTGGTGATTTCTGAAGGGCTCAAGTTCCTCTTTTGTTGCAAGGGTAGAATGAGAATATATATTGGGAAAATCATCCATCAGCGCCTGCATGCTTCCATTGCCAAAAGCTTCACCTGCAACCAAGTAGATTCTGGTGCTTCGTGTGAAACCCAATCCTTTGAGTAAAAGCGAAGTTTCCCTGGGAGTCAAAGGACAACCACCCATACTTCTTCTCTCAGTTCCATTTATTTCTTTCTCTTTCCAGTGACTAACCTCATAACGCATTTTACGCAATTCTTCTTCTTCTTCTGATGTCAAGCTATGGCTGCAACCAGTAAAAGCTAGCATATCCTTCTCAAACCTGCAAAATTTCACCAAAATTACACCCTGCTTCAGTGAGTCTTATTTCAAAGGGCACCGTGATAGTTTCATCTACACAAGCATCTACATTATAAAACAACATGCATAATCTATCAATACAACAAGTTAGCCATATCTAGTTCACATATGCTCAATAGTTTAGAGATAAACAGTTCTTGCTCGGGTTCGAAATAATAGAAGCTGCAGCTACAAGGAAAACCTTCAAAATTAAGAAAATCAGGGTTGCCCTTACTTAACTTAGATTACTATGCACAAAAGAACGAAACTAATGAGTGCAGAGAGAAGCATCCTACAACAATGTTAGGAGCACCGAACTTGCCTTAGATGGAGAGCAAGATATGGGCTTCCATCCTGGTGCATCCGTGAAACCAAGGTAGCACCAAGATCTTCAATTGTTTGGGAATACTTCAAAGATCTATAGTTAACTCGGCATCTTAATTTCTGAATATAACTAGGAAGGCCATTGTTGGCAAGGCGAGAATCTGTATGCGTAAAGTAAATGACTTTGTGTTTGTTCAAAAGAGGGAGAATTTCATCTCTATAATAATTCACCTGCACAAGATAAAACACTAGTTAGTGTTTCCGACTATCCATCATATATTAATGTAAATTATAGATAAAAACCTAGTTTCAACCTTTGACCAAGATATTGGAGCTTTAGCCAAAGGCTCAATATGCTTGTATGCTGGGGGCAGCATTTCAACAATATCAATGTCTTCTTTGAGTGACTCAATGAAGTGTCTCCAATTGAAAAGGTCCTTAAATTCACTACAGAAATGAGGAAATCAGAATAGGCATTATGGCCACATTGATTGAAAAGTTTAGTTTTCTTTTCTTTCTATCTTTTTTTTTGTTGAGAAAGAGAGGAGATACTTTAGTTTTTAGGAGATTATGGATGAAGAAACTATGTTAAGCACAACCTGTCATCTGCCCAGAAAGATGTATGATCAAGTGAAGGTAGAACCAATGTAGCCTTCAGGATCTTAGCAACAGCAACCATATCGCATATCTGCAACATGAAAAATGTATCAGACCACAGCACACTAATGGTAACCTAAAGTCAAAAGGTAGGATAGGAGTCACACCCCAAATCGCATTTGATTCAAACCTCCATTTGCGTTAATGAGAATGTATCCATTTGTATGTGAATCTTCCTCTACAAATTAAGAACAGAAGACCATACCTTGTTAATAAAGGAGTATAGAAGAGACCAAAAGGTATTAATACAGACCAACTTACTTTTATGAGAGTTCGAAATAATGCATTGTTTGAACTTTGCGCTGCTTGGCTGGGACCAGACATCGGGGGCCTACATGAAGCACCAGCCAAAATAAATGTTATGTTCCACTAATTAATGTGTGAACCAAAAAGGTCTAGGCAGAGATGTATTACTAGCCTCAGGAACACTGTCTTCTGATCCCACTGTCATCAACATCCTGTCACTCTCTTTCCCTCCAACATGTCCAAAGTGGCTATCAAATTGATACCCTCCATCACTGGAGAATGAGATTGAGAGATCCTAGAAACATGGACAGCACAAAACCAAATTACACTGTAAGATCAACAATTTGGGTCAACAAGGTAAGTAGATACAAACTTCATGAAATGTTAGAACAGCAAAATAAGCTTGTAATAGAAAAAATGTTACTAAAAGGATTTACTAAATTATTTCGATACAATGCTATGATTCAGACATTGAGTTATTACTAGAGATAGAGAGGGCACCATGGTAAAAACTAGAAGTGAAATTACTGACTTGAGATAATGAGATCAACGCATCCTACTTGGGAAGATCAAACAATGACAAACGGTTGGCTGGTAAGCTAGCTCAAGGTTGCAGCGCTCTGAATCCCATCTCCATCCCATATGATGTCCCTTATAATTAACCTTGGTAACAAATGGAGTATGAAACCTCTCAAGTTATCTAATTTTTTTATATCAATAAACTCAAGTTGACTGCCGACTACTACAATCAACTATTGAACGTACAAACAAAATATATTTTGTAAGATCCAAAACTTAACTGCATCCAACTGTCAATGGCCAAAAGCACCAAAGAAGCGTTTTCGTAGTAAATTAGTTGGTATAGACATACCAAGCAGGTAAGACACTGTCCTAAAAATTAAAATGCTAAATCTCCTGTAAAATATCCCTATTCAATCAGGTCCATGCAAATCTAAAATGCAGTAACTCCAATCTAACATCTCTTCCACCACAATTTTTTTCCCCAAGTATCACATTCAACTGTCTAAAAACCTGTCAAGATTTCAAACATGTCTGTTTTCAACTCTTGTTGCTTTGTCCAGACTCCAGAACATGAAATTGCTGAGTTACGGTATGGAACAAATAGGATGGCCAAACTGCATGCTTACAAATTGGAATACCAAGGATCAGAAGTTCGCGCGGAAATTACAGTTGAACATTAGCAAGCAAGCATGATTTCATAGTCTTCAAAGACCTTCGAATTAAGTAACAGCAGGATAGTTTGTTCGTTAAGAAATGTACGGCAGAACATTTCAGTGGATCATGCAACTTTCCTCAAACTGCACGTGTTGTTGACTCCGAAGAAGAAAGCTTGCCAAAATAGCAGCTAAAAAGTCTAAAACTGGAAAGGAATTTCTAGCTCCCATACCTGCAAATCAGCGTCCCTGTCGTCGCCGGGGAGGGCGAACCAGCCGCCCGCCCAGATCTTGGCGACGCCGAGGAGCAGGCACACGCCGCAGAACGCGAGGAACAGCAGGTTCCCAATCCTCCTCCTCTCCCGGATCCCCAGCCCGAGCACGACCTCGCCGGCGCCGGACCCCGGCCGCTTGAAGAGGCGGAACCGGAGCTGCTGCTGCTGGCCCTGGTGGTGGTGGTGGTGGTGGAGCGCGCCGCCGCCGCCCGCGGACGCCTCCGACGACGACGACTCGGCGAGGGGGCTCCCGACGCCGTCGCCGCGGGGGGAGCGCGGCGAGCCGATCTGGAGCTCGATCTCGCCGCAGCCGGAGGCGCCGCGCTTGAACGAGTTGGCACGCCGGGTCATCGACCCTCCCCCGGCTATCCGCGGGCTGTGCAACCGCGGGTGGTGATGCTGATGCAAGTGGTCGCCGCCGCCGCCGCCGCCGCCGCCGCCACTCCCGCCGGCACCGGCCGCGGCGCCGCCGTGTACGGGCTGGTGGTAGCCCATGTGTACGTGGTATACGATCAGCTGGCGCAAAGCTTTCCTAGTTAAGGAGGGGGAGGGAGTGTCATGGGGGCAGTTCGCGCGTGGTCTCGGAAGGGAAGGAGGCGAGTACGGCGGCTAGATTAGGGGAGGCGCCATTAATGGAGCTCGCTTTAGTTGGGAAGTGGAGGGGAGGAGAGTGAGAGGTGAGGACAAGGCGGAGGAGGCGCGTAGTGTGGTGTAGTGGGAGGCTGGGAGCCGCCAGACACGGCGAAGGTGATTTACGCCTTTGCAATTTGGACGCGGTTTCCTTTTGTTTTCTACTCCCCGTTTCATGATTTTTGCCGTTTTGGATAACTAGATTTATCTTACAGAGTACTTTAAAAAAATACTTCATCTGCATATTATAAAACTTTCTAACAATAATTACATTTATATATATACTAATAAATCTGTCTATATGTATGAATGTGTGCAGTGTTAGAAAGTATTATAATCTGAACGGAGGTAGTATATATTTATTTAATGTATATATTATAATAGAAAACATAGTTCGAGATATATTTTTAAGACTATCGTTGTTCAAATCATCATCACTTCATCAACCGGAGATAGTACTTATTGATTAAGTGTGAGGGGATATAGAGTATTTATTTCAATCTATTATGTCATGAGATTATTCACGTCATAAATCAGTCCTCACCAAAACGAAAAACTCCTAATTGAGTAGTAGCAATTTTGACACGGATGTTAATATACAATAATTAAAGCATTCTTAGTCAACCAATGGAAAGACTAAAAGGTAATCTTTTAAAATCTCAATCTTTACTAGGCCCGTTATTTTCTTATTAAGATACAAACTTTACCTAGATTTTCATTAGCATGTTTTTCAATCTGCTAAACGCTACATTTTATACGAAAGAGAAGTTACGTTAAAATATCAGATAAATCCATTTTTCATGTTTAAAATAATTAAAACTTAATTAATCATGCGCTATTAGTTTTCTTGTTTTGTACGCCCGTACTTAATTTTCATCTTAAGTGAACTCAAATGGGCCTAAGCAACCCACAAATGCTTATACTCCAATATTTTTTAATATATGATATTGTTGACTTTTGTTAAAATATTTGATCATTCATCTTATTTAAAAATTTTACGTAAATCCTAAAATATAAGTATTGCTTGAAGTTTCATTAGTGATAAATCAAGCCGCAATAAAAGAAAGAAAATACTTAATAATTTTTTTAAATAAGATGAATGGTTAAATATGATGTGAAAAGTCAATGGCATCATATATTAAAAAAACAAATGTAAGTATTTAGTAGTGAAGGGAGTTGTAGACTAGTGCTACTCAGTTCCATATAGTACTGTAATATAAGACGATCAGTTTTGTTCTAAATCAAAATTTTTGAATTTTCATCAAATTTATATAAAAGTGCGCCAACATTTAAAGCAACAAATTAATTTTATTGAAATCCATTGTAAATTATGAGTTTGCAGTGTATTTATCTGGTATCGTAAATGCCAATATCTTTTTTTAAAAAAAATTGGTTAAATTTTGAAAAGTCTAATTTATCTAGGACGAAATCAAATGCCTTAAACGGAGGCAGTCATCACAGGGATGGTTTCGTCTAATGCCTATAGACTGCCGAATCTCGACTCCTAGTGATACGATAGTTTTCGTCAAATTTTATCCAAATTTTACTCGAATTTATTGTTTGGAATTTGAATTTCTGCGCCTCAAAATCTGTTTTTGTCCCACGTGAAAAAGCTTGAAATTTCACGGTTTTCGACCTGTTTCTATTAAAAAAACGTGAACCTTCTCACGAGCTTACCGCCTCCTGTTATCTGGCAGATGGAACGAATGAAACCTGAACTCGACGCATGAGCGTTTACTTTGGGGCTGTGTACCTGTAGTCGACACGCAAAGTGGAAATTTCTCTAGTTTTTCTTGTCGTAGTGCGGTTCACATGGATATGGGTTTTTACAAAGAATAATCCATTTGGTCTTGGGTTGATTTGGAGTAGAAGCTCACGATGTGTAGGAGACAAGAGATAATTATTGCTCGTCGAGAGTTTTTAAATTTTAATCACGGAGAATGTGCCGCCGCTGCATTCAGTCTGAGAAAAGAAACCGAGAATGTGCCGGCGATCGGGGATGGATACGGCTCTCCGCTCCTCCAGGCTCAGAGCCCATGTGGCAGCCTGTACAGATTCGTGAAGAAAAAAAAATACAGATGTATTGTTCTAAAAAGAGATTAGAAACATATGATTAGCCACATCTTTTAGCGATTTGAGGGTCTGTTTGGATGGAGGCTAACTTTACCATAATTCGATTTATTATAACTGTGGCAAGCCACGCAAAGTGTGGCCAACAATTTATTGACCACAACTATGGTAAACTTTGGCTAGCAAATAAGAGTATGATGCGTGAGCCAATGTGCTAATAAAGTGTGGCTTGACTCAACTACGGCACGCAACCAAATAGCCCCTGAAAGACGTACTAACAAAATTGAGAAAAATTGAGGGTAGCCAACTTACGAAAGGTCAGAGTGACAACATTGTTAGGTTGGATGCACTGCACCAAATATAGCTGCAGATCATCGGATGGGCAGAAACATCAGCAGAGATAAGGATTGCCATCAAGCTAGAGTGCAGGAACCCATTCTTGCAAGATTGCTGACAAGAGTATGGAGAGTGATTCATGGCTATGGGAATGGGAGGTTACTACCTTAGCTTCCAACCCACCCTCTCCAAGCAGCCATGGAAATCATCAGCTTGTTGATAGTTGCATATTGCATCCATGTGACAGCAGCAAACGCAGGCAATGCAGCTGACTTCAAAGGAGAAACGACTGTGCATTGAGCAGTGAAGGAAGTTCTTCAGAGGAAACAAACGTGCTGGCTGTGGAACAGTCTATTGATCTTACAAATTACAGTAGTCAAGAGAGGCTCGCCAGAAGCATCAATGTGTATTGACTCAAAAGGTTTTCTGTATCAAAGATTCCAGAACAAACTTTCTTTGTTTTACAATGTCTGCACGCACCCGAGGAACATGGAAACAAACACACCTCCCCAAGGATCATGTTACAGGAATATGTACAGTTGTACACTGAAGATGTTCCAGATTATGAAAGATTAACGAATGAAGCACCAGGTTGCAGACTTGCAGGTGAATTATGTAAATGAGAATTGAGAATAGCTAGTCATACAAGAATACATGGAAACCTGTTTTCAAAAATGAACACATGGTACCGAGAGAACCATAGTTTTGAAGAGCTAAGCCAATTAACAGTAAAGTGGAAGCCACATTGCTGATTGCATAAAGGTTCACTTCCGCAATGTGAGGAGGAACCCAATCTTTTTATTTCACCAGTGTTCTTGGTCTTCTATGTGATTCTTCAGCAGCGACAGGTGCATTACGCCCAAAGTATTGTTAATCCAAAGAACAATAGAGCAGCAAGTGCAAAACAGAACCCAACAATTGTAGCAAATGCCTGCATGGTAATAAATATGAAGCAACAGACATTAGAAGACTGATATTTAAATCTTAAATCTAGCATGTAGTTTCCCCTCTCGTTCCCGGTTTAACTGCTCCCCATTGGGATAACAAAGCAAGAGATGAGTATTTTACCTTTCCTTCTGATTTGAAGTTGAACCTGACTGTGAACCATCTTAGCCCTCTATCAACAAAAGGAGCCAATGCAAGTGCCCTGTTGTACACCAAACAAGTCATCTCGCAGAACAGAAACTAGCCAGTTTTGACAAGCAATACATATTCTATAAAATTTCAAAAGGTAATCTGACATCTGAGGATGTACTTCAAGTTAATATTGAAAAGTATGAAAAAAAATACTCGGCTGATCCAGAAACAAATCCTATAAAATATCACTAAATTTGCTGAATTTTAGAAACCAGTCCTGTGAAAGTAAACTCACCCTCCTGCTCGAAGAATTTTAGTAACTTGACTGCCAGCCCATACCATTGCCATCAACTTGAGGAATCTGCTTTTAATAACACAAAACTAATTATAATCAGAAAACCTTGTGTGCACGTGCTTGCGTGCATGCGTGTGCGGGATGGGGGATGGTTGCAGCTATTACCTCTCTACTGCTGCAGCATAACCCATCTTACCAGGAGCAGGAGAAAAATAAAACCTGAAAAGTAAGTCATTCAGTTATTCTCTTTTCCATCCTATGGCCTGAATAAAAGTGCAGTTGTTTGACCCTGTGGAAATGCATCAAGCTACCAACCGAACCCTCTTTCTCATGACCAACGTATCAACCACTTTACACTTGACCAACATTCTTACATAGGTAAAGGTTCCAGATGTGTAACACCAAGACAAAAATTAATGGTCCATCACAGTACCAATCATTGACTTACTTACCAAACTAATAAGAATGTCGTGACATAATAGACGGTATTTAGTAGTCCATATGACAAAACACCAGCAGCACCATATCTCTTTAGTCTTTCAAGCAAGCTGAGACACAAGCAGTGATAGATAATGGTTATAAGTTGTAATATTAGCACTGTAAAATGAATATGCCACTCCAAGCACAGTTATCGTAATTCACGAGAATATCTGAAAGCCTGAATTTCAAATATATTATTTTCATTCTCAACAAGAAGGGTGCATGCAAAATGCTTCTATATCCAGTTAGCATCTGAAATCATTAACCCAGTGCCAATACATGCTAAGTTTTGCTCATAAGCTCTGTGAGGTGTTTCCTTCTGCCAACAGTTATTTCAATTAAACTTCAACAACAGATTTTTGCTTATAATCATGAGAAGCAAGATAGACCCAAGATCATCAACTTCAGTAAGGTATTCACTCATTCAATACAATTTGGTGCAAAGTGCAAGCTCCAGCCAATATTTCTAATGAGACATTGCATTTCATGAAACAAATGTGTCTAAATGCTATGCCATATAAATTTAGATAGCGAACAACAGTGGTATCATTATTAGTCATTGGATTTACAGTTAGCTGTGAATACTCTTTAGATGAGAAACTCCTTGTTGAGTGTTTGCCATGATTTATTATTGAACCTGTACGACAGAAAAAAAATAGTTCAGCTCTAAAAGAACACGTGCAAATTGAAGAATAAAAATAAGTGCACAACACAAACATCATACCGGTGGAGCCTCCTTGTGACTGCTCAGTTCCTTCAGTATTAAACACTTCAATCTAACAAGGAAATGCAGCCAAGTTAATTTTTATTTCAATCACATTTACTCAACCTCAAAAGTTGCTTTTTAACCAGTGTTTCTTTTTTACACTACGAGCTCATGCCCCAATAGTTTTTTTCCTTAAATAACTATGCATTTAGATTTGCAAAAAAGAATAATAATAAGCCCATTGCACCAGTGTTACTTTGGCTAGATAAGTTTGTAAAATGAAAATGCACTTGCATATCCTGAAGGTATAAACAAGCTGTTCTCTGCACATAACAAAACTGCAACTAATTTCAGCAATCAACATTTCCTCTAATTTCACCACAACATAAATCCTCTTTTAGCTTCACACGAATGCCAGAACGATCATCTTCAGATATCAGTAAGCAGCCAGCACGTGCGTGCTTGCTTCAAGCATTACATAGAAAATTCTCAGTTAACGTTCTTACGACAAAACCACTCATCTTTTTTAGTGAAGTCAACCAGAGACCATTACTGTGGTTTTACGTCTAAACCAGTTCCTTTTTTTTTCTGACAGGTGGTTCCTCTTTGAAAAGCAGAATAACTGAATACTGCCAGAATCCTTCCTGATATGGTAGAAAATTAGATACTGACCCTGTCCAACAGGACCAACCCATACTCCCATTTCTACAGAATAACCCTTTCTGCATCTCTATCAGTGTGCCACATTTACACTAACAACATGAGTATAAAACGAACGCCCAACATCAATCTTGGCAACTGGCATGACCCTATGTGTGACGAACGATCCATATTTATCTTTCCTATAGTTCACCCAGAAAATCTGATGATACAGCTAGCGAGAGCATTCTTCCCAATCTAGCCAAATCCAAAGCGAAAAGAAGCCGCTCTACCTTGCCAGGGTCTTGGGAGCACCGGACGAGAGGCGATGCTGGTCGCCGCCGGAAGGAGATGGAGGAAACCCTAGAGGCGCCGCCGAGCGAGAGGAGGCCGCAGATGGATGTAGGGAAGGAGGAGGAGGAGGAGGCACTGCTGGCGGCCTGAGATGGCCGGAGCCGGGCGGTGGGCGGCGGCGCCGGGGACGCCATGTCTCACCGCGAGTCGCGGTCGCGGTCAAGCTCGTCACAGCGGAAGGCGGGCGCGTCCGCGGATTAGCGCATCCCCCGCTTTCCTTTTTGTTCTCCTTTCTGTATTTTCTTTTTCTAATTAAAGAAAGGAAAAAAGTTCAACTCACCACCCTCTTTGTGAGCTCGTGACTCCATAGTTCAGAGTATTTTATAGTATAACATGGATATGCTTGGTAGTACTACGCTAGCTTCTGAATTTGACTTATGTGCTGGAGAGTTCAATTAAGGCCCAGTTTAGTTCTAGACTTTTTTTTCTAAACTTGTAACTTTCCATCACATCAAACCTTTTATACACACATAACTTTTCTATCACATCGTACTAATTTCAACCAAGCTTCCAAATTTTAGTGTGAACTAAACACAGCCTAAACACAATGTAGATTCAATAAAAACTGGAGCGGAGCAGGATATGACGTTCGTGCGGAGCCAGGAAAAAACAGCTCTAATTACCACCAAATTATACCGCTACCCATTGTTTTTGTTTCAAATTATGGGAAGGATGTCTCTACCATAACTCTTCTATCCCTACTTGCAAAGTTGCCCTAGCCTGAGTCGTGACTCCGATCCCCAACACAACCTTGTCTCGTCTCATCTTGTTTCTCGCGATGTAATATAAATATCTTGTCTCGTCTTATCTTGCCATAATAATATAGCTATATTATGAAACGGAGAGAGTAGAAATAAGGGGAAGGGACGACAAGTTGGTGCATGACGGCGGTGGAGGTGGCTCTTCCCTCTCTCACTTTTGGTCACCACCACTCGTCAGTCAGTTAATTGTTTAGGTAGATTGGGGTGTAGAGTAGAACCACGTGGGGGCACTGGCTTACCCCAACGTATGCCTTTGTCTATACGAGGGGCCTTATTTGACGAGTGCCAAACAACACAGGCCAAACCTAGATTGCGTGCAATGATGCAAATCAAGTGCATCCGTTCTTTACCGGCCTCCACCTCAATTAAAGATGACCAAGTGATTTCCCCCTTGGCTGGATCAGTTTTTATTTATGACTCCATCAATCTATAGGCTCGATCCCTCTTCATTTTCTTGGATTCAATTTATCCAATATATAGGCTCGATTCCTCTTCATTTTCTTGGATTCAATTTATCTTATCATAAACAGAATATATGTGTTAGCCCCGATTTATTTACAAGATTGGGTTTTGGGTGGAAATTTTGGGTTAGATTTGTTAACATGTCATGGTTCCAACTTTGTTGCCTTGTTATGTTATACTAGCAAAGGTGCCCGTGCGTTGCAACGGGAAGTGTACAGAAAAAAAAATGAGAAAAATTTACATTATGTAATTAATTAAAATATTTGGTATTTTTAAGTAGGTAGGTGTATAATTAAATCAATTTACAAGTAAAGCAAGTGTGCAAAATAAAATGACATGGTTAAATTTAATTTTATTAAATTCTCCATTATTAGTTACGCTCTTTGAAATTTCATTGGAATTATCAGAGCTTAAATTGCTAATTTTTAATAATACAAACATCATTTAACAATTATTTAATTGGAAAAAAATCAAAATCCTCCTTTCTATGTTTGGGCCGAATATAGCAAAGTTTATATCCCCTCCCTTTTGTCTATTCTATGTGTCTGCCCTGTTTTCTTTCTCCATTGAAGTCCATTTTGCGTCCTCCATTCGGTGGCCCTATAGGCCGGCGGCCCGACGCGGGAGCTGCTGGAGCCGTCCAATCGAATGGATGGTCCAGATTAATCCTAACCTAAATAAATATACCTAAACTCTAACCCTAACCATTCACTCCCCCGCGCCCCCACCCCGAGCGAAGACGGCGGCGGCGCCTCCCACCCCCCTCCCGGAAGCGGCAACAGGTGCCCACCCCCCCTCCCGCGCCCCCCACCCCGATCAACGATGGCGGCGCGGTGCCCCCCCTCCCCACCCCTAGCAGCGACGGGCGGCGGTGTGGAGTAGCGGCCGGTCTCCTCTCCCTCGCCATGGGGCCCCGGGAGGGCTCGACCGTGGCGAGCGGCGGCGCCCTCCCTTCCGGCGGGAGGGGAGGCGGCGGACAGGGGCGCCGGCGCCCTTCCCTCCTCCGGATCCAGCAGGAGGGGAGGCGTCGGCGGCTCACCGGCGTTCCAGCGGCAGTGGCGCCCCTCCCCTCCGCTGGATCCAGCGGGAGGGGAGGCGGCGGCGGGCCGCCGGCGTGCAAGAGACGGCGGCGCCCCTCCCCTCCACCAGATCCAGCGGGAGGGGAGCTAGCGGCGGCCTGTGACGGCAGCGGCGGTTTGGTGGCGGCGGCGGCTGTTCGACAGCGACCTCCCCTTCGATCTTTTTTTTTTGATATATTTGTGTGTATATGCTTCCTCCGATTTTATTTGTGTGATTGAATTCCGATTGGGAATTTTTTTGGGGTGGGGGTGATTGAATTCCGATTGGGACTGGACGAAAAATTGGTGTACGGATGAGGTGACGACCGGAAAAATACGAATATTTATATTAATTATATATAGATATGCATATGTATTGGTAGCTTCTTTTTTTTTCTTTTGTGAGAAAATTTGTAATAAGAGCAAAAATTTGAATGCATGCATGCGTCTATAATTTTGTGCACCTAAATATTGCGAGAGTATTATTCTCTAGTAAAAAATGTGTTACAAATTACCAGTCATTTTGACTTTAGTCAAAGTCAAATTATTCCAAATTTAACCAAGTTTGTAGAAAAAAGTAGTAACATTTTTAACCCAAGATAGATATATTATAAAAATATATTAAATTATAGATTTAATAAAACTAAATTGATATTGTAAATATTATTATATTTATCTATAAACTTGAGCAAACGTAGTAGTTTGATTTTGATTAAAGTTAAAACGACTTATAACGGGAGTAGAGATAAAATGAATATTTCAATTCTGACCGAAGGACATAGATATCTTTATCTTTATTTTTACCTATTATAAAAGTTCAAGATGTTTTTGCCAGGGATTTTCGTACGTCGCCCCCAAATTGGAAACAACGCAAAAAAGCGAAAAATTCGGATTGGAAACAGAAAAAAATCGGATCGGAGGTGGAAAAGAAAAGGGGAGCAGCCGAGCACCCCCAACCCTCGCTTTGCTTCTCCAAATCCCAAATCATCACATCGCAATCCAACACAAAAACAAAATCCCAATCGGAATCATCACAAAATATCAACGAGACAAAATATCAACACAAGAAGATGAGGAGAGGAGAGGGAAGGTCGAGCCGGAGGCGCCGCTGCTCCTCGCCGAATCACCACTTCGCCGCCTCGCTGCCGTGGAGGTGCCAAGCTCGGGAGCTAGATCCTGAGCCGCCGTTGCCATCGGGGAGCCGTCGACGCATCGTTGCTCCTGGGAGCCGCCGCGCCGCCGCTACGCCGGGGATCAACCGTGCCGCCGACTTGCTGCACCACCGGGAGCTGCCGACCCGCCGGATCTTGAGAGGAGCGGGGCGGCGGCGGCACCCTGACGAGGAGGAAGTGCCGCCGCTACGCCGGGGATCAACCGTGCCGCCGACTTGCTGCACCACCGGGAGCTGCCGACCCGCCGGATCTTGAAAGGAGCGGGGCGGCGGCGGCACCCTGACGAGGAGGAAAGGGAGCGTCACAGACCAACACATGTCTTTTCTGCATACTTTATCCTCACTCGTGTGCACCCGGGAAGAATTTCCCGGTCGGTCACCCATCCCAAATTGCTCCAGGCCAAGCACGCTTAACCCTAGACTTCTTTGGAGATTGGCTTAAAGAATTTCCCGATCGGTCACCCATCCCAAATTGCTCCAGGCCAAGCACGCTTAACCCTAGAGTTCTTTGGAGATTGGCTTAAAGAATTTCCCGATCGGTCACCCATCCCAAATTGCTCCCAAATTGCTCCAGGCCAAGCACATCCCAAATTACGCTTAACCCTAGAGTTCTTTGGAGATTGGCTTCCGGAAAAGAAGTTGCAACTTGTTGATACCCATCCCAAATTGCTCCAGGCCAAGCACATCCCAAATTACGCTTAACCCTAGAGTTCTTTGGAGATTGGCTTCCGGAAAAGAAGTTGCAACTTGTTGATACGAGTATTCTATTAATCCTATTAAGCCGGTCGGTCACCCATCCCAAATTGCTCCAGGCCAAGCACGCTTAACCTTAGAGTTCTTTGGAGATTGGCTTCCGGAAAAGAAGTTGCAACTTGTTGATACGAGTATTCTATTAATCCTATTAAGCCCTAGGCCGGGATGTTACACCCTCACCCCCTTAAGAGAGATCGACGCCCCCGTCAATCAACCCCAGGCCAGGAACGTCCTCTATTGGCCACGTTCATGAGAGATCGACGCCCCCGTCGATCAACCCCAGGCCAGGAACGTCCTCTCTTGGCCACGTCTATGTGTCCAGTGCCAGCGCATGTGCCATGCTGTGTAACCACTCCCGGTCTACACCAGCCATGCGCACCATGCCTGCGCAACTGCGACACACGCGCCCGTGAAACCGCGAGAGTCGGCTCTGATACCATTTTGCCCGTATGAGAGATCGACGCCCCCGTCGATCAACCCCAGGCCAGGAACGTCCTCTCTTGGCCACGTCTATGTGTCCAGTGCCAGCGCATGTGCCATGCTGTGTAACCACTCCCGGTCTACACCAGCCATGCGCACCATGCCTGCGCAACTGCGACACACGCGCCCGTGAAACCGCGAGAGTCGGCTCTGATACCATTTTGCCCGTGAAACCGCGAGAGTCGACTCTGATACCATTTTGTCCCGCCTTCCCCCAGGTCGGGCCCACTTACATCTGATAGCTTTCATAGGTCATAAACTGTCCTCACAGACCAACACATGTCTTTTCTGCACACTTTGTCCTCACTCGTGTGCACCCGGGAAGAATTTTCCGGTCGGTCACTCATCCCAAATTGCTCCAGGCCAAGCACGCTTAACCCTAGAGTTCTTTGAAAATTGGCTTCCGGAAAAGAAGTTGCAACTTGTTGATACGAGTATTCTATTAATCCTATTAAGCCCTAGGCCGGGATGTTACAGTGAGGGAGAGCGCCGGTGGGGGGAGGAAGCGGCGCCACTGTGCCACGTGGTGGGGAGAGGAGAGGCGAGGGGAAGGTGAGAGGCGCGGTGGCCCGTGGTAGGGGGAGAGAGGAGGGGTTAGGGTTAGGGTTTTATAAATTTGGAACCGATCCGAGCCGTCCATCAAATGAACGGCTCAGATTGATCCCAAGTTGGGCCGTCATGGGCCGCATGCGCGCGATCCGCATAGGAAGGAATAAGTTCACTTTAGATCCCTTATCTTTACATCGAGTTTAAATCAATATCCCTAAACCGCAAATATTTTAATTATTTTCTATTTTCAAAAATAGCATTAGTACCATTTTAGTTGCTTAAAATTACTGAAAAAGTTCTTATGACTTCCATCCTCGAGCCGTAGCACAGCTGGGCCACGGGTGCTTCACAGGCTGTGCGCGCGAATGAACTTTCTTTCTTTAGGAATATATTTTCTTAAAGGGCTCATAACATGAAAAATTGGACCCTAATCAGCTAATATATTATAATTGTTATAATTTTAGCTTATCCGTTACAACGCACGAATATTTTTTCAGGAACAAATTAAAATTTTAGTCTCAAGTACACAAGGACTGCAGCCACTCACCTCCCAGATAGTGTGGCCTGGGCTCACACACTTCAATTTTTGAACCGTTGCACGCCATCTCCCGAAGGAGTGGGTCCCACCACCCTAGCGCAGGTCCCAAAGTGGGAACGCAAAACGGCTTTTCCCCTTCATTCCCGTCCCCTATATGCGTTCGAAAAGAAAAACCTCCCGTCTCGTCTCGTCTCCTCTCCCCTCCTCCGCCTCCGCCGCGCCGGCCGCCGATCTCCATCTCCTCGCGAGCAGGGAGCACGGCAGCGGCGCCGTCGTCCTGCTGCTTCCCGCCACATCCTGTGGCTGGTGAGCATTCCGCATCCTCTCTTTTTCTCTCGCCCACTTTTTTTCCCTATCTTTTTTGTTTTGGAGTCTCGAGTTCACGTGCGTTTAACCCTAGCTTCTCTAGCTTTTTTCTATTGATTTGCCTTAATATTTATACGAGTACTAACGGCTTGTTTTTGCTTGTTCTCCAAAAAGTTTGGGGGGCGGTTTAAGAAGGTTCATCTGAACCCCCACCATGTCGGAAGTTAGATCCGTTCCTGGGATGAAGGTGGAATCATCCCCGGCCGCGGCCGCTGCCACCGTGGATTCCCCGACATCCGTTCTGGAGGATGATGAGGTGATTTATTTGTGAATGTCTTTTTTTTTTTTCAGATATCTCTATTTCTGTTTTATGCTTCCGCATTTCGTTTTTTTTTTTTTTTTGTTGACGTTGAGTTCTTGTTGTTAGAAGATTTCTGAATGTAAGAATGGGGATGTCTTGGATACCACCAAGGCGATTAAGCAAGAGGAGGATCATCTCAATGTGCTTGTTGAGGAGAAAGTTGATTTTGTGGATGCAAGTTCTTCCCTGAATGTGGAACCTGCGGCTAACAACAGTGATTTGTCACCTCTCACTGTGCCGGTGAAGGAAGAAGGTCAGTTATTGGAGCCTGTCAAGGAGGAAAAAGCTGATGATTTTGTGGATGCAGTTCCATCTCTACCGATTGACCTTGAGGCCAAGAATGGTGATGCATCCCTCATCACTGATGCGATGAAGGAGGAGGAAGAGAAGTTGCACGAGGCCCGGGTTAAAGCTGACGAAGAAGAGGTAGCACGGAAGAGGGAAGAAGCTGCAAGTCTTGCTTTTGATCCGAATGCACGGTTTAACAAGTTGGACGAGCTACTATCACAGACACAGCTCTATTCAGAATTTCTACTCGAGAAGATGGAGACGATCGCTGATGTATGTATTGTTTCTCCACGCGCCACATGCCTCTTTTTGGTTCTTCCTATGCTTTATGTGATTTTTCTGTTGATGGTTGTGCTGTTGGCTAAGGTGGAGGGCGTCCAAACTCATGCTGAAGAGGAGCCAGTAGAAGAGAAGAAGAATGGGCGTGGCAGAAAGAGGAAAGCTACTTCTGCACCAAAGTACAATGATGTGAGTTCTAGCTTCATACATGGAGTAATTTGGTTTCCTATATTCTAAATTAATGGGATATGCTTATGTTGACCTTGCTCATCTGGATTTCAAATAGTACTAATGTTGCCAGTTTTTCAATATTTACTAAATAGCTTTCCACCTGTAGTACATTGTTAGAAAATCATAATTAGAAGGGATGTTTAAAGACTCGCCATAACACATTTGCAACCGCCTTCCTCTGGTACCCTGATATTTTTAGGGGTTTGAATGTGGGGCACAAATTTGTGGCAAATGTTAGCGATTAGTATATCGATCAAATAGGCTCTTTTGACTGCTAGATAGTGAACCAGGAGGTTAGAGAAGCAAGAAAATACCAGAGTAAAATGCTCAATACTAGTGAGTGTCAGAGGAAAATCACCTTATATATGTTATTACTATCTTGCTAATTAGAGGTTGTTTACTCATGAATGCTGAAGATAGAGGGACACCGTAAGAAGGAAAAAAGTTTAAAAACCATTAACTTTTGCTTGTGCCTTATATTTTTGGGCTTGTTTCAAATTTCTCTAGAACCATGCACACTTATTCAGAATTTCAGATCCTTTCGTAGGATCAATTATATTATTTAAGTGAATAGCTTGCTCAGTGTTCTGTATGAATGTGGCAACTTGTTTTATACATAGATCAAAATTTCAAGCAAACCATTTCATTTCTAACTGACAAAATAAAATATTGTTCAGAAAAAAGCCAAGAAAGCAGTGGCAGTCATGCTTACAAGATCTCATGAAGATTGCTCACCTGAGGATTGTACTCTCACAGAAGAAGAAAGGTGGGAAAAAGAGCAAGCCAGACTTGTTCCTCTAATGACTGGCGGGAAGTTGAAGTCCTACCAGATAAAGGGTGTTAAGTGGTTAATATCACTTTGGCAGAATGGGCTTAATGGGATATTGGCTGATCAAATGGGCCTTGGGAAAACAATACAGACTATTGGTTTTCTTGCCCATCTCAAGGGGAAGGGTCTTGATGGTCCATACCTGATAATTGCTCCCCTATCCACTCTCTCAAACTGGGTGAACGAGATCTCAAGGTAACATATCCATATTATTCTTTCATTATCCTTGATTGATATTCTTAAGTGAAGCTGCTTGCTTTCAGGTTTGTTCCATCTATGACTGGTCTGATTTATCATGGGGATAAAGCAGCCCGGGCAGAGATAAGGAGAAAATTCATGCCCAAAACCACTGGCCCAGATTTTCCATTAATCGTAACTTCCTATGAGATGGCTATGTCAGATGCAAAGCATCTTGCTCACTATAAGTGGAAGTATGTTATTGTGGATGAGGTAAATGGAGAAACCTTGCAATTAGTTATCATCCTTCTGGTTTTCTGTTTTAGTTTTGTATTTACATGTTTACTTCCATGGCTTTTTCCAGGGGCATCGGCTAAAGAATTCCAAGTGTTTATTATTAAGGGAGCTAAAGCGCCTGCCAATGGATAATAAGCTCCTTTTGACTGGAACACCTCTTCAGAATAATCTAGCAGAACTGTGGTCGCTGCTGAACTTCATTTTGCCTGATATATTCTCTTCACACCAAGAATTTGAGTCATGGTATTATTCATTTTGCTGATAATAGTACCACCCTTTCCCCATATATACCTTCACTAGTGCGGTTTGTGCTTTTATAGTCTCACGTCTCAGCACTGAAATACAAATATGATAGTAACTGAAGATTTTCTTACCATGCACTCATTCCTATAACCATCTTAACCTTTCCGGCAAATAATTGTTAGTCTCACGTTTGAATCATTTCCTGACTGTTTATTGTCAACTTGTTCATTTGTGTATGCATTGAGCAGAGCAGATATTCTTTTTCTCAAGTCGAGACATTTGTCAGCATCTGTCTGGGTCCTTGAGGGCTAGCAATTTGGTCAAAACAATGTAAAAGAACCTCTTAAACTGCTTAACAGCAATTTCAATTATATTCCCATCAACTAACCCTGTCTATATATATGTTATTCCATTAGTTTGTTGCTACTCTTAAGACATTGCTTTAATTTTTCTCATTGCCTTTACTTATGAAGTGTAAAGTTGAATGCCCTATGTGTTGTTGTGAGTATGCATATTATTTTGTATGTGGTGTCTGCTAATGTGTCTTTTGAATATTAGCAGAAATTTATGCTGTACACCTACTGATTTCTATGGTGTACTGACATGGTATTTTACTTTTGCGTCTACCATTGACTATTTAGATGGATTTTGCTGCGATTAACATGTTTGATCATTCTTTGCTACAAAGAATATACTAATGCATTTTAGGTACCCTATGCGTTAAAATTGATTTGTTTTGCCTGCATTGGCCTTACGAGTGCCATACAGGTTTGACTTTTCTGCGAAAGGAGGTGAAGAAGAACAAGAGGATAGTGAAGAGAAGAGAAAAGTCGATGTTGTTTCAAAGCTTCATGCCATATTGCGCCCATTCCTTCTAAGGCGGATGAAGGAGGATGTAGAGCATATGCTTCCACGAAAGAAAGAGATAATCATTTACGCTAACATGACTGACCATCAGAAACAAATCCAGAATCACTTGGTTGAACAAACATTTGATCAATACCTGCGTGAAAAATCAGAAATTGGTATGGATGCTTGTACACCTAGTCTCCTACACACACATTCCTGTAGGCTTGACAAGTTAATCTGACAAGTGCTGAGGAATATTGCAGTTCTGCGGAAACCTGGCATTAAGGCAAAGCTAAATAATCTGTTAATTCAGTTGAGGAAAAATTGCAACCATCCTGATCTTCTGGAGTCTGCGTATGACTCATCAGGTTGTTCCACATTGGACATCTGTTATCAATTGATTCACATGCTCATTTCCTAACACTTTTTTGCTTTATTGTCTTTCTGTAGGTCTGTATCCACCTGTTGAGAAGCTCTTGGAACAGTGCGGCAAATTTCAGCTCTTGAACAGATTGCTAAGTTTGCTGCTTGCACGGAAGCACAAGGTATATTGTTTTCTCTCCTATTCTGTTTAATTCAGGGATTACATTAATGCAAATGCTAGCTCGAACTCTTTAAGGAAAAAAACTTAGACCTCAACCGGTATTTTGTGTAGGTTCTAATATTTTCACAGTGGACAAAAGTTTTGGACATTATCGAGTACTACTTGGAAACAAAAGGCCTTCAGGTTTGCCGAATTGATGGGAGTGTTAAGTTGGAAGAGAGGAGGAGGCAGGTAAAGCAGGCTGTGCCAGTGCATTACTGATTACTACTTGGCGTGTAAAGTTCTAGACGCATATACGTTGACTATACTATCCTAAAATACAATTAGGATTCTCATTTTTCGCCATGTTACCTTTTAACATCCATTTTAGTCTAATACTGTTCTCACCATTTTGTGCACTACTCTTGCAGATAGCAGAATTTAATGACTTGAACAGCAGCATGAATATCTTTATTCTAAGCACACGGGCTGGGGGGCTTGGTATCAATCTTACTTCAGCGGATACCTGTATCCTATATGATAGTGACTGGGTAATTCCCTATTGATATTATTGTATTTCTTCAGGCTAAATATTCATATTACAGCAAGAACATTACAAGATGTTTTTGCATGCCGCCTGCCTGTTTGAATGGGTGGAATGTAGGCATGTAGCGACTTCTTCGCTCCTGCCTACTGTAACTTTACTTTCTATTAGCTGACTGCCTGTTTGAATGGGTGGAATGTAGGCATGTAGTGACTTCTTCGCTTCTGCCTACTGTAACTTTACTTTCTATTAGCTGGTTTAGTAGTGATTTGTTAAACTTCTGCCATCATTCTGCAGAATCCTCAGATGGATTTGCAGGCCATGGATCGATGCCACCGGATTGGTCAAACATGCCCAGTTCACGTCTATCGGTTGGCAACATCACATTCTGTTGAGGTATGTTAGATGATCCTTTGTCTTCAGACGTCGGCTACACCTGTTGGATAGTTGCTCATCTTAATGATGTTGCAGGGCCGGATCATCAAGAAAGCATTTGGCAAGTTGAGGCTGGAACATGTGGTGATCGGGAAGGGTCAGTTTGAACAAGACAGAGCCAAGCCTAATGCCCTAGATGTAATGTTTCTTTGTTTGGACTATTTTTGTAAACAATTTGTTTCTTCATAGATGAACCAAAAGAGACACTGAAAGAATGTCGACACCACGAAAATCCTCTCTGACAGTGCCATTTCTTATGATTATGCAGGAAGCGGAGTTGCTGGCGCTGCTCAGGGACGAGCAGGGCGACGAGGACCGGATGATCCAGACGGACATCAGCGACGAGGACCTCCTGAAGGTGATGGACCGGAGTGACCTTACAGGCCCTCCTGCCAATGCCGACGCCGCCCCTCTCGTCCCCCTGAAGGGACCCGGCTGGGAGGTGGTGGTGCCGACGAAGAGCGGCGGCGGCATGCTGACGTCGCTCACCAGTTAGCTTCTTCATTCGCTCGCTGTTGCCGTCTATGCATGCCGACCGGGTGGGGTGCCTCCTTCACCTGTGCTGACGAGACGATGCTTTTGTGATATACAATATCTCCCTAGTAATTGACTGACTGGGCGTTGCACTTGCACCTACTGACTAGGAGTAGGAGGTGATGTAGTAGTGTGCACTGTTGTTGCCTCAGCTGCTGGAATTCATTTTGCAAGGCCAGAAGCCTTTTCCAGCAAGCCGTGCAAGGAAGTGGTTTTTGTCAAGATACGATTGTCTACCCAGCTTATGTATAAGCAAGCTATACAATGCAGTGCTATAAATAGTTTCTCAAGGTACAGAGTACACTATAGCATCAAATGCTCAGACTTTACAATGATTGCTAGAATGCTACAGAGTACACAGAGTACACTATAGTAGTTCTACTGGGACTCTGTGAGGTAGTAGCTAGTTCAGACTTTCTCATGGTAATGCCGATAGCTTGAACTGGTATGCCAATTGTTCGAACCAATGATTTCTCATGGAAAGAGCTAAGGTACTTACGTCCTGTTTAGTTCCCACGTAAAATTTTTTCACCATGTCACATCGAATGTTTAGACACATGCATGAAGTATTAAATATAGAAAAAAAACTAATTATACATATTTTGTGTAAATTGCGAGACGGATCTTTTAAGCCTAATTGCGTCATGATTTGACAATATAGTGCTACAGTAAACATTTGCTAATGACGGATTAATTAGGCTTAATAAATTCGTCTCGTAGTTTACAGGCGAAATCTATAATTTGTTTTGTTATTAGACTACGTTTAATTCTTCAAATGTGTGTCCATATATCCGATGTGACACACTAAAACTTTTCACCCCTAAACTAAACAGGGCATTATTCGGCATGATGTGGCTGTGTTCTTTGGTGCATGTTACTGACTCTACCTTCCCATTTTTCACATGCGTGCTTTCTAAACTGCTAAATAGTAAAATGGTGTGTTTATCTTTTTTAAAAAAATTAGATTAGAAGTTGTTTTAAAAAAACATATTAATCTATTTTTCAAAAAGAAAAACTTCAATCAAATTTTGGACCGATAACCTCGTGGAGCAACATAATGCATCTACACACTGAGGTCGTGCCAAACTCCGAGAATGACCATGGCTCCCCTTTTCTCGTACTCACTCCATCCAAAAGTATAAGATCTATTTTATTTTTTTATTTTTCCAAAAGTTTAAGGTATATTTGTAGTCTTTATGTGTTAAATTAAATTGTTAACCGGAAACCTAAGAAACCATTTTGGTACTTATTGGTTGCAATGCGTATAGTTCATTGGTTTTGTCACATGGTGGATGAAATAATTATTTCTTAGTTTTGATGAAAAAAGAAAATACTTAGGTCTTAAACTTTTGGATGGAGGGAGTACTAGGTATCTATTCGTATGTTGTAATGTGCTATGCCCATATAATAAGGGAAGAGCTACGAGACTCACTGGGGATAAAATATTGAATCTGGTGATTACTCACGTGAAACACGCTGCAAGTGGTGGGAGGAGATGGAAGGAGGACGATTTTGTTTAAAGTAATAGAGATGATCTTGGGTTGTTGCCTTTTTATTCAGTAGGATGATTTAGGATGGTAAAAATCAATGTGGACTATTGACAGCTGAGCTGGCAAGATCTAAACACATAGGATAAAAACATTGTGGAAACATTGGGTGTAACTTAGTATCTGTTTGGTTCAAGGGTTGTTATAGGTATGGTTGGGTTAAACCCGTTTTTACAGGATGTTTGGTTTAGGGACATGTGGGATAGGATGGTTCAGACAGTGAATATTCTCCTAAGATCTGGGTTGGCTTGTTCTCTTAAAAAAAGGTGGACAAATCCAATTCACTTTTTTCTCTCGCTGACATATAGATCATCCTATAAAAAATAGGACCATATCTCATGCCAAGCAAATATATTGGACCACCCTATTAAAAAAAAGATGAGTTTAATCCATCCCACCTTATCCTTAAACAACATATGGTTAGTGGAATAATCTTCTCTGCTGAACCTTCTCGAATTTGTACGGTTGGTGCGTACCACAATGAACGGGCAAATAAATTGCAATGTATTCACGAACTTCTTTCTTTACAAGTCTGTATCATCTAGAAAAGCACAAACTCTGCGGTTAATTTTACCTTCATATTTATTTTTCAAAAAAAAAAGAAAGCAAAACAACTGTTTGAAATGCAATGCCGACTACGTAGGAAAAAAAAAGAAGAAGCAAGCAACTGTACCATACACAGGTCGCCAATTGTCAATGTCCCATGCCAAGTCAAGCTCCTACACTGACCTAACCATAGTACGCATCCTTTACGAACACCACACGTGCATCTACACGTGTACTCCCCCTCGAATTTTCGTCCTTGAGAGAAGATGAGACAAAAACCATTATTCCCATCCCAAAATCTTTATCTCCCTCGCGGTCGGGTCCACGTCGGAGTGGCGACAGCCGACGTGGCCTCGATATCACAAGTGGCAGCGAGCGCATGCACGCAAACGCAAGTGGTGGGCAACCGCTGCTGCCGTGCTCAGCTCGTTCGCTGCACCCGGGCTTCTCAGCTCGACCTGTCCACGTCGACGGAAAGAAGACGCACCGGAGACAGGCTAGATGCATGCTCACGTTTCAACTGTAGCAGGCAACAGGCGACTCGTTCCTATCCTCTATAGCTGACTGGTATAGTGGTGGTATTCATCGTCATATCCGTTCAAAAAAGGTTCAAAGTACTTTGTTTGGAAAATTTAAAATTACAAGAAATGGTTGGTTGGTAGTGAGTTTTTGATAATCTAAATGAGATTCTATAGCGACATATTTTTGTGATCCGAGTCAAAATATGCATTGTTTGGAAGAGCTGTGGATTTAGGAGAAGCTGCCTTAATAGGAATAAAATCTGCATTCAAATATTGCCAAACGGCATGACGCATTGTAGTTTTAAAGTTTCTATGTCAATTTGAGTAAACCGAAGTTAATAGTAGTGATTAGTGTACTAACAACGCGTCGTTTTTAAGTGAGAGTGATCATAGTGATAACAGCAGCAATGAAATGGAAGTGAACATGTCACAGCCTCACAGGTGGCACAGAGAGCCGTGAACAAAGGCTCCAGTCCAGCCACCGGCGGCACGCCGGCGGCACCAACCAGCCAAGCGTTCGGACTTCGGCGGCGGCGACGTCAGCAGCCACGCGTACCGTGGTTGGGCCCACAGCCGAGGAGGATTCACCACAAGACGCGGGATCCACTGGAACAAGAGGCCGGCCGTCTTCTTCCAGTCCAGCTACCCTCCTGCCCCGGAAGATTCCACCGAGACATTCACCTCGCCGGAAACGGACATCCCAAGATTCTGGTCCACACAAACAGCTGCATGCTTGGAAGCCAAGCAGGCAGACACCGGCCAGCTGCCAGTAGCTGACGTCACTGCTGCTCTCACAGCAGCTTTGCAGTTGACAACTTGGCATTGCTTTCATCACAAAAAGATCTAAAACAAGGACACAAGTTGTAGATTCTGCTACAGCCTCCTCTCCACAAATCCTGGGAGAAGCTGGAACTACCTTGGAAAAGATTATACACTGTTTTTACTTTTACACATTGCAGCCTCCTGGGTCAAGCTAACAGACTCCAGGCAGCCGTTCCCCCCAACTTATAGAACTTGGTGGGGGTGCCGTTCCCGTTTTCGCGGCTGCGAAGAATTAGGGTTGTATTTACAATGAATTGAATTAAGTTGGACAACATTGTACAATGATGCGGTGGGGCTGTTAAGAATGTCGAAGTACTGTCACCGCCTTGAGCTGCCACCCCGGGTGGCGAGGGCGAATCCGCCACGGTCGTACATGCGCTGAATCTCCTCCCGGTAATTGGGGAGCGACTCGTGAGGAAGGGACGGGGTCAGCTCCACCACATCCCCCATGCTGAGCTTCCGGTTCAGATCGCTTATGGGCTCGTGGTTAACCTTCGGTCGCAGATCTTCCTTCATGGGGATGCGGTAGGGGATCCATCTTGGAGTGTTGGCCCCAACTCGATCCATGAGGTTCATTACAGTTGAGTTTGCTTGGAATTCTTGCACAGACATCTGGAATCAGAGAGACAAACTTAGTGAGAACTATAATCAAAGGCGATACAGTTGCAATTTTCTAGGAATGGGTTTAACTGGAGACTGCGCTCACCTTGTCATGTTCCAGTAGGATGACAAATATCGGTCCATCATGGTCGCATTGCCGAGTATATGAGTAAGGGCAGTCTTCTGAATGCATGGGAAATGGACAGGGTGGCCTAATCGCATCACTGTCGCCTAGAGATGCAGGTCGTTCTTTGTTCATCGCTTCACATTGCCATGTAAGCACCCACCTAGCCCATTCCACCATCTGAAGTACAAAGGAGTGCCTACAGGTGCCTTCCTTGTACCTCCAGTGTGCTGCGAATCCATACTCAGCTTGCAGGTGCATCTCTTTTGTACGGATCTGGACTTCAAATGGGTGGACATTCTCGCTCATGACAACCGTGTGCAATGATCGATACCTGTAGAAAGCAAATCAGTGCAAAGTATAGCAGAAAGTGAATGAATAGTGGACATATCAATGTTCAACTCAGCATACCCATTTAATTTTGGACGAGATATGTAGTCCTTAAATCTTCCAGGAACTTGGGGCCATAGTTTATGAACAACATCAAGTGCTCGATAGCAATCTTCCTCCTCCTCAAACACGAGACGCAGGCCATGGATATCATGGATCTCATCCATTGTCAAATTCTTCCTGATAATGTGCGAAGACCAATTAGCAAAAAGAAAGAAAAATATGGTTCATCGTCAAGTTTTAAAACTGTCAATAATGCAAACGGAAAGCTTTGTAACATACTTTAGCATCTTGTTGTGAATACTGTATAGGCTTTTGTGCCTCCCAGAAAGATTGTGATACGAGAGGCCTGCATCCCTCAGACCTCTATCTAGTTTGTCCACAGCAGATGTGATTAGCACTTCGTCAAAGGATTTGGTTAGTTTAGATGATAGATCCTTGTGCTCTTCTGGATTCAGATGCTTGAAGCAAAGATTTTCCAACTGGTCTTTCCAGCTGGCAATCCCTAATCGATTAGCCAAAGGAACAAAGATCTCCATGGTCTCCTTAGCAAATCTTTGTTGTTTACCAAGAGGTAAAGCTTCCAAAGTTTTCATGTTATGCACGCGGTCAGCTAATTTTATTAGAACTGCCCGTGCATCAGCCATCGCAAGAAGCATTGTGTGCAATCGATCTGCTTCAACAATCCTGCTTGCTGTGTTGTTATCACGAGCAAGTTTGCTCAAGTGGCTCAACTTTGAGACCTGAACATATTAGATATCAACCATTAGTTTTGCAACAATACAATCTATTTTCTCTGTACACAATGCTATGACGTATTTCACTAAATATATTGCCAATTGTCACAAATTCATCATATGAGAAATAATGCTACAGAGAAAGTGACCTTTTAATGCACTAGACTTGGTACCTAAGCTACTTAAATCATATCATAGAAGTCGTACATTGACCCCAAATGGAGGAACCTTTATTAGTGAGGGATGTAAAATATAGTTGTCTACTTGTCTTACATTAGAAAAAATGCAGACACATGATAATTGACTCTAAGTATAAAAAGGGATAAACCATGACAATTCAGATCAAATAATTCAAGTTGGTCCTGCCAGCAGCTTGATAATACAAAATAAGTTCAATGTTCATAATATAAAACTGATTAACCGATCCACTGGGAACAATTATCAAAATCTAAGGAAACTGGAACACGTACCCCCTCAACGAGATCGGCCACGCCGGCTCCGAACATGTGAAAGATGTGATCATAATCAATGAATGAATCGTCAATGGTGTCGTGCAGAAGCCCGGCGGAGACGACCGTCGAATTCGCCCCAATCTTGGCCAGAAGCACAGCTGTCTCTACACAATGTTGCAAGTATGGATCGCCACTCGCCCGGGTCTAATCACAAATCACAAAACTGAACAAGATAAGTGACTGATGCAGAAGCAATTCAAGTGTTCCAAGAACCAATAGCTAAAGATTGGAGCTCGTGGTTTTGACCTGGCCACGGTGAGCCTTCTCGGCCTCGAAGAAGGCCTTCACGACGAGCTCCTCGTGGAAGATGCGGTGGCGAGCCTGGGCGCCGGCGAGGAGCTCCCGGGCGCACGGCTCGCATGCGGGGCTCGCCTCCGCGAGGTTCTCGTCGAGCTCGAACGCGAGCTCGCCGCCGCCGACCTCCGACCGCGGGCTGGGTGCCGGGGCGTAGTCAACGCAGGAGCCCAGCGCGTTGCGCACGAAGCCGGCGAAGAGGCGCTCGCGGTCGCGGTCGCGGCCGACGAGCCACGACGCCGGCGGGCTGCGGGAGGCCGCCGGAGAGGACGACGGGCCCTGGAACACCGACACGGGGCTGTGGTGATGGTGGTGGTGGAGGTCACGCCACTTGAGCGGCGAGGACGAGTAGCCGCCGCCGCAGCCGCCGGCGAAGGCGAGGTCGTCGGATCTATCTTGCCACAGCGCGCCGAGCTCGTCGTGCGGCGGGGCACGAGGCGGCGAGGCCGCCGCGGCCGGGGAGGAGAAGAGGCAGGACAGCCCGCCCGCGGCGGCGGGCGGGCGGTGAGAGGTGGACGGCGGCGCGGTGGAGCAGGGCGGCGACGAGCCACGGGAGCTCGGATCGAACTCCGACGAGTAGACGGCGCCCGGTGGTGGGCTGGTGTACAGGGAAATCGCCGGCAACGACATGGCCGCCTGACCCCGAGATCCCTCCGACGAGCTCGAAACACGCGATCTAAAAAAAAAATCACGAATTTGATGTCAAGGTATGGTCTTGGCGAGGCGAACTCGGCGCATTCGGGGTTCCTACACCAAAAACCGAATGAAAAATGGCCAAAATTCGGTCTTGGCGCGATTCAATTCGGCGGATTTGGATGCTGCCTCTCGCGGGACGAGCAACGGCAAGGGGTAAGAAAGAAATTGGGGAAATCTTCTTCGCTCTTGTGACTTGTGAGCGTGTGGGGTTGCTTCTACTGCTGTGTTTGCGGTGTGGATTTTTGTGAGGAATCTGGGACCCTTTGCTCCGCTGTTATAGAAAGGCGGCTGGTTTCTGAAATGACTCTATTGCCCCTGTCTGCGAGGAATCTTCTTCCATCAGTTTATTGCTTAATTAACCTTTGTTTAACCTCACATTTAACAAATAAAAAAATGCATATTCGTAAACAAGTTAATTATCGGGCTAATCGATTGTAAAGGTTGGTGTCGCCTAGTTGGATAATTGGCATAGTTTATTACTTGAGCAATTAACCTTTGTTTAACCTCACATTTAACAAATAAAAAAATGCATATTCGTAAACAAATTAATTATCGGGCTAATCGATTGCAAAGGTTGGTGTCGCCTAGTTGGATAATTGGCATCAAACATCTGTAGTGGTGTTACTGTAACTACTACTTTAGGCCTAATCTTTGGACAAATCGAGATATGCCTTTTTGTTAAAGTTCTGCCCTATCCAAAACTTGATGCTCCACTGGCCAGAGATACTTGGGGTTGATGCGATGCCAGTTGCCCAACTGATAAACCAAGGGAACACAAATATCATCTCAAAGTTCTATCTGGAATGTACTACTAATCCACTAAGCCCGGGAAGAGTGGTGGTCATTTTCTAATCCATCCAGTATTTTTCTCCAGTGGCACTTACATGCATGAACCTTTTATTCGACAAGAACATTGGCAAATGCTTTTTACTTCGTATGACAAAATTCTCCACTAAGTAGCATATTGGGAAAAAGATTATACCTAACACTGCAATACTTTTATAGCCTTGTTTAATGATTGCCACTGGAAATAAAGAACAGTTCGGTTCAAACTGAACCCAATCATCAGAGGCCACTATGTATATATATTCCAAATTATGTAATGTTGTTTTAGTATTATTTAGTTTGAGCTTTCAAACATGTGCAGAACCAATCGAACAGGCACTGTTTGTAAAACGGGCAACGCGGGTCGCTTACATACATAGAATTAATTATAACAGGTACAGCTACTGATAGTGATTAGTACGATATTTAAGCGCCGCTGAAACGGTGACCTTCTCATGGCCTTTCAATAGAAGCTTCTTGCATGATCGTTTCTGCTTTATACAATTCTACGGCTAGTCCACTTTCTAGAGCATGGACTTCAGACTCCCAAAAAAGGGAAAATCACTATAAACATCTTTCCATGTAGTAGCACATTTTTTTTTCTCACTTATTTTAAACTATAAGGTGGGATAGAAACGGTAACATAAAATTTTTAACCAATCCAGTACTCTCTTCGTCCCATTTCATAGTATATCGCTTTAACATTTTCTCTAATCAAACTTCTTTAAGTTTGGCAAAATGTATAGAAAAATTAGTGAACATCTATATCACTAAATTATCATATATTTTTTCTACAAACGACTAAGAAAAAAAATCAAAACAACTTATAATATAAAATTGGGGAAGTATTTTTTTTACCTTTTTGATTTTATCTGTATGTAAAATTTTAATTTCTTAAATTCCTTTCGACGTACTAGAGTCGATGATAAATAGTTAAATTAGCAGGTATAGAAATTCCTGACCGACTAGAGTAGTTTCCGACAAATATTTTTCCGACGGGTTTTCATCCTTAATGTAATAAATGAGATTTGAAATTGGGTGATGCTTCGTGTGCATTAACCAGTTCTTTTCTCCGATAAGAGTTGAATGAAGATTAAGATCACGTTTTTTAAATTGCTAAACGGTGCGTTTCGTCCGAACTTTCTATATGAAAGTTGCTCTAAAATATCATATTAATCTATTTTTTTAAGTTTATAATAATTAAAACTCAATCAATCATACATTAATACCATCTCGTTTTGCATAAAAAAACTTAATCTTCATTTTCATTTTTAGGAAAAAAGAACACGTTTCGATCTTTATTTATTCTCTCTGTTTTGTCTTTACATTTCCAATGGTTTACTCCCTCCGTCCCACAGAAAAACCAATCTAGTACCGGGCTTGACATACATAGATTTGTTGTATTAGGATGTGTCATATTACTCCCTCCGTGATGCATGATCCAGAATAATACTTAATCCAGCCATAGGGCTTCGTTCATTTAAAGAAGTCCTCACCGCAAGATAAAACTACTCCTTTATTTATTTTAGAGTATATTTCACCGAACTTATCAAACTATTGCAAAACTATAAATTTAAATATATATTACATATACTTTATGTTAACAGTGAAATTTGGTAAGCCTGGAGTAATCATTGACTTAGAGTCAGTATCGGCTTCAGAGTCCTGGCATTAGCCGATAAGAGTTATCAAGTCACCAGCAGTCGGATTCTTGGAGGATTCGGTTAAGAAAATTAATCTATTCAAGAAAACTTATCCAGAAGAGACCGAGTTCAAAGAGGATGCGGCATGACAATTTATCTATTAATTAGGAATAGTTTGTTAGTTTTCTTTTATCTTTAGAAAAGTGTGTTTAGTATCCAATGATGACTTTATGTTTTCCTTTTATCTTTAGGAAAGTTTCTTTCTTGTCCTATAAGGACTAGTATCTCCCCATGGGTATAAATATGTACACCCGGGGTCATTGTAGAAGAATCTCTCGATCAATACAACTACTCTCGGCGCATTGCCACCCTCTTTACCGAGGTTTTTACTTATCATCCGGCGGAACTTGGTACCTGACGCGGGGCTGCATCGGCTTTCGATCTCCGGCGAAGGGGTAAATCTTACGTTCCACCGGTCCTGGTGAATCTATCGGCTACATTGGTGCTGTTCAAGGCTGCATCGTTTCGATCTCTTGGATCGCTTTAATTTAGTTGATATATTTGCCTACCTGATATCTCAATTCTATCTCTAATTGCATTGTGTTTAGAGACGCATCGGTTTAGTTGGAACTGTCTTGATTAGGTCCGATCTTCTGTCTTAGCCTATCTCTACATCTCTACAATCACAATGCTGTTCTAAATAGATTTGTTATATCTATCACATTAGATAGATCTATCGGCTTATCGAGTATTAGATTATCATATACAATCTCATGCTGCATCGGTTAGGTTCGACCTACTAGATTGTTGTTGATAATATAAGTCTTATTAAGTCGATAGGTTCATGCTAATGTTTTATCGGGGTGCTAGCCGATAAGTTATCTGGACATTGCATGGGCTTATAAGGATTATGTATGTATGTGTGTGTGTATGGCACCTTAAGGTGCTACGTATTAAACGGCACCTAACACATTGACCAGACCCACCCATTGACCATCACCCCACTCTCCTCTTGACTCCACCCACTTTAATTCACGAGTTAAATTTTTACTACTACATAGCCCACCATATATATTCACGTTTAGACAGTAAAATTTTAACTACATGTGATTCAACAACTATAATAAACGTTACTTAGCATATTGAGTTATTTATTAACTAAAGGAAACTTTTTTTTTTGCTCATGCCTTAATTTTTCTTGTTATTATTATTTTTCTTCTGTTTCATTATATTTTTGTAAAATTTAAACATCTATGATTTTTTTACGAATAAAATGTTCTTTTTTTAGTCACATTGAACAAGTCAGTTAATTTTTAACTATGTGTAGTATTTTTTTTACTCCCCTATAAGCGCCAACTGATGAGCCCATGACCCATCCTGCTTGGCTGCTCGTCCTCTTATCAGTAATTATTTTACTGTAGTATCTATATCTCTATTTATATTAGCTGCGGAATCACAGCAAGACACACCATCTCTCATTAGATCGGCAATGTCACTGATGAGAGGAGTGGCACCGACGAGGTCGACACGGAGACCTCCGATGAGCAAGCGTGAGGAGCAGCCTGGAGAAGAGTACATCGCAGGCATCTGGTGGAGAAGGCGATTGGAGGCAGGATCCGGTCTCCAGTCACGATGGGCGGTAGCGGCTGCTCATCGGCGGGCACATCCATCTCCGCCTGTCATGGCTGGTTGAGCAGGGGGCATGGTGATGTCGTTCCCCTGCAACCTTCCACCGTAGAAATGTTGCTCCCGTGCGGTTAGCTCTGCAACCTTCCACTATATGGTGATGTGGTTCCTCCCATGTGGTTTGCTCGTCAGGGCGATGGCATGGAGGTGGAGATCCGAGTGGTGGCGAGGAGATCCATCGGTGAGGGGCGGCAGCATCCATCGCAACCCACCATTTTCTAGCTTTTCAATTTATTTTCTCCCTTTTTTTTATCTATGCAATGGTCTCCATGCAGCCACGGCGACGGGTAATTGGCATCAGCGAGACGAGATGCCGACAATGGTGCCCTGCATCTAGCGGCAACCTCGACGACGGCGTGCACGGCCAAGCAGCGGAAGCAGCATCCACGAGGAGGCCGATTCACAGCAGCGCGAGCAAACTGTCATCCATGGCGATGCTGACAACGAGATGGTCGGCGATGAGGCTCCACTGTACAAGGAGGTCGGCGTGAGGGAGGACTGCATCGCTGGGATCTACACTGTGACTGACGACTTGCGGCTCGATACGGTGGCGTGGTGACCACCTTGAGTATGGCGGCGACCGATTCCGTCGTTGACGCAACAGCATGCTCATCTACGCCTTCGTGTTGCCAGATTGGATCGAGAGTCATTGCATGCATCTGGATCTTCATCTTCCTTGTGTCTCAAAGCTGTTGTCGATAGCTGGTTTATTGTGTCATGTATATGCTTCTCCTTTTCTTCTTTTTTGATGCTCAGAGTCAGATGATTCTGCTCTCGCTATGTGTAATTTTCTACTAACTAAAACTTTCACATATGTATAATCTCTCACTAAGATTTCACATATGCATCATAAAATAATTATTATCCACGTTTGTGATTGTTGAAATTTTGTTACTGCCAATTTTATTCGGTGAAATAAAAATATCGTTTATTCCGGGGCCTCCTCAAATTAACGCCAAATCAATACACGCTAAGATCACACAGTTTCTGGACCATTACAATTTTCATTTTTAACCTCGCAAGTACTAAGCGGTGCAGCGATACCCGTGACATGGAGTTGATTTCGACCGATGAATTAAACATCAGTTAATTTTCATCGATGTAATTATCATCAAGTATCATTCTTAAGTTAACATTTAATTCATCACGCGCGACCGGTGCAACAAAATTTTAACTCGTCAAATACATCGAGTCAAACCATAATCAAATTGCCTTCAAGCTAAACGTTATCTTGTCATCCTAAGTTAAATTTTTACTCATCAAAGAAATCCTGTCAAAGTAGATTGATTTGCATGATAGTTAAATTTTTACTCATCAAAGAAATCCTGTCAAAATAGATTGATTTGCATGATTTAAATAGCATGATTGATTTGCATGATTAAATAATCTTAATGGTGTGATGTATGCACTGCAAATAGATGTGAGTAAAAATATTACTACAAACATACCGAAAAGTGATATAAAAATATTCGAGTAAAAATTTTAGTATTATCACTCCGAAAGTTATGAGAAATTTTTTTTACTCAATGTTCAATAGAACTATGTGTGTAAGGAAATTAAAGATGAGGTAGTATTTTTTTTACTCGAAGTACAAATTAGGGCATAGTAATTTATTTACTAAATGTAAATAAACCTCAAGTAAATAAATTACTGGGTAACAGAGGAGAGAGGTTCGAGATGTGTTTTTTATGGCAAGTAATTTTTTTACTTGTGATAGAGATCACAATTCCAAAGATTTGTATGTTAAGTAATTTTTTCACTGGGTAATAGAGGAGAGGGATTGATGGAGAGAGATGACATAGTTGTAATTTTGTTACTGAGAATTGTGCAACTGCAGTAATTTTTTAACTGATCGTGGGAAGAACTGAGACAACGAGAAAAAGGGCTTGGAAAAGCCACGTGGAGACTGGCAGGAGGATACTATATACCTGCTAGCGGCAGGAATATTGAAAAAAAAATGAAAAACACGGTGGGAGGGAGGAAAAAAACGAAAAATCCGCATAAGCTCTCAGATGTGAGTCGTGCCATGGTGCTTTCCTGGCGCGCGGCGCCTGTCTGTCGCGCCATGTAGCGCGACCGTGTATATATATATATATATATATATATATATATATATATATATATATATATATATATATATATATATATATATATATATATATATATATATATATATATATATATATATATATATATATATATATATATATATATATATAAGTTGGATTTAGCCGATGATAACAAATGTTTCATTGATCTATCTAATCTTGTGGATTTTATGACATCGGACCTCCAGCCGATGTATGCTTTAACCTTCGGATCAATATTTGTTCTATCATATCATTTCATTGTTAGCCGATTGGTTTCTACTGGATTATATTATTGTTATTTATCATCATCAGCCGATCGCCTTTATACCAGCATCTACATTGAACATATAGCCGATTGCTCAAAACTCTATCGTTATTGGCTGGTATCGGCATCGGCTGGGATTGCTCCATCGGCTTGTCACCCGATCGGTTATTTGATCTACTGTTTACATATCTTGTCAGTTGCAGGATCAAACTGACTGGCACGCCCGCACCTCACCAAGATTTGGACCTGCACTAGAGTTAAGCAGATCTCTTAGGCCAGTGTGTATTTTTCGCATCAACACATTATCAAACTATTACAAAACTACAAATTTAAATATATATTACAGAACTACAAATTTAATGTCAAAGTTAACACATAACTTTACATGTAAAGTATTATATCACAGAAATATAAATTTTAGAGTTTATATTCATAATATATTGAGGTCGTAAAATTTATAATTATGTTGATAAAATTGACGTTGGATATGTAGGTTTTTAATACGATACATTAAATCTGTAGTTTTGTGAAAATATGATGTTAAATCTGTAGTTTTGTGAAAATATGATGTTAAATCTGTAGTTTTGTGAAAATATGATGTTAAATCTGTAAGTTTTTTTTATACACATATGTTTTTAAGTACATAGTTTTACGATGGATTAATCAAATTAGTATGAAATTTACTCTTTAGGAGGAACCGAGTGTCACTCACATACTCATCTCACACTATCCGTAGGCTTTGTTGCTGATCTGAACTTTCTGAACGGTCGGCGGAGAAGATAGACACGGCCGGCCAAGGGACGTGGACGCGTGGAGCGGGCCTCGTTGCCTTCGGCGGAACGATCCGCCGGGGCACGCGTCGCGCGCGCTCCGCCCCGCCAGGAGCACGTGGCTGCAGAGGCGAACCGTTCTGCGGTTGAGCCGAGGTGGCGGCTTACGGCTGCCGCTGGCCGATGGCCTCCCGTACATGCGCGCGCCGGTATTTCGGACGCATACGCCGCGCCGTCGCTGGCGGGCGGGATTTTACAGGTGAAAACGTGTGGGAAATGTGCGTACGACGACTGGGTGCGTATACGTACGTACTAGCCGTTTACTTTAGCCTGGTTACTCGCTTACTCCGGTGGAAGGACGGAAGGTACGCCACGCTCGGCGCGGGGGCGAGAGGGACGGATACTCGATCGCGGATAGTGATACGGTGGGAGCTCGGGGCGTGCACGTACTGCGTTTCTGGTAGATGCGTGCCCCCGTTCCCGGTTTCTGGTTTGGTCTCTTGACCCGTGAAATGGATTTTACCGGGGGCTTTGGTTGGCGCCGGTGGCAAGCATACGACTGTTCGTCTGTTCCTACTCCACGGGCAGATCATACGTGCACGATAGGATCAAGTTTACAAAAAAAAAAAAGTGAGAGGTGGACGAAGAAACATGATTAAATGGTTAGTCTTCAAAAATGAAATAAAAAAGGTCAACTATGAAATAGAAAAATGAATTAAAAAATCTTCAGAAAATGAAATAAAAAACAGTATAGTTTTTGGGTTTATGTTGCCGTACTGCCAGAATGTCAACTACTCCGTATTTTCTATAGCCAAAGGTCTCACAATGTTTCCCCTGTTGCGCAGGGAAAATAAAAGTAGTCAAATGGTTGGTAGGATACAGAAAATTAAACAATCCACAGTTTGCTGAGTATTTTTCCTTGTATAATAACTAAATAAACAATAGAAAAAGAAATAGGAAGCGTCAAAGGGAGTTGAGGGACGCAGGCAGGATAGGGTGCCATCGTTTGGCATATTGGTGGAATAAGCCAAACAACATATTTGCAAACGAAAAATAATTTATAAATAAAACTTTTATATATGTGTTATTAGCGATCTAAAAGCAAAGGTTAAAAAATAAACTTCGATGAAAAAAAATCCCAAAATCACCTCCACATTTAACGTTGAAAATTTAAATTTTGGTTGATAAACATATGAATATGCCAAACGATGGGGACCATACTGTCGTGGGCCGCAAACTTGCTCCAAAAACTGTGTTCGTTTGCGGCCTTGTAGCATACTCCCCCGTTCAAAATAAAAAAAAAGTTAACTTGTGTTGTTTCAATTTTATCCAATAAAAAAAAATTAATCTATACTATTATACCTATCCTCAACATATAAACGGGAAGTTTTATCCCTTAAATATCCTTTATCTATCTATCACCATTACTACTTTTTCTAATAATAAAAAAACATTTTGATCATTTTTACTCTTCACTAATTTCACTTTGGAATGCTAAGAATGGTCTTGACTCCGTATATAGGGTATGTTTGGTTCCTAGCCACACTTATTGATGGTCATCTGGGCCGCCCGGCAAGGCATGGCCCTCGGTCGAGGCTTGTCGGGCTGGCACAGCCCGACCGACGCACCGTGCCGTGCCGTGCCAGCCCACGGGCGGCATATATGGCCCAATACTACTCGGGGCCGGCTCGAAGGCACGAAGACCTATCGTGCTTGCTCAAAAAAAAAAGGTCTATTTTTGGATCCCTCAACTCTACGGGCTGTGTTTAAATGGCTGGAAAATAAGTCTATTTTTTATACCTCGTGTCTTGGGCCTTGCCTTATATGATTATACAAGTCTATTTTGCATCCCTAATTTCTTTTATTTGATCGGGCCGTGCCGGGCTGGCCCACCGTGCCAAGGGTGTAGCCCAGGCACGGCCCGGCTATCGGACTGGGCCGGCATGGGCACGACCCCAGGCAGGCCGTGCCGTGCTTGGGCTGGGCCAAAATTGCGGGCTTCGAGCTGAGCCGTGGGCCTCGGGCCATATGGCCATCTATAGCCACACTTGACCACGCTACAATTTATTTTTGTTAGGTATGTGTTTTGATTCACTATTTCACAATTATAGTCTTGGCTTGCCACACTTAGTGACGGATCCAGAAAATTAGTTCCTCGATGTCATAACGTGTCTATCAGTGTCATAGTATGCTAATTATACTTAAATTATAGTGTTCTAATTTATGGATAAACAGTTTAAATATAGGTTTTGCTGAAAGTCGTCAGTGTCATCTGACACTAGCCCAATACATGGTAGATTCATCTCTGACCACACTTTTTTAATAGCATGCCTCGTATATCATAGATTTAACTTTCAATTAAAAGCTATTTCCTCCGTTTCACAATGTAAGATTTTTTAGCATAGCCCACATTTATTTAGATGTTAATAAATCTAGATATGTATATGTGCTTAGATTTATTAACATCTATATGTATATGAGTAATGCTAGAAAATATTACATTATGAAACGGAGAGGATAACCATAATGCGGCTTTCAATTAAAAGCTGAGTCTCTGTCCTACTCTAAAAATAACAAACACACCCATAGTATTTCAAGAGCAAACCTTTACAAACATCGCTCGGTAATAAGACATCCCGTAAAATCAGAAACGTAGTATAAGTGTTCCGGTACACGACGACTTTACCTCTCCCAAACCAAACTCACACTGGAAACCAGAAAACAACAACGTTCACAGCATTACGCACACAAAGCGATCTCCAATTAATTCTCCAAACTCACATCTGCCTGTAACTACTCCGTGGCCGCAGGTTGTACCTCCGGCCAGCCGATGTCGTGATGGAGTTCTCCCCGACGACCTCCTCCGGCGATGCGCCGTACTTCCGGCGAGGAACCGCCACCACCACCTGCTGGTGCTGATCCCCCGGCAAGGCGTAGCTCGGGTCCGCATTGCTGTCCACCTCGTCGGCCAACTCGTCGAACACCCACGAGTAATCCCTCAGGCTCCTCTCGCTCTCCGTGCCGCCGCCGTAGGACAGCATCTTCTCGCCGGCGGCGGCGGTTTCCTCCAGCGCCCTGACCTTCTCGACCAGCGTCTGGAGCAGGTGATGGTTGAGTAGTTCGTAATCCCTGAAGAAAAATTTACAGGTTAATTAATTACCAGGAGAGATTGAGATGAATCACGAATGCATGCAAAGATCTGATCGTGATGCACATGGACTGGATTTGGTGGTTACCTGAATGTGAATATGGCATGCAACATCTGAACGGTGGCAAGAGCAAGGAACACTGATCTGACAAGGAACACCTTGGATATGACCCAGAATTGCTTGTCGATGTCGTCAGCTCCGAGCTTGATCAGGCCAATTTCGAGCAGAAGCGTGATGCACAAGCCTGCCAGGGGAGTAAAAAAACAATAGCAATTGGGCATTTTACAAGGCGTAAATACAGGCAGTAACTGCTAATAGTATGTGAAAAATCCTGAGATGTTTTTTTCACCAAAGTAAAGATGTCCCCTGATGCTGAAAGTTTGCTTCGCGCTTGTGAGCATGTAGATGAGAAACACGATGCAGCAGTAGAAGAAGAACGCCTTGATGAAACGTGACTCGGCTAAGATGGCGTTGTGGAGGATGTAAAGTTTGTCCAGAGCAGCAAAAATGTTGGCCTGCTTTGCTCTGAACTCTTCCTGCAGGCCCAAAAAAAAAGTTGAAAAAGAAGTCAATCCTTTGGCTACTCATTGATCATTGGTACGCGGTCAAAGAAAAGGAAAACTATTCTCGTATTCTGAATTCTGATGATCTGATCTACAGGATGAGAAAGTAACCTGAGCTTCCAATATTGAGTGTGAATTATGAATCAGGTGTTCATGAGCTTGCCTGATTTCTTCCTGCCTGGACAATAACTCTTCCTGCTGACGCTGGCCAAACTGTGCAAGTTTTTGCACTGTCTCCCTGAAAATTCCAGTCAAAATCAGTATCTTTTACAATTTCGGTTGTGTTTACTTGGATCCAAAGTTTGGATTTTGGTTGAAATTGAAGATGATGTGACTGAAAAGTTGTGTGTGTATGACAGGTTGATGTAATGGAAAAGGACTGAAGTTTGGATCCAAACTTTGGATCTAAACACAACCGAAATAAAAAAAGAATAATGGAAGCGAGAAGTTGAACGATACCTGCTTTCCTCAAGAGCTTGTGCCTGAAAGCTGTACAGATTATTCAGACCGTCCATGGCCTTACTCTGCCCATCCAAAAGTTGCATCTGATTCTCCAATGATTTGTCAGCCACACTCCCAATATCATTAGCAGTGCTCTGCAAATCTTGCATCTTGGTGGACATGGAATCACCAACAGTTTTGATCTCCCTCTGAATATCAGCAGTCTCTTCCTTCAGCTTATCCATCCCATTGCCAAGGCTCTCATACGACTCCTGAATACGCGTCATGCCGGCATCGATCGTCTCCCTCATCTCGGTCTGCCCTTCTCTGAGCTTTGCCTGAGAGTCTGCGATCTCCTTGGACTGCTCAAAGATGGCCTTGGAGTGAGCCAGCACGTCGTCGATCTGGTCTCCGACATTCTTGGACGTCTCTGCGAGATGATCTGCCTGCATTTCGATCGACGAGATCGTCTCCTGAACTTTGCGTGATTCTTGTATGATCTGGTCTGACCTCTCCTCGATCACCTCCAGCTTCTCCTCGGCTGACTTGGATGTCCTTGTCAGGTCGTTGACAAGCCTCTCTGTGTTATGCTTGAACGCTTCAGCTCTACACAAATCAACAAAACATGAAAAATTCAAGAAACAGAAGTGAATTGCAAACTGAAAATGGGAGAATTGCACTTACTGCAATTGGTGGCACAGGGTGTTGGTCTCGAGGAAGAACTCGAGGAACACCTGGTCCTCGGAGACGCCGAGCCTCTTGCGGCAGTGCACCATGTCGGAGACCTCGCCGCAGTGAGGGAACGGGGGGCGGCCGGAGTCCTCCTGGAAGCAGCTGCTGAGGTGCCACGCCAGCCGCGACTGCATCTCCTTGTCGGCCATGATGTCGCCGCAGCTGGCGAACAGCCTCTGGTACGCCTCCTGCCAGCAGTTGCTCGGCCCGGCGAGCTTGCTCCTCGCGTTCTCCAGCAGCTTCACCGCCCTCGGGTCGTCGGCCCCGTCCATCGAGAAGTCGGCCACCGCGCCGTCCAGCTCCAGCATCGGGGCGGCGCGGCGCTCGCCGGCCGTCGGCGACGACGACGACGACGACGAGGAGAAAATGTTCCACGAGAAGCCGCTGCTCCTCCCAGGGCACAGCCATAGGCAGGCCAAGATCAACAACAGGACAATCCCTGCGCGTCTCCTCATGGTGAAATCGGTGAACTTTGCACCGGGCAAGAAGCGATCTTGGTGAGTAAAATCACGGGTTAATTGCAGTTCCTGCCAGGAAGGAACAATCAAGAAGGGCAGAAGGCAAGAATTAAAGCCTATTCATTTGATGCAGATTGTTACGCCCCGTGTTAATAACATTCTGAAATTCTTAAACCCAAAGACCCAATCGAATTGAATCACCGAATTGAACAGAATAGGAATTAACTTGCAAATTTGTGCTACCAATTATTCAGACTAAAATATGATTAATCGAAGCCAGTAACAACCTAAAATTCTAGATCAAATCGCCGGAGCAAGATGCAACAAGGGGCACTGGGGCAGTGACAAAATAGCTGCAACTTTCCCCTGCGGTGTGAAGGGCTCCCTGATAAATAGCACCCGGTGTTCCTTAGCCGGCAAGCCAGAGAGATCCAGATGAGGCTGTCACATCACATGCAGTGGAAGATTAAGAGAGAATCACCCTAAACTAAACTAAATGTTCAGGACTTTTGACACCGAAAATGACAGCGACACGGACGCAAACACACGGTGAACAGCACTGAACTTGATATCAGTAATGGCGGTTTACATTTGGAATGCGCTAGTTATCTTACACCAATGGAAGCGTGGAAAGCTACTTGGATGCCAAGTTGAACGGTGGGGTACAGATCTCTTGCCGTTTCCATGCTCCGTTCCCAGCAAGGAAGATCTTGGTCAGTTAATGACAAATCAAGTCGGTGCTAATTTAAGTCGGTTGGATGCACTGGCTTACACCACAAGATAGATACTACACGCTTGGCGCCTTGGCCCACCGTGTCAGTGACAGAGGGCCAATCAAATTCTCCTCTCCTATACCTTGGGTGTGTTTAATCATGTCAAAATTGGAAGTTTGGTTGAAATTAGAACGATTGACGGAAAAGTTAGAAGTTTATATGTGTAGAAAAGTTTTAATGTGATGGAAAAGTTAGAAGTTTGAAGAAAAAGTTTGGAACTAAACTCGGCCCCTGGGGGCTCATCTTTACTGACTGACATGAACACTGAACACATAGGGCGAGATTCTGAAAAGTTCAGAACGAATGAACTCAAAGCGAAGACTCAATTTTGTTGCAACGGTGAAGTTCAGAGAGAAGAAAGAAATCTCGTTGAATTTTGATTCGGAAAAGAGAGGCAGGAGCAGAGGAAAAACTGGAGGAAGAACTTACTCACCGGATCGCCTGACGTTGGCAGAGGTTGAAGAGAGGACGGAGCGCGACGGGAGGCGAAGCTGTAGGAAGCGAGAGCGGCCGCCATATATGTAGAGGTTAAACCGGCCGTGATTTCACTGGCGGTAGTTCGCGGTGAAAACGCGCGCCGGTTAACTCGAAACGGCGCGAACGGCGAACCTCCGCGTGAGAAAACGGACGGAGATCAAGAGGCGGCGGCGGCGCTGGCCGTGCCGTGTGCCATGCACGCGGTTGGGATGTAGTATAAAAAAATTTGGCAACTCTTTACGCTCGTTGAGTGAGCACTGAATTGGCAAAAGTTTGAAAGTGTTCGGTACAGCAACCGTCTGAAATTGGCAAAGTTTGCATTTCTGTTTGGAGATGCTACATCATGCGTAAAAAAAAGGTTGGTTCACATTTCTCCAATTTTATTTTTCTTTCCTGTTTGTTTGAACTTTGAAGGATACTAAACTCGACACTGTTTGTTTGAACTTTGAAGGATACTAAACTCGACAGGAATTTCACAGGAACAAGAAAAGTCACCCGCGTACCAAATGGATCATGAAATATTCATGCGGTGAACTGAACTGAACTTCAGAGAGTAGAGAGACAAGACAGAATAATAAGAGATTTTAAGGTCCTCGAGTGGTACTAAAATTTTTAGTATAAATTTTCTAGTACCGGAAAATACCAAGAGGTATCAAATTTTATACTATAATAGATAGCTGTAAAATCACTCGAATAATAATGTACACATGACCCCGAATTTTCGTAACTGCACTATGAAATATGAATAGGCCATTCTGTCGCATAAATAGGAATTTACAGCCATGTAATGAGTACTCTGAAACCCCAATTGCTGGATTACCTACACAACCATACAGGAGAAGATTACATGCACTGGGCTAATTCATGTCCTTATGATCTTATATTCACAAGAAAGTTTCAGTTTCTGTATACCCATCTTCATCCTTGGACAGAAAAATATATTATTGAGGCCAACTAAATTGACACAATGGAACTAATCCGTGGGCACCTCATGCAACAATAGGGTAGGATGCGCAAGTAGCAATACCTGCATAATTTATATTCAAGTCAATATTGTGATGCAGTGCAATATATCCAGCGTAACAAATGCGATATCAGTTCATCGTAGGCATGGACGTCAATATGGAAAACTTACCGCACATGTTCTTGCCCATTTCCATCTTGAAGTAACCATTGTCACCCCAGTCTGCACCCCATGAGTTCTTGATGAGCCAGTAGGGAACGCCATTTTCGACACCATAGCCAACGGCCAGAACAGCGTGGTTCACATCCTAGTAATAGCATTCGAACTCACAATTCAGGGTATAATTGGACAGTAATCATACAAAGAAAAACTCTACACAAACAAATCAAATCATAAACTGAAAAATGAGCTAGATCTCTTGTACACTCACCATTGGAGAAGTTCCACAATGGTCACTTGAGTAAACTCCACTCTTGTACATCCTGAAACCGTTGATCACTTGAAAGGCAACACTAACTGGACGAACAAGTCCAACAGCATTCTTCAGCTCATCCTCAGCACCCTTACCAGAGCAATAACCAAAAAAAGAGGATCAATAAATCAGAACAGTATTCTAGATGCTCCCATCAAACTTTACAACGGGGTTCCTTACCAGGGTGATGTTAACGGAGTCCAAAACCTTGACTCCAACGTTTTCAGGCTTGTAATGACAGATGCCATTGACACCCGTGTAAGGGTAAGCCTCTTCAGTGTCAAGGCCACCATTGTATTTGATGTACTCAAAGGCCTGAGATGGTAGGCCTCCACTGCATCCGAAATTATTGTATGCAGTAGCACAATCAACCAGCTGCTGCTCAGAAAGAGAGACAGGCTTCCCAGTGGCCTGAGTATATGCTGCCTCAAGAGAACCAGTGGTGCTGCCAGAATAAGTTAAAGGTCACTCAAATGATCTGATTATAGGACACCCCCCACCCGTGACTTTCCTTTTTTCTACTTTGTCTGCTATAATGGAAATGAGACGCCTTTTCTACAACGGTCACACTATATAAAGTTATAATCGAAAGTAACATTCCAGCAACATTTTCAACATAGGTTTGTCAATTGGTATGTGAAGCATATTTGCCACTATACTTGTGGAGTAGCAAGAATATATGCCAAATGGACGAAAAGTAACAGAATAAATTCATGAAAGGCATATGATAATTGAATTGTATGCTTATTTGAGAGTAGTGACAGATACCCCTCCGTCAAAAAAAAAAGTCCAATTCTAACAATAAATCTGGACACCTATTTTTGGGACGGAGGGAGTACAAGTTAATAGACAGGAGATATGAAAGGCTCCATTATCAGCAACCGAAACAGACTATGCAAGCAGGACTAGGGGTGTGTTCGTCACTGCCGGTTCCCAACTTTCTCCTCTCGTTTTCTGCTCGCACGCTTTTCAAACTGCTAAATGATGCGTTTTTTTTTGAAAAAGTTTCTATACAAAAGTTGCTTAAAAAAGTCATATTGATCCCTTTTTTTTAAAAAAATAGCTAATACTTAATTAATCACGCGCTAATGGACCGCTCCATTTTCCGTGTGCACCGTTCCCGGTTGGGAACCTCCAGTAGCGCGAACACACCCTAGTTAGACAATAATGTCAGATGCTCCATTATTTTATTACTCGCATGTCACACGAGTGCAGTAGTTTAAGTCCCATGCTTAACATTTTCAAATATTTTTGTAATCGTTTCTGTGGTGAAAGTTCTCCAGTTCTCACCTACTGTACTCGAGAGCTAGCAATCTCCAGCTTAACCGACATATACTGATCTGCCAGTCCCCATTCAACGTAGTTTAAAACTATTTACCAAAAAGCAGCACAATTGGAAAGTGCATCCACCCCGATTACTTTCAAGACCATGATTGAATCAGAGTTTGCGAGTCCTGACGCCAGACAAGCAGACTCCAACTGGTACTTCCTGTCTGGTAAGATAGCCTTTTACACGTAATTTCGAAAGTTCAGCTCAATAATTATCAAAGCAACCCCCGTTTGTTAGCACACTTTGCCGTAACCTTTTTTTTATAGGTTCAGTAGTTCAGGGAAGATATTTAGAAAAATAGCACGGATTCTTTCTTTTTCGTTCGATGGATTCTATTGTTATTAGCACAACAGGATTACCAATACATGTTGCACCTCAAAAGATAGTACTAAGTAATTTTATCATCCTTAAAAAAATACTAGTAGATAACAGTATATCACATTTTCTAGTGTAAAATTTAGTATCTTCAAGTTAGTAAATACCTCGGGGTAAAAAAAATTAGTGTAAAATTTAGGCACCTTGAGGACTATAAAATTTTTCAAATTACTACTACAGTTTGCATCTAGAAAAATACTCACACAGTTTGCACCAGAAAGTAGTTACCTGAAGGTCCAACAGGAACCACAGTGACCCTGGTCTTTCACGGGGCTCACGATCCCATCCTCCCTCCAGTCTTTCTGCAGTAACTCAAACAATCAGGAAAAAAAGTCCCCCAAAATTCAGTGCTAAAACGTACAAAATGCATAACCTGATGGGACCGATTAGCATGTAAGGACACAGTGTATGGCCTGATCAAGCGACCCAATAAGCATGTAAGGACACACTGTATGGCTGGATCAAGCGACACAATAAGCATGCAAGGACCACAGTCTTGCGAGTATGAATGCCATACTCTCACAACTCACAATCGCACCAACAAATACGGGCAGAAATGCTGCACACTACAGTTCAACCCCTCATAAAAAAAACATGGATGATTTCCATTTTTCAGAAAACCAGCCAGTCATAGCAGGCTCGTTGTTCGTATCAGTAACTACATCATGTGCAGAGGTCACAGAAGAAATTAAGTGGTCATCAAAAAATGTTCTTGTCGGGGTATAGAAGCCGCGACCGCGAGGACACAGTAACACGTGGTAGGGACAGCCAATCGAATCGAGCGAACGCTACAGCGATGAGCAAAGCAAATCTTGCTGCTCCTTGCAAAGCTCAGAGTTCAGATCAGAAATTAAAACCCTCTCTGAGCCTTGAGCCCCAGCTCACGCATGGCGGATGATGCAAGAATTCCCCAAGAAGCAATTCCCACATGTGTGTGTGGCTTACCTACCTACCGTTACTACTACCACGCTACAGTACAGAGCTTTGGCACTTACGGTCTCCGGGAGAGCGGCGGCGTCGCGCATCCGGTGGTTGCCGGCGAGCGTCGCCGAGCAGTTCTGCGCCGCGCCGAGCCGGCTCGCCTGGAACTCCTCCCAGCTCATGTCCGCGAAACCTGCAAAAGCACCGCGACGGGGGTGTGTGTGAGAGGGGGTCAACCCCAGCAACGGACGGCGAGGATTAGGGGAGGCGCTCGGCTCGGGGTCCCTACGGTTGATGCCGAGGCGGTAGGGGAGGCCCCTCCGGTTGGTGGAGCGGACGAGCTCGAGGCTCTCGGAGAAGATCCGGAACCGCCGCTGCACCTCCGCCGCGTCGCCGTACCTCTTCCCATGCCTGCGCGTACGTGTGGAGGACGAGAACGAGATCGAAACGAGATGTCAGGACGACGAGGAAGACGAATGGCCGCGGCGGCGGCGGCGGGGTGGGATTAGGGGGAACCGAACGGGGGGGCGGCGCTGACCTGACGGCGAAGCGGGCGAAGCGGAGGGCGTCGCGGGTGCGGCCGAGGGCGGCGATGACGGTTGACTCGAGCGCGGAGGCGGCGTGGTCCGTGACGGAGCGGATCGGGTTGGAGTCGTCGAAGTCAGAGGACGCGGCGGCGGCGGCGGACGTCGCGGCGAGGGCGACGACGGCGAGGAGGAGGAGGATGATGCGGCGGTGGGCCATCTCGCCGGCGATGGTGGCGATATTTTTTTAACTGGTTTTGGTGTGAGAGTGGACAGTGGGGGCAGGAAGCTTGGATGGATCTCTGGGTTTTATATAGGGCTTCGCAGCCTTGATGTCCACTGGTATGACTTGGATAACTTTGGTTGCGTCTTTTTCTGCAGTTTTGAAAATTTCAGTTAGCTATATTTGAAATCCGATTAATTAGAAACAGATTTACTTTCATTATCATTTTACAACTTCTTGATCTACAGTATCATGTACATTAGCATTGGGATCATGCATCTCTACTGATTCAGTTACTACTATGTAAAAAAAACAACTTTTAACTACGAACCTGGACACACATATGTCCAGATTCATAGCTAAGAATAGTTTTTTTTTCACGACACTGCGATAGAAAAAGATATAGTGCACTAGTATACAACAGGCACGTGCTAAGTAAGTAGTGGGGAACCCGCGGATATTCCCAAAAATTTCATTAAAAAGCATAATATACGTAGGTATATTACATGTATTTATATTCGACTGTGTCTAATTCCTTGTTTTTCTCAACAAATTCACTCCTTCTGCACTTCTTAGTAGCCAACTGTCTCAAATCTCCTAACACTAGTGTACCAAACATTAAGTCGAAGATACCTCTAATTATCGAGTGAATACCTAACTAATAAATCTTGTGTTCGCCACTGTAAGTAGGTAGGGGTGACCCACCAGTAAAATCAATTTTTGAAACAGAGAATGAGAGGTACTCCCTCCGTCCCATTTTAAGTGCAACCATAAGTTTTCGTGTCTAACTTTGATCGTCCATCTTATTTATTTTTTTTATAATTAGTATTTTTGTTGTTATGAGATGATAAAATATGAATAGTACTTTACTCGTGACTCATGTTTTTATTTTTTTTTCAAATAAGACGGACGGTCAAAGTTGGGCACGGAAAAACTATGACTGCACTTAAAATAGGACGAAGAGAGTACGTATCTGTCAAAAAAATATTGATCCAAGAACTTTGGAACTGAAAATCCTCTATGGTATATATCAAAAAAGCAAATAAAAATGTTGTTGGAAGGTCGTGCTCATGCGTACTCCCTCCGTAAAAAAAACTTAGAATTAGATGTGGCATATGATAATACAACGAATCACATCCAGTCCAGGTTTGATTTTTGTGGGATGAAGGGAGTGAGGTTGTGTTCTTTCCCTTTTTTTCCAACTCATCTCCCTCTTTTTTTTTCCGCGTACGCTATTCAAACTACCCCCTTCATCTATTTTTGATAGTCATATTTCCAAATCTGAAAATTTTATTTTTGATAGGCATATTTCAATCTAACAACCTATCCTCTTAATGATTTTCTCGAATTTAATGCGTGACTCTCCATTCTTCCACACATAATTGGCTACATGGGTATTGAGAAATGTAAATATTAATGAATCGCTTGTTTACAAGGAATGATTAGTAGTATGTTTAAATGAATAATAAGTAGAATTACTTATTCTTTGTATGTGTGTCAAGATGAAATATTACTATTAAAAGTAGAAGGAGGGAGTACTAAATAGTTGGTTTTTTTGCAAAAGTTTTCTATATAAAAGTTGCTTTAAAAAATCATAATAATTCATTTTTTAAAGTTTTTGGCTAATATTTAATTAATCACGTATGAATAGGTAATGCCATTTTCCGTGCGGGGAGTCTCGAACTCAGCCTAAAACCTGTTGCTTTCCAATTCAGATCCTCTGCAATACTGCAGACTGACAGGTGGACCCGAGGATCTGTGGAGCCCACGTGTCAGTGAGTAGCAGAGGACCCTCACTTTGCTTTCCAAGTTTCCGTTCCCCCTACAAAAATCAGTCTTACTACTACTACTTTAGCGTTCTGCATCTGTATAGGTGAACGTCCAAATCTGCAGCGGAGGAAAGGAAAGGTACCCATGGGCCATGACGCCACGGGTGACGCCGATCGATCGATCGAGACGCACGCTCCGGCGCTCGCTGATTGGCCTCCAACGTCCAACGGAAGCTTCAGACAAACACGGCGCAGCGCATGCACCAATGCAGTGCTCTCTGCTCTGATATTTTCGTTCTGAAGCTGAGCTGAGTGAGTAGCCGATGCCAGGGCGAGACGGGAACCCATCGCGTCGTGATTGGCTGAGCATATGAAATGCAGATGCGGTTGGATTGGAAGAAGAAGAATGGCTGGCAGTCTCCGATACGACAGCAGTATGCATGGAGATCCGTCTCGGGCACTTCACTTCGATCTGCAAGTGTCCAAGATTGCAGCTCCGTCCCAAAATAAGTTTATTCGTGGTTTCTTCGATATTTGACTGTCCATTTTATTTAAAAAATAAAAAAATAAAAAAATCAGTGTAAAGTATTATTCATGTTTTATCATCTAATAATAATAAAAATATTAATAAAAAAATTCAATAAGATAAACGGTTAGATGTTCAACACAAAAATCTACAAATGAACTTGTTTTAGGATGGATGGTGTACATATGTGGACAGTATGAACCCTGATTCATGCAGACTAACGGTTCATTGGATCGGCTGCACAGCCGTTTGGTCTTTTTTCTCAAGAGTTTTCGAAAGCATGCGAATCACTTTTGTTTGTAGGTGACGGTATATATGATTTTGTTGTGGCCGTTCTTCAGAACAAAGGCAAAAGTGTCACCGTTCTTCAGAACAAATTAATTAGCAAAATTTAAAAAGGAATCTGAGTTAGCTAGCCAAAAAATCTTAAGTGGGCTCCTCATGTTTTCTAGTGGACGTGGATATATGTAGTACGAGAATTGTAGTATAGTAAATTTCTGTTTCCTTTTTTTTTTTTGGAACGTCTTTGCGTTTGATTTACGAGATATGTTGAAACATTGCTACCTAGCAGTAAAACTGTGCAAGTACTAGCTATCATGAACAGCAGTTCACTAATTAATCTGTATGAAGACATCAACAACCTCATTGTTTCACTTTCCGCTGTTTGGAGTTTGTGTTTAGCCGCCGTAGTTTTCTAAGCTTCAGCTTTTTTTTTTTCTTTATCTTTCTTCCTCTAGCATAAGTCGGTCTGGCTGATTGCATTGTGTAACTAAAACTCTTTTCTTCTAATATATTAACGTGCAATCCTTTTGCGCGTTCGCGAAAATAACCTCATTGTTTCTCTTCTATATATGCTGATAAGCTAAAAATTTAATTTTAGAGTTCATTTTATGGGTTTTTTCATCTTAGCTTATTTTATAGCATTTGCTTTCGAATCGCTAAGAACATGTATATAAAAATTTTACCGATAAATTATTTGTTAGTTGCTAAAAAGCGGTACGAATAAACATAAACATAAGCGAAACAATATGATGGAAGTATGGCCATGTCTTTAGTACCTGACGGTGTAATTTTAAAATATAGATGGGGTGGCATCTAGTAAGAGACTAGTCTGGATAGCGCTAGTTGGATGATAGTACAACACACATAAATCGTAGTCACCAGCTCATGGCACCGGCACGATGGGGAATGGCACGAACATCAAAGCAAGTTAACAACGAAGATTAACAGTTAAATAAATGTCAGAGTCAGATAGACGATGCAATGGTATAGTCATAAAAATGAGACGGCGATGGAGGCCTCATGTCGGGAATTAGGTATGAAAATGGTAGAACCCAACATTATCAATTTAAATATGATTTACAAAATTTTTATATCTAGAATGCCCATTTTATTCTTCCGGAGTATTTCGTTGGATAACTAAACCCCTGAAATATTTTATTCTTATTTTACCCCTAAACTATTAAAAATGGTTTTCTTTATTGCTTAATAGTATTTCTCATCTTGGTTTCTCTTTATACTACTTATAATTTTTTTAAGTCATAAATGACACCATTATAAAAGTTTCAAATATTTTCAAAATTCTTAACAAAATATTAAAGAGGTAGGTTATAATAGATCTACCAATCCAACCAAATTTAGTTTAAATACGGCTTATATATAGAGAGAGAAAAAATGAGAAATATTGTTAGGGAGTAAGGTGAACCGCCTTCAATAATTTAGGGGTGTAAAATGAGCTAAAAATATTTAAGGGGTTAAGTGCTCTGTTAAAATAGTTTGAGTGAGTAAAGTAGACTTTTTAAATGTATATTTACCAATTAGCTATTTAATTTAGACTTTAATATGGTACTAAAATAAATAAAAACAAAATCAAATTTTATATAAGGCCTGAATCAGAAAGGATCAAAATGGTACTCCCTCCGTCCCATAATATAAGGGATTTTGAGTTTTTACTCGTAGTGTTTGACCGCTCGTCTTATTCAAAAAATTTATGCAAATATAAAAAACGAAAAGTTGTGCTTAAAGTACTTTGGGTAATGAAGTAAGTCAAAAAAATAATTCTAAATTTTTTTAATAAGACGAGTGGTCAAATAGTGCAAACAAAAACTCAAAATCGCTTATATTATGGGATGGAGGGATACTTTAAGAGCAGGTACAATAGCAGGCTATAAGCCGGCTATAACCATATATCGAGAAGAAAAGAGAAGAGAGAGAAGAAAGCGGGCTACAGATTTGTAGCCGGCTGCAACTCGGACTCTAAAAAATTATGTGTGTATGAGAGGTGAGACCGGGTATTAATGGTGTGGTATATTTTTATAGTTAACTATTGTATGAATGAGCTATTAGATTAGCTATAGATGTTTTGGAGCTAGTAGTTAGCTATACTATTGACCTTGCTCTAATACTCATTCGGTCGTGAATTTTATAAATAATTGTATCCCTAATACTTGATGTATCGGATGGTTTGATAGTGGGATGATGACTAATGTGTTAATCTAGGTATGTGAAGCGGCACTCATTGCAGCTCGACTGGCAAACCCACCCTACCCAATAGGTGTGTCCGTCCCTCTGTATCCTTCTTGAGAAGTCTGCCCCTGCAGCTGTTTCCTTCTTGAGAGGACAGGACGAGAGATTCAGATTCTTTCGGTGAATATTCACATGACAAGTGCCTCAAGAGATCTTTACTTATATACTGCCTCCGGTTGAAATGATAGGAAATTTCTAGCTATATGTTTAGGGCCTGTTTAGTTCGCAAAAAAAAAAATTTGAGGTATCACATCGGACGTTTAACCGGATGTCAGAAGGGGTTTTCGGACACGAATAAAAAAACTAATTTTATAACTCACTTGGAAAACGCGAGACGAATCTTTTGAGCCTAATTAATCCGTCATTAGCACATGTGGGTTACTGTAGCACTTATGGCTAATCATGGACTAATTAGACTCAAAAGATTCGTCTCGCGATTTCCGTTCTAACTGTGCAATTAGTTTTTTAAAAAAATCTATATTTAATGTTACATACATGTGTCCAAAGATTCGATGTGATGTTTTTGGAAAAACTTTCTGGGAACTAAACAGGCCCTTAGATAAGTTACTTACAAAGACGCTGGAACAAATGAATTGATCAGCTTAAGTTTTGAATAAGTTAATTAGCATAACTCAAATAATAAAATGGATTCATCAGCACAGAGATATTTATCGGGTAGCAGCACCATCACTCAGCATCTGGAGACGATGGCTGCAATAACAAATAGACAGCGAAACGGAGAGACTTTCAAGGCAAAATGTTGCCTTCGGAGTGTCAACATCAACCTATTATTCCCCGAAAAAAAATCAGCCTATTATTTATTTGCCAGAAAAGAAAATTCAATGTGTGTTTTATTGAGAAGGAAAAACACCTAGGACCCATTTGAATCAAAGGATTTTTATAGGAATTTCATAGGATTTAAATCCTACAGGAAATTTTCCTATTTGGCCATTTGATTCAAAGGATTGAAGCTTTTCAAATTCTATGAAATTCCTATGGAATGATACATTGCATGTGGATTTTGGAGAAAATTTAGCAAGAGCTCCAACCTCTTGGAAAATTTCCTTTGAGTCTATCTCTCTCATCTGATTCCTACGTTTTTCCTGCGCTCCAATCAAACGACCATTCCAATGTTTTTCATGTGTTTTGTAATCCTCTGTTTTACACTTCAATTCCTATCAGATTCCTGTGTTTTTTCTATCCCACCATTTTTTTAACCATGTGATTCAAAGGGACCCTTAAAGTATCACATGTGGGACAGAAAAAAAAGAAAATGTTGTGTGCTTACGCACGAGATGTGGACAGGCCTAGCCTTATGGCACTGATGTCCGCCACCGGATTTGATTTGATTTGCAATAGCAAACCTTCTTAAAATATGTATTCTTAGAATATGTATTCACGTGTGTCGACAAATGTAGGAGATTCAATCTCGGTTGGTACTGGTACATCAAGAAAATGTCAGATATCAATAGAGAACACTTTTACTTTCTCCAGTAAACCTGCATGACATTAGCCCTACTAGCCATTAGCAGTTCATAGGACTACTAGTATTACAATACTCTTACCCAAAAAAACATTAATCTCATAAAACAATTTAGTCCATGAAATACTCAAGAATAAATTATAGTTTCGAAAATTGTAATTTTGACATAGTATTTATGGGAATTTTTTATTTATACATTTATTTATTTTTTTTAATTTACAAAAGAATTAAAAAAATACAGAAATGTACTCGTAACGCTTTTCGAAAGGGTTTTCTAAAATATACTTGTTGTGAAGAAGCAGCTAATGCCATTACACCAATGTGTCATCGTACGTCAAATTCTTTGATCATACGATGACAATATGTGCCATTATGCCATTACGCCACTGCGAAGGAACGGAGGGTGAGGATGGGATGGAGCAAGAGGGCACAGCGGAGCACCGGACAAACTGCTCGGAGGTTTAAGCGTTACGCTGGTGGGTGACCACGGCGTCATCGTCACGGGCTCACCGGCTAGGCCATCACTCCTACTTCATTGCTAGCCTCGTCGACGCCGCTCGCAATGCTACCGCCGCCAACACAATGCAAGAAGATGGGAAGAGAGAAGGAATAAGATGGAGAATGGAGTATATAGATGTAAATATGACGGCAGTGGCACGGTTTCAATTTTATAAAATTTCAGTGCTGCAGCTACGAATGATGAATGACATATTTATGGCACGATCGAATTAACCCTAAATTTTGTAGGTTAACCCATGCAGCGGGCTTATGCCCCATACTTTGTCGGCTGGGTCGGTTGGTCGGCCTAGCCTACCCACATCCCAATTCACGGCCCATGTAAGACTAACTGCAGGACTGGGCCCACAAAGAACGGAAATCCTCTCTCAGTTCCTTGTGCTGCGGCCCACCTATTATACCGAGCGAAGGCGACTGGGCCGTAGCCATCGGCCGAGCAGAGCGGGCTAGCGAGGAAGCCTATGTGGGCCCAGTGAATTTCGGCCCAACTACTGTTGCGACCTGTATGGCCCAGGCCCGTTTGATGCATCGCAGCCATCGGTTGTGAACTCGCGATCCTGTAAGTCAACCCCCTGTGTTGGATCGTGTACGGTACTTGCGGTCCATGTCCTTGCAGATAGGTTACGCTGTCAGTTTAGTCACTGCAGGCCATGCTTACCTTGTGGTTCAGACACGCCCGTGTCCGTGCGTGTGTTAACTGTCGGTCACTCGTTTCTTCCGTTCATCCATAAGCATCATGTAAGCAAGCGTGTCACATTCTCCAAATTGAGCTTAATGATTTCATTAATCGCAAGAAAAAACTCGCCCATCAGTCATAAATATAAAGCTCAATGCATAACTATCTCATTTCCCATGTGCAAGAACATTTTTCTCCCCATGCTCTGAAGTCTGAACTTCTTCTACTTGCAGGTGAAGACGTCCAAAAATAATAATAATAAAATTCAGAAGCAAAAAAATTGCATCCAATCTCTGAATGACTGACTGAATCCGCCGTCTATTCTTGGTATGGTAAGATTAATCGAAAACCTTGCCAATCCCTTTCACGATCCACGTATCCGTTTGAGTTTTTACGGCGTGCGAGACGCAGAGGTTTCCGTCGTTTTCGTCTCACCTACCTACTACGGCTACTTCAGAGTTCAGACCGGACAAACATTGACCGTGAAAGTCCAGTCCATAGGTTGCTAAAGGATGCGTTTTGTGAAGGTCATCAGTTTCGTGTTCTCCTTGTATGGCTGCGCGATCGATCATTGGCGTCATTCTATCTTCAGAACTCGCGTAATCCTTCATCAGTTGGTCTCAGTTTTTGCCAAATGATCCATCACTCGCGATATTTTACCAGCCACAGCACTACAGCACAGTGGCTTCCTGCTGATCAGATCATTAGGAGGAAGAGGAAATGAATCAACAGTGATAACATTTAATTGAAAAAAATCAGCACGAGGCACAGGAGGAAATGAATCGATTGACACTGAGAACGTTTAAAAATTGACAAATTTGCAGGAGGCCGGGCGCTCGACGACTGAATTCGTCAATGAGTTATGAGCTCCTAATCACTAGCTCTGACTTGCACGCTCCATTTGCACAACTAGTTCATATGCTTCCGGCTCCACTAATCCGCTAAAAGCAACAGACGCGATCAAGCTGTAGGATCGAACAGCAAAAACTAAGCCAACCAGAGAGGGGTGAATGGTTAGTATACCAAAAAACCAAACTTTTAGCGAAAATAAAAGTTACCCTCAAATTCGACGTAGATCGGACTGACCGAGGTTGATTCACCGGTCTGACCGCACTCGTGCCGCCGGTCTGACCGGTGTTGATCACTCGGTCCAACCGCTTGAAGATCGCCTGCCACGTGTGAAATCGCCGCCGGTCTGACCGCCTTAGCGCTGTCGACCGCCGCTTGCCGCCGGTCGGACCGCCGTTGAGTCGCCGGTTAGACCGCCGCACCCGATGAAACACAAATCAAAGAACTCTCAAATAGATGATAACTTTATTACTTCTCTCTGTGTTCACAAAGTGCAACAACAGCACTCCTTACAAAAATCTCGACTAAACTCGAAACCCTAAAACACAACGCTATAAAAAACGACACAAAAAGAGATACCAGGAAACCTCACGCTCCCCATCTATTTATACATGAGGTAGGCAGCCTAAAGCCACGAACCAAACTCATACTAGAAGTCCTAATCCCCATAGGAAACCTCTTAGTACAAGAAACAAACTCTACATAACCAATCATATCAAATTTGGACTCCTTCCAAATTCGACTCCGCATCCCATACGCACACAATACCTCCATCGTATGCCATATGGAATCTCCAACAACCACGTGTGTCAACTCTAGCCTTAGTATCCCGCATGATATCTGACCACCACGGACATCGTCTTACCACCAAGCCGACGCCCGGTCCATCACCGCAAATACTCTCCCGAGGCATCGAGTCACCTACACATGAAACAAACAAAGAAACCATATTCCGAGACCAAGCTATCACCAACTTGACTCATTGTTAGCAAACAACAGTATTACATACGTATAGTATCCATCTAGAAGCTATAACCATGAAACAATCACGGATATCCAAAGAAACAACCCGAAACCGAAACCGACACAGCGTCGGTCGGTCAGACCGCGGGCCGGCCGGTCTGACCGCGCAACACAAGCCGGTCTGACCGGCAACCACCGCCCGGTCTGACCGGTCCCGACAAATCAGTAAATCTTGTTCATCACCTAAAAATCAGTTATCTCCAAAACCACTTCAACAGTAATCTCCAAATATCAAAACCAATAATCACAGATACCAATTGTTCATCACAGAATAAGAATCAAAACACACGTTGATATTACACAAGCAAAGACGGCTGACCTGGGAGTAAACTCAGCATGCTGTCACGCCTCCGATCGCAACCAGCGGCGCGTGCAAATCGAGCCGGAAAACTGCTGCAAGGACAGAGACGATCTCGTATATATTCTTTTCTTTTGTCAATTTGGGCGCAGGGTGAGACACCTATCCATCTACCTGCAGCTGCAACTTGGTCAGTTCGTTCACCACAGGCCGGCGATCTGCTGTGGTTTTCGTTGTGGACTGAAACTTTTGCACAAGTCGCGTGTTCTGAGCTGACTAAAAAAAAATGGCTCTTGCATCGGATATTCTTTTTTATTTGTATATCATCTGGTCGCCCAACTACACGCACGGCAAAGCTCGTAAAATCGTGAGGCTAATCAAGCTGGTTTCAGGGTTAATTAACCATAACAAGTACGGTTGCATCATGAGCACGTGATAAATCGTATATAACAAATTAAGCAGCATCACCACTTGGGTAAGCTGATTAGTCTCTGATTAATTAGAAAGGTGCGAAAAAAAGATGAGGGACCATATACTGTGGCCAAGTTGACATCTTTTTTGCGCACTGATTTCACATTCCTGTGGTTCTGCATGCCCTAAAAAGTTATCTCGACTGGAGAAGCAGCAGTCTGGATAGCTGACTCCATTAAGAACGGCGAGCTGGGTGATTAAAGAGGGATAGCCCAGCTCATGAAAGCATGATGTAGCATCTGGTCGAATGGTTGATCCCCCCTTGATCATCTTGCTTTTTTGCTATGGACCTCGTGTCGTGTCACCACAGTGCCAAACGTGCTAAATTATTACGAGAAAGCAACGCGACTAATTAGCTCGTTTCGTTCCGAGCAAGGAGACTGGCTATTTTACTGTATGTGTGTTCATCACACAAGAAACATAGATATAATCCCTCCGCGGTTATAAATAAATAAACTGTTACTATTGACAACTTTAACCATAATTCTTTTGAATGAATAGATCATGATATGCGATAGCTTCATGACTATATTTTAAGATGTAACACTCCTTGCTAGTATGATATACTTTTAACTTTTAATTATTTATACATTTTTTTTATAAAAAAAGGTTAAAGTTTGAAGATGAACAATATCCGGTGACAAGTATTTTTGACAATAGAGGAACTATGTGATGTGCATACATACGTGTGGGTGATTTCACCAGCACAGTTGCAAGAGTAGTAGTGCACACTTTGATGAACATAAAAGTCTGAAAGATAATATTTTATTTCTTTTTTTCCATCGTAAGAAGCCATTTGGCGGGCCAGTCAGCATGTACACGTCACCAGAGTTGGTAGGAAAAATATCTGTCTATTTTATGAGGTATCTAGCAGCTGATGGTCGGTTGACAATGATGCATATATAAATATTGGTGCTAAAACTTAATAAACTACCAATCAGAAAAGCGTACGCTGCATGCATGTATGTACTAGCTAAGCCCTAGATATATAAAACATATTGTACTAGCTACAGATGAGAAAGAATCAAATCAAAACCGCCTCAACTCGAAACAGGGCGAGAGTACGTGGGCGACAGGAATATATCCAGTCCTTTTTATCCACACCTTCAGAAACACAGTTCATCCTGATATCAATATCAGCTGAAGCACCTCAGGTTGATTAGTTTTATGGATTTGATGTGTTCCTGGGAATGTTTTTAGTCAACTCCCCATCAATCAAATAGGCTTTTTTTTTGTCAACTTATCAGCCTACAAGGTAGCAACGCAATGCATACATAATGAATCCATACATCCAGTAGTTGTTAACAACAACGAAATACTCCATATGCAGTATGGGTAAAAAGAACATTAATTGATCTCTAGAAGAAGTAGACGGCCTAATAATTAATTTCTTAAGCCTCTCACTCCTTGAGCCTCTGTTACATCTATCTTACGTATGCAGGCAAGTTAGAATGCGGCTGGTCAAGATGGTGAATGCATATGCATCATGCATGATATATTCCAAGTCTCCGTACCATTTCTCCTGCGTTAATTCCTCCTAATTACTCGTAAAATCATTTTCAAGATGATGAACTGGTGATGCCATCCTTTCGTAAACTTCTGATGTGATTTACCCTCTCCAAGAAAAACTCAACGAAGTCTGCACATATACAGTACTCTCTTTTAATTATCACCACCAGTATTTCTTAATGATCCACTACTCAAAGCCTTAAATTTCACGCCATGAAAGAGATTTCTTTCTCCACGGCGATTTTTTGGTCTCCACAGATATAGATATTTCAGTACCCAATCTGACGCGACAAAGACGTTATCCAGACGTCGTACGACGATTTGTACTTACACGTAAGATTAATCTGCAGATGAGAGGAGCATATGCATCGATCGGCTTCTCTTCTGAAGACTCTTCTGAAAATTGGATGTCACGTACATACTACGTGAACTGTGCTGAGAATATTACCACTCTTGGAAGTTCTCCTGATGCACGTATCTCAGATTGGGAATAAGTTGAGTATAGAGGATAATAAGATTGATGATGATTTGCGAGGAAGTCGATCGATTACCTAACGCAAGGCATGGCCAATAAACCCTAATAAATGAACGAGATCGAAAAGGATGTCCAAGATATTTGGGTTAGGATATACTGTTAACTACTGTACATAGGTATGGATTTTGGGGATATTTTTGGGCGATTATCTTGAAGAGATTGACAGAAATTAGTAAGGACGACGGCGACTATGTTGATATAAGCGATGATGTTGATTGCAGTGTGAGATCTGAATAAGTAATGAACTGATCAGCAACTTGGAGGATCGGCGAGGCAGACATGCAGTACATATCGCGGTACAGAGGTAGCTGCAAGTTTGTCCATCGCATTGGTTGATGACTCTGATCTCGGTGCACCACCCAACGTCAGAAATAGACTACCATGGGTGGAAAAAAACACGTTGCTAATTAATTATTCACTAATGATGTTCTTCCGGAAAAATTAATTAACTGATGATGATTTCGTGAAGGAGTTGATCGACTCTCGGATAGTCGCTGAAAATCATGCGTGCATAAAAAGTCCGAGCAAATGGAAAGAAGGAAAGAAAATGAAATTTATACTGAGCAACCGTGTCGGTCATCGCCTATCATCAACCACACCCTGCACGTCCAGGTGCCTCGTCGCTGATGCATCCACCTGGCAACCCATATCTTTATCTAGAGAACTATTAATTTACAACCCTGTTTTGAAAATTTCCAAACCGAGATATTGTAAATAAATAAAAAAATATCGGATTTAGTTAAGGTCCGTGAACAACTGAACAGTGAATCTGGATTTTAGTTTTTTTTTCACACTTCCCAAGCTCCTAAATAACATGTGTTATAAAATATTTTTGATATTTTTTCTAAAGCAACTTTTCAAAGTTAATTCATTTGTTTATCGCTTCAAATAGCTATAAAAACCAAATTATTCATCAATTTCAGTTATCTTACATGGGGCCAAGTGGCGGATTCTGTTAGTAAAACTTTTATATTTTGTTTCAATTTAGCATGTTCAAATTTCAAAATTTTCCCAAGAAAATTCATCCCAAATTCAAAAACATCTGTTGCACACTTGCACTAGAGCCGAACTGACCCACGCGCAAAATCTGCGCGCTTTTGTGTTTGTGCGCGCGCTCACATGCACGTTCGCTAGCTGCACCGCACGACCACACCCCCGGCCCGACCGCCCGACCCGACAGCGACGACGACATCGCTCGGACGGCGGGCCGGACGGCGCCACGGAGGCCACGTCGCCCAACAACGAGACCCCGGCCGCTTCCACCGTTCCACGTGACGCGCCCCCGTTCGGCGCGCGCGCCGCGAGCGGATGACGCATCCACCGATATATCGCAAGAGCGAATTGTGAACCGCGTCGAGGTCTCACGCTCTCACACCTGTTGCTGCTGCCGCCGCGCCCCGCGCACACGCGCGCGAACGTACGTACGTACGCGCCGGTGATGCGGATGCGGCTTTTTTTTTTTTGCCTGCCCTTTTACGCCGCCGCCCGCAGCGCCCCGCCCACCACACGTGTCTCCCCTCGCTCGCCTCAAACGCGATCGCGCGTCCGCGGCCACGTCGCCGCGGCAGTGGCAGCGACGGCCGAACCGACGACCGCGTTAGTACGTAGTACAACGTTGTCCCGCACCGCGACATGTGTGGTTTCGTTTTCTTTTCCGGATGGTTGACCCGATCCTCGTCGGCGGCCGGTGTCGCTGCGTTGCTCGTGCGATGCGACGCCGACGACGCCGTCGGCCGCTGAGGGATTCGGTGAACCGGTGGCTGGAGGGGGGCGCGTTACAGGTGGGCGTGGGTACGTACGTGGCGAGCTCTTGCTTCTTTGGGAAGAGTTGAACCCCTCTGAATTATTGTGATCTCGTTGGATTGCCGTTTCCTGGATCCTTTGTCAGGCGTCAGCATTTGTGTTTCTTCCGTTTGGCCGGTGCATCCATCTATCCGTCATATCCATTGTTGGTGAGAGTGCAAAGGTTGACGTACAAATCCATCAAGAAATCTGGTCCCATGCATGACGAAACTGTACAGTGCAAAGTCCAGCGTGCGTGATGATCGTGGCTAACGTTTATCATAATCTTTGGAGTGTAACCAAGCATGGTATGCTTTACTGTTGCAGGAACAGAAAAAAAAAAGAAACAGGCAAAACATGTCATCAACCAATCGTAAAATTCCCATTAATTGCATTATGTATGAAGGGTTAACTTTTCGGAAAAAAGAAATATATGAATTTACACGTTATATACAAGGGAAGTAGAAGAAGCATCTAGAAGCGGACATATACACAGAAATGAGTAAATGACACGAACAAAGTACGATCCAATCCTTCAGGGCATGATCTCATCCTCACGATGATGATAATAGTTTCTATTTAATTACGACACCAGATGAGTTGTGCAGCCAAGAGACTGAATTCCACGTCAGGACGTTTCTTTCATCACTTGGGCAAGAAAAACCTTGTGGTTTCTGTCCCGTTTCCTTCAGTTTTCCCCAAGAAGTTTCAGGAATAAACTAAATAATCCTCTGTATCAGGAAGAGGATAGCACCGATTAGAATAATCTGGTCCGATGTGCACACTTCATTTGCAAACGTGTAAGGATGCAACCGCCTGAAGATCTTTGGAGAAAATTAAGACGCTGTTTAGGTGGAACTTAAACTTTTTAATTTCTATCACATCAGATGTTTGCATATTAATTATAAATATTAAATGTGGACTATTAATAAAATCTATTCTATAACCCTAGACTAATTCACGAGACAAATCTATTGAACCTAATTACTCCATGATTAGCCTATGTGATGCTACAGTAAACATGCGCTAATTATGGATTAATTAGGTTTAAAAAAATTGTCATGCGAATTAGCTCTCATTTATATAATTAGTTTTATAAGTAATCTATGTTTATTACTCCAAATTCATCCAATATAATAGGGACTAAAGTTTAGTTCATGTATCCAAACACCATCTAATTGAATTGATCAAATGGACGGACAAGATAGCTCCGACACCTAGGGCCTATTTGGTTCTCTACCCTACTTATTCATTAGTAGTGCCAAAATCTAGGCAAATCTTGGCACTACCAATTTTTTGGTAGGGTAAAATTAATTATTTTACTTTTGGTTTGATACCAATATAGAGCCAAGTTTTAGTAGTATAGTGAAGAAGATTCTAGAATATGGCCAAATTGCATATGGGCACTATCAATTGTTTGGCTTTAAACCAAACTAACATATTTACTATTTAAATTACCAAAATTTTAGTAAGGCACCGTTTTGGCTTCAATCCAAAACGGCCCCTAAACACAGACTGTTTGGGATGGCCCCATAATTCAATTGTCTCTGTAGCAATCGACAGCATGTTCTCCTCCCTTTGGCCTATAATTCATCAGAGAATTTGTTTGTGGGGTAGTTCAGATACGGTACGGGCACTCAGATGCAATGTCTTTGGGAACAGAACAGATGAAGAACAATTTTCAGTCCCTTTCGTTCAGAGAAGGATATAGAAAATTAGAAAGATCCTGGAAGCAACCAAAGCAGAAGCATCAGGTTCTAGTAGCAAGTAGCAAGCAGACGACACAGTCACGGATTGACTGATACTCCATCCATTCTAAAATATAAGTCACAACCAGCCTTAATTCAAAAATCAAGAAATAATTATTATCATCTTAGATCATCCTAATAAATACTAATACATGCATCAAATAGAATTAGATAACATGAGAGTGGGGGATTTCAAAAAGTAATAATTTAATGAAGAAGATGTCATAATTAATTGTATGTTTGCATGTATATCTTATATTATGGAACATATAAGAAAAGTGGTTATGACTTATATTATGGAATGGAGGGAGCAGTATACTGCACGTGGACGATATACTTCTGTAATTGCAAAGGCAACTCTTCTGTACTTGATAGTTTTGGCTGAAGCCCATGGGAAAGGAGCCAAAGATCTGCTGGAATCAAATTCCTCTGCGCTGCAACTAGTATTAAGCAGCAAACTAGAGCTTCTTTTTTTTTTTTTACACCCAAACTAGAGCTATTAGTAGTACTTGTCCTAGCTTCTAGTAAGCTAATTAGCCTCCTAAATTCACCTAGGGATTAGCCTTGGACCATTTTGCAACTGAAGGGCGTGGATGACTGAGATTGCTTGTGAGATTATTGTGATGTTAACACTACATCGCCACGTGTCATCGTCTTGTTGGACGGGGCCCCATCTCTCTCGTTTTAACTTATAAGCCACCTCGGTTAGTATCCACAAAGGCAAGTTGGAGAGTATCATATGCGGTTGTGCACACCAAGCAGCAAGCACCAAAAGTTGGAGTCTCGTAGGACGTATGGATGGTTAACCATAAAGCTACTTGATTAACCAAATAAAGGTGCCTTTACCAAGGAGAGATCAAATCCACGGCTGATGTCGTCGTGAAAACCACCGGTAACAAAATAAGAACAATCCTTTTTAATATTTAAGTAACTTATCGGTGTCATTCATCAGCAACTGTCATCAGTCCATTCGTATAGAAGGGCTCATTTTAACCATAATATTTCTCCTACCGACTACCAGCCACTCATCGAACAAATCCAGAGTACATACTACGCGCGACCGCTGATAAGATATCACGGCGCGGCGGTTTTTATGGAGCGGCTCAACTAACTATCAAATATTTATATATTTTTTCTATTAAGTGATCAAATTAACAATATTTTCTCTTTCTTCTAGCTCTTCCCTATTGCTTTGAAGTATGTGTAGACAAGTTACAATAAATATTAATTCTACATACAATAAGAAAAAAACTAGGTTCAACAACTGATAACGTAATAGTATAATAGTAGAGAGTTTCATTCAAGTTTGGAAAAGCCACTCACAGTCCTAATTCCATAGTTTTAAAAATTTGGGTCAATTTAATCAGAAATGTAAACAAACAACCCTGGTTTGAGGATTGCCACCCAACCAACAACCCTTATAGTACTAGTCTAATAGACCAGTATTGTCTTGTTCCATGTCCCCCCCTACTTCCCCTGTTTGCGGCTATCACATCAACCCGCGGTTTTTGCCGCGAACCGCAATCCGCCCGTGCGGCACCCATGGCGTCGCCCACACTTATAAAAGGGCCCTGCCTCTCCAGCTTTCCCTCCTCAAGGCTCACCTCCTCCTCTTCCCTCTCCGGCATCTCCATCTCTCAGCTCCTCTGCTCGAGCTGCTCTCCCCGAATCCTAGCCACATTTCTTGGTTCTGATCGACTGATCTCTCTCGGGGTTTTTCAAATTTTCTTTGATTCATTGTCATGGCCGCGCAATCTTGGAGGTCCTTCATGTGCTGCGGCGGCGGCGCTGCCGTCCACGACGACGACGACTCCGCGCCGAGGCGGCGGCGGATCGCGCGCAGGGGGGACAGCCCGAGGTCGTCGTCGAGGATGTCGTTCACCAGCCTCAGCTCGTCGGGGACGCTGTCGCCGGAGGACCTGTCGCTGACGCTGTCCGGCTCGAACCTGTACGCCTTCACCTACGCCGAGCTCCGCGCCGCGACGGGCAACTTCTCCCGCGCCAACTACCTCGGCTGCGGCGGGTTCGGCCCCGTCTACAAGGGCGCCGTCGACGACGGCCTCCGCCCGGGCCTCGCCGCGCAGGACGTCGCCGTCAAGTACCTCGACCTGGACTGCGGCACGCAGGGCCACAAAGAGTGGCTGGTGAGTGCGAAACAGAGCGTTCTTAGCAATGCACCAGCTCGATCGATCAGATGATAATCGAACACATTTCAGCTAATTTAATCCACCTAATTGAATTGCGGATTTGGGTTTTGTTCATGTAGGCCGAGGTGTTCTTCCTTGGGCAGCTGAGGCACAAGAACTTGGTGAAATTGATTGGTTACTGCTATGAAGCAGAACATCGGATGCTGGTGTACGAGTACATGAGCGGCGAGAGCTTGGAGAAGCATCTCTTCAAAAGTGAGTCCTTGTCCTTCAACTTGAATCAGGTTGATTTGGTCGAATTTGAGAGTAAAATTGGTGATTTTTTGAGACCAAAAGGTTAAAAAAAGGAGTACCCAATTACACATCTTTTCGTACATAAAGAAAGAGGGAGTACGCAATTTAGAAATTTGAGCACGTATGGGTGACATATGGTCGTCCACTTACGATGAGCTGTTCCTGTCTCCCTGCCTTTAGTTCCTCCCTTTTTTTCTCCCTTTTTCTCAAAGTCAAGGTCTCTAGGTGAGCTGTTATATGACTCAACAAATATAAAAACTCATGTTTCTTTTCAAAAAAAAAAACTCATGTGTTTTTATTAGGTGGTCACATTTTGTCAAAAAAAAAAAAAACAGCTTGTTGAACAATGTGGAGGAGGAAACTGACTTGAAACATATTTATCTCCTGCAGCTGTCAATGGTTCTCTTCCATGGATGACAAGGATGAAGATTGCCCTCGGCGCGGCGAAAGGCCTCGCATTCCTCCATGACGCCGACCCGCCGGTGATCTACCGCGACTTCAAGGCATCCAACATCTTACTTGACCTGGTGAGCCACCCTACAATTCAGAGTTCAGAATTCATTTCAGTTCCAATGTAGTGTACTATTGTTATTCATTTATTCCAATGGTAGATTAGAACTTACAGTTCAAAGTTCAAACACCACATTTGTCAAGAAATGACACGGTTTCTGAAATGTCCCTTTCATTTGGGAGCAGTAAGTTCAGTTACCAACAAATGGGGTCAGTCAGGCAGCACACGTCACTTCTGGATGAATGCGAAATTAGTAAATGTTTGGGGCCCAAATTCAAGGCTGCCACAAACAACCTTCGCAAAAAATGACTTCATTTTTGATCGAGAATTTAAACTTTTTGACCAATTGAATCATCCCAATGACCGTGCAAAAATATCCAGCTGCGCCACACGTTTCTGAACTATGCTGGCAGTGGCCCAGTTCGTTATGGGCAAAAGCCTTGACCTGGCTGATTAGAACTTTGGAAGTTGCATGCCAAACTTCAGAAATCCTAGCAATCCTGCCCTCACATCGTTCACCTAATCAAAAATATCTAGCCGTCATTATCCACCTCACCCAAGTAGCCCACGGATTATTAATACATGAACAGCTTTGCAAATTATATCTTGATATCCCACTTCCATTCACATTACTAAATCTCAACTTGTGTGTTTTCAGGATTACAATACCAAGCTGTCCGACTTTGGCCTGGCTAAGGATGGGCCCCAGGGTGACGCTACGCACGTAACGACACGTGTCATGGGAACACATGGATATGCAGCTCCTGAGTACATCATGACGGGGCATTTAACAGCTAAGAGCGATGTGTATAGTTTCGGAGTGGTACTGTTGGAACTTCTCTCGGGGCGAAAGTCAGTGGACCGCTCTCGACGCCCGAGGGAACAAAGCCTGGTGGATTGGGCTAGACCATACCTCAAGTGGGCCGATAAATTGTACAAGGTTATGGACCCTGCTCTCGAGTGCCAGTACTCGTGCCAGGGTGCTGAGGTGGCGGCATTGGTGGCGTACAAGTGTCTGAGTGAGAACCCTAAGTCCAGGCCCACAATGAGGGAGGTTGTCAAGGCCCTGGAACCTGTGCTTGGCATGGATGACTTCTTCCCAGTTGGCCCATTTGTCTTCACTGTCATTGTGGAGGACGAGAAGGTGGTTAACATGAAGGTGGACATGAAGGTTGAGGTTGAGGAGAATAAAAACACTCACCAAAACCATCAGGACAGGCATCGACAGAAGTACCCAGACTCGGCGATTCACGCTGGCATTGTGCTGCATGACCGTGAAGGTGTCATCGGAGGAGGGTACACCGGTGCGCTGCGACGACACCGGAGGACGGCGAGCTACAACAAGGAGAGGGGAGCATAGGAATAGAGGTGGGGAACAGAGTAGGAGAAAAAGGTCATGCATGTACATATGCTGGTGAGGGTGTGGCAGAATGCCACATTTGATTGAGTTTAGTTTTTGGTGTTGTCATTTTTTAGCTTTCTTCTTGATGGTGACAGTGGGTGGGTGTAAGATAATACAGGAATGCAAAATAGTGTGATGAAAAGTTAGGCTTGGATTTGCAAGGATTGTTGGATGTTGTACGCAATCAAATGGTCTAGTTAAAAGGATGCCCCATGCTTCTATTATTATTATTTTTTGCCCCTTTTTGTTTTCGGTTTATATTGGCAAGTGTTTGCAAGTGAAACTGAGAATCCGAAAATATAAAAGAAAGACAGCAAACTATAAAATGTGATAAAATTGACACTGTCAAAAGTTCTTTTCTTTGATGAAGACATTTTCACAAGACATAAGTTGATGTTGATGAGTGGATTAATGACGGCCTCACATGACCCCAATTACCCATCGTCAGTAACCTATCTAGGCCGGGGCCGAGGGCTGACACATCAACGATTAATCATACTGTTACATCATCATTTATCTGAAGAATTTACTGTTCGCTATCTACACTGAACCCAGTTCAGTCTAAACTAATTAATTTGTTCGATACTTCGAATCATATACAGATCGGTAATATCAGTGGAAAGAAGCTTCTATTAACTTATATTAAATTAATAGAAGAAGGAGCATCCATATTCGCTTTCATGGTGTAGAAATTCTTATATTAATCGAAGAAAAGGAAAAAAAAGTTCCTATAGAAATAAAATTTAAAAATAGTATAAATTCGGAATTAGAAAATAAGAAATATTAGAAGAGCAAACTAAAGTCCGTATAAGTAATTTATTAAAGTAATAGAAAAATGAGCCTCCACATTCACTCTCGTGATCTAGAAACTCCTATATTAATCAAAGAAAAAGAAAAACAAATATTGCCCATATAGAAATAAAATTTCAAACAGTATAAATTCAGAATTTAAAAATAAGGAATATTGGAAGGGGGTCATATAGTGTACAATTTAAAGCTAATTAAAATTCAAAATTAAAAAAAAAAAGAAAACTAAAACTAGATGTTAGAATCCATATAGAAATACAACTTTGAAATAACTAAAATTATAAATTAAAAAAAGAAATATTAAAAAAGTGTCTAGAGTCCATAACTCCATATATGAACACAATTTAAAAATAACTAAAATTCAGAATAAAAAAAGAAATACTGAAAGATGAGTTTAGAGTCGATATAGAAAGACAAAATATAAAAATTCTGAATAAAAAAAGAATATTAAAAGAAAAGTCTATGGTCTGTATAGGAATTTAGAATAAATTGTAAATAAAATTAAAAGTCACATAGAGATACAAGTTAAAGAATTAAAATTTGAAATAAAAAAAGAAATATTGGGAGAAGAGTATAGAGTGTACATAAGAATACAATTTAGAAATAACTGAAATTTAGAATTAAAAAATAATAAATATTAGAAGAAGAATGTAGAGTTCATGTAGTAATACAATTTTAAAAAATAACTAAAACTCGAATTAAAAATGGAATATTGAAAGAAGATGGTAGAGTACATATAGAAATCTTATTTATAAATAACAGAAATTCGGAATAAAGAAAAAAATATTGGAAGAGAGTTTAGAGTCCATATTGGAATATAATTTAGAAATAAATAAAATTTATGATTTAAAAATAAGGAATATATTATTAAAAATCAATATTTAAATAAGGGTTCAGAGTCCATATAAGAATACAATTTAAAAATAATTAAAATTTAAATTAAATAATAATTAATAACCATCACGTATATACAATACAATATGAATATTACACATTGTGATTAGTTTGGTCAAGTTAGAATAGAATTTAAAATTATGTTGCTATTTAATATATTTTCATAATAAAATGTGAACATATATTGGATAATGCTGGGTGTCATGCGTCCGACGGGAGGGGAGAAAAATTGGACATGCATGTGCCTGCCATTACATTCAAAGAATCTTTCCCCCACATGCTCACATCTCTCATTTCTTCAAAAGATTTTTTCTCGTAAACTATTTATCTAATCTACGATCTGATTGCACCACTAAATTCATTATAATTAAATCTTTACAACAAGACCACAAATGATTATATTTCGAAAAAAAATATTTTAGTTTTTTTATTATTTTTTTTAATATTGCATATGGTCTCTTTTGATGTTTCAACCATTAGTTTTACAATGTTTCAGCTAGTGTACTCATGATGTTTCACTATGTACGGATTAAATATTGCAGTGGATTTTGATATTATAAACACGCCGTTGCAACAAATCACCCACATATTTTGGAAACCATCTATTAAGGGATTTCGTTTCATTTTTTATTTCACAAAAAATGTTTCGCCTAGTGTACTCACAATGTTTCACTATATATAGATATAATGTTGTAGTGAATTGGAATATTCTTTTGCAACAAATCTCCCACATATTTTGGAAACCCTCTATTAAGGGAATTCTTTTTTTTCTAAAAAAAATGTTTCACCTAGTGTACTCACAATGTTTCACTATGTATGGATCAAATGTTGCAGTGAACTGAAACATTCTTTCGCTATTTGCTGAAACATTGTTTTTATAAAAGATGAAACAACGCCCAATTTAAACGATTGAAACATTTTCGATCTACTTAGTGAAACAATTCCAATACAATTCAATAATAAGCTAAAAAAAATTTCATCGGAATATATCCATGTGTAGTCTTGTTTTAAAAATTTAATTGCAACGAATTTAATGGTGCAATCGGATTATGATTTGAATATATAATTTAGGAGAAAAAATAGTTTAAAGTTTGCTTAAAAACTTTAATCACCATAACTGTTGGTTACTAGTATACATACATTCTGTGCGAACAGGCTGAATTAGTTCAGAGAATCTTGTTCCATATTGTGCGTCTGCATGCGCTGACGGAGGCTGGGGCGGGCGTCCGATTTCTCCGTAAAAGATCGGACGTCCGATCCGTTGACGCCCCCACATATATATGCTATCATGTGAAAAAAAAATATAATGACGGTAGCCGCTCAATCTACACGGGTCACCATGCTAGTTAGCGAAAAACAAAAAAATACCTTCTATCCAATTCTGAAAAGGGACAGATTGCCGATTGGTCACCTTCATCTGCTCGATTCCATTCCGAAGACAGCCCAGACACCGTTGAGGTGCTCGTCCTGGACGGAGGCGGAGAAGCACGACTCCAGTGGATCGCCCGCGAGGGGCACGCCGCCGCGATCTCCCGCTCCTCTCCGGCGCGATCGCCGGTTCACCGTTGCAGATCGAGGAGGAGAGAAACCCACCGCGTTTCGACTGGTGTCGTCGGAGACTCGGAGAAAAGCATGGGGAGGGTCGGAGGGAGAATTTTTTTTATTTTTAATTTTTTTTATTAAAAGTTTTACAAAAATAATTTTTCATTTTGAAAATTGACAGAAGTGGTCGCCTACCGCCCTCTGGGAGGGCGATTTTTAAAACTCGCCATCCCAGAGGGCGGCGAAAGTGACGTGGCAGACGGCCGTTCGCTCTCGGGCGACGGCCGTCAACGAAATTTGCAGGCGGCCCCCTTGCCGCCCTCCGCTAGGGCGATTTTGTACTGTGCGGGAGGCCGCCTGCAAATGGGCGGCGGGGGGCCTGGAATTTTGCAGGCGGCCCCCTTGCCGCCCTGGGGGAGGGCGATTTTATACTGTGCTTTATATTTTTTTATAAATATCAATAGTTATCAAATCTTTTTATATTGAAAACTATACAAGATTAAAATCTCCAAGACTGGTAAAATACAATTTTATTATTTTTTAGGGCCTATTTGGAATGTTACCGTACAAATATTTTGTTAGTGCCAAAATATAAGCAAGTTTTGGCACTACCAAATATTTGGTAAGGTAAAATTGCATTTGATCATATTTGGTTTGCTGCCAAAATGTAAAATTGTAGTGAAGAATGTTCTACATAATCTCAAATCTAGATTACGTATTACCAATGAATAGGCTTCAATCGAAATCAAACACAAGTACTATTCAAATTACCAAAATATTGGTAGGGCATGTTTTTGGTAGCAATCCAAATAGGCCCTTAGTCTTACGCATACAAAAAATCAGCACCATAATTAAACATTGTAATGATAAGATAGATAAGAAGTGCCATCGATACACGGTACAAATTTGTCGATCCCGACGAATCAAGCATGCGGTAACCTATCGGCCCCTTCTAGGTCGGTCAGAATGCATTGCATTCTCGTGGTCCTTTAATCGTTGATACTCTACTTGTGTTTCTGACTCTGTTATCTTCTGGCCATGATATGATGGAGTGACATTGTCGATCCATCGAGTAAATCCACACATCCTTGGATTGCCCTGTAAAAATAGTAATGTTATTCAGTTTGGGTAGTAATTTTGTGCAAATCATAGCGGATTTTGTAAATGGTTAGACATAGAACGAAATCGTTGTCTACATTGGGGCAGACAAAATATCTCCTTCCAAATGTTTGTTCAGCAAAGGATGTAGCCACCTGGCAGCGATCTCTGCACCCACACTTTGGACGCTCGGACCATTTAGGTAACCCTAATGGATTGTTCCTCCAGTCTAAGCTTGCAATTTCCACCCGACGTTCGTACTCCATCCAAGCATGAATGAACTGTATGGTCGGTTCAGGTTGCGTTATCGGCCCGCCACTTGAAGTAACTCTGACTGTGTCAATCCATTGTACGAATTGACATTTCCTTACATCCTCCTATGTACATCCATTTTGGGATAGTTAAGTTAATGATAGTACTGAGGAGTGATGAAAAGAATAGTTGTAATTACCACGAAATCATCGTCGACAATGTTTGGACACATGAAACACCTTTGTCCTCGAGTTCGGTGCCTTACGGACCTTATGACCTGACAACGGTCACCACAATGACACTCCGGACGCTCACGCCACGTGGGGAGTCCTAGGGGATTTACGTGCCATTCTAAAGCCTCAGCAGCAATTCGACGTTCATGCTCATCCTTCCGCCTTAGGTAGTCCGATCTTGTTTCACTACGTGGGTAAGCACGTGTTCCGTCGTTTTGTGGGTTCTCCATGTCTACCCACTCGATGAAGTTGCACATTGGACGATATGTCTACGTAAGATGTTACAATTGTGTACGAAGAAGTTAGTTTTTTTATCCATTTGAACTTCGAATAGATGAAGCATACCTGATCAAAGTTCGCGCATTGGAAGAATCTCCTGCCCCGAGTTTGTATCATGAGGGAAGACTTGAGTATGCATCCATCCCCACAATCGCACAAAGGACGGTCACACCATGGTGGAAACCAACCAGCAAAAGGATCGCTTCGCCAGTTGAGACGCTCAAGGAATGACGCTTCCATTTTTGTGTGTTGTGTGCTAGTGGGAAAGAAGATATGAAGAGATTGCCTTCAGATTGTCAATTATATAGCGTCGTTTTCACTGCAATATATGTGAACTCAATGAGATACATTATTCATTAGATGTGACAAGACGATCACGCGTGGGCGTGATTCACTTTATGTCAACAGGGAGCGCCGAAAGTTGATAGTGACAACTCGAGCTGCCGCTTTTCATGTGTGCTGTTGTGGACTGTGCGCGCTACTGGATCTGACACTACCGTGAAGCGCCGAAAGTGTGTTGTCGTGAGCATAAGTTGTTCTAGCACCATATGAATGAAAAGAACTATGTAGATGAGACAAACACAAGTAGTACTGCAGTAGTAATAGCAAAAGTAGTACTGCTTTACAAGTTTGTAAGCCAAAAGAAACGGTCACATAAGGACTGAAGAGGTAGAACACTACTGACGAGGCCTCTTACCCCTGTCCCTCCTACCCTGCGCCCTAATGTGCCCCTGGGAGTACGTGAGTCGGTCCGGGGGTACGGCACGGCCAACCCGTCCTGCCTGTAAAGGTGTGACCTCTGGCTGCTCCTGAGTGTGCGCCTCTGGAGCTCCTCCAAGCTGAGAGGAGCCTAGTACGTCGTGGTGGTGTGCACCGTGCAAGTCGTCGTCGTAGAACTGGCTAGTAGGACCAGTCCTACCGGCGTGAGACGAAGAGGCCCCAGTACCGAAGATCCCGGCTGCAAATCCTGCTGGACAAGGACCATCAGTTTCATACAGGTATTTAATAGTATTAATAAAAAGTAAAGTACCGTGTGGGCGAGGGATCGACGCTCCGTGAGAGGAAGAGCTGGCGAACGCGCCCGAAGAGGTGGCGAACGCCCCTGCGGAGCTCGCGGAAGCGCCGGTCGTGCCTGCGAACGCGCTTGAAGGCAGACGAGGTCCTGCGATGAGGAAACGTGCAGTTAAAACATGGTGACATATTCGTGCAAAAGCTGAAACAAAAATGAACTAATCTCTGGGCTGAACTGTACCGTGCGAAACCGGTGCTGTAGGTCGCACTGCTCCGAAGCTAGGGGCGCTCGAAGGCAAACGAGGTCCTGCGAGGATGGAACATCAAGTTACGACGGGGTGATGTTTTCGTACAAAAACAGAAACAAAACTTAAGAAACCTCTGGGCTGAGCAGTACCGTGCGAAACAGGTGCCGTAGGTCGAGGTCCTGCTCCGACGGTAGGCGCGCGAGGCCGTGGTTGTACCGGACCAGCTGGAGGTACGACGTCCACGGCGCTGCGACAGGAGAAGACGCGCATGACCGCATGCATCTTCTCCTGCATCCGGTCGAAGGTCACCCTCTGCTCAACGTCAGTCAAGTGCAAACCTCTGTTCAACCTCACTTGGACTGCGGTGATATCGGCACTGATATCCCGTGCGGCATCAGCCTATGCAAGATGGAAATAAAAAATTCAGTAATTGTCCTATATTATGCAAGATAAATGAAATAATTGTAAGAACTAATACAAATTCGACGTACCCCCACGAAGTAGTCTCGGTCACGGTGCGTGGGATACGCGTCCGTGACAGCGGCAACGTGCGGCTCTGGGGCGTCTGGAGTGAAGGTCACACGCGCACGAGTGCGAGGAAGGTACCAGCGAAGGTAGTCACGGTAGTTCTCCTCCGTGTGTGGGAAGAGCTCGTTGATCACCTCCTCTGTAGCTAACACCCAGTCGTCAACGTACTGCTGTACACGTGGAGCCCAAAGTGCGCCTGCTAGCTGTCCCCGTCGAGTCAACCTGTGAAGAGAGGTAAATTATATGGCTCGATGAAGTAATTATCATAAAAATTTAGAAATGAACAATCCGAACTCACGAGTGGTCGGCAGGGAGGACGGTCGGCTGCACGTTGCCCGGAAACACCTACCTAAGTCCGAACTGCCTCATCACACGCTGCGGGCAGTGAGGCTCAACGAAAATGCCGAACACCATCGGCAGGATGGTGAGCCAGTAAGCCTGGTCGCGTGTGCACAAGGACGAAAGTCCTAGCGGTGCTCTCGCAGCGACGGCCTCTTCTGTGTACAGCTCCCAGATGACGTCGCTCGGCTGGAGACGGTCAAACTCGAACACGAAGTCCGGGTAACCTCGTCTCACCTGGACGTGAGCGTAACGACGCTGCAATAAACATGATCGGAATTAGACATGTTATGTGAAGAAAAAAAAGAAGACGACTGATAAACTTATAACGCAGCGAAGTTGCACTAACCCCACGTCGACACCAGTAAGTCTCCATCGTGGGACCGTCCTCTGGCCATTGCGCGCTGCGACCAACCCCGTAGGGTGCGCTGTCCACCACTGGTCGACCTATGGCAAACCTCTCGGCTGCCCAAAGCTGAAGCAACATAGGGCAGCCAGCGATGATCGCTCCCGCGTCAGTCTTCGTGCACGCCTCACAGAGGGCACGGTACGTGGCTGCTAGCACGGCAGAACCCCAGCTCCACTGCGGCACGTCCTGTGGCTGAGCATCCGCGATGGACTGTGCGTAGTGGACCAGCCGGAAGTCCACAGCGTGCCCGTGGGTGCTAGTGCACATCACCCACCCGAACAACCACAATAGGTACGCCTCAAGGGAGCGTCGGACCGAGTAATCATCAGCGTCAGGGTGCAGAAGGTCCGCCTACAATTAAGAATGAAATGTTAGTACAAAACACTCTGTTGATCGCAAATAAGCATGTATGATAATAACAACTTATTTACTTACAGTGAACTGGAGCAACCAAGCCTTGCTAGGCTCGACTGTAGAGTACGGAGGAAGGGTGTTGGCCGGTCCTAGGTGTGGAAGGCGCATCACCTGCTCGAAGCGCGCAGTGATATCCTCCTTCCACCCAAAAACACCGTCCACGGGACCAACTGGTGCTCCCGCCAGCGGTAGCCCGAGCAGGTACGACACGTCCTGCAGTGTCGGAGCCATCTCCCCACAGGGAAGGTGGAACGTGTGCGTCTCAGGTCTCCAGCGGTCTACCAGAGCGGCAAGGAGTGACCGGTCTGCATCCCACCGCTTCGCTGGGTCACGGACGTCCGCCGCCGCCTCAACAAGCCTACAAAGTGGTAGAAGGCCTGCCGCACGCAACCTGTATAGAGCAAACTTCAAACATAAGTACAACACAAAGCAAAGTTGAGTTGAAATGTAAACATACGCGTACCAAGGAACGTGACGGGGGTCGACACGCAACCACTCGTGCGACGTGCGTGGACGGAAGGTGCCGAGCTGTGCACCCTCGACTGCTGACAGGAACGAGCGGTGGTTCCTGTCAATCCCACGGTTGAACAGCGCCGGTGTGTCGTACGCCATACCTGCATCAAATAGATTGATCAGAAACATATAAATAATTAGTTCAACATAAGTAATAAATGTTCATAAGCGAATTACTAACACATATTAAACAAGAGTACAAACAAACAAAAGTGTCACCATACGGAATATTTCTGATTACAACAATAACTGCAGTTACACGATATGAGTACTTAGTCCGAACACTCATCACGATAACATTATGATACAACACCGAATAGTTCGCAATACTACTAGTACAACAATAGTCGGAGGTACTCATTACAACAACATTCAATTGAAATTACACGATAGAAGTATTTAGTCCGAACACTCATCACATCACAACAGCATTTTATTTCCTAAATCAATAGCATTGTTACACCATGGAATCGCCTGCTTGTTGTTCCTTCACCAGGTGGTCGCCTACCATCACTTGCCTGTCCAGATGGACTAGCATCTGCGCCGCTTGGAACTTCTGCATTCTTCGGGCATTTCTTGTAAGTATGGCCGCGCAGATCACACTTGTTGCAGCGTAAAGTCCTCCCACCTGCTTCTGACTCATCCATATCATTTCTGATGCGTCTAGTTTGGCGTCGTCCCTTTTTCACCCTTAACTTAGATGGATCTGGAATATAAAAAACTTGGGCACTCAGCGTTGTGTAAGATCCTGAGATCCCGAACCCATATATCTCCTCACTCCATGTATGAAAGATTGCTTCTTTCCTGAAATAATTTGAGACGTACACATTGGGAGATATGCCACAATCACCGGCAGCAGCAAGAACGTGTGAGCAAGGAAGGTGATGAAGCTTCGGCTTCATACAACTGCAGGTACATCCACCATCCGCCTTCAAGACACATTCCTGCACGGCTTGCTTGCGATAGATACCACGCCTGCTCCTATCAACACACATTATTTCATACCGATGCACTTGTGTGCCTTGAGCAACAACTCTATGTCTCCGTGCCTTTTTGATTTCATCTTCCATGTACTTTGTCACTACGTTGCCAAACACTATGTTGTTATCGGCCATGGACGGACCAATTTTCTTGTATCGATCCCTAAAGTAGGCTTGCGTGCCGTGAAGGATGAATTCAACAATAGCAACCAATGGAAGTACCCGAACTCCTCGCATTACCCAGTTGTACACCTCTGCCAAATTGGTTGTCATTATGCCATACCGAGATCCATCGGTGTCGAACAATAGAGACCACTTCTCCTTAGGCTCATTCTCAATCCACTGAGTGAAATTTCTGATGGACGACCCTGACCTCCTTCTCATTGTTGGTGGGTCATCATGTAATGCACTAAGAGGTATGGGAGGCTCGTCACCTTCAACTTGTGGTCTGCGAGATTGCTCATCTGTTTGCTTCGTTGTCAACTCATCCAACTTGTCCCACAACTCATTAAATTTCTTCTCTTGGTTCTGTGCACAGAGCCTCTTAAAGAGCTCCATAAGATGCTTGTTCTTGAATTGCTTGTAGAAATTTGCACCCATGTGACGCATGCACCACCGACTCCGAACATCAGGCCACTTAGCTGGAAGTCCCTTCTCATCCCAACCGTTCTGCAAGTAGTCAATAGCCCGCAACATACCCGCATGACGATCATGTATAAGGCAAACGTTGGGCCTCATACGCACCACTGCAATGTGCACTCTCTCTAGGAACCAGTACCAGCTTTCAGTGTTCTCACTCTCTACAAATGCAAAAGCCATAGGTAGAACCTGGTTGTTCCCATCACACCCAATTGCTGTCAATATCTGACCTCGGTATTTACCTGTCATAAAAGTTCCATCTATGCATAGAACAGGTCGACAATGCACAAAAGCATTGATGCAAGCACCCAATGAGAAAAAGGCTCTTTGCAGCACACTCTTTGTTCGATCATCAACCGATGTAAATGTATGTAGGTCATAGTAAGTATTATTATTCCTCTGGGCAATGGTGGCTAACAAACGAGGCAAATTATCATAAGAAGCTTCAAATGTGCCATACCTCATCTCAATAATCTTTTGTTTGGCTCTCCAGGCCTTTGCATAGCTTATGGTGTACTTGAATTTGTTCTCGATGTGCCTAATAATTGATTTTGGTTCAAAGCCAATGTTACCAACAACACTGCTATACATCTCACTTGCCACAAAAGCTGAAGTGATGTTTCGGTGATACTTCTCCACCCCTTGTAAGTAGCACTTGTGCTCGGTCACAATGGTAACTTTCCAATAATCATTCCATTTACCCTTATATGCATGGACACGCCACGGACAATCTTCCTTCATGCACCTCACTTCATACACATAATTTGTTGACTTGACCACCCTAAACTCTCTCTGCAAGGAAACTGCCCAATGCTTCACCGCCTCCTTCATCTCATCCTTATGAGCATACCTTGCACCCTCAATTACCTCGTTCTCCTTATACTCCCAGGGTACATGATCACCCTCTGATATAACAAGTCCAGAGAAGTCCTCATTTGCCCAATCAGTGGCCATTACATCACCTTCCTCATCGGATGATGCGTCGTCGTCCGCTTCCTCATTATCCGAATCTTCCCTCTCCATTTCATCAACAATTATACCGACTCTCTCCCCCTCATCCGCCATGCCCATGGCCTGCTCCTCCCTTGGTTGATTTTCCTCATTTTGCATCGATGGTCCAACAACATCCCCTGTATTGATAGGACCCTCTACATCTTCGGTTTGCATTGAAACATTTATATCTTTCTCTTGTACCGACACAAATATAACAAGGGGCCATGACCGTTCAAAAGCCATTTCCACATACCGTCTCCAAGCAGCAGTGCTGTCCATCGGCATTAGTTCCCAAAAATAACCTTCTGTTGCACGACTCACTGCAACTGATACTGACATTGTGTAGACTTCTTGGTCTATTCTAAATCCTCTCAACAACCAACTATAAATTGACTGAAATGTTCTCTCCGAAGGCCTATCGATGCCCTTAGATGTCATTACAAAATCTGACAGATCAACACCATCTGGACCAAATCTAATATTTCCTTCACCGTGAACTATCTGAAATGTGACCTTATTTGACATTGTGCCTGATGAAAACAATAACTACGTTAACCTCACATTTCTGTACTACGCCCTAAGTTACATTCTCTACAATATTGTTCTCCAAAATTCTAAAAGTAGGTTACATTCTCCACATCAAACTAAACTACATCTTACAATTAACACTACTGTCTATGTCTCAATTCATACTATTATATTCTATGCTCTGGATCTACACATATGTGCTGTGTGCTACAGATCTGCTAAAATATATGGAACTAAAACTAAAACGCAACATATATACTCAAACATAACATATTAGTACAAATGCAAAAGATGTATGGGAGCAAACCTGTGATGAAGTGAGCGAACCAGCAGGGCTTCGCCGCTCCCCTTCTGCTGCCCTCCCCTCTCTCTCTTTCGTTTTTTTTTTGGATTTTTACTGAATATAATGAAATTTCAGAGAGAGGGCTGGGCTTTATAGGGGGAGGCAAAAATCGCCCTCCCTCAGGGCGGCAAGGGGGCCGCCTGCAAAATTCCAGGCCCCCCGCCGCCCATTTGCAGGCGGCCCCCCGCACAGTTCAAAATCGCCCTAGCGGAGGGCGGCAAGGGGGCCGCCTGCAAATTTCGTTGACGGGGCGACGGCCGTCTGCCACGTCACTTTCGCCGCCCTCTGGGATGGCGATTTTTAAAAATCGCCCTCCCAGAGAGCGGTAGGCGACTACTTCTGTCAATTTTCAAAATGAAAAATTATTTTTGTAAAACTTTTAATAAAAAAAATTAAAAATAAAAAAAATTCGTCGGAGGGACGCACGTGACGAGCATTGCAGGATGTAGAGGCCGAGTAGAGAAGAGCAGCCCAACTGGCCAATCGATATTTTAGGCCCAGTACTGACGGCCCAGACTGGATCCAATTCCCGTCGGCCTCGTCGTCGTGGGCTGGTGTCGCCGCTGGACTTCCCTCCGGGAAAGGGACAACGGAGTCGCGCGGCTCGCCGGTTGGAATCAGATACGGTTTCCCAATCAGATCAGATAAAAGGCAGCAACAGGCTAATCCCAGGGATTATTAGTTAGTTGATCAACAGATCCATCCATGGAGAGCAGAGGCGACGCCGGCGATCGGCGGTGGCCGGAGTCGCAGCGGAACGAAGAGAAGTCACAGGACATTGGACATCAGGAGGAGAGCAACTCGGAGGACGAGGAAGAAGAGCAAGAGGAGTTCTTGTACGAAATCGATGACGACCACTATGTGCCGGAAACCTACGGCTTCATGGGCTGCAAGCACAGCGACGGATCCATCTACAGGCCCGGCTCCCACCCATTCCACCGCCACTACCGCCTGGGCGACACCCGCGAGACTCGCCTGTGGCCCAAAAGGCTGACGAGTCCGACCGATCGTTGCCGCCCATGCTGGAACGCTTGCGAGGTACACGTCGGCTGCCGCATGATGCAAATCTTCTCCGTCAAGATAGCAGCTCTGTCCGCCGCCGCCGATGACAACAGCGGCGCTCCGGTTCAGATCTACGGCTTCATGGCTGCCAGGGACCTGTACGAACCACTGCGTAACTACGTCTTCAACCGCAGCCGGGATGATCCCTTCGTTCTGCCCGGCCACTACTCCAATCCCGATTCGCTCATAAAAATGTCGGGCCCTAAACGAGGCATCTCGCTGCAAAACCCTGCCTTGATCGAGTACGACCTCAAGATCAAGAAAGAGGAGGAGGAAAAGGATGACTTGCAGCTCATCGACGGGGTGACCAGTTTTAGCGACCTTACACCATTGCACGGGGTGTATAGCCGGCGGATCCATGGCATCCATGGCGCTGTAGATATCAGCTTAGCACTTATCCGCGATGGGAAGGAAGGCACTATACAAGTCAGGATTCTGAGGCTAATAAATGACGGCATACACCTATCTCTCTCTTGCTTGGTCCACCAAATACCCGAGGAAATCAAGCTCATGGCATCATTGCTAAGCCATCAGATCTCGAAAAGTTTGTGGTTGCTGCGCCCCTACGCACTGTGCTAATTCTGGATTTCAAGATTACGCCGGTGGGTGAGGCGGCGGCTGTCAGCAAAAATGATGACTCCAAACATATCCGTCGCTTCTGCAACTTCAAGGTTACCGCTCATTTAGGTACTATTGAACGAATCCACCATGATTTCGCAACTATAGATACGGTGCTTCAGTGGTCGAATTTGATGGAGTAATTCACTAGACTAGTGGTGCTTTTGCCCCCTCTATTCGGTTTATCAATTCGGCATGTCATTTAATCCTCGGAATATTATCTCTAAAGGACTCATGACGAATTTTATCTTCAGCCCGACGAGTACTATCTCCGTACTATACAATTGGTGGACTCATGACAAAAATATTATTTTAGTTAATCCCTGGGATTAGCCTGTTGCTGCCTTTTTATTTGATCTGATGATTTGGAAACCGTATCCGATTCCGTTTCCCGGTTTTACCGGACTCGTTTTTATTTTCAATTCCTTTGATGATTGGATTACCACGTCAGTATACTTGGACCAAAGGCAACCTGTCACATCGGCAAAACCGCTTTCAAAACCACTGGAGAAGTCAATTTGCATCAGTTTTTGAAGTTGACATGAGGGATGCACATAGACTTATTCCTATCCACTTCCTGTCGGTATCAGGGCCGAATCAACAGCCGGCGCTTCTTGGCGTCGTACTTTCGGTCCATATATAGGCCTACCGTCGTTGACGGGCCGAATTTGCCGGGCGACGTGGTGAAGCAACGGCGGAAATAAATGCGTTGAGCTCGCAAAGCTGGCTGACAGGTGGGACCCCGCCTGTCCTCGCCGTCGCGCAGCAAAATGTCCTCGCGAAACGGCAGCCAATTCGACCTCACCCTGTCAGACAAATTATTCAGCGTGTATGCTCCATATCTTCACGGTGTATGATCACTACTATTGGCGCTTCAATGGTTCAACCTCGTCTCATAGCTACGAAAAATCCTTGAACTCATCATTTCTTTACAGGATAAACACCATATATTTATCAAAGTTCGAACTTAATCAAAGGCCTAACAACTAAAAAATACAAGAAAAACAACAACCAAAAAAGGATCTAGATCAACATAAGCAACCACTGAGACAGCATGGGTTACGACACCGTGGGCATCGACAACCCTCTGTACAATTCTTGCAAGACCAGACACACCCACAGGAACATTCAGGGCACGACGGTTTCGGGAGGCTGCAGCAGTGTCCCTCGCAGCAGGAAGGCTGCCCCTCGCAGCAGGACGACTGGCACCTGCAGCACGACGGCTGCCGCTTGCAGCATGACGACTGGCAGTTGAAGCACTGCGTCGTGCGGGGGCACTTGCACAGGCTCGAGCAGCAGCCAGCGCAGGAGCATTTGAAGATGTTGAAGCAGCTGGAGCAACGAGGGCACGAGCAGGAGCAGCAGTCCGCGCAGCGGCAGCACTGCTCGCCGCAGCAGCCGTTGCAGCTTGGCTTGCAGCTACAGCAATTGGTAGAGCACAAGCCACAATCCGGTTTGCATTGGGCGCAAGAGCACGAGCCGCAGCCATTGCAACCGCAGCTTGGAAGGCCACAGCCGTTGCAACCGCAGCTTGGACAGCCACAGCCGTTGCATCCACAGCTTGGACAGGCACAGCCCTTGCAGCTACAGCTTGGAAGGGTGCAAGTGCAGCAATTGGGGCTAGAGCAGTTGCACTGGGACTTGAAGCATGAAGGGATCTTGAAGCAGCTGTACAGGGATTTGAAGCATGCAGAGATGTTGAAGCAGGTGCAGCTCGGTTTGCAGCACGATGTATCGCAGCATGAGCTGCAGCTTGGACAGGAGCACGAGCAGTTTGGTTTGCAGCAAGAAGGGGTCTTGCAGCAACTGCAGTTAGGTTTACAGCATGAGCAGCAGTCTGGACTACAGCATGACCCAGCGCAGCACGCACTGCAGTTTGGCTTACAGCATGGCTCGTCGCAGCATGAGCTGCAAGAACAATTGAGGCACCTTGATCTTTTGCACTTGGGTGAGCACTTGCAACAGCAGCAAAGACATGAAATGCAGATGCACAATTTTGATCTGCAGGGAAAATATTTTCACCATGTAAAAGCTCAGTTTGGCAGTAGTACTGATTATTATGCCAAAATTTCTACATGTAATTTCATGTAAAAGAAATCAATGTTCATGTAAAAAAGCACTAGTTTTTCTGTTTTTAGTTTTAGATAACAAAGATGATTTACATCCCTGGAATAGTTTGCTTTTTAAAACACATCAATAATATCAATGTGGCATATAGAAAACTACTGCTTGTTTATTCACTTTTAACCTACAAAGGGACTAGAGGGCAATTTCAGACTTTCCAATAGTTATGAATGTTTTTTTTCGAGGGAAATAGTGATGAATGTTGAATCCAACAGAAAACATTATAGATATTTGAATGTTCTTGCCCCTCAGAACCTGCAAGCAAACTATATTGGATCAAAACATACCCGACCCACCGAAAAAGACGGCAAGATCTGTGCCTCCTTCTCTTTCTGGAAAAGGGAAAAAAAAAGGTCACAACTCGTAAATAAACAGCGAACATGCTTAAAATGGGGGAACTGAAAGTTTAGAGGCCATACGTTGGTATTAGTGGGTCATGTTTTGTACCAACAAACTCATTTATCCTGACAAGTAATGTAAGAGGACATTAGCAACCTGCAAAAGGACATAACTTATAGTAATGAATACAAAGTATAGTCCATTGCTCAGACATTTATATTTGCTTTCATTACAGTCATGTGTCCCTCAATTTGAGCACACATGTTCAAATGCGATATCTGCATATTACATAATTCCACCACAAATATACAATGTTAAGCTAACGTAATAGGTTACTTGTTAAAAAGAATCTGCTTTCATTTTTTGAATTGAATAAGAATTTGTGCACATTGCATGGAAAGAATCGGTAAAACAAATCTCAGGACTATGAGCTGTAATATGGAACTCAAGCAAAGAGGACATTATACTACTTTTAGTCTTGTACAAAAAAAGGGTAACAAAGATATATCGTTCACTATATTTTTTTTTTCAAATTGTTGGACCAGTGGGCCACAAAATAATAACTGAGGCAGAGTTACAGGCACCACTAGTGAACGTTATGATGCAGGTGGGGCTGTTTGAAGAGTAGGTATCAAGACAGTAGTTTTAAGATTTTCTGTAATGGTACAAGTACATATGCATTTCAAACATAACTTCAATGTTGGTTTCTTTTTTCCTTTTCATCCCAAGGTAATTTTAACATATGGTGATTTGCTTAGTGTCACATACAAGTGCAACAAGATTTTATACACATAACACACTTACACTGTTACACAACAAGATTTTCCCTGGAGAGAAAATGCAATCAAATTTGATAAAACAGAGCATAGGACATTAGATAAGGACAGCAATAAAATTAAGCTGACATTTCATACTTAACACAAGCGCTTCAAATTTCTAAAAACTTAAAAACGAAATATCTGTAATGTGTGAAGGGCAGTAGTACATACTCTTTAATGCATCCAGAACGAGAAACTGGCTGAGCTCCTTCAAGGAAGTGAAGCTCATCCTACAAAACGAACTTTGTGTTAGACCAATATTGTTCTTTCATGTGCTACATGCAAACCCATGAATTTCCTCCTTGAGCAACAAACCCACAAAAGTTTTTCTCCCTGTTGAAGTAAAATAGACTATGCACTTAACATGAGAGAAATGACAAAAGAAATTTCTGATAATTCAGTACTACAAACTAAACTAAACTTTTGAATGGAGCTGGATTCTTTCATGTTAAAAGGCACAGTTGCAGAAATAAAAAGTAAATAAAGGTTGTTGCTTGTACCAAATCTGCGTTAAAACTTAAAACCCATTAATCAAAGCCTGGAGTAATTGACCAGTACGAAGTACGAACGGTCCCATAAAGATTCCTGCTTTACTGTGTAAGCGTAACTTTGATGTTGCACAAAAGCGAGATCGGGTACCAAAGCAGGGACTGACCTTGCAAGAAACGATAAAAAGATGTCTAAAGCGCATTTGATTACTACTACAAAGAAGTTCTCTGATATCTGAAGAGCTTCTGAAATCACTGCTCCTTAAAAGCACAGCACAGTGTCAAGAACAATACATTCTTCCCTCCCTCGTTAAACACAAAATCTAGCAACATCAAAAGCCTCAAACCATGGTGGCAGCCCATAACACCAACACGGCACCACCCATCGTGCAAAGCCCTCATGGCCATGCCGTCTGCACGTCCAGTGTCGACGAAGCAATGGCGGAGACAGACACGTCCACTGCTATGGCACTCCCTGACAAGGCCACTCAGATCAGTTGTCCATGCCCCATGCTCTTCTTTTCTCCAACGAGGAGCCCAACCAAACGACGACAAAGGTAGTACAGCCATGGCGCCACGCCCAAAGAGGCCAAGCTTGTCTCGCCAGCCTCGGATTGATGGCGCCGTGATTCACCTCCGCCTAGAAACAGTACAAGTACTACTAGAATAGCACTAGCTAACGCAATTAACAACGCCATTACTGTACGCTTCACAGCAGCCTAGTACTTGCAGTAGCGGGTAGCTCCGTACTCGGCCGCTTGGGTTTTGAAAAATGCGAGGCGAATCGGATCTCCTTTTTTTTTTAAATTAATCGGTAAAGTCAAAGGAAGACGAAGCAAGTAGAGCTCGGGCCCCGAGAATTTCGAGCGAGCGAGTGTGAAAGAGAAACCTATAGAGAAAAACGCAGCCACCGCCGCCGCGGGGCGCTCACCTTGAGGAACGTGATCTCGCGGCTCAGGATCTGCACCTCCAGCTGCATCCGCCGCCGGCCGCACAGGTCCGGGTACCTCGGCGGCGACTTGGGCCTCGGCGCCTCCATCACCACCGCCTCCTCCCCCATCTCCACACACACGCAGCACGCTAACGGCCAACTCACAACCACCCCTCGCCGCCTTCACTCATGGGCATTATAGCAGCAGCAGGGGGCGTGGTGGGTATAAATTGCCGCGGCGAGCGGGGGGACAGGGGACAGCGCGGGCGCAGCCGTGCAGCAGCGGGTGGGGGAGCGAGCGAGCGAGCTGGCGTACGAGGCGGATCGAGCTAGCGGCACGGCGCGCGCCCGTGCGAGGTGATGCGATGCGATGAGGAGGACCCCCATATAGCGAGAGAGGAAGGATGGTGGCCTGCGCCTGCGCGGGCAATAATAGCAGCGGAGATGGAGAGGAGGAGGCGGCGACGCGGCGTGCGTGGGGTTTGGAGAGAGAATGAGAGAGAGGGAAGAGATCAAGTGAGAGTTGAACTTGGTGGAGTTTGGGTTTCATGAGAGAGAAAGGAGGAGGAGACCGCGTGTCTGTGGGCTTTGTTCCGCTGCGACGTGGGCCCGAGCCTACGTTGGATCCGCTGTGGCCGGGCCGGCTCGAGGGATGGATCATGGCTGCGTGGGCCCGGTACTAATCCGGTATGGGGCCATGATTCCCCAGACCATGCAAAGCCGATCCTTCGTCCCGTGGTACAGGGATGAAATCACGCGTTATTTTTTGCACAGTTCAAATTGCACCAAATCAAGGGGCTGTGTTTAGTTCAGCGTAAAGTTTAAATTTTAGTTAAAATTAAAAACGATGTGACTGAAAAGTTATGTGTATGACAGATTGATGTGATGGAAAATGACTGAAATTTAGATCCAAACTTTAGATCTAAACACACCCCAAATAGAGGAAATACGATGACTCTTCCAGGGTTTGCCAATTTGTTTGGATTGGCAAAAACTACACACAAATACAAACAGCACCCCCCAACCACGTTCCTTGAGCTAAACTCCGGGAAGCCTGATGTGTGCAAAGACAGGGCAGTGGTGGTACCACAGTACCACTCCTTTCATCGCAAGTTTGTACCAACTCCGCATTGACTGCCGCGTCCTGAGACGGCACGTACAGTTGCGGAGCGTGACGGTGCCTGCCCGAGATATATGGCCATATGGCTATGGCCGCATCCCGAGCGCGGAGTACGTACGAAATGAAACAGCAAGGGAATAAATTGAGCAGCCGGCAGCGATGGCCGGCTTTGACAGGGACGCGACCGAGGTATGCGACGACGACGTACGGCTCGACGCCCTCCCCTCCCCCCCGCGCAGCGGCAACCGCGAGCGGACAAGCTTCCCCGGTGACACCGTGACACGTCTACATCGGTCTCGCGTGCCGGGCCGGCCCCGCGCGTCAGTCGTGATACCGCGGCCACGACCGCGATGGATCGGTGCCCAGTGCCAGCGAGACGTGCAGCGCGGGGTCAGCGACGCCCCGTACCGTGGCACGTGATGGGGTCGCCCCACGCGCGCAGTTACGGTGGAGTGGAGTGGAACGGCCCGTTGAAATGGGTGTACTAGAGTAGCCACGCCGTCCGATTTGAAACGAGTTATTAATGTGGGCACTCTATCCCTTCCACTGCCGCGCTTTCTAGTTTCTACTACTACCAGTCTACCACCACTGCTGCTACTGCTTACTAGTTACTACTCCGGGTAGAGCCGATGCCGCGCCGCGCCGCTGCTACCCCGGGTAGTGTATGCGTAGTAACTGTAGTCACGAACTGGCCATGCAGGCAGCCAGCGTTCAGTTGAGCTCAGCACGGGCAGGCGGCCAACTTCCCTTCTGCAAACAGCATGCACTGATGCACACATGAAGATCGTATAAAATTGCACTGCGACGACGTGCCGGTGTATAGGACTAGTGAATTTGATGCTACTCCTACCTTAAACTGGGCTCTCAGAGTCTCATTCACTGCATAAGCAATTCATTTTCTCTGTGTGACGGGAGGAACGGCAGGAGGAGCCGAGGACGGGGGGCGCCAACGTTCGACTGTACCGTGGGCCTGCGACAGGCCGGAACGTCACCTGAGCGCTCATCGGGGAATCTGGGCCCAACTGGAGCTTTCCCGGGCCCATGCGAGGATGGAGCCGTCTGTTCGCTGGGCCCTGGCCGACGTGGACTGGTCACAGGAGCGTGCAAATGGGCCCGTCTCGCGCACGACGACGACGCCACCGACCGGGAACGGCTCACTGAGAGACGTGCGCCGGTCAGGGCCGGCAGCTGGAGCTGCACGTCGCGCGCTGTTAGCGTGGCGGATTCACGTGGACTCGTGGGCCTCGCCGGTCGACGACGCCCAGTCACCCGCTAATCACCAGCGCAGGTTTTGTACTAGTGTACAGTCTCTTCTCTTATTTTTTTTTCTTTTCGAACGGCTAATTTGCTGTCATGCGTTAGGTCTCCTCTCACAATCACCATTTGGTAGAGACGGACTGATCGATAAATGAATTGCAGGACTAGTTCAGCACGCTCCTCATCGCTCAAACAGTCACTCCCCGCGGATTTGCTTGATCTGTTGTTTCCTTTCCATCGATGGAAAGCTCGCCGCCGTGCGTCTAGGGATCTCACACCCCGAGAGATGATGGTAGTAGCAGCATACGAGGTTCAGCCGGCCGGGCAGGCGATGGGACCGGGAGGGAACACACGTTGTCACCAGTATATGTCGCTGCTTTTGTTACCCACTTTAGTACCAAGCTTTTCCCTCTGCCTGCGCAGCGGCAGCGCGCCGGAGGCCGGACCGGCCTACTCCAGCTAGCAACGGTGGGGGGTCATTGGGTTTGGGGCTAGCTGTGTTGTGTGTGGGCGCGCGCACGGTGCAACGTTCACGGTCGGCAGCGGTGCCGCGCTTGCCGTGGGCCGCGTGCTGGCTAGCTGGGCTCGCAGCGGAGCCTGCCTGATCTAGTGGCAGACGATGACGGATTGACGGCAGATGAAACGAAGCGAGAACAAGTCCACTTTGATTCCTTCTAATATGAATCCAGGATAGTCCCTTAAAAGCAATCTAAACTATAGATCTAGTATTATTTAAGGATCTCTCAACTGCAATAACACATCAACTATTAAAATCATTGTAATTTAATTTCCTCGGTTGTTTTAAATGTGGTTTTCGCTGACGTGGATAGATAAATTGGTCTAGCCGGCTGAGCCAGCTTGTGGAGCCCACATGTTAGCGGGTCTATATCAGTAGGGTGGGTATAACAGCTCAGCAAGGTCATCAAACTTGTTAGGGATGAATCGGTTCTGTGCCCTTGTCGGCTTAAAGACCATTATCTTGATTTTGTTTCTCAATACGTAGGATGAATTTGAACTTGTTTTTGCTAGAGTATTAGATGTCAACATACTTTATATTGCTAATTTCCCATAACTATTTATATTGAATTTAGAAGAAAAAAAGTACACTAAGGATATTTCCTCATCATATTAGAACCCATTCCCCATCTTATTGGAGTGGTGGAGTTTTCACAGGGACCATACTATATTGGTTTCCATGAAGAGGTCAATTATAAAGTCACTAACAATGTTCTCAGCTCAATTAATTAAACCTTCACCCACACTCTTTGACTCTTCTAGGCTTACTCTAAGAAAAAGAAAGAAAGAGAAAGAAAAGAATCAGAAAAGCTTTGCCACACCTCACACCTTGTGCCTCCTACAAATAGCTCTTGCCATTCAGTTTCCTCTCATCAGCCCAACAGTCGTCTTAAACCATCTAGCTGGAAGACAACATCCTCCTAATTCCGGCCTTAATGGAGATAGAACTCTGTGCATCCTTTGTTGCCATACTGCTAACCACCATGCTCTTCCTAAAAACCATCTCGACGAGGTGCAGCCGTCGAAAGTATAACCTCCCGCCGGGTCCCAAGCCATGGCCGATCATCGGCAACCTAAACCTCATCGGTGCGCTCCCACACCGTTCCATCCACGAGCTCTCAAGGCGCTACGGCCCACTCGTATACCTCCGGTTCGGGTCCTTCCCCGTCGTCGTCGGCTCGTCCGTCGAGATGGCCAGGTTCTTCCTCAAGACGCGCGACGCGGCGTTCATCGACCGCCCCAGGACGGCCGCCGGCAAGCACACCGCCTACAACTACCGCGACATCACGTGGTCACCCTGCGAGGCGTACTGGCGCCAGGCGCGCAGGGTTGTCCTCACCGAGCTCTTCAGCGCCAGGCGGATCGAGTCGTACGAGCACATCCGCCGCGAGGAGGTTCACGCGCTGCTCCGTGATCTGCACTATGCGTCATCGGCGTCGGCGTCGTCTGGCGGCCGACGAGCTATCGTGATTAAGGACTACCTGTCCACGGCGAGCCTGAACATGATCACTCGCATGGTGATGGGCAAGAGGTACGTGCAGGGCGAGGTGGTCCATGAGGAGCCGGGATCGGCGCGGACGACGCTGGCGCAGTTCAAGGAGTTGCTCGAAGAGCTCTTCTTCCTCAACGGCGTCTTCAATGTCGGCGACCAGATCCCGTGGCTCGAGTGGCTGGACCTGCAGGGCTACGTCAAGAGGATGAAGAAGGTGAGCAAGGCGTTAGACCACTTGCTCGAACACGTCGTGGACGAGCACAGTGAGCGGAGGCAACGTGAGGGGAACGGGTTTGTCGCAAGAGACATGGTGGACGTGCTCCTTCGACTCGCCGATGATTCTAGCCTCGAGGTCAAACTTAGTCGGGACAGCATCAAGGCATTTACTCAGGTTAGCGACTGCATAGCGTACAATCGTAGTACTCCCTCGTCCAAAAGTCTAGGCTGTTTGGATGGTATTTTCAGTACATGTCACATCGATCGGATGCTTAATACTAATTAGATGTTTAACGTATTAAACATAAACTATTGGCAAAACCTATTCCATAACCCTGACTAATTTATAAGACAAATCTATTAAACCTAATTAATCCATGATAAACCTATGTGATGCTGCAGTAAATATGTGCTAATTGGCTTAAAAAATTTGTCAGGGAAATTAGCTCTTATTTATGTAATTAATTTTGTAAGTAGTCTATATTTAATATTCCAAATTAGTGTCTAAACATCCGATGTGACAGGGACTAAAGTTTAGTCTCGGGGTCACCACTAGTCCTATTTCTTTTTGCAACAAGGCCTGGTTTAGTTTCTAACTTTTTCTTCAAACTTCTAACTTTTCTATCACATCAAAACTTTTCCACACACACAAACTTCTAACTTTTCCATCACATCGTTCCAATTTCAATCAAGCTTCCAATTTTAGTGTGAACTAAACACACCCCAAGACTAAGAATCAATTAAATCACTCACGATGTGACAAAACCAATGAACATGTAACTAATAAGTGCTAAAATGGTTTCTTGGTTCTCATCAATAATTTAATTTAGCACATAATGACTACAAAAATAGAACTTAGACTTTTAGAAAAACCAAAGAATGAAATAAGTTTTAGACTTTTGGAAGGAGGAAGTACATATCAATCAAGGGGAATAGACAATTTTGTCCCAAATTTCGTCCACAGGTCAATTTGGTGGTTGATTTTTCATTTTGTCTAAAGGAGTCCTCCAGATTTGCGCAGGAATTAAGGACAAGCTAATGCCTAACCTTATGGTAAAATCCCAGTGAAGTATATTAGTCCCTCCATACTTCCTCAAATACTCCGTTTCAAATTACCTATCACGTTCAAGATTTGTTTTAAGTCAAACATTTTGATCTTTAACTTCAATTTCTACAAACTCATGTAGTTTTACATCATAAAATTTATACTTTTGGATTCATCATGAGAATACTTTAATATAATATATAATTCACATGTTGTTAAATTATACGGATTTCTAAATATTAATGGTTAAAGATAGACATGTTTGAGTTAATTAGACTAAATCTAAAATGATAAGTAATATAAAATAGAGCGAATAATGAAAAGGAAAAGTCACTCCAGCGGTCTCATCTATTCGTTCCCATCAGGCTTGCTCAATGCAAGGTGAACAACAGTAGCCAGTAGTTACATCATGTTAGGGGGGCCACAGCACACCCAGGAATTATCTGAGATGTTAATTAAAGTATAAGAACAAATAAGGGCAAAGTTGACAACTCTTTTGTTATCTAATTAAATCATATTAGATTACTTCCAAATTACTATCTTCGTCCCATATTATAAGGCAATAAGGCATGCATTTTTTACACGGTCTTTAATAACATGTTTTGACTATTAATTTACTATATGTTATGTTCTCAACTATGAAATTAGTATCACATGAAAGTACTTAAAAATATGAATCTAGTAATATAACATGCATAATATAATTAGTATAATTATTAATAAAAAAATTACCGAGTTTAATTTTTCTTAAAAAAACATATGTAATTTGGGACGGAGGAAGTAAGAATTTTCCATGAGGCTAAATAAGAATTTTCCATGAGGCTAAATGTTGGTTCTAGCTTTGCTCACACATATAACAAACTTAAAAAGGTGGGACCACAGGACCTTTCTAAACCTGCAGATATAGAATTGTAGGAATCATTTTATGAAATCCCAAAAGCAAAATGATTACACGGTAAACCTTTGATAGGCAAAATTAATCAGTTATTCTCCTCCGCCAAAAAAAAAGTTAGTTATTCTCCCCCAAGAATAAGTCAAGCAAATAACTGGCTTGGAACGACGTTGGAAGTTCAAAAGTTCATACTAATATGCTGTGCAAATTTAGTATATGAGTTGTGAAGTGTAAATGACTGAAACATATATATGAAACTAGAATTTCTTACATGCATGACGCCAACAATTATTGGCTTATATATAGGAGTAAATATCACTATAAGTCGCCGTGCATAATATTTTTTACTTCAGTGCACCCTTTTTTTCATAGTTGACAAATACTAATCCATTTTTTGTCAAAAAATATTAATCCAATTTGTCTTCACAACCAATCAATCACATACGTGGACAACTGCAGAAAATGCACATTTTTTTCAAGGAGAACACATTACAAGAATATAATCAAATTAAGATGTTACCCCCTCCGTCCAAAAAAAAAATAATCAAACCCTGGGTCTGAATCTGGACATACCTCCGTCAAAAAAAAAAAATCAAACTCTGGGTCTGAATCTGGACATGCATATGTCCAGATTAATATCTGGGGTTTGATTTTTTTGGGACAGACTAGTAAGTCGTTTCTCAGTTCACTAGTCCAAAATGGCATGTGCAGGACCACATTGCTGGCAGCACGGAGAGTTCATCGGAGACAATCGAGTGGGCCATCTCGGAGCTCCTCAGGAAGCCCGAGATGTTTACAAAGGCCACAGAGGAATTGGATCGCATTGTTGGCCATAGACGTTGGGTCAACGAGAAGGACACTCTTGATCTCCCCTATATTGAGGCTATTGTAAAAGAGACTGTCACACCCTAAAAATCCCAAAAATATAAATTATTTTGTAAATGGAATTTTAGAAATGATTTTTTTAAAAGCCTAGAAGAAAAGATTTAATTGTAAATAATAAATTCCAATATAAAATTGGGCCAGATAAAATTTTATTAAATACTTTGCTTAATTCTATAATTCCTAGATTTTTCTGGGATTTATTTGAGCTAAGGAAGTATTTTTAATAAATAAAAGTGCATTTCATGAATTATTTAAATTGAAAAAGGTTTTAAAATTTCTTCTTTTGGCTTTGGGCCGAAAGTCGGCCCAAAACTCCTCTCTTCTCTCTCCTCGGCCCAAGCCGGCCCAGCCCAGCCGAGCCACGCGCGCGCAGCCGCTCTCTCTCTCCCGCCCGCTGACAGGTGGGGCCCGCCTGTCGGAGTCGTCGTCTTCGTCGCGCCGGCCGCGCCCGAAACCCTAGCCGCCGCCGCCCTTCCAATTCGGCCGCGCCCTTCCGTTTCCGGTGCAATTGAGTGAGGGGAAAGGGACTTCGTGATCTCCTCTACCTTTCTCTCTTTGGAATCGATCGCTATCTCGCTTTGGAAAGGGGGGATTCGAGCTCGGATCGGATTCGGCCGAACCCTAACCTTCCATCGCCGTCGCCGGGCCGCCGTGGGCTTCGCCGCTACCTCCCGACCCCTATAAAAGGTTCCCCGGTGTCCCCTCTACCCTCCGCCGCCCTCGCCTTCGCCTCTCGTCGCGCGAATCGTCCTAGCACCGTGCACCCGTGCGCCGCCGTCGCCGCCGCCGCTCCAGTCGTGCGCCGCCGTCGCTCCGGTCATCGCCGTCGCTCGGGGAGCTCGCCAACGTGGTCGCCGTCGCGTCGCCGTCCTCGTCCGACCCTTCGCCGTCGCTGTTTCCCGCCGCTAGATTGGTCGCCGGTGAGTTCGCCGTGTCCTCCGCATCCCGTTGCTGCCTTCCGTTCGCGTCGCCGCGCCGTAGATCACCGGCGGGCATGCGAGTCCGAGCCGCCGTCGCCGCCGTCGGGGGGGGGGGATGACGTCATCGCTGACGTCATCGGTGCCGTCACCCGTGAGCCGGCCGTGCGCCGTTTGATCTCGACCGTCCGTTCGGGTCGGATCAATCTCACCCGTCCGATCTTGTGAACCGTTGCCGTGGACCCGGTCCACCGTAGACCCTAGACCCGCTGACGCAATAAAGCCCCTTTTTCTTTTCAAAAATAATTCATTATTGCGTCATAATTCAATTAAAATTTATATAAATGATTTAAACCGATTAAATCTTTAAAAATTCATAACTAATTCATCTTAGCTCGGATTTAGTTGGTTCAAGTCTCTAAATTTTTCTAAAATTGAGATCTACATGTTAAAAATATCCACATGTACTGTTCATGCTTGCTTATGTGCTGTTTTGGTGTTTTTGCTCTTTTCTGTTTAGAATCCGACGTTTCCGGAGAGTCCGCTTTTGCAGGAGAAGATTTAGAAGAGTTCCAAGGCCAGCAAGGCAAGTCACACAGATCCTAATCAATCCTTTGAGCATATTGATCCCGTTTAAAGCTATAGTTTCTATTCAACTATTGCATTTATTTTCGAATGTCATTGGGTGGAATTAGCCTATTGTTTGTTATAGCCCTTTTGTTCTTGATTATCTTATTCCTTGATACCTTGGGTTATTATAACTTGACTAGTTGAGCTTTATATTGGTTCGACTAGATGATTAGATGTAATTGCTTAGCCATGCTTAGAAACTTTAGCACACTAATGGGATAATTTATGATTCATTATCACTTAATGATGGCTTAATGCTAGTTCACGATGGTCAATCGTGATTGGTTAATCAATTAATTTGGCAACTAAAACCTGATAATGGTGGGTTGTGAGTACATGGTTTTGATGGTCGTGCTCATGACAATTAAGGACCGGTTCACGAACTTCGGTTGTGAAACATTAACCGTGCCAACCACAAGCCAGCGTGGGCAACGGCTTTATCTTTTAAATAGCATAGTTCATTGCGGAGCACCAGACTGAGAAGTGGCGGAGATAAGCCCACGGGGGTCGCTGGGGAGTCCATGCCTTGTTTATAACGGGGTGACTATGATCCGGGAATGGTGCACTGCAGTGGATTGTGTGGTGTGAGGGGTAATGTCACAGCTCCTTTCCGAGGTACCGTGGTGGTACTAAGGCACATGGTGACATGATGTGGGGCTGTGTCTTGTGGGTACAGTGGTACACCTCTGATCAGAGTAAAACTATTCGAATAGCCGTGCCCGCGGTTATGGGCGGGTCTAACAATGTCTTTCGTGATTAGTCTCACCCTTCACACCATCATGAAAGATGCTATAACTGGTTATAATTGATTAGCTCCTGGTTTGGAATGGTATATTCCTGGTTTGGAGATTAGAACTGTGCAGCCAGGGTTGGTTGTTCAGAATGGTTGGGCCTATACAACAGGGTATGTTGTATGGTGTTGGATTAATACTGTTTAATTAATACTCTACTGTTTTATTCAACTCTGAGATATTTATTAAATGCTGTTTACGCAAAGAAGCCTATATTATGCCATCCTTGGTTATCCTGTGCACTTGCATATTTGCTGCGTGGCTTGCTGAGTATGTCATATACTCACCTTGCAATCATTCATCAGAGGAGGAGTTCTACAGTGAAGCTGATGGTGGTGAGGATTTGGCGTAGTCCTTGTCAAGCTGCCTGTGGAGTGGAGTCGTCTGCGCTATTTATTTTTTTTATTTATTTTCCGCTGCTTAGATCTTTATTGTTTTGAGAGGAACTATCCACCTCTGTAATGACATTTTATTCGCCCATTAATTAGAGTAATAATTGTACTCTACTATCAATTTGTTATTGTGTGCCTCGGCTGATGCCTGGACGAGGGTTTACACACATGTAAGCGTTTGGAATTTTGGATAGAAATTCCGGGCGTGACAGAGACCATGCGCCTTCACCCTATCGGACCTTTGCTTGCGCCACGCCTTTCCCGTGAGGATACGTCTGTGGGTGGGTATGACATACCTACGGGCACACGTGTATTCGTTAATGTGTGGGCCATTGCCTGTGACCCTACGCTATGGGACGCATCGGAGGAGTTCGTGCCAGAGAGATTCTTGGGTAAGAAAATTGATGTGAAAGGGCAAGACTTTGAGCTATTACCATTTGGGTCTGGTCGATGGATGTGCCCAGGCTACAACCTTGGGCTTAAGGTGATCCAATTGAGCATAGCTAATCTCCTTCATGGCTTCACGTGGAGGCTCCCGAAGGACATGGTAAAAGAGGATTTGAGCATGGAGGAGATATTCGGGTTATCCATGCCACGCAAGTTTCCACTAGAGGTTGCTGTTGAGCCCAAGCTCTCTAGTCACCTCTACAAAGGTGATTGATATATGTCTCTATGTCATTACTCATGTAGCTGGTACATAAAAAGTATATGTATTTCTGAACAAGAATTCTAAGCCCTCAAGAGATGTTCTATTATGTGTATGATACAAACCGTCATGAAAGATTCTGAAATATTTGATTATACAGAGTACAATGATATCTACAACTCCAGAAAATTTCTAGTCTAAACTCAATATATTTGAAGCGGGAAAAATGAAGGCAATCTTAGTTGCATGTATCATTCCTGCCATGCCAATATAGGTGTGGCCCTTTTTTCTATACAAACACGGTTCTAACATAGGCGCTCATAATGTGCGTGTACTCACCCTTATGAACTACTCTCTACCCCTATGAGCACCTCCAAAATTCTGAGTCAGCACATCTTGCGATTGACAAAGTCATCGAAGACGTCTCGTTGTCAATGGGTATATCGTCTACCACCGAAAGAATAATTTACTATAAATGCGAGTACCCATGTCAAGTCCAGGACTTGAACGTAGACGATATAGAGAAGGGTGATGTGCATGGCTTCCCTTTTTTCCTCCATGTCTTTATGCCAGAATGATGAACCTTCCAAGTTTGAATGTTTACAGATTGAACCTACAATACAACCTTGTTGCATATGCAATTAATGCAACTATCATACTCATGCGAATGGCCTATCATTTGGTCCACAAGGTATATCTTTTAGGTTTTCTTCCACATTTAGAGAGGTATATACCTCTCCTATTTCAAAGGTAAAAAAACAAATAGTTGAAGTAAACAGAAGACAAGTTTATGATTAGCAATGACATGACTTCTCTTGTTGTTAGGAGGTACATCAAGGTATATATATATACCACAAAGTGTAAGTCTGGAGGTATATACTGTAAGATCAACGTGTGTTTTGATTCTTATTCTGTGATGAACAATTGACATATGTGATTATTGGTTTTGATATTTGGAGATTACTGTTGAAGTGGTTTTGGAGATAACTGATTTTCAGGTGATGAATAGGGTTTGCTGTTTTGTCGGGACCGGTCAGACCGGGCGGTGGTTGCCGGTCAGACTGGATTGTGTTGAGCGGTCAGACTGGGCGGCCCGCGGTCTGACCGGCCGACGCTGTGTCTGTTTCGGTTTCGGGTTGTTTCTTTGGATATCCGTGATTGTTTCATGGTTATGGCTTCTAGATGGATACTATACGTATGTAATACTGTTGTTTGCTAACAATGAGTCAAGTTGGTGATAGCTTGGTCTCGGAATATGGTTTCTTTGTTTGTTTCATGTGTAGGTGAATCGATGCTACGGGAGAGTAATTGCGGTGATGGACCGGGAGTCGGCTTAATGGTAAGACGATGTCCGTGGTGGTCAGATATCATGCGGGATACTTAGGCTAGAGTTGACGCACGTGGTTGGTGAAGATTCCATATGGCATACGATGGAGGTATTGTGTGCGTGTGGGATACGGGGTCGAATTTAGAAGGAGTCCAAATTTGGTATGATTGGTTATGTTAAGTTTGTTTCTTGTACTAGAGGGTTTTCTAGGTGGATTAGGACATCTAGTATGAGTTTGGTTCGTGGCTTTGGGCTGCCTACCTCATGTATAAATAGAGGGGGAGCGTGAGGCTTCCCGGTATCTCTTTTGTGTCGCTTTTCATAGCGTTGTGTTTTAGGGTTTTGAGTTTAGTCGAGATTTTATAAGGAGTGCTGTTGTTGCACTTTGTAAACACAGAGAGAGGTAATAAAGTTGTCATCTACTTTGAGAGTTCTTCGATTTGTGTTTCATCGGGTGCGGCGGTCTAACCGGCGACTCAACGGCGGTCCGACCGGCGGCAAGCGGCGGTCAGACCGGCAGCGCTAAGGTGGTCAGACCGGCGGCGACTTCACACGCGGCAAGCGATCTTCAGGCGGTTGGACCGAGTGATCAACACCGGTCAGACCGGCAGCACGAGCGCGGTCCGACCGGCGGATCAACCTTGGTCAGACCGATCTACATCGAATTTGAGGGTAACTTTTATTTCCGCTAAAAGTTTGGGTTTTTGGGTATAGCAACCATTCACCCCCCCTCTGGTTGGCTTAGTTCTTGTGATTCGATCCTACAAGTGGTATCAGAGCCATGTTTGCTCTTTTTGATCTTTACCGATCTTGAGTTTTTGTCATGGCTACTTCTAATAAGTTTTCAACTAAGCCTCATGTTTTCGATGGAACGGATTTTCTCATTGGTGTAATAGGATGCAATCTTACATTATGGCTGAGAATTATGATATTTGGAGAAAAGTTTCTCATCCTTATGTGATTCCTGAAGTTATTAATACTCCTGCTGCAAAAACTGAGTTTGAACTAAATTGCAAAGCTCGCAATATTCTTTTGAGTGGGATTTCTCGTTCGGATTATGATTGTGTTGCTCATCTTCAAACTGCTCATGAGATTTGGATTGATTTGAGTAATTTTCATCATGGTACAAATAACATTAAAGAACTTCGTCGTGATCTCTTCAAAAAGGAGTACATTAAATTTGAGATGAAACCTGGAGAAGCTTTGGATGACTATCTTTCTAGATTTAATAAAATTTTGAGTGATCTTAGATCTGTTGATTCTTCTTATGATGCTAATTATCTACAATCTGAGATTTCTCGTCACTTTTTGAATGGTCTTGACATGTCTATTTGGGAGATGAAAGTTACATCTATTCAGGAGTCTGTTAACATGTCTACTTTGACTTTGGATTCGCTTTACACTAAACTGAAAACTCATGAGATGAATATTCTTTCTCGTAAAGGCGATTCTAAGTCTAATGCTTTGGTTTCGTCTACAACTTCTTTAGATGTTGGTCCTTCTTCATCGAAGTCTTCTGTTCTTGCTTTATTTAATGCCATGTCCGATGATTAACTCGAACAGTTCGAGGAGGAGGACTTGGTTTTGCTATCTAACAAATTTTCTCGAGCTATGAAAAATGTTAGGAACAGGAAAAGAGGAGAACCGAATCGTTGTTTTGAGTGTGGTGCACTTGATCATCTTCGCTCGCATTGTCCTAAGCTTGGGAGAGGCAAGAAGGAAGATGATGTGAGAGTCAAAGAAGATGACGTGAACAAGAAGAAGAACATGAAGGAGAAGGAGAAGAAGAAGCATTGCATGCAGTGGCTAATTCAAGAATTAATAAAAGTTTTTGATGAACCGGAAGATGAAGATGAGAGCAAAGGTAAGCAAGTTGTTGATCTAGCTTTTATTGCTCGTAATGCAAGTTCTGATGTTGATGAATCTGATGATGATAATGAAGAAAAGCTTAGTTATGATCAATTAGAATATGCTGCTTATAAATTTGCTAAGAAACTTCATCTATTGTGCTTGATGAGAAGGATCATACTATTGAGATTCTTAATGCTGAAATTGCTAGATTAAAATATTTGATTCCTAATGATGATAATTGTCAATCTTGTGAAGTTTTATTTTCTGAAATTAATGCTTTGCGAGATGTCAATTTTGTTAATTGCAAGAAATTGGAATTTGAGATTGAAAAATCTAAAAAGTTGGACTCTTCTTTTGCTCTTGGATTTGCTTTACATGCTCGTGTTGTTGATGAGTTGATTTTGACAAAGAACGTTTTGAAAAAATACAAAGTTGCTTTTTGTGCAAGTTCTTTGGTCAGTGCTTCATGTGTGAATAAAGCAAAACAAAACAATGGTGTTTTGATTTCTCAAGATTGTTCAAAGTGTGTTTTGAATGAGATGAAGTTGAAAGATGCTTTAGGGCGTGTTAAACACATGGAAGAGATTGTTAAACAAGATGAGGTGTTTTCTTGCTCAACTTGTAGAAAACAAAAAGGTCTTTTGGATGCTTGCAAAAATTGTGCTGTTCTTACACAAGAGGTTTCTTATTTGAAAAGTTTTTTGGAAAGATTTTCTGATGGTAAAAAGAACCTCAACATGATTCTTGATCAATCCAAAGTTAGCACAAATAATCGTGGTTTAGGTTTTGATTCTTATGCTCATCATACTAGACATCCTCCTACTGTTTTGGGTGTTGCTAGGAGAGGTGAAATTTTGATTGAATCTGAGCTTAAGAACACTGTGTTTAAATCAGCTGGCATCATGTCTTCTTTAAATGCATCTTCTTCGAAATCAAAAGTTGTGAATGCAAAATCTTCTGTTGATGCAAAACCATCTATTTCACAAACTTATCATGAGAAGTACACTTGTTCTTTTTGTGGAAAAGATGGACATTTGGTTGTTTTTTGTTTTAGACTTGCCCATAAACAGAAAAAGGAAAGAGGAATTGCTTTTGCAAAACGACGTTGGCAAAAATTGGGTTTTAATTCGAGGACTACGGTTAGACCGACACTGACCAGTCGGTCAGACCGGCCAGTGGTAGTTGAACTAGCGGTCAGACCGACTGCCAGGCCCGGTCAGACCGCAGGTACAGCGGCGGTCAGACCGGCCCCCACGGGCAGTTTTACACATAATCCAAGTCAAACTTTTGTGAAGCATCAAGGTAAGTTTTCAGGTAAGTCTGATTCTGATTTTGTTAGTGCATATGTACCTACTGGTTCTACTGGTCGTGTGACTCAATGTTGGATTCCAAAATTTCTTATTTCTAACCCCAACATGGAGGTCTCGACATCTTCTCGTTCGTAGGTATTTTGGCAGCATACTCCCCATGTGTGTTAAATGTTGAGATGACGATTGCTTTTCAAGGTAACATCAATTTACTTTTGGATTGAAATAATATTGTTCTACTTTCTTGATTATTAGCTTTTCATGTGCTAGTGTTTGAGATTGTAGTTTTTGTTGATACTAATGGATGTATGTCAATTTTGAGAGTATTGGTGATATATTTGGCAATTGGATTTTTTTTAAAATCTTTGATCTCTTCTTGATTTTTGTTCGAGGAGAATTGGAGGTTATTTTGAGGGGGAGTTAGTGCTTATTCGTGAATCCTTTTGTCATGGTTTGAGGGGGAGTTTTTACATCATGGTTTTATCAAGCAATAATGTGACAATAAAAAAATTGAGAAAAGAGAGCTTTGTTCTATACATATGGTATTTTCTTGTTCATGCTAGCAATACTTTGAAGGTTTATTTGTCTCTAGCATAACTTGTATGTATTCTAGTCTTTTCATGAGATTTAGATTTTGTTTTTAAGGGAGATGATGCATGGCACTTAAATTCTATACTTGAAATAAGTAAATATGCAATTTTGATGCTAGCATATGGTTTGATTTCTAAATGCTCTATATATATGCTTTATTGAATTGTTATTTCTGAAATAGCTTTAATTGCTCATTGTGAAAAGAGAATAAAAAATGTGAAAAAATGAATACCGAATCCTTGTAAACAGTCTTGACGACAAGGACGTATTCGATGTGAGCAAAATAATGGGTGCCGAATCCCTAGAAACAGTCTTGACGACAGGGACGTACCCGGAATAAAAGAGAAAAATATGAGCAAAAAGGTTCAAGAAAAAAAGTTAAAAAATTCTCTTGTTTTGTGCTAAAGGTTATTTGAGAAAGAGTGATAAATGCAATAGGTATATGTGTCTAGTGTTTATTCTTCAACCTATGTGCTTGTTAAGATGTTGCATTATAAATCGTATGAAATCATGAATTTTGATTGTTGATTCAAGCTTAATTGTAAAATCTTTGGTTCATGGTTATACTTTAATGCATGCTTGTTATATTATAGATGGGTTCATCTTCTTTTTATTGCAACATATGACATGATATGCTATATGTGTGCCAAGCTCTTATACTTTAATGAACATAATTCCTATGCTTGATGAAATCATTGTCAAAAGGGGGAGAAGAGATGAGTTTTGGGAGAAGAGATAATTTTTGGAATTTTTGGATTTTTGAGAAGAGCATGTTTTGATTCTTATTCTGTGATGAACAATTGGCATCTGTGATTATTGGTTTTAATATTTGGAGATTACTGTTGAAGTGGTTTTGGAGATAACTGATTTTCAGGTGATGAACAGGGTTTGCTGTTTTGTCGGGACCGGTCAGACCGGCGGTGGTTGCCGGTCAGACCGGCTTGTGTTGAGCGGTCAGACCAGCCGGCCCGCGGTCTGACCGGCCGACGCTGTGTCGGTTTCGGTTTTGGGTTGTTTCTTTGGATATCCATGATTGTTTCATGGTTATGGCTTCTAGATGGATACTATACGTATGTAATACTGTTGTTTGCTAACAATGAGTCAAGTTGGTGATAGCTTGGTCTCGGAATATGGTTTCTTTGTTTGTTTCATGTGTAGGTGAATCGATGCTGCGGGATAGTATTTGCGGTGATGGACCGGGAGTCGGCTTAATGGTAAGACGATGTCCGTGGTGGTCAGATATCATGCGGGATACTTAGGCTAGAGTTGATGCACGTGGTTGGTGAAGATTCCATATGGCATACGATGGAGGTATTGTATGCATATGGGATGCGGAGTCGAATTTGGAAGGAGTCCAAATTTGGTATGATTGGTTATGTTAAGTTTGTTTTTTGTACTAGAGGGTTTCCTAGGTGGATTAGGACATCTAGTATGAGTTTGGTTCGTGGCTTTGGCTGCCTACCTCATGTATAAATAGAGGGGGAGCGTGAGGCTTCCCGGTATCTCTTTTGTGTCGCTTTTCATAGCGTTGTGTTTTAGGGTTTTGAGTTTAGTCGAGATTTTGTAAGGAGTGCTGTTATTACACTTTGTAAATACAGAGAGAAGTAATAAAGTTGTCATTTACTTTGAGAGTTCTTCGATTTGTGTTTCATCGGGTGCGGCGGTCTAACCGGCGACTCAACGGCGGTCCGACCAGCGGCAAGCGGCGGTCAGACCGGCAGTGCTAAGGCGGTCAGACCGGCGGCGACTTCACACGCGGCAAGCGATCTTCAGGCGGTTGGACCGAGTGATCAACACCGGTCAGACCGGCGGATCAACCTCGGTCAGACCGATCTACATCGAATTTGAGGGTAACTTTTATTTCCGCTAAAAGTTTGGATTTTTGGGTATAGCAACCATTCACCCCTCCCCTCTGGTTGGCTTAGTTCTTGTGATTCGATCCTATATATACCTTAAAAAAGATGGAAAGTCAAAAATATAGTTACACCATACTCTATTAGTTTTGGTACTTCCTTTCACAAAGAGGTCTATTGAAAATGAAGAGATATAAGTATGGGAGAAACCCTTTTATTTTTGTTTTTAGGTTGTTGTGCCATGATTTTTTTCTTGTTTATCATGTTAGGAGTATTTGGCCTTTTGATGGATTCTATGATAGTGCAAACTGTGTAATGATTATGTACATCCTAGTTAGGGCAGAGATTCTTCCATCCTATATTTCTAGTTGCCATGCTTAACAATATTTCACTAGCATACTTTTGGGCTGGTATATATGAAAATTAAACTGGAAATCAAGATACTACCACTACTGGAGAAACCATCTTTCGTGGATTAGCAAAAAACCATAATAGTCTCGGTTCAACAAAAAACCGGGACTAAAATTTATTTTTAGTCCCAATTTAAAAGTGCAACGAGACTATATGATATTTAGTCCCGGTTGGTGTACCTGCCTCCCACGTCCTAACTCGGCCACGATCTTATCTCTCTCGAGACCGAGCGTCTGCATCTTCTCTCTCGCCTCTCTCTCTCTGTCCTCCTCTCTCGCAGCAGGGTCGGCAGCCGGGCGGGGTGGGCAGCGGGAGAAGAAGTGGAGGGAGATGCGGCGGCAGCCGGGCCCGTGCCAGTGGCGGGACAAGAAGCCACGGTAGGGCGGGGTTGGCGGCGCCTCTCTCCGTCCTCTCCTCTCTCGCAGCGGGGTCGGTGGTGGCCGGGCCCATGCCGGTGGCGGGAGAAGAAGTTGCGGCCGGGCTGTGTCGACGGCGGGAGAAGCTGTGGCGGCCGGGCTGGGGAGGCGGCGGCGTCGCCCTCCCTTCAGCCAGATCCGGCGGGAGGGGAGGCGGCGGCGGTGGAGCGACTGCAACCAGACCGGAGGAAGATTTTTTTTTTTAGGATTTGCGATGAATTTGTTTTTGAGAATTAGTGATGTTAATTTGATCTGTGATGTGAATATGTGATGTATTTGTAATGTTTTTTAGAATTTGTGATGTGTTTTTGAGAATTTGTGATGTATTTGATCTGTGTTTTGGAGATTATTTGGGGATTTCACGATTTGGGGATGTAGTGAAATCAATATTCAAGCAGTTCAAAGCAATGAAAAAAAGAAAAAGAAACTCTATACCAGGACTAAAATAGGAGCACTAGCCACCTGTCTCTACCATCTTCACCAACCGGGACTTAAAAATAGATCTTTAGTCCCGATTATTTTAATCGGAACTAAAGATAGACATCTTTAGTTTTGGATTCGTAGTCCCGGTTTACAATCCAGGACTATGCAAACCGAGAATACAAACCACTTGTTTTTTTCTTAATATAGAGAATATCTACTAGCAGTACCCATGAATCTGTCTTGTGCACAAATATCAGAGTCCAAGAACGAAGAAAACCTTATTATCAAGCATATTATTGACTCACTCTTGCCCTATTATTCCACTCTTACAAAGACAGAAAATAATGCATAACAACACCAATACTAATACTGCAGGTTACCGGACTGCAGCGACGACAGATGCAGTTACAACTGTAATCAACAGACATGCAACACACAGATATACATCAGCAAGCAGACACATAGAGGTCAGCCGGGAGCTTGGGCTCGACGACCACCTCGAGCGGGAACTTGCGCGGCGTCGACAAGCCGAAGATCTCCTCCATGCTCAGCTGCTCCCTCGTCACGCCGTCGGGCAGCCTCCACGCGAAGCCGTGCAGCAGGTTGGCGAGGCTCACCTGGATCACCTTCAGCCCAAGGCTGTAGCCGGGGCACATCCGCCTGCCCGACCCAAACGGCAGCAGCTCGAAGTCCTGCCCCTTCACGTCGATCTTGCTGCCGATGAACCTCTCCGGCATGAACTCCTCCGGCGCGTCCCACAGCTTGGGGTCGCGGCCAATGGACCACACGCTGACGAGCACCCGCGTGCCGGCGGGGATGTCGTAGCCGTCGACGGACGTGTCTTCGCGGGACAGGCGAGGCGCAAGCATGGGCGCAACCGGGTGCATTCGCATCGTCTCCTTCATGATGGCGTCGATGTAGGGGAGGCTCGGGATGTCCTTCTCCGTGACCCAGCGGCCGCGGCCCACGACGCGGTCCAGCTCCTCGGTGGCCTTGGCGAACACCTCCGGCTTCCTGAGAAGCTCCGCGATGGCCCAATCCACGGTGGCCGATGAGCTCTCCGTGCCGGCAGCGATGAGGTCCTGTGCACGTGCAGATGATGAGCAACGTTGGAGTTTGGACCGGTGAATCAGGTAAAGAAACGAGAACACAGTCACAAACTGAATATTTTGATCGATGGTAAAATAGCGTGCACTGCACTCGGCACAACATCTTTTCATAATCTTGTGTTAGTTGCTCGGGTTGCAGTTTATGTTATGTAATCCATGAACAATGTGTTTCACCTTCTCTCTTCTTAGTATAATACAGGGAAGAGCTTCCAGCCACTTGCTTAAGAAAAGAAAAAAAAACTCTGCACAACATCTGATTAATTAGCTAGTTGCGGAGACAATCAGGTTAATATTTAGGACCGATTGGGTGTCAACGAAGTCAAGATGTAGTGCATGGTTATGTACGATGATACTATTATAATCCAACTGACTTTCTATTCCCCATATGGATGAAAACGGTCGGAAACGATCGGAAAACAGCCTTAACCATTTCCGTAACCATATTTTTCTCGGAAACGATATCGGAAACGGTAAAGTCGGAAACGAAAACGATATCGGAAATATCAGAAAACCGGAAACGGAACAATACAAACGGAAACATGTCGGTACAGATCGGAAGCCGATAACAAATACGGAAATATTAAACTATAAAAATATATATTTAACTTTACATAAGTATGTTATATGTATACATAAATTCAAGCTTATACTATATAAATTATAAATTAACTTCATTTTAACCATGTACAAAATTTAGAGATTTGATTAAAGAGTATGTCAATCTGTAAATTGTGGGTCAAGTATAGACATATCCTATAAATATCGACATATTTAAAATACGGTAATTACCACATTATAAGAAACGGTAATTTCCACAAGAATACGGTAAATACGGAAACGGTCGGTATAACAGCAAAACCATTTCCGTTTTCATTTCCATATTTTTTACCATTTCCATTTTTGTTTCGGTCGATTACCATTTCCATATGGCTCGGCCGGTAGAAAGTCGAAAACGAACGCCGGTCGGCCGGTAATTACCGTTACCGTTTTCACCCCTAATTCCCCATAAAAGAATATAAGTAAGTACACATGCACTATTTAAACTTGTGTGGATGTTGTGTTCGGCAGCAGAGTTTGTGAGTGAGTTTGTTTCGTCTTCCACGCGCACGCTTCTCAAATTACTAAACGGTGTGTTTTTTTTAAAAAAAAAATCTATATGAAAATTACTTTAAAAAATTATATTAATATATTTTTGAAGTTTAAAATAGTTTATACTCAATTAATTATGTGCTAATGGCTCACCTCGTTTTGCGTATCTTCTCAATCTCTAAAGGCGGTCCCAACCCATAATATCCATAAGCAGTGTCTATGGTGCCATGTCAATAAGACATCACAATAGAAAATACACTCTACAACCGGTTTCTTAAAGTGGGCCATTAATAAATATATCATCTCTTCTCTACCAATCATATTTATTCTTCATCTATTATGAAGACACTATTCTCTCCCAATGCAAAACTTGATAGTGTCTAGTGCATAGGTTCTCGTGTTGAAGCTGTGTCTTGCATAAGACCTAGTTTCTTCCTCTCTCCACTCTCTCTCTTAATTAATATAGTGCCACATAAGCTAAAAATCCTACATGGCAATGTAGTTAATGCCATAGACACCATCCTATGTGGAGGGTTGGGACTGCCCTAAACTCCTAAAATGTATTGGTTTCCGAACTTGTCCTAAGTATTATATAAATCCAAACAGACACCAATCTGCTTCACGTGCTAATGTGACATATCATTACGGTGCTATGTGTCAGTAGGACTTACATGTGAGTCACATATAAACTTTTTTTAAAAAAAAAAATCTCCTCTCTCCTCTCTTTTTAATTTTATTTTTTCAAGATAAAATAAATCATTTTCTCCTCTCTCTTTTTTAAATTTTATCAACATATGGATCCCACTAACACCAATATGGCATGTCCATGACAAATTCAGGAATCCAAAAATGCCTTTTGATAGTTTAAGAATCTAGATGACACATCTACTATAAGTTTAGAAACCATCCCTACACTACACTCAAATAATATTAATATATTGAGATGCTATTTGACTCGGTTAATTACCTGGGTGAATGCCTTGACGCTGTCACGGCTGAACTTGACCTCCAGGGAAGGATCGCTGGCGACATTGAGCAGCACGTCCACCATGTCCTTCGCCACGAAGCTCTCCCCCTCGCGACACATCCGGTTCTCATGCTCGTCCAACACATATTCCAGGAACTGATCAAACATCTTGCTCAGCTTCTTCATCCTCCGAATGTACCCCTGCAGGTCCAGCCAGCCCAACCACGGGATCGAATCCCCAATGTCGAGCACGCCGTTAAGCAGGAAGAGCTCATCAATCATCCACCTGAACCGCTCGGGCGTCGTCACCACTTCTCCCTCGTGCACCACCTCGCGCTCCAGGTACTTCTTGCCGAGCACCATGCGCGAGATCACGTTCAGGCTCGCCGTGGACAGGTGGTCCTTGAGCGTCACCACGCGCCCGGACGCCGCGTGCAGATCGCGGAGCAGCGCGCGCACCTCCTCGCGGCGGATGTGCTCGTACGACTCGACCCGCTTGGCGCTGAAGAGCTCGGCGAGGCACACCTTGCGCGCCTGGCGCCAGTACGCGCCGTAGGGCGACCACGTGATGTCGCTGTAGTTGTAGGTGGTGTGCTTGCCGGCGGCGGTCTTGGGCCGGTCGGCGAACACCACGTCGTGGGTCTTGAGGAAGAACTTGGCCATCTCGACCGACGAGCCGACGACGACGGGGAAGGACCCGAACCTGAGGTGCATCAGGGGACCGTACTTCTTGGAGAGGTTGTGGATGGAGCGGTGTGGGAGTGAGCCCATGAGGTTGAGGTTGCCGATGATTGGCCATGGCTTAGGCCCAGGAGGGAGGTTGTACACACGGCGGTTGTGCCTCAAGAGAGTTCTAAGGCATAAGAGGATGGTGGCGAGTGTGATGGTAAGGTAGGATACCCATAGTAGAAACTCCATCTGAAGAATGTATCTTGGCTGGTGAAGATGACTGAACCACGGGCGAACTTTTATAGATGGCAAGAGGGAGTGGCTTGCTAACGCAATAGATATACCATTGATTCAGGCTGCATATGGGCATTCGATCGATGTTTTGTTTGCACTTGGCATAAATAAAGACAATCATTAGTCAACTTGTACTGGTCATGTTAAAAAACCACTGTGATTAATTGCCCAAGTTGCTAATTAATCTCGTGATCTGGAAGGGAATATATTTCCCGTGTACACTCCTGACGCACCAACTAGCAAATGTCACAAAAAAATTCAGAAAAAATTAGACAGATACTTCCAATGGTATTATACTTACGTGTGAAATTTTATATTCAAATTCATTATATTTTAGCCGTAACAAAAAAAAATTTCTAACAGATTTTTACTTTTAAAATTGTCAGATTTTTCACTTTTTTGTTACAGCTAAAATATAATGAATTTGAATATGAGACTTTGCAGATATGTTTAATACTATTATGAGTAAATGTTCAATTATTTGTAGAAATTTTCGTGATATTTGCTAGTTGGTGTGCATGGAGTGTGCACGAGAAGTTTGTATGCATAGGATATGTACCTCTGATCAATTGGGTATCTATTTTACAATAGAACAAATTGCATTGATAAATGGTGTACTTTTTGTATGACCTGTTGAGGTAGTCATTTTCTTTTGAGACAGAGAAGCTATAAGAAACTGCAACAATGCTATCAATGAGCAAGCAACAGTAGGTAGGCATACAGCCATGCACCATGTAGAGTACCCCATCCATCTCAAAATATAAACATTTTTAAGAATACAGTGACATGCAAACTTTATTCCAAACAACAAGAGGAGTGTTTAATTTGCTTCCCATGTCTAACCCTCTCCATGGACGATGTCTTCTGTTTTTATCAATTTGCTCCACAACTCTTAACTGGAAGTTTCAGTTGGCACATGTAGAAAGTTAGCAGAAAGCACATAGTTAACCAGATCGAGCCTATTTCCATAAGAAAGATAAATGGAACAGGAGATGAGCCTTCTTTTAATTCTCTATACTATTGGGAAGAAATCATGTATGAGTGGTTTGGTGAGACTTAAAGGTAATCCAAGGTAACTGAAAGGAAAGGATCGTTGCGTCATTGCAGAGTATTTGTGGGAATCTTCATCTTTTCTTCTGACACATTAATTGGCACCATGAATGATTTGTTGAAGCTTATTCTTAGACTAGTCGAGTCCACAAAATGTATATAAAAAGCTTTGAGTCAAAACAATTGTCTAGAGCATACATGTATTACTAGGAGCGTGTCATCCGCATATTGTATTACTAGTAAGTCAAGACAAGTTGAAATTGTCAGTGAAGATTGCAAGGTCCCTCTGTTCATAGGTCATAGCTTTATTGTGAATAGATTGTAGGAGGTCTATTGCTAGTTAAAAAAGGAGAGTTGAATGAGACTCCTTGTCTCACTCCCCTTCTGGCTTGAGATTTTTTTCCCTGGGGCACTCCATTCAATAAAATGGAAAAAGTTGTAGATTTTAAGATTTTTTTTCTACCCAATCAATCCATAGTTGCCAATCCCTTTACATATCAGAATCTCTAGGATTACACTCTATTCAGTTTTACCAAAATGCCTTCTCAAAATCAAGCTTGAGTGCAATCACTTCTTTCTTGGATTTTATAGTAACATATGCATTCAAAAGGCCATGCTAGGCAAAATAAACATAATTTATCCTCTGTTAAAAAATATAGCTACATTTCTAGTAGAAATTTGAGCTTTTTGATTGGTTGTTTATGACGGTGGGAGTTATTGAGGACTTTTATGAGAATAAATTCTTTAAATGGTTTTAAGAGTTGAGAATGTTTCTTTATACAGTATTAAAGTTAAAGTTAAAGGGTGTGTTTGGACTAAGGGTAGACAAAAAACTTAAAGCTCGTAACGAGCTTGGCTCGGATCGACTCGAACTTGTAGTCTTATTAAGTCGAGCCAAAGTAGACTTTTAGCTCATGAAGCTCGCAAACTGCTCATTTAGCTCGTTAATACAAAAAATCAACATATTTTCATGTACTTCGTGATTTTAACTAGTATTTAGTCATTTAAATACAACCGAACTATTTATATTTAGTGAATTATTTATTAGTTAGTGTTTATTATCATGTTTATATATATGATAAAATGGTAAATGTGAAATTATGAAGGTAGAATAAATACGTTAACAAGCCTAACTAACTAGCTTAATAAGTCAACTTATGAGACGAGCCAAGCCGAGCTAAGCTTCTGGATCATTAACAGGTTCGTTAAGATAACGAGTTCAAACGAGCCGAGCCAGCTCGTAAAAAATAACTAGTTGAGGTGGGCAATATGGACTTATCATACTTCCTACATATCTGCGACAGTGGTTTTTTTATAGGGTATATCTACTGCCAGTATGATGAATCTATTTTGTGCACGACTCTCCAATAATGCATAACACCTTATTATCAAGCATATTATTGACTCACACTTGCCCTATTACATTCAGCTCTACAAAGGCAGCAGAGGATGCATAAGTAACAACGCTAGCAATACACTGCAAGCTTAATGTTGGACCGCGACAGGAGCAGTGCCTACAGTACAGTCAAGAGACACAGAACGTACACACGCACATCATCAAAGGCATATCAGGCAGCAGCATAGAGGTGAGCGGGCAGCTTGGGCTCGACGACAGCCTCAAGCGGGAACTTGCGCGGCGTCGACAAGCCGAAGATCTCCTCCATGCTCAGCTGCTCCCTCGTCACGCCGTCGGGCAGCCTCCACGCGAAGCCGTGCAGCAGGTTGGCGAGGCTCACCTGGATCACCTTCAGCCCAAGGCTGTAGCCGGGGCACATCCGCCTGCCCGACCCAAACGGCAGCAGCTCGAAGTCCTGCCCCTTCACGTCGATCTTGCTGCCGATGAACCTCTCCGGCATGAACTCCTCCGGCGCGTCCCACAGCTTGGGGTCGCGGCCGATGGACCACACGCTGACGAGCACCCGCGTGCCGGCGGGGATGTCGTAGCCGTCGACGGACGTGTCTTCGCGGGACAGGCGGGGCACCAGCATGGGCGCCACCGGGTGCAGCCGCATGGTCTCCTTCACGATGGCGTCCACGTAGGTGAGGCTCGGGATGTCCTTCTCCGTGACCCAGCGGCCGCGGCCCACGACGCGGTCCAGCTCCTCGGTGGCCTTGGCGAACACCTCCGGGTTCTTCAGGAGCTCAGACAGCGCCCACTCCACGGTCACCGCCGAGCTCTCTGTGCCGCCAGCGATGAGGTCCTGCACGTACCAGCGATGTGAATTACTGAATTGTTGCTACTTAGATGGTGTTGTAATGGTGATCAATGGACTAACACTCCAGTGATATGATGCATTGTTAAGATTTAAGACATAATGAAGGGTGTTGATTATCTGCAGTCTGGAAATTGTTTCTTAATGTTGTTTTGGTGGAATTCATTTACCAAATTAAATACTTATTTGTTCAGTTATAAACTTATTCTGCACTGTTTAGATCACAGGAGGGGGTCAGTGCTGCTTGCAATGATTGACGTCCCGTGCTTATCAGCAACGGAATCTGCAAGCTCTTTGGGCAGACAAGATATTCAGACAGTTCATAGTTGTTGGGCTAGCTCTGTGGCAAGCACATTCATTTCCCTAATGGATAGTGACGTCCATTTGGGCAACTCCTATCTTTATGTAACTCCTTTTTCTGATTGAAACTAGTAATCAATAATGTGGTTTGGCTATGATAAATGACAATCCTACCACACGTAGTATCCCAATATCCTACTAAGAAATAAATAATTTCTGTCACGATCAAGTTTCAGAAGTTGACTAACTAGAATGCTACGAGTACATAGCTGCAGCCTGCAGCGCTATCATACTGAGAGTCTGTGACTGCACCCATTCAAGAATGTTCCTATTAATTACAGTATTAGTATGTGATTTTCCAGTTTATTGCAGCGTGTTAATTTGATTTTGAAGTTGATCTGAAAACATTTTTTGGGGGCAGAAATGCAGTGACAGAAAGACTCACCTGAGTGAATGCCTTGACACCTTCCCTCTTGAGCTTGACCTCAAGGTTGGGATTGTCAGCGAACTGCAGCAGCACGTCCACCATGTCCTTGGCCACGAAGCTCTCCCCCTCGCGGCGGCGGCGCTCGTTGTGCTCGTCCACGACGTGTTCCAGGAACCGGTCGAACATCTTGCCGAGCTTCTTCATCCTCTTGATGTACCCCTGCAGGTCCAGCCAGTCGAGCCACGGGATGGAGTCGCCGATGTTGAGCACGCCGTTGAGCAGGAACAGCTCGTCGAGCATCCACTTGAACTCCTCCGGCGTCGTCACCGACCCCCCCGCATCCTTGTCCAGGTACTTCTTGCCCAGCACCATGCGCGTGATCACGTTCAGGCTCACCGTCGACAGGTAGTCCTTGAGCACCACGACGCCGCCGGCCGCGCCGTGCAGGTCGCGAAGCAGCGCGCGCACCTCCTCGCCGCGGATGTACTCGTACGACTCCAGCCGCTTGGCGCTGAAGAGCTCGGTGAGGCACATCTTGCGCGCCTGGCGCCAGTACGCGCCGTAGGGCGACCACGTGATGTCGCTGTAGTTGTAGGTGGTGTGCTTGCCGGCGGCGGTCTTGGGCCGGTCGGTGAACACCACGTCGTGGGTCTTGAGGAAGAACTTGGCCATCTCCACCGACGAGCCGACGACGACGGGGAACGACCCGAACCTGAGGTACATCAGGGGACCGTACTTCTTGGAGAGGTTGTGGATGGAGCGGTGCGGGAGCGTGCCCACCAGGTTGAGGTTGCCGATGACCGGCCACGGATTCGGCCCCGGCGGGAGGTTGTACACGCGGCGGCTACGGCCGAGCACCGCTTTCAGGAACAGCACGGTGGCGAGCACGACGCCGACGAAGGACGCCCATGGCGGCAGCATCAGCTCCATCGGTGACTGGTAGCTAGCTAGTACGTGGATGCAATTCAGTTACTGTGTTATAGGCTGAGCTGCTTGGACCGTGGTGGACAACCAGAGCTCGAGCCAGCTACTTATAGAAGACGACGAGCTCGATCGGAGGTGTCACCATGGCCGTAGTAGAGAGTGCGCGCGCGAGCGTGTGGGGAAGTTGAGGTGTCACATGGTGGGAAAGGACGGGGAAATCGATCCAAGACGATTCTCACGATGTCTGGAAAGAAAACTTGTCCGCGAAATGGGCCAAGGCGTCCACTTGTGCGAATTGTCGTTTTGCCGAGAAAAACGTGGAGAGAGACCGAGGCCACGGAACCACCGCTGCTCAGCTAGGCTGCACAAGCACAACGCTCTGCTGCGTATGTGAAGTTGCAGGTATCCCTCTTGGGGGGGAGAAAAAAAGAACGCGCAGAAGGTGCAAAATAGTCAGAATATTTATGGCGTCATATTTTTTTAAAAAAAAATAGCATATATTTATATTGTAAGTTTATAGATTACATATGTAATTTTAGTATATTAGTAATTTATAAACTTACATATTTGTAATTTGTATTTGTAATTTGCGGAAAATATGTAAGTCTCTAAAATTATATGTGTAATTTGTAATTTGTATTTACATATGTAAGTTATGTACGTTATATGTAAGTCAAACAAAATGTGCTGGTTGCTTGCATGGTAAGTGTCTTGGTTTGTAATGCTCAGGTCATGCGTTCAATCCTGCTCCTCTCTTGGGTTCCTTTGATGTTTTTGTATGTACTGCACGAATCTTAACGCATATCGTATTGTCTAAGAATTGATATATTTTTTCTACAAAATATGGCGCCACCTTTTTAGACTCTGACATATCGCTGATCATAGTACATGCCCTCCGTTTTCGCGATGGCAAGAAGTTCCCAAATTTTTTTTCCTGAAAAACATTACATTGAATCTTTGACACATGCATGGAGCATTAAATATATATATATATATATAAACAAAAACTAATTGCACAATTTATATGAAAATCGCGAGACGAATCTTTTGTGTCTTAGCCATAAGTGCTACAGTAACCCACATATGCTAATGATGGCTTAATTAGACTAAAAAGATTCGTCTCACGGTTTCCAGACGAGTTATGAAATTATGTTTTTATTTGTGTCTGAAAACCCCGTCTGACATCCGGTCAAATATCCGATGTGACACCAAAAATTTTCTTTTCGCGAACTAAACACGCCCTAACTATAAATTTGGTTGATCAGGTTTCGGATTTCCATTTCAGTGGCTGGCAGTGGCACAAGTATATGTACTATGGACAGTGACAGATCTTTTTGGCTCTGCCTGCATATACTGTATTATCTATCTCTAATCAGTGAGCAGACAGAGAGTGGGCGAAACAGGAATACAAGATGTTGATCAGACGCTTATGGCCACCAGATAGGCATGCCTCACCAATCATCAACCGGTGTCACGGTATGGCAAAGGAAATGGAGCCGTGAAAGCTGACAGATCTTGGAGCACACTCCATTTTCTCTGGGTGGACAGAATGAATCAGAGTTCTGCCACAATCTGCCTTATCTGTGTATGCACTATCAGGGCATTTACAATGCTAGGCCGTGGCATTCAGCCTGAGCCGCATACGTCCATAATTCCTGAGAAATCGATGCCACGTTTGCAGCCGGGCCCACCAAAACAAAATCCGTGTGGCGAACTGAAGCAACGCGTTCTTGTGCGATATCGAAGCCGCACGCGGCTGGGAGAAGGGGTGGCAGGCGCGTTGTGAGGCGAGTGGCTTCTCCCTCGTTTCCAGACGCGCGCCCCGACCTCCGCATCCCGAATTCGCCCTCGCCGTCACCCTCGCATGCGCCCTTGCCCTCGCCGTCACACTCCAGATCTTTGTTCAAGCTCACCGCCAAAACAAAGAAAAAAAAGAGGTTTATAGTTGAAGCGCTAACAATTTGGACGTCACCTGTGATGCTCAACCGCTGAGCTCAGATGATTTCACTGTCATATGAACATAAGTCACAACAAACGGGGATCATTTTAGTTAGTGTAACAGGTAGCTAGTGTGTCATCCATCAAATCATTTAGTAATTTCCCCACGAAAGAAAAGAAGCAGGGCATCCTGTTTCACCGCACTACAGAGCAACGAGATGGATCGTTACTGTATCTTCCCCTGCAAATGCATCGCGATTAGCAGCAAACGACACGGAAGGTTGTCTGAACTAAACTGAGACTCGAGGCTTGACTTGACCTGCTCGAGTTTGATTAAACTAAGAACAGGCAACCCCCACATGCTCGACCGTCAGCAACTTGCGTCGTCCACAGCAACGGGTGCTGCAAGAAGAAATTTCTGCTCGATGCCATAAATTCATAATCTAAGGCAGGTCATTAGAAAAGAAGTCTTCGGTAAAATGTTCAGATAGAATAATAATTAAGATCAGCAAATTGCATTTTCTCAATGAAATTGGCACTTGATCAATTAGTAGGATTTAGATGTGTGAACTAATATGTCGGGGCGTGTGGACCTGATTGACTTGCATAATTGTGTACACCACTGAAATTGCGAGGGGGATTTCTCGGGCATCACTAAGAAAGTAAGAAAGTATAGTGGAGGAACAGTGGACGTGGACTGGCTGTTATTTGAAATGGTTGACTGACCAGCAGTAGACCAACAGTCTCTTCTGGGAATAAACATTCCACTTGTTTCTTTTTTACGTGTCTGCTGCTCTGGCGATAGAGATGCGTCCCTTTTTTTTTCCAAAGAAACTCTAGAATTCGGGTGACTCCATCAGGATTAATTAACTACATAATTGGAATACATACATCATATGTTTGAGAAATTATATGGAAGCCACACGCACGTATCTCAAACACATAGTACATCATATGTTTGAAAAGATATATTAGTTTGTGCATTGTTTCATGTTTTATGCTTTTTGTTGAGAGAATGTTTTGTGCTCTCTATTGAGAAAGGTTGATTATGCTATTTATTGGACGGATATTGTAATAATTGACCGTAGTTTCCTTGAAACAAAGTCTGAAATTTGTTCCATTATCTAAAAAAATCACTTTAATCAAGGCCGTGCCGTTAAATTTGGAGGCCCTATACCAAATATAGCTAAAATTATATATATATATATATATATATATATATATATATATATATATATATATATATATATATATTGCAGAGCAAATGCGATATATCAAGAATAGTATATTGTTTAACTCTTGTTTTGCATAATAAAAAATTGTCAAACTAAAAACGGAGAATGTTCGTTGCTGTTGCTAGCTTGCTGCCTAGTGCCTTGCTTGTTGGTTGCTTGCTAAGTTGCTATTCGCTGGTTGAATGAAAATATGAAATTGGATGAGCCGGCTGGCGGCCTGGTGCTCGGAGGAGACGAGACGTCGAGATTCGAGACGAACTGAATAAGTCACATATATGAAAATGAAAGAGAATACAAAACGCCGTGGGGCCTCGGGGCTCAAAGTTGACAATAGGAAGCGCCATGCGCGCGAAGTCGCCGCGCGGAGACATGCGCGGACTCGAACGGGGTTCTGACGCTCTCGCCTCACACGAATACATGGGCCTTCTTCGGTTGGGCTGATTTTTTTAGGCCCTGAAAATTTGGAGGCCCTGTACGGTCGCACGGGCCGCACGCCCATGTGCACGGCCTTGACTTTAACATAAGTTCGCACACTGGGTGGACCAGGAGGTGATTCCACCCAGCCACTCTTCATGTCCACTCCTCTCATCGGTGCTAGTCGGGTGCCTTCCTTTTTGCTTTCTCTCCCAACTACCTCCCACGCACATTAACAATGCGAATCTAGATGTAGGAGGGCCGAAGTCAGGGATGGGGGCAGCTGCGGTGGCACCTAGATAAACGGATCTGATGTGTCGTCAACAGCTTCACTGTGATGGCTTTGACGGTGAAGGAACGTGGCTATCGGTTGTTTCAGTGACGGGATGGCTTTGGTTGCATCAGCTAAGATGATGAGTGGTTGGGATGGTTTTGACACCATCGAGCTAGTTTTGGCGGCTTCTGCTATAGCGTCGATTGCACGGCGGTCCAAACCCCTCCTCTCGTGGCATGCATTCGGTCCGAATCAGTGCGGTCAATGGCTGTCTCCGTGGAGCTCATCATCTCTCCTCAACAGTCTATCTGCTGTCGGCATGCGACTGCTCCTTGCCACAATGTCTTTATCACTGGTCATCTTGGACCCGGCATATTTTAGATGTGTGCCTATTGACCTTCTCACGACGTTATCCTTGTAAAGGTGGTGTGTCCAACGAAGGTTATAGCTTCGGGTGTTCATTAAAGACCGATAACCGAAAGTGATTTTAATTCGTTGGATCACCTTTTAATGTAATTATTTAGAATCAATAAAACTTTATTTATCATAAAAAGGATATATGAGCTAACAATAAATCCACGATCTTACTAATCCTACTTAAAGTGCATTAACATGCGATTGTAAGAGCTAGGATTTAATTTTCTTTTTAACAATAAAAAAAAGGCAAAGTCATACGATCATAACGGTGCTATCAATAAAGTTAAAAAAATACATCAATAACCACTCGACTATCGTGGTTATCAGAGCTGGTCCACATTGGAATCTCAATAAATCGATCGAGTTTAAAAAAAGTAAAAATTAAAACTTTGACAAAATTTATTCGAATTTTATCGCTTTTCGTCCACAACCAACCAGGCGTCCGGTGAAACTGTCGATGGGCTATAGCCGATTTTCAATTGCATTATCAAACTCTGGATACCAACTCCAATGCTCAGTCATAAGCATATAATTAACATGGTGTTAGGCTGTTAGCGCACGAGAGATACGCTAACCAGTCTTCTCTTCGGAGAAGACGTACGCAAGCTCATAGAGCCTCAGATGGAAGAGAACTTTGTTGAGCGTTCAGCCGCCCACAGTTTCTCTCGAGAGGTTTTTGTCATATCAATTATTTGACCGACCTTGACCGACGACTAGTCAGTAGTAGTAGTCAGTAGTCACTCATATCGTCGTCGTCGCGATTTTGCAGGTGCGCGTCGCGTGGGGGGGACCTGTGGTTAGTTGGTGCGGGTGCTTGCCCGAGTCATTTTGTGTGCTTGCCTTGGGTCGCAAAATGTTGCTCTATCTGTGGGCGGGCGTAGGGCGCCTGGTGGTTGTGTTTGCTACAGAATGCTAGAGCGTGCGGCCCCGCGGAGACAGGTGCGGGCCGTGCCGCGGGGGCCGAATCCACGGGAAACCCATGCTCGCGTACTCCGTTCGCATGCAGGCCTCGTGTGTGGACTTTGCCTTCTCAGTAGTTTGGGCCGAGCAGCAAGCATGTCACGGGCCTTCTTCTAGAATTTTGAAGGAATAAGTTCACCAACCTATTGACAGTGAAATTTGGTAAGCCCAAAGTCATCATCGGTTTAGAGCCAATATCGGCTTCAGAGTCCTGGAATCAGCCGATGGGAGTCGACAAATCACCAACAACCGTATTCTCGATGGAATCGGATCAATTAAAGGGAATTTATCCAGAAGAGTCCGAGTTCAAGAAGGATGCGGCATGACAGTTTATCTATTAATTAGGAATAGTTTATTAGTTTCCTTTTTATCTTTAGGAAAGTGTGTTTAGTGTTCTATAAGAACTTTATCTTTTCCTTTTATCTTTAGGAAAGTTTCTTTCTTGTCCAACAAGGACTTGTATCAACCCATGGGTATAAATATCTACACCCAGGGTCTATGTAATCAATCCTCACGATCAATACAATTCGGCGCATCGCCACCCTTTTTACTTTTACTTTTGTTTCTACGTTCCGGCGGAACTTGGCACCCGACGCGGGGCTGCATCAGTGTTCGATCTTCGGCTAAGGGGTAAGTACAATGTTCCGTCGGCCCAGGCAATTATATCGTCTACGTCGGCGTCGTTCAAGGCTGCATCAGGACATTCGACCTCTTGGATTGCTCTGGTTTGGATGATATACTTGCCTACCTACTTATCATATGTCTCTGTTAATCTAGTCTTAGCATATCAATTTAGCTCTATCGGCTGCTTCTCGTTTTAGGGTTTCTGCCGGTATCGGCTAAATCGTCTTGCTAGATTAGATTAGCTTAGACATCTACCACCCTGAAAACTCAATCAACGGCTTGATTGTCTAGGTATTGTGTTTCTTTTCATACTTAGTGCTGCATCAGTTGAGTTTGATCTACTAAGTCGTGCTTAGAATATCAATCTCTAGCCTGCTTCCTGGTTGCCGATTAGGGTAGCATCGGGGTTTCAGCCGATGAGTTATCTAGACGTTGCATCGGCTTGTAAGGATTGCATATACATATATAAGTTGGATTTAGCCGATCGCAACAAAGGTTTCACTGTTTAATCTAATCTTGTTGATTTAATGACATCGGACCTCCAGCCGATGTATGCTTTAACCTTCGGATCGATGCTTATTTACCCTATCATTATTTGTCGATTGGTTTATACTGGATTATATTGTTATTTATTATATCATCATCAGTTGATTGCCTTTATATCATTATCTACATTGGACATAAATCCGATAGTTCAGAACCCTATCGCTATCGACTGGCATCGGCTATCGGCTGGTATCGGCATCGGCTGGAATCGCTCCATCGGCTTGTCAGCCGATCGGCTGTCTGATCTACTGTTTACATATCTTGTCAGTGGCAGGACAAACTGACTGGCACGCCCGCATCTCATCAATCTTTGGACCTGCACTGGACTTAAGCAGATCTCCCAGGCCAGTGTGTTCGAATTTTTCGTCAACACAACCATCCCTCAACTTTACGTTGAGTCTGTCCCTAGTCCCTAATACTAGAAATCTTCACCCCTCAAATGTTCAAAACCGTGCGATCAAGATCCCATGGCAGTATATTTGGGTGGTTTCGCTGACGTGGCATCATTGTCAGTAATCTAGGCCCACATGTAAGTAAGAAAAAAAAATCATGTGGGGTCCACATCCCTTCTTTCCACCTTTTTCTTCTTTTTAATTTTTTTCTCTTCTCTTTTTGTTATTCTCTTTGCCGGCATGCCGCGGAGGGGGGAGCAGCGAGCGCGTGGCCGACAGAGCGGAGCGGAGCAGAGCGACAGAAGCAGCGGCGGGCGAGCGGAGCGACGGCGGCAAGCGACCGAAGCAGGCGGAGGACAAGATGGACCTGCCCGCTCCGCTCCACTCCACATGGATCCTCAACAGGAAAACCAGGTGTATCGATCCCTCCAACTATTGTTACATATCATAAGGTATTTTAGATTTGTACTAATTAAGTCAATTTTGTTTATGTTTGACTAAGTTTATACTCCCTCCATTCCATAATATAAGGCACAACTACTTTTTCTAGATGTTCCATAATATAAGGCATGCATGCATGTAGGCAATTAACCATGACCCCTTCTCCATTAAATTATTACTTTTTTAAATCCTCCGCTCTCATGTTCTCTAATTCTATTAGATGCATGCATTGTATTTATTAGGATGATCCAAACTACAAGATGATAATAATTATTTTCTTGGTCTTTGGGTTAGGGGTGGTTATGCCTTATATTTTGGAATGGAGGGAGTAAAAAACATAGCAATATTTAAAACACAAAATTAGTTTCATTAATTTCACCGCCGAATATATTTTCATAGTATATTGTTTTGTGTTAGAAATGCTGCTAGGACAAATTAAAACACTTTACAATATGAAACATGAGTTAGTTAAAAGAAATATGAAACATGAGTAATTATAATAGTTATAAATAGAGTGGAAGTACTTGAAAGTTTGAACCAAATGGTATATGTTTTATATGCTTAGTGCAATTGTATATTATTATTTGCAAATTCTTTCGAGTTTAACTTTCTAAAATCAAAATACTACCTTTATTTTAAATAAGACGCTTGTCAACGGACTATGCCTGCCTAAGGTATTTGTAGAGTTTGGGGAACGTTGGAACTAAGGTAGAGACAAGGGTTTATACTGGTTTGAGACTTCAAGATAAGTAACAACCCTACTTCAGTTTATATGTATATCTGAGGAAAAGTATCACACGGATTACAATGAAGGAGCAAAGTGGCTAATATGATCTGCAGACTAGAATCCACCGAGTACAGCTCGACAGAATCTTATCGGCCACTAGGCTTCAACTTTCTTCAGATTGTCTCTCAATGCGGCTTTGGCTATAGCTTGTAATTTGATGTCTTCCCCTTCACGGGTTTGTATTTATAGCAACGAACACCTTCTTCTTCAAGTAGAACTCGAAAAACTTGGATTGGAGATGGACCAAGGTGGCCTTTTTTTCCTCAATAGGACTCTCACACTTTCTATGCCAAGAAAACAATTTCTTTCTAGATTTACTGTATTTTATTAATTAATTATACATTCTCGTATATCATTAAGTATGTGGTACTCCCATGTAGTACGAAACCAAGTATAGGATGTATGTATTATCTTTTAACACTGACAACACTAGCTATTGAATTTTGGAATTTACATTTGATCATTCACCTTATTAAAAAATATGGATTTATTTTATCATTAAAGACAATAGACTCTTATTTTTTTTTGCATATTTGCATTAACTTTTTAACAGGATAAATGATTAAACGTCATTTGATAAAACTTAACAATATCTTATGTTTAAAAAGGATGGAATACATCTTATTTAAAAAGGTAGGGGAGGGAGTATATATTTCCTAAATTACATTGTCGGTAACCTATCTGCGAAGTAGCAACAGTACTACTTACTATACACCGATTAAAATAACCCAACACGTGCAACCTACTTGATTCCGTCCATACAGCACGAGCACGAGCATGTCCATGATCACCGATCAAACCTCCTAGCTATCATGTAATGCCACGAAGCAATGGACAAAAACGACGGTGCGTATATTTTCTCATCTAAAAATTACAAATGTTTAGTTTTTTAACCGAGTTAGTTCACTACATCAATGCCACCTCGACATTTTATGTTCACAAATCACAAATGGCCAGCTCTCTTTAATTTGCGTCCAACGTGTAGCTCGACCATGTTAATTTAGCGACTTTAGCAAGATCACTTAGAACCAGCATTACCGGCAACAATAATGGAGCTACACCCATGGCCCTCATTACTGGTCATTGTGCTCGCCGCCGTCGTCTTCTTCCTCGCCACCATTCTCCGCCATGGCCGACGCGCGTATAGGCTCCCGCCAGGGCCTAAGCCATGGCCGATCATCGGCAACCTCAACCTCATTGGCTACGGCCCGCGACCTCAACCTCAACCTTATTGGCTACGGCCCGCGACCTCAACCTCAACCTCCATCCACGAGCTCTCCAAGCGCTACGGCCCGCTCATTCAGCTCCGGTTCGGATCATGCAGGGAGGAGGAACGGCGCCGGGGAAGAAGAACGACGCCGGAGAGGGTGGGGCTTCGGCCATCAATTGCGGACGGGAAACGGGCGGCATAAACGGCGATTAAGAGCTCTATTGAAGGGGAAAACATAGGGAAAATAAAGAGGGGGAAGAGGAAAACCGATTTTTGCATTCAATTGGAGGAGGAGCAAACGCTTGTGGAGGTGGATCGACGTGGCGGCGGCACTAGTTTCTTCGGCCGGGAGAGGAACGGGCGGCGGCTGGAGGAAGACGATGACGGCGCCTTCCTGGGCCGGCTGGGCCGCGCCCGAGCGAGGGAGGGGGAGGAGATGGGGGTTGGGCCGACGTGGCTGCAGCCCAAGGGACAGAGGGAAGGAGTGGCTGGGCCGAGGAGGGCAGGGAAATGGAGGCCTGGGAAGAGGGGAAGGGGACCTCAGCGGCGGGTCGAGGAAGGAAAAATGGCCTTAGGATCGGAAGCGGCCCAAGGACAAGGAGAGATTTATTTTTTGGTTTTTCATTTTAATTAACTCTGAATTTAGTTTTTGTTGCTTTAAAATTATTTCCTATGCTCTGAAAATTCAAGCAAAAAATTTAGGGACCCATTTAGAGCATGGAGGATTTAATAAAAGTACTCCAAGCCACTTTCGAAATTTTTCCTGCACATACTTTTAGTGTTCGAGATTTCTTTTAGACTTTTAATAATTTATATTATTCATTTTAGAAAGTGATTTTTAACTTGGGATGAATTTATCATGATATGAAAATGTTACCCCCGAAGGTGAATTCCCTGTTGTTATCTCTATTTTGACTGTTTCATGAAGTATGTACGACTATCGTTAGACGAACTCTAGTCCCTCCGCTCTAAAAAATAAATCAACATAATACGAGATATAATTAGATTTATTTATTTTGAGACGGATGAAGTATAATTTATCAACAGTAGTCGCACATACTTAATAATTCGTGAATATCTCATACTATATTAGTTTATTTTATAACAGAAGGTACTATATGTTAGTTTATTTTGGTACGGACAGAATAGGGTAGATAGATAGATAGATAGAAACAGTCGCGCTTGCTACATGTGAGGGAGATTGAAGAGTGGACGTGGACTGACTGTTTGAAACGGTTGATTGACAAGAAATAGTCTCTTCTTGGCTTTATATCTCGTGGTGTTATGATAATGTCGTATTTTCATATTAGATTTGTTTGTTTGGGATAGAGAGAGTATGGTAGATAGATATAATTAAGTCACACCTGCTACAGTTTTTTAAACACCGTTTGAAACAATTGACTGACCAGCAATAGTTTATTTCTGTCTTTCTTCCTAAAATAAAGGGATGTAATATAGGTTAACATTATAAATCTAAATGAAGAGATGTCCAGATTTATAGTATACTAGTCAGTGGCCCCGCGCGTTGCTGCGGGTATAATGCTTGTAACCATATTAGTTATTTGAACTATAAAAAATAAATTTGAAATTTCAAAGAGACATTGTAACGGAGTAAGATATATCTATGCATATATTAGAATAATATAGCATATACTGATTGGTAAAAGAAAGCTTAAATGTTTTGTGGACTTGGAAAGCTCCACACATAGTTGTGAAGCACAAGACATAGTTGATGTACATAGATTCTACGTTGTATATATATGTTGTGATGTCACCTTGTCAACATATGTCCATACTGGCAATTCGTTGATAAGTGGTAATCAGCATAGATCCATATTGCAAAGCTATTTGAATATATAGCTAACACCAAAATAAGGATATAAAGTAGATTGGATTGACAGGGTAGTTTAAAAGGGGCATTTGCAAATTTGCCATCGGTTTTTTCAATATTGCAAGGATGCCACTCGAATGACAGTTCTAGTGGCAGTTTTGCAATAACGATTCAAAGTAGTGGTAAATTTGCAATTGCCCCTTTAAAATAAATAGATAACATGTGTGTAATAAAATATGGATAGTGATCCCACCATGTAAGGTGCAGCTCAACCTAAATGTTCATAATGGGATAACCTAATATGTTGTCTCGTTCTTTTGCCTTGAAGCAATATTCATGCATAGTGCATGTCAAGAATGAACAATTATAATTGCACTGTCACAGGTGCTTAAAAAATATAGTAGATATTCGAAAAAATACAGATAATGTGAGTAATATGGTACATGAAGATCACTGCTCATGAGGGGCTAAGCGCATATGGAGCAAGCAAAGATAGCTTTTTATTTTGAGATCTAGCATTCCCTCCCCAGCATTTGCATTGAAATCAAGTTTCATTTCATTTTTAACAGAACAAGCTTAAGCTGACATATGAAAGACTGAAAATCGATCTCCATTTGCATCTTGAAATTAACATTCAATCTTCCTAACCAAAGCAACAAAAGGTACATTTTCCCTACAGTTCATATCTCTATTGACTTCGGCCTTCATCCCCATTTAGTGAACTAGAAGCTAAGGTGTGAATGACAAAATGAAATATAACTGTAGTTCCTAATGATCTGTAGCTGGTGAAAAAAAGCACCGACAAAACATAAAACATTTTTGTACTCGAAGCAAGCATTGGACCATGTTACAATTGAACTTCAAACATTGGTCAATGCTAGGACAATATTATCTATCATGTACATACAATAGATAAATTTGGAAAATAAGTGCAAAAGAAAGTATATAAAAGGGAAGTTATATGGCCCAAATCTTGTAGATTATTCCCTAATGGTGTGTTGTATGCCCGTTAAAAGCATTCTACAGAGCATGGTTCGTGCAGGCAAACATGATTCCAGCTTGATTTATGGCAGCAAAACTGCATAATGAATGGTTCAGGAAAAGAAAATAATAAGTCAGACAAAAAAGGCAATTACTATATAATATATATGCTGTGGTTAATCAGCAGCAGACCATGTAAAGTAGACACCATAAAAATTCTTAAAGCTAGGAAGTGCCACAACTTGACAAATATATTGAATTGGATGGTTGATTTTTTTTAGCAGGACATGAAGGGAATAGCCATAGACAGGTTGTAAATTCCCAAACTTTTCATTAGCAACCATGTTTGGTTATCTCGGAAATATTTTTTGATGTGTATATGTAATACCATACCTTAACATGTTATAATAAAGTTATCAGGTCAAAGCAGAGATTCTATCTAGAAAAAGGGAAGTGTTCTCAATTTTCCATCAATGATAAGTACAAAAGTCAAAGTGTCCTCTGAAAACCGGTAATTAAATTATTAGCTATTTAATTTTGTTTGAAGGGATCGTGTACTGCAGAAACCTGAATTCAAGGTTGAAAATGGATAGATTTAGAAACATTACCAAATAGTATAACTTTTAAGACAAATACTTCTACAAAAATAGCTTACAGCACAAAGATGCCATCATCTGCTCGCAGAGATGCTCTATTGCTGGGAATAAATGATGCAGTAATTGTATGGTTTTCATGTTGGATGCTACATGAAGAATATGTAATTAACCATGACGTATTGCCATAAAAGATTGTGAATGCACCGAAATGCAATCTAAGAATATAATTTGAGCATTCAGAAAGGCAAAGTCCTAAACTCCCAATATACTGATTAAAGAAGTAAGCACTATAGGCTAGATAAAGCACTTCCCATTTTACTGGTGCGACCAACATGATGGAAGAAACATAGCGCACTAATTTTTCCTGGCACTGGGGCACACGATATAATAATCTTGCCGTGTAAATAAGCAAACATATGTTGTAACCACATATTCATGACTGTGGAATGGACCACAAAAAATACATATTCGCTAATCACAAATTGGCAATGACATTATGATAGTAGTCTAATAGACAATCACAAATCGACAATCAAAAATAACAAATTGACAGCACAGAGCAAGTTTCAATTAAAAATCAGTATAGAGCAAATTAGGTAAAGGAGCATACCTGTAAAGTACCTACAGGGGAAGGCCGGAATCGAAGGGCGAAGGCCGAAGGTGGCATCGGCGCACTGCTACTACCTGCTGTGCTACACGCCACGGCCTCCCTGGCTCCTGGTATCGACGGCCGGTGGCTGGCTAGGCAGCTGCGGCGCGACGGATAGTGGGAGTTGGAGCAGAGATTTATGCGGGCGAGGAGAGGTGGAGTGGGAGCGGAGACGGCTGCGACCGGCGAGGCACAACGACACGCGAGGAGAGGCGGAGTTGCCGCCTCGTCCGAGTGGCGGACAGGCGGAGTCGCGGAGAGCCGGACTGCCACCGGCCGCCCGGCCAGAGAGCGGAGAGAGCCGGCCACTGTCGCTGGCTCCCCGCGAGGCGCTGAGGCAATGCGAGGAACGGCGTCCCGCGTCCGTGACGGCGCGGCGTGCACCCACGGGCGCCGGGTGTTGGCGACGGCGCGGCGCCGCCACCGCTTCCTCGGTAGGATGAGCAGTGGTGTGGTAGAGGTCGTCGGGGAGCAAGATCGAGGTGGCGTGGTGGAGAGGGGAAAGGCGAGCACGGTGGAGCGGCGATGGCGGAGACGCGAAGGAACTCGCAGGAGCAGATGTGGGGAATCGATCCCAAGCCCGTAGCGGCGGCGTCGATGCGTACGCTCGTGGGAATATCTGGAAGCTGGTAGACCGCAATGGAAAAAACAAACGGCTGGATCGAGGTTGACAAAGGATCGAGCGGCTCCTAGCGTCATGCGACAGTAAAACAGTAAAACAATAGCACACAGTGATGGACGATTGTGGTTGGCACGGCAAAAACTATAGATTTTATATGATGATGTGACAAGTCTACAACGGATGGATTAGATATCTATTGCTCGGGCGATGGAGATAGATGTCTGTTGACGATTGTGGTTGGCACGGCAAAAACTATAGATTTTATATGATGATGTGACAAGTCTACAACGGATGGATTAGATATCTATTGCTCGGGCGATGGAGATAGATGTCTGTCCTTTTTCTTTTGGCAAGAACAAACTTTAAGTCGGGTGACTCTGTTTGGATTTATTAACAGCATAAATGGCATTGCATATTTTGTATACTAAATGATGTCCCGCGTTTTATTGCGGCCGGATATATATTAGATATTGGAGAAATGATGAAATGATTTTTATGAAAATGATTTGAGAATGATGATTTAGCATGTGTATGTTTAGTTTTAGAATGTAATAAATAGTAGATATAATTATTATATGCTTATATGTTGTGTTTTGTGTACTCAATGGGTTTGATGTGACATACTTATTTGTAGGTTTTTAGGAGTGATAATAAATATTATGCTTGCATATTGAGATTTAAGTGTTTAATGGGCATTAGTTTTATAGAAAGAAGGAATGACACATTTGATATTTTTAATCAATCCGATAATTTTAAGATTTTTTTTTTCAAATAGACTAGATAAACATTTTTTTTCCCTTTTACCAAATTGGACGTAGACTCGTTTGATGCATGTCAACTATAAAGTCATAAAAAAATCCTTAAAAATGGAAATATAGATTAACTTGTGATATTTCGATCTATAAACATATAAATTTAAATTTGATTTACACAGGTAGACAAAATAATATATCTTAATTTGATTTATATTTGTAATCTGTGTTTCTATTGTGTATATGTTGAATTTGAATTTGTATGTATGTAGAGATATCATATATTAATCTATCTTATCAAATTGTTTAAAAAAATTTGGTAGCCTTGTACGGGGTCGTGGCTAGAAATTGAAGACCCCTGTGTGAAAAGCATAATTAGACCCCCTAAGATTTAAAAGTACGGCGTACAACAAAAACAACGAAGATTGTGTCTTGTATATAATGTAAGTAAAAGGAAGAGTTGAAGAGATAAATACCAATAGAAACAAAATGTAGGGCCTTTCTTTTTTTACTTGTGAAGTATGTTGTCTTTTTTCTCTATTCGTTTGCTTTCATAATTAATACAGTACTAATGGATTTGGGCCCTAATTTTGGGGCACTAAACTGGTGCATAGCTCAACTGTTGGCAATTATAAATCAAGAACCACATCCATCATTTTTTTTTGGAATTTTGAATTTGGTCAAAATTCATCCAAACCATATCGCCGGTTTTCCCTATCGTACCCCCGCGATAAACACGATAACCGCGATAATCGTGCGATAAGTGAAACCCTGGCCCCATTTAACCTTAGGGACTTTAAAAGGAGCTATTGATGAAGATGCTCTCAAAGAGGAGGGGTTAGGGCCCCTCATATCTGGCACACAAAATGAAGCACATATTATTAATTAAATATTAGCTAAAAATTTTAAAAATAAATTAATATAATTTCAAAGCAACTTTTCTATATATTTTTTAAAAAAATACACCATTTAACAGTTCGAAAACATACGCGTGAAAAATGAGGGTGAAGTTGGTAACTTTAGACATAAGACCACCGCCAAACTCGAGATTGCTAAGGGGCGAGCGATTGCCCCTAGCGATCAGTTTCAGGTCCCCCCTCCCCCTCCCCTCCTCCCTCCACGCGGTTTCCTTTTTTGGCACCGCATTACTTTCCTATTCTAGTAAATTTATACACTTAAACTTTGTACACCTCAAGTTTACCCATCTAAAGTTTAGAGACCCAAAGTTTAAAAATCAAAAATTTATATATCTGATTTAAATTTGAATTTGAATTCAAATATTTTTTATATACAGTATTTCTATACATTTAAAGTATATACACCTAAAGTTTATAGACCCAAAGTTTGTAAGTCAAAAGTTTACATACCCGATTTAAATTTGAATTTTAATTATATCCGATTCAAATTTGAATTTGAATTCAAATATTCTTTTATATATAGTATTTCTATACATCTAAAGTTTATACACCTAAAGTTAATAGACCCAAAGTTTATAAGTTAAAAGTTTGCATACCCGATTTAAATTTGAATTTGAATTCAAATATTTTTTATATATAGTATCTCTATACATAAATTTTTCCAACTTTGTTTCTTTTTATTTTTTTTAAATTTATGGTGTAGTACTAGTATAAAGAGAAGAAGGGGAGGAGGAAGGGGGAGAGGGGAGTGTATAGGGGTGGATGGGGATCGATCTGAGATGGCTAACGAGCGAGCGATCGATCGCCCCCAGCGATCGCCCGTGGTGCCCCTCCCCCCCTCCCTCTCCTCTACGTGGTTTCCTTTTTTGGCACCGCGTTACTTTTCTTTTTTAGTAAATTTATACACATAAAGTTTATACATCTCAAGTTTACACATCTAAAGTTTAGAGACCCAAAGTTTATAAATCAAAAGTTTATATATCCGATTCAAATTTGAATTTAAATTCAAATATTTTTTATATATAGTATTTGTATACATCTAAAGTTTATAGGCCCAAAGTTTATAAGTCAAAAGTTTATATACCCGACTCAATCTTGAATTTGAATTATATCCGATTCAAATTTGAATTTGAATTCAAATATTTTTTATATATAGTATTTCTATACATTTAAAGTTTATACACCTAAAGTTTATAGACCCAAAGTTTATAAGTCAAAAGTTTATATACCTGATTCAAATTTGAATTTGAATTATATATGATTCAAATTTGAATTTGAATTTAAATATTTTTTATATACAGTATTTCTATACACCTAAAGTTTATAGACTCAAAGTTTATAGGTCAAAAGTTTACATACCCAATTTAAATTTGAATTTAAATTATATCCGATTTAAATTTGAATTTAAATTCAAATATTTTTTATATATAGTATTTCTATACATCTAAAGTTTATACACCTAAAGTTTATATATAGTATAATATAGTATTTGAATTGTATATAGTATTTCTATCCATAATTTTTTTCCAACTTTGTTTTTTAATTTTTTTTAATTTTATGGTGTACTGTAGTAGGAAGAGAAGAAGGGGGAGGAGGAAGGAGGAGGAGAAGAGTGTATAAGGGGGAGGGACGGGTAATCGTTAGGAGGAGGGGGAAGCGATCACCCGTCCACTAGCAGTACCCGGATCGATCGCCCACTAGCTGCTCCCCGCCAAACTGCCTAGTCAATTTGCGATCGCATTACCAAACTGGCTACCTAACTCCAATAGTGCTCAATCATGAGCATATAACACATGGTGTTAGCGCTGTAGAGCACGAGACTCACACTAATCAATCTGACGTCATGGAGAGGGAACTTAGGTAGCAAACTCACAATTGAACATGATCGATGCACATCAACAGTGTGTACCCATACTAATTTAATGGAAATAAGGTTTCTAAACATAAAATTGAAATAATAAAACGTCTTCTTGAACTAAGTGAAGATGTCTCCCCATCCAATTGAGATCCCCGCAATACTACATGTGCAGTACTGCTCAATCACTGCAGGCGACCTGCATCCCTCCCCATGAAGCTTTTCCCGTTTATGTGGTTTGCACCCATTTCTTATATTGAATTAGTGCTATGCATCTAGGTCATTCACCAAGAATTAAAAGCACATAAAAGTATGGCACTCCAGAGGATGACTAGCTGGTTCAGGAGCTTGACCGACATAATGCCGCTAGTTGAAAGGTTTAGGTCTTGTATCAAAGTGTCACGCTCGAAGGCCTGCTTCAAAGATTTCTTCTTTCTCCTCCTGGGCGCGTACACACTTGGTGCCAGATATTTCAGTCTTCATCCTTGTAGCAACGCCGAATCCTAGAAGCGAGTTATAGACATCGTGGGTGCTCACGGCGTTCTTGCAAACGAGTCGGCGGGCCACCTTGGGTGAGGGGCGACGAAAGAACCTTGATTTGTGGCCGGAGCAGTTGCAATGGAAGCAGCGCGTCGAGTCTCGGCAAGCCGCTGCTCGGTGGTCTCGCAGGCAGTTGAAGCACCTGCCTAGAGTTTCTATCTAGAAGAAGCGCATCAAGGTGGATTCAACCTAGCGAAGTTGCGGGCGGCAGGGATAGACGTCGTGAGGGGATGTCGGGCGCGCTAGAAGGCTCATGACGCCACCAATGGCGTGATTTGAAGTCATTCAACCCTAGTTGCTTAATTCATTGGGTGATGCCACGTCGTTGGGGCAACAGCGTGCCTCCTCCACATCCCTAGCTCCTTTCCTAGCTCTATGGGAGTCATGGAGGGTGCTCCAGGGTAGGATAGAGTCGATGAACTTTAGAATGGCTCACGGCGGTGGCAAGAACGGTCCAGATTTGAAAACGAAAGTGTTTACTCCCTAGCGCCCTTAGCAAATGAGCACGGATGAAGCAGTGTAGCAAGCTCTTGTGGATGTAGAGTGGCAGAGACCCGGGGGGGGGGGGGGGGGGGAGGGACGGTGGAGGCGACGTTCCGAGATAGTAGTCGGGGACAGCACAAACTTCCTTGTACGGGGGATAGGGTTGGGGTAGAGTATGGCCATGAAGCACCTGAGTGGGACTCCACATTTGGGGGCAGCGGAGGAGCTTGGGCGGCACCAGCTAGAATGCCAGCACTGGCGGGGGTGGGCGGTGTGGCGCACGGGACATGAGCTCACGGAGAGGAAGTCTCAACTCCGCCATGCTACGCCTTCTGTTAGTTCTTGGGTGGTTCGACTGGCGCATCTGGCGGTAGTGGTGGAGCAAGAGGCTGTGCAGCCCCTCACTCGCTAGACAAGTCGCGCATGAGCCGTGTGTCGCCGAGCCACAATGAGGGTGGGCAAGAAGCAGGCAAGGCAGGTAAGGAGCTAGCGTCGGATCGAGCGAGCAAGCGGTGGGCGCCGGGGCCGTAGTGGCCACTGGTGCAGAGATGGTCGCTTGTCGCTTGCCTGCTAGCCTCCCGTTATGACTTTGAAATCCTTCTAGAAGTGTGTGATCGAACACATATATCTATTATATACTAAAAGTCCATTAATCTTTCTTTCTATAATACTGAGAAAATAAATAAATGATCTAACAATTGATTTTTACTTATTAATCCAATGATCCCATAATTTGGACCATTAGATTAGATCTACTTAAAAAAAGCCCGAAGTATCCTATCCCCATAGGTCCCCTCCCGTGTGTCCATGTGCGACGAAGCTACAAACGCCCATAAGTACAGGCCTCCCCATCCCTCTGCCTATCGTTTCCCTTCCAAATTTCTAGGATTAACTCAAACAAAGAAACAATCAACATTTAAATTTGGTCCCATATTTTTTTAGAGAAGGGTATTTTTACCCGGCATCTACATCCAACCAGATATATGTAGCCTTTCTAACTTAGGAACTTAGCTTATCAAATAGGGAACTTAGCCCTCAAATAACCCAATCTGAAATTCGCTCCTATGTCGATTTGAACTCAGGACCTTGGGGCGCTACTCAGGTCACTGCAACCAATAGGCTACATGCCCTTTCACGGTCCCATATATTCTTAAGTTGTATATTCAATTTTGAATATGTTTGGACTGTTTATTTTATTTATAATTAGATCAACAATTTAAGATACATTGATATCTTACAAATGCTACTAAGCTGCACGTGCTAATAAATTAGAGAACAAAATTTATACTTTACAAGCAATAAATGAATTTAAATATTTGAGTCCACAGTCCAGGTTCTACCTCCAGCAAAGAGCTCAGAAATGGGATGCGTACTCTGGTCCAGATTCCAAAGGAGGCAGAGCTGCAAGATGTGATCAGCAAAGTGGATGCTGACCTACTACAAGGAGTTTGTAATTAAATTTCAGAAAAAAAATAAAAGAAACATTCAAAAATAAAACAAAATTTTCATTAAAATTAGAAATAAAAATATGACAAGTCCATGTAGAATATAAAATATCAAGAGCCCGAGATTCGCCAACAGAACAGATATCTATTCAGCCCTGCTCGATGACAGCAAATAAATCTCCTTTGATTAGTGCTTCTAATCCCATCCCATCTTTACTTTCTTTTATAGATATTAGATTGGAAGGATTGACTGAATTCCTGTCCTCCAATTCATCGATTCACAGCCCCCTACGCCAAAGGTTCCTGGAAGCTTTTCATCCTTATTGAGAAATGTACTGGGGCTTGCCTGGTCGGAAGCTTTCCCCCAAAAAAGGGGAGATCCGCAGCTTACTGCTCACGGAACCATCCGACCTTATGGACAAGTCGTCCGCCTATCTTTCTGATCTCATTCGTTTGTAGATCGCATAAAAAGTTCTTCGTTTTTCCTGGCCAAGGCCAGTTGGGATCAGTCTCTCTAATCCAAGGAGAGCAGAAGTACACATAATTGTGTCTTCCGAAGGAGAGAAAGGAAGAGTAGTTGTAAGATAACACCGAGAATAGTTACGAGCCATATGTGACTGTGCAAAAAGTACGATTTACCTAGCAAGCATTTATTTTGTGAATTCATTAGCAACAAGCTGTTTATGTGCTATCATATATATAGTGAGTGTATTTTCTTGTCGTCTGGTTGATAGAAAGAACCCGGAATCAAACCAGTGAAGGGAGTCCCGAGTGCACCCTTAGGTTTTTGGGGTGGAAAAAGTGAGGAAGTGTGTGGGGCGGCGGCACCTCCTGATGAGCAAGGAAGGCTCTCTACTGGACTGGAAAAGTTGTTGACACCTAGTAGCGAAGAACGAAAACTTCTCTCCGCTCGCTTCCCTGCTCGTTCAAAGTATTCCACTCGCTAGGATCTTAGTAAATAAGCTTGCTCTGACCTTCCTAGCTTTGAGAGCAATACTACCTGTTATAACACAGAGAGTCATGGGCTTCTATCAAGTACTGGAGGCAAGCTCGTCAACTAGTACATAGCCATAGCATAGCTATGATGAGTCCAAGGTTTACGCATCCAATTTGCGCCTGTGCTCAAATCGAACGGATAGAGCAGATGGTCCAACTACATAACTTCTTCTTTTTCATTACTTCCATGGTCGTGCCCCGTGGCACGGCAACGAATGAAATGAAACAACTTCCTCTCCCGTCCATCAAAAAGTGTTATTTCCTCCAGCTCCCGACTCCGCTTCTCCCTCCGATGCTGGTAGATTAATTCATTGACAAAACCCATTGATTCAAAGCAAGAAAACGGATGCGCGTGCTAACGCTTTCGCGCTATTTTCATACTCTAAGCTTGGATAATCCGCATCAAGAAGATTCGAACCCCTGCTAGCACTGCGTAAGACAACCAGTCAATCCGGAGTTTAGTAGAACGCGCTGTCTCTTTTGGCTTTCAATTCACCCTACTTAAAGCACGAACATGAAGGAGAATTCGAAACATCTTGAATCTTCTCAGAGAGCTTGAGAATGAAATGAGTGGGCCGGCCAAAGAAGACCACTATGGAAGTGAAAGGGGAGGGGGCTAATATAATATGTGCGGTAGTCGTCGTCTGACCAATCGGCTCGGACACCAGACCGCTTGTGCCCACCCATTCTGTCTCGCCCTAAATGGAATGGCTCTCTTATCTTAGTTACGCTGTGCCCTGACCCGTGTCCCCACGTCCGCTTTTATCCGCCCGCAACCCGGCCCGATCTTCCTCTTCCTGCCCGACTCATTTTGTCTTCACTAGAAGCTGCTGATCCCAGCGTAGCATTCAAGACAATTGCTCCTTCTTCGGTCTCCCCCTCCACCCCCTTCGTTTGTTGTGGGTCGCGTCTCACCGCAGGCACTTAATGAATGAGTGAAGATCTTCCTTCCCCCCTTGTGTCTTAACAAGGACCCCCTTACCAAGTAGACTATGAAGTCACTTCTCAAATCCTCTCTGGCCGGAGAGGGGGATCTCTTAAGCAGAGTATTCCGAGTCTAGGGCTAGCGGAAGCGTTGAAGAGGGATATCGTTTTCAAAGAAGGCCTACTGATAGAGCTGGGCAGGGAGGCGATACTAGTTATTAGGTCAGAGAGAGGCCTGGCCCGTAAGCTGGCCCCCTTTAAAAGCCATTCCTTATTAATAAGGATTTGTTACGCGCGATATGCCGACGACTTACTACTGGGAATCGTCTCACTAAACCTATGCTCTAGCTTCGAAAACAGGCCTTCTGGGCCTTTTTTCTCAATACACGTATCCCCGTACACGTGACACCGGTGTAAACACCGCTAACTCTCCCTAACAACAGGACTAACCCTTTTAACACAGACTTTCTATGGGGGATAGGGCGGCCCAATCGTCGGCATCCATTTTGTGGATGGTGGGCCCCACCACCGGGTCGGTCAAACCCGACGAACAGGATTTCGCCTGCTCTGCCCTCATGGACAAGGGCTCGCTGCGGTCCCCCAAAAATTGCTCCCAGAGGAGCTGGAATGCCGCCCACCTCACCAACCATCTTGTCCCGATACATACCTTCCCCATTCATACCGAACTATCCTGAATAAGGTGGATTGGCTAAGGAGTAGGAAGTTTCCAGAGAATAGGTCCCAATCCCTCATTCTGAGAATAGTGAGAAAAGCAGTTACTTTATCGTCTAAATGTCGGAAGGCCATGTAAAAGTATAAGTTATAAATATCTGAAATTTGGAATAATAAAATGAGTATTAAAAGAAGAACCCAAATACAACACAACACAATTTAAAATCCCTAAAAAAGACAATTTAGAATAAAAATAATAAAACAACAAATTTGATTTCAATACAGATTCGAAATTATAATCACTCATTCGCTAAATTCAGAATAAAAAAATACTTTAAAAGAGCTTTGCTATCTTTATTAATTCACAACCATGTATATGAATCAATTAAAGAGAGGTAAAATAAAATACATTTATTTAGCAATAAAAATTTCTCAATCTTAAGAAAAAAAAGACAGAGACAATAAACATTCAATTAAAAAAAATACCTCACTTTAATTTAGGCTTATTTTGTTAGACCTATTTCCAAAACAAACTAATATGCATGCCTACGATATATTTTTATTTCTAAACATTTTTAATATAATATTTTAATAATAATCCATGGCAAATTTTATTTACAAATATAAACCTTTTGTGTCACGTCAAGAAAGCTAGTGTTGCAAAATAACCCTGTCATGCCACAAGTATTGGTGTAACAAAACATGTCACACTGGACCGAGAAGCCACGTTGTACGGCTGCCACGCCAGTTAAACTAGCGCGGTTAAACCATGTAGCAACGCCAACATGCATAGCGTCGCTTGGCAGGCCTACGTGTAATGCAACATGAAGGTGAAGTATTACTGTAGTATCGCTACTCCCTCCATTTCAGGTTATAAGATGTTTTGACTTTGGTCAATGTCAAACTGCTTTAAGTTTGACCAAGTTTATAAAAAAAATTAGTAACATTTTCAACCCAAGACAAATTTATTATAAAAATATATTCAATTATTAATTTGATAAAAGTAATTTAGTATTATAAATATTACTTTATTTGTCTATAAACTTAGTCAAACTTGAAACAGTTTGACTTTGACCAAAGTCAAAACGTCTTATAACCTGAAACAGATGAAACAGATGAAGTACTATTTTGTGAAAAAGAACCTTGTGTTTGTGGGCTCTACATCGTTTTGTTATGTTTAATTTATAACTGAAGATTTTTTGGTTGATGTATCTCTTATAGCATCTATCCAGATCATGGTATGCCCACATATCTATGAAATGAGTTTAATATATGTGTGTGTATATATATGCGATGACTGATTACATAATTATTAATATTTTGTACTTTTTAATTATAGCATGCGCCCTTATGATTGTGATGAAATCTAGCTCTTTATTCTTATGATTTGTATCACGTTGAAGTTACTCAAGGCGCAGATAAATGGCTTTTTCCTTGTTAAATATATATAATTTAGATGGTTGCATTGTTACATAACCACTTTCATGTGTGTATGTGTTTCCCAAATTGTCGGTTCAGCATGGCATGTTTCGTCACGTCAATTAATTAATGGTTATGGCATGACAAGGTTATTTTATAACGTCAGTTTTCTTGGCGTGATCAAAAAGTTTAGATTTAAAAATAAAATTTGGCCTGATCTATTATTAAAAATTTTTTATTAAAAAGTTTAAAAAATAATAAACATTCCCTACGATATTTTTATTTTAAAATTCTCACTAGCTAGCTATTTATCTGGATTAAAAATTCGCTACCTTACAACTCCTAGTTAACTTGATAGTAAAACGTGGCCATGATTCACAGACCTTAGACACATCCATATGACCATATTTAGTTTGTTATTCCTATTACTATTACTATTACTATTGAATTCTAAAAGTTATAGACTAAATTTAGCCGTGCAATTTGGATGGACCCTTGCTTGCTTGTTACATGGTCAGTTACTTGTTTGGAAGGTAGCAACAGTACAATATACACTGACTAAAATAACCCACCACGTGCGACACTACAGATGCTGACTTGATTGCGACCAAACATCACGAGTGAGTAACATGATCACCGAGCAAACCTCCTAGCTATCGTGTAATGCCGCACAGCAAAAGATAAAACGACAGTTAATATTTTCTCTTCTAAAAGTTACACATGTGACTTGCTTATTGTGTTTGAGACGTTGAGGTGAGGAAGACACTCCTAACGCATCGCCGGCGCTTTGATTTCTATAAGATATAATAAATTAAGATAATAAATTTGAGTACGACGTATACAACATAAGATCCAACTCTTTGACCAATAATATTCTTTTATAATTAAATTGATTTTTATTTAATATCATTGGATTGATATTTGAATTTCATATAACTGTGATTGTGTTGCTACTAACATCGTAATATTTGAGAAATTCAAATACAAATATTAGTTTTGAATACCGTGCCAAGTTTGATCATGTCATAATTAGTACGGTGAAGGGAGTATAGTTAAAGTTTATTTTTTTATAGCTTGTATAAATTGAATTTAATCTTGCATGTTTTCTAGACTAATGTACTATTAATCTATCTTTTATCCTTTTTATAACTAGTTACTCTAATTTGGATTAGGGTTTGTTTAGGGGGCTGGTTCGCAACAACCCCGCTTTTTTTTCTCTAAATCTTAAAATAACTTGGTCTGGTCTCTTTGCGGGCTGGGCGAAAAAAAAAATATGTTACACATGTCTAGATTTTCAACACAGTTAGTTCACTATATAAGCATCAGCCTATCAGCTCGACATTTTATATTCACAGGTGGCCGGTTCTCTTCTGCACACAACGTGTAGCTCGACAATCTACTTAGCAAGATCACTTTAGAACCAGAATCACCAGCAACCATGGAGATGGAGCTACCATCATGGGCCTCAGTACTGGTCATTGTGCTCGCCGCCGTCGTCTTCCTCCTCGCCACCATTCTCCGCCATGGCCGACGCGCGTATAGGCTCCCACCAGGGCCTAACCCGTGGCCGATCATCGGCAACCTCAACCTCATTGGCGCGCTGCCATACCGCTCCATCCACGAGCTCTCCAAGCGCTACGGCCCGCTCATGCAGCTCCGGTTCGGGTCATTCCCCGTCGTCGTCGGCTCGTCGGCGGAGATGGCCAGGTTCTTCCTCAAGTCCCACGACATTGTGTTCACCGACCGGCCGAGGACCGCCGCCGGCAAGCACACCACGTACAACTACACCGACATCCTCTGGTCCCCCTACGGCGCCTACTGGCGCCAGGCGCGCAAGATGTGCGTCACCGAGCTCTTCAGCGCGAGGCGGCTCGAGTCGTTCGAGCACATCCGCGACGAGGAGGTGCGCGCGCTGCTGCGCGACCTGCACGGTGCGGCGGCGGCGCCCGTGCTGCTCAGGGACTACCTGTCCACGGCGACGCTCGGCGTGATCTCGCGCATGGTGCTGGGCAAGAAGTACGTGGGGGTTGAGGGAGCTTCTGCCGGTGACAGCGGCGGCGGCGAGGGGACGAGCGCGGCGGCGACGCCGGAGGAGTTCAAGATGATGATGGACGAGCTGTTCCTGCTGAGCGGCGTGCTCAACATCAGCGACTTCATCCCGTGGCTAGACTGGCTCGACCTGCAGGGGTACATCAGGAGGATGAAGAGAGTAGGCAAGAAACTGGATCGGTTCATGGAGCACGTCCTGGACGAGCACGACAAGGTGCGGCGGCAGCAGGGTGATAGGTTTGCAGCGAGGGACTTGGTCGACGTGCTCTTGCAGCTCGCCGATGATCCTAACCTCGAGGTCCAACTCCGGCGTGATAATGTCAAGGCACTTACTCAGGTGATCCCTGCTCATCATCCTGCTGCAGATTCTTTACCCAGGTGATCGTCCTTTCCATGGCACACCGCACACAGTGTAAGCTAGCTCTTCCATGTGGTGCAGGACCTGATCGCCGGCGGCACGGACACCTCCGCCATCACCGTGGAGTGGGCCATCTCGGAGCTCCTGAGGAAGCCGGAGATCCTCGCCAAGGCGACCGAGGAGCTGGACCGCGTCGTCGGCCGCGGTCGCTTGGTCACCGAGACGGACATGCCCAGCCTCCCCTACGTGGAGGCCATCGTGAAGGAGACGATGCGCGTGCACCCGGCGGCGCCCCTGCTGGCGCCGCACGTAGCCCGCGAGGACGCCTCCGTCGGCGGCTACGACATCCCCGCCGGAACGCGGGTGCTCGTCAACGTGTGGACTATCGCCCGCGACCCGGCGCTGTGGGACTCGCCGGAGGAGTTCATGCCGGAGAGGTTCATCGGCAGCAAGATCGACGTGAAGGGGCAGGACTTCCAGCTGCTGCCGTTCGGTTCCGGCCGCCGGATGTGCCCCGGCTACAGCCTCGGGCTGAAGGTGATACAGCTGAGCCTGGCCAGCCTGCTGCACGGCTTCGAGTGGAGGCTCCCCGACGGCGTGTCGGCCGGCGACCTGAGCATGGAGGAGGTCTTCGGCCTGTCCACGCCGAGGAAGGTTCCGCTCGAGGTCGTCGTTAAGCCCAAGCTGCCGGCCCACCTCTATACCGGGCCCTGATGTATCTGTATGTCAGTACGTGGGCCATTGATACCAATACTTCCCATGATCTCTACCATGGAATAAGTTTGTTACGGAATATTATCCCCTCGGGAGATAAGATTCTTTCTTGTGAACAAATCCAAACTAGAGTAGAGATAAGATTTATCTCCTCCTAAAATCGCTGTATATGGTAAACTTGTAATCAAGATCAGATTTATAATTAAGAGAGATTTCACCCTACATATGTGTTCACTACTTCTGAAATGTTCTTGAGGGCAAAAGGAAGGGCATGAGAGTTCTACACAATCTCACGCCTCTACTGCTGTGAGAGGGATAGGGAATGGATCCGGTGATCCGCTAATAGGCGTATTTGGTTTACAACAAAGTTCACTCTAAGTCCCTTACGTCCAATTCAAATTTCGTCCTTCGATGATAACACCATATATAATATGTCCCTCAACTTATAATACTGATATACTTGATGTCCCAGAGCAGTATAGAATCCAATTTTGGCTGATGTGATGGCTGAGTCAGCGTGGTCCTATATATCAGTGCCCCAATCTTCTTCCACCTCTCTCCCCTTTCTTCCCATCTCAATCCAGGCCTCCAAGGCGACGAGCGGCGGACGGCAGGGAGAAGCTCGACGGCGGCAGCCAGTGGGGAGAAGCTGCTGCCTGCCGGCCACCACCCGTCACCGTCGTTGCACTGTGGGCCACGCCCAGAGGGAGGTTGCGATGCCACTCAAGCTGCCGTGGGGTCTGTCCTTGATCATGGGCATGCGGAAGACTATTCTTCCCCATCAAGCGACACCACTTCCTTACCAACACCCACCACACGACGGCCTCTCCGACATCACCGCCACCAACATTGTCACTATCTGCACCCCAACATCACCGCCACCAACGTTGTTGCTGTCTACGCCTCCTGCCTCACCATCCTCATCGTTCACCACATCTTCCCTATGTAAGGTACTCCCTCCGTTTCACAATGTAAGTCATTTTAGCATTTCTCACATTCATATTAATATTAATAAATATATACATATATATCTATCTAGATTCATTAACATCAATATCAATGTGGGAAATGCTAGAATGACTTACATTGTGAAACAGAGGAAGTAGCTCATTTTCACAAAAACTACAAATGGATATCTCAATCATCAACAAAATTAAATTACCACCCCAATTCAAGCTTGATCGTGTGGACGCCTTCATGGAGGTAGAGCAACAGACACTCCTGACCATTCGAGACCTTGACAGCGACTTCACTGTCACCGCCTTTAAAGCCAACCACTTCCCCAGCACCGTAATGTTCCTCTTCTAGGGAGACTCTTTCGGTCATGTCCTCCACACTGGCGACTGTCACTTGCCCCTCTTCCACCTCCTCACTGACTACGTCTTCCTCAATCGCACCTTCGTCGCCACCTACTCTCTCCACTTCCCCACCAAGTAAGGGGAAAGGACTGGTAGCAGCAAGGAGAAGAGGAAGGGTCCAGTCGCCGCCGTTGAGCATCTATCTGCTGACCGCCACCCTTTTTCCGTCAGTCACCGCTTACTGCCATTGAGCTTCTCTGCGCTGATCGCCCTAGAGGCATAGATTGACATAGGAAGAGAGGGAAGATATGTGGAAGAAGATTGGGCCGCTGACATGTGGGATCCACGTGGGTTTTATGCTAACTCAACCGTCATGTTCACCAAAACCACAGACTATATTGTCCTGGGACGTTAATTATACCGGTATTGTAAGTTAAGTGACTACGGTTCAAGAATATAATTCGAACTATACGTTAAAATTAGAGACCTAGAGGGAACTTATTCCCGCTGCCATATTGGTGGCGTTCCGGCTTTAGCACTTATTAGGCCTCTTTTTGGATCGACGTACATGTCTCTTATTTTCTTTGCTTCGCCGTGATTAACAGAAGTACAACACCGTGAAGTAAAATTAGCTACACCGGGAGCCAGCTGACGGCGACGAACTAGAGCGGCCTTATAATCCCTCTTTGGGAAACTCATAAAGCTGAAACCTGAAAGATATCACCGGATAAACTGATGACCGCGCGCCCAGCTAGCTTGCCAGGACAACCAACATAGCAACACATAAACGAAGCCAGAATTCTTCCAGCCTCCGGTCGAACACTTCCAATCTCCCACCATGCCCGTCATGTTAGCATGCTGGTTAATCGCCGTAAGCCCGTAATAATCGGTGCGTGTCACATCCCCCACGTGTACGATATCGGGCTGCGCACGTCGTGCTCGCCGTCGCTCCAGGTCAGCCACCCGAACGCGGCGTCCGTCGGGCCACCGGGCGTCGCCGACTTGAACGTCACGGTGTACCTCAGCTTGTCCCCGGCCTTCTTGAACGCGAGCCTCGCCGGTTTCACGGCCACGGCTATGTCGCTCGGGCCGGTGACCCTCGCGGTGTACACCGACCCGGCGTCGCCGACGTTGGTCAGCTCGCGCCGGTACTTGACGGTGGTGCTGCGCGGCGACGACGACGACGACGACCGGCGCCGGCCGAACACGACGGAGAACGACGGGTAGTTGAGGTCCCCGGGGCTGGACAGCTTCCGCTGGCACGTCACGTTGGGCGCCGCCGTGATGGCCTGGACCTGCTGCGGCGACGTGCCGACGGAGCACAGGAAGGCGACGTAGTCGTCGACGGAGGTGTCGTAGACGAGGCCCGGGGAGAGGGCCTTGACGGGGTCCACGTGGCCGGCGCCGATGGACCACGGCGTCGCCGTGGTGTTGCTGGCGGCGTCGAGGATCGGCGAGCCGGTGTTGTCGACGGTGTACGCGGTGGTCATGAGCGCCGACTTGATTGCGCTGGGGCTCCAGTCCGGGTGCGCCGCCTTGACGAAGGCGGCGAGGCCGCTGATGTGCGGGCATGACATGGATGTTCCTGCAATATCACGATTGAGTCTTAATTAATCACTCTAGTTAATTTTATGGCTCAAAATATATAATTAAGCTGAGAGTGCAACTTTAAATTACGATTCTACTACCAAGGTTCAGTGAAAAAAAAAAGAGAGAGACATATCCAGACACATGTCAGAATATCATGCAACTAAAGTCATGCCGACTGTCGACCATATCATGGCATTTGGGTGCATGCGAACGTACTGCTCCTCAGCACTTGAAAGCTAATATGATCATAATTAACGGCATCAAACAACTACTGTTAGCTGGTACCGATATATTCTCGAGCACGCCGGACCGTAAAGTCCGTGCTCGAACTTTCGGTGCAACACACTAATTACTAATTAGAGTAAGCAACATACTCTCAGTCGGTATACTACAGTCTACGTACAGGGCTACTTGCATGGAGGGGGCAAAGCGTGCACTGACCTGACAAGATGTTGAACGGCGACCGCCGCTCGTCGACGGTGAGCCCGGTCGGCCCGACGGACCCCGTCCAGCCGGCGAGGATGTTCACCCCCGGCCCGATCACGTCCGGCTTGAGCAGCTGCGCCACCTGCCTGTTCGGCCCACGGGAGCTGAACGCGGCCACCACCGGCGCCGGCCGCACGTCGAGCACCGTGCCGGCGAAGGTTAGCCCCACCTCGGCGTCGGCGTCCGACTCCACGTACCTCCTTATGGCGTCGCCGCTCTTGGCGCCGACGGCCACCGCGGGGAGAAGGTGGCTGTCGGCCACGACCTCCTCGCCGCTCTGCGCGGTGTTCGCGAGCACCATCCCGACGCCGCCGGCCTGCTTCACCACCAGCCCCTTCTCCACCCTCGAGTTGCCGCCGCGGTCGCACAGGACCACCTTGCCCTTCGCCGCCGCCGCGTCCAGCGTGCCCTCCATGCAGAGCTTGCTCGCGTTGCTGCCGGCGCGGATGCCTTTGTTGTACACGAGCGGGAGCTTGTCGTCGCCGAGCCCGTCGCCGGAGTAGAGCGACATGCCGGCGTGGGTCTCGCCGTTCCCGAGCTCGGCGTACGCCGGGAAGTTCCTGTCGAGCGTGCCCGCACCGACGGTGATCACCCACGGGGCAGTGTTCACCAGCGACGACGGCGAAGGACCACTGTTCCCCGCGGAGCACGCCACGACGATGCCGCGGCGGGTGGCCGCGAGCGCGCCGACCGCAATGGGGTCACGCGAGAGCGGGAACGCGCCGCCGCCAAGAGACAGCGAGAGAACGTCGACGCCGTCATCGATGGCCTTCTCCATGCCGGCGAGTATGTCGGAGCTGAAGCACCCCTGCCTCCAGCACACCTTGTACGCCGCGACGCGCGCACCGGGGGCCATGCCGCGGGCCGTGCCCTCCGCGTAACCGAGGAGTCCCGCGTCGGCCACGACGGCGCCGGCCGCCGTCGACGCCGTGTGCGTGCCGTGACCGTCGTGGTCCCTCGGCGAGGAGAACTCGAGGCTGACGTGGGAACCGTTCCCGCCGCCGCCGGCCCCATATCCCCGGAAGAAGGCGCGGGCGCCGATGAGCTTGCGGTTGCACATCGACGACGGGAAGTCGGTGGCATTGGTCTCGCAGCTCCCGCGCCACCGCGACGGCACCGGGCCCATGCCGGCGTCGCCGAAGCTGGGGCTCTCGGGCCAGACGCCGGTGTCGAGCACGCCAATGATGACGTCGGTGCTCGCACCGTCGGCGTCAGGGGCGTCGTACGGCGGGAGGTGGAGGAACAGAGGCGAGCGCGTGGTGTGGAGCGGGAGGATGACGTCTTCATGGACAGACGCGACGGCAGGGTGGCCGCGGAGCGCCGCGACGTGCGACGGCAGGAGGCGCGCGGCGAAGGCGGACGGCGCGGCGGAGGTGTAGGAGTAGAGGAGATGACGCGAGGGGTCCACGGAGAGGGAGGCCAGGTGGTCATGATGCCAGTGCAGGTGAGTGGCGTACGGGGCCGGCTTGAGTGCCGGGTTCAGGTAGACAATGTAGGTCGCCGCCCCATCGCCGGCGCCGGAGACGAGCAGCACACACGACGAGACAGCGACGAGGACGGCTAGAGCGAGGAGGAAGGGTGGCTGCTGCATGCTGGGCAGTGTTAGCGAATGGAGGGAGTTGTCTGTGCGAGCCGCGTTCGATTCAAATATAGGAGTGGCATGGCATCAACCTGGGTAGTACAGCAGCGCGCGTACAGTCGTCTCGATGTCCTGCTGGTAATGTGGTGATGTGCCGTCTCGATCGATCACCACCGAAAACGCGATGTTCGTACGTGTAGCGTCCCTAGCGAACAGACATGCAATCGTTGGAGTCAACATCGACTTTTTTTTCTCCCTGGTGACCAGCTGCTTCGGCATACTGTTAAAGAAAAAAAAGCACATTAAGCACTGGGATCGTGTTCATCATGCACGTCCTCCTCCAGGCCAGCCTTAACGCAATTATTTGGCTGGCACTTCCTTTACAAGCGGCACGGTCCGCGGCCGCGCACGTCGCGGCGCCCATAGCACTCCTCTCCCTAGCCCTGCCTCGTTGTAACACTACGACGCACTTGAGCGGCGTGTGCCGCCGCCGTCCCGCCGCGATCGGTGGTCGGGTGGATTTGTGGGGGGTGGAGTCGTGGACCGTGGTCCGTCCGTCCGTGGATCGCTGGTGCGCGTGCCCGTGCGTGCGTGAGCAGTGAGCTCTCTCCTTCCTTTCCATCGAGGCCGCGGCCGTCAGCGCGCGCGGGGCGCGGTGCGTCGCCACTGCGAGCGACCGATCCAGCGATCGCGTGCGTGCGTGCGACACTTTTCGCCCGCCCGGGCCTGGTGGTGATCTGATCGTCGCGCTCTCTAAATATTGCGTCGCCCATGCCTCCACTTTCTCGGGCGATGAACCGCGTGGCTCCACGCCTCTGCGATCGATGGCGCGGATTGGCAGCTAGCTGGATTCTGTTGCGAAAGGTGGACATGGAAGATGCACTTTCTTACTCGCCATGTTGGGGAGGCAAAGGCAGGGGCGCGATATGCGCTATATCGGCATATCCAGTGAGTGATCGTCAGTGCGTGTTTGAAACTTTGAATGCCGCCATTGCTGTTCGTTCTGTGCGTGATTGCGTGTTCTCCCTTGGTGATTTGTCTATAGTGTCTGATGGTGTCGAGGGATCATTTGCTACTAAGTAGTAAATGGAAACAAGCAGGACTCTTTGATCAGGAAGCTGCGAGAGATTGGTTGCTGCAGCAAACTGAAGATTGGTAGGTATCATTGATCTATCTATCATGCCAAGTTGCCACACTAACTTTGCAGAAGAACTATGCGTGATTGTGTATTTGTGTTCCTTTCTTGTTTCTAAAAAAAAAAAAGAACTTGGCATTTCATATGAAAGTTTTGCGCCTCTGCTTGCAGTTGTAATCTGAAGACTGACTTTGCTTTGCTGTAGTGTACTAGTGTATGTCACTATCCAATCTTTAATTTGTGTCGTGTACGTTGACCTGCGAAAAACTAAAGGAGATATACCGTCAAAAGTCAGATGCATTCCTGTGTCTCCGCTGTGACAACAATGCACTGAAACACATTTCTGTAGCTCGTACACTGTAGTCGTACCAACGTTCATACTAACGATTACTGCTGATCCTAATCACAATGAACAGAGGATAATTTGTTACGCTATTAGCCATTTATTACTACCGTTCATGAACATTCAACTCAGCGATCGACCAAGTGCCGACACATTCGGGAAGTAAACATACTCTAGTCGAATCAAAACAAGTTACCTGAAAACATTGAGCTCAGTGTTTATTGAAACGTGGACGCAGATAGGATCCTATGCAGTGACTGATCGCCTTTACACCATAAGGGATCCTCAACTGTATGATCATTGATCATGCATTGCCATTGGTGCGGGTGTGAGCTGGTCACCGCACAGAACAGGATCCATGCAAATGCTTTCTTCCCTACTCCCTTCGGGCTGATAATACTTGTCGTTTTGGACAAAGGTGAAGTCAAACTTTAAAATCTTTGATTATGAATCATTTTTAAAATATTTGTCTTTTATATATGGTGACTAATGTATAGATTAGTTTTAAAAAGTACTTTAATAAGATCATATATTTGCTAACAATTTTATACATATTATAATAAATAATAATGGTTAAAGTTGTTTTTTAGAGACCGTACTCTTTTCCAAAACGACAATTATTATCAACCTGCAGGGAGTAATCGCTTTCAAAGTGCTATCTTCCATTAACGTGTGTTTCGTGTCAGCTCACAGCTGACATATTCATGATATCAGCCAGTGTCAGCCTTAACCAAAAATAAAATGACCTCGATTTAAACTACACGTTTGACGTTCACGTTCTTCAAAATCCCAAATTAAAGAAGCCCCTCAATGTCCTTCAGAACTAGAGTAGTACTACATGTTTTCATGAAAGTGACGCAAGGCATACTTTTTTGTTTAATAGAAAAAAAAAAGGAGAGCATATGCTTTACTGCAAACTTTGCACAACTACCAAGTTCTAACTGCTGAACCATATGTTAAGGTTTGTTATAGAGTGAGCGTAACTTAACTGGTTGAATTTCTTAAGGAGTTATGGTGAAATTTTGTCTACCTCAGTTCAAGTATTAAAGTCTTAGATTTTACATGTGGAGGGAATATTTCAGTGTAAGTGATATATTCGTCAGTAGTGAGACGTTTATAGTAGTTTTATTAATCTTAATATATACTGGCTTAGTCTTTTAAAAGTGCTCATATTCTTGCCGTAGTGACTTTTTTTGCGGGGACTTGCTATAGTGACTTTGTCGATCTAAAAACATACAGGCCAAATCTTTCAAAAGTACTCATAGAAATTAGGTATGCGTGTGTGGCTTTATAAAAGCTAAGTGTCCACAAGTTATGAGCATAAGCATTAATGTGTTTGAAAGAAATTAAGGTTTGTTAGTGCTAGTTGCCGCCGCTTGAATAGCAAACTGCAGCAGTCAGCGTTCGGCTCGACGCTGTTCGCTCTACCAACTCCACGGACCAGTCTGTTTGGTGAACTTGCCAACCACACGGTATTTGCCTATTTTGCCAAGCCGTTTCGCCGTTTTAGCCGATCCATCTCTGCATTAAGGCGTGGCGCGCCTACCATATCAAACCGTCGTCGTCGGTCTCTCCGACACATTCCTGTCACGGAGAGATAACCCTTTCGCATCAGCGGCGGCATGATATTCCGAGTGTCCGGCCGCGGCGCCCGCGCGCGCCGGGGGCGGCCGAAGATGGCGGTGGCGCGGCTAGGCGCGGGCGCGGGCGGTGGGGCGCCACGGCGGCGCAGGACGTTCTTCCTTTGGCTGCTGCTGCTGAGGTCGCGGCGCGCGCTGGCGCGGCTCAGGGAGTACTACGCCGAGATGATGAGGCGGCTCGTCGCCGAGGCGGCGGCGCTGGAGCCCGCGCCGGCGAAGTCGCGGGGTGGCGCTATCGGCGCGGCGCCGGCGAGGTCGGCGGCCGTCGTGCCCGCGGCGGTGGCGCGCACGGTGCTGAGGTGCAACTCGCACTACTACATCCGCTGAGCTACTCGAGCTCGGATGGCAATGAAAGCTTTGCGCGCGTATCTGTCGTGATATTGTTTTTTTTTTCCTTCCATTTCTCGCCGTGTAATTGGTGATGAAGTCAAGAATAACTAGTAATAAACTTGTAAATTCAATGCGTGACTGTATATGTTTTGCAGAAATAATGTGTCAAGAAACCCTCTCCCCTAGTCTCCTTGATGTTTGGTCAACTTATATACGAATTTTTATTTTATCGTTTCTTCTGCGTTGCTTCTTCCGTTCAACCTCTCGTTGTTGGCTTGTTGCCCACTTGGATAATTGCCAATTATAGTGTGTTTGTTCAGCAGAAACAAAGGTAAACTAAAACACGATTAGATCAGTGTACATAATGAATCGGCCATTTGCTAAGTAACGCTAAAAAACAACTATTAGTACTCCAGTATCAATCATTTTAATGTTTAATATTGCGACTTAAGGACCATAAGGAAGGTCAAAACTGACCAACCGAATCGCATGAAGTAGGTGAAGGCTAAGGTCTGAACATAAGAATGTACTATTAACCGTTGAGTTTAGTTGGAGATTAGATTATTAATGAAACTATTTGGCTGGGAGAGTTTTTAGAAGGGATTGGAAGTTTAGTGAGATAAGACTACTAACTGTATTGTTTGGTTGGGAGATAGGAGAATTTTGGTGGGATGGGAACGGAGAATTGAGGAAGGAACTCCCTCTTTTTTAATACCTGGGGTAGGGTTGGCTAGGAGGGAATTTCTTATTTACTCTGCCTAAACAAATATCAACCATCCGTTTTCTTTAATGACCTAATCTTCAACTAAACTCCCTAACAATTTTCACCACATCTACCAAACAATATATTAGATTAAAAATTAAATTATCATCTTAATATCACTATTAATTTTCTCATGTAAACTTCTAATCCCCTTCTCTAAGCTTATATTTGCAAGCCTAAGCTCACAGCAATGACGCCAGGCCTGGTGTCCGGGCTTATATTTGCAAGGCCAGATCTGTCGAAGCCCATAATGTTATCAGGCTGAAGTGCCGAACAGACTAGTATTAGGCCAGGCCAGCCACAGAATTTCGCCTTCTCTGACAGCCGCCAAGCAGCCCAAGTTTGCAACCAAGTTTTTGGCAAAGTTCCGAGTCTGCGCATGAGCGCCCGATATCTTTTGGCGAACGAGACTTCAGTCTACGTTAACTGTGAACAAATCGGTAACCCTACAAGAAGCAATGACGATATGAAGGGTGATTACCATTTCTCACAAGTCAGATCTGAACAAAAGGTATACTCCACTCACTACTGGAGCAAGAGACAAGGGGCGTGTCAATCCAATTGATAAATAGTACTGCTACTATTACTGCAGTACGATGGAGTAGTATCAGAGAAGAAAGAACTTGCCCTTGCGTTAAACCTGCTTTAGGAGACAGAACAGAGCCCAGTGACAGCACAGATAAACAAACATGCACAGAAGCACACGAGACCTTCCTTCAAAAAAGAAGCACATGAGACTATTCCTGCCAACAAAGTGTTTGACACAGTCTGATCCATAACAACAATACCTACAAAATTATACATATGAATTGCAGCTTCAAGTTCAAGCAGCAAAACAAACAACACCATTTGGGCGACTTTAAAATGTGTGTGAAAGCTTAATCTAGGCAATGCAACAGTTTTTTTCCCCTGAAATGGATAAGGCGAGGCGCCCATTATTACTTCACATCACCGTCAACTAGAAAAGGTCTAGTTGCAAGACAAAGTCACAAAGGAGAGCATCTCACGAGGGCAACAGAAAGCAACCGATACCACTACTTGTACATAGTTCATGGCACAGATGAGGAAATACAATACACCTATTGACCAAGTACTTGCTGCAGCAACATGCGCTGTCCACATGATTGGAGGTTGCCAACTGCCTAGGATCAATCAAGAGTCGACCTACTCATTTCATCATCTCAGCTTAAGATTATGCTAAAATATCACCATGCAAGCCAAAATGTGCCGAATCATGAAAAAGCACATATCTTAACTTTCACTCCAAGCTCTGAATAAATTGAGTGCATGGCTACATGATCAGTACCCATTAGTGTTTTGAACTTTTCACTAATAAGTTCATATCGATCATTGAACAAGAAGGGACCCATAAGGCCATAACAAATTGCCAATGAATCATGAGCAAAACTACAAACAAGGCTAGATCATGCTCTTGCATGATCCAAAGCACAGTTTCCCCATTTCTCATACTGTTTCTGCATTCAGTCACAAGGACAGCATCATTTCATTCAAGAAGAGCAAGAAAGGGGAGTATTTTCTTTCCGTGATCGAATCTAGGGTCCTCATATTGTCAATTTTCAGTTCTTCAGAAAAGATATGCCTATGCTTATCATCTTTCAACTGATGACACTTCTTAGATTCGTTGCAGCTCAGAGAGAAAGCTCTGTCCATTAAAGAGTTGATTATTCCTCAGTTTGATCTAAGTCATATAAAGAGATCATCTTTATCCATTCCTCATTCAAGAAAGGCAGCAATGCATCAACTTGTTGGAAACACAAAGGCGGCAGCTTTCTCATTCTGTACTCTACAATTTCCCCCCAAATTACACAAACACCGGAATCCCCCTGTCACGCAATTGAATTTGTACACAGATTTATTTCTACTTGTCATACAAGATCGGGAAACCAAACAGAGGAGCCACACCTGGGGGCAGCCGCAAAGCCAAACCCTAGGCGCAGGCGCAGGGGTTGTCGACCACGACGAGGTCCTCGCCGTCGCTGCTGCGGAACGCCAAGTAGCCCGCCGCGAGCCCGACGACCACGGCGACGAACACCCCGCCGTTGAACGACATGACGGCGAGCATGAGGAGGTAGCCCAGGCCGGAGTTGACCCCGAACAGCCCGGCCGTCGCCAGCCGCGCCGGCCAGCGTCCGGCGGCGGACGAGGGGAGGAGGAGCGGGGCCCGCGCCGCTGCGGCGGCGTCGTCGGAGGACGCCGGGGGCGGGATGGAGGCCGGCTTGGCGCCCGCGAGGAGCTTGACGCGGATCCGGAACGCCTCGAGGTACTGGTAGAAGGCGGAGGCGAGGAGGAGCGCGACGAGGGAGAGGAGGTACCCGGTCCACGTGGCCGTCCGCCAGCCGTCGAACAGGATCGTCACGTCCTTCCCCCAGTAGAAGGTCATGTGCATCATGGTGCCCCGGCGGAGTGACTGCGGCGGCGGAGGCGGCGAGACGAGAGGGGTTTGGTGATCTCGCCGGATTGGGAGCGGGGGCGGGTGGTTTGGACGGAGAAGGGGAGGAGGGATGAGGATTCCGGCGAAAGAGACCGGTGGGATTTTGAAGGAGCGGCCTTTGTTGCGAGGTTTGGATATTGGGTGCTGGATTTGGTTGTATTTACGTTCGCGCCACTGGACTGGAGGTTGGGTTTCCCAGCACGGCAGGTATTTTTTGTAAGATTTATTTTAGAAGTTTCTGAATAGTAATAACCGGTATCTTCCAACTTAAATATTCTGCTTTATCATGTCCTCTGCTTCTGAGTTGAGAAGCACTATCTTGAAGATGAATAATCATGACACAAAATTCATGATTACTTATGTTTCAGCTTAATATATCACCAGCACGCGTTTCTTCTCGATAGTAGCCCATATGTCAATAATTCATGTCAAAGCAAGTTATCTGTATGTCCGATGTTGATTCCTATCTAGTTATGTATACTCAAGTAATGGAGCCAGCGATATTGTTGAGTCCAAACAATTAATAGTGTTTTTATTGGCTGGCTATTTTTTTTTCAAATATCGATGGTAGTCGGTTGAGCAGGGATTGGGATCCACTGACTTCACATAAAATGAAGTCAGAGACGCACAATGCCATGACTTTGGGATATTCTCAGTTGTCCGATTTACAGCGAATAAATGAGATCGATCACTACAGTACACTATAGTACATCATAAACAATATTCGGGAACACCGTATTTATCGTATTTACTGTTTTTTACTGTACTTATAGTAATTAGCTACAAATTACTATCCCTACTGTAGCAGCAGGCTCATTTTACCCTACGCCTCTACCTTCAGCCCCTAAAAGCAGAGGAGCTGGCTCTGTCGAGGAGATCGTCTGACTGGCTTGAGAGGTGGCTTCCCGCTGCCTAATTTAGTAATTTGCAACCGTATGGCATGAAACATGATGCTTCGAATCAGTGAAAAGTTTATAGGTGGAAGCAACATGTAGGTATAGTATTTTATCCAATAATTTTTTTTAGAAACATAGTACAAATGTACGTATTCGTACTAGCTCATCTCTACGAACACACGCACACCCTATCTCTATAAGTCTTATCTCTACAACACATAAACACACGCTACCCTGATGAGCCTAATCTCTATGAACATGTACACACGCATACGCACACTATATCTCTATGAGTACCTCTAAAAGATTGGGCGGACATATCTTGAAATTGACAAAGTAACCACTGACATCTCGTTATCGATGGGTACGTTGTCTATCACTAAAAATAATAAGCAATAAATACGAACACTTGGGTCAAGTTTAACTTACATCCGGATGGGTTGGTTCCACTAAAAAAACTAAGCAGTTGAATTACATTTACTTCACTTTATCCTAGATAATCTGATAATCATGGTTGGTGATCGACTCACCTGATTGTTTAGTGGTTGTTCTATGTTTATGACTTGTCCGACAGATGCTTAAGGCCCTGTAAACAAGCTCGCGTGCGTCATGTTTGGAACGAGTCTGGGTCAAAACCGCCACTATCCAAAGCTTACGTACCTTCCCCCTCCTTTTCGGCCGCTCGCCGGCGCATTGCCCCGTCCGGCTCTCCTTCCTCGAGTGCTGCTGCTGCATTGGTCATCATGCTGTGGCAAACGTACGAGTGGGAATCATGGGCAAGTGGCAAGAAACGCCAAACCAGATGGATACTATAAAATACAGTACTGGTGCTAGTGCTAATAGATGGCATCGACGCCGAGGCTGTGGGCCGTGGCTCACATGTAATTAGCGGGCAAAGCGTGCCCTATCAACGGGAGCAGCAGCAGCAGTACAATCAGGCGGGCAGCCGAGGCAGTACAGGGGCACGACCTGTACTACACTTGTACTCCCGCGTCCGGGCAAAAAAGCTGGGAGAGGCGCGCGGGCTGGCGGAGGCCGGCAGGCCGCAATGCCGTCGCGACTCGTTCTTTTTTTCTTTTTTTTTTTTCCGGTGCAACATCGTTTTAGTCAGTTGCGTGCGGGCGGCGAGCGCCTGCGCCTGCCTTGGCCGGCGTCGCATAGCAGCGGTGGCTGCGCTGCGCATGGCGTGCCCGCAACGTGCGCCTCGTGCAGGCGGGTGTCACCACGCACGCGACGCGCCCCGTTTTACCGGTCGTTTCCTCGACGACGAGTCGACGACCACGCACGCGCGCCTCGTACGAGTGAGTGACGAGTCGGTGGAGGCTGGAGCACAGGAGCAGGCGAGCAGCCGCGCAGGCACTCGTTTTCTTTTGGGCTGGGACTCCAGTGAAATGTCCCCTTTGGGCCAGCGTAGAGTTGGACCAATAAGGCCCACGCAGTTAGCCAGGCCGGAATATGTATCAGGTGTCATCTGGAATTGCAATAAGTCCACTTTGAGTCCCTTAAAATATATGTCTAATTTAATTCGTAACACTCAAGATATGTTGAACCCTCAATTACTAAAACCGATACAAAATGACTCCTTTGATGGTTTTGAGAGTGGTTTTCGTTGACGTGGCATATGACTAGTCCAATCGACTAAATCAGTAGGTGGGACCCAACTGTCAGCCTTCTCCTTTCTTCTTTCATTCTTTCTCCCCTCCCCTTTGAATTTGTTACTACGGCTATGGCGGCACTGAACCCCTCCCTATGGCCTGTCTTAGCCTGTCGGTCCAGACAGCGGCGTCGGCGACGGACAGAAGCGGGTGCCCAGATGGTGGCCATCCCCATCGCTGCACTCCGGCCCCTGATCGTGTCGTCGTCGACAATACTTGCAAGGGGCAGAGTTAGAACGAAATGGAGGAGGATGCCTCTTGCTTAATTTACTCTACTTTATATCAAGTTTAAGTTGATGCGTGTGTCTAAGTTTGTATTGAGGGGTGCACATATAGTGAAAATCTGTGAGTTATAACTTAAAAAAAAAATTCTTGACCGGGTTCCTGGGCACCCTCCCCCCTCATACTCTACCTCCGCCCCTGCTTGCATCCGACGCGGCCGCCGGCCTCCCCGCCTCCTCCCTCTCCTCCCCGGTGTTGGCGTCGAGCTTCCTCCCCTACCTTCCTCTTCGGTAGCATGGCAGGATGAGGAAGTCGAGCAGGTGACAGATGATTGTGCCGGCGAGGCATCCCACGGTGAGTTGGGGCGAACGGTGTTCTGCCCATCCAAACAAAGTTTCAAGGGTGAGGCCTTATCGGTTGCCAAAAGCTAATTATAAGCTGTAATATGTATAGCTTATTAGCAATCAAAAATAATTTGTGCGTAAAACTTATATATATATATATATTCTTAGCGATTTATAACCAATGTAAAAAAAAGCTATGTTGAAAATATCTTAAAATCAATATCAAAATTAAGTTTTAAAATTCACATTTTTGCTTTAACTTTTTAAAGTTAATCGATAGGGGTCTGAATGGTGAACCTAATTGGCTGAAACGTACATGCATTTTGTAATAAATCCGTTTTGCTGTTAGCCAAGGAAATTGTTTCAGGTAATTCACCGTAGCCAACTCTCTCTATATTAATTGCACCAACAGCCATCTACCTACTACATTTTTTCTTTCTTTACGTGTCGACATGAACTACATTCCTCCATGTTCAAGGCTCTCCTTTTCTGATAAATCTGATAATCCTTCCCTGTTTGCAGGGGGAAGCCTTGAGAGTGAGTGTCGTATGGGACACCCTGTTCCTGAACGGTGGGATGCAAATTATGCAAACCAGGTTGCTTCCATTTCACAAGCCAAGACGTTGAAACGTTCAGCAAACGAGAAACAAAATTACAAAAACGATGCGATCTTTGCCTCTTTGCAACGACGACTCCGACCTGATAAAGATCGTCCTTATCCCAAAACGTCTCTCCACGTACATGCAGACGGGGAGGCCAAGTGAAGCACGCCTCGCATCATGCATCCTCACACCGAAGACGACGACGGGCGACGGCGCGCGGAAAGCCGGGAAATGCAAGCTAACTGCTAAGCTACAGAGGGGCATCGACACACGGCACGGCTTTGTGAGCTGTGTGCTCACAGTGATCTACTCTGTCGCTGTCGTGCGTGCAATTCTGTAATACTTTTAGCTATCCATGCCAAGCATTATTGGCACAGGGGGACAATTGACTTTAATTTGTTGCCCAATTGTGAGAAAGAGAGATGGTGCTCGCTTACACAGTTACACTTGGACGGCTCTCCTGTCAGTAGAACGAGGTTAAAATTACTGCTCCACTGAAGTTACTGTTAAATCTCAGGGAATAAAAGAATAGGTTTGTACTTCGATGGTTATGTTGGGTGATTTTTTTGGTCGGAGGAATGAGATGGAATGGAATACTGGAACAGGATGAGACGTCGCTTTCCGAGAGAACACGGATTGACTGGAAGTTTACAATTAGGATTGCTCCTCATTGATGTGGTAATATAATATATTTGTCAATTTATATGAATCATATGATGGCGACATTGTGTTTTGAAAAGTTGCTTACACTATGAGTGAGTCCAGTAGTAATACCAGGGCGCTCTATCTTGTGTAGTAATGAAAAGCGAGTTCCTGTCAACTTCAGAAATCTATAAAAGCGAGCTAATTAAGATCACCATCATATGATTCATATATGAAGCCTCTGTTCATTACAGGTGGACTATTCTAGGGTTGACATAATCTTATTCTTATGGTTATCACACAGTAGTCGTGATTATGATGTACAGTAACCTTCTCAGTTTTTAAAACCACAATATACCTCACGATACCCACGCTGTTACCACGATAAACATCAAGCTATGGGGTGATGGTAAGCCCACCCAAAACGGTTTGATAAATCCTAGCCTATTTATGGTCCAACTAGTATGAATCCTCTTTTCTTTCTTTTCAATCTTGTGTTTCTCCTTAATCTGCGTCCTTCTGAATCGAAACTTCGGTTATTTTACATTTTTTTTTGTTGTCTAATCTACCTGGAGTATACTCCACATGTACTAGCCAAAAACAACTTATTTTGTTGAGTAATTATCTCAACTTATACTAGCTAGCCAAAAGCAAATTCATGACTCTTATCCATGCTTTATTTATTGCATCACCCGATCTTGTTAGCATAAAATTCATTTTCAGCTGATGTTGGAGTGTCCCAGCTCTCCTTTTCGCTTATGTCTAGACTTTAGAGTGCTTTATTATTTCATTTCCTTTTTTTTTCTTACTGGAGTGTCTCTTTTCCAAAATGTCAAACATATACCAAAACACGGCAGGCCTTGTTTGGATAGCGAATTCGAGTCATCATGACCTATAAAGTCAAATGCAAATATAGCAAAACCAACTTTATGGCATGATAGACATGTATACAACACAACAAGTATAGTAGTATTACGTACTTAAAAAAAATCTAAACAACAAAGGAAAAAAAAACAAAGAAAGGAAGTGCTTTTTTAGCATAGTTGTGTTTGTAGCGTAAAGTTCTTTTAAGAAAGTTTTTCAAGACAAAAGTTTTTGGATGAAAGGTTATAGGAAAAAGGAACGTGTGTTTATGTTTATTTGCATTGCTTATTAGCAACCAAAAACTAATCTATAGCAAAACTTTTATATAAGTGCACTTAACAATTCAAAAGCAAATTCATGTAAAATAAAATACGATGAAGAAATAAAAAAATCAATTTTAGATTTTATTAATTTTTAGTTTACAAGAGCTCTACGATGAAGGGCTTTAAAAAGATGGGGAAAATAAAATCTTTGACCTTTCTGGACTTCACCAAACAGCTCATGCTTTCGGCTTCGTGCCGTCTCGTCGCGTGCTACCACCCTCCTGACCCCACCCGCCACTCCACGCTCCCCCTTCTCCTCCCCTTCCCGTGACACAGTCCCCACTCCACCGCCTCCGTATAAGTATCCCTTCCTTACCGCCGCCACCGTCCACCGGCCAGCCACAGCCACAGCCACCGCCTCCCCCCCACCCCACCCCGATCCCCTCCCCGCCGTACGGAGGCAGAAGGAACCCGTCTTCTAGAAGGAGGAGGAGGAGGAGCGCTACCCCTCTCTCTCTCTTCTGCCATGGGGAGCTTCGCGAGGAAGGAGCACCAGTTCCTCACCGAGCTTGGCCTCGCGCCGCGGAACCCCGGCTCCTTCGCCTGCGGCGCCTGGGGCGGCTCGGGCCCCGTCGTCACGTCCACCAACCCGACGAACAACCAGGCGCGTTTCCCGCACACGATCCGTTCGGTTCTAGGCGCTCGATTTGGTTTGGGCCGCCCTGGCATTTTTTTTTTTTGGGGGGGGGGGGGGGTGATTGTGGTGGATTTTGATGGGGGATTTTTTTTTTTGGGTGCTCGTTTTTTGTGGTTTAGGTCATCGCGGAGGTCGTGGAGGCGTCCGCACGCGAGTACGAGGAGGGCATGCGCGCCTGCTACGATGCCGCCAAGACCTGGATGGCGGTGAGTTTCACTTGACTTGCTGTGTTGGAGTGCTGATATCAATTCGTTCGGATGATGAAGTGCTCGTACTATGCTTCGTGTGTCATTTGCTATTTTCTGCTGCGTGAGAGATCTGACTGTGTGGAAACCAGCAATTGTGCAATTTGAAACGTTGCGATATTGTTTGATTGGAAATGCTGCCTCAAAACCCTGCAACATGGGTGTTTTGGGGGTTTCAGCTTTTGGTTACAGGAATCTGAGTCTGCTATAGAGCTCTAATGCAGCAAACAGTGTTCGGTACTGTACCTAATTTACTGTACATGAGAATAATTACTGTAGCGAAAGTGATGTAACAACTCACCTTTACCATTGCTCTGTTAATAAACAGCAAGGATCAAGGGCTAATTCCTGGTACTATAGCCCTATGCCGTTGCATGGTGCTACATCAGAGGATCTCCTTCCTTTGAGAAGGTGGTATGGGCTCGTTATATGATTCAGGAACACCAAAAATCTGATATAAAATGGGAAATGGCAAAGTAACAGTATGTCCGATGTTAAAATGTTGAGAAAGTAGAGACTGTGCAATGTGCACACTACGATTTCAGATATCATACATGTTTTAATTTATAAGATTATGATATCAAAATTTAATTAAAATACACATGTATGTATAAGCACACTATGATGTATAGAAGCTAGCAGCACTGTTATGATGCAAAAATTCAAATATGTGGAAGAAGCGCAGCTGAGATCCCTTTTTTTAAGTTATTTTATTGTAAAACTACTAACAGTTACATATTAATATGTCCAGATTCCAGCTCCAAAGCGAGGAGAAATTGTTAGGCAAATTGGTGATGCATTGAGAGCAAAGCTCCATCACCTGGGCAGGCTTGTGTCACTTGAGATGGGGAAAATTCTTCCTGAAGGGATTGGAGAGGTTCAGGTAGGTATAATTGCCGCCAGTTCTTCCACTCAGAGCTTCATTGTTTTTTGCACTCAGGATAGGAAATGACCACTATATTGTGTTTCTTCAGAATATTCAGTGATTTATCTTTAGAACATTAATGGTGTGCTCATCACGAATGCTTCATTATCATCAATACCTTGCCTGCTAGAATTACCAACTTAGCCCCTAACATGATATGCAGTTGTGTTTCCTTTTCTCTCTGTTAATCATCTTGCTGCCAATCGAATGTCTTGCCTAAGAATTTGGCCATTATTGAGATAATTTCATGATCGAATATTTAACTGCGACTATTGATTCTCCACCATGAAGGCATGATTATGTTGACATAAATGTAACCTCTGTTTTGTAGGAAATCATTGACATGTGTGATTATGCTGTGGGCCTAAGTCGCCAGCTAAATGGGTCCATCATACCATCTGAACGTAAGCCCATTCTCCCTTTCCTAATTTATATCTGATGCCCAATTCAAAGTATGATAACAGCAGATACTTCTGATCATATTTTCTCTATTTGGTTGAGATACAAATATTATTATATCTTAATTCTGTCTGAAAAAGAATACCTCAATTGATTTCGGTTTCCAGGTTTTCTAATGAAATTAGTACTTCATTAGAATACGCAATTTTACTCCATTATTACTAATTCGCTGTCTGGATTATTTCATGTTAAGTGATTCTCCATTTCACTAATTTGAACACACAATATACTTGCCATTCTAGTTTACTGTTCTATACAAAATCCTGTCCCTTGACATGCCATACCACCATTACTTATCAAAATGTGCCATCACACGATTTTCTGTAGTAATGATAAGATATTCGCTGATTGTCCGTTAGACAGCAATATTTTACAGGGTTATGCCCAAATTATCACCATTGGTTTTTGTGGTTAAGATAGAAGGTTGAGCCATGGCGTTCTCAATTGTAGTAATGTTGCCATTTATTCATACTTATGGGATTGTAAAATTCATCAATGCTCTGTTTGATAAGTATACTGGAAGATTTTCTAATGCTGTGTTCTACTTTTTTTCAGGCCCGAATCATATGATGATGGAGGTAGGCACAAACCAGTTCTTTTAACTCCAGATTTACTTTCTCTGTTTCTCATGTGGAAAAAAGCTAATCCCTAAAGCTCATTCAAATAGGTGTGGAATCCTCTTGGAGTTGTTGGTGTTATCACAGCATTCAATTTTCCTTGTGCTGTGCTGGGTAAGTGTCTTCTCTTAGAATATCATTAGTGAAATCAACTTAGTGCATTGCAATTCCCTGTTATTTACCCCTACATACTCTTGCTCTATCAAATGTAAAATTGACAAGAACTTGACCTATTGAAAATTAACTGTTATAATCCAATGAGTAGCTGTGTCCATATAATAGGATCTTCAAGGTGTCAATTTAGCCGCTTACTCTTTTGTTTATGATATACATGATATGTTGCATGTTTATGCTATAATCTTTTGAATGCTATGGTGCTGGCGACCTTTATCACATGCTCAAATTCTTGTAATCCTTAACAGCGACTAATACATCAATTATTTCCTTTTTGTCATATTTTAGGTTGGAATGCCTGCATAGCTTTGGTATGTGGAAACTGTGTTGTCTGGTAAGAATGATTTCCTTTCTCCATAAACTGAAAGTACTGTCCTACTACATGTTATCAGTACTGTAACTTTCTTTACTTATATTATGGATGAGAGTATGCTCTTAAGTTGTATTCTCTGAACATTTCAATAGATCATTAGCTTAATGTTCCAGATTATAATAATTTCGTAATGTTCATTAAACTGGTGAAGGTCCATTATATCTATTGCATTTTCCTTGCATGAACTGTCTTGGAACTGTCCTTTTTTTGTAACTAATTTCTAAACAATTGCAGGAAAGGTGCTCCAACTACTCCGTTGATCACTATTGCAATGACTAAAATAGTTGCCAGTGTATTGGAGAGGAACAACTTGCCAGGCTCAATTTTTACAGCATTCTGTGGTGGTGCTGACATTGGCCAAGCAATTTCTCTTGACACAAGAATACCCTTGGTTTCATTCACAGGAAGCACAAAGGTATATACTACAGTAAACTGCTACCTATGTCATCTATGCATATTTCCTAATCGATCCATTTTGATATAATGACCTCCATCACATCTCCAATTTCTATTTCCTTTTGAGGTCCTTTTTTAATTCTGAGCAGCTTTTTCAAGCATTTGATAATTATATATCATTGAACTGTGCTGATCTACTGTAAAATTTGTAACACTGATTGCTCAATGCAGGTTGGTCTAATGGTTCAGCAGCAAGTGAATGCAAGATTTGGCAAATGCCTTCTTGAACTTAGTGGGAACAATGCCATTATTGTAATGGATGATGCAGACATTCAGCTAGCTGTCCGTTCGGTGTTGTTTGCTGCTGTTGGAACAGCAGGACAACGCTGCACTACATGTCGTAGGCTGGTAAGATAGGTTTTTCTTATCTGCCCCAATGGCTGGTGTATGAGTAGTCTAAATGCTTTTGTTTTGTTAACACAGCTTCTTCACGAAAGCATATACCGAACATTTCTTGATCAACTTGTTGAGGTTTATAAACAAGTCCGAATTGGGGATCCTTTGGAGAATGGTACGTTACTGGGGCCATTGCACACTCCTGCTTCAAGAGACGCCTTCTTGAAAGGCATCCAAACCATCAGATCTCAGGTGATATTATTGATGCAACAACATTTGCTTGTGCATCAATGTCTGTCTGCATTATATTAAACAATCTTTACATCTTCAATACTTAAAATGCTTAAGTTGGTAGTGTTGATGGCCTTTCTACTCCTCCCTCAAATCTAAATAATTCTTAATATGTTAGCAGTCAAAGTTTTCTTAATTTGTTGGCAGTAGTCAAAGTTAAAGATGTTTGATTGCATGCTTTCTACAAAATTGTATTTCTGAATGTATGGAGTTTATTATTCCCTGAATTCTGAATCTTGAATGTACATCTTAAAATGTTGTGCTACTGGAAGTTGTTAGTTCAGTATGTTTAACTAGAATCAATCTCATTACATCACATAGGCACATTGCTGTGAATCTATTAGAGCGAAACCTTTTAGCATTTACCTGTGGCCTTGAATTGGTTGGTGATTTTCTGTAAGCAGTAATTTGACTGACATCCTAATTTGCAGGGAGGAAAAATTCTTTATGGAGGATCTGCAATTGAATCTGAGGGAAACTTTGTTCAGCCAACAATTGTGGAAATTTCACCCTCTGCACCGGTTGTGAGAGAAGAACTCTTTGGTCCTGTTCTTTATGTGATGAAAGTTCAGGTATAAAAGATTCAATTACTTTGCTTTTATGTTATTGATCTGTAATGTTTGGTGTCAGTTGTATAGTGTTGGACCAGATCATTATCATTTACACTACTTTTCGTGGTCATTACCTGCAGAATCTGAAGGAAGCAGTTGAAATCAACAATTCTGTTCCTCAAGGATTGAGCAGTTCTATATTTACAAAGAGACCAGATATTATTTTCAAGTGGATTGGGTAAGTGTCAGTTCAACAACCTAGAAAGTAGCCCCCTTGCAGCTAAGCTTGATTGTTATAAATAGAAATCAAGGCTCACTTTGGCACTAATGGATCTCCATCCTCCTGCTCATATGTAGCATTGTGTTTCCTGATGTCCTAAACTTGTTTTGGTGAAGGTATCAGACTTGTTTGCTTTTACTTTAATCTCATTGTTTCCCTGTTTATTGAATCACACTGAAATATTATTCAAGTTTAACAGTTCAAATATACTTAGGCTTTTAGACCCTTTTTCCGTTATGTGCATTATATGCATTATTAGTGTATTAAATTCTTTTTTAAGATGATATTTGATGTCCATATATATTGACACCTAAAAAGAATCATAAAGCGATTTAACACTACTGAATCCCCGCTATGTGTCACGACTAAATCATTGACCATATTCCTGTGTTATGAAATCCCCCATATAATAAACCCTCTTCCGAGGACAGCTGCATGCCTACACCTTTCTTTTACACGCTCTCAGATTTCTTTTACTGCCATGCCCCATAAGACATGAAATGACTATGGTAGTGATTGTTCTTGCTCTTCTTGCTGTACAGGCCTCATGGTAGTGACTGTGGCATTGTTAATGTAAATATTCCCACAAATGGTGCTGAAATTGGTGGAGCTTTTGGTGGAGAAAAAGCTACTGGTGGTGGACGAGAAGCAGGGAGTGATTCGTGGAAGCAGTACATGAGGAGGGCCACTTGGTAAGTAGACAAATTTTGATTCAAATATGCAAGCTATACCTTGATCAATTGGTAAAATTCCTAGTTCCTTTTGCACTTTTCCCAAGTTGTCGTTTGCGATTCGTAATGCAACAGCAGTAACTGAATATTTACTGAAATGTAAACTGTTCACTCCCATTGGTGAGTGGTGACCTTGGGTTGGCATGATGGCTTCCTTAGAGACTCTACTACACTACAATGATTAGCAAACAAGGGGAACAAATAATTGTTGATAAATATGCATTGCTCACTCCCTAGTTTTCCTTCAGACTAAACCAACCATTACTGTAATGAAGTTATCATCTGTTGGAGCCTGTGTAAGCCTGTAAAATTGAAGTCCCTAAGGTGGTGTTTGGGAAGGAGGGACTAAACTTTAGTCCCTCTCACAAAAAATTTAGTTCATGCTTTTGTGAGAGGGACTAATAGGGACTAAATTTTTTGTGAGAGGGACTAAAGTTTAGTCCCTCCTTCCCAAACACCACCTAACTCTGTATCAAACTGCACGGAGAATAGTTTACATAACCGGGATCCAGCCACCACAGTACCTTCTTTTTTCACTGTGATTTTGAGTTTTGAAGTTTCTGGCTATTCTCTCATTGATGCTATGATGTACATAAAACTAATCTACATAAGGATGCTGTAACATTTCGGTTGTGTAGACACCATTACGCCATAGAAATGTTGTCAGAATATCATCTCTGCCACCGCCCACCGGGCTATTCCATGTCATCCATTGTGATCATTCTGACCTGGGATAGCACTTCTTACCCAAAAGGCCTTGGGACTACCATCATACAAATAGAAGCTTAGAATGCCATGAAGCAATAAATTCAAATAGAACTACACATATATATTATTATTAGCACTGAGAAAACCATTTGTGATTTGCTCTGCCATATTTTTCAATGGGTACTTGCGACGTCCCAAAACTCTGTGAAGCATAGGGATCACAATATCTTATGCATAGATGTTCCCAATGAAAGGCTTATCCTATGTACATTGAATTCTAGTTCCTTGAGATGTGAACCATGCCATGAAGATAATTACTGCAAGAGTAGCTTCTGTTGCAAGATATTCAGGGTAATAATTCTAGTGTGTTCACCATGCTCGAAATACTTTGCATAGATAATTCTTTATGTTATAGTTATGCATTTCCTGCACACTAATTCTCAATCCAAATTTCTGCAGTACGATCAACTATGGAAGCGAGCTGCCTCTAGCACAAGGAATAAATTTTGGCTAGTTCGGTGGTCAAAATCGGCTGATGAACGTGTTAAGCTTCATCGACAGACTTCAGGAATTTCTACTGGCGTCAACTGAAAACCAAAACTTCAACGCAGCAGCATTGCTATGTGTGCATATAATAAGAGATGAGTCCAATATTAATGCATGTACTGCTTTTGCTATGATTAGCCGTCGGAGTTCGAGTCCAATAAACAGGGAAAAATTGCGTATTCCCTGATCGGTTGATATGTACCAACATTTCTGATGTAATCTTTAGAACGTATCGGTTGAAATGAATGAGAACGCGGTAAGAATACAAAATGGTGTGCAAACCTTAAGGCTAAGTTTCACCGTCCCTAATAAGGCAAGAGGGCTCTCAGAATTCATACTGAAAACAGATCAGTACACCAATGTCCACTTCCCTTTGAAGACAAACAGATTAGTACACCAATGATTCATGAACAGTCGAAAACAGATCTGCAGCCTTGTCTAAACTACTGTCCATCGCTGAGTATTGCGGCTGAACTGCCCAACATGATCTTTTTCATTGATCTATAAATATATCATTATCTCCTACAACTTTATTCGGCATGCATACATGGTAGTACATCACTATCAACCTGTAAACAACAAACGAATTTGGCTAAATAACACCGAGTATGGTGCAGTTTATGCCCTAATCACAAGCTCATATACATTGCTATTGTTCTCTCTGCTGAGGCGTTTTAGCCCCTCAAAACTTCTTCGGCTTCCCAAAAAATCAATTCTTTTGAATGTTACAAAACCTCTTTCTGCTGATTCAGTACTTGCGTACAGCGAGCGAAGTCGATCAGCATGTCGTGAATCCGTTTGCAGGGCTACATTTATCTCATCGGAAGACATATTTTCCTTCACAAACGAGAAAGATAATTATGGGTTAGCTTACAAGCTAAACACAAAATCTAAGCCACTGTAAAAATTGGTCAAGAGTTGTGTCAGAACGAGGCAGTATTGCACTCAATTCAACAAACTTAATAACAAGATACTGATTGTACCTGGTAGAAGTTGTAGATGTGATCAAGCACTTGTATGCGTGTGAAGCCACCATTGCTGAAGAATGTCCTTGAGGAAGGTCCAAGCTCACCAAAACGATCAATGGGGAAGAGTACGGTAAGGAAGTGGTTCTTAAAGATCACTTCACTCTTCTCACTAAAGGAACAACACAAGCATATTAGAACAACAGTTCAAAAGAATTTGACCAAGATCAAGCATTGATTACCTTTCTCTTAGTGGGCGGGTGAAACTATCGCTTGACTGATCATCCTTGCCATCCCCATTCGCATCGAAGAAAGTAGTGCTTTGTTGCTCAAAGGCATCGTCTGACCATGAAGACTCCGTATAAATGCATGCGGACGTAGTTGGCTCACATACGGTCCAACAGATTGATTCCATAAGTTTCACAGGTGTGATTGGATGGATTGGTACTTCACATGACTGGCTTAAAACCATAATTTAGACATTGTATCAAAAACTTTATATAATATTAGAAGAACCAAAAAATTCTACAAAAGTAGGTTTTTATACATTATATATACACAATTGTGTAAGAAGGGACTACAGATAATGAAATGTGTCCTGATTGTGTTCAAGTTCCTGGTTCATAGTTTCATACACATGTCAAGATGAATTTCATGGCATTGTATTACAGAAACAAGTCCAAAAACACAAGGCAGATGCGCTGGTACGGAATTATGTCCCATTAATCCAAGGAACCTTTTTCATTTGGAAAAACAAATGTTGCAGTGATGCTGGAAATATAAACGCAACTAGGAATCTGCAGGTTCTCAAATCTAGAAATGAAGAGGAAAAAAAAAACTGCTCCGGTAGGTAAAACAACCCTTACCTGCATACGGCGAGCACGGCGATCCCGGACATTTTTCTTTGCTACTTCAACAAATTTTTGCCTCTCTTGATGAATTTCATCTATCTCCCCTTGGGTTGATGGTACTCCACTGGAGTTTGAATTGACAGAAGGAACACCACCAATTTTTCTATTCTAAAACAGTAGACAATACAAGGTCACCACAATACCACATTTGTAATCATCCAAGAAAGAATTAAAGAGTCAAATGTGGAAAAATGAACATATCACAAACATAAATTGACATTTGTACAATTGTAAGGAATCTAAACATAAATAAATAAGAACTGTACAGTTGTACTATTCAAGAAACGGTAAAAATTGACAGAACCATTATTTCCCATCTACGTGGACCAGTCTTCTCTGCTCTTCACTAAATACATTACAGGAGGGTAGCTGCCCATCCCTATCTGTTCTTCATTTCAGGAACGTTTTATGAAGATAGAGGATTGCTCATGTAACATGTCAGGTAACATTTAATGTCTTTTCGAATCCTTCCAGAGAAAAAAAGAGGGGAAGTACCCAAGAAAAAGATGTCTACAGGAAATTCCTAGTTCTAGGAGCTTGTGAGGTCTGAGAAAATCCATATTTTCCAAATCGCTTGAAAGGCAATTTTTTGTAGGAACACAAAATGTATACTGGATGAGAGGATAATTGATTAAGGTACATGTATAGCATGTCATACCTCTTGAAATGTCTGGGCATTTTCAAGAATCGTGGCAACCTGCCTAGCCAGGTCCGAAGACAAATGGACAAGACGCTGCAAACCTTTTTCCTTTGCGGTTTTCAATATCCAAAGTGGCTGACAAATTAAATGCAGAAAATGTTAATACAAGCTAAATCTGCCTAACTTTATTGGAAGTTTAGAACCAAGGCAACATGCTTACAGTTACAATGTTGTCTGAATGACCAACATATCTCTTGACAGAAGTGTCCTCACACACAACATATGTCGCATGACAGCCAATAAACCAGTGGTCCAACAATTTTGCACCTTCTCTAGTAGCAGCATCATATACCTGCAGGCAAGATGCATTTTATGTAAACGTAGCCATGCAGTTCACCAAGAGATGTCTTGTTGTATTGATGGGCAAAGGGGAAGGTTTGGAAAATAAAAATTATCCTTGTCAACTAAAGAAATTCAGAGGGAAACAATTGCATCAATCGATCTAACTTGCATTGCTCTTAACACGATGCTTAGCAAAACTTTGATCCACATGATGCTCTGCTACAACGTTCCATCATGAGAAATGTCATGAAGTCCTATTTTGCTGTCCAAAAGCAATATTTGGAAGGCCAACCATAATAAAAGCCAGCAGGAAGAGCGGGACATACCTTCTTCCTCATTTCACCAGATATCCCAGGGTCAATGTAGATCGAGTCGTTTGTAAAAAGAAATTCATCATGGTCATGTTCTTTTCTAGATGTCTGAAGCCGATGCTTTTCGGTCGTGTCTGAAAATGCTTTTTCCTGAAACATCATCGGTGGAAGGCAAGAATTCCCACTAACAGGAGCGCCGACAAGCCGGTTGAACTCCCCGAATGGCATTCCATTCTCCCCAATGTTCTTGATGCTATACAACGATTCATCCAACCTCACTGCGATAGAAACACCATAACATGAACACGATGCCGCCACAATTTACCGGAAACAGAAGAGGATGGCACTCGTCTTACTGCTCCTCCGCACGCAATCGACAAACCAACCGAGTGTTACAACAAAGAGGCCGTTCTTCGCGCCATGCTTCACCGCATGCTCAAACTTGCGGCCGGCGAAGCTGTGCTGCGCGCTAAGGAAAGCATATACTGTCCTGAATTTAACAAACAAAAACGGGCAGGAGACCCAAGAGAAGAGATAACAAGCTACTATAATCCATGATCTTTGCAAGGATATCTGAACCACTAGGTGAGTGCACTTGGGATGCAGGCTCCCGCTGTACTCGCCTCCCATCCTCTCAGTCGCCTCCTTCACCTGAGTCCTCGCCTCTGCACACAACACAAACCCCCAACCACCAAGAACACACACACACAAAAAAAAAAAGAACGCACCTCATCAATACTACAGAAGAGATTTCACCATTTTGGGCAAAAATCAAGAAGCAAAAAGCAACGCACCTTTGGATAGTCCGGTGACGCAGATGACCAATCCGGCGAAGGGGCCATCGGGCAGCGGCCTCCGGTCGCCGCCGCGCGAGAAGGAGGAGGAGGAAGCGGCGGAGGCGGAGGAAGGCTGCATCCCGGGGAGGACGAGCCTGGAGCAACCCCTGCTCACGATCACCTCCACCCCGCTACGCGACATGGCGCCCCGTCTGCGGCGGCGGCAGCAGGCAGGGGCATGTGAGCGAGCGAGCGAAGAAGAAAAGAAAAGGAAGGCGAGGCGGTTTCGTGAGGAGGGGAGAAAGGGGAGGAGGGGGTCGTCGGATCCGGTGGTGCTTTCGAGGGAGACGAGAGGAGGAGTTAATGATGGCGACGCGGTGGGCTTCCCTTCTCGTTGTTCTTCTTCTTCGTCTCCGCTAGGTTGGGGGGGACCTCGAGGAGGGGATCCATGGCGGCGACATGGCAGATTTGGCAACGACGACGAGGTGACCGTTGGGAACTTCGGATAGCCTGATTTTTCTTAGTATTCTTTTTTTTAATTTCTTTTTCTCTCTAATTTAATGGTGGTCAGTATTAGTGGGGGACCTAATGAACTAATGGCAGCAAGTAGAGATGATATTAGTGTTAATCTGAGCATTAGGTGGACAGTTTGGCTGGTTGTATAATTGTATAATTATTTTTTCTTTACCATGATTTTTTAATAATAGAATAAAATATCTCGATCTTTGCTAAACAAGCTACAGCCAATTATTACAGCGTAGCACACAAAAATAAAAAGGTTCAAAAAAAAAGACACCAACCGTGAAGAAAAAGCAAACTAAACACTACCAACCCAAGATAAGGATTACATAATTATTGAATTATGTTTGTTAATCTCCATCCAAAATTGGTAAACAGTGGCATAAATCGTTGTCTCAAGATTACGACATGCAACTTTTAAGCACTCACCCTCTTCATCACACTTTTGTAGTTGTGCCTAAAACCTGACCCAATATATTGCCCTGAAAATTACCTGCATATATAAAGTATATAGTGATTTGTCAAAAATTATATCATTCTTACTCAATTATAGAGCCCAACATGTAGCAGAAGCTCCTATAAAAATAAGTTTCCTATTTTTCTTGTCCACCCCCAGAAGCCAATCATCAAAAACAATATATTTACGCTTATCTTTACACTTATCATCAAAAGCCTATTTTTCTTAACCATGATGCAATTAATTGTAGTTGCTCACAATATCTTTACACTTATCCCTTATGAAAGAATAATTAGTTCGAGCATCATTATCTAGAACTCCAAGTGACTTATTTTCATATAGAAAATCTAACCAATTAAGTTAAGCTTATTTCGCGTGTACTTGTATAGTTGTATCTATACGTTTTCAACGTTTGTGATGGAGATAGTGAGCTGGTACGTAGTTGTCTACTGCATTTTGCCATCTTTTCTTTTTGTTGTTGGGCTGATGAGTGGTGCACTTGTACTTTCTTTCTTGCTCATTGCTCGTATTGAATACGAGAAGTTGACAGTGGTGTTATACTATTAAGAACTTCTCAAAAAGTCAATTATGTTAGACAATACGCAACTGCAAAGAAATATCTGAAATGGAAAAAAATCGTGTGTACTAAAAATGTGTGCCCTCAAAAGCACAAAGATATTTGTTGTACGTTGTAAATTAGTTATTTTATCCTTTTTAAAGCTCATTTCTTTTCCTTTTACATTATGAACTATCGCAGACATGCTATCCAGGTTATTAAAAGGTGTAATTTTACGAAAACTTTCTATATATATAGGTTTCATGTAATTGTTTTTTTAAAACGTTTTTTCAAATTATAATAGTTAATTAATTCATTTGTGCCCTCAAATATTACCATAAAATCAGATAATCTATCGTCATTCAGATTAATCAAACTGGGCCTAAGTATGGGTATGATCGTGTTCTTTTTTCCTATGTGCTATGTAACTATAAATTTTTTAGAAATTCATTTGAAGTGCACAATTGTACAAACCCAAATATGTGCATGCACCTCCCATACATATAAAACCTTCCAATTGACCATTTTTATATAAATATTCATATAATACACACCTAGTTGACAATTCTCACATCCACAGGCCCCCTTTCATGCCTCACCTTGCCAAAAACAACCTTAAATCTACACCAATAGTTTCTTTTTCACTTTTTATACAGAGTAGAAAGAGAAATAACTTATTATACAACACCATAGCTTCTTAATATTAGGTGAGCTATTTATTATTTTCATTTCTATTTTATGGAACTTTTACGATGGTGGACAAACTATAAAACACCACGTGGTTCAATCAGTTGTACGGAGAATTTTAGACCACCACTTATTTTCCTTTTTTTTCTCTAATTATTATTAATGGTAGCAATATTTAGGTTTCACTACTAAACCAAATCTTCATAACATAGGCATGTATTTTAGATGCACGGACAAAAGTTATGGGGCTCGTTTGGAATGCAGGATTATAAAAATATAGGAATATAATGAAAATGAATGAGATGTCATATATTAGCATATCTCACATAAATATTGTAAAAAACACGAGAATTTGACAGATCAATTGTTTAGATACCTCAGAAGAAAATAAGGCTGTGTTTAGTTTCTGAAATTGGGGAGAAGTTTGGGAAAAGTTGATAGTTTGGAAAAAAAGTTGGGAGTTTATGTGTGTAAGAAAGTTTTGGATGTGATGTGATGTGATGGAAAGTTGGGAGTTGGGGGGAAGTTTGGTGTGAGCTAAACACACCCTAACACATGAACTTGGAAGGATTTGAGAGAGAGAGAGGGAGAGAGAGAGAGAGAGAAACCAAGATGTATTAAGCTTCTCAAAGGAAAATTAAAAAGAGGTATAGTATGCAATCCAAGAATCTAGCAACTTTCAATCCAACATCCCAAACAACCTAGTTATAAAAACTCCTACGAAAATACTCCAATTGAAAGGAGCCCTGACATATGATTCTGAAACACAATGCAAGAATAGAATGTTCATGTGTTTCAGAATCCTATATGATTCTAAAGCACATAAATATTAATGTCGGTTCATTTGGATGGTTCGCAAGAAATAAATACAACAATTTTGAACAACTTGCATGTGATAAAAAGAGAAATTAGAGAAATAAAGAGAGAGAGTGCATTAGATTTATCTCTACTACTATAAAAGTACAATCGTCCTTCCCCCCTCCCCCTCGCATGTAGCACACGCTAAAAATAAATAAAGGAAAACATTTGTTGCGCGCTAAAAAATCGTTAGAGAAAAGAAATGTTTGCTACAAGCTAAAAAAACAAAACAGAAAAAAAAGGAAAAGTGATTGGATAAAAAATGCTCCCTGCTTTATGCTAGCTTGTCTTAGCCCATTGCAATGCATAGGTATGTTACTAGTCAAAAGGGAAAAACAAACATAAGGTTTGAGCTCATGTTAATTTTCCTATAGAATTGGGGTTTGTTCCAAAGGGTCTCATAAGAAATGTTTCTTGGATCTAAAGGAGCCCTAAGTGTCAAGGAGGTATATGCCTCTCCGGATAGAAGAAAACAAACCACTTGCTTTTAGTACAGTTTCACAGCAAAGATGCAGCTAAGATCACATGCCCTGTTGAGTGCACCATGACCACCGAAGCATCCACCAATCTGCACTTCAGCAGTGCAGAAAGTGCCATTCACCTTGCCTTTGGAGAAAGACTGCCACTGAACGACATCCTCGACCACTGCTCGTGGTTGACCGTAAAGTGGCACCAACAGCAGCCGGGTCACAAGCCATCTGAACAACTGGGGCACCTTCCATGGTTTCTATCCAAGAGATTATAAATGCGAGGAGCTGGACATCTCTTGATGGGCCTGTTTCTTGGCTTCCGATGCCATCCGAAAGGTGCAAACGAACAAAAGAGCGTGAATTATTGGTGGTTTGATGTTGTTTTCTCGCATAAATGGCCTGGCTGATACGAATCTCTGTTCTTCTTCTTCTTCAGTTCAGACTTCAGAAAATGGCACTGTCATGTGATTAATTGGGCATCAACTTCTGATGGAAAATAAAGCTATATGACAGGTTACATGTGTACGGAGAAACACAATTGCACAGGTTCATTAGGGCCTGTTCGATTAATCCAAATATTCTGATACTCTGAGAAATCTAGTTAGTTCTATAAATTGCTAATCCTTTCAAGGGTTTGCACATTTGCAGCTTCAGACATATGGTCCAAACTAGCTATTATATTAAATATATATATAATTTTCGTAATGGAACCCCAGTTCCAAACGGTGAACAGTCAAGTCATCTTTTGGTTCTCCCATTTTTCATGTTTGTTTAGGCACATGAAAACAAATGCGTGCTCACCATGTCTGAACTCTGAACAGGATGTACATAGAGTATACATCCTAGTACATGATTGTTCATCCGATAACCTCGTGGCACTACATGATCAGAGCAGAATCTTCATCACGAGCAAAGGGAAATTTTGTTCCGAGTGAGCACTGAGCAGAGCAGAGTCTATTCTTTCTATGAGGTAAAAAAAAGTACTAGTAACAGCCATGAGGATGAGCTCCATTTACCTCTGTGGGCTGATGGTTTCTTGAATCTTGAAGCCTTTCGGTGGCTGCACTGAGCCGCCACTTGACTAATGGTCAGCACACAGTGATACAGTAGCACAGGCGAGTGCCGATCTGTGATCTCTTCGGTGATGAACTGATGAGAAATGCTTGCCTTCTAAAGCTGCATCAGAATTTTGTTGACTCGAAACTCCCCCGGGCCCCAGCCAGGCCAGAGAGGCACTTTTGCATGCAGCAACTGAGTAACTGTGCTTGGCATGTGATGTGAGCTCCGGATTTAGAATACGTGTTGTCCATGGAAGCACCTTCTGATCACGTCAAAAGAAACATCTACGTTGTAAACAACTAAGTAAGACGATATTTACTCAGTCTGCAACTCTGCATATCTGAACTGAAGTACTGAAACTGAACAGTGCCTGGTGATCCAGTGATATGAACTAAATAAACAACCATGGTGCCATTCCTGTGCTCCACTGGAAGTAAGCCGAGTTGAAACACTTCATCAACTAGTGTTGATTATATACCATTCACTTTCAGTTTAGTGGAATCACAGATAACACATGGCCAAGTGCCGCTGTTTTTGATGCTTTACAAAAGAGGGGAGAGCGGTTCTGAAGATTATCAACAGCACCTGACATTTGAGCCATGTGGTCTTGACAATTGACACTGTCTGAATCACTGAACGCAACAGACCAACAAACAAACCAGAACTGAACTTCTATCGACGCAATTATTTCCTCCCAGTCTGATGATTCCTCTGCAAATTGATCTACTTCGCACTCTTTTTTAGGGTTCATTTCTTGGGAACTCTGCTTCGCAAACTTGGTACCATGTTAAACAACGTCTGTGATCCGGAGGACGATAACAGTTAAAGCACCTACGGAACTCGAGCCGCCGCCAGCGGATCGTCGGCGGAGCTCCGGCGAGCAGCAGCCGCGGCTGCGGATTCTAGAGCAGGAGACAGAGGGCCTATTTAGGAGAGCTTAAAATTCTGAGAAGTAACTAGTTGGTATTTAGCTTTTGAGAATATGGAAAATCTAGGTTTTCTAGCTCGTGGCTTTTAGTTCATTTTCTAGATTCTACAACTACAGCTTCTCAGAATCTGGAGCAAAAGCTGGACTGTTTTGGGGAGTTTCTGATTCTAGGAGAAGCTGCATTAGCTGGAAGCTCCCCAAACAGACCCAGAGAGGCCGTTCTTGCCATCTCGCCGACAAATGGGACCCATCGACCAGAGAGGGGGCAAACGGTAATACGCAGTAATCCGAGGGTTCTCTTCATGAAAAGCACATGACCACACCTCTCCTTTGTTCAATCTGCACCGCACAAGATGGATCGGACGGTTCACAGCCTATTTGTGGGAGTTCGGATAATAAATCTCCCTCCTCGGGTAGTATACTTGCGCAATGAATAAGTTCACTTTTTGACCCTCAAAAGTGATCGAAATCTAATCCGTAACCCTAGACCACAAAACCGGATATCTCGACCCCCGAACTCTTAAAACCGGTGCAATTTGACTTCCTATGTGGTTTTAGAGGGCGGTTTTTCTGACATGGCGCCAACGTGGTGGTATTGACCGGGTTTCCTTACACGTGACGTTGACATGGCGTTTAGGTGACATTTATAACGTAAAAAATATGTGTGGGACCCATTTGTCATCGACACATAAAAGAAATTATGGGACCCACATACATATGTGGAGCCCACAATCATCCTCTCCCCTTCTTCCTCCTCCCTCTCTCTCCCTTCTCTCGCCGTGGTCGGGTTCATCCGGGGGCGGCGGTTGGCGGGAGGTCGTTGGAATCACCTTCTGCTCGTGGTTCTTCGCAAACGCCTCTGGGTCGGCGGAGAGCTCGGCGGTATCTCAGCCGTAGTAGCCGGGGAACTCACCGGAGAGCGGGCGGAGGTAGATGACGCGGTCGGGGCCGTACCACGGGTTGCCAGGGAACTCCATGACGGCATCGACTCCAACAGCGTAGGGGTCACCCTTGAGACCGGCGGTCGCATCAGTGCCGCGACGATGGCCGTGAGCAGGAGGGTGAGGTGGAGATGGGGTCCTTACTGCTCGCTGCTCGACGTGGGACCTCCCTCTCATCCATTTCTTTTTCGTGGCGGCGGCGGCGGGGGAGTTGTGGTGCTTCTTGATATGTGCATATGCATGTAAGCAAGCTGTGTTCCCAACAGCGAAGGCAAGGAACTTCTGTATGAGAAACATTTCCTGGACGGGCGGAGATCTTGATTGACCAGAAAAGAAGCAAGTACCAGATCTCTGAGACTACCATCGATCCGACGAACCTAGTCATAGTAAAATGATCATTCAAAATAGACTTTTGTCATAGGGCAAAGGAGCTTAGAAGGGTGCATTTCAAATCGGTTTAGGTGTCAAAGTACCTAAACCTCACTAAACCTCGAAATTTCGTCGACTATTTATTTTTATATGTTATGTATTCCATATTTGATCTTCTTTTTGATGCGGGTCGAACCCTATGGTTACCCGGATGGTTGAATGCTGTTAACGGGGGGCGTATCCCCGGGGAGGGGAGAGTGGCCGAGCGGTCAAAAGTGACAGACCATACCTATACGTCCAGTCAAGGTTCGGGAACGAGGGAAGGGATCGAAGAAGAGTTCAAAATCATCATTCATGATCTTGGTGTGGTATTCATTCTGGTTCGGCTCTTGGAATCACCTAGAATTCTATTTGCATAACGTACGCTACGCCATACAATCGAAATGATCCTCTATCTGCTCTCGAAGCAGTCGTCAGCCTAAGCGAACTTACCGGATAGATTCGAACCGCAATTGCAAAGGTAATCACTACTATGCCAGCCCAAATCATGATCTTCACCAACTTGGATTTGGTTCTCTCGCGAAAATCAGGAACATATTTGCTAGCCCCTATAGTTGGATGCAGACGATGGCGCAGAGATAGAGATCGAAGAGCCGCTGTGCTTGGGGACGAGGGACTCACTCAACCTCAAAGTTGAGGGAATCCCGAAGCCTCGGGGGGGAGGGGGGGTGGGAGGATCGACCCGTTCAGTAGAATTCCGAAGAAAGACTGTTGGCAGTAGGTGGAGACATTTCTTTGGGGCCCCAGAGGGGTTCTTTGGCAAGCCCTATTAAAGAAGCCAAGTGACGCATGCCAATTTGTTTCCTTGTCGCTGAATTGAGCAGCTTGAGATTGTGATGGTTCTGTTCGACAGGGATGGAAAGTGACGAGGAGATATTGCGTGTGCCGAAGATGGGTGTGCGCAGCGGGCTGGCATCGTCCGGGACACGAGGCTACCACCCACCTCCGCCGCTGCTCCCGCCCGCTGCTGCCGCCGCTGCTACCGCTCGAGCTACGCGGATTCAACCTTTGCGGCGATGAGGTGCGGCTGCGTGCCCTGAGTACGATTCCGGCGACCGTCGAGGGAGATGGGGCTGTCCCGTCGCGTGGGGGCGCTACTAGACGCCACGGCCAACGGCGGTGCGTGGCTTTCCGTCGTGGCCCGGCTCCCTTGCTGCCGTCGCCTGTTGCCGCCCACCGCCATCGCCACTCCAGTGCCTGCCGCCGCGCGCCTCTGCCGCTCCACGGCCTGCCGCCGCTCGCAGGCCGCCGCGCGCCTCCGCCGCTCACTGCGCGTGGGTCGCCGTCGGCGAGGAGGCCGTGGAGCTCAGCCCGGGCGCCGCCGTCACTCCCGCGTCTCCGCCGCTTGCTGCCGTCTCCACCTGCTGCCACTCCAGCCCTCGCCGCCCGCCGCGGGAGAGAGAGAGAGGGAGCGGCGAGGAGGGAGAAGGAACGGGAGGGAGGGGAGAGAGAGAAGGGACACACGTGGGTTCCACAATTTCTTTTATGTGTCAATGACAAATAGGTCCCACACATATTTTTAAGTTCTAAATGCCACCTAAATGCCACGTCAACGCCACGTGTAAAGGAAACTCGGTCAATACCGCCCCGTAGGCACCACGTCAGCAAAACAGCCTTCCAAAACTGTCTAGGAAGTCAAATTGCACCAGTTTTAAGGCCTCCTTTGATTCATAGGAATTTCATGGGAAAAATGTAGGATTTAGGATTGGGCACTGTAGCAGCCTTTGATTCACAGGATTAGGGCATAGGAAAGTTAGAGGAAATTTTCCTTTGGAACTCATTTCACAGGGAAAACATAGGAAAAGAAAACATTCACCCTCACCTCTTTTTTCCATCATGTGTGCATAGGATCGAGGTAAATGACAGACCTATGCATCATTATTGTTCTTTTAGAAGAAAATATATATTGTGATATTGTGGATAAGGCCAAAGTGACATGTATTAATACACTTCCTGATACTCTCTTTCCTGTGAAATTCCTATACCCATTCAAAGGGCTAGGGCTAGTAACATAACTTTTCTATCTTTTGCAATCCTCTGTTTTTACAGTTGCATTCCTACAAAAATCCTATGTTTTTCCTATTCCTCCATTTTTTCATTCCTGTGATTCAAAGGGGCCCTAAGAGTTTGGGGGTCGAGATATCCGGTTTTGTGGTATAGGGTCATGGATTAGATTTCGATCACTTTTGAGGGTCACAAAGTGAACTTATTCCCTTGCGCAACGGGATTGAACTATACTATCGGCCCATACTATTTGGGCCAGATGGGGATTATGGTGTAAGTGCGGCCCATATTAGTTGGGCCTAAACGGGCTAACGGTGTAACGTAATGGGCCGTACTGAACTTGGGCCTCGTAACGGGCTTGTGGTGTACGTGCGGCCCGTATTGATTGGACCAGCATCCTTGCGCTGCCTCTGCCGCCACCGCCCGTTGCGTCGTCTTCGTCGTCGCCGACGGCGGCGCTCTGATCTTTTCCCGGCGATGGCTTTTCTCTTACTGCAATGACACCGAAACTCGCTGACAACCCACCCCGCGGCCGCCTTCGGAGACAGCGGAGCAGCGGGTCCGCCGCATCCGGTTTCCGTACCGCCATGAGAGTCGAGCTTGGAGAATTTCTTCACCACGTGAGATCCCCACAACGGCGATGGCGCCGGAATCCGGAGGCGAGGGAGCGGGGAGCCACTTCGCGAGGCTCGGACGTTGCTGGAGGAGACGGTAGAGCCCTCAACGTGCCCCCATCGCAGTCACGATCCCGGTGGTTGCCGCGGCCTATCTTCCTCTTCGTCTTCGGGCTCAACTGAGGTGACTCCTCCCCCCTTCTTTAGATGAATCAGGGATGGGGGCAGAATTGTTTTTCCAATATTTTAGATGAATTTGTTGTTCATGAGCACTAGATCGCTGAACTGAATATAATAGGAATGGACTCAAATATCTATTATAGTTTCGGAAACGATGACAGGGATAAAGATTCATAAGAGCATTTAATAGTATAGCTCACTACTAGCTCCAATTCATTTATAGCCAATCTAATAGCTAATTCATACAATAGTTGTTTACTATACTATTAATATATCCCACCTGTCATAAACACATTGTGTCTTGGAGTCCGTGCTACAGCTAGCTACAGATCTGTAGCCCGCTGCTTTTCGCTTTTCTTTCTCATCGTTTATCTCTAGCTGGCTAATAGCCTGCTATTGTACCTGCTCTAAGAGGATGTATAGATGAACATAATGTGATAACTGATAACGATAAAATGTGGTCAGATGGCCCTTTGATCAAAAATAAAAATAAAATGTGGTCAGATAAATGCTGATAAGTGTCTGCAGCTAGAAGTTTCAGAATCAATGTACCGATAATCGCAATTGGAAAATGAACTTAGCATGCTTCCCCCAAAATTCCTGATACCAGATGAACTGTCCAATCCAGTGTTTGATAAGTAGAAATAGATGTACATATTCAACAAAACAAGGTGGAATCATGTGGAGCAATGTTTTTCTTTCAACTTATATTTGGATATCTTGATCCTTGAGCATTAGCATTTTTTATGGGCTTATATGTGCAGCAGCTGGTCAAGGAGAAAGAGCCATGAAGAGAAGCAAAATTCAGTCAAGGTGTATCATCAGGGAGACCCATCAGCCCATGACTCGATTTGCTGAACAGATCCACCATCAGCCTGGTATTTCCTGTCATCTACTATCCATTTATATTTGTTCTTGCTGCCATCACCCACCAGCTACATGAGTATAATACAATATGCACATGATTATGAAAACTTAGCACAAATGTTTAATAGATTGAAGCTATCTGAACATCCATATCTAATGTGCATCCCTCAAAAAAAAAACTTTAGTACCGATGCTATCAGAACATCCATAGCTAATGTGCATCCCTTAAAAAAAAACTTTAGTGCCGATGCTATCTGAACATCCATAGCTGATAGTGAGTGAACTATTATAAAGGTTTGCTTAACCCAGTAGAGGGCTACTGGAATAAGGTGCTTGTAGTCTGAAACTACAAGTTCAGTTTCTTAGTTCTTAAGTCTTGCACACTAGTTGCTTCAGAATTATTTTCTCATCCACGATATCGCACTGGAAGCACCAAATATTGCAATCCAAACTTGGATCGGTCTCTATTGACCTTCTGATCAAACAATAGCTATTACGGTTAATTGAAGAGATATTAGGATACATTGCATTAGCTATGATCTGTGAATTGCAGCAAGTTTTAAAAGACGTCCTGGGCTCCTTGCTCATTAATCATGCACAGTCCATGAAAATTACAGAATAATATGTCTAGTCTGCTCACTTTGGAGGATAAGATATGACCATTGCAACCTCCAAGTCCAACCTTACAAATTACTGTGCTCTGTACTTTGTACACAAAATGCTCTTCTTTTTTTTTTCAACTCAGGCAGTGTGCCAACAAAAGCTGCAGGCAAGATGAACACCAGTCCTACTAAAAACGCATTAATTCTTGGCGATGAACATTCCTTCAGGACCACCAAATCTCCACCCATCTTTGAGAGCTGAAGCTTGTACGTACAATATGATATCTTGCTAGAAAAAGCCAGCCTAAACCTCCATAGCCATGGGACCATCAGTCCCATGTACCGGCCTGTACGCTTCGACCATACCACACTCCACACTCTCCTACTGCTATTAGCCCTAAGCTTAGAATTTTCCAAATAATGCAATGGTCGATGGTTGACATGTGCGCTTCTCCCATAGGCTTTCCCATTTCAGGAGAATTTGGCTAAAGACCAGCTCCATGTAACTATTCTATTCCTTCTATATGCTCCTCGTGTTTGACGCGCCGAAAAGTCGCCGCGCGCGCATCTCGACGGCGCGGCACCTTCACCTGCCAGATATATGTATCAAAATCGCTAACCCCGGCGAACACCACATGGGGAAAGCCGTCGCCGGTGCGTCCAATGAAAGACCTGTAAACCAAGGGCATTACCTATATTATCAGCACGGCCAAGCTGACGAATCCCTAGCTGATCCCTGCATCGCTTTGCTTGTGCTAGTAGCTAGCAGAGTACTTACAAATGGAACAGTGCTAGTGGTGCTCCTCATCAGTCGCCACACTGACTTGACAGTGATTGGGATCGAGGCTGAGCTGCGTCGATCTCTGAAGTCGGCAGGTAGAATCGATGATACAAGATTGGCATTGTAAACAGTGACCAAAGTGTGAGAGTACGCGGTGAGCTGGTTCCGTTAATGCGTGGCCTTGCGAACAGTGCATGGAATGATCCGATCTTTTCCCATGAGAGGTATCGTATCGATCATCATCTAGCTCCTGCTGCCATTATTATCGATCAGGGAATTAGTTAACCACCTTTTTTTTTAACAAACCAACACTTAGAACGTGCCAATTTCATTGAATACAGCATGAAAAAAATTAGAAGAAAAGAAATGGCTCTAAGACACTATGTTACGTAGTCATTTGGCTCCTGCCATGGCCCAAGTGTTTGCGTCCTCTTTGATCTTTGCAACCAAACATGTTGCCGATAGCTCTTTGTGTCTAAACACTCGCTGATTTTGCTCCTTCCAAATCTCCCATTATGTCAGGAGGATAAAGTTGCACAAGCCTTTCTTTGGTACCCTAGGGTAAAGGCTAGATCTGTCCACCACTCATAGACTGTCGCAGTGTTGTTTCAATTTGATGCCTAAATTTGCTCGTGGAAGATCCAACCTGATATTGATCCCCAAATTCTCTTTGTGTACATGTATTCCACCATGAGGTGCAGGGCTATCTCCAGAGTATGCCGGCAGAGTGGGAACTAGGCGTTGTTCTGTTATCCAGGGCCACGAGGTGATCCGACGCCTATACTATATAACATTGTGCCTTAGAGCCCATTCTTTTCTTCTAAACCTGTATAGTAAAACATCTTGTGAGCACCCACAGTTTTACACGGTTGCTTTCTCGCCTGAACCCCACATCACAGTACATCGATTAAGTCTTTTTCTCCCGACAGGGCTAGTTGATTATCATCTCTTATCCAGTCTGCACGTACGCAAAGCTAGTGTAGGCAAGGAGAGACTTCCAGTTGGGACGTTTGCTGGCGCTTTGCAGGGCAAGCACACGTTTCAGGCACGGCAGACTTGCGCAAATTGACGACGGTGCGAGCACAAGCTGGGCAAAGCTGTCTCTCGTCTCGTCAGGATCTCGCTCGCACGGATGCCGTTGTCCATGGCATGAACATGAGACGGCGATGGCGAGAGGACGTACATGTGGGGATGGATAGATGGAGGAGACTGGACTGATCGATCGAGTGTAGTAGGACTGTACAGTAGTGTGGTGGGGGGATCGAACAAGGACAATATGCCGGATGCCGACCTCATGCGCCACATGCCCACATAGCAAGCAGCAGGGTGTGTCGTCGCGGTCCGGTCCGCTGTTTGCAGCTAGGGGGTTACGTTGCTTTCTGGAAGTACAGGTTGCAGGAAAGATCTGGAGAGGAAGCAGTGACAGCAGTAGCTTGGTGTGTTGCGTTATGCAAGGGGCTTTGGAACTTGGAAGTTGAAAGCTCTCTCTGAAGAAGGATCTTCAGGTTAGTTGCAAAGGACGGAGCATATTCTTCCCGTACTGTGAGATTCGTAATCGACATTCCGACTGTTTGTACGCATGTTGTACAAAATATGCGCCCAACAAATTGAGGATCTCTTGGCTAAGAGGAAGGTGATAAGTAGGGTAGTATCGTTTTTTTATTCGTAGTATCATAGAATCGGGATACTATTAAAATTTCGAAAGTATATATTTTTATATATACTTTCTAAATTGGTCCACTGGCGACAGAGTGTTTGTCTGTGGCACCTGAGACAAAAGACTGGAGTTGTGCAGTGCGTGAAGCAACCGGAATTCGCCTACCTCTGCCTAGATCGCGTTGTTGTGCAAGAGGGGGGTGTTCGACAGCTTGCTTTGAGTCATAGACAGGATCCGCCATTCGCTGCCTGCCACCGCCGTTGCGACTGGAGCCTCCCCTGTCCCGGCGGTGCGGGGAACACGTGCGCTTGCGGCAGTAGTCGTTGTCGCTTGCTTGCCTTTCGTCGCGGCCGCGGCCGAGGTCGCAGCCTCAATCATCACGGTCATCATCTCGGTCAGAGAGGCGCCAGGGCCTTGGGTGGTCGTTGCTAGACCCCCGCCGACGCCCATGCCCGCCACGCCCGCGCCGATCGCGGTCGATGTGGCCATCTTGGTCATCCGAACAGACCCGATCGTCGCGGTCATCATGATCGTCATCCCGGTCGTAAATCATCATGACCGCCTTCGTCGCGAAGACGTTCGCCCCGCACCGCGCGTCTACGGTGAGACTGGCCATCTCTGGCATCATGGTCAGACCGGCGGTCCTCCCGGCGCTCGTCTTCCCGCTCCAGGCCGCCAAGGCGCTCGTGAACCGAGCGGGGCGGCGGCGGGTAGTGTGGAAAGTCTTCGAAGACTCGCCCTGGGACCTGCTCGCTATCGAGCACACCCAAGCTCCAGGGCGGTAGTTGGCGCTTGGCCGGCTGAAAGTTACCTTGGGCTTCCAAGTCGATGGACACCACCGTGTAGTCATGGATCTCTTCCAGGTGGAAGAGCACCGGATGGCGCATCCCCCTCTGACAGTGCTCCGGCAGGTTCTCCACCGTGAGCAAGGGTTCCAGGTTCGGGTCTCTTCACCCAGCTAGTGAAGCCAAGCCACATCCTCTTCAGGATGGTGCTGGGATTCACCGTCCACGCCCAGAGATCAATGGATCGTGTGTTGCCGGACTCCACTGGGTGAACGACGTCCGTCTCGATCTGCTCCAATGCGCAGGTGCGCCCGATGATCCGCTTGGCGATGTCAACGGCCCAGGCATGCATGGGGACTCCGTCGAGGCACAGGCAAACGCGGAACATCAACGCGACACCGAGCGCGCTCTGGAGGCTACGCCACTTGATGAAGTGGATCTCGATGCCGCGTCGCCTGACGAACCCCTTCGCCAGAGCCTCCTTGCAGTGACGGCGGTGTTGGAACTTGATGAGGAAGGCTTGCAGGTGATGGAGGGACATGGCCACCTTGCCACGACAGAGCTTGAACTCATCCAGGAAGGCTTGCTCGACGCCGCGCGGGCCGCCCAGGAGACCGTCGTGATCTCACTCCACTCGCGCAGCTGTTCTTCAATGGCGTACGAGGTGGGGATGAAGCATGTGTCCTCAGGACGCGTGGCCGGATCACCGAGCTACGACATATGGATCAACGACGATCGCGGAGGTGGCGGCGGGAGCCGGGCAGAATCCTGCTCTACGACGCGTTTGCGTGGCGAGGGCGTCGGCGAGCGCCTGCGTCGAGGGGCGGTGTGATGCAAGTCGTGACGGCGGCACGTGTCAGCGTGGTGGCGGAGTGGAGATGGAGAGCGCGTAGCGATGCGGTGGCGAAGCAGAGGTGGGGAACACTGCAATCGAACACGTTCAGCACGTGGGGCGCCGCGGAGGCGAGGACGGTCCGCCGCACCACGACGGCGACAGTCGCGCGCACGATGGTCGGAGCGACGGCAGAGGAAGCAACAGACTGGATCCCTACACTGGGCTACACGATGGCCGCGGCAAAGGCAAATGAAGCATTTTCCGCTGGTTTGTGCCTAGAAGTCGCGGTGGGAGGGGGAGAGGTAGCTCCACCTAGGCCGGACGACATCGCCTCGCCTTGAAGGTGGCCGGTGAGCTCTGCTTGAATGCGTTCCACTTGAATGTGCCCCGCGTCTCCACCAGTGCCTCTGTTGAACCCGAATCCAACCCGGATCTCTGGGGTTAATGGCTTCCTTCTCCTGCTCGGCGATGCGACGCGAAGGCAGACTAGCATCGTAGGGAGCAGCTCCCTGCGGCGAAGCGACCTAGCGAGTGGCGTGATGGTTGATTCGGACGGGAGAGGTAAATGCGGCGTTGAAGTCGGGGCGTGGAGAGCAGCGCGCCCACGCTGGTTGGGTCAAATTTGAATTTGAGCTTGCCGCCCCTCTGACGATCTCCACGAACGAGCGACGCGGCGGCGGATCTGGCGTCTCCAGGACCACCGAAACGGATCTTGCGCTGACGCGCCCATCCCTGACCAGCGGCGGCGGCGGAAGGAGGGACGTCGGGGGCCACGAAAGCGACAACGACGGGGCCTTATCGGCGGGAGGATTGTGGCTAGGGCGAAGCGCCAGCGGGGAGGGCCACGAAGCAGCAGAGACGGTGGCAGGCTGATGGAGAAGGATGCGGGCGGGCGGCGCTGGCTGAGGCGCCGACGCCGCCCGCGACGGGGGCAGGGGTGGCATGCTTACCTTCCTCCTCGTAAACGTTGAGTTAGTGGGACAAAATTTTGTTACCAGTAATAATTAAAACTTAATTAATCATGTATTAGTAACTTTCTTGTTTTTTTTCATGCTCTTACTTAATCTTAATCTTTATTAGTTTCAAGCACCACCTTATTTCATCTTTATCCCTAGCTCGTCTTCCCCAACAGTCACTGGCTAAGTCCCAGCACAGTCGCACTCTCCTCCCATCTTGTGCCTCCGCTCCCTCCACTAGCTTGTAGGTGGCTGGCGACAATGCCTCCAGGCCGCTGAAGGAGAGTGCCTGAAGGAGGAGAACGACAACTACAGTTGTGGAATTGAGGAATTGCAGGCAAAATTTACTCTCAAAACATGTATCGAAATTGATCGGTCAGCTCGGCTATGACCGAAGACCGAACTATAAAAATGATCGAATATTTTAGGTTTTATATTACATTTCGATCTTGATTTTAGAGGCTGAAGTTTTGAGAAGACCGAAAAACCAAACGGTCAGACTGAATACCCACCCCTACCCACCCACGTAGCGATAAGAATGTGTGTTTAGAAATTGACTAGAGATATCTAATTAGTAGAATTTTCATTAGCGCTTCTAATCTAAATTGATAAATTTGGTTTTGTTACAATGTATTGCCAAAACGTAATTTTAGTTTTGCAGATATATATAGCACTATCATGTCATGTTAGCTTGTTGGTCCAGGTGCATTAGTTAATGGACGGAATAGCTGCTAGTGGAGATGGGGGTGTACTTCAGCAGTTAACCCCCAGAAACGTGATTAGCATCGGTGCAGGCGCCCTCGTGCTGGTTAACCAAGGCGGGCGCCCCGTACTTACCCGCGCTAATGCCGGGTTTAAGGAAGTTAACACGTGATTCTGGCACACGCGTCGGGCCCGACCAAGTGCGATGGGATCCGTTGCGGCGCGGTCGTGACACTTGGTGCCCCAACTTGCCGTCGATCTCGCAGCGCTGTACTTTATCTTAGCTAATTATTCTTCTTCTCCCCCTGGAAAAAAAAATTAACAACCGGATTTCTTCCTTTGAGGCATTGATTTTTGGATACTCTCTCGCTGGCTGCAGTGCAAGCGAACCAGTGCACGGTATTCAAACAGTCTGCAATACCTGGGTAAATCTGAGTCCTTGGATTTTGATCTGGCGAACATAATATGACTGTTTAAAACTACAGTCACCCTACTGATTGCAGCTGAACCGTCAAATTATAGCTTCTTCTAGGGATGGATTGGAAATTTTCTCACATGTTGAGTTTTTGAACACTTGACTAGACGATCCCACGATATACTATCTCCGTCCCAAAATATAGTAATTTTAGCTATGAATCTGGGCGCACATGTGTCTAGATTCATAGCTAAAAATTACTATATTTTAGCAATTTTGGGACGGAGGGAGTAGTTAGGTAGTTTTATCATTCTTGAGAAGGTATACCGAGATGACGTTTTTTTATCGTAAAACTTAATATCTCTACTAGGTGTCTCGAAATATCGTATAAGTCCTGCATGTACTTTCTTAAGTACCATAAACTTCTCTACAATTTAAGTAGGGTAGAAGCTCCCCCGCTGAGGTGTAGCTACCACAATTTTGGGTTCCTCAAAAGTGTGAGGTCGATCACAAGTTTACACTATCTATATCTAGAAACATCAATTCAATATTTACAATCCGTATGGCGCATATGGGCGTACGGTAACTGGAGTTACAAATACCGATTTTTCTCTTCCGAAGAAAGTGCAAATTCCATTGTTTATATATATAGCTGTGTCCTGTTATCATTCCATGGCTCACCTGTTGAGCTGGTAACCCGGTTTGGAGTCATCTATAAAAGGAAGGTAAAGGAAGTGACATGCCAGATGAAGTATAGCAAGCTATCCTACAGCCAGCCACGCTGCACCGAACCCTCCAATCCTTGGAACTTGAACCCCTTCAAATCACACCCAGTAGACTACTAGTAGTACTTCTCTGCACCAATTCCATCGCCAATAGCAGCCACTACAAGTCTCTCCTTTCCTCCTCTCTCTGCCATTGCTAGGAGCTTGCATTTCTTGGTAGCTTCATCAGCTAGCTGCTGTCTCACTCCCCAATCTCTCATTCTTCAGGCCAGGATATGAAGGTAAAGGCTCAAACCATCAGTGTGATTAATCATTTCAGAGAGATTAATAGATTTGAAGTGTTGGTAGTGTTGATCCGTTTTTTGATGGCATCATGAGGCTTGGGTTTTCTTTGCAGATTTTTAGCTGGGTGGCCAACAAGATCAGTGGGAAGCAAGAAGCAAATCGGTTTCCTGCAAATTCTTCTGCCCCTTACCGTGAGTTTACCTGAACTTTCAGTTTCCTTGTAAATTCTTTCAGAACTAAGGTGATTGTTGTTCACCAGGCTTCATGCTGTTCTTATGAAATGTTTCCCTGTTCCTTGAGGGGAGAGGGAGAGTACGGACAGTAATTTAGAAGCCGTTTCCTAATTTAATATTTTCTTTCTGTCATTCTGCTGCAGTTATAATGTCTTTACCTCTTAGCAGTTTCTGCTTAGGCATCATTTGCCTTATTCATTTCTGGATACGATGATACTTTATTGCCTTGTCCTAATTTAATCTTTTCCTGCTGTCATTCTGCTCCATTTATGGTGTCTTTACCTCTTAGCAGTTTCTGCTTAGGCATCATTTGCCATGTTCATTTCTGAATATGCTGATATACTTTGTTGTCTTGGTAGCCATATACAAGAGTGAACGATTTAAAGGTTTCTCCTAATTGCTAGTAACAGAACGCTTTTCGCTCTGCGATTTTCTGGATTACCATCCCCTGATTCCTGAGGAAGCTATCACAATGCCAATGTGATGGAGCAAACATTGATGTATTATGACAATGTTACTTCTGATCATTTGAGAAAAATTTCTTATATGCACTTAGGCGTTGTTTGGAACGCAGGAATTTCACTGGAAACAGTTCAATTATTGCAGTTCCGGAAAAATTCCTGCATTCTAAACGGTGCTTTAAGTTCAGTAGGAGTTTTTGATTTAGTTTCCTCTTCCCTAGCACGAAAAGTGAGAGATTTTTGTGCATATGTTATACCCCCAAAGGACTATTTCATGGCCTGATGCCCGCCACGCCAATATCTCTGTAAAGCACTGCTTCCAACTAGTCAGTATGGGTCAAAGTCTTGACTAAGTGCAACCCTGCAAGCAAGTGTCTCCAACTAGTCAGTATGGCTCAATTATTTAGTTGATTTATAACCCCAACCCTCCACTTGTGACCAAGAGGAATTTGATTTGAGCAGACAATATCCTGACCTCGGATGGTTTCGTAAATCGTACTAAGGAATCAGATCTGAGCCACTAGTCCAGCTGGACTACAGTACATTATTTATCTCTCAAGATTACATAAAAAGACTACTATTGTACAGAGAATGCATTGTTTAAGTGGTAACAACTACTGTGATAAGTTATTCCTGGTATACAGAAAAATGGCAAGTGAAAACATTAGGGAGTGGAGTAAGCATGGGCAGACATTGTACTTAAAGAGTGATAGGCCGATGAGAATCACTGGGGGTTTAAAGATTAAAAATTTGTGGTCCATGCTCTAGACATCCAATTTATGCTAATATGAACTTAGGACCATAGATTTTTGTTTGTTTACTGATCTTGCGGCTTAACCGAGTTCTAATGTGCAGGTGCTAACGTGTCAGATTGTCGCAAGGATGAATTCAGTGATTGGCCCCAATCATTGCTTGCTATTGGGACATTTGGAAATAAGCAGATTGAGGAGGTAGCTCAGGTGGAGAATTCATCCGACAATGTGCAGTCAGTGCAAGATACTGTCAAATTTACAGAGGAAGAAGTAGACAAGATACGGAAAGAATTCGAAACGCTACTAGCAATCAAAGATCAAGCAGAAGCTCAAGGCTCGCATGATGTTGACCAAGTAGGTTTACAAAAGCGTGCCGATGGAGAAGACAATGAGAAGCATATTAGACAGTTGATCAACAAAAGGATCATTGTAAGTAAATCAAAGAATTCGTTAGGAAAGAAAGGAAATACACTCAAGCCGAGATCAGTCGCTTCGTTGCTCAAGTTATTCATGTGTAAGGGTGGCTTTACCTCCGTAGTTCCAGAACCAAGGAACACATTTCCTCAATCAAGAATGGAGAAGGTACACAGTGAAATTCTTTTTTTTCTTATGTAACATGATAAGTTTTACATACTTTCTTGTCCTCTTATTATCTTATGTGATGTTCATTGCAGTTGCTCAAGGCAATATTGCAGAAGAAAATACACCCGCAAAATTCTTCCACGCTAGTAGCTAAGAGGCATTTGGACTGGAAGCCAGATGAGACAGAAATCAATGAGTGCCTGGAGGATGCACTGCGTGATCTAGACGATGATGGTGCAAAATGGGTCAAAACTGATTCAGAGTGTAAGTAGCATACTTGCCTGTCATGAATTGAACCTTTTCTTTTGCCACTTTTGTCAATGGAGCAACTGACTGAATATGAACTTTTCTTGTTTCCAGATATTGTGCTTGAAATGTAAAGTTGGGTGAATATGTTAGTTCTTTCATGCCAGGTATATATACCTTTCTCTGATCCCCAAATTTTCAACTGAACTCAAATGTGAATTATCCTTGATCTAGCATGTCTCTCTGTTTTGATCTGATTAGTGTGCTCCCAATCTGCAGGTTCCAAAGGTCCTGGCAAGCTTGGGGTTTATGGTGTTACTACGTAATGATATAAATATGGGATATAGTTAGCAATGAAGCTATGATGTAAGGCTCCTCCATTATTTCTGACATGAACCATCTGTAATTTGAATCATGATAAGGAGGTTCTGGGACAAAGGCCTATTCCATGTGTCTACTCTCTTCTGCCCTGAAACTGTAAAGAACGCATTCAATTTTTTCATCTATCTTCTATGACAATTGCCATCTGTTGATTCCATATTTGTGTGCCATATCCAGTTCCCTAGTTAAATTCACATCATCTCTTAACACTTGCTGAACAACTGTTTGATCACCTGATTTCTACCCTTCAAGAAAGAGTAATAAAACGGTAAGATTGACAACGTTGTTGGTACAGTACGGGCAGAGCGTAATATCTTGTTCGCATGGCAGAGAAGAAAACGCACCTTCCATCCGTTGCAGGCACGGACGCCTGTCTGTGTTGCGTTGCGTTGCTGCTGTACGTTCTTGGGAGCTTGTGCGTGGACACGCTTGACATCGGCGAGATTCTGCCGGCCCGTACCCCGGCCATACGTGATGGCCGGGCAGGATTCCCTCGTCCACGAGAGAGCATGGCGCAACCGCTGCTCCGGTGAACCTCCCCCCTACGTGTATTCTCGTGGCAGCTCCATCAACTCTCTCCTCGACTTACCTCCATAAAAAAAAAAACTCTCTCCTTACGCGAATTGAGCTTAGCTCGACTAGTTGGATTAATTGTGGTGGAACCAATTCACCCGGATTGAAATTCTAGATTTGATACATATGTTCGGCTGGTAGACGTACCTGTTGATCGCGAGGCGCCCATAGTGACTTCGTTACGTACCTAGTTTTCTGAAAGTACTTATATGAGTAGGATGCTTGAGTGTGTACGTGTTACGAGCATCTGTGTTTGTGATGTGTTTCTTAAAAAAAAACTCTCCTTGACGAATCTACTGCACTGCAAAAATAATTCGCGTTCGCGTCTGCGTCTGTGATATGTTTCTTAAAAAATAAAAAACTCTCCTTGACGAATCTACTACACTGCAGAAATAATTCGCGTTCGTGCACTCCTCCATCAGACGAGTACCCCGTCCATTGATTGTGCGGTTGTCCCAGCCACATAGGTGCGAGAAGGCTTCCCGAGAAGGCCGGCCCAAAAATTCCTTCGCGAAAACGAGCCGATTCCGCTGTGAAATCGGCGGCCGCGCAGCGCCAGTCCGGGCCAGGTTTTCGCCCGAGTAGCCCACGCGGTTTCACTGGCGCGCAGCCCGGTTGCGCCAGGTTGGTGACTAGCCCACGGTCCACGGAAACGGGGATTTCACGGGCGCACGGCCCGACCGGTTGGTTTCTCCCCACCGACGGCTCCGTGCGACCGTGATGATGGTGCGACCCGCACCGTGCGAGGTGGGGGACGTGGGGGGGTTCACCGGTTAAAATAGAAAAAAGCGCCGTGCCGGCTAGGCGCTCCGCCGCGCTAATCCCGGCGGCTAAAAAACGTGGGACTCGCTTGCTGCCTTCCTTCCCCTTGGTGCGCGCGCGCGGCTACCGTGACAGCCAAGCGATCGCGGCGCACGGTGCGGGTGTACATCGGCGTGTGGCCTCGCCGCTCGGATCGCGAGAGGGCGACCGGTGCAATATTAGACAGTAGACACTACCTGAGTGTACCCTCGTGTATAAGCTACTGCTCCTAGTGTTTAAGTACTGGATCAGTGGAGCATATATACATATATATATATATATGTATGTATGTATATATATGTATATGTATGTATGTATGTATATATATATGCGCTAGGTGTTTAAGCCTACTATGGTATGGTGACTGATCAGAAGCAACCTGGCTGGGACTGGGAGGAAAGGGAAGGGATAAAGGAGAATAAGAGAGGCCATGATTATAAAGATGAAAGGTGCTTACTACTAGCTCTGTGTGGAGTACTAGTAATTAATCTCCGTTCAATTTTCTTCTTTTCTAGGATCCTGACCCGACAGACATGATCGATGATCGTAGGAGCGGTTTCTGTTCCAAACTTTTCTCAGATTTGATCACTGGTAATTTCTCATGTAATCCCATTTTTCGTTCCAAGTCTTATCTCATGCCATACGGCTGATATCTTGTTTGGGCTTAGCAGCAATAGGAATATAATTTACCGATAAAACATTTATATATACGAACGATTTATAAGACAAATACTTAAAAAAAACTATGATGAATAAAAACCTAAATGCACCTTTAAAATTTGTTGGTGGCTTATATGCTGTGTGGAAAATGGTGAGAGGCTAAAAACGAAAAGGATAACACTCCAACATCACAAACAAGAAATAAAAAAAAAAGAGAACTTCACATCTGCACCCACTGAATTATTTACTGTAAACTTTGCTTGTTCAAGCAGCAGAGTCCAGGGCCCTAAATCCCTAATAGTGTAACTAGTCCTAGCTAGCCCACCCACCCTGGATTAGTTTTTAACAACATGGTTTAGTCCTAGCTTACCCTGCCAATTGTCCCATTGACCCTCCTCTGATCACCAAAATGAACCAACAACAATTCAACAACACACGGGGAGACACTCCCTCTCACCAAGGAATAAACGAGGTCTCTCACCAACCAAACCCCCTCCTGTCCAACTCCTCCTCCCGTTTATTACCGCGGCTTCTCTTGGCCTCTTGCGGTTTCTCCCCGACCGAGCTAGCGTCCGCTTCACTCACCTCGTCGTCTTCACTTCACTTCACTCCACTTCACGCACACGCTCAGATCCAGCCTCGCTTCGCTTCCCCCCACCTCCATGGCGGCCGTGTCGGCGGCGGCCGCCCGCCTGCACCTCCTGAGCCTCTGCGTGGCCGTCGCGGGGCTGCTGCTGATGCTGCTCGGCGGCGGGGAGGCGTCGGTGCACGAGTACCGCGGCCTCGGCTTCCTCAACAAGGGCAATGCGTTCATCCTCCACGCCGGCAGCGAGGGCCTCTACGCGCCGTCCTCCCCCGCGAATGCGACGACCGCGGAGGACGACGAGGATGCCGCCGCCGCCGTGGCCGACGCCTTCATCCGGTAAATTAAATTTTGGTTAGCTCGCTGTTACTTCCGCTGTCCGGTTGCTGCTGCCTTGATCGATTGCAATCTGTGTTATTCCGCGCGATGTGGGGCTTCTGCGCTGGAGTCGGTCTGGCAGCCGACGACCCGGTGGATCTTGGGTGCCGCCACCTTGGGGGGCTCTGTAGGATGCGTGGCTGGTTTGCGTTGATGGGGATTTCCCTGAAAATGTAGGAAATTTTTGTTCCCGTTGCTGTTTGCTTGTGGTAAGTTGATAAGCTGTGGGATGGGGTGTGTTGCTCTTGGGTGAATTTGTGTGCTAGAAATGGGAGAGGATCCCCTCTCTGTTTTAAATAATAATAATAAGATAAAGTAAAAGAATTGTGTTCTAGAACGCATTGTGAGTGCTATGGAGAGAATTTCTTGTAAGCAGGTGTAGATTTGCTGGTATAGCTTGGGCGATTGAAGATGCTTCTGATTTGTGTGATGAGAGGTACTGAGCTAAGGACTAAGGTGGATAGTCAGAGTCAAAGTGGTTTTGTGTGAATAGTGATGGACTTCTATGAGCTCCATTCAAATTCATTATGACACATTGGCGCTAATCGGAGCAAGATTGATGTTGATTTGAACTCCAGATGAGGCATTGTGAAGTTAATTGTGCTTGATCAGCTTGATGATAGTGTTGTCAGTTGGTGTAAGTGTGTAGCTAAAAGCCTAACACGACTATATGAGGAGTACTAAGGTAAACTTGTGAAGGATAATATGCATGGGATAGAACAACTTGGTAGGATCAAACAAGCTTTAAGTTTGTTTAAATTGTTCTTGGGCCAGCATACAGTGTCCATATATATTTAACAAGCTGAAATGATGGAATTGGTACTTATCTTTTTGGCTTTAACTACAGCCCCCTACCCGTACAGGCTGATTATGTTTTGAGTTTTGCTTACTACTCCCTCCGTTCCAAAATATAAGCATTTCTGTGAGTTTTAGCAGAAATTAAGGTTGGGATGAGAAATGGCTGTGATTGGTTGAGATGAGGAAGTATGCGGAGAAATTAAACGAGAGATCGGTGGCGTGAATGATTGAAATGAGAAAGTAGGTGGAGAAATCCTTCTATTATGGTACAAATTTTAAATCCTAGAAATGCTTATATTTTGGAACAGAGGGGATTGTTAATTATGCTATAAATTGGAAACTTTTGTTTATGGAGATGTAGTTCTAGCATTTAAAATGTCCATTTTATTATTGTCATTTATTATAGGTGTATCCAGAGCTTGCAAATGTAAACTTAAAATGTCTCTCACTTTCTAGATTTGACAAGATTACGTTTAGGAGACCAGAGGATGCTGCAAAGGAAACTGGTTCAGCAATGGTTCAGATACTTGTTTTTGAGATAGAAGATCGTGAGATGATTGGTGGATCAGCATATGGAGGTCAGAAAGCTATTTGTTGTACCTCAGATCTTGCGAAGTTAGGAGCTTGCACGGAAGGTTCTGTCATCTATCGGCCATCACAGGTGAATCCTGGCTGGCCACAGTTGCTTTTTGCATCTTTTGATGGAAGTGACACGATTGCAACACTACCTTCAAGGATCATTCCTATAACAAAAACCGGGATGTACAATATGTACTTCATACACTGTGATCCATCACTTGCTGGTCTGGAGATAGAGGGGCAAACCGTATGGAAAAATCCTTCTGGGTATCTTCCTGGTCGGATGGCACCTCTTAAGAACTTTTTTGGAATTATGTCATTCGCTTTCGTTGTACTTGGGATTTATTGGTTCTATCAGTACATGAAGTTTTGGTGTGAAGTTCTGCCACTGCAAAACTGTATTACTCTTGTCATTACATTGGGCATGCTTGAGATGTCATTGTGGTATTTTGAGTATGCTGAGTTCAACGAGACTGGTGTTCGACCAAAGGGCATCACATTTTGGGCTGTAACATTTGGGACTGTTAAAAGAACAGTAGCCCGTGTTATTATTCTCATTGTCTCAATGGGATATGGAGTTGTCAGGCCTAGTTTGGGTGGTCTCACATCAAAGGTGGTTATGCTTGGAGGAACATTCTTTTTAGCTACGGAAATCCTTGAATTGGTAGAAAATCTTGGTGCCGTAAATGATCTATCTGGAAAAGCTCGATTGTTCTTGGTTTATCCCGTGGCTATTTTGGATGCTGCATTCGTTGTTTGGATTTTTATTTCGCTAGCTAAGACCCTTGACAAACTTCAGGTGAGCAATATTCTTTTATATTACTCTTTATCAACTCCTTTTGCCCTATCCAACTAACCTATTTCAGATTTATCAGTACAATGTCTTTTATGTTATTTATTTCACAGGTAGGAGGTGACACAATGTTGACTTATTTAAAAATGAAAAATAACTAACCAGCTGTAATCGTTTTCTTGTGGATCACAGGCCAGAAGGTCAATGGCCAAACTTGACATTTACAGGAAATTCACAATAGCATTGGCTGTAACTGTTCTGGTGTCTATTGGCTGGATTGGCTATGAGGTACGTTAATGTGTATCAAAACCATATGTTGACTGTATTGAGTCCAAGAAAATATCGTTGTCTTGCACAAAACTGGTTTTGCCTCACCCTTTGTAGAGGCTGCATACTTCAGAGTCATGTATTTGTTTTGTAAGAATCTAGTCATTTTATCTTGTTCAGAATTTAAGGTGCTGTGGTTAACATTTGTTGCAGATTTACTTCAAATCAACAGATGTATTCAACGAACGATGGCAGTATGCATGGATAATTCCTGCGTTCTGGCATGTCTTGTCTTTCTCACTTCTTTGTGTCATTTCATACCTGTGGGCGCCATCACAGAACTCAATGAGGTACAATCCTTATCTTTTGGTGAATTTCAACCTGGATAATACTCAAGTTTTATTGTCTCATTTAGCATTTCATTGCAGTAGATGTGCTGAATAACTAATAGACAGCTAAGAAAATGTTTCTCATCATTCAGTTGCACTGTTTATTTCTGACCTATCATACTTTCCCTTGAAAAGAGAGAACATAAACCAACATTGTAGCTTTCGGTAGCGTTTTTCTCCAGTGCATGCACTTAGGTACCATGTCAGAATTTTGAACCTCCCTGTATAATTTATGCAATGAGATCCTACACTATAGTAAGGTAGGAAATAGGCCCTTTGTTAGAAATGGGGAATCACATTTCTTTGGCTACCCATTTTAGGTTTACCTATGATGCAAGCGAAAACTTTGATCGAGAGGACAGTCTGTCACTAATAAGGCCAGGTCCCATTGCTTCCAAGAACGGGTGGAATTTATCTTCTTCACCAGACACCAAAGCAACAAAGAACGTTACAGTTACATCTTTTGATGGAGATGACGAAGAAAACAAAAGGGAGTAGAAGGGGCACTGTGCATTTCATGAGGGAGAGAAGATACAGCCACATTCAAATTTTGGTATGCAGCAGATCACACTTTACTAATTCTAGTTGTTGGGAATCTTGGGATACGCCAAGGGAATTATGGAAGTAATCTTTATTGAATTCATTTCCTCCATATAGTAGTTTTTCACACGGTGCGCCACGTTATAGGCATCACTGTATGGATGATGATATATATGATAGGAACATTTTGTCCATGCCATCCAGAGGATGTGTCGTGTATAATGTGTATTTTTGTAGATTGATGCTGCTTCTGGTTTATGTGAACTCGAAGATTGTCATGTACGGTAGAAGAGAATGTTGTTTTACTGTGTTTTGTTTATTTATTCTTGATTACTAAGGCTGTGCTTTTGGGGGGCTGAGAACCCTTCCCAGCACGCGTGCAAAATGAGACAGTGGTTAGCGGAAGATTAATTAAGTACTAGTATTAGCTAAACAAACTTAAAGTAGATTCAGACAGTGTTCGGAGGAGGCTTGGGAACCCTTCTCTCCGGCATATATAACGAACGGCATATATAACGAAGCACTCATTATTGAATAATTAATGAAGTATTAGCTAATTTTCTTAAGAAATAGATTAATATGATTTTTTAAGCAACTTTCATATATAAACTTTTACAAAAACCGCACCGTTTAATAGTTAGAAAAGCGTATGTGCGAAAGAAGATGGAGTTGGGTTGGGAACACAGTGGAACGAACATGGTCTAAAGTTTCCTTCAAACTTTAAAAAATTCCATCGCATCAAATACTTGAACACATACATAGAGCATTAAATGTGGACGGAAAAAAAAACCAATTATACAGTTTGCATGTAAATTGCGAGACGAATCTTTTAGCCTAATTACGCCATGATTTGACAATGTGATGTTACAGTAAACATTTGCTAATGACGGATTAATTAAGCTTAATAAATTCGTCTCACAGTTTACAGGTGGAATCTGTAATTTATTTTGTTATTAGTCTACGTTTAATACTTGAAATGTTGTGTCCGTATACTTAAAAAAAATTGGCACACGAACTAATCGTAGTTTAGGCCTAAGCCAACAATTCAATTGTTTGACCAAACAGTGTTGCAACACTCAACTCGATTCATTTGTTTATGATGTATCCCCTCCGTCCTAAAATAAGACCAATTCTACCTACAAACCTAGACACACATGTGTTTAGGTTCGTAGCTAGGAATTCGTTTTTTAGGACGGAGTAGTAGGACTAGTATGGTTTCAGACCTAAAATAGGAGAGAATTTGCACTCGAACACTTGCATATACTCCCTCCGTCTCATAATAAAAAGGATTTTTGGTGGATATGACATATCCTTGTTGAGATTCATTGTATTAGGATATATTACATTCACACAAAATCTCTTGTATTATGGGATGAAGGAAGTACATTTTAGTATGTTAATGGTGAAGAGAAAGACACGTTTGAACGTGATAAAGGGACCTGAGTCTGAACAGGTGGGGTCCACTGTCATGGACCCACAAGTCAATGGCCTATGTCCCTGTTTAGATTTCAAAATTTTTTTTCAAACTTATAACTTTTCCGTCACATCGAATTTTCCTACACATATAAACTTTTAATTTTTCTATCACATCATTCCAATATTTTCAAACTTATGATTATTTTTTCGGACCAGCCATAACCAAGGTATGTCGGCGACGTGATCAAAGTGGAACGAACACAACAGCACACCAATCAAACTTGTTTCACTCTGATTGGCCCCCAACACGCCGCTGAACCATGTGAGCGACAATCAGACGGCCAGGCAGGCAGTAGGACGCAGTTCCAGTTCTCGCATGTGCACGCATAGGCATAGCCCCCCCCCTGCTGCTCCAACACACTTGAGAATCGGTTGACGGCAACGGGAGGTTGCTTGCATATGCACACGCTACTCCTACTCCAGTACACCTCCACATGGCGTCCCGTCCCGACCCGACCCAACGCGACAGATGTGCCTCCAGCCTCCGGTTGCCGCCTGCCTGCGGCTGCGCCGACGCGGACGCGACCGCGCCGCGCATGCAGCCCGATCGCGTGATTCGCGTCGTCTACCACCGACTCGGACAACTGCTGCTGGTCGCGGGATGCGGTTGGTTGCAAAAGCAGTGGCTCCTGTCCCTGCTGCCTCCCCGCGCTGCTCTGCTCTGCTCACGGGACGCACGGGCGCCGCGGCTCACGGGTGGTCGCACTGTTGTCGCCGTCGCCTCGTCGCTGTCTTTGCTGCTGCCTCCTCTCCCGGCAGGGCAACAGCTCCGGCGCATGCCACCGTTGAATCTCAACTTTAAGATATGCCATTCTGACCCATATGTCATTGACTTATATGGGTTCTACATGTTATTGAGATACCGATGGCATATCTTAAACTTTACAAAATTATAATGACATGGTTCCAAATTACCTTTTGATATATGGGGACATATTTCACGGTGATGGAAAGGCGTCAGAAATGAAATATGAAATGCCTCCACCTTACTACCAAATACTGAGATGTCCCTGTTTTTTTTATCGCCGCGTTTAGTTTCAAAATATTTCTTCAAACTTCTAACTTTTCCATCACATCAAAACTTTACTACACACATAAACTTCCAACTTTTCTATCACATCGTTCCAATTTCAGCCAAACTTTTAATTTTAGCGTGAACTAAACACACAGCGTATATTTTTAAGCCATGTTGGGACATTTCCTGTGAAAACCATCAAGACATAAAAGTATTGTAGATTCATGAAAAAAATAAATATAAGTTTTGTAAATTCCTGAAAAAAAAATAGAGATATGTGTAGGTATGAAATACATTTAGATTTTGTATGAAAGTATTTCATGCCTATACCTATCTCCAATAATTTTTTCGTGATTTTATATAACTTTTAAATATGGTTTTTATGAGCTTTCACTTATTTGATGGTTTTCACTAGATATTTCCCCAAGAAAAAGAAAAAGAGATATAAGAAGATATGCAAGCAAACAAAGAATGCACAATGTTGATCGATTCACCAACATAAAAAAAAAATCTATGAATGAGTATTGGCCAACAGTTAGGTTGAGCAAACGAGAATTAACGTGTGCGCACATACCTCATAGATTTGTGTGCTGATGAACTTGAAATAAAATAGTATGTGAAACACTGTGATGTGTGCATTGCAAAAAGAATATCTGAATAAGCATGTTTGCCCGGTCCATAAGGAAGGTTTACCGGCTAAACTTTGCATGTTTATAGACAAATATGAAGAATACATTTCAGAAAATTAGTCCATGCCTGATTCCCATGACATCTGTCAGGGAGCCAGATGATGCTCATGGCGGATGACATGATCTGCCGAACCAATAGCTGGTTCACCTATACTTTCAAACCATGAAATCGGTTTATAGATCCATCATTGTACCTTAACTACTGATATAATGGACCTATATATACCAAAATACAGGTGTAACAAGCAACAGATCAGGCAGCAACTGCAGCTATTTTTGCTGTGAGGAGTCAGTTGCTGCAGAAACTCCACATATTCCATGCATTTCAGGCTTCCTATGACGTGTTGAGGGAGCAACAAAATCACACTTAAAATAACTCAATTCAACATAAGGGTCCTAGGATTAGTAATGTGAAATATGATGGTTATTGTTTTTAACAATCTGAAGCAACACTTCTGACAGCATAACCGTGCAAAGATTAGTAAGATGCAGCTAAATTATTAATATAAGCGGGAGAAGAATGGTGCAAAACCAAAATACTGTCAAGCGAGAAACCATCACACTTTTAATGCCACATCCATACAGCTCACTGCTTAACAGCATTACAGCGAGTCAGCGACCAAACATTACTCAATAGAGAACCATAACAGAAATCTGAATTGCATCATCATGAGCAACCAATCATTACATCGCACCATAGCTACAAATGCGTACCAATCTCCACCTCCTATAATTATTCTTTTCAAGCCCAGAGTTAGCTATATTTTAGGAAATGCTATTCATAGCAATCAAAGCATATAGTTATATCGAAGAAATCCATGTGAAGTTTTATGGTTTCCTTATTCCTCGACACATAACCAATACAAACAGCCCTCAAGTAATGAGCAGGAAGAAAGAATTACATGCAAAATTTTCTTATATAAAGACTTGTTAGTCCACAACTAAGAAACTCTTATAAATTGCTTAGCTCACCCCAACTGAACAGAATCTGAATTATCAACGCAGTATCTTTTTGGTATGATAATATCTAAACTACTACTGAAAAGATAACATCTCTCAATGATAATCATTGAAGCATTTTATCAGAAAATAAATTATGTGCCTCATTCAATAGTAGATCAAGGAGTAGGCAATTTGCCATGCACAAACAGAAAACTACATGCTTTACCTAATGCTGATACGATAATGCATATAATGCATAATATAAGTGCATTGCTGTTTTAAAATGGGATGCTACTGTCCTTTTTTTTCATGTTAGCATTAGCACTAGTCCAAACTAGGAAGTTGCCTTAAAAGAGACTTTGGTCGTGTTTAATTCCACGCCAAAATTTGAAGTTTGACTAAAATTGGAAGTTTGAAGAAAAAAGTCAGAAGTTTATGTGTGTAGAAAAGTTTTGATGTGATGGAAAAGTTAGAAGTTTGAAGAAAAAATTGGGAACTAAACAAGCACTTTAAAAGAGACCTGATGTGGTAACCTCAAAAGTCAAAACTGATACTTTAAGGCAGAACATGGTCTTGCATAGGTAAAACCCAGTAACACAGATTTTTTTTTTTTACATCTAATCTATGAAGTGCAATCTTAATATATATCTGAACAACCAAAAAGGTGACAAGACACTCAGTTAAGTGTCAAACAAACACCATGATGTTACAACTTACAACTACGAAACATTCTGAAAGAACAGACCTATATGAACAATCTAATCATAAAAGATATAATGATAGTGTAACAAACGAACAAGGTTGGCTATAAAAGGAAGAACCACTAAGGAATTTGACAGTTTCAATAAGATCCTGATCCTGTTTCAGATTACCTCTAGTAGAAGAAATCATCACCAACTATACCCTTAAGTCTTGCTTTTCCCGAAGCATTGTAGAATACTAGGCAACCACACTCATCAGTCAACAATAGAGATCTTTTGAGTCTTCAAGCCACCTCTCATCCATGGGATCTTCTCCTGTTATGTAGCGAAGGTGGACAACCCTCAAAGAAATCTGTGACGGACGTCTCAAGGTCCTCAACTGAGTATTTGATGTACAACTCTGGGTGCCTTCCATTCTCTATGTGATGCCGGAACCGACCAAGGAAGGATCGATATGCTGGAAGAAGTTTCTCTGCTATTGATATCCTAAGCTCTTCTCTCAGCTGCGTGTCTGGCACATACCAAGCAGATTGAACCCTATGTGCCTCCTCAAATGCAGCATTGAAAGACTTGAAACGCTCCCGGAGTGCTGATTTGGATACCCCTGATGAAAAGCCCCCACTGACATGCAGACCTTCATCTCTCAGACAATTCAGGATCTTCAACCATGCTGTCCGTTGATAGCGAGTGGCTGCGAGCCGGAACTTACCTGTCAGCTGCTTCAAATACTCATCACCAATAAGCCCCCGGAGCTCCGGTGAATCCTTTATCTTGTGTGCAATATAGTGTACATTGTTCATGACGAACAAATGAGAGAGTGCCGCATCCTTGTAGAGTGATGCTTTGCTCTCAAGATTGTGCTCAAGAACCACAATAATCCAGATAAGATGAGCAGCAAGGGGTAACTGACTGTCAGGGTCGGCAAGGTCAAGATCAGGGAAGGATGGGGCATTCTCATTGCCCTCAGGAGCAATTCGGGAGCAAGCCGATGGCCGCGACACAATCAGCTCAGACAGTGTGGTTTTGTAGTCAGAAATGAGGCTACTGTAATTCATGACATAGCGAGTGAGAGGATGGATGGTACCACCAGGCACCGGAGTCTTCGACGGGTCACGAAGCACAGCGTTCTCAAATTCCGACAGTATACCACGCACGGCATCAGCGAGACGCGACCTGATCTCGGCAGCCTGCACGTATATGGATTCCCCGGCCTTGGATGCAGCAAAGATGTCGGAGACGTCAGGCAACAGATCGGCGATCGCGTCGTGCAGGTCAATGATCTTGAACAGCTTCTCCGGTGAGCGGCGGCCGATGCTGATCGCCTCGGCGAAGCCGAAGAGCTGCAGAGCGGCGCCCTTGACGGCTTCCGCGAAGGGAGCGTCGTGGGTGGCAGTGGTGATGGTAGAGCTGGAGAGGGGAAGGTCGTGGAAGATGAGGAAGCATAGTCGACGCTCGCTGGCGAAGACGCCGCGGACGGCGGCGCGGGCAGCACGGATCCAGCGGCGGATCTTGGCCTCGAGGACTTCCCACTCGAGCCGCTGCACGTCGCCGATGCTGAGCTTCTCAACGCCGAGGCGGCGGAGCGCGGAGTCGACGGCCGGCTTGCGAACGGAGGCGTACACCTGGACGCACTCGCGGCCGTAACCGGCGGCCGCCATGCGGGATGCGATGGCGTGGAGGTCGGAGATGGCGTCCGCGGGGAGGAGATCGATTTCTCGGATGCTGCGCAGCGAGCGGTAGCTGCTGCGGCGGCCGACGGAGGACGACACGGAGTCATCTTCGTCCGCCGCCGCAGCCGCCGCTTCCTCGGCGACGTCCGCGGAGTTGGTCCGGTCGCTGCACATGGAGAGCGAGGTGAGGTCGGCGAGCGCCTCGATCTCCAGGTCGAGGGCGCGCGACGTCAGCACGTGGCGGAACTCGTCCTCCAGCCGCGCCATCGCGACCTGGACGGCGTTGGACGCCGCCCCTCCGCCGCCGCTAGCCGACGAGGTGCGGCGCGGGCTCCCGACCGTGGCCGGGGACGGCGGCGCCAGCCGCCGTAGGTCATCCACCGCCCGGAGGAACCGCTCCGCCTCCACCCGGTCACCGCCGCCATCGAACAGCATCTGCTCGTCGCCGCCCCCGCCCCCGCCCCCGCCCCCGTAGGACGCCGACGCCGTGGAGTCCCACCTCATCACCACCCTCTCCGCCGCCTCCAGCTCCGCCGCCGCAGCGGTGGATCCATCCATCATGCTTCACCCCCCACACACCCCCTCCTTCCCCAACTCACGCCGCAGCACAACACCTCCACACTTCCGCCGGTGCGGCGCGGGGAGGAGAGCCTTAAGCCGGCGATGGCGCGGCGGCGGCGGCGGCGGCGGCGGCGGCGAGGCGAGGAGGCGAGACCGCGAGAGGGCGCTGTGCAGTGGCCGCTCGTTTTATCGAATTCGCTTTTTGTCTCGGGGATTTCTCCTTGTTGCTTTGCTCCTTTGGGCTTCCTCGCACCACTAATTATCCAATTAGTGCGCGGATTAGTAGCAAAGCTGTGGAAGCGGAGACTTTTTATCGCCTCCCAACAAAATAAAATACACTCTAAATAAAAATAAATAAATAAATAAAATATAAATGCCGACGGCAACTGATTGGTGGGGCCCACATAAATCTGTCCCCACCGGCCAGTGAGTCCACGACTCCACGTCGTCTTTTCCTTTCCCGAATGGATGACTGCCTCGTGGGCCCGGCTAGTCAGTGGCTGTAATCCTGTAGCACCGTGACTCATCATGCCTATGGTCAATTTCCGTCATTATGCGTTAAGAACACGTCTAGTGTGAGTGTGTGACTATGCATGAACGGCGGTGTGCTACTGTTTGGTGTTAATCTTTTTCGAGACAGTTTATGAAGCAACATTATGCATAAATTAAAGCAGGTAAGCACAGCTGACAGCTCATCCAGTCGGTTCTTGACTGGACTGCACAACAGCAGCAGAGAGCAGAGAAGAGGACAAAGCATTTCCGGTATGTCTGACAGCAACCAACTAGCAATGCAACCTATCGGCTAATCATCGATTAATCATGTACTTCTATCAGATTAGACAAGAAAGAGAATTACATTCTATGTTTTTAATAGATGACGCCATTAACTTTTTATTATACGTTTAGTTATTTATCCAGTTGAAAGATACGTAGTTATAATTTATTTTGTTGTGAATTGGTATATCCCTTAAAGTACTTTAAATATATTTTATATCTTATATATTTATATAGGAATTTTAAATTAAACGAATAATTAAATATATGTAAAAAATTAACGGCGTCTACTATTAAAAACGATGCGAGTAATTCATATAACAGCGGATGAGAGAGATCACGATGGTCAGGCTACCTGAAAACGGTGCATGCGTGTCTTCTTCGGTAAGCCAAGATCTTTACTGCATTCTTCTTCAGTCCTGGAATCATCTTTTCTGAAAATGTTTTTATCATCTTCTTCTCCTTTTCAATCCGTCGCTGTCTTTTGTGGGGTTCTTTCCTAGGAAAGGTGTTAGTTGTTCAGCCTCCTTTCAAGAAGCTATGGACCATACTACACGACTGCATGATGCTGGTGATGGTGATGATGCTATGAGAGATCTTGCCTTTTTTGTGCTAACTGTAACGATTTCCTTTCAGGTCAGTTTCAGATATAGGAAGTGATAAGTACTTACGTTAGAGGATTTCATCAGTGGTAAATTTTGCAGGATGTGGTAATAAGCAGCGCTGAATGAGCACAATGATTTCTTCAGGCTACAAGGCTTCTCTGAATTTTAACTTCAAATGGCATCGTTCTTTTCACTATCGTAGTAATAAAGTAAGGAAAAAGAAAAGCATGTGAGACAGTGATGTGACCATGGTAAACTTCAAACGAGTTAATTTGTTCGTCAATGAGAATAAAGTAACCTGGGTTAGTTGAGATCTTATTACAAGATTCGAAAGCGAGTTACATGACTTTCTGAATGGCATCAAGGCAGGAGACCAGTTCATTTGTTTGTCCTGTCAGTTTGTGAAGTGTGAACGAATACAAGGACACAACGGAATAAGCAGGCACGCAATGTCTAATGGACCGAATTCATTTGGTAGCAGAAGGATGACACTACAGTTCAGCAATCATCCTGCAAAAGCATAGCTGTTTCCGCAGACGATTCATGCATAATGCATTCGTGCCCCTTCCCTGAACGACCAACTGATTGAGCTGTGTGTGAATGACAAGCGGGCCCCACTCATCTGATGGCTTTGTTTGTGTGTGTTTGGTCTACTTTCAGCTTCATATATGATGGAATTATTATAAACTGAATCAGAACCAAACGCAAAGCTCATTGTGACTTGTGAGGTTTAATCGAATAATAATCCAGATTCCTCTCTAACCACAATTCTTAGGGATAAGATAAAGCCAGGAAACAGGAGACATCTAGGATTATAAATTTACAATAAGTTGAAACCAAACCGGCAACTTGACAGCAGTGATGCCACTGGAAAACCGGCAAAGCATCGATTAGCTTTCCAAGTGGTGGTGGACTACCGTTCTTTGCAGGGAACTGAAATACGTTAGTACGTTACGAGTAATTGTCAACAGCCACATGCCTACGCCGCTACGCGGGATTTTCTAATGTTTTGTTCTGCACGACCGTCCTATAATATAAGTGGGATTTTGAGTTTTTGTTTGTATGTTTGACTACTTATCTTATTTAAAAAATTTATGCAAATATAAAAATAAAAAGTTGTGCTTAAAGTACTTTAGATAATAAAGTAAGTCATAAAAAATAAATAATAATTCTAAAAATTTTTGAATAAGACAAGTGGTCAAACAGTATAAGCAAAAACTTAAAATCTCTTATATTATAGGACGGAGGGAGTAGTAGACTAGATTCGTGTTTTTTTTCTCGTTTTTCTTAATCTAGTACTCCCTCCATGCTCGTAAAGGAAGTCGTTTTGGACAGCGACACGGTCTCCAAAACACAATTTTTACTTCTTGTTTCTATAAAAATATTTATTGAAAAGTGATATATGTATACTTTTATGAAAGTATTTTTCAAGACAAATCTATTCATATAATTTTTACATTTTCAAACTTAATAACTTGAGAGTTATTCATGATTTATATTTCCAAGATTTGACTTAAACATTGTCCTAAACGATTTCCTTTACGAGTACGGAGGGAGTACTTCAGCAACAAGTAATTATTGGTAGTAATAATTTACTTCCTCCATTTAACAATGTAAGTCATTCTAACATTTCTCATATTTATATTGACGTTAATGAATATATATGTGTCTAGATTAATTAACATCAATATTAATATGAAAAATGCTACAATGATTTACATTGTGAGACGGAGGGAGTAGCATGCAACATATATGGGCCGCACGTATGGTGCAATCACTTTCCAGCCCAACACAAATGGACTGCATTTCCGTCGCAATACTGTTCCGGCCTACTAAAATGGGCGACAGCCCACCTGAGTTTCGCAGCAGCTAATAAGGAAAAAAGTATATAGAATTTCCTCGTCTACCAACCACCAACCGTAAAACTAGATATATGTCATCACTTAACTTACAAAATCAGGTCATTCTGAGTCCTTAGACGGTTTATACCCTGGTTTCATCCGACATGACAGCTAAGTCAGCGTGTGACCCACGTAGACTCACATGTCGGGGTGACCACGCCATCACCCTCTCTCTTTTCCCTCTTCTTTCCCTTCCTCCTCTCTCTCACTCTTGTCTGCCGGGGGCGGTCGGTGGGTGGGGAGGAGGCCGGCGGGGTGAGGCATGAGAGGAGGAGAGTGTCGACGGCCGGCGACGGCGGCACGAAAGAAGGGGATGTGGCTATTTAGAGGTGAGGAGGGCGTCGGTGGCCAGCAACGGGCGACCGATGGTGGCAACAACATGGCAGAAAGAGAGGCGGCGGTTGTATAGACTGTTGGAGCCGACGAGCACCGACATGGCGCGGGCCCAGTATGTGGCGAGCCAATCCGCCCTCACCCCGGCACCATCCGTGCCGACACTGAACCATCCATATGAGGCCTCCTCCACCTCGCCCCTGCCGTTCACCTCCAGCTCCGTTACGTCGAGTCCGCCTTCAGTGCCGCGGCACCCACCTCCACGCGAACCACCACGGCGCTCGGCCCCTCCTCCGCCTTTGCGCCCACCGCCATGTTTTCCCTTCACTCCCCCCCCCCCCCCCGGGTGCTCCTGCCGCCGACGCCCTCCCCTTCTCCCGCGTCGCAGCCGCCACGTCGCCTGCCACCGGACCTCCTCTCCCACTGGCCTCCTCCCCACCTGTCGGTCGCGCTGCCCAGATGAGGAGAAGAGTGAGAGATAGGAGGGAGGAGAAAATAGGGGAAAGAGAGAGGGTGATGACGTGATTATCCTAATATGTGGGGCCCACATGGGTCGCGCGCTAACTCAACTGCCACATCAGATAAAATCAGAGTCAAAACCACTTAAGAACCCAAAGTGACGCAGTTTTGTAAATTGAGGAATAACGTATATTTGGTTTTACGGTTGGGAGATGATTTTATAATCCGATGATAAGTCAAGGGACCTCATATGTACTTTTTCCCAGCAGCTAATCACCATGGCCCAGCCCAAAACTTGTCTCATCTCACCGTAGACATAAGTCACATAAGACAAACTGCCCTGCCTGTATATTCACATATCCAAAGCGAAATGACACCGAAACATAAACTGCTCAAATCACCCTTTTTTTCGTAACATCTCATTCATCATTTCTCTGTCTTTTCTCTTTTTTTTTGCAACATCGCTTTTAGCATTTTTATCTGTAGACTGCAACGCCCCAAACTCCAATCCCGTCAATGGGACGTGAATGCCTGCAAGATCAAAAATCAAGACTAGTTAATTGATTAATTAATTAACTAGCACGGTGGCTCATTATTATATTTTCTCTCGTATAATAGCATATATATATATATATTTTTTTTTCTCAATTTATTATTAAAATATATTAAAATAACAACATAATTTTAAAATTTTGTACTACCTTTACCAAACTAACATTGTGTAATACTCATACTGTATTTTATATATGTGATACTTATTAATTATTTTTAATATTAATTTTAGTTATTTCTAAATTATATTTCTATATGGCCTATAGACTCGTCTTCCAATATTTCTTATTTTTTTTATTCCGAATTTTCATTATTTGTAAATTGTATTTTTAATATAGACTCTAGGCTCTTCTTTCAATATTATTTATTTATAATTCTGAATTTTCATTATTTCTAATTGTATTTCTATGTGGACTCTAAACTCATCTTTTAAATTCTTTATTTTTTTTAATTTCGAATTTCAGGTACTTCTAAATTGTATTCCTATATGGAGTCTAGACTGTTCTTGCCATATTTTTTTATTTCAAATTTTAGTTATTTGTAAATTGTCTTTCTATATAGACTCTAAACTCTAATTGTAATTTTATTATTTTTATTCCAAATTTTAGTTCATTCTAAATTCCTATATGGACTCTATGCTTTTCTTTTAATATTCCTTATTTTTAATTCCGAATTTCTATTATTTCTTAATTCTATTCCTATATGGACTCTAGTCTCCTCTTCCAATATTCCTTATTTTTTAATTTCGAATTTTAGCTATTTCTAAATTATATCTTTATATGGACTATGTACTTCTTTTTCTTCGATTAATATGAGAATTTCTAAACCGTGAGAGTGAACGTGGAGGCTTATTTTTCTATTACTTTAATAAGATAATAGATTATAATATGCTGCGTGCATGACGTGCTAAAATTTAAATTTGAAACTTAATTTTAAAGTTTTTTATTGAAATTTATTTTCTAATGTTGGTATTTAAATTGCTAGAAGCACATATTTAAAAGTTCTCATAAATTATTAGTATGTTTTACTAATGCGCCGTAAGACGTATTATTAGCATTTGGTTGGCTGAGTAGAGTACGACGCACCGAGAAAACGTTGCAGTGGCCGGGGTCGGCGAGGTGATGCAGGAGGTTATCAATGGGGCCCTCGCCGGTGTAGACGGCCTGGAACCAGAACCCGACGAAGGCGAGCATGGCGAGCCTCCCGTTCTTGATCTCCTTGGTGCGCAGCACCATGACGGGCTCCGGCGACCCCCGGCCCCAGTTGCCCCAGTCGAACCACAGCCCGCCGGGGTAGCCGACGTCCGGCACGGGGTTCTTCCGGTTCGGCAGCCGCGGCTCGACGGCGACGCACCCGGGGTTGAGGTAGTCCGCCCACCGCCGCCCCTCCGCCCACCCCATCAGCGCCATCTGCGACACGAACAGCGTCCACGGGTCCGCGAAGTAGTCGCGCGCGCCGGCGTCGATCCACGAGTAGTCCTCCATGAACCCCCATTTCTCCAGCACCTCCGGGACCAGGATCCCGGCCACCGCCAGCATCGCCCACCGGCTGTGCATCAGCTCCGCCTGCGCGAACCACCGCAGCAGCTCCGGATCCGACCCTGCACACAAAAACTTTCGATTTGTTAGTGCACAAGTGTTGATAGTTAATTTTGTGGAAAGAAATGCACTTTAGGACTACTTTTATTGTCGTAGTTTAACTTTGAACTTCAATCTTTTCATTTTATACTAGATAACTTTATGTTTGTTGCACTTTGAATCGCCTCAAGTCATATTCATCTTATACACCGACAAATAGATGGCCTACTTATAGGTAGAGGATCTCGCTAGGGTGGTAAAACCGACATGTTTAAGATCGTTAATGTGCTAAATAAGTAGTTTTGGGTAGTTCAAAGTAAAATAAACGTAAATTTAGCTAGTTTAAAGTGGAAAGATTGAACTAGGGTGATCCAAAGTGAAACAACGAAGATAAAAGGCGGTTCAGAGTGCAATTCGCTCAAACTTGTGAGAAGATGTGCGCATAGGTTGGTTACCTAATCCGAGAGGATCGAAACCGAAGTCTCCCGGGAGGCTGCCGTCGAGCCACGGAGGAGGGGAGCTGCCGGGGAACCAGAGCGGCCTGTCGGGCCCCAGCGGCTCGCACACCGCGGACACGCCGCCCTTCGTCGCGCCGGCGCGGTGGCTGGCCATCCTTGCAACGGCGGCTTTCTGCGACGGCAGCGCCGGCGCGCGCAACGCCGCCCCCACCCTAAGCTCAGAAGAACAAGAATGACATTTTCGCAACACAACGGAATCGAATTGAGATGCTTCAATGGCGCAGCACACAAAAATGAGGGAGAAAGGGAAGAAGAAGACGACGACATAGATGGGTGTTGCTGAATTATTATGATTATTATTACCTTGGTTGGATGCTACATGCCGCGAATGAGCCGGAGGGCAGAGCCATGGAGGAGAGTGAGGAGAACAGGGAGAGGGCGAGTGAAGCTGTGAAGGAGGGAAAAGTGCAGACTGCAGAGCACTTTATCTGCTTGGAGTTTAGGATAGGGAGGGAGAGGGCGTGGCGTTCATCGGCAGGGAGCCAATGAGGCCTTGCCAGGTGTGACCAGCATCTATCATTCAAGTTGGGGTCCTGACTTTTGTGGGCATGTAATTTGGAGGCCCGTGATACAAATCTGTTTGGAGTTTGGCCCGTTTAAGATTATGAGAATCTAGAAAAGATGGTGAACCTAACTTATGACTAACAATTCTTAAAATAAAGGTGACAATCCCGACTATTTGAGGAGCTCAAGATTTTAGAAGAAGTTGTGGTTGTCAAAAGTTCCCCCAAGCAAGGCCTCTATATGATAATAATGGCTTCTGAGTGTTATAGGCCTATAATTTAGGGGTTTAGTATTGAGCATATGAAATAACTGAAGCAATTTTGTAGCTCCGACAAACTTCATGAGATGATTTAACACCTTAAGTAACAAAATGGAGGCACTTATTAAAGTATACAAAACAACTTTACGGATGTGTAAACAAAGAACTTTATTGCTCTGAACAGAGAAACTTGTTGCTAAAAAGGTGTACAATTGAGCTATGGGCCTGATTTAGTGTGTACAAATACATGACTGAAGTGGAAACATCAGTGTCCTTTTGTGAGGCAGTATAGACAGGTGGAACATCCTTAAATACATTCCTGAGACTCTGAGAGTGAAAGCTGTAAAAAGCTACCCAAAAAATTCTCTGTAACTGTTAACTGAGCAGTGAATACTCCTACAGCAATGGTACAGTGAACTGAAAAAAAGAGGGTGCCGCCTTGTCAAAAACTGTAGTCGATATCAGAGATATTCTGCAGTGCTGATTGTTTAACCAGCTCACGCCGCTCGTTGTACAGGTCCAGGTTCTTGCACGGTACAGGGAAAACATAGCCAACGACCTGCCCCTGGACGAAGGAGCACTGGAAAACGTGGTTCTTCCTGTCCACCAAACCGACTGACATATCATGGAAAGTAACATTCTTCACGGGGATCTCTGCGCTCCCCTGTATCCTGACTGGTACACGCACCCCATGTCCATGGATTGAACTGTACGATATGTTCTCTATGATGGGAACTGCCTTGGGGTCGAAGCCTTCGTCCGGGTGCTCATTGTAGTCGGTCTTGATCACAATGCCAACTCGGATGTGTTCTAGGGTTATGTTCCGGTACGTGATGTTGCTTACATAGGCCCCTCTTCCAGGGGCAGTCTTTATCCTCACACCTCGCCGTGAATCCCAAATATGGACATTCTCTACCAAGACATTCGAAACACCGCCAGACATCTCACTTCCTATAGATACACCAGCACTGTCCAATAAAATAGAAAAAAAAAGGTCACACACAATGGCACAATCACATGGCTTTAGAAAAGTCTCGACTACTGGCACTTAACAAAAAAATTAAGCAAACAAGCTAGCCTACTTAATAATGAAGAGATGTATTACAAATAATATTGATATCTGTGATCCTAGTAGATAAATTAACTTGCACGGTAAGGAAATGCAATCATTAGACCAAAGAAAACATCACAAGTTCACAACCAATATGCTGTGTATTAGTTAACATATTCTCAGAATTATCTACAGGATAACTTATACCAATTCATATTCTGAACATCTAAAACTTCTAATAGTGAACCAAACCAAACTGAGCAACATAATGAAACATGAGGAAATGACTCACCTGACCATGGAGCGGATTGTGACGTTGTGAATAATAATGTTAGTAGATGGACGCCCATAAGCAATTCCATATTGGTCCCAACCACTCTTTATAGCAATCCCATCATCACCAACAGAAATATAGCAGTTTTTAATCACTACATTCTCACAAGAATCTGCATATACAGTAAAATAGTTGAGAATCTTACTAGTGAAGCATAAAGTTTACTAAATAATACAAATGACTCCAACATGATGTAGGAATACAGGGTTGTCTGGTACATATTGTCATTCTACATGTACATATTGTCATTATACAGTCATAGGAGATTGTAAGATATAAGAAAATTGCAGCTGTGGCATTGCCCTGTGGTTCTAAAAAAATTATAAGCTAACAGAAATGAAGAAAAGCTCAGAATCACAAAAAAAATGAAGAGATAAAATTGGGAAATGACCTGGATCTATCCCATCAGTGTTTGGAGCTCCAACAATTGGAGCCAGGATGGTGGTATCTGATATAGTAACATCCTTGCAGTCGTATATATGAAGTGTCCAGAAGGGAGAATCACGTAGAGTGATGTTAGAAATGGTAATGTTACTTGACCGCATGAGTTGCACAAGAGGGCCCCTTGTGTGATTGAGGACTTTCTTCCGAAATTTGCTCCACCAACTTTGACCTTGCCCATTTATGGTTCCATTTTGTCCTGTATAAGATAGGGAAAAAGGAGAAAACCTCTCAGCTGATGAAAATAAAAGCCAATTTCAGCTTCAGGACAAAGAGCTGCTAGCAAGGATAAGAATACAAGGAACAGGCTGCCAATAAATAATACACAAAAAGGAACAAATTATATGACCAGTGCCAACATTTAGCCTACTCCTAACAGAATGATAGCTTATAAATAAATGTCAGTTAGCTTAATTGCCACTGTTTCTGAAATAATAACCCAGGGCCTCTCTTTTAGTCTTATATGCTGAAATAGGACATGTCGACAACCAAATACGATTCATATTAAAATTTAGTGACTGAGAAATAACTTTTCCAACCATTTGCATGATTTCAGATATAGTGGTTTCAAGATCTGATGGAACTTGGCTCTAGAATTGCTATAACAACAAATACACTGCACCAAATATTCATACCTCCTACAATGTAGAGAAAAATATGCTATTAAACAAGATCGTATCTTTGTCAAGTTATTCTCAATTTGCCACATGCTTGCTGGTGGAAAAGATATCCAGTACCGCTATTTAAAGTTTCAAGAAATTGGTGATTGTATTTACTGTTATATTTTAGAGAACATGTGCAGGATGAGATCAACTGACGAACATGTCTCCATATGATCAAGAACCAAAGTGATTGGAGTTAAACTCAAAAGTCCTTGAAAAGATAGATGACAACATAAGCTCCAGGCTCCAGCATATGACCACACACTTCTATCATATAATGTTTTCTTTTCCGACCACTATAGCTGAGATTTGTCATTTTTGGAGACTGAATTTTGTGGCTTGATCCTCACATTTGTTGCCTCGACCCTAACTGCAGCAATGAGGGTCTTAAAGGTGATGGCCATGTTGACAAGTTCAAATGATAAAGCCATACGGCTTATCTTTCGAAATTCCCTGTTAAAGTCAAGCTACATTCTTGCAATATTACCTGAGAATCTTTTACTTCTCTACTTAGTTTGATTTTATAAGCACGGCATTCACGATATCAACTGAGTATTAGAATGCATTAAAAAAAACCAAAACTACAACTTACCAGTTATAGTCACATCCTTGAGGTCTTGACCATGTATAAGGCTCCCATACCTAGGCCCCCTGTGCTCTCTTCCGTACCCATATGATGGTAACGGAGACATCAACGGCCAATATCTTTCATCCTTACATATAAGTAAAAGCTGACTCAGTTGGTAAGAAATGCACCAAACTGTAAAAAGTAACAGACAAATGTAAGTAAGAAAAAACTAGACCCGCATTGCAGCGGAAGGTTGAGCTAACTTCAGATAAACGAAAGATAAGTATGCCTTCATTTGACAGCATACACAGGTATATCTCTCAGTGGGAAACAACCATTTTTGACTAACATATCCATTCAAGCTTCATCCAAGACATACGAGATAAATTACAAAATACTGTTACTCCCTCTGTTTAACAATGTTAGTCAATTTAATTAGGTACACCGTTTTAAAATGTTTGTTCATTGCAGAAACCATGAGTAAAAATATTGCAGCTCTTCCACCATATGCACACCTATTTAGTGTTGTAAAAAGGGGCCACGATAAACAGAAAATTAAAGTATTAAACATTTAAACCTGAATGTAAATGAACCACGTTGCACCACAGAAAGTTAAAAGTTTGCCATTGTAGTATGATTTATGACGCTACGGTCTAATTACGTGACACTTCGTGAAGCGTAGCCCTATGTGCATAAACTTGTTAAAAAAACCCTTAAAATTCAGCAAAGACGATGGGGATTGCAGCTTGAAATGCCTCACCTGGACCCCGAGGATCTCAGCGCCGGCGGCGAGGAATAGCGTCATCCTACTGGTGAGGTTGAACGGCGCGGTCAGCCACCTCCCGGCGGGCACGACGAGCCTCCCGCCGCCTCTCTCCGCGATGGACGCCACCGCCGCCACGAACGCCTCGGTGTTGAGCGTCCGCCCGTCCCCGACGCCCCCGAACTCCCTCAGATCGTAGACCGGCGGCGCGGCCACCCACTGCCCCATCCCCTGGGCGGACGGCGCGCGCTTCGGCAGCAGCGGCGGGCGGGTGTAGAGCCGCGCGCGGCCCACCGAGGTGCTCTGCCACAGGAACACGAGCGCGAACCCGACCAGCCACAGCGCGAGCAGCACCGCCCTGTACGACGGCGAGATCGACGCCGCGGCACCCCACCGCCTGTGGTGGTGCCCCCCACCCCGCCCGCCCACCCCGCCCGCCCGCGGCGACGACGCGACCGACGCCGAGGAGGCGGCGGCGCGCGGTGAGGAGGCCGCGGCGCGCGGGGAGGAGGCGACGGCCACCCCTGTCTCCCCCATCGGATCTGGCGCGCGGGATCTACGGCGCGCACCAGCTGGTCGTCTGGGCCCCGCGGCCCATGGAGCAGGGAGACGCGCGCTCGCGGAGGCGATGGCGAGGTCGGCGGCGGCGGCGGCGCTCGTCGGAGGAGCAGCACGGGTTTAAAAGGAGCGGGAGACGATGATGCGTGGAGACGGTGGAGTTGGGCCGGAACCACCACGACGGCGGCGGCGGTGGCGGTGGCGGAATGACCGAATTGCCCTTTGCCGGCCACTCGCGGCCTCGCACGGTCGCACCACAGCCGTTGGATCGACTCCACGAGCGGCGGCGGCAGGTCGAGAAAAGGGGATAGTATGTTGTTTACAGCACAAAACTTATTTATATAAAACTATTTTATAAATAGCCAATTAGAGAGGCTGTAAATGATATGTTAATTTTTAAACTAGCAGTTTGCTATATCAATTAAAGAGCATTGCTATATGTACATACTTTTTTTACAAATAATAATCTCGATTGTTTAATTTAGGTAAATGAAAGTTATAAAATATCTAGATACACTTATAATATGACACATCAGTTAATTAATTAATAATAAAAAGTTTGTATGTATAACTTTTTTCTTAATTAAACTTGTTTTTTTTAAAACTTAGTCGCTCATAACGCACGCACACTCTATCTCTATGAGCACTTATAGAAGACTGGACCGGTATATCAAAGTTAATAATAAATTAATAATGAAAAGTTTATTTGTATAACTTCTTCCTTAATTAATCTTGCTCTTAGATCCTGTTCGGATCCAAGGACTTATGGGACACTAATTAGAAGTATTAAACATAGACTGATGATAAAAACTATTTCATAATCCTAAACTAATTTGCAAGATGAATCTATTGAGCCTAATTAATTCATGATTAGCCTATGTGATACTATAGTAAACATGTACGAATTATAGATTAATTGGGCTTAAAAAAATTATCTCACGAATTAACTCTCATTTATACAATTAGTTTTTGTAAGTAGTCTATATTTAATATTTAAATATCTGATGTGACATGTTTAGTCCCTGCTCCAAACACCACCTTACTGGTGGCGGCGTGAAGCCTTTCATCCCTCCACGAAGTGTAACCGACTGACAGTTCAGCTGAGGCTGACGGCCAACCTAGAAAGGTAGGTGTGGGCCCACAAGGCAGTGGGATGGACCAGCTTCCACGGGCCCACCTGCGCGAGGTTGGTCCAAGTCCACCGCTAGGTGGAGGTGCGGTGCGTGGTCGATTGGCACATGCGAGTGTGACATGACACGGATCGAAGAGATTCGACGCCTCGTGCTCGTGTATGACACGGCCACATGATCGTACGAGACACGGATTTCATAAAATAGAGATTAATTTGGACCCCATGCGTGACCATTGGCTAATGGAGGCAGTAACTGCTTGATTTAGTTTGTCTTAAGTGTTCAGTTAGTCCGATGGAAGAGACCAACACAGATCGGATCAAATAACGATCACACCACGGAGAATAGATACGTCTGTTTTGACTCCTTGTAGGAGTTGTTGGCTGGTCAGATCGCTACCGTTGGTTGCTTCATAGCATACTCCACTTTGAACCTTTGATCCCCCGGCCGGAAGAGCATGCTATGAGTTGGGCCGAGATTGCCCGTTTACCGAGAACTTGTGGCTTGGGCTCAAATATGCTGTTTTGGCCCGTCAAATAGAGTGCAGAGTAGGAATTTTTTCATTTTTAATTTTTTTTAATATTTACAGAAATATTATATCGGCGAAAAGATTCACAAAAATAGACCCTGCTGCTCTCTATTTGGGTGGCAAGCTGACGTGGCACATGGGCGCATGACGGTCGTTTTGGGGGCTGTGAATTTTGCACGGGCCTCCGTGCAAAATTCGCAAGGGCAGGAAGGACTCAGATGCAAAAAGAACTAGCCAATTACTTTTTTGTCAGGGCAAAAATTACATTTAGCCCCTTGCAGCCCTCTGCTAAGCGCAAAATGCGCACACGGCGCCGTCACGACACCGTGTGCCACGTCAGCTTGCCATCCAAATGAAGAGCAGCAGGGTCTATTTTTTAAATCTTTCCACCGACATAATATTTCTATAAATATTAAAAAAATAAATTTAAAAATAAAAAAATTCTGCAGAGTAGCATGCAGCAACTGTTTCGGCCTAATTGAAGTACTTAACTGGGCTCAAGAGAGCATTTGCAATGGTAGTAACACTAGTAACAGTATCGTCGTGCCAACATCATCGAACAAACATTTTTTTTAGACTAGAGATCAGAGACCTAGGGCTTCATCGGTTGCCCTATGCTTATAAGCCAAAACTAAAATTTAAATTTTAAAACTTGATTTTAATGTTTTTTCAACATAGTTTTTTTTTCAATTTTGACTTTTCAATCACTAAGAACATACATACAAAAATTTTACTCACATATCATTTTTTAATCGCTAATAAGCCGTTATGGCTTATAATAAGAAGTGGGCAACCGATGGGGACCCTAGCTTTTAGTAGAAAGCCACCATCGAACAAACATTTGATATTGTATGGAGTATAAGTTTGTAACTCCACTTTTCACTGTCCCAAACGAAACACCCATTTTCCCGGGACCTGGAAGCATAACACACAGTTTAATTTTTCTTTTAAAAGATACGTCGCCTACCACTCATGTTAAGTCTATATCTTGAACTCATGTGAGGCAGGTTCTATCATGAGGCAGCGGGGCTCGAGCCATGTTAAGTCTATATCTTGAACTCATGTGAGGTAGGGAAGGTTTTATCATGAGACGGCAGGACCCGAGTCTGCAGTGTTGGTGCAAGGACTATGGGAGCTCTCACTATTTCTTTTTTTTTCGTACATAGATGGGAAGCAGGTTAATTTTATCTAGTTTGTTTGTGGAGATTATAGGTACCCCATACCCACACAGTATGGTTATCCGACTGGTTATAGAGGATAACTTATATCTATGAAATATGTAACAGATCATGACTTGGGTATTACGTTTCCTTGTATATTATGAAACAACCTAAAGTTATGGTTTGATAATATTGTAAAGTAGATTTAGGAAACCGATACCGTATTGGTTAAGACTTCTATCTTGTAATTCTGCCCCCCATCCTATATAAGGTGGGCAGGAGGCCCTCTAGGGGGCATATGACATAACCAGATCGTCAGATCAATACTACATCCGGCGGATTTAAATCCCCAAACAGGAGTAGGGTATTACCTCTCACTGAGAAGGTTTGAACCTGTCTAAATCTTTTGTCTCCGTATCCATTCACTTTTAGGTATCGTGTGCTACCCCTTTTATATTGCCGAAATCTTGTTTAAGTCTATATCTTGAACTCATGTGAGGCAGGGAAGGTTCTATCATGGGGGCGGCAGGGCTCGAGTCTGCAGTATTGGTGCAAGGACTATGGGAGCTCTCACTATTTTTATATATAAATGGGAAGCGGGTTAATTTTATCTAGTTTGTTTAAACCATTTGCCTTTTTTTTGATCGGTTACTGTAGTGTGAGCTGATTAAAAAAAAAGTTTTTCAATGCCTCCGCAAACACATCGTTGGAAACGGACAGTCTGCATTTCGCCCAGTCAACTGAACGTTTAAAAAACAAAAGAAGGGGACATACTATCATACTAGTATCATCGACGCATCTGAATGCCCAAAAAAAAACAAAGACCTACTCAAGTGCTCATCAGTCATCACGCGAGTACCGTGAAACACGCAAAAGCCGTAGTAAAACCTTCGAAAAGCAAAAATTAAAGACGTAGGAGTATACGACACCGTAACGCACTCACGCTCACTATTCACTCATCATCACGAGCTCACGACAGCACGGGAATGTGCGTAGCGCCAGTAATTGGCACGGCGCAAAGCTCCGATCGATCTGATAGATTAATATAGACAGGCTAATTGAGCACGAGCAGCTAATAGCTGGCCTAACCTGATTGATTACCTGACCCGACCAGGCCGGGGCCTACACACTCACGGTCAGGTATGAGGATTGAGGAGGCGTGACCAACACTGGCACTGTAGCGTTGTGGCGCCTCGCCACCTCCACACGCGTGACACTGTGTGACGATGGATGTGACGATTGAGGTATGTTTGGATTGATGCCTTATTAAAAGTTTGTTAGTACTAAATCTTGGGCTGTCAAAACTTTTTTTTAACCAAAAACAGTGGGGGAGGCCTGGTATATTAATTTTTCAGAAATATGTAAAAAAAAGTAAAAGACAAACAGGGAAGGAAAAAAAACAGTTAAGTTATAACTGATCCATCCATGATTGAACTAGGGGCCTGTAACATTCTTTGTGCCTAATTAAATGTAAGCTCAAATCTAACTTCAAGTTCATCAACCAGTTTTGCACTGAGGGTTGGACGCCTTGGAAGATAAATCTATTCCTCTCCTTCCAGATATTCCATGAGGCAATTAAGAATAGCTCTATAAAGCAAAGATGTAAGACAACCACTTTTTGAGCCTGGATCCTTTGATGAAAATCTAAGTTAGGGTTCCATGTCCATCCTAGACGATTCCAACAAGCCGCACTAAAAGGACAAAGGAAGAACAGGTGATCTCTAGTTTCTCTGGCATTAGCTGAGCAAGAGAGACAAAGGACTGAAGTATTGGTGGCGGGCTGTCAAAACTTTGGTAGGGTAGAGTTAAAAATGTTCATTTGGATTGAAGCCAAGATGTGCCTATAAGACATAAGTTTATAAGCAAAACCAAATTTATGGCATAAGTAGTTGTTTGATAGAGGTGTTTGGTTTGCTACCCTACCATGCAATCCAATCCGGCCTTTTGCCCGGTGGGGCGGCAAGGAATACCTGTAGTAACTATCGCTGATATATGGTGTCAGATTCACATATTAGTCACTACTTCCTCCGTTTCATATTATAAGACTTTCGAGCATTACCCACATTCATATATATGTTAATGAATCTAGACATATATGAGTGCCTAGATTTATTAATTAACATATATATGAATATGGATAATACTAGAAAGTCTTATAAACGGAGGTAGAATTATATATCGCTGATATATTTATTGTCTTCTATTTAAACATGTGTCAAGATGTTAAAGGAAGATGATTAGTCTTGAAAAAGTATATATATGAATCTGAGATGGCAAAACTTATTCGTATCACTTGCTACGAAACCATTTTCGCTTAAAACTATATAGTGCTCCATTTAATATCAAGACCTCTTTGAATGGGGAGATCTTTGGCTTATATGCGGCGCAAAAACGAGAAGCAACATTAGAGCACGATGCATGACTAATTAAGTTATTTAATTATTATAAAGTTTTAAAATAAATTTATTTAATATTTAAAACACTTATAAAAGGTCTTTTCACGTAACACACCGTTTAGTTTGGGAACTCATCTCTCCATCCAAAACGAACGGGCTAGGTGGAACAATCAATATTTGATGCTAATTAATAAAGATAATGATTTAGTTTGTATATACATTTTTTCTTGTATTTTTGCCTTATTGGTTTCACTAGTGGAGAAACCATCTTTGCCTGGTCGACCAAAAACCACAATAGTCTCGGTTGCAGTAAAAACCGGGACTAAAGATGATTTTTAGTCCCGGTTTATAAGTAGAACGGGACTACGTGATCTTTAGTCCCGGTTGGTGTTACCGACCGGGACTAAAGATCATCTTTAGTCCCGGTTCACATGCCGTCAGGTGTTGTCAGGCCCCTCCAGGATCTTTAATCCCGGTTGGTGTTACGAACCGGGAGTAAAGATCCGATCTTTACTCCCGGTTCGTAACTCCAACCGGGATTAAAGATCAAAACGCACTATATAATCCCTATTACTTATCCTCTTTTCTCATCCACACAAACTCCTCTCTTCCTCTATCTCTAATCCTTATCTCGTCCCTTCTTCCCTTCCTCCTTATCTCTTTCCCTTCTTATCCCTTCCCAACTCCCCTTCCCAACTCGATCCCGTGTGCGCAGCAGGAGGGGGTGGGCGGCCCGGCCGGCGGAGGGCAGCGCGGCGGCGCGGCGGAGGGCAGCGCGGCGGCGCGGCAGCGGCCGGCGCGGAGGGCCGCGCGGCGACGCGGCGAAGCGGAGGGCCGCGCGGCGGCGCGGCGTGGCGGCGCGGCGTGGCGGCGACGCAGAGGGCTGCGCGGCGGCGGCCGGCGCGGCGGGGGCGGCGGCAGCCGGGGAGGAGAGGAGGCGGCAGCCGGCTCAGCCGACCGGCGGCTTTGCTTCCTTTTTTTTTCAAAGAATTTGTGATCCATGTATAGATTGAGATGAAGAATCTGTGATTCATTGTATGGATTGAGATGTATAATTTTTTTGGAATCTCATTATATGGATCTGAGATGTACATGATTTGTGTATTTGCGATGTTTCTTTGATTTGGGATTTGATTTGGGATGTATAATCTGTAGTGTATATGATTGATTGATTTGTGTATTAGGGATGGTACTTTGATTTTAGGGTTTGATTTAGGAATATGCATCCCACCTAATTTGGGAGAAAATAAATTAGAGATTAAATAGTAAGTAAATGAAAAAAAAAACTATTGCCCGCTCCCATCTTTAGTCCCGGTTGGTAACACCAACCGGGACTAAAGATCGATCTTTAGTCCCGGGTATTTGAACCGGGACTAAAGATAGGGATCTTTAGTCCCGGATTCGTAGTCCCGGTTTGAAAACCGGGACTATAGGGGGGTTACGAACCGGGACTAAAAACGATTTCTCTACCAGTGTTTGATTAAGGAATTCCTTTGATTAACTATACCACACTTTCGAAATACGATTTTCTTTAAAAAAAATTGACATTAACATTACTTATGCGGATAATCCTTATCGATCTAAACCCCTACTTTACCGTATTTTGTCCAAAATAACCATAATCGTGAGGATGTATCTAGATACCGTATTACCGTGTGGATACATTTTTAGGATTAAATTTTTATAGACCTGATGGAGTAGGCATGAGCATGATTTCGTGTGTGCGTTTCAGCGTTTGGTTGACGCACATTGTGTTCATGTGGGTCAATTTATTCGTGTTTTATTTAGCGTCCTTCTCATAATCTCATTGTGTCATTGAGTTGCGTGCACTATGGTACCATGGAATGACGCGAAATGAGGAAGCCTTGGTGTGCAGTGTGTGCTTTTGTGGCTCGACAATCGTGGCGTGCATTCTGGCCAAACTAGTTAGCACGGTTTCGTTCTAATTCACTTTCAATATGTAAACTCGCTCTCTTGATTGCCCATGAAATATTTTGAGTTCGCGTGTGTTGTAGGGCTAACCACTTATCCCACTATTTATGCCTTGTCTAGTAGGGTTTCAGCTCTATTTATCTTAGATTCCAACTAAACGGTTTAAGCTCTATGAAAAAAAGCAAAATAAGCTTGATGCAATGGGGTTTAGACCACTTCACTCCAGACTATGTTTTCCAAGTTATAACGGCCATACCAAATAGACTCTTAAATCTTTCCATAATAAACTATTGGAGTACTAGTAATAAGTATCCATTAACTTTTCATCCAAATCTCCTCCAAGAAGAAACTGACCTTCCCAAGTTAAAGCCAACAACCCTAACGGCAGCATGGACATACCTAGAGATGATAATATATAAATCCAACATTTTAGCCTATGAAATATGAGGGTTGAATAAAAAGAGTTAAACTAAGATTTTTTTTGAGAGGGGTATTTTATCTAGCCTCTATATCCAATCGGATATATGCAGCCTCTTTAAGGAACTTAGCCTAACGAACAGGGAACTTAGCCCTCGAATAACCCAATCTGAAAGAAACTTAGCCAAATAGCCCAATCTGAAATTCACTCCTACTCATGTCACTGCAACCACTAGACTTCATGCTCTTTCACGGTTAAAAATGTTTTTTTACCTAAACCATTTAGGTCTTGTACGTTTAATCCCTCCTATAAGAAAATTGTTTGGAGGGAACTTTTTTTCACACCTATTATAATGTGAAATTATTCCCCTTCAATTTTCTTCATTCTCTTTAACTGAGGATTAACGAACAAGGCATTAAGGTCTAGATGGGTTGTAAGAGCAGGTACAATAGCAGGCTATAAGCCAGCTATAAACATATTTTAAAGAGATAAAGAAAGAGAGAGAAGAGCAGCGGGCTACAAATCTGTAGCCAGCTGCAACACGGACTCCAAGACGTAATGTGTGTATGATATGTGGGACCATGTACTAATAGTATAGTAAGCAACTATTGTATGAATTGGCTATTACATTAGTTATAAATGATTTGGAGCTAGTAATAGGCTATCTTATTGAACTTGCTCTAAGAGCAGGTACAATAGCAGGCTATAAGCCAGCTGCAAACATATTTTAAGGAGATAAATAAGGAGAGAGAAGAGCAGCGGGCTACAGATTTGTAGCCAGCTGTAGCACGGACTCCAAGACACAGTGTGTGTATGGCAGGTAAGAGCAAGTATTAATAGTGTAGTATGTAACTATTGTATTGGCTATAGATGAATTGGAGCTAGTAATTGGCTATACTATTAAACTTGCTCTAAGGGCAAGGGCAATAATAGAGTAAACATCTTATATTAGTATCCTCCACATCATCTATAGATGGTTTAACAGACGACATTTACAATAAGATAGTACATGCTGTCTCTAAGCCGTCTCTAGCAAAGCAAGCTGCATTTAATTCTCTAATTGTATCTTTCAAGTTATGTAGAATCAACTGTAAACATCACTTGAGTAGCCACTTATATGTCAACCATAGACGGAAGACTATGTTCAATCAATAAAAAAATAAATCATGTGATTTATCATAAAGCAGACGGATTTATCAACAACAATGGTGTAATATTCCTATTTCATTCGAACTAAACATCACAATAGTGATTCAGACTGTTACTTGATCGAAAGAATGTTCACAGATTGACAAATAACTAATTCATAGACCGACAAAATAATTTAGTCTATTGCAATGATCCATACATCAACATTCGACAAAAGATATTAGACCATTACAACGATCCATACTGCCAATAGATGGTAACAACACAAGTGTTCTTACATGACACCAGCGAATTACTAAAAATTACTTTATAACTAGATTATCTTTCTCAAGCAGAACCAAAACAAGCTGCCATCATGCCAAATTGAGCATCTTCACTACCTGTCATTAAAGCAACATTATTTCCATGGAAAATAGGAGGCTGATTATTATAGAACAATTGTAGCATATAATCTGGATGGCAAAACAACTGGAAGGAAGTAGTACTACTATTTTAAGTAGAAACAAAAGGACTATTAAAGGATTTATTTGATTATGTTGTTCTTTAGACTGTACAGTGCAAGTAGACATATACATACCTCGCAAAACCATATCAGAAAGCACCAAAAAGCTAAAACCAAAGTTTTCCATTGTCCCTGAAATAAATAAATAAAATGATAAGTGAATTAAGATGCTTGCAATTGTAATTAAAAATGTGAAAACAAGATGCTTAATGTCCTACCACAACTAAGTACGACGGGTATTGCTAAACTTTTGCCAAATATGTTCAACCATATCTTTTTTTAGTTGGGAATGTGGTGCACGAGCACGTATTGCAGCTTTCCTACGCAGCACCTGATCAAAGCATTGATTGTGCCCAGTAGTTACTTCAGGAGGAAGAGCAACCGATGCTCCAGGGTCCACATTCAGATCAATAGGAATTTTAACCCCCCCCCCCCCTCACTCATTTTCAACTATCATATTATGGAGAATAATACAAGCTTTCATGATTCTCCCAACACTCTTCCGTTTCCACGACCGTGCTAGGCGGCGCACAATATTGAAACGGGACTACAGGACCCCAAATGCACACTCCACGTCTTTCCTTGCCCCTTCTTGATACTGTGCATATAGCTTGTGCTTCTCTGTTTGTGGAGCAGCTATTGACTTCACAAAGGTAGCCCATTCTGGATATATTCCATCAGCAAGGTAGTATCCTGTGTTATACTCATTACCATTGACAGAAAACTTTACTCTAAGAGCTTCCCCTTTCAGCACATCAAGAAATAGTGGGGATTGGTTCAGCACATTGATGTCATTATTTGACCCCGCGACACCAAAGAAAGCATGCCATATGCGGAGGTCACGAGTAGCAACCGCTTCGAGGATAATTGTTGGCACTCCATAGTCACCGCGAGTAAACTGCCCTCTCCATGCTGTTGGGCATTTTTCCCACCTCCAATGCATGCAATCAATACTGCCTAGCATCCTAGGGAAGCCCCTAGACTCATTAACTTGAAGTATACGCTCCACATCCTCATATGTGGGACGTCGCAAATACTCTGAACCAAATACCTCAATCACCCCTCGTGCGAACATATCCAAGCACTGCAAGGACGTGCTCTTGCCAATCTTAAGGTACTCATCTAGGCTATCAGCAGGGCTGCCATACGCTAGCATGCGCATTGCAGCTGTGCACTTCTGTAAAGGTGAGAGCCCTTGGCGACCACTGCAATCTACCTTTAGTGTAAAGTAAGGAGACCACCTTCCAAGGGCACTCACTATGCGAAGAAAAAGGGGTCTTCCCATACGAAATCTTGTACGGAACATGCTCTCAGGGTAAAGAGGGTCTTCACTGAAGTAGTCAGCTATGAGACGATGATGTGCTGCTGTGTGATCCCTCTTGATTGTCTTCCTTGTCACACTCTTCCTTCTGATTTTTCCAATTCTAAGCTTGGTCTTGATCTTTTCCATGACCCTTCTTGCAAAAGAATCTATGAGGTTCTGCTCAACAATGTATTGGTCTATAATTTTGGAAGGATCTAATTCACCAGAATCATCTGGAGACATGGTGGAGACAAGAGGTGCAAGGAATGGGAAAGAAGTGTTGAAAGGAATGGGAAGAAGTGTTGAAAGAAATGGCAGAGGGATGGATAGTTAGCACCATTAGACCAATATATATATATGGGCCAACAGTACACTGTTGGGAATGCATACTAGCTAGTAGCATGTTTATTTGAATTACCCTTAATTAGATTATTGGGAATGCATACACAGAGCATGTTTATTTGGATTGCTATTAATTAGACTATTGGGAATGCATACACAGAGCATGTTTATTTGGATTACTATTAACTAGACTATTGGGAATTCAAGACTGCATGTTTATCTGCACATTGTTGACTTGACTGCATGTTAATTTTGCAACAGCTGACTTGACTACATGTTTTTCTGGAAATAATAGCTACATGCTGACTATATTACAAGTTATATTACATCAATATTTGCAACTCTTTGAATTGTGCAAGAAACATATATATGTTTGCAGGAAGTTCAATTGCAGCAAGTAAAAAAAAATACAACAAGCTTTAATTAGAGATTGGAAAGTGAAGATACCTTAGTATTACGGAAACAACTTCTCTCTCATACACTTCAATGCCATCAAATGCTCAGATCTAACATCATCAGGCATATCTTTTGTATCTTGTAACATGAGAGACCGATATGTTTCCAACATAACAGCCTCCTTGTGCTCCATGGCTGCAAGGTGTGCTAACTTTTTTGATTCAAGGTTATCACTAGCAACACGCCTCTGAGTCTCTAATAGTTCATCACGACCTTTATTTGCCATCTCCTGAACTTCTTTAAGCTTGTCAATTTCATCATCAGTATCTGATAGATAAACCTTTGCCTTCCTTTTGCGTTTGCCTTTACCATTACGTTGCGCCTTAGCAGTTTTTGTTCCTATTGGACGTTTAATATCTTCAGGACTGTTAGGAGTGGACATTTGCTCTATCACTTTCACTTCGTCATCCATCTTTGGTTTGTCTGGCTTCTCAAGTTCCTCCAAGTAAGCATGCCACTTTGGTTGGTCACGAAGAATGTTCCAACAATGCAGAAATGAAAATGGGCCTTCCTTGTAATCTGCTTGATATGCTGCTTCAGCCTTTTCCCTGAGTTGCATATCATTTTGTCCACTAACATATATGGATTTAACCTCTTTATAAACACAACAGAAACGGCCAACATTTTTCTTAATTTTATGAAAACGGTTTTTGATTTGTTTTTCTTGCCTTGTCCTGTTTTTGGGAGTGGTGCTATTATACTCAGCAGTAACATCTCCCCAATAACGATCATTTTTCTTAAAATTACCACTGATCGAATCATTCGAGTTGTTTAGCCAAGCACTCACCTATAATCAAAACAAAACAGGATTAGTCCTATACTTGAAATAAAGTAACAGTCAATGAGAAAACACGATTCATTGCCTACATCCTTATTTACTTACTAGTCTTATGTCCTCCTCTGTTGACCATGTCAACCGCTTCTCAGTCCTAACAGTGGGGGCTTCTTCATCACCACTATCAATGTTGACAGGTTGTTGTGCTCCTGGACATAATTTTGAACATGGTGCTACTTGTTCAGCAGGATAATAATTTCGAGGCACAAAAGGTCGATGATTCTGTAAAATTGATGGATCCTGAAAGTAACTTAAGAAACCACCAGGCGGATAAAAGTCCATACCACTGCAAGAAAAAGACAGAGATCCAAAATTATTGCCATATAACATCCTTAGCACTTTTTTTCTCTTCATCTGTAAATGAGTACATTAAAATTTGACAAAGCACAGCCTATGATACTAATAATTCTCATGCCATATAAAGTTACTATTTTTGTATTTGTAGATAAGTTGATTTGTCTGTTCACTACCTATGTAGTAAGAGTTCTTGATTATTCAAAGTGTATGTGTAGATTAGTACAAAAAATTTGGCCATGCACTGACCTATGTACACTAGTTTTTGCTATAAAATAAATCTATATGTATTTGTAGCCCTTGCTTACTATCAAGTTATTCTCTTGCCACAAATTTTTTTCCCTTTCCGAATATAGCAAGACTTAACTTTAGTATGAGAAACAGATGTACACGTTGATTCTTTTGACATATTAGCAGGGGATATGCTAATCTGCTAGCAGCAGACCAGATCGTGAGGGGAAAACTAGAATACGGCAAGAATCAAACTTAGCTAGTCAACACCATTAATTTTCTAATCAACATGGAGGTACACGGAACTTCTGGAGCAAATCAATCCAAAACCATTCAATATCAAAAGTACATACCGTTCTTGTAGATCTGACAAATCAATAGCACTACGATCCAATCCTTGCTTCATTTGGGCCATAGGAAAAAGCAGAAGCAGCGGCGCCATACGTGTAGAGCAAAGGGTGCGGCGGCTGCGGTGGCGCTGGACCTTGCCAGGCACCACTGCCTAAGGATCCCGGCAACATCATGCCAGATGCAAAGGATCCCAGCGAGGCTTGCGACGGAGATGGCGGTGGCGGCGGCGCAACCTCTCGTTTCGAGCGACCCATTGTTTCAGCAGATTGAGTTGAGAGATTACTAACTGGATGGGGTATTTCAGTAGGAATTTGACGCTTCGACTAACTAATTTGGCGCGTGAAGTGCGATTTTTTTCCCGCGGATGAGGATTTACCGCCAAATATACAGAGAAGGGATGAGCCATGGAGCATGGGATGCAAAAGGCCAATAAAGCGCGTTATTTGTCGACGGCATCGGCTCCTGCATCGTCTCCACGCCTACTCCATCCATCCTGTTGCTCGTGCTGAGCTGTCGATTAAACAAGCGCCCGCTTTCTTCTCTCTCTTCCTTTTTCTATCCTCCAGCTCAGATTGTAATAACCTGGACGGGCTAATAGTAGGTTGATTAGTCCTAATTGTACTTGCCCTAACAGGGTTCATGGCCCCTACTCCATTACTGCCCCTACTCCCAGGCATACCGTATACGCTCGCCGCGCCGGCACGCCATTCCCTTCTGACGATCGTCAGGTCACGCGTCCGAAACAGGCAAGCACACCACAGCTGGAAGCCTATCCGATCGATCGAGATTCGGCGTGCTCGATCGGCTCCCCATCGGCTTAAACCCACCACACATCCACCACACCAACCGGTGCCGCTCGCGGCATAAGAAAAAACGTATCGCGCATTCGCACGCAACGTGCCATTTTTGCACACGGCCCGCGGTAATAAGGGAAATGGGCTGTAGCCTGTAGTGTAGTGTACTCCTCCAACCTTTTCGCGCCGGCTGTGGACCACCCGCGGACGCGATCCCGCCTCGCGTCGTCGTCGCCGTCGCCGACGTCGCCGTCGCTCTCACCACCACCACACTGAGAGAGTAGTAGCAGCACTAGTACTATATTACTAGTATTTGATATTTGCTCACGTGTTTCAGGCGTCTGTACTGCTACTGCTCGTGGCCTCGCTTGCCCCGCCCGTCACGACGAGCGAGGCGGAGACAAACGAGAGGGATTTTTAAAGGGCCCCGGGTCCAACGGGGAAGAGAGAGAGAGAGAGACAACCAGACGGGAGCTTGTCGGGGAGGAGAGAGAGAGAGAGAGAGAGAGAGAGAGAGATGGCCGGCCGTGCGACGGCGACGGCGGCGGCGGGGAAGGATAGGTCCAGCTTCGCCGTCACCTGTAGCCTCCTCAGCCAGTTTCTCAAGGAGAAGAAGGGCGGCGGCGGGCTGCAGGGGCTCGGCCTCGGCTTGCCGCCGGCGCCGGCGCCGGCCGCCGTGGGAGCTGGAGGTAATAAGCGATTGTGTTCGTCATGCGATTAAATTAGCAACGACTTGTTTTGTTTCTTACCAGAGATGTGCACCACGTATGGGGTGTTCGTCTTTGCAGGTGCTTTCCGGCCGCCGCCGACCACCATGAACTTGCTGTCGGGGCTCGACGCGCCGGCGGTGGAGGTGGAGCCAAACACGGCGGAAACAGCGGCCGACGAGCTGCCTCTCATCAAGGCCCCGGCCGATCAGCAAAGCGACGAAAGTGCAAGGTACGTACAATCTCTAGTACTCTGCATCCTGACATCTCACGATCTCAAACAAACTCTCTCCTGTTCATAAAAAAAACTAGTAAAATGAACATAAAACATGTGCGTCCTGACTTGCAACTTGCATCCTTATACAATGTCTAGAAGAAGAAGAAAACACACTTATTTTTTGGAGTAGAGATAATTCGGTTGCAACTGCCTCTTTGGTTCTTTCTTCCAGTGAGGCAGCTGGAGAGAAGGCTCAACAGCTGACTATCTTCTACGGTGGAAAAGTTGTCGTCTTTGAGAACTTCCCGTCCACCAAGGTCAAGGATCTATTACAAATCGTAAGCACAGGCGATGGCGTCGACAAGAACACCAGCACCGCGGCAACGCAGAGCCTGCCCCGACCCGCACACAACAGTCTTCCCGGTAATAACAACTGTTCATTCTTTTGCAATTTTACATTTTACCATCACCGTGCTAATTAATTTCCATCTACTATGCTTAAATTTATCTACTACATGTGAAACAATGTAGGAATCCTTAACGAATGATTGATTTTTGATTTGTTACAGATCTGCCGATTGCAAGGAGGAACTCGCTCCATAGGTTTCTCGAGAAGAGAAAGGGCAGGTAGGTAACCGAGTGGCTTTCAACTTCTATCTGAAATACTTGCCTTTCGCTGTCAAAAACTGGCTGTCAGACCAAGTTTATGGCCCTAAAATTCTCCATGCTCTTCAACTACTCCAGGATGAATGCAAATGCGCCATACCAAGCTAACTGCACCGCTGCACCGTCCAAGCAAGCTAACGGTGACAAATCTTGGCTTGGGTTTGGCCAAGAGATGACAATAAAGCAGGAGATATGATATGACCTCTTAGCTTACAGTTCACTGTCAAGTGTCAAGTGATCTGTGGGGAAGAGATGCGTGGTTGGCTGGTTGCTAGTGCTAGTGTATTCCCCCGTAGCTTCAAAGCATGAATAATTACTCAATACTACTACATTACTACTAGTAAGAACTTAATTAATACTAGGAATTAAGCTGGTGGTTAAATCTGCCTGACCATTGGCATCCTGGAATATATATAAGCACACACACGGGTTGTTTGTTCTCCACATTGTTTGCTGCTGGAGCCGTATGCTCACTGCAGTTTATATCTGTCTAGCTGGTTACCCACCTCAGCCTCACCATGTTTCGGGAATAAACACTGTGTATGTGCAAATTCTTCATTTCTCGTTCGGTTGCGCCGTATAAATTACATTGTTACTATTTTGGCTCCTTGTTGCTTGAGTATTTATATGTTTAATGTGGGACATATATTTGTCTTTTAATTTTTTTAATCTAAAGAGATATATTTGTCTTTTAATTTACTGGGACATCTGCCCTTTTATAGATGTGTTCGAACAATGTAATGCATTTGGCACATGCATGTTTCCATATGCCGGTTTAAAATTACTGGGTCTATCGCTCCCTTTTAGCATATTCTTTCGGTTAACATGTTTGTTAGCTAAGAACAGCAAAACCTGTTCAAATTCAGCTAAGAAATGTTGAAATTTTTTATCAGAAATTTCAGTTGTTACTCTGAGTGATGTTTTTTTTTAAAAAAAAATCACAACACTAAACCCTACTGTGGTATTGCTGTCCCTTTGCTTGCATGTTTTGAAAGAAGAATCAGACTAGACTAGTTTCTCCTCTGCTCTGATCCAGTAGTGATCCCTGCTAGTTTTTACAAGTGCAGTATCCATTTCGTTCAAAATTCCCTACCTGAAAGACCATGTTGGGCCTTCGGGGAAACTCAACTCGAAATTCTAAGTAGCTAACTGGTGAGAATCTAAAAAAATGCTTCTGACATCTAGATCTTTTTTTACATTCTACACCTATGAATTCTTAAAATCTGAACAAGAAACTGGACTGTTTGAAAGCTGAAAATTACAAGAGGAGCAGTAGGTGCCAGAAACAACTCCCTCAAACAAAACCTTCCTCAAACAAAGCCTAAACAAGATAATAATCTGACCCTTTTCTTTTCATATACTCCCTCCGTTCTATAATATAAGACACAACTAATTTTGTTGGATATTCCATAATATAAGACATGCATGCATTCATACAATTAATTAGGACCTCCTCTCCATTAAATTATTACTTTTTTAAATCCTCCACCCACAAGATCTCTAGTTCTATTGGATGCGTGTATTATATTTATTAGGGTGATCCAAACTAGAAGATGATAATAATTATTTTTTGGTATCTGGGTTAGAGGTGGTTGTGCCTTATATTTTGTAACGGAGGGAGTATATCGGTATAGTTTCTAATTAAAAGGACAGTTTGAACAGCTCATAGCTCATTCCATCCTCTGCCTCCATCGAGGGATCATCTGGACTTTCTGGAGTAGTACTGGACAACATATTCCGTGTGAGTCCTGCAACCAGGCCACCAGGGCACCGTGCTCCTTGGAAAATCGATCAGACGCCATTTGGCGTTGCCGCTTCTTCCAGGAAACTGCCCATTTGTCGTCGACTGGGCTAGATGCGGGCAACCGGAGATTATGGATTTATTTGGAGGAAATTTCACAAAACTACAAATACTCTGGTCAAATTATCACAAAACTACAGATTTAAAAAGATGTTTCACGAAACTGCATATTTAACACTAAAATTCTCAGAGAACTACATATTTAAGGTGGAGTATCACAAAACTACAGATTTAGTAACAAAGTTATCACAAAACTACATATATTGGAGTTTAAATTCTTAGCACTAGTGTTATATTTGAGTTATAAATGTCTAAGTTTTATGATTGAATTGACACTAAACCTGTAGTTTTGTGATAATTTTGTTACTAAATCTGTAGTTTTGCGATACCCTATATTAAATCTTTAGTTCTCCGAGAAATTTAGTGCTAAATCTGTAGTTTTGTGATACATCTTCTTAAATCTATAGTTTTGTGATAATTTAACTACAGTATACGTAAGTTTTGTGAAATTTACTCATTTATTTATGGTAGAGAGAGAGAGAGATCGGTGGTCCATTGCACCGAACGCGGTTAAATTTCTCATCCCGTATTCATCGCCCAAGGGTTGTGCGATTGGTCTGGTCCGGAGTCCGGACTCCTGCCTGACCGGCCATGAATCATTGACGACTAATAACTTCGTGGCCGCAAGAAACACATGCTCACTTTGCTGAAACACTAATTATTGGGATCGAGCTTACACTGTGTTTAGTTCCAAACTTCTAACTTTTTCATCACATCAAAACTTCCCTACACACATAAACTTTTAACTTTTCCATCACATCGTTTCAATTTCAACAAAACTTCTAATTTTAGCGTGAACTAAACACAGCCTCAATTACTTCAGGCACTGTGTAGATTCCAACTTTTTTTCTTTAAATTTTCAACTTTTTTGTCACATCGAACTTTCCTACACATACAAACTTCCAACTTTTCCGTCACATTGTTTCAATTTCTTCAAACTACCAATTTTTACATGGAACTAAACACAGCCTCAGTCTGTGTAGATATAACCTCTTCTTTAGGGGCTACATCTACTCAGCAGTGAGCAATAACCTCGTTGTTCATCGTTGTTATGATTATCAATTCATCTTAGAGTTTGTGTCGATTACAATACCGTAGGCCACCTTAGAGTTGTATTAGATGTTAAAAAAAATATAGTAGAACTTTTAATCTAGTCTATCTCTTGAATGAATTAAAGCAAATTAAAAGAGACACACATGATGTATCGCGTGAATGGCAATAGGATAGGTGTAGAAATGGCTGGTTGAGGTATTTGCTGGTCAAAAATCGTTAATACTATGACATGTTGTAATTATGTTGAATCTGGTTAAAGCGTTTGTATTTAGCGCTAAGTAGATATCGGGTTTGGCTAAATCTTGTTAATAAATACCGTGTCTTGATGGCATCATTAAATATGGTTTTTTTTATTTACTTGGTTTTTTTTATTTGGTTACTAAGGTATATGTCGGTGCGAGTTTGATAACTATTCATGCACCACCCCCTCCCCCCACACCCGCATGGCGAGCTCGCCCTGGCCGTTCTCGCTACTCAGTTGCGCGAGTTAACTTTTCTCAGCGTGAAGTCGCGCACTCATCGTGCGAACTCATGATGGCATCACTAAGACGTTATGAATTTGCTCGCTCACCTTACGAACTCACTGCGAGTTCGTATTCCTGCTCTGCGAGACTGTGACAATGGTATATTTCTGCCAATTCCTTCTTAAAATATGTATATTCCTGTAAAATCGGTGAAAACAAATGTATAATTTTAATTTATTTTCCGTTATTTAGTTAGCCTCCTACCGTGCCATGTCAACCATTCAGGAGCGGGAGCATGTGAATTTTGAGTCTAACAGTTAATAATCCGCATTGCAAAGAAGGTGGCAACGCGAGGTTCAAGGTATCAGATCACCATTGCTGTGATCTGAGAAAGTCAGAATGTGATCGAGCCGCCGATCGAGCTGATGGTAACGTGACCATCGTCCGTATCGCGCCGTAGGGGAAAAAAAAACCCACCGGTCACGTTTTTCAGCTACGAGTTACTCCATCTAGGAGTACAACGGTAGTATAGTTCAGTGCGGTTGGTCGTTGCCTCAGGCCAGTGGTGAACAGGCATACAGATCGATCATCAGTGCACACAAAAAATATCTCGGTAACACACTGCTAACGCTGTGTATCAGTGTATGTGTGACGAATTTTTGGCTAGCTTGTCGATCGATTTCTGTCCGGCCGGTGAGTACAGCGTCGTCTCGTGGTGCACGTTGAGGAAGACATGGACCGTACACGCAATGCTAGTACTCCCTCCTTCCAGAATATAAGCATTTTTAAAGTTAGACACGATTATTAAGAAAATAGGTAGAATTGAATAGAGGAGTGTTTTGATTACCAGATGAGAAGTAAATGTAAGTAGAAAATTTGAATGGTGGAGGTTTGTGATTGGTTGAGAAGAAAATATTGGTGTAGAAGTTATTATATTTTAGAACAAATGCTAAAAGTTGTTACTATTTTAGGACGGAAGGAGTAGAATGTATAACGGGGCAAAATGGCTCTCACAGAGTCGCAGGGGTTAAGGACAGCTCGATCGGTCGGTCGTGGTCCCTAAATAAGGAAAATGTGCGCCCGCACGCTCCATAAGCGGACGAAACGCAAGTTGTTGCTTCGGTTCAATGCAAACCGATGGTTGGCTGGCCTCGCGATTAAGTTGGCTTCGTCAGGTATAGAGTGGCATGCATTTCTCGTGACTAATGGCCGTACCAACTGCTGCCCGCTATGCTATGATATGCTTTATTACTAAGACTAAGACTATTCACAGTGTCTATACGTACGTCTCGTATAACCACAAGTTGCCACATCAGAGATTTCCCTCCATTCCGTATAGCTCCTAACCATACGGTTTTTCTCCGTTTTTAGATATATTTTTTTTGGGCTATCCTACTTAATTACACGTGTACAGGTAGATGTACAGGTAGTAGTGCTTGACTCCGAGCACCAAATCGAAAGACGCGCATACCAGGAGGTAGATAGAACGCGACCACGAGCTCAGGAATGTAAATCCTGCAAGGGTGAAAAATCAGACAGACATGTAGTTTCAGGCATGAATTTTCAGTTTTTCACTGCTCTGCTATCAGAGGATAACTGGTATGATCGTAAGTAATGTTTTTACCTCTCGACGTAGTCTGTTGGCTTCAATGGTTCAAGAAGAGGGACTTCAAGCTTGTCCTTTACATGATCACCAACCTTCTCAGTATCCACCCACTGATTGACATTCATGGTCTCGAGCAAGCCTGTTACAGCTGCACGCATTCGGTGCATGGCCATGACATTCTCGAATAGAATCCAAAAAGGCATCAGACGGAGAGACCTGGTATATATTAGATAAAATCTGTAATCTTGGAAAATTGATGGGCAGATTGAGAGACATTCTCTGCAGGAAGAATTCATTCTTACCCAGGATTTCTGATGGCGTTCATGATGGTAATGGCAGTGGGAATGTAGACCATCCCCCAGACAGGAATGCTGACTTCAGGGACCATGACAGACAGCGGAATCATAACACAGTAGAACAGGAAGGTCAGGATGGGAGCGACGACCCTCCTTACGAAGAAAAAGCTGTAGAGTAGATGAAGTTTTTTCCCATACAGATACGCCCTGAATCACATATAATCGGGTAAAGAAACTTATTGCATGACAGTCCTGTAACATGTTCCATTCTGTCATATTGAAGAAGGCTTGCCTTGTTTTTGGCAATTTCCGTTGCCATTTTTCTGAAGAGATTGGCAGCACCACAAGTCCATCTATGCTGCTGATGTTGGTAGGCTTTGAAGGTACTTGGGAGTTCACTCTTAACCTGCTCAAGATTCATTATTAAAACAGGGTAAAATATTCATATATGCTTATTAAAGGATCAACATATACAATCCTCACAAATACATACCCTTATACCACCAACATACAGGAATTGCCATCCCTTGAGGCTTGCCCATACAGGCATACAGCCAAGTCCATGTCTTCCACGGTTGTGCGATCCTTCCAACCTCCTGCTTCGTTAATACTCCCTCCGTCCCATAATATAAGTGATTTTGAGTTTTTGCTTGCAACGTTTGACCACTCGTCTTATTCAAAAAATTTTTGTAAATATAAAAAACGAAAAGTTATGCTTAAAATACTGTAGATAATAAAGTAAGTCACAAATAAAATAAATAATAATTTCAAAATTTTTTGAATAAGACGAGTGGTCAAACGTTGCAAACAAAAACTCAAAATCCAAAATCCCTTATATTATGGGACCCGAGTAGCTGATACCCGCCACACACCAGCAGTACCTGTAGGCAGATGAGTGATGTTAGGACCAGGCATGATTAGTTCACGTAAGTAGTTCTGATATTGGATCTTACCGTTGAACCAAAGAAGGAATGCATAGATGAGCCTGATTCCTGCTCTACTTTGAAATGATAGTCCAGTGACATCTTCTGTATCCTTGTCATAAGGCAAACATCATAGTTCACTGCAAAATTGCCCAGCAAAGGCCAGGGCAGAACAGCCTGTAATCAGAATGAACAAAAATTCTCACTTAAAATAACCAAATGACACCACATTACCCATTGAAAACTTGAACAAATTGCGTCAGAGAATTAACAGTTATATCCAAATTATGGGTTTTCTGGGACCCGACCAAATTTACTTTTTAATAACTTAAAACGGTGCAACATTGGATGTGCCCATTTTTCCGATAAACCTCCTTTCATTTTCATTTAGTGCTATAAGCTCTTCATAGTTCAGTCTACTTGATGAACATGATCTGAGAGTTTAGTAGACAAACAGTACATATAACAGTTGAGTGGCCAATTCAACAGAAACATAAATCGGACTATCAGACCAACAACTGAAGCACCCCTATTTAATTTGATTACCCTCACAAGGTTGGAATGAAACAATGAAAATACTTGCTTACCAAACTCCCAACGTGTCTGAACCAGACCAATCTTTGGGTTATGCACAAGAAATGGTATTGTTTTTAGAAGGAAATCAGATTCAGGTTGGAAATCTGCATTGAAAATGGCAACAAAATCACACTGTTGGGTATAGATATGTTCCATGCCCTTCTGCAAGGCTCCTGCTTTGTATCCCTTCCTGTTATCTCTGATTTCATACTTTATGTTAATTTCTTTTCTCGCCCAATCCTTGCACTCAAGCTCCACTAGATCCTGCATTTGACCAAAATCTAAGTAAAGAAACAAAAATCATATTTTAAGCTCTAACTCTGAATAGAAAATAATGATGGATTGTGGATTTCTAAGCAGTGAAGTACATAAGTACACTTGATCAATCTGCATCTACCTGAAAGTTATATTAGGCCAACCCTACATTCATACAATAGAGCAATGCTCTTACTGTAAAACTTTTCATTTACAAACAGTAACCTTATAGCGCATGAAGTAAAACTTCATGATGTCATGTTGAACTACTTTGATTCACATAATGCAATCAATGCACAGCTGCAATTATTAAGCAGAACCACGAATTCTTTTATTTTATAAAAAGAGAAAGAACCTCCTTGGTTACCGCATAGGAAATAACTACAGTAATTAACATGTGCAATGTTGAACATAGATTATCCAGTACTTCACATGATGGGATCAGCTTACAGCTGCAATTTTTATTGTCAAGCTGAATTATCAAACTATATCATGGCAAATAAATAATAGTAAGCACAACCTTTGTGAACCCCAGTATTTTAGCATGTTTAACTTCATCACGCATTTGTATTGTTATTAATTTGCAAGTGGTATGATGCTGTGGTTATCCTGTCAATGACCTCAGTTTAGGATATTATGGTTAAATAAAGGTCTACAAGTGGTAGCTATGTCAACTACTCTGTGTTGTGTTCCATGTCTAGCAATCATGAGTAGACCAGCAATTGAGTAACTAGGGAAAATAATTTTGGGAAAATAATAAGTTCAGCTTCAGCACAGTATGCTAACTTACCTCCTGCCTGGACAGTAATCAATACATGAATAAATATGCACAGAGAGAGAAGAAAAGGTTTGAATCATGTCAAGAGTGAAGAAGTAATGTTGCATAGCATATTCTGGCTCAATATCTTCTGTGAAACATGAATTGCTCTCCAAGAAACTGATGCATCACAGTAACACACAGCCACCAATTCACATGTTTCCAGTTCATTTTTCATCAATACACTATACTGTCCTATCTACAGCAAGGCATCTCTATCTCTAACAATTTGTTGCTGCTATCTTGGCAGGAAGCCGTACTGCGAGACCGGAACTTCGAACGCCATCATCTTCTCCCCTCGAGCAAACCCGTTGCGGTCGTAGGACGAGATCTCGGTGATGTCCAGCTCCTTGCACGCCCTAATGAGCTCCTCCCCGACCCTCCCAGCTGCCTCCTGTCGCAGCAAAGCCAGCTCAAGATATTACTACTACTTACAAATGAGCAGTGTCTGTTTAATTACTAGGTGAAATTCGGGGAGGAACGAAGTGGCCGGCGTACCACGGCGCCGCAGGGAGGATCGCCGCAGATAGCCTTCTGCAGGGTGCTGCCATAGAAGAGGATCTTCTTGTTGTGGTCGTCGACGAGCATGGCATAGAGCTGCCTGTTGGAGCAGAACACGGACAGCCTCGGCTTCGTCGCCGTGCCATTGAACTGCAGCGCCGGCGGCGACAAGAACCATGTTAGTTGTGAGCAGAAGAGCGACTGGTGGTTAATTTGTGATTTGTGCAGTTGAGCTGGGGTGGATGGAATTGAACCGTACCTTCTTCTGCAGCCAGCGGTTCCTGACCTTGGGGTTCTCCTTCCTCGCGCCGTGCCTCGCCGTGGCCTCGATCCTCGGGTACGCGCGCCGGTGAGCTACTCCGCTGCCGCCTGCAGAATCCAGCGGAAAGAAAAGGAACACGCCAGGTGCGAAGCGCGGTGGGAACGCGAAGCCACGCCTGGAGCCTGGCGAGCTGGGAGGGCGGCAGCACGCCGGACGCGGCGAGAATGGCAGCCCGGTTGCCGCGCGGAGCGATGCCATGCGGAGACCTAGCTAGCTGCTTGGGGTGGGCAATCCGTCGAGCAGGTGGGGCGCGGAATCCCGGGGGGAGCTCTACAGTACCCAAGATTAGGATTTATGAATGAGATTTGTCCTCATTTCTGGGACAAGGCTTAAGCAAGGGTGTAATCGTAAAATGCCCCCCCCCCAGCAAACGCCAGGTCAGGTTTATTCTTTCCGTATCCATCTTGTGCTCTCTCTCACCTCGATTAATTTCAAACCCCCGTCAAAAACTACTCACGTAGTACAAGTACAACTACAAGCCAACCCGCTGCAAGCTTTGCCCACCATTTCCACACCCGCCCAAAGCTGCACGCCCGAGCAACGCATGGAGGGGCAGTGGGGGCGGTGGCTCGCCGCAGCAGCCGCCTCCTCCTCCTCCATTATATATTATATATGAATTTAATGTGAACATACCAAATAATACAAAGTTAATCAATGAAAATAATTTAATACTAATACGTAGCATGGTCAAACCGGTACACATACATAAAAATAGTCATTTGCACACTAATATTATCAGTGATGTCTTGTGACCTTGATGATCAATGGGGACCAATCAGCATGTGACCTTTATTATTAATCCAAACAGATGAATTACTAATCCTCACATTATGCACCAACTTGTGACCTTGATGAATCAGCATGTGGACTAGTGTGCTGCTACCTTGCACCCTTGCCGTATGCGTGTACTGATCGATGTATGTAAATAAATTTGACAATTTGATCCTTTCAAAAAACTTATTTGAAAAGTGAGCCGTGTCAAAAACTTATTTCAAAAATGAGCCATTGGCTCAGCGCCATTAGGATTGGCGCTGAGGTATAATGTCTCAGCGCCACAAACATTGGCGCCAAAATATTATCCGAGGTGGCACGGAATTACCACGTCATCACAGCTCAGCGCCACTGCGCTTGGCGCTGAGCTGTTTACTGTATAAAACTCTGTGCAATCCTACTTTTGCAACAAATCGAACGTGATCGTGGTGGAGTAGTACTTTCATCTCATCGTGGAAGTCCCAGGTTCGAATCCCTTCAAACCTCATTCTCTCTTTTTAACCTTTCTAACCTACCCACTCTCCTAATTTTATTTCAAAATTGAACAAAATACCCATACTTGTTTTAAAAAAATCGAAATAAAACAATCCCTCTCCTAATTTTATTTCAAAATTGAACAAAATACCCATACTTGTTTTAAAAAAATCGAAATAAAACAATCCAAACAAGACCTAGTATATGTAACAGGAGAGTACTCGTAGTAGCTGAGAAAAGAAAAAAATTTGCTTGAAGGAGGACTCGAACCCGAGACATCTTGAGAAAGAGAAAAAGGACTACACCACTCCACCAAACATGTATTGCTATCGAAGAAAGCCTTTGGCCCTTTTATCCAGTAGACAGCTCAGCGCCAAGCGCAGTGGCGCTGAGCTCTGATGACACAGTAATTTCGTGCCACCTCGGATGATATCTTGGCGCCAATGTTTGTGGCGCTGAGACATTATACCTCAGCGCCAATCCTAATGGCGCTGAGCCAATGGCTTATTTTTGAAATAAGTTTTTGACATGGTTCACTTTTTAAATAAGTTTTCTGTAAGGGTCAAATTATCAAATTTGACAGATGTATGTTGTGGACAGACTTGCCGTATGCGTATACCATGCATGTACATGCCCTAGCAATACTAGGAAGCCATAGAAAAAATACAATGGAAATAAAGGATTATGCGTATACCATGCATGTACATGCCCTAGCAATACTAGGAAGCCATAGAAAAAATACAATGGAAATAAAGGATTTGATTTGTGCCTTACCACGGCGGGCACTCAGACGGAGGAGCCATAACCCCCAAAATCCAAACCCTAGACAATCCGATCTGCAACAAAACCAACCAAATCTAAGACAAATTGTTGCCAAACTGAAGAAGAGAAGGGCAAAACGGATTTATCTCATACCTCGTTGGCCGTCGCAGTGCCGCCGCCGCCGCAGGAGTGAGACTGGGACGAGTGAAAATGAGACTGGATAGGGGATCTGTAGTTGAGGCCGAGGAGGAGAAGCGCCGGCCTAGGGAGGAAGGGGCGCTGGTCGAGGAGGAGAGGATGGGCGCCGGCCAAGGAAGAGAGGCGCCGGCGTTGGAGGAAGTGGCGACGGTGAGGAAGGGCTGGCGGAGGAAGCGAGGCGACGGACTCTGCTCGTGCGTGAGGGAGGCTGGGAAGGAAGGGAAGGATTGTTTTTTTTTTTTAGAATGACTTGTGGGACCCTGAAGATTTTATTAGCTGAGACCACGGTGCACTGTGAGGAATTAAAATTTGTGATGCGTGGCTTCGTTCACTTTTTGTCTATGCGGAGGATATGGCCACAAGGCAATTTACAATGTATCGCCGAGTGTCGCCGTGGCGTTTTGTTCTAATTGGCCATGTTGAAGATTTCATGCCACGGATGCATCTGGCGCATTCAATCTGAAGCCCACGTAGCCAAAGTTGGGCACGCGTTCTTGTCAGTTTTGACAGACATGTGTCAGAGCGAGGCGAGGAACGGGACGCATGGCGCGTTGGGAGAGAGTGTGACCCCGTGCTTCACCCCAAAACAGAGCTGGCCGGATTTGGCGACATCAACGACGTGGCGTCGGCGGCCTAGGGAGAAAGGAAGATGGCGGTGGTGGTAGAAGAGGAGGCGGCGGCGGATCTGGCTCCTAACCTTGTTGCTATCCCCGTTCCGCGCCGTCAATCGCGTCGTCGTCCTTCGCTCCAAGCCGCCTCGGTCAGTCCGAAGCAGCAGCAGCAGCTTGACAGCGGCCTCCTCGAGTCCACTCCACCACCGGTCGCCGCCCACACCCACCGCCAGATCCACGTCGGCGAGCTCCGCGCAACCCCGGCGAGGCCAAGGGTGAAGCAGCGGCGGAGCGCCGGCCTCGGCTTGCTCGTCACTGCCACCACCTCGAGGCCTCCATCACTGAGGCCACCGTGCCACCATGGGAGAGGGAGAGAGAAAGGGGAAAGAAGGAGCGTCGTCACCGAGGCCACCGTGCGCTGCCGCCGCCGTGTCTTCTTGCAAGCCGTGCCACTGGTGGGAGGAGAGGAGGGGGCGGGGGAGTTGAGGCGCATGGGAGCCGAGTGAATGAGAGGGAGAGAAAGGGGAAGAAGGAGCGGCGGTGGAAGAGGTTTTGGGGAGGAGATGATGAGATTGGAAATTTTTGTGGTGGGGCACACATGAGAAAAACTTTGGTGGTCCACCTAAAGACACGCCGCACTGTGGAGAGGAGTTTCGCACCGTTCTTTCATATGTGGCTGTTTGGGCTCCCGTGAAATGTGCTGCACATTGCTAATTGCCTAAGTGGACGCATTGCTAATGGGGTATTGCTAGTGGGCGGTGATCACTTCTCTCTCCTCCTAGCGATCACCCGTCCCTCCCCCTATACGCTCTTCCTCTCCCCCTTCCTCCTCCCCTTCTTCTCTCTTCCTACTACAGTACACTATAATTTTTTTTTAAAAAAAATAAAGTTGGAAAAATTTATGTATAGAAATACTATATATAAAAAATTTGAATTCAAATTCAAATTTGAAATGGGTATGTAAACATTTGACTTATAAATTTTGGGTCTATAAACTAATATTTGAATTCAAATTCAAATTTGAATAAGGTACGTAAACTTTTGACTTATAAACTTTGGGTCTATAAACTTTAGATGTATAGAAATAATATATATAAAAATATTTGAATTCAAATTCAAATTTGAATCGGATATAATTCAAATTCAAATTTGAATCGGGTATGTAAACTTTTGACTTATAAACTTTGGGTCTATAAACTTTAGGTGTATAAACTTTAGATGTATAGAAAACTATATAGAAAAAATATTTCAAATTCGAATTTGAATCGGATATAATTCAAATTCAAATTTGAATCGGGTATATAAACTTTGGGTCTATAAACTTTAGGTGTATAAACTTTAGATGTATAGAAATACTATATATAAAAAATATTTCAATTCAAATTCAAATTTGAATCAGATTTATAAACTTTTGTTTTATAAACTTTGGGTCTCTAAACTTTAGATGTGTAAACTTTAGGTGTACAAACTTTAGGTGTATAAATTTACTAAAATAGGAAAGTAATGCGGTGCTAAAAAAGAAAACCACATGGAGGAGAGAGGGGCGTGCTAGGGGCGATCGATCGCCCGTTAGCCATTTCATTGCTAATGCCCTTATGAGTGAGAGGGGCAGGGGCAAGATGGATATTTCGCGTTCCATTGCCACCTTGGGTGGTGATGTGGCAGCCGTGGGCCCTGAAATTGGGTGAAAAATGGCAGATTAGAGCTGATTTGTGGGGGACCTGAGGCAAATTATCTAAGTTATTTGGGAAGATGGCATTTGGGAATGCTACATCGAAGTGAATGGCAAATAGTCCAAAATCCTGGTTAAGTTAGGCGGTTAGCATCAGACATTCAGAATTTCAGACTGAAACCTTTATTAACCAAAACTGCAAAGTTCCTACATTGGATTTATAGTTAACAAAGTTTATAGTCAATAAAATGCCAAAGTGAGGAGCCTAGTGGTATTTGAGTTTTTCTATTAGTGAATATACCACTTCCATTCCTTTTTCTTCAAAGTTTTTAAATCTAATATACAACTTTGACCATTGTTTTTTAAGTATCATATTAAATTTTGGTAATAAAATTACAATGTCATAATTAATATAAATACAATGACATAATCCTCGTAACACAAATCTAGCTAGTTATATTTATCGACCATACATGGACACCGCCGTAGGGCCAATTGACCCACCTTTGGCATCGTCGAAGCTCGATCCACACCACCGAGCTCGATATGGTGCCGTGGGAGGAGAATGGGATGGGAGGAGGGGGGGCAAAGGGAGGAGGCTCCGATAGAGATAGAGAGGAAAGGCGTCGCCGGTGAAGGGAGAATACGGCGGGTCTGAGAGGGGAGGAGAGGCGTCGCTACCACAAAAGAGAGGAGAGACGACATTGTTGTGGATAGAGATGAAGAGGTATTGCATAGTGGGGGACAGAGAGAGAGGGTGTGTATGCGTGGGAGGGAGAGAAAAAGAAAGGACCAAGCTAATAGTTGGGTCTAGGAGGTAGTTAATGGTACAGGCGTGAAAAGGTAACATGTCTCTCTCAACAATAAAATCGAGTGGTTGAGGGAAGCGATTCGACGAGAGTAAGATATGGAGAGGACTTATTCCCATGTTAAAACCAAACCCATGATACTGGGCCCTGAGGAATGGTACAATCCTATACGGGCCCACATTTGCAATCAGTAAATTCTTATATTGGGCCGCTACCGACAGAAGCGGTCCTACCAATCTTTCGCGTTTCTTCCCACAAATAGGCGCGCACCTTTTCCCTTTTCAAAATCCCCCCCCCCCCCCCCCCCCCCCCCCCCGGGGAAAATTTCCATTTCGCGCTCCCTCGCCTCGTTCCCCTTCCACTTCCACTCCCAGATGCCGGCGAACCCCAAGCTCGCGGCGAAGCCCTCGCCGCCGACCGCCGCTGCCGCCGCCGCAGCCGCCTCCCGGCCGAAATCCACAGCCAAACCTCCCCCCGGTGCCGGATACCTCGACGACGACGACGACGACGACTTCCAGAGCCCTCCCCGTGCCAGCAGCCGCGCCGCCCGCGCGTTGAAGCCCTCCGATAATGGCGCGGCCTCGCGCCGCCCCAGCAAGAGGTTGAAGCCGTCGTCCTCGTGTTGCTCCGGGAAGGAGAACCGTCCCGCCGCCGCCGCCGGTAGTGGCAGGGCTCCCGCTGGGAGGGCCGCCGCGAAGGGCGCGGGGGTTGGCGAAACCCTAGGTGTCGTCTCGGGGGTTAGCAGCGGCGTTCCAAGCGGGGACAAAGCGAGGGGCGGAGGAATTTGCGGCCTATTGAGGTGCGGATCTGATGACTTTAGTTCAGTTTCTAATGGGAAGAAAGGACTGGATAGATATTGGCGTCGCGATGGAGGTTTGCATTCTCGCCCCAATCCGATGGATTCCATGGTTTCGATGCCGGATGCCACATGTGATTTGGAAAATGGGGGTTCTCAAGTGGCGCAAATGCTCAGCTCCAATGACTGTATCTCAGTTCAGTTGGAGGGGAACGCTAAAGTGGAGTTGGGAAAGTCTGATTTTGACCCTACGACTATGCTGAAGGAACGGAATGGCTCTGGGGCTTGTGAAAGTGATCATCCTGCAAGATTGGGTACAAATTGTGATTTTGGAGGTGCAGACTCCATGGATTCAAAAGAGCTTGGTTCAGCGATTCATCCCTCTGTTTCCAAAGATAGGAATGTGGAGAACGAATCTGGGGTGGCATCTGTATGTACATTTGCACTTCATAACAGGAATTGCCACTCGAGTTGTGTTGAATCCGAACTTGAGATGTCAAATCCGAAGTGTGATTTTGGTCCTCGTGATTGCAAGGAAAGCCAAGAGGGTCCGGGACTTTGTAGCTTGATTTCTGAAGAGAGGACAGCTGCGGCAGAAGGTGATGCAACTTTCACATTCGAGGAAAGGGGGAACACATCAAGTGGACTTGAGGCTTGTAAGGGGAGTCACTGCTTGGATCCAGTTGAACCAAAGCTTATGGACTCAATACATGCACTCGAAGGTGATGGTTGTGATGATTTTGAGATCGGAACACAACTTAATGAGCTCATAAACTTGTGCATGGAGGATTACACGGAGGGTCCTTTGAGCAACAAGGTGGCTTGCCTTGAAGGGAATGGAATGGATTGTGGGAGTTTTAATTCATCTTGTGAAGTGCAATGCCCTTTATGTGGATCAAATATTTCTGACTTGAGTGAAGAGCTCCAGCTGGTGCATACTAACAGTTGCCTTGATGGAGATAAACCTGCTAAGGTGATTCTTCTATGTATTTGGAATATTAAAAATTGTTGTGATCTAGTGTAATGACCGTGATAATTATTGCTGCTGAATTGTTACCTTGTTAGAAAGCTCAAAGACAATCATATAGTAACCTTAGGCACAATTTTGCTTCTTGAAATTTCCCGGTTGACCTTCAGTTATTCCTCTGCATGAGGATCATGTTAGTATGTTTATTCACTGGGTTCTAATCATTGTTGTGACGATTTTTTGTGTGTGCATCATCAAGTTCTTATCCGGGACAATAGATGAATACATCTTACTACATAGTACATACTAATAGTATTCATTGTGAATATTTTGCATCAATAAGAATATATGATATTTTTGCGGGAATATAAGCAGTGGTGAACCTGTGTAGTCCTACCCGGGGTCACAGGATCCCGGGTAGGACTACACAGGTTTGATTCAATCCTAGCTTAATTTATGCCGTGTTAACTAGTATATCACTCAATAATTAGATAATTAGTATGTATTGCCGTATTAGACCTCCGTAATTTTTATTTTGGGTTTGCCACTGAATAAGAATATAAGATTGATGCTACCATACTATGGATACATTGCTATTTCTATCCTTATAAAGTTTAGTTGAGAATGGAGACAAAAGAAATTATATAATTCTTATGTTATTTAATAGTTTCCTTTTCCTTACTATGATATCAACAAATTATCATATTTTAAGTTTTTTGAATTATCTCTGTTCCAGGAACCGAATTCCGATAACCAAAATGAACCCTGCGGTCAAAGCAATGTTGAAAAGAGGCGTGTTATGGAATGGTTAAGGAATCTGGGGCTATCCAAGTATGAGGAGATTTTTATCAAAGAAGAGGTAGACTGGGAAACCTTGCAGTGGCTCACAGAAGAGGTAATTTCCTGTGGTTTTGTTGATATGGAGGTTTGTTTGTCAAGTATAGAGCTTAAGTTATGGGACCTACTTACCACTTGTAAATTGGAGATTAACATTGACCATTTGCATAACTGCGTGGATTTCATGCTAGTTGATTTGTTCTAGTTAATGTGTCAAAAGATGCTTGCGTTCCTTCAACATCTTAGTTTTTTTGGCATAATTGGTTGGTGCATCGATCTACACAGCTTTTCTGGTTTCCAATTGAAAAACTAACTTGTTGCTGCCTATGAATTGCAGGATCTTCTAGGTATGGGGATAACCTCTCTTGGTCCAAGAAAGAAAATTGCCCATGCTCTATGCGAGTTACGGAAGAAAAACGATGATGCCAATGATTTGGCTGCTGATATGTTAAATTTGGAGAATACCAAGAAGGCTAAAATTCCAATGAATGGAAATAAATTAATTACGGAGTACTTTCGGTGTCCATCATCTGATCAAAGACAAAAGAAAGCATGTAAAGTCAACACACCATCTAATTTGAATAGCCAGAAAAATTCAAATGCTAAGGCCACTGGTGGAAGGCGTACTGTTAAAGGAAAGGTTAAAGATACACCTATTTGGTGTTGCATCCCAGGGACCCCTTTTCGAGTGGTATGATTTGTTTTCAATAGGCTGAACCTTACATTATTCTTCGTATGCCATCAGGCTCCGTAACTGAATATATTGCTGCAGGATGCTTTTCGCTACTTAAGAGGAGATTGCTGCCACTGGTTTCTGACACACTTTCATGTAGACCGTAAGTCCAAGTTCTTTGTTATCGAACAGTCAATACGAACTGAACGAAAGAAATATATAGTGTTTCCTTGAGTTTCCATTAAATGAAGGCTTAGCCATTTTTTTTGTCTGACTTGCTATTGAATCATTTACTGCTACCTCCATCCCATAAAGACTTCATTTTTGGCTATTAACCTTGACAAAGACTTGTTATCTAGGTTCATAGCCAGAAATGAGTCTTTTTGGGACAGAGGCAGTACATCAATTTGACATTAGTTTCCACTTTTCTTTCTTCGTGCTAGGCAGGTTTGCCTGATGTTTTAATATCTAAAACAAATGACTTTCTGTTCACAGATTACCAAGGCTTGACAAAAAGCTTTTGTCATGGGAAAATATATTGTTCATCAGTTACAGCTAATCTTGTACATTATAAGATTGGTATCCCATGGGATCGATTACATGTATTGCCACTCAATGAAAAGATTACTATCGCAGGAGTTAATTTGACATGTTTTGATGCCAATCATTGCCCTGGAGCAGTTATTATTCTCTTTGAGCCATCTAATGGTAAAGTAAGTGTTGTTCTAAGTTGCTTCATCATCTATTCAGCATAACTACTTAACATGTCATGTTTCTTTACTTGCTCTTTTAGGCTGTTCTACACACTGGAGATTTCCGGTTTTCTTCTGAGATGGCAAACAATCGTGTTTTGCAGTCTTCTCCTATCCACACTCTAATACTTGACACAACCTACTGTAATCCACGAGTATGTTTATCACCTAGCTGTATCAGAAGTGTTTCCCAAGTTTATAGTTGACATGGTTAGGCTATCATGTGGCCTTTACATAATCCAAAAAAAAAATGTTTTGCAGTACGACTTCCCAACTCAAGAGATTGTAATACAGTTTGTTATCGAGGCTATCCAAGCTGAAGCTTTCAATCCAAAGACACTTTTTTTGATTGGCAGCTATACAATTGGTACTGTCTCTGTGTCTCATCTTTGATATTCTGGATAGAGTAAATTCCCTGTGTACCCCTGAAAACTCACTCAATCCCTTCCATACCCCTGAAATTTACCCGATCCCTTCTATGCCCCTGAAATTTCAGTTTGATCCCTTCCATGCCCCTACCGTTACATTTTCCATTATTCCACTGTTACATTTGGTTGCAAATGTCCTTTTTGCCCTTGATGCTTTAGGTTTAAATATAAGCTTCAAAAACAATTGAAAATTTTGTTTGATTGCACAGTATGTGCATTTTATAAAACTAATGAGACTAAATAATTAGTGCAGAAAATTTTGACAGAAATTTTGAAAATAAAATAAATGTAATAAATTAAAATTTTTATTTGAAATTTTAATAGGATAATAGATTTTTTTTCGGGAGCATTTATAAAAAAAATGTTGTGAACATTGGTAGTCCTATCTTTATTTGAATGCTCCTCATTTTTATGACTTTTTTTATAAAAAAAATAAATATGTATTTTTTATTTTATTATCTAAAAATATTTTTTGGGATAAATAATGCATCGCACAACAAACTCATAACTATAATAGTCTCATGCAAGAAGCTTTTATATTTTTAATAATGTAATTCATGAATTTCTTTGTTCATCCAAGGTTAAAATGGTCATTTTTATAGAAAATAGACGGTCAACTAACGGTCAACTGACGGGAGGGGTATACAAGGGATCAAAATCAAATTTTAGGGGTATACAAGGAAGTAAGGAAAATTCAGGGGTATACAAGGGATTAGGTAAAATTTCAGGGATATACAAGGGATTTTCTCTTCTGGATATTGTAGTGGGTATATACATAAATCGTTCATGGATGCAGGTAAAGAAAGACTGTATATGGAGGTTGCTCGTTTGCTTCAGAAGAAAATATATGTTGGAGCTGCAAAGTTGCAAATATTAAAGCACTTGGGGCTTCCTCAGGAAATCATGCACTGGTTTACAGCCAATGAAGCTGAAAGTCACATACATGTTGTTCCTATGTGGACTCTGGCAAGCTTCAAGCGAATGAAGTATTTGTCCACTCAATATGCTGTAAGAAAAGTACTTGATCCTACCTTCGTTTGTAAGATAGGGGTTTTAGCTTGTTTGATATGTCCCTATTAATCTGATGAGTTAATTTAAGAAAATCATGGTCTTTAAAGTTGAAGTTGCTATTTCTACTCCACCTAAGGATAAGGAAACTAAGATCTGAGCATCAGAGCATATATTTGTAATCTGGCTCTTTAAAATTCTGGATTGATACAGTACCCCTGTGTTCCTTTTCTAATGATTAGTCACATTCTTTTGGACTAACTAGCTAAAGCTGAGACCTTGTTCTAAACCTGAATATCCGTGCAATAGTCTTCATATGTTCTGTTTGCTTCTGAAGTTGCCATTTATTCTGATTTTCTGATGGCTGTATTACTTATAGGATCGGTTTGACCTCATAGTTGCATTTTGTCCAACTGGTTGGTCATTTGGTAAAGGGAAGAAAAGGACACCAGGCAGAAAATGGCAACAAGGAGCAATAATCAGGTACCATCCTAGAAGATCTTAGTTGACACTTCTCACGCTATATGCCAGAAGGAAATAGAGAGACATTTAACATAGTTCTTTGCTGTTTGCGCATAAAAAGTGTAGTTGTCTTATTTATAATTCTGGGATTTGGTTCAGTACTCATTTATTTAGTCGAAAATCTGTAGTTCTAACTGCCATGAGCTGAATTTTCACGCTAACTGCCTGTTAACATATCCATCCGTTTTAACATAAATACTAGTTAGGCAGAAAGAATTGTGTTTACAACAACTGTGACAGGTTGAGTATTTCCCTTTTGCCGATGTGCATTGAGTTATCGATCAGTTTTGAAGTTTTTCCATTTCTTTGTCTCTACAGATATGAAGTGCCCTACAGTGAACATAGCAGCTTCACAGAACTCCGAGAGTTTGTCAGGTTCATCTCACCAGAGCACATCATTCCCAGTGTAAACAATGACGGCCCTGATAGTGCAAATGCCATGATGGCCCAATTGTTGAATGATTAGCAAATCCTACACTCCATTTCCGGTCTGGTTGCTATCAATTCACATCGCTTCAAAATCACGTCAAGAAGAGATGGACAAACAAGTTAATGATCAGGGATTGGCTGAGGGGAAATCTGTAGCATCTCCGAGTCTCAGTTTTCCTTTGATGAAGCCTATGATTTCTGATGCCAAGGTCGTCATGCAGGATTCCAGGATCCAGGTCGTACTTTGTTTTCAGATCAATAAAAATTCTGGATGATAGATTAGTTGCTAGGCTATTGCTTCCTGGAAGAGCTGGAGAAACTCTGGTCTCTGGACATCGTTGTGAAATTTTCAGGAGAAGGGTTCATGCTTATTTTCACTAGATCCCTTCTTTTTTTCTAAGTATTCTCATGGGCTTTGGCCTCCGCTTAGCTGTAGCAAGTGGCAAGTAGCAACCCTTTTCTGTTTGCGCATAATTTCTCAAGAATTATGTTCTCTATTCAATGAAATTCTTCTATTGTGCATATTCAGTTGAGTCAACTGAATGATTGTTTTAGATGGAATTATCATCAAAATGATCAATTTACTGTTCGGACAATGTATTTAGTTTTAATAAACAATGGTTATATTGAGAGAAATAAGATTATTTGGAAACTTCGGATGCCTCTTAAGATTAAGATCTTTATGTGGTACTTGCTTAAAGGGGTTGTATTAACTAAAGATAATTTGGCAAGGAGGAATTGGAATGGTAGCTTATGTTGTTTCTGTATAAAAAGTGAGACTATTCAACAAAACTTTTTGTGGAGTGTCATTATGCAAAGTTTTTATGGAGAGTAGTTCAGTTTTCTTTTAGTCTTTACCTTCCTCATGGTATATCTCATATTTTTTATAATTGGCTTCTGGGGGTGGACAAAAAAAAGAAGAAAACTTATTCTTATAGGAGCATCTGCTATATGTTAGGCTCTATGGTTGAGTAGGAATGATGTCATTTTTGACAAGTCACCATCTATTTCATATATGTAGGTAGTTTTTAGGGCAACACACTGGTTTCGATCTTGGGCACAACTACAAAAGTGTGAGGAAGATAGTGAGCTTTTAAAGGTTGCATGCCGTATTCTTGAGATAATGGTTATGCAACTTTTGTCAATTTTGGATGGAGGTTCACACACAGAATTCAATAATTGTGTACTTTTTATCTTGGGTTGGCAGTTTTTAGTTTGTTTCTTCTTGTTGGTTGGTTTCGTCTTTTAAGTTTCTTTTAACTTCACTCTCATTTTGAGTGTAAGATTGTAATAATTGGCTGTAGCTCTTTGAGTAAAGGCCGGGATGCTCTATTCCATTATCTAAAAATGAAATTGGCGGCTCGCCGATTTGTTAAAAAAAATTCTCAAGAATTCTCAATCCACATTTGTACAGCAATGACTTATGAAACTTGATTTTTTTTCCTTCCTTCGAAACACTTGCGATAAATAGTCCTATCGGTTTGTCTGTAGCCATAATGCTTATTAGCGACAAAAAATAATGCGTGTAAAACTTTTATATAACCTCGCTTTTAACAGATGATGCTGTTGATTTTTGATTATTTGTTTTATTCTAAAAATTTATGTAATTATAATTTATTTTGTTGTGAGTTGTTTTATTACTCAAAGTATTTTAAGTATGATTTATATCTTATACATTTGCATAAATTCTTTGAATAAAACGAATGCTCAAACATGTGTTTTAAAGTTAACGGCGTCATGTATTAAAAGACAGAGGGTGTATGTGTTTTTAACGACTTAAAAAAGTCAAATGTAAAAAAAATCAACAACAAAAAACCATTAAAAATAACTCTAACAATCCAGATTTAAAACTTAAATTTTGGCTGATCATTATGCTAGAGGCATTTGTGCTGTCCGTCCGTATTCTGGTGCTGCGTGTTCCGAATCTCAAAGCGGCACTCACGTGCGAAGCAAGGGCCAAAAGCCCAAAACCTTCTAGAACGAACCGGGTCGTCTCCTCCAAAACCCATCAAGCCAACAACCACAGTGGAGCTCACCCTTATCTCCTCTCTCCTCTCTCCTCTCTCGCTCGCTCGCTTCTCGCGGTTGTTGTCGGCGGTAGCGACCTCATGGCGTCGGTGCAGCTGTCCGCCGGCCCGCGGGTGTCAGTGTCACCGGCGGCGGCGCTGGTGGCGATGCCTTCGGTCGCCGCCGCATCGAGGGGGCGCCGCGGGTACCGGGGGCTCGTCGTGAGGGCCGCCACGGTCGTGTCGCCCAAGGTGAGGCACAGCTGCGCCCCCACTCTTATTCGGGAGACCTGTGACGTCTATGGTGTTTTGGGTTTTTTGTGCGTTGCTACTGCTTGCGTGCGAGGTGCGATCTGGTGCCTGGATTTGGTTCAGTGTGGAAGCGCTCTCAAAGCTCGCGGTGGCGCTTGAAGGGATTAGGAGATCATTTCGTTTTGTTTTCAATTGCAGAGCAATTATCGTACTGGATTGGTTGGTTATATCAAAGACGCAAACTAATTTGTTAACAGATCCAAAAATAATTGATGATGTTTTATTTTCCTCCACATGTTTGCGGTGTCGGTGGTCTGTGTATGCGTCTTAAGGAACCTTAGAATCTACCTATGCAAAGTTAACACTGCCTGACTGCCATACCGTTCCAGCAATGAACAAACCTGTTAATAATGTTTCCACCTAACCACAGCCAATTCCCACACTCAGCTTAAAGTTTGAGTCTGAATTTCAAATTTTATGGTGATATTAAGACATGCTGTTTTTGCAAAGCTGATTCACAATAGCTGAATTTCTATTTTGGCATGTGATGCTAGTTTATGGTGATGTATTACTTGTGTAAAGCTCCTGCTGTCTATTTGGTTCATCAGCTTTATTACTTGCAGCTCTATGGAGTGGTGGACCTTGCGCCACCAGTTTCATTTTATTTCATTCTGTAGCATATTTTTCTCCCCTCAAACTGTTTAGGATTAAGTTTTGAGCATGTGATGTGCGATTCCTTGTTCCTTTACCTAAGCAGATGGACTTATGTCAAATTTGCAGTATACTTCTATCAAACCCTTGGGAGATAGGGTGCTTGTGAAGATCAAGACCTCTGATGATAAAACTGTTGGAGGAATATTACTTCCAACATCAGTTCAGTCAAAACCGCAAGGAGGACAAGTTGTAGCAGTTGGAGAGGGGAGAAGCATGGGCAGCGACAGCATAGAGATCAGTGTTCCAGTATGTGCTTTTATGTTCAACTAGTTTTGCTAGTACTAACAGACACCTGTTAGCCATTTATTTAAAAGAAACTGTTGCATCGTGAGATAACTACTAAAACATCCACGGGACCTGTAAGAGCAACAAGACAAATTTAGCCAAGTGGCGGGTCATTATTCTACTTTAATTTATTCTCGAACCATGAACACCTTTTTTGAAGATAACTACCCTTATGCTATCTCAACTATTTATTTTTCCTGAAACAACTACTACCTCCGTCCCATAATAATTGCATTTTTAGGGAATTAGAGATAGATTAACAACAAACATAATTTACCACAATAACCCTATTTAATAACTACATTGCATGCACATATTCCATATGTATACTTTATTAAAAGGAAGGTTGAGGCACACATTCCATATGTAAACTAATTAAAAGGAAGGTTGGGGTACAAATTCCATTTGTTGGGTCTCATCTTATCAGAAATACAATTTTTGTGGGACAAAATTTGAATGGTAGAAATGCAATTATTATGGGACGGATGTAGTAGTTTTTTGTTGATACTGTTACCCTAATCAGACTACTTATTAAATTTACTGGTCATAAATAATATATAACTTGGTTACAGGTTGGTGCACAAGTTGTCTACTCTAAATATGCTGGCACAGAGTTGGAATTCGATGGGTCTGACCATCTCATTTTGAAAGAAGATGACATCATTGGTATTCTCGACACAGATGATGTGAAAGATCTGAAGCCACTGAATGACCGTGTTCTCATTAAGGTCTGTTTACCAAAAGCTAATATAGAGCCATGTTTTATCACCAAGTGAATGGTTATTGCTCTTTTCCTATTTTGCACAAGTTGCATCTGCAAATCCTGGTCCATTCCGTACTGAAACTGCACCCAAAAGTTGCATAGACAATAGGCTACATATCTGAACAATGTTCATGAATGGCATAAATGGCAGCACCAGTCACATTATTTACTCCAGTAAAACTAGGGGAAGAAATATATTCCTTGGGTCAAAAGCTTGGTGACGTGCCCTTACATTTGTGCTTTCCAGTCTCTACAGGGAGTCCAGAACACTTACGCTCTTCATGGAAGAGATTGAAGCCAAACCTTTGGCAACATTTCTTGCAACCAATCCAAATCTTTTACTAAATTTGTCTTTTATTGGTAACAAACTGAATATCCCTACCAAATAATTAGTAGTGTCAAATTCAAACTTGCCTAGGTTTTGGCAACCAAAGAATTGGTAGGGTAAAGAACCAAACCTACCATATATTCTTCCATTCTGCCTTCCTGAGTTCAATTCATCTGTTTAATTCTGAGCCAAGCTTCTGGCATAATGTCCGATCAGTAAGGTTGCGCACATCTCCTAACTGATTTGTGCTGGTCTGTCTTATCATTATTCAATGGGTATCTTGTGTTCCAGTCTGGAAACTTCACAGGCTGATATTAGACCATAACCATTCTAGAGTTTCTTTTGATTATGCTCTTGATTGAATTTCAATAGCATGTGCCATTGCTTTTTGTTTGATGCTGCATCTTCTAAGTTTGTCTTTGGAGCCATTGTTTTATGTCAAACTTGAGAGCTTTCTTAACAAAGCTGAATAAATGGCCATTGGTCTCAAATTGCGCACTTCACTGCTTGCCAAGGAGGGATCCACATTTGATTAGTGCACAATTATATTTTCTTGTTTGTCTATTAATTTTTCAGCATGGACATCTTGGATAAATTTATTTACAGGTTTGACAATCTCCTTCTGTACCAGGTTGCAGAGGCTGAAGAGAAAACTGCAGGTGGTTTGCTATTGACACAAGCGACCAAAGAAAAGCCTTCTATTGGAACAGTGAGTATTTTTGTTTAGCATATAATATCTCATCCTTTCACATAAGTCAATCTTTTTAGAAGCAAAGTGTATATTACCTCAGTTCCAGATCTTCATTGGAAAATTAGTAACCAGTGACTGCAAAAGGAGTTTTTAGAAGTTTACAACCCAGTGAATGAGCTATCCTTTTTTTTATGTGTGTGTATCTGTTTCATCAGTGGCATCATTAGCATTCTTTAGCAATAACCTTTGATTGTGACGTGTCGTTAATTTTTAGAATCTATTGTTACGGACTAGCTCTATTAAAGTGGGGAAAAATAGATCCATTTTGAATAACTGTTGATCGCCAAATGGTAGTTGGCAATACCAGCTGTACCTTTATATTTAACAAAACTTGGTAACTAGCTTACAAGAAAGCTGGGGTTTCCCTTCATTAAAAAAAATACATATATATAGTCACCATAACTAATACAATAATCAGTCAGTGATCATGCTTTCTTTCAGAAGCTGTTGGTATTTTCACTTACTGCACCATAACGTGTGAAGTGTGGACATGTGACTACCACCTTAGATGCAGAACTAGTAGTCAGAGGGTGAAAGAACTTCCTAGTACATCCTTCTGTGTGGAATCTGAGGGTTGACATTCTTCAAATAAAAAAAAATCTGAGATTTCACTGACTACTGAATAGAGTAGAACTGGACACCTTTACTATTTGTTAGTTTTATTTTGACTAGTCTATGAGACGAGCAATCAAACATACAATATTTCGCCCTCTCTCCAATCTGTAAATGTACTGTATATATTGTCGATCAATCACTAAACGTGTGCTGATAATCCCGCCGCCTTCTGTTTTGCGGAAATAGGTGACAGCCGTAGGCCCAGGACCATTGGTTGAGGATGGCAGCAGGAAGCCCTTGTCAATCACTCCTGGAAACACCGTGATGTACTCCAAGTACGCGGGAAGTGAGTTCAAGGGTGAAGATGGCGAATATATTGTTCTCAGGGTATCCGACGTAATGGCTGTTCTTTCCTAAGCAGACAACGCTCTTGCGAAATAGGATTTTCTTTACGAAAACTTGTGAAATAGGAATTTTGATATTTAGTCAAAACTTTGTTGCACTGCTCTTGCTTGGAACTAGTGTATCGCTGCTTTTCCTACTTGATGTCACTGCAAAATGCAGAGTTCAATACAAGACGGGCTCTTTAGACTTTGGACATATAATAATGCTGTGCTGCTTTCCTTGGTAGAAGTAGGTAATTTGAGCTCAACCAACTACCTGGCTACAGTTTTGTTTAGTTGTGTTTGGTGGTCAGCCTTTGAACACTTTGGAATTTGCAGCAATTGGTGTTGCACTCATCAGGTCGGTTGGTGAAAAATTACTCCATTGTAGATATGCTAAAGAGTTGGTAAACAAAGTTGTCTCATAAACAAAACGGCTATATGGAATGTTTATACTGTATCACCTAACTTGAGCTCGAGTTGACGAGCCTAACTCGTCTTTGCAGCAGCAGTGGTAAGTGAATCTGAACGACAGAGTCCAACCAAGGCGATGTTATCTAATAGCACGCACAAACAACAGGTTAGAGTCAAAATTCTCTGCTCATACCTGACGACCTTGGCACTAAGTCGGAATTTATCAAAGGACTGCGAGCCATCTTGCCAGACCGTATTCACACAGGACCGTGCATGAATAAATTTAAGGCAAGTTTTGCTAGAAGACACATATGGAGATTATGGATACCCTATACCTACACGGCATGTATATCCGACTGGGTATGGGGTGCCATATATAGATAGAATATTTTTAAAAGGACTCGGGTTAAATTCCAAACCTGTACGTCAAGGAAATACCCGGGATACTAGTCGGTTATGACTGTATCATATCTGTAACTACCTATTCCGTTAGGGATATGGGCTGTACTTTGTAACACGGACTCCTTCCCCTATATAAGGAGGGGTCCGGGTGCCCTTTTCGGGACGATTTTTCACCCAGATCATACGATCAATAATACACTCAGCGGATCAATCCCCGGACATGATTAGGGTATTACTTCTTGATTAAGAAGGCCTGAAACTGTATAAAATTTCTTGTCTCTAAACCCATCCACTTTTCTATCTTGATAGCCACCCCCTTTTAATATTACCGAAATCTTGTTTCGACAACACATAAAATTTATTGATAGAAATCATAAAAACGTGTCATAGCTAAAAAAACATTCTAAGAAAATTGGTAATTCGCTTGAGGATACTTTATACTCAATTGGAGTGAGAAATTATTCCAAAATACAATAATGCCCTTAAGGTCAAAAGCTTATGATCTGAGGATGCTGTGAAGGTAGAAGGTGATGTATACTAACGACGTACTTAGGGTAATGGTAGACTTAGAGCTGTATAATTTCCAAATTTTCAATACAATGTCATGTTTGAAGCCTATGGTTTTAGTGGTATTTATGGATATTAGAAGAATTTTTCTCTCCAAGTAAGTCGAAAGAGTGCTTCAGTAAATTATTTTTTTTAGCGTGTCTTTTAGCCATGATACATTTTTACGATGTCTATCAGCAATTACATAAAATCTAGATGTCTTGTAGCAAAATTTTTCTAAATTTAATTACCACAAGAATCGGTTGTACTATGATATTTTGCAACTCATGTATTTTCCAATCTATTAATAGAGGTTGAGATCGAGATATCCCCTTTACTTGCTTCAAAGATCTAGGAATTATCACGTTAATTAAAGAAAAATAAAAATAATAAAAGGATATGCATGTTTTGAGCGATTATAACAGTGTATAGTGATCTTATATAGTTGTATTTTCCGAAACAGAAATAAGAAGTTGTATATAAAATTCAGTTGTACTTTTTTGAATCCTAGTTTCATGCAAAAGTGTGCCCCAAGCTCTCCTACAACTACAAGGAAGTCCTGAACGTCCCAATCAGTCAATGCGATGCTGCTTGTGATACAGTAAAGAACAAAAACTCTTCAAGCCAGGGCAGCAGGAGGGAGCATCATGTCGAGCCAGGTGCCCCAGGCGTGACAAAAATCTGACTAGTCGACGAGACGCCGGAGCTTGGCCAAGTCGACGCGACGCACGCCGCCAACGTTGCTGCCAATCAACGGATCGACCAACCCGGTCAAGCCCCCAACGTCATCCCCATGGGCGACCGGATCAAAAGGCCACATCAACCAAACTCACACGCCCGCTCTCTTTTAAGCGCATTTTCACTTTGATGGTAAAAAAAAACTTTACCAAATTTTAGTATAGTTGTCAAAATTTTAGCAACTTACCAAAATTTTAGCAGGATTTCTTATATAGTTACCAAAATTTGGCAGCAAACTAAATATAGCCACTTTTTTGACAACTTTATCAAAATTTGGTAAGGTTAAAAATGGCATCAAAGTAAACAGGCCCTAAACAGGCCCTAAGATTCATATTTTATGTTGTCATATTTTGAACCGTCAAATGATACGTTTTATTTTAAAAAAATTATGTATATAAGTAAATCTATTTTCAATATTTATAGCAATTAATATTTACTTAATCATATGTTAAAGATTTTCATCTTTATTTTTATTTTCAGTAGAAACTAATACTAGATTTGAAAACGGTCATTGAAATTTTCGATCGACCGAGCGCCGTTTCCGTATAAGTGATACTATTTTTGACAGTACTATTTTTAGCTATTTTTAAATTTTATTTTTTCTACTTTCTTTCTACATCATATTAATGTCGACACTGAGTAGTTTAAATGATAAATATGGTTAATTACCGGCCGATCGAGTATCGTTTACGAAGAGCCGATTCTAACCGTTTTCACCCCGTCTAACACCACTGCCGCGTACCAAAATCCCACCGGTTTTATTGCTCGCCGCACACAGCCGCGTATAAGAGGCAAAGGGCCCTCGCGGCGCGGCTCCACACGGCTCGGGCACGGGTGATCTGCTCGTTTTTTTTTTTTACGGGTGTGTTTGTTTCCCTCTGCTTTTCGCGCGCGCGCGCGAGGTCGAGATGGCGGGACGCGGGCACGCCGCGCTGTGGGTGAAGCTGTACGAGCTTGAGCTGCAGCTCAGGCTCATGCGCGCCGCGCGCGGGGAGGAGGGCGTGGCGGCTGCGGCGGACGACGACGACGACGATGTCGCGTCGCGCGCGGGCGCGGAGGGCGCGTGCCGCGGCAGGCAGTACGATGCCTACATGCGCCGCCGCGACGCCAGGCGCCACACGACGGGTGGCGTCGCCGCGGCGGCGTCGGAGCGGCAGACGATCCGGCCGCGGGGCGGCGCTCGACCCGCCGCCGCCGCCGGCGGTAGGCTGAGCCCGCTTGCTCTCAACTGCGCCGCCGCTCAGGTGAAGAGGTCGCCGCCGGGGGTGTCCACTCCGACCACCCCGAGGAAGGAGAGCTCGGCCGTGGTGCTGCCCAGGGCGAGGACGGTGAACACCGGTGCGGCCGCGGCGAAGCCGGCGCACCGGAGGCGGAGCAGCCTCGGGGCGGTGCCGTCCGACTTCGGCGACTGCGTCACGCCGCGGCCGTTCCTCCGGCGCGGCAGCGGCACGGGCGGCGCCACGACGACGACGACGCCGCGGCTGCGTGCGCCGCCGACGCCGAGGGCGCACGACCTCCCACTGATCATCGACGCGGCCACGGCCACGGCCACGGCCAGCCCGAGGCGACCTCCTCCTCCGCGAGACCAGCTCGCGCAGGCGGTGGCGCGTCGCCGCCACCACTCCCGGTCCGTGTCGGAGCTTCCACTCCACCACCACCACCACCACCACCACCACACGGCGGCGCTGGACTCCCCGAGGTCGGCGGTGGAGCTGCCATCGCCGCAGCCGCTACGGGCGAGGAAGCAGTGGGGCAGCCCGGAGACGACGACGACGACGACGCCGACGCCGCGGGCTATCCTCTCCTCCGACGGCGGCGACTCGCACAAGGACTTCGCCAAGGGGATCAAGAAGCTGCTCAGCTTCGTGAGGAAGAGCAGCAACGGCAGCAAGAGCACCGTCGACCAGCAGCATTCCCCGGCGCGTCCGGCCGCCGGAAAGCCCGTGATGAGCACGGGATGGCCCGCCGCGGCGGCGGCGCCCGCGGTGACAGCTTAGCTTAGCTTGCTCCCGTATTGATGGCGCCATGGCTGCCGGCTTTGGAGGTGGTTCGCCATGACGCAGGCAGCAGCTGGCATCTCCGGATGAGGCGTACGTACGTACGTGGCGCGCGTAGGCCACGCGACCCGTGACAAACGCCATGGGAGGCATCACCCGCATCACGCATTGAGGTGGATCGAGGAAGCTGATCAGTGATCAGTGGCTGCGTTTTCCCTTGATCGTTGAGTGATCTGTGTTTTGCGCAAGAAAGTTCGTTTTTTTTGGTTGTTTGTTGTTGTGTGTGGTTTTGCACTCCGCTGTTTAATTTGTACATAATGTTGCATGGCCAATGTTTCTTGGTACTGATCATGTGAATTTAAAAATTAGCACTGTGAACCTTAATTTTGCAGTTGCATGGTGGTAATTGTATCCCCAAATCCCTCATTTTTTTTTAAAAAAAAAGAAGAAAATGAAATCCTCAAATCAGTCCCGGTCACGGTCAGCTGCCGTGCAAACGAAAAGCACCATCGAAATTAAGTGCACCCCTCCAGTGGCGGTGGAGATTGCGCACAATAATGTACGGCGACAACCGGTGCATTGCTGTACAAAGCCAGGATGCAAAAATAGCCAAACACAAGGCAACGATCGCATTGCCGTCGACATGTCAGGTGAATGCCCAATAGGCACACAACAAATGCTTACTACTACATGATGTACGAAAGGGGCCAAAGGGCTTATGTTTATTACAAACAACCAGTTGTATACTACGATCATACTATATTTTTTCTACCGGGCGAAGCATATGCCTCCTGCAGGAACAAAAAACTAAACAGGAAGAATTTCAGAACGAGATTAACTACCATGATACGAGTTTTGACAACAACAGCTGATCAGAGTGTTCTCCATGAATAAGCTGGGGGCGGTAGCTCCAAAGCTCGATCTAGTCATTTTTCAATGCGGAGAGGGAGCTTTCTGCCAAGGAGAGGCAGGACTCCCTCTGTTTCTTGTATTCGTCGTACCGTAGAAAAAAGTATCCAAGATAGTCGAAATCAATGGGGGATACCTTTGCCTGCATCCAAATGGCAATTATATGTTCCAAGTTCCATTATAATGGGGTGCATGGCAGTCAAGTCAATTGCTACAAGAACAACTTGAAAAGACTTGAAACTGAATGTTGTGTCTGCAGCAAAAGGAGGGTAGTGCTCACCTGAATAAGAGCCCACAACGCCCAGTAAATGTGTGATGCTAATCTATAGGTGTTTGTTTCCACATAAAGGGCATCCAGATCTTGCACTTGGACCTTCCAGTTAGAAATAAACCAAATAAGAATTTTAAATACAACAAGTGCATTGTGGTGAGATAACATCAGATAAAACATTACACGATGTTCTTCTACATTCAAAAGAATATACATATTTTCTTAAAGCAATACTTCAAATGTTTTCCAACCACCTTTAACGCTAAGCATCATACAATCCTTTCAGAAAAGTAATATGAGCAGTTCACGTTAATTAGACAAGTATAAATGGCAATTACATGTAGCACGTAAGCATGTGTTACTGATTTTAATTTAAACAAGCAATGACACTACTTATAGCATGACTAACACCAAATTTACAATGGGTTCACCATATGACTCGACCTTGTAAGAAAAGCTAGCAACACCATGTATTAATTCCGTTTGTTTTGCTTCACAAGAGGACAACCTATCATATTAACATACCTCACTTGGCCTATCAGGTTGAAGATAGTTCCTGAAGAAGTGGTATTGAGAATCTTTATCTGGATACCTAGAACAGGCAACAAAATACTGAGCAACATGATGACAATAAGTTTTATTGGAGAATTAAACCAGTAAGAAGATAACTTACAAGCTATAGTCGCAATCATAGCCTGCATATTCATTGAAATGGTTTGCAATATCATAACCACGGTAGCTGTACGACCCATACTCGAAATCAATGAAGTAGAGCTTTTCTGGCAAAAAGACAAACACATATTAGCCACCTATTCAGTTTTGCAAGTATAGAATATAAAATGAAAAAAAAAATAAATATCGAAATATAAACAATGCAAGTGAACTCGGTGCTTGCCTTCCAAATCATTCAACATCAAATTGCCTGAAAGCAAGTCATTGTGTGAAAAAACTACAGGAGCATGCAGAAGGTCTGACAGATCCTATAAGAAAAGAAAGACGTATTTTATACATGGACAACAAAGCCATAAAATTTGATATACACATGTATCGTATTATAAAGTATTGCCTTATGAATATGAGCCCTTCTATGGTGAAGGAAAAATATGAACAAAAGTGGCTCTTTGAATAAGATAAAACTGATTGCTCCAAGCGTCAATAGTACCTAACAGTAAAAATAAAATAAAAACAACACAAGATCTAGGTTCAGTTGCAAGGTACCTTAAGTTCTTTAACTTCATCTTGTATTTTTCTAAAAGAGATTGTTTCATATCTCTTCTGCTTCTCCTTATCCTCAAACTCCAATATAGAAGCTGTGAGAAGTATTTGACAGAACGTAAGAACATAGATGCCATAAAAGCAGCTAGATGGTAGCATTATGTTAGCACCTAGTTTGGATTTTGTCTGATCCATTTGCCACGTGATGTTTCAAATTGGTAAACCCAGATTTTCTTTTGTTTCTCTGTTTATTTTTACTTTCCTCTGAAAATTATACCCTTATTTCTTTCTCTGTTTATTTTTACTTCGCTCCGACACTTTCAACAGAAGCAAGGAGTATCTCCTTTATCCAAAAAAAAATCTAGCTAAGTAACAAACTTGAATGTATGATATATCGTTGGAAGGGTACCTTTTTTCATAAACTTGAATATATCATCCCATAGCTGTGGTTCTTTTGATCCTGGTATATCAACTTGATGGAATCTGCGAAGCTCTTTGGCAATCTCAGCTGCTATTCTAGGTTCCTTCATGTCTAGAAAACAAAGTAATGAATATTTACAAGCAAATTGCAAGAAGCATTTTTCAAGACTTTTGCAAATCTAAAGTGTAAAATAACTTAGCAAACTATGTATAATACCAACTAAAAACCCACACAACCTTTTGAACTAGCATTTCAGATCACTAGTTTACAATATACTAGGTAATAAATGAAAAAAAGAGAAAGATGATATTAGACGATATAACAGTGAGAAAGAGCCACCCCATCCACGAATAACAATAATATGCTTACCTGAAGGAGTTAATGTTCGTGCATAGATGAATGACTGGACCATTCCATTTTCAAATGTTCCAAGTAGCTGAGCCCCAAACCCTGCAGCTGAGAGATGTGGTATAGCCTAAACATGACGGTAATAGATGTATGCATTAGGGAACAATTTACACCAGAAAATAATGGGTATTTCTTTGACATAATGGATGTTGTGCTGGTCGCAGTATAAAATAACATTTGTTTATAATTGATGTTGCTTTTCTATATCAAATCACTGTAGAAGACGCTGTGGAAAATACAAAGTTTAATAATACATTAAAAACCCTTACAAGCCCTTGAATATTTGAAAAAACAATGAGGTGCTTTGAGCTTGCTGTAAAAAAATGCACCAAATAAAATAAAGCAGGCTAACAGATGAACCAAGCCATGAAGGAACATTATAGGACATGATATGCACGCATCATCAATAATCACACTATTCAAATGCTCACCTGCAATTCCCTCTTCCGATCAATCACCAAGTCTGTATTTGGGCCATACAAACGAACAGTCACAGAAGACTTGTTGCCCTTGCCATATTCTGCGGACACCTTCAGCACTGCAAGCAGTAAATTACAGTTGTGGTTTCCACTGAGCTTTCAGTAAATTGGTAGCTGTTTCAGTGACAGAAGATTATATAATTTTCTATAGCAAACAACATAAGATAAGATGATTCAGGCATTAAAAAAAAGCAAGAAATGGTAAAAAGAGTTTCCTGATCTCACAAAAGTTCAGAAATGCAATTAAGTTCGTAAACGTTCAGAATTCAGAAATGCAATCAAGTTCTGTCGATAGCCGTAATGTTATGTCTGCCGCTATCCAAATTGCTTTAAAATGTGCCTAAAACCAAATTTCCCTTGTTTGTGCAGCAGCCCTGGCCTCTGTTTTCCTCTACTTACAACGAAGTTGCTCAGGTGAAACTGCCAAGGAGCAGGGAGAGACTCACACATATTCGTGATGCCGCCAGACACCGTCTCGATCGAGAATCGCGAGCTGTCCAGAGACGACCACCCACTCACCAATTCCTTGCAGATACCTCTGCACAATCGCGAACGGGAGTCCTCGCGTGAGAAACAAAAACCAAATTGAAGACAGACAACGAACTCCCGCGATTCCCTTGAGCCTTTTCTCTCTAAAAAAAAAATAAAAACACCCGCGATTCCTCCAACTCAGCGCCCGCACCGCACCCACCCACTCACGAACGCATCAATCAGAACGAAACGAAACGAAACAAAATCCCAGAAGCAAATTCGAAGAGAGAGTAGAGAGGGGATCAGGGGTACTCGCATGATGCGGGGCGTCATCTCCGGGAGCGGCAGCGCGATGTCGACGGACGCGCCCGACGCCGGCACGTCCCCCGGCGCCGGCGCCACCACCGCCGCAATCGCCGCCTCCCCTTCCACGCCGCCCCCCACCGCCGCCGCCCCGCTCCAGCTCCGCCCCTCCGATCCCATGCCCCCCTCCCCCGCGCGACCCGCTCCTTCCCTCGCGCGTGGCGTGGCGTGGCGGAGCTCGAGCTATTCCTGGACACCCGAGGCGAAGGCGTCACTCGAGTACTCGACTCGATTCGATTTCGGATATCTTTGCTGCTTCAAATTCGGTGGCGTTTTCGATTCGAGGAGGAGTCCGGCTCGCTCGATGCGGTCCGACTCCGAGACGAGGCGAGAGAGAGGGGGGAAGAAGTGTGGGAGAGGGAAGAGGGGTCCAAAACACGGGACACCTTTATACTGTCCACTAGCCGCACGCCGCGTGGTGGGGGGGAGGGATCCACGTCAGCGCTGGCCCCCCTCACGCGTGCCGCCGACCTACTACCGGATTGGCGTCCGATCCCGCGTGGGCCCCACATGGCGGTGGAAGAGGGATGAGGACGGTTGTGTGTGTGTGTGTGTGTGTTTGGGAGGAGATCGGGGGGATCTGCTCACGTTTCGTGTGGGCCCGCGGTCTGATTCCCTCTCCCCGTCTTGTTCGTCCAAATTTGCTGTCTGTGCCTCTGTGGCCGTGTGTTAGATCCAAGATTTTTTCTTTAAACTTCGGGCCGTTTTGGATTAGTGCCAAAAACATATCCTATCAATATTTTAGTAGTTTGACAATGTATACGACGATTTTGGTTTGAAGCCAAATTATTAGCATTACTAATATTCAATTTGATATTTTCTATATTCTATTCAAAACTTGGTTCTAAATTGTCCTCCAACCAAATACAACTCTACCCTACCAAAAAAATTGATAGTGCCAAAACTTATCAGGTTTTGACACTAACAACATTTTGGTAGGGTATTGAACCAAACAAGCCCTTCCAACTTTTCCGCCACACACATGCATGGAGCATTAAATATTGACGAAAAAAACTCAATTCCACAGTTTGCATGTAAATCATGAGACAAATCTTTGCTACAGTAAACATTTGTTAATGTCAGATTAATTAGGATTAATAAATTCGTTTCGCAGTTTACAGGCGAAATCTGTAATTTATTTTCATATTAGTTTACGTTTAATACTTTAAATATGCGTCCGTATATATATTTTAAAAACTTTACACCAAAAGAACTAAATACACCCTGTATCCGTTTGGTGTTCAGAGATTTTCCTTTTTTTCATTGCATGAACAGATGTACGACACCATGTCACTGTGCACCCACGACACACGTAGTATATATACTCCATGTTATGAAATATAAACACTTCTGTATCTTAGTGGTGGTAGTAGTAGGAAAGATTCTCTTTTACATACTTTAGTGGTCACAATTTTGAATTTCAATCTGCTTAGGTTCTCTTACCAAATAGTATCCCGTTGGTTAAAAATATATAGGTTTTCGTGCATTGGAACCAATATCTTAAAAATATTTTACATTGTGGTATGAATTTTGAATGTTATAAATACTTATACTTTAGAAAATGGGTGAGTAGTTGAGTGTGTCTATATGACACCATGGATAACAAATGGTGATATTTAATTTATATTTATAATCGTGGGTTAACTACAATGAGATTCGGTCAAAAATCTATTGCAAACTGGATATGTTATCCGTGTTTATGGATAACATATGATGATGCAGCTTGAACCTTTATTGAATGTTGAACCTTTCTAACTTCTAATTAAGAACAATTTGTGGCTGGAAACTGTCTAGCTAAATTCTACTACCTTCGTCCCATAATAATTATTTTTATTATTATTTAATTTTTTTCTAAAATAATTATCGCAATAGAGTACCAATTGTCCCATCATTCACCTCTCATTAAAAAAAAATCCATATTTTACCCTCAACTATCTTCACACTCTTATCTATAAACCATTCAATGAGGGATATCATACTCTCTCTTTTTAAAATTTAATATATGCTAAACAATTTAAAATTATAATTATTTTGGGACGGAGGTAATTGAATTTAATTCCATCATCTGAAAAAATCTAGTCTATTAGGATACGGGGTGCTTTCTCGATGCCGTTAACTTTTTGAGACACGTTTAAACCATTCATCTTATTAAAAAAAATTATGTATTTATCATTTATTTTATTGTGATTTGATTTATTGTTAAATATTCTTTAAGCGCAACTTAAAATATTTTTATATTTATTTTTTAATAAGACGAATGGTTAAACGTATATAAAAAAACTTAGCGGTGATATATATTAGTAAAAAACAGATGTAGTAATAGTTTACAAGATTCGAGTAGGCATAAGGATCCGAGTAGGCATACAACGAAAACAACAAGCCACAAACTTGGACGCCATGCATGAAGCTAACTAAAAAACGTCGTTGTCTTATTTAGTTGCTTGTGTGCTAGTTCCATCGATTTTTTTTAAAAAAAATTAAGACTATCGTCAAAACATTCTAACATCATCGGAAAGGTTATTGGATCATCCAACCAACTTACGTGCTTTTCAACGTTTCGGGCGTTTTGGCCGGCACGCTAATACGCTATACGTCCCTCTCAACTAAAAAGATCAATTTCCACGGAGACTTTGATGAAATCAACAAGCAAGTCATTGTTAATTAGGCCGGAAAATATTGTACGGTGTAGTACGGAACTAGAGGTTCAACTCACCAAGCAAAATTGCATGCCAGATTGCCAGGACAGTGATGACTAACGAGGCTTTGTTAATTAGGTTGCCAGATTTCCGGCCTCTCCTAAGGCGACATGCATAGGCATGTTGTTTCACTATACGATGTAGGTTGTGTGGATCTAAACTTCAGCCTTTTTTCATCATATCAACCTATCATATACACATAACTTTTCAGTCACATCATCTCCAATTTCAACCAAAATCCAAACTTTGCGCTGAACTAAACACAGCCGTATTCCCTCCTTACCATAAAAAACTAATCTGATATCGGATGTGACACGTACTAATACTACTAAGGGTGTGTTTAGTTCCAAAGTTTTTTTTTTCCAAACTTCCAACTTTCCATCACATCAAACCTTTCATACACACACAACTTTTCAGTCACATCGTCTCCAATTTCAACCAAATTCCAAACTTTGGGCCAATCTAAACACAGCCTAATATGAATATAGGATGTGTCACATCTGATCCTAAATTTATTTTTTTAGGACGGAGGGAGTAGTGTTATGTATAAAGCGGTTGAGACGTCTGCATTTCTCTACCTATATATGTATATTAATTAAAATTACCTTAGAGTTCGATGTGTATGTATACGGAGGATATTCAATACTACCTCCGTTTCATATTATAAGACTTTCTAGCATTGCCCACATTCATATATATGTTAATGAATCTAGACATATATGTGTGCCTAGATTCATTAACATCAATATGAATATGGACAATGCTAGAAAGTCTTATAATCTGAAACGGAGGTAGTATCACTTATAGGGCCTGTTTGGGGGAGCTTAAGATTCTGAGAAGCAGCTGCTGAGAAGCTAGCTGGTGAGAATTTGGAGAAGCTGGGAAACCCAGTTTCTGGCTTCTAGTTCATTTTTCCAGATTCTACAACTACAGATTCTTAGAATCTGGGTAAAAAGCTGGACTGTTTGGGGGAGCTTCTGGCAACTGGAGATTCTAGGAGAAGTTGCAGCTGCTAGAAGCTCCCCAAACATGTCCATAGCAAGCTTTTATAACACTACAAGGTCATATGCCTGGAACAAGAAGGGTCGTCGTACAATTTCGGCGATTCAAAAAGAGAAGGAGGCGAGCTCCCTATCCCTCTTTGTCTTTCCACTTCCCTCGTTCAGGAACAAACACTTTGCCAAATTCTTTTTAGTCCCGGCCCGGTTTTTCCCCACTAACCAATTACGTTACGACCACTGAACAAACTTGGTTGACGAACATGGTTTATGCGCCGCTAATCTAGCGGACATTTCGTTTTCTTTTCTCTCTTTTATTTATATTTCTCATGCATTTTGGGTTCAAATTGCACAAAATCATTATGAGCTTTGACATGTTGCATATAACCACACAAGTATTGCAGTTCTATTGTTTTGTAAAATCATATTGTTAGGTCATTTTTCTTTGAGTTACTACACATATAAATTCTAAACTTACATCCGAAACTTATGACTGTGATGTATCGTCTATATGTTGTAGTCATCTAAGTTTATTATTTGTATTGTGCTATAATATTTAGTTAACTTATTTAATGGTATAGTTTTGTGAAATTATAAGATCATGATACCTAGGGTTATATACTACTGCGAAAATTACTGTGGTTTTATCTAATTCAAACCATAATACACCGATCGAGTTCTATGAAATTTAATTGAAAAAGAAGTGCTTTGCGGGCCTGGAACGTACGGCGGCATGATGGGCTATTGGGCCGCAGGGCGGCCAGATTCGGGCCTGCTTAGCTTTACTTATTGGGCTTAAGCGACACCCTGTTGCGTTGGGCTTCTACAACCTTTACTCAGTTCTAGATTCTTTTGGTGGTTAACAAATTCAGATTTTTGTAACGTTCAGGTAGATTGTTGTAAAACAACTACCACTATTAATGCATCACTGGATCCATTTCTCCATCTGAAAAGTTGAATCGTAAGAAGATGTAGTAGAACATTCATGCTCTTCTCTTTATTCTAAAACAGTCACATAAGTAGGTAATGGACAAAGACGGAATAATATATAAGGTAGTAGACCTCAATCTATTTCCATCGTACAAAATGTCCCACCCTCTTTAGTGGTGTTCATTCTAACGAAGATAAACATAAGATAGTGCACACAAAACAAGAGAATCATTAGCATATAATTAATTAAATATTAATTATTATAAATTTAAAAATGAATTTGTTTGATATTTTAAAGCAACCTCTACTTAAAAAGTTTTCGCACGAAATTAACGTACCGTTTTAGCAGTTTAAAAAACGTGCTAACAAAAATCGAGGTAAACTCGATTTGTATCTTAATAAGAAAAAGAACACCAACTTAGATGTCTCTGCTTTGATTGGGATTGGAAAATAAAAGTATTTCGTACTTCTGTATGATCAGTACTCCCTTTGTATAAATTAAAAAAAAAACAATTTTTAGGGACGGATCCGACAGAAGTTTTCTTTTTTTTAAAAAAAAAACATAGGAAGTGTTTGCTTCACAACAGTGACGAGCTGCTCCGTGTACCTCCCGGCATGAGCACGACGCTGCTGACTCACACGTCCATTCGCTGCCTGGCGACTGGCGTTTCCAACTACTGGCAAGACCCGGCAGAGGAAGGCAGTTGCACGTTTGGCATCGGATCATCCGACGATCCCTGTCACTATGTATCAATGTCAACGTCACCGTGTCAGCTCTCCCTCTGAAAACAAAGTTGCCAAAATGTGACAATTCTGAAAATAGTTCGACCGCACATTCATGGTTAGATCTGAATATCTGATATCTTTCTCAAGAAACAATGCCTGGAACTGGAACCTGAACATATAAAAATTTACTAGTAAGGGCGAGATAGCCATATAGACTGTGTTTAGATCTAAACTTTGATCTAAACTTCTAACTTTTTCCATCACATCAACCTGTCATACACACATAACTTTTCGGTCAAATCGTACCAATTTCAACCCGAACTTTTAACTTTGGAAGGAACTAAACCTACCTACCTGAAGACAGGAGACAGGAGACACAAGAAGGAATTCGAAGACAGGAGACACTGAAGGCTGGACCTACCTGCATGCCATACACAGCTATCTAGCTATCAGATCGATTTGGTAGCTTGCCTACCACCTCGACGAACACTGTTGATCTTACGGGGTAATTTCAATACTATATGAGCAAATATATATATGTTACAAGTACTGTCAGTCTGGTAGGTTAATATGATTAATTGTGCTCGCACTTTGTTAGTGCTTTGTTAGGCTTGTGGATGAAAGGATAATGGATGCAAGCAACCAAGTACTAAATCTTCTCAATAAAAGAAAAAGAAAAGGAACTGCTACATAATATTGTCCCATTCTAAGCAGAAGGATGCATGGAAGACATCAGAATCTTATGCCGTAAAATTTCAGAAAATTTTAGATCAAGCCATCAAATGCCTAGGTTATTTTTATGATCGATTATACAAGAGAAACATACGTGCACACACACCGGCGATTGCACCTTCTTCTTTTTTTTTTCTTTTCTTAAATCGAAGCAGTGTTAATTAGTTGGTGTTATATATATTAGAATCTGACACTATGAACATCAATTTTATTTTACAGCATATATATGTTTATCTTTCAGCTTTTTTCAGACCCTCACTATACAATCGATTAAGTCGACATGTTCTCCCTCGCCAACTTGAGGAGTTGAGGTGACCACAAGCCGTTTTCTAATCTGTCAATGCTATCATGATTTGATTAATTCCATGACTGTTGCATGCCATCTAATCAATTAGGGGAGTTAATGAGGTCTGCTGTAAGATTCAGGGTCTTGTAGATGGAGATGATGAGGCCTTTCCAATATATAACCAGATGAAACCTGTCGTGGATCGAAGTTTAATTAGTATGATAATAATATAAATAATACATAATATAGCTAGACAACGTAAGCTTACGGAATTTGTATTTTTATCGATCATTGGAAAAAGGCTATAAACCACTTAAGCTGATGTGGTTTATGATAATTTATATAATATATAGATTGATAATTCAAAAGTAAAAAATAAGATGATATGACTTTATGAGAAAAGAAAATGAGGGAGATAATTTAGACTATAGATTAATCATATAAAAGTTAAAAACAATTGAGATTATGTGGTTTAATAAGAGAAGATAAAAAAATATTAACTAAGTGAGGATGAAGTGTATAGGATATTGTAGAAAATAATGAAGAGATATATATTAAAATACTATGTAAATTATGTGGGATAATGATTTAATATGTTTGTATTTTATAGCTTTAAAATATAATAAAATATAAAGATATAGTATGTTTGTACGAGGATTATGATATAATAATTGCTATGAAAGATGATGTGATATCTTTAATTGTATGTTAAGTTTTATAATATAATTAGTGGGTTGTAATAATCTTAAAAAAGTATAGATTTCGTTCCAAACAACGTAACCAAACTCTTGGCTAAAACAACTCTATTTGCACAGTAACCCCATTGCCACACATCACACGATTTACATATCTCGACGGATGGATACATGCCTCGGCGATCTTAGCCCACAGAAACCGGGAAGTATAGATCTCAGAGCCCCGGGAAAATCTGGGCCATCCACGTGTCCTCCCGTCGACCACGAGCCGAAAACGACGCTCTCACGCTGGTGTCATGTACTAGCTATTTTTTTTCCCATTTGGAGAAACGGTATCTCAAAAAGCATCTCCCGACGTCGATTCCCAGCATCTCCTTGTTTGATCCCCACTGATGCCACTCCTGTAGGATCTTTGCCTGCCCTGTTACGGTTGACAGCTAATTTCCCTTGATTCGTTTGTGTGTTTTACAAGTACAAACCTCATGTTTTGTGTAGCTAATTAAGTAAGGGATAGCTTAATGGCTCAATTTTGAGCTATTTGATGCTTTGCCATGTTCAAGAAAACCAGTGGCAAACACTTCACTAATACCATACTAGAAGACATTAAACATAAGCTGCTGCTACTACTAGCTGTCTAGCTAGTCTGAAAATATAGCAAGTTTTAGCTATATATCTGAATAATTGTAGTTATCTGATAGTCATGCATAACACAATCTTTATTTACGGGTTTTTGGGTTTTATCATCAACATGCCTACAAAACATTTGAGTGGCCGCGATAATATAAAGGCAATCTGCTTGCTTAAAACAGATTCACCATTCTGTGTTCAATAATCAACTTTATAGGTCTAATTTTGAACTAAAAACTTGTTTATAATCCCAAGTACATGCTTATAAAAACTAATAAATCGCCGTGCAATTTTTTTTAAAAAATATAGTTAAAGCAAAATGAACCCTTCCATTCGGAGACCTATATATACACACACACACACTTCTCAGTTCTCACCCAAGCCTACCCTCCTCAAAGACCAAATCCTCCTCTCGAACAACCGCCGGAGCCAACCACCGCCGCCGCGCCACCGCACGCCGGAGAATATGGAGCTCCTCGACATGGTGCCCGCGGATGCCATCGCGCTCCGCCTCTACTCCCTCCCGGCGGCGGCGGCGGCCGTCGGCTCGCTCTGGGCGTGGCTCGCCGCCGCCCTCGCCGCCGCCGTCGGCCTGTGGCGCATCCGCGCCGCCGCCGGTGTCCGTAGCGCCCTCGTGGACGACGACGACGACCACAAGCAGCGCAAGGCGAAGCAGCCGCGCGGTGCTCTGCGGCCTGCCGGCGTCGGCGAGGCACGGCCGGCTCGGGCCGAGGAGGTGGAGGCGGAGGCGGAGGCGGCGACGCCGACCTCCCCGAGCGAGCCGAGCACGCCGTCCAAGGTCCGGTTCACGGCGTACTACGGCGGCGAGGGGGACGGCGCCGACGAGGGAGTCGTGGACAGCGTCAGGAGATGCGTGGACAACGACAGCGACGGCGAGGGGGAGACGCCGACGGCGCCGGTGAGGCGGACGGCGTCGGGGAGGAGGAGGAGGTCGTCGACGACGACGACGACGACGGCGCCGGTGGCGCCATTCATGGCGACGCCGTGGGAGGAGAGGGAGATGGCCGTGAGGAGGAGGGGAGACCTGGGCTGGTACCGCCACCTCGACATGGCGGCGCTCGACGGCAGCGTCGTCCGGCTGTGGGACGGCGAGGCCACGTCGGCGGCGGCCGCGGCGGCGTCGCCGGGGCGGCGCGGCCGGAGGGCATTATCGGAATTGCACCTCTCATTGTAGAGACATATGGCTTCAGTGTATATTGTGGTGTAGGACTATTGGATTGTTGATTACCAATGGTTGGTGTATATGACAATTTTGCCCCTGGGCTTGTCATACCCTAGCAGTATGGCTGAGGGGTAATGGCCCCTCGTATGAGGACATAAATGGAAATTGGCAAATGCCATTGGTTATCCTTTGCTTCTGAATTCCAGTTCCAAATTCTGACACTCTGATGGTCTCCTCTTCCTTCACTTAATCCTCATTCCTTTTCTTTCTCTGAATGTTTATCTGATAACTGAAGCTATCCTTCTTAATGCATTCATGGTTTAGCTTCTTTTCTTAATTATTATCACCAATTAGTTATTCCTTATTGATGATCATTTTTAATGAAGTCTGCTGATAGAGAATGGTTAGACTAAGCATGTAGATGAACTTGCCAAATGATATAATCTGCTTATAGATTCAGATAAGACTGTACTCTACTCCAAGAGGAAAAAAATTTATTTGGATCAATTAACATAAGCATCATGGTTGTTTGGTAAGGACACCAGTTGACACGGTATGATTTGCAGATAATATTATACAATTATGGTGATGTGTGGACCAAGCCGGCTTATTAGTTCCGCAATTAAAGTTGCTAAACAAATTGGCTGCCTTTTCCCAACTGATCAACTCTGAATGAATTTAGTGAACCACCTTGGAAGATGGTAGTGGCAGGCAATGCTCCATGCTTTTCTCTGATCATCTCTAGAATAATAAAACATTTTAAAGAGCGAAATAACAATGTAGCACCAGACAGAGGTACAGTCCAAGACACGCATATTATTGTGTTTTGAGAGAAATGTTGCTATAATTTTTTGAGGTCAATTGTCCTTATTTGTGTTAAGCTATGTAAGCACTTCTTTTCTATAAGAAAAAGACAAGTAGATAAAAATCAGTGATAATTGCATTAGTACTAGAAACACTAAGGTAGTGTTTAGTTTGGGGATAAGGTGGGATGGGTTAGGTCCATCCCTGTTTTTTGGAATGGGATGATCCTGTTTTTTGTTTGGTTACAGGGATGGAACGAGCACTGTTTTTTGTTTGGTTTGAGGGATATAATGGGATGGAATGATCCTATACATTGTTTGGATGGAGGGATGAAGGTGGGATGCTTGATAGGGTTACCTATTGATATTAGTTGGTGAGGTTACCCCCAACTAGTTATGAATACCACACAGTGCAAAATAATACTTAGTCATGAACACCACACTATTTGAAAATGACCATTGTGAATTCCGTTTGTTCGCAAACAATATAGTACAAAAAGGAGGCAAGAATCCTTATTTGGCTCCATATCCAGCATCAACTAGATAGAATTTTCCTATCATATGATCGATACGTTGGTCACATTCCAAAATATCAACATTTGTCATGGAGAATTTGATAAACTATAGTAATCTATTACCTTGTGGGACATGAAGGCCATTTTCACGTTCCAAAGCATCTCTTAAAACTACAGCATCATGTGCTGTCCCCTCCCAATCAGCCAGGACATAAGTAAACCAAAGATCAAAATCTACGGCCGCCATTACATTTTGAGTGGCATGGGACTTCCTACTACGAAAAGAAGACTCCACATTCTTACGAACAGAGGCTCTAATATGTGTGCCATCAATAGCTCCAATACAATCCTATTTTGTGTTCAACAACATTAAAAATTAGGGACAATACATCAATGTTCACATAAATATAAAATGAGATAGGAATGAATCTCACACCTTAAAGTAAGGATCCCATCTAGGATTTCCTGCTATTTTAGTTGGAGTGTCCAATGAGGGGGGGTCTGATAAGTTCATCTCGTAGCTTACCAATTGCATGAAGGACTTTGTTGAAATAACGACTTACTGTTTCTCCAGACCTACCATAATTAGTGCGGACTAACCTATTTCTAAGGTTATGTCCCACCGTATGCAGAAACATAGCCACTTGTTCCTCAATACACATGTGGATGGTATCTTCAAATAAACCACGATCCCTAAATAGCTTACAAAAACGAAAAAAACTTCCTCTTCTAAGTCTAAGCATGTCGATACAAGTTGTATCATTGAACCAAATTTTCGTTTCTAGGTACTCAATTCTTATCCTATCCCTTTCAGCCATTGGGCCATATCTAATACCTTCTCTCCTTGAACCTCTCGTTCTTTTCCTAGACCGAATAATCATGGCCATCATTGATAACAATAAATTTGTAGCAGCAATACAAACTAAAAGCTTGGTCCTCTTATCCATCTACAATACAACAACAAAAATAACACATGACCATCATCTACTGTCAAGAAATATACCAAAAAAAATAACACATTGTTGAACTAATTATACTACAACATTCTTGAACAAAAACAGACATGCACAGATCTATAAAAGAAATCCCCATTCAGTGTTTAGGGTATTTTTACCTTGCACAATGGAAACTGAGCTCTGCAGTTTGTGGATGGGGATGGAGAGGATGAGGATGAGCAGCAACCGGCAATGGAGGCTCGCGCGTCGCCGGCTTGCCCCTACTCCCGCAGCCGCGTCGCCCTGCTCGCACCGCTGCCTCGCCCTTCTCGCGCCGCGGCCTCGCCTCAGCTCGCGCGTCGCCGGCTTGCCCCTACTCCCGCAGCCGCGTCGCCCTACTCGCGCCGCCGCCTCGCCCTTCTCACGCCGCGGCCTCGCGTCAGCTCGCGCGCCGCCGTGTCGCCCTGCTTGCGCCGCCGCCTCGCCCTTCTCGCGCCGCGGCCTCGCCTCAGCTCGCGCTGCCCCGTTGCCCTGCTCGCGCACCGCCATGACGCCCCTGCTCGCGCCGCCGCGATGCCCCTGCTCGCGCTGCTGCCTCGTGCGCTTCCGCCGCCGCCACTAACCCTAACCCTAGAAACGAACTCGTGAGGAGGAGAGAAAAGAGCGAAGGGAAAAAAGAGAAGCGGTGAAAATATGTGGTGGGACGCGGGGGTTACCGCGCCGAGGCGTGTGAGGCGCGAGGCGGAAGTGGGATGGCGCGGTCCGCCTCTTTTTCCCGGATGAATCGGTCCCGAATATTGAAGGAATATTCCCTTTTAGAGCCATCCCATCTCTTCTAGCCTCTCAACCAAACACATCTAAAAATGGGATGATCCCATCCCATCCCGGGATATCCCTCCAACCAAACGCTACCTAACTTTATGCCAATTAGATATGAAATCCGACAAGTATTAATTCCATTTTGCTGATATCCCAGCAGAATCTATAGCAGGTATCACCTTGATTTTGCCATACCTCCTCAAGCCGCAATTACTCATAATTTTAGTGATGGAGGAGAAAACAACAACATGGCTGATATAAAAGTTTCGATAATAAAGTAAAGGATTTAGTAATAGTGGACTGAACTATTCTAGCATGGATTCATAATTAACTGATAACGACGGGCTTGGAACCTGGGCTATAATTTAAATTGATGTTCTCCGATTGATAGTGATATATGTTACAACGAGTAATACCACGAGAATATGCTTCACATATACTTGGAAGTTTAACTCAACAAAATGATTGTTCAGACTCGGGTTTAGGTTTATTCTAGTGAAGATGCAAAGCATCTTTCAGATTCAGTGTACATTGCAGGAGGCAAATTGAACTTGGATTCACTGAACAAATGTGGCATATCTACCACTTCAATTGACTATCCAAGAAAACTTTGATCCTGAAAATTGTTGGGACTTGGGACCCAAAACCTTTTTAAGTAGCAAAGCTAAAGTTAGCAACAATGATAGATATACATCGGTCAGAATACTGCCAGGATAATCCGCAAAAGTTAGCAACATTAATGATAAATGTACTATTAGAATTTGGAGCAGTTGAACGTCAGGTGAGGATTTTTTTTTTTTTTCTGAAAGAAGTCGTCAGACGAGGATAATAACTTCTCTCAAGTATATGGGTACAAACAAACTAAAGCTATATACAACATCATACTGCCATTTCTTCAGGTAACAAACTAAAGCTATGCATTGGCTTCAGAAGAAGAAGAAGATCAAAGGAGAGGCAGAGTTCAGTTGCCGAGTTGCTTTCGTCTCTCGTATCATATCATTCCAGTGGACAAATCGATCGGCAAACTGCCGGTATGGAGCCCGGACGACGTCGGTGTCTCGTAGCAGATGTGTGGTCACCGGCGCAAAAAAAAACTTGTGTGTAGTGCACTGTTCTTCAAAAATCTGAATAGCAACAAGCCAAACACACGCCTCGTAGTTTTTGAGAGACAAACTTCCATTATTCGCCGCATCGTTGCCTACTCCAGATAGCAACTTCTAATGGGCATGTTTGGCCAGGGAAAATTTGGAGATTTATCCCTGTGCAAGAATTATATTCCAACATTTTACTACTATTTACTGTGGATTTCCTATGTTGGAAAGAAATATCGGAGGAGATTTTTTTCAAAAAATTTCTCAAATAGGAGAAATTTGCATTGATTGGCGACTCATGTTGTTTTTATTGAAACAAAGACGAGCTTATGTCCTTTAAAGTCTTCTCTCTTTTTTTTAACTATCTAAAATTTGCCACAAGTTTTTGAGTGGAAAACTTTCAAAGTAATAATATTATTCTACCATAACTATACTACAACTACAATATAACTTGTATATAAGTATTTAAAAAAATACAACTTCTTATGCATAAATCATAGAAGTTATAATGTATTACAATTATAACTATGTTGTAACTCATTGTAACTACGTAATATAGTTATTGTAACTCACAATAACTAAAATGTGTCTAGTGTAGCACAAATCTTGGCGCATCATCGTACGGTCGAAAATACGAAAACCAGGGAAGAAAAAAATGTAATTTTTCTAGCAAATCCGTCTTTTTTTTTCTTTTCCGTATCAGGAAGCCCAACCCAGTTTGGGCTTAGACGTCAGATCTCCGGACGAGGCCGTGAAAGCGTGCAGGCTACGCCCAAGAGAGCTCGGAACATGTAGGCCCAAGGAACCGGAGGTATTACCATGAACGTATAGCCCACAATGTCCGGTACAAGAGTATGAATCTTCTTCGGCCACGAAATCTCCCCAACATAGCAGGGGACATGGAGAGGGGGGAGGTTAGAGGAAGAAGAAATAGCCCTGACATGTGGGGTTCATGTGGGCTTCACTTGCCATGTCAGCTAAAACCGAATACTATACTGCCTATGATCTCAGGTACACCAGTTTTACAAGTTGAGGGATATGTTGTATCTGGTATGTGGTTTGGGAAAGTAATTTAAACTCGGTGTCAAGAAAAGGGACCGAAGTGAACTTATTCCACGTGCGGCCCATTGAGCCCAGAAACGGGATTGCTGGGCACGTGTGGCCCAAGAACATTTTTCCGTTGTGGGCCCACTGGAATACTTCGCGTGGCTGGCCCACATTGAGCAACTTCCTCCCTGCGACGCACATGGGCCGGGCCGAAATCACAGAGGCCCACATCACAGGGAAGAAGATTCACACAGGCTTTCACATCACTGGTAATGGTTGCTGCCAAATTTTATTGCCAACTCCGACCAAATTAAGTATAGATTGTAGTAGTAGCAGTGCTAAAACTGGAGCTTATTAGCAGCTGAATACTAGCTGATAGAGAGAATGTTTTTTTTTTTTGAACGGTGCACGTTACTGTAAACTATAATTGTAAACTAAACTATACTGTGTAGTGTATATATCTGTATGATGATGTCTATGGCTAAAATTAGCAACGCTTTTTACCCTGCATTTTCCCCTGCTTGTTAATTATATATAAATCGCTATTACCTACCCTGTATACTGTGTGCTCCTTTATATATACTATATGTACAGTTCCAGATCAGGAAGAGAGGTCAGCTTTGCTTTGCTTCTGTGCAAAAAAAATTTCTTCTTCTTCGTCTTCGTCTTCTTTAGTTATCGTACCTAATGCTATGGAGATCAGGAGAAGCTATATCTTTGTTTTTACTTCCATCAGAAATTCAGAAGTATTCCTTGTGGAAATGGAAGCGAGTCCCCGTCCTGTGGCTCATCTCGTGGGACAGGTTCTTCAGCTCCTTGGCTAGCGTCGGCGCGCCGCAGTAGAAAACTCCTGCATTTTTCGTCAGAAAACCAAACCATTCGTGTCAGAGAATTTTTGAGGAAGACATTCATATTGATCATGCCAGCAATTGATGCAATTGGATAGGTTTACTGGGAGAGAGATTTACCAACTGTTGAATTGGGGTGCTTGGAGGCAATCCTGGTGAAGACTTCTTTCCAGTTTGGTCTTGCAAAATGTGTCCTCACCTGTTGAGTACAGAGTGGATGTTCAGTTAACAGAATCTACTTGTAAGAGGAGACTCTGTATCTACTTCTCCTTTAGATCTTTACCCTTGTGCCTGAGACGATGTCAACACCATGCTTGGCATGGTTCAGAGCTTGCACCATGGACAGCAGAGTTGTCCGCGCATCGCGCTCCTCGTAAACGCTCGTCAGATAATTGTGCAGTTCTATCACACCCTGGTTCAAATTGCATAACGAGTTGATCATGAACACTGTCAATATACTGCTGGCCTATCAGTAGTCTGAAAATACGGATTGATAGCAGTATTTCTCCCTGCATTTCCTACCTTCTTGTCCATTTCAGCAACCTCATTCATCACTCCTTTGAACCACTCAAACGACAACGGCTCCCGGGTAACCCAGTAAAAATGTGCGCGGCTTGTTCTGTATGCCCTCTTCTTGTTGCTACTTGTTGTTGACACACTGAAGCTGTTGGCACTGTCCTCAGATCTACTGGTCTCCATTGCCAAATCCTAATAGTTGTGCAAAAACAATGTGAGCTACTATGAAGCAGAAGCATGTTAGTGGTAGAAATGGCAGCAACATAGGATGGAGTAATACCATCAGCTCTTCAGCTAGCTTAATATTGTTAAGTAGGTCCCTCAGGATGCTGATGAATGGCGTTGCCCCAATCCCGAGGCCGACAAGAAGTAGCACGTCATAGTTTCTGAAATCCTGTGCAGGGGCGCCATAGGGACCGTCTACGAGCAATCTTGGTAAGCTGTGATACATAGAACCAAAAATAATTTTCAGTTTATTGTCTTTCAGGAATATAAGGAAGATGACATGGAAATGGTGATTGGCTGACCTTCTTGGTTCTGCGGCACCTAGCTCGCTGAATGAAGCCCTTCTGTTTAGGTGTGGCGAGAAATAGTTCTCGACAAATATGCGCTTCAGCTCCTGTGTCCAGTCTCCGTTTGTTCGGATGTGAACACTGAGGTAGTCATCTCCAGGAGCTGAAGTGATGGAGAAGGGATGCCTGAAACAAACACAGCGAATCAACACTTGAATTACTATACTATAAACTGTGAGTAACTCGATGAGAATCGGTGAATTAATAGAGAGTTGTACAAACCATTCAAAGGGAGAAATTGTGGGACACTGAAGAAATATGTACTGTCCGCTTCTATATCGAAATCCGTAGGGCTTTGACATTGTTATGGTCAATACATTTCCAGGTAGAAGGCAGACCTGAATGAATCAATTTACATAAGAAAATATGTCTTTAGCTTGGTTTCATGTAGTAAACATTATGGTAAATGAAAATAAATTACTGTGCACACTATTTTCTCTTTAATTGTGACAACATCGTCCTGGTTTCTGTTCTAAGGTTAATATGCTTAAATATTCCTTTATTTTACGCTACTGAAATGATTGTAGAACTCTCGAGAAATTTTTCTTGCAACACAACGTTTTAGGATACCTTGGGTCAAAATTTCAAAAGTTTAGCTGCCTATATTATTATTCTAAATATTTATATGTGACATAGGAAAATGACATGTTAATATTTGTCTTGAAATTAATATTATAGCTTACCCTAGGTTTAAGAAAAGCATTAAAATAGGATCAGTAGTAAAATCATGTGTTGGGGATTGGGTATGTAACACAACCCTTTGTGACCAGAATCTCCATAGAACAGAGCCTAACAAAAAGTTGCTACTATGTTCCTATACATGGGAGCACTGAAGACAGAATAGACTAATCGACAATTAAGCAAAACCGTGGACCTCAAAGACATGAAAGTCTTTAGAGAGCGACATGCATTTTCTGAAGGACCGAAATGTTCGAGTAAGGTCTATTTTTATTGTTGGTGAACTAGTAGTGGCAATATGACTTGTATCCCACAATGGCACAGCATTCTCCATTTCTCCTTTACTTTCAACAAACAAAAAACCATTCTACTGCTATCACCAAACCTGCACTCTCCACTCCATGTTATTACAATGATGGATCCAAGACTTTGGAACTCGTAATGGATCTCTAATTAGGATCTGTGCAAGTTGTCTATGACAGCTCCTTTTTCTATTTTAATATTTACACTGGTCGATTAATCATGTACTAGGCAGTAAAGTAGATCAATCAGCACTAATGAAACAGCATAAAACTTTTTAGAGGTGCAGAAAAGTCAATCAATTAGTATTAGAAACTACAAAAAGTTTATGCCATTTACAGTTACCAAATTACCTTCAAGATTTTGACAGCATAAGCATTTGACCGCAAGGCTCGTAGCATCCTTTCACCGACATACAGCATCAATGGAACAGAAATGTACATCCATGTCTGAAAAAAATGCAACAAGATTCCTCAATGTTAAAGCTCTGCGTTGTTCCTAACCTGAACTTCGCCTTTATTACACAAAATTGTTTGAAAAGAAAAATTTCCCACATGATATCATTCCAAAAGAGATAAGAGAAAGATAAGCTGCATTAAAATAACAAATTGAACCACTCGTTTTGGCACTTGGCAGCTGTCAGATTCTTTGGTGCTTCGAGAATTGCACAATAAAATGTGTTTACATCGAATATAATATACAAAATTATACTGATAAACATGTGGACCGACTACCATGTGCGTTCTGGAGACCAGTGTGTACTTTCTGACAAATGAACCTTCTGTATTGTGCAAATAGTACTAGGCATTCTGTTAATCTACAGCAGAACATACATGTTTGTCAAATAGGCCTAGCTGGCTCTTGACTATACTAGCAAAACAATTTTAAAAATTCGAGAATGCACCTAATCAAAAGGATTTCGAACAGCCTTTCCTCATGGACTGCATATATATGACACCACAATTCAACAACCATCACCAAAAAAAAAAAAAAAGATACAAATTGGAACCATGAAAAACACACCATAAAACGCCCATTCCTCTTGAATGCCAGGTGGTCCTCCTCCCATCCAACAAAAAGAAAAGTTTCATAAAAGAACTTAAAAAAAGATCATGCCACAAGGTGCCATGAACTGCACGGGAAGTTTCACTGTCAAATTCTAGGGGCAGAGATGAGATGGCGACCAGTGCAGGTCACTCTTTTGCCTTTCACTAGCTAGACAGCCTCTTTAATCGGATCCGATCCCCTATAGATGCCACTGCCACCACCCCATGATCTCCTTTACAACTAAGAGCCTCTTGGCCCCTCTTAGATCAACATAGCACGGCAATAATTCTCGCCGTCTCGTACGTCTCATCACCACATGTGACAAGGGACACGAACGCATTAAGCTTCACATTTTTAGTTGCTAAGTGGTGGTCACTGATCAAGAAAGCTAAGTAACACTACTACCGCTGCTGCTGCTGCTAATGCTGCTTAATTAACTCAGGGAGTTTGGTGAGATGGCAATGGGCACCAAGCTAGGCCGGCCATAAAATTTAGTGGCCATGATAGATAGATAAAAAGTCTTCGAGACATGGCATGCATCCACATGTGGAAGCAGCCAGGAGAGTAGTAGCAATGGAGGTGACGAGTTCGTGGCAAAATGTGAGAAAGCTAGCTGCATTAGGCCGGTTGCAGTAGGTGAGCTGGATTATACTAATCGTGGGGGGCATGTGATTAAGGGTCAAAGACTCAAAGCACAGTGGCAAAGAAAGGTAGTAGTACCACTAGTACCAGCAGTAGTATACTGTTAGAGTAGAAACAATCAAGCAAGCAACCAAACAGGAGAAGTTTCATGCTGAATCCATCATTGTAACCTTCATGGCTAAGGCAAGAACTGAAAAGAACTGAAAGCTCGTCGCTTGCAGATTTGGGCTGTCTCCTGACGAAAGATCATGATGTGACCTAGTGGTAAAAATCATTGTAACCGCCTACCTCATGTAAATGTGGGGTAAAGTTTGCTGGCTTTTGAGCTTTGGATGATACTACTACTATCCATTAATTATTCAGACATTCAGTGAAACAATATTGTTCAGATTTCAGAGATGGATGACTAACATCGGTGCTCCATTCTGTAAAGCAGGAAGCATTCACGGCCATTCATGGCATTTAATAGATCTAGCCTGTCTATGATGATTATATTGATTAGTCTTAGCGATCCCCACCTATTTTATCAACACCCAAATCCAAATGAAAATGCCCTGTAAAGCAGAGGCAACTAGATCCACCAACAAATGTAGGACCATATCAATAAAAATCCGTTAGTAAAAGTGTTTCATCATCATCTACTACGTCCAGTGTTGGATTAAGCTTACGCAGAACTGACGCCACCTCTCAGCAAGTGCGTAGTAAGTTTCCATTGTAACACTACGCGAATATTATCGTCATTGACACCATGACTTTACTAGCAAACTCTAATTAGTACTATTTTTTTTATCATTCAAGTTGTAGGTACTTAAAACACACAAAATATTACTAAGTTGTAAAATACTTAGTAAAACATTCTATAATTCTTGACGTTTTGAACAATGTTGATATCAAACTTTTATAACTTTAACTATCCATAACTTTAAAATTCTGGTTTTGAAGGCATTTGAATAATAGATTTTTTTTCTTCCAAAGTACCTTGTGGTTAAAACCACACATCCGTACCACCACGTCAGCAAACACATCTCTACTACATTAAAAAAAAGAGAGTCATCTCTCACCTCGTACTTAAAAGCCGATTCCCCCCGTAAAAACTAATTTCTAAAAGAAAAACAATTATGATGTAATAACCAAACAACCTACTATGTCTAAATCCTTCCGCTAAACTGAATAAAAGAAGATGTTGCAACACACGAGCTTCTTTTCTCCAACAAAATTTAATCTTCATCTTTGTGTTCAGGAGAAAATAACACCCCCTTAAAACAACGGTATTATTTTTGTGAAAACATGGCTACATGGCGGCCTGGAACGGGTAGGTACAAAGGGCAGCTGAACACAGCACGGCCACCTGGCGACCTTGGAGACCACCGGCAAACTTACATTTATACACACGTCAGGGGAAGAGACTCTAGAGTCTGGACGACTCGACTCGTACTCCGCCAACACATGTACTCCACCGTGACAACTCACAGCAACTTAAGCACTGGAGTACACAGCTGTGGACCGGTCTCGACCTGCCCCCTACGCCGCTGCCTACCTCGACACGGCCTATTTATGATCAGGGACACAATCACACAAACTACGCCATCCTTGACCATCACGAGCAAGACACAGGACACAGCACAGTAGGTCCATCTGGTGCCCGGCTGGCTAGCAACCACGGCGACTCCGCACTGCACAGGTCACCTAAATAATCTGACTATTTTCTTTTCGTACTTACAAAAAATAAATAGAGCTTTTTTTAGGGAAAAAAAGATTCTTTTTTCTCGGTTTGACTTTGTCTCGACTCACTCTCTCAAGTCTCAACAACATTCCTCTCTTTTCTTTTTGGGCACCGTTGCTGTCACGAGTCATGTTGTCACTCACTGCCGAGAGGTAACGAACGCTTCTAGACTCTAGAGGGGACGGCAACATAAAGCAGCAGAGGAAAAACACCCTGAAAACGCCCCTTCCCAAACGAAAGCGAGCCCACCGGGTGGACCCCAAATGCTTTTGCACGCGCCGCCCGGACCAAACAGAAAACCGTCACCCTCACCGTTAAAAAAAAACCAAAAAATCCGTAACGGATTCAAGAAAAATAAAAGGAAAAAATTATAAAATAATTGGATATTTTTAAGGATGTTTGTGATGGCACGTACCGTTTTCAAATACCAGCGGCGGACGAGGAAGAGGAAGTAGCCATGGGCGATGAGGAGAGCATAGACGATGCCGAGGAGGTGGTGGGAGTACCAAAAGGCGTTGAACCCCGCGAGGCGGTTGAACGGCGAGGGGAGCCGCGCCACCGTGGGGAGGACGGTGGCGGCGGCGCCACCGCCGCTGCCGCCCTTCTCACCCTTGCGGAACGGGTGGGTGGCCAGCGTGAAGGAAACGATCATGAGCACCACCATGGCGACCCCAGTGATGCCCTCCACGCCCGAGAGGAGCCCCACGTAGGTTGGCTTCTCCGGCCCGAACGCGTCCGCCACCAGCCGGTACTCCTTCGGCCCCGACGCGATCAGCCTCGGGAAATCGCACGCCAGATGGTTCCCCGCGTGCAGCGTGATCCCCACAACGATCGCCGTCGCAATCATCTGCAACAAAAAAAAGTAAATATTTATTATTATTCTTATTTACATTTTCACCGTTTTAAATAAAATAACAAGGTCGTTCGTTCATGGTCCTACGTATCATCCTCACAAGGCATGTAATTCTTCGATTTGATTGTGCTTAGCATGTGTTTAGTTCAGCGTAAAGTTTAAGTTTTGCTTAAAATTAAAGGTGATGTGACTAAAAAATTATGTATGTATGATAGGTTGATGTGATGGAAAAGAACTGAAGTTTAAATCCAAACTTTAGATATACACGGCCTTAGTTACCAGAAGTTTCTAACACGGGGCCATGGGTGGGTGTCCACTTCGAAAGAGGTAGCTTGTCGGTCTCTGGAGTTTTGACCCTTGACTTTTGGCGATTACTGAACAGTACAAGTAGAACACCGTAGTCGTACCATGTGTGGGGGCAAGGGATCTTCTGCGGCGACCGTGGATTTTGGCAGCAAGTAGTAGAGCAAAATGATAGGGCGGGCAGCATGTAACATGGGAGGGGTCGCTGACCAGTGCGACATGGGACCCAGACAGCCGAAGTATACAGTACGCCAAGCCATTCTACTCCTCTCTCCCCTCTCCAGGGATAAAAAGTCTCGAGCTACCACATGGGAGGCAAAGGCGGAGGCCAATTCCACACGGGATCCCGGAGAAAGAGCCGGGTGGGCTCCACGTGGCCGGCCAATCATTGCCCGCCACGTTACCCCTCCAAACACGAGGCACCGCCGACGACGGCGACCGCTTAACCAACCGCCGCGTCGCCGCTGTATCCCGGCGGCAGTAGCTTCTACTCCATCCCATCCGTTTCCGGTTATAAGAGTTAAACTGTTTTAAATGTAACTAAATTTATAAATAACTTTAATTAAAGTTAAAATGTCTTTGTCCCCTAAAACGACCTTAAAAAAGAGGGAGTGTATACTTACCATACATAGTAAAAAAAATAATAAGTGAAGAGGGTTTAACCGCGTGACACATTACTCTCCGTCCTATTTTAAATACATTTATGAATTTATGTATATAATATTGACCGTCAATCTTACTTGAAATTTTTTATCTATTTTTAAAATATTTAATAAATATTTTAAATAAGATAGACGATTAAAATTTAAATGACTTATTCTTAACCTATTTAATAAATTTTTTAAATAAGATAGTTAAAATTTAAATATAGAAATCCACGACTGTATTTAAAATGGGACGGAATACGGAGTATTATTTAGGTGGGAGGGGGTTTGATTGAATTTACCTTGTACTCCCTCCATTTCAAAAATATTTAACGCCGTTGATTTTTTTAAAAATGTTTGACCGTTCGTCTTATTAAAAAATTTAAGTAATTATTAATTATTTTCCTATTATTTGATTCATAGTTAAATATACTTTAATATATACCTATAGTTTTATATATTTCACAGAAGTTTTTAAATAAAACGAACGGTCAAACAGAACGGCGTCAAACATAAGCAGAACGGCGTCAAACATAAGGAGGGAGTATTATTTAGGCGGGAGGGGATTTGATTGAATTTACCTTGTGGAAGGTGATGTTGTCGTCGAAGGGGACGAAGAAGCGGGCCCAGGAGGAGCGGAGCCACGTCAGCGTGTTGCGGCAGACGGGGAGGAGGACGAGCGCCATGTTGAGCTTCAGCGTCTCGGCGGCGCCCTTCGCCGTCGGCAGGCAGTACCCCATCACCCGGAACGCCGGCGTGCGCCGGTACTGCACGAACTTCCACACGAACAGCGACGCCATGGCGGCGAACCACAGCGCCACCACCCACGCCCGCCGCCAGTTCTCCTCCGCCGCCACCCTCACCCTCGCCGCCGCCTTCCTCACCCCCCACCCTCCCCTCCTCCCCTCCTCCTGCTGCTGCTGCTGCTGCCCCCCTCTCGCAGCCGCCGCCGCGTGCGCTCCTCCGCCTGTTGCTGCTGCCGCCCCCGCCGCCACGGCGGCGGCGCCGCCGCCGAGGTTCTGGCTCCACTGGGCGCCGCTCGCCGTGCTCAGCGGCCGGCTGTAATTCATGTAGCTGTCGCGCTGGAGCAGCAGCGCCTCCAGCTGCCACAGCTGGCGGACACGAACGAGGAAGACGACGAGACACGTGTCATCACGCCGGAGCCCACCAAAAAGACAAAGCTCTAACCGTATACGTATACACTATACGGCCAAGAAAAAAAAGAAAAAAATACGCATCAGTGCACGCACCTCAATGTAGCCGAGGTTCTCCGGGTCGAGCTCCTCCATGATGAGCGACGCGTACTCCTCCGCTTGCTCCTTCAGCTTCGCCAGCTTGTTCGCCGACGCGCTCAGGACGATCAGCTGCGAGTGACAGTTAATTAATTACCGCAGTAAAAAATGGAGAATTGGTTAGTGATCGGATTAGAAATTTAGGCAACTGGGTGCCCACAGGAAGAAGCTTCTGATGATTAGTGAGAGAGAAGGTAAAAGAGAAAAAGAAAGTTTAAAAGGTGTTTAAACAAGTCACCTCCTGTACTTCCTCCCTCGTTATCCTCCCATCCACGTTGGTGTCCACCCTGAATTTTGGGGCCAAGAACGCAACAAGAAGCATTATCAAGAATCTGTGGCTACCACAATGGGCATCGGAATTCGGGACGGATGGATCGATTGATCCGTTTACGTGCGATCCGGTGAAAAAGAAATTGTAAATTTTGATGGGGGGAAGGGGTAGAATTCGGGTTGAGTACATACATGTCGAAGAAGATCTGGAGGCGCGCGTCGAAGCTCTGGTCGGAGATCTGGAGCCAGAAGTCGTAGAGCTCCTCTCTGGTGATCCGCTCCAGATTCTGTCGCCGCCGCCGCGCCAGCGCGTCGAAGATGCCGACGGCGAACTCCTTGGAGTCCACCATTCCTGCGGGTTTGATAATGGGTTCGATTGAGATGGGCATGCGCCGCCAAGAAACGTCGCGATAATGGTGGATAGGATCATGGTGGTGGTGAATGGAATTGTGGGGGTGTGTGCTTGGTGTTTGATACCGATGCATTCGCCGAAGTCGTCGCGGGAGAGGAGGCCGTCGCGGGCGAGGGAGTTGAAGCGGTCCTCGACACGGCGCCAGAGTTCGGCGGCCTGGACGGTGCCGGTGGTGCGGCTGATGAAGCGGAGGCCCTTGAGGGCGCGCTTGGCGCCGGTGCTGGAGCGGTTGAGGCGGGCCTGGATGCGGCGGCGCTCGCGCGCCGCCATGGCCGCCTCGCGCTGCAGCTCCGCGGGCGTCGGCGGGCGCGGCGACGGCGAGGGGGACGGCGAGCGCAGCCACGCGAACTTCTTCCGTATCCGCGACGATGTCGACGAGCACCGGCTCAGGCTCCGCGCTCCCCCGCCCCCCTCCGGCGTGCGCGGCGGCGGCGGCGCCATCTGCCCGCCGCCGCCGCCGTAGAGCGTGGCGCTGGTGGGAGTGACGCTGCGCACGACCATGGACTCCTCGTCGAGCTCCAGCATGACCTCGACGAGGTCCCCCTGGTCGGCGAGGAATGCCGGCAGCATACCACCCCCACCACCGCTCCCGGCCGCCGCCGCCGCCGCCGCCGCCGCCGCGGCGAAGAACTCATCGCCATAGGCGGTGGTGTATGACTCGTTGTCGGAGGTGTCGGTGTTGGTGGTCTGGTCGTCGGCGAGGTAGTCTGCGATGCGCCTGTGGCCACTCCGCCGCGCGGCGTTGCTCCCGCGCGACGGCGTCCACATGCCCGCCGGGGCGCCCGCGCCCACGCCACGCCGCGCCGCGCCACGGGAGTGTCTGTCTCCAAGGGCAAAGCAAGCAAGCGAGCGAGAGAGAGAGCAACGCGACGCGCGGTTGTTGGTTGCGTTGCGCGTCCTTCCTTCCTCCCCTCCCTACCTACTAGGATATATACTAAATACGTATAATGCGCTATCCCGTGGGCGCGGCCGGTGACGCTCGCCTACGCAGCTACGCTGCCTGCGCGCGGTGCGGTGCGGTGCGGACGTGCGGAGTGCGGTGATTTCGTCTCCGTCTCGCGCAATCGCGCGGTGTTTTTTTCTCGTTTTTCTTGCGTTGCGGTGCGGGGGTTGGTGCGTTGCTCGGGGAGGCGGGGCGAGGCGAGGCTCGCGTCCACGGATCTAGATCACCTGCGGTTGCAATTTGAACTGCAACTTTAGCGGTCCTTGCGTGATCGTTAGATCAAAAAGAAATGATCAGATTCGACCAGAGCACTGTAGCACGCGTACATAACATTGTAGTGCACTGTAGCATGTACTGTAGCATTGGCTGCTTGGTTGTGACACTAGTGGAGAAACGCTTTGTTGTCCCGATTGGTAATCCTCCAACCGGGACTACGAATCTGGGACTAAAGATCGTAATCTTTAGTCCCGGTTCAAATAATCGGGACTAAAAATCGATTTTTAGTGGGACTATAAAAATATGGTCCTGGTTGTTGTTACCAACCGGGACTAAAAAGTTTTGGTTTTTTTTTCTTTTCCTTTCATCTGGTTGGCCTTTTTCCTTTTTTGTTATTCTTTAGCTTTCGCTCGTGGATCGAATGAATAAAATCAACAAAACCTAAATCAATCATAGATCGAATGAATAAAATCAAACAACAAAGCATCTATATTGTTTACACTTGTTCAGATCTACAACATCTTATCACAGAGAGCATTCATCATAGAGAACAAAGAAAGGAAAAAAAAGTTCACATCTACAACATCTTCAGCATTCATCAGATAGCACAAAGAAGAGAAAAAATAATTCTCCTATCGCCGCCTCCCGACCGGCGCCGGCCGCTGCCGCCCCCGACGCAGCCCGCCGCCGCCTCCATCTCGCCGCCCCGCGTCGGGCCGCCGGCGGCGGCCTCCATCCCGTCGCCCCGCTGGGGCCGCCGCGGCCGGCCTCCATCCCGCCGCCCTGCCGGAGGGGAAGGGAGGGGAGGAGGGGGAGGAGAGAGGGGAGGAGGAGATGGGGTGAGAGAAGAAGGAAGAGAAGGATGGGAGGAGAGGAGGAGAGAAGAAGATAAGATGGAGATGGCTGGATGGGAGAGGAGGAGATAAGGATGGAATTAATAGGAGACTTTGGATGCGCGTGTGGATAGAGGTTTTGTTTTTCCTAACTTTAGTCCCGGTTGGTAGTAACACCAACCGGGACTAAAGTTAGGATTTTTAGTCCCGATTGGTGTTACCAACCGGGACTAAAAATTACGGGAGGGCCTGACAGCTCCTGACAACATACGAACCGGGACTAAAGAGATCATCTTTAGTCCCGGTTACCAACCGGGACTAAAGATCAAATATGCCCACTGTAGCTACCAACCGGGACTATTGTGGATTTTGGTCGACCGACCAAAGATGGTTTCTCCACCAGTGTGACGTGGCACAGCTATCTGTCGTTCATCAGCTTGATCCGACGGTTGTGAATGGATAGGACTGTCTAACTTGCAGTCACTATAAAAACTGCACCGGATCTTGATTCAACCCAACCCAACCGCGTGCGCCGAGCCGTGGACGCGGAATCAAGATCCGGTGTAGTTTTTATAGTGATTGCAAGTTAGGCAGTCCCATCCATTCACAACCGTAGGTGATCTGGATCCGGTTGGGTTGGGGGGTTTTTCGCTGTGGACGACACACGAGAAACGAGCTCCGCGGGACACGAGTGCGTGCGGTGACGACTGACGAGACGCGTTCGGTGATGGAAAAAAAAACCTCGGAGCCTTGCGGTTTTTGGCGGTGTAGCGGGGTGGGGAATCGAAGGTGCCGTACTGACATTAGTTGGGGTTGGGCGGTGACATGTTCACAGGGCATCATCAAACTTGAAACTAGATCATCTAACTTATTGTCCTTATATGGGTCTCACAACTTATAAACCAATTTATCAGCGAGTCACGTCAGAGGACATTATATCAAAAAATGTTTTCCTTTTTTAACTCGGGAGTATGTCTTTCTTTTTTTTTCTTTTTTTTTGAATGGAGTGAAATGGAGTGCTGAATTGTACTCCTTTCGTCCCAAAATATAAGTAAGCATTTTTAGCTATAAATCTGGACACATTTTGGGATGGAGATAGTATGAGAATATAAGAAATGAATTTGAATTAATATTTCAAGAATTTTTTTTTCATCGCAGCATTTAGGATCTCGGGAAGTATGCATGTTGTTATATCTATCTATTATATTATTAAAACAGCTTTAAAAGGAGGCACCACGTTCGATGTGAGGGCTAGAAATTCCCACATTAATCATAGAAAAAGAAAAAAAAAGAAAAAGAGAGTCCAAGTAGAAATACGATTTAAAAATAGCTGAAATTCAGAATTAAAAATAAGCAATATTGAAAGAAGTTTCCATACAAGAACCCAATACGCAATTAATCAAAATTCGAAATAAAAATAAAATAAAATCCAAAATTAGAAAAGGAAAGGAGAGTCCAAGTAGAAATACAATTTAAAAATAGCTGAAATTCGGAATTAAAAATAAGCAATATTGAAAGAAGTTTCCATATAAGAACCCAATACGAGATTAATCAAAATTCAAAATAAAAATAAAATAAAATCCAAAGTTAGAAAAGGAAAGGACAATCTAAGTAGGAATATAATTTAAAAATAGCTAAAATTCGGAATTAAAAATAAGGAATATTAAAAGAAGAGTCCACATAAGAACCCAATACGAGATTAATTAAAATTCAGAATAAAAATAAAAATAAATCTGAAATTAGCAAAAGAAAATAAAAGAAGGGTTCAAGTAGGAATACAATTTAAAATTAGCTGATATTCGGAATTAAAAATAAGCAATATTAAAAGAAGAATCCATATAAGAACCCAATACGAGATTAATTAAAATTTCGAATAAAAAATAAAATAATATCCAAAACTAGAAAAATTAAAAGAGAGTTCAAGTAGGAATACAATTTTAAAACAACTGAAATCGAAAATAAAAAATAAAAATATTAAAAGAACACAACGTATTTATTAACTAATTTTTTTAAAAAATATAAATTCTGAAATTAGAAAAAGAAAAATAAGATTTCAATTAGGAATACAATTTATAAATAACTAAAATTTGTGATAAAAATAAAGACTATTGAAAGAAAAGACCATCTAAAACACATGACGAGATAAAATTAAATAACAGGCCTATAAAGGAGTAGAGTGGTGGCGGTTGATACGACATATAAAAATTATTAATAAAACACTAAATAGAATCCTAATGACGATTAAAAGAAGTGACATCAGGAATGCCGTAAAGCAAACAAGTAAGGCGGTTACCGGGACTTCTAGAAAGTAAAAAAGAAACTCATTGATAATCATATTCGATTTTTAAAATTTCAGTGACAATAAAAAGGAGAAGCAGCGGGCGGGGTGTATAAGAGTATAGTTGCAGAGCCACCGACGGTTGACGAGACTTCTAGAAAATAAAAAATGAATTCCAACGATAGTTATGTTCGATTTTTAGAATCACAATGACAATAAAGAGTAGGCAACAGACGGGCTGTAGAGGGGCATAGTGGCATTGTTAGATGGGATTTCTAAAAGTTATAAAAAATAAAACTACAAGTCCAACTTTTAAAGGTTCGGAACTTCTAAAAAGTAAAAAAAAATATTGATAATCATGTTCGATTTTAAAATCTCAATGACAATAAAGAAGAGAGGCAGTGGGCGAGCCGTAGAGGAGTACAATGGCAAAGCTGCTGACGATTTGGCGGGACTTTTAGAAAGTAAAATATGAACCTAAATGATAATTATCTTCGTTTTTAAAATCTCAATTACAATAAAGAGAAGAGACAGTGGATGGGCCGTAGAGGAGTATAATGGCAACGTTTGACGGGACATCTAGAATTTATAAAACAAAACCCAACGTGACAATAAACTCTAAAAACTATAAAATCCAATTTTTAAAGGTTCCAAGAAGAATGAATAGAAATAGTGATAGATCGAGCAAGCAAATAAAGAAGGGATGGCATAAGGGGTAGCAACTGGTGTGACTTTTAAAAACTATATAATTAGAAACACGAGGATGATAAGGTTTGGTCTTTCAAAGTCTTAAGACAATAAGATAGCTATTTAATAAAATTTAAGTAAAATCATACTAGAAGAACATATAATTTTGTTTGGTTGCTAGCCGCGCAATTGCGCGGGCCAACCAGTTAGTTCCATTGTAATATAGTAGTAGCGAATTGCCACTCTTTGTGTGCACCTTGCCACTTGCTGTGAGCGTTACTACTACCATCTTAGTGTGATGAGTTGATTGGAGACGGTGAGCAGCTGTCAGGTGCTAAACTCCAGCGTTCAGACTTCGGTTAGGCATGCCTGTACATAATGTTCTCTCTGATCATCGGTCCAAGAACATCTGGAAACAATAATTAATACAAGAGGCATGTGATGTTTCTGAAGCCATTTGTGAGTACCTAATGTGGGCCAACACCTTTTGCATTTGCAGAATCGCTTCTGGTCTCAATACATACACTCTCAGTTGTTATCGTCCTCGCTGGGATTAGTTCTCCCCTGGGCTCTGAAGGGGACTCATCTTTTTGTCTACATTAGATGTGGCGCATGTGTGTTATTTCAGGGGCAGAAATGACTCTGAAATATGATACCTACAGTCGAGGATCGATGTTCAGAACTTCAGACTCCAGGATTTTCAGCGATCGCCCTTCTAGAAGCTCAAGATCTCCTTTTTTTTCTCACTGGCCTACATGAAGGCTACATATCCTTTCTTAAGCATTAGTTCCACATCGAAATTTCTGGTTAATTAAACATTTAAACCCTGTGGATTATTCGGTTATGACTGATGAACAGTTACTAATTGCTAGGTCGCTAACAATGACGTGATATGATATTATTACCCACTACTTTCCTTCCAAAATATAAAAGACTATAGTTATTTACCCAGATATTATACTTCTTCGAGTACATAGTCAAAGTCTCGTACATTTTGAGACGAAGGTAGGGTGTGTTTAGTTCACGCTAAAATTAGAAGTTTGGTTGATATTAAAACGATGTGATTGAAAAGTTGAAAGTTTGTGTATATAGAAAAGTTTTGATGTGATGAAAAAGTTAAAAATTTAAAGAAAAATTTTGGTACTAAACTCGGCCGTAGCAGCTAGGAAGCATCGGTAAAGGACAGCCTACGTGCGTCAGATGGTTGGAGATGAGGACGGTGACGGCCACCGCCGCGCACTCGAACAGCCAGTCGCCGGAGTAGCCACCGGCAGGAGCTAGCAGCAGCTGTATACAACACGTACTCCGGCGAGGTAGGTGAGAGTTCAGTGTACTTCCACACACCGAATTGACCGACGACGAAAGCGATGACTTAGGTCGACCTAAGCAGCTAAGCCAAGGGTTTGTTAGCCAGTGATGGATGCAGCAACGCACCACACTACTACTGGTTCAGTGCACCGTGTAGAACACGGCTGCATTTGCGGATGTTGATGCCTGATCTCCTTTTCTTTCTCGGTCTCTCGGTCTCGCCTCTTCCTCTTCTTCTTCTTCTCCTTCTTCTCTAATCTTTTATTTAATTATTTGGCCGAAGCGAATAGACACTCATATAAACGCACGCACATACCGTTAGAGCAGGTACAATAGCAGACTATTAGCCAGCTATAAATATATTTTAATAAGGTAAAAGATAAGAGAGAATAGTAGCATGCTACAGATCTGTAGCCAGCTGCAACACGGACTCCAAGATACAATATGTGTATGATAGGTGGGATCATATATTAATCGTATAGTAAACAATTATTTTATGAATTGGCTATTAGATCGGCTATAAATGAATTGTAGCTAGTAGTGGGCTATCCTTTTAAACTTGCTCTTATGTGTTGGCAGGATTTCCAAGAATCCAAGATGGCAAAGTGGCCTCCTGATTCAGTGGCCTAATTAGTTGGTTCATGAAAGATGATGAGTTTAACTGAATTCCTCAGCATTAGAACATTATTATCATGGGTCCTTCTAGAAGCTTCTGAGGGAGGATATATACTAGTAGCGGTAGCATTAAACAACTCACAAGTACAGTACACTCCATCTCTCTCTGAAGCTAAACCTGAGGCTCCCTTTCCAAGTGCACAGGGAAGACAATTAATCCTAACGAACCTGATAGATCATGTAGGAGCATGAAAGATTCCGATTGAGATGATCAGAAACGAATCAAAGATTTACTAAACACACCCTAAGTGCAGTGATTGATCAGTACAGTACAGAAGAGTACAGACAGTTGAAGAGCAGAATGCAATGGTACTAAAGTGAAAGCGAGAGGGCACTACTGCTGCTACTTCTACCACTATTTGACGTTAATACCGTACTTTGCACGTTGATGACTCGACTCCCCGACCAAATTCGTGGCTCACATTGAATCTTTTTCATCGTTTCCAGGGGCTCTCACTGCAACTGTGTTAAGATTAGATACCTGGTTTTACCTTGAAGTCAAGTCTAGCTCAGCTGTCACCCCCTAGCTTTTGTATTTGGAGCCTGGCACTTTCCATTGATTAATCTTAATTTGTACACCCTGGAGATTAAAAAAGGATTGGTGCAGGCTAGTTGGCCACTGATGACTGACCATATCATGCAGAATTTGACTCTGTGCAGGGCTTCGGATAGTGTCATATTAGTGGAGGAATTCATGCTAGTAATAAGGAGGATAAGAGTTTGAGGTTGATGCATTGCGCTTAATTTTATAAACAGTTGTGGAATAATAGTTATGGAAAGAAGCTATGTATTTCGTTGACAAATCAAATTGTAGTTAGACAAATTTTTAAGGCTCCTTTTGAATGCATTAATTTTATAGGATTTTCGTAGGAATTAATTAAATTCCTGTAACATTCCTATTGGAATTCCTCCGTTCAAAGGAGATTCTACCCAATGTTGTTTCTCCGATCCTGATATTTCCAATAATTTTTTTTCAGTTGTAACTTAGCAATTATATAAAAAAAAAATCTTATAACAATTTCACCGATCATAATCCACCTCGACAAAGAACAGTCTAAGAGCTCTCTTGACATTACTTTAATTATCTACTACTTAAAAGCAGCTGGTTAGCGAAAAAACCGATTGCAATGCAGAGTCATGTCAGCTAGTTTCTAAAAAGATGTATTTCATTTTTTTAATTTAAGAAATTTAATCCTAAATTAGGTTAGGGGTAATTTTCATTGCCCATACTTATTTCATGAGTCCTAAGAAGACAAAAAAGACCATACCTAAAAGTTGATATTAAAATTATATTTCAAAATTTCGCCTTTTAGAAAAAAAGATAATGACGAGAGGGAGAGAGTGAGAGAATAGAGAAGAGGGGAAAAAAAAGCATGGACGGCATTAAGGCTCCAAATGCTCCCATCCCATTGGCTGATGGAATGAAATGGCCGATGGACAGCGAAGGCGTGGCCGATAACAGCCCGGCCATTTCCCATGACCCCATCACTTTTAACATTGGGAATGCATGATCAATTGATCATATCCCCAACTAATTAGAAAGTGCCATCCCCTGGCTAAAGCCACTGTCCGTTTACCTGCATCACGCGCTTCTCGTAACCTGAAATCCTGCAAAAAAAAAACTTCAGAGAAAAGGAGGCTTATTTTACAGCTTGCAGCAGATTCAGACTGTGATCAGTATGTAATAGACGTTGCGCAATGACCTGCAGGCTAGGAAATCAATCGCCGATTCACTATAGCTGTCCATGAAATAAATACCTGCATGTGAAAATCAATATGAACAATTTTTTTGGAGACAGTGTAGGTATAAATCTAGCAACTTATATGATGTGTTAGGTAGAGGAGAGAGATTTGAGGCTTGCATTCAAGTGTTTTAATGGAGGACAATTTCTGCCCGGATCTAACGGCAAAGCCATCATAATTCAGCAAAATTTCGCCCATACAAATGCATAAATTTGACAATCTGTCCCATTTCCAGAATCCAGACGTGAACCTGAAAGAGCCACAATGCGACAGTGTGCCAAGCTAAAGCAATCCTAGTGTATATCGTAGGCATCACTCACTTATGGCATGGTATTTAATAGGTAGTATTATACTACAATATTGTTATTAGTTGAAGAAATTTCAACAGTTGATTTATAAATTCTATTACAATTAGAATTTTTTTACTATTAATAATCAAGATGATAATATAAATGAATATGATTCATTGGATTAGAAAGGATGATCTGTCTACATTATATCTGCTATTAGTAGAGACCATAATAAAGCATCTCATTAATATATAAGTGATAAATCAATTGTCTACTCCTTTTTGCGATGAACCAACTAATCGATGTGTAAAACTGACGCAATACAGAGAAATGCATGCCCATCAACTGCAAATTGAGAATGACAATTTTTAATTTGAAAGTTAACTGATAAGCTTCTAGATGACATTGAAAAAATTGAAGCGTGAGCTTATAAATTAGAAAGCTTAAGCAAGAATATATGTCCTTGAATATTCGTTTTGTTTTTTTATTACCGAATTATTATATGCTTATGCAAAGGCTGCTGATTTGAGTTGCTGATCTCTTTGGACTTTGGTTCGGTATGGAGGTAGCAGGTGAAGCTAAGCACATCCGCGCTGTGTATATAAAAAGTCAGTAGGTGAAACCATACGTGTAGTACTCCCTTAACAATAAGATATAGTACACCGGTACATGTCTCATCTTTTCACTCTTCACTCGTTTAGTTAATGTTGTCAATGAATTTATAATTAGTTTGACCATCATTTGAAAGGGATAGTCTATTTGTCCTTGTTCTAAGTTGTTCATCCTTTTTATTTGCGAACCAGAGCATTTCTAGGTGCTGAAGGCAAATATGTGAAAATTCAGGGGAAAAAAAATGAGGCCTATATATGTTCCTGTGCAAATCATGTTTCTTTTTCTTGCAAAAGTCCTTCATATATATGGTATTTGTCTAAGCATTCCTTAGTGTTTTTTTGAGAGAATTTTTCTTTGGAGAAAGTATAATACGCAGATGAACTGTTAGTATGTATTTATACAATGAAAAGGACCATATTTAGTTCTAAAAAGTACTAGTAATTATTCTGCACGACAAGCAAATGGGTAGTTGGTCGGGATTTGTAGACTACAAGCAAAAGGCACATTCGGTGAATGTACTAATAGTTTTAGGGTCAAATAAGGACACTGTTTCATTAATCTAGTAGTTAAAGGCCAATCTGTGAGAGGATTGGTACTACTGATCACTCTTATATGTCATGTCTTGGATTCTGTCTTACTTTTTTAAGGCAAGGATTTTGTCTTAGTAGCTAACTGGAATTGTACTATCAGTCATTTATGTTAGGATGTTATTACTCTCTCCGTTTAATAATATAAGACGAAATTTATTTCATTAGAACAAAGCTTTAACTAACAACTATTTTACTGATATTATCATATATGTGATAAAAAAATTAATTATAAGAAAGTATTTTTTTGTTAATATAAATATAATAGTAAAAAAAAATTCTGTCATAATAGAGTAATTGTTAGTCATAGTCTTATCCTAATGAAATAAAATACGTCTTATAATTTTCAATGGATGGTATTGCAATAAATGAAAGATAGATCATGGATAATGCCTACAAGAAATACGATGTATTTAGTTTTTGACATATTTATAACAAAAGGACATGCATGCTACCTTCTCAATGAAGTCTTGGATGTAAGTGGCATGAGATACGTCAAACTCTGTTTTTTCTTGAAAAAAAATTGTGTAACACTCAGTGGCGACATTTCTCATCCTTTTGTTTTTAATTTCAGAGGCCAGTGGTTGGTAATTAGTGGCAGGATCTGATGCACTTTCCCCCTTTGTTTTCTTATAATATTTCTGCTCATCTTTTGAGCAAAAGAAATGAAAGTCATGGTTCCTTTCTAGTTTCTACGCTTGCCGGAAACTTGTAGTGCAACCAGAAGTTTGCTGCCCATTCAGGTATCCATCTTTTTATTTATTTATTTCTATCTGCTTTTCTTGGCACGCATCTAGAAAGGCAATAATACACAAGTCAAAGCCATCCAATGATAATTGCCGTAAAATGACAGTGTGGTTGTTAAGAAGTTAATTAATTGCCGAATCATTGGGGTGACAAATTATGATCAACTCAGTTCATTGTCTCTCTTATAGAAGTCTAGAGTAAACTCCAAAGTTTACCTGTGTGCCAGGAATTTCTACACACCCCAATCAACCAAGTCCAGGACAAAATTTTCTTAATTATACACCCCAATCAACCAAGTCCAGGACTAAATTTTCTTAATTATGAGAACATCGTACTCCAAGGTGACCTGCTTGGTAGGGATCTTATTTTCTCCTGCAAACTATAGCCTAAGACACGTGATCTAAATTATAAAGAAATGAATTACTCTAGCTTGGCTCGAAGTAAGGGTGTAAGTGGCTAACCTACGAAACCCACTTATAGACTAAAATAAGCCACGAACCCGTTTATTTTTAACCTATAAGTGAGCTTGCATGAAACAAAAAAAAAACGACTGATACACAAAAATTCTCGGACAGCTTTATGTGCTCCTAACATCCTGACATCTACCCCAAGAACATCCACATCGTCACACTGGCAGTGAAAATGTAGAGAGCTTAAGGAGGTACTAACCACTCGTTGATCGCTAAACATTAGTAGTATCATAATTAATTGCTATTAAATCCAACGCTGCACGGTCGATTGACAGCGTGCAACTTGGGTGGCTAGGCGGCAACTGATCCATCGAACGAACAACGGCCTCCTTGGAACCATATAAACTTTGCCGTGATCGATGGATTTAACGTTTACCAACCACGGATTACGTAGCAATCGGGCTAATAGCATCTTCAACTCTATCTCTCTACACACACACACACACACACACACATACACACACACACACACACACACACACATTTGTTTTCCACTCCACATGAGATATGTCACTTTCAGATCTTCAGTCCCAGAAAAAAAAAACTGAACATGTAAGTAATTATGCATTAAGATCATACACATGGTAAATCACTCATTCTTTTTTTTTTCAGTATAGTAGGCTAGCAGCCTTTGCTCAACGTGGTGAATCAAATCGTATTGACCTAGTTTTTATCTAAGAAAACCGTTTAACTCAAGTGACAGAGATGGGTAAAAAGTACAAGCACTTCATTGTCATGGTAGGTAATCGATCGCTAAAGGTGAAAAAAATAAATGCACAAAGTTGGTAAGAATTTCACGTCTAAACGACGACTACGGGCTTCGACAGTCATTTTCCGTGTAAATTTGAAAGAGAACCAGAGAAAAAGGAATATTAGAGAAAAAGGGAAGAGAACACCAGCAGAAGGCAAAGTCTCAAATATACAAGCCCTCCATCCTTTTTGCAAACCACAAATGACATCTTCATTCAATATAAAAGAATGAAAATTTATAGCATTTGAAAAACATGACATCTTTTTCTCAGGCTTAGCTATTGATGAAGGGTGATCACGGAAGGTAGCATAACCACATGTAACAAAACAATGCCCTGAAATACCCTATCCGGATTCCGGAGAGTTATGTTCCCTTGTTCAACTTAAGGCTTAAAATGTTTATAAAATGCTTATTCAGACATTATTTGTTTTCTGAAAGTAGTCCACTATATAATAAAAAAATTCAGGAGGAGTAACATACCTTCTTATGACGAGGAAAATTCCATTTCTTTCTCATACTGCTCTTACTCTTACTTACCATATCACTGACACTGTAACAGGATCTCTTGGCAAATCAGACTGATAGAAGCATTCCACCTGTTGTTAATGACAGAACGTTGCTGGATGGTGTTTCTCAAATCTCAAACCAAATTGCAGTGAGCTGACAATGCAGTCTGCGCAAAAAGTATGCAATGGTGGTTGTCCTGTCATTAACCACTCGATGAAACAGGAATCATGAAATTAACTTCGGAGGGACGTGCAGATTGCAACAGGAAGGAGATAAAACATATGAGAAAGATAAATGCACCAGAAAGCCCAAACCAGAACCCTATAAATCAACTGCTTTTATCAAACCAGGATTTGCTTCTAGATGAGATTGTCATCAACAATGCCAGAACCTTTGCTAGCCAAATCAACTGTAATAAACAACAGTTGAAGTACAAAACAAAGCACACCATTAAAATCAACTCGTGGATACAATAAAGCCAGCACGTCCACAATTGGGGTGCTGTCAGCGATAGTAAGCGTCATACCATTATGACCAATATTCTAATCAAATAATAAAATCTTGTATGTGTCAAAATCATGAGCTCTGACCATAGGACAAAAATCTGAGGAGCGAAAGCGAGACTACAAGAGCAACCAGAGGAGATATAAAATATGACACAACAATTTGGCAATAGCGAAAGAGGCTTTTCAGCTGGTAGTTGGACTTCAGATATCAGCAGCTCGAAAAGAAATAGAAGCACTCATAGAAGAGATGACTCAATCTGATATCTAAATAAAAACAATGACAGGGAGCATCCCTACCCACAGGGGAATCGGTCCATTTCATTAGGACGTTTTTTTTTTATCAAGGCATGTCACCTTTCAGTAGCAACAAAGTTTTCCAAGGCCCATATGGGCAGTGTAATTAGGGAAGAAAAAAGAGGTAAAAAGATGAAACAGTGCCATTGGTTTTGCAAATCAGATAACACAACGGAAATAAGCACTATCTTTTGCAGGCTTACTGGGGAAGTACTAGATAGCTGTTTCAGTTATAAACTTACTCTTTTCACTTCCTTGGATCCCTTACTTAGTTAAGTTATTAAAACAACTCATCTCCAGGTCAGAATGTTGCATTTGTAAAAGTCACCAAATAATGGTGATGCAAACAATTTAATGGACTTTAATTTATATGGTGCACCACACTATTCAATAACCATTGGACCTATCTTTTCAGCCTCTTTTGGGGAGTTTTACCAATTCTTTCTGGAACTGATCGGTTTCATATGGAAGTCCTCTTCCAAATGGGACCTTAAATTGGATGGTCAATGACAAAAGTTAGGAAATTAATTTAAGAACAAATAAACCATATCTTCTTTCTAGGATCCTGGATAAGATGGCAACCTACTCTTTTGGATAATGGTTTGCTATATGCACACTTACCCTCAACTGCCTCGTGGTGTGGCTTTCGTCATCTCATAACATCAACAACATATGTTCAGCAAAAGGTGATGTTTCCAAACAGAATCACGTTTTGTAACACAAACATGACCACAAAAATAGACTTCTGACAGGTCAGGCTCAAATTATTGAAATAAAAATATCATTTACTGCCAACAACCTATACATAATATCCCCACAAAAAAAAAACAACCTATACATAATAGGTACATATAACAGCTGATTCCACTATATATTCAAGTATTAACCTAGATATGCCACAGTGCCACACAGATGACATGTAATAGGAACACCATCCTAACTTGAGACAAAGGGCAAAAGTGAAAAGATTCAACAGTTTAAAGTTGTAGATTGGAAGGTTTCAAAACTCAGGGTTGAAAAGTGTATAGATGACAGAGTTCAGGGTTAAAATTTAGCTTTTTCCATGCATAAATGAAGAACAAAAAAATGATGGAATAAGTAGCCATATTTTTCACCACAAAAGGTTTCAATGAATAATCCATATTCTAATTGATTTTACTCGTGTTGTTTTACAAAGCATTTGGCATATTTGCCATCGAAAAAAGAGAGAAAGGAAGTTATCAATTATCATAGAAATTAAGTGTTTGTTTTCTGTAGAATAGAAATTCAAGATTGAGGATACGCCAATAACTATATCTCGTATTCTACAAAACTGGAGTCATCCAACATCCACCTTTCATGATTTTGTTGAAATCAGTGTGATTTCGCAACATACCCATCAACTGCAAAATTTCTCGTAGCTGATGGCAGTGCCAATCGCATCCCATCAAGCTCAGGGCTTGCAATCACTTGGCAACCAAGACGGGATCTGAAAAAACAAGTTTAAATTAGTTAAATCAAAGTAGTAAATTCAAAAGGATTGAGAAAGAAGATAATCGTACGTCTCTGTAAGCCCAAATGCAAGGTCCAGCATATCATTCTCCTCATCCACAGGATCTTCCAATTTGTTGTAGTAGTCAACATCCTGAAGAGAACTTTCTTATCAAACTACACTTTCACCGTCCAATCCAATTGAACCTTTAAGAATAACATCATACCGTTACAATCACATGACATGTCGAACATGCAAGAGAGCCCTCACATGCCCCTGTTTATCATGACAAAAGGGGGCAATTCAGATAATATATTAGAAAAAATACAGTTATTTTAGTGGTACCAGAAATGGAGCTAGGAAAATCATTTTTGTACTTCAATAAGACAGATCAAAATACAGAATAGTTAAGGTGGCATGGTAACAACGCCAAGGCTCAGAATGATAGATTTTGTCCAAGACAACATGAAACATGCACAAGCATAAATGTACTTAAAAATTGATTTAAATCAAAATGAGCAAACATAAAAGACTCAGCATTGCAAATGACCTTCAAGTTCTATGTCATTCTCATGTGCTGCCTCTAGCATTGACATTCCTATAGGTACTTTAACAAGCTTTTCCTCGCCATCCTTATCAACAAAAGTCACAGATATCCTGCAAATTAAATTATAATATTTGATATCCAAGTTCAAATTGTAGAATAAAACAATATGAACTTCATAACCAAAATCACACATGAGTCAACAGATAAAAAACAGTAGCGCCCCATTGGAATGACATTTATGCTCACTGTAAAACATGTAATGTGGCTGTGTTCTTCCCCTATTTTCCCAACCCACATCTCTCGTTTTCCGCACGCACGCTTTTCAAACTGCTAAACGGTGTGATTTATGAAAAAAAACTTTCTATATGAAAGTTGTTTTAAAAAATCATATTAATCCATTTTTCAAAAAAAAAAGTTAATACTTAATTAATCATGCAATAATACGAGCTTTGTTTTGCGTGACGGGGATGAGGGGTTCCCAACCCCTCCTCCCGAACACAGCCTGTGTCATGTACTTAAATTCAGAAAGTTGACATGGTGAGAAAAATTCAAATAGGCAGCAACATGAAGCAAGTAGACCTCAAATGAATACCCTATGCTCGTCAAAAAATGAGATGGACCAGTAAAACTGCAAAAAACACAAACCTTTTTAGCTAAATTAAGTTTGTGACACAAGCTTCAGGATAAATTCCATACATGATATGGAATAGACACTCATAGTGGCCTTGCTGGTGTTCAAAAAGTCAACAACACAATCTATACTCAGACAGCATACATTCACAGTTGCATGGAGTAATTGAATTATTCAGTGAGGACGAACCACATTAATATTCAGAATAATATGAAGTGAACACACTCTGCATCTTTGGTGGAAAGTTGGCTTCAAACTAAAAGGAGAAAAGAAAAAAAAAACTTGCGGGAAGATGGGCATCAGAGGAGACGATTACCAAGGCTTAGCACATTTTGAGGTTGGCAGCATATGTAAACATGAAAATCATACAGAGAAATCCAATAACCATATCAAGTCCAATGGAAGTGGTAGAATCACCCAGGCAAGATGATGGCTTCTAGGTTGACCAAATGCTGCATCATGTAAGAACTTGAGAAACAATTTTGGAGTAGGAAACCCATATGGACTTCCCAATTACCCATTTTATTCCATTAATCCCACCTATTTATATTTCTAATTGCACCCCCTATATAATGTTTAACATCTCATTCTTCTACTCTCTTTGCTCTCTAATAGTTGTCTCTATGACAACACATACAGAAAGTAGAATTGCATAACTCCAATATAGACAGAGATGATACTCATGTGCAGAAGGGCAGAATTATACAAGCTCTACCTCTAGAGGGATCTGATTATACAAGACCAAGGCTAGTTGACTAAACTAGTAAACTAAAAGAGTTGAATGATAGTGGAATGTTTTTAAGTGCCTCCTATTCTTGAGTGGTACTTAACTATTCATCTTGGAGAAGTTTTATCAGAAGTTTGCCAACTTCCAAGCCAAAAGCATTCACAAAGGCCCAAAAGCTTCATAAACATGAATGCCGTCCATGTTAATTACCAGATTTACAGACATCACCAGAGTAAATTTGTGTTCCAGAAAGAAATCTACAAATAGCATATCAAACTTTTATGTCACAAACCAAGATACTTACATATCTAACTTAGGCTCAGTTCTTTTTGGCTACTAGCTACTAGATTATTGTTGGCACGGTTCCCAAGCCACTAAACGGTGTGGTTTTTGAAAAAAAAAAGAAGTTTCTTTAAAAATCTAAAATAAATCTATTTTTCAAATTTATAATAGCTAATACTTAATTAATCATGATCTAATTGAGTGTCTTGTCAGGTAAGAAACCCGGTTAATTGGCTGAAACATTGAAATTAACACACCCTTAGGGCCCATTTGAAACAGATTATTCACTGCATTATTGTCTCAGATTATCCACTTGATTATAGGGATAAATTAAAATATTTTATAAGAAATAAACTTAACAAATAGCTTAGAACAAATGGTCTAGGCACACAGTAGAAGAAATATTTTTGAGAAAACATATTTTTAGATGCATGGAGCAAATAATCTGCAGAAATAATCCAGTGAATTAGTTGAAAAGAATGGGGCCTAGCTTAAAATGGATAGGGAACTACACTGGTCAAGCACACAGAGTTAATACAACTTACTTAGCTTCTGACTCGCTTCTCCTATCACTGGATGAAGCATTTGTGTTCGAACAGAAGAAAGTCTTCCCCTGAGAAGCATTTCCTTTGTCATTACCAGTTAGAGAATATGTAAATTTCAGAAAACTGCATGTTTCATGCTCTAGTTGTACAAAATTCCGGGTTTACAGGTGAGTGGCACTTAACCCCATGTTTTAAGCAGCAAGAGATCCAGTTAGGAAAGCTTAAACGGCATAAAAGATACACAAATTTGCAACCTGCCTAGTAGTGACTACACAACCTAACTAGGGTTTATACAGTAAGGTACGGCACATGTAGACCAATTTTCAGAGCACCAAGGAAATGAATTCTCACCAAAACAAACCCTAATATATATTATAGAGATCAAGAGCTGTAATAGAACTAACCAAATGGTTCACATGAGAGGTAACAGCTTCTGCTTCCTGCCTCCTTGAAGCGAGTGAATTTTGACCTGATAAGTAAAAGTGCATAATAATTCAAGCAGTGAAAACAGAGAGAAGGCGATCAAATCAAACTTCCAAAAATGCAAATTATCTTTTCAATCAAACACCTCGAAGCAATCTACAGAACAGGTAACTCATGCCCAGATCTCAAACTCCAATTAATTCCATGGCAAACACACAAGGCAGCAGCCCAGTCTCTTGTCTTCCCAAAGCTAGCGAGCAAGTGAGAGCTAGGCGTTGTTCAAAAAAAAAAAAGTGAGAGCTAGGCGTAAACTACCATAACTCTTTATCTCCAATACGTATACAGCCAAACCCTACGCCATCCTTTGCATCCCGATGATCTCGAGCTCAAATCGCTGTAGCATGCGCGGCAGATTTTCCGGAGATTCACGATGAGGGAGGGAGAGGAGAGAGACGGAGCAAGCGGAGCCCGAACCATGCCATTCTAGACCGTGCGGCGCACGAGGCGCCGACGCCAACCACACCGACAACAACAACGACGAGGACGACGACGACGACAAGCGGAACCGCCGCGGTGGGGAGGAAGGGGGATCTCACCTGGCGCAGTGGTGCGGCGCAGGGCATGGAGCCCCAGGCGGGACACCCTCGCCAGCATCCCGACACCCGCCGCGGAGCAACCGGCGCAAGCGGCGGCGGCGACGACGGCGGCGGATTTGGTGGTGCCGTGTGGGGGAATCGGCGCGGCGAGGCGGAGGAGACGAGGTGCGGCTTTTGCTTGGCTCTCGCCTCGAGAAGAAGGGAATCGTGAAGCTGGGCCGGATGAATGCACTTGGGCCGGAGGTACGGCTGCACAGGACTTATACTGGGCCGGGCCGTGATTTCGGAAGGCTCGCGGGGAGCAAGTTTAAGTGCTTAACGGGCTGAAATGGGCCAAATTCTGGCCCACCCACGGGAAATTGGCCGAGAGGGTTAAGCTTGCCAAACAAGGCCGAGCAAAGGTCAGCAAAGATTCGGTTATTTTTCGGAGTTTTAACAAGGATTCATAACATTCTAAAGAAAGTCATATGTTTACATACCTCCTGTGTGAGTGGCGACGAAAATGAACCAGCGAACCAAGCAACAGATAATTTTTTTAGATAAAGAAGCAACAGATATACTGACAGACAAGCCTGCAATCGGTCTGAAACTGAAATGCGACATTGTGAGATTGATCGAAACGAAGGCATTAGTAAAAAGAAATGACATTGTGAGATTGATCAAAACAAAGGCACTAATCCCCCCCCAAAAAAAAAAAATGGAGAATGGAGACGCGGGGAATCGAACCCCGTGCCTCTCGCATGCGAAGCGAGCGCTCTACCATATGAGCTACGTCCCCATCGTGTCATCTGTTCTTGTACAAATGGTCAAGGCAACATCTGTAGCCACCCTCGAAGGCACGTTAACGCCCAGAAAAAAAAAAAGAGCTCGGATGAGCGTACAACGTGCTTTGCCTCCATTATTCTGTTTGCACCGGCCGGCCGGCCGGTCACATGCGCGCAGGCTGCGTTGGCGGAACACCAGAAGCCCAAGGAACGAACGAAAGCTGCCGCGCGCGGGACCAGAGACGGTGCCGATCGAGTACGTGCCGCCGATCGAGGCACCGACCGGGACAGACACCACCACCACCCACCACCACCGTGGGAAACAGGGGGGGGGTTCTAGAGACGAGAGGGGCAGGTCACAGGTGGCCAGCCGCGCGGCGCCCGATCCCCAACCCAACCCTCTGCACCGTTCGTGCAACGGGCGTACAATGTACCCGGCGCTTTTGCTCGCCAATTAAGCCAAACGCCACGAGCGCACGGGGCGCGCGCCGATCGAGTCCGTGTTTGTTTTGTGGGTGGGTGATCGGTGGCCAGTGGGTGGTATACCGGTATCCAAAGTGTACCATGATCCAACGCAACGCAACTGTGAGTATATACTCTCTCCGTCTCTAAATATTTTAATACGCTATTAATTTTTTAAAATATATTTGATTGCTTGTCTTATTCAAAAACTTTTGTGAATATCATTTAAAAACTTGAATAGTAGTAGTGTTGACGTTTGATGTCGCGATTCCAGTATTTGCATAGTATGGGGATCGTTGGTACTAGGGTATACGCGAGACTGAGGTAAAAGAGACGGAGACGAGGATTTTTATACAGGTTCGGGCCCCTGAATTGTCAGGTAATAGCCCTACATCCTATTGGCCGAAGTCGGTATTGTTCTTATTCATCATAATTACACCAGTATAATATTTAGGGTAGCCTATCTAACTATTATCGATATGGCGGTCTGAAGGTCTGACTCGTAGTCGACAACAGGGTAGTCTTCCTCCTCGAGTTCGTTCCCGGCGAGATCAGAGACAGCGCTAGATCCCTACGGCTGGCCTCTGTAGGTACCGGATAGGGTCGATCCAGGCATATCTCAGATGTCGATATCCGGCGGCTTGTCTCTGCGTATGTTGACCTGTATGTTTGACCTTGTGTCTTGATCTATTGTTCCGTGTCCTCTATGGTGGGTCTCCCCTCTTCTCCTAGGGGGTCTTGTATTTATACCCATAGGTGTCCCCTTATCCAAATAAAACTAGGAAAACCAATATGGATATAATCCGAGTAGTCCTCGTCGTTTCCATGTAGAGCTCTGGCTGGCTTTACTTATCCGGAACTCCTCCTATATACGCAGGTTGTTTCCGTATAGGACATGGTATGTGGTGTGTCCTACCGAGATTTAGTCAACTACTATTATGTATGTGGTATCTATAACCCTAACAAGTAGTATATTTAACAATAAATCAAATGATAGGAAAAAAATAATATTTACTTACTATTTTTAAATAAGACAAACGATTAAACATGTTTAAAAAAGTCAACGGTGTTAAATATTTAGGGACGGAGAGAGTATATATTATACATAGAGAGAGAGAGAGAGTTAGTTGGTGTGATTCGTGCCCGTCGCCCATGGAGAAAAAGGAAGTGTATGCCATGCATATGGAGACATGAAGAAGTTATAATAAAGAGATGGAATAAGTACTCCATATGATGATCTGGATCAAACGTAATATTGTTGCACTAGGATTACTGTAATAAATTATATTTAAGTTTTGTTTATAAATCAAACTCCTCTAACTACGACCGAGCTTATAGGAAATAAACTAACATTTACAATAATGAATTTTACCATCAAGACATTTCACGGTGGATTTTATGAAACGAATTTGATGTTATCACTTGTGGAGAAACCGTTTATACTACCAGTTGTTAACCCCTTTAGTTCCGGTTTTCCAATCGAGACTAGCAATCCGGGACTAAAGATGGCATCTTTAGTCCCGGTTGGTAACACCAACTAGGACTAAAGAGAGCGCAATGGCACTGCCAGTAGGTCTCCTTTTCTTTTTTTTTTTCATTGTTTCTTTAGCCAGAGTTTAATCCCTATATTTTCTCCCAAATTGAGTGGGATGCATATCCCCAAATCCCAAATCAAAGTAACATCCCAAAACATTCACATCACAGATCTTAAGTTACTTATACATACAAATCAAATACATCACAAATTTTAAAATTACACACAAATAATATACATCATAGATTATGCACCTCAGATCCATGCAACGAATCACAAAATTATACATCTAAGTGAATCACAAATTAAAAAAAAAGAGAGAAAGGATGCCGACAGCGGCTGCCGCCTGCCGCCGCTCGCCACTCGCCACGAGCACGGCCCCGCCGGCCGCCGGTCGCCGGATGGGAAGGGAGGAGGGGGAGGAGAGAGCCGGGAATGGGAGGTGGAAGGGGAGGAGGAGGGAGGAGGAGAGGGGAGGGGAGGAGAGGAGGAAGGGATCGATCTGAGGAGAGGAGAGGGCTGGTTGTGGAGGAGAGGGATTATATACTACACGTGAATTTTATGTAAAATCAAAGGTGTTTTTGATTATTATTTTGTGATGAACAATTGGTGTTGGAGATTATTGGTTTTGTTATTTGGAATTTATTCACGAAGTGGTTTTGGAGATGATTGGAGTTTACAAGTGATCGCAGGATTCTATCATTTTATGTGACCGGTCAGACCGGGCTGTGAATGCCGGTCAGACCGGCAGTATGCGCGCGGTCAGACCGGCCAGCCCACGGTCTGACCGGCCGACTCTGTGTCGGTTTCGGTTTCAGGTTGTTTGTTTGGATATCCGCGATTATTTCATGATTACGACTTCTAGATGAATATTATACGTATGTAATACTGTTGTTTGCTACTAATGAGTCAAGTTGTGATAGCTTGGTCTCGGAATATGGTTTCTTTGTTTGTTCTATGTGTAGGTGACTCGATGCCTCGGGAGAGTATTTGCGGTGATGGACCGGGAGTCGGCTTAGGGATAAGACGACGTCCGTGGTGGTCAGAGATCATGCGGGATACTTAGGCTAGAGTTGATGCACGTGGTTGATGGAGATTCCATATGGCATGCGATGGAGTTATTGTGTGCGTATGGGATGCGGAGTCGAATTTGGAAGGAGTCCAAATTTGGTATGATTGGTTATGTAAAGTTTGTTTTTTGTACTAGAGGGTTTCCTAAGGTGTTTAGGACTCCTAGTATGAGTTTGGTTCGTGGCTTTAGGCTGCCTACCTCATGTATAAATAGAGGGGAGCGTGAGGCTTCCCGGTATCGCTTTTGAGAGTAATTGAGTTGAGTTTTGAGTTAGGGTTTCGAGTTTAGTCGAAATTTTTGTAAGGAGTGCTGTTGGTGCACTTTGTAAACATAGAGAGAATCAATAAAGTCGTCATCCACTTTAAGAGTTCTTCGATTTGTGTTTACCGGGTTTCGGCGGCAAGCGGCGGTCAGACCGGCGGGAGCACGACGGTCAGACCGGCGGCGGCGTCAGCGAGTGGCAGCTGATCTCGGCGGTCAGACCGGAGATTCAACACCGGTCAGACCGGCGGCATCTACTTGGTCAGACCGGCAGATCAATCTCGGTCAGACCGATCTCCATCGACTTCGAGGGTAACTTTTATTTCCGCTAAAAGTTTTTTAGTTTTTGGGTATACCAACCATTCACCCCCCTCTGATTGGCTTAGTTATTGCTGTTCGATCCTACATTTTAGTCCTAGTTGGTATTACCAACCGGTAATAAAGATCGTAGAATAGCTGTGAGGTTTTAAACCGGGACTAAAGATGAACTATGGCAAATTTGGAAAGCTTGACTCATAAAACTAACATAACTTGCAATGTGAGAAATGAAGGGAGCATCTGTCAAGAAAAACAAGCTGTAAAACACGACTAAATTATAAAACTTATAAAATCCTACCTAATTAAGACGACGAACCAGGGCCATTTGATCATCAGCATGTGTGAGTTGGCCGCCATACAGTGTACGGGTTTACTAAAACTATTGGCGTTACTTTTTTCTTTTCTTACTTAAATCCGATCATTTTTTATCTATACTAGTTGGGTGCCCGTGCGTTACGATGGGAAAACATATATATCAATTAAGTTCACTTGTTTTAATCACTCACGATCCCATATAGCTAAAATTTAAGTCAATGCCATGACAGTGAAATAATAAGTAGATAATTTGCTTAATAAAAACGTACTTGAAAAGAAAGTTTAAGCATGAAATATATATCTACTTTTATAGTTGGAAAATAGTACGAATACATGAACGACAAGTTCCTGTTTTTTTTAAGTAAACATAATTAGGTGGATCCCACTCCCACTCCGTACATTCAATGATTATATGTATCAAATATACAACGTAACTCATGATATATATATATATATATATATATATATATATATATATATATATATATATATATATATATATATATATATATATATATATATATATATATATATATATATATATATGCTAATTTGTGCCGCATAATTTGCATACAAATTGTTCTAATCAATGTTAAATTTCATCAAAAAATTTCTGCCACGAGTTCACTTGTTTATCGTCACCACATGTTTTGCTTGCCATTTTCCTTAGCAGAAGGATATCAAAAGGACTAAAACGTGCAGAATGAAAACTGCATTTTTTTAGCATATTCGTCAACATACTCTTGTAATAGATGTTTAACTCTTTCTAAATAAAGAACTAACCTGGGTTACAAATCAAAGAAGCAACCTGCTATTAATTAATTTGGAAAAAATCAACAAGGCTTACAAATTTAAAAATACAACCAGCTAATAAGAAAAACCATGACCACAGAAATGATGATACGAGCCTTAGATCTTATTGTTCAACATACAGGAACAGATCAGTTGGACAATTACGCTGGATATTTTGACAACATAAGGGCGGTTACATAGACTGAAATAGATTCTACATATGTGTACATATATGAACAAATCAATATATTCACATTTGGTGAAGTCACTCTGCAAATCTGATCATGCAAGTGAGGCACATAGTGTATTAATATTTTATTCTTAACTAATACTGATAGAATTAGTTATAACAATAATTGAAAAAAAAAGTGATAAATGCATGCATGTGAAAAAAAAATAGTTATAACACTATTATTCAGAAAACAATTCTTCTAGCAAGCATCTAGCTACAGTCTTCCTGAAATAAAATATTTATATATTCTTCTCCGTGCCACCACCCCCTTAATGCTGTTGCAGAAAAGACAAGAATAGCATCATAAAATATATTAATCATCATCAAACTTCAATTTAACTTTGCCATGGTCTCAAATTTTACAGATAAAGAGCTGGTACTATATAGATGGTTCAGAAGGAAAATTAGGATTCGTATATACTTACTAAATGAACCATTTGAGGTACTACATTGATTAATCAGTATAGAATGGTACCCTTGACTAAGTACCACAGCAACAGCCTTCACCATTATCTAATCTAAAATAGTTCAAAGCAGTCACTAACGAAAAACAAAGATTCTAAGATTATACATGGCCAGCCATTTAGCTTTGAAGTTACCTTTAGATGGCACGAGGAGAAATGTAATTTCAGCGTTCAATAAAAAGAAATGCTAAAAATCCTGGATCCTGGACAGTTGATCCTCGGTAAGCACCTGAGTTGCGATTCCCCTAGCCATGCAAGTGTGTCGATGATATATGCCATTAACTCCTAGGGTCCCATCATTCCTATAGCATTACTGCATTAGTTTTATAAACAAATTATAGAACAATAATATAGAGTCAAATTTTCAAAAGTCAGTCCAGAAAGTGGTAACTTTTACCAAATTTGAAGGATTTTGACTACACTCAGATCCTTGCCCCTGATGGCATTCCCAAAAAAGCACTACCTGAATTATGGAAAACAGTTTACCTTCACAGTTGATTAAAAATTAACAAAATCTCTATTTGCTACAATCTAAAAAAACTCGATAGAAGAATACTAACCTTTGTTTCTCAAGGAGGCACGTCTGGTGTAGTACAAGTCTTAAAATGCTTCCATCAAGAAAAGCTTCTCTACCTGCAGAATGTCCATGTACAGAGCAGTTGTTGTCATCATGAGCCAACATTCTCAAATTCTAAAACAGCATTCGCATTTGAAAATACTGAAGAACTTACCATTTTCTGATTCCATCATCAGCAACCATACATTCAGGCATCCCAGCATGTATACAACATGTTATTGTACAGATATCACAGGCAAAGACAAATTCCCCAATCTGAAAATTTCTAGATGGATTTAAAGAAAGAGATGGGAAAATTTTAGGGTTTGGGGGTAGATACCGTGCAGCCGGATGGGGTCGTCATGTGCCGTCGTCAGCTGCACTCACCCTCAGCACGCCATGCGCCGCCGTGCTCACCCTCAGCCCTCTTGTGTCGGAGGATACCTGCGAGGCGGGAGAAAAGGCGGCGGAGATCAGGGGCGGGGTGGAGGAGGCGAACGACTCGCATAATGGGGTGGCGCGGAGGAGATTGGCTTCCGGTGGCCCGGGTCGTTGTGTGCCCTCACCCTCATGCGCCGCTGGGGTCGCCCTGAGCCCTCTTGTGACGGAGGATACCGGTGAGGCGAGAGACGATAGGGGCGGTGAAGCGCGAGGGGATCGACGGGGGTGCAGGCGGAGGAGGGAGAAGCGTGAGGGGAGCGCCGCGAGGGGAGAGGATCGATCCGGGAGCGGCGTTGGGGCGGCGGTGGCGTCGCTTGCGCGACCGAGGACGGGGAGGCGGGAAGGATCGACGGCGTCCACGCTTGTGGGGAAGGACGGCAATGGCGGCGGCGAGGAGGATGGAGAGGGCGTCGGGGAGGATCAATGGCGTTGGCGATGCTAGCGCGACCGAGGACGGCGAGGACGAGACGGCGAGTGGGCGCGAGCAAGGGGGAGGATGGCGCAAGGCGTGAGGCGACGGATGCGGACGGGTGGTTGCGGGCGATGCGAGCGCAGAAGGATGGAGAGCAGGCTGGTGCGTTGGATCATATGGGAGGATCCTAAAACAGATGTCAGCCGTTCGATTGATCAGGACTCACCACCGCCACTACGAATTTTTTAAGTAGTAGAGATGATTGCTCTCTCTCGTGTGTAAGTGCGCTTCATATCAACCTCTCCTCTCTTCTCTTCTAAGTAGATAATAAATTGTTTTTATTATAATTCTCTTAATCCGAGAAATTACAATGTAAATATTGAAACTTGCAATATATAACTATAGTGTAACTATAATAATTTACCATGTAAAAATAATTTAACTAAAAAAATAGCGTAAAAAATATAGCTACTCCTAATTTTAATCCACTTACTTAAGCACTATACTAAAAGACGTGAATATTAGGGAATGACCTAATATCAAATAATTAGAAAGGGTAAGGCTCCGAACCCAAGTCATCTAGTACACCACCTTTTGGAGCTAGCCGGAAGACTCATGTACGTTTCTCACTTAAGCACTATACTAAATCATAAAGAAAATAAGCCCACATCTCAACCCAATAATCTCCACCCAATACATGGACATGAAAATAGCACTTAAAATGATGTGATGAAGAAGATTAAGTATGAAGAATATGCAGTTGAAGATTTTTATTTCAAGAATTACTAAAACGATTATTACTTTAACAGAACATAAGGTCAGTTTATTGGTTGAGTATTACATTTATTTTACTCTTAGCTTCGATAGAAAATAACATACACTGATGTTGTATAATTAAGTGAGAGTATGTTTTGATTATATGTGTTGTGACCTTAGGTCACGAACAAGATTGGGGATAGAACGGGAAGAAGTATTTTCCCGCCTATCCTTAGAAATGAGCTCAAACAGCAAACACAACTTTTGATGATTACTTTTGTATTAAGAATGTCTTGTTCTGCTACAGGGATTTGGCCGGCTTTTTATAGCCCATGGTCTTACATATTAGATTACATTTCTACCCTTGTAAATGTACAGTGAAAATACTATAACACCCTTGCCATATCATGAGTGCTAGGGGCATTAAGGTACATTTTCAGGGCTAATAAGGTCTTTCGGCTCCAGCTGGCAGGAGTGGTTGAGAAGTGATCCCCACAGAATCTTCCATTCTACTCTCCCTTTGTCCAAATGAATTTTCCCTTCCAAGACACCCGGTTGGATGCCTCCTGTGTTCTTTGGGACTTGCTTATTCTTCTCCACCATCGATTCCCGAAGTGAATCTGCCTCAGTTCCTGAGCAAAACAAGTTACAAGTGACAAACCATCTTGGTCACGTTCTCTTTACTCGAAAACATCTTTCCAACTCGAGAAGAACTTTCCTACTCCAACTTGAGAGGAACTTTTCGACTTGAGAGCATGTTTTCAGTTCGAGAGGAACTTTCCAACTCGAGAGGAACTTTCTAGCTCAGGAAGAACTTTTCGTACTTAAGTGTTACGATTGAATAGGAAGGATGGCGATGACCCATGTTACAACAACATGGGTTTCTTATTTTAGAGCCTCGTTTTGTATTTCACACAGGGCTCAAATTCCAAGTGGACGCCTAAGTTATTGACAAAAAAATATATATGAGTATATTTTAGGGCCTTGGGGTGTAAAGCACGTTATTGTGAATTTAGTGAGATGGCATGGCAGCATGGCTCATACTTTCTGTCATTCATGATACATCAGCCTCATCCTCTTGACCTTTAACAGTCCAAAGAGCACGGTAACATTCAATTTTCGGATAAACTTCCCCATCGACTTGACATCAGGAACACGACTGCTGTGAAAAAACAATCAAGTATTGTCAATTATCAACCACCATGATAATAATTGACAGATACCATCTACTTACTACTAATAAACAGTCTTAAGTATAGGTTCATAACATTATTTGGCCATGCATTATTGCTCACTTCTTTTCACACTTTTACACTGCTGCATGCACTGCAGCCATCTTTTACATATTCCACAAAAACAGGGGAAAAACTTCTCTCCTCTCCCTCTTTTCTGGAGACCAAGAAAGCAGAGGAGAAGCAAACAGATCAGTCGTAGACTCGTAGTACTAGTACAACATTAGCACACTCTCCCTCCAGCTAGCGCATGCAATATAATACACCAGCTGCGCCATATACATATACTATCACCAGTTCATCATATCGATCGCATCGTGTACGTACACTACAGGTTGTGTACGTACAAGGATCCCCTCTTCTGCTGAGACTTTTTGTCTGCATCGATCTACTACGTACACGTACGTATATTATACGGTGGTAGTACAAGCATGCATACGTTTATACATCCTTGGCTACAAAATCGGCATAGTTTGTAGTAGTGCAGATAGCTGAACACTGAACATTTCATGCTCTGGATCGACGAGCTGAAACTTAACTGAAAAAGAGCAGAATTTAGTGTTTTTTTTCTTCTCTGCTCGCCTTCAGTTTCTAGCTGCTTCATATTGTGCAGGTGCAGTTTCTCGCCGGATGCAGAGCTGCTCGATTAGATAGATCACGCCTTCACCTGTCGAGTGAGCTGATCACCACCCTGCAGGTTAAGGATTAATTAGAGCAAAAGTAGGATGGTTATTTAGCTTTATTTGGAGTTGGAGAGCTTATTAAAATTATAAGAAGCAGACGATGAAAAGCTAATCGGTGAGAATATAGAGAAGTTAGAAAACCCAGCTATTAACTCCTAATTTATTTTCTGAATTTTACAACTATAGTTTCTTAAAATATTTGAGTGAAAACCTAGAATATTTAAGAGAGCTTTCGATAGCTACAGTTTCTATAAGAATGTTCAGCTGTCAGAAGCTCACGAGATAGGTCCTTAGTGATTAATTAGTCTCCTCATGTTCTTCGTTTAGTTTGGAGCTAGCTTAGCTCACTAGCTAGCTAGGCAATCTTACCAGTCGTAGACGGTGGGGCTTCTCGGCTGGCCGCCGGCGCCGCCGTCCACGCCGTCGGCCATCCTCGCCGCCCCACGGCGCAGCTTCTTCCAGCCCTCCGATCCCTTCGGCGTCGGTGCTGCATGCCATATGCACAAGTCGACGATGCATAGATATAATTAAGATCGAGATTACGATACACATGCGTGTGCGCAAAAAGATCAAGAAGAGAGATTATGGTGGTCACCCCACCTGAGCCGAAGGGGGAGTCCGGGACGCTGGCCGGCGACGACGGCGTGGAGGGGCCCGACTCGCTGCCGCGCGGCGACGTCACGGACAGCGCCGGCGGGCGGAGGATGGTGATGCTGCGCGTCACGGCCGGCGCGTCGGCCGCCGCCGCCGCCGCCGAGATGGGCGACGGCGACATCGTCGAGGAGGAGGAGGAAGGGGAGAAGGAGGCGTACTTGCGGAGCTTGCCGAGGCCGGAGTCCGGCCGCGGCCCGGCCACCGTGTCGTCCCAGAGCTGGTCGAGGAGCCCCATGCTGCACGCAGCTTAATTAGCTAGCTAAGCTAACCCAAGATCACCTGCAACGTTTTTTATACGTAGCAAAATTAATTAAATGTGTATTTAGCTTAGAGCTAGCAAGCTAGCTAGCTACCTTGAAGCTTAATTTGATTGATCATGCATGCATCCTCTCCTCTGCGTTTTTTTTTTGTTGTTTTTCTTGCTGTTCATTAATTCACTCTTGTTGTTCTTGATGAGAGAGAGAAGATCTAGAAAGAGAGGATGGCTTACCCGGTCTCGGGGGAGAAGATGATGATGTGTGCAGTGTCTGGTTGCTTCTCTTTTTTCCTTCCTTGTTGGAAGGAGGTAGAGGGGAGTGGATTTATAGAGGAGTCTTGGGGGGTGGAGAGAGCATTTCGGCGAGATATTTGGGAGGCATGTGTAATTTTGGCTTGTCACTTTCCTTTTTTTTTTCTTTTTGGTTTTATCCATGCCTCGATCCGCGCCTTCCCGGCTTAGCTCGGCTCATGAACAGTTCGAGCCTACGTCCATGTACATGATGAGAGCAGCTTCGAAATGCATAATTGTTCAAAATACATTAATTGAAAAAAAGCATAGTAATAAAATATTATGCTCATTGGATTGTGGAATTTTAAGACACATAAAAGTTACAAAATAAGTACGAGGTTTCACCTCATATTTTTTTTCTAAGTTCTTGTGTTTTCATGTGTGCCAATCAAGATTACATTTTTATCCCCGCAAAAAAAATGTAATCATTTGATTGGCACGCATGAAAACACAAGAACTCAGAAGAAAATATGAGATGAAACCTCGTACTTATTTGCCTCCAAAGTTTATCTAAAATAGCATATTTCATAGGAATTTTGAAGGACTTGTTTCAAATAGCTCTATTGGATTAATTTATATGTTGTTTTCTTTATATAGGACCCTTAAGCTGATAAATTGGTAGGATCATGAAAGGATAAATGCATAAATTTTCTGAAGTTTAGTAAAATTTGAAGATCCATGTTTTCCTAGTCTACATACAGACATGATGGGACACTAGCAAATACTCCTTCCGTTCTATAAAAAAACCAACATGTGACCCCTCCTAGTACAACGAATAACTTTGTATAGATTTGTTGTACTAGGAGAGGATGTGGTTTTTTTTGGACGGAAGAAGTACATGTCATCTAAAGTTTTGGAGCTCACAGTCAATCCACGGTGGCTGTCCAAGATCACGCTAAGCCTTTAGTCCGCCCGTGACAACATGCATACAATTGCCAACCATTTTATCTCAAAATCACTTCCGTCATTTTCTATAAGTTGAATAAATTATTACGATAATATGGTTTTACTTTTACTTTAAATGCAATCTACGATCATAGTACCACTCTGTCAGCACTCTATATTTCTCCCCTCGATCCCCTGCCTCTGCCACTCGATCTATAACTCTATGCACATGCCAGGTCATGAAAATTGCCTCCTCCTATATTGTCCAAAAGAGAACTCTTGAAGTGTGTGATCCCTATCACCTACACAAAATCAGCATTTTGTGTGAGAGTATTTCTCCGAGTGCACACACTGCAGGTCTGCAATTTCGCTAAGGTGAATCACAGTTGGCACTGTATGGCCACCGAGCCGACACTCGAGCTTTCGGCGTGGCTCGAGCCCAGCTAGCGAGCCACCCACAGCCACAGGTGAGCCGAGCCACATCTTGTTTAGTTCCATTTTTTTTCAAACTTTCAACTTTTCCATCACATCAAAACTTTCCTACACACAAATTTCTAACTTTTCCGTCACATCGTTCCAATTTTAACCAAACTTCCAATTTTAACGTGAACTAAACACACCCTTATTACCGTAAAAAAATAAAAAAATTAACACGAAGATTAGTTCTCCAGGTGGGTCCCACGTCGCCACCAGTTTCCACGAAGCCGATAAGATCCACCAGTGCTCGCCAAACTCTAGCACGGCACGTAGCGGGGCCCACGTGTCGCTATCGGGGCCACAGCTAACATAAACTAAGGGCGCTTTTAATCCGTCGGATGTGGATCGATGGATGGACGAGTTGAGGGTGTGAAACTATTATTACTCCATATATAATGTTCGTGATTATTACTCCATATATAATGTTCGTGCTAATGCTCCTGAGATCTCCTATATACTTCAGTTTCATGCAGAAACAGTGGTTTTGGAGAACTCTAGAGCTTTGGCACCATGCATTGTAGTGGCTCACAGCGTATACACTTCATCAAAATACGTGCACGTCCCGTCCTAAGATATTTAAGGTTTAATTAATTATTGGTTTCGGTCAATTATTAGAGTCTGTTCAACATACTATGATTGGTAGTACACCTCAGTGTGAGTGATATCATAGTAGCTTAGAAATCCCGGGTAGAGATTCAATTAATCCGGTCTCATGTCATTGCACTCATCAAAATCTTATTTGTAGTTACTTTTCAGTATAATATATTGGTTTTAGGGTTGGACTCAACTATAAGATATAATAATAATATCAAGTTAGTAAATGATGCATGTCGTAAACTTGAGTCGACGATTATGCACATTTTTATCAATTTTTGGATAGAGATTCTCGAATAGAATTCAGTAATTCAGGGTTCTTTTATCTTGTGTTGGTATGTTTTAGTTTGTGTTTTATTTATATCATGTCAGTGTGCTGAGTTTGTTTATGGGTTGACTTTGTAATAATTAATTGTAACTCGTTAAGTAAAGTCTTCAATGCTATTCTATTATCTAAAAAAATTGTCAACGTACTCATGTCTGGCTTTGGGTTATCTTAATAATCAGCTTCACTGATATAATGACAGGTCCTGATACTTCACCATTCGTCAGATCCATCTCTGCTAGAGCGCTAGCAGTACGCCACTGAACTTGTTAGTGGATTAAGAACCTACCTCCTGTTAGCTAGTCTTCACCAAACTCAATTCGCATTGGACGAGGTACCCCCATATTTCTCGATCAGTCCGTATAAAGCTTCGAGAAAAGAAAACGAAGTATTCCTACTAGGATGAATAAGAAAAAGAGAGAAGAAAAAGTGCAAAGCAACAGTAAAAGACACTACTTGCATAAGAGAAGAAAAAGGGTTGGTCACTGTTCACCGGTCAGTATCAACAACTCATAGAGCAGTAAGACAACAGCTAGAAATAAAATCACCGTAATACTGCTCGTTGACATGTGGGCGCACGAGGACCTGACACTCTGTACCCATCTTGCTACTCCCTTTATTTCATAATAAACGCAGTTGTGGATTTAAGTGTCCAACTTTGAACATCCGTCTTATTTAAAATATTTTTATGATTAGTATTTTATTGTTATTAGATGATAAAATATAAATAGTATTTTATGCGTGACTTAACCTTTAATATTTTTTCATAAATTTTTTAAATTAGACGGATGGTCAAACATTAGGTACGAAAAATTACAGCTGTAGTTATAATGGAACGGAGGGAGTAATTAGCAGCTTGTTCCCTTGACGATCGGGCCGGCATTTTTATCCAAGATCTGGATGATCAGCAACTTGGTCGTGGTCGACGATGGAGCGATGGAGATCGATCGATCGATCAAAGCACGGCACTTTTTCGTGCTGGCATATGCACTTTTTTTCTCTTCCCCTTCTTTACTCCGAGATAGGAGTAATAGATGATCATGGTGTCACCTCATGTACGGTTTAGTTCGTGCAGTGAGTCACTGACTGTGACTTGTGCGATGGAGAGATATTTCGGCACATATCCGTGCGCGTGTTGTCCACAGTGGGTTGGATCCTCTTCAGACATTGCTTTCTTTCTCAAATTATGGGAGATGTAGTAATTATATACTTGGCTTCAAAGAAGAATTCGTCGGAGAAAAGTACTAGTGCTGGATAAGAAGTGTTCCATTTCTCATAGCCATGTTCTTTTTTACTTAATAAAATGATGAATAAATGGAACATTTCCCAAACTTATGATTTTTTTTTTGCAAAAACAAAGTATATATAAATTTCTTAAAATATTTTTAAAATATATTTTTTAATTTTATGATAGTTAATTCATTTATCCGTATCCTCAAATAATTATCACCAACCATCCGTTTATTCAGCCACTCAGCACAAAAGAGCACACCCGAGAAATATATACAAGAATTTTGCATGAACGTTACTAAATTTAGCTCAATTCCTCTATATATGAACCTTTTAAGATTTTTCTACTTCAAAGAAGATCTTGCCCATCAGATGTTCGATCAGTTCGGTCTTTAACGACACTCTTAAATTTTGCTATTGGGTCTGTACGCGAGAGGAGTGGATCTTCTTCGCTCTCGTCCCATGCTTCGACAACCCTTTTACATGGTGATGGTCGAGAGCCCATGGGTGATCAACTGGTCATGGTTGGAGTTTGTGCTAGACAGGATGTTTGTGACCTACTTGTAGCACTAACGATGTACAGTCACGCATAGCGGAGGTGGGTTTGGTGCTAGTTCTTTTTTCGGGAGTGTGTGCGGAGTTGTTGGTACGTGTCATGATTGTATTTTTTTCCTACCTTTTCCTAATTATTATTTCCCATGATGATAATCTTATATTTTTTTTACTATATCAATATGAAACACCGTCTCGTCTGATGCTATTCGTTTGGAACGAAGGTTTTAATATCCTACAATAAATCTATACTAGTAACTGACTTAACAGTGCAAACTGGAAACCCGCAGTGCCGCGCTGCTCAGTTTTGGCCCAGGCCTAAAAGGTACATAGGCTAAGTTAAGGACGGCCTGATGGGCTACGAATTCTACAGCTTGGGCCGGGCTAGCTGTAAAAGTTCTCTGATGCACTGATAAACTCTTTTAATTCAGCCAGCACATCATCACTGATTGTTAAAATAACACTAAAATTTATCATTTCTCTGAGTAGCACCAAATTAAGTTTGTTAATAAAATCACATGCACAGCTGTATAGGTATGGACCGGTACTGTGTGGCACTGTGGCTGCATGCATGACTAAAGGCAACAAACATTATTCCCATCTACATTCTCCAACAGTCATTGAAATTGGCTGCATCTCGTAGCTGGGATAGGAGCTGATATGCGCTAAGCTTTAGCTCGTCTCGTGGGTGGTCGTTTTTTCGACGCACTTGTTTATGAGCTTCACAGCTGCTAAAGTTTCTTTCAGAATCAGAAGTTTTTTCAAACTTTTGGTCCATATTTTAAGAAACTATAATTGTATAATTTAGAAAATAAACTAGAAGTCAGAAATTAAAAAATCTAGCTTTTCTAACTACTAACCAACTGTTTCTTAATTTTAAGCTCCATTAAACATACCCGTAGATTAAGGTCATCCCAAGACCAAAAGAAAAGAATCCATAGCCATAGCTGGAAAACCCTACCTAAAGTCGTGTACGTACACCAGCGATGGCACAAACACAGCAGGAAAGCATCAGGAAAAGGCTACAATAGCAACAAGCCTGGCCATTCACGTAGGAATATAATTTTAGTACTACCTGACACGTAAACACGTACCGATCATGCATCTAGCGGGCACTGACGGCAATGAGATCGAATAATCAAGAGGTGCAGTTAAAGCTAAGACAAGATTAATTGCAAAGTAATATAAACAAAACTTATAACTGGTTAGGTCTCTCTCACGGTAAAACATGTCTATTCGAAATCAAATCCTAAACTTGATAGGAGAGTGTTTGTATTTATGGTTAATTAAATTTTCAGTGGTGTGTTTATAGGGCTAGGTAGAATATATGTGTGCACGTTTATAGAATGATTGTCTATGCGTTATGTAAGCGTCTTACGCGCGGTTGTACGGTGGGTTGTACATTTTTTTTTAAAAAAAACAGCTAAGACAAGATTAGAGAGGTACTAATCGTGCCACCGACCTCATTATTCCTTCCTAGCTAAGTAGGTATCTACTCGCTCTGTCCCATAAAAAAAATCTAGAACCGGATGTAACATATATATTATAGTATAATAAATTTAGACAGATATATATCTAGATTTATAGTATTAGGATGTGTCATATTTAATATTAGGTTGGCTTTCTATGTGACGGAGGGAGCTATCAAGATCGACATATTCGCATGGCTCGCTAATTTCATCTCTTTTGGCGATTAATTCTGTGGCCCCATTGGGTCAGCTCGTCGCTTTCGTTGCATGCATGCAACGCAAAGCAGCTACATTTCTTTTCCTTTTTTTTTGAAAGGAAAGCATTTATATTTCTATATGCCTATATATATATATATATATATATTATGTTACATGTCGAGTTCTCAAGTGTACATTTCCAGACTCCAGTACTGTAGTAGTTGCATATACTACGTAGGAGCAGTAGCTAGCTAGCTCGTCGGTCATGTGCTTGCACGTTGCAGCAGCCACCTTTCCAAGCGATGCCAATGTCCTTATCTGAAGATCTAGCATAACGCCGGCCACGTATGTGTCCTACGTTTGTAGTTTATGATCAATAAGAAAAACGGTTTAATTTTGTGTGATGATGCTGTGTTAACGGCTGTTTGGTTCATCAAGTAATGTAAAGTTTGTGACATGCTTTAGCTAAATAGTACTATATCATTCTCCCTTTTAATTTACATCTGGGTGCATGCATGCTCAGCTCTCCAGGTCATTAGTTATTTGAGGGTGGTTTATTAAGAATTGTTTCAGGGATCAGAGCATCACTCAGTGGTCATCAGTCCATGCTTTGGGGGTTTCTGTCCTTGTCATGTCGGGCCAAAAATAAAATAAACTCAAGACTCAAATCATACAGGAATTAAAATGAAGAATTTTTTAATCTACGACGTTTAGATGGATGCATGTACATAGTACACCTTTAAGTATACGTACTCCTTCTATTCCAAAATATAAAGAATTTTAAGTAAATGAGAGAAGAAATTGTTAGTGTATTTGAAATTGAACACAAAACCTTAAAGATAATTAAAAAACATACCTCTTACTATTGCACTATCAAGTACATCTTAAAAAATCACTAGTAAGTACATGGCAATTTTACGCAGATGCACCGGCTTAATTCTGACTTGTGATCCATCATGTTCTAACCTGGCATCCGATCAAACACAATCATGCAAGCATGTTCCTGTGCAGGCCACACATAAATTAAAGTCCGTACTTACCTGAAAAATTAATTAATTTCCAGCGCACACAGCCTGCCTCAGTTAGCTAGTATTCCACTGCAGAAAAAGGAGTGTGAATTAAGCACAACTCCAGACTTGGCGATTGCGCACTAAAATCCGGAATTGATATGATATATATTCCTGCTTCGCTTGCAAGGCAACGTACGTACAAAATATATTTATACTTTTTTTTTTCTGAATCTTCTTTAATTTGAAGTCTGGCTAGCTAAAGCTTAGCCCGGATGGATCAAACAAATGCATTCTTGAGCGACACGCCGCGCTAGTCTCGTCCAATCAAAACATTATCAAATCCCATTTTAAAAACCGGGAGAAATTAATGGAATCTCTCCGGCTGATGCATATGCAGCTAGCTTGCCATGTTACCCTCCATGGCCGCGTTGCGAGTACGAACTGATTATATAATCGCATGCCCACTCTCGCATGCCGTCCTCTCGATCCATCCATCATTCGCTAGCTCTCTCGCTTATCTCGCCATCTTCTTCTCCAGCTCAGTTCAGTGACAAGATCGATCCTAATGGGCGACGATGGCGGCGGCGTGAAGGTGGCGGCGGCGGCGGCGGCGACGACGGCGACGGGGATGAAGCAGATCACGCGGCTGAGGGAGCTGCTGCACAAGTGGCAGGCGATGGCGCTGGGGGCGAATAAGGGCGATATTGCCGCCGCCGGAGACGAGGAAGACGAGGAGGTGGTGGAGGTGGCTCCGGCGGCGGCGGCGGCGATACCGCCGTTCGTGATGAGGCGGCTGCAGAGGACGGTGACAGTGGACTCCGACGACGAGAGCTGCCAGAGCCCGGAGCCGCCGGCGGACGTGCCGAGGGGTTACTGCCCGGTGTACGTGGGGCCGGAGCAGCGGCGGTTCGTGATCCCGACGAGGTACCTCGGCCACCCGGTGTTCCGGCTGCTGCTGGAGAAGGCGGAGGAGGAGTTCGGCTTCTGCCACCAGGGCGCGCTCGCCATCCCCTGCGAGACCGAGGCCTTCAAGTACATCCTCCAGTGCGTCGAGCGCCACGACAACGGCCTCGCCGCCGGCGACGTCGACGGCGTCGTCGTCGTCGACGACGGTGCGCCGCCGCGCGATTAATAGCAGTTTCATCGATTGCTTTATTAATTAATTACTTAATTAATTAGCTCGCGATCGAGACGGAGCTAGCCGTCAGAAATGATTAATCGTAATCCATGGGGGTTGTAAACTTGTAATGAAACTGCATTTTGTTGTACGCTGTTGTAACACAGTATTCCTAGATGAAAAATTAAAATGACATGTAATATTTGATTGTTACGATCTGGCCAATGCAATATCCTTATATCCGTCAAGCTCTTTGCGTGTAATTACTTCATCGGTCTCAAAATATGAAATTACGTTGTACTCCCTCCGTTTCACAGTATAAGTCATTCTAGTATTTCTCATATTTATATTAATGTTAATAAATCTAGATATTTCTCACATTTATATCTAGATTCATTAACATTAATATGAATGTGAGAAATACTAAAATAACTTACATTGTAAAATGGAGAAAGTACTAGATTAGATATAACCTATTACGAATTTGGATAAGTCATGTCTAAATTCATAATACTATATATGTTATGTACAATCTGATACGTATTCCCTTCGTTCCAAAATATAAAAGATTAATTTTAGATGTCTGTTGAGATGGATGAAGAACTAGATTGCTATATTTTAAGACGGAGATAATACCAGTGAATTACAATGGGCTGTGTTTTGTGAGTTAAGCTGAATCTGAAAATAAACTAATCTCTTCCGTACTTTTGAATCATTCATGTGACGCGCGCGATGATCTGTGCGTCAAGTTTGTCCAGTTGGACGTACGGCATGCATGGAGCGCTCCCCGCTGTTGCCAGCGTTTTCAATTTTATTTTTGTTATCTTCCTTATCTCTCAAGTGCTAGCATATATACCTGTGTGATTTTATCGGAAAACTAATCAGAACGACAGAACGATACAGGCAAAAATCGCTCGCACAATTGAGTGTTATTACTTTGTCTATTACTTAATTAGTACGTACCATCAATCATTTTATCGCACAGAACATAAAGTTAATTTTAGCTTAGCTCTGCCGATCTCATGCTATGTCGAAGCCAACAGCATCATGGAGCCAAGATGTTAAAGACTATATATATTTATTTATCACTCGTCAATAATCCTATAAAAATAGGCTCGATGTTAAAGACTATTTATTAATCACTAGTCAATAATCCTATACAAATATTTTCGATAGTGGAGTTGCCAGCGACGGAGCCCGGGCGGCCCTCCAATCAGACTAGGGAGCTGGCTCTGGCGTCCTGACCACAACTAGCAAACGCGTCGTAATTAATCCTGCCGTCCTTCCATTGTTGGTCAGCCTGGCCGGGTACGTCGAATTCTCGTAGTTGACTTGGGTTTTTAAGCATAGCTTCCGCTGTAACCAACGGCAAGTCAAAGTTAAACAGGACGAGCTATAGCCTTGATGGACCCAGGTTTCGCCGGCCCAACCGCCCAAACCCTAATGGGCCTTCCAGGATTGTGATGGGCTGTGAGGCCCAAGAGGTTCTGGTACCATCAGGTCCGAGATGAGGGAAAGCTCGGCCCACAGTTACAAAAACCCAAATGAAACCACCATACAAGCGGATGTGGCCCATATAGGTCCTCTTCCAGATTTATCCGACGCAAAATCGATAGAACAATCATCCATGCCCACGGAGTCATATGTAGAAGTACAATTCTTCAATGAAGCATACATACAGTATTACTACTGCTACTACTAGTAGTATTCAATGGTGTGTACTCGAGACAGTACATAGCTCCCAGTTGTATTCATGCAGATCGTACGTACTACACCAGAGAGGTATAGTAGTAGTACTCACTACTCAGTACTCACTCATGGTAGCAACTACTCACTCATGCTACTACTGGTAGCAACTACTCACTCATGCACTTTCCCCCTTTGTTTTCTTATAATATTTCTGCTCATCTTTTGTAAACTTGTAATGAAACTGCATTTTGTTGTACGCTGTTGTAACACAGTATTCCTAGATGAAAAATTAAAATGACATGTAATATTTGATTGTTACGATCTGGCCAATGCAATATCCTTATATCCGTCAAGCTCTTTGCGTGTAATTACTTCATCGGTCTCAAAATATGAAATTACGTTGTACTCCCTCCGTTTCACAGTATAAGTCATTCTAGTATTTCTCATATTTATATTAATGTTAATAAATCTAGATATTTCTCACATTTATATCTAGATTCATTAACATTAATATGAATGTGAGAAATACTAAAATAACTTACATTGTAAAATGGAGAAAGTACTAGATTAGATATAACCTATTACGAATTTGGATAAGTCATGTCTAAATTCATAATACTATATATGTTATGTACAATCTGATACGTATTCCCTTCGTTCCAAAATATAAAAGATTAATTTTAGATGTCTGTTGAGATGGATGAAGAACTAGATTGCTATATTTTAAGACGGAGATAATACCAGTGAATTACAATGGGCTGTGTTTTGTGAGTTAAGCTGAATCTGAAAATAAACTAATCTCTTCCGTACTTTTGAATCATTCATGTGACGCGCGCGATGATCTGTGCGTCAAGTTTGTCCAGTTGGACGTACGGCATGCATGGAGCGCTCCCCGCTGTTGCCAGCGTTTTCAATTTTATTTTTGTTATCTTCCTTATCTCTCAAGTGCTAGCATATATACCTGTGTGATTTTATCGGAAAACTAATCAGAACGACAGAACGATACAGGCAAAAATCGCTCGCACAATTGAGTGTTATTACTTTGTCTATTACTTAATTAGTACGTACCATCAATCATTTTATCGCACAGAACATAAAGTTAATTTTAGCTTAGCTCTGCCGATCTCATGCTATGTCGAAGCCAACAGCATCATGGAGCCAAGATGTTAAAGACTATATATATTTATTTATCACTCGTCAATAATCCTATAAAAATAGGCTCGATGTTAAAGACTATTTATTAATCACTAGTCAATAATCCTATACAAATATTTTCGATAGTGGAGTTGCCAGCGACGGAGCCCGGGCGGCCCTCCAATCAGACTAGGGAGCTGGCTCTGGCGTCCTGACCACAACTAGCAAACGCGTCGTAATTAATCCTGCCGTCCTTCCATTGTTGGTCAGCCTGGCCGGGTACGTCGAATTCTCGTAGTTGACTTGGGTTTTTAAGCATAGCTTCCGCTGTAACCAACGGCAAGTCAAAGTTAAACAGGACGAGCTATAGCCTTGATGGACCCAGGTTTCGCCGGCCCAACCGCCCAAACCCTAATGGGCCTTCCAGGATTGTGATGGGCTGTGAGGCCCAAGAGGTTCTGGTACCATCAGGTCCGAGATGAGGGAAAGCTCGGCCCACAGTTACAAAAACCCAAATGAAACCACCATACAAGCGGATGTGGCCCATATAGGTCCTCTTCCAGATTTATCCGACGCAAAATCGATAGAACAATCATCCATGCCCACGGAGTCATATGTAGAAGTACAATTCTTCAATGAAGCATACATACAGTATTACTACTGCTACTACTAGTAGTATTCAATGGTGTGTACTCGAGACAGTACATAGCTCCCAGTTGTATTCATGCAGATCGTACGTACTACACCAGAGAGGTATAGTAGTAGTACTCACTACTCAGTACTCACTCATGGTAGCAACTACTAGTAGTAAAAACTAGAGAAAAAAAGAAGATGAAACCAACGAGCAGCGGCGTACTATTGTCTCAAAAAACTAGAACCTGGTCACACATATCCAGATTCGTAGTTAGGATTGAGTTTTTTTTACGACGGAGGGGTACGTCCGTAGTACTTGGCCTAGCTAGCTAGGTGGCATTGTGGTCTATGGACCACTTAAAAATTTGATTGAGATTAAAACCATAATATATGTGCTAGTTAATATAATAAAAATTATATAGTGGACCACCTATTTATTGACCTATTAAAGGACCACCTTTACGCCACTGGTAGTACTACGCTCTCTGTCCTGCTGCTGCTTGTGTCGTCGTTGCTGCCGTTTCCGCTGCGCAATCGTGGTGGGGGTGAGGAGAGCCGGCCGGTTACCGATCAGAATTGAATTCCGAGGCAAAGGGTAGTTGTTGCAGGCACGGAGTGAAGGCACATGCGCCCCAGAGCTTCGACAGTGTCGTCGTGTCGCAGCAAAGCCCTCCTCCATTGCGTCATCCCATATATACTCCGTACGTGACCGAGGACTGGTTTGAGGTCTAAATTAAAAAATATTAGGCTATTTTAATAATATTTAGTGTCTATTTAATTTGGAGCCAAATTTTAACAAAATAGACCATTTTAATAGTGAACTTAGGTTATTTTGGTTTCAATCCAAACATAACTTGTCTTACCAAAATTAGTCATGTTAAAACTTACCAAAATTTAGCACTGATAAAATTTGGTAAGATCTATTTAGCTCACGAACCAAACCAATGTCTGATTGGTTCATGCACCTGCGAGTGAATTGATGATGTACCGACGATCACGTACTGGCAATTGTCGGCAGAGCCGGGAGGGAAAAAAATTAAAAAGAAGAAGAAGAGTTGGGGCTAGAAATAACGGCTGATGTTGAGAGAGGAGTTAATGACGATCGTGGAGCGGGCAACGAACGAACAATGAATGCAGGTGTTCTCTTCATCGACAAAAAAATTTAAAAGTGCCACCCCAACAGTGTGTACAGTGTCGTACTGGTAGTCGTGGTACTACCATCCCGACAAGCACACGCCGCGGCGCACAGGCCCGGAAAGCCAAGCGCGACCTAACCTACGCAGCGCACGTACGTACGCACGCACGCAGCGGGCTGCCGGCTGCATGATGGTTTATGTCACCGATTGACCACTAAATTTTGAGCTCCGCCGGTATTACGGTTTTCGACTAATTTCAACCGCTTTTCGATAAATTTCGATTGGATTTTAACCAAATTTACTGTATAACATTTGAATTTATCCGAAAGCATTCGAAATTTGATTCCGAGCCTCGTCGAAAAACCACGAAAACCGATCAGTTTTCGTTGGCTTTGTGCAGCCTAGCTGCGAGCCTGTTTGGGGAGCTTCTGCTACAGCCTCTTCCAGAATCAGAAGCTCACATAAATAGTACAGCTTTTGGTCTAGATTCTGAAAAGCTGCAGTCGTAGAATCCAGAAAATAAACTAGAAGCCAGAAGCTAGAAAACATAGCCTTTTCAGATTCTAAGAAACAGGCTTTCAACCAGCTGCTTCTCAGAATCTTAAACTCCCAAAACAGGTCCCGCATCAGCTTGGCCACCGGAGTAAATGCCAGAAATATTAGCCACGCGCGCCGCGGTGGCCGCCGGCGGAGCGGCCGCGCGCGCGCCAGGGAGAGGGACGTGTTTTTTTTTTTCGGAGGTCGTCGTTGCTGTCGCGGCGCCCGTGAATTCCGCGGCCGCGGGCGCACATGGGAGCGTGGCGTGCGGCGCGCGGGCGCGTGAAGGAGAGTTAGCGCATATATATCGTTCGATCCTGTGCACAGCGACGGTTCAACCGTAGAGACCGGCCGGGGCGTTGCGCTGCTCTAGTCTACGGATTAATTAAGGATTATTAGTATTCGTTATTGTTGTTATTATAGGCACGTTTCTGAAACTAATAAAAACGAATAAGCAGTAGCAGTATGAGTTTCACGTACGTAAGCTTTCTCTATCAATATTTCTTTGAAAACTTTTTTAAGTATTTGATTCAGTAATTTATGCGCTTGAATAATTATCATAAAATCAATTTCATCTGTCATCATTTGTCAATGTTGTATAATAAGGCTACATTTGGACCTATAAATTTTCATCTTTTACTTTTCTCCTTTTTCATATACACGCTTCATGAACTAGCAAACGATGTGTTTTTTTTCAAAAGAATCTATACAAAAGTTAATTCAAAAATCATATTATCTTTTTGAAAAATAATTTAGCTAATTTTTATTTAATCTTACGCTTATAAGCTACCTCGTCTTTTATACCGGGCACAGTTATTATCTTAGTAAGACAGACGATGAACAGCTTGCTCGCCAACAATAAGCAAGTGATGGCGAAGTATCATCGGTGGCAGCGTACGTCTTCTCCGATGAGGTGACCGTAGCTTGCTTCGATTTTTTTAGAGGGTACATTTAGAAGATGCACATCATACATATAACTCCACACGCGCACACATTCGTGTAGGTTTAACGCATGTTTTTAAATTAGAGATTTGGAGGACCTAAAGTCTACGATGCACCGGAAATGTGTGTAGCGCCAATACGCCATTGAACGCGCATGTTTGTATGTACAGCTTGTCTCGATTTTGGATTGGTCCCGTGGGAGTATGTGTGGTCGGTTTTCTCCGGCCTTTGTGGACAAAGAAAGAGCAGGAAAATTCCAATTGCGCCAAGAGACAATATGATCTCCTAGTTTGTCATTGGTTCTTGCTCTATGTAGATGACAGTTGACATATATGGCTGGTTTGTGCATGTGATCGATCGACTCATCGAACATATATATAGATGAGCATGTCTTATCCGAAACTACTATAGTTAGTTAATTACTCCTTTTAATCATAAATATTTAATAAATTCAATTAAACTTTTAAAATTTTGACCTTATCAATTTTGCACTAGAATATTAAGTTTATAAAATCTAATATTAAATTTATGATATTATGATAGTACCCCATGCGCCAAAATATGTACAGTTTCAGAGTTCTTTTTTTTTAATGTGGATTAAGAGGGATGAAATTAAACAGGGAATGGTTAGAATGTGGAGGTAGGTAAAATTGAATAAGATATGATTGTGATTGGTTGAAATAAAAATAAAATAGGTAGAGAAGTTGATATATTCTAGGATAAATTTTCAAAGATCGAAGTTAATATATATTAGTTACGAGGGAGTATTTTTAATGCAAATTTACACATAGTATTTTTCAAACTAAGAATTTAAGAATTATTGAAGGTCAAAATTTCAAATCTAAATATCAAAATTTGTTACAGATAGGGGTGAAAACTCTGCTGAAAATTCCCGACCATACTAAGACCACCGGTTCCATAAAAATATTTTTTTTACCGTTTCCGATTCTAGCTATACGAATTTAATTTCTTAAATTTCCATCAACATCGTATTGAAGTTATCACTTAAAGTTAAATTGATAAATACGGATAATTCCTGACCTTCCCGAGACTTTTTTTAAAAAAGAAATAATATCATTTCCGACCCTTTTTATCACTAGTTACAGAATAGAGTCCACATAAATAATGCACATGCATATTACTATGCTCTATTAGGACCTGCTTCAATCTGATCCATGCATTCTCGCGTGCAGTACGATGACAGATGAAGCCGATGCAATGCTGCGTCAGACTGCTCATCTATTCAATCTCGTATCTCTCTCTCCCCCATTCTGTTTCACATATGTATCGATCCTCTTAGCTGTTCGAGAGAGAGGTAGAGGTTCGTACTGTCATGGTAGGAAACAGCTACTGGCAGCGTCGCAATCCAAGAGATCCGCATCAGAAAACCAAGCCATTATTCATGGCTTTGCTCGTAGTATTAATTAAGAAATAAATTAAAATTAATAAGCACTGTTGCATGCAGATGCTTGAAGAATTGAGAGGCACCCTGTTCATTATTAGCCGCCGAGCCAACGTGCAACATTTTTCGTTGTTATTAGCCGTGACCCCCGTGTTAAGGATGAAGCTAGCTATCAGTGACTGATTAATCAGTGTGATGATGGCGCTCGTTTAAAAGCGTTGTTGGCACAGGCCAAATTCAGAAACAAGATCGGTTTTAAAGTTCAGAAAGAATGAAGCGCAGCAAATGCATTGTAGTGATTCTTGTATGACACCTGTAGTTGGCAAAAAAATAAAATAAAATCAGTTGACCGCCAAAAAAATTACGGATTCTTGTAGTGGTCGTGCAGTATGGCACTACAACACTTGAGACATGCAAATCCATACGCCATGTTTTTTTAATTATTCATTAAATTATTAATGAATTATTTGTTCCAAGCTTTAAGAATAGGTATTTTAAAAAACTTTCTTCTATCATATTATCTTCACCACCTTTTAAGCAATTTATTAATTTATCAAATTTATCTTTACAAGTACTAGATAAATAATATCTAACAATAACCCGTGTAATAATCTAAATCAAACAGAGCCAAACCAATGTGAAGTAGTAGGTATGTTCTTGTACTTCGCAAGATGAGAAATCAAGGAAATTAAAAGAAGCAAAGTTAGTGTACCTTAACTGTTTAGGTTTTCTGTGGTGGAACCTATCAACCGGGTTCATGTATTAGACTTGACACGAGTGCTTGCATGTATGGCTAATTATTAATTTAGTGATAGGTGTCGTGAACGATGTACCCATTGAAAATGAGGCGCCGTAATAACTTCGTAAATCTCGAGATATGTCGGCACCGTCTCCAGAGTTACTTATAAGAGGAGGGACTCATAGGGATATGCATGTTTATAGGGACGAGTCTGCATGCGTTTATATGAGCGTTATGTTTTGAAAAAAAATAATAATCAAGAATTAACAACACATTTTCTTTAGTCTTAAACTACAAGCAGGAGTGTATGTTGCGACTGCAGACAATGCTACGGATTCGAGTCGGTTTAGGAGATGGACAGGCAACCTACCTGGAGCAGCCAGCTAAACTTGATTGAGCCGGCCGGCTATATAACCCTCTGCAGTACGAGAGGCTACTGATTCTTGCTACAGATAGGTAGAGTAGCAACTTGCTCCAGACCTGTTTACTGCCAGAGTCCATAGTTTGTTGTACATCCAAACACTACTTACTAACCAAACTGTCAAAACTACTTTCAGCCTCACATGAACAATCCACCAGTTCAAACAGTACATTCCCAAATTCCATACCTATGATCTGTAGTTATGTACTACATCAGCTAGTACTTAGCCAGGACCATCTCTTCCAATTAATCGACCATGCCATTTTCTGATGAAGCTACAGTGTAGTATACTACTGGTAATTAAAATGGGATCACTAATTATATATAATAACTGCTCCTAGCTGGAACTTTTTCTTTTCATTTTTATACTATACTATCACCTTGCATGTTTTTTCATGCCATGCAACTCTTTAAAAGACAGCCCAGTTGTCGTCATGAATTGCATGCAGAATCAAAAGCTTCAATTGAAGTTTAATTGAGGCCTGTTCATACATGGAGATTAGTTATTAATTAAACATCATTATGCAAACAGGAGTTTAATAATTAATAAACCATTAATTAAACCATCATTAAATCCTTAAAGGGGATTAAACTAACCAGGAGTATATATTTAATGGGCTAGATGGATGAGGAGAGGGTCAATTAAAGGTTTTGTTAATTGGGTCTACCTCTGCCACTTAAGAACACTTCTTTTAAGTAACAGAGTAACAGAAAACACCAACTACTAAAGGATTGGCCTACCAACTTTTAATCCAACAGTGAAGGCGTTCAGTCTGTCCCCGACACAGCTTTTAGTGCTTAACAGTCCTGCCACATCAATCATAGGCATCGCAATTAACCATAGTACTCCCTGTATTTGATACTAATTATATTTGTTCGAGCCAACACGCAGAAACGAAAGAAAACATTCATTCGCTAAAGCATCAGTAAAAAGTAACCATGTGTATCCTTTGCTAAAATGATAATCATATAGAGAAAAAGTAATGGAAAAATATTAATAATGTGATGGTGAAGTCATATGCGTATAACTGTACTCACCATGGTTTAAATATACTTCTCTAAATGTGTATTAGAGAGCTCACTTGTCACTTACTTGTGTGCGTTTAGGTTTTCTGTATAATAAAAAGAGGAAAAATATTTGTTCCTTTTATTTTCCACTACAAACAAATACTGTGAAACTCCATACTTCAAGATAATAGACAAACATTATGAAAAGCAGAGAACACCTCTTAATGAGTAAATTGCAACTTGACGAGTGGACCTATTGCATCGTGCGAGATTCGTGTCATATTAGCTTTTATGTTTTAAAAAACAAAATCTAAGAACATACAACATTCTAAGAACATTTTAATAACTATTTGTATGTTATTTAATTGAAGAAACAAGGTGACAATCTCACGAGGGATCAAAAGAGTTTTTCGTGTGAGGGGTATATGTGAGATGTGTACGATAAAACGTGCTGTACTCCCTCTATTTTATATTATAAAATAATTTATTTTTTCCTAGTTAAATTTCTTTGAGTTGAATTAAATTTATAGAAAAATCCAGTAACATTTATAATATCAAATTAGTTTTATTAAATTTAAATGTTGAATATTTTTTTCATAGTATTCAGTAAAAAAAGTATATTTTTTATAGTATTCAGTCAAAAAGATATATTTTGATAGTATGTTTGTTTGTGTTAAAAACACTACTATGCTTTCATAAAAACTTGATCAAACTTAAATAAATTCAATTAAAAAAACTAAAGCTCCTTATAATATAAAACCGAAAGAGTATATAGGTTTGTAATCCCAAATCCTGGGCTATTGTAGCAAGCTCACTTGAAACTGCTGCACTACTAAGATCAAGTTCTTGCTCTGAATCACATATTATTTAGTTAGAGATTCTTGTTTTAAAGTTCTATCCACTTACAAATTGTTGTGCCTGTATAATAATTTATTCCTTTTTAACGTACCATAGGCTCGTAGATATAAATGTTCAGTTTAGGGTGCAAGCCACAAATAGGGCTTCTTGTTTGCTTGTCGGGGTCAGGTTCTACTTGGACTGTTGCCATGCAGTTCTGTCTTACGAATTGTCTCTCGCTCTGCTATGCTCTGTTAATAGTCTGAGTAACAGAGTAAAGATCAATGTGTCATCTACCGTATCTGTAACTCACAACATAAAGAAAGTCCGAAATTGTGAACTATTCTTGGCCCAAAAAACACTGAATTAGCTGGTTTCCTGCTCGATTTTGTGCAGACCTAGAGTTTTTATAGTAAATATTAAAAGTAAAATTGTGATATACAACTCATGTTTTCATTTTCATAAATACATTTGTACACAACTTTTGCTTCTACTGATCCCTTAGTTTTATATTATAAGTCGCTTTAACTTTTTTTCTAGTCAAATTTTTTTAGGTTTGACTAAGTTTGTAGAAAAAAATAATTAGCAACATCTACAAAACCAAATTAGTTTTATTAAATGTAAAACATTGAATAGATTTTGATAATATGTTTGTTTTGTTAAAAATTAATTATATTTTGCTCCAAACTTAATCAAACTTTAGAACATTGACTTAAAAAAAGTCAAAACAATTTATAATGTAAAATGGATGGAGTATTTTTTTTTCATAAATATTGTATATAACTAAATTGATCAAACCTACCTTTTTTTTTGACAATCTGAACCACTAGAATCTAACAGTGTAATTATTTATCTTTTTCTCCAATTAATGCAGAAGTTGCTATCCACAACAAACAAACATGGTGTCTTGTTCTTGAGTCATCTTAATAATATAAAGGATGGATTATTCCGATGAAATTTAGAAGTAAACTTTAGCTTAATTCATCCCAACCAATCTGTACTACCTTCCTTTTTACCTATCATTTTGGACATCAACAGTTGAACACAGTGTCTAATATACACTAGTCTCATCGGTACTTCTTTTAACTATATATTTACAAAAAAAAATATTAAAAGCATAGATATATGAAAGTGTTTTTCACAACAAATCGACAAATAAAATTTCTCATGTCAAACACTTATTTTTTCCATCAATTAATCATTTAAGGTTTGGAGGTTTGACTATACACATTCTAGGGCAACATCTATCTGAGAAAGATAGTACTAAGTAACCATACTTCTTTTCTTTTTTTTTAAAAAAAAAAGGTGCTTACTTACTATAATTTTCAGAGCATACATGGGTTCTTGGTTCAACCTAATTTATTCTAAGGCATATCATGTATACTATTTACTATACTAACATGGGTGATTAAGTGGTCCAAAACGATTCAGGGGGACCAAAATGCTTTCCTTTACCTACCAACTTAAATGGCCCTAGTTAGTAGCACGTACTGTGTCCAAAATTCATCATGCATGTCTAAAAGGTTGTCATTATCCAGTCAATTGAGGGGATGATTAATTAATTAAGCGTGCGTTCATACAACCCATGCAACTAAGGGTAAGGTCGAAGAAAAGAATGGCCATGACAGCGAGGACCTTACACTCATCTAACTGTGCACCAAACTCTTACTTAAACCCCCTATTAAAATATGATCAGTTTGGTGATCATTAATCAAGTTATTATATACGATGCCTTTTGCCATGCATGTAATAATTGGTTAACCAAATCATGGAGTTTGATCAAAGTTGCTTCATAGTATATACATATAGTATTGCTTAGGAATCCAGCTGTGTGTTGTCTTTGTAAGACAAATCAAATGGGTGGAATTAATATAATTAAGTGACATGCATTTTTTTAGCATGGATCAATTAAGTGAATAACACCTCCAAATACCAAACCAAGAATTTCAAGTGAATTTAAGAGGAATCTCAGAAGAGATGATCATGAAGTTTATACAATGGTGGGGTGTACATGGATACATTGATCCCTAAAATCTTATTAAGATTAAGCAGGAAAAGAAGAAGAAGAACAAAAAAGAAGCAAGCTATTATTACATCCAGCATTAGAGAATTAATTAACTGCTCCAAAAGAGCATTTACCTTGGGTGGACGGTAATTACACTGCTAATCTCCAGCTTACCACAAACACCCCAAGGTTAACTAAATCTCCAAACATTTCGCTACTCGCCCTCGTAGCTCGGCGTATATTACAACTCTACCCCTAACCTCAAAGAAAGAACAAAAAAAAGAACAAACCGAATTACCAAATTACCCCTTCTAGAAGCCTCCAACGACTCCGGCGAGCTCGGCGACGCCGGCCGTCGCCGCCGCCGCCGCCGCCGTCTTCTCGATCGCAGGTAGGTAGGCGCGGTCAGCACGCGTAGTACTCGACGAGCTCGTCGAGCGACTCCGGCTGCGGGTCGGCGTTCTCCAGCATCCAGAGGAGGTGCTCGAACAGCACGACCTCGCAGCCTACGACGGTGCCGCCGCCGCCGCCGCCCCCGACTCCGCCGCCGCCGGAGCGGTCGACGAGGTTCTGGAACATCGGGTGGCCGACGAGGTCGGCGGCGATGAGGTAGCGGCGGCGCGACTTGCCGACGTACACCGGGTGGAGCCCCGGGGGCACGCCGTCCGCGCCGTGGAACGACACCGACCCGCCGCGCCCTCCCCCTCCCCCACCGCCGCTCGCCATGACGCTGCGCCCCCATTCCTCCCCGCCGACGCGTCCCCCGCCGCCTCCCCCGCCGTGCGAGCTGCTCGCCGACGTCGACCCCGCCGCCGAGCACCCCGACGGCGTGCGGGAGATCCTGCTCGACGAGTGCCACCTCTTGATCATGCACTTGAGCTTGCTCAGCCCGCCCTTCGCCATTGCAACCACCACCACCGTACCCTAGCTAGAGAGAGAAGCTTATACAGTTTTAGAGAGAGAGAGAGAGGGTGGGAGGTAGACGACGATGGTGAGGGATGCGCGCGAGTGGGGGTGGCATATATAGGAGGGGGGATGGGGGCCACGTGGCAGGACGGGGGTGGGGTGGGGCCCAGGTGTCGGGGAGTGGGGAGGACTGTCAAATGGGGCCCGCGGGGGGGAGTGTGGCCGCTTTGTCTCGGCGTGGTGAGTTGGACGGATGGGGCATGTGTGGATCGCCGTTTGTCTCCGGTTGGCCGCAGGATCGGACGGCGCGAGGAGAAAGCGAGCGAGCCCAGCGACGAAAAATGGTGGCCTTGTTTGGTGCATGGTGACCAGGAACAGAGTTAGAACAAAGTAAGGAGGTGTCACCCGTTTTATTTTGGATCAAATTTAGGCTAATGTCGATGTCTAAATTTATATTGAGGGTGGTGTACATACTACATATGATGAAAATATATAAAGAATTAATAGTTGAAAAAAATTCTTGACCAGGTTCCTGGTACTCCCTCTCTTATATGTAGCTCTGTCCCTGGGGTTGACAACTGACAATAGCTGCAAGTACAAGGAGGAGGTACAATCTCATTAATTAAAGGCTCGATCGATTAATCCATTTTCCATAAGAATTTGAGTGGATTTGAGAAACTTTTTTTTGGGAGCAATCTTGAGAAACTTTTTCAATAATACACATGGGGAAGAGATTGAGCGAAAAAAGGGCTAAGTGATTTTTAATTTGTTATCGCGTTGTCTGTAATGTTGTAAGGAACGAAAGCTTGAAGGACTAAGCGAAAACGCTTGTACCTACTATAGCAGGTGTGTCATAATCTTTCTTTCTTTTGTTGCTGTAATTGGTATGATGTGTTGTCAAGCTGGTATCAATCCTCAGCAGAGAACCTTTGTATCAAACTTATTATGTTTTCAGTAAAGCAGGGTCTTGGGTTTTTTGTCAAAAAAAAAAAAAACCTAAAGGAGCCTGCAACGGCATTGATTTGATCAACAAATAGTCTTGTCGATTCCCGACTAACATTTTCTAGCAACCAACCATGTAGTGTAAAATAGGCGGGTGAAATAAAATGGATACAGAACTCATCGTCCACATAAGCTATTTTACATAGTAAATATTAGTTATTATCACTATGCAATAACCTAAATAAACCGATAATCCTTCCATCAGCAAAGGCCACCTCTGACGTCTATCGGGAGAACTTTTTCTGTACATAGAAATAAGAGCGAGCGACAACCATCAAGCCAGTCAATGAAGAACAATAGAGAGGAGCTAGCGACATCGTTGAGGGCAGTCAACAAATAGTCTTACTAGGGATCAACGGGTTTTCTGATGGTTTATGATAATCCGCCATGATGCATTATTTATGCTGTTGACGAACTAACGCCTACCAATAGCACTATTGGTGGGTATAAAAAAGCATTCAGAAACAAATTACCTTACCTCGTTCATTTCTATTTATATAAGAGGCCGTGATTCTTATTAATTAGGAATGAAATGCAGCCCTCATAATTTTTCCATCGTATGTTTGTATGCTAACGTCTCTTGTATATACATCTGCTCTTATCATATACTACCTTCCGTTTTTAATAGATGATGTTATTTACTTTGTATCACACGTTTAACCATTCATCTTATTAAAAAATTACGTGATTATAATTTATTTTATAAGTTATTTTATCACTTAAAATATTTTAAACATGATTTAAATCTTATATATTTACATAAAAGTTTTAAATAAAACAAATGATTAAAATGTGTTCAGAAGTTATCGGTGTTATCTATTAAAAAGGGGAAGGAGTATGCCAATTCTCTTTGTTGATTCAGACGTTTGTGGCATGTACTACCCATTAGCCATAGATTGCGTTATTTGGCCTTTGCAACCCAGCTGTCCAAATGGTCGCAGCCCTATACGTGTCACACTTCCAACGGCCATCCCAATTTTCTTCAATTCGCAAAGGTCGTTAGTTACGTTAGTTCTGGTGTCTGAAAATTGTTTCTCGGTTCCCTTTACAGGATCCAACCACCTTTTGCTTCGTCAGATCGCAAGAGCCAAGACTTCCAATAAAACAATAGGAGTAGAATATTAATATACTCTTAGTAATCTCATGATTATCGTGGATTATTAGTCCAAATTAAACATATTAAGGGAGTCAATTAATATTGCAATCTAAGTTTTGAAATAGTCCGACAGTGGCTGTGTGATAATCCAGTTAATTACCAAACTTAGAGGTAAAGAGAGCTCAGCCCTTTTACGAGAAATGTGTGAAATACCCTCACCTCTAAAGCTAGCTTTTAACGGTGAGAAAATTCCTTTACGATCCCACACTTAAATTAGTCTGCATGCATCAATATTTCTCTTTGCTTTTTGGCTGTATATTTGTGAAGTACTTTTGGTTATCTGCCCTATATGGAAAGCATGTCACAAACAATCGTTTACTTGTCTTGTATATTTCCGGATTCATGTGTCAAAAATTAAAGAGTGCTATGTGACAATGGGAAATACATTTACTGCCAATGAACTTGTACCTATTACTCCCCCTGCTTACTACTCCCTCCGTTGCTAAAATACTATTTTATCTAGTCAAAGATAGATTAAGCTAAAGATTAAAAGAATACTATGCCCTTCATTAATGTGAAGAGAAAATGAGGATGAAGAGAAAACGAGAAGGAGAAGGGATCGGAGTACTGTTGGTTTCATGGCTAAAACAAGAAGAAAAAGATGAGGTAGTATTAAAGATGTCCAATGGATCCCAGTTTAAAACTAAACCTTCGCGAACCAAATTTTTAGTCTAAAACAACAGCCTTCTAAGGAGTAATTAATTACTCCCTCCATCCATAAGTATTAAATATAAACTAAAAAATAACTAATTGTATAGATTGCGACTAATTTGCGAGACAAATCTTTTAAGCCTAATTACTACATGATTTGACAATGTGGTGCTATAGTAAACATTTGCTAATGATGGATTAATTATGATTAATAAATTCATCTCGCGGTTTACTGACGGATTCTATAATTATTTTTTATTAGTGCCCGAACACCCCATGCGACATCCTATATAATACCCGATGTGACACGCTAAAACTTTACACCCCTGATCTAAACACCCCCTAAATACTTAATCTTTCTGCCCTGAGCATTAGCTACCTATATGCAGCTTGACCTCAGGTCAACTCTCACATTTGTGGTACAATTAAATGTGCAGATCATATGAGAAAAATGACTGTGGCCAATAAAATAAACATGCAATTAATTTTTCCAACGAATCCAAGGGAGCCATCGACAATAGTCAAATCAAAGCGACAATATGATCGGAGCTACTACTCTGTTTGCCCTATTATGTGCCAATTTATCTTCCTGTAACAAGCTAGCTATAGGGTGATTTGACAAAGGCATCTAGGTCCTTTTAGATTCCTCCTAACCTCAAATAACTATTTTTTCCCACAAATACTTCATACCGCCATCATTATGTTGAAAAAAAACCCCTCATGATCCTATAAACCATTTTTTTCCCAATGACATGTACTTAAAAAATTATCGTTGAGTTCTACAACTTTCAAGCTCAAAGATAGAAATAAAGAACACATCTACACAATAAATTTCTCTAATAAAATGCACAATATGCGACTGTGTGTAATAGTTATTGATGACATCAGGATTTAAATTCAGGTGGATATATAGAGCCATTTATTCACAACTCCACCATCATAATCCTCTGTTTATGATTCTCTCTAGAGTCCACAATTATAGCACCAGGAGAGAGCGGTTGAAGGTGTGGTCGTCAAATCAAAGATAGTCCTGTGCTCTTTGTCACTTGTAGGATTTGATTCCCAGAAGATGACATTCATGAACGCTGCAATCATAGGAGAGAATACTTATGTCCTCCCCTGCTACATATATATCTTTCTTTAATAAATGGAACTGCAAAATGTCCTTGAAAAAAATAGGAACTACTAAATGGAACAATTAATTTCTGGGGTTTTAGTATACAATAATAAATTCATATGAATTATTCACCAAAAAAAATATTCCTGCGCCCTGTGCTTATATATTACGTACTATATGAGTCCTGAATCCCTAATTCAGGACCTACTACGTGGCAAGAGCAAGATGAGGAGATCTAATATGCGCAGATCAAGTGATTAAATACCAATTAACCAACTAATCCGTGATTATAAAATTAGGACCCTCAGTTGATTAGAAGTCAGGAAACTGTTCTAGCATACGACAAATATACATGCTGCCTCCGTTTAAAAACTGAGGCACGAATATAGTGGTTGGCTAATCACAGTTTGTAGTAGAAAGGTAATAGACAGCAGAGTTCCAGGTGTTATGAACAGAAAAAAAAACTAAATTTCTAATTAAATCCTGAAGCGTGTGAAAGTTTGTCTAGCAATGACAGCAAACATCTATCTGAAATATAAGTATGAATTTCTTATTATATTTTTGTTATGATATCAACAGAGTTATTATGAGATTTTCTATATGTAAGTCTTAAAACAAAATATTAAATAGCACAGAGAGGAGTAAATTAAATTGTAAATAGGTTAACCATATATGTATAGATATATGCAACGAATATTCAGGACCAACATGCATCTGCATGCGCACACATCCATGCATGTATGCACAGTAGTGGTGTAGTACTTTACCACTAAAAAAATTATCGTTATGCCTTCCAAATTAGCAACGTTGGAACTTAAAAATAACACATAGTACAATTATGCTCTCAATTTGGAACCAGTTGTCTACGGTACATCCAATTAGTAGGAAGCACAACTTGTATATATAAGTTTAGATTTTTGTGTTGCGCCATATTATGACCAAATATTGTTTTTTTTACGCAAAATAACCAAATATTGTTGCCTTCAATTAAATCGTCGAATGTAAAACATTGGTTACTTTAGATATCAAAGTTAAAGTGTTAGACATCTCATACTACAAATCGATGATTACCACTCTCCTAAAGCCAAGACATGTATCAATGACTTCCCACCAAATTAAATAAGCTGTTACCGAAAACCGACATTATTCCCTTCACACTACTAGAAAAACTATTTTTCCCGATGATAGCTTTTTTTTTCTAGGTGGGTAGGCCTCTCAGAGCTAAATGACCACTTGCGAAAATAACAACCGTGGGGTGAGATGGTTGTCCGCCTGCAAAAATACTCAGGCGGAGCTCTTATGTGGTCCGCCTGCGAAAATTGACGTGGCATATAAATAGGCGCCACATCGCTAATTTTTTTCCTAAGTCTAGCTTATCTCCTCAATTCTCCCTCACCTCTCCTCTCCTTCAGCAGCCCTCAGCTCTCCTCTCCCTATCTCCCTCAGCGGCTGTGGGCGTTCGGCGGCAGGGGCGGCGGGATCCAGCAACGGCGAAGCACGGGGACGGCCACGGCGACAGCGGGGCCGGCGGCGGCGGTTCCCCTCCCTCCTATATCCGGCCGGAGGGAGGCCCAGCGGTTCCCCTCCCTCCCAGATCTGGCTGGAGGGAGGCCAGGGAAGGGCGGCAGCAGTTCCCCTCCCTCCCAGATCCGGCCATATAGAGGCCGAGGGAGGCGGCGGTGGTTCCCCTCCCTCCCAGATCCGGCTGGAGGGAGGGAGGGAGAGGGCGGTGGCCTTGCAGTAGCCATGCTTCCCCCCACCTCCCCTTCCTCTCCCTCTCCCTCCCAAAACCCTAACCTTAGATCGGCCGGAGGTGGGTAGGAGCGCGGGTAGGGGTGGCGGTGATTTTTTTTTTTGTCGAGAAGATTTTCATAGGCGGTTGACTGGGCTGCCTCGCAGGCGTTTGTACGTAGGCGAACCGTTCCCCTGGCTGGAAAAAAATGATTTTTGGCTACCTAAAAAAATGATTTTTTTAGTAGTGTCAGTGGTAATTACATATATAGCTATATATAACCAGCCAGCCTGATGAAAAATAATTTGGTCGTCATTGATTAATTCAATCACATATCAGGTATTAATTGGCCCATTCGGATTCGGAGTCGGACAATGCAACTAAAATTAAACCCCCCGACGGTTAAATAACCGTTTTACCAAGTACCAAACGGCTGGTACTAGCAAACACTGAAACACAGACACACACAGTGGGCAATTAAGTGGCCGCCTACTTCGTGTACGTTAACGCAGAGCTCGATCGGCCGGCAGGCAGCCCGCATTTACTCCCGAGTACGGCGTCGGTAGCTAGAGCCCCTCATCCGTGCATCGGCGTCGATCCCCTCATCAATGCCGGCCGCCAGTAAACTCTGGGGGAAAAAAAAAGCTCGATCGCTATAGCTCACGACAAAGCGAAATTGAAATCATTTCGCTTAATTTTGCTGTGCGCGAGCATGGACGGCGAGAGCGACGACGACGACGACGTGCGGCGCCCGGCGGTCCAGCCGCCGGCGCGCGGCGCGCGCGCGCTCGTCGTCCTCTAGCTCAGCTGCGCGCGCCGGCGCGCCGGCCGCGGGCGCCCATGGTGTACTGACATGCATGCTGATCGATCAGCTAGCTAGCTGACAATGTAGCGCTATATACTCACGTAACTACTCCCTCCGTCTTCCATAAATATAAGCATTCTTTAAAGAACGTATCACAACAGATAGTCCCATATTCTAAAATATAAATGATTTTGGATGAATATGATAAATTATAGTTTAATGAATCTGTACTATGATTTATCATATCCATTGTCCAAAAACATTTATCTATACTATGATTTATCATATCCATCCAAAAATATTTATATTTTAGGACGGAGGGTGTAGCTACTTAAAGCAATAATCCCTACTCATCCATTTCATATTATAAGCCGTTTGATTTTTTTTCTTTGTCAAAATATTTTAGATTTGATCAAGTATGTAGAAAAATATAGTAACATTTTAAATACAAAACAAATATATTATCAAAATATATCCAATATTAAATTTAATGAAACTAATCTAGTGTTGTAAATATTGCTATTTTTCTATAAATTAGGTCAAACCTGAAGAATTTTGACTGATAAAAAGTTAAACGACTTATAATATGAAACGAAGGAAGTATGAGATATATATTTTCTGAAATAGAGGAGTTGTATATTTTGTAGTTTGGTATTGTTTGAGATGCTTAAGATTCTAAGAAGAAGATAGTTGGTAGTTAATGGCCATCAAACATAGCAATCTATATATATCATAGATCACAAATAACAGTTTTCCAGATTTTTAAAAACTGACTGGTTGAGAGAGTTGAAGATATTTAGACAACCTGCAGCTGATAAAGTTAAAAATATTTGTCTTAGCGCTGTTAAGTTTCAAAAGTGCTTATATTTTTAAAATAGAGGGATAGAGAGAGTGTGTGTGATAGATCGTTGTCGGTAAAAATTTGGCGTAGGACACTCGCAACTGCTATATGACGTACGCTCATGTCCTTTGTGATCCAGGAAAGATTGCTATGTTTGATGGCCATTAATTAGCTCGCAAGTCAGGATCAGGTTGCACGGACCGGCCTGCCGGTGATGAACTTCTTTTCTTAATTGTCCCAACTTGCATTGCATTGTCGTCCCAGCAGCTGGGTGGTTTCCATTCAAGTCATGACTGTGAGACTGAACCCATCTACAGTTAACTGATTAGCTGCTGACGAACACTTGCATATACTCCCACCGTTTCAGGTTACAAAACGTTTTGACTTTGGTCAAAATCAAACTATTTTAAGTTTGATTAAGTTTATAGATAAATATAATAATATTTTTAATACTAAATTATTATCATCAAATCAATAATTGAATATGTTTTTATAATAAAATTGTCTTGGTTTGAAAATGTTACTACTTTTTCCTATAAACTTGATTAAACTTAAAACAATTTGACTTTGACAAAGTTAAAACATCTTATAACCTAAAACGGATGGAGTACATGTTAGCTGATAGCTAGACCATATATAGAGCTGATATCAGCATTTTTTTTCTTTAACGAACTATGTCAGACGACGCGAGGTTTTATATTACACATAATATTTTTGCAATGTTACAGTCTATAAGCATGATTTAGGAAAAAGAGAAGAAAGAAGAACACACCATCACGTACCGACGACTCGTACACACCAATTGAGAGAAGAACTGGTTTCGAACCGACCGTCATCATGCATGTGTACACAAATATCCATATATACACACAACATTACGTTGAACCAACCGTCATCATGAATGTGTACACAAACCGGCACCTATAATCGCTTAAAGGTGTCGGGTTTTTTATTTTTAGTCTATAAAGGTGGAAAAAATAAATTTTAGCTGTTTCGGCACCTATAGTGTCGATCTGTATGTGTCTTTTAGTAGCAGTGCGATGTGCTAACGATTTGTTCGTTCTTGATCATAGATCAGTTGGTCGTTGTCGATCGATCAATCTATATAGTTCTATATATATCTGAACTACTGAAGCATACAGGCATCAACTGCTAGTAACTAATAATTAACAACTGACAAATGACACATGACAAGTCGAGGAGATAATTATGCATCATCAGCAGCTAGCAGTAGGACGTGTCTTTGGCGCGATCGATCTACACACATGCTGTACAGTGAAGACGTCACTGCAGCACGTGCGGATGGTGATTAATTAGCAACAATCCAGGGCACAGAATTGTTTGGAGCTATGCGTCGGTTCGGCGGACAAAATTGGATGAGAGATTACTTCCCGTTCTTTTCTAATTAAGATACTGATTTTACCTCGATTCCGTTAGTATGTAGTTTATACTATAAAATGGTGTATTTCGTACGAAAATATTTTATATAAAACTTACTTTTTATAATATCAGATAAATTCGTTTTTAAATTTTAAATAATTAGAACTCAATCAATTATGTGCTTATGGCTTTCTCATTTTGTTCGTACTTAATTAATCAGGTTGGAACGGGCCTTAGTAGGATGATTAGTAGTAAATTAATGGTCAAAGGGGGCATCAAAGACTAATGGTATCTCTAATCAGCCGATCGATCGATTGATGGATCTTGGGAAACATATATATGTGGTAGCTATGGTCGGCCGGGATCGATATCAATCTGATCGACCATTGACCATCCACGTTTGTTTTCGGATTGGATGGATCAACTACAACTTTTACAAGATTATAATTGGATACGGTACATGTGACGTGCCTATCGGCTAATGGCTACCCGTACGTCGTCGTTAGATACATGCATGTATCTGCATAACGACTAAATTATTTTGTATTCTTGAGGGAACATATGTAATATTATTAGTTGAGTTGGTTTATGGTTATGATTGGTTGTTCATGGTTTTGTCATGTATGGATTTTCTTTTCTGGGGGATGTACAATGCTGTGACACATGTACCCTTGTTTCTCTTTTCGTTTGAGACATCGATCATTATCTGCCCTACATATGGGGAGTGGGAAATTATATATAGCACTTCAATGACAAAGGTAGATAAAGTATACAAACACCATTCTCATGATCCTGAATCTGGTATTTTTGGATATCCTCTAGATAATGTAAGGTTTAATTCATTAATAAATTGAAAGCATGTTGCCTCTACACCGATCAAGGATGCATATATAATGTGAAAAAAAGAGAGAAAAAACTACTACTAAGCAACATGAACACATCATGTGCCTAGCCACAACGTGCTATACGAAAAGACGGGAATATTACGGAATGGCCTAATATTAAACAATTAGAAGGGGTGAGACTTTGCACCCGACCAGGTCGTCTAGCCCACCACCTTGTGGAGCTAGTCGGAAAACCCCTGGTGTTTCTCTACGACAATAAAAAGAACATTAATAGAAACGCAGCATTATCCAAAACAACACTTTTAAGAAGGAACAATATACCATTTGTTAGCCGATATTACCATGACTAATTAATACGGAGTATGAAAGATAAGTCCTAGATTTTCATCGTAAGATAACTTTAAGATGTAACCTAAATAAGTAGCCAACAAACCGATACTAATATCGTCGAATCTAGACTCCTTGGAGACATATATACATATTGCCAAGAACTCCATACATTGTAGTTCTTTTTTTTCCCTCTCTTTTCAGAGGAACACTGTAATATAGGTGTTTCAAACGACTTCTTTATGTGAAAATAAATATGAATAAGCCTGGCATAGAAGTATAATTTTAAGCCAAAGGCTATCTTCTACTAATACAAGGCTAATATAATCTAAACTAGCTGGTGGCCCGTGCAATTGCGCGGCTAGCACCCAAATAAAAACATATATTTTTTAGTATGATTTTAATTTAAATTTATTAAATAGCTATCTCATTATCTTAAGACTTTGAAAGATCAAACCTTATCATCCCCGTGTTTCTAATTATATAGTTTTTTAAAAGTCACACCAGTTACTACCCCATATGTCATTTCTTTCTTTATTTGCTTGCTCGATCTACCACTATCTCTATTCATTCTCCTTAGTACCTTTAAAAATTGAATCTTATAGTTTTTAGAGTTTATTGTCACGTTGGGTTTCTTTTTATAATTTCTAGACATCCCATCAAATGTTGACATTATACTCCTCTATGGTCTGTCCATTGTCTCTTTTCTTTATTATCATTGAGATTTTAAAAATCGAACATAATTATCGTTTAGGTTCATTTTTACTTTTTAAAAGTCCCGCCAAACCATCAGCGACTTTGCCATTGTACTTCTCCACGGCTCGCCCGCTGCCTCCCTTCTTTATTGTCATCGAGATTTTAAAATCGAACATGATTATCATTGTTTTTTTTTACTTTTTAGAAGTTCCGAACCTTTAAAAATTGGATCTTGTAGTTTTAGAGTTTATTGTCTTGTTGCTACAAGGCCTGCCTATCGTCCCTCCTTTTAATCGTCATTAGAATTCTATTTGGTGTTTTACTAACAGTTTTTATATGTCCTATCAACCGCCACCACTCTACTCCTTTATAGGCCTGCTACTTAATTTATCTCGTCATGTGTTTTAGATGGTCTTTTCTTTCAATAGTCTTTATTTTTATCACAAATTTTAGTTATTTATAAATTGTATTCCTATTTGAAATCTTATTTTTCTTTTTCTAATTTCAGATTTTTTTTCAAATTTTAATTAATATCGTATTGTGTTCTTTTAATATTTTTATTTTAAATTTCAGTTGTTTCAAAATTGTATTCCTACTTGAACTCTCTTTTAATTTTTCTAATTTTGAATAATATTTTATTTTTTATTCTAAATTTTAATTAATCTCGTATTGGGTTCTTATATGGATTCTTGTTTCAATATTGCTTATTTTTAATTCCAAATTTCAGCTAATTTTAAATTGTATTCCTACTTGAACTCTTCTTCTTTTTTTTTTTGCTAATTTCAGATTTTATTTTTATTTTTATTCCTAATTTTAATTAATCTTGTATTGGGTTCTTATATGGACTCTTCTTTTTATATTCCTTATTTTAATTCCGAATTTCAGCTATTTTAAAATTGTAGTCCTACTTGGACTATCCTTTTCTTTTCTAATTTTGGATTTTATTTTATTTTCATTTCGAATTTTGATTAATCTCGTATTGGGTTCTTATATGGAAACTTCTTTCAATATTCCTTATTTTTAATTTCGAATTTCAGATAATTTTCAATTGTATTCCTACTTGAACTCTTCTTTTATTTTCTTTTTCTAATTTTGGATTTATTTTTATTTTTATTCCGAATTTTAATTAATCTCGTATTGGTTTCTTATATGGACTCTTCTTTTAATATTCCTTATTTTTAATTCCGAATTTTAGCTATTTTTAAATTGTATTCCTACTTGGGCTCTCCTTTCCTTTTTCTAATTTTAGATTTTATTTTATTTTTATTTCGAATTTTTATTAATTTCGTATTGGGTTCTTATATAGAAACTTCTTTCAATATTGCTTATTTTTAATTCCGAATTTCAGCTATTTTTAAATCGTATTTCTACTTGGACTCTTCTTTCCTTTTCTAAATTTGGATTTTATTTTATTTTTATTTCGAATTTCGATTAATCTCGTATTGGGTTTTTATATGGAAACTTCTTTCAATATTGCTTATTTTTAATTCCGAATTTCAGCTATTTTTATATTGTACTTCTACTTGAACTCTCCTTTTCTTTTTTTTTTCTTTTTCTCCGATTAATGTGGGAATTTCTAGCCCCCACAGCGAACGTGGTGCCTCCTTTCAAGGCTATTGTCGACGTTTGATGTCTCGACTATGGTATTTGGACAGTATGGGGATCGTCGGTGCTAGGATATACGCGAGACTGAGGTAAAAGAGACGGAGACAGGGGCTTTTATACAGGTTCGGGCCCCTGAGTTGTCAGGTAATAACCCTACATCCTGTTGGCCGGAGCCGGAGTTGCTTTTATTAACCATAATCACACCAGTACAATATGTGGGATAGCCTATCTAACTGTTGTCAACATGGCGGTCTGAAGGTCTGACTCGTAGTCGACAACAGGGTAGCCTTGCTCCTCGAATCCGTGTCCGGCGAGATCAGAGATAGCGCTTTCGTCTCTCCTGACGGTATCCGGAGACACCATAGGGGAATAGCCATGCCTACCCCTGAAGTCGATATCCGGCGGCATGTCTTGGCGTATGTTGGCTTGTATTGGCTTCTGTTGTTCCGTATATTGTGGTGGTTGCTGATTGAGGTGGATCTCGATCGTGGTGACCGTGTGATTGTGTTGATCGTGTTGATCGTCTCATGGTCCGTCTTTGTTGATTGTGGTCGGCGTCCCATGGTCATTGTCTGTTGATTGTGGTCGGCGTCATGATCCGTCTCTGTTGATTGTGGTCGGCGTCATGATCCGTCTCCCCCCTGTCCTCCTAGGGGGGCTTGTATTTATACCATAGGTGTCCCCTTGTCCAAGTAGAACTAGATAAACCAATATGGATACAATCCGAGTAGTCCTTGTCGTTTCTATGTAGAACTCTGGTTGACTTTCCTTATCCGGAACTCCCTCGAAGTCAGTTTCCGTATAAGACATGGTATGTGGTGGGCCCTGCCGAGATTTAGTCAACTACTATTAGGTATGTGGTATTCATAACCCTGACAGTAGCCCCCGACTTCAATGCAAATGAACGAATTCATATTTTCGACCGCTGACCATGGAGTAATTGTTATCGGGCTCACGTGACCGTTCTCGGTGAGTTTAGAGATAACGTTAGACTTCCTTTATCAGCCTCGTGCAGGCACCGAAAGGGTTTGTCTAATTCAATCTCTGATGTCGACCGAGAAAGTACAGAGCGTACGACTAAGTCTCCCGTCTTGCTGTAATCGAGAATTTGGATTGAAGTCAAGAAATTTTATCTCGGCGGGTGCACCATCTCTTCATTCCGTATTCCTTGTCGAGATCCAGCAACCGTTCTCGAGTGATTGAGAAGGCGTAGAGTCTGCGACGGAGCCTTGTCGACATTCGTCGTACTCGCCTTAGTCGATCTTGGTGTAGAACCATAGAGACATGGAGTCTTCGTAAATGTCGAATAGAATTTTCCTGAAATCAATACTCAGAAAAGAATATTAGATAGAAATAGCCCCCGAGCGAATGCTCGAAGGATGACATGTTATAATATGTATGGTAAATTAAGAATGAATTAAATTTACCGACCAATGTTTTGTGTATGAGCGTCTTCTCTTTTACCAACTTCGACCAGTCAATTTATTGAGTTATACACTCTCCCCAGCCCCCAGCCTTATCGTCGGAGAATCGTTCTCGGAGGAGAAGGCTCTTGGACCCTTGACCTGCCTTGGTTGAATAAGCACTGATCCTAGCCCCCAGCCGTGAAGTTGGAAAGCTCAGTTTCCGATTACACGGCTTGGTTAATACGCACGGGGAGAACTCTTACACGACCAGGTCTTACATGGTCTTTCGTCTCTACAGAATCCGACAAGGCCTTATCAGCTCTAGGCGTCCCCAGCCGAAGATCCCTTAGGTTCCTCGGAGGCCTTGTCAGCACGGCGTAAAGGAACAATAGGATAGGTTTCAACGCTAGGTGTCGTCATGGTATGGGATCTCTGGGTAAAACACTTGGCGATATTGTGTACCTGCTACCAACTTTGTTGGAGTAGAGGTAGTAGGAGAATCACTACACCGCTGGTCGAGGACCAGGCAGTAGTCGTAACTCGACCACTTGAAGTGGAAATAGTGGGAGAAACGCTACATCGCTGGTCAAGGACCAGGCAGTAGTCGTAACTCGACCACTTAAAGTGAAAGTGGTGGGAGAAATGCTACATCGCTGGTCGAGGACCAGGCAGTAGTCGTAACTCGACCACTTGAAGTGGAAGTAGCCGGAGAAACGCTACATCGTTGGTCGGGGACCAGGCAGTAGTCGTAACTCGACCACTCAAAGTGAGGCGAGAGAGATCACTACATTTTACTGGTTCGAGAACCAGGAGTAGGAGTCTCTTAATCACCTAGAGGGGCGCTAAAGTTGGTTTATTGCAAGTGTATCTCATGTGGCCAGCATGACTCGCGTACCCAACTTATAGCATATCCGGATGTCCGTTCGCAATCATGTCGGGTGATCAAGCCGACGGCGTTCGTGAGGAATTATCCTTTAACAACCTTTTCTCGAGTAGCCCAGCGATGGCCGGTGCTATGAGATAGGTCGTCGGTCTTCGTTGGCAGGTTGGGTGTGATAACTCCGCATTTGTCGAGAATGTTCTCGATAATGGAGTGTACTCGACCATAACCTATTCGAGTGCTCAATTGTTCCTGAAAGATATTTTCTAGAAGGCAAGATATATAGCAGATAATATCGAATATGTATTCGAAAAACTGCATGGATCTTCTAGGATTATCAGGATACAACAAGCAGATGTAAATATCAGACATTATGTAAACCGTAAACAAGCATGATTTATACAGAAGAAAACAGAGCGAGCCCCCAGCGTTAGACTGTAGTTGGCCTGTCGTCGGAAGTACTCGCACAACAGATGTTGTATAAGAAACATGCTCTAGGTAAACATAATAAATTATAGATCTGACAATGCTGTATGATCTGAATAGGCACGATAAATTGCATATAAAATATTGCGTACCTTTGTAGATACATGCCGGATGTATCTACGAAATTAGTAGATTAATTTGAAAAATCAATCTCCTAATTACCTTGGTTTATGCCTGCTGCAGTTGACAAGCATGTAGTAGAGTTGACGTGATTACTTTGTCGGTCCTGTAAAGCATGCCGACCTGTCACATGCTTACACGTGTGTGTTTGTGCACGCGACATGTCTAAACCAATATGCTTTGTTGACCATCTCCAGGCAAAACACGCGATAGCGTAGGTGCACAGGTACTCGGATGAATCCTGGTGGTGCGGCGTTGCGTTGTGCTCGGCTTGGACATGGCAGCGTGTTGGATCTAGACTCGGTCAGCCGATGCTTGCGTAGCAGCCATACCAGCCGATGTCGTAGGCGGAGGTCTGGGCAGTTGATTCTCCACGGCATTGACGTCTTGAAGCTTGGATGATCTCGGGAGATTAAATAGTTGATGACGATGATTCCGATCTCGTCGGGAGACGTACTCCAGTCGGGTTAGATCTCCTCACAGCCGAAGTCGTCGAGTAGCTTGTTGTTGGAGAATCCATCTCTTGAACCCATCTCGTCGAAATCCTAGAGAACCAAAATGCCCCTACCTGGCGCGCCACTGTCGACGTTTGATGTCTCGACTACGGTATTTGGACAGTATGGGGATTGTCGGTGCTAGGATATACGCGAGACTGAGGTAAAAGAGACGGAGACAGGGACTTTTATACAGGTTCGGGCCCCTGAGTTGTCAGGTAATAACCCTACATCCTGTTGGCCGGAGCCGGAGTTGTTTTTATTCACCATAATCACACCAGTACAATATGTGGGATAGCCTATCTAACTGTTGTCGACATGGCGGTCTGAAGGTCTGACTCGTAGTCGACAACAGGGTAGCCTTGCTCCTCGAATCCGTGTCCGGCGAGATCAGAGATAGCGCTTTCGTCTCTCCTGACGGTATCCAGAGACACCATAGGGGAATAGCCATGCCTACCCCTAAAGTCGATATCCGGCGGCGTGTCTTGGCGTATATTGGCTTGTATTGGCTTCTGTTGTTCCGTATATTGTGGTGGTTGCTGATTGAGGTGGATCTCGATCGTGGTGACCGTGTGATCATGTTGATCGTCTCATGGTCCGTCTTTGTTGATTGTGGTCGGCGTCCCATGGTCATTGTCTGTTGATTGTGGTCGGCGTCATGATCCGTCTCTGTTGATTGTGGTCGGCGTCATGATCCGTCTCCCCCTGTCCTCCTAGGGGGGCTTGTATTTATACCCATAGGTGTCCTCTTGTCCAAGTAGAACTAGGTAAACCAATATGGATACAATTCGAGTAGTCCTTGTCGTTTCCATGTAGAACTCTGGTTGTCTTTCCTTATCCGGAACTCCCTCGAAGTCAGTTTCCGTATAAGACATGGTATGTGGTGGGCCCTGCCGAGATTTAGTCAACTACTATTAGGTATGTGGTATTCATAACCCTGACAGCTGTTTTAATAATATAATAGATTAATTCTTGCAAAACTCACTGCTACACAAATCATTTTTCCATATGAGGGACCATTAGATTGCACGCGAGCCATAAGTGGCTGCATGCGAAAATGATGATTTTCACATACCTTTTCGTACATGCGGGCCATCCAACAACCACATGCGAAAACCTGTTTTGGCCATCTGCATAAATATTTTCTGTAGTAGTGACTGCTGCAGGTTTTTAATAATTTAAATCTGAACACCTCATCTCCATATTTCTCGTGGCGACCCATTAAAAGCTCCAAACATCTTCTCCGACATTGCAGTCTGAGTCTTAACAGGAAAAAAAAAACATTGCAGAGTTATTAACCATGAGTGGACCCTGCAAGAACACTGAACACTGAGGCAGAAATTAAAGGGTAAAATTTTCCAATAAAATAACGCTACAACGTACTAGCTAGCTCGCACGTGCTAGAGTGCAGAAGTATATCAGCAAGAGGCATGTGGAGTGGTACACTGGCGAGACTGCTAGCTTTGCATGCTGCTTGGCTGAAGTAGCTGGTGTAGCTGATGAGATCAATCGAGGATCACGGTTGCAGCAATGCAATTACTTCAGTTTTATCTACTCCCTTCATTATAAAATACAATAATTTACAGTACTAAACTAAATATAATACTATAAATTTGAATAGAGATCACTCTATCTTAATTTTCGTAGTATTACATTATATTTCTTTATCTATAATCGTAGTATTATATTGTGTCTAATATAGTAGTATGTTGTTATATTTTAGTACAGTAAGAATAACAGTTGGAGCCACATGTGGATTTGTTTACATCGTACTCCTCGGAAATTGTGAGTTTGTGACTGCCTAGGCAGCAGGAGTGAAGGCTTAGGTGATTAATTTGTTAAAGAAAATCACAACGATCTGCGCTTGATTTAGAACTTCAACTACCTCCATCCTCAAAATTGGCTATAAATCTGGATTAAAAAATACTTATATTTTAAGACGGATGAAGTAGCATTTAGCTCCTCGGCTTAGGGGAGAAAATGCTTATAATTCATTAACTATTACTAATTAAAAAGATAGATTTGTTTAAAATGTTTTAGAAAACTTTTAAATAGAAAGCTTTTAAAAAAAACTATATCAGTTCCCCGAAAAAAAATATATCAGTTAACGGTTTAAAAAATATACTCGAAATAATATAATAGCCAGTAGCTAAAAATAAGGGAGTCTAAAGAAAGATGTGTCAATGTTGACATGCTACATGCATGCATCAATTGGAGATCAGATAGACCGGCCGGAGGATTTAGCAAATTAGCATATTCCTTGTACGTATATATATATACGTGCATGCACATGGACAGTTTAACGGTTAGGAGACGAGGACTTGGATCTGGATTTTGTACCTGTTCTCTAATTAATCTGTATAACGATAAGTACTGTAATAGTGGCCTACGTGTGTACCCTAGGCAATTATTTGGTCACTAGTGAACTGTTGAAAGAACATGCAGGAGATGCTATGGCAGTATACGTACTGTATATATATTCTTCCATCCTATGATGTTGCACCGGCTAACTCATCCAACAGCGCAATTGCATAACTTTGGAAGGATTATTGCACCTAGAAATACAATAATGATATATGGAACAGTGAAGTACTTTTCTTCAAAGAATATGTTATCTTTTATTAATTATACCATTAGATCTGTGGCGGAGCTGATGGACGCCGTTGAGCCCGGACAAACAATAAAGTTTCCCTCATGACCAACCACTTTTCAGAGATGTCGACGGGCAATCTCGGTAGTAGAAGTGCCAATGGAAGAGCCAGCCTTAACTCCGCCGTTGCGTTGCATATGGGAAATATAAATGACTCATGATTGGATCGATTATTTTCCGGCCTAGCCATATATATGACCTTGGACGGAAAAATCTCTCAAAACACATTCTAATGTAACTATATATATAGTTTAATTATAAAGTAATTACATTATAGCTACAGTGTATGCAATTTATTATACACATATCTTATATAAAAAATAATCAAAACAATGCATAGGCGCAATAGTTAGAGTGGTGTGCTTGCCAGAGCTAGGTCACCGAGTTCGATTCCCCTCATCCCTTGCTTGTGAAATTTTTTTTCTTCCCCATTATCACAAATCACAAAGCACATCCAATGAATAAAGAACCGAATGGTGCCTCCTCCGGTTGTCTGTCGCAAGAAATATAATAAATCCATATTTTTAAAAATAAAAAATATCAATCAGATTTTGTTGGATTTAGTCTCACTTCGAATTTTTCTCTTCTTCTCTTCGTTCGTATATATGTTCAAAGAAAGATGCACGGAATTGACATGTTTTCAAACTCCATTTGATCGTTAAAAACAGCACGGCGTGGGCGTACAATGTACCAATGTCGGATGATCTTTGGCAAGCTCTGAGACAAGAGATAAAGTGATGATTATTAAGAGGGTGAGAGGCCGTCTTTGTTTGTTAATCTAAAGAAGTAAAGAATATATGCTTAATTAGCTACCAATATGTGATATGATGTGTGTAGTGACACGTACGTACGACAAATTTAGTCGCTCTCGTTATAATGTTTCTTGCATATATTGCATCTGATCGACAGAGGAACATGCAAGGCTGCAAGAATATGTACTACGACGCTATAGGCTACTGGAAAGCTAAGACCAGTGTCTTGTATCAACTAATTTAATGTTAGAGCAGGTACGATAGGTTCAGATTATTGGCTCCTGGCTATTAGCTGGGCCATGTCAGCACTATCAAACGTGGAAGAGAGAAACGGAAAGAAAGTGTAAATTAAAGCGAGCTTTTAATCTGTAGCCGGTATAAGCGAGCTTTAATTAAGAAACAAGATGTACATGTAGCAACCTTGTAATAAAGCTGAGAAAAAAAAAAGGTCGTACATGGAATGAAATATATTTTTCTTCTAAAATAGATTGGTCAGCAATACAACATACTCTATCCGTCCCAAAATATAAAGAATTTTGCAGGGATATATATTTGTCCAGATTAGTAGTATTAGAATGTATCATATCCCTCTAAAATCCATTATGGAACGGATGGAGTATTATCTTATAAATGAACAATATACTGGAATTGCTCTATTTCGAACAATATATACATGCATGTATATGTGCTGTTGTGTCTGGGTACGTCATATTTCTTCCATTTCGATCGATAATATATAAGTTCGATCAGTTGTATGTATGTATTCTTGCGCCGAAAAGAAGCTTATAGGTGGGCTATCATATCGCATCGTCGTCGTTTGAGCTGCTTGCTAGCTACTTTCTCCGTTTCACAATATAAGTCATTCTAGTATTTCCCACGTTTATATTGATGTTAATAAATCTATCACCACTATAAATGTGGGAAATGCTAGAATAACTTATATTGTGAAACGGAGGGAATAGTGTTTATATTTTTATTTGGTAATTTGAGTGTACCGTCTGCCAGCAGATCGATCGATCCTTGATTTTTGCCTGCAAACGTCTGCAGTATTTGCAGTGTCGTTTTTAGTGTTCATGGTGGCGATGCGACGCCGTGTATGGCGACCAGGTGGCATGGCCACCCTCCACGCCTGGGTCCTTCAACCAAGTTGGCTTTTATTATAACCTATATTTTTGAAACCGGATAAACTACTTCCTTTAACTACCAATATCGTCTATATTTTATACCCTTGTATGGACTTATCCGTGTTTGGAGGTGACACAATAGTCCAGTCAGTTTTTTTTTAAAAAAAGTAAATGATATGTAGGTCCCATATATATCACTCCTTAATTTCTTCTTCTCCAATCCGACCTCTCTCTCATCTCTAGCATGCAGCCGACAATCGCGGTTGTGATGATCACTTACTAACCGTCAATGGGTGTCAGCATACTAAATGTAGGATATCTCTCAAGTATGTAAATAGATTTGTATACATAAATCCTATATATACCATACCCCATATGATGGTACGAATATAGAAGGGATACTATCTCTGGAAGAGTCGTAATAGGACATCATCATCTAACATGGCAAGGCATCGAAGACCTACTCAACCAAGATGAAGACATTCCAAATCCTACAAGGATATGATGCGATTATCGGCATATATAAATACCAAAGCCCCTAATTAAGCCACAGGGGAACAACCCAATACAAGCTAGTAAATAGATCAACTCAAGCCAATCCAAACCAAACAACTGATCCTGAGGGGTCAAATCGAACTAATGCCACAATTGATCTCCCTTCTGTCGCAGCCACCATAGCTGTCATCATAGACCTCCTACTCCCTCCTCCTACCAATTCTGGTGGCCAAAAAACTCGGTTTACCGGATCCGGTAGCCCCTGAACCAGATATGGACGGAGAGGGTATAGATAGATAGATAGATATTGATTGAGAGAGAGGGGGGGTGGCGGTGGCACGCCCCTCTCATCCGGCCCAAGGTGACAATGTGGCGGTGCGTGTGCTCGGTGAGCTTGGCGGCTGTGGTTACCTAGGGAGAGCAAAAGACAAAGAGAGAGATCGAGAGAGATGGAGGGATAGGATAGAGATGGGAAGACTTACACAGTAGATTTTCCCTACTTCATCGGTTTAGTTGGGTTTAACTTTTGTGCCGGTTTATTTAAAAACCGTACCAATTGTTTCACATATATGCTTTTTTTTTACATGAACCCTTGCTGATACACACACACCAGTGCCTATCGTTTTTTTATGAAACAAGGCTGATATGGTCTCAGTTGTGCTAGCTTCTGTCCATCCGAAACACAAGCTGGTCCGAGAGGTGAGAAACCTCTGCCAATACTTTTCTTCCCTAACGGATATATATTGTCATATTTGATATGCCATGTGGTAGTGACCTCTTTTCTACATCGCGAATTATACTTTATGGAAGTAGATCATATAGTGTAATCTAGTATGTAGGATAATTTTCCGTCTGTATACTAGCTAGAATTTACATAATGTGTGGTCACTTAAAGCTAGAGCTACCTCTTGTTGTCGTTACTACAAAACTATTGGCCCCAGATAATTAATAATATATATATACACGATATCTGCAATAGTATCTTGGTTTTGGCGTAAATTAACCAGATGTTGTTATCTATCTATCCATCTGTGAGATGTGATTCGATTCGCCGCGAGCCCGCGATGCTTGCGTGTCAGATCAGATGCGTTAGCTGTGCCGCCGCGCGTGCACATGGCGCAAGTTAATTACATAGGGCCCCGTGTATACAGCTGTATATATACAGTACGTGTACAGTACACAGTCGCTAGTACACAACCGGCCATCGGTTTTTGAACTGACGCTGAGTGTTTAATTTGGCAGTGATACTCAAGTGTATCAATTTGAGCAAAAGAAATGCATGGCTACAATTGAGAGTGATACTTCACTACGTTTATTGCAATACCGGCCACCAGCAAATTGTGACAACAGAAATCGCTTATGTTAAGTCCATTGGCGTATCCAAGATTGCAGGTATAATCCAACTTATATATATATTTTAAAATACTACAAATATAACATACTAATAAACAACAATTAACAGTGTAGAATCTATATCTTTTATAGTTATAACTCAGTAGGAACCTAAAACTCATTAGTACATCATAAAGACTAAGCATGTCACATCAACCCACTAAACACCCAAGACTCAATACGCAAGAAGCTTTACCTAGGCATCGGGCTAAGGCATTTTTTGAGCCGTGGACCACCCAAAAACCTCATAGATCCGCCTATGGTTACATCAATTAAATTGTAGGTCTTACTGCAATAAATGTTACTATCTCTGTTCAACGATATAGGCATTAAGTTTAAGAAGAAAATACTTTAATGCTCATCAAGTAATAAATGTATGGGGTTGGAAGAGTAGTTGAGAGTAAGACGAGAAAAACTGAATGACAGGTGATTGATTGGATAAGTAGTAGTGTAGGAATGCTTATATTCTTGAAAAAAATATCCGAATGCTTCTATTCTTGAAAAAATTATTCAAATGCTTAAAATTCTTAGACCATCCCCAACCCTCCATGTCATCTAGTGTCCATAGCATTAAATACATTGCCACATAAGCAAAAATGTGATGTGGCAAAAGAGTTAATGAGAAGAGAGGTAAAAAGATGAATACAAGGAATGGTGTAACACCCTACTCTTGCGAGAGTGGATTTTCTCTTTGCCTTGAAGGATTTTACAAGTTTATCCACTTAGAGTAGTTCCTCTTTCTTTCTCTTCTAGGTTTTCTAAGAACTTAGCTAATATGTTGAAGTCTCTCCTTTGTCATTTAGCGCCTTAGTTTCATGTGCGACTTGCTTCCCGTCCGAACTCATAAAAAGGGGTCCATCCAGATCCCCGCTGTCAGGGACCCTCACCATGACAATACTATCTCTATTTTAAATTGATTTTTGGATATATTATTTGACCATTTATCTTATTAAAAATAACTATATAAATATTATTTATTTTGTTGTCATTTGTTTTATTATTAGAGATACTTCATACGTGTTTATATTTTTACATATTTAAATTAAATTTTAAATACGACGAATGATCATCATGTCTAAAAGTGGATAGTGTTATATATTTATTTAAAAATGAAGTATCAAGTAACAAAGGTTATTTATGCTGTGAGTTTGCAATCCTTTTTGTGCGGTACATTATGCAGAGAGAGGAAGGCCTCTCCAAAAACTGGACGAGCATTTGATATCGACACATGGGGTAGCCTTTTAGGATTCGTTCATGTCCATCTCACAGCAATATGGCTTCAGGTCATGACATGCAATGGCTAGGCTATTGATTTGCATCTTGATTTGTTCCCAGGATATCTGATTTGACTGGAGCCAATCTTAGCAAATCCTGAGCTTGACTGGTTCTTTGAGGCTTGGTCGGCTTAGGACTAGACAACTGGTACCTTACACTGACCTTTATTGAACTGGGAGCTATTAATGAATAATTCACAACTGTTTTATGAGCATCTGTTTTTTTGTGTGTGGAAAAGATTGCAATTTCTTGCCTTATTCTTGCCATGTTCTAGAGAACCAGAAAACCAAAACAATGGTTACAGTCTCCGGTGAGCAAAATCAATCTGCTCCAAATCAAGCCGGGAGTACGAGCTGCTTGGCTCAACACGTGTAGCTGTACACACAACTATCCAATTCTCTGAGCTGTACCGTGAGAACGTGAAGAAAATACAAACATGATATTCAGCACGTGTTGTGTTACACATACAATGTATAGACAGGCTTGCATGTGTGTTGCAAGAAAAATATACGGCCAATCTCGGCCTTGGTGGTGCCATACCTGAGACAGGATATGTTTCCTTGGACCATGGGTTAAATGCATTGTATAGCAGGTGCTGTGACTATAGTCCAAGGGGAAACACTCGGGCCCAAGCTCCCCAATCCTGATCAGATATCTTTGGTACGGCCTGTGGGTGAGCATGCATGACCAACTCAACTCAGCCCAAATGCATGACTCTTTAGTAAATTTTGGACTCCAATGTCTCCTTGCCAGTTGCCACAGCGATCCTGTATGATTGCATCAGCAAGCTGAAGTGACAACATTTCTGATGCATGTGCCAGAGTTAACTGACTAAATAAGTAATAACTGATGAAAGCCAAGGTGTGTGTAGAAAAAAAAATAACTGATGAAAGGAATGGTCTAGATTTTATACTACCTCCATCCCACAATATAGATAGTTTTAGGGTTGGATACGGGTATTACGAAAGTATGTTGAATTAAATGAGGAAATACTGTGGTTGGTTGAGAAGAAAAATGAAGGTGAAGAATTTGAATTGTCAAAGGTTGTGATTGATTGAGAAGAGAATGTGGGTGGAAATTTTGCTATATTTTGGGATAAATTTTGGCCTTGTTTAGATTCAAAAAAAATTGGCCAAAAAGGTCACATCAAATGTTTGGACCCATGCATGGAGCATTAAATGTGGACGAAAAAAACTAATTGCACAGTTTGCATGTAAATTGCGAGACGAATCTTTTGAGCCTAATTATGCCATGATTTGACAATGTGATGCTACAGTAAACATTTGCTAATGACGGATTAATTAGGCTTAATAAATTCGTCTCGTAGTTTACAGTCGGAATCTGTAATTTATTTTATTATTAGTCTACGTTTAATACTTCAAATGTGTGTCCGTATACTTCAAAAACTTTACACCCAAAGAACTAAACACACCCTTTGAATGGTAGAAGTTATATTTTCGGATGGAGGGAATAGTTTTCTACACCACAGTAAGTTACATTGAGGTGTAGAAGTCTGAATGGTTGTGAATTGACTATGTGAATTATAGATACTGTAGTGTAAGTGCATACCTTTGTAAGCAGATGTACGACTTCAATGAATGCACAATGTGACTAAACATTTAAAGGGATCTAAACCAATCAGCAATAGTTCTTGAGAGGACCCTAGTTTCATTGAGAGCCAATGATTTCAAACCCTGGGCTAGAGCATCTGCTGGAGTGTATTCTGAACCAACCTGCCATTTCACATCCTGTAGTATTGTTTTGGTTAGTGCCTGAGACATGGACACAAATAATGCATAGAGAAATGATAATGACTATAAGAACAAATAAATAAGTTGTTTTTGCTACGATGAAGTTATTTTGAGAATGCCAAGTTGCCAGCTGGTCAGGAATGACCGTAAAAATTTGCTTGCTATTGGTGGTGATTTTTTCTTGAATATGCATGAGAATTGGTGGTGAATTGCCCCTAACAATAACACATTTAGTGCTACAAAAATATAGATGAGTTTGTATAACTCTCTGCCTGCACCTGAAGCATAATACAATTTGAGAGGAAGATATAGCAAATTTTACCTGTATGCATGGAGTTAGATGTGTTCCTGACAGTATAACCTTCTTTATTTGTCCACCAATTGACTCAACCCGGGGCTTCAAGACATCTTCAACAATCTCTGTATCATCAATAGCATCAATGCTGAATTTCACCTACAGTGCATGCATCAAGTATTAATATACACTGATTAGAGTAGAGAGAGGTTTACCAAAGTGAAAAGAAGTTCATCAAACCTACCAATAGTGTATTAGGTACATTGTAGGAATTCTTGCAGAATTCACGGTTTTCAGGTGGTGTTGGTTTGAATTCAGATACACCTTCTGTAACCTGTCAATAACATAGGAAACAGATATGGGCAGAACTAAGCTAAACATTTTATGAAAGCGTTGTTATAAAATGAAAGAACTTAGATTTATATAGTACCTGGTTCATCACTGATGGTAACTGGTCGACAAATTTGCTCAGGGATAACATAGCTTCTTGATCATACACCTGTATCAAACCTCCAGCTAAATCAAATAGGGCCTTCCATGCATCTCCTACAAAACCATGACACCGCATCTTACTATAAAGGTCCATGAAGCATTTTGATAAATCTTAAGAAGGGACAACCAAAATGAACAGTAACCTGATGCATTTCTGGCCGCAGAGTAAACAGGTGATGCCTCCATCATAGGCATTACTTGACTAAAAAGGGGGCCTATCTGCACTAAAAGATCACTTCTAAGGTAGATAATAACCACAAAAATCCAGGAAGCAGGAATATGTAGTAACATTTTAGACTGAAATCAGCTCTAAGCGCAAAATGTGTGTTGGAGATGAAGTACATCAACAAAGCATTGCACATATTTTCTTGACACTTCGCTCTTTCTTTTTAAGGAATTGCTTATTATTCCAAATTTTAGACAGGTTATGCAAGAAGCTGCTAGGTTCACATTTGTACCTTTTGGACTTCGAAATGCACTAGCGTACTGTCACCACACAATGCAGTGCAGGACTAACTTTAGTAAAATTAAGAGTTTTGAGCTCCATCTGAAGTCCTTTTCAAGAGAAAAGCTCTGTCCCAAGCAAAGGCATGGTAGAGTAATCATTGCACCTTACCATCAAACCAGGTGCATTCTCCATACAATGACAATGGATTATGTGGGCTCGGTGAAGGTGGTGGTCTACATGTTCAGTACAAAGCAAGGCATTGGTATGCAAGGTACAAAGGAAGGCATGGGGTCAAAGACATGAGCATGTTCTACACATACACATTTTGTCTTACAAAATCAATCTGCAAGGCTTTGATCATAACCAGGACAATTAGCGCCACCATTAGATGATTCTATATTTCACCATCTAAACTTGTTAAATCTATCTTAGTCACGCACAAGCAATAAATGAGGGAGAAGCTATTAAATAACCTTTAGCCAAGACCCTTTTTTTTGCTATGTAGTTACAACTTACAACCAAGAAGGGCTTATTTTCTTCTCCATTCTCAAAATTATAACCTTGCAGCTGTGTCGTCACCAATCACACGCATTTAATGCTCAGAGATGATTGTACCTCCCAATTCATAAAGCTAATTTAAAAAAAAATAGTTTCCTGTCATCTACTGTTATCAGAAATATATATTCACTGATCAATTTCTTTTGTAAAATGCCAAAAATGTTTTAAAGATTCCATAAACTTATGTAAGCCCAACAAAAGAATCTATCACAATGCTCAAGACGAAAGCGATACTGACAAATCAAGACTTGATTTTTGTTTAGCTCTTCAACTAAATCTTGTTTAGTACTTTAATTCACAAAATTAGCATGTCTCTTATTTCAATTAGTTTGAAACTGTAATGTATGGAACAGAATAGCTACTCCTGTTCATAATAAGGTGAGAGCAATGCAATGCAACACGTTACAGAGCACATTAAATACCTGCTCAAAGTATGGAACAGCCTCTGAAGCGGGCCTATTGTTGAACGAGACAATGGCATTAGCCTAAAATGATCAGAATCAGACAACTAAGCATCATATGGAAATTTTAATAATTCGAAGACAACTAAGCATCATATGGAAATTTTAGTAATTCGAATTCGGTATCCTCATTTATGTGAACCTTTGGTATCTTCTCCGAGAAGTAGCTCCCCACCAACAGCTGAAGCAGCGCACCGTTGCTGCAAAACCATCACAAAATAATTAAAGACAACGTCACATACATCGATCAGATTTTATTTTTTTCAAAATTTCCTCCTTGGCAAAACATCGAACAGGTGGCGTCCAATCCAACACCCCCCGTGCTCAGCTCAGATCACCTGTGGCCGACCGAGTAGAGCGGGAGCTCCGCGATGTCCATCGCGCTCAGGCCGGCCGCCGGGAGGCCCGACGAGAGCAGCGCGCCGTAGCACCCGTGGAACCGCTCGTACACCTCCCGCGCCGCCGCCTCGTGGTCGAAGGTGACGTTGTACGGCACGGACACCACCAGGAAGCCCTCCTGCGCCAGGAGCTTCAGGAAATGGCTGCGCCAACGCGAAATCAGAACTCCCATTTCCCCTCCTCTCCCTCAATTCGAACGCGCGCGCGTTTGATTTTGTGTTACCTGTAGGTGACCTCGGGGACGGCGCCGATGAAGGCGCCGCCGAGGAACTTGACGACGGCGAGCGGGCGGCGGCCGCGCGGCGAAGGCGGGAAGATGAGGCAGGAGTGTTCCCGCAGGTACGGCCTCCCCCGAGGCTCCACCCTGGGGGCAGCAGCAGCGGCAGCGGTGAGCCCGGCGAGCGAGCCATCGGGGACAAGCGATGCGCGGCAGGAGAGGGTTGCGACGCCTTTGGTCCGGTGGGCGCAGAGGATGCGGGCATGGGGAGGGGGGTGTACTGGAGAGGCGGAGGGCGGGGTGGATAGGAGGTGCGCCGCCGCGGTCGCCGCCGCCGCCGCCATGGGAAGGGAAGGAAGCGAGGAGGGAAGAGACGAACACAAGCTGACGGTTTCGCCACGAGGCCAAAGGCGCGGCCAGGTGATTCAGATGAGAGGAAGCACGGCCACGTGGCACGGCCTGCACCGTCCGATCCGTAAAAAGCTTCCCGCGAAGCGTTTTTTTTCCCGCTTATTAAGGGATTGGCTATACGTGGCGTCACAATTTTCATAAGAAAAGTTTAAACTTTTTTTACACGGTCAATTTTAGAACTTACACATTAAATTTCATACAGAGATCTATAGCAATCACATAGAATTTACTACATTTTTAGCAAAACTGATCATCAATGAAAGCCTGGAATAGGATTGACATGAATACTCTCTACAAGTATACAGTTCTGAGATAAATCATACTAGTAAGAACTATGAACGGTAAATACAGGACTTTTGTGCACAAGCCACATAGGACTATAATGCATAAATGCATGTATATTTTTCTTGTAATCACAGTAATTTTCGTCTATACATGGTCTTAACATTACATTTACAGTTAGTTCTGAACAGATAAAAAGGGGGAAAAGGATGCACAATTCTATGTAACATCAGCTAACTCTCTCCTGGAGCGAACTTAACTCCTTCTCTAGATACAGTATGTGTGTTGGCCAAAATTTGATACCTCAAAACTTGGGTATGATTCTCTGTTCCAATATTTAGAACAAAATTGGCAGAATATACTATATACGATGTACAGACACGACCTACAAGTCAGCTAGTCATATCTACTCATCAGTATTAGGTAATTGTACAACCAAGTCGGATGACAGTATCAGGTCTGCAGGCTACTTGGCAAAATGGAAAATGTACCAGCTTCTATATTCTCTACCAGGGCATATCCAACAACTTGGTTTGTTCTTTCAACCTGCATGCAAAGCAACAGTGAAGAGTTAGCAATTTAGCACAGTGAAAAATGAGGTCCCAAGTGAAGTTAAGGTACATACCTTGTAATCAATGGACGAGACTATCCCCGATTGGAAGGTTACAACTTGATTCATATATAGTATATTCCCGAAAAATCAAAACAGTACACGGTAGTGTACAAGTTTAAGAATATGAACATTGCAGATGCCCCAAGGACAAGCACAAAGTTGATGCATCAGCATAATCTCTGAGATTCTTTTTGAGGTAACTGGGTGCTTCCCTCTGAACATGGAGCCGCGGTGTAAAATGGTATACTAGAGCAGTCCTTTGCTCACACAAATTTTGTACAGAGATGATCGCATCTTTTTCTGAAGCTATACGTTGAGGGTACTTGTTTTCTTGTCACGATACAAAAGAATCCTTCTGAACAGGTTCTTGGGGGAAGAAAAGGATAGCAAGTAATGCACAAACACTTAAGCCAATTACACCATCAAAAGGATGAAGATGGTACGTGCTGATCATCCAAAATGGTGTACCAGGTTTGGATTGAATAATACCACTGGTTTGTATCAGATAACTAGCTGTCATAATTCCAGAACGAAGGCCAATAGGTGCAGCAAGCTTCCCTTGCGTCCTTTGTTTAAGTCCAAAAAGAACTAGTGAAAGTAGCAAGAAGCCTGGTACTGAAGGTAGGGACCTGCCATGTGTTTTCAAGTATGTTAGTACGTCACATTCTTTGTTGCTTGGTCGCACAATTGCTCATGCTTGTATAGAAAGCACATCCATCGACTGAAATAGTAGGGTGTACATTATAGTTGCATTATCTTTTAAGTTTGCTAAAGCTATCAAGTTTTGCTTGTTAATGGGGTGAAATCATACTTTGTTTTTCTTGCATTGAAAGGATTAAATCGTTCAATATCCCACCAGTCACCCATTCTCTTTCCTGACTCCTGTCAATCCCCTACCCTCATTGAGCTCCCCCACCCATCCACCCACCAGGTGACACCTGTAGGTATCAAACTACCAATCACTGCGCCTTGTGTTTCTAATCAGCTACTATTGTATTTTTTACATTCCAAACCTAGAGATGAATGTATTCAGAATTTACCAGCAGTAATACTAACCATGTTCCTCTCTCTAAAGAAACATGTTCTAACTGCTAAATAATATTCCTCTCTAAAAATACATGTTCTAACTGCTAAATAATAAAGCAGTGAAATAACATAAGGGAAAGTGGCCACAACAGACATACCGGTGAATAAGAGAAAATGCAACCCCAGATATCAGAATGGCACTGTAGTAGCCAAGGTCAACAGCAACTTCTTCTGGAAGCCATGATCTGAAAACTACTTCTTCCACCACAGCAATACTAGTTGCTGTGACAAATCCTCTGAGAGCTAGCAATAGTACATTACTAGAAGACTTGAGAAGATCAAGTGGCCTAGTCACGAATGAATATGACCCTGCACGAAGAGCTGCAAAGCCAAGTAAAATGCTTACTGAATGCACCAATCCAACAACAGTTATACCTCCAGCAAGACCTTGCAAAAATTCTTGTACCTGCAACCAAATGAAATATGCAAGTTATTATATATGTGACGGGAACATTACACAAATCTTTATTATACAAAGACCTAGTGTTACACAGGCAAGACAGTTCATACCCTTGATACAGATGCAAGATTCATCCCATATTGCTCAACTGGATTTTCGTAGCCACGTATTCTTTTACCCCACAATATGACAAGTATCATTATAGACACATACAGTCCAACAATGCAAGCATATCCAACAATTCCTGTTGAAGAACTTATTGTCCAACTTTGTACAAGTGTTGGCAGTAGAGGAATCACAACAGGAGACCATAGCACAAATACCATGAAGGAAAATCCCATGATCCTAAAAATTTGAACAGGCAGATGTTAATGATAACCTGATAACATAAAATCACCATAAAAAGGTATAATATATTTAAAAGAAATTTACTGATATATAAAGGTTGTAAGGGACAAGAAAATTTTCACATACAACTACAGTATGAAAACTATTTCAATCAACCACTTCATTTATAAAGGAAATTATGATTTCAGGGAACAACTGTTTCCTTTAACAACCAGAGGATGGGGAAAGGGGAGCTCCATTCCGCGATAACATTCTTGCACTGTACTACTCACTCCACTGCAAGATTGAGATCCATGATTTGCTGTGTTAAAGGGATGACGGTCTTATATGTTTTATCACAGATAGTGATAGACTCATTCCATCTCCCTTCAAATATCCTATCAGCTGTACTCCAGCACCCGCAGCAGTCGCAGGCCGACTTTATTAAACCTACGACACTCACAGGCTGCGGGATTCCCTACCCATTGTTCAAACCACCTTTGGTTCTGTCATCAAGTAGTGAGTCCCTTGTCCACAAGGGGCACAGCTGCGCTCAGATCTCTATGTCTACATTCCACTCTAGAATATATCTATCTACATTCCTTTTCAGAAGGATTCACTCTCCATTCAGGGAAAGAAGGATGAGTGATTAAGAACTAGCTGTTTCTGCTCAATAAATTTACTGCATATTTGTTATGCAAATACAGAAATATTTTTATCTTTTCTCCAACTGTGGTACCACTGACAAGAACCAGAAGTATCACACCATTCTAGACCACAGAAAAGCTTGTAGAGCTTGAACTATCAAATGGTAAAAAATAATGAAAATCAATGGTTTGTCCCTTTACTCAATATGACATTATGACTACATTATAGCAGCTTCATACCTACTAACCACCTGGATCTGGGTTTGCATAAAGAACATATGAAAATTTATATGCCTCACTGTACATTTGGAAATTAAAGAAATGAAACACATGACACCAGATTTACCGATATAGCATGCTGCTTGCAAGCAAAAACAATGCCAATTCCAGTCTTCTTTAAATTCTCATACTCTACTTAACCTAATCCATTTGATGAAGACATCATCTGAATTATGTCCCTTTTTCTCTACTAAAATTATTTTGATGGTGCTAATTAGGACAACTCACCTCTGAAATAAGGGGCGTTCGCTAATACGTAAGAATGAGATGAGCCTATCAGTCAAGCTCATAGCACCACGAATACCTCCCCAGAGTAGAGCGATTTTTCCAACAAACCTCAATGCACCACCTTTTTGTCCTAGTTCAGCAAGAATTGCGACGAGCCTGCTTGCAAAAGTCAGATATGGTAAGAATATTCAAGTGAGAATGAGATCAAAAGCCATCCTAATATTTAACTAACCTTTCTTGATCAACCTCGCCATCACCCTTTGTGGGTACAACAGGAGATGCAACAGACATGGCTTTCTCAGCAAGACTGGTCACTAAATTGTTCTGGCTCTTCTCCTGTGCAGTTTCGTCAGGCCTGGTACTATCCATATTATCATGCTTTTCAACCTTCTTTTGCTGAAATATAAAAATGCTATGTAATTGCTTGAAAAGAAATAAAAATACTGTTCTAAAAGTACAAGTTAGGAACCACAAATTATTCAAAAATGTGTAGATGTGCTGACTAGGTTTACCCAAAATACCAGTACAACTCAAAGACCCATGCGACCTATGCGAGGGAAAAAAAACACTAGCCCAGGACTGGAAGACTGATTTTGTCCAAAAGAATTCAGAGATATTACAAGAATGTCAAAATATGATCTATTTGTAAACATGACCAGAATGATGTAAACACCAAAACAGGCAACGCAGCTAAAGCATTAAGAGGATACGACTGAACTTAGAAATAAGAAGGAACTTCAGGGCATTAATTACTCACTTGATGATGTGCTACAAAAGCAGAAGCACCAAGCGCAGCTGTGACAGCCCCAACCATCATACCTTGACCCTCTGATCTTCTGATTTCCTGCCCTTTCGGTGCAACAGTTTTCTCGATAGGGTTATCTGCATTTTCTGCATTTTTTGAGGAATCATTTGCTTTTTCTTCTTTTTGTAAGGAAGCATTATTTGTGGTTTCTTCTGTTTTTGAGGAAGCATCATCCGTACTTTCTTCTTTTTTCAAGTAAGAATTCTTAAAATCAGGATCCTCACTTAAAACTCCTGACTTGACAATGGTTTTCGTATGTTTATCATGCTTAGAAATATCAACATGGAAATAATTTCTCAATGATGCTAAAATAACACCAACTATGACACCCACTGGAAGAATGTTTCTCAAATCATGAGATTGCTGAATTGCATTTGATACAGCTTCAATAACATTTTCTCCATGAGTTGTACCAAATTTGACAGTTGTTGGGTTTCTTTCCACACATGCTGCTGAGTACAACTCACAATCAAGCACAACAGCTCTAGAAACCTGAGCGGCAAGACGTTCCACATCATGTGCAAGATTTCTTTCAAGTTGCTCAGTGTTTGTTATCCCTACTTTGCGACCAACTTCAATTTTGAGGGCATTTTCTAATTCATCTCTGATGAAACTTGTGAGTGTCTCCCTCAAAGCAATATCAGGTAACTTGGTTGCTACTGTCTGCTTTAATTCATTTGACTTCTTGTCCCTGGAAACTGGATAGTGTGACAGAACCAAGTAGGGAGTATCAATAACATTCTCTGTTCTAAATTGGTCTCGCGAGGAACCAGAAATGCCAATATTTTTTGTATAGTTGCCATCTTTGTCAGACTTAGAATTGTAGTCATGCTCACTGTCCATTTGATCTGCTATTTTCCATTTACCCTCATGTGGATCAAGGAAAAGATCAGTTGCTGAATTCGAATCTGGTGGTTTGAGTTGCAATTGTGTAGAAAGAAATTCGTGAAGGTACATAGCATACTGTGCCTTCAAATAAGAGTTAACAGCTATATCCAATAAATAGTCAGGCAAGCCACTACCCTGCTTTGCAACATCTGCATCCACATAGTTCTCAATTATATTTCTTTCATAATTTCCTATTTTTTCTTTAGCTGACGATATGATACTTAAATTTGAATTTATCTCACCAATCATGCGATCCTCGGACATGATTGAATCGCCTTTTCCAGAAATGCTATTTTCTGGTTGATAAGATGATGGATTTATGGATTTCCCACTTGACTCATTGTTCATATCACCTGTCACTTGAGACTCTGTCTTATTTACAGAAGCTTCATCTGTACTTCCATCAGACTTGTCCCCGTTCTCAGACTCGTGTTGTTTCTCAAACTGGTCAATCATATTTTCGATAACTCCGAATACACTGTTGACAGCCATTTGAGTTGAGTCATCAAATCCAGTTAAGGCATCTAGTGCCTGAGTCACATTAACCGGGGGAGGTTTAGGTTCTTCTGTTTTAGATACTTGCATGCTTTGATCAGTAACATTATGTGTAGCCTTATCTTCACTGGCACGGACTGCATCACCATCTTTTTCTACCACATGAACCTGGGGACTCTCTGCTGTAGCATCAGCAGATTGCACTCGTTCTCTGGGAGCGCCATTCAAGTTGGCTGTTGATTGGTCGTCAGACACTTTTTTCTCGCTAGGCGATTGGTCATCAGAATTTTTTTTCTCACTTGGTGATAGGTCATCAGAAACTTGCTTTGGAGCTGTTTCAGTCCCCTGATCGGTCTTGTGCTGATGATCTTCACTGCTTTCATTTATTCCAGGGGTTGATTTTTCCGATCTATTGGGTTGAATTTGTTCAGTTCCCATTTCCGTTACAGCTCCAACAGGTCCAGAAGTTTGGGAAGGCTTTCCTTGTGATGACTCGATACCTTCTCCAGAACTATTATCATTAGAAGTCAAATTACCATCTTTTTGGTCAACGTCACCAATGGCTGAGGCACTTTTATTCTGATCATGCATTTTGGCATCCTTAAGGCCACTTTCGTGATCAGAATCTTTGATCTTTTCTTGGACAGCTGTCTTGGTGTTTGGTCTTCCATTCGTCCAGCCAAGTCGCTTCAATGCATCTAAACTGAAATTTCCTCGTTTTGATTGTAAAATTTCAGTCACAGAAGTTGTTAGCTTCCCGCGCACATCTTCGGGTACAGCTTCTTCTAGAGCTTTCACAAGAGTCTCACCTTGTTCAACCGCTACCAGAACCTTATGGCCAAAAAACAATATATTAGCATATTGACTTATGCCTCACAAGGCCATAGCGAGCAGATTATGCGACATGACTATTCCAAGGGGAAAAAAAGCATACCTTTAGCTTCAAAACAAAAAATGTGTTGTCTTATTTAGGATGGGTTTTTTTTTTTGGCACATATGCAAGTAATTTTGACATGTGACATAGAAAAGTTGCAGTAGTCAACCCAAATCTATCACAGGAGAGATCTCCAGATGTTAGAAGCATCTATACACTATGCAGATTCATTTTAAATGAAAAGAGACATATCTCAAGTTTATTATCAGATGTACAAATATTTAGTTTGGTCATAGTAAGCTCAAGTGCTTAAAAGTTACTCAATAATTAGGAGTGTGAATCATCAAGCAGCAGAATATGCTTCTAGGATACTTATATGAGTGTGCAACATTCCAGGATATGAGATGCCATAATCTAGGGGATATGGGTTTTTTAGCCAAATATAGATGTAGCTACAACAATGTTTTGGATTTTGCACTTGTGCAATTAAGAATGCTATTAAAAGGGACAGGTAAAGCAATAACCAGCACACACATATTTGAGGAAAATATGATTATGTGAGTACCAAACAAAATGGACAAGTTAGTCTTCTTCTGACAAAAGAAAAGTAATTTGCTTACACATATCATTATTATGTTACACATATTCTTTTTGCCAACATATTTTAACACGCTCTACATGTCTGGAGTTTTTTGTATTTTTTTAAAAAAAATGTTAAAATGAAAATTTCAAAGTGGTGCAACTTTTGATGTTTAGTTGGAACTTTGCTTAGTGCGCCAAGGTTTTTTAACTTCTCCATTTGTATTTGCAAGAATACAATTTTGCAGCACATGCATTAATAGAAAATTTTCCTACTAAGTGTACATAATCAAGTGCCCTTCTTGTAGATATAGCAAATATTTATTCCATTTACATCACATAAATCACAAATAAGACAAAAGAGTGATCAGCCACATTTGATTAAGAGGAAAGGGAAAAGTAATTTGTGAAAAGAGTGAAAAAAGAAAAAGAAAAGAAAAGAAAAGGAAGAAGCAAATTTATCCAAACCGAACTCTTTAGGACCATTGGAAAAGTAAAGGTGGTTGTTTCAAAAAATGGATAAGTAAAGATTTGATCTGATCTTTTGGGAGAAAATATATTGTGCAGAAGAGAGAAATTTTGCTTAGACTACTATACCTTCTTCTTCTGATCATCATCCAGAGTACCAGGCATTGTAGCATCTAACATATTCATCACGAGACTTGCTGATTGTAGTGCATGACCTTTTTCATCATCTTCAGGAGTCTCTTCCGACTCTTCCTCATTTACATCTTTCCTTGCCCTATCCATGTCACCATTATCTTTTATCTGGCCATTTTCCTTCTCGTTAGAAACAGAATGTTGTTTTGCGGAATCAAGGAGCAGCCCATTTATTCCATGTGGCATGCTATTGTACAAAATAAACTGAGACTGCTGACGGAAATTATTGTTGTTTGGAGCCTTCCTATCATTTGCTTGAGGTTCAACAAATGCTAGACCTTTGGATGGATTAATAGTGATGTCCACATCTTTGATAAGTGGATGGCGACCCTTCAGAAGTGCAAACTCCACTGCTGACAACCACTGCATAAATACAAACAAACGATTTGATGTGAAAACAGAACATTTCTAACAAAGGAAAGGTGATTTAAAGAGTGATTCATAAGAATGTAGAGCTCTACGAAATACTACAAGCAACGATGTTTATTACAGTTTCTTATGATGTACCTTAAAATGCATCTGACAATAAGATATGCTCTAGTAGAGTAGAAAAATATTATATCATTATTTAATAAGAGATCGCATGGAACTATAGATCAATCTTCTCTATGAAATACTGATATCATTATCCAACAGCTAATTTCAAATGTTTCCATTAATGTCTTTTCTGTACAAAGTTCTTGTCAACTTGTCAAGGATTTGAAAAGATGAATATTTGTGAATGCTTTCAATGGTGGAAGAATGCCTCCACTAAGAAAGATGGTAATGTTTACCTCTAAAGCAAGATTCTGGCACCATAATACAGCATATCTCTCAAATGTGAATACAGTTGAATGCACACAAGAACAAAGGAGAAGGCTTGTAAAAGGATTTTCTGATATTGAACTGCGTGGTACTGAAAGAAGTGGCACTGTCCCATCATCGCTCTGTAAAATATGGTTCAGGATTAGATAACCCGAAAGGTGTTCACAGTGCATGTGACTAAGATGGGAGATAACTGTTTGGACTTTAGATATCCTGGCGCTGAAATTAATATATATGCAAATGAAAAAATAATGTTATTATAGTTCAGAACTATACCTGTATAAATAGTACAGGTACTTTCACATGGGAAATTGACAGCCTTGTGCTACTTTCCGCATAGAAGTCATCAACAGTAGAAAACCCATGTGAAACCATTGATATTGCTCCATCAAAGTCTCGCAAACAATCAGATGACAGAGCTTTTTGAACATTGAAATCTTTATCTTTTCCTTGAAAGAGTTCCTGAAATAACAAGGCATTAGTCATGTTGTGCAAATGGGCTTTTTGGAACGGAAGTCCTCTTGCTAATATAGTGAATTGTTTAAACCACTTTAGAGGCAGTTGTTTGGTGTGGTTTTCAGCTCTTACATACTTGTCTTATACAGGAAGTGCTAAAAGGAGATACAGCACAATCTACTACAAAAGATTTCTTATTTGTTTTGTAAAATGATGTGAGTGCAAATGCACCAGATATGCAGGTAGTAAGAAAAGGGGGAAATTATTGAGACAGAGCAGTGAAGTCACAACCTTATTCGCACGCAGGATATCAACCAAGCCTGTCGTGAGCTTTCGATCAAGAGCGATGTGATGAGGAAATGATCTTGTTGCTTCTTGTAGGTCAAACGGATTGTCAACACAAACAGCAGCGGTAAGAGGAGTAGACTCTCCAACTTCCACTAGGTACTTTGTCAGCATATTGGCACCATATCCCCAACCAACACCCATTAGTGTTGTCCAAGGTCTTTTATTATTTATAAATCGTATCGCTGTACCGATATCATCACTGTCAGCTGCTGTAAATAACCTACATAAGCAGGTAGTTTATAAGCCCTACAATTTTAGAACAAATATCCATCACTGCCACAACTTAGCTACAAAGCATCGTACACCAATGTGGAAAAGTTAACTGAAAGGGGCACATTAATCAACAGGAATAGAGTGAATGAATAATGAATGATCAGAATAGAGGTCCCCGATGTTACTGTTACAAGAATTTCTGTTATAACAAACCTAAACTATGGCACTCCATCCAGTTCCATATTTCCAGTCATTGAAGAATTCTGTAGATTGGATGAAAATTTCTGTTGCTGGAGAGATTTGTTAATATTTTAGACGAGGTACTCCTATAGTTGATGCTGCGGTGGTTTCCAACCTGAGAGAAGTACTGAGTTCAAAGGTGTTTAACGGCAGAATAGGAAACACCCTAATTAAGTTTTTTTTTTCTCAAACACGCAGGAGACACTGAGACACCCTAATTAATCACTCCTTGGTAAATGAGAATATAAGATCATGTCCAAAATGATAGGAAATATGGAACTGGAGGTAGTAGTAGAATAACAGGTTAATAGAGCAAGAGGATAACAGTTCTTCTCATCTTCTCGACTGCAGTTTCTAAACTTTTCTTACTTATTCCCATTGAAAACCTTGATTTTCCCAACACTTCCGACCATTTTCAGTAATATCAACTTTTGTCCAGACAACAATCCTACCCATATCAAACTTCTAAGTCAACTTTATGACTGATCTTGCAAAGATGTACTTTTTCCTTGAAATGATCACTAAAACTATCGTCCACTACACTAACTAAAATTATGTTAATTTCCAGTACAATCCACACTTACCAATCACTGCTTCTGCGATTCTTAAGTAAAGTTGTTTTGTTATCCAATAATAACGCTAGTTATTCTAAACATTTTTACTGATGTTACACATCAGTACTAGCTACCACCAAGGTCCTGTAATCTTCTAGCCTGAGTTCAGCATGGATAACAGAGTTGTGTATGGGACGGACTGGAATTCCCATTTACCAAATTCAGCAATAGTACATAGGTTTAGCAAACATGGAAAACACTATAAAATTTAAAGTGAATTATGCAGAGGCTACAAAAAGCTTCTAATTTTGCTCACAGAAACTGTTCTTACAAATACTAATACTAGTAAAAGCTACTCCCTCCATCCCAAAATATTACAATTTTTAGGTCTCAGGATTTGTCCCAAAATATAACAACTTCTCCATTAGTATTCTCTTCCCAACCAATCACAACCCTCCACCATTCACTTTTTCTACCTACCTCCACTACTTATCCAATCACAACACTTCACTATTCACTTCTACCTACTTTCTTAATAACGTGTCCAACCCTAAAACTTCTTATATTCTGGGACGGAGGGAGTAGTAGTCTATATTCTGGGACGGAGGGAGTAGTAGTCATCAATAGCTAAGCACTATTGCACGTTTGCAGCAAAGATGTTGTCCAAAGCTTTGGAATGGTAAATAAATAAGGGGCATAAATTTCACCTAGGTGTTGTGAGGGGTGACCCGCCGCAGCCTCTGGGGTTCATCACAATGGGGAAGTAACCATTCTTCAATGCGTCCAACACAAACACCTTGATTCCCCTCTCCATGCTCCCCTCAGGCGTGCCGGGCACTATAAACACCGTGGAATCAAGCCCATGCTCCTTGCCCAAATCCAAATTGTCCGGCCAATCGAGCGCGATCACCCCGCCGTCCTCCGCGGGAATGCAAACCCTCTGGTAGAATATGTCGCCGGCGCCGCCATCCCCGCCGCGCGCCGCGGGGATGCTTCCGCGGCTCAGGTTGACGTAGTGCCGCTCCTCGGTGAGGAGGCGCTCGTTGACGCCGTCGAGCAGCACGCCCCCGTCCTCGAACGACACGGAGGGGCACCGCAGGAGCACGCACCGGTTGAAGGGCGTCGGGCTGGTGAAGAGGATCCAGTCCCCCGCGGCATCCCCGCACGCGGCGGCGTAGCCCGAGTCCGGCTCGGGGGGCGAGGAGGAGGACGGGGGAGGGAGGCCGTTGCGGACGTAGGAGGAGGAGGAGGAGAAGGAGGAGGCGACCGCGGCGACGGCGGCGGCCGCGGCGGGGCCGACGAGAGCGAGCGAGGACGGGATGCTGGCGAGGAGGTCGGAGAGGGAGGCGCGGAGGGTCGGGCACGGGCGCGGGCGGTGGCGGTGGTGGCGCCGTCGCTGGCGGCGCCTGAGGATGAGGGGGAACGTGGCGGCGGCGGCGGCGGGGAGGAGCCGGGGAGGTGGGGCGCAGGCGGGGCGGGGAAGCATCAGGCGGAGGCGGAGGCGGCGGCGGCGGCGGCGAGGGAAGCGGTGGTGGAGAGAGGCGGACAGCCGGATTGGGAAAAAAGGAGAAAGGGAGACGTCGACGTGGGGTGGGGTTGGGGGAAGGGAGGCTTTTCCGTCGAAAAGCTCTCTCGCGAAGGTGGGGGCCCCCGGGGGGCTCTGTCGCTGGGCGGGTGGGGCCCACCTCCGGGGGAAGGGTTGCGTGGCGCGCGCGGGTGGCTGGGCGAGAGCAACGTGTACGGCGCGGGGTGGAGGTGAGGGGTGGTGGGGCCACGGGGACAGGGAGAGGAGCGGGGATTTTGTGGCGGGAGAGTGGGGGTCGGGTCTCGCGGGATGAGGCGGCGAAGAGGCCGCGGCGTCGTCAGCGCGACGGGGAAGGGACGCGTGGCGGCGTCCGTTGGCGGGACCAGATGCTGGATTTGGGAATTTGGGATCACCTGATTACAAATTAAGCAGTTCCACTGAAACCATTGGATTAGAAATTAGCGTCCTAGATCTTTTCTAAATACTGCTCATAAAGGACCGTACGTTCCTGTGGTAGGTACCCTAGCAATTACTATTTATAACAACCGTAGCGTCTGTTTCAGCCGTTTGATTGTCTTGATCCGATAATGAACAACTGCCAAACTTGTAGTTTCTACTATGACTGCACTGGATCCTTATCTGGGCTTGGAGTGGTGATCTGGAGTTTGTACGATTGCAGGTTTGACGATGTTTGACTCGTATATGCAGGTTTGAGAATGCCATTTTTTTCTAAAAAAAGAGTTCAAATAATATCCTAAATTTTGGATGAAAGTATAGCACTCTAAACTTTAAAACCGGATATTCAACCTTTAAATAACCCTTAAATTTTACAATACCGTTTATATAAAGATAGTTTTACGGTTGAGGGATGTGATTTATCGAGGGTGAGAGTTGAGGGAGCTATAGTAGACTTATTCCTAGTAAAAACAGCAAGGCCCACCATAGGCCCGAAGGCAGGTCTACTTCCTTTTCCCGTTCTTCTGGCGAAACTAGATAAAAACGAAATAATACAAAAGAGCAGAGAAGCGGCGTCTCGGCGTCTCGCCGCCGGCGGGAGGTCCGCCGCCCTTCCAGGCTGCAGCGGCCGCCGCGACCACAGGTTTGACCAGCCCCCTCCTACACTCCTCGCCGCTCCTCGCCGCCGCCGCGTCTCCCTGCAACTACGATCGTTCCGCTAGCCCTAGGCCCTAGCCCTAGTAGCGAAGGACTGACCCAAGCGCCATCGAACCCGAGAAGTTTTTTTTTTTTTTTGGGGTCCTTCGATATGCCCATCCGATGCAATTATCTGCTTGAATTTGATCTTCCTTTTTCACAATCACTGGCTAGTAATTTAGATTTTTTTTCCTTGACAAAAAAAGATGATAATTTGAGGGAAAATGTTTGATTTTTCAAGATCAAGCTTTGATGCTTTATCCACCAATCTTCTGTTGATTATTTACATAATAATCTCCGTGGATTATGCATCTCCTTTTCTTACTACTTTTACTCTCTCCGTCAAAATGACACGAACCTATGTTCTTCTCAATATCCGCTGCATCACTATTACACATACGGGATCAGTGTAATTGCTTACCAATTACTGTATCTCACAGATGTCGACCAATGAGATCTCTGGCAGCAATGAGCTGTGTGCTCAAGATCCAGAGGTCATGACTTTCTATAATCTTCGCGGTTCTGATAAAACCACAATCCTGAGGAAGAAAGAACTGCAGAGGCTGAGAAAGGAACGCATCGAAAACAAGTGCTTTAGAAAGAAAGAGAAGATAAGGAAAGCTAAGGAAATTGTGGACAATGCCCTCAAGATAAGAGAAGAACTGCATCAAAAGTATCTCAGAGCCGAGCCATGGTTAAAAGAACAGGAAAGACAACGACTTGAAAGGAACAAACGTTTTACAAGTAAGAATTTTACTCTAACCCTTGCCTCCTCAAGTTACTCTTACTGTCATCTAAAAGGCTGCGCTTTCCTTCCTTTGTTACTAACTTAGTACCTCTGCCAACTTGTTGCAGCTGAGATCATTAACCAACCTCCAGATTATCGTGGAGGTTTGCTTCTCTTCACATTTACACCTCTATGATATGAGTTAATGCGAATAAATATAATTCACCATGTGTATGTGTTCTGCATTATTTAAACATTATTGCCTTTTAACCTGTAATCAGAATGGGATCCATATGTATCGGATGATGAGTTCGGGACATCATTTGAGCTGAAGCATACGGGTTGGGAAGTTGAGAAGTTTGCCTTAGACCTTGCTCGAAGCACAGTTGGACTCGAGTCTTTCACTGGTGCACATCTTTATAACATATGATTTTTCCTTGTGTTTGTATTGTCTTTAGTATACATAAATGGTTCAATTTCAATCTCTGCAGGAGAGAATCATCTATTCTCTTGCTCTGGTACTATTATTGAATTTCTGAATGGTATTTGTTCTGTGGTAACATCTGCAAGTTTAATTAGATGCATGGACAAAGACGAGCAAGCTGATGAACTTAAGGTGACTGCATTCTCCTTTTCTTTGCTTTGTGGAATCATTGTCTTTCTTCAATGGTGTCACTAAACTCTGCTATGTGATATTGGTCTCCAGATTAATGTATGGTTACCGAGTGGTGAAAAATGTGAGGGTTTTATTTCAAATGTGGATCTGTACTACAACATTTGTTTGGTTACAGTTCACTGTACTTCTAACCTGCCAAAGAAAAGCTTCAATGACGACACTGGATTTTTTGATTTATATGGCAACCATTCGAAAGATGTTGTAGCTTTAGGCCGTAGTTGTGAACCTTGGAGCTTGAAGGTGGCTTCGGGAAAGCTAATTCCAAGAAGACACCGATTTGATTGTGAAGAACTTCTTGTTTCTTCGTGCAAGATTACAAAGGTAAGTAATATGTATATACTTATTTTGTACATGTTTGATCCACTAATTTTGTTGTTTTCATTTAAAAACTGTTTAATGGTGATTTGCTGCTTTCAGCCCCTTGTGTGAACACTGTTTCTTAGAGCTGTAGTTGCTAAATTTGTCATCGAATACAATGATTTTCTATGTGTGAATGGCTCTTGCTAAATTTATCATAGAATACTTCCACATCATTTTATCTTAAATAGTTTCCACTAACATATGATTAGATACAATGCTCAAAGATATGTGTTACAGACAATATTGATGCTTAAAACTACAGGTGAAAAAGAACAAAGGTACTTATGACTAATATTACACCATTATGATTGATGAGATCTATAACTTAACTGTGCATGTTGATGTTTGTCAACTCTTGAAGAGATACAGTTGGATTACTCTACTATGACTTAAACAAAACATGCAACCCAATTGTGCATGTTAATTTTTTCTGCTGGTCAGGAGAGATACATTTGCAACACAGAAGTTCTGCTTAGATGGTGAAGCCATGGAACTAAACATTTTTTTTTTCAGCATGTGCTACCCAAGATTTAAATATCTTCTCCAACAGCAACTTTGTTTCTCGCAAATGATCAATTAATTGCTGTATTTTTTGCAGATAGGTGTTGGTGGTCCTTTGATGGATTTTAATGGAAATATCGTTGGAATGAACTTCTATGACAAGAAAGAAACACCTTTCCTTCCAAGTTTCATTGTGTTGAAGTGTTTACAGCACTTCAAAGAATTTGGGTATGTATTTCGGTCATATAGGTTTGAGTCATATATCAAATAGCTCGATTTGTATTTCTTCTGTTTTGTAAAGGAAATAGCATGATAGATTTGCATGTTTTAATCTACTAAAGTCATAGTTGTACCATGTCAAAAAAAAAGTCATAGTAGTGACAATATGCCCAAAACACAGATACATTATTTAGGTCGCCTTCTATAATTATTTGTAATATTGAAGCAAGAGAGTGAACTGTTCTTGCATTTTTAGTTTAAGGTCCAAGTTTTTATAGACATGATTTACTAGTAAATATATTCTTCATCTTAAAAAAAGGTTCTGAGCTACATAACTAAGCAAGCAAAGCAATTAAGCTTGGTATGTCTAATTCTAGACTTTGGAAAGAAATTTCAGCATTTATGTTTAATTTTGTACTACTTTTTATTGGAACAAGCCAGTATGTCAATTAAATCTGTAGTGTATTTGATGTGCTTCTTGACTAATTATTTACATCATTTTTTTTAACATCCAGTCATTACTATACCAATCAAGTCACACTGTTAGTTCGTGGTAATATTGGGACAACTTAGTAAAACATGTGGTTTGCTTACCACTTTTAGAATAATGGATAAAATGCTGTCTGGTTATATAGGAAGGTTGTACGGCCATTGCATGGATTAAGGGTTGGAAATCTTCACAAAGAGTCTCTCGCTTCACTTGAGAAGATATGTCATGAGTTCCCTAAGGTTTGTGGTGTGATTGTGGAGAAGGTATGCATCCTTCTCTTATCATACAAATTTGTCACATTGATGTTAGTGAAATTGGAATTTTCATGGTTTATTCTTATCATACTAACTTGTCACATTGATGTTAGTGAATTTGGAAATTTCATAGTTTATTGTCATCTATTCAATCTTTTGTGGCCATAGAATTTTGGCTTAGGGATAAACCAAACGTCAAATACTGTTTCATACCAAAAATTTGTTATCTGTAGAAATTTCCACTAACACCACATCAAAATTTGGTTAGGCATGAAAACAGACATACTATGGACTGGTTTGGTATGCTAGCCTAATAAAATTTGGTAGCACTAGAATTGCTCATTTTCGTAGCAAACCAAAAGCACACATGCCTTAAACAAAATTTAGTATTGTTCCTTGCGACCTTGTGTAAATTTGGTGCTCTATTATTAGTAGCAAACCAAACAATGGCGGACAACAGTAAAATCTGGTAACAAATCAAATTTGGCAATGCAAATTTTGGCCAAAAAAAAGTAAGGTTGATTTTGGCATCAAATCAAGCATGCCTTATATGTTGTCTTTTTAATATGAGACCGATTTGGTCTTTGTCTTTTGATCTTATTATGAGCTAATTGAATCACATTTATTTGTTTTTATGCTCAGCTGTGGTGAATCAGTTGCTTTCTTTTGTGCGTTTATACTATAGGTAGAACCTTCAGCAGAACATTCTGAGATAAAAGTTGGGGACATCATCACCCATCTTGATGGTATAGCTTTTTCCAATGCTGCAGAGGTATATTTCTTTTTCTTAACCTTAATTTTTTGTGGGAACAAAGAATTAGTAAAGCATATTGTGCATGCTATTTGTCTTACTTTATTTTTTATTTGCCTCTTTGGTTTCCTTTTGCCTGCTGAGGGCATATGTAGCACTCTTTTGACGACCATAAATACAATGGATACAAAGTAGAGTCCTTTATGTCTGACTGTCGAGAAACATAATAATGTATGAAAGTCATGCCCATGATTCCAAAGATTTTTCCTGTCATATACTGAAAAACAACTAAGTGGTTTGAGAAGTCAAATAAAAAAATATAGGAAAAAGCTACCCAAGGTAATAATCATCTGTATAACCGTTTCCATCAAGTTACCACCAGGAACTGGTAATCTAAACGGGATGAAATCCCAGGTGGTTTTCTAGATCTTATATGAACATAATGTTATACGATGATATTTTATTTGTTGTACAGTTCGGTGGCATACTGCTCGATAGGTGTGTCACACAGATGCTAGAAAAACAGAACTTGTCAGAGGACTGCAACCAGATGATAAGCCTCAAGGTTTTGTTGAGTTCATTAAGTTCTTCTGTAATGATTATCATTGACATTCTAATTGTAGTTTTGCATCTTGAATATTGGATCCAGTTTTCTGTGAAAACAAGAGGTGGCATATCTGAAGCCACAACAAGAACAATCAACACTGACAAGTTTACTCCAAGTGGACTCAACAGGTAATTTGGTAGAAACTACAAACAGCATTAACATAGTTTTGATTCTAGATAGATAAACAGCACAACTATTTATTTATGTGATGTAATGAATTTGTTATCCTGCAGGTGGCCACTTCCCAGGCCGATTATTGTTCGGCAATATGCTCGTGGAGTTCTATTCTCCGAAGATTGGTACAGTTAGCAGGACTAGGGTTTGTTTTATCCTTATACGTAGAAGTTTCTCATCATGAAAAGTATTATGTGTAAGGTGGAATTACACGGATAGTGTGAAATGTTAATAAGGGTTTCACCAGAATTCAAGTTGAGTAGTGAAGCTGTATCGGTGGAATTTTTTTGTATGGTATTACCATGACATCCTCATGGTAGGCACAAAATATAGCACCTGACTTGGGAAAGGCGTTCAATTGTCGAGTTAAAAACATAGCTGTTGTAACCGTTAATCCGTGATGGCGATGGGATCGAATTCCTGTTTATGCCCAATGCTCGTTATGCTAATTGAGTTCATAATAATTCGCAACCACAAGATAAATTGTTCATGCACATTTTATTTTGGGAACTCAATTGTTTGGGAATTCATCTGTGAGTAACTCACAGCTCACACTCGCAGCACGCATTCGTGCGTGACTATTAATAAAGCTCACACTCAGCTTTGAGGCTTCAACAGTTCCAAGGAACTTTGAGGCTCAGAAGACACCAACACCCCAGGTGTGCACGCACAAAATGATTGAAAAGCTACTCACAGCAAATGCAAATGTGTTGTTGCTCAAAATCCTCGTATGCTCCTCTTTCTCTCTCTCCACAAGCACAAGTAAATAATGATGATAAAACAAGTAAATAAGGGTCCATATGCTCCTTTTCTGATGTTGCGGGTCTCTGACCAAAGTTGGGCAGTGAATAATGAGAAAAGTTAGACAGTACAGGAAGCTCAAAATAGGCCGAGTTCAGTGTAAGGCCAGCCTGTCTAACAGCCACTTACATTTCATCAGTCTGACACCACCGTGCCCCAAAATGAGTCACAGGTCAGCTTACAAAAGAAAAACCACCCACATTGTATCATCAACACAGGTTGGGCTATCAAATTTTCATAGAGAATAATAATAACAAAAAAGAGACACTCAGATCGTGAGGGCCTTCACCATTGCTCTTGAAGGTCTGAGCTCGTCATCAATGCAGATGCGCATAGCAGCTAAAAATGAGAAAAGCTGCAGAACAATGATCAAAGGCCCCTCATCATCTTCTGCCTGCATTATAGTAATATACAATAGCTCTGATGTCAAAACAAGTACCAATAAAAATTAAACCTACCTTCTAAATCAACACCAGCTGCTTCCGCTACATTCTTAGGCCCATTCCTTTTCTGAATTGAGCAAGACAGCATTCACGTGACGAACAATTTCACCAATAGTCTAGTAAAGAGAAGATGCAACCATTAAAAAATAAGAGCATGTTCGTAAATAATTTTGTTTGAAATAAATTAGGCATCATACCTCTCCTTCTTTTTTATATAGCAGGGAAAGCCCAAGTTGTATGGATTGTAAATTCAATGCAGATACGATGCCACCATAATCTGATGTTGATGTGGAGCTGCTAGAGATATAATGAGTGCCTCTAGATCTAGTATAAGAAACATTCATGCCAACAAGATTTTTATTTTCATTAAATACAGCTGATCCCAAATGACCAGAATTGCCAGTTGAGCAGCTGTGCACAAATACGATAGCGTCTTTGTTCCGTATCCCTACACCACTGTTTATCACTCAATATAAGTCGCACGTCTTAAATAAAAATTAGTAATACAAAGAATATAAAGTTTAGATTCTTACTTCACAAGATTTCCTGAGATGAAGGTTCTGTCCCTTTGATTTGTGTTGTAACCAACAGTGAATACCTTTTGAGAATGATCAATCTCTTGATCACTAAATGTGACGGTGGCTCCATGAATCATATCAATATTGTGGATATAAATTGTTGCACATTTAAACTCTGGCCGCACCTTTATTCTCTTCCAATCAATAATTTTTGAAGTTCCATCAAAAATTTTTACCACACATGATTCATCTTTCCTTTTACTAGCATCATCTATTGTTGTTAAAACGCAGCATGATCTCTTTCCCGAAGCAAAAATTATACCAGTAGCGAAATATGTTTCTTTCTTCTCTTCATCATTGTCCTTATAAAAACTCAATGAAACGACGCATCTCTCACAATTGGCATTAAAATCGAGGATATAATCTCCATAAAAAGAACTTCCAGCCTAGCATTTAAAAATGGGTTGTCAAAATAAACACATAATTTTTACTACAGGTTAACATTTCAATTGTTACACTATCATTCAAGTATTATGTACCATAACACTAAAAGACAACTTGCTTATGACTATTTTGGATTACAAGGAAAAAAATTAGAATTTTGTATAGACATAAACAGAAATACAACATGATTGAAACCTACAAAATACCAGTGGTGTACTTGATGTTGTTAGGATTTGAAACATATTGCATGGAAGATTTATGCATAATAAGAACAATATACAAATACAACAGAAAAAAGGTGGAGTTATATTAACCTGGAATAAGCTTCCCATCGCAATACCCTACAAGATCCGATTGATGATGACTAGATCAAGCTTCTAACACCTAAAAATGTAACAAATTTTTGCTTAGAACAATACATGACAAGCTTTTCGTATCTACAATGTGAATTAAAAATTGTACAACGCTCAAGTTTGAAGCATAGCCAAGGGATGTATACACTGTTCGTTTCAACCACAGCTTGAGAAAAGAAGAGTCTAATAAATAAATTTCTATCTATCTATTCTGTTGATGTGCCCACTCAAAAGTTCTACAACACCATGAAAAAAAATACTAGACCAAAAGGGTGGAACAGGGTGTACCTACCACATACCTTTCCGACCATGATGTGCCAAAGTATTGGAGTCAAAAGGGACGAAGCAGTGGGGAATAGGAAACAGTAACTGGCAGCAATGGCAACAAGGATTGATGATGGAGTAACTGGGTCAACTGCAGTGGCTGGAAGCATAGAAAATATGATTTTCATGTCTAAGGCACAAAAAGAAATTACACAATAACAAAAGTTGAAGCATAATCAAGAGATTAGAGATTAGATATGTATACAGTGTTCATTTCAACTACAACTTTAAGAGATATATTTATCTGCCAAAAGAAGAGCAAAACATGCAGTTATAGCCTATTGAATAAGAACAGTAGTTCATATATTTTTACGAAGAACTTCTAAAAACAACAGCTTGCAAGTCTCTTGAAAAGTTGAAAGTAGATAAACCAAGGTTGTCTTTGTTCTTTAGAGCGAAAGGCACACATAATACTCTACACACTTGCATCCTATTAGAGAAAACAATCAATAGCACAAAAATTTAAATTTTCCCAAATTTATGGACGAATCCTCTAAGGTAATGGGTAGGGAATACATTAAGTATAACAACAGCCACGTGAAATGAACCTTTGTCCAGCCAACAACTGCGCAGACAACATAAGAGGCTTTGAGGGATGCGGGCGGCGGGCCATTGGAATTTCCCCTTGTGTCTAGTTCTACACCATGATAACAAGAAAATTAAATGCCCCAGTCCCACCAGATCAATACACAACATTTGGTGCAAAATACGATAACTGAAAGGGAAATCAAGGATATGACACTCTTTAACTCGCCATTCTAGGATTTGCCCTTCTTAAGGATCTAATTGATAATATGGCACACTGGGTCAATCAGTCACTTTGGACTTAAATGTTTCTTTTAAAACTTTCATTGTTCATTTATCTTTCAAATCAGACCATATTTGCTCTACAAAATGTGCCCCTACTAACCAGATTCCCCACCTCTACATGGTGCGGCCAGACCAGGCACGCCACTCAAATCCAGCTTTCACTCCTCTCTCTCTCTCTCTCTCTCTCTCTCTCTCTCTCTTTCTCTCTCTCCTACCGTTAAGCAAGCAGTCTAACAACAATAGCCGGGCTGGTGCTTCCATGTCCGCAACACTAGGCTCCTCCACTGCGTCGTCTAAGGTCACAAGCGACTCCATTCGCCTTGGGGATCATCTTCTCGGACTCTCGACCAGTGAATCTTTGGGACCAGTGAACTCCCGTCTACTAGGTCACAAGTGACTCATGCTCAGGTCTCCCTAATTAATCGAATACAGTAGAAGGGTGAAGAGAATGCGGGTGGTAAGTACCTTTGAGAAAGACGGAGCCGCGCAGGGATAGGAGCGAGTAGCCGGTGCGGTGGTGACGACGGAGGACGGGCTAGCCGGCCGGTTGACAGCGGCGGCGGGCGGCGGCGCTGGATCTATCCGAGTCGCTGGGGTCGGGTCGGGTCGGAGGGAGCTCTGCTCGGGGAAGTCGAGGAGGGGCTACACTACACAGTATCTGTACTCTGGGAAGGTTTCCTTTTTCTTTTCTTGAATGCACAATTACTATTTTTTTTCTCATATAAATTACTATTCCACCCGTCTCATAATATAAGACGTCCCATAATATAAGAGATTTTGACCATTTGCCTTATTCAAAAAAACTTTGAAATTATTATTTATTTTATTTGTGACTTAATTAATTATCCAAAGTATTTTAAGCACAACTTTTCGCTTTTTATATTTGCACAAATTTTTTTTGAATAAGACGAGTGGTAAAATAGTACAAGCCCCTTATATTATGGGATGGAGGGAGTAGTTCATTTCCCCAAATTTTCCGTGAAATTCTTGCGTTTCAATAAAAAAAATCCTTAAACTAAAAGGTTTCTCATATTTTCTCTTTCTTTTTTTTCTTTTACCTTTAAATAGTGCTCTTATTAACCAGTTGGCATCATTGTATCGTATGTGATCTAGTGTCTCTGTCTATTCCTCTCTCTTTTTTTTTATTGAGACGACGGCCATATTGCTCAGTGCGTACAAACTATCGACAAAACCATCCACTTTTACATTAGACTAGAGCTTGGCGCGTCGCCTGCCCGTAATGATGTTGAAAAAACACATGATAATTAGGGTTACTGAAAAAAAAGAAGAAAGCAGATGGTTATAGATAACCAAACTACAGTACTAATTACAGGCCAACAAATCATGCACACTTCATAAAAGCGATTATTCAACCGATGCTACAGCCAAGAAAAATTTTCATATCTGTAAGATCTATGTTTACATATTTTGATCAACCATAGCGATTCAAATACTAATCAACTGGTAGACAATCCCTGTTACATGAACCGCAATTACCGCATACCTCACGGTGTTTCCTTGGATCAGCATTTGCACCTTGAGAAAAGCATGTCAAAATCAAATTCCCTGGCAAGCACCCAATGCGGAAACCTAACCAGGCGGGGGAACAAAAACCAAGGTCTCGATCAATTACTTGAGCAGTCATCTATGGTCACCATGATGGAACCAGTATGGTTATGTCCATGAACAACACCGGTGTTCTAAAAACTTACAGTTCCATACCATATCCATGGCCTACCATTGAAAGAATATTATAAAGCTGATCTGACAGATATAATCACATCGATCTCAAATCAACAATTCCCACCTTAGGGTCAGCATTTCCCTGAACTTGTACATAATCACAGCGTAGGAAAGATGAGGAATAAAAAACCTCAAACCTAATCGCATATCTTTCGGAATACAAAAATATCTATTCCATTATACTCTTGCATATCTTTTTGCAGGGCAAGTAATGGCATAACAAAAAAAAAACACGGTGGTAGCACGAACATTGCCATGGCTAAGGAACCGCAATAGCCCTCTCTGCAACTGATATCTTCATTAATCTGAAAGTAGTAAAGCATAGTAGTGGACTATTGGCATCATGGTTCTTGATTATCTGGCAAAAGGAATGGAACAAGTATGAAAAGAGCACCAGTCGAAAACAATACTCCTTCCATTCCAAAATATAAGGCACAACCACCCTTAACCCAAAGACCAAGAAATAATTATTATCACCTCTAGATTGGATTACCTTAATAAATAGAATGTATGAACCCAATAAAATTAGAGATCTTGATGGTAGAGGATTTAAATAATAATATTTTAGTAGAAAAAATGTGCTAGTTAATGACATACATGCATGCACACCTTATATTATGAAACAACTTTAAAAAGTAGTTCTGCCTTACATCATGGAATGGAAGGAGTAGCAATTATTAGCTAACTATATAGCCTACAATTGAATAAGCAATATTAGCAGCATAAGTCATTTAACTTTTTCAACATTGTTTATCCTCCATAACTTATTTTTAAGTCCTGGATCCTGATCATTTGTATACTTCTGAACTACATGAATTTCTCAAGCGAGTCCTATTGCAACGCATTTTGTTCTCAAGATTAAATTACCCAAAGCCAAATTAAAATAAGACAAGTCACTTTTTATTACAGTATAGAAGAAAAAAAAATGAACTCCACTTTGGTTGAGAGCTAACCACATCAAATACAGGTACACAGAAAGCTCACCTAGCATTAAAGATGATCGGTGGAAGCAATAGGTTGAGAAGATGTCCTCAGTGAACACAAGTGTGTGAATTCTTCCCTCAACTGACAAGCATAATCACACCTCCAGTGATCAGCCCCTGAAAGCACCATACCGCAAAACAAAATTCAAACCACTTCACATAAGCAAAATCACAAACACCTGGAGTGCAACGGCACAGAGTTTACACGCTGGTCTCTTTCTAGCAGATGCCCAATTGCAATGCAAGTGCATACCAGCGCTAGGAAGATGTTGACTGCAACAACAGACTCATGGTCTGACACTGATAGGTCACGGCAATTGAGAACAACAGCTCCCAAATCCAGCACCATTTCGATCAACATCTGAGTAGACCCTCCACAGCTTCCACTATTCCAGCAGCCTGGCAGCATGTAAACAAAATTTTCATTGATAATTAGTTTCTCACTCCAAACAAAAACGTACAGGAGGCGCGCAATAATTAGTTTCTCATGATCGCTAAAAACTTTAATCGAAGAATGAAGGAGGAGATGTGGGTGGCGGCGGCGGCGAGGGCGAGAGAGGGAGAATGGCCATATCAACACGCCTGAAAAGATATGAGAAGAATACAATTGGTTGTCCATACCATCAGGAAGATTCACAGCTTGAATCGTTCTCTGATTTCTTGAATAAGTCATCACTTTTCTTGAGAATTCCTTAACTAATGAATTATCTGAAAACATCAAGGGAGTCTCTCAGCAATTGGATCCCTCACATAAAACAGTCGAATAGGCATCCTTTCAGGATCATCAGTTGGAGGCTCTTTAGGTATATCACGGTACAGATGTCTGAGAATGAAGAGAGCAGTATCATGATCTCGCCAATAATTGCTACAAGAATAAACCTGCAGGCCAGTTAAATGGTGAAATAGACATGATAAAACAATTAGCAAATAACAGGATCGGTTATGGAACCTACGTATGAGATCCAAGGGCAGATAAGTATAGGTGTTGAAATGTTTTCTCCTGAAATCAGATGATTCAGACTGTAAGCTACAACATATTTGTACTGACATAAATAATATACAAGCCAGAAAATAAAGGGGTCAAGGGAATTGGTGATGTTGACAAAAGGGTTCACAGTCCTGACACAGGAACCACTAAACCAACGGAGACTGGGGAACTAGCCAATTAAGCTTGCCAGTGGTTATATGATTTCCGCTGTCAGTTCTTTCAAGGCACAGTAGTTGGTTAAGATAGGTTAGCTAAAGGGTTACTGAACATATTAGGCATATTTTAAATCATGTTCTCACTCAATTATAAGTGCATTTAACAGTATTTAACCTCTTGGATTTATGTGCTCTTTTATGAGCCAAAATTTAACCAACTTTAGAGTTTATGGGTTTAACTCTCTTGTGAAGACTAACTCTGAAGCTAATTTAGGGTGTTAAACTAATCACTTATATTGTTTAGGGTGATTTAAGCTCTCACCATTCATGTCAAAAGCAATGTACAGTACTTTTCACATCCACAGCAGACCACACAATTTCAATGCTTACACATACACCAGCAGAGAGTGAAATTGAACTTGCTTTAATAGGAAAAGTTTGATAACCTGAAGTACATGGTCAATCCAACCATCTGGTGAACCTGTCAGCCTTTCCATCAGCATGTAACCATATGACTTCTCTTTCTCATTATTGCTGTCAACATCCTCTGAACAACCCAAAAACGTACTCAGAACATTGCTTTTTGTGACTTGCAATGTGTAGAAGACAGAAAAAAATCTACCATATGCATACCGTCTGTGTCATTTCTGCTCAGTGATAGCAAAGCAGCTACTGCTTTAACCTCACACAAAAGGGAGATTAAAAGTCCCAACTCATTAAGAAAGAGCTACGTGAACAGCTATGTTTCTAGATCATTCACAGGTAACAAAGTGTTTATGTACCAAGGCCCATGTCTCATATTACCATAGCCAAAGAGCAAACCTTACCTTCAGTGACTTGAACTGGCGAGCAACAGCTTGAGACCGTGCAGCAATATCTTCAGTGAAATAGTGAATTCCTGCATGACATGTCAACCCAAATAAGATAAATCAGATAAACAAGAGTAATTTACTATAACAGAGACACTCGCCTAAAAGGTGTCCAAGAATATACTGAATCACTCACCTGCACTCCTACATGTATCCTCTTTCCCCCTCTATGGTAGGGTACAATTACAGGGCACTTGCTTATGTAATCTTCACATACAAGTGGTTCGATCCTGTATAAAAGCCAACTTAGATTCATGAGACATGCTCCTCGCTTTGCAACAGATAAGGACAGTCTTCTCCAGTACATAAAGAGAAGTGATGAAAACACCATTAATATATGTACGAAAGCTGCAAACCTGTATGCTACAGGATCAAAGGGATGAAAAATGTTGAACATCTGACGGCAGCATGGCATCACTTCAACTATGTCCTCATTTTGCCAATAATCTTGCCCCTGCCTTTAAAAGAGATTACAAACTTCAGAAATAACATAGCAAATAATCAACTGTCAATTGCCAGGAAAGATACAAGAGAAGCTGATGAGAAAGCAAGAAAGATTTCAGTTCTGAAGAAATATTTAGCAGATGGAAGGTTATTTTCTGTGTATTGCTAATATACTCCTGAAAAAAAACATCTAAATTGTATGTAGTAAAAATATACTATTGTTGTTTGTAGTACTGCTGACCAACACATCCAATCGTCTATTGACAACAAGTTCCAAATATTATTGGCTGCAGTAAGAAATATTCCAAGTTGTGTGAATTCCAAACAATCGGGAGTACCTTCATCGATTATATTCCCAATTACAAAATCCCTGAAAAGTAGCTGATAAAATTATACGTAAGGTTGGTGCTAAAGCTAATTCTTTGTTTGTTTTTAACATTTCTTCAGTTCTCTTCCAGTCTGAAGTTAAGAAGACGATAGTTGCAGACAAGAGATCAATCTAAAATTGATCATAATTGAAATGGTGGTGACTCATGAAAATTGTCTACTGCTGAAATCTACAATGCCTCCCAAATCCCAATTAGATGGATGAACTTTGGTCGGCATATATCTTTGTGGTTACAAAAATGTCCATGCAATTTCATATTCACATAATCCCTCCAGTCAATTTAGATGATAATTTTTTGCACTAAAGTTGGTGTTACAAACGGCATTGCTGTTAGGAACGACATATATGAATGGTTTGGGAGTTTTTTTTGTTCATATGAAATCTTAAGGCTTCTTTACGTCCACATTGATTTGGAATTATTTTTTACTATCGATTAGATGATCCACTGGGGCAATTAAAATGATTGACTATTCATTTCTTGCAAGTAAAAAATCACTAAAACAAAGGAAGAGGAATCTGCATTATTCCCAAAGGAACAGAGCAGAGAACGCGTAGGTGAGAAGGTACTTACATCTCCATGATACTCCTCAAGTTTCCAAACTCAGCAGAGATGTATCCAACCAAATTATTATTGCTAAAATTTCTATAGGAATAAGAGGATGTTGTCATGACATAATACAAGTATTTTATTTTATTTTTTTTATAGAACAGTACTATACTATAGAACCTACAGTCTCAGAAGATGCTCTAAGCTCCCAATTGCTGAGGGAATTGAACCACCAACCATGTTACAGGATAAGCCCCTTCAAATATATCAGCTAACACGCCATATCATGAGAATCGCTTGCTTAAAAGCAATTGCAGAATGCAAATTAACTTCTGGTACTTACGATGTGTCCAAGTTTTTCATTTTTGCTAGTTCAATGGGAATGGCTCCACTAAGATAGTTTGATGACAGATTCGTAGAAGCTACGGATGGAAACACAAATCATTAGGCACTATGAACAGAACTAAATTTATGGCAGGCTTGAAGGAAAATCACCTAAAACCAATAACACTTACAAATAAGTTATACTCTCAAGTTTGTGCAATGAACGTGGAACAGTCCCATTTAATTTATTGCCATAAGCATTGCTGTTACAAAGCTAAAGTTAAGAGCCCTGCCATCGGAGAGGATATAGAACTTCAGGAGAACAAATGAAACTTACAAGCTAATGAGATTTATGCATGAGCTTATATTATCAGGGATTTGTCCTTCAAGGTTGTTGTTTGCCAGGTTCCTGTGAAAAACAAATGACATGGTCCACTGACTGATTTAGCATTCCAGGTAAGTATCAATTAACAAAGGATGAGTAGAGTTATACAAATCAAATAAGCTCGTCAAATTTCCAAGCTCGGGCAGAATGAGCCGCCTGCCCGCTTCCTAGCCATCCTCCTCATCCAACCCCGGCAACAACAAAAGTAGCACCTGGCGGAACACCCCTTGTGGTTGCTTCTTGCTAGCCAGCCGCTGTGAAGAGTAGCTCGACAATGCCAAAATGGGGAACGTGACGTGGCGGCCGCCGAGGACCAGATGAATCGCTACAGGGCAGCTCCCCTATCGTGGAAATCGATGCCAACGTCAACCCCAGCCAACAACAACAATGAAAAGAGAGGAAACGTAGAACGCACACCTCTGCTGCTCCGGATTGCTATAGCGCCGCCACCGAGGAACTGCACTACTTCGGCTGCCGTTGTTGCTTTTGTGCCACCACGCGCGCTCGTTAGGACAACAGCTGCATGAGCACACTGCCACGCAGCTTAACAGTCGCGTCGCTGCGACACCCTGCTTCGCCTGCAGCTACCTCCGCTCCAGAGCCTTGTAGATCCGGGAGGAGCTTCGATTTACCAGGACAGCTAGAGGACGAGGAAGAAGTGGTAGTCGGTGATGGCGGCGAAGGCCGCAGCGGCACCGCTGAGCGATTGCGACGGCAGCGGACGACGGCGCTGCAGCGGTGGAGCGAGACGAAGGCGGAAGCGGCGGCACTCGGCGACGGAGAAGGCGGAAGTGGCGGCGGTCGGCGATGGCGACGGCGGTAGCGGAGGCGGAGACGTTGCCCGGCGCACGGGGGCGGTCAGATCCGCGTCCCCCGACCACATGGAGGCCGGATCCGGACGCCGGCGGTCGGCGCGAGGCGGCGGTCAGCGCGAGGCGACCTTCGCCGCGACGGCGCGGAGGTGTATGGCGACGGCGGTGGTGGAGCTGGATACAGCTGCGCTCGGCGACGACGCACGGAGGAGGCGGAGGCGCCGGCGCCGGCAGCGATGCGAGAGGGAGAGGGAAGACGAGAGAGAGATGGCGTGAGCGGAGGCAGCGGCTAGGGTTCGGGGCTTGGGGGTAGTGCGCAGCGTTTTTTCAAAAACACCCCTCTCCTTTCACGTATTTTTGAAGGGCCTTTATAGAATATAACAGCTCACAAGTACTGTTCTCGGGGGACTGCAAATTGTGTGTAGGTGTATGCCAATGTTTGCTGCAAAGTCCTTCCATCATTTCTTTAGGTTGCAACGACCATCTGTTGACATATATAGGAGCATGTTGGTTGAAACACCCTATAGTGTCTGGACCTGACTACTGTCGAGGAGTAATTCTCTCTAGCGGAGGGACGTGAGATCCCCTTTGTGAGTTCGACCGGGGGAGTAGGACGCGATGATCAAGAGCGTGTCTCCTCTATGGATCGCGCTAGCGTGGTGGATGATGATCAAGAGGGAGACTCAGGATTATCCAGGTTCAAGCCGTTTAGAAGCGTAATACCCTACTCCTGTGCGGATTTATGCTTATCAGGTTACAAGAGTTCTCAAACCCTAGGGAGAGGGTTGGCTAACTCTTTCCTAAGGGTCAAGCTTCCGAAAGTCGTCCCCTTGCTCGGGCGGCAAGGTTCTCCTTTTATAGTTCAAGGGGATACCACATGCACCACCTCTACCCGTCCCTTTTTCAAGGAGGGGCCCGCGCGAACCTGGTGGGGCCTCCACTCATGCCTTAGGCAAAAAGTAAGGCGGCCGCGCAACCTCATGTAGGGCCCAGCACCGTCCTTCGCCTAACACGGGGGACATCCCCCATCATTCCCTTATAAATTCTTGGAGACTTTCGAGGCTCATGCACGCGGGATGCACCGGTCGAATCGTCGATCCCCTACCATTGATGGGACAGGGCATACCTGCCCCCACGCCGCCTGAACAGGGCAGGTCGTGGGTGCGCTAACGCCTGTCCTATCCGCTGGCAGCCAGTCACGACCTGGTCAAAGTGATTGACGCACGTCGATCACTGGGCAGCGCACGACCTGCCCCGTCGCATTAAAAGCGACGGGGGTTGGTTGGGACGCCGCCCATAAATGTGCCTGGCAGCGCCCTTACCTCCGCCCGCTCGGTCGCCACGTGGCGGCCGAGCGAGGGCCTCGGGGTAACGCACCCCCCGGGCCCAACGGGTGCAACTGGTTACCCCGAACCCCCTCGGCGGACACGGCCACCTCTTGGCTATCTACTGCCCACGCATCCGACCTCCCCCGCCAGGGGTTTCGGACCGCGTGACCACGTGGCTGGGGGAAATGACTTTTTTCCCTTTAGTGTGGGTACCCCCGGGCCCATATCACTGACAAATACCGATGGCTTTCTTGTTTTGCATCAGCGGCTTTATATATCTACCTGTAAATTCCTTACCAAAGTACTATAAAAGACATTATATGTGAGTTGTTTTATATAGCTGTAAGGACATGGAAAAATAACCGATGCAGCTAGAAGAGAGTAATAGCTTGGAGTGGAACTGACAACTCTGTCTTGTTTCATGAATGTGGAGTTCATAGCGACAATGTAAAGCCTGGTTGAAGGATGTATAGTCTGGGCAATATCTGTGATATGTTTCATGTGAGATGATAGCTGAGCATTCTGTGCTAAGGAGCACACATCATCAAATGTATGCCTGGTGTTGCCTGCATTGTATATTTTTGGTAAGCTTCTTTTGTGGTTACTGAGAAAGGAGTTGATACTGTAGATAAATTATTATGGGAAATTTTGTGGTTATGGGATGTCTTCCCCCAAAAACTTCACTTTCATGGTGCCCCTAAGCTAAAACCACACAATTGTGATGTCCTGTAGCAAAATTTGCCTAAAAAAAGCCAGATTGAATCTAATCAAGTCAAACGACACTAATATCATATAAATCCTTCACACGGTACTTTCCTAGTCGTATCCCCTCATTCAAATCATCACATACATACAGCATCAAATCCCAAGCCCAGAAGAGTGTGGACAGGGATCAATGATCGAAAGCAAAAGATATGGTGAGGGATCAAGGCAAGCAATAGGAACTTACCTGGGGTTTTATGGCAACGTTATTGGGCGAAGACCGGCTTATGGTGATCTTGGTGGAAATCGCATGGTGGCGACTTCGGTGGTCAACGCGTTCGCCCGTTGGTTTCACTGCCGTGGCTGGTTCATGTGTGGAGAGGAGGAGAAGAGATAAGGTTAGCGAGAAAGAAGGAAAAGATACATGATAATTTCAAACAGCCACAAAGATGTTCACAACAATAACCCATTCTCCTCCATTATCTATGAGAACAGCTCAAGGTTACTAATTAATAATATAGGAAATATTATGGATCAGCCTAGTCTTTCAAGTTGACAATAGATAGAAAAGTATCAGCGGTGAAAAGTAAACAGTTACAGGATAAGGTAAAGATAATTGCCTCTGTTAGAACTGGGAATTGGAAGTTCCTACTGAGTTTTAAACTGACAAAGATTATAGAAATCAGATAGGCTTTTCGTCTTATGTTCTAGAGATCATTTAGTTCTCCCAATGCCTTCGTACAGAAGGAAAAAAAATGCATGTAACTCTAGGTAATAATAAAAACAAAATAAAGGTACATGATGATTATACAGACCATATTCCCTGTTCTTCTGTAGATGTCCAGAGCTTTGATTAACCACAAGTTGTCATGTGAAAGAACTACAACAGTTCAAAAATAGAACTTGATCAGGATCAAATCGAATGGATCTATCTACAATTCAACAGAAGAAGAAACCGGTAAATGATAGAATTACCATTTCCGCAAGGGACCGGCCACCGGTAGCTTCGGCAGCAGGAGTGTAGGCTGCTGCTTGATGAGCGCAAAAACGATGGAGTCCTCCTGGAGCAAAGCATCACGCTCCACCGCCAAGCTCAGCTCCTGATCCATCACCAACTATCTCTCTTTTGAGTGTGGGCTTTGCTGCATCTACAAGGGATAAAAGGAGTGATTGTGTGACAGCAGATGGCATGTGGCATTGGAGATTCAATTTAATAAACAGGACCATGAAATTCAGCACAATTTAAACAAGCATTGGTAAAGGTAACAACATCAAGTGGCAACTAAAATCATGCAGCTAGAGCCTAAGTTAACCTATGCAGTGTTTCATATCAACAGCAACACGAGGTCACTGCCCGAAACAGTCTCCCAAATATCTCCCAAGGTTCCACTCTCTTCAGTAAAACCAGCAGCACATGCTTCATCAAATGACTAGCCTTTCCGGAGACCAATGTGAAAGGAAAGGGCATAATAGAATGTTGGACTAACAGAACAATGCAAAATTGCATAAGTGAGGAGCACAAAATATAATGGCTTATGAATTATGATGTCCAAATCGACAAATTGTATAACTCGAGTTATTTTTCAAAATAATAATGGATAATAGGTTGTAGCCATATATAAAGGAGAACGAATATTAGGAGTTCAATCGAGACTTCAAACCATGGCTCAGAGCTTTCAGTTAACAGGGCGACTTGCATACCAAAGTATTGCAAAAAAGTATCCTATGAATCAAAACTGAAAATACAGTACAAGATAAGAGTACCTTAACAACAATGTCGGACTTCACTTGAGCTATTGAATCCCTCAGGTCGGCTTGTGCGGGCCCCTGAAAAAGCAATGGTAACTCTGTTATGTTACAGGTGGTTTTCTTGTCCTGAACCCGAGTAGCATGAGAAATCCATGTAAAAAATCAATTGACAACCCATTCACCACATTGGTCACATCAATTTGTTCGTTATTGAAGCAATTTGTTGTGTAATTGATCAAATAGTGATTGGAAATGTCACATGTGCGACACTGGCCATCTAAATGAAACGGGAAAATAAGTCTGAAAACAAGAAAGAAAGCGTTTATTTTTTTCGAACCTGAGAGCCCCATCCGATCACTCCGATTTGCTTATTGCCCTTGAACGCCTCGGGAAGCAGCGGGAACAGGTTCATGACAAAATTACATATATACACACAAAAAAAAGGAAGCCAAAAAAAGAAGAGGAACCAAATTACCCACGTTTCCTTTCTTTGCAGACCTGAGTAATTCACAACATACATACAGATGAAATGCTTCAGCTATACTGGCAATCCCAGCTCTTGGTCCTTTTTGCAACAACCAAACAGCGAGAAGAGCCAGGTCCAGAAGCTTCCCCGATCTGTTTTCTTCTGGTTTGTTCCTCTTACAGCATTCAAATCATTCATATACTGGACCACAGCCTGGCATGTAGAAGAAAACATTATTAATCATTTAAAGAAAGCGAAGGACTAAGTAAGCAAATATGGCAGAACGATGAGTGACAATGTTAGATTATTGTTCTAATAAGTGAGATGTTTGTCATAATGCTTGTACGTAGCTAATGCGAAGAGTGAGAAAAATTTAACATTATCACTTATTAGGAGTAATAATATATGAAATAATTTACCAGCATATTATCTAATATCTCACTTATTAGGAAATAATTATTTCAAATCTCACTTATTTTAACAATGATTGTTACTTCTTAAGCCACAAAATCTATGCGAAATCAGGTAACCTTTCCGAGATCCATGACAAGATTAACAAAAAAAAGTAGCAGATACAGTACAGTCACAAAGAGGCACCAACAGCAAAGCAAATCGAGCAAGAGAAGAGAAACAGACGAAGAGGATAGAATTCAAAATTTATACTCACCAAGCGAAGATCCTTGTGAACTCAATAGATCGACAGGGCAACCAATAACAGAACTTTAAAAAAATAATTTCATCATGTGTATTTATGAAATAAATGAATTTCTCAAGTGATTCCTACTACAGTGCATTTTGTTTTCAAGACTAAATTAGCCAAAACCAAATTAAACTAAGACATGTGACATTGTTGAAGTATAGAACAAAAAGCAAATTTCACTTTGGTTGGGAGCTAACTACATTAACATCCTGAAAATTCACATCCTGGAAATTCAATTACTGCAGGAACAAAAACCAAGGTTACTGCAGGAAAAAAATTCACATTGTTGAAGTATACGAACAAAAACCAAATTCCACTTTGGTTGGGAGCTAACTACACGAACATCCTGGAAATTTACATTAGGCAATTCAGTTACTGTAGGAGTAAGGATGTTGATTATCTAAATAATCTAAATGATCAAGCCTACTCACATCCAGTACTTGGCACTCAGCACCTAAGTCCTCTAAATGTAAAAGTGCTGCAGATAGTAGTGTGATACAATCCTTTTAAGTCTGTATTTTAGGGAAGAAAACATTTGTTTGGGACAGGGCAGTCATGATTGTTTGATCTATTTTTCAGTATAGTTTTATAAGAATGGGAGGGTAGTTGACTAATCCATCTATTTCAATAAGTGCACCTTCACATTCAGAAATTACATGGGTTTGAGAAAGTTCTAAAAATATGGCTTTGATAAATTCAGAGAGATAAAAAACATCTTATACAGAACTGTAAAAAATAATTTCATCATGTGTACTTATGAAATAAATGAATTTCTCAAGTGATCCCTACTACAGTGCATTTTGTTGTCAAGATTAAATTAGCCAAAACCAAATTAAACTAAGACATGCCACATTGTCAAGTACAGAACAAATTCCACTTTGGTTGGAAGCTAACTACACGAACTATCAGTACATAGAAAGCTTGCCCAAAATTGAAGACTGATCAGTGGAAGTAATAGATGAAGAAGAAGTCCTCACTAAACACAGGATGACAGGAATATGTGAATTTTCTTACCAGCACTGACAAGCATGAATCACACCTCTAGTGATCAACCCCTAGTAATCAACCACTGCAAGCCATGGAGCAGAACTGAAACTACTCTTCCGTAAGGCAAAACTACAAACACCTGGAGAGCAACACGAGAGAACTATCCCTGCAACACAAGCACCGTAATGGATTCATTGACCTACCAGTTCTTTTCCAGTAGATGCCCAATCACAACCACGATATTATTTATATAAAAATGTTAAGTAGTACACTGACCAAGTAGTGTTAGCAAAAGGAACACAGGTTTGGGGCTAGTTTTAATTTCTATTCTCCACTCTATCAACCATGGCTGGTTGGAAACATATATATAGGCTAGTGGCTTACACCATAAGGTATAGGCCAGTGGCTTACATCCTAAGAAACTAGGCGTGGCTTACATCCTAAGGAAAACTACTAGTGGCTTACATCCTAAGGCAGCTAACTATTATTCCAAAAATAGATGTTAAAAGCATATAGTAAAAAACAAGACTTAATCTGTCAAGTAGAAGTAGGAAAAGAAAAACTAAGCTAGTAATAGTGTACTTTTTCAGTGGCTGACTGGCTGTCAACTGTCTATGGGCCTGAAAAATCTGAGAATATACAACTTAATTAATCTGAAAGGTCAGTATGATTGTCTTGCATCTAATGGAGTGATCCAATTGACAGCCTTAGTTCATATCCAGCTCATCTAACCATTAGCTTAGCTTCAAAAAATATTTTTGTATTGCTCTTTAGTTCTACTCAAGTTAGCTTCAGATATTTCAAGTGATTCTTCCGATCAATGTTATTTACCTTTACCTAGATGGCTAGTTCAGCATAATTCTTTACAATGACAATATCATCATTAACCATTATACTAAAACTGCTCCAGAACTGTTGTCACGATCAGTTGTTAAGGCACTTCAATATTCAATAAACTATAGTCAGTAAAAAACCTATTTTCAGACATACTCCTATTGCAGAACTGGAGACATACCCAAAAAATGAGCAGCTTCATGCCTAGCAACTCTGTCTTGATAGTCAGGAAAAACAGTTAAAAATGCGCCAATTGCTGCTTGCAGAAGACTCTGATGATGGAATGGAAAATTACAATATATCCTTGATAAAGTTGCAACATATTTTCATTGAGCATTCATAAAACAGATAGTGTTATTTGTCATGCCATAAGTAGTCTATGTTGAGTGACATAACATTAAATTAATTAAGCTGATAAGTTTTGCTGCTTGAATATCCATTTAAAGAATCTTAGAATATGTCAGACATCTGGATTGTTTGATGCCGGCTCTTCCCAACTTTCACAGGCTTATTAGCAGAGACAACAAACACATACCCTGGTGAAATGCTTCCGATAGCTAATACTATCAATGAGATGCTTCCAATCAAGTAAGGAACCAAAAAGCCCCAATCCTGAGATAGAGAATTTTGAAAAGCTAAAATTATATATCACAGGATGTTTATTAATATCAACAGAAAAATTATTTTGCAGGAACCTGTGACCGAAGCCTAATGCACTTATCTTGTAAGGGAAAAAAGATTATTTTTATCAATCCAGAGTAGCACAAAGAGGAGGTAGCAAGGAAAAACCCTACTAAGCTGGCCTGCACGAATGGGTAGGAATCCGGTTGAACCGACAACAGTGAAAAAAAATGCTGCCTGCGTGATCACAAGAAGGAAAATGGGGGACTATGCTTCTGAACAAATTATGGCACTACTATTCTTCTGCATTTGCAATTTTGCAATGCTTGATTCCAGAATCCCCATCAAATCATCACGCTCTGTTGCACCATTGCAATTTCCAAATAACTAAACAAAGCTACAAATACATTTTTAAGCTTAGCAGGCCTTACATCATTTCTGACACTCGTAATCGCCAGGTTCTCCACGTGCTTTATCCCAAGCCTGGTGAGCTCTTGCAGAGACGTCTGTCACAGTTCATAAATAAAACACCAATCAATTCAAGCTCCAATGCAATCGCATTGACCCAAAACTCTACCTGACGCCTGACAATAGAAGCAGGTCAGAATGCTCTCTGCAACTACAAATTCGAAGCGCTTGGTGCTTGAGAAGATATAGCACTTACCGTGCGGCACGACACGTATGGCTGCGAGCTCCACCGCTTGGCCCACCCGAGCTCCTTCAGCTGGTCCATCGATGGTTCGCGGCGCGTGAGGAGGATTCTATCGGACGCAGCGGCTGGCTGCGCGTGAAGAGGCGGAGCCCCTCGTCCAACACAGCGACAAGGTGTCGATGGCGGCGGAAAGGGTGAAGCCGGTTGGTGGGAGGACAATGGTTGCTCCACCAACCGCCTAACCATCGGCAGCCACGAGCTCACCGCCATCAGATCAGGCGGCCTTGAGTTCGTGCCATCAGATCTGGCCACTGCGATGGCGGCGAGCGGCTAGGCCGGCCAGTTGACGACGACGGCGGCAGGTTGACGACGATGACGATGGCGGCGAGGCACAGCTCCTCGTAGGCAAAGGAGAGACGAGAGTGGAAGAGGAGAGGAGCGTTCGCCTCGTCGCTTTCTCCGCGTCTGCTTCGAAGTCCGCGCTCGGCGACGACGGCGACGCGAGGGAGAAGGAGGTGGAGGCGCTCAGAGACGGCAACGGCGACGTCGACGGCGGCGGAGGTGGAGGCGGCGGCGCTAGGGGAAGACGGAGGCGGAGGCGATGCGGACGACGATAGCGACGGCGCGAAGCGGAGGCGGCGGCGGCGGCGAGAGAGGGAGAGGGCGAGACGAGGGAGGAGGGGATGCGGCCATGCGGGCGGAGGCGGCTAGGATTTTGCGTATGCGATAGGACTTGCGTCTCACAAGTCACAAGGCTTATAATTTATAAATCATGCTATACTACCCAAGCTTTCATAAACTTGTTAAAAACAGAAAAGCCAAACAAAACATCTTGCTGGAACAACTCCGCATTAACACAATTCATATTACTCAGCTGGCAAAGGATGCAATTTGCTAATATTAGTAGACATGCAATTTTTTTTCACTCCTGTAGCCCTATTCAGTTGCCAAATATGAATGTCAACAAAAACTTGCGGTGCATGTTCCATTAAGTATCTCAGCATATCTTCTCGATTAATGCAAGATTTCTTCTCGATTAATGCAAGATTTCTCCACCTCATTCTTCACCGTAATATAGTCTTAGTTCAGACTCATCAAGGGCGGCTGAAAGATATGGCAAAAAAATAGTGTTTAAACACATTGTAAAACATTAACGTCATGTAACAAGAAAAAATGTTAGAAACAGAGTGTGGTTTTCATGCAGTTTAGACTGATAGTATGGGACAGCTTTATAAGCTGCAGTACAGACTAAATTCATTCAAATTGACAGAGGCCATATCAATGTTATATATTTGACGCATTTTAGTTCATTAATCTATTATAATATAGTGAAAAGTAAGAAATAAGATCCTTACGTAAATAATAGCTATCTTCACAGGTTCGAATAACTATCGGATCAGGCGCGACAATTTCATCACATCTATCGTCCGTACATGGATATAGCCACTCCGCCTTAGGTACAGGCCATCTGTCAATTAAGAGACATGATACAAACATTAGAACATAAAATTGCAAGACTAGCTGTAGAGCGTTAGGATAAACCTGTTCTTCCTACTCATGTCAACCACTTCAGCATTGACAATTGCACGGAAGGTTAAACCGTTACTTGGCCTTAGAATAGACACCTATTCCATATGCAATAGAATGTCATAAAAAATAATTAATGTACGCATGTTATAACAATTAACAAATCCATAGAACATGCACTGCAGCTAACCTTGAAAAGCATCTCTTCATCACGTCGCAAAATATCTTCTGATTTCCCCAAAATAAGCTCATAGAACTGATAAGAAAAATTAGAGCTGAAATCCATCAAAAAGGGAAACTATGCAAACATGTATTATTCTGTTTTGCATACATACAGCAAGTAAAGACATCGTTACTACCTTATCTTACCAACACATTTTGACTTCTATTGCCTACATTACAAAATAAATGGTACCCAAAAAAAATGCGGACATGCAAATTAAGATTATTGCAATGGTACCAGATACTAATTGAGCTATTTCAAAAAGATGGAAAACACTAAGTCATCATGCTAGGTTTTACTCTGAACTTGTAAGTTGTAACTCACTTGTGAAAGTAAACATATTAAATTGAATTATGAAGAAAATATCCAACAAAAAGACCGCATGCACTGAAAAGAAAACTCTAGTCTGCAGTAAGTAAACATTATGCTACAACAGATTATACACATGCACTGGATTTTTTTCATTTTGTTACATCCTGGAATCCTGCAGCGATCTACTAACAGTGAAACTTCACATCATGAAAAGAACTTATATCTTTCACATGTTCACCAAAACAATATATTATCACAGTGAACTCTTAACAGTATAGTTTTCACATAGTGAAAATTATTGGATGTGAATAATAAAATGGAAGGAACAGGTAATAGCACTATAACAGTTTGGCTAGTAGATTTTGCTTGGGACAAAATGCAAATGGTTTAGTCAGAAGAACCACAATGAAAAATCAGTTTGATTTTCCAAAACAATTTTAAGATTAACTACTAGAATTTCCAGGCAAAGAACTTTTGAAACAGAACCTCTTGTGCATGGAATAGATCGACTCCATCAAGCTTGGTAATAACATCACCAACGTTGATTCCAGAATCTGCTGCTGGGGATCCATCAAAAACCTATCGAGTAAATTTTGAAGTAAGTACTACACAAAAAATTAATATAGAAGCCCTAATTATGTTCACAGTCAACCCGCTTATTTGGACAAGATAGATGCTAAGCCTTTTTTTTGTTCTAACTCAAGTAGGATTTAGCATAGCACTTGACAAGGCATCAAAGCTAACATGGATACCTCATTTTATCATTGTTCAAACAAAGTTATGAAAAGCTAATATTTAACCAAGAAAGTTATGAATGTTTAAATAGCCAACGAAATAGATTCTGCAAGTTAAATTAAATATACCATCTTGAGGAAAACAACAAAAATGATTTGGATAAATGATCGAAATTTGTATGAGAACCAATAGGAGCAGTTAAAAAATGGCCGTCCATCATCAGAAAACAGAAAAGTTTTCTGCCACATTGCAGCTATGATCTCAGATAAAAGCGAACCTAAAAAAAGAGATACACATAAGGGAACCCATTGAACAGTACCAACCAGAGTGTTATATATGAAACCAGACCGCTCACACAAAAGGCCAGGTAGTAGTTCGCTGGCTATTGACTGGTCACTACTAAAATAATCCATTGAATTCAAAACAAGTAATCTGCCAGTTTCCACACGATCCCCTCACCAGATCAGTACAATGACCCAACTTTCTACCATTGATTTTTTTATCAATCAATATCAAACTCATTCATAAACCATGCTGCTTCTCATCGCCTCATCTTATGCAAGTGTTCTATGGAATGCCACATTCATGTATTGGATGTGAGTGATATTAGTACAAGAAAATAACTACAGCGACCCCAGGAGTATCACTCCTAGTTCAGATAGTTGCACACCATAGCAAAATTCATCTTTTATGTCTCACTGTCTCAGCATAGACACCAATCGAGACAAACAGGGTAACAACTCCCATACTCCTAAATATATCAGAAACTATGTCAATCATATGTGTTACATCCCTTCCTCAGGCCTGGAATGCAAGCATGAAATTATTCACCATTAACAGATCTCCCCTTGAAGGTTCATCTCATCTCAAGTTAACCCTCTTTTAAGGATTAAAGTTTACAGCTAACCATGCCAATATCACAACTCCCTAAATCCACTAGTAAGCATGTTCCCACTTGTAGGTACCTTAGACTGAAATGTTGCTGGAACGAAACTACTGGGATACTTGTCCATTCTCTAAGCCAAAAATAGGAACCAATGAATAGTAGATAGTGATTTCAGAGACGCATAGGACTAAGAGACATGGGCCGCCATGGTACCTTGTAAGCAAGAAAGGAAGAAGTCTTTTAATGGCCCATGAATTGTCGTTGTCTGGATTATGGAATACAAGAAAGCTGACAGGTGGCAACATGACATCAAATGTGCACATTCAACTAAGATTTGACTATAACTTTTAGATTTCTCTTTGTTAGGGTATACACACAGCCAGGGAGGCACAACTTGAGGGCCGCAACTTGACTTGTTGGCAGCCAGTGGCGAAGCCAGGATGTGAAGGGGGGGGGGATGTGTTGAGGAATAAGCCATAGGACCTAACTAGTGTCGATAGCAAATGAGGCCAAATATTCACTGTCGATAACAATCAACGCGTAAACTAGTCCTTTTAAAAAAAACTTAAATTATAGCTCTTTAATAATATCACTGGCAGTTTGAAACTAGTCCTTAGTTATTGCTAAATCGTTTCAACGTAAACTACCAAGAATCTCACAAATAAGCATCTTCTATTTTATTTTGAAAAGATGAGAAATCACAAACTGAGTACTCAGTCTGACTACAATCTATGGATTAGGGATAGGAAATAAACTAAAGGTCATGTATTTAGGTATTGCTATATTGTAAGAGAGATCAGACCTCAGGCCACAGCCATCGGTGCGTACTCAATGGCAAGACAGGATGGGAGGACGGAGACGTGCGTGCATCGCTGTCGCATACGGGTGCAAAACTGAAGTGATGAACATGAGGCGTTCGCTGCTTCTCTAATCTCTCTCATTAATTAATTTTATAGATCATGTTTCTTGCTTGGCTGACGTTTTTTCTAGATTTGCTAATGGGCTAACTGACACTTTATACCTGGTCTTATACGTAGAGGAGGGGGGGTCGGATAGGGGGGGTGCTGGCCCCCTCCGGCACCCCCGATGGCTCCGCCACTGTTGACAGCAGAAGACGCTATGGAGCAAAGGCAGAAACAATGAGCCACTAAGGAGCAAACTGGGCCTCACTTGGGAGAGGCCTGGTGGAAAGGTGAGGAGAGGACATCATATTAATAGAGGCAACTGGTACATATGTAGTATTTAGCCTAAGACAAGTCAATCAACAACTAGTCTTTGATAGTTAGGCAAGTCTGTAGAGGGCTGACTCAACTAGACTTTAGGACATGACAACCTTGGGTACAACAGTTCAATTGAAAGAGTTTTCAAGAATTCATTGTTTTTATAAAGAAATCAGCATATACTTACAAACCAACACTCACTAAAAGAAAGCGTTATATATAGTTCTAAAGTTCATATCAAACTTGCTTGAACTAACTTCTAAACAGGTTAAACTTTATACCCAGAACCAAAAAAGAAACAAATTTCTATAGCATGATACCTAGGAAAAAAAAATACCTACTTTCTGTGTACAGAGGCACCATGGTGCCCTAGTTATTTAATTAATGATTTTTTATCGATGCTTACTGATGGTTCTTGCTTGCGTTAATCATGCCTTATAAAAATGTATTTTGCTATTGCTATGGATTAGACTTGAGATATAATTTAAGTAAAAGCGAGTAATTGGAATACAGCCAATTCTTATCAACCGAGTCCTGGGCTGGATCACCTACACTAAAGGTTCCCTTCTGAGAAATTGAATTTTGGTCCCAATAAGCAGTGTAATGAAGAAAATAGGACAAAAAAAGAAATATTATAACAAAAATGCAGCAAACTGGTGTATGTCGAATATATTGAATGGATATTCACCTCTTTTACATAAATGCCACCTGTGTTGGAGAAGCTTCCATGTATTTGTTCACGGATATCCAGTTTTTCATGTTTCAGTGATCCAATCCTCAGGCCAAGCCATGGCTGAACAACTCTCCTGCATATATCTCAAAATTTAGCAGATGATTGAAATATTTAGACTGAGGCACTCGGACTACATTGAATAATTTTAGAATAAACTAGCAATACAGAAAACATAACTATACAAAATTGCATATAGGTTCAACACATCAAATAGATTTTGTGCAAATGACCCGCATAAGTAAAGAACCAGGCTAAGCAGTTTTGGGACTAGCGGACTGCTGGAGGAACAGTGATTTGCTCAGTATGGGGACTGCAACTACACTTGATGACTGCTAATGGCTTGGAGAAACAGCTGAGTCTGGCGGCTCAGATTAATAGAATGTAATTATGGAGATTATGAGTATTGTCGGTCCTCTTCTCAGTAGTTGGCAGTCCAACGAGCCTGCTATGCAGCGATTGTGGCACTGCTGAACATCCGAGAAGGTGGCAGAGCAGTGTGCTGCTGATGTTTATGGATGTAGATCCCATCACAAAGGGAAAACTGAGGTAGCAGCCATCACAAAGGGAAAACTGAGGTAGCAGGAAAATTATATCTATATGTCCTGCTTGTTGTGAATTGTGATGCGATGGATCACTTATCACTAATTGAGCCCTTCTATTTTACACCCAACAAATGAACCACTGAACAGCATTGTCCAAGTCAAACCATGGGGTGGCATCTCACAGGGCTGTACAATTGCACCGCAACAATGCAAAAGTTGTACCATAAAAAAAATCTTGGTACATCCACCACAGAAAGCATGTAATGCACAAGCAATATCACATTTTATACATTTGATAATCAATGAAACAAGATAAAAAAATCAGCTCCTGTCATGATAAATCGAATTTCTAGCCAAAGTTAAAAAGGAAATAATATGAGACATCTCACTTGCTTAAAGCTTACTGAAGGATTTAACACACTGGAGTACTCTCTGAGTCCTGAAACCCTGATTGGTTTCAACTAGTAGAAACTTTACAAAAAGAAAAATAGTGAACTGTGTACCATGACATCTAGGATAACATATGAACTTTGTTGCCAAATTCGACCATATCTGGCCAAATTTTACAGAAATTTGTATTTATTTATTCATGCTCTTCTGTAACACACTTGGGGTTTCTATTAGTCCTGAAGCCCTGATTGGTTTCATTTAGTAGGAATTTCACAGGAAAAATATACTGAACCATATTCCATGACATATAGGAAAACATGTAAACTTTGGTTGCCGAATTCGACCATATGTGGCCAAAACTTATAGAAGCTTGTCTTTGTTTATTCATGCTATTGTGTAAATTCATCTTAATGTTGTATATAACTTATTGGCACGTTAAAGGAAATCGAGACATGCAATAAGTCAAACTCAGGAATCCTCAAATCCCAACATATTGGCAGCAATGGCACGGCCATTTGGGTATTCTGCATACAGCCAAGGCTTTATCAAAGGGATAATTAGCAGTACAAGGCGTGCAGGATCAACTGCTCAGATACCAAATGCCATGAATCAACTGCTCAGATACCAAATGTTATGAAAATCATTCATTGAGAAAAATAGGTTTGTACCATCACAAAGATGTAAATACCATTGCATGTGAGAATGACACTTTGGACCAGGGCCCACATGTCAATGACACATGCGATGGTATTTGTAAATATTTCATCTTTCAGACCAAGTACCAACCAAAATGGTCTAATTCATAATAGGCATAAACATTGCACTGAGTAGTGCCAGATGGCAATGACTCAAGGGTGGATGGATCTCAGGGGAAAGATGAAGCCATGAAACTAAGGTTGGTCAGCTTTTGAGTCATACTGCATAGTAATTCATAATTCTTGCTTAGTAAAAATGGTTCTGACAGTTGAAAGGAAACTGAGGAGCTCACAGCATTTATCCAATACAATTTTTTTGCATTCACTACAACTCGCTTAAAAGAAAATGGCAATGCAAATTTGATTGATCAGGATATGATGACTCATCTTAGAATGTTGGTTTTGAGTTTTGACCTATCCAAATTATTTAAGCAATAAACTACCAGTCTAAGTATCAACTAAACAAGCCAACAAGTATTTCCATCATGAGTCCTGACATAATCTCTCCACAATCAAGCTAGTGTTCAAAGAGTGGACGGTCAAGGAGAACAAATTTGTCCATTAGCACACATGATTGCAAGTGAAGATTATTGGAAGTACATTAATAAGAACTAGAAAACATACCCAAACATATCAAAGTGCTTTAAACATTTCCGAATTATATTGATTGGTAAGAAAGGAGTTTCCTTCTTATCACAAAAGTTCATGCCAACAAAGTTTCCATCAAACCCAACAAGGGGACCACCAATCCCAGCCTGTAACAAAATAAAATGATGGTGAACAACTGCTGCATAACAGATTCCATTTTAAACTGCACTATTAATGTCTTTCCATATGATCTTTTTTTAAAAGGCGGTTCAACGTGAATAATACGCATATTAACAATATAAACCAACCGCAATCATAATCTATCCATAGTACTAAATAAATGAGAGGTAATACCTTTGTGATCTTACAAGTGGAGGTCATGAGTTCCTTGCAGTCAAGTTTGCTAGGTTTGTACAGCAGTGTCCCACCTGTAGCCATTAGTTCTCCAGATTCATAGCCACGTCCAACAGCGACCAGTTTACTTTGAGATAATTTAACATTAGATTGCCCTTGATTATGTATCTGTGCTGTACTAAGTTCTGGGAAATACTTGATTTTGACAACAGCAATATTATAATATAAATCATAGTTCCACAGTTTTCCTTCGGTAAGCTTGCCATTGGGTAGGCGCACCTTAATCTACAACCAAGTGACAACAATATCATCTCATGAAGCTAAGACCATAAAGAAGTAACAGAAGAGAAAATATGGCTGAATGCTGACCTTTAATTTTTCATCTGTCTTGTTTTCATCTTTAGTGCATCTAACCAAACTAGCGGAAGTCAGAATGCTCATTTTAGATGGTCCATACTCCATAATTGTACCCGTGCATGCAAACAGTCTCGTTCGCCCTGTACAGGACTAACATTTAAATTACCAATTTGTGATGGAACTACACAGATGGGAACTCCTTATCCCCTACCCTCTGTGTAGGTTACCCTGTTTGTCTTGATTGGTGTCTATGCTGAGACAGTGAATTATTACCCTTAAACGAAGCAAGTGAGACAACGGACTGAGATATTCTTAGAGCAACTAAATTAACTTTGCTGTATTCTTCATTGCAGTCATCCAAGTCTCCAAAAGATTCTTCAAAGTTATTCACCATGTGCATACCATCTAGTCAAAGAAACACGGGATAACATGTGTTCAAAATAAAGAAAGGAAGTGAAGGATCAAAACACAAGTACTTGCCAGTGAACTCAGATGGCATAGGATAACCACGGGGGAGAAGATTTCTGCGCAATATGCGTGTGAGGCCTGGTGCAACAGGGTGAAAAGGTGACACAATTAATAATAAAAAGCCATATACAAGAAGATAGATGAAATGTGCCAAAATAAAACTAACCATCCACAACTGGTGACGAATCTGCAAATAATGAACAACAAAGAGTATTAACACTAATTGGAATTAGTGTAGAAAAGAATAAGAGCCCGAAGTGATTGCACTTTGTTCACCTTCTCTGTTGGAGTTAGAGTATGAGGTCTTCCGCTTCTTAGTTGCGCTTGCTCCTTCTACTTGTGTGTTTTGGTTGTTTCTCATCATCTTCCGAACCTTTCATGGATAAGAGCCAAAACAATTCGAGATGTTGTTATAATTTATAAAAGGCCATCTAAACAGTGTACTTCCTCTGTTTCACCTTAAAAAACATTTTGGGTTTTGAATAGATTCATGCATGAATCAATGTATGTGCTTCATATATGTGTCCAAATTCATGTGGATATTGGTGAATCTAGACAAGGGATGGAGAGGCCAAAACCTCTTTTAATGTGGAACGGAGGGAGTAGTACCTGATAGTACTTAACATGGTAATGAGTAATGACCTGTTTAATAATTTGGTGCATTTTTGAGTTTATTAGATCATATACTATAGCTTATGAAGATATCATAACATCTTATACTATCCAATGATCAGATGCAATAGAAGCTATGGTATATCATTGTATGTTTGGAGTTTAAAATCCACAGCCAATCTCTTTTCTGTAAATTGAGGAGTAATGCAGCAACTCCTCTCAATCCCATCTCTCATATTCTCCTATACCCATAGTACATGATGGCATAGCTTTCCTTTCTTTTAATAAAGCACAGTTCTTATGTGCCGACTGAATGAACTTGAAAATAACAAAATACTTGCTACTGATTGCATATATTATGCTCATATTACTACATTATAAGTACCAACTGTCTACAGAATTCCCATGAGAATGCTGTAATTGTACCGCTTACTTGAGATGACATAAAAATATATAAGAGCCGATGACTATCATATGCACGCAGGCAGGCATTCCAACTGCAATTTGAAGTAAAAATATATATTAAAATAACTGTGATTATCAACACGCATTTTCTACGCCATGGTTTTTTTCTCAACTGATTGCACTACAAAGTGGGGCATAGGAAATCGTGTGCATAGATGCTGCAGCATCATGCATTAAACCTAACCCACAAATTGAAGTCAGCAAGAAAACAAGGTTCTGCAACAGGTGCGGACCTAACGTTGGTCATGGGGGTTACAGTTGAAACCCCCCAGATTATTTTGGCGGGGGAAAACTGCTATACTAGTAATTAAGGTTCAAGACAAAGAGGAAAACCTGTCCTAACCTAGTTTCCAGATCTAGAACAGAAGTTAACAGGCAAATTCGAAAGGGAGGAGGTGCGTGTGCGTTTCGGCACGGGTGCTCACCGGAGGCGGAGGCAGCAGGACGACGGCACCCGACGGATGCTCCCGTCCGTCGCGGGATGGATGGAAACCGGCGCAGGCGGCGAGGCGAGGGCGAGGCGCGGCGGGGCGGGGCGAACTAGCGAGTCGGAGAAGGGAGTCCGAGGCCGAGAAGACGGTGCGAGGGGAGATTGACTTTGGCGCAAGGAGTCGAGTACGCGCCGGAAGCAGCAGGCGCCCGGCACGGTGCTCGCAAGTCGCCGCCGGTGATGTGGAGATCGGCGCGACGCGACGGCGGCGCTGCTCGCGGCGTTTCCCGGTAGGAGAGGATGGTGGTATCGATATCGATCGATCCCGCGAGCGCGAGGCCCAGTCGGTTGGTCCACAGGGGAAAGTTCATCCGAGGTCCTTTAACTTGTCAACAATTCTGATTTTCGTCTTTCAACCGAAACACCACATCCAACGGGTCTCTCAACTGTTAAAACCGGTGCAATATAGGTCCCATAGCAGTTTGGATGGCTTGGAAACCATGGCATAGGGGTGAAAACGGGGTGGGTATTTACCGCCCGCCAGCTCGGCCACATTATTTCGGGACAAATTTAGGTACCCGAGACTTTTCACGCATATCGGGTCCGAATACGGGTCTTATTTGAGCATACGAGATCGGGTTCAGGAACTTAGTATCCGATGGATACGGATTATCCGGTAAAAAATCCGGGTATTACCCGGATAATTATACGGATATTACTCGTATTATTTTCTGTGAGCCACTATCTGGTACTATGTATTGATTCTACTATTTTGTATTGTACCATATTTTTTTCATAAGGTCCTAATAGCCTAATATATCGTATTATGGATATATGAAATTGTTAAATGGTTATTGTCTATATGATATATAAGATTGTTGCTTCAAGTTGATATCCGAATAAATATTCGTAACCAATAGTTTACGTATGCATTTTGGTACATATTTGTTTCGTATTTTTGCCCGACATTATCCGAGTTTGTATCCATATTCGGCACTATATGTGTCCGACCCGATTCCGATTATAAAATATGGGTTAGAATATGGGAAGGGTGAGATCAAACCGAACCCGACCCGTTTTCACCCCTAGCGTAACAGGAGCTCGCCTGCCGCCACTATCTCTAGTTCCCCCATCGTGAAAGGATTTGAAGCTGACGAATGCGGCCACCATAGTGGCGGGCGTGAGCAAGGAGGAGATGAGGAGTAAGGGGAGGAGGAGGAGGAAGTGCGTTTCTCGAGCCATAGCCGTTGGCCGGTGAGTGGAGAGGAGCGAGCGCCACTTGCAGCCCCGCCGACTCCACGCGACGGCAACCCCGGTGCCTCCAGCATAGGGGAGTTGCTGTAGGATCGAGATGTCGACTAGAGGGGGGTGAATAGGCGATTTAAAACTAAATGACACCTAATCAAAACTAACCTAAGTTGCTAGGCTTGGTGAGGATCAACTCTAACTAAGCAACTAAGTTATGTTTTGCAAACCTAGGGTGATGGTGGTTCAATTATATCTCTAGGAAAGTAAATCACACTCCTATGTTAATGTTTAGCGATCCTAGGGTGATATAATCTCAAGTATGTCTCTAGAAATGTAAATTGCACAAATGTAAATACAACAATCAAATGAGACAAGGAGACAAGAGATTTTTTCACCGAGGTTCGGAAACTCGCCGGTTTCCTACTCCCCGTTGAGGCGAGCCCAACTCCACCGCTCAACCACGAAGCCACCGCACGTCCCCTTCGTCAAGGGGTGGGCAAGGCGGGAGCCGGCCCACGGAGAGGACTACCCAAGCCTCGATCACTAGGGTAGTTCTTCCTTCACTCCGAAGGTGGTGAACTCCAAACCACTCACAAACCGGCGCTGGGTCTCCTCCACAATCTTCTCGGAGAGGTCACCGGGCAACTCCTCCACAAGCCGTCTAGGAGGCGGCAACCTCCAAAAGTAACAAGCAATGACCCGGCGTGGAGATGACCAATCAAGTGCCACACTAGCTCTACAATGGAAGCAATGCACTTGACTCTTGGCTAATCAACCCTCTAACACACTAGATGGATGAACACAAAGCTCAAGTGGGTGTGAGAGAGGTGCAAGGGGTGTATGCAATTGAATTAGGTGCCAAGAGAACCCCCTTGCTGCTGGTGGGGGAGTATTTATACTCCCACCCATGAAAACTAGCCGTTGGGGGCGAAATCCCCCAACTCTGTGCTCTGCCGATCTGACCGGAGGTATGTGGCCGGTCGGACCGTGCTACTCTGCAACGGCTAGAAAACTAGCCGTTGTAGTGCTGTCAGAGGGCCCCATCGGCATGGCCGATCAGACCGGCGTTGAGCGGGCGGTCAGACCGGCCTTGGCTCGGTCAGACCGCCATCGGCTCAGTCTGACCAAATACGGCTCCGTCGGCTCTGTATCGGCCACCCCGAGCAGCACCATCCCGGCCTCCAGGGGGCCGGTCTGACCGCGCATGCGCCGCCGGTCAGACCGGCCTTATGCGCCGGTCAGACCGCCTGCTTGGGGCCGGTCAGACCGGCCAGGGCACGCCGGTCAGACCGCTACTATGTGGCCGGTCTGACTGCCCCTGGTCAGGCCGAACCCAGTGAAAGGCAAAGGTATGTGTGTGAGAAATGAGAGCTCAAGTCTAAATGCATAATGACCTAATGTGGCAATTAAAATCATCTCTTTGCTAGGTCATTACCCCTCTTAATAGTACGGCGAAACTAAAAATAAACTAGCAAATTTAATCGCCCTACACCTCGATCAATTCTAAATTAAAGCGTTAGTTTTACCGTCTTCTTTCCCTTTGCTTTGCGCCGTCAATTTTAATCCATCGATAATCATCGATGCGCACATATGACGTGGACCTAACTTAAAATATATAGCTCAAAGACAACAGTTAGTCCACAATTAGCGCTTGTCATTAATTACCAAAATTAACACCGGGAGCCTAGATGCTTCAGTTGCAGCGACAAGTACGGTGAGGCAAGTGACAGTGAGGTCATGGTGGCAGTGGGCCGCTCCGCCCCTTCCCTCGCCCGATTCGGCCACCGCCTACCCCCATTCCCCTAGCCAGGTCATTGCGGTGGTGGCGGTGATGTTGTCAACCCGGGAGCGGTGGTCGAGGGCCGCTCTGCCCTTCCTGTCGCCTGATCCAGCCGCCGCCTACCCCGCTCCCTTGGCCAGAGAGAGAGGGGGGGATAGAGAGAAGAGGGGAGAGAGGATATAGAGAGAGGGGGATGGAGAGGAGAGAGTAGTGAGTATGACATGTAGGGCTGTCAAGCTCAAGCCTCTTCCTAAGCTCGCGAGCTTTGTCGAGCCGAGCTCGTGCTTCCAACGAGTCTAGTAGTATATAATTTTTGTTGTTATTTAATAAATTAGGAGATCAAATAACATATGTTATTTGTATGCCTTATATTGACATCATATATTTATTTTATTATTTTTTCCTCTTATATTAGTATGATGAATTAGAAATTAATTATTATTTTAAAGATTATCTTTGAAATATATATTGTTTTACTTAAAAATCAAGCTCGGTAGTCGAGCTCGAGCTTGATCGAGCTCGAGCCGAGCCTATCGAAAAGCTTGAACATTTTATAGACTCGGCTCGAGCTTGTATCGAGCTCGAGCCTAGGCAGACGAGCTCGCTCGAGCTCAACTCGTCGACAGCCCTAATGACACGTGTGGTCACATGGGTCCACCATTTTTTATTATTTCGTGTGTAAAACTGACATGTGAACCTCACAGATTTTATTATTTTTTCGGATCGAATTACTACGTAAGCGCCACGCGGGACGAAGACCTAGTCAAAGGAGCCACGTAGGCGCCACATCAGCTAAAAACTGGGTTAAATACTGTCAAGGGATTTTGTTTGCATGGTTTTGCAAGTTAGGGGATGTGTTGTATCTGGTTTTTGCGGTGAAGGGATGAATTTCGAACTCGGTGACAAATGAGGGACCTAAAGTGAACTTTCTCCGTCCTCAGGCTCCAGAGGCCGAGTCGGCCCACATAGGCCCATTAAGCCCCCAACAAGTTTAGCCCAAGCAAGTAACTCCCCCTTCGTCCCGAGGCAGACTGGACGCGGTCCCGGGCGCTGCTGCCGGCTGCCGCCGCCTCCCCTCGGCGTCTCCTTCCCCCGCGGTTGGCTACCGCAAGGGGCTTCCTCAGCGCGGTCACCTCCCTCCTCGGCGGTGAAGGTATTTCTCTCTCACACACATCCTTCCTTGGGGCCTGATTTGGCACGCAACCGCATCTGCTCTGAATTCCAGATAGTCCTGACTCGGGAGTCATTGTAGTATCTGTGTTTATTAGGGCTAAGTTACCTAGTCAATTCTGTTTTGCTTGAAACTCACTGTCAACCTGGTTTTATTTCATTGCAGATTGCAGATATTATGCCGAACAAGAAGAAGAGAAGTGCAGAAGGTATCGCAAACCTTTTTTTTTTTTTTGCTTCTATATGCATATTCCTAATCTCTTCCCTTTTTAGATGATTCTAGCTGTGAAGGCTTTATTATTCAACAATATACTATCTTTTTGTTTATGTTTAGCATGAATCCTTTACTTGTTTGTTTAATTCCTCAGATGCTGCTTTGTATGTGGAGAGTTTATTGTTCGGTGATGATCCTAGTGATTCTGAAGCGGATGTCGACAAATATGATGCTAGCGATTTGAAGGGGGCAATAAACAAGGATGGCTCTAGTGATGAAGAGGATTTCACAGAGGAAGGCCTGAGTGCAAAAGAGGTGGCCTTAAGCATATCCAAATCCATCGTGTCCCTTATCTCTTCTGTTGGTAATCTTACTGATCGTCTGTAGCCTTGATGCTTTTTTTTTTTTTACAAAATTCGCATACCAGCAGCTATTGATCCTACTAGTTGCTTTCCGCAGATGGAAAGGTTCTATTTACTTGCTCAGGGACAATGGTTGATCATGTGGGTTCTGCAACTTGGATACTCACCTCTGCTACTCTGGTTAGGAAATGTGACAATGACTATGATGCTTATCAAGAGGGTGATGTTAAGGTCAATATAACAACAGTTTCATGTTTGTTTTGATACATTCTCTTTCAATTTGATGTGTAACTAGGTTTTAGTTTATTGACTGCAGATTGAAGTACTTCTGCACAACAAAACAATCACTGAGGGGTTCTTAGCAATGTGCAGTCTGCAGTACAATATAGCTGTTGTCACCATTGAGCCACTATTTGATCTTCCTTTGGTGAAACTTCATGACGTTCCTGTCTGTTATTCCATGCTGTGTCGGCCTGTGATAGCTGTAGCTCGTAACTTTAAGTCAAAGACTTTACTAGTGAGATGTGGGGAGATGACCCGTGAACGTAGCGAATTGGACTGCGATGAGCTTTTGGTCTGCACTTGTCCTGTTAGTAAGGTAAACAGATTATCAATATCTAGAAAATCAATAGTGAAGACCGGACTGTTTAAATATACTGTTAATTCGGTTAGTTGTTATAGATGGTAAGCTGTCATGTGTATTTCACTGAATATTAAGAAACTGTCATGTATATTTCGCTGAATATTAAGAAACTATCTATTTGCTTCTGATGCATTAATGGGGGTATTTTAGATTGTTGGTCCAACTAATCTACTAATTATTAATTCAGAGAATTAGTAATAAGCATTGTTAGCTTTTTTTTTTTGTCATGGTGATACCTTTAAATTGTTTTCTCACACTTAATTGTGAATGTTTGTGCCTATTATTATGATAATTCAGTGAATTAGTAATAAGCACTGTTTTTTTTTTGTCATGGTGATACCTTTAAATTATTTACTCGCACTTAATTGTGAATGTTTGTGCGCCTATTATTATGATCCATTGATTGTTTGTCCAGTTCCGATTAATCTCCAGATAATGATTACTCATTTTGGCATGCACGTATATATTTTTTCAACAGCTCTCTGTAAGTGGCTGTATTGCAGGTTAATCAACTGAGTTAGATCATTACGATATGCTGCTGTGTGGACATTGTCATCGTTAAAAGGGACATTCATTTCACTATATTGTTATCTTGTTCTAGGTTTTCATTGGGGGCCTTGTCATGGATTTGGAAAGGAGGATTCTCGGCATCACTTTTTACGACAAGGATACTGTTCCATTCTTGCCTATTGAGATTGCGGTGAGATGCTTGGAACACTTCAAGAATTTCAGGTATGCTTTCTCTTTGGGTTTTAATGATATGATATGCACTTTGCCAGTCTGTAATACTGTCATCCCCACACACATGTACATTTTTTGCATACCTGAGCAATCTGGATTCTTCTGAATTAGTTTTAAATCTAGTTTGAGACAATGTTTTTTCTAGTTGTTAAGTTCTATGATCCACTATCATTAGTCCTGCGAGTAATTTTTGTTGTCTCAATCTGTTAAACCGCTCTGCGGCTATGCCCATTTGAAATTTGCACTTATACGATTCACGTACTTCGGAAAAACCATATACATGTAGGGCATGTTAAAAATATGTTCACACACGCAAATGAACAAAAAAATGATTACATGTGCATTGTGAAAGGGAAGATAAGTAAGTCAAAGAAAGACAACTTTCCTTTCTTTTTTCGGTGAAGTACATTTTTGGCCCTTGAACTTTGCTCGAAGTCCATTATTTCACACAACTACAAAACCGGTTATTTTTACCCCCAAGGCCCCAACTTTCAAAATCGGACAAATAACACCCTAGACATACTTTCTTAGTGGTTTGTTTTAAGTGGACTTGGTTTTCCTGGTTTGTACTCTTGTTATGCATATTTTGCTACTGTAGATGATACTTAATAGGTCCACAACAATGAAACTTACCTGACTGAACATGTTGGTGAGAAGCCACTCAGTTCGATCAAAACTAACATGAAATATGGTTCAGGGTGTTATTTTTCTGGTTTTGAAAGGTTGCTTCTTCAAAATTTTGTGTGCACATAACATTATATATTATTACATCTCTAGAGATTTTTTTAAAAAAACAAACAAAATATTTACGGAAGGGGGTGCAACTACATCCTTGTTCAATGGGTGCCTTTCTTTTCTGATAACTTAGCTAATGTTTTAGCATCCTTCAAGCTATACTATAACCACAGTGCCCGTGTTGAATTTGTGTTTACCACTTTCTTCCTTGAGTACCATCTCTTCTTTCATTGTTTGACATGGTTTTCTCTGGCTATTATTCTCTTGGACCTTGGTAACTATGTAATTTATTCTGTCTTTCCACAGAAATATTTCCCTAGTATTCTGTCCAGTGTTATTAGAAAAAAGTACATATTTGCATAATATTTGGTTGTGTACATAATATTTTACCCACTCTTGGATCTTTTAAAAGTAAATTTTACCTGCTTTTATTATATAAATTGCTGGAGCTAATAACTAGTAGTAGTAGGAACAGAAGTAGGATAAAGTTTTGTGCTATTTATGGATGTCTGTACGCATTTGTGGAGTCTTGTTTTAATGCTTTTGCAAGAGATGTGATGCGCTATGAATGTAGGACACTCAAACAACCATCTCTTTGCATAAGGGGACAAGCTATTCACAAGTTGGAAATATGCAATTTGGAAAAAATATGCTACATGTATCCTGAGCTGTCTTCTGGTTCTGGAATTGTGGTAGAGAAGGTAGCCAATCCCCTCCTTTTCTTCTCTCTCTACTTTTGAAGGTTACTTACTATCATCTAGAGCATGATGAACCACTGCCAATAATAATCAGAAAGGGCTGTGTTTGATTACTACAAGTTAGAGCGAGGTTTGCTTTTGCATATACATGGAAGAGTATCTACTTATTTGAGTGTTAATTTGCCATGTGATGATGTGAAAGTATCGTTTGCTTCTTGTGGCCCTACATTTTTATGTGTTAAAATATGCATCAGTATCAGTTTACTTTTTTTGTCATAACTGGATTAGAATAGGCATAAATATCATAATAAGTTCGCTCAAATAATGATGAAAAATACTAGAATGATCAGCATATATTTGTTCCAAGCTATAGTGTAGGCATGATTATGAGTAATTCCGAAATCTTTTTGGGGAAATTGCATAGGCCCTTCTACATACCACTCTATTAGGAACTAGGAAGCACCCCCACAACTTATGATATGTCAGTTACAACTCGTGCGATTCCACTCGTTCTCTCTATTTTAATAGAAACGTAATTGTTTTTATCTGCAAACTCGAGCATGCTAAGCTGAACAAACAAATTATACGGGGTAGACATATGCCAAAGTCAAACACTATTGCTCCACTGATTTTTATTGGGGTTTTATTATGTTAGAATTGACAGAAATCAACATATAGGGGGAGTTCTCAAATGGAGGAAACTTTTGATATGGATATGCAAAGGTTGTTTTGCAAACTTGGAGCGACGGACCATTTTTCCATTTGTGAAAAAAAAAGTTATTTGCGGCATTCTTTAAAATATCAAGTTTCATATTGATACATCATGTTAGGAGAAACAAAATAAGTACAACTGGAAACTTTATCTCAATTTTCCATTCTTCTGTAGATTTAATAAAACTTTTCTATGACATCAAGATCATCAGTTTAGAAGAAAACAAAACTAAAAAAGGTCATGGTTCATCTAAATACCAGTGAAAAGCTGTGTGCCTGTGCCATATGGGAAAATACCACTCTGTAGGCATCTGCTATCCTCTTTTGGCATTCAGGCGAGGGAAACTATACCTCATTTAATTATCGACCCTCAGGCCAACTTGGTGAAGCCAGACCAATGTCATCTGATTAGCACTTCACCTATTCCTCTATTGGACCTGGACTCCCCCTCACAAGAGCAGCATTATGGTCGGTGCTCCAGCCAGAGTACCCTCTTCAAGAAATTAACTTAGGGCTTGTTTGGTTTGAAGCCAATTTTTGTCCTACCAAAATATTGGTAGTGCCAAAACCTTGGCAAGTTTTGGGCCTTTTGGCACTACCAAATTTTGTAGTATTGACTCTGAACTATTATAGGCAAAATTTGGTACCAAACCAAATGTACATTTACCACTATTAAAGTTACCAAAATTTTGGTAAGGCGAAAATTGGCATCAAACCAAACAAGCCCTTATAGCATGTTCTCTGTTCTTGCATTCCATTGACTTAACTACATTTTTTTTAGATATCAGAAGTGTTACCAGAAAATTGTGGCAGCATTGAGGCTGGTGATATCATCTGTAGTGTTGATGACATTGTTCTCTACTCTCTGTCTCAGGTATTATTATTGATGTTTGTCTGTAGCACTTCTGTTTGCCATTTGCGCAGTTAGAGCTGTGGGTGGATTATCATAGGATCATGAAAAATGAATTGGATGCAGATCCTATATGAATTTGAAAAGCTTTGATGAGTTATTTTATTGAGAATATCAAAGTGCTTTGAGTCCGAGAAGTTCCAGTTGAAAGGCAAAAAAAAGAACTTTATTTCCTGATGCTGAGCTATTTGGTTTTCAATTGCATTGCTAAACATGTGAAAAAAATATGTTAGCACCAACTATTGCTGGTTCATCTGAGAATTACTCTTCCATAGTAAAAAGGAATCCCCATCCATGTATCCCCACCTGTTTTTTTCTGCAAGTTCTATGATCCTATCTTCTCTCAACCACACCTCATTTCTATCCTCCATTCTGGTTGGTGAATTGCTATATTTTGTACTATCTTTTTTTCTCTTTTCTTTTTAACGGAAGACACTGCAGGCAGAAAAAGTCCTTCAGTCTAAGAAACATTGTGGTCTTTAATATAACTGTTACTTGACCCAACTATTTGGAGTTCATACTCATGTTTGATTTCCTACTCTCAGCTTACTTCGATATTTCTTGATAAAATGGTGGCTGCAATGCCTACGCAGGATAAAGTGACTGTCCAGGTTAGTTGGCAACCATATTAGTAATCATCCTTTTGTCACTGTATTAAAAACCTTTCTTTTCTCTTTGGAATATAGGCTGAAATACGAAGGCCCAGAGATAACACTAAGTTTGTTGCAAAGCTGAATATAGGAATTGCTTCTGGTGAACACAACAATTGCTTCAATAACAGGTTTTCATTCGAAACACTCTAAATCATGTTCTTATCTTATTGATGATTCATGGAGATTTGCTATTTGTAGATGGCCACTGCAGTGAAAGAAGCAATATTTTGGCGATAAATATTTGAACTGATGAAGGCTGACCCTTTTTTTTTTTGGGGAGAGAGAGGGGGGGGGGGGGGGGTTAACATGCAAACCTATCTGCCATTTGTCTTTGAAGCCTTGGCTTTCCTCCGAATTCTTAAACCAGAAGTATCCCAATCCAACACAACACACATGCACTGTGGCATTAATGGGTAGGATAAAACCTCCTCAGACAGATTGCTTATGGTTTTAATTTTCAGCTGTGAAGATGAGAACTTTCAAGGGGATTCTTGATCCATTTCAGGCATGTGTTGACATGAAAAGGCCTCTTCACTCCTTTCCTCTATGTCCTCTCAGCCTGCAAGGGCTCCTCTGTAATCTCATTAACTTTGTCAATGCTGTGATGTACTACTCCGTCCAAAAAAAAAAGACAAACCCTAGCTTACGAACTTGAACACGCATATGTCCATGTTCGTAGCTAAGATTGGTTTTTTTTTTTTTGGACGGAGGGCGGAGGGGTAGATGCAGAGGTGTCTCGGAAGTTCGTATTGTATGCACTGAGCCACTGACCATTGTTGTACAGCTGCGTTATTTATTGAATGCTGTTGTCTGGTTTATTTCACCAAAGGTCTACGCATCCAGCTGGCATACTCAGAGTCTGTTCTCATCGTTCTGAAAAGTGAAAAGTAGCATTAGTTGTGACGTAGGGCTTGTTCATTTTATTGCCATCAAATTTTGGTAATATACCAACAAACAATGATGGCATCAATGCTATCCTACTAAAATTTGGTAGTTCTGAAACTTCTCTCTCATTAAAACAATACAAAATTTTAAAATGGCATCAAATTAAACACATTAAACGCTGTCAAATTTGGTAACTCCAAAACTTGTCAAAAGTTGGTGTTGCCAAAATTTATAAAGTTGTTTTCAGCGATAAAGTGCGTACGGACTCCACCTCCTATACCCGTGACGACGAGGACAGCGGTGGCAATGGTGACTAGCGCCACCTCCCTGCTCCTGCGCGGCCTCCACCACCGTCGTCCACGCGTGGATTCCACTGATGGTGCGGCAGAGAAGAGGGGAGAAGAGAGAGAGGAGAGGGGGGGGGGGAGGTTGAAGGAGTGAAATAGTAGAGATGCTGATATGTAGGATCTACAATTAGATTGGATAGTGTAATGGAGATGGTGTTGGAGTGAAGATAAATTTAACTGTGCATTTGTTTTGGCAAGCTGGCCAAATAAATATTTGAAGAGTCAGATTTAAAGAGCCTGCTAGAGATGCTCTAATAGGTGAAACTGACACCCTAAATCACCAAGCTGAGTTGAGCCTCACACGGTCATCCCTTCATCCTTATCCTCCTCCCCAGTCCCCATCCTTATCATCTCTCACATTCTCCTCACATTCCCCTCGCTCTCACTCTCATGATTCAGCACCTTGGCGGTGACGTGTGATGACGCTCCCTCACCTCTCTGCGGCGGCACCCACTCTTGGCTCACTCCCCCCTCACTATTTTTCTCCGAAGACTACAACACGTGACGCTTGCCCCTCAGCGGCAACACCCTCTCCATGGCGGTGCTACTCTCCTCATGCCAGTGACCTCCTCAATCATTATGATTTGTTTTTAAGTGCCGCCATGGCTGGTTGGCACGTGATGCCTCCCTCTCTTGCCAATCTACGCCGCTTCATGTCGGCAGCAATGGCCCCCACGACGCCGACGGAGGGGATAGAGAGAAGTGAGGTGGGAGAGCTAATATGTGGGTCCAAGGGTATTTTAGATATTTCACACGATTTTTCTCTTCTCTTCAACTGAAAATTATTATTTTAATGGGTGCGGTGTCCGTTGGTAAATTATGCTTATTGAGTGTCTTCCCCCAGAAGTCACTTCGTGCGGTATCCTGTAGTCACAACTGCGAAGTCACGATGTACTGGAGCAAAATTTGTCTTTTCAATTTGTTTTATAAATTCTTATATTTATGGGTAAAATGTTTCATATAACCCGAATACAAGTTTATATCATCCATTTAACTAATATACTTTTATCTATAATAATTTATTTATCTATAATAATTTATTTATTTATCCATGTAGATGCTTTTCAACGAGTGCTAATCATTATGGTTTGACCATTTATATGTATATTGAATCGATTATCATGTTATTACCGATTAGTATTATGTTAAGTTTTTGTGCCGCGCAGAATTGAAGAAAAAAGTTAAAATAGATGAGAGATGTATACTTTGAGTCAACAAACATCAATTTATAAAAATAATCATGAGTGTTAATGAAATATAAATATTTTATAATAGAAGTAAGTGGGGTAGTAGATTCGGCAGCGTATCATGTGAAAACCAGGCAAGCTGTGCAACCTTGGAAACTCTCAATCAAGATCACATGATGTGCTCATCCGATGGCTAGGGACAGAGATGGGGTACTTTTGCACTTAACCGCCAGCCAATCCCAGCGCCCTTGCCTGGTTTTTTGCAAATCCACCCCCTTAAGGCCCTAATCCGGCAGCGCACGCCGCCCACATCGTTTCGTTTTCTCGCTGCCGCCCACGATTCGCCTCCGGCGCCCGCTCTTCGCCGCGATTCGCTGCCGCCCGCGCGCGACGTCCTTTCCCTATGCATATGTATGTATCTGTTGTTAGGCACATTTATATTCTGGGTTGTAAATTTAAAATCATAGCTTGTATTTGTTGTGAGGAACAAGTATATTGTACTGCATATATTGCCCTCGTTACTGAATCGTCATACATTGCCCAAGAAAAAGAGTTGAGCAAGACAATACACTCAACGATTGAGATTTTCTGCAGTACAAAATCTCCTCTTTTTTCCTCCTTACAGCAGCAAATTGTACCACGTGGCCCTCTCGCCCCCACCCTTCAATTTCCGCAGCCCTGCCCTTTCCAAAAAAAAAAAAAATTTCTAGCAAAGCAACGAGTATTCCGGAGAAATCGCCGATCCCCCATTGCCACCGGCAACTCCTCAGCTCCGGCCTGTCACCTCCCCATCCGTTGAAAAAAAAAAAAGCAAACCCCGGCCGTTGTCCTCTTGGTGCTCCGACTCCGGCAGCTGGCATTGCTGCCAGCGGTGAGGTTGTCGGCACATCCTCCTCATCTGTTGGGCTGCCGCATCCTCTTACTCCTCACGGGCTACAAATGAATCAACAAAGTGTAATGCTACTCTGTTAAAGTAATGCTGAGTGAATTTTAATTGGCATTGTTCCAAAATTATTTAGTGGTACTCATTACGAAGCTTGCCCGGTTTAGCTTACTTGAGTTTTTCAGTTTTTCTCAAGCATGGAAATCATCAATGATAGTAAGATTATTAAATGCTTAGATAGTTGTCAAACTCTGATAGTTCCACATTGATTTACAAACACTTACTCCCTCCGTACTCGTAAAGAAAGTCGTTTAGGACAATGTTCAAGTCAAATCTTGAGAATATAAATTATTAATAATTCTCAAGTTATTGAGTTTGAAAATGTAAAAATTATATAAATAAATTTATCTTGAAAATATTTTCATAAAAATATACATATATCACTTTTCAATAAATATTTTTATAGAAACAAGAAGTCAAAGTTGTGTTTTGGAGACCGTGTCTCTATTCTAAACGACTTCCTTTATGAGTACGGAGGGATTATTTTTCTAGAAAGCTAATTGTTTGCTTTCAGAAAGAAGGTTGTTCTCATGATGATCATTTTCATGTAAATCTCAGAGTTAGTCCATGCATGTTTGCTTCTATTTACCTTTTCTGACTAACATTTACAGTTCGCATGAATTAGTTACAGCTTCTCTTTTCGAATCCAGGAAGGAGAAGGAATCACTCTAACCAATGTATGTAGAGGTGCTAGGTGAACTGTTCTTGAGATGCTTACTAAATCAGGGAGTTTGCCTATGGCAGGGAGGATCTGCACTGTCATCTTCACGAGAACTACTCTAGATACCATCAAATTTGACAAATTTATGGACGAAAAGAAGAATATATCTCATCAACAAGATAGTTACGAGGCAAAATACGAAATCCCAAATAATCACAAATACATGTTAAGCATGTAATTGTTGCTAACATTGCAGAAGATTATGCTCATAAGATGATATACAAGAATAGAATAGTCGATGTATATTGAACTAACTTTTAATAAATCCTATAAAATTTGAAGGTTTTAAACACACCCTAAATAATAATATAGGTTATATAAAGTGGAGCGCCAAATGGCGCGCTACTTTTCTAGTGTCTGTATATGTTGTAAGACACATTTACATTCTGGGTTGTAAATTTAAAATCATAGCCTGTATTTGTTGTGAGGAACAAGTATATTGTACTGCATACATTGCCCTCACCACTGAATCGTCATACATTGCCCAAGAAAAAGAGTTGAGCAAAGCAATACACTCAATGATTGAGATTTTCTGCAGTACAAAATCTCCTCTTTTTTCCTCCTTACAGCAGCAAAGTGAGTTGAATAACTAATGACTCCATATCATTGGACCTCTTCTCAGCTTTGAGAAGTGTCTGAAGATGATGCTGGGTCCTGCAACATCTATATTGCCACTAGACATAACCTGCTATTTTTTTTATGCACATGCACTGAAGATAACTGCAGAGAACAAACAGCAGACAGCAGCAGGGTTTACGATTCCGATAGGCCCTTCTGTTTCGGGCACTGGCGGAATTCGAAATTTCGCGAAATCCGGTGCAAAACCGGTAAATTCCGAACAAATTTCATAAACCAAAATTTGAATACAAATTTCCTAAGTTGCCGACAAGTTCTTGAAAACCGGTCGGTTTTGGCGAAATTCCGATCGAAATTAACGAAATTTCGATCAGTAAATTGTAATGGAGGTAATTTGCTGAAATTCTTTTTTTTCATGATGTAAGTTTTAGTAAATACACACAATATATCATTTTTTCGGAAATTTATATCCCAATAAGTTCTATGAATATCATAGTATTTATAAGATTTTATTTTATTATTTCTTTTTTTATCAATTTAAATTTAAATTTAGATGAAACTCCTCAAAATCTCAAACGGTTTCTACTTTCGAGCCTCGTCGGAATGTCGAAATTTCGCGAAATCAGACCTAATTTCGTCGAAATCGTAAACCCTGGACAGCAGCACAACCGCGAACGTGGTGGTGTCGGGGCCTGTGTGCCCAGAGCTGTTCTTGGCCGGGAAGGACGAGGCGTTCCTGCGGAGGGTGGAGGAGCACTCCATGGGGCAGGGCGGCAAAGGGGCGGCGGGCGCAGGCGGCAGCGAGAAAACGGCTCCCATCGGATGGCCTATTCTGCCAAAGAAAAAACCAAAATTTGAATTTTCAAACTTAATTTTGACATTAATTTTGAGATATTTTCAACGTAGTTTCTTTTTCAGCATTAGCTTTTAAGTCACCGAGAACACATATATAAAAGTTTTACCTACAAATTTATTTTTATTTTCTAATAAGCCATTTTGGCTTATTATGAGAAAAGCCAAACGATGAGGCCCAACGAAATGACGTGGGCGGCGTGCGCTGGCGGATTAGAGCCTTAAGGGGGGTGGATTTGCAAAAAACCAGGCAAGGGCGCTGGGGATTGGCGGGCGGTTAAGTGCAAAAGTACACCACCTCTGTCCCTGGCCATCGGATAATCATCCTGTGACCTTGAAATTCACAGTTATTTTAAATGATTATAAATTTATAATCACTACACTCCGTTCTCCCGAACTCCTCACGCGACCACCACGCCGAGCGCCGCCGCCAGCTCAGGAACTCCGCCGGAGCCGCCGGCGCCGGCCCCAACCCACCTCGTAGCCACTCCAACTAGCCTCCCCCGCAACCGACTCCGGCCCAACGCCCTCCTCCTCTCCCGCGGCCGAGGCAGCGCCACCGCCGGGCTTCCGCTCCGATCCCCGCGACTTCCCTCTGAAGGCGACGTCTCCTCCACGCGGTCCCACCCCTACCCTCAACCGGAAGACCTAACATTCGGCGGGGCGCCCGCGCCGCCGCCATCGGCCATCGCCGGAGAAGACGCCGCCGCGCCACCGGTGAACTTATCCTTCAACTGCTCCTTTGCGCTTTCTTGATGATTAGAAATTCTAGTTAGTTCTTTAGCCCAAAATAAAAGACGAAGTTAAGCTTTGGAGCATGTGTGGGGCAAAGGATATATAGCGATAATATCTCCTTAGCTGTTTTTCTTTTCCTGTGCACACCATTTGGTGGTGGAAACATGTATACATGATTTTTATTCCAGCTTAATACAAACACCACCAATTGCTGGCTCGGCTTCATTCAAAAAAAGTGTTTTTTTTTTTTTTGCCTCCGTGCGTTGCCGTTGCCTTATTGATTGCTTAATTTTAGCTTTATTGCTCTAATTGTTCCTGGTCCCGACGTGCCTAATTTTGCCTTATCAAATTTTCTCATCGGGGTTGTGCGTTTTTGTCTTATGCTATCCAATATCCATGCTTCACTTGCAGGGTTGGTGAACGGTCCATAGGCTGTGTCCGGCTTTCACAGTCCACAGACTCCACAGGTAGTTTCCGTTTTCCACAAGATCATATTCTCCACCTCGCCGATGGCTAATCTTTGCTTTTCCGTCGGTGTATGTTTGTTGTTTGATACTCTTTGGTTCATCTAATGTGGCTCAGGTTTACTCCCAACTGATGTTACATAGCCGGGTAACAGTTCTCCTCTTTCTCTCTACCGCTCCATGGCACAGTCTTTGTCCTGAGGTGCTCCGATCAGTACTGCTGCAAGGTACGGCCTTTGTTCTGCTCCTGCTCCTCAGGTGCGCATCTACTTAGCATTAGTGCTCAAATCAATTGTTTGCCTGTACTTCTTTTTCCCCCCTATTTAGTGAAATCGTTCTGCCTTGCTTCGTGTATACTTCCTCTTTTCACATTATAAGACGTCTTGGGTTTAAATAGATTCATGTATATGCTTCATATATATGTCTAGATTCATATGAATGTTAGTGAATCTAGACACGAGGTGGAGGGATCAAAACGTCTTATAATGTGGAACTGAGGGAGTATTAGCCAATTAGTGCCCCTGCTCTAAAAAAACAATGTATGGCTTCAATTTCCACCTTTTGGGGGTAATGGTGAGGATAAAATTCAGTTTTAGAGCAATAATCACTTTAGCAATCCTTGCTGCATATTATGATGCAATCATGGGAAATTGGGAATCAACAATGGTCTACTCAGATAAACATGCTCTCACATGCGTTGATTCTTCTAAGACATATGTACATGGCATGCTGATTTTTTTTTAAAAAAAAATCAAAGGCAATATTTTAGTAAGGCTTTCTTCTCTTGGCAGTGAACAAATATATATATATATATATATATATATATATATATATATATATATATATATATATATATATATATATATATATATATATATATATATATATATATAGATGCCCGAATGGGCCGCTCGGCCTGGCACGTCCCAGGCATGATCGGGCCTAGGCCAAAGTCAGTCGAGCCGGCATGGCCCGACCTACATGCCGGGCCGTGCTTGCCCACGGGCTGCACCCACGGCCCAGACACGACCCAATAAGACTCAGGCCGTGCCGGGCTAGCCCAAAGGCACGACAACCCATCATGCTTCTCCATAGAATAAGTTGATTTTTCCTACCTCATCTCTTTGGGCTGTGTGTTATATGGCTGGAATAAGTCTATTTTGTATCCCTCTTCTCTTTGGACAGTACTTTATAAGGCTGAATTAAGTCTATTTTGGATCCCTCAACTAGTTTTCTTTGACCGTGCAGTGCTGGGCCGGCCTACCGTGCCAAGGCATCAGCCCAGGCACGGCCCAATTGTCGGGCCAGACCGGCACGGGCCCGACACCAGTCATGCCGTGTCGTGCTTGGGCCGGACCTCGGGTCTTATGGCCATCTATAAACATATAGGGAGAATGACAAACATACCTCCACTCCTTGCATTTTAAAATGGCTATGGCTTACCGAAATTTTGACAATTTGACCTTTTTAGAAAAAACTTATTTGAAGAATAGACTACGTCAAAAGCTTATTGAAAAATTGGACCGGAATCCCGGTGCCATGGGCCCTGGCGCTTAGGCCCATGGTGCTGACCTTTCACCCTTGAGTTTTGTACTTTGTTAAAAACATTAAAATCTACTCTTTCTCGTAAACATCAAGTAGCCTAATGGTAAATGTACTCCCCTCTAGATCCAAAGATCTTGTGTTCGATTCCCACTCCCACAACCCCCTTCTTTTTTCCCCCTCCGTGCGCACCCACACAACTTTCTGAGAGAAAAAAGGAATAAAAAGGATGCAGTAGTGGGGTTCGAACCCGGGGCTCTATCTTGGGTTTGCGTATATTTACCATCACATTACACGTTCAATACTATATGGTCCTATTACCATTTTAATCTATTTCGCCACAACCAAAAATGGACCACAATATCCATTTTTTGTTATAGTTTTTGGCTTTTTGCCATGGTTTATTTGTGGAATAAGTTTTTTAAAAGGGTCAAACTGTCAAAATTTTGGTATGGCTTATGATCTGGCATTTATTTGGTACTAGAAACATAATCAACGTATTGAGAACAATGGTCCTTACACAACTGTGATTTCTTTCTTCTTTGTTGCATCCACACCATTTCTATTGTTCTTACCTTTTGGGCTTTTAACAGTAAAGGTGCTTGCTTGATTCACTTAGCTGGACCCAATATGTACAAAAGATAGTTCCTTTTACACAATAAAAGTTTCTTTTACATATTGATAGTTGAGTTTCATAAAGCATTTTTTTTATGGATATGCATCAATCTGATGCATTTATTCTACATTGATTTTCCCTTTTTACTATTAGAAGATGACATGATATTCCCTTCATTATACTCCCAGGGCTACTCTCATTAGCTATGAACGCAGCATGCAAGTTATGAACGTGCACTTCTTCATTACATTGGCTAATTTGTAATTGGTGCTTTGCAAATAATGTCAGCGGTAAGTTATCATTTATGTAGACTCCAAAAATGTTTTGTGGGGCTTATTGCTTTGGAAAATGTTCTATAAATTGTGTTGCTGTTCTAGACTTAGTAGTATTTTATGAAATGTTTATGTTGTATGGTATAGTTTGTGCTTTTTTTAGTGTGTGGCATTACATAGCACTTTATAATATAGATTGCTTTATAAAAAATTGAATAAACAAAAAAAATCAAAATACAAGTTAACTTGAAAATCTGTAGGTGAGAAGTTATGATGATGCTTTTTTAAGGCAACTGCATCAAAGTGTAGCTCCTTCAATTGTGCAACTGGCAGTTTTCAATGCAAAAAGTACCCAAATACCATGCCATCTTGGTACTGGATTGGTATTATGTGTGACACCCAATTATATTGGGGTAATCACATCTATCAGTTGTGATCCGAAAGATGGTTTCAGAGTCGTTGCGAGATTTGGTGATCAAGAAGATTTGGAGACAGAAGTTGTCAGAACAAGTTCATTACTTTCTGCGTTGGTTGTGCGAGGATGTAATGTTCAGGCCATACCTTGCATTCCTACATCGTTTCATGAAGGCGACTTACCAGAGGCAGATGTTTTTTGTATTGGATGTTTTAGCATTGTGAAAGAGCAGATAATGACTGCGGGACAAATCAGGTATCCATCTATTCTTGATGACAATTCATGGATATTTTTGTTTTGTACTGTTACTTTTGTTGCATTTCATTCCCCTTGTATTATATTTTGTTTTAGTTTATGTTTAAAGTGCTTATAAGATTTGACGGAAGATAATTGAGAGTAAAATGCAGGCCACTGAACTTTCAAATTGCAAATTTAGGCCTTCAAACTTGGTTAATGTACCATCATAGGTTCAAAGGTGAACATACTCCTTAGGGAATAGATGTGGCATGCTAACATGGAGTGAACTTGGTATGTGGGAGCACGTGAACTTGCCATGGATTAGAATATATGCGTGGAACCTCCTAAAATCGATATGCTCTTTACTCTTGTTCCACTTTACTCATGCTGTAATCCCCAAATTATGTCGTCTCCCGTTCACAACACCATCGGTCTATAATCGACGAAATGGTAGGACAAGCTAGCCATTTTCAATTGCAATGAGTTGGCTTCTCCTGGCATGCCATTGATTCCTGGTCATCGATGAGATGAATGATCAGCAGGTTGTTTGGTGATTATGTTATGAGAAATTGGGATTGATAGTGAACACCAAGTTGATTTTGCATATATTTCCATCCACGTCAATCTCAATTCTCACATTCTCCCACATGCCACACCAGCTGCTTGCTTGTTGACATGCATCATAAGCTCTTAGACATTTGATGATAAATTAAATAAGTTTGCTGGCTTAAATTTGCAGTTTGAAAGTTTAGAGATCTGGACAACACTTTATGGAATGTTGGTATTTTATTCTTAATTATTTATTCTTTAAGTATGTCCTTCTTAATAACAGTTATTTAATGCATGCCAGTATGTGAATTTGAAAAGGAACTGAGAGGAGAACAACAGGTTAGCACATTTGTGCATACCTGTCCGATTGGGGATGGGTTGATGGGAGCACCTATATGTAGTCGATTCGGAAAAGTTTTTGGAATGAATGTTGCTCGGACAGCACTGTGTTCATCAATTAATTTTTCCCTGAACAATAGTCAATTAAAGGTTGAATTGGCAAAACTATTACAGAATGAAGATTATGAGGTACTACCTTTTGTACAAAACCTAAAGCCCGAGTAATAGCTTTTGCTGTTTTAGGTCGTAAAAGGCTCAGAAATTTACAGATTTTTAACTTCATGATAATATTTTATAGATGTCAGCTCTTATTGAGAAGTACGATTCTGAAAAAACGAGTGCATCGAAGAAGAGAAAGGGAAGGGGTGTTAGCAGTTCGCAAATGTCAAGGTCACCAGTGAAGAGAAAGGCGGGTGGCAGTTCTTCGTCAAGAAGGGAGAGGGGTGTTGCCAGTTCGCAAATGTCAAGTTTACCAGCGAAGAGAAAGGCGGGTGGCAGTTCTTCGTCAAGAGCGATATAAAAGAGGTGTGTGCCACAGTTTTCTATTGTTCACCATAGGTATGCTAATGGGTTAGACTGAAATGGGCTTAATGGATTGGTTATATGTTTGGACAGGCTTTGTTTTGATGGAGATGGGCTTAGGCGGTTTGGGCTGATTCGGAAAAGGTTTGAACTAGTTTGTTTTTGGGTTACAAATATTCGGATCCAAATTGGAGAATATTTGTCATATCTGTGGCTATATTGTTAGCCTTTAGAGGAGTCTGCCACACCTTTTAACTCAGATGTCATCACACATGGAAGACTACAGGCAGTTCATCATGTGCCCTTTCTCCTGTCTATCTTTGCATAGCGTTTTTTCCCCCCTTTATCTACTATTTTTGTCTAATGAGAAGCAACAACATATCTCTGCTTTAATGCCTGCATCTCAATAGTCTCAAGCTGCTCGGCTAAGTGGCAAGTGAGATCTTCAATGCCGACCATGGATGGACAGCAAGGATGGAACGCGTCTGGAGGGATAAAGGAAGACTTTGAGGGAAAGATGATCTAGCTGAAAGCTGGAGTTGTTTTGTGATAGACAGTGGCTGTGTTTAGATTGGCCCAAAGTTTAGAATTTGGTTGAAATTGGAGACGATGTGACTAAAAAGTTGTGTGTGTATGAAAGGTTTGATGTGATGGAAAGTTGGAAGTTTGGAAAAAAAAATTGGAACTAAACACATCCAGTGTTGTACGTAGGCTATCTCTGTGTGAAAAACCTGTATACATATACAGCGTTGTACGAACATATTTGGTGGCTAGCAGTACATATACAGGTTGATCAAGAGATGCATGTTAATTAGGTGCATATGATTCTCATTCATTTATGCATGCAAAGCAAACCAACAAATTAAGTGAACCAATCATATACGTACCGTGTTGCATGCACTTCTATGGTAGGATACATACGCGTATACCGGCCGAGCCAATCAAAGTGAACCAAGGCATGTCATGCATTTGATACCTTTGTAGCTAGTATTGCTTAATAATAATAAATCAATGATTCAAGATTGGTGAAAGAGTATATACAGTGAAGGGTCCAATATATTCAACTAGTCGAGCATGTTTTTTCCAAAATGCAAAATGAATATTAAGACCATTTTCTTTTCATGAAACACCAATCCATCTTTTTTTTTTCTTTTTGGTTATGAGGGCCTTTAGATTTGCAGGATATTGAAAAATTGTATCTTTGGTACTTGCTACAGTCTCCTGCATTCTTAAATAAATTGAGGGCATAACAAACATATATATTCTCAGTTCTCAATCGTCTAATTAAATAGATAGAGGCAGGCTTGAGCTGCGCTGATTAATTGAGCTCCCTCATATATATGTTCGGGAACTACGTACTCTGAATCTCTGATACAGTCTAAATAAAATCTCCTGGTACATATATATAAATATAAATATCATCAGGCCACATATGGCATAAGTGCATAATCCATTTAACCCAATTCCCTTCACTGCTTATCACCGGAGAGGTATAGAGAACCGCACGTCTCGTCATGCATAAATATTAAAGGTTGCACTTTGCCTGAAGTCGCATGCATTAGATACACTAGGACGACGGACTAAAAGAAAAAAAAAAGGAAAAAAATCGAATTAGTCCAGTCCTTGTGTACAACGAAAAAGAACTATGGAATTAAATGTACGTATGTATAGTAGCTTAATTATACATAGCCCTCTAGCCTTGCCCCTTAATTAATAACCATATAACACATATATAACTGTGTAGAGATTTCAGCATGATTTAATGCGTGTATGTGGCTATGATCTAAAAGGTGCACTATTTCATTAATAAAAAAATATATATCCTTGAGGATATGTAAGTACGTGTTTTTTTTCTATATGCATGCATAAATATTGTACGTACCATACTAATTTTTTTATGTTTTTTTGACTAACTAATATTTTAAATTTTAATGACAATTAATCAACCATTTTATAACTTACAGGGGAAAAAAAACAACCATAATGTGTTTACAACCGGCCGGGGAGAGATCGATCGAGTACCTGGTGATCCTTGATGATGGGCCAGCTTCGTCGCTTTTAAGCAAAGCGAAGCATGATTCCAGAATCTCCTCAATGGTTGCATTCGGTCCAAGCTATAGCATCCAAGCAGAGATGGATCAGAGTACAGTACAGTGTAGTTAATTATATAATTAGGAGAGTAATTAATTATTAAGCGAGATACATTGCTTGCATATGCATATGGAGAGTAAAAAAATAGTAACTCCGTCCCAAATTGATTATAATTCTAAGTTATTTAGTACTCTCACCATCCCATAATATAAGGCATGGTAAAAGTTACACGATCTCTAAAACTAATCTTTAACTTATAATTTCTCATATGCTATAAGGTTTACAGCAACAAAATTATAATTATATAAAAGTAAATTTAAATGTCAATCTAATGATATAATTTTTAACAAATAAAATTCATTTCATATTACATTAAATGTTTGTCAAATGTTTTAAAGGTTGAATCTTGAAATACGTGTACATTTTATATTATGGGATGGAGGGAGTATATACTAAGGTTTGAAAAGAAAGACGGTGATACTATTTATTAAATGGTTTATAGATAAAGATGAAAGGGTAGTTGAGACTAAAATAGAGAAGAAATTTGGATGAGAAGTAATTAATGAGGATCATTAATACTTTATTATGATAATTATTATGGGACATACGTATATAAATAAAACTAGCTTGTTTAATTATGTAATTAACTAATACACGGCGACTGTATTAGAGGGCCGGGTACTTACTCCGGACTTTTTGACCTCCTGTAAATTCCTCAGTGTATCCTGAATCCAGCTCACCGTGACAAAGCACAAGACCTCTTTGCCACCGTGAACATTAGTGCCCACAGCCTTGCCATTTTCGCCTCTAAAAACAGGTGCGCCTGATGACCCGCCTGCACCGGAGTAATCAGCGTTGACAGTCATCATGTGTTCTTCGGGAGGGGTGTCTTTCAGTTTTCCGACAAGAGCTGCCTCGTTGCTACATACATACATACATACATACATGTAAGTGACCACAACATCAAAAATCAAAATAATTAGTACTAGAGTGAATGAAAAGCTAGCTAGAGATAATTGATTAAGCACAAATACTACATGCATTTTATGTTAATTAGTACTACTAGAATGAACAGCTAACGCTAGAGATAACTATTTTGACCAATAATTAAGCTATATATTATTATATATAGGCTACATTTTAAAAATATAGGATGTACTATTTTATTTCGTTGGGACAAAAGACTTTAACCAGCAATTAGTACTATTACAATATATGTGAAGTGAAGCAGCATGTAATTAATTAAGCAACATTATTTATATACTCCTCATGCTCGATGGAAAGCAGTTTAATTAATTAATTAGTAGTATGATTTATACCCTCAATTTGTGCCACATATATAAATGTTATATTGCGAAAGCGATTAATTGTTTGCCAACGTACCCTGCTTCCATGCATAACTAAATTTAACAAAAAAAACACAAAAACACAAACGAAGAAGCTAGCTATAAACACACTTACGTGACAGAGCCGAAGAAACTTCCCAGGTTAGTGGAGCCAGTCTTGCTGGAAGGCCAAGGGTAGCCTAGGAGCACAAGTGGGTCCCCTTTCCTGACTGGCTGGTGGTCGAACGCCACGGGAGGGTACTCGCCCGCGTCGGTGAGCTCCCGGTGCTTCAGGGACACATCCACGGACAGGATGGCCACCTCCTTCTTCCGCTCACACACCTTCACCAGCGCCTGCGCCACCACCTGATTATTTTCATTTAATTAGTGGCAAAATTTAACCCACAACGTACAAAAAATTACCCCCAAGTTATTAATTACATGGAGTACCATACTAATTATTATATCTAATTAATTATAGGTTTCCGTGTATAACGTTTAACCGTCCGTTTTATTTGAAAATTTTAAGAATTTTTTTTAAAAAAATAGTCGCACATAAAATACTTTTCATATTTTATCATATAATATCAATAAAAAAATACTAATCATGAAAATTTAAAAAATAAAATAAACGGTTAAATGCTGAATATAAACGATGTAAAACTACGGTCTCTCGTCGGACGGAGGTAGTATTAGGGTATTCCCAGTGCAAGGCGTGGCGTTCAGCCTCGTAGCAAAAGAACAAGTATTCCTAGCCACGTAGACAAACCGTGTGGCCTGCTCAAGCGCTCGGAGCCAACTTGAGCTCCCCGTTCCTCGTCAATTTTGCAGGTGGGGTCCACAATGGAGTGACGCGTCGTCAATGAGGAGGAAAGAAGAAGAGATGAGTAGTACTAGTATGCATAGATGGGAAAGAATGGTGGGACACGTCGTCATTGAGGGGGAAAGAAGTAGAGAGTAGTACTAGTATGTAGAGATGGGAAACAATGGTGTGACCCACTGGAGTAGTACCAGTATGCATTGTGGAGTACTCCCTCTATTCCATAATATAAGACACAACTATTTTTTTAGATGTTCCATAATATAAGACATGTATGCATGTAGGCAATTAATTATGACCCATTCTCCATTAAATTATTACTTTTTAAAATCCTCCATTCTCATGTTCTCTAATTCTATTGGATGCGTGCATTGTATTTATTAGGATAATCCAAACTACAAGATGATAATAATTATTTTTTGGTCTTTGGGTTAGGGGTGATTATGCTTTATATTTTAGAATTGAGAGAGTAATATATAGCTATCTTATAGCTCTTGAATGTTTTTTCTTTCTAGGTGGTAAATGAGGAACACCGTATTTTGGTGGCTCCGGGCAGATCCACGTGTCCAGCCCGTGCGAGCAGGTCAGTATCAGGAACTTGCGCCCGGCGTTGTACACGATGTACCCCGTGCCACCCACCGTCCCGGGCTTTCCCAGCTTGTTCATAACTGGGATCAGCAGCTTCACAACGGACTTCCTGTGGTTGGCCTTTATCTTCCTCGTCACAATTGTCTCGTACGGTAAGTCGTCCTCAGCCCTGCATGCACGAAACGGATTAAATTAAATTAAATACAATACCACTACACGCATCCATATTACTCCTTCCTACTTAAAAAAAAACGAATATAGAGACACATTCTAACGGGTACTAGTTTGATTTTTTTATAAGATGGGTGTTTGCAAAAACATTTTTTATAAGACGGAGAGAATATGTTATATGTGTCCTTTACGTTGTCGATTGTGTTCAGGACTCCACCTAAAGTGTGATGGTCTTGCCAGTCTTAAAAAATATATTGTACTATTATAATGCTTTCTCCGTATTTTAATATATAACACCATTAACTTTTTGACCAATGTTTAACCATTCGTTTTATTTAAAATTTTCGTGCAAATATGAAAATATCTATATCATGCTTAAAGAATATTTGATGGTGAATCTAGTCACAATAAAATAAATAACAATTGTATAAATTTTTTGAATAAAACGAATGGTCAAACGTTGGATAAAAAGTTAACGGTGTCATACATTAAAATATGGAGGTAGTATGTTTTAACTTTTTCTACATTTTGTACCATATATACTTTTACAAAATTTAACAAAGTACTCCACGTAGTAACTTTTAAGAAAAATCTGCACACGCATATCATACTAATGCGTTCAAACTAAAAGTACGTATCTTGAAATTTACCGATCGATCGACAGTCATTACGGCCGGCCGGTACGTCTACTAATGAATGGTTGTCCCATATTTGTTTAGTCCACGCCATAAAAACGAGGACAGCCTACAAATTGATTGATGGCCCCTCCGCTTGGGAGGCCCAGTTGGCCCAAACCATCACTCTTGTTTTTTTGGCAGAAAATCCCAACCCGTGCAAAATCAGCCAAATTTTCAAAAAATGAAAAAAAATTAAAGGGAGAGACGTTCCTCTAAACATTTTTTAATAAAAAATTATGAGCACCCATCTAAATCAATCCAAATGCCATAATATATCATCCAACGCCGACGGTGTCAAATCCATATATGCATTATTAATTATAATTAGTTGATTGATTAGCGCAGGGCCTAAAATCACAAGGACGCGTACGTACTCATCGTGGATGGGCGCTGCTGCTTCCGCCGCCGCCATTTCCAAGGATTATCAGCAAACGCCAACACGTACTGCCTTGGTCGATCGGCTACTTAATTAGTACAATATTGCCTGCAAGTATTAATTAATTAAGTAATTAATCAACAAATTAAGAAGGAGAAGAGAACGATGCATGCACATAGATGATGCCTTCCCTAGCTAAGCTATAGCTGGGTCAGGGTCTTTCGGCTAGCTTCATAAGGTGGTAGGCTAGACAATATAGATTCGAAATCTCACTCATTCTAATTATTTTATATTAGGTTATTCCCTAATATTCGTCTTTTACAAGTGCACCAAGCTTTCTAGCTCGGTCAAACTAAGACAATTAATAATGAGACCAGTGTACAATCAGGTTTATATATATTCGGAAGGGAAACAAAATAAGTCTATCCTTTTCTCGAGGAGTCAAATTATGAATGAACTTAGAGGAAAAAAAAAACATGATTATATTTTCCCCCCTCAAAGAGATGCCTTTGCTAAGGAGTTTAATCTGGACTTTGAAATCCAAGTGTACACACACATTTGAATAAAGTACAAGGCATTTCTCAGTATTTGGTGATGTGCATGCAAGCATATCCAATGCAGCGCATGATCATTGTGCGAAAACACACATCTAAGTCTTCTAACGTTCTATAGTCTTCACCAAAAGCAAGCTATAGCCTATAGCATATATCTCACTTAATTATAGCACAGAGAAAATCATGCATATACATGCAACAAGTTAAAGCTTGAAATGCTGCTGTACAAAAATAATAATAATAATAATAATAATAATAATAATAATAATAATAATAATAATAATAATAATAATAATAATAATAATGAAATTAAAATCGCGCGTTAATAAGTCGATCGGCGTACGTACATACCTTGTGTAGCTTATAATTAAGGAGAGATCAGATCAGCATATATGCAGGAGAGATCGATCGATTGCGAGCGAGGTACGGTGAGCAAGAGGAGGGCTATCTAGCTGGAGCTTTCTTTTGCTCGACGATCGGCTATATAAATAGATGGAGTAGTAGAAACTACAGTAGTGAACTCGATCGATCCATCGATCGGCTAGCTAGCTTATTAATGCATGCGCCAATAATAAATTCTCTCATATATGCACAACCTGCACAACACACACAACACTATACAGTCCAGCTGTGTACCCTCTTTTGAGAAACACGATGCAAACATAGACGCTCACAACACACGTACACTTATTTCTATGAATGTATGCATATACACTCTATCTCTATTAGTACCTCCGAAAGACTCGGCTAGTATATCTTAAGGTTGACGAAGTAACCACGGGTGCCTCACTCTCAAGGGGTACGTCGCTTACCATTGAAAAAAATAATAAGCCGTAAATATGAGCATCCGTGTTAAATCTAGAGTTTAAACTTGGATGGTACTAGAGGAACCTAACTATGCTCACTTCTCTCTCTATGTCCCTGTCAAAAGAGGAGAAATTATTATTTTTTGTTTCGAGTAACACACATGCAAGATAGCCTGTACTTGAATTCAATTCTTCACTGCTAGCTTGCTTTGACGAGCGAAGCGACGCGAAAAGCCCCTTCTTCAGGGATACATATATACGCCATAACGTACGTAAGTTGCCCTAGCTAGCTTAGCTTATGTGTACTCCTGTACGTACTGAGATATAGATCGATCAGATGTAGCTTTCCGTTCTTGTGTAACTCTGTATTACTGTGGCCTGTGGGGGTAGCGAAAGGAGGCTCGGCCAGTGATTGCCTGATGGGGTGTGCACGTCATGCTTGATCAATGCATATGCTATAGCATTATCTTCTTTCTTTTGAGTCTTTCCATGGCCCCTTCGTACTTGGATGCATATCTTCCTACAGGATACGGAGTAAATACTTGTAAAACCAGAAGGTCCCTTCAAAGGAATCAGACTACAAGGGCAAAAAAAAAGACGCAAAACAATTAAATTCAGCCAAAAGGATAATTACACTGTAGATTTTTATTTAAAAAAGACTGAGCATATCTCTATCTCTACTATTATAAAAATTGAAGATGTTTTTGTCGGTATTTTGGTGCGTCATCCGTATATGAGTCGGTTTTTAAGTTCATTTGCTTCTAGAAATGCATATCCGTATTTGAGTCGGTTTTCAAGATCGTTCACTTTTGGTAATACAGAGGGAATCATATAAGAATTCTGTTTAAAAAAACTCGCATGCTAACTTGAGACGATCGGAGTTCTAACTGCAGCTCATGATTTTCTAAAAAAATATATATCCAAGCGAACTCCCACAGTGAATTTCATCTTAACTAAACCATATAACAATAATAAGATTAAAATAAATTTCATCCGTTGCAACGCACGGGTACTTTTTCTAGTTAATAAAAAATATAAGGTACTATATTATATACTCCTAAATTTTTATTGAAAAGTCCGTGAAAGTAGTAACCGCGAACAAGAAAAAGCTAACTAGATCTAGACAAATCTAGCTAACTCGGTAACACCATGGAAGATAAAACCTAGACTCTACATATATAGATTTAAACCTCTCTAAAGACTTTATTTGGAAGAAACCCTATAAATTTATTGGACCGGATAGCGGAGGAGGAGGGGGACCGAAGGACGAAGGTCGAAGGTGACGGTGGAAAAAACCCTACAGGTTCAGGGGCTGCCTTCCCGAGCCGCTGTGTTCATTCTTATATATTTTTCTGTGTGTTTTTCTTGCTAACTAACATGTAAATTCTCTTCACATTGAGGGAAAGAAAGGAGGCAAGTTCAGTTGATACAAGAATCTAAAATTAAATTCTTGGATGGAGGGGATCAGATATTCAGAAGAATTTATAGAGCTAATGCTTTCAGCCAAAATATGACACTACTTATCTCTTGTTTTTTTCTGTATGCAGAGAACTATAAGATTTGAGGTTTATTACTAATTCTTTGCATGTTGCTTTACTCTCTTTTAGTTTTGTTGTTTAAGGATGTGTCAAATAGTCCCTCCATCCCAAAATATAGCAACCTAATATGGGATGAGACTCATTTTAGAACAATGTATCTGTACATCCTAGGACAATTTTGGGACGGAGGGAGTACCATTTTACTACCTCCATCCTAGAAAGATTGCAATTTTACACTATTTATATCCAACATTTGATGGTTCGTCTTATTTTAAAAAGTTTTATAAATAGTATTTTTATTGTTATAAAATGATAAACATGAATAGTACTCCCTCCATCCAATATAAGCATTTTTATCATAGTGATAAGTCAAACATTTTTAAGTTTGACCACTAATAGCAGAAATATAAAAAAGATCAATCATATAAATTTGATATTACAAGATTTATCATTAAAAAAACTATTATAATATATAATTCTTTTTATTTAAGACATTTTATTTTTATAGGTATTGTTGGTCAAAGTAGCATCTCGGAGGCCATATCAGGATAAAAAAATACTTATATTTTAGGACGGTGAAAGTATTTTATGTGTGACTACTTTTTAAAAACTTGTTTATAAGTTTTTCGAATAAGGTGGACAATCAAATATTGAATACTACCTCGTTGAATTCGGAGGTAGTAGCCTATTGAATACGGAGGTAGTGCTACTACGGATGAAGTGACGTACTACTGTTCAGATAAAATCACGAAACTAAAGATTTGACGGGTCGCACTTGGACCAAAATTGCCGCAAAAGATCTCACGCCATTGAATGCCAAAAGTTCTGACGACTAAAAAACATTAACTCATGGTTGAGTTCAGTGCACACGGATCACTGATTCGCCGCAGCTACGCGCCGATCTGCAATGATGAGCTGACGCAAATTAATTGTTGAAGCGAGAGTAAAAAGGAAAGGCAACACTGCACCATGAGTGCATGAGCCGCAGCGCTAGAAAGGAACCCCAAATTAATTAATCCCTCACTCTTTGAATCTGTTAAAATATATATAAGGGCCTATTTAGTTCGCCTAAAACTTTTCAAAAAACATCATATCAAATCTTTGAATATATGTATGTAGTATTAAATATAAATAAAAAGAAAAATTAATTACACGGTTTGCATGTAAATCGCGAGATGAATCTTTTGAGTCTAATCCATGATTAGCCATAAGTGCTACAGTAACCCACATATTCTAATGACGAATTAATTAGACTCAAAAGATTCACATCGCAGTTTTCAGGCGAGTTATGAGATTAGTTTTTTCATTCGTGTCCGGAAACTCTTTTCGATATCCGGTCAAACGTCCGATGTGACACCTAAAAATTTTTATTTCACCAACTAAAATAGACCCTAAGGTATATTACAATTTGTTTTAATCGAAGGACCCTGTTAAAATATAGATTCGCACTCAGGCCGGCTCAATCGAAGGACCCTTTCAATTATAAGTTAAAATATAAGCTGTATTACAATTTGTTTTAATCTATAAATATATTCATGGGTTATGGGTTACTCCCTTATATCTTTACCTCCAACAGCACACTAGCTTCATCCAGTTTTCTTTTATTAAATCTTTCCTACGAAGAAAAATATTTTTGTGTTTTTTCTACCTTAATGTGTACACCAGTCACCAAGTGAATGCCACTTAGCATCAGTGTTTACAGATTTAATACAACACCGGAATTCAAACCCCGTTGAATTGATGGTTTCCACGAGAAAACCCACTGGTTTGCTACAAAACTCACAAACTAATTTTGGAATTCCGTGCAGGCGCCTCTAGATCGCCTACAGTGGCGGATCCACCATGGGGTCTCTGGGGTCTCGAGACCCCGCTACCCGTATTGTAATGACCCCATAAAGACCCCACTAAAATTTTCTGTCATACATCTATTAGAAGAGGGGCCTATAATTTTATATGGTTTGTTCAGACCCTCATGTTAATCTTTCCTGGATCCGCCCCTGATCGCCTATAGGTATATATCTCAAGTGAACGAGAACGTGAATTCCCTTTTAAACTGCCCAGAAATCTTGTTGAATACTGAGAGTAGGAACACCGATATAATTGAAAGCCATGAATTTTCGTCGAAAACTGATTGCTTCTGTATTAAAAAAATAAAAGTGATCGAGAAAATCAGGAAATAAAGGGAAAAATATAGGACTCATTTTACAAGGATTGACAGTGATGTAACATAATATGTAGTACACAACTGAAAACATTATAGCAACAATCGAAAAGTTTGAAGTCCATAGCCAGTACATATAAAAACTATACAATCTTATAAAGTTATAATATCGATCAGCAACATAATATTATTATGACGTTCCATATCAATGGCATATATGGTTGTAAAGTAAGGTATCCTGTGGCAACAAAACATAAAAAAATATTTCTTTTTACTAGTTTTAGTTATTTGATTTGGCTTTTAGTGCTAAGTTCACATAAATACAACTTCTGTTTAACAAATTTTTGTGTTGCATAGTAATAGTATTTATAAGGAATTTTTCCAAAGTTTTCTCATTTTTAACTAAAAATACTGATTGGATTAAAAAAATCGACTCATTTGCAACCTTAATTATTATAGGATAGATATTTTTAGAACTTTTTTCTATACATTAGAACTCAAAGTTTTAAGTAGGGTTTTAAATTTTGATTTTGGCTAAAATTTTGGCCATTTCAAAATTTCAGAAATTTCAGCATTTTTTGGACCGAATTTTTCTGAAATTTTGACACAATTTAACTGAATTTGAATAAAATTTAACCAAATTCACCAAAAATTGCGAAAAACCGAAAATTTCAGCCGAGATATCAAGTACCAGAAATTCAAACCCTGGTTTTAAGAAAAGAATCAACCAAGATTTAGGAAAATCTCAACGATAAATGCAATTGGCTGTGTGATCCAATTTGGCCCGTCAGAAGCTCTCCAAGTTGGCACCGCACTTGACGCCACTTCTGCAGTGTACTCCGTGCCATGCAACGTAGCTGCTTCATCGCTATGCATGCAAGATGCTCACTGGAGCGCGTTGCCTCCATGGCGACAAGTGGCGGATCAGGAAGATATAGTAGTGGGGTCTGAGCAAACTATATAGAGTTAGAGTTCCCCCTCCTATTTACATATAGAAAATTTTAGTAGGATTTTCGTGGGGGCTCTTATAGTCTTCACGTCAGTAGTGGGGGCACGAGACCTCGCCGCCCTCAGGCTGGATCCACCCCTTCATGGCGATGAACTCGGCGACGACGTGATCCAGGAGCGCCACGGCGTTTGGGTTGTTAAACTTCGACGAGAGGTGGAAGCAGTGGTCCTTGCCGTCGGACTCCACCAGCGTCGCCCCGCCGCCCCACGCGCCGTCGCGCATCTCCGGGCGCCGCAGCTTCAGCGCCGTGGCGCGCCAGGCGGCCGGTGTCTCGGACGGTAACCGGTCGGTGCCCCAGCCCACCTTCGATGTCGATGCCTTCGTCCTCGCCGCCGCCGGCGCCACTGCGGGCGGCGCCGAGCCGTACCTTCAAGTTGTGCACGATGTTGGCGCCGGCGCTCTCGCCGGCGAGGAACATGTGGCGTGGTTGGCCACCCAAGGGTACTGGACGGTGTGACGGGAAGCCACCCACCGGAGCGCCGCCCACGCGTCGTCGTAAGCCGCGGGCACAGGGGTGCTCCGGCGCGACGCGGTAGTCGAAGGAGACGGCGACTGCCGCGGCGCGCGTGGCGAGTGACTCCGCGTAGCGGTGGAACAACGGGGCGCGCGGAGGCGCTCGCGGTACAGAACGCGCCGCCATGGACGTAGACAAACCAAAGGGAGCCTCCTGCATGCGGCGGCGGCAGGGAGGAAGAGGCGAACGGACACGCCGGGGATCGTCACAACGCCATTTGGGCTTCTGATCTCGTCGGACGACGATGCTGGCACTGAGGTGTGGCGCACGTATACTTCCTGACGCGGCCGTCCTTGTACGTTCGCGCGTAGGAACGGGAAGAGGTCGACGGCGATGTGATCTTGTTTGTGTTCATGTGATGCTGGTCCTTCCCGCGTCCGTGCTCGAGCTCCTCTGCAACATCACCAGTCCAAGACGGCTTCACCTCGAGTTGTTAGTTGGTTGAAGGCTTATAGCTTCTTCGACGCTATATCATCGTGAAGCAGCACGATGCAGTTATCTTACCGTCGTAACCTAGCTCCTTTGTTGTTGTCGGTTTTGTGTGTTGCATATTCGTCCTCCGTGTCGTGTTGGTGACGGTCTCAACTCTCCATCACTGGTGAAGATAGAGACATATGGATTTACAGTTCAGTTACTTTCCCCTATCTTTTGCTTGGTTCGACTGTAATAATCAGCGGTGATGTGTGTGAGGTGATCTGATCAGCCGATGATTACGACGAGTATTTGCAAATTCGAGTTCAAATTCTTTGGGAATCCACGACAAAGGTTTAAGGTAGTGGTGAAAACGGTACGAAAACTTTTCAGATTCCAGACCTATTTTTTAAAACAAAATCTATCGGTTGGAATTTTTCAAAAACGGAAACGAATTCGGAAATATTTTGTCGGAAACGGAATCGAAAATGATAAGGGCAGTTTTCGTCGGAACTCGAATCAGTCGGAAACTTTCCGGAAATTTTCTCGGAATTATCAGAAATTTTGTGACTAAAATACCCTAGATTTTTTTTAAGCACTGAATAGTGAATAACATGGTGTTTACCTGCTATTTTTTTAAAAAAATTGTTATACAAATCTAAAATTACATAAGAATATTATTTTTCCTGCATTGGGATTTATCAACAATATTACTTTCTTAAACATAGATAATTTATTCCATTGGATTTATCAGTTTGAGGGGTTTTTTATTCCGATAAATTTTCGTACCGTATTTGAGCCAGTTCGTTTTCGCTCCGTTTTTGGTTTATATAATATTCGATTCGTTTTCGTATCCAGGGTTTTCAATTCCGATTCCAATTCCGAAAAAAATTGAAATTGAAAATGATAAAGATGGCTTCTGTCCGTTTCCATACCATTTTCACCCCTAGTCTAAGGAGGAGGACTTATATGCAGATTATGCATATTTTTGCCAACAACGAATGGAGTAGGTTGTCATCTCACTATCTGTATTTAGACTTGTGTTACAGATCGTTTGTATTTAAACTTTATGTTTTTAAAATACGCGAATATTAGGGAAAGATCTGATATCAAATAATGAGAAGGAGTGGGTTTCGAACCCAAATCGTCTAGCCCATTACCTTGTGGAGCTAGTCGGAATATTCTTGGATGTTTCTCAAACTGTATGTTTTGTTTTTTTAAAAAATATAGTTGTTTTGAACTGCCAACTCTATAATACTTGGGGCTAGTTATTTCGAAGCAATAGCCCAAATAAATTCCATTATTAAAAAGATTATCTTCGTACCACAATAATACACACATAATAATAACAACTAGTCCGTGAAACATCCAAGGCAGTAACACAACTGTTTCCATTAGTCATCAGAGTCTCAGAGATAATAACTCTGGAGCACACTCCTCCGTAGAGCAATTGCAGGAACACGATGATACTTCTGGGCCTTACTGGGAAGCCTGATCATGTTGCCCACCCCAAACCCGGCACGTCGAAGCCCAACCACAGCTTGGGCCGTACACCTCGGCCCGCGGGGAACTCTCCAACAAGCTGGCACCACCGCACTTGACCTCGTTTTCTTAGTGGCGCGTTCCTCCTCCATCAGCATGCTGATCGGTGGTGGTGTCTTGCCCTTGGCGATGAACATGGCGACGCGATCCATGAGCACGCCGGTCTCCGCGTGGGAGCCGAACTCCGGCAAGAGGTGGAAGCAGTGTTCCACGCACCTGGACTCCACCAGCGTCGCCTCGCCGCCCCACGCGCCGCCGCGTACCGCCGCCCGCGGTCGCGAAGGACGTCCTCCGTGGCCACGCTCACCAGCGCGCGGCGGCACGGCAGCGACGCTATCGCCTCGGCGGGAGGGTCGATCCGGGGATCGTCGCTGCCGTTGTTGTTGTTGCCCGCCGTCACGTACGGCCAGAGGGCGTCGATCCTCTCCGGCAGCAGCATCGGCGGCGGCTCGCGCGTGCGCGTCTCGCACGGCAGCCGCTCGGTGCCCCAGAAGTATGGCTGCAGCAGTATCATGCCCTCGATGTCGATGTCGTCGTCGTCGTCGAACACCTCGCCAGCGTTGCGGGTGGCGGCGCCGGCACGTACTGCCACGTTGTGCACGATGTTGGCGCCGACGCTCTCGCCGGCGAGGAACACGCACGAGAGGTCGGCGTAGTCGCCGACCCAGGTGTCGTCGGAGAGGCGGCGGGAAGCCGCCCACCGGAGCGCCGCCCACGCGTCGTTGTAAGCCGCGGGCACGGGGTGCGCCGGCGCGAGGCGGTAATCCACGGACACGACGACCGCCGCGGCGCGAGCGGAGAGCGACTCGGCGTAGTCGTGGAACATCCTGGCGGAGGCGCTCCCCGTGCAGAAGGCGCCGCCGTGGACGTAGACGACAAGGGGGAGCCTCCTCCCGGCCGCCGCGGCGGCCGCGGCCGCGTCGACGGGGAGGAACACGCGGACCGACACGCCGGTCTCGTCGTCGATGACGACGTCCTTCGTCGGGACGCCGTTCGCGCTCCTCGTCTTGTCGTCGGACGACGCTGCCACCGTCTCGTGGCGCACCAAGATCCACCTGCGGCCGTCGTTGAACTCGACAAGAAACGGCCGGAGGTCGACGGCGATGTTGCCGCGCGCCGGCGCCGGCGCCGGCGACGGCGAGCTCTTGCTGCTTGTTCTCATGCTGCAACTGTAGCTCGCTCTTGCACGATGGCTTGCATGGAATGGGAATTAAGCGGGTTCTTATATATAGGGAGTAGAGAGGTGCCGTGCTGGTGAAGTTCTCTAAATTAACCCCTTAATTAGTTTTTTTAGGAGACCTTAATTGATTGATTAATTCTCAGAACACAACTAACTGATCGATCGATGCGCGTTCCCATTTCTCTCGATCTTGCAAGCATACGCGTTCCATTTGAAAAGACATATAAACATTCCGTAGAAGGGAATATATAGATTCGCAGGAAGCCAGGAACAAATTTCTCGTGAATTAATACAAAATTGTTGTTGATGACCTTATCTGGGAAAGGAAGATATATGATTTATATATAAGCATTAAATGTTATGAAGTTCTTGCATAGGAAAAACAAAGAGGAGAGATGCCATACGTATTAAAACACCAATACTGATCCATGTTTCCATTCTTAAAAAACATGTAGGCTGATACCTTTCACATCCTCATGCATGCACCAATATTGTTCTGGCCGGTACATTTTCGTAGAAGGGCAGTTTGCTGGAGCAACCTTATCTCATGAATTAATTAAGACATGCCACATAAAATAAAATCATTATCCATGGACCCTCTGGGAGAAGGAGAGAGAACCTGGGACTGGGAGGAAGGCGTGTTTGCTGAAGCAATGGCGCCGATCGATATTGTTTATGAAGTTTTGCATCTGCAAAAAAGGAGGAGAATAGGTGGACAGGGAAATCCAATTCACTACTATAAAACCATTTTTTAGATAACCCAACATTTTTACGAATAGGCTAAAGGAAGACCCGCTTTTAAAAATACATAAGACTCCTCCGGTTAAGGTTGTCTTAGTAGGTCTGCTCGTCAAAATAGACCTATTTTCCCAGTTGGTGGTTTTGAGTCGATTCAGTCACACAAATCCACCATGGACCGAAGAGCTATATTAAAATCAAAGGACACGCCCCTGCCTCTGCTCATTTGTTCCTTTTTCTCCTTTGCTCTCAGCTCAATCTCTTCATTCTTTTTATCAGTCCGGCAGCCTCGGGAGTAGCAGCGGCGATGGTTGTGGCCTCAGGAGCGGCGGATCTGTTGCTGACAAGCATGGGAGCTGCGACGATGACCACGTCAACCTCTAGAGCGGCGATGACACCCCGTCCTCCCCCCCCCACACCCACCCTTTCGGGGGCACCAGATCTGTCGCTGTGTGCCTTGGGAGGGGTGGATCTGCCAATGACGAGCATAGGAGTGGCGATGACGTATACCACAGAGGCCTCGGGAGAAATAACAATGATGGTGCCAGCCTCGGGAGGGGTGAATTCGGCGGTGGGAAGGTCGGGGATGTCAAAGGCAAGGTCGGCGACAGCCATTTTTCAGGAAACAGATGTGGCGTCGACAATGGACGGCAGCGGTTTCTTATGAACTAGGGATTTTGGGAAAAAAGTTGGCAAAATTTCTTTTTGCAGTCAGGTGGCATAACGTGTCTGCTTGCAGAAACCTCATTTTCCCACACAGTTGTGTTGTCCGTTTGAAAAAAAAAATCCGATTTTTGCATACAGTTGGAGGCAGCGGTTGTTGCGCCCGCATACGAAAATTCATTTTGGTCACATGAGAAAATTATTTTTTTTAGGTAGTGATTAACATTACCAGATCAACATAATGGCAATGATTATCATAGCTACTCCCTTCGTCCTTGAATATATCAATCTAGAATCGGATAGAACGTAGCGTAGTACTACGAATTTGGACAGGTACGTTTCATCCGATTTTAGGTTACTATATTCTAAAACGGATAGACTAGGTGGTTACTTGCGTGGATTGATATATGTAAACATACATTAGGATTAACCCCAATACAATATAATAAGTTGATATACTTGCAGAAAGCAATTAAAATGACACCGATGATCTGATGCGGCAATAATGCCCAGCCTCGGCGTGTGTTTATCAACTAGCAACACTAGGCCTCGACGTGGAAGAGGAGAAGATGACTAGATGAGGGTGTCAGTGTGGTTAGCCATACGGCAATGCCTAGCTAGCTTAGCTGCAACGAGAGACGAGGGTACATGCATAGAGGTCAACGTCAACGCTGTTGCATCCTATAGTTGAGAGGAAATAAATATGTCTGGGTCGGCCGACGAGTCCGGAGATGGATTGTAATCAGTTGAACGATCACCCGTTTATTATATTATTTAAATACTTATAATTATTTTACAAGATTAAACAAGATAGATTAAGGTGTAATATATGATATCACTTGGTAAACATACAAAATCAAATTTGATTTCTACATGTTGTAAAAAAAATAAATTTAGTTGTGCATATCCGTATACTATTTTTTTTTATTTTTATTATAACTTATAGAAGTTGAATTTAATCGTGTATGTTTGTTAAAAAAATTAAAAAATTTCACAACTATTTGGTTGACATGTAATAGACGAGTGGACATCCATATAGTTGATTAAAAGAGTTTCCCCAACAAGCTCGCTTAAAAATTTTAAGTTATCTTTTACATGTCGATAAACAAGACAGCCATAGAAAAGTGATATATAAACGGGCTCGTAGATCAACCCATTTGCATCCTTGATATTGGCGGATATTAGCACAAGGTGAGGTGTTGTTGTCGGCCAAATAAGGACACTGGATCGAGTTAACAGAACATCGCTTTTCACCAAAATCGTTCGGTTTTCATGTAATAATCGGCAAATCGCTGGTGGTCAGTTTGCGGAAACCGATCGGTTTGAGCTGGTTTACTTGTGGCATTGCCTTGAAGTCGTCGTTCTTTCAGGTTTCTGGCCAGTTTTCGATTAACCAATAAGGAGTGGTTTTCAATTCCACAAGGAAAAGGTAAACCCTAAGAAACACTATGCATGAATGTTCTAGCATTCTTCCTATTTCAATAAATCACAGATATCATTTTCCACTTTTTATTAAATTTTAGAAATAATAACTATTTACTCCCTCCAAATATTAATATATGATATGATGTATTAACACTAATTTTGGTGATAAACGTCGTATATTAATGACAAGAGGGAGTAACAAAGAAATCAGTGTAAGGGATGATATGGATTTTTTAAAAATTAGCAGCACAAAAACATTAAACTATTTATTAAGCATACATCTGTCCCCCACATCGACATACTTCATTTTGCAACGTAGGTGTATTGTACTTCATCATAGTGATTGGGCAAAAGTAAGTCCAGGAAACACAAGGCCCAACATTTTCCATTATTGTTAGAGACAACTCCTGAGCACATACTTGTCGGCCTTATTGGCCATTATTCCTGATCCGGCGTGTTGAACTTTCGGCGCAGTTTGGCCTCGCAACGCATGCATTGACGTCGTTTTCTCCGCGCCCGCGCCATGCAACGTGCACCGGCGACGGCGACGCCGCCGCTTCGCCATCGGCGACGACGTGGAGGTGTTGCCCTTGGCGATGAACTCGGCGACGTGGTCCATGAGCGCCGCGGCGTTGGGGTTAGGCCTCGGCGAGAGGTGGAAGCAGTGGTCCTCGCCGCCGGACTCCACCAGCGTCGCCTCGCCGCCCCACGCGCCGCCGCGCATCAGCGCCGCCGCGTACCGCCGGCCGCGGCCGCGGAGGACGTCCTCCGTGGCCACGGACACCAGCGCCCGGCGGCACGGCAGCGACGCCACCGCCTCGGCGGGGGGGTCGATCCGGGGGTCGCCGTTGCCGGCGGCGCCCGCCGTGGCGAACGGCCAGAGCGCATCGAGCCTCTCCGGCAGGAACATCGGCGGCGCGGCGCGCCTCCAGGCGGCCGGTCTCTCGCAGGGTAGTCGCTCGGTGCCCCAGAAGCATGGCTGCAGGAGTATTATCCCCTCGATGTCGATGCCGCCGCCGCCGTCGTCGTCGTCCTCGCCGCCGGCGGCGGCGGCGGCGGCACGTAACGCCACGTTGTGCACGATGTTGGCGCCGGCGCTCTCGCCGGCGAGGAACACGCACGCGGTGTCGGCGTAGTTGGACACCCAAGGGTCGGAGTGGCGGGAAGACGCCGCCCACCGGAGCGCCGCCCACGCGTCGTCGTAACCCGCCGGCATGGGGTGCTCGGGGGCGAGGCGGTAGTCCACGGAGACGACGACCGCGGCGGCGCGCGCGGCGAGGGACTCGGCGTAGCGGTGGAACGGCGGGGCGGAGGCGCTCCCGGAGCAGAAGGCGCCACCATGGACGTAGACCACCAGAGGCAGCCTCCTGCCGGCGGCGACCGCGGCCGCGGCCGCGTCGACGGGGAGGAAGAGGCGGACGGACACGCCGGTCTCGTCGTCGACGGCGACGACGTCCTTCGTCACGACGCCACTCGGGCTCCTCTCGACGGGCGACGCTGGCACGGTGGCGTGGCGCACGAACTTCTTGATGCGGCCGTCCTTGTACACGCGTAGGAACGGGAAGAGGTCGACGGCGATGTCGCCGTCGCCGTCGCCGCCGCTCTCATTTCGAGCTGGCGAGCTCTTGTTTGTACTGCTCATGCTGCACTGAGATGAATTTGCTTGCAAGCTAAATTATTGATTTTGCCTGAGGATGCTTTTTGCATGTGTGGTTGATGGGGGTTCTTATATATTAGAGGAGTGCTTAAGTTGTTGAGTCTTGACGAAATCACGAAACGCTATAAATTAAGAACAACGAATGACACGTTTCATGCATCATATAGTCCATTCATTCTCTTTTTAAATAATATATCATGTTGTTTCCGTTTTGTTTTCACATTTTGAACACCCATATAGTCTCCGAGAGGCACATGTTTTTTGTTTTTGTTATTAAACAAAGTAGATGATATTAAGTAATACAGTATAGTACAGACATATTGTTGCAACAAAGAGACGAAACATCTGCTAGTACTCGGAACAAAAGATGCTTCACGCATTCAAACATCGCAAGAGATGTAATGCTGGTAGACGTGTGCATACCCAACTGATCAACCCTACACGCACAAAAGTATATTTTTATCGGAAGGCTAAATGGCCGTCGAATGATTTTTGATAGCTAAATCATTCATGTTTCAATATATTCAGAACCGTTGTTTTATACATTGTAGAAAAATGTTTCATGAGGTGATTTGATTGTGCTTTAGCTTTTTAAAAGATTGAAACATTTTCAATCTAGTTGGTGAAACATTTTCGATCCACTTGGTGAAACAACGTCCGATTAGTTTCAAAATATGCATGATGGAAGCCTAAAAAATCATGTGAATCCCATATAGACTTTTTCTCGATGTATTTGGATTTGTTTCATGTTTTAGAATATATATATATTCTGAACCGTTGTTTCATACATGGTAGCAAAATGTTTCATGGAGTGATTTGATTGTGTTCCAGCTTTTTTAAAAGATTGAAACATTTTTGATTTATTTGGTGAAACACTGCATGATGGAAGCCTAAAAAATCATATGAATCCCATATAGACAGCCCTCCTTCGATGTAACAGTTAATAAGTATCACCGAATAAATCAACAACTGACAGTACTACCGAAACGGTACGAGAACCCTTATAGTTTACACATGGATTGTAACTGATTGCGCCCGTAAAAATCAACTTACATTTTCGCATAAGCTCCTTTAAAAGATCCGTATGAAAAAAAAATCAATTTTCAGAGACTGACCTCTTAACATATATACCCAAATATAAAAATAAGTATATTTTCACAAGCGACCCCATTTAAGAGGCCCACCTTCAAATATCTAACTTCCTACGTCCACTCCTCACTCTCTCCCCACTCCTCGTTTAGCCTCTTCTCTCTTCCTTTTCTTTTTGATGAGAAAACAGTAGGAGAGGCTCCTACTACTACGGTATATTAAAGGGCAGAGAGTTTATGTACAAGAGAATATAGAAGGCGAAGCACGAGGGATTGTTAGAAATTATCAAGCCATGTTTGCCAGATTGGTCGATCATGTATTTTTACCCTATTCAAAAGTAGAGTAAAATCTTCCCTGAAATGAAGCTTCCAAATTAAGGTTGAAAGAAGGTTGAATGTTGTTGAATATTAAGTCATTTTTTCGCAAATGTTCCAAAGAGCTATAGCAATTACTTCAATAAAGAATGGGTGACCAAAATTCCTTTTTTTTAATCATCATGTTCATGACATCTTAATTCGTTTCCCAACGAAAACCAAGAAAAATCCTGCATTGATTTGTGAATGAGCAGGTGAAAAACGTGTGGTTTGAGTCTTCTGGCATAGAAGTGTTGCAAAGTAGGAGTACACAGTTGGCTCCCGAGTTGACACTGAGATTCGTTCAGTGCAGCATATCTCTTGTGTTTAGGCGATCCTCTCCTCTCCTCTCCTCTCACCCCTCTCCTCTCCTATTCTCTCTTCCTACTGTGACTCCGATAGAATGTGGTGTGAGGAGCCCAGCGGAGGAGGCACGTGTTGATGGCAGCAGCAGTGGGGCCCTCCCCCGTGCTTCCCCACACGGATCTACAGGCGGCGGCCCTACCCCACGCTCCCCCGTGCGGATCCGGCGGTAGAGGGGCAATGCAGCGCGGGGAGGAGCGACGACGGCCTCGGTGACGGTGACGACGACGACGAGCTACGGGACTCAGTGATGGCAATGGCGATGACGACGAGCAAAGGTAGACTGCGGGACGATGTCGCCGGCATGAGACCTTGCTAAGGTTTTGAGATTGATTTTTTGGGATTTTTTATTTTTTTCGTATTTTTGTTTTTGCGTGCGGACGATATAAGCACGCGCACGATTTTCCTGTGCAGGTGCGCTGTCCGCGTGAAAAAAATAGTGATTTTCGTAGATACACACAAAAATAGGTTTTGGCCATATGAAAAAAAAATTAGTGGTGCGATATATATTCGACATCCTTACTGTTAAAAGCTATATTAAAAGAGTTTTAATATATTTTTTATATAGTTCAAAATATGTAGCCATTAATATATAAATTTTGAAATTTGTTGGACATCTCCTATTTAAAAGGGTAAATTTTGCTGCAGGATACCCAAATTTAATGTAATTCGCTGATGGACATCGTAAAAATATGTCACGGTTGAAAGATACCGTAAAAACTGATAATTTGGTAGAGGACAATTCTGTCTCAATTAGATAGATAAATTCTTAAGGAAGACGATAATATCCTTAGAACCAAAAGCTTTTGACCAAAAATTTTTGAGAATTTAATGTGTTCTTGTTTTTCCTGAAGAATTTTTCTCTCTACTCGAGCCAAAAATGTTTTGCAGTAAATTATCAAATTTAAATGTCTTTTAGCCATGATACGTTTTTATGATATTTATCAATAAATTATGCAAAATTTGAATTTCCCAGAACAAATTTTGCCAAACGTACATAGCGCTGATATATTCCATTTGATACCTTTCACATTGTTCAGGAATGTTCCGATGGAATGGACCGTTGCAAATAAATGGATAAAATAAAATAAGATTGCTGTACGCTTAAGGGAATTATTAGCTGGAAGGAACAGCCTTATCATGAACTAACACGTGCAATATAAAATCGTTTTTTTGCTAACTCCGAACTTCCGTGTGAAAAGGAGATAACCTGGCGGGAATTGAATTATTGAATACACGCAATTACACGTGATGAAGCAACATTCTGTTATCAAACTTTTGCGGATGGGAAAAAACTACTCTTTCATTTTATAATATAAGACTTTATATTATTGTTCTTCTGTATTAATAATATAGATATTAATAAATCTACACACAGATATATTTAAATTTGTTAATATCTATATAAATGTAGATAATACTAGAAAGATTTATATTATGAAACGGAGGAAGTATACGTATTCGAGGCATGGGAGTTCGGTGCAAACCAGTCGAAAAGAATGCGCCACGTAGAATGACATCACTCACACATGTCTTCCGACACTTATGCACACTGAAGTTTTAAATCGGCCAAACTAAATCTTCAGCCAATCTCTTCAGCCTACAACCCATAAGCAACAACCTTTAATTTTTGTCATACCCCTATTCTTCTTATGGTTACTTTGGAACCCATGATTCTCAAAACATGGAAATAAAAACTACGCAGGATTAAAATGCCATAGCAACTTGAATCCCATGGACCGAAAAAATGCACTATAACTGTAGGAAATACCGTTTGGATGAAGCACAGAGCGAAAACTCACTAATTAGATGAGAGAGAGATAGACACAACAGATTTTTTTTCTTTGAACATAGAGCTTATGTTAGAATTTCTTAAAGATTATGTTTTGAGCAAATACAAAGGAATTTTATACAATACTAGAAAAAATACCCTTGCGTTGCAACGAGTAAAAATCCAACGGTTCATGTGATGTTTCATTTCAGGTTGTCCGATACAACTTTCACTACATATTATATATTATATTTTTCAAGCAAGCAGTCCAAACGTTTAATTTTTAGTAGATTTTAACTAAAAATACTGCAACAACGTGGGGGCATATTACTAGTAAGCAAAAGTTTCACGCTAGTGAAAAGAGTGTAACTCAATTGTGTGAGTATAACTCGACTGGTTAGATTCCTTATGATAGAACTAATCCATCTGAATTTAAGTCCTAGACTCGACGCGGATACTCACATTTACGGTTAATTGTATTCAGTGGTAGGTGACATACAACGAGACGGTCGTGACTTCGTGGTGACTTCGTCAATCTCAAGATAACATTATGAGCGCTTGCGTTTGTACCACTCTAGTTTAAAATAGATTATCTACTGGATTATTGTATTTGATTTTCTACACGATTATAAATTTAAATCAAATATTGTGAAATAATAGTTTAGAACAAAGGATTTAAGCAATATAGTAGGTGTTTACGACCAAATTTGGTAAATCATGCATCAAATTCGAAGCTAAAGTCGAAGCGGATTTGGCGGGAGATCGTTCCTAGAAACAGAGTGTGTATCGGCTACGGGAGCATCGGCTAATGTCTGCATCGGCTGATATTGGACCGGACGAAGAACAACCAATGTAGCCGATCTGGTAAGGTGGTTCTAGAATCATCTTCGGGATCGATTGATGTGCTGCACAAGTATTGCCACATATGGATTGAGTCCTAAGAAGGCAATTGTATCTATTAATTAGGATTTTCTGGTAGTTTTTTTAGAGATATTTTCGGTAAGAGTCTACCTAAAAGACTTTTGTATCTTAGAGTTGTAACAGATTGGGAGTCGTGTCCGGCAAGGACATATTATATATTTTGGGTATAAATATGACCCAAGACCTTGTAAACAAATTAATGACAGTTCAATCGCCACCTTTTCTACTTCCATTGTTTTCGACGAGTTCTTGCTTTCAAGTTGGGTTGCAACGGGTTCGATCTCCAGCAAGAGGTAAAACTTGTCATGGTGGCTTGTGTTCTCGAGATTAGTGCTTACATCTTTATGATACTCTAATCTTGTTTATGTAAATCGTCGAGTTATCATATATGTTATATAATCTTTTTCAATATCATTATCTAACCTTAAATAGGCTAGCATCTATCATCAGAGGGTAGCCGATAGGGTTAAACATCAATGTTGATCTAGATTATATAGTATATCTACCATCTCAAAGAGGTTTTCATCGACTTGTTTTGATCTTATGTTTCTCTTTGTACTTAATGCTGCATCGGTCAGGTTCGATCTATTAAGTAACATCTAGAACCATAATATCTAGCTTGTTTTATGATTATCGATAGAGATAGTATCGGGGTTTCAGCCGATCTTACCTGGTTTAGTTATCTTGTTCCTTACATGTTTACTCGAATTGCTAAATCTGTAATTTATATTAAGATCTTATTGCATTAAAATATATTAAGCTCGTTGTTTAGTATATTTTGTCTGTTTTAACATCTTAGGATATAGCAGTGTCGGAGTATTAGCCGATACATCTAAGATTTACTTCATCGGCTATGCTATGAATATATATAATCTCAATCTTGAAGTACTTTTAAACATAAGTGATTTATATTGTCTCGGCAGACTGTCCGATCTATCACAATCACTTAATTTAAATATATTTTTAGAAATAGATTATATATCATTGATATCTACAACTGATCGAGTAGATTTAATTTAATCTTGCTTCTTTCTTTATTGCCGATCTGGTTCACTTCACATCGGCCCAATATTGAACGATATGTCATCGGCAATACAGCCGATCGGCTATCGTTTGTAGATTTAACTATGTTTCTTTTCTTTCTTGTTGGTTCAAGGATCAAACCAACTGGCATGCTCAGAAACCAAAAGCAATTCTTTGGACCTACACTGGAGTTAAGCAAATCTTCCAGGCCAGTGTGTGTTTTTCGCATCAACAGTAGGAGAAAGTTTTTCTTAGAAAAAAAATATATTTTTTAGAAATATCGAGCAAATAATCCAATAGACTAGCTGAAAAGAACAGGATTATGAAGTCTCATCGATCAATAGCAAAGGGGGCTTTGTATCTCTTAAGCATGTATTGACAGGATCCATGCATTCGCAGATGCATGCGTGATGACTGTAAATTTATATCTCAAGTACATTTCTCACATTTTCAGCAACAAATGCAAAAATGTTAAGAGTATAAGACATATTGTGTCAAATTACAATCAATCGATCTTTTATCTATCCATCTATCTATCTCTAGTGCAATAAATCATTTCCCACAATATACAGATCAACAGTTGCTACTGAAGAAACCTAGTATATTTACATTTCACAAGTCGGGTTTCGAATAAAAAATTCCCCAAGGTAAAATAGCCGTATGTACGTGCTACACAGGTAAAGAATCTCCGGCTTAAATTAAATCAGCATCCTAACTCGTCAAGACCTGTCCTCTTTCCCCTTGATCTCAGGTCAATCTTGATGGAGCACTTCTGTGAAACGTGAGGCAGTTCAGATACGAGGAGAGCCTGCAGAAAGAATCAGTGGTCAATAGCCTGAGAGACTGAAGGTCTGAAGAATATCATAATACAAGTTTCAGTGAATACCTTGCGTGTAATTACAGACTCGATCCCTTCCCGGTGCACTATGTCGGTGTAGTTAGTTCCTATCCTGCAATCAATCGAAAACTGCACCCAAAAACATGTTGAAAGTTTGCAAATTTAGTGATCCAATCTCCTGAAATTACAGCAAGCAAGTAAATGATTTAGAGCAAGTCTGAATTCTGAAGATCTTTTTTCAACTATCAGTAGAATAAACTTTTTTACGTGTGATATTAGTGTTTCAAAAGCTAATGCTAGAAAATATATTACGATGAAAATAAAACCAAAAAGATTAAATCTAACATTAAAATTTAAAATTTAAGTTTTAGCTATGACTGATATAAGCTAATAAGCAGATAATGAGAGGTTGAACCTGAATCTTGGGCAGAGCGAAGTTCATGATGTGCGTGCGCGCATCGATGCTCCCGGCGATCCGTATCTCCAAGTACTTGCGCTGCGCCGAGAGCTCGCCGACGACGAGCCGGGTCACGTCGGGCTGCGAGAACACGGCGTGCACGGGCACCGTCACGTTGGCGCTCCGCGGCGGCTGGTAGAACTCCGGCACGCCCACGGCGCCGACCGACTCGTTCGCGTACGCGACGCCGAGCGCCGCCGCGCCGTACCTGATCCCGATGCCGTTGGCGTTCTGCGCCGCGAACACCAGCGTTGCCACCGAGCACGCCGTCCCGTTCGCGTTCGCGCCGCCGCCGCCGGTGCCGTTCGCCGCCGCCGACGACGACAGCGACGACTGGATCAGGCTGAACGACCTGTCCATCTGCACGGACTGCAGCAAGAACGTCGGCTTCTTGAGCCTCGCGACGAACACGACGAGCAGCACGGCGGCGACGAGCGCGAAGAAGACGACCGAGAGGGCGAGGTAGAGGCAGAGACATCTCGCCGACTGAGGCGGCGGCCAGTGAGCGCCATTGTTGCAGCTCTCCTCGCAACTCTGACGACCTCTCCTGCCGCTGCTGGTAGAATCCATGGCTAGCTAGCTATAGCTAGTGAGAGAGAGAGATCATAGAAGAAGCCATGGAATCAGCAGAGTGAGACGAATATATATGTTGCCATTTGCAACTTTGCATTGCACCAAAGAGAAAGGAAAACCGCGGGAAAAGCGGTGGTGGGCTTCTCCTTCTCCATAGTCGCAAGACTCGTGCAAATACCATCGAGTCGCCTTTATTCTTTCCTTGAAAAGTTTGTATGAATTTTGAGCTTCTCCTTCATGGAGAAGATGGAGGATCACTTGGAAGAGCAGGCAGGTGACTAACTTAATCCGGCATGGATGCTTAGTTTTAGAACTAGATTTCACAAATAATGAAGTTTATTCGCTACAAGAATCCATAATTTTCTTGGCGGCCAACTGATTTCTTTGGCGGTCGGCCGATGAATAAATAACCACCTTGGCAGTTTTCATGTTATAATTGGAGGTTTTTGACCGTCAAGAAAATTACGAATTCTTGTAGTGATTCAATTCTTCCTATGTACTGTCCCCATTGTCAAATGAAAAACTGATGATCACCATGTTGCATGTACTGATGGGTAAAAAAATTTCTAAAACAGAATATATGTGCAATACACATAAAGTTGCACAACAAATTCACCTTTTTTTTGTTATAATTATGTGAAAGACACACGCGCGCACATAATCAAATACTCAACCCACACACACCCATGGCGGTGAGTATGCCGAAAAATATCAAACAAGCATAATTCTAGCATTGTTATCATAAAGCTCATGAATTTGTAGTTTTTACAATGCTCAACTTTACAAAATCTATGTTTTCGAATATGCACTGAGCATCATATAGTAAATGGGCTCCACTCATCAGTGTTACATGAACGGGCACATCGTCTACGAGGTGACTTCTTTCGATCGACAATTTGGATGCGGTTTCTACATATACTTGTAGTGTTTACAAATATGTAAATAGTTGTTGTGTGCAATCATAAATATAAATATGGTGAATGCAAGGACATAACAAACATATATTGAATAAAAGGGTTGGTCAGCCATGTCAACGAAGGTCACCATGACAAGAATTTGGTAGAGAGCGATGGAGCAATGGAAGTTAGAAGCGGCATGGAAGCAAAGGAGTAAGAAGTAGAGGTCGATCTGGTGTTGAGCTACGGGTGATAAAGTCTAGAAAAAGAAAAGAAGCTACCAAAGATACTTTTACAGTAAAAAGTTTATACTTCTATTCTTAGTGGTCCAAAAGCTAAGGCTAATAAAGAATAGAAAACTATGAAAAAAAAACCTAAACTAACTCTAAGATTCCAATTTTGGCTACGTTAATAAGCTAAGCTGATAAATCTACTGAGAGAGGCAAAAAGATAAGTAGTAGGCTGGCTAGACTGTGCTACAAATGGGGGATAAACGGTATAATAAGTTATATATAGGCAATGCGACTAGGGAAACAGAAATTAGTTCGTGCATGAACACCATCAGGTCCAAGGAGTTTGCATCTAGCCAAACTTCAAAAGGAAATTTTGGTTCCATACCATACGATTTTTGCTAATTTAGTTACACAGCACCTAAATCGTGCGATACATTTTTAATAATCAAATATTGTTGTCTTTGGTTTGATTGGTGCAACCACCACAAGGTATTGTCTGATGCGAACAATCAAACTAGGATATAGAATGGATGGAGATTGCATGGCATGTAGGACTATGTAGCTTGGGCTCATAATACAGAGAGGGGATAACAACTGCCCTAAAGCAGAGAAAACCATTTTCGAAGGAGAAAGAACTCTACAATTCAAAAAACTTCACGTGGGGAGGGGGGGTTCCATGTTGTTTCCTCACCAAATTTCAAAATTATCTAGAAAGGTTCAAGGTCCGAGAATTTGTCAGGAGATTTGAAATAAAAGGCGTATGGGAGCACTAGAAATCTCACTAACCACATTTTGGTTGGCACCATGACACTTATTTTATTTATTGTACTAGTGGATATTTCACCAGCAAGATTTTAAAAGAGCTGGGTTTCATATACACTCATTAGCCTACGTTTCCATAAATAAATTTTAATTTTCTATGGAGTGTGGTTTTCAAAAGAATAATTGGATTTTGGGCTTGTTTACTTTGTTGTTACTTTCAATCCTACCAAAATTTGGTAATACCATATTTTGACACATTTTGACGCTACCAAAATTTTGGTAGCATTGGTTGTGTTTAGTTTAAAGCCATACTAAAGTTTGGTAGAATTTTGAACAGTGAAAACTTCTAGAATTAACAAAGTTTGATAAGGTAGCATTGGTAAGGATCCGTTTGGTTTGTTGTCTTACCAAAATTTAGTCATGTCAAATTTGGTAGGGTTGAAAGTGGCAACAAAGTGAACAAGCCTTTCATATACAACACTTAGCTTCATAGGTAAAATCTTATTTTCTATATGACCATATCAATCGATCTACACCATCATAATTTAGGTCTACCATGATCGGATGGTCAATATCTTTCTTTTTGTCTTCGATTAAAGTCGGAGTTTTTACAAGATCTAATGTGCAGCCTCTTTTTCAAGCTCTACTAATATAGTACTCCCTCCGTTCCACATTATAAGACATTTTGGCTTCTCCATCATTAGTCTAGATTCACTAATATACATATAAATTTTGACGCATATATGAAGCACATACATGGATCCATATATGAACTTATTAAAAATCCAAAACATCTTATAATGTGAAATAGAGGAATTAGGTAAACATGAAAAGCTTGCATGTTTGTAAAAAATAAAAAGATGTAAGAGTAGCCAAACATGGTAAACATGCAAAGCTTGCATCTTAGTTGATTTTGATTTCTTAGAATAATGAATATTTTAGAAGTTGTAGAAGAATGAAGGACTATGAGAAGTTAAACAAGTATGTTGGGAAGAAATTAACATACAAGGTGGAAAGGGAATTATGTTGGTGTTAATCGATGTCTACTAGTTTAGAGGCAGTTGCCAAAACCATAGCGATCCACCTGCCATTTTCCCTTTCCAACTCACTTAGGAATTGGCATCACCTCCAACTCTTGCTGAGGCCCCCTAACCTCCTCCAAAACATTAGCAAGTGATGCTAACCACTACAAACCTCATGCTAGTTTCTCCCTTTGGCAACTTGTCTTTGTCCTCCCAACGTTAATTGTTATCTCTAAATATTTTCCTCACCACCTCCTGATCAGTGATCGTAGTTGTTAATCAATTATTCTGCCTATTGAATCAACATGCAAATGCTCTCTGTGTTCGTGAAAAAGTAGACAATTGTTGATAAATTTTTAGCTGATTTTATTTTCAAAAAAATAAAAAAAATAGAAGTTGAATATGACTGAAGGAGTAGGATAGGTTAAAAAAGTAGGTGGATGAGGAATTAAAATAGGAGGTTGGAAGAGAACATTTATGGGGCATTAATGGATATACACTAGAGAAGTTTCCTTATACCAAATAAATCGTGGCCGTCGGATCTCAATCAACCGCATCTCCTCCCATCGAAGATCATATAAATTCCTCCCTCCCTAAACCCTAACACCTCCCCAATCCCGACCCGCCGCCGTCTTCCCACATCCCGCCGCCTCGGTATCTCCGCCAACATCGGCGAGGCGTGCCGGTCTCTCCACAACCACCGGCAAGACCCGTCGGTCCCTTCGCAACCACCGGCAAGGCCGCCAATCTCTCGACAGCCTCCGACAACCGTCTTCCTCCTCTTGCGTTCAACATAATCACTGGTAAGTTCCCCTCACGTCGACTCAGTTTTTCTCATAATCGTAGATCAAGTTAGATCCATCGTGAATTCCTATGCCCTTACTTCCATGTTGCTTCTAACTTCCACTCCCCCCATCATTCTCTACCAAAATCTTGGCGTACGCGACCTTCACCGCTACTACAAACCTCATGCTAGTTTCTCCCTTTGGAAACTTGTCTTCCACCTCCTAGCATTATTCATTGTCTCTAAATCTTTTCCTCACAACCTCTTAGTAAATGATCGTCGTTGTTCAAACAATTATTCTTTCTATTGAATCAAGATGCATAGGTTTCTATATTTGAGTGAAAATAGATGGGTAGATGAGTAGAAAATTGTTGATAGCTTTTTTAGTAGATTTTAATTTCTTTTTAACTTCAAAGAAATCAAAAGTTGAATAGGAGTGAATGAGTAGGAGAAAAGTCAAATAAGTAGGTGGGTGAGATATTAAAATAGGAGGTTGGAAGAGACAATTTATGGGGTACTAATAGATATATCCAAGAGATTTTGGCATAAACCAAATAAATCGTGGCCGTCGGATCTCAATCAATCGGATATACTCCCATTGAAGCTTATAGATTTCTCCCTCAAACCCTAACGCCTCCCAATCCCAATCCGCCGCCCTACCCCTTTATCGCTGCCAAACACCTGTGAAGCCTATCGGCTTCTCCGTGATTGCCGACGAGGCCCATCGGTCCATCCACAAACACCGGTGAGGACCGCTAGTCTCTCAACAACTTTTGGCGTGGCTCGTCTACCGGTGGCAACTGTGTCTTCCTCCTCCCTTAGTTCTTCATAGTCACTAGTAAGTTACCTTCATGTTTTCTCGGTTTTTCTCATCATCGTAGATCAGACTAGATCCATTGCCACTGCTCCATCATTCTCTACTGAATTCTTGGCCTAACCGACATTTCTTACCATGGCTGATTAATCACACTTTCAATTCAATATATGTGTATTATGTACTTGCATTCACCGTATTTATGCTTGCGCAAGACAACTATTTGCATATTTACATATTTGCAAAACTATGTGTATAATATGTAGGAACCACTCCTAAATCCACATCCCGATCTATTTCATTGTATTTGTGGGTTTATCATTTTTATCAGATTATTTATGTGCACACCATTTGTACAAGGGCCGATTTTGCTTAATATAAGTGAGAACAAAATACAACAATATTTGAACAAAAAGCAAGAGTAGTATATATTCATCAATATTAACCGATGAAGTCGCATGCACACGTGTTTTTGGAAATATATGCAATTCTACTCCCGAATAAACTTTGATCTACCTCCTGTTATTCAGCATATATATATAGGCGCCAATAGTACAATTTATGAGCTGAACACATATAGAAATTCAGATAGTACAGTCAGCCTCGGATCTGTACATTAATTTTCTGAGTAGAAACAAGAAATCCCCCCCTAATTCGCATCTTCTTTCTTCTCATGCAGGTCAAGAAATTCAAGATCGATCGATCGATCGACTCCCTAATACCCTAGAAAATCTCTGAGAGAATCGAAGTCGATCGATCGCGCCAATTCGCCATGGAAGGAGGAAAACCCCACCCTGCTGCGACTGGAGGAGGAGCATCGAGCAGCCACCACGCCGCCGCCGCCGCCGCCGCCGATGTCGCCGTCGACGAGGCGTTCGCGCGTGACCTGTACGTGTCGCAGCTGATGGAGCTGGGCGACGACGACTGGAGCAGCTTCGCGCCGCCGATGGATCGCGTAGGATCGACGTCTTCCCTCGCCGCCGGCGCCGCCGGGAGCAGGGCCCAACCCATCGTCATCGATGATGATGATGACGCGCCGGCGGCGGCGGCGGCGGCGCGGACCGTCCAACTGTACGTGCCGCCTCCGTTACGATCCGGTGGGCGCCGCACCGTGGCGACGAGACAGCAGCCGGCACCGGCAAGATCAGCGACGGCCTTCCTCCCGCGGCCGCCGGGCGGCGCCGCCACCGCCGACATCGGCACGAGCTCTACCGCCACCTTACCACAGGGCCTACCTGCTGCCATGGCGCCGTCTACTGAACTCTCACTCCGCCCCGGCGGCCTCATCGCTGATTCCGCCGCCGCCGCCGCCGCCGCCGCCCCCCGCCGCGGCGGGAGACGTCCTGCCGCCCGTATGGCGGCTCGTGCCGCTCCCGGCACCGGCCATGCCCGTGGCGCCGGCAATGGCCGTTGGGCTAGGGCAGAAAACCTCATGGCAGCATTGCAAGCAAACCCTCGCCCAAACGTCGCGCAGTTCGGCCGAATATGGACTCGCATCGCCGCCGCCGACCGCCAGTTCACCGCCGACACCCCGGCGGCCGTCACCGCCACCACGGGAGAGGGGAGCCACGCCGCCCCGGCCGTCTCTGCCGGCAAGTGTGGGCAACACAGCGCCCCGGCCATCTCCGCCGGCAAAGGATGCGCCGCCGCCGGCATGGAAGAAGAAGAAGTGCACCGCAACGTCGCGAACGAGAACGACTCGGTTTCCTCGAAGAGGCAGGCCCTGCTCGCCGACAGGGACACGCCGGCCGTCTTCGCCGGCATGGAAGACGGCCACGACAACGACTGGTACGACTCCGTCATCCGCGACGCCGTGATCGCCGAGCTGCAAGAGGACCCAGAGCTCCATGGACCTCTCCCGGTGCAGTACCTCAACCCAAGTTCCAAATCACCCGTCGTGGCGCAACCACCACCCCGCGCCACCGCCGCCGCCATCGCCGGAGAAGAAGAAGGCGAATTCTCCATGCCAAACTTCTACAAGAAGTGGGGCCTCCGCCCATCCGACCTCGACCCCGACGAGGCCGGCCCGTCGACGAGGCGGCCGAGGGTGCTCCCCCTCGCCGACGGCGACCTCCCGACGTTCGACTGCGGCATCTGCTTCGACACCCTCCCGCTGCTCGACCTCTTCCGCGGCTTGCCCTGCGACCACAAGTACTGCCTCGAGTGCATGACCACCTACATCGACGGCAAGGTGAGGGAGGGGGCCGTGCCGGTGGCGTGCCCAGACCCGGAGTGCGCCGCCGGCGAGGAGGGCGGCGACGGCGGCGCCGGCGTGCTCCACCCGGAGGGGTGCAAGAAGGCCATCGACTACGCCGCGTTCACCGACTGGGGGCTCCGGCTCGCCGAGGGCGCCGTGCCGCACGACCGGCGGGCGTACTGCCCCAACCGCCGGTGCGGGATCCTGCTGGAGACCAGCGGCGAGGCGGAGCCGGCCATGGCGGCGTGCCCGGCGTGCCAGCACCTGCTGTGCGCCACGTGCGGCGGGGAGTGGAGCACGGCGGACGACGCCGAGCACCGGGACTGCTCCAAGGGACCCGAGGCCACCATGGTGAAGAAGCTCGCCGACGAGCGGCGGTGGAAGGCGTGCCCCAAATGCAGGATGCTGGTCGAGAGGACAGCCGGCTGCAGGGTCATGAGTTGCAGGTACTCACTTACTTTACTACTGTGCTCCCACGGAGATGGATTCTAATCTCGGGTGGACGTCTACCCGTTTCTTGCATGCCATCTAAATGATTATGAAAAAAAATCCAAAAAAATTTATAAGATAGGTTAATATGTAACATATCATCTCACAAATATGTAAGTTCAAATTCGACTTCTACAAGTTGTAACAAAAATAACAAATTAAACTCTAACTAGTATACGTATATTCACAGTCAAATTTGTTATTTTCATTACAACTTGTAGAATTCAAATTTGAATTTGCATGTTTGTGAGATGATATATTACATATTAACCTATCATGTCAATTTTTTTGAAAATTTGTCATAACCATTTAGATGACATGCAAGAAACGGGTGGACGTCCACCCGAGTGTTTAAAACAGTTTACCGTGCTCTCACCTCTGTGTCTACTTCATTTCACTTGTTGTTGTTCCATTTGCTTCATTATTCTACTATTTATTATGATCCATCATGAGCATTTCATAGGTTCTTGCATTTGCTTCATTACTCTATTACTCTATTTAATCCATCACGAGCATTTCAAATGTAGTACACAATTTTTTTTTAGGAAAATGTAGTACATCATTTGGGGAAAATGTATCTCCCACATATAGTTTGAGATGCGTTCGATAGCACAGGGAGTTAAAATACGTGGTTAGTACTATGTGCTAGATAGCATAGAGAGCACAAATATATGGTTTTAATTATTCTTCTTAATTATTCGACATCAAGTTTTTCTTTGGTTGTCAAGGCGCTTTTTTTAAAGTAGTATGTTGTTGGCAGAAGTTTTGTTAATATATAGCGTATATGGTTTGGTGCACATCACTCATCTGGTTTTTAAAAAACAAAACATCTGATTGTATCATCTTTGAATGTGTTTGTAGATTCGTCCTCAACTTTTTATAGGGGGGACATTTGTTTTTTCATGTTTGAACCTGTCTGTAGATTCGTTATCCAACATTTTCGTAGGGACAAAGTGTTAACAACATATATTGGGTTACATTGCAAGGTAGGAAATGCTTTAGTTTGTGTCTAATCCATATCTGGTTCCTTTGTTTTTCCATTTGCACCATTAAATGCTTGGGAAACATTTTTACCTTGGTAGAAGTTTGGTATAACTCGTGTTTAATTACATCTTTGTACAGTGGTGTATATATATTTACTCCCTCCAACTCTCAATCCGTTTCATTATACTTGATAGTTTTGGTTTGATATGATTTTAGCGTACACATTAGGATGTCTCTCCAGGTTAAATGAACTTTTGAGTGGTAATTGTAGTAAGTAAACTGGCGTTCAATGGCTTTAGTGGGGGTTCAATGCTGTAGATTTGAATATGAACCAAGATATGGAAGCACATTGAATTCAAAAACTTGCTGTGAAGATTTTTACAGAGGTGTATGTTTATATATTTAATGGGAATACGATTTTGCCAGATTACATGGAGCAATAGACTTTTATGTATATGAGTTATCATAATTCAGATTTGTGTCTGCGTCTGTGTCTGTGTCTGTGTGTCAGTGTGTATTAGTGTGGCTAGCACACATATCATACATTTTTTACTTAATTAACAAGCGGTTTATTTTGAAGGTGCCGCATGGTCTTCTGCTACCTTTGTGGGCTCCAGATAGGAGCGGTGCTGGAGGGGAAGGAGAAATGCCAGTGCCTCGACAATCTCGGCGTCGTTCTGGTGCCCTGATCACCTGCAGAATCGATCTCGCCGTCGCCGGCGCCGAGGAAGAAGGAGCTAAGCTGGAGGCTGATGCATGCATGGACAATGTCGATCATTAGCTGCTGCCCCCATCAGATGCTACATGCGTTTACTGGTCACTAAACCAAACTATTTCCTTAATTTAAAGTTTGATTCGTCGGTCGACTACCTGGATTTCTTAGCGGTTTAATTCATCGATCGTGGCTGAATGATGTGTAGATCTGTGCATTTGCTTCTTTTCGCTTCCAGCTGGTTGCTGGGAAAAGTTGGAAAGAAAGACACAGATGGTTGGATGGTTTCGGATTGTATCATCTTTGAATTGAGACATTTATTAGATGTGTTGGATTCTGTTATATGTGTGTGCTTTATCTATCTTAGCTGCTGATTTGTACCTATGTTTTTTTTAGTTTGGAGTTGGAGGTCACATAAAAGAGAATGGAGGGAGTATATATGTTCTCAACATTTTAGGAGTCCCTTGGAAAAAAATGTGTTATAGGTTTGTGTGTAGGCTGATTGTGTTAGTAGTTTTTATTTAAAAAATGTGTGTTCTCCATATTTAATCAATAAGTTAGGATGAGGTACGATAAGAAACCAACAATGTTGGTTACTCTTTAGTCTTTAGTAGATCGGACAACTTTTTTTTTTTAAATTCCCCTTCGGTTCAACCATTGATTAGCAATTGAGAAGTTCGTTTTCTTTTCTATGCTGTGTCTACTTCTTCCGCCCCAAAATAGTTGTTTATTTAGGATTTAATTTTTTAAAAAAAATAGTGCTATTTTAAGTATTATTGGTCCAATCAATTACCTGTTATTCAAATTTATCATTATATTATATATCTTTAACCACCCTTTCACCTACAATTAGTACATCATATTTAATAAGAAACGCTATATTATTTTCTTCTCACATCTTAATCTCTACTAATAATATGGGCATATCATTTATTTTGAAATGGAGGGACTAGTAGTACTCTCTCCGTTTCAGGTTATAAGACTTTCTAGCATTGTCCATATTTATATAGATGTTTATGAATCTAGACACTATGTCTAGATTCATTAACATATATATGAATTTGAGTAATGTTAGAAAATCTTATAATATGAAACGGAGGAAGTAAAAAAATTGTACGGACCAAATGATTAATTAGTGGATAGTGAAAAGTATCCTGTCTTTAGCATCTAACCATGAATAAATGCAATATACAGATTAAAGCACTGTGCAGATTTTCTAAAAGGAGAACTGCATCTTACCCTCCAATAAAAGCCATTCAAATAAAAGGGGTGGTAATATTATTCCTCTGCACAGTTACACCTCAAATGCAATGCAAATATGCAAATAGTAGTGAAAATTTTAAATTTTGTTCACTTAAAAAAAAAACCATGTCACATGCATAGTGGCTTTCCTATATATAACTTATCTAGTGCACACCGGATATATGGCATATGTATTTGAAGTTGATTCTAGCTAAGTATAAGTATGTTGACAGGTGGTCTCTCATCTGTGCAGTAGCCAACGACACAGACGCCATTCCGTCGCCGACTACCAAGCACGAGAAGAGGGGAGTTGCCACCAACACCTCTACACAAAGGTGGTCAACCCCCACCTTCCTCCTATCGCCGCGTCTGCTACCAATACCGCATCCTTCATCGGCAGTACAGCACGAGGGGGTTGCCACAGCAACTGCTCCCACCCATCCCCGTACCTCCACGCAGGCGGTCTCACCATTGCCCAGTGTCGTCATTGCTATGCCTTGCGAGCATTCCTCTACCACGCGTTGGTCACGTAGATCTAGCCTCGAAGCTACTGGATCTAGCATCACCAGCGCTAGATCCACTGCTTGAACTGTCTTCAACACTATTGGTCATAATTATCGTCGCTTCAACCGCGTTGCCGCCATCACAGTCACTATCATGACCAGATCCATCCTCCAAATCTATCGCCTTGTGCTCGCAACCTATGGGAGCTCATGGGAGAAAAGGCACCGCACCACTACTATCCTTGTCACCGCAAGATTTTCGACGGACAGCTCTGATGGTGGCGAGGAGGTGGGATGGAGGAAAGTGGAGTGGCACCGTGGCATGGGTCAATGCCCGAGTCATTCCTCGGTAATTGAGTAAAGCATGGGTTATGACTACTATCGTAACTTTAACTGAGGAAACATTACAAAGAAAATTCAAGACTTTCATCACGATCACAACCAGATTTGTTGTTTTCTTCTCGATTTGTTGAAATTCAGCGCTATGGTTGATGCGGATTGTAATTAATTTGCCAAGATATCGAGAATTGGTGGGTGCGTAAGTATGGGATTACGAGTATTGTAGTGTGTGCACAAGCATAATAATAATAATAATTAAAAAAAGAGTCCTGCTACATGTACTTTTTTTTACAAAACTCTTATAAACAATGATCTCACTTGTTTGATTTAAGTATATGAAAGTTATAGACAACCTAAATATCCTAAATATACTCACAGCATGATACGTAGTGTTAGCAAATATTGTCCTTTAGGCCGTGTTTAGTTTTCCCCTATTCCCAACTTTCTATCATATCATATCACATCAAAAACTTTCGTACACACATAAAGTTTTAACTTTCCCCTTTTTTCAGGAACTAAACACACCAAGCATAATATTGTTGTGTATCTAGTTCATCTCTAACCGTTCAAATCGTACCCTGTACCTGCCCAACTTTAAAAAGCGCACACACCCACCTAAAGGCTAAAGGGATCGCGACCAACGACGACGACGACCCGCACTAGCCCAAGTCCACTCCATCCACTTGCTTGTTCCTTCTCGCCGAAGAATTAGCGCCACGTACGCGTCGTCCCACTCCCATGGCGAGCGCCGCGGCGTCGGCGTCGGCGGCCGCGGCGCAGGAGCTCGACCGGGAGCAGTACCTGCAGGAGCTGATCCGGGGCTCCATGCTGGACCCGCCGTCGTCGTCGTCGTCCCGCGCGGGTCGCGTGCGGCCGCTCACCGACGACGAGATCGGGCGGTTCTACTGCGAGGTCTGCATGGAGTGGAAGCTGGTGTTCGACCGGTTCCGCGTCTCCGACGGCTGCCCCCACGAGTTCTGCGTCGCCTGCGTCGTCGGCCACATCGAGGCCCGCGTCGCGGCGGGGAGCGTGCCCGTGCCGTGCCTCCTGGCGGGCGGGGGCGGCTGCTCCGGCGGCGGCGTCATGCACCCGGAGCGCTGCAAGAAGCTGCTCGACATCGACGTGTTCGACCGGTGGTGCGTCGCGCTCTGCGAGCGCGCCGTCGGCCCCGCGCGCGCGCGGTGCCCCTACCGCGACTGCGGCGAGATGGCGGCGCTCGAGGGCGAGGCGGCCGCGGCCGCCCTGCCCCTGCGTGCCGCGGCGTCCAAGGCGTCCTGCCCGACCTGCTCCCGCGCGTTCTGCCTGCAGTGCGAGGAGCCGTGGGACGACCGACACGGCGACGGCGGCGACGGCGGCGCACGGTGCGCGCTGACACAGCTCGCCAAGGGGCGCGAGTGGCGGCGCTGCCCCAGCTGCCGCGCCATGATCGACAAGATCGATGGGTGCAAGCGCATGACATGCAGGTAAACTCGTCGATTCATCTCTACTCCGATCCTCCTCTTCGATTTATCTTTAATTTCGATCGCTAGACTCAAATCTCTAAACTTGCTCCAAAACTTTGAAATCGGGGCGAAATTTTCGCCACTCATCTGAAACACGTATTCCATTCGTTAGTTTTGACTAACCGCTGTTGACTTGACCGAACACGTACTGAACTGCCCTTGCGAAGTGGACGGTGAAAAGAGAGAAATATCTTAGCGGTAACTGACCATTATTTATGGAGAAAATAATATCTTTTTTAAAAAAGAATATTTGCATGCTTCTCAAACTACTAACCAATACATTTTGTGCAAAAGTTTTCTTACTAAAATATTCTTGAACGCTTTTCTAAAGCTACTTTCAATTTTGCAGTAGTTATAATTCATTTGTTTATGCTTTAAAATAACTGTAGAAAAAAAATAAATAATCCATCAAACCACTTTCAGCTATTCAAACAGAGCCGTAGACCCCTAGTTATGGTAATTATGCTTTGAATTTTTTTTAATTATACGGTAAACGTACACGCACACACAACACTACACTCACATCTCCGCGAATACGTTTCCTAACACATGTTCTAAGAGATAGAAACCAGGAGCACTACATACATGATCCCACTTATTCGTGAGCAACAGCATTTAAACCCTGGTGGGTGGAGTCATACGCCCACGACTTCACCACTACATCATTGGTGCTTCTCTAGTCGGCATGAAATTTCTTACATTCATGTGATCAATTTTGTTTGCAGATGTGGCACTGTATTCTGCTACGACTGCGGTTCATCCTTTAACCCGAGAAAGTATTTATGCAAGTGTACTTCTCGTGAATCTTCACAATCGGAGGAGGACGATGGATTCATCAATCTTACTTGCCCAGACCGTCAGCTTAATCTAGGGAATCAATGCTATTAATGGGGAAAGTGGTTTTATCCCTCAAGGGGATATCACCTCGAGGGATGAAAATCCACCTCCCTAGTAATGGTCTCTAGCGAGTCGGCGAACATTCGATTCAAAATGTTTCTATTACTCCATTGTATATGCGGAGTTATTGTTCTTGGCGGAAACGATAATGATACGTCGATTTCATCGACGAATATTTGGAACAGAAGTTTTTTTTTCATTTGTATAGCAACTAGTAGTGAGTGCGATTGGACAAAGCTGAGACGCGTTGATATTGTCTTTTTGGCGAGAGAACCGATAGAAACTTGGTTAAGGACAAGGGGATGAGCCCGGTAGCCTGTTACACTCTGTTAGGGCAGTCCTAACTCATAACACTAGACATAATTTCCATAAACTCCACATCATCAAGAAACTAGTACTAGACACTACTCTTCCAATGCAAACACCACTATTCCATACTTCAATTTAATGCTACTTATCTCACATGATGTCTTGGATGTTGTGTAGAAACCATGTCTCATGCAAGACATGATTTTCTTCTCTTTTCTCATTTATTCACTTGCCACATCATTTTTCATTCTAGATAGCAACTTATTTAATGTTATGGACACCATTTATTGGGTTGGGAATGCCGTTAGAACTTCAGCCCACGATCGGCTGAGCTGACGATTTCTTACAGATCACCCACTTTAGATTAAAAAAATATGTAGTATGAAATTTTATAGATGGCTCCCTGGTTCAGTGGTTAGCGCAGGCTGCGAATATAATGTGTTTTTTTTTTTGGGCATCCTAAATTTATTACATGGAGCACTATTATTAGCGTGCGCATTAATTCATACAAGTGCACGCCTTTAACACACACTTAGGTCGCTTTTGTTCCGGCATCTAGGCTGAGATAATATCTCATTCTCAGTGAGCACGATTCCCGAACTGCTAAACAATATATTTCGTAAAAAAACATATAAAAGTTACTAAAGATCAAATAAATTTATTTTCAAGTTTATAGTAATTAATTAATTAATCATATATTAATTGCTTGCTCCAATTTCCATCTCAGTTGTTCAGCGTGGGAACGAACGAAGTCTTAGATACCTATAGTATATTTCTTTTTTATATTAACTGGTACATTTCTAACCTTGTTAAATTTCTAATATTGATATCGGTTACTTCCTCCGTCCCAAAATATAAGAATTTTTAAAATAGTGCTAAGTCAAACATTTTTTTACTACTAATAGAAAAAAATGAATCATGTAAAATTGATATTACTATATTTATCAGTAAACAAACTATCGTAATATACAATATTTTTTATTTAAAACATCTTTTATAGATATTGTTAGTCAATGTAGCATCTCGAAAACTGTATTGAAGTCAAAAATACTTATATTTATCACTAAACAAACTATTATAATATGTAATATTTTTTTATTTAAAACATCTTATTTTTTAAAGTAAATTTCACAAAACTACACGTTTTATGGTTCAAGTTGCAGAAAACCACACACACTTGGACACTTGGTACTTAAGTACATATATTTTAGTAGTGTAGTTTCACAAAACCACACTATCAATGAATGGATTCACCCGCGAGATGACGTGGTTGTTTCACATAGGACGAGGACATGACATCCTATTACTAACCATCTTACGAAATTAATAGGATATACCGTGTCATCATTCTAGATGGAACAACCACGTCATCTTATGGGTGAATCCATTCATCGATAGTGTAGTTTTGTGAAACTAAACTACTAAAATATATGTACTTAAGTGCCAAGTGTCAAAATGTGTGTGGTTTTCTGCAACTTGAACCATAAAACATGTAGTTTTGTGAAATTTACTCTATTTTTATAATATTGTTGGTCAGTATAGTATCTCGAAGTCTGTATTGAAGTCTGTATTGAAGTAAGATTATTGAAGATGGTAGATGTATGGGCGAAATGACCAAACCAAATAATTTCAGCAGATTGACTATATATAACATTTCTGTCACGGAACTTTCTCAGGTCCTAGCTGGATCTGCCAACGGTTATATAAACAATTTGTCAGTTGTGAGCAGCAAATGGTTATTTATATCTCCATGAACAAAGCAGCCGAAACGTGTTCATTCCTCGCAGAAGCAAGCATTCAACAGAGACATGGCGGCCGAGGCGGCGCTGGAGCCCAACCAGGAGTTCCTCGAGCTAAGGCCTGCATGCCGTCGTCGTCATCGGCCAGTGAGGCGGCCCGCCGCGTGCCGCCGCTCGATCAGCGACGACGACATCGGGTGGTTCCACTGCGAGAGATCAGAGACGAGCCGAAGCTGCTGCTGTACGACCGCCGCCGCGTGTCCGACGGGTGCGCGCACGTACGCGAGCTCTGCATCGCCTGCGTCGTCGGCCACGTCGCGCGCGCGCGGCGGGGGGAGGTGCCCCGTGCGCTGCCCTTTCCCGGACTTCCACTGCGACTGCGACGCCGTCGTGCACCCCGGATGACTGCAAGAACCTGCTCTACCTCTGCATCGGCGGCTTCGACGTACGTACGCGTACGTGGTGGCGTCGCGCTCTGCGAGCTCGCCGTCGATCGGCGGCCCTGGCGCCTTCGCGCGCTGCCCCAAGTCCCCAACGTACCCGGACTGCGGTGATCGAGCTGCTCGACACCGGCGGCAGCGGCGAGCGCGCGGTGTCCGGGGCGACCTGCCTCCGCTGCTCCCGCGCGCGCGCGCGTTCTGCCTGCGGTGCGAGCAGCCGTGGGACGAACGCCACCGTGACGGCGAAGGCTGCGTGCCGACCGGAAATGGAGACGCTGCCGCGCCATGATCACGGATGCATGACTCACCGATCACCATTACACTCCGATTCGGTTTTCATCATCATGACTCGTATCTATGTCAAACCTCCAGACTTGTTTAGGCAATTTGGAACGGAAAATATTCGTTCAAAAAAAAATTGGAACGGAAAATTGCACTCGCATGTAACACATCTATATACAGCTTTTCTTGGAAAAAAAATTCTCGAGTTCGAGTGTTCGTTCGACAACTTACAATCCAGGTGGGTGACATGAAGGTTTATTGTATATTTTTAATTGACACCCATTGACATGTGGGCCCTATATAAATTGTTTTAATTATTTATTTTATTTTTTTGCTTTCAGTAATATGTAGGTGCCACGTCGATACTATCTGGGATGAAGACCAAATCAAATAAGCCATGTATATATCATGTTGGCCTAAATCGGACTAATTGAGTATTGGCTTGAAACCTCACTTACGCCGGTTTTGCAACATAATGTTGTGTTGTACTTAGTTTTAGTTTTACTGTTGAGTGATAAGATTGAAATTCGGCTCTTAGACGAGGGACGTACAATGAAAATTTTCATTTCAACGGAGTGACAGCACTGTTCTTGTAGGTAGGAATTGTATCTACAAGGCAAAAGAAACAGTTTGGGTTTCCTGTTTGGAAAAATTGCATCGAAGGTCTCTCAACTTGTCATCGAGTTATAAAATCGTCCCCCAACTGCTAAACCAGATATTCAGCGTACCTCAACTAATCAAAACTGGTCACAATAGGTTTTTCGGTGGTTTTGACCCCGATTTTATCATACGTGGCGGCTGAATCAGCGTGGGACCCATATTGGCCCCATATGTCAGGCTGAGTCATCCCTCCCTCCCTCTTCTCTCCCTGGGTTCCTCCTCTGCGCGCGCCTTGTCGGCGATTATGGCATCAAACACCTCAGCCGTCCACTACTCCTACATGCGCCTCAAGACATCGGTATGGGCGAAGCTGGGCGGTGCGGTGGACGATTTGGGCACCTACATCCCCATCGTGCTGCCGGCCTGGCGTTGTCGCTCGCATCCCACCTCGACCTCAGCACCACGCTCATCTTCATCATATCCTCCCCCTCCCCGTCGTAAGCGGCGTCCAGCTCTCGCAGGGCCTCTCCTTCACCTTTTACCGTCGCCAAGTACATCCGCTACGTGCAGGACTTCTCCCATTCCTCCTCTGCTTCCATCTCTGTGCTGCGCCCCCTCCACGGCCTCGACGGCCTTGGCCTCGCTCTCACTGTGCTACTGTTCATAATCCTCGCCACCAGCTCCGGCGACGACGAGGATGTCAACAGAGACGGCACAAACCGTCGCCGTCGCTCCTGCAGTCGCGTCCCGGCGGCGCTAATCATGTTCGCGCTTGGCTTGGTGCTCTGCTTCGTTCGTGACGGCCAAAGATGATTCCCGGGAGCGAGGCGGGAACGACGCGGCGTGCAGCGGCCATGCGCGGGCGTTGTGGGCGGGTGCTAGGTGGCAGAGCTCAAGGAAGGCGAGGACGCAGCCACCGCCGCCGCGTCGCCGGATGTCCTTTCCTGCCTCGCAGCCGCCGCCGCCGCGTCACCGGGCACCGGATCTCCTCTCCCGCCTCGCAGCCACCGCCTCCGCCGCCGTCTCGTCGCCCGCTGCCGTGCACCGGATCTCCTCTCCCACCTCACAGCCGCCGCCGCCTTGTCGCCCAGCACCTCGTCGCCCGGCACCGCGTCGCGCGCCGCCGGATCTCCTCTCCCGCCTCGCCCTGGCGACCTCCTCCCCACCCGCCGGCTGCCCCGCAAAATGGTGATGAGGAAGGGAGAGAAGAGCAAAGTGACAGAGATAGAGGAAGGGAGAGGAGGGGAAAGAGAGATGGTGATGATGTGGCATATTGACATGTGGGACCCATGTGGGTCCCACGCTGACTCAGCCGTCACGTCGGACAAAACCGATGTCAAAAACCAGCGAAGGAACTAAAGTGAACGGTTTTGTAAGTAAAAGGATGTTATATATCTGGTTTTACGATTGGGGGTAACTCGATGACAAGTTGAGGGACCTTCAGTGTACTTTTTCCTTCCTGTTTCACTGTTTGTGGGCCGCGCATGCCATGACATTGTGTTGGGCTGTCCGGCCTAGACAGTTCGGCTAGGCCCACCAAAAAGTTTCCTTAAGCCTACGGCCTACCAAAAAAGCAGCCCATTGTACCGTCATGGTTAGAGTATAATGGGCTAATGGAATATACAAAGTTGACTTATATAGCTTACTATGTAGGAGTATTTGTGTCCATGTCACCATTGAGGAGAGAGATAAAACACACAAAAAAAAGAGTGAACGGTGGTTAGTCGACCGGCATCTACAAATTCTACACAATAATAATATTCTCTAAACTTTATTCTGATGTAATCCTACGAGGAGATCGAATAGTTTATCGCTATATTTCAACCAATAGGCATCTACAGATTCCACATAATAACTCTTTTTTAAATTTTATTGTTGAGGTAATCCCACGAGGAGATCGAATAGTTTATCACTATATTTCAACCATATATAAGACAATGCATTATTTTCAAGAGCTTTTCTCCCATTGGAAGAGATACACACCTCCTGTCATTTTAGAATGTGAAAATTTTAAACCGGTTGGATTGGTTATAACAGTGAATGATTGATAATGTCAAGACTTTTGTTATCCTTATAAGGTATATATAGAGATATATACACATCATGCTGTTAGGTTGGAGATATATAGGAGTATATGTTTTCTCGGGAATACGCCAAAGGCTATATAGTTCCTTGGTTTTCTGTTCTTTCCTATACGTAGATTTACAAATTTCTTAGTATGTTTACACATCCGGCTAACACTTTGTTAATGTATAAAAACTCCTGGCTAACACTCAATACTTGTATTTTTCTAATGTATAGGAGAAAACTAAACGGCATATATATTTTTTTTAAGATAATGCTACTAACAGCATATACAAAGTTGAATTGCTAATCTTTCTACCCTGCCTGCCTGTCAAAGTAGTTTTGATGCCAAATTATCTCCCATACAGGGCTTGTTTGGCATAGTTTCAGCTCCAGCTCTATCTCTCTTGAAGTTGAAGTCCAGCCAAATAATTTCAACTCCACCTAAAGTGGGAGCAGAGCTGGGTGGAGCGCTCTCGCTAGGTTTAGAGAGCTCCACAACTCTACTACAGACTCAACTCCTCAAGCTAAATTTAGAAGTTGGAACTCTACCAAATAGGTCCATAGTAGTACCCTGAATTCTTCGATGAAAGAAGAGGCCTTCTACCCTATGTCCCCATGAGTTTTTATGTCCAACTTTGATTATCCGTTTTATTTGAATTTTTTATATGATTAGATGATAAAACGTGGATATTACTTTATGCGTAATTTATGTTTTTTTAATCTTTTAAAAAAATTAAGACAAACGATTAAAATTGGATACGGAAACTCATGGCTACGCTTAAAATGGGACGTATGGAGTATTTGATTGGTGTTGTATTAAAATGCCCTAGAGTACTCTGGGCCTGTTTAGTTCCCAAAAAGTTTTTCCCAAAAACATCACATCGAATCTTTGGACACATGCATAGAACATTAAATATAGATTTTTTAAAAAAACTAATTGCACAGTTAGGACGGAAATCGCAAGACGAATCTTTTGAGTCTAATTAGTCCATGATTAGCCATAAGTGCTACAGTAACCCACATATGCTAATGACGGATTAATTAGGCTCAAAAGATTCGTCTCGCGTTTTCCAAATGAGTTATAAAATTAGTTTTTTTATTCGTGTCTGAAAATCTCTTCCGACATTCGGTCAAACATCCGATGTGACACTTTAAAATTTTCTTTTCGCGAACTAAACAGGCCCTCTGTAGTCAAACGACGGCTCCAAGGCTCCCAACTCCCAAGTCTAATCTCCACCGTACGTACGTGCAGATGTGCTTGAGCTATCAGATGGCTCACTCCATGTCCATGGATTGCTTGCGTCTCTCGTCTCCGTGCAAATTGTCTGGACTGCTCATGTCGGGCCACTCAGCCCCTCTCTCTCTCACTCTCCTCCTCTCCTCTCCCCGAGCGGTACATCAAACGATCAGATCAGAACCGGAATATTGATTTTTGGGAAACCAGGAATTATCACATCAGATATTTAAACACTAATTTAAAGTATTAAACATAGACTATTACAAAACGCATTTCATAACATTAGACTAATTCGCAAGACGAATCTTTTAAGCCTAATTACATCATGATTTGACAATGTGATGCTACAATTATAGGATCGAACAACAATAACTAAGCCAACCAGAGAGGGGTGAATGGTTAGTATACCCAAAAACCAAAAACTTTTAGCGGAAATAAAAGTTACCGTCGAAGTCGATGGAGATCGGTCTGACTGAGATTGATCTGCCGGTCTGACCGAGTGGATACTGTCGGTCTGACCGGTGTTGAATCTCCAGTCTGACCGCCGAAGTAGCCTGTCACGCCTGTCGCCGCCGCCGGTCTGACCACCCTTATGCCGCCGGTCTGACCGCCGCAATGCCGCCGGTCTGACCGTTGGTGTGTCGTCGGTTAGACCGCCGAAACCCGGTAAACACAAATCGAAGAACTCTTAAAGTGGATGACGACTTTATTGATTCTCTCTGTGTTTACAAAGTGCACCAACAGCACTCCTTACAAAAATTTCGACTAAACTCAAAACCCTAACTCAAAACTCAACTCAATTGCTCTCAAAAGCGATACCGGGAAGCCTCACGCTCCCCCTCTATTTATACATGAGGTAGGCAGCCTAAAGCCACGAACCAAACTCATACTAGGAGTCCTAAACACCTTAAGAAACCCTCTAGTATAAGAAACAAACTTTACATAACCAATCATACCAAATTTGGACTCCTTCCAAATATGACTCTGCATTCCATACGCACACAATAACTCCATCATATGCCATATGGAATTTCCATCAACCACGTGCATCAACTCTAGCCTAAGTATCCCGCATGATCTCTGACCACCACGGACGTCGTCTTATCCCCAAGCCGACTCCCGGTCCATCACCGCAAATACTCTCCCGAGGCATCGAGTCACCTACACATAGAACAAACAAAGAAACCATATTCCGAGACCAAGCTATCACAACTTGACTCATTAGTAGCAAACAACAGTATTACATACGTATAGTATCCATCTAGAAGTTATAATCATGAAATAATCACGGATATCTAAACAAACAATCCGAAACCGAAACTGACAAAGCGTCGGCCGGTCAGACCGCGGGCTGGCCGGTCTGACAGCGCGCATACCGCCGGTCTGACCGGCAACCACTGCCCAGTCTGATCGGTCACATAAAATGATAACACCTGTAATTCACCTGTAAATCCAACCATCTCCAAAACCACTTCGTGAATAAATTCCAAATAACAAAACCAATAATCTCCAATGCCCAATTGTTCATCATAGAATAATAATCAAACACACCTTTGCTTTTACAACAATAAACCTTTTATAATTATAAAATAATTAGGTTTAAAAAATTCGTCTCGTAGATTAACTCTCAATGAAATTAGTTTTTTATTAGCCTATATTTAATACTCCAAATTAATATCCAACATCCAGTGTGATATGTACTGAAAAGTTTTAGCCATCTAAGCACCCCCGCCTCACTGTTGCTCCGCGTACTGGAGTGGCCCCGCGTTATGCCGTTTCGTACGAGCAGTTGGAATTTTACTATCCGATTGCTTCGAGCTAGCTGAGCGGCCAGGCACGGAAGCAAAACAGAGGCAAAAACAAACGTAAACAAAACAAAGGCCGTTTCGTCCTGTTGAAGCTTAATTTATCTGTCCATGTCAGCAAATGTCACAGCTCAAAAGTTCACGTACGGTTCTCGGACTCTCGGAAGTATCGATCTTCCTTGATCGACACACGCTTTTAAATTAATTTACTTATTTTATTTTAGAGATGGATATTTTCTATCCAGCCTTTATATTCAACCGGATATATGCAGCCTTTTTAAATTAGGCTATAAAACAATCTAATCTGAAATCCGCTCCTATAAAGATTTGGCTTTTTAATTTATTTATTTATTTTATTTTAGAGAAGGATATTTTTCATCCAGCCTCTATATCTAACTGGATATATGCAACCTTTTTAAGGGCATGTTCACTTTGATGCCATTTTCAACCTTACCAAATTTTGGTAAAGTTACCAAAAAAAATTGCTACATTTAGTTTGCCGCCAAATTTTGGTAACTATATAAGAAATCCTGCCAAAATTTTGGTATTTGGCAACGCCAAAATTTGGTAAGGTTTTTTTTTGGCAACAAAGTGAACAGGCCCTAAATTAGCCCATGAAACAACCTAATCTAAAATCTACTCCTATGTAGATTTGAACTCGATACCTTAGAGTGTTACTCAAGTCACTGCAATCACTGGACTACGTGACATTTTGCTTAGATGTGATGACGTTGGTAAGGGCCTTCATAGTGCAACGTGGCTTTTAGCCCGAGCACTCCACCTTGGAGACTCAGCATCACGTCCGCGGCTGAACCTATCAAAACCTAAAGATCGCGCGTTCAAAGAGGATCATGTGTTCTTTGAAGTTATCAAGAGTGTGTAGCGTGGGGAGGGGAGAGATCTTGGCCGCACTACAGAGGTGAGGCTTGTGGCTTCCAATATATGACTTTGGATATATTTTTCTAAGCTTCTACTTGATGCCACATGCACCATGGACCTTGTATCTTTCATGGGTCTTGTGCCTAGGTGGCACTTTGGACCAAACAGGTATGCGTCTTGCATTTATACTGGCCAAACAAGAAGAAACCAATGCTCCTATCTGCTAAAGACATCGAAAAGTTAGCATAGCCCTAGAAGAGTCTTCCCTAGAAGGGGTCTTAGGGTCATAAGTAGGATAATTAGATAAGAACACTGTTAGAATACTAACTCTTCAATACATAGTAGCTTTAGAGGGACCCATTCAATATTTTATTTCAGCCCTCCTTTATTTTTGTTCAATTCCTTGTATAGTTTTCGTTTTTAGCCTAAAATTTACGAAACCAGCCCTATATGAGAAAATAAAATCACATATTAATCATGCACCCTTCCTCCACTTTCCTCTCTCCCATCCGCATGACAGGCTCCTCAGCATCTCTCCTATCTACTTTAACTTAGGTGGTGTTTAGAAGGTGAGGGACTTATTTTAGTCCCTCTCACAAAAGTATAAGTCCCATGCTTTTGTGAGAGGGACTAAAGTTTAGTCCCTCCTTCCCAAACACCACCTTAGATTGATGTGGCTCAGCATGGGCGAGGCAGATTAGACCGCCGTCATCCCCCTCATCCTCGTCGCCCAAAGTTGTGGTTGTCGTGGCCGCTCCACTAGTGGAGCCCTTCCTCATCGTTACCCATTTTTGTCCTCTTCACTCCAAGCGGCTGCGCCAGTGAATCTTCTCGAAGCAGCTATAATGGCGGTGGATCTACTTGAGCGGCCCTTGGTGCTAGCGGATTGGGGACGGCTGACCGACGAGCTTCCTATAGTTTGGCAGTAAGCCACCATTCCCCATGCCACACTCATTCTCTCGTCCCAGACACCATCTGGTCGCTTCCTTGGGAGTTGTTCCTCCACGTGTTCCTGCCCTTGGCCTCTGGTGATCGAGGCCATCGTGCCTCTGCAGGGATAGGGCAGAGGCTAGGGTAGACATGTAGATCCAACATGGCAAGCTAGGGATACTCACTATATCTCTGCATTGTGCATGGCCTATGGAGGATTCCAAGAGAGATTTTGATTACTCCCTCCGTAAAAAAAAACTCAATCATGTGTCTAGATTTAAACCCAGAATTGGGTTTTTTTAGGACGGAGGGAGTACATGCTTAGAATATCTTTGCGTGAGTATATGGGACGCCACTGAGAGATCCCTACTCAGTACGTGATCAATACTGGAACAATAACGTGATCTATACATTCCATGTTGGGGATTTACCTCATCTTTTGTTAGTGAAATTCGAGCACCAACGAGACATCGATTTTTTTCTTTTAAAAAGAAATTCAAACAAACAAAATGCACTCAAGAAGGGGAAGACCGGTGGAGATATGTTGGCAGTGTTTACCCCATGAAACCAGATATTTTTTCGCGAACGCAGACCGCTGGATTTCCCGATCAAGTTTTAAAAGATCAAATTAAATTTCAATATTTTTTATAAAACTAAACCAGATTTCACAAAAACCAAAAAAAAAAAAAACTGTTAACCCTGTGTTTTTTCTCAAGAATGGTTTGGTGAACCTTGCATGTTAGAGGTTGATTTTGATAATAGGGTTGCACTCGGTGCAGTGTGCCCTTCGCAGTTCACTGTTGCGTTGTGGCCGATGGTGAGCGATTATGGTATCCATAAAGTTGAATATTTCTTCTATCAAATCCCCTCTAGCTAGTTCGAGAACGTATATATGCCTCTTCTTACCTGATTCTCAGAGTCATGTATATAGATGACCATTGTCAGTGTTAAGTTAGTCGAACTCCCACGGGACAGAGATGACAGGATTAGAATAATATATTTGCACCCAGATTAGCAATGATTTACTCTCTGAGCAGCCGTTATCTCAAGCCCAGCTGAAGCCAAGATGACGACTTGAATTGCTGCCCAAAGTCCCTCTCCGCCGTACATTTTGGCTCGTCCCAACGAAGGCGACGGCTTAGATGCGTCCCCCGGCCCGTCAATTACCTGTACTATCTCCTTGCAATTGCCAATTGCAAGCAAAGCGACAGGGAATTGGTACCCGTTTGTTTATGTCGGACGACCTTTTCTCTCGCCGAGCAGTAAGATATATCCAATCACACTGATCGAGAAGTTTACTGTTATCTCGTAGAAGTGGCTACCATTCACTGGATCCGTCTTCAGCTAATCGCTAGTGATGCCTCAAGTTGGTAAGCCGAACACGTACGAGAGCAAAGTTGCCAGACAAATTTAAGGATTGGCGTTTCGTCAAAGCTGCTGGATTTAATTAGCTTAGCTCTGCTACTTGCGTCGAGTTGTCCCATCCATCTAAGCTTGGTCACCACTACCATAATGTACGTACTGTTTGATGTGCTCGACACGGCGGGAGGATCAATTCGTTTTGTATTGTTGATCGGGTGATCGATCGTTTTTCGTTAGGTGCAGTTTGGCGAGAGAAATGTTACTACGTGCTGCAGGTAGCACGCACTCGAAAATATCTGAAGATACATATCACTTGTCCTCGTCACCTCATCTATGCGATGATGATGATGATTCATAAAAGGTTTTTCTATATGTTTGTTCACAAATTTTCTTTAAGACTTTATTAAATATAAATACAAAGTAACTTGATATAATTACAAATGTAATTTTAAACTGTTAGATTTACTTTAATATTTGTTCAAGAATAGATGGAAAAAATCACAGTGCAGACATATGTAAGGGGATTTGATCCCGTGACCTTCGCTTGGTACAGATAGCGTGTTACGATGTGATTTTTGAAAGTTACATGTGAGCAAGTTACAATATATAATTAAATAATTATGTTATACTTACGTCTGATTTTTTTAAGAGAAAATTCAACGTTAAATGTGTAGACAGCCCCATCATAAAGGGCACCAAAAAGCGCAGCGTTGGGAGCCGTCCGATCGCGGAAATCACCGGTCGACACAGAGATAATTTTTGGCTCGATGGCGTGTGACGATCCGATCCAACCGCGCCTCCCTCACCCGCGTTACGCCGCTGCATATACACGTTGTCCGTATCCCCGCGCTCGTGTCTCATCAAACAACCTTAGCCACCGCGCGCGTCCGCCGGCGTACGTACGCACGTAACGCACGTACGTTAGCCGCCTCGCGCGCCACCGCCACGCGACGATTTCCACCTCCGCGCGGCCGCGTACTGCCGCGCCCGGTACGCGGTCGAGAAAAAACCACAGCCGAGAGGAGAGGAGGAGACGGCGCAAACGCGCGTGTCGCGCGCACGCCGCACGTACGTACGTGATCGCGCGCGCGTCGCTAGCTAGCGAAACGGCGCCCCCCACCCCTCGCGCCTCGGCTCCTCCCGCGGCTGCGCGGCCGCGGACGCGCGCGTGCAGCGAAAAACGGCGCGGCGCACGCAGCAAACACGCATTCTGCACGCACGCACGCACGCACGGGCACGGCAACGGCGAGGCCCCCACGGCGGTCAGATACGAGGAAACAGGGGCAAAGCGAGCAAATCCACCCCCCAAGCTAGTGACGACATCATATCAGTGGAGGGGGTATAATAACCGAGCGAACGAACGATCGGTGCGTGCAAGTAGGGCACAAACGGCCGGAAGCCCAATTGCAGGTAAAGAACGAAAGAAACCGGCAAGCCTTTTTTCCACTCTCTGCGTGTGGACAGGGAATGAATCATCATGACTGTACTACGTGTACGTGTCTATACTCCACGCACCCAAACAAACAAAAAAGGTGACGTGTCGTGTGTGCGCCTTGGCAGTGGCGAATCTAGCGCCAACTTGGTACTACCACCTCTCCCTACGCCCTCCTAGTGCATACTACAGACGATCGACCGGTAGCCAACCAGGCCAGGCACCACCACGACCCATTTCTTTTCGTCATCCTCGTTTCCCTTTCCTATTCCTTTTAAGAAAGAGCTGAGCAACAGTACTGCGGTAGCACATGAGGAAGCCCAGCTCTCGCTGATTAACACAATCGCTGACAGATTAGTAGTAAGTGTATATAAGCCATTCAATCCCCTCAATTATTTTCATCAGGTCCTAATCCAGCTGAATTAATTGCATCATCACACCAGCAGTATACGTGCAGTGTGAGTAGGGGTCCAGTATTCCAATCCTACTCACTCCATCCCACAAAGAACATATTTTTATGATTCTGTGTCCAACGTTTGATTATCCGTTTTATTTAAAAAAATATTATTAAAAAAATTAAAAAAAAATGGTCACACATAAAGTATTGTTTATGTTTTATCATCTAATATAAATAAAAATATTAATCATAAAAAAATAAATAAGATGAAGAGTTATAAACGTTGTATCTAAAAACTGATAAATATATCTTTTATGAGACAAAGAGAGTATTAGTCCATAAGGAATCGTCTAATTGTTGCTTTGTATGATAGTGTCTATGGAAAGGAGAAAAGAAAAGGGAGAGAGATCTACCCAACAAATTGCTGGTCACTAGGGAGAGGTGAGGGCGATGTGGCAGGGGGAGGAGGGAGGGGGGGTTGAGTTCAGTGAACCTGGGGAGGGAGTGGGATCCATGGCACGGCAAACGGACGCCGGAGGTAGGCATCAACGCTGGCAAGTAGCAGCCAACCGAAGCACTCATCGATGATTATATTTGCACCTGTCAATGCGGTCCCTTTCTGACCCCCAGCACAAGTGCTTTGTGTCCTCATCGTCGCTGTTCACCTCTCCCATGCATAGGAGTAACATCTTGCTTGCTTAGTGAGCTTAAAATTCTCATAAGTATATCGTGAGATCGAAGCAAGCTAGTGAGAATATGAAAAAACAGCTGGGTTTTCCAACTTTCGAGTTTTGGTTATTTTTTGGATTTCGTAACTATAAATTCTTAAAATCTGTGTAAAAAATCCAATCTGTTTGAAAAAGCTACAAGTTTGAAAAGAAACTACAGTTGTCAAAAGCTTCTCCAAAACAGGCCTTTCTCTGATTACGTCTTCAGAAATCAGAAATATCTCCATGACAAGAGGGTGTGGGGGCTGTGGGCGTTCGCCGAGACAGGCTAGAAGCCTAGAACGCATGAACTTTACCTGATTCTCGTACGTGGTTCATTTCCTTCGTTCCAAAGGAGACTTCAAACACTGAAATTCCTGTACTTTCAATTGTCACCGTATTGTTCTATTATGATTTTACGTTGTTGCAAACGGCTCCTAAATACGAGACATGAACATTCGTCATGCACTAGAAGTCCAAGTGCTTACGAATGATTTTTTTTTTTCATAGCTGATTCAGATTCTGAATTTTTGTTCAAAGATCCGTGTAAACTCTGCCGTGCCGATCACTGCCCTGGTAAATAATTTAAAGCCGGAGCTAGAGACTTTCTGCGAGAACCACTTGGCGGAAAATGGTGATCAGTGAAAAGGTTAGAATCCTTAAACCACGATGCAACTGAACCCAGGCCGTCTCTGTCACTGACTATCTCTCATGGCAATAATTCGGAGAGGACCACACCCAACGGCAAGAGCCAGAGGAGAAATTCCCAACTTGGCCAATTTGCTCCCTAGTTTTCGATTTGTTGTCAGAAGCAAAATCTCGAGATATAATCCGCCATGAAGCAGACTCGCCCTGGAGCCTGAAATTTCTGCCTTAAGCCATAAACATCTGCTACTTGCTGAAAAGTACATCACTAAGCATCGCAAAGACGAAAAAGATAAGCTAACAGCTACGAGTAAATGAAAGACTTTGTGGTTGCAGATCCGAATGCCAATATGATAAAGCAAAACCAGGAACCAAATCCAGTGTGCAAATGATCTTATTTAAGCTTTTCTTTTTCAGGTCACAGTCCTGTAGCCAATCAACTGCCCCAGTATTAAATCTTCAGCATCAAAGTATAAATATAGCACGAAAGAAAAGCCAAAAATCAGCTTATGCCTTAACCACCGACTGCTCAGAATATACATTGCTGGAATGAGACACAAATCATTCCCAACAAGTAAGCTGGGCAAGACAAATAAGCTCATACATCGTTAACATGTAAGCTTGATTCTGTCTTGATTTCTCTAGATTTCTGATGTCACACACTAGCTGTTGACATTCCAGAAAAGCAGAACTGCACAGGAAAGCGAAAGTGAGCACTTGCAAAGTAGCAGATTGTAGATACGCAATATGAGCACAACTATATAACTTAATAAGCACATTACAGCACACACATGGCCAAGGCAGTTATTTGAATCAGTCTCCAACATACTTCAAATCATAGACCACACCATACAGCAAACATAGTATAAACATTGTCATAGAGAGTACAGCTGATAGCAGCATGTGATATTCTAGCATTACTTTGGTAGCATCCCTCTACAAAACATAGCAGACATCACCAGCTCTTCATCTTGGCCATACACATTCAACCTGACAAGAAAACCATATCCCATTTTACAACATATGTAATCTGTACATGAAAATGTATCTACAAGAAATCAAAATAGTAGGTAGTGTGGAGTGCCTTACATGGTTTGCTAGTGACAGACCACACTGACCAGAACCTTTCGTCTCCTCAGTAGGCACCGGCTGCCATGAGCAGCTCATCAAGGCTCCAGATGCCTTCGTTGCTTGCCCCGTCTTGTGTAGCATCATTTTGCAGAAGGTTGTCCATTGATTCATCTGAGCTGCTCTCAACATAAGGTAATGGCAAATACTTCATCTCGGGATCGAAGGTGGGCATGTTTTGTGCGAGATTAGGCATGCCATTTCCCTGGGGCACGGCGATACCATAGTTGTTCCTCATTCTCTTTGGTGCTCCACCTGTCAGGTAAGCAGGTTCACCATATGCTGGCATGGCAGCATTAGGAACGAAGACTGAAGTGTAGTCTGGGGTCAGGGTGTCATCCTCCCAACCAAAGTCTGAAGAGCCAAATGAGTTGCTGCTCGTATCAGAGAGCATGTTCATCTCGAATGTCTCAGTGGAAGCAAGAGGTTTGACTGGAGGCATGAGATCAACAGGCTCTGCCGGCTTTGCAGGCACCTTTGCAAGCATTGCAAACAAATCATTGTCTGAACTGTTTAGCTGAAAGAAAGCATCATCGCCACAGGTCTTCAGAGGTGGAGCTAGTTTCTCTTGCTTGGCAGCGTTTTGCTTCAGGGAGAGCTTCTGAGCAACAGCTGGTTCATCAGGAAAGTTGACCTTGGCTTTCTTGCCACGGATCTTGCGGGCTTCAGCGTCATATGCCCTAGCTGCCTCCTCAGCAGTGTTATATGTTCCAAGCCAAACACGGACACCCTTGCTGGGGTCTCGGATTTCAGCTGCCCATTTGCCCCAGGGACGCTGGCGGATCCCCCTGTACTGATTCTTCCTCTTGCGCTTTGCCGATCTAGCAGTAGGTCCATCATGTTGGACAAGCTTTGTAGTCAACATCCCATCTACATGAAAGCTTATTTGTTAGTATACATCTCAACAAACAGATTTGGAAGAAGGATATAAAGGAAATATCATAGCTATAAACTGTAAGTTACACAATACACCCTCAAGCAACATGAAGATGAAGTTATACTGGATGTTCACAGAGAGGTTGAGACATGAATCAGTTCAATTGATCACTTCTCAAATAAATCATGACATATATAAGAAATCTTAAAGTCCATGAATATAGCAAGCATATGGTGTAAGCACTGTCGAAGTGTAGAACTACTCACTTGCCCTATGATTAACTGATAATAATCTACATATACTGTCTACAGTAGTCATCTACTCACCTTCAACGTTCTATCCAGGAATGAGATCTCAGATGCATAAAACTAACGAGGTCCCTCTGAGGGTATATTTTGATGTAGCTCAAAATCAACTGTACAAACTACTAAATTAGAGTTCCTTATATTCGTTAGTTTTTTAAAAAAATAAAATAATTCTTTAAATTCGTATCCCTTGAATGAGAGTACGAGATCACCAACAAAGTTCAAATTAACAACCTAAAGTTTCTTCTGTTTAGAATTAACAAGAAAAAAAGAAGAAGAAGGGAGCTTTGACAGCATCACCTAAAGTTTCTTCTGTTTAGAATTAACAAGAAAAAAAAGAAGGGAGCTTTGACATGCATCTAACAATCTATATAAAGAGTGGAACAACTAAAGAACCCATAATTTTTTTATTTTTAGATAATACTACAGAACCCATCATACTCTGAAAACTAACAACTAAATATGATAAATCAAGAGTACAAGAAAAAAATATGCCTCAAAGAGTACTCAAAATCTCAAGATGAGATGGTGGCACAGATGAAACTTTGCCAAGGGAAAAAAAAGGCCATTAAGTTTTGCGTAATTACACTACTAGATCACTTATTAGAAACAAAGCAAGTAAATCCAGTGACAGAAGAGCATCCATAAACATAGGTTAATCCAAGAACATACTACAACTCTACAAAGCCAAATTTTCTCTAATCCAACACAAATATTAGTGATTAAAAACACATAATGACACTGTGAAATCACAAGAATAAATATCTAAAACTCATCACTCTCTCTTTGCTACTCCAATTCAGGAAGAAGAAAGAAGAGTAGAATCTAGGACAAAGTTGAATTCCTATTTCGTAGTGTAAATCCGTAAACCACCAAACCTACAGATGCTATCCATCTAAGAGAACCAGATTCGCTAGCAAGTTTACGTACACAGGTATTAATGAAGTTAAGAACTAATAACACGCTAGATTGAAGAAAAAAAAAAACTATACTACACAGTGCCGTCTCATGGTTCGCATCAAGATCAAATCCATGGCGCAACCTGATGAAGCCCCATTTGGCAGCTACCCCATGAGACCCCAATTCTCTCCCCAAATCACACGAAGAACGCAAGAAACGGACCCAGAAAAAAGGCCGCATCTTGCGCTCGTCTAACGAGAAAAGGGGGGGGAAAGAGCTAGCTTTATGCGTTTTTTTCACCTGCAGTTGGGGGCGCCGCCTTGGCCGCGGCACGGACGACGAACCTCGCCGCCGCCGCCGCCGCCGGCGGGGGGACCACCACGACCACGTCGTCGTCGTCCTCCTCCTCCTCCTCGCCGCCGCCCCCCTCCGCCTCGTCGTCGCTCATGCCACGCTCGAACTCGCGGAAGTCGGCCTCGAAGTCCTCCTCCACCACCGCCGCCTTCCCCTTCCGCAGCATCCCCGGCCACAGCACGTCGGCCGTGACCCTCCTGCCCTGCTGCTTCTTGGCCGCCGCCGCCGCCGCCGCCGCAGCGGCCGACGGCGGGATGAACCCGGAGATGATTGCTCCGCCGCACATGGCCGCGCTAAGCTTAGATCAAGAAACCAAGAAAGAGAAATCGAGAAGAAGAAGAACGCAGTGAACACTTGCTGCCGCTCACGCGGAGGGCGCAGTGGGAGAGGAAGCCGGGGGTGGTGGGTGGTGGCCGCTACTTATAACCGCGGATGCAGCTGACGCGCTACTCGACAGCGACGGCGTGATCAAATAAAAAGAAAAGAAAAAAAAATTGGAGGAAGAGGAGGAGGAGGAAGACGAGGAGTGGAGGAGACGAGCTCTCGCGTCGCCTCGGTCCTTTTTTACCCCCGCCTAATTACCAACCTCCTCTTCTGTCCATGATGTCACTACAACCACTAATCAAAAGATTCCTCGGTAAAAACAAAAGATTCGCCACGAACAGGGATGAACAGGAGAGGGACGGTGTGGTGAAAATTTTTCTCCGAGGAGATATTTTGGGATGATTTTTAGTTTTTTACTATCAGCTTTTTGGAGCGAACCAGATCATGTGACGAACTGCCTTGCATGGTGTCATCACGGTATCATCCTCCTCTTTTGGTTTTTCTTTTCTTTTTCTTTTTTTTGGAGATTTGGGAAATGTTTGCTGCGAGAAGGAATGCAAGATGTGTGGGGCGAGAGCCATAACCGATGGGCGGCACCGAATTCGCTGGTGCTGTTTTTTGTTTTTTGTGTTCTTGATTCGATTGGTGGTTTGGACTTTGGAGGATTGCTTCGCTCAAGATCGACAAAAAGAAAAAAAAAAGTTGGTTTGGAGTTTGTGGTTGATTGAATTGGTTTGACGTTTTTAATCATTTGATGATGCTTTCATTTGCACGGTTGCATCGTGTTTTGTTTTTTTTTCCCTCTTTTGTTTGTTTTTTAAAGACGATTATGGAACGGAATATCACACCAAAATCGATGTGGGAACTGATCAGCAGTGTATCAGACCCCATTTTGATCATACACATCGGGGTATCTCTAAGTTTGTCTTAAATGACTTTTTCGTTTCAGGGTATTTTTCATTTGGCTTTCAAATAAAAGTAAAAGTTTTTATATTTGTATCATTATCAATTTGAAATCGAAGACCGGAAAGTAAACTTGGATGAAAAATAAATCCTATAATCAAAGCTTCAAATTTCAAATTTTGGATGCTGGTGGTGAGCTAAAAATTAAATGATGAGAGTATAAGATTAATCGGATCAGCTAGATATGTCAAATGCGATTTATTTTATCAATTAGTTGTGTTTTCGTTCTTGCGAGCCTACCAAGCTTACCAATTAGTGAAGTTTGTGTGATTTGGTTTGTACTACGTAACCATTTGCTTTGTTTCAGGTTACGGTTTCTAGGAAAACCATGAGAATAATAACGTAAAGCTAAAACAGTCTCATAAAACTTCCATATACACTTAATAGATAGATAATGTGATTTGGTTTATCATATGTGACTATTGTTTCGTTTCGGGTTCTATAACACGGTTCAACAAAAACCATGAGAACAATAACGTAACGCTAAAACAATCTCATAAAACTTCCATATACACCTAATAGATAAGGTGATTTGGTTTATCCTACGTGACTATTGCTTCGTTCCGGGTTCTTCTATAGCACGGTTCAACAAAAACCATGAGAACAATAACGTAACGCTAAAACAATCTCATAAAACTTCCATATACGCCCTAACACCTAAGACGATTTGGTTTATCCTACGTTACTGTTGCTTTGTTGCAGATTTTTATAAGACGGTTCTATGAAAACCATGAGAAAAATAATGTAAAGCTAAAACAATCTCATGAAATATTCATATACACCTAATGTTATTGCTATGTTTCTGGTTATATGACATGGTTCTACGAAAATCCAAGAGAACAATGACGTGAAGTAAAAAAAAAAAATCTTATGAAGCTTCCATATACACCTAAGATATGAGATACTCCGTATTGGACAACCATACAAAATTTTGCGATGAAACTTAATTAAATTCATTGCATGATATTAAAATGACAAACAACAAACAAAAATACAGAAGCCAGGATTAATAATGTACTCCCTCTATTAAAAAACATAAGAGATTTTGGGTGGATGGGACACATCCTAGTTCGTTGTCCAGATTTATTATATTAGGATATATCACATCATCCAAAATCTCTTATATTTTGGAACGGATAGAGTACTAATTTCTTTGTCGTTTGTCCATGTTAAGAGCAAGTACAATAATGGGCGGTAGTAGTTCACGTAGGATTTTGTGATGATTTGGAGGAGAGAGGGGAAGAGAGAGAGAGAGAGAGAGAGAGAGAGAAAGAGAGTGAGCCGGTGACTAATTTGTCGTTGGGCTGCACGCGTCGCTCGAGGAGACTGTGGGGCCCGCCTTGCGCTGCCTCTTCTCCTCGCCAACTCCCGCATCGGGCATGCCTTTCGCTGCCTGCCTCCGTCGCCAACTGCCGCAGCCACTGGACCGCTGCCCTCAGCCTCGCCGGCACCGACGCACGGCCGCCGCTGTCTCCCACATCCAGCGCACGGCCCCTGTCACCCCCGCTTGCACAGTCGCCGCCATCTTCTGCCTCCGCCGTGCGGCCCAGCCGCCACCGTCTTCCAATGTCCGCCGCACAGTCGCCGCCGTCTTCTACCTCCGCTATGCGGCCTGGCCGTCACCGTCTTCCATCTCAGTTGTGCGGCCCAGCTGCTGCCATCTTCCACCTCCGCCACCATTTCCTGCGTCCGCCGCCGCCGTCTTTCGTCATCGGTGACAGGAATCGAGGAAATAGGAGAAGAAGACATGAACTGTGAGGGGATAGAAGGGAGAAAGAGAATGTGAGGTAGGAGAAGATGGTGGGTCCCACGAATCAATAAAATATTCGTGTTATAGTATTTCTATTGTATAGATATTAGCTATATTGCTTAGCTGTTTTTTTAGCCAACAGCGGGTTATGTTATTGACCTTTCTCTAACATGAATGAAAGTTGTTTGCTCCTTAAATTTTGTGTGTGGTTGTCTAAATCATTTCTCTATGTGTGGGATTGTTTTTAGAATTTTCTAATTTTAACATGGAAGTTTCCAAGTTTCTAATACTAGTCATTAATTATCTCATTTACATATTTTAACTTATAAACTGCTCATGGGTAACTTCTAAAATATCCTGGTTGCTTTCTAAAGTAAAAATCCTGGTTGCACAATTGCATGTCGCCCTCACATATTATTTTTTTTCTTTTTTGGGATATGCTCACATCTTCTTCTCGATGTATCATGTATGTAACACAATAAAAAGAATTCGGCATGGTGCATGCATTTCCCTCTCCATTTACCCAATGGATTAGCATTATCACGAGTAAGTTTCTCTATGTTCATCCACCATGCATGAGAACAACTACTCGTCCGCTGTAAATCACATGTCGATCGAAAGTTTCTTTTCCGGGTCAAAAAACGTTCTCGTTTATCTCATGGCCATTGGTAATCTCAACAAGCTGTAGAAACTGCCACTGGCACACAGACTGGAGTACTGGACGTATCACACCGACCAAGGAGGATCATATGGCTACGATCCTAGAATTGTCTGCACGGAACACATTTTTGCTGTTTTTGTGACAAACTCTCGGCTTTTGATCTTTCCCTTCGTAGTATTTTGTTGGATTATACTCCTTATTTTCCAAAATTCTTTTTTATTTGTGTGTGTGTGTGTGTGGGTGTGATGAGTCGTATCGTGACTGAATGGTACATTCACGCATGGATGCTCATCTACATTGCACGCCACATTTATGAAATCGACAAAAGCAGCTACTCCTCCTGTCTAAATTGCAGGCCGTGTCGTATTCAGAAACTGTATAAAAAACATGTGGACAGATCTTTTTTTGAGAACATGTGGACAGATCTGACATGCTCCTGATTAGCTGTACTGTGCATTATATAATATTTCCTCCGTCTCACAATGTAAGTCATCATTAACATCAATATAAATGTAGAAAATGTTAGAATGACTTACATTGTGAAACGGAGGGAGTAGTACTAGGGGTGTGTTTAGTTCACGCTAAAATTAGAAGTTTGGTTAAAATTAGAACGATATGACGGAAAAGTTAGAAATTTGTGTGTGTAGAAAAGTTTTGATGTGATGGAAAAGTTGGAAGTTACAAGAAAAAATTGAGAACTAAACTCAGCCTTAGTTCCACGCCAAAATTGAAAGTTTGAAGAAATTTGGAACGATGTGACGGAAAAGTTGAAAGTTTGTGTGTAGAAAAGTTCGATGTGACGTTTTTTTCAAACTTTGGTTCTAAACACGGCTTAGGGCTGTGTTTTTCGTGTGCCAAAATTTTTTTAAGTATACGGTCACACATTTGTAGTATTAAATGTAAACTAATAACAAAACAAATTACGGATTCTGCCTGTAAAACTGCGAGACGAATTTATTAAGCCTAATTAATATGTCATTAGCAAATGTTTACGGTAGCATCACATTGTCAAATCATGGAGTAATTAGGCTCAAAAGATTCGTTTCGCGATTTACATGTAAACTGTGCAATTGATTTTTTTCGTCCACATTTAATGCTCAATGCATGTGTCCAAACATTTGATCTGACGGAAAAGTTGGAAATTTGAACAAAAAAATTTGAATCTAAACACGGCCTAGTACAGATGTACACCCTCCGTCCCAGAATATAGCAACCTAGGATCGGATGGACATATCCTAATACTACGACCCCCTGTCTAGATTCGTAGTACTAGGATACGTCCCATCCGATTGTAGATTGCTAGCTATATTATGGGACGGAGGGAGTACATACAGAGAGGAATTTTTGACTCCATTGTTTAGTTTTTTCTTATATTTTTGCCTCTGTAAGCAAACTGAGCAAGCGATAGATTGACTTCGATTACAAAACAATACTGGAGTACGTACTCTGAACATCTTGGATTCAGTTGCAGATAGTGTTTATCTGTTTATCTCTCCAATATACAATAGTTCTAACAAGATCATGGCAGATACTGCACATTATTGCATGAAAGTTTAGCCCATCCCTCTGGTTTGTTGGACAAGACCATTTCCTCATATTTTGCAGCTCAAGGGCCAAATTAGCAGAGGTCGTCATTGTATTTCTTATTCTTCTTTCCAACCAACTTGATTTTTATATCTATATTCGTGTGAAGGAAATGTCACCCAACTGAACCATACTTCGCTGCACTTCTGTGTCCGTATCCGGACGTCACCTTTATTTTTGGCTTTGTCTTGGTTTGGCATTTCGCATGGCACTTGGGATCACCACAGAAATCTGTACTTCTTTAGTTAATTATATGTCATCAAACTTCATGATACATTGAACGGAACAAGATGCTGAATTTGGACTATGCATTAGTGTGCACAATATAATTTGTTTAAAGAAGTGGTGAAATTCCATTGGAGCAATTATAAATCACACCCTTTGCTTGACGAAGAGTCCGAGAATGTGTGGTGCTGTGGACACCAGCACAGTGTCCATTTAGATGTCTTGGATGGCACCAGGGCCGTCCATTCACGAGGGTTCCCCCGTACAAAGTTCTAACCGAGACATAAACTCAATTGACGAAATAAAATGATAATAATTTATACGCGAGTCCATGTAGTATTTTGTAGCAATGTAAAATATAACACAATTTAGTTATGCACTATTATCCAATATTCGATAATTTAGTTCACATCAAAGCATTAATCAAAATTAGAGAACTGGGCTACAAGAAAAACGGATTTGGTGGATCTGATGCCTGATAGGTGATGACGTTTGCTGTTGGAGTTTTGGGGTGTTACGGTGCGCCGTGCTCTCTGCAGGCGTGTTGCACAACTAGCCAGATAGAGATTAAGGCACGGCAGCACGTCGGCAAGTAGCCGAGCACAGAGCGCGTCAACCGCCAAGGATGATCCAGCTACAATATACTCCCTCCGTCACTAAATATAAATGATTTTGATTAGACATGATGTATCATAGTACAGTAAATTTGAATAGACTTCATGAGTCTGTTTGGTTGCCGTAGCCGGCACGAACAGTACCGCACTCACTATGCACAGCCGTAGCCACAGCCGCAGTCGACCTGCCGAACAGGCCTTGTGTTCAGATTCATTATACTAAGATATGTCACATCCAACCAAAATCCTTTATATTTAGGGATGGAGGGAGTAGTCAATAATCAATCAAGAAAACAAATCAATGCTCTTAATCCTAGGAAATCAATCGGAGTAACAAAGTTCACAAATGGTTTACAAAACCAACGGTAATCATGCTTACCATCGAGTATAAGTAAAGATAAAACCACAATAGCTGCACCAAATTCAGATAAATTTCAAATATAATCTGAATTTTTAATTTGATACGATTTCTTACAGTTTGCTATGGTTACCGTACTTATTGTCGAGATGAGGTAACTCCATCCCCGACGGCAAGGAAAACCCTGATTTCCCTGTAGGTATACATCTATTCTTATCTGTGGTACACAATTTAAATAAGGGACTCTGAAATTTGGAGGCCTGTACTATCGCACACTTCACTCGTCCTTGTAGATGGGCCTATGACGCTTGAAATTATGGAAAAATAAAACTCACCATAATGTAAGGTAGGAGTGGTTCATAGTACAGCAGTACTATTTTCACAAGACTGGTAGTTCAAAGAATGGTAGGGACTAGGGAGACGATGAATCTCTGAACCGAACAAGCCTCTTCCCACTTTTGCCGCTAACATAAGACCCGGTCATCTGAAAAAATCGTCTCACATCATTCATTTTAACGGTCTTTAGATTTTACATGGACATGGTCATACGAGAAGTAGGTGTCAAAGTACACAGGTCCATCTTTTTCTCCCCCAATCGTAACTTCAATTTTACGATGATGAACAGATAAAGAGAAAGCGACGAGATCGATGAGGGCGGCTCAGAGAGACGGGACCTCATCACAAATCATACAGCCCGTGAGGACGGACGGACGCGCAGTTGGGCGAATCAAAGCTCATCCGCAGCAGAGCGAGTGGCATGTACAGCCTACAGTGTGCAGGAGAGGAGCTACAGTACGGGGGAGAGAGGCGGTTGAGGCGATCTCTGCGGCTCCCGTTATTACACGCGTGTGTCCCCTAGCAGCGGTGAGGGCGGAGGCGGACACGCGCCCGTGCGCTCGTCCTCCTTTCGTTGCGGCGAGGCGACGGTGGGATGATACTGGGATGGTGGTTTTGTGTTGTGCTGCGGACAGAAGAACCGCGGCGGCCGAGCCTGGGCAGGGGCTAGGGTGGTAGTAGTACGAGTAGTTCGTGGGCTGTTTTGCCGACTTCGGCTTGCCGTGCCGCCGCAGCGCGCGCGGGGGGAGGTGGCAACGGCGATAACCTGGTCTCGGTCGGCCGCCGCCACAGCCGCGGTCACGCACCGAATTTGCTGTTAGAATTAATCTTGTTGTTTATGTTTTCATCATATTCAGTCATGTGTACGTAGTGGTTTGAGTCCAAATTAGCTAGTGTGTTACGTGGCGTGGTGAGCTGATCAGCCGTTAGTGAAAGCACGAAGTGTGTGCAGAGAGTTTGGTAGATCAGTGCGTCATTAGTGTGCTAATTGGAGTCAAAGGATGTAGCTGCATGTTGATTTGTTCTGTACGTGCATGTAGGAACGATGAGTGGAGTCTGAACTACATACACGGGTCATTTGTTAGTGAGTGGAGAAATTAGTGCGTGCATGCAGGAATAGTGGAGGTGATCCTGCTGCATACTCGTGGAGTTAGTTGTGTGGCTGATTGACTGGCCGGGTTGTGCGGCTAAACGTGGCTAAGTGTGTGTGCGTGTGGGGCTATTTAAGCCATGTAATCAGCCTGTTAACTAGTGTGGTGAATAGAAGTGCAGCAGTGTGCGTGTGTGCATTTGCTGCTGGTGTGCAGTGTCGAGACAAATTCTTCTCTGGTGTGTGCCTTCCAGTTAGAATTATCCTTCGTGTGTGTGTGTGTGATCTTGTGATCGAGCTAACATTTGCGGCGCCAAGCGCGCGCGGCCACGGGGACGGGAAAAGGTTGTGCCGTCGACGCCGTGGGGAATAAGTCCCTCTTCGACTCTTTCGAATATAGAATCAATCTGATTATTATCTCTGAACCACGATACTATAGATATCTTAATCTCCTAGATATTAAATTCAGTATAACTTAACTTCCTTTTTAACGGTTTATGTCATTCTCCCTCTTCCCTTTATATCTCTCTCCTTCCTCTCTCCCTTCGGCACCTCCCACCGGCTGAGTGCACCGCTGTCGGCTGTGTCTCCGTCCCTCGAGCTCCGCACAATTCTCCGTCTTGATGACTGGCCACCATCTTCGTTGTGGGACCCCGCCACCGCCCAAGGAGTGTCATCTCTTACTCGGATCCGCGCCATCTCTCTCGACCGGGCGAGTGCACCACTATTAGGCTACGTCTCCATCCCCCAAGCTCCACGCCCTTCTCCACCCCCAATGACCGGCCCATTGTCCCCCCCCCCCCCCCCCCCCATCTCTAGGAAGCACCATCTCCTTCTTGGATCCATGCCTAGGCCTCCACCCTCGTCAGCTATGTTGACAAGATAAAAAGGGAGAAAGTGTGTGTGGGATAGCGAAGGAATGAGAGGGAAAGAGAGGAATGTATGACAAGTGGGTCCACTTTATTCTTAATTTTCTCTTATGACTAGGATGACACGTGGATGGCACGTCAGTAAATACCGCTCTCAATACTGTTTTGGGAGTGAAATTGCACCGTTTAAAATACTTGGAGGGGGGGGGGTTTCAAAATATCCGGTATTACAGTTGAGTGATATACGAATTAGATTGCACCCATAAATGAGGGAGTCAAAGTGGACTTATTCTCGCACGTGGCCGTAATGTTGGTCCGTCAGTTACACTGGGCCTCTCTGCTTTGTTTCCGGGTCGCGAGGGCCGTCGATGGACGGCCCAGTAGGCCAGTGCTGAGGCCACACAGTTTCCCCGATTCCCCACCCGTCACGGCGCCGTCTGGAGTAAACGGCAAAGGCCCCCCCTCCGTCTCCGTGTCCGTCGACACGCCGCCACCGCCACGGGGGCTGGGGATTTCTTTCCCCTCCTCCAAGCCAAGCCGGACGCGGACGCCACCGCCCTCGCCTCCACCTCCATTTATACCTCCGGCGAGCGCGGCCGCGGCGGCGACGCACGCATCCTTCCTTCCTCCTCCCGCACCGGCGACCGGTCAAACGGAGAGACCCGTGGGCGAGCTTGTTCGAGGCGGGGCCACCACCACCATGTCGGCCCCCGCGGTTGCCGAGGCGGCGGTGGAGCAGCGGCTGCAGGCGCTGCGGCAGAAGCTGGGGAGGAAGCAGCACTTCGAGGAGGCCGTCGCCGACCTCGCCGCCGCGGTCCGGGACCACCACGCCGCCGCCTCCCCGGCCCTCCGCGATCTGGTAAACGAGGCCGACCTCCCCTAGTCCCCCCCCCCCCTCACCTCACGTTACTTCCCGGTTTCCTTTCGTTGCGGCCTGGGTTAGGTCCAACGTCGCCGCTGCTCTGGTGATGATGAATCTACTAGGTTCGATTGATCTGGTAATGGAGTAGAATTCTTACTCTAAAGTCATCATCAATGGGCAGAAGAAAATAAAATGATCTTCTCTGGGATTGTTAATCCTGTCCTGTCAGTAAGGAACACGTCCTTTAGAATAACTCATCTCATTCCAACGAAATTGTTCTTTTTTTTCTTTTCTCCAAGTAGCTTGACATCTAAATTTAAAACAAGAGGCTAAACGTTCAAATAAATACCAATCAAGATACAGTGAAATCAGTACATACCCATCAAAATTTACATATTCTTCAAGCTAGCATGGATCATGGTTAAATTCAAAGCAATGCAATAAAAAGTATCTGCCGGAGTAGTAGTTTATTATAACCCAATGAATCGGCTTGGTAAGACGTGACGTTAATGTTAACATCGCCCAATTCACAGGAATCAAGAAACCGAAATAACGATCACCATGAAAGATTGGAATTATTTGTAGAAAGAAGTAGCGATGAGTGACATAGAGTAATCTGGCTTAGGTGTTTCCTGTGGCTTTATGCACACTCAATCGAGCAAATGAAGAATGACATACATGGACAGAACTATGCTTACAAAAGTGACTTCCTTGGATAATACTAATCCTTTTGTTTCATTATCTTCTGATGAAGTAATCCTGTTAATGTAAAAACTTCTGATTATTTTTTAAGGTTAACTTCTGATGCTGATGCTTTTTTAGTTAAGGTCTTCCTCAGGGATTCCATTCTTGTGTACCAGTGTACCACATCCCTGCAATCAGTTGTTTGGATTAGCATTCTTTTCCATACTCTACCTTCATTGATATCATCCATCATATCGGCATTTATAATGCTCATTTAGCACAATCTTTTGTTCTTTGGCAGATGTATTCTACAGTTTGCCGTGTGGCAACCGTCCTTCAGACTAGATATACAGCACCTGGATTCTGGCGTGCTGGTCTGAACCTCTTCATAGGTACAGAGAAGCTGGTAACTAATCCTTCAGAAAAGGAGCAACTGAAGACTTTCATTCTGAGGGCCCGGGAGCATCTTGATGAGAAGGAGAACGAGGAATCCATGCCAAACAACAGGGAAACAGGTATGTCATTAATAATTGAAGAGGGAAACATTCATAGATTGGCTATAATCTAATGATTATTCTGGAGGCGACCTGTGATGCATGTGCAATTAAATTTATTTCTTGGTGAAATTGATAAACATAGGAGTTCTTCAAGTACATAATTTGTCTTCAGTGTATTTTGTTGAAATAAACTTTCCTTAAAACATTCACCCTTATAAATATCTATTTGCTAAGAAGATGCAAACTTTTTTTTCCAGATACAAGATTTCTTTTTGAAGGGCATCTTACAGTGGGACCTGAACCTCCACCTCCTGCCTGGCTTGTTGCCCAGAATTTAGCACGAGAACTTAGCATTTTAGCTGAACCTTCTGGAGATCAAGGTGCTAACAACAACGGAGAGTCCAGGGCTGAGGAGATGGCACCTGCTGCTGCTATAATGAATTTCTTAAACACCATGACAGTGGATGGAGACCTAGAAGCCGCTTTGGAAGAATCTCTGCAGGTAAGAAAGAACAATTCATGAGAGAATCAATTTATTTGGTATGCTTATTTCATTATTTTTGCAGCCCTGAACTTCTATGTTAGTTTCTTGTTGCACTTTTGCACACTGCAAACTGGTGTAGTATCCAAACTGTACATAATCATAGGCTTTTGGCCCATGTTAGGTGCTATAGAGAAACAAGCAAATTTGATAAATTTGTTGAATGTCTTGATCAGTGGTTTGTAAAATGATTTTTCAATTACTAGTTTGCTGCACATTCAAGTGCTGATCAAGTTGTTAAAAGTGGAGCTCATCATTCTTTGATGCATGTCAAATTTCATCATGTTATTATGTTATTGCAATTATCAACTTGGTTTAGACCCACATTCTCAAATTTACATAAGCTTGTCACTTGCTACAACGAGAAGGATATACTTGTATGTCTTATGAGTTATGATTGTCTAGTAACCACCACTGAAATTCTTCGAAAATGGAAAGCCCACATTTCATCATTTTGTCAGTCAGTTCAATAGGGTAACAAGATTTGCATATTGTTATGGATCTTGAATTTGGAACTACTATTTTCAGAATGTGATGGCGAATCCTAAGGTGCCTCCAGCTTCAAAGGAAGTTGTTGCGAATCTACCAGTTGTAACCGTGACTGAAGAAATCATTGCTAGATTGGGCAAAGAGACTCAGTGTGCTGTTTGCCGGGAGAGCTTGGTGGTGGATGACAAGATGCAGGAGCTACCGTGCAAGCATCTTTTCCACCCTCCATGCCTCAAGCCATGGCTGGTAATGTCCACATAACCCCTTTGAATCATCTGAAAGTAGCCTCGACGCATCGTTACAACTCGGTGTAGCTGAACATTATACCCATCATGGTTGTGTTGTGTTGCACGCAGGACGAGAACAACTCCTGCCCGATCTGCCGGCACGAGCTGAGGACGGACGACCATGTGTACGAGAGCCGGAAGGAGCGGGAGCGAGAAGAGGAGGAAGACAGGAAGGGCGCCGCGAATGCTGTCAGGGGTGGGGAGTTCATGTATGTCTGAACATCTGAATTTCAACCGAACGTGATTATCTCTCTCTAACGATTTCCTGAAATTCAGAGTGCACTGGAGTTAAAAATTCATGTACAAACAACGTTTGCTTCGGTTCACCACCGTATCTTAGTTGAATGATAACACTATACAGCCAGCTTATTACAGCATCATTGTTCGTTGATGTGCATGTGATGAAGTACTTGAGTTGAGACATTGTTATTCTTTTATTCCCTTTTTACACACAGTATGCAGTCGCGTTAGTCTCCGTTCAAATATGGGGGGTGGTTAGATAACGGATGACGCTGATGATAACTATTCGTCGATGATACAAATGAATAAACTAAGTATTGTAAAGTTAAAATTTATTTTAACAAGGTTTTCTAAAGAAACTGACGAAGAAGAGATTGTATCGTCGAGATCGAACCAGGGTTTATAAAACTGTGCGGTTACCATAGGGTACGGTAAAAAAAAAATCACGGTAACCTCAATAAATTTAAATAAATTTAAAAAATAATTTAAATTTTTGATAAATTTTATATGGTTTCAAATGGTTTGCCAAAGTTACCGTGGTAGCAGAGTAGCCCCGGTCTCGACGGTTTGGAAAAGAGCAGGTGGTCACATTAACCCCGCGCTACTATAGCCGTTCTACGAGCTACTGGTAGTATAGCATAGAGTAGGTGGTCACTTGAAAATTTGCGATTCCATGGGCTGATGCCATTACGTGGGCCCACCACCTACCCCTGATGAGTGGGGCCCACCAGGCAGCGACCCCATCACACGTGAGAAGTCCAGTCCACAGCTCGCTCCATCGCTGCGATTTGCAACACGGCGAGACGGATCAAACGGGCGCCTGCCCCCACGAACTAGACAAGCAGCAGCAGGTCAAGCACCCAACCCAAAATCCCAGAGAAAACACACAAACAAAAACAACAACATACTACTGCACACACCCTGCCGATGCAGCGAACGTGTCCAAATCAATTAAAAAATCCCCAATCGATCAATATACGCTGCACCACACCACATACTCAAAAGAAAGAAAAGAAATCCCCCCAATCCCCATTTCCAGCGAAATCTAATCTAAATCATCTAAAATTCCCTTCCCTTCCCTTCCGTCCGAGCCAGCCAGAGCAGTAGTAGTAGTAGTAATGAGGAAAAGAAAACGAAAAGCGCCAAGAAAACAACGCACCAACACATCCACAGCAGCAGCAGCAAGCATCATCGGCTCAGGCTTCATCAGGAGAATAGGTTAGATGTGAGAGGAAGGAAAAAAAATCCGAGGAAAAGTCTCGAGCCCCCCCCCACATCTCCACTGCTGCAGCTTTGCTTTGCTTGCTCGAGGGAAAGAAAATAAAAAAAATCTCTCACAAATCTCTCTCTCGCAGCCGTCAAAATCCAATCTTGGCGCATCCCCGGTCGCCTACTGTTCTCGCCCCCTCCTCTGGTAATAATTGTCAGGCTGGTGGTTGGTTTGCTGCTGCTGCTGCTAATAATCCAGTCTTTTTTTCCTCCCAAGGAGAGGCGTTTAATTTCTTGGTCAGGATTTGTGGAGGTTTTCTTGGATTCATTTCGTCATCTCGTCGCGGAGCCAAAGCTTTGGTTTTTTTTTTTCCTTTGGTTGGTCTTGGCTCGATCGGGATGGATGCGGGGTGGGTTGGGCTCGCGTCCAATTCGCCTCCACCACCACAAGTACGCTTCTTTTTTATTGTTTCCGGAGTGGGGATTGTAGAGAGCTATTTCGGCAATCGCTAGGGCTCCGTGTGTGTTCTCTCGCCCACTTTACTCTTTTTTTTTTCTATATCATTATTCCCCTTTGCCCTCCAAATCGAATCCTCTCTCCCCTCCTGCGGCGCCGCGGGGGAGCGATCTGGGGAGTGGGGAGCCGTCGATTGACTCGATTCTGTGTCGCGGGGGCTCCGATTCGGCCTCTGAATTGCGCCCTGGTATGTTTGCCCGCGTCGATTCGTCGGTTCTTGCCGTGGATTTGGTTGGATTTATTGATTTTGTGTGATGTGATTTGTTCTTGCTGTTGTTGTAGGGTTCCATGAGGGCGTGAGGTGAAGTTGGGGAAGAGAGAGGGGGAGAGAGAGAGAGAGGGGTAGGGTTGCTGCGGCGGCCATGTCGCAAATCCAGAGCTTCTCGCGGCAGAACTGCGTGCTCCTCGCGGTGCTGTGTGGGAAGCACGCTGAGAAGCGTGCCCAGGCGAGGTCGGGGACGGGGTCGGGGCCGGAGGCGAAGCGGCTGCGGCCGTCGTACCCGTTCCCGGAGCTCAGCTCGTCGGGGAGATTGGAGGTGAGCTAGCATTCTCGGCTGGTGTTGTGTGGTGATTTGTTTGTTGTGCGAGCTGAAAACGATGGAGATTTTCGAGTGCAGGTGCACACGCTGTTCAATCCGACACCCGAGCAGTTCCTGGAGGCGCAGCGCGTGGTTCAGCCCAACTTCTTGTACATCCAGGGGCAACAGCTTGAGGATGAGAAGGAGATTGGCTCGCTCGTCTGGGGGGACAATGACGTATCTGATCCGCAGGCGTTTAGTTGTCTCATCAGCCCGCCATTTCCAACCATAGTAAGCACAAACCTTTTGTCAAGCGTATGCGATGTTTTTACTCTTTAGTTGAAAGAGCAGTAGAGCAACCTTTCCTTTGTCTACTATTAGCTGTTAATGGAAAACCAAAAAAGAAGGCCTCACAACTGCATCATTTCCTAGTTATATGATGGTCTCTGAGATGTTTTGGGCACCACATTGTAGTGCCATACCATGGTATGTGAGAATTTGAAAACTTCCTCTGTCCGGGTGGTGCTAACCCTGCCTGACGGTTGTCAATACAGGTTTATCTGGAGGTTCCAATTGGTGAAAAACTTGCTCAAGCAGTTCATTCGAAGGTAGAAGTCTTCCGTTTTCGCTTTTCAAAATTCCATCTTGTTAATCAACCAAACCTTATTACATCGTTTTGAGACTGTAGTTCGTTCAGAAATACCAAACATTTTTTTTAGTCTGTCTCATTTAGATCATATCTTAAACGTACAACATACTAGTAGTACAGTGGTAGTAGTTTCTCAACAAATGTCTAGACTCTTGAGGACGAAATCTTTTCTCTATAGATTCTTTTATCTATAAACAAGCACTGAAATGTTGAACAACCAAGTATGCAGTATTATTTTACACATGACACTATTTGGGATTCAGCAGTGGTGATGTTGTTTCATTTCAGGGGATTCCATACGTAATATACTGGAGAAATTCATTTTCATCATATGCAGCATCCCATTTTCGCCATGCATTAATGTCAGTGGTTCAAAGGTACCAGCATCCTTTTCCCCCTCTACCATCATCATCATATGGCAACAACAACTAATAATTTTCTTGTATATGTAGTTCGGTGAGCCATACTTGGGATGCCTTTCAGCTTGCTCATGCATCCTTTCGATTATACTGTGTAAGAAACAACCATGTACAAAGTGTTAAGCTTGGGCCTCGTCTACTAGGGGATGCTCCAAAGATAAATATAACCCCTCCCGAGAATGAGATGGTTGAGGAGGAAGGTTCTTCAGATGTGTTTCCAGCTATAAAAATTTATGATGATGACATCAACATGAAATTTCTTCTCTGTGGAGTTCCTAGCACACCGGTAAGCTTTGGTATTTTATATCCAAATTTCCTTACATCTTATTTCCTTTATTGTACGAATTGGTTTAATGGTGTTGTTAACCTTTTCTCTTCTGCAGGATCCTTGTTTGTTAGGTTCATTAGAAGATGGCCTGAATGCACTTCTGAATATTGAAGTATGGAATAAAGCATTGCAGCTCTACTGTACATTGATTCTTTTTTATGGACCATGGAGTAAATTTTACACTATTTCCTGAAGAAAAGATGGAGTATAATGATTCTATGAGCAACCTTTGTTTTAGATACCTTAACTCAAGTTTGAAGAAACTAGGATCTCAGTATGTTAGATATTATTGAAACTGTTCTGTTTTCTTAACATTACAACATTTTGTTTTCTTGTTCAATATTTAGAAAAGGGATGTATTTTGCGTTTTAATTGTTCTGATTAAGGAAAGAGAGGGAGGGAGCGGAAATGTTTTGATGTACTGATGTGGGTCACAACAGCACTATGCATGAAACCACCCTAAACAACACCACACAAATGAAATCTAGATAGACATCTTAGTTTCAGTCTACAAGATGCTAGTAATAAAATGGTGGTTCAATTTTCTACTTGGCACCACCAAATCTCAGACTATGTTGTACACATGCTGGTTCTGAAAATCTGAAGTTAGCAGCAGTCCATCCTTTTCTTGTATTATTTCTTGGTCAAAGGATGCAAACACATAGACTAGCATAGTGGTATTTGATGCATCAGGATTTGTTTGGTTATTATCCACCAAGCTTTTATGCAAGTTTTTTCTTCTGTTCATGTATTGTTTATGCAACTTATTGCTCTATCTAACGGTTGATCTTGTTTTTGGCAGATTCGGGGGTGCAAACTTCAGAATCGAATCAGGTACATTGAATTGTTGTCTGTTCTAGCTGATTACATACCCTGTACCTTTCTGTAGCTTACTACCATGTCCATGACTCCTTTAGTTATGTGGCATTTGTCAAGTTTGATTGTCATGCATAATGCTGTCAAGTTTCTTTTAGGGGTGACAAAATGTTTCAGAAAATGTGTACTAGTGATCCTTTTTTTCCTTTATGTTAGAGCTACTAATAAACTGTAGCTTATACTGTATACAATTTGCCTTGTGCATGTTGGAGTTGTCCCAATATTGATTTTCCATCATACTTAAAAAACCACTTAACAAATTGTTCTCTTCTGCTGCTGAGTATAGTTGATAAGACTCCTTTCATATGTGGCAGTGCTTCTCCACCACCACTTCATGCTGCATCCTTACCGCGTGGAATGGTTACAATGCGTTGCGACATCACTACGTGCAGTTCTTCTCATGTGTCACTTCTTGTCTCTGGCAGTGCACAAACTTGTTTTGATGACCAGGTATGAATTTCTGCAAACCTGGATATATAATTCCTGATCTTACATGTACAAAATTATATGGCATCTACCTTTCTGCAGCTTTTGGAAAGCCACATCAAGGATGATATCATTGAGAAGAGCCAACTAGTCCGTGCTCTGCCAAATAATGATGATAGGTTATCATCAAGTGTGCCTTTCACTTCAATGTCCACAGCTTGTGGGGCTTCTACCTTTGAAGTTTGGATGACCCTTCCTAAGTGGGCAGCACAGGTTGGCTAACTGTCCTGAACACACAAGATAAGCTGTGATTAGAAGTGCAGGGTGTGCTGATTTGCTCATATTATCATTCATTTCTTGGCTTCTCTTTATCTTTTTTTTTCCAATGCACCGACTGAAAGTTCATAATGTCGTGTAATTCTATTGTAAAAGGCTCTTCTCATGCTTTTGCTTTTGATCTCCAAGAACAGTGATTAGTTATGAAAGCAACAAAAGTCTTCAATCTCATTATCTAATCCTCACATGTATAACATTATTTGTTAATCTTTGACTGACCATCGATATTTTTTTCTGAATAATTAGGTTCTGAAGCATTTAGCGCCAGACATCTCATACAGGAGCTTAGTGGCACTTGGAATTGGTTGTATAAATGGCACGCCTGTTGCTTCATTTGATAGGCGAGATGCAGACCGCCTTCTTTTCTTTTGTACAAATCAACACAAAGATTTGGCTATTGAAAATGGCCCATACTTTCATCTGCCAAGATGGTCAGCATCTCTTACCAAGGAAAGAGTGAAGGTGGGTCTGGAATCGAAACCAAATTTGTTAGGTGCGAATGGAATTCCTGAGGACAAGAAACGTCTGATGGAAGGGCCTTCCTCATCCTCCAAGGCAAAATTGAAGCCTGCAACTATGAGGCCCATTCCTCACTCTAGAAAGCAACAAATGCATCCTTTTATGGGTTTCCTGGAAGCTACTGTTCATGAAACTAGTCAGGTTAAGCCAAACTTGCCAGCTGCTCCCCCAGTGAAGCATAATTCGGTACCTGCTGCTCCAGCAACACATAGAAAATCAACTTCAGGGCCATCTCATGCTCAGTCAATCATTCAACTGAACCCACTGCCTCTGAAGAAACATGGATGTGATCGGTTGCCTATTCAGATGTGCTCTGAGGTATGCTTCTTGGGTCTTACATGAGGATAAAGTGCTTCTATACAAGTACATTATCTTGCTAAAATAATGCGTTTAACCTTTTTCTAGGAGGACTTCTTAAAGGATGTCATGCAGTTTTTAATTCAGAGGGGTCATAATCGACTCGTGCCTCATGGAGGTCTAGCTGAATTTCCTGAGGCCGTCCTTAATGCGAAGCGCCTTGACCTATATAACTTGTACAAAGAGGTAATGCTAAAATTAGCACATTCTGGTTTATATGCATAGCAAGGTGATCAGAAGGACATTTTCTTTGGCTCGTTTCCTGACAAAGTGTTTGTTTTTTCAGGTGGTGTCTAGGGGTGGCTTTTATGTAGGCAATGGTATAAACTGGAAGGGTCAAGTCTTCTCGAAGATGCGTAACCATACTGTGACAAATAGAATGACCGTATGTATCCACTATTTACTACCTTGAAGGAATTTTCTTATTGGATCTTAACCTGTGCCACATTTAGCATGCTATAGTTTTGCTGTCATCTTAGTGCCACTAACATATGTCTTTATGCCATTTTGTTCACACTACTTTAACGTATTAAATTTATCATTTCCTTTGTTGGTGAGTCTGGTAAAAGCTAGTACTAACTAATTGATGGACTACTCAGCTTCAGCATCATTGTCTTTCATCTATGTTGATGTATATATACACACACACACACACACACACACACACACACACACACACACACGGAGTAGTAGTTCATTTTGATGTAAATTCATCATAAAGTGCCACCTTTTTTTGTCTCTGCTACTACCTTCAACAAATTCTGTTAAGTGAAATGTTAAATGTTAACTGTACACATTTGTCCTAAAATGTTTAGGGTGTTGGAAACACACTGAAAAGACATTACGAAACATATTTACTGGAATATGAGCTAGCTCATGATGATGTAGACGGGGAATGCTGTTTGCTTTGCCACAGGTTTGAGGACATCCCTTTCTATGCCTCCTTTGGTTCCCCAATTTGCGATTATGGTTTATCATAATCGAATCTAACACCATCTCTTGTGTAATTCCAGTAGCGCTCCTGGAGATTGGGTGAACTGTGGTTTGTGTGGTGAATGGGCACATTTTGGTTGTGACAGACGACAAGGCCTAGGCACTTTCAAGGTTAGAAAAAAAAAACTTTTAGTTCAGTCCTTTTCTATTGGTCATAGCTTGATCTTATATGAGTCACCTTTACAGGATTATGCAAAGACAGATGGGCTGGAATACATCTGCCCTCACTGTAGTCTAGCAAACTATAAGAAGAAACCTCCTCCCCAAAAGGTAGCTAATGGCTTTGCGAATACAGTGTCTGTATCACGAAATGTTTAGTTTTCCTTTCTTCTTTTTTGCCCTGTGTTTCGGGGAGAAGAGCCCAGTAGAGTAGAGAATAGGCAGGCTGCTGATAGAGAGGAAGGTGTGTAGTGTTGTGATCTGTATTACCCTATTAATTTGGTTCAGCGTAGGAAGCTTAAGTTTTATATAGAATGTAACTACTGACAACACAGCTAAGCTACTACGGTAGCTGGTCAAATTAAGTTAAGAGCCTGTTGATATATGTTTTGGTTGTATTTCCTGTTCTCCTGACACAAGGATTGTGCTTAATTTGCACTCAGGCTTTTTTGTTGTTATTGACACTAACTGATAAATAGAGCCTTATTTCATTCTTTAAAATACAATAATTCCGTGATATTGTATTGCATCCTCTGATAAAAGTATATTCCAACCATTTAAAAATGTAAACATTTCTGTTTTTGGTTATGCAGAGAGGGAATGGAACTACGTTCGATTTTTTCTCTGGTCTTAGGACAATATTTATTTTTTGGACAAAGTTTATGGTGCTATGCAAGTGCTTTAAACGATTAATTCACACATCAGTTTGTTTGTTTTTAAACTAAGTGTTTTAAAATTGATTAATAGTCATATTTATTCTACTATCTGACTAAAGGGAGGGAAGGAGTAGTTCTTTTTTTCGGAATTAATCCAACCCATTTTAGCCTGTACACAAGAGTGGACTAAGGTGTAATACAATACAATAGGACTTGTCCCTCAAAGGGTAGTTGATCACTTGATTATTACAGCTATACAGTACTAGATCGTAGTCTGATAACTCCTTATTACAACATAGTAACAAACTGATCAAACACTAACACCAAATCCACGAGTTTTGCGGATAGGCGCATAGCTAAAACGCACTTGCAGTTACAGTTATAATACGGCACACATGCATGGAGTCCAATGGACCGATGGACATTACACAAACAGGAAGCTAAGCAAGCCAGACGACAAGCCACAGCTCCGCTAGCTGTATCTCCTGTGTAACTCAAGGCATGGCACGGCTGCCGAGCTTGTGATCTGCCAAATTCTGTTGCTTCACGAAGCTCAATCGATCAGCCGCGAAACTCGTCCATGAACGCCTCATGGAACGCCTGGAGGCGGGGAACCATCGCCGTGATCGTCTCCTCTCCGGGGAGGATGGTGCACCGGATGTGCGATGTCCCGGAGACCTTTTTGCAGGAGACCAAATCCTAGTCAGCCAAATGCATGCACAGCTTCAGACAAGAAGGAAAATTCTCTGAAAGAGAGGTGGTTACCGGGTGAAATCCAGAGCCTGGGACGACGGCGATCCCCGTGGCGCCGAGGAGGCGGTGCGCGTAGAACACGTCGGGGGAGACGCCCTCCAGCTGCGCCGCTTTGATCGCCGCCTGTGGCAGGCGCAGCCGTGGGAAGAGGTACATGGCTCCCTCGAACTTGTTGCACGACACGCCTTCCAAACCACTGAACGCTTTCTGCAAAGCCTACAGGGAAAGTTAAAATTAAATCGGCGTGAATATTTTTCTTACATATATGGAGGACGCACACCGCACTCGCTCCACCCACACACGCCAGGGTTTTAAATTTCAAAATTGCTATTTCTGCCCGGGGGAGGGGGGGGGGGGGCACCGAAATTTCGGAAATTTCGATTTTTTTTGACTGAAATTATTTGAAATTTTGACTGGTTTTGAATAAAATTCACAAAAATCTGCAAAAAACCGAAAATTTGGGCGAGATATGAGCTTGCCGGTGGGGGGGGGGTGCGAAATTACCGAAATTTCAGAAATTTCGGTACGAAGTTTCAAACCCTGACACAAGCGGGTTAATCTTGGTGGGAGAAGAGGATTTTTTTTCTAGCACACAAATTCTGGTTTTCGACATTGTGTGATGCAAATTGGATATATCTGATATAAGTTTGCTGATATGTGTATTTTGTTCCTGACCTTTGCGCGCTTGAGTAGAGATGAATAAGTCTCTTCCTTCTCGACCATGAAAATCTCAAAAGCCTCATCCCCTAGCTGCAAATCTCACCCACAAGTCAGTTAAAAACAAAAGTTTGAAGGTGTGTTTGAAGGTGTAATAAGTTCTCTATGGTTCTCCTATAAACTAAAAAAACATTCTGTTTCTTAAATTTTATAGGCAAGAGTCAAGGGAGAACTTCACAAGGATAAAAAGCAAACCTCCGTCAAAGTACTTCTATTGTACAACCAGATTGTGAAGATACTAATATGCTAAATATGAAAATTGTAGCGAAAGCATCTTTTGGGAAACCTTAGGTGGATCCATAACGAGGCTGATAAGGATTTGGCCAGCTATGTTGGGACAAATAGTTAGAGAAGCCAACTTGTACATCTCATCGATCACATCATCTCCAAAACCACAAATCTCCATGTAGCCTCCCCTTCTACCACATTCTCCATAGTATCCTGCAAAATTCAGAAATGAGAAGACAATTTTTTGGAAGATACTCTGGTTGACATGAAGACTAACCCATAGAGACCGAGTGAAATGACACTATAGAGAGGTCATGGTGATCATAACCAAGTGATCTGGCCACCTTTTTGAAGGAATTGAACCTCTTATTCTCTGTATAGACATTTTCTTGGTATACCTGTAAATGCATTTACATCACTAATCTGCAAGACAATTACCTTCGATATAACCGAGTTTTTTTTTTCAACACGATGAATCTAATTTGACATATCAAACAATCAGCATGTGAACCTCATCAGCAAGAATAACCAACCCTTCTTTCCTACAGAATTCCACAATCTCCTCTTGGTTGGTTATAGACAGTACCTACAACAAAGGTTGCAAATGTGGAACAAGAAACTTCTTTAATGACCTGAATAACAGTTAGTTACTTACTAGCATTATGTGGTGCTATATAGGATATGGGTTGCAGTAATTCTCAAGAAATCTTTTGATTTTCCTTCTTTATTCTATCAAGTCGTGAAACTGTAAGATAAAATAAAAAATATTCAGCACACCTGGCCAGTAGGATTGCCGGGATTTATGACCACCATAGCTCTAATAGTCAAACCCGATGCACGGGCCTCCTCTAAACACCTCTTGACTTCGAAAATCTCAAGCCCCCACCCACTGTCTTCAGTAAGATTATACGGTACCTTCAATTCAATTTAGATCCCTCGTTATTTCTTGCATATAATAACACTTGAACATTCATCCACTTGGAAGTGTTTTTCGGACGTGGAAAAGGTACATACTCTAACTTATAACCATTGTATTGATGGTGAGTCAAAGAGTTCAAAAAGAGACTGCTAAAAGGCAAAAGGGAAATAAAACAAGAAATAGGGAAGAAACATTAAAAAAAAGGAAAAAAGAACTGTATAAGGTGAGGTTAGCCCTCGGTGTGTTTTTTTTTTTTTGGCATGATGCTCCAAGGTGTTATTGGAAGTTTGAGATACCATTGGCATATCAATGGACACTTTCTTGAAAAATCCAAATGCTAGCACCGTACCATTGTTCCACCGTGAAGAATAATAGAGGCAGAGTATAAGGGATATTCAGGCAGCGGGCACAAAATGCCATCTTCATGGGACCTGATGAGTATTTGCATCATCATGTTGATCTGAAAAAGGAGGGTAAGTTGAAGATATCCAGATAGACCAAGCATCATTCTGTACTAATGGAGCTTGGAAATGCAGAGCATTACTGCTGAACTTGCTCCATCTGTCAGAAAAATGTTATCTGGTCTTGATGGAAAACCATCTCTGGCAGCTATTCCATCAGCAACTGCTTCACGCAAACTTCTAACTCCCTGATATATGTAATAACAAGTGATGCACAATGAAAAAGGTTAAAAATCATCCTAGGACAACGCCAAGTAAAAAGCCATTTTTTTGTGATTTGTAAAGAAGGAGCATGTATTTACAGTACCTGACTACTAGTATAGGAACCAGAATCTCTGCCTGGAAGTGATTCAATAATCTTCCTGGCTCGTTTTAGCGCACATGGACTGCATTTGTAGATCGAAAGAATGTCAGTCATTTTCTTTTTAGGCCAAAAATTATTGCCACGCAAAAAGTGAAAATAAAATGCAACGCTTGATATATATATTCCCTCCGTTTTATATTATAAGACATTTTGTTTTTTTTAAATCAAACTTCCTTAAGTTTAACCATATCATAGAAAAACATAGCAATATCTACAAACACCAAATTAGTTTCCCTAAATCTAACATTGAATATATTTTGATACTATATCTATATTGTGTTGAAAATGTTAACACGTTTTTTCATAAACTTGGTTAAAGTTTTTAAAAAATTGACTTAAAAAAAGTAAAAATGTCTTATAATATGAAATGGAGAGAGCACATGCTAAGTAAGGGTATACTGTTTGTCTATTTGGTCCAACCTGAATAATGCACGAGCTTCGTCTCTGTCTATGAGAGATGGATTGTCACACAGAGAAAGAACCTAAACGCAATAATTGGAGCCATCAAGCAGAAATGTACGTACAATCTGTTGGATCAATTTGGAATATAGGGAGTTTAAGAATGCTAACCTCGCGAAAGAAATTGATTGGTCGTTGGCCAAGAGCCTGAGGGTTCCCAAGATTGCAGTATATTATCTGCTGGGAAGCAATCAATTTGCACTCTTACAAAATATTCATGTACCTATAGTACTACTACATATATGTGCAGAAACACATTTGTGTATTGCAAAGCTTGAACGCACCTCTTGAAAAGGGAGAGAGCCTGGATTATCGTATATCTCCTTCTCTAACCTCTGGTTGACGCATAGGAGTAGAAGAAAAAGAGGATATGAACAACATATATGCTACTACCTCTGTTTTTTTAATCTCTCTCTATTTGCAAGTATCAAACGCAGTTAACTTTTTCTCAAACTTTAACCGGCAGTATTTATTTAATTACTTAGTTAAGTAAAGTAAAAGGAGTGTTGTCATCAAAAGTATTTTGATCATGCCTATTTTGTTTATCTATCTGCACAAATATTCTAGACAGAGTAATAGACAAACAAATTTAAGAAGTTAACGTTGTCATATATTAAAAATTGGAGGTACTCCATCCCAAAATATAACAGCAACTACCAACGTAAAGACAAGAAGAAATGGTTTAGATCACTCTAATAAATACAATGCACGCATGCATTCACCCCTTATATTATGAAATATTAAAAGAAATGGTTACGCCCTGTGTTTTGGGATGGAGTGAGAGAGTAGTAGGTTTGCACCATGCATATACTTGCTCCATCCAAAGGTCTTCTTTGTAAGTATTTCTTGTCATCGAACCAAGGAGTAATTAACTCCTTCGATCTATACTCCGCATGCAACAACCTTCTCAGCATGCATATGCAATGAGGTTGGAGGATGGCTAATCGGAATCTGAGATAAATTTAATCTAGTGCTACTAAACTAAGATACAATTCTGTTCATTCAAGCGCATGAAGAGTACCATTAATAGGAGCATCTTATTTGGAAAAACCAGAAAATGAAATACGTAGGAGACTTTTGGATGGAGGGTGTATATCAAAAACACACTTGTTTGGCGGCGTCAGCTCGTCTAAAGCAGTTCATCACAAACACAAACCTATGTGTGCTCCTTGTTAAATGGTTCAGAAGTGAACTAGTTGAAAGTGTAAGGGCAACCACAATCTGCTAAAATTGTGACTTTAAGCAATCAATATATTCTTGAGATGCATCTTATACATTATACAAGTTAACAATAGGCAAAATTTTCTTATGGTGCAGCTCAAGCTTACAACTAAGCGTAGAAAATAAACAAATATTTCTTCTCTCCTTTGCCCCCTCTTCATTTTGTCTTTGATGTTTCTTATTTTTACTTGTTAGTGGGTCCCATCCCATGTTTGAAGTGTATCCAACTTCATCATTGTATAGCGATAGAAATAACTAAAATCTTATTGTTATGGTGCCTATCAGCCTATCCATAAGGACTACTTCACCCATAGACATTATTGCCCTTGTATTATGACCATAAGAGCAAGTATAATAGTAGGCTATAAGCCGGCTAAATGCTGAGGTGGAGGAGAGAAGAGAGGAGCTAGAGAGAAGAAACGGGCAGTAAACTTACAACTGGCTTGGACACAAGAATCAAGAATATCTATGAGAGAGATAAGTGGGCCATGTATTAATTGTAAAGAGCTAACTATTATATAGATAGGCTAAGAGAAGGCTACAAAGAATCTTATAGCTAACAGGTCGGCTGTATTATTAGCCTTGCTCTAAGAGAGCAGGTGCAATAATAAACTATAAATGGGCTACAAGCTTATGTGGATGAGGAGAGAGAAGAGAAGTGGACTACAGATTTATAGTTAGCTGAAGCATGAACTTTAAAACGCTGTGTGTATGACAGGTGGGACCAATTATTAATGATGTAGTATACATCTATAGTTAACTATTTTTTGAATTGGCTATTAGATTGACGGCTACACTTTTAAACTTGCTCTAAGTATTGTGTAACACACTACAATAAAGATTAACTATTCATGAGTCCAATCCCAAGGTAAGGTGTGGTAGTAGGAGCTTCAAACATTGGTTTAATTTGCCCTCGGTGTAGGTTGATGAGATTTAGTTACCCGTGCGTGGCGGACAATCTCCCCACATGGCTCGTAGGTGAAGATCCTGACCTTCAAGATGAATGAGAATGCACGTATTCGATCAGTTAATAAATTAAACTCGATCGAGCTAGCCCATCGATCGCGAGCTGATGAGGTTCAGACGGAGGAACGCAACGACGCACGTAGCCACGTACCTTCTGGTTTATGGTCTCCGCGGTGATGGACGGCGCCTTGTTGTACGACATGGCGCCGCACGCCGCTGGCCGGCCGGCGAGACGAGCAAGCGGAGCGTGCGGTGTCGTCGGTGAAGATGAGGAGGAGGAGGACGCTGCTGCTGCTGCCTGCTGATGCTGCACGGCGTGCGCGTGCGCGTGCGCTGCTAAATGGGCGACGACGCGAGAGCTTCTTGGGCGGTCGCTAGGCAGCGTATGCAGGTGACACGTCCCGGGTGGGGGAAACACAGACACACTGGGGCGTCGGACCCGTGTCAATCGATCGCGGGGTGTGTGTGGGCGTACGTCGTGCCGCGTTGTACGTGTGGCAGACGGAGACGGAGCGCGCCGCGGTGGTTCGGCGCGCGGCGTCAATGTTCGGCGGTGCATGGTGTTCTCTGCTTTCTCATCGATATGATCGGGCTGGCGCCTGAAATTTGAGAAAGCAACTGGATGCTGTATTTTAATAGATGACTATGGTACCGTTCATCTTAATTAAAATTTATATGTAAATAGGAAGGAAGCCCGCCGTATAAATACGTATGCAATTTATTTATAGTTTATAAAAAGTATATTAAAATTTCTCATCGTATTCACAATAAAAATTATAGATTACGTTATAATTCTTCGAAATATTTATACCGTAAAATAGATCATAAACTTCGATATACTAAATTGTATTGTCTATCATATTAAAAAAAATCACTTTTGGCTCTGTTATATGTAAACTCACATATAAATGTCCTTCGCAAATATAACATGAGTTTTGACTTTTTTTTCTTTCTTTTATTATATATCTAATTCACCTATATATGTTCATGGTAATATACAAAGAAATAATTTATATTGCCAAATTATTTATGCCAATTGTTAACACTATTTATATGAGAATAACATGATGTGGCTTCATATGACATTTTCGATTGTACATATGTTTACATGTATGTTACCTAGCAAGTAGTAGTCTTGTACATACGTACTTTTTCATGTTTTTTTGACAAATATTTTTTTCTCTTATGGGGTAGGGTGTATGCATGTGTATTCATAGGATGAGTATGCACACGTTTATATGAACGTCTATGATTACCTTTTATATTGATATAAAAAAATTACTTTCAAGAAAATTAGCGGGATGGCGTGAAGCGGCGCCACGACGGCGTAGCTTCTTCAACAACCTCTCTAGGAGTGGTCGCTACATCAAGAAAACCTTAAGGCTCCAAAGAAAGGAACAGAAAACCACCAGACGGTGTGGATCATATACACTTGTTTTTTTTTCTTTTTAACATCTCTTGTGTATGTACATATGTAGAGGGGATTAGTTGGTTTTTACAAGTGAGGGATTACTTGAATAATGGATTCGCTGGTTTAAGTGTGAATCAATGGCTAGATGTTTTGTTTTTCCCTTTTATTTTTTTCTTAGATTTGTCTTATTTATTAGAAGTATTTGTAGAAATGTAGGAACACTATTACTCATACTCGCAATCTACTTGTAGCTAACTACGAGTATTGTTTATTGTACCTATCTTTTGTTGATGGTTGCTCACTTAGTATCATCCTTTAATTTTAGTGCTTGATGACACGCGCTTGTTGGATGTAAGCTAATTATTAAGTGTATTGTGTATAGATGGCTCATAAGCAATATGACTTGACGATTGGTGGATAGTGCTGTCTGTACATAACTTATATACATAGGGATTAGTGGAGATATACGATTGATAGATTACGCCATTCTTTGATTGACAAAGTGTCTTTTAGTACATAAGTAATAAATTTAACGTTAAGTTCTAAATTACTTATCGGATTGGCCACTTTCTTATTTATCGTGAGCACTTTTACCAGATTACTTAATGGTGCATATTTTAAAAAATATTTTCTACATAAAAATTTTCTACAAAATCAAATAAAATCTATTATTAAGTTTTATTATTAAGTACCTAATTAATCATGTGCTAATGATATGCATCGTTTAGTGTGCCCTGGACAAGCTCGCCAATGAGCTAGATCGAATGAATCTGAGGTAGGAGATAAAGGATATCGACATAGTGTCAAAAGAATATATGCGATCTTTAATTTCCTAAAAATATATGAATAGAGAAAACACATAATACATAAAAATGTATTTATGATAAATTTGACGTATTAGTTTTTTTTTAAGTAGGAAGTGAGTAATTTTTGAAAATGCTACTCACAGTTGGAGTTGTTTTTTGTTTTTTAAAATGCAAATCTAATTTAATTATTACATAATCTATATATTTTAATCTATTTATGTTTCTTTTATGTTTCGATGACATGCGCCTATTTAAATACAACTCGAAGTAGCACGTAATTTTACAACTTAAAAGCATAGTTAATATAAGCTGGAATTATTAGTTTGGTTTTCCATCTAATCTAAATGAGAAAAAAGAAAAGAAAAAAAAATAAAGATGTGGGACCCGCTGTCATGTACATACCGTATGTACGTACTTTGACCGTATGTACGTACTTGTTGGGGGGAGGAACACTCACGTATCTGCGTGTACATGGGCCCGGGAGCGGCATTATGATATGGGTTTTTTTGATAAATTTAATTGGTAATTTTTGAGATAGATCTAATGGTTGAAAATAATGAGTCCCCAGATTAAATGAAAATTGACGATTAGATTTTTTTGTTTTTTCTTATAATTTATAGTATTTATTGACGGTCTAAGAGCGTTTTTAGGATACTATGTGGCGGCTTAACAGCGTTTATAGGAAGTTTAATGGACTTTTAGTATATAATAAAGATTACAGTTTAATTTGTAGTGAGTAATTTTATCACTAAAAGAACTTTAAACATGATTTATATCTTATGTATTTGCACAAAATTTCTGGAATAAGACGAATGGTCAAATTATATGTGTCACCATATAAAAAAAAAGAAAATATAAGGGTTCACCAGTCCTCACATTAAAAAAAAGTTTAACTATATCATACCCATTAGGACTTCTTTGATTTGGAAAAAATAGCATTATTATTCGTTTATTTAAAGACATTTGCCATTACAATTTGATAGAAATTAAAGATATGCCATTACTTATACCTCTTCAATGCACTTATCAAAAAATTTGTACTAAACTATACCGCGGCCTCCTCCTTCCTTCACTCCCTTCTTCCTTCTCCCTCTTTCTAATATGTCATCTCTTTCATCGGTTCAATCGCCCCTGTCAATGGCACAACCTGACCACGCCGCTGCTAGCTCCGTCGCCGGCGACCGTGGGTTCAATTGAATCTTGGGTAAGAGAGGAGAGAGGGAGAAGGAAGGAGGGGTAATTTTGTATAATTTTTTTATATAAATGAAATTTAAAGGGTAAGTAGAGCTATATCTTTAATTTATGTCAAATTGTAATGATATATTTTTTATGTTGAATTTTAATTAATCTTGTGTTAGAATCTATGTGGACTCTTTTTCTATTATTTATTATTTTTAATTCTAAAATTCAGTTATTTCTAAATTATATTATTATGAATCTTATTTTTATTTTTCTAATTCCAAAATTTATTTATTTATTAAAAATTTTAGTTCATCTCATATTGGATTATACATATGGACTCTCTTCTATTATTTCTTATTTTTAATTCTGAATTTTAGTTATTTATAAATTATATTATTATTTAAATCTCTCTTTTTTCTTTTTCTAATTTTAGAATTTATTTTATTCTTTATTCTGAGTTTAATTAATTTTTTATTGGGTTTTATATGTAATGTTCTTTCAATATTCATTTTTTTCCTGAATTTTAGTTATTTCTTAAATTTTTTTTTACTTAATTTTTCCTCTGATTAATATAAGTGTTTTTAGTCTCCACCACAAACGTGGTGGCTTCTTTTCGAACTGCCCTAATAGATTTTCGTGGCACTAAAATGTAGCAATAGCTGTCTGCCTGTCTGCTGCTCTCTCTTCCTTGACCAATGTTTATAGGCTTCTAGCTGCTTCTAATTTTTAATAGTACTGCCCACTACTAGCTTCAATTCATCTATAGCCAATCTAATAGCCAATTCATACAATAGTTGCTTACTATACTATCAATATATGGTCCCACCTGTCATACACATACAATGCGTCTTGTAGTCCGTATTGTAGCTGGCTGCTCTTCTCTCTCATCTTTTATCTTATTAAAATATGTTTATAGCTGAGTAATAGTCTACTATTGTACGTGCTCTTAGTCGTTTTCTAGCAAGAGAAGATTCCACTTTGATTCGATTGGTGTCTCACTGTCTCCCCATCGATCAAGGTGCTTGATGGCCACCATCCTTTCGTTCCCTCCACTTCGTCTTTGGCATCAAATTTCTGGCACCTCGGCATCTCGAAAGCAAAAGAGGGCAGATACCCCAGGATTCATCAGAGCTTTTTTACTTGTGTTCAGAATAATTCCACGAGTTCTACTCGACCGAGAATCATTCGCATCCTCTAAAAATAATCGAGATGAAATTTACACGCACAAGAAACTAATTTATCCAGCATTTACCCGGTTTTGCACGCATAAGCAAGAGCAGGTTACAGTTAAGTTACACACTTGTACCCATGAAAATTAACCTGGAAAGCTTCTTTTCCCCCAAACATTTCGTGTTCATTTCATCTCCTCACCTCGTGAATATGAAACTTTTCCCCCAAACGTTTCCTCAAATTACTCAAAACCTTGTTCTCTCCCTCCTCTTATCAAGTTTTTCTTAATTACATCGATTTCTCCATATTTTACAGAGAGTACAGTAGAAAATTTTCTTTTGATCATATATCATCCAAGCATGGGTCACGGTCTCATCAAGTATAGTATACTGTACTTCGCTTGTACGTGCTAGGCTACGGCGAGTAGTCTCCTCGGCGAGCCGCCGCGGATCGCCGGCGGCCGCGGCGTCCCGTGGTGGTGACGGCGATGATGCAGGCCTCGCCGCTCCTTCTTGGCCATGGCGTCCCGCTCCCTCGCCTCGTCCGTCGTGATCTGCTGCCACCTGCACTCCTCGCTGCAGAACCCCTGGTCACCCCTGCATCCAAGCAAACCACCCCAAAATTCAGGCGGCGATCGATCGAGCTCCAGCTAGCTGCCGCCGCCGGCCATGTCGTCGGCGTGCCGTTGCCGTACGTACGTACCTGTACATGTACACGTCCTTGTCGGGGCCGAGCACCCGCCTGCACAGGGAGCACGCCGTCAAGAAGTCACCGCAAGGTCGCCGCCGCCGCCGGTGACGCGCCGCCGGCGGCGGAGACACCATCTGCTTGAGGACGACATGGCCGTGCTGCTGGTGGTGGTGCCTCGTCTGGGCGAGGACGATCTGCAGCCCGACGACACCAAGGCGCCGGTGGATGGCGATCACGCCGTGATCGCCATGGCCACCGTCGCCGTGGTCAGCGCCGAGGTGCTCGGCGTCGGCGTCGGCGGCGTCGCCACCCTCCTCCCCGAGATGGAAGATGCTTCTCTGGCGGCTCGGAAGCATGGTGGAGTGGAGCGCGCGGGGAGGAGGAGAGGCCCGCGGCGCGCGGCGGCGCCTCGCACCAAGCGGAGCTCGCCTCCTCCTATTCTTCTTCTCGATCTCTAGTGGCCTTGCAATGGTGAGAGGGAGGGTGTGTGAGGGGGAGAGGAGTGATGGGTATTTAAAGCCACTCGCTGTCCACACAAGCGCGCGCACACAAGTGATCACTGCTCACTAATTAATATTCAGAAAATCTATAAAACGGAATACTGTCCTAACGGGATAGACTAAAGATCACCTAACGCCCCGCCCCATCTTGACTTGTCGTCTACGCAACGTCATCCACCACCCACTACACGCACGTTGATCCCTCCGTGTCCCCCTTTGTGCACCCATGAGCCACTAGCCATTCGGAGCCGTTCCCCTGCCACGTCGATCGTAACACCCTACAGCACCGTCCTTGAGAAGCCGACAGGAGTGCAGCAGCAGCAGAGGCTACATGGGGCTAAATGTCCACAAGGAGGAGGAAGATGAGAGTATGGATTTTCTACTAGTTTGTTGCCTGCATCTATTCACAATCTTTCTTTTTTGGTTGTTGCTTTCATTTCATGCCTAGGGATCAACGGCTAATTGGGATACAACGTATTAGGGAGAGGAAGAATAAGATGACTTGTTTGGTACCAGATGATACCCGCTAGATACCACGCTTTGATACTTTTTTTTAAGTACCAGGCCTAATATATAACTATTGGTCTTGATACGTCATGGGTATCAGACCAGGTACCACCAACCTTAGTACCATGGGTAACAGATTTAGCACCCCAAACATTTGATCTGATACCTATGGTACTAGATCTGGTACCTTAGGTATCAACCAAATATGATACCTCAGGTATCAAGTATCGGATCAAACGGTACCCCAAGCATCTGATCTGATTCCTATGGTACTAGATCTAGTATCTTAGGTATCAACCAGATATGATACTTCAGGTATCACGTATCGGATCAAACGCATCTGGTACCTATGGTACTAGATCTGGTACCTTAGGTATCAACCAGATATGATACCTCAGGTATCAAGTATCGGATCAAACGGTACCCCAACCATCTGATCTGATACCTATGGTACTAGATCTGGTACCTCACGTATCAACCAGATCTGATACCTCAGGTATCAAGTATCGGATCAAACGGGGCCCTAAGCATTTAGTACCTAACAGTGCGTACCAGGTTTGGTACCCCAAGTATCAAGTCTGATATCATAGTATTAAATCTGGTACCTCAGGTACCAACCGGATCTGGTACCTCAGGTATCAAGTATTGTATCAGATATTGGTACTAGATAGGGGACCTGATGCCAGTGCATGGACATGTGGGGGAGTAGCAGACACGTGAGGGGTATGGGTGAACAATGCAGACGCGTGGAGGAAAGCGATGCAGACGCGTGGGGACACATGGACGCGGTTGGTGGGGGCAATGACTCGTTATTAACCCATTATAATCTATCCCGTTTTAACGGGATGCCGTGGTCTAGCAGTTCTCTGCATCCGTTTCATACGGTAAGTTGTTTTAACAAACTTTTTAGCTTCGATCAAATTTATATATAAAAAAATATAGTAATACTTTTAACATAAAAACTACTCCCCCGTCTCAAAGGACATTTCCTAGTAGGCTATTCAGATTCGTAGTATTATGAAACGTCCATTCCGATTCTATCTTTTTTATATTTTGGGATGGAGAGAGTATAAAAATATATTCAATATTAAATTTATTAAAACTAATTTGATGCTATAAATGTTGCTATATTTTGTAAACTTGATCAAACTTTAAAATATGAAATGGGGGAGTAATTAGTAGTGTTGGAATTCTCCTCTGAATATCCTTGAAACTGGGGACAGATGATGATGATGATGATGATGATGCAACTGATGCTGCTGGGGATTTGAGAGCAATGGCGATGTGGCAGCTAGCTAGCTGATGATCGAGTTTGTGTTGTGTGGGAGCGAGAATTAAAGCTGTAGTTGATGCCTTTGCTTTTCTCTGCTCTGCTCTTGTTTGATCTTTCAAGGAAAGCTTGAGCTTGCTAAAACCGATCATTGGAACAGAGTAACAGTAACAGGATTAGTGTAGTCAGTAAAACTAGAGATGAACAAATCGAATTAGTGCGGCAGTTATGGGATCTTAATCGTGGTTTTTCCTCAGCAAATCCCGGGAAAAAAAGTCAGACGAGTGCGTTATCACCAGTTGGATCAAGATAATCCTGCAGTCCTAATCACACATAACTCTAGAATTTTCTCTTCAAGTTGTTTACTTTGCTTTCCGACGCACCAATACGGTGGCAGGATCTGTGTTTGTGCTCAACGTTTTTATCCATGATCATAAATCTTAATACGCATGATATACTTCCTGACAGGAACTTTATCATCTTCTATTCTCTTCCGGACCATCCACTTAAATCTTAAAATGATTTGGTTTTTCTACGTTTTTCTTGCTCATTGTTCGGTTCAGTAAAACCAGCATGTGCTACTGTACTACACCTACACTGCTAATCTGCTGCAAGAATTGGCCAAAGTTGCCGCTCACTTGTGACTTGTCTCCTCTAGAGAATCGCTGAACTGCAAAAGTTAATTTGTAGGCACGAATCTCCTTTACCCTTTTTCTCTCTTTTGGCCAAACACGAAAAGATGCAACACCCTCATTGTACTTACAACTGGACGATGCAGACTTGAAGCAGGCACGAATCTGTAGTCCACGCAAAAGAAACTCTTCAAAAAAATAAAAGAAAGAAAGAAAAAACGCGCATCCTACATCTGCAAATCTGAAAATTCCAGAGGATGATCATTGATCAAGAAGCTCCTCATCAAGATCAAAGATTCTCACTCGTGCAAGAATCCATCAGATTTGGCAGAGCTTCAGTAGTAGATTCGACCTGTTACATTCCAACCAGAGGCCTCTGCCGCTCGATCTTGCTACACTGATACTGACATGGATTTGGATGCTCGACGCGTTCTCCGCGTAATCTTCCCCCCGGCAGATTGATGAGGCGGTAGGCATCACTGATGCTGTGCTCCCTGTTGGAAGTGAAAGCGGACCGGAGAACCAATTCCACAGGGGCAGCTGCTGCTGGACCACTCGAGGTAGAGGTTTCATCTCGTGCTAACAGTGGAGTGATGGACAGGAGGAGGCAGGGACAGCTCGACAAATCATTGATCTTTCCTCTCTCCCGAGAAACGATAGAATTTATAGTTATACCCTGGTTGCATAATTGGAAGCTCTATCGCCGTTGATGAGGAAGAAAGGGACGCCGACGATGGCGACGCCGCAGCCCGGCGGCTCAGTTGGGCCGGCTTATCAACTCGGCCGCCTGGTCCGTGTCGAGGACGGCGCGATGGGCTTCCTCAACGGCCCAAGTCACCCAGATGGGCCCATGAAAGTAGCCCATTTGGGTCACTTATCGAGACTCCTCATCTTTTCGCTTATACTTATACGAGCAAAGTTTAAAATTTTAATTTTAAATTTAGAGTTAATTTTAAAGTTTTTTGTCGTTGTTTGTTTTTCAGTATTTGCTTTTAGATCGCTAAAAACACATATATTTTTCGTTTGTAAAATATGTAGTTTGAGTCCTACCGCTCTTCCCTGATTCTGGCGGCACGCAGCGCCGCCTCCGCCGTCTCTACTTTCTTTTCTAGTTGAATCTCTAGTCGACGTAGAAGAATTCTTCTATACTTTCTGGTTGAATCTCTAGTTGACGCAGAAGAATCCTTGTATTCCAAAATTTTCATGGAGCTTTGTCGCAGAGAAGAGAGTACATTGACCCCTCCAAGAAAATGGCGGGAGCGTCCGAGAATGGCGGCCATTGTTGCATGCCAAAGCTTCTAAACATAGCTTCCACAATCGTCTCCGGGCCCTTCTTTTTTCCCGGGAAGCGTCAGCGCGCCCACATGAATGAACCCTCGTTCTCCAATGCCTCCGGCCTTCTTCCTCCTCCGTCCTCTCTGCCAATGGTGATGTCAGGCAGAGAGTGTGAGAGAGAAAGAAGAAGCAGTCAATAAGGAGGAGGAGAAAGAGGAGTGGGGGAAGAAGAGAAGAACTAGGGATAGATTCCGGCCATGTCGTCGGCGTTCGGCGACTTCGGCCCGCTCACCGAGCGGCGCCGCGCCGAGAAGGCGCGGCAGCAGCGCAGGCGCATCATGATCGCCCTCGGCACGGTGTCCATCATCATTATCCTCATCGTCATGGGCGCCGCCGCCATCACGTACAGCGGGAAGAAATCCGAGGAGGACGAAGGCGGCTCCAAGGGCTCGTCGAAGGGGAAATCGAAAGGCGGCGGAGGTGGAGACGACGAAGACGGCGGCGGCGGCGGCGGCAAAGCGGACCTGCGCGCCGTGTCGAAGAGCATCAAGATGATGTGCGCGCAGACGGACTTCGCGGACTCGTGCGCCACGAGCATCGGCAAGGCGGCGAACGCCAGCGTGTCGTCGCCCAAGGACATCATCCGCACCGCCGTGGACGTGATCGGCGGCGCCGTCGATCAGGCGTTCGACCGCGCCGACCTGATCATGAGCAACGACCCGCGCGTGAAGGCCGCCGTCGCCGACTGCAAGGAGCTCTTCGACGACGCCAAGGACGACCTCAACTGCACGCTTAAGGGCATCGACGGCAAGGACGGCCTCAAGCAGGGCTTCCAGCTCCGCGTCTGGCTGAGCGCGGTGATCGCCAACATGGAGACCTGCATCGACGGCTTCCCCGACGGCGAGTTCAGGGACAAGGTCAAGGAGGCGTTCAACAACGGCAGGGAGTTCACCAGCAACGCCCTGGCGCTCATCGAGAAGGCCTCCTCGTTCCTCTCCGCCCTCAAGGGCTCCCAACGCCGGCTGCTCGCCGGGGAAGAAGACGACGGAGGAGGAGCGGCGGACCCCCACCTGGCCCTCGCCGAGGACGGCATCCCGGAGTGGGTGCCCGACGGCGACCGGAGGGTGCTCAAGGGCGGCGGGTTCAAGAACAACCTCACGCCGAACGTCATCGTCGCCAAGGACGGCAGCGGCAAGTTCAAGACCATCAACGAGGCTCTCGCCGCCATGCCCAAGACCTACAGTGGAAGGTACGTGATCTACGTGAAGGAGGGCGTGTACGCCGAGTACGTGACCATCACCAAGAAGATGGCGAGTATCACCATGTACGGCGACGGCTCCAGGAAGTCCATCGTCACCGGCAGCAAGAACTTCGCCGACGGCCTCACCACCTTCAAGACAGCAACCTTCGGTATATACCAATATCAGAGCTTCCGCCATTGACGCGCAATGTGATCGATGGCGATTTTTGCAGCGGCGCAAGGGGACGGGTTCATGGCGATCGGGATGGGGTTCCAGAACACGGCGGGGGCGGCGAAGCACCAGGCGGTGGCGCTGCTGGTGCAGTCGGACAAGTCGGTGTTCCTCAACTGCTGGATGGACGGGTTCCAGGACACGCTGTACGCGCACTCCAAGGCGCAGTTCTACCGCAACTGCGTCATCACGGGCACCATCGACTTCGTCTTCGGCGACGCCGCCGCCGTGTTCCAGAACTGCATCCTCACGCTCCGCCGCCCCATGGACAACCAGCAGAACATCGCCACGGCGCAGGGCCGCGCCGACGGCCGCGAGGCCACGGGGTTCGTGCTCCAGAAGTGCGAGTTCAACGCCGAGCCGGCGCTCACCGACGCCAAGCTGCCGCCCATCCGCAACTACCTCGGCCGGCCGTGGCGCGAGTTCTCCCGCACCATCATCATGGAGTCCGACATCCCGGCGATCATCGACAAGGCCGGGTACATGCCGTGGAACGGCGAGTTCGCGCTCAAGACGCTCTACTACGCCGAGTACGCCAACAAGGGGCCCGGCGCCGACACGGCGGGGCGCGTCGCGTGGCCGGGGTACAAGAAGGTGATCAGCAAGGCGGACGCGACCAAGTTCACCGTCGACAACTTCCTGCACGCCAAGCCATGGATCGATCCCACCGGCACGCCGGTCAAGTACGACTTCTTCACTTGAATCCGAACCCTAGCTACCCGTAGCGGATCGGAGGAAGACGAGAGGACAGGTAGGGGGGTTTCATTGGATATATTTTGGATGGCGAAAGAGTTTGGCTGTCACTATACACGAGTGGAAATGTTGCGAGGTGCACGCACGAACTCGCTTGTTGATCAGATATTGATCAGAGTTGAACGCGTGTTGTGTGCCTTAGTTTTCATTTGCGTTTGTATACTGGCTGTACGTATGTGTTTTTGTAACTGTACATGATTTTTTTTTCTCGATCATGATTATATTTGAGTATAGCAGATCATTTTTTTTTCGAGGAGAGTATAGCAGATCATGGATACAGAGGTTCAGATTTATAGTACTAAAATGTGTCCCATCCAACCAAAATCAGGTTCAGATTTGTAGTACTAAAATGTGTCCCATCCAACCAAAATCCTTTATGTTTGTTTTGGGAGGGGGAGTAGTACAAAAGGCCTACTCCTAAATGGGAAACAAAATAAAGTATGGGATACTGAATTTTCATAAAAAGCCTACTCCTAAGTGGCAAAACAAAATAAAGCATGAAACAATGAGTGGTTGTTTGGTTCACAATTTATAATTGCCAAGGTTTATCATGTTTTCTTCGTCAAACTTGTCAAAGGTAAGGTCATCAAAATCCAAGCCATAATCTAACCGATAAAATAAAATCATGCCATACTATTTAGAGTGACTAAATAGAAATATAGGATTTACCAATATTTATAAAAAAAATATTGGATTTACCATATTTACAAAAGAGAAATCTTATCATACTTGTGAAAGTCAACCAATGTAATACCCCGTGTTCTAGAGTTTGGTTGGGCGAATTCAATTGAAAGGGGGAAGAATGTAATGCCCCGAGTTTCAAAATAATATATTTCGGGGAATATTAGCACAAACGCGCAAAAGTTCAATTTTTAAACCATTGTTCGAATAGGCGATCAGGAACCGTGGATGCGTAGAGCTCGCCGAGTAGTGCAAAATAGACTATGAGTTTATAATAATCGGAGTCCGAACGAAATACTGGTGATTAAATTAATTTGGGCCGTTCGATCTTCATCAGGATATCTATTTAACCAACTTAAAAAAAAAAGAAAAAAAGAGAAAAGGGGAAGAGATCGATCTGAAATTTTTACAATTTGGTCCTTTTTGAAAACTTATTTTACAAATAGACCCCTGGGAAAACTTAAACCGGAAATAGTCCTTTTTGGGGCGCCAGAGTGGCTGGCGCCGTACCCCAACATGGCGGCGCCAGCCACACTGGCGCCGTGCCCGTGCCACCGTGGCACTAGGGCTGTCGTGGAGGTGCTGACTGGGCAGAATGGGGGCGCCAGCCACACTGGCGCCGCCCCTCATACCACGGCGCCAGCATAGCTGGCGCGCCCCTCCTCTGTGCCTTAAACCCCGTGGGCCCCACCACCTTTCTCCTCCCCACTCCCATTTTCGCCATTCCCAGCCCGAGCAGCGAGCTGCTGTTCTTCTCCCTCTCTCTCCCCCTCACCTCTCCACCTCAAATCCACTCAATTTGAAGCCGTTTTTCGCGGGATTTTTTGTGGAAATCGAAGAGAAAGGTAGACTCCTTCATTCACCCCTCTTTTTTTTCGTTTTTATTGGTTGAATTTGTAGATCGGTGGGTAACCCTAGAACCCCTATTTTACCCAAATTTGTGATTTTTAGCATTTGTTCTTAGGATTGGCTTTTTGTAGTGCTACATGTTTGCAATGTACTCATTGGTGTCATGATTTTTTTAACCATATATGTGGTAATGTTAATTTTTGGATGGTTTGGTTGGATGGATGGATGAAAAATTATGGTTGAGGCATGACGGAGGTTTGGGTTGTATGATAGAGTATTTGTAATATTTCGATGTGTAATGCAGTAGTAAACTTGTTGATAGTTGTAGGTGGATTAAATATTTTTTTGGAGTAGTAGCTTTGGGACAATTTAAGTTATGCATTGGTTATAATATGTCGGTTTGGACTACGTTTAGGAATGAAGATTTAATTTTTGTTGCAAAGTTACATTTGATTTTTTGGTGTAGATGGATAGACTTGTTCGTGTTTACTACGGTGGTAGAGTGGTGGAACCTTATGTTGGTGGACATGTTGAGTTTGAGGATATGTCATTGAAGACCATTTTGTTTCCCACCCACCCAACTCTAGATGAACTAAGGTCACGAGTGAAAGAAGTTCTTGGATGGACCGAGGATAATGTGGAGATTCGTTTTTATGGGAGATACGATGTTGGTCAAGCGCATAAGTATATATTAAATGTGATAGGTCAGTTGGAATGGGAAGTTTACTTTGATTTGGTAAAAGAGTCTCAGTTTAGATCTCTAGAGGTGTTTGCATCAAAGTTAGTTCGTACCGTAGAAAATTTGGATCTAAACAAATCTCCTTCTTATCATTACGTTGAGAAGAATTTTGTGACATATTATTCTCGTCATGGAGGGGGTGCAAGTAAGAGTAAGTTGGTACGAGAAGACTTGGAGGGGGAAGGAGAGAAGAAGAGACCTTTGCTTGGAAATGATTTATGGGAGGCAGGACCATCAAAGAGACATTGCGGTACTGATAATGTGGATGCAGCGAGGGTGATGAAAAGGGAGTTAGTACAAGAGGGGCTTGATCTAAGTGAACATTTACTTCTTTAATTGAGATACTAACCAACGACATCTCTTCAACTTTTGCAGATTGAGTGGTTACCATACCACACAAATGAGGCTTCAAGCCTGACCCTGAACTCGATGTGCAATCGAGACTCTGACTATTTCATGTACCAGTGCCCATTGATTTGTTTCTGGGCAGTTGAGTACCACCTTCCGCACCGTGTCATGCGACAGTTCGGGAAGAAACAAGATTGGCCGGTTGAGGACATCTCAACTGGAGTTGAATTACACAAGTAAATATTTCTTATCTTTGTTTGCTTTCATTGTCAATGTTCAATTTTGTACCATTTAACCCTTGTCGATGCTCACTACTGTTTCATCACCTTCTACTTGTCTAGGTATGACAGGGTGAGAACAAAGAAGGTGAAAGACTGGGGGCTAGAGCATAATAGATACATTGATGAATGGAGAACAGCCGGAAGGAACGATAGGTACATCGAGACTATACACCAAAATCATCTTTTCTCAGAGTACATTTGTTGGCTGCATAGGACATATAGACTGTTCCTCCGCCCTACTTGGACGGAAGCCGACATAGAGGATGACCGCGACTCCGATGAGGGGCGGAATCCCTATGATGTCCGGACTAGAGTTGGATATCAAATGGAGCACGCCCCACTTAGAGACAGAGTCGTAAGTTTTCTTGCATTTGTCAAAGTTACTTCCATTTGCACCCTAGACCCTAACATATATCTTTTCACGCTTTCAGTCGAGAGAGCTCCTGAGGAGTGTGAATGAAATGGGGCATGCCCTCCAAGCTCCGAGGGGTGGTGAGGACACGGAGAACACGCTCCGCAATGTTTTAGAGGTAAAATTTATTTAGCACTTTGCATTACTTGAGTTATGCCTAACAAACTTCTTCTTTTTTGAAATGCAGAAAGTTCGTCAAAGGTGCCGGAAACTTGCAGCAAGATTAGGTTGCAGGTCGGTTGGATTGGACGACGTGTACCAACCGGGGAGACTACCACCACCACTACCTCAATCCGCGCGTCCAAGTACTGCTCGACACTCCATCAGAATAGAAGAGCGTGAAGGAGTTGGTGGCTCGTCGTCGTCACGCATTAAGCAAGGGAGGGGAAAGGGGAAGGCGCCGGCTCCACCTAGCGACGACGATGACGATGAGGACGAGGAGGATGAGGACTACGTCGCACCAGACGCCGAGGAGATAGACATGTCACAGCTTCCCGACGCGCCTTAGGGGACGCAACCCACGCAATACAACTTGCGATCCACTCGGGCAGCGAAAAAGAGGTAAAATAAGCTTACCATTCTCAAATGTTATTTGATTTCCCTTATTTTGTTTTTAAAATGTTTTAAACATTGGATTTTCAAATGTAGGTACACTCCGGGCTCACAAGCAATTCGGCGCCAACGGAAGAAGTAATTTGTATGAAGTTAATCTATTGGTTGGTAGTATGACATATGTGGTGCACTATGTGATATAAAATGTGATGGACTATGTGAAGACCATGTGATGGACTTTTGACATTGTTTCATGTGTGGAATATAGGATGGACTTTTTGCATTGTTTGATGTGTGGGATATGTGATGGACTTTTGGCATTGTTTGATGTGTGGAATATGTGATGGACTATGTGAGGACTATGTGATGGACTTTTGGCATTGTGATTTGTGCAATTGGAACCTGTTTTAGTCTGTACGAATCTGTGAATTGTGATTTGAATTGCGAACTGTGAATTGGTACATTTGTGCAATATGGATCTTCAATTTGCAGGGAGGCAGAGGGCGGCGCCAACCACCCTGGCGCCGAGGTTGGGAAGGGCGGCGCCAGCCAGTGCCGCGAGGCAGAAGGGTTTCGGGCTGGGGGAGGGCAGCGCCAGCTACCCTGGCGCCATGGTCCATGAGGGCGGCGCCAGCCGAGGCCCGGAGGCAGAAGGGCTTCGATGGGGGGAGGAGGGGGGCGCCAGCCACCCTGGCGCCGCGGTCGGGGGGGGGGGGGGCGCCAGCCGTTGCCTGGAGGCAGAACAGACTTGGCGAAAATTGGGGGGGGAGAAAGTTGGTGGGGCCCGCAGAGGAGGGGCGCGCCAGCCATGCTGGCGCCGTGCTATGAGGGGCGGCGCCACTTTGGCTGGCGCCCCCTTCGGCCTAGTCAGCACCTCCACGACAGCCCTATTGCCACGGTGGCACGGGCACGGCGCCAGTGTGGCTGGCGCCGCCATGTTGTGGTACGGCGCCAGCCACTCTGGCGTCCCAAAAAGGACCATTTCCGGTTTAAGTTTTTCCAGGGGTCTATTTGTAAAACAAGTTTTTAAAAAGGACCAAAATATAAAATTTTCAGAGAGATCGATAACCCTGCAGCCGCTACAAACCCTAGCCGCCATCACCCCAATCGCTGCTGCGCCGTCGCCGCAGGTTCAGCCATCACCGTCCAGCGCCACTCCTGCTCGACTCCTTGGTGAGTGTTGCCGCCAATCCTTGCTGCTGCTGCTGCCATCGATCTGATATGTTTCCATGTTGCGGCTGTTTCTGTTAACGTTCCTCGCTGCTGCTGCTGATGCTGGTCTGTTGCTGTGCTTCTGGAACGAACAGAGAGCAGGAGTTTCAGGAAGCAGGGAAAGCAGGAGGAGAAAAGAAGGAAAAAGGGAAGAGAGGCAAAAGCTGGGGATTTTCTGGGTTTTCACAAATTGATCTCAAATTCGATTTCTCCTCTGCAAGGGTAACTCTTCTTAGTCCATAGAAATACAATTTTCACGTGAGAATCGATTAAATTGCCGGTTGAGTGTTTTCTTAGTTGTTGATTATGGGCTAACAATAGTATTTTCAAATCTGGTATTAAACCATCGTGATTCAGGTTAGTTGTCCTAAATAAAGTTTGTATTCATCGTCGATATCTTTCTAACGCCGCTGGTTTCACTCAATTCCGATAAATGGTTTGGGAGAAACAACAAAAACAGTACTGCTGACCGGGTCCGGAAATCAGGACAGCAATTCGTTTTTCTTAATCTGGGATTTTCAGAGGTATAATCTGATTTTGTGCTCAACATGAAAGTGGTAGACAATTTTGTCTAGATATCCGAAGTTGTATTATTTGCTAGGTTCCGTTAGACGATTTGTGAGTTACGCATAAAACAGTAATGGAACAGCTATAGGCTATTTAATACAAATCGGTAAAAATTTATATGAACTGGGTTTCTATTTTTAGTCAATACCCTTGTAACTATTATTAGTTAAATATAGTGGTTTATACGTAGTTTTGCTCAGCAGGTGTGAATATCCTCTTAGCATCACCGGTAAGTCGAGCAAGCGTGATCAGCGCTTCTCAAGGATCATGAATGAAGATCCAAATTGCACTCCCATAGCTACGCATGGTACTTGAATAATGTAAAAAAAACTTCCGGAAGAATAAAACATGAATAACGTTGTGAACTTGAATATGAAGTGAAATATAAATACGTAGCATAATACCAAAACCACACAATTAATAATAGGAAGCTTCGAATAATAATTGGATAAATGAAACCAAACAAAATAACACAGTTTATTAATTGTGTACATATAAACCACTATATCTAACTAATAATAGTTACAAGGATATTAACTAAAATCGAAATCCAGTTCATATAAATTTTTACCGATTTGTATTAAATAGCCTATAGCTGTTCTATTACTGTTTTATGCGTAACTCACAAACCGTCTAACGGAACCTAGCAAATAATACAACTTCGAACATCTAGACAAAATTGTCTACCACTTTCATGTTGAGCACAAAATCAACAACTAAGAAAACACTCAACCGATAATTTAATCGATTCCCACGTAAAAATTGTATTTTTATGGACTAAGAAGAGTTACCCTTGCAGAGGAGAAATCGAATTTGAGATCAATTTGTGAAAACCCAGAAAATCCCCAGCTTTTGCCTCTCTTCCCTTTTCCTTCTTTTCTCCTCCTGCTTTCCCTGCTTCCTGAAACTCCTGCTCTCTGTTCGTTCCAGAAGCACAGCAACAGACCAGCATCAGCAGCAGCAGCGAGGAACGTTAACAGAAACAGCCGCAACATGGAAACATATCAGATCGATGGCAGCAGCAGCAGCAAGGATTGGTGGCAACACTCACCAAGGAGTCGAGCAGGAGTGGCGCTGGACGGCGATGGCTGAACCTGCGGCGACGGCGCAGCAGCGATTGGGGTGATGGCGGCTAGGGTTTGTAGCGGCTGCAGGGTTATCGATCTCTCCCCCTTTTCTCTTTTTTTCTTTTTTTTTTTTCAGTTGGTTAAATAGATATCCTGATGAAGATCGAACGGCCCAAATTAATTTAATCACCAGTACTTCGTTCGGACTCCGATTATTATAAACTCATAGTCTATTTTGCACTACTCGGCGAGCTCTACGCATCCACGGTTCCTAATCGCCTATTCGAACAACGGTTTAAAAATTAAACTTTTACGCGTTTGTGCTAATATTCCCCAAAATATACTATTTTGAAACTCGGGGCATTACATTCTTTCCCCCTTCAATCGAATTCGCCCTCGAATTCGCCCAACCAAACTCTAGAACACGGGGTATTACATTCCTCCCTTCTTCAATCGAATTCGCCCTCGAATTCGTCCAGTTATTTCTCGAACAAGTACCATGCATAGTCATGAGAGTGTAATTTGGATCTTCATTCATGATCCTTGAGAAGCGCTGATCACGCTTGCTCAGCTTACCGGTAATGCTAAGAGGATATTCACACCTACCCGGGAGGGAACTACTACTTTTTGCCTCCTTCATTTTAAATTAAAGGAAGACAAATGTTTCATATTGGTTTTCTTATTGCATTAAACCTGTGTATGTTTTACTAGTTCAATATTGTACTTGCTGAGTATTTTTACTCACTCTTGTGTTTAATTTGGTTTTTTGGTACCTAATAATATTGATCGGCATGGGACGGGAGTAGCACCCTTGAACTACACATTATTATTGCACACTATTGAAATTTAGTTTTAGACTATGTTTCTACTTAGCATAAGTTTTGTGTAGAACTTGTGAAGGTCATTTAAAGTTCTGGTCCTTATTTTCACGTGGAATTTATGGACCTTGGATGGGTTGGATTGTGTGGTTTATATCGTTATTGAGTTATCTTATAACTGTCTATCGTGGATGTCTATATTTTTAGGTGACTCTGCCGAAATTTCTAATAATTTTGAAAGTTAGTGATTTTTTAAGTGTATTTTGGTGTGGCACTCTAGATATATGGTTAGCTGGGGTGTTACAACCAAACACTCATCATGATTTTCTAACCAGGCATCGTCGGCCTTTGGGCTGATACGGCAAACTTTGCCGTTGCTTCATCGGAGCATCCATACATGACCTACGGCTGGATTCCAACCACCATATCTGACAAGCACCTAACAACATCCTGCAGTACCTATTTCGGTATCAAATGAATTCAAAAAATCAGCACCAATTACAAACATGACATCCTTTCAATTCCTACTGGCTTAAATTAAGATTTACTTCAATTAGAAGAAGGTTAAGGATTTTGCCCGAATGTAAAAAAAGGTTAAGATTTAATTCTACGTGCATTGACATTGATCCTAACCAGCTTTCTTTTTTATTCCATAATTTGTTCAGTTAGTTGTATGACCTCAGGCCTATTCTTTTCTGTAAAAAAAAAATTGGATAAACTTTTGGATACTCGTGGCACGCTTTTCGAATTGCTAAACGGTATGTTTCGTGCGAAAACTTTCTATATGAAAGTTGTTCTAAAATATCATATTAATTTATTTTTCAATTTTGTAATAATTAAAACTCAATTAATCATATGTTATTACCATCTCGTTTTGCGTAAAACAGTTAATCTTTATCTTTATCTTCATCTTTTAGGAGATTCTAACACCACCTCAGTGTTGTTCTGTTGTTATTTCTAACAAGCTCATACTTGCACATTACTTCTTATTAATTATTAGATTCTCCATTCAACTGATGCGTGGATTAGTAACGTCCAGGGATTACAATTCTGACGAAAACCGGTCGAATTCCGTGAAATTTCGAGGTTTCAACAAGGCTCGAAAGTAGAAACCGTCTGAGATTTCGATGAGTTTCATCTAAATTTAAATTTGAATTGATAAAAAAGAAAAAATATCAAATAAAATCTTATAAATAGTATGATATTCACAGAACCTATTGAGATATAAATTTTTGAAAAAAATTGATGTATTCCGTGTATTTACTGAAATTTACAATAGGAAAGAAAAGAATAACGAATTAAAAAAGGAAAAAAAATCAGTTTACCTCTTTTTCTAGGTACCGATTGAAATTTTGATGATTTCGCTCGGAATTTCACCAAAGCCTATCAGTTTTCTCGAGCTTATCGGTAAACTTAAGAAATTTGTATTCAAATTTTGATTTATAAAATTTGTTCGGAATCGCCGGAGTTTTGTTCGGAATTTTGGCTTTCCACCAAATTTCGTGAAAACTGTCATTTCGTCAGAGCCCAAAACGAAAGATCATCTCGGAATCGTAAACTTGGTAATGTCCAAGGCTGTGTTTAGTTCGTGTGCCAAAATTATTTTAAGTATACGGACACACATTTCAAGTATTAAACATAGACTAATAACAAAAAAATTACATGTTCCGCCTGTAAACTGCGAGACGAATTTATTAAGCCTAATTAATCCGTCATTAGCAAATGTTTACTGTAGCATCACATTATCAAATCATGGTGTAATTTGGCTCAAAAGATTCGTCTAGCAATTTACAGTCGGACTGTGCAATTGATTTTTTTTTGTCCACATTTGATGCTCCATACATGTGTCCAAACGTTTGGTGTGACAGATGTTGACGAAAAAAATCGAACACACCGGCCTGAGAGATCTGCTTAGCTCCTGTGCAGGTCCAAATATGATGAGATGCGGGCGTGCCAGTCAGTTTGATCCTGCAACTGACAAGATATGCAAATAGTATATCAAAACAGCCGATCAGCTGACAAGCCGATGAAGTGGTTCCAGCTGATAGCCGATAATAGCCGATGCCGATACCAGCCGATAGCGATAGGGTTTAAGCAATCGGCTATATGTCCAATGTAGATAATGATATAAAGGCAATCGGCTGATGATGATGTAATAAAATAACAATATAATCCAGTATAAACCAATCGGCAAATAATGATATGATAAATAAGCATCGATCCGAAGGTTAAAGCACACATCGGCTGGAGGTTCGATGTCATGAAATCCACAAGATTAGATTAAACAGTGAAACCTTTGTTGTCATCGGCTAAATCCAACTTATATGTATATGCAATCCTTATGAGCCGATGCAACGTCCAGATAACTCACCGGCTGAAACCCCGATGAAACCCTTATTGGCAATCAAGAAGCAGGCTAGAGATTATGGTTTTAAGCACGACTTAGTAGATCAAACTTAACTGATGCAGCACTAAGTATGAAAAGAAATATAATATCTAGACAATAAGCCGTTGACTGAGTTTTCAGGGTGGTAGATGTCTAAGCTAATCTAATCTAGCAACGTGATTTAGGCGATACCGGCAGAAACCCTAAAACGAGAAGCAGCCGATAAAGCTAAATTGATATGCTAAGACTAGATTAATAGAGACATATGATAAATAGGTAGGCAAATATATCATCCAAACCAGAGCAATCCAAGAGGTCAAATGTACTGATGCAGCCTTGAACGACGCCGACGTAAACGATACAATTGCCTGGGCCGGCGGAACATTGGACTTACCCCTTAGCCGGAGATCGAACACCGATGCAGCCCCGCGTCAGGTGCCAAGTCCCGCCGGACGATAAAATAAAGTAGAAAAGGTAAAAGGTGGCGATGCGCCGAATTGTATTGATCGTATTAATAGATTACATAGACCCCGGGTGTACATATTTATACCCATGGGTTGATACAAGTCCTTGTCGGAAAAGAAAGAAACATTCCTAAAGATAAAAGGAAAAGATAAAGTCATTATAGGACACTAAACACACTTTCCTAAAGATAAAAGGAAACTAATAAACTATTCCTAATTAGTAGATAACTTGCCATAGCGTATTCTCTTTGAACTCGGTCTCTTCTGGATAAGCTTACTTTAGTAGATTAATTTCCTTAACCGAATATAGCAAGAATCCGACAACTGACGTCCTCAGGGTCCCTTACGCCGCGGCGGTCTCCGCCGTCCGCGCCCTGCTCGGCGCCTCCCACCACGACCTCCGCCTCCGCGCGCACCAGCTCTCGCGCTCGCTCAGCGCCGTCTTCTTCTTCGCTGGCGCCGGCGCCGGCGCGGGGCTCGGGCCCGAGGGGACGGTGCTCGTCTGCGCCGACGTGCCGCCGCTCGGGCCGGCGCTGCGGGACGCGCAGCGGGCGATGATGCGGGTCGCGGCGGAGGAAGCGGACCACGGCGCGTGCGACTGTTACTACGACGCCGTCCGCGACGCCATGCGGCTGCTGGTCGGCGACGCTGGGCTGTTCAGGTCGGCCTTCTCGTCCCACTGGGTGTTCTTCTCTAACGTCGAGTTCCAGTCCCGCTTCCGCGGCTACAACCCGGCCCCCGCCGTGGCCGCCGCGTCCGCGCTCCGCTGAGTCCCTCACGCGGCGGCGGTGTCCGCCGTCCGCGCACTGCTCGGCGCGTCCCACGAAGACCTCCGGCTCCGCGTTCACCACCTGTCGCGCTCGCTGAGCGGCGCGTTCTTCGCCGTCGGTGCGGCGGCGGCGGCGGCGTTCGCGTCGGGGGCGCGGTTTCCGGAGGGGAAGCTGTTCGTCTGCGCCGACCTCCCGCCGCTTGGGCCAGCGCTGGTGGCCGCGCAGCGTGCCATGATGCAGGTGGCGGTGAAGAACGCCAGCCACGGCCCATGCGACTGGTACTTCGACACCGTCGGCGAGCTCATGCGGCTGCTGGTCGGCGACACCGGGGTCGGCCCTGCGGTGTTCAACCGTGCGTTGTTCGAGTCAGCGTTCGCTCTCGAATGAGAGAACTGAGCTGCGGCAAGTTCCAAGTTGTTCAGATTTTTGTTGGTTCATGTCTCAAACTACTACTCCAGTAGTTAAATTAGCAAGTTTGTTTGTAATTCGATACATGTGCCAACAACATTAAACTGAAGAACTTATGATTGCAGAATTTTGCACTAGATTCGTAGGTGAATTCAAACAAGTTTGACTGCTAGCAATTTCTTCATTACAGAATCCAGGACTACATCTGAAACAAGCAACAAGGAACACAATGCAAGGGTCCTCTAGCCGCCGAAGCCGTAGAGGGTGCGGCCCTGGCGCTTGAGGGCGTAGACGACGTCCATGGCGGTGACGGTCTTGCGGCGGGCGTGCTCGGTGTAGGTGACGGCGTCGCGGATGACGTTCTCGAGGAAGATCTTGAGCACCCCGCGGGTCTCCTCGTAGATGAGCCCCGAGATGCGCTTCACCCCGCCCCTCCTCGCCAGCCTCCGGATCGCCGGCTTCGTGATCCCCTGGATGTTGTCGCGGAGCACCTTCCGGTGGCGCTTCGCGCCGCCCTTGCCCAGCCCCTTCCCTCCCTTGCCGCGCCCCGACATCGACGACGATTGGAATTGGGGATTTTTTTTGGTTGGTTGATCTGGGTTGGGGAGATAGGTGAGGGCGATGTTATATAGGATTGGGTGGGCAGGTGGGGGAGTGGGGAGCCGTCGGATGGGGAGCGATCCGCGTGAGTGGTGAGGAGGGCAGCGTGGGCCGTTGGATGGAGGGAGGCGCGGATCGGCGAGGTTGGTTTTGGCCCTTTGGGAGTGTAGAGTGTAGAGAGCGCGCGGGGAAATTTGGGATTTCGTGGTGGGAGAGCGAAATTTTCGCGGTTTGGGCTGTGCGCGGCCGCGGCGCGCGCATGGGCATGGCCTTGCGAGTTTTGCGCCGTGATGGATTTCTGGAGCTCTGGGCTGCGCTGGGCGCACTGGCAAATGGCAATTTGCTACGGATGAGGCGATGAGCATGTGCAGGTTTCCTCGGTAAAAAGTCTCCAAAGCTACGTGTCATGTCGTCTTTGATTACTTGTGAATCGTTAAAACCTGGACCCTTTTTCATGCAAATGATATGGCCTGCCATCCAGGAATCGGAACATGGCCCGGCCATGGACTTCTGAGAAACCAAATACTACTACCAAGGTTCCTCTGCCACCACCACAGCTCCACAAGTCCACAACTATATTCCACGCAAAGGCGAACAAGACTTGTTATATGCTTGCACTATACTTCTTCACAGCGTATGTGCTCTCTGCTACTCCGCTGCAAATATGCAGCAGCCTGTACTCGATCGTGTGTTCCCTCCGCACCGCGTGAACCTGCAAAAATCCCCAGAAAAACCACCATTTCTTCCTCTGCCAAAACCAACTTCGTTTGGGCCACAGCCACACACCGCGTACGCATTCTGCCATGAAGCCGCAGAGGCTGCCGCTGCCGCCCGTCCCCGCCGCGGCGCTCCTCCTGCTCCCCGTCGCGCTCCTCGCCGCCCTTCTCTTGGTCGTCTACCCCAACGAGTTCGCCCTGCAGGCCTCGCTGGCCGGCGCCGCCGCATGCGGTGATCATCAAGGCGGCGGCGGCGGCGCAGTGCAGGCGGCCCCGGAGTTCCGGCTGCTGATCGGCGTGCTGACCCTCCCGGCGCGGTACGAGCGGCGGCACCTGCTCCGGATGGTGTACGCCCTCCAGCAGCCGGCGGTGGCGCCGAGGGCGCGCGTGGACGTCCGGTTCGTCTTCTGCCGCCTCGGCTCGCCGGAGGACCGCGTCCTGGTGTCGCTGGAGGCGATGGCGTACGGCGACGTGGTGGAGCTCGACTGCCCGGAGAACATGGACAATGGCAAGACCCACGCCTACTTCTCCAGCGTGCCGCGCCTCTTCGGCGCCGAAGCCGCCTACGACTTCGTCATGAAGGCCGACGACGACACCTTCTTCCGGCTGCCGGAGCTCGCCGAGTCGCTCTCGCGCGCGCCGCGGCGCGACCTCTACTACGGGTGCATGGTGCCGTGCGACTACGTCCGCGGCTCGAACGAGTACATGTCCGGCATGGGGTACCTGCTGTCGTGGGACCTCGTGGAGTGGATCGTGGCGGCGGCGGCGGAGATCGAGGGGAGGACGAGCGGGCCGGAGGACCGGACGCTCTACTCGTGGCTCCGCCGCGGCGGCAGGGGCAAGAACCGGGTGGACGTGAAGCCGGCCATGTACAACTTCCCCGGGAGGCACCCGTGCTCGCACGAGTTCATACCGGACACCATCGCCGTGCACCAGCTCAAGGACAACCGCCGGTGGGCGAGGACGCTCCAGTACTTCAACTTCACCGCCGCGCTCAAGCCGTTCTACCCGGTGATAGGTTGATCGATATGATCGATTTCGTGAGTTTTTAATTACGTACCGCAATTGATTTATTTTTTTTTGTTGAGCCGAGTCAACTTCGGTCCGTGAGATTTGTATTCTTTGATTGTTGTATACGTAAAGTTGCAAATTAAACATGTCTCGATCCGAAGCAACGGGCGGTGAGGTAATTAACCAGTGTAACATGTTCGATTGTTCATCGATCCCAACGTACGAGCGAGTCGATATCAAGCAAATTAAAAGCAAGCATGCACATGCAGAGATGGGAAGGCTCCCATGTGCCTGCGAATATTAATTAGCTGGTGTTTCTCTAAACTACATTAAAGAAAAACGGACCGGTGCTGACTACTAATTACTGCTTTCTCCGTTCCTAAATATTTATCGTCGTTGGTTTTTCTAAACACGTTTGACCATCCGTTTTATTTATATAAAACTATATATATACATAAAATTATATTTAACAATAAATCAAATATACATAAAATTATATTTAACAATAAATGAAATAATAGGAAAAAAATTAATAATTATTTAAAATTTTTAAATAAAACATATGGTCAAACATGGCGTCAAATATTTAGGGACGGAGAGAGTATATTTTAAGTATATCCTTTCACTAGGTATTGAAACAAGTAGCAGTGTAGCCTAGTGGTAACGTGTAAGGGTTTCTAATCTAGCCAACCAGGTTCAATTCGATCCCCCACGGCCACTGATCGAACCACCGTCATGCCCTGTGTCTTTGGCCTACTGATCGACGCAGAGGCCGAAGCTGCAAACTCCGCAGCCGGTGGCGAGAGGCCGAGGGCCTTCGGGTTGGTGCAGCTCGGCGGGGAGAGGAGGGGAGCGGCGGCCATGGATCTCATCGCCGTCAGCAGCAAGAAGAAAGAAGAAAGAAGGACAAAAAAGAAAATGATTTTTTAGTGGGTCTCACCTGTCAGTTGGTATCTACCCTCGTGTGACCACCGATAATCCACCGTGGCATGCCACGACAAATAATGCTTTAGACCGGAATAATACAATAAGCCAAGTTAAATAATCTCGATGTCTGATTTGTAAGTTTATGGACCTAGGTGAAACCTGCTTATAAATATAAGTGCTATTGATGTAATTTACTTTATTAATATCGTACTATCACTGGTGGAGAAGTGCTTTTTAGTCTCGGTTCGTAACCCTCTGTAGTCCCAGTTTTCTAACTGGGACTACGAATCCAGGACTAAGACTAAAGATATTTTTTCTTTTTTTTCTCTTTTTCATTGTTTTAGTATTGAATATTGATTTCACACCATCCCCTAATCATGGCAAGAAATCCTAAATCCAAATTCTCACATATCACATAACATCTCCAAATCCTCAAATAGATCATCTCCAAATACATCACAAACTCTTAAAAAAATTACATCACAAGTTTAAAAAATACATCACAGATTCCCATCACACACAAATCAAATACATCACAGGATAAATCATAAATTGTAAAAAAAAGAAAAAAAAGAAAAGCCGGCCGGCCGGCCACTGCCGCCTCCCCGCCTCCCCTCCGCGCCGCCGCCGCTGAGCGGCCCCCCGCGCCGCTGCGCCGACCACCACCGAGCGGCCCCACGCGCCGCCGCACCGGCCGCCGCCGAGCGGCCCCTCGCCTGCCGCCGCGCGGTTCCCCGCGCCGCCGCGCAGGCCGCCTCCACGCGGTCCCCCGCGCCGCCGCCGCCGCCGCGAGGCTCCCCGCGCCTCCGCACGGCCCCCCGCGCCACCGCGCTGGCCGCCGCCGCGCGGCCCCCCGCGCCGCCTCGCCGGCCACCGTCTGCTTCGCTGTGACGAATGGAAGGAAAAAAAAGAAAGAGAAGGTAGGAGTTAGAGATAAGGAAGAGATAAGAAGTTGGAGAGGGAGAAAGAGATAGAGGGAGGAGTTTGTTGTGTGGACGAGAAAAGAGGATCGGTAATAGGGATTATATAGTGTGTTTTTTATTTTTATTCCCGGTTAGTAACATCAACCGGAATTAAAAATAGGTTTTTAGTCCCGGTTGGTGTTACTAACCGGGACTAAAGATCCTAGGGCCCTGATACGGTTTGACATGGAATCAACCGGGACTAAAGATCATCTTTAGTCCCGGTTGTTGTTACCAACCGGGACTAAAGATGATTTTTAGTCCCGGTTGGTAACAACAACCGGGACTAAAAATCTTCCTCTTATAAACTGGGACTAAAAATCATTTTTAGTCCCGATTTTTAATAGAACCGAGACTATTGTGGATTTGGGTCGACCGACCAAAAATGGCTCTACTAATGTATGTAGGTGCTACAGATGCTATTGAGCATCCGGTGCCATATAACTTTTTTGCGGGTACTGCGGAGCAAAAGGCACTGTAACACACTTACATAGTTACACTACTACTGGATATTTGGCCCATTCATCTCTCGTCCAAAGGCTTCATCTCTCAAAACCTGATGTGTTCTTTTCATATTAAAATACAGATTTTACCTCGATTTTTATTAGCATATTTTTCAAACGGTTAAACGATGTATTTAGTAAAAAAAATTTTATGTATAGTAGTTGCTTAAAATATTAAATAAATCTATATTTTAGTTTGTAGTAATTAAAATTTAATTTATCATTTACAAATGATTTTCTCGGTTTACATGTACCTACTTAATCTTCATCTTTATATTTTTTGGCAAATATGTTTTTGAGATGTGGTACTACTATGTGCGACGTGTATACATCATAACAACTCGTTGTTTGTTGCGTTTGCAATTAGTATATAGACGAACCACTTTCGTTCGTGGTACTGTCTGTGACTGTGATTGAGCTTAGTTTCTCCTATCATCAAATCGCAGGGACATCATCAACTTTTAAGAAGTCGTTGCGTGCCACTCAAATAATTATAATTTTTTTAAAAAATAAAAAATATAAATTAATATATGATAAATTACTACACATGCAAAGTAAAATATACCCTTCATCATCAGGCCAAGGCCGCCCCCGACCTAGGAAACTCTTTTAGTCATCGGATGGATATCATTTCGTTTATTGCATGTGAAAAAAATTGAAAAAAGTATGATAAGATAGATCAATATGTAATATATCACTTCATAAATATGCAAATTATAATTCAACTTTTATAAATTGTAACAAATAAAACTACTACATCCATTTTAAAGTATAAGCATTTTTATAATAGTGACAAGTCAAATATTTTTAACATTAACTATTAATAACAGAAAAATTTAAAAGATCAATCATGTAAAATTGATGTTATTAGATTTATAATTAAACAAAATATCATAATATGCAACTCTTTTTATTTAAAACATATTAATTTTATAGGTATTATTGGTCAAACTAGCGTCTCATAGAACATGTCAGTCTACAAATGCTTACATTTTAAGACGGTTGGAGTAGTATAAGTATATTTGCAATTAAATTTGTTATTTTTATTACAACTTGTATAAGTTGAATTTGGAATTGCATCTATGTGAATTGATATATATATATATATAATACCCCCTCCATCTACTTTTGATAGTTATATTTCATCTTGTCACACAGACCAAAGATAAGTAATTCTACTTATCATCTATTTAAACATGCTACTAGTTATTCCTCGTAAACAAGCGATTCATTAATTTTTACATTTTTCGATGGCCATGTAGCCAATTTTGTGTGAAAGAATGGAGAGTTATGCATTAAATCCGAGAAAGTCATTAAGATTATAGGTTGTTGGATTGAAATATGCCTATCAAAAATAAAAATTTTAGATTTGAAAATATGACTATCAAAAGTAGATGGAGGGTGTATAGATCTATCTTGATATTTTTAAGAAAAATTTCATTGACATGCAATGAATGGAAGGACGGACGTGCACCTGGCTGATTAAAATCCACTGTTTCATAAGCTGGATAAGAGAAGTATAATAGTGAGCTATAAACTTACTATAAGCTTAGAAGGAGGAGAGAGATAGTGAAAAATTAAGTATGTTAGCTCTCATGCAAGAGATAGCTTATCACAATCTCCAAGAGAAATGCATTAAATATATAAGTGAGAGATAGAGAGAGGAGAAGAAAATGGTAGCCAACCTTATAGCTAATCTATTACTACCTCCGTCCTAAATTAGTGGTCGCTTTGACTTTTTTCTTTTAACGTTTGACCATTCGTCTTATTTGAAAAAATATACAAATATAAAATAGGATAAATCATACTTAAAGTGTTTTTTATAATAAAGCAAGTCACAAATAAAAAAAATAGTAATTCCATAATTTTTTGGATAACACAGATGATCAAAAGTTAAAAAAAAACTCAAAACAACAAGTATTTTGGGACAGAGGTAGTATATATATTGGCTTTAAGATAGACTAATAGTACGAAGTGAGCTTTATTATTATCCTTCTCTAACTTATTATCCTTCTCTAACTGCTCAATGCAACACCCAGTAACCAGGCCACTTCGTTCGTCTCGTCGTCTCGTTTCGCCGGTTGGGATTCGGGAGCCATGAAGCAGGCCACGTCGTCGCGCTTTCCGGCCACCTCGTTTTGCTCGCTGTGCCTCCGCCTCCTACCCCTCGGACTCGTAGCCATGGCGCTGTCGAGCCTTGTTGTCCTCTCCGTCTCCGGCTGCCTCAGTGCTCCGCGCTCCCGTCCCGTCGTCGACGACACTAACAACGACGGCGGTCTAGGTGCTGAGACGACGGCCGCGAGGGAGCCGGAGTTCCGACTCCTCGTGGGGGTGCTCACAACGCCGAGCCGGTACGAGCGGCGCGGCATCCTGCGCCTGGCGTACGCGCTGCAGCCCGCGCCGGCGGCGCAGGTGGACGTGCGGTTCGTGCTGTGCGCCGTGACGGACGCCGCGGACGCGGTGCTGGTGGCGGCGGAGGCGGCGCGGCACGGCGACATCCTGGTGCTCGACGGCTGCAGTACCGAGAACATGAACGACGGCAAGACGCACGCGTACCTCTCCTCCGTGCCGCGCCTGTTCGCGTCGTCCCCCTACGACTACGTCATGAAGGCCGACGACGACACGTACCTCCGCGTGGCGGCGCTCGCCGACGAGCTCCGCGGCAAGCCGCGGGAGGACGTCTACCTCGGCCGGGGCTACGCCGTCGGCGACGACCCGATGCCGTTCATGCACGGCATGGGCTACGTCGTGTCCTGGGACGTCGCGCGCTGGGTGTCCGCCAACGAGGACATCGTGCGTCGCGGCGACACGCGCGGGCACGAGGACCGCCTCGTCGGCAAGTGGCTCAACGCCGGCGGCAGGGGACGGAACCGGTACAACCTCAAGCCGCGGATGTACGACATCAACTGGGACATGGACGAGTTCCGGCCCAACACCATCGCCGTGCACAGGCTCAAGAACAACCGCCGGTGGGCCGCCGTGTTCCGGCACTTCAACGTCACGGTCGGCATAAAGCCATCCACAGCGGCAAGGCCACACAACTAGAATCCAGTGACAAACGGCATAATCGCTAGAAATATAGAAATGTATGTTGCCTGGACACGAACAATGTAATAACGAACAATGTCAGACATCGAAAACTAAACCAGGCCCAGTGCCCCACCGGGGGCGACGGTTTATGTGTTTCTGGGCCTTGCTATCGTTTTGGGAGGGAATAAGTCCACTTGCCATCCTCTAAGTTTACGTTGAGTTCGATTTACGTCCTTATCTCTAATGCTAGAAATCTTTATCTCTAAACTATACAAAATAGTGTAACTTGGGTCCCATGGCAATATCAACAGTTGTTTTACTGACGTGGCATCTTAGTCAGCAAAACAAAAAAAATAAATAGGACCCACATGTAAGTGAGAAGAAAAATAACATGTGGGGCCTGCGCTCTCTTTTTCTCTCCTATTGCTTGCTTTGTTTCCCTTTAGATGGACACACCTATGGCAGTGGCGCAGTGTGGCATGGGCGTGGGCGTGGGCGTGGGTGTGGCCCTGGATAGCGCGGTGGTTTTCATGTCATCATATGGAAGCCGTCGCGTGGGAGCAACACCATTCGACGCAAAGGACACAGGCGCACCGCGGATAACACCGACACCTCTGACACACAAGTCCTATGGTGAGGAGTTCTTCGCGACTTGCGGTGACCTCCTCCGCGGTGGACGACGGGGAGAACTCGGAGGGGCTCCTCTGCCTTAATAAGCCTCACATGGCAAGCTTGCAGCAACGTGAGAACAACTTTTGGCTGGCGGTTGTAAATAAAACACTCAATTTGTGTACATAAAACGTTTCAGCTTTCAACTTCCAATCAAACATATGCAGCATGCGACCGTGGACGGCGTGGAGGGAGGCGTCGTCACCGCTCCTCCCGCGGCACCAGTCGCCAAGGCCGCAGAGGCGTTGCTTCCCTCGCTCGCTCAGCATCTGGCCACCATGGCAAGTGCATGCGGGACGTCGTGGTGCGCCGCCTGGTGCAGACGTTGATGGCACCCAATGTCCTCTCCCAGCGCTATGGGGCCGTCCCAAAGGCCGTGGTCGAACGTGCCGCCCCCGCCGCCACCGACTAGTCATCCGGCGCCACACACCGGCCGGCCTCTGTCAAGGACGGGATCGAGGTGCTGCAGGCGTACTCCAAGGAGGTCAACCGCCGCCTCCTCGAGCTCACCAAGTCTCGCGCCTCTTCGGCAGTGGCGCGGCACTCACAACGGGGCCACGTCCGAGCCAGAGGGAGGCGGCTGCTCCTGCTCTAGTGGAGGAGTCAGGTGTTTGGTTTGGCCCTCACCTTCCTCTACGGCTACCACTGATCCGTCTGCATCGCTTCCTTCCCGGCCACCGCCACGACCTCCTCACCGCTCCTTCCCCGCCAGTGAGCGATGAATCTACCCATATTTGCCTCGTCGTGCCGCCGCATGCAAATGCCCCGCCTGCCCATGAGCACGAGGTTGCTCACCTGCCGCCTCCCTCATCGCCACCCACGAATGCGCATGCATGGTCGGGAAAAAACAGGGAGAAGAAAGACGTGGCCACGTGGGGGCTGACACATGCGTCCAATATATTTATTTATTTATTTATTGCTGATTAGAATGCTACGTCAATGAAGATCAGTAGAGAACATATGAAAATTTCTGGTATTACAATTTAGGGATGTGAATTAAACTCGATGTAAAGATAAGGTACATCAGGGGACTTATTTGTTCTAGGAGCAGAATGGCCCAACCGAACAACACGAGTCATCAGCGATCAGTTTGTTATTTTACCTCTTGGAGATGAACATGTGCTTTACTGTCTGTCAACCACAAGTCCACAGCACGACAATTTTGCCACTGATGAAGGGACGATGATGTTTGCCTGTTTTGCAACAATAGTGTACCCTACCCTTCCTAAACTCCTTCCTAAACTCCTGATTGATTTTTTTTAACATGTTTAACTGTTTATCTTATTAAAATTTTTTAGTAATTACGAATTTTTTTCCTATCATTTAATTATTGTTAAATATACTTTTATACTCCCTCCGTTTCACAATATAAGACTTTCTGACATTGTCCACATACATATAGATATTAATGAATCTATGTGTTAAGATTCATTAGCATTTAAATAAATGTAGACAATGCTAGAAAGTCTTACATTGTGACGGAGGAAGTACATATTTCACAAAGTTTTTAAATAAGACGAACAATCAAACATGTTTAAAAAAGTCAACAGCGTCAACAGTCAAATGTTTATACTCCTTCGAGTATAAAAAAAAAACTCCTGAATACTCCTAAACGTAAAATGCAACGGCTAGCTCATAAATCCTCTAAACGCACTACATTGGCTCAAAAGAATATCGAGACACTGTTTTTTTAGACTACTTTGTTTGCGATGTGATTTATAAGCCGTAGTCCCTTTCTTTAAGAAAAAAAAAAACTGAACAAGGGTTCTAACCACTTTTTTTTTAAAAAAAATAAATAGTATACATGTTGTACTGCTGTTACGACGTCAAGTCAGTATGCTATACGGTTAAAAAAAAAGATCAGTAGGCTATACCTGGTGGCTTTAATTTGGCTCCTATTTGCGACCTATCGATCGTCTCCAGGGGATTAAAATCTGAACAATGGATCGACGGCCGTTCGGTGAATTCTTTGGCTCCGAATCTCCTCTTCGCCGTGCCCCAGTGTCTCCGATGATCGCGCACGGTTGTTTTTGGTCTGACGAACAATGCGTGGGTTTCTGACATCCGCGGTGTCTTCACTGTCCCAATCATCTCCCAGTTTCTTTTTATTTGAGATGCGGTGCTTCAGATTCAGCTCTCGCCGGGTGTCGGGGATCGTCTTGTTTGGCGTTGGACGAGTGATCAGCGATACTCGACGCGTTCAGCATACCAGGCGTTCTTTTATGGCCAGCACACTTTTGCCTGTGCTGATCTTCTATGGCACGTGAAGGGTCTTACTAAATGCAAGTTCTTCCACTAGTTTGCATTTCTGCGGCGCTGCTGGACGACTAATCTCCTCCAGAAGCGTGGCATCGATAGCCACTCAGTCTGCCCCTTTTGCGCTCAAGAGCTTGAGACGACGAACCACATCCTCCTTGACTACGTGTTCACTCAACAGGTCTGGCTCCGTGTGCTGTCGCCTTCTGGTTCAGTTGCCCTCTCTCCTCCTCGCGACAGCTGGCTCCAGGACTGGTGCCCGTCTTCTAGGGCATGTTTGCCTGAGCATCTCCATGCTGCCTTCGACTCTCTAGTGCTCTTGGTATCTTGGCAACTGTGGAAGGAACGAAACTCCAGGGTTTTCGACTATACTCTCTCTTCGGTCTCGTGGTTTTAGAGTCCATCCTCTCTGAGGGCAATCTCTGGTTGTTAGCCGGGGTCGCTTCTTTCGGGGTTTTCTTAGGAGGGTAGTGTGGCATTGCCTCCCTCCCGCTGATTAGAGTTGCGTTTAGCAGTCGTTCTCTCTTCCTTTTTTCTTTAGTTTTTCTGATTTGTTTTTCTCTCCCTCCCTATGGTATAAGCCGGTCTGGCTGATTGCGTAGTTTAAACAAATTCTCTTTTCTTCTAATATATTGACGTGTAAACTTTTTCGCGTTCGCGAAAAAAAAAATCGAGGGATTAAAATCAGCTCTTCGGCAACCGTTAGTGTCACAGGCCCATTGGCACAGCTGATCAGCTTGCTACGCGACGCATCTATATTCTGTAGCTGCTGGCCTGCTGCCGATCTATCTAGCTGTGTGATGTCGCCGGGATATATTGGAGCTTCATCAGTTTCCTCCGGGACCGAACTCCATCCGGCGAGCGGCGACAGTGCTGTTGCTTGGTTCCTTCCGTGTACAAGTACACGCGGCTGGTCCCCTCCTCTTCCATGTCCAGGGACCAGTGGGATGGAGACTTGTGAATTTGGAGATTTAAATTTTCCGAGTCGTTTCCGATGACCTTTGACCTGACCAGACCAGGGTCTCAAATATATGACGGTAATTAATCGCGGTTATCAACCTTATCAAGTCGGTTTGAATTGAGAAACCGTGCAGTAAATCGGCTAAATACGGAAAAGTTCAATATGTATCGATAAAATTTGTTCTGATTTCACCGGTTTTCGTCGATTGATTTCGAGCTAATCGGTATCGATAAGTTTTCTTTGTCTCCAGAAACGCGGGGAGCACGGCTTGAAAACGGGGGCTCCTCGCCGTGGAACAATTCTGCTCGTACAGGCTAGTAGTAATTACTTAGCCGAGAAGCACAAAGATGACGAGCAACAGGGAAGAAAACGCGGTACAAATTCTGGACGAAACACGACTGGAGATGACACCAGCCCATGACCATGATTCGTCACATGAAACAGCGATGTGCGATTTGATTGGAATCAGTTCTTGGTAGCCCGTTACTTTCAGAGCCATGAACACAAACAACAATGCCATCAGCATGTGCGAGCATAGCACAGCACGGCACGGCAACTCAGGGACTAAAATTTGATTAATACTAGTATCAGTATACTACAGGCTTCGACCCTACTACTAGGGACCATATGGCTTTCTTTTCTGCCTCATATTCAGAGACTTCTCTGCATTATTGTTATTATTATTATTATTCCTGTTCAGAGTTTGATCCGATCATTCACCGGTAAGGCGAGGCATTTCGCAGCGGGGAAGCCGTCGTGGTGAACGGCACTTCACGCTCTCCTTTGACTCGGCTGCTATTATTGAACGGCGACAGCTCAACGTGCCATTTCTGAACCTCTATGGGATATGGATTAGTTTCGTGATTAACTTAACATTTGTGTCAATAACGAGACAAAGCAGCCGTCTCTGTCAAAAAAAGAAGAAGATATTTTCTGTTTAATCGTTTGAAAGCTATAAAACTTTTACACACACTCACATATATATGTATATATATATATATGTATATATATATATATGTATATATGTATATATATGTATATATGTATATATGTATATATATGTATATATATATATTATATCGTCCTTGGCGATTAAAATATCAATGTAAAAAATAAACATAATTAAAAACTTTAAAATTAAATTCAATACTACCTCCGTCCCAGAATATAAGCATTTTTAGAGTTGGACACGGTTATTAAGATAATAACTAGGTAGAAGTGAATGATGGAGGGTTGTGATTAGGGATGGCAATTTTGCCCATGGGTTCGGGTATCTGTAGATACCCGATCCAATGGGCACGGGTGTGGGTGTGATTTTTTATCCGTGGGCACGCCCGCCCGAGACCCATAGACATCGTGGGCAACAACCGAGTTTCATTTTTTACCTGTGGGTAACCCATGCCCGACCCGATACATATGTATTAGCTAATTTTGACATGTCTCTTAATTCTTATACCCCTTTTTCTTGGTTCATTTGTGATACTAACTAGCAATAAGTTGTGATGTAATTTAAATTATTGTTGATAAATGATAATTAGGTAAATTGTTGATTTTATTTCTCTTTGTTAAATTATATATCTTTCGAGTTATTATTCATGTGAGATCCATTGGGTACTCGCCGGGCATACCCGTGCCCGTCGGACATGGTTACGAGCACAGAGTTTTACCCGCTAACCCTAGTGAGTAGGGTTTGGGCGGGCGACGACGGGCATAGGGTCGGGCATGGTTTTGCTCTACCCGTGCCCAACCCGACCCGTTGCCATCCCTAGTTGTGATTGGTTGATTAGTGGATGTAGGTGGGAAAAGTAAATGGTGGAGAGTTGTGATTGGTTGGGAAGAGAATATTGATTGAAAAGTTGTTATATTTTAGGACGGGGGAGTATTAAGTTTTGGTTGCAGATAAGTTAGTAAAAGGTACTCCCTCTGTCAAAAAAACTCAACCTCGTACTAAGACGTGATATATCTTAGTACAACAAAAATGGATATACTAGGTTGCTTTTTTTTTTTAACGGAGGGAGTAAGCGATGGGTGTTGTTATTACTGCACGTGGCGAGTTCTAACTGGCCAGCGCATCGCGTCAAGCTAGAAAGAACTCTTGTCTTGTCAGCTGTTCTGTTCGACGATTTGTTTACAAAAAACCAAGTTAGGCAGTGGAATTTCTTAATGGAATTCTTGATTACGTGAGCTTGATTAGTGCGCGTATAACAGCTACTACAGCTCGTTCTGCATTGCACCTACCAACCACGTTGTCTCCCGGTTGCATGCCGCGGCCATGGCGATGAAGGCGCCGGCGTCGTCCAACTCCTACCTCCTCCTCGCCCCGCTCGCGCTGCTCCTCCTCGCCGCCGTCGTCTTCCTGCTCCCGTCTCTCAACAGCGCGCGCGTCGGCTCCGATGGCGGCCTCGGCGTCCTCTGCGCCCGCCGCAGCGCCGGCGCCGAGGGCTACACCGTCGCGGCGCCGGCGGCGCCAGCGACGGCGAAGGAGGAGGAGGAGGAGAAGCCCGAGCTGAGCCTGCTCGTCGGCGTCCTGACGATGCCGAAGCGGTACGAGCGCCGCGACATCGTGCGGCTCGCGTACGCGCTGCAGCCGGCGGCGGCGCGGGCGCGGGTGGACGTCCGCTTCGTGTTCTGCCGAGTGGCCGACCCGGTGGACGCGCAGCTGGTGGCGCTGGAGGCCGCGCGCCACGGCGACGTCGTGGTGCTCGGCGGCTGCGAGGAGAACATGAACCACGGCAAGACGCACGCGTACCTCTCCTCCGTGCCGCGCCTGTTCGCGTCGTCCCCCTACGACTACGTCATGAAGACCGACGACGACACGTACCTCCGCGTGGCGGCGCTCGCCGACGAGCTCCGCGGCAAGCCCCGCGACGACGTCTACCTCGGCTACGGCTACGCCATGGGCGGGCAGCCGATGCCGTTCATGCACGGCATGGGCTACGTCGTGTCCTGGGACGTCGCGCGCTGGGTGTCCACGGCGGAGGAGATCCTCGCGCGCAACGACACGGAGGGGCCCGAGGACCTCATGGTCGGGAAGTGGCTCAACCTCGCCGGACGCGGCCGGAACCGGTACGACCTCAAGCCGCGGATGTACGACCTCAACTGGGACATGGACAACTTCCGGCCGGACACCGTCGCCGTGCACATGCTCAAGGACAACCGCCGGTGGGCGGCGGCGTTCAGCTACTTCAACGTCACCGCCGGGATCAACCTGCACCACCTCTCACCATGATCGATCGATCATCGATCACCTCTTCGATGATCCATAAATGTTGTTTGTTAATTTCATCCCCCGTTTGATTAATTCTAATTAACTAATCGTTCGACACATTCTTTAACGAGTTTAATTCGATTCGTGCATTGGTTGTGCGGTGCACGAACACGGATGCGCGAGCTGTGCCTCGGTTTGACTCGCTCAAATTCGATTTCGGCTGCTCGATTTCTTGGTGATCATCGGGTTGATCCTGTTCGATTCGTCATTGATCGCGTCGTGACAACGATAGGTGTGGTTGCAATTGGCGGATTGATGAGAAACAGCACGGTGTGTCCGCGTGTGGAGGAAATGAAAGCATTCAAGATGGGGGGTCGCCGGCTGATGGATATGATAACTCAAAGTTTGTATCCATCTTCTTCATATGATTAGGGTTGATGCAAGTGGTCCGCAGGGTGAAGGTGTATAGTAGATTTGTAGCCTCCAAAGTGGAATGTGCTTGCTCTGCTTGTTATTAGCTCTGTAATTTGCTTGTACTCCTCTTACAAAATGTAAGTTGTTAAGGTTGAGTATATTTCAGATAGTTTTGCCATATCAATTTTGGGGATTTCCTATGTTGATTTTGGTGGTTTCACTCAAAAGAAAAGTGCATAACAATAGTGCAAGATGTACTTAACCTTGACTGGAGCAATCTACGATCTTAGGCCATTTCCAACCCATGACACTAGACATAGTTTTTATAAACTTCACATCATTAAGAAACTAGTACTAAACATTACTCTTCCAATGTAAACACCACTATTCTATGCTTCAATTTAATGCTACTTATCTCACATGATGTCTTGTAGAAATCATGTCTCTCCTCCTCTTTCATCATTTATTCACTTGCCATATCATTTTTCATCTTAGGTGGCAGTTTATTTAATGCTATGGACACCATCCTTAAATAAGCTGCCACCTTAGGGCATTCCCAACCCAATGACTATGATGGTGTCCATAGCATTAAATAAGCTGCCACCTAGGATAAAAAAAGATATGGCAAGTGAATAAATGATGAAAGAGGAGGAAACCATGTCTTGCATGAGACATGGTTTCTACACAACATCCAAGACATTATGTGAGATAACTAGCATTCAATTTAAGTATGAAACAGTAGTGTTTGCATTGAAAGAGTAGTGTCTAGTACTAGTTTCTTGATGATGTGGAGTTTATAGAAACTATGTCTAGTATGTTAGGTTGGGAATGGCCTTATACATTTGGTAGTTTGGCTCGTAAGGTCAGCAATTTGTTGCCTAGAGATAGATGGACATTTGTTCTGCCACGGTGCTAGAGAAGATACTAATAGAAGGTATGTACCATGTCACATATACATATACATATACATACATACATACATATATATATATATATATATATATATATATATATATATATATATAGACACACACACACACACACTAGCTAGTATATATTCTCTATTTCTCTCTGATTTTAAATATATAACATAACCGACTCTTAGATATGATGTTTGACTATTCGTCTAGTATAAATACGAAAAACAATATATAGTCATGCTTAAGGAACCTTTAATAAGAAAACAAATCAAAAAAAATATTACTTAACTTTTTTAATAAAATCAATAGTTAAATATCATATCCAAAAGTAAACAACACAAAACTTAATCATAACTGACGTAGACATGGGTACGCGCACATTCAGGTTGTATTCTGAGAAAGAAATACCAGACCAAGTTGGTTTCACTGTATGAGTCTGACCGACTTTGCCATAACACATGCCAATGCCATATACCCAGAAAAGGTCTAAACATTATATTTACAAAATAGAGAGAACAGGTCAACACTATATCTGCTAGTGGAATTCTGATGTTGAATTACTCAACAGAAGACCAGCTGCATTAGCCAATTAACACTCAACGTTTCGATGTTGCACGGAATCGATTTTTTTCGCTGAAAAATCACCGATCTAAAATTAAGGCGATCATATAGGCAAAAGCATCCGCCAGAATTGTCAATTTCCCTGCCTATTAATCTATCAGTTGGTGAGATCTCGGTTTCGATCGTCCTCCAGCCAAGGCATCAGGCATGTCATGAACAGTTGAACACACACCGGGCATATCTATCGCGCAAGTAGTAGTAGCCGACAAGCTTGCCTGTTCCCAGCGACCTTCTGTTCCAGCCGCCCCCCGAACTCAAAACGAGCACGCCAAGTCGCCAACAATGCATGCTGGAAGCTGGATGCCTCGAATCTCAGCATGAATGATTGAATGATTGCTCACTGTACTTGTTATTTTAATCTAATCCCTTTCGAATTTTCGATGTACCCCTGAGCTGTCCTTCCATACATTGGCGATAAAACTAGAGCTCTGGAGGGCCGGGGTATATCCCCGGCCGTCTACCACCTACCATATGGCGTTGGCCGTTGAAACATCCCCTGTCATGTGGCACGAGACAACCCAAAATTATCCAGTAAACTTATCGAGCAAGGTTCCTTGTCGCCGTTGATGACGGCAGCCTCGACGACGATCGATCGATCGATCGATCCCGTGTCGCGTACTCCCGTGGGTGATGCCACATTGCCATTGCCACGACGACTTCTTCCGCAAAGAACCGTTCGTTTCCACCGACGCTTTTGACACGAGATAGAGAGAGAGAGGGGAAATGCTGAAATTTTAGTCCCACATCGCTAAACCAGTGCGCGTTCGTGCCTGGTTATAAGTCGAGTACGGCTATAGTTCGACTAACGCGCGGGCCGCGATCGAGCGAGGGGAGGGGGCACGTGCATTTCCCCGCGAGATTTTTACGATGAAGACCGCATCGTCGTCGTCGTCGTCGCCGCACGGGTTCCCGGCCACCGCCTCGCTCTGCACCCCGTATCTCCTGCTGGTGCCGCTCGGCCTCCTCGCCGTGGTGCTCGTCGTCCCCAGCCTCGGCTCCTCCCACGTCCGCTCCGACGGCCTCGGCGTCCTCTGCCGCGCCGGCCCCTCCGCCGTCGACGGCTACCTCGTCACGCCGGGTGGAGATGCAGCTTCCGCTGCTGCTGCTGCTGAGACGAAGGCCGTCGTGCGGCCGGAGCTCCGTCTGCTGGTGGGGGTGCTGACGACGCCGAAGCGGTACGAGCGTCGCAACATCGTGCGCCTGGCGTACGCGTTGCAGCCGGCGGTGCCCCCCGGCGTCGCGCAGGTGGACGTCCGCTTCGTGTTCTGCCGCGTGGCCGACCCGGTGGACGCGCAGCTGGTGGCGCTGGAGGCCACGCAGCACGGCGACATCCTGGTGCTCAACTGCACGGAGAACATGAACGACGGCAAGACGCACGAGTACCTCTCCTCCGTGCCGCGGACGTTCGCGTCGTCGCCCTACGACTACGTGATGAAGACCGACGACGACACGTACCTCCGCGTGGCCGCGCTGGTGGACGAGCTCCGGCACAAGCCCCGCGACGACGTCTACCTCGGCTACGGCTTCGCCGTCGGCGACGACCCGATGCAGTTCATGCACGGGATGGGCTACGTCGTGTCCTGGGACGTTGCGACGTGGGTGTCGACCAACGAGGACATCCTGCGGTACAACGACACGCACGGCCCTGAGGACCTCCTCGTCGGGAAATGGCTCAACATCGGCCGCCGGGGCAAGAACCGGTACAGCCTCAGGCCGCGGATGTACGACCTCAACTGGGACATGGACAACTTCCGGCCGGACACTGTCGTCGTGCACATGCTCAAGGACAACCGCCGGTGGGCGGCGGCGTTCAGGTACTTCAACGTCACCGCCGGGCTCCAGCCGTCCAACCTGTACCACTTCCCATGATCGATCAATTTTTGTTTTGTATATTCTGATTGTTTTTATTTAATGTTGTTGAGTTGACGTTGGTTGATTCCGCCAAGGTAGCGTACGCCATTCACATTCTTTCTCTGGAATTTGTTATTACCAATTGGTTACATTATCTGGTTGCGAGCTGACAGCGTGGCTGAGCCAAAGCGAATTAATAGTACAATCATTGCACACAGGTCGCAATATGTAGCGGGGGAATGCAGCAATTTGCTTCTCCTGATGATTTCACTCCGTCAGTTAATTCCGCTTCTTCACAACAGCTAATTGAAAACTTTCAAATTACTAAGACGCAAATTCAAATTTTGGTACGAACTATTCTAGTTGGATTTAAACACGTCCTATTACGGAATCACAACCGAAGCTTTCGGGGCGTCAGCAAGCTTAGCAGTACGGCTGTGAAGACACCCGTGGTGAACAACCGAACACATAATTTTGTCGTCCTGTAGACAGTTGCTGTCGCATCTCACCGTCTTTGCCCGTTGTGAAAAGCGGATGGAAAGCGACTGGCCCAATACTTGCGTTTTCCTACCGTTCCATCTTCCGTGCGTGTGCGTTGGCTAACCCACCTAGCCCAGCTAACTCGTCCGGCCCAAACTAAGCTAACCCTTTCTACCCAGCCCAACATGATCTGGCCCAGAAACACGGATCGGCAGACAGAAGGAATTGTCGGGCGCGGCGGGCGTACATGACGGACCCGATGAACGATTCACGCGACGTGTCAGGCCTGATTAGCAGCACCCTAGCTCCTAAATTTATTTTAACTCTAATTGTTAGTTCTAGAGTAAAGTTATGGATCAGTCTAAACCAAACTCCCCTTCTTTATTTCTTTTCATAAGAGTACCGTATGCCCTCGGTCCATTCCTTTTCTTTTGAAATTGAAATTGTTTGGCTGACGCTCGTCAATGTCGGTCCAGCAAAATCAGCGGCGCCGGCGTTCATCCTCGGATCCGATCACACCGTGGTAAAGGCTCATGCGCTCAGCAAGATGCCCAAGCCCGGGCAAGCCGTTCTCTCTCCCGATTATCCTCGGTCTCAAAACCACAAAAAGCCTTGGAGCTCGGCTGGCTGCCTTTTTCCAGCGTCCTGCAGGGCTAGTGCTCCTCTCATCGTCCTCCTCCCGCTCTGCTCTGCTCAGCCCGGGGAGGGGGCATGCATGCAGATGCAGGCGAATCATTTCCGGGCGCACAATCTCGCTTCGTGCAGGCAGGCAGCGCAATCATGGGCGGAATTATTCCCCCGCGCGCGGGGTCCCTCCCCTACTCCGCGCCATCGATCGATGAATATGATGAAATCCATCAGCCGGCACGAGCCAGGCAGTCGATCGATTCATCCATCACACAGTCCCAAACACAACACCGGACGGATAGATAGATACTATGCGTCCCAATGATCCCCAGTGGTGGCCTTCCATGATTCCTTGCATTCTGCGGCACTGCGCAGATGCGAACAAGGGAGAAAATGGGCCAAATGGGAGGGGGAGGATGCTGCAGAAGAGCCAATCATTGCGTGAGATGCGCCTCCATGCTCTGCCATGTCCTGATGATGCACACTGACACTGTGAACGAGAGCAACTGATCAAGCGAGGGCTACGGCTATTCCCTCCGTCCCAAAAAAAGACAAACCCTAAGTTTTCGTGCCAATATTTGACTGTTCGTCTTGTATGAATTTTTTTTATAATTAGTATTTTCATTGTTGTTAGATGATAAAACATGATTAATACTTTATGTGTGACTTATCTTTTTAATTTTTTTCATAATTTTTTCAAATAAGACTGACGGTCAAACGTTGGACACGAAAATCAGGGTTTGTTTTTTTAGACGGAGGGGGTATCTATCTATGGCCGGTCCTGCCTGCGTCGTGCCCGGCTAGCTAGGTCTGGGTTATATGTAGGGTCATGATTATACACTTGGTTGAAGCACCCAAGGACCAATCGATCGCACTGCCGGCTATTTTAGTCTATCTTAAAACCAAATATATACTCCCTCTGTCTTATTATAAGTGCAGTTATATATTTTCGTGCCCAACGTTTGACCGTCCGTCGTAGAGCCTGTTTAGTTGGCACCGTCTCATTATAAGTACAGTTATAAGTTTTCGTGCCCAACGTTTGAATGTCCGTCTTAGGGCCTGTTTAGTTGGCAAAAACTTTTGCCCCTGCATGTCACATCGGATAAACGAACACACATTTAAAGTATGAAACGTAGTTTAATAACAAAACAAATTATAGATTTCGCTAGGAGACTGCGAGACAAATTTATTAACCCTAATTAATTCGTCATTAGCAAATATTTACTGTAGCACCACATTGTCAAATTATGGCGCAAATATACTTGAAAGATTCGTCTCGCAATTTCCTGGCGAACTGTGTAATTGTTTTTTTATATATTTAATACTCCATAAATGTGTCCAAACATTCAATGTGACAGCGCGAAAAATTTTGTTCGGGAACTAAACAGGCCATTATTTGAAAAATTTATGAAATATTGTAAAAGTCACACATAAAGTACTATTCATATTTTATCATTTAATAACAATAAAAATACTAATCATAGAAATATTTCAAATAAGACGGATGGTCAAAGTTGGACACTGAAAACCACAACTGCGCTTATTACGGGATGGAGGGAGCAATCGATTAGTTATAAGATTATCTTTATTTTTTTCTCTTCTATCTTTCTTTCACTTAAGCATTTAATGTATTTGTCTTGTAGCACGTACAGAGCTAGCTCTTGTATGAGAGTCAACATCTTGTTTTTTTTCTCTCTTCTCTGTATAAGTTTAAGCTAACTTATACTCCCTCTCCCAAAATATAAACATTTTTAGCTATGGACTTCGATATATAAAGTATATACTACTGTGAAGCATAAATTGCTATCAATAAAGCACCTTTCAAAAGTATCAATATAGTCACATTTTGAGAGAGGGATTAAAAAAAATCTGCAGTTTCTAATGGGATAAAAAACTGCGATTAGGCCAGAGAATGAAATGCCTTCGATTTATAGTCAAAATTATTATATTTTAAGACGGATGTATTAGTTTACTACTCCCTCCATCCCCCAATATAATACATTGTTTGACCATTCGTCTTATTAAAAAAAATTAAAATTATTATTTATTTTATTTGTGACTTACTTTATTATTCCAAGTACTTTAAGCACAACTTTTCGTTTTTTATATTTATAAAAAAATTTAAATAAGACGAGTGGCCAAACAGTGCATGTAAAATATCAAAATCTTTATATTATATTAGAGTACCGAGGGAGTATTATCCTTGTCCTAATGCGTGCCTGCAATGTTCAAAAAAAAAAAATGCGTGCCTGCATTATGCAGGCGCCCGAGATGTGCCTGAGCGAGCCGCCAGGGATGGGCCACGGTGTGGCATGCATGCACACGCACCTCGATCGGAGATTCCCACAGAATTACCAGCACAGCTATACGCTTCGACCGGTGAATTCCGATTCAGTCGCAACCGATGTCTACTACTACTGCGAGTCTGCGACGCACATTGTCGGCAAGAAGAAGACGACGGGCGTGTGTAGGCGAGCTAGCAACGTCTTCTTCCTCGGCCACGGCCCCAACGCGCGCGGCGGCTGGCAATTGGCAAAGCTAGGCAGGCGTACGAACTCGTGGCCGGGAAAGCCGCCGGCGTCGCGCCGTGCAGGTGCCAGCCTGCCGTCCATCAATGCCTAAAGGGATCCTATGTCTCGACGCACCAAAGCAGCTAGCAGCACAGTGCAGCTCTGCTCTGCTCTGCTCTGAGAGATTCGGTCGTCTGCACTGCAGTGGCCCTGTTGGTTTGGATGCCGTTTTGTTTTCTTTACCACTTCCACTCCTACGGGATACTAGCAGGACTAGCTGCCTTGGCTCCAGTCCAGAGTAGCTGTCTCTCTATCTCTGCCTGCTGCGACACATGCGTCTACTGCTGCAGCTATCTCTAGCAGTGAGTGGTTCATAGCAAGCTGGCCAGTGGCACCACCACGAATTGAGAACGATCTGCCGTTCAGTTCTTTGGCATATTGTTACAGTAGTGGTGGGATCAGGATCCTCTATATTTCACTGCACACGTCTTTGTTACTAACATATAGTTTTAAAGATCATCTAATCATATATCAGTGATAAAAGACACGGTTCAGTCGAACTACATAGGATCTCAATCCGTGGTGGTGGCGGCTGCTATCACGATGCTCGTCGCGTCGAGTGTAGGAGTACTGTGAGAAAATGTGACAGCGTGTGTATCCTTTATTTTATTGCGAACTGTCTGCATCCTCACGTTGTTCAAAGTGGCAGTGGATGCATTATCCCGGTCTGTGGATGACGAGCGACAAAGCAGCCGTTTCAGCATTCACTGTACCACACTGTCACGTGTAATTGCTGGCCCTTGTAAGCTTGTAGTAGCAGTACACGACGTCCTTCCGTTTTGACTGATCTAGGAGTAGGCAAATTGACTGCAAAATATCGCTCCTCGATTCGATTGTGTTTTTTTTAACACTGATGAAAAGGATTCACATTTCTGGCATTTGCTCTAAGACGTATAACCAATAAAAAACTAAAAAATTAAAAATGTAAAGTTGTCATAAAACTGAAGAAAAGACATAATATGATGGAACAAAGCTCAATTCGATTGTCCATGTAGAATCGAACAGTAAGAACTAAACCAACCAAACGGGGTGAATGGTTGGTGTACCAAAAACAAAAATTTTTAGCGGAAATAATAGTTACCCTCGAATCGATGTAGATTGGTCTGACCGAGGTTGATCCGCCAGTCTAACTGCACCAATGCCGTCGGTCTGACCGGTAGATCACCCAGTCCAAATGTCCCAAAGTTGCCTTTGCCTCCTGACACCGCCGCTGGTCTGACCGCCACTGAACCACCGGTCTGACCGCCACGATGCCGCCGGTCTGACCGCCGAACCCGAGCAAACACAAATCGAAGAATTCTAGATGTAGACGACAACTTTATTACTTCTATCTATGTTTACAAAGTGCAACAAAAGCACTCCTCACGAAAATCTCGACTAAACTCGAAACCCTAACTATTCTCTCAACTCAATGCTCTCTAAAGAGATACCGAGAGACCACATCCTCTCTCTATTTATACATAAGGTAGAAGCCACGAACCAAACTCATACAAGAAATCCTAATCCACCTAGGAAACCTTCCCATACAAGAAACCAACTTTACAAACTCTAATCATACCAAATTTGAACTCCTTCCAAATTCGACTCCGCATCCCATACGCACACAATATCTCCATCATATACCATATGAAATCTTCATCAACCACGTGCATTGATCTTTAGCCTAAGTATCCCGCATGATATCTGACCGTCCAGACATCACCTTATCTCCAAGTTGACTCCCGATCCATCACCGGCAACACTCTCCCGAGGCATCAACACACCTACACGTGAATCAAACAAAGAAATCATATTCTGAGACCAAGCTATCTCTAACTTGACTCATTGTTAGCAAACAACAGTATTACATACGTATAGTATCCATCTAGAAGCTATAAACACGAAACATCCATGGATATCCAATCAAACAACCCGAAATCGAAACCGACACAGAGTCGGCCGGTCAGACCGCAGGCTGGCCGGTCTGACCGCTCGTTACACGCCGTCTGACCGGCAACTACTGCCCGATCTGACCGGTTCTCACCTGTCAGCAACACCTGTCATCACCTGAAAATCCAATCATCTCCAAAACCACTTCGCAAATAATCTCCAAATATCAAAACCAATAATCTCAAATGCCAAGTGTTTATCACAGAATATGAATAAAAAAACATTTTGATTTTATAGTCCATTCACTCAGGAAGTGCCTATAAGCTACTGTGAAATGGACGGTTTTACGATGAAATGGAAAATACTTACTTCCTCCGTCCCAGAATATAAAAAGTTTTAGGGTTAGACACAGTTATTAAAAAAGTAGGTAAAAGTAAGTGGTGGAGGGTTGTGATTGGACGAGTAGTAGAGGTAGGTGGAAAAAGTGAATGGTGGAGGGTTGTGAATCGTTGGGAAGAGAATGCCAATGAAGAAGTTATTATATTTTGGGACAAATCCTGAAAGCTAAAAATTATTATATTTTGGGACTACCTCCGTTCCAATATGCTTGATGCTCTACCCCCTAGTATTTGTCCCTGAATGGTTGACGTTTTGACATTGTAGGATAGTAGGAGTAGCATAAAAGTGCCGCGAATAATTGCACCCCGTAATGTTGGATAACTATGCCCGTGCAATAGATGTACTCCTATGTTTTACTGCTATCAGAACCATTCATTAGTGAACTGTAGGCATGAAACATTCCTCGTGTGGCGGGTGTGACAGGTGTACTTTTTGGTTTGCAATGATTAACTGTAAGTAATAGATTGCGGCAATCATTTTCACTTAACTCTAATTTGCCTCAACTATCGATGGTTTTGTCCCCCTTTCCCACGCCTCAACTTGGACCTGGGCCGGGAAAGTGGATGCCGCGCGCCTCTCTCTTGGGCCGAATTCGGCCCGGCCAACGTTGATCGTCCAATCTCTAGGGCTTCGATCACCGGCCATCAAGATCGGAGGGACAAAACCATCCTCCCCGGCCGCCGACGAAAACCCTAGGTTTTCTCCTCCCTTCCCTCTCTCACGGCGGAGCTGCGGCGCTTAGCGGCGGCGCCGGTGCATACCCCCTCGCCGGCGCGCGCACTCGCCCGAGGGTGAGTGCGCCACCGTTGAGTGGCCTTGCCCTGGCGCCCCTCTCCCATCGTCTCCCCGCGGCGGCATCGGCTACGACCGGAGGTGGCGAAGTACTGCCCGCGCACGTCGGTGACGGCCGGCGGTGGCGGTGGACTCCCGCGCGCGTTGGTGTTGGCCGGCAGCGGCAGCGGACTCCCGCGCAGTGTCTGCGACGACCTGTGGTGGGGAGGTGAGGAATTTTCGCTTTTTTTTGTTTCACTCTCTGTGAAGCGTCAAATTTTCTTTTTTTCCTTTTCCCCCTTCTATTTGGGTTCTCTAAGTAGGATTATTCGATTGGATTTTGTATCGGATTCAATTTTAATCTCAAATCGCGCGGACGGACGGATGAGTGGGCGAAGAAAAATCGCGCGGACGGATGGACGGATGGACAAAACGGATTGTGACGATTGGAAAGATATGAATATTTTAATTAGTTAAGACTAGGGTACTTAAAGTACCATTATCCACCAAGAACTTGATCGTGGCTTTTTCTAAAGCAAAGAACCTTTGCATAGTTCCATGTAAGCCAGCTATGTCTCTCCATTTCATAATATATAAAGTATTTGCCGGTGACTCAATATATACGCAGACCAAGAAATAACAAAACCCTAAAGAAAAAAAATAGGAAGAAAATGATGGATACCCCTTTACTCTTATTATCTTTATCAGCTGCAGTTAATAATTGAATTTTAAAACTAATTTTAGAGTTGATTTTAGAATTATTTCATCACGTTATATTTTTAAACACTAGCTCTTTTAAGAAAAACACCGACTACAATGGCACTTATTACTCTTGTGCTCTGATACTGCTAGTTATAATATATAGCCTAGCCCACCAACTATAAACCCACAAGCCCAATCAAAAGTACAACTTAGATGCTAAGCCTACATTACCCAAAAGCCTCGTCTCATCCCCCACCATTTCAGCTGTGTTGCCTAACATCAATATCTGATGTACGAGTAAACCCAACAAACTTCACTGTCATATATCGTGTCCAATAATTTGCAAAGACTTATTCTGTACACCTGGTCTCAACCGTGCCTAACAACCTCCGAAAACTTATTAGAGTATCCATGGTGTGGGAACTAAGGGGAGCACTAAGGGAATCTTTCTACTATAACAAGTTTTAGGCTATCAAAGAACAAGCCGGGTCTTCCCATGAGGCCAGGCTCTTCATATAAACAAGCATTACTCTTTTACCCAAGCCATGAAGAGGACCAATAGAAATACAAATTTTATTAGATGTGGATCCCATTGTATTGTTGAAGTAGGTCTTATACATTGCACAAATCGATGTTTGGTCTTATGCTTTTCTGTGGGACCTACCTTAATACCTAAGGGGTACTAATACATTGTGGATGCTCTTATGGACACACCCTCAACCATGCAGCTCTAAAAGTTCTTTTAAGCCTTCAGACCTTATACCACTTAACGGAATGCATAGCTCGGCCCGTCAACTGATACCCACGTTGTATTGGGTATGTCCCACCGTAGGCCTATGCAACTAGAAACACAACCCAAAAGTTAGAACCGCTCGTACATTTTAAGTTGTACTCTTTCATCATTAATTATTAATGTGGGACTAATCCTAATATGTATTTCCTTTGACTTATTCCTTTCATCCAAATGGAGCTACGGTACCTAAAATCCCTATGAGCTTGAATTCTCTATTTTTCATTTACTTCTACTGCATTTCAGTGGAGCTATAAAAGTGGAGCAGAGTGAATCATAGGGTATTTTCTAAAAGCAATCCAACGATACAAAGTTTTGCGTAGGAAAAAAAAAGGAACTACACTTCCAATTCCACTAAAACCCTTTCCTGACAAGCCTGCCGTATATCCAACCTCTACGTTGACGACGGACAATGAACTGCAACTACTTGCTTATGGCTTGTTTGAGAGAGCTTAAAATTCTGAGAAACAGCTGGTTGGAAGCCAATTTTTGATAATCTAGAAAAGCTGAGTTTTTCAGCTTCTGACTTATAAGTTCATTTTTTTCAGCTTCTGACTTATAAGTTCATTTTCTAGATTCTATAACTACAGCTTTTTAAAATCTGTACCAAAAACTAAATTGTTTAAGGGAGCTTGTAATTAAAAGTGGAGCATCTAAAAGGTCCCCCAAACAGACTATTAGCTAGAGAGGCAGGCAAGCATGCGCATTTGTTGGCTGCACCTTTGCCGGTTTGCCGCTGCATACGGACGCACCAAGTGTGCAGTGCTAAGTACTACCGAGGACCATATACGACTAATCCCTGTCATCCAGATAAGCTGTACTTCTTCGGTCCATTAAAAAACAAATCTAATATGAGACATAATACTTCCTCTGTCCCATAATATAAAGGATTTTAAGTTTTTGCTTGTAGTGTTTGACCACTCGTCTTATTCAAAAAATTTATACAAATATAAAAAACAAAAAATTATGTGTAAAGTACTTTGGATAATAAAATAAGTCACAAAAAAGTAAATAATAATTCTAAAATTTTTTGAATAAGACGAGTGGTCAAACACTATAAGCAAAAAATCAAAATCCTTTATATTATGTGACGGAAGGAGTACATTATAATGTGTATATGTTTCTATTTAGATTTATTTATAATATTAAATATGTCACGTCATGTACTATATTTGATTTTTAGGAACAAAGGAGTATATCCGTACATTTCTTTTGCGTGTGCCCTGAATGTACTTGTGCACTTCGTTGGTGTACCCATGCTTGCACCGGCCGGGAACGGATAAGTGTGAGCCAAGTTGTGGTTTGTGTCGGTGCCAGTTCAACCATTTAGCAATGCACAGTCTAGCTTAAAACAATCACAGCCAAATCCAAAAAGAAATAGTACAAAAACTAAATAAACTAGACAAAAATTTCAGCCCCTTTACCAATAGGAGATCTTCTTCTATAGATCTATGGCAGGAAATTTTAAGAAAACTCTGTGGAGGCTTCTGCACTCTCAGTGCCGATAATGGAGGCTCGAGCTCCCTGCCACGCTTATGGTAAATCCACCACTGAACACACCGATATTCCATTATGTCAAGTCTTAAGTTGATGCTCAAGTGAAAAGTGGTCTTACTGATCCACACCAGAGGCTGTAGCCAACCCCGAGCGGAAAGTGAAAAAGTGAAAAGTAGTCTTACATGAAGTCTTTTTTTCGACTTAATGTTATCGATGGCCTTGATTTTTGTTTTCACTTCCTTCTTAATTCCTCCTTGATTGTTCAATGCTTTTTTTTTCTCTCAAGGCGAGTTTATGTGGTTTTATCTTTTACCATAGGTTCCTAATGCCAAAAAAAAAAAAGCTACTCCATCAAGTTAAATAGTTGGAGATACATATTTTAAGGGTTTAAGGGAGAACAGCAGAGGACTGATGTGCAAAATTGTTTAGGCCACTGTTCAAAAGTACTCTACCATGCTATCTACACCACAAACACACACTTGGTGTGTGTCCTGAGTGGTCTTCTATTGATGTTGCTACATGAACTACTTGGTACTAAAATTGACAAAAATGTCTCGCACTCGCAACTTGTTGATGTCCATGGTTGCTGACTGATACCGATCGACCGGTATGTTTGTATCTTTACATTATTGAGATACGGTCAGTCTGAACTTTTGACTGCAAGCGTGATAACGAAATCACCACCATGATTATTTTTGGCTTACTACCATTTGTCGAAGTTGGTCTCAAAAGTAAATATGGCTTTATGTGTTACTACACGCAGCCACGTCCCTTTGTTTTTCTCACCGCTGCTGAGAGTGCAAGCGTGCGCTCCTTTGAATTGGATGATTCATGATTGGCAAAGGATTTTAGAGAAAATACTTATTATAGGATATATTTTCCCTAGAGGCTCCTTTGATTCATAGGAAGAAGATAAAATTTTTTGTATAAGATTATATTCCTACGATCAATTCCGAAGAAAAATAGGCACTTTATTTGGAAGTAACAAAAGATAAATTTCGAATGAATAGGAACAGGAGACACCATTTACCTGAAATTTGTCCTTTTTTTTCTCTTAAATGAAGTTGAGTTTGGATTTAAGATTTAGTGAGAATTTATTTTATATATACATCTATCTCTAGTAAATTTTTTTCATGAATTTACAAACTTTTAGGTATGATTTTTACGAGTTTTCAACACTTAACTAATATTCACAGGATATTTTCCCCTAAGATAAAACATCTTAAATACTTTTCTTTGGTTCAATCTTTCCCGTGTTACAATTAAAGGGCTTCTCTCCTTTTGTTTTAACTGGATTTTTTTTTAAAAAAGAGTCTTACTATGTTGCTCTCTACTAATAGTCACTACGCCAGATCCTCATGTCTCTGATGGCATATCTGTGGCAGGCCGAAGTGCTGGTCACTGAAGACCATCACCTTTGACAGGTATTACGGGATGCCGTCATCGGTGAGCCATCCAGTTGCGGCCTGTCACAGCTATCTAGTCACTTGTGACGTCAGAGGAACACCTCTGTCGGATTCCACTTCTGGCCCGTCACAGGTGACTAGATACCTGTGATGGGCCGCAACTTCCCGGCTTGTTAGAGGTGAGATTTAGTCACCTCTGACAGGTTTAAACCCTAACCCGTTTGAGGTGAGGTGTGTCATGGTTATGTTCTCGATGGCCTTAATTTTTGTTTTTCACTTCCTTCTTAATTCCTAAGCTCGGTAGGGCCCACCATGTACCAAGTTTTATACGGTATTATACCTCGTATATAGAAAGAGTTCCAGATAAGAAAGGATGAATAGAGTTCTATATGGAAATGATAAAAACTACTCGGATTGTATCCATATTGGTGTCTCTAGTTCTACTTGGACAAGGAGACATATATGGGTACAAATACAAGCCCCCCAAGGAGGAGTGGGGCCAAGTCACAGGATCAACATAGATCAATACAAGCCAACACACGCCAAGACAAGCCGCCAGATATCGACATCAGAGATTAGTCTAGACATACCCAATCTGGTACCTACGGAGGCTAGTAAGAGGGATCTAGTGCCATATCTGATCTCGACGAGTTCATATTCGAGGAGGAAAACTACCCTATCGTCGACTACGAGTTGGTTATTGTCACGCCCAGAAATTCCCGAATAGAATTCCAAGCAGAATGTGCATTAAAATCCCCGTCCAGGACCAGCCGGGGTACACAATCGACAATGTTGACATTCAGATCCACGTCTTACAAACATCATAAAAGACTTACATAAATGCAGCGGAAAAACGAAAGATAAAAGAAGCTAGGCCTTGACTTGAACTGCAGCGGAAACACCACTCCACAGGCATCCTCGACGGCACGGACGAAGCCTACTCCTCGGAGAAACCACCATCGGACGCATACTCGCACTCTGGGGGGGGAATAGAGCAAGACTGAGTACTACCCACTGTACTCAGCAAGTCATGCCGGAATAGAGGCATGATGCAGGGAATCATCAAAGAAGAGCTAAAGTGGCTCATTTGCATAAAGCGAGCATTTATAAACAGAAGTTGAAAGATTTAAACAATTGTAATAATTAATCAATATTAACTATCCACTGCCCAACGCTAACCCACGTTGCGACAGGCCCAACCATCCACCTAGACTATCCAATTTCACTAGACTAAACTAGGGTGAAACTAATCACGGTGAATCTGGTTGACCGCCCATAACCGCGGGCACGGCTATTCGAATAGTTTTACTCTGATCAGAGGTGTACAACTGTACCCACAAGACACAGCCCCACGACACGTTCCCGTGCGCTGACATGTCACCACGACATACCGGAAAGAGGCCGTGACAGGACCATTCGCATAATCCCCCTCTAACCAAGCACACCACACCTCAGGTTTCACCCCCACTCCTCGCAAGGCAGCGGGCAGTCCCCTCTCGTGCCTAGGTGAATCCGGAAGCCGCATAGGCCGTCGCAGGGCCCATCCAAACTCCATCACGCCCACCCTTGCCTGGATGCGTCGGCTAGGGGAAAGCTACACTACAAGCCCAGCCGTTGCCCACGCTGGCTTGTGGTAAGTACGATAAGTTCTTCCAGGGCATCCCGCGAACCGGTCCTTAACTGCCATGGGTGCGACCAGCAAAACCATGCACCCACAGCCCACCACGTGATTCATTTTATTTAACCAACACCAGAGCGGTGGTACTAATCCAACATTATCATATAAACCTATAGTCTAGGTTTTAAATGAGATTTCCCCATCGTGTGCTAGTTGAACTAAGCATGGCTAAGCAATTCCTAGTCCAAAGTCTAATCATGTTATAACCCCAAGCTAACAAAGGAGCATGGTATCCAAAAAGCATGGCTGTAACAAAAGGTAACCATCCCATATTAACATTATAAAACAATGCAATATTTGAAAGAAAACAATAGAGCATTTGCAATATAGGATCAACATGTTCAAGTGACAAGCATGACTTGCCTTGCTCTGCTGCTGGAGGAACCTCGGCGACTATTTCGAAGTACACCGGAGCGTCGAAGGAACCGGAATCTAGCGACATACAAAGCAAACATTGCAAACAGGCTATAAGACTACTGAAACAGGAAACAAAACCATTTTTAATGGATTCTACACATTTTTCTTGATTTACTGAGACTTGAATGGGCTTAAACGGAGCTCGGATGAATTAGATATGAATTTTAGAAGATTCACTGTGTTTATTACTATAACAAAAATCCTTAAATCATTTTATTGCGCAATATTAACCAGGGCTGACGTCATCAGGGGGGGGGGGGGACGGCGCCGACACGCGGGGCCCACCAGTCAGCGGCTCGGGAGAGAGAGAAGGGCGCTGGCACGCGGGCCCCGCTCGGCAGCGACTCAAGGGGGGGCGGTCCACCGTGGACCGGGACCACGCGGATGGTCCACCGCCGGTCCACAGGACCGACGGCCCGGATCGCCCTCGGGCCGATCGGACGGCGCGGAGGCAGCCGAGCTCGGCTCGACCCGGCACAAAGCCGGCCGGGCGGCCGAGGGGCGCGGTGGCGGCGCACCCGACCACGGCGGCGGCAGACGGCGGCGCGAGCGGCGGCGGCGGACGGCGCACAGGCCGACGGCGGCGACCGGCCGGTGGCGGCGCGAGCGGCGCTAGCGGCGGCTGGCGGCGGCTAAGCGGCGGCGCGGCGGCTAAGCGGCGCGGGAGAAAGAGGGAGGAAGGGGAGGGGGAGGCCTCACCGACGGCGATCGGCGGCGGCGAGCGACGGAGCGAGGCAACAGCGACGGGACGAGCTTCGGGGCCACCTAGCGAACAAAGAGAGAGGGGTTAGAGAGGGAGAGGGATCCGGAGGAGAGCGAGGGCACCGGCCGAAGGCGGCGGCCATGGCGATGCTCACCGACGCACGGTGCGGAGGGGGCACGGCGACGGAACCCGACGGAGGAGGAGTGGACGGGGCGGCCCGCACGACGGCGAACGCGACGGCGTTGACGGCGCGGTGCAGCGGCGAGCCTAGCGGCGGCTAGCGGCGGCCGGAGAAGTGGAAATGGCGGCGACGGGTGGTTGCACGGCGCGGGGACGATGGGGGCACGAGAGAGGTCGGCGAAATGAGGAAAAAGAGAGGGAGGGCGACGGCGACGCTTAAATAGAGCGAGAGGGGGCCGAACGTGGCCGAGAAAGGCGGCGAATCGCCGGCGACGTGGGGGAGCAGGGAGGAGAGAGAGGCGGGATTCAAAAACCGAATCCCGGCCATCTCGGGGCGCGGGCGAGCGGGAGAGAGGGGGAAAGTGGGCGCGGGAGATGCGGGCGCGACGCGACGCGGGCGGCGCGGCCCGGGAGACGCGGAGGAGGTGGGCGCGGCGGCGGCGGTTTCGGGAGGTGGCCGGCGCGGGCGGCGGGAGGTTGGGGGAGGACCCGACAGGTGGGCCCCACCTGTCGGCGACCCCGGGAGAGAGGAGGGGGCGGCCGGCTCGCGCGGCTGGGCTAGGCTGGGCCTCGGCCTTCGGCCGGCCCAGCGGGAGAGAGGGGGGGAAAAAGGGAATGGGCCGGCGGCCCAAGAAGGGGAAAAAGGAGGGAAAAGAAAAAGAAAAAAAAAGGAAAAAGGATTTTCCCTGGAATTAAATATTGCATGCTCAATTTTAATTGGTTAAAATTATTTCTAGGGCTCTGAAAATTCCACTAAAAATCCTGTTAGTGAATTTCGACATGTAGAACTCAAGAAAAATTCCACATGCCGGATTCGATTATTATTTGCATTAATTTATTAGGGTTTACTCTTGCTTTTCACTGCTATTTTCTTGAGACCATTTAAAATTTCGATTTAGGCTTGGGAAAGAACTTCAGGGTGTGACAGTTATCCATGCTGCCAAGTCGACGACAGTTAGATAGGTTATCCCAAATATTGTACTTGTGTGATTCAGATGAATAAGAGAAACACCGGCTTCGGCCAACAGGATGTAGGCTATTACCTGTCAGATAAGGGGCCCGAACCTGTATAAAAATCTTTGTCTCCATCTCTTTTACTTCAATCTCACATATACCCTGGTATCGACGATCCACATACCATCTAAATACCCTAGTCGTGATATCACTCGTCCACAAGTTGCACCCCTATATATACCCCCAGGGGGCCCACCACCCACCAATCCATCCCTTCTCCTCGTCTCCTCCACCCCTACTCCCTCCCCATATCCTCCATTCTCTCTGCTCTCCTCTCTTCCTCCTCTCTTCTCTCTTCCTCCACCTGCCCGTCGCCCCCTCCCCTCTGACCGCTGGCTGCCGCGGCCTCCCTCCCACAACCGCGTCGCCATCTCCTTCGCTTGCCGCCGGCCTCCAGGAGCTCGAGCAAGCCGCCTCCTTCGCGCACTGCCCAAGGTCACCGGCCGCTGTCTCTTCGCCGCCACGAGCTCCTCGCTGTCAGATCCGGTCTCCAGTTGGTTGGGGACCACAGGATCTAGATGCCCCCTATGCTCCAGTAGCCGCCTCCTTCTCCCTCCGTCCCAAGGTCACCGGCCACCGTCTCTCCGCCGTCTCGAGCTCCTTGGCGCCAGATCTGGTCTCAAGGTGGTCGGAGACCACTATATCTGGACGGCCCCAAGCTGCAGCCACCTCCTCCTTCGCCCTCTGCCCCAAGGTCACCGGCAGCCACCACCTCCAGATCCGCTCAAGCGACGACGACGACGACCGTCGACAGTGGCTTTAGGATTTCATCATCAATGGCAAGTCTTCATTTTATTCTCATTAATTTTGTGATGCATTTCATATTGATGGCAAGTCTTTGCCGGATCCGTTCTGGAGCTTGCAGGCGCCGGCCGGATCAGGAGCTTGTGGGCGGATCCGGGCCCCAACCGTGGGATCTGGCAGTGGTGAATTCCATATCGAGCTCCGCCCCGCCGCCGCCAGATCCATTGCCGCTAGATGGAGTTGATCCTTTATTTTGTGATGAATATGATTGTGATGATTTTTGTGATTTTATTTTGTGCCCAAATGATTGTGAATGTGAAGTGATTTTGTTCTTTGGCCAAATGAATGTGATTGTGATGATTTTGGTGATTCTGTTTTGTGCACAAATGATTTTGAATGTGATTATTTTTGTGATTTGTGAATGCCTAATGAAGGTTTGCGACTAGCTAGGCTTATAACATTTTCCCCCATTTTTGAGGTTTGTGACAGGTCCCAATTCGGACCCCTCACAAATAAGGATCACCATCAACGAGTTAAAATATTTACCCTTCACATGTGAAGGTTACCTGTGACAGATTTTAGTTGTAGTCCGCCAAAGGTAACTCTTACCTCTGACGGGTCTTTACCCGTCACAAGTGACCCGGAGGCATCAGTGACCACTAATCTGTGACTAGCGCTTAACTCGTCACAGGTAAGGGCATAAGCCCATCAGAGATGACGTGATCCAACGTAGTGAGTAGAAAGCAATCTGAACTATTGATGTTTTTTAATCAAACGGTTCAGATCTATTTATATTATTACCGCAGTTACGGTAGTAAAACACGGAGGGAAATTATTGTAAAAAAAATGATGGGAGAGGTATAATCATCTTTTAGCCGTGACTAAACCTGTTTCTTTTTTTTTTGGTTTTTTCAATGGAATATAAGCGATACAAACACAATGGGTGCTCATAGATCGATTTAGCCAGGAAAAAACATAAATGATAAAAATAACCTAATCATTGTATTAGTAAATTATTAATTTATCCCTAATAATACTGGTAATACATTACTAATAGTAGAGAACACCAGAACATCACTCTTAAGAAAAACATGCTATTTTGATCCTTCTGTTTCACTTATTTCTACCATGTTTTTTCTATGGTAAGTTTCCAAAGGGCAATAAGGGCGTTCACAACGCACCGAGGTGGCGTTCAGCCTCGCAGCCAAGGACCGAATATTCGATACCACATCAGCAACTCGCGCAGCCAAATGAGGTACTCGGAGCCAAACTTCGATACTCGTTCTTGGAACAAAAAAACGCGAGTGGCTTGGCGCAGGCGTTGGGCCGTCGCTGCTCAACCCGCACCTGCGCCGCCGCCGCTCGACCCGCCCCGCCGCCCAGCACCGCTGTCGCTTGGCCCGCCCGCCGCCTAGTGCCGCCGCGGCTCAGGCCGTGTCGCCGCTTGACCCGCCCGCCGCCGCTCGGGACGCCCCGTCGCCGCCGACGCTGCTGTGGCTTGGGCCGCCCCGCCACCTAGCACCGATGCCACCTGGTGCCGCCACCGCTCCTCGGGACGCCCCACCGCCGGTACATGTAGAGAGGAGAGACGCGGGGTGGGGGGGTTGAGAGATGATAAGTGATGAGAGAGAGAGAGCAACTGAGACACGGAAGGTCCTGGCAATGGGTCGGGTCGGGCACGGGTAGAGCAAAACCATACCCGACCCGATGCCCGACATTGCCCGCCCAAACCCTACCCACTAGAGTTAGCGGGCAAAACTCCGTGCCTGTACCCATGCCCCGCGGGCGCGGATATGTCCGGCGGGTACCCAATGGATCTCACATGAATAATAACTTGAAAGATATGTAATTTAACAAAGAGAAATAAAATCAATAATTTACCAAATTATCGGTTATCAACAATAATTTGAATTACATCACAACTTAGTATCAATTAGTATCACAAATGAACCAAGAGAAATGGTATAAGAATTAAGAAATGAGTCAAAATTAGCTAATACATATGTATTGGGTCGGGCATGGGTTACCCACGGGTAAAAAATGAAACCCGCCTATTACCCATAATGTCTTCGGATCTCGGGCGGGCGTGCCCATGGGTAAAAAGTCACACCCACGCCCGTGCCTGTCGGATCAGGTATCCACGAATACCCAGACCCATGGGTAAAATCGCCATCCCTAATTATGGGCCCTCTACTGTGGAGTGTGTGACTCTCAAAGGACTTGGTTGGGTGGCAGCCCAGGAACGGCAAGTGCGATAGCTGCGTTGCTAATACCCTAACGTGTGCCCACGGAATGATTACCACTCGTGCGAGTTGCAATGTACTGCTACTACTAAACTCTGAAATGGTAGTAACAATATTAGCGAAATGAGACAACGGCAAACTACCAAGGCACAACTAGGCATTGAAAATTGCAGGAAGCAGGAAGGTAGTACTAGTACCTTTCATTTACAGTCCACAACAAGTCGGTGCAATCTTTGTCGCCAAATATCATCTTTTGTCGTACATGCAGTAGCTGAATTGACTGCAGGCACAGGTACAATAGCAGCTGTAAACCAGCTATAAACATATTTTAAAAAAATAAAATAATAGAGAGAAGAGCAGTGAGATATAGATCTATAGTCAGCTGTAGCACGGATTATAAAACGTAATGTGTATGACAGTGGGACTAGGTATTAATAGATAGTAAGTAACTATTATATGAATTGGCTATTATATTGGCTATAGATGATTTAGAGCTAGTAGTGGGCTATACGATTAAACTTGCTCTTAAGATCCCATCCTAAAATTTTTTACCCTGTCGCATCGAATGTTTGAACAAAGTATTAAACATAGATTTAAAAAAACTAATTGCACAGATTACGATTAATTTACGAGACGAATCTTTTAAACCTAATTGCTCCATGATTTGACAATGTGGTGCTTCAGTAAATATTTACTAATGACGAATTAATTAGACTTAATAAATTCGTCTCGCGGTTTACTGACGGCCCGAACACCCCATGCGACATCCTATATAATACCCGATGTGACACGTCTAAACTTTACACCCTGATCTACAAACCCCGCATGCAAACACAATGCCAGAGAGAGATTGACGGAGACATGCTTGGCTTGTGAGACTGTGTTTAGTTTCTTCCAAAGTTAAAAGTTTGTTTTGAAATTGGTACGATGTGACTGAAAAGTTACGTGTGTGATAGGTTGATGTGATGAAAAAAATTGGAAGTTTGGATCTAAACACAGCCTGAGTTGTGAAATACACGGTGTGGATGCATGTGAACTTGGGACCTGTTATTCAGCCATTAGTAGTACTATTTTCTCAAAATAAGGTAAACCGACCATTCCACTTTCATGGTGAAGAAACTCCCATTTCTTTCCAAAAAGAATCCAATGTTGTACTGGTCTGTTCAGAGCAGTTGAATGAAAAGTAAAAAAAAAAAGTAGTTTCAGAAAAAGAATATTATATAGTAAAGCAATTTTTGCCATATCCCCCCAAGCAAGGTACCACTGTACATATCAATCTCCCTTACCGGAATTGACAACTGAGGTTATTTGTACTATTTTTTATATAAAACTATTAACGGTTTACACCGTCTGCTTGTTGGTTTAGGCTGTGTTTAGTTCAGCGTAAAGTTTGGATTTTGGTTAAAATTGAAGATGATGTGACTGAAAGTTGTTTGTGTATGACAGGTTGATATGATGGAAAATGACTGAAATTTGGATCCAAACTTTGGATCTAAACACAGCCTTAGGCCCTGTTTAATTCCAGGGTGGAAAGTTTTGGCGTATCACATCGGATACATTGACACATATTTGAAGTATTAAACGTAGACTAATAACAAAACAAATTACAGATTCCGCCTGTAAACTATGAGATGAATTTATTAAGCCTAATTAATCCGTCATTAGCAAGTGTTTACGGTAGCACCACAATATTAAATCATGGAGCAATTAGGATTAAAAAATTTATCTCGCAATTTACACGCAATCTGTGTAATTGGTTTTATTTTTTGACTATATATAATACTCCATGAATGTGTTCAAACATTCGATGTGATATGGTGAAATGTTTTTGCGTGGGAACTAAACAGTGCCTTATTAGCAAAACTTTGATTTTTAAACTTAAATTTAGAGTTTATTTTTGGTTTATGAATTGTGCTATGATTTTCAGCCTTGGTTTTTAAATCCCTCATAACTCAGATGTAATTTTTTTTATTGCTTTGTTCATTTTTCTATTAGCAGTAACTGAACTGATGAAAGCCATTAAGATCGTTTGAAGACCAACCTATAGGAGGCCTTATGCATAGTGTGTGTATTGTGCAATTGTGCATCTCATTGGGACACCTAAACTGTTCATGGTTGAGTGCCTTCCAACTCCCAAGAATCTTGATACCAAAAAAAAAAAAGGAACTCCCAAGAATCCATGGTCCAAGAGTCCAAGCCCACGGTGTCAGCCACCTAGGGAAAAAGCGAGTATTAAAACACTGGACGAAAAAAAAAAATGCAACGAACATAAAACAAAAAAGGTAAGAATTGAAGTAGCATGCTCTTTCAATTCTACGGAAATTAAAAAGCAGAGCTAACAGAAAGATGAGCCTTTTGATTACACCTCATGGAAAATAAATCAAAGGAAAGTCTTCCAAGAGATCTAACCTTTTGGTTATTTTTTCCATGCAACTGGTCATAGGATTAGAATTCTATGGAAAATTCTCTATCTTCTTCCTATGAATCAAGGGGCTCAAAAAAATCCTTAGAAAGTTGAATCCTCAAAAAAAACATTTTCCTACTCTATTTCAAAGGTGCCTTGCACCAATGAACCCTCTGCCAAAAGGATTGTACAGTAGCATCATTTCATACTCCCTCCGTCCACTAATATAAGGGATTTTAACATTTTATTTATGCTGTTTGACCATTCGTCTTATTAAAAAAGTTAGAACTATTATTTATTTTATTTGTGGCTTACTTTATTATCTAAAGTACTTAAGCACAATTTTTATTTTTTATATTTGCATAAATTTTTTAAATAAGACAAAAGAAAGTAAAAAAAATACAAACAAAATATTAAAAATTAAAATCCCTTATAAAGGGACTGAGGAGTGTCAGCGTATCTCCTCTCCACCCTCGCAGTCCAAACCGAGCAAGATCTCCCCTGTTTCTCTCTCTCTCTCAACTGTGAACTCTGAACTCTCAATCCAGGAGATCTCTCCATCATGTGTTAATCTGCATCTTTGTTTCCATCCATCTCTGCCGCACTCAATCACACTGCAACTGCAACTGCAACTGCATCAAGAATCCATCCATCCTTTCTCCCTGCCAATAATTTCTCAAGAAACAAAAAAAAAAAAAAACTGTAGTCTCTCTCCGTTGATAGCGACCTTGCCTTGGATTGTCTCCGGCTTCTTCGCCTATAAATCATCGTCTTCCTCCTCCTCTTCGCTCCAAAATCCTCGAGATTTTCTTGTTGCATTGCATCGTAGAGGAGGGGAGAGATGAGGGAGTACTGGACGTCGCTGGCATCGCTGATGGGCGCGGTGGCGTTCTTGCAGGGGGTGGTGCACGCGGTGTTCCCGGCGGAGCTCCGGGCGGCGGTGGCCCGGCTGCTGGGGCGGGCGACGCGCGCCTTCTCGCCCTACTGCTACTTCGACGTGACGGAGACGGAGGGGATGGGCACCAACGAGATCTACGACGCCGTGCAGCTCTACCTCAGCAGCTCGGCGGCGCCCGCCGCCGGCGCCAGGCTCACCCTGTCGCGCCCCCACAACGCGTCGTCCTTCACCTTCGGCCTCGCCGCCAGCGACCGGGTGCTCGACGCCTTCCGCGGCGCCGCCGTCACGTGGGAGCACGTCGTCGCGCCGCGCCAGGCGCAGGGCTTCTCGTGGCGCCCGCTCCCCGAGGAGAAGCGCCGGTTCACGCTCCGGATCCGGCGCGGCGACCGGGGCGTTCTGCTCCCGGCGTACCTCGACCACATCCTCGCCGCCGCCGCGGACATCCGGCGCCGGAGCCAGGACCGGCTGCTCTACACCAACGCGCGCGGCGGCGCCATGGACGCGCGCGGCCTGCCGTGGGACCCCGTCCCGTTCAAGCACCCCAGCACGTTCGACACGCTCGCCATGGACCCGGAGCGGAAGGCCGCCATCATGGCCGACCTCCGCGACTTCGCCGACGGGAGCGCCTTCTACGAGCGCACGGGCCGCGCGTGGAAGCGCGGCTACCTCCTGTACGGCCCGCCCGGGACGGGCAAGTCGAGCATGATCGCAGCCATGGCGAACCACCTCGGCTACGACGTGTACGACCTCGAGCTCACCGAGGTCGGCAGCAACGCCGAGCTCCGGAAGCTGCTGATGAAAACAACCTCCAAGTCCATCATCGTGATCGAGGACATCGACTGCTCCGTCGACCTCACCAACCGCGCCACCGCCGCGGCCGCGGCGCAGCCGAAGCCGCGGGCCAGCATCGACGGCGGCGCGATCGACCAGGACGCGGCGGCGGCGCCGGCCGGCGCGGCGGCGCGGTCGATCACGCTCTCCGGCCTGCTCAACTTCACCGACGGCCTCTGGTCGTGCTGCGGCTCGGAGCGCATCTTCGTCTTCACCACCAACCACATCGAGAAGCTCGACCCGGCGCTGCTCCGCTCCGGCCGCATGGACATGCACATCTTCATGAGCTACTGCACGTTCCCGGCGCTCAAGATCCTCCTCCGGAACTACCTCGACGACGAATCCTCCTCCTCCTCCGCCGCCGCCACCATGGCCGGGCTGGAGTCGTGGATCGACGCGGCGGAGATCACGCCGGCGGACGTGAGCGAGGTGCTGATCAAGAACCGCAGGAACGGGCGCGAGCAAGCCATGGAACAGCTCCTCGAGGTGCTCAAGGCGCGCGCCGAGAAGCGCCCGCCGTCGGCGGCGGCCGGGAACGCGACCGGCGGCGGCGGCGACGACGAGGAGGAAGAGGAGGAGGAGGAGGAGGAGAAGAGGGCATTGGAGAGCCCCAAGGAAGGCGGCGGCATGGACGGCGGCGAGGACGGACAGGTCGAGGACATGGAGGCCAAGAAACAGCTGTGAGTGAGTGAGCGAGTGATAGTGAGAGTGAGAGTGAAAGGAGGGAAAAGGGAAAGGTTCAAAATTTCCCTGTTTGGTGACATCTCCATGGCACTTTTCACAGCAGGGATGATGCAGTGCAAGAAAGGAGCTTTTCTTGAACCCAAAAAAAAACAAAGAAAACTTTTCTTTGTCTTCATTTTTATGTCCTTAGTTACCCTCTTGATGCCTGTATTACTACTAGTTACTAGTGCTAGCTTAGTAGGTGCCTCCTAGTAGTTTTCTCCGGCAATAAGGATTTAGCTTGTGAAATCATGAGGTAGTAGTAGTAGCATTGTAGGATTTCTGTACTTCGTCTGGTAATCCGAAGCTCTGAACATGTGCTTCCTTGATCTGATCCTCTGTTTGTAGTGTCCTAGTGAGAATGTGCTGATTCTCTTGGTGGTTGAGTAGCAGTTGGAAGTATACCACATTTTCTCATACTTAGTGTGTGTGACTGTGTGAGTTGTTTTAAATTTGTACATAAGGATTAAGAAAACGATTCATTCTGGAAAAGGGGAAAATATAGAAGAACAAGAGGTTCAAATCCTATGGTAAAAAAAACAAATGTGACAAGGGTGCAAATAAATTCTTTAGAAAAGAATCTGAGAGTGCCAAAACTGCTGACCTGTAATTGAAATTAGAGGAGCAAGGATATTTTCTTTGTTCACTTGCTACAAAAGACGGCACTTTTTCCATGAGATCTCTTGGAGGTCAGCCGGCAGAGTTGTTAGGGGGGGGGGGGGGGGGGGGTGGGTCAGTGGTCGAGTGGATCAGAGTACTCCCTCCGTCGCACAATATAAAGATTTTGAGTTTTTATTTGCAACGATTGACAACTCGTTTTATTCAAATTTTTTTTGCAAATATAAAAAATGAAAAGTTGTGCTTAAAGTACTGTAGATAATAAAGTAAGTCACAAATAAAATAAATAATAATTTTAAAATTTTTTGAATGAGACGAGTGATCAAACATTGCAAGCAAAAACTCAAAATCCCTTATATTATGGGACGGAGGGAGTAGTTTACAGCTTCTTTTTCCTGAGCTTGGATATGTCCGTGTTGATTTGTTCTTTGGATGCCCAGTCGCATCCAAGGCCGATCAAAATGCGACGATGGATTTTCACATTTCCTCATTCCATATCAACCAAAAAAACCCATAATATACCATTGACAAACACCCAATCCAAAAGATATCATTAGCTCCAAGAGTCATTAACGAATCAATCTTTCATAAAATACCATTATACAAACATTTTTGTCCTAGAGTTAATTTTACCATCCTTTAGAAGATATCTGGAGGTATCATATTTTCTAGTGTAAAATTTGGTATATCTAGGTATTAATCTTATGGTACTAAAAAAATTATTTAAAAATTTGGATACTTCAAGGTATTTTTTCAAGGATTGTAAAATTCCTCTTGCTCCAAAAATACCATCGCCGTTAGGTTTCTGTTAGCAACTCTCTGTTAAATACTATAAAAAAACCATTTTACTCCTATGAATTATTGAAAGTTGATTAAATTTTTTGCATTTCGGTCAACTTACAATATGTAAAGAGCAACCTACACTAACGGATAGATAGTTTTAAAACTTTTAACAGTTTATTGGGGTAAAATGGTCTTTTTTACAGCGTTAACGGAATGTTGTTACCGAAAACCTAACGGTTCTAGTATTTTTGAGACAAAAATGTTGCATCATAGCATTTCTAAGTTTAGTTTTGTTGATAGTATTTCTTGCCGATGATATTTCTTGAATTTTCTTAAAAAAAATTGGGAGAAGACGCTGAAACTGCCTCTGCCTGCCCTGTCCCGTTCGTACTGTGTACTACTGCTTCGCAGCTCACTCCGAACTGGAGTTGGATCATGTGCTGTGCGCTCCAACGCGGCGCCGTGTCCTCTCTGCACAATAGGACGGGGCAGAAAAACGACCATCTCGTGTTGCGATGTGCGTGTCTTGTGCACGCACATGTTGTTTTTGTGTTTTGCTGTTTCATGTGGCTTTCATTGTTTGCCTTTTTTCCTATCAGTCTTTGCTGTTAAAATTTAAACTCGAGACATAGTACTTAATTGTGTTTCTCTAATCATATTCTACTTTCCACCATTGGCATTTGAACTATTAATAGTATAATAAAAAATAATAACTAACAATTTATTTCAGTTGTATCATTTAGTGTTTAGTGGACTTATCAGCAGTAGATCAACCAATTAGAGCTGGACTATTTACGAGCTACTACCTTCATCCCAAAATAGATTTATTTAGTACCGGATGTGTCATCATATTTACTATAGGTTTAAACAAACGGTTATTTATTATATTAGAATATGTGATATCTTATATTAGACTAACTTATAATAATAGAATGGAAGAATTACTAGTATAGTCCTCCAGGTAATGCTTGGGTCAAATCGGCTATATTAAAACCTGCCCCCGACTGAAGCTCCCACAGCGATTTGGAGTGGCGTGTTCGATCGCCGCGCTATCCACGTCGCCCCGCGCGCTGGAAGGTAGAGGGTTTTGCGCGCTAGCAATTTTTCAAAAAAGCCCTTTGTTTTATCTATAATCTGTGATAGATCCCTCATCTTATCTTACTGTATTCTGTATTCTTATGTAAAAACCCTCCACAACCTACAATATCTTATATGAAGAAGGAAAAAAAATCGGAAAATAGGCCTGCGCTCTGATAAACGAAAAGTGAGGGGCTTTTTAGAAAAAACAAAAATCCCTACCCACCCCTCCCCGCCCGAAACCCTAGCCGCCACTGTTCCCTGCCTTTCCCCTCTCCTTCTCTCGCTCTCTCCTCTTCCCTTGCGACGGCCGCCTCCCCGTCTTGCCCTCCACCTGCTTGCTTCTCCTCGTCGGCGATGACCTCTCCCACACACCATCCCCTGCTTCCTGCCGTCTCGTCGCCCCTCTCCCACTCCGTTGGCCCGTTGCTGCCCCTACCCGAGGATGCACCACTTTTAGATCTGGCGTTGGAGGCTAGGGTTGGCTTGGAGTTGTGGCTTGCAGTAGGACACGGGTGAGCGGCAGCGGCGGCACAGCAGTTGGGCGTGGGCGCATCGTGGGGAAGGCAGCAGGTCGCCGGCGGGGCCGCGCGGAGGTAGGGTTGACGCGCAGCGTGTGGGCTTTGACGCCGGTATGCTGTCATTGTATTTGGAGAAAAAAAAAAAGGCCAGGTACACTTTTTCCCCTTTTTTGTATCTCTTATGGCTTGTGGTTGCAATTGAGCAATCGATCTGGTCAAAAAGCTTGCCATTGATCCTTCTGCTGATAACACTAGGTTTGGGCATGGACAAGATGGATCAATTTGTTGCAGAAGAGCAGATCCAGAACTAAGCAGTCCGTTGCCATCACCACCATGGGTTCTTTCATTCTTACTGCACGTAGATTGGAGACCGGTTGGCTGCAATACATGCTCTGCAATGAGAAAACTTTGCAACTTTTGCTCAAATTTTGCCTAGGTAAAGGAGGTGGAATATCAAATTGACTGACTTGCTAGATTCTTACTACTTTAGGTTGCTTTAGTTGAGTTTACCTAGCAATTAATTTTATTGGCTTTTTACAATTTATTGTCAAATGATAGAGGCTCCCATTATCTGACCATCTAATGAATAGGTGGTTTTGTTTCCTGCAAATAGGGATATATATTTATATTTGTATATTTTGCTAGATGTTAATCCTAGCTTTGCTCCTAGGTGGTTTCGTATTAGTCTAATTATCACTGCTCAAGTTTTTTTTCCCTTTTTCCATTTAGATCTATAGTATACAGATCACTGTTAACATCTTACCTTGAAACTAAATTCTAGCTATGGCTCTTCTTCCTTGCCATTCATGTTATTAAGGATTGCATTAATGAGTGCTGTAAACTTTTTTGCCCTTACCATTCATGTTAAGGATTGTACAAATGATGGTACATTTTTTTATTCTTTCTGTTGTTGATGCTTAATTTTCCTTTAGGAATGATTGGCTTCAAAGGGTTTAGGTGGTATGAGCTGAAAAATGAAATTTTCCACCAGCAAATACTTAAGGTAAACTGTGATGACTTATTTCTATAGGATGCAAATTTGGGAAATCGTGTTTTGTACTTGCAGCTCCAGGAAAACCTAATAAGTTTGCCACCCTCTAGATGGAAAGGTATTGAGCTAGGGTGCATTCATTCAGATTTATAGCTAATCTAGATGTGCGACACTTTTTTGGAATCAGATTTACCTGTTACAATGGAAAGGTATTTGAGTAAGTTGTAAAGGCCTATATAAGCAATTTTGTGCTAGTTGATGAATAGTGGATAGTAGCAATGAAGTTTAAATTCAGAAAGGAAAAGAGTGATGCATAGGGAAGGAAAACCTTTTATTCAAAAGAAAGTTATATTACTGGATTTCTCAAAACCTTGCTGCTTTGTGTTTTGCTGTTCATTAAGCATTTAGCTAAAGTTCTAAGTTTTATAACCCAACTATGATTCAAACTTTGCAATTTTACATTAGTTTTATTGTTGCAACGATATTGCGAAAGCACTCGCTATTGTGTCACACTTTTGCTTGGACATCTCAGCACTGGTGGCAGAGCAGGGGCAAAGATTTGGCAATGAGCAGACCAATACTGCAAGACTGGGCGTCGTATATTATTTGAACATGCACTTTATATACCGTATATATACATATATATATGGTTGCCCAATACAGGCTCTTTATGAGTAGAGATAATGCAATGTCAGTTTATGGATATATCATTTTGCTCAACTTCTTTGGAGAAGCTATTGTTTTTCTGTTAGAAACATTGTTGATCACACAAAAAAATGTCTTATAAGCACTGAAACTGGGCTGTCTATATGCCATGAAACTATTCTGGTCATTTTGTTTATACTGTAATATAATCTGTATTAGTGATATACTGTCATGAATTTATGATCTCTATCAATGATAACTTCTAAAAGATGATAGTGCTTAATATTTTTCTCTGCTTGTGATTTTGAACAGTTGTGCTAGTGGTGAATAATGAGCAACGAGCCCAATGGCCAAAGGACGAACTGATCTGATGCCTTCGGAAAAGGAATCTACGATGCATGTTCCGTTTGCAACATTCCCCCTGCTGATTTTCTCGTGGTTAAATCTACAGGATTTTGTTGTGCCCCATGTGTTCTTTGGATACTGCCTGCGAAATCGCAGGATTTGCAGAAGGAATCTCGGCGCCTTGATATAATAGTAGTGGCACATCATCATCTGCCGCAGGCTGAAAGATCACAGTAGATTATTTGGACGAGGGCCTAGGCCACAGGGGCATGCGCAGTTTGCTGCAGTTTAGGGTGTGTTTGGTTCACGGATGCGATGTGATATGGCTGTCCATATTTTATTAGATATGATGGTCCAGTTTTTTGTTTGATTGTGTAAATGTGACGATCTAGATTTTTATTTGGTTGTAAGGATGAAGGTGTATTTGGTGATCTATTTTTTGTTTGGTCGAAGAGGGTAGGATGGATTTGTAGGTGTGGTCACCTCTCACTTGAGTCGGTGAATATAACCCATCAAATTAATACATAATACAATTTTACACCACTACCTCCATTATAAATACACATAGAAAAAAGAAAAAAAAGAAAAAAGAAAAAAAAACAGGGCCGGATCTGGGGCTCACCGTTGCCGCCTTCTCCTCCCGCCGGCCGCCTCCTCTTGTCGGACGCCGCTCGCCTCTTCCCGCCGCTGCTTCCTCCTGCCGGCTGCCACCGCCTCCTCCCGCCGACGCGGCGCTCGCCGCCCGCATTGTCGTCGTCATCATCGAGTTCTCATCGTCGTCGTAACCATTGCTGCGTTCTCATCATCATCACAGCAGCGCTCGTCTCCCACGCCGGATCTCTGAGCTCACCGCCACTCCCTCTTCCCACCGACGCGACTCTCGCCGCCGACCGCCGACGCGACGTTCACCACCGCTCCCTTCTACTGCCGACGCGGCGCTCGTCGGCCGCAACGCCTCCTCCTCGTCGTCGTCGCTGGGCACGCATCGGCATCGTCGTCACCCCTTCTCTCTCCATGGAGGTGACACGACCCCTCATCCAGCTCGTCCGTCGCTCGGGTGGCCGCATCTGGCCGATTCGGCCAGATCCCTCCATCCAGCATCTGAGGGGAATATTCCCCTTTGGGCCATCCTATCTAGTCTTCGCCCAGCAACCAAACACTCACAAAAAACGGCCGTCATGTCCTATCCATCCAAATCCTCCTATCCAAACACACCCTTACTGTAGAATGGACGGTACTGTGTAGTGTTGCCGTGGCGCACCGCGCACAACGGCACAGCCTCTCGTTACTGGAAATGTGCGGGGAATAATGCCTTTGGCAGTTGGTACTCCGCCTTCAGCAAAAAGAAAAAAAAATCAGAGCTCGGCAGTTGGTAATTCTATCTAGATTTATTGTACTGATTATATCAAATTTATAATACCAGAAAGAACAAATTACCTCTGAACTATTGTGTTTAGTCCGGTTTATCCCCTAAGCTCGAAAACTAAATATTTTACACCCTTAACTATGTAAACCGAATATATTACCCCCTAACTCAATCCGAAACAGTTTTATCCTGCACATGGCATTCTAGTCAACCAATTTTTATTAATAAAAAGTTTGTGAGCACTACATGTCAGCTTCTCTCATGTCAGCGTTGCGGCTTGCACACGCACCCTGGACGCCACCACCTCCTCCTCGGCAACGACCTTGTTGCCCTCCCCTTCGTCTCCGTCTCCGTCTCTGTCATGGGTGCGGTGGTGATGGTGATGGAGACCCCGAAGTACGCCATTACTCCCCCTCCCGTGCTTCCCTGTCTTGTTGTCTCCTCCTCTCCCTAAATGCCATGGCAACCCGAGCCCCACGCCCACGTCATCTGGCCAAGGTGAAGTAGCGCTAGGTCCCCCCACTCTCTACTGGTTGTTAGCGGCGAGGATGCCCCCTCCCCACCTCCCACGCGCACGCACCCTTTCCTTCGTAGCTTGTCCTGCGTCAAAGGATGCACAAATCTGAAGAAAAAAAAAGAGAAAGAAGAAAGAGAGAAGGGGGAGGAAGTGGAAGAAAAGAGAAGAGGAGACACCGACGGGTGGCGGGTGACATCCCTCATCGTCGATCTGCTCCTCTGCCACCTCGCCCTCGATGTCGTTTGCCGCTGCGGGGAATTTCGCAACTCTTGGTGCCGGAGTTGGCGGAGAGGAAGGAAAAGGAGATCTGGCAGGTGGTTCCACTATTTTCTATTTTTTTAAAGGTGATTGGACCGCCACGTGTGCGCCACGTATGATCCAAAACTGCTATGGGTCGAGTTAGGGGGGTTTATTCGTTCGATTTAGAAAGTTTGAGGTGCCAAATGTCTGGTTTTATACTTTCAGGATGTAATTCGTACCGACGCAATAGTTAAGGGGGGTAATTTCGTACATTTTCTTTTTTTTTTTTACGGAAGAAATACGTTATTAGTACTATATACTAGTAGAAATGACGTGCACAACTCCGGTTATCCTCAAGAAAAAAAGGTGTTACATACATTGTGGACTTCAGGTGCAGGACGGGCCGACCCGTCACTTTTAGTGCTATTGTCACTTTTACTTGGGAACCACTTGGAAACCGGGTAAAAAATTGGCCCGCCCCTCTCTTGATGGAAATTGCTGGCCCATTAGGTTCCACAGAATTCAGGCAGCAGAGCATGCAAAGGGCAGAACTGCAGACTAATCATCGCACACAAAATTCAGACTGACAAATTGATTAAATCGATAGGTGAACAATTCGGAACAGGAACATAAGCATGCCGGATTGAGTTAAAACCAGAAAATACGATCCAGAAATTTAACAAAGACCACATACAACACCATTAATTTTCTGAGATGTTTTGATCACAGCAATTGTAATTCCTTTACATAAATCAATAACACTACTGCCGAAAATCGAGTTGAACGTCACAACAGTCCAGGGCATCGGATTGCGATAAAATAGAATGCAACATTTCAGAATCAAAATGATAGACTAAAATAAACGTCTGAATTGATGGGAAGTGGGAAGTGTAAGATCGTAAAGGGCGTTTCCCACACCAAAAGCTAGCCAATGAGATGAGGGGCTCTCCCACTTAGGCCTCTCACAGTGTGGTGAACTGGCGCGTGATCTCGTTGTGCCACATAGGATTCGGGCCGACGTGGAGCTAGCGAGCGATACCATCCTAGGGTGCTCATCCCCAAACAGAGGAGCGTAGAACCTGGTCCAAGTGAGGGAGCGCGCGACGCCGAAATCCCCGAGAACGCACGCTGTGGGCAGCGTCTCCTCGCTCTCCCGTGACCTTGCGCCCATATCTCCTGGCGATCTCGCCGCACCGATTTCCTTCTCCCGCCACCGATTCAGCCGCGCCGAGAATCCTCAAAATCAGCAAGCAAAATCAATAGATCGCGGCGGCGAGCCGACGACGTTGCAAGGGGAATCACACAAGAGAACCACGCCGACGAGGACTACACGAGAACACAAGAGGAATCACACAAGAGGACCACGCCGTCGGGCGCCAGCACGACTAGGGAACCCCGCCACCTCCAAGCCCGGGCTCCATCGGCGCGTCGTAGCCCGAGCTCAGTGGCATCGGAGTCATCTCCCCGTCGCCCTCAGGCTCGCCGCTGCCCGCTTCCTACTCGCCCGCTTCCGCCCTTTTCCCTCACCCGCTTCATCCTCGCCGCCGTTCGTTCCCACCGCCCCCGTCGGCGGGAAAGGCGGATCCGTCCGCCGCCATGTCGATTGATGACGGAGCTGACCGCGGCGGCACCGGCGGGGTCAGGATAAGCGGCGAGGCCGGTGGCCACCCGCTGGATCTACTTCCCCACCTCCTTCTCCAACTCGCCGCCACCGTGTGAAGGAAGGAGGCGAGCTCGCGGTCGACTGGGACGAGGCGGTGCGGTCGACCGAGACGAGGCGGCGCGGTCGATGGGGAGGAGGCGGCGCAGTCGACGGGACTAAGGACAACGCCGTCGCCGCGCCCGATGTGCAGCCGTCGCATGTTGTGCGGCGGCGTCCGCTCGAGCTCCGCCACACCGAGGCCGCGCCGCCGCGGCATGGGAGGTGAGGAGGCGTGGTGGCGCGGGAGGGAGGAGAAGGAGGGGCGGCGCGGCTGAGAGAAAGAGAAGGGGCGAGGTCGCGAGGAAGAGAAGGGTAGGTGAGGAATTAATTTCCTTCGCCTGCCAGTGCCCCCATGTGCTATAGGGTACGACCACTGTGGGCATTGTACTCTTCAACAGTAGCTTTATCCCATGTAGGTCACTCAAAATAAGATACCTGCACTGTGGGCTTGAGTGTCTTTGGATCACTTTTTTGGGCTAAGCCTTCTATTGCGTGTCTTGCACTGTGAGAGGCCTTATATCTAAGATACTTTGCCCTTCCACAAGGAACGTGGGACTATTCAACAATCTCACCCTTTACATATTGGTGTCCCTCAGCCCTTCACCGTCCCCCCCCCAATGGTCCATCAGGTCTTCACTCACTATGTCCCTCCGGCTAGAGATGTTAAACTAGCCAGGCTCTGATATCAATTGTAAAATCGTAAAGGGTTTTTCTCACCCTAAAAGTTAGCCAATGAGGTAAGAAGCTCACCCATTTATATCTTAGGTGCTTTATCCTTCCACAACTAATGTAGAACTATTCAACAGGAAGCACGCACTTGAACCTGCCCTTCCACTCAAGATGCAAGAGCAAGAAGCGTTGCCTTGCTCGAGATGCTGTCTGTCGTCGCTTCCGCGGTTGCGCACTTGCGCTCAATCCACGCTAGCTAGGAGGAAGAGAGATGATGTCGTTGAACCCTGGAGCTTAGCTGCAGTAATAGATGTGCCCTCGAAGATTTGCTGCTACTACTCATCGATGGTTGAGTAGTCGTTGTCGCTGATCCCTGTCTCGTGGCGCCCTGCCTACGCATGTTTTTGCTTCCGCGTTCTCTCGAGATGACTCGCGCCCTTGTGTCGTGTGCCGTGGCCGCGGTGGTTTCGCGGTCCGAAGGTGTGCAGGAGCAGCTGCGCCGCCTGCACCTGCACGCAATCTTTTTCGTGGCCGATTCGTGCCACTACCCACCTGGAGCGGGAGTTGACTTGGACAAGGATATGGTGGCATGGCACGGCCACGCGATATCTCGGTTCTGTGTGATTGATTGATTGATGCATGATGCCTCACGTAGCGGGAGGGTTTTGGACTTTTGGTCAATGTCAGAGCCCAAATTTGGTCAACGCTGCAGGCGGTGACAGAAAAGGGCAGTGGCAAGTACTCCCTTCATCCAAAAAAGAATCAACTAGTAGGGTGACCCCTTCTAGATTGATATATGTGGATATAGTGGGTGTCCACATATATTGTCCTAGGAGGGGATTAGATTGATTTTTTTTGGACGGAGGGAGTACTACACCTGCGGCAAATACGGTGTACACGTCGCTCGCCATTGGACAGGCATAGCCGCATGGATAGTAATCCCTCTATCTCAAAATATTACCCTCGTCCCAGTATAAGTGTAGTTGTGCGTTTTCATATCTAACATTTGACTGTCCGCTTATTTGATCGCAATAACCAAAATAGAAAAAAATAATAAGATAAACACAAGACACTTCACTTTGTGGATGCATACAAATACATATTTGATCTATTAGTTTGTCAAATAAATAATAAAAATAATATATTGTTAGGTTCGTTAGGAGCTCGAGTTGAACTTTGATAAAAGTTTGCGAGCTTAATTTGACTTCATCTCATCCGCTGCGCCTGCGTGCGTAGAAAACGTATCAGGCGCTCCAATCCATCGATCGCACATCGCTGGAGCGGGGGCTTCCTGACTCGCGCGTTCGTAGCTGGCGCGCTCGGCCTGCGCCCTTTGCCCTTATACGTTTCTTTATTTTCACGCCCCTTCTACTCTGAACGTTTTAATTTATTTACGTGTTCTTTTCGATTTTTTAAGTTAGATTTAGAAACTTTTGATTTAAGATTTAAATTTTAAAGCCAAATTTTGAAGACATTTAACTCAGATTTGAAAACTTTCAATTTGAGATTTGAAAACTTTCAACTCAGATTCGAAAACTTTTAAGTCCAGATTTACTCAGATTCGAAAACTTTCAACTCGAAATTCGAAAACTGTGCCTGCACCTGCACGCCATCTTTTTCGTGGTCGTTTCGTACCACCACGGCATTGATTCCTCCGTAAAAAAAAACTCAACTTCTAAAGTTTAAATTTTGTCAAATAAAAAAAATAACTTCTACTATCTACCTAATCTCAGCATAAATTTATCCATTCAATACCCTTTATCTACCTATCACTCTTATTATTTTTTTCAATGATTAAGGATATTTTAGTTATTCTCCATATCTACTAATTTCATCTTGGGATGTTAGGGATGGATTTTTCGTGGGACGGAGGAAGTACCCACCTGGAGCGGGAGTTGACTCGGACAAGGAAATGGTGGCACGGCCACACGATATCTGATTGATTGATTGATTGATGCATGATGCCTCATGTAGCGGGAAGGTTTTGGTTTTTGTTTTGCCCTGGCGAGTGGCGAACCTGCGTACTACCAACCTTAGTCCTCTTACAGTGCTCCTAGCTGGACCGTGCCTTAGTAACGCCACGTCTATTTTTTTTTTGCTGCCGTGTCGCTCGGACTTGCACCTCAGCTAGGGCGCTTGTGACCAAAGAAGGGGCGCAGAACCTCGCTTAGAAAAGAGGGTGCGCGGAGGAATCGACGCGAGGCGCGTGCGCTGTGGGCGTCGTTCCCTCGTCGCCCGGTGCTCTTGCGCGGGACTCCGCTAGCGAAATCCCCTATTCACCCCTATTCCGGTGGTGGTGGCCGACGCTGCCGCGGCAGCCGGGACGCCTCCGGCCGAGAGTACTACACCTGTGGCAAATGCGGTGTACACGTCGCTCGCTATTGGGCAGGCATGGCCGCATGGGTAGTAATCCCTCTATCTCTACCCTCGTCTCAGTATAAGTGTAGTTGTGCGTTTTAATATCCAACGTTTGATCGTCCGCTTATTTGATCGCAATAACCAAAATAGAAAAAAAATAATAAGATAAACACAAGACACTTCACTTTGTGGATGCATACAAATGACATATTTGATCTATTAGTTTGTCAAATAAATAAGAAAAGTAATATATTGTTAGGTTCGTTAGGAGCTCGAGTTGAACTTTGATAAAAGCTCGCGAGCTTAATTTGACACAGGCACAGGCTCGTCAGGAGCTCGGTCCGTTCATTGTGTTCGCAAATTGGCTTGAGAAAGCTCTTTTCTTTGCTGATGATCAGCGCCTGCGATCCGCAAAATCACGCCTTCACGCGGGGGTTTGCTGGTTCGATCCCGTGGGGTTTGGTATCGGTGCAATGCAACTTCATTTGGGTGGTGGGGGGGCTTCATCTCATCCGCTGCGCCTGCGTGCGTAGAAAACGTATCGGGTGCTCCGATCCATCGATCGCACATCGCTGGAGCGCCACCAAGTCGAGTCGAACGAAACCAGCCGTCCCCGTACGTGCGTTGCGTGTGGGTTTCGTGTGGCGACGAGCGGCTGGGCCGCGATGTCGCGCGCTCGGTGTCCCGCTGGGCCTGTGCCCTGTGGCGCTGCGCGAGAGGTGACACGGAACTGGGCCGGTTAAGGTTTGGGGCCGAGGCGACGGTTCGAGAGGAGAGAGAGACAGATGGGCCGGTCTCTGCTAAAATCGAGACCAACTCAATGGGCCAAAACATGACGACTTGCTAGAGGCCACCGTGGCCCGGGTACCGGTCAGATCTTTCAGCCTTCAATGGGCTTGTAGAAGGGTAGGAATTAGCCTGTATTGTGGGCTTCCCCGATGGGCTTTGTCCTGACCCAACGGTTTTCCTTTATTTTATCTGTTCGCAAGGCTGGGCAGGAGAGCAAGACCGTGGGGATTGCTACTTGGCGCGCGCCGGCCGCCGGCGCGTGCGCCAGCTGCTCCCGGGCCTCCGGCCCATCAGCCCATTTTTTCTTTTTTTTCACGATTTGTTTTTTTCTTTTTCTTTTGTGATTTTTTTCGGTTTTTTCTGATTACCTTTTTTAATCTTTAGCACATTTATTTTTTTCAAAATGTTTTGGGTTGAAAGTTTTTAAATCTTAACTTTGAAATTTTTTAAATCTGATTTGAAAGTATTCAAATCTCGAGTTGAAAGTTTTCGAATCTGAGTTGAAAGTTTTCGAATTTGAGTCGAAAGTTTTCAAATCTCAAGTTGAAAGTTTTTAAATCTGAGTCGAAAGTTTTCATATTTTTTCAAATCTATACTTGAAAGTTTTCAAATCTCGAGTTGAAAGTTTTCAAATCTGAGTTGAAAGTTTTTAAATATAAGTTTAAAGTTTTCAAAATTTGTCTTACACATTTAAATTTCGAGTTGAAAATTTTCAAATTGAGTTTTGAAAGTTTTTAAAATTTGACTTCAAAAGTTTTCAAATCTAACTTGAAAGTTTTCAATCGGTTAGTAGAAAAAATCTTTCGGAAAAAAGGAAATCATATCTTAATTACCGTTATTATCTACTAATCACTTAGTTAATTAGATTAACTATCGGAAACGTTCGCTGCCAACGCGCACGGGTGCATTAGCTCTCGCGCAAGACCGTTCCCATCTACTGAAGATCCCATGGAAGGGTATGTGGGCAGCCCTAATGGGCGATCGATCGCCCTGGCAATGGGGGTGGCGATCAGATTCGCCACCCCCCTACCCCCTCCCTCCCTCCACTGGTTTTCTTTTTTGGCACCGCATTACTTTCAATTTTAGTAAATTTATGCACTTAAAATTTATACACCTTAAGTTTACACATCTAAGGTTTAGAGACTCAAAGTTTATAAGTCAAAAGTTTATATATCCGATTCAAATTTGAATTTGAATTCAAATATTTTTTATATATAGTATTTCTATACATCTAAAGTTTATACACCTAAAGTTTATAGACCTAAAGTTTATAAGTCAAAAGTTTATATACTCGTTTCAAATTTGAATTTGAATTATATCTGATTCAAATTTGAATTTGAATTCAAATATTTTCTATAAATAGTATTTCTATACACCTAAAGTTTATATACCCGTTTCAAATTTGAATTTGAATTATATCCGATTCAAATTTGAATTTGAATTCAAATATTTTCTATTTATAGTATTTCTATACATCTAAAGTTTATACACCTAAAGTTTATAGATCCAAAGTTTACATATCCGATTCAAATTTGAATTCAAATTTGAATCGGATATGTAAACTTTGGATGTATAAACTTTAGATGTATAAATTTTAGATGTGTAAACTTTAGATGTATAAACTTTACGTGTACTATATATAAAAAATATTTGAATTTAAATTCAAATTTGAATCGGGTATATAAACTTTTAACTTATAAATTTTGGATCTATAAACTCTAGGTGTATAAACTTTAGATGTGTAAACTTTAGATGTGTAAATTTAAGATGTAAGTATAAACTTTAGGTGTAAAAATTTACTAAAATAGGAAAGTAGTGCGGTGCCAAAAAAGAAACCACGTGAGAAAACAGAAAAAAAAGAAAAGAGAAAAAAAAGCGGTGGAAAAGACGAGAGCAGGTGCACGAGCCTGGCAAAAAAAAGATGAATGAAAACTGATCGCCGCGCCGAGATTCCGGCGACCGATCGCGTATTAGAGATTTCGAGAGTATGTGGCATTTTACATACACAACAAACTTCAATTCTGTTGTGAAAATCAATCTCTAGGAGATAAGTTTCTCGTGGGCCAATCCTAGGAGATAAGTTTCTCGTGGGCCAATCCGAACCGGAGTAGAGATAAAATTTATCTCCTCCTAAGACCGCTATATATAAAAGGGTGCAGGGTGAGATATATATGATTGACTTGTACTCCGGATTTGATCTATAATGAAAAGAGAGCTCCACCTTATATTTGTATTTATTGTCTACTTCTACAATGTTTTTAGCGCAGAAGGAAGGGCGCGGGTGCTGTACATATTCCTACGTTTCAATGTTGCGGGAGGGATAGGAATGAATCTGGTGATCTGCTAATAGGACATATTCTTCCATGGCAAGTATAGTACACCCTCCGTCAAAAAAAAAAAATCTTATGGCTTTGCACCTACCGAACGGAAGGAGTATGCATGTCCATACCATACATCACCATATGACAGATAGGGAACAATTTCCTCATAAGAATAACAATAATTGTTAATTATCTGTAATAAAGAAATAGCTTCACCTTACATCTGTGTCCATAAGAATAGCGAAAATTGTTAGTTGTATAAAAAAAAACTATTTAGAGCAAGTGGTCTAAACAATGTATACTAGAAGAGACACTGGTAGAGAAATCGTTTTTAGTCCCGGTTCGTAACCCCCCTATAGTCCCGGTTTTCAAACCGGAACTACGAATCCGGGACTAAAGATCCCTATCTTTAGTCCCGGTTCAAATACCCGGGACTAAAGATCGATCTTTAGTCCCGGTTGGTGTTACCAACCGGGACTAAAGATGGGAGCGGGCAATAGTTTTTTTTTTCATTTACTTACTATTTAATCTCTAATTTATTTTCTCCCAAATTAGGTGGGATGCATATTCCTAAATCAAACCCTAAAATCAAAGTACCATCCCAAATACACAAATCAATCAATCATATACACTACAGATTATACATCCCAAATCAAATCCCAAATCAAAGAAACATCGCAAATACACAAATCATGTACATCTCAGATCCATATAATGAGATTCCAAAAAAATTATACATCTCAATCCATACAATGAATCACAGATTCTTCATCTCAATCTATACCTGGATCACAAATTCTTTGAAAAAAAAAGGAAGCAAAGCCGCCGGTCGGCTGAGCCGGCTGCCGCCTCCCCTCCTCCCCGGCTGCCGCCGCCCCCGCCGCGCCGGCCGCCGCCGCGCAGCCCTCTGCGTCGCCGCCACGCCGCGCCGCCGCGCGGCCCTCCGCGCCGGCCGCCGCCGCGCCGCCGCGCTGCCCTCCGCCGGCCGGGCCGCCCACCCCCTCCTGCTGCGCACACGGGATCGAGTTGGGAAGGGGAGTTGGGAAGGGATAAGAAGGGAAAGAGATAAGGAGGAAGGGAAGAAGGGACGAGATAAGGATTAGAGATAGAGGAAGAGAGGAGTTTGTGTGGATGAGAAAAGAGTGGATGAGAAAAGAGGATAAGTAATAGGGATTATATAGTGCGTTTTGATCTTTAATCCCGGTTGGAGTTACGAACCGGGAGTAAAGATCGGATCTTTAATCCCGGTTCGTAACACCAACCGGGACTAAAGATCACGTGATCTTTAGTCCCGGTTGGTGTTACGAACCGGGATTAAAGATCGGTTCGGGATTAAAGATCCGATCTTTACTCCCAGTTCGTAACTCCAACCGGGACTAAAGATCCTGGAGGGGCCTGACAACACCTGACGGCATGTGAACCGGGACTAAAGATGATCTTTAGTCCCGGTTGGTAACACCAACCGGGACTAAAGATCACATAGTCCCGTTCTACTTATAAACCGGGACTAAAAACCATCTTTTGTCCCGGTTTTTACTGCAACCGAGACTATTGTGGTTTTTGGTTGACCGGGCAAAGATGGTTTCTCCACTAGTGAGAGTTTTCATTTAAGAAGACATATTTCTGAAAGCGTGTAGCAAATAATCAGCGGAAATCATTCGGTGTTGAACACGTCGAAGAAACGGGACCATCACCAACCGAAGGTTAAATAGCAGCAAAATTGTTGCAGGGCTTGACCTAACTTTTGCCGTACTCTTCCCGTACACATGATCTTCCCGGCCGTCCGGGCATATCTATCTATCTAGCTATCTTTCTTGTGTTGTCCTAATCATGTTCGATGAGACGGATCTAGTAGCAATGCTCGCCGGAGGTCGATCGATCCATCCATCCATCGGATTCTCTGAATAATTGGTTTGTATGTCACACCGCTCCCTGTCATTAGCCAGTCTCTGTCTCAGCAGCTAGCAACAAAAGTGCTTCGTCTTCACACCGTACCAAAGGGTAAAAGGCAAAGCCCGTTGCAGCGCTAGCTAGCTAGACCTAACCTTATCAGCAACTGCTCTGCACTAATCATTGTCTGAAATTAAAGAAGGCTATTCCTATATTTCATCTCCCTAAATATATTTAGGGACTTCTTAGTTGGCAAAAAAAAATTTGTCCCTGCATATCACATCAGATATTCGGACACACATTTAAAATATTAAATATAGTCTAATAACAAAACACATTACAGATTTTACCAGAAAACTGCGAGACGAATTTATTAAACCTAATTAATCTATCATTAGCAAATGTTCACTGTAGCATCAAATTGTCAAATCATGGCGCAATTAAGTCTTAAAAGATTTGTCTCGCAATTTTCTGGTGAACTATGTAATTAGTTTTTTTTGTCTACATTTAATACTACATGCATATGTTCAAACATTCGATGTGACGGCGTGGAAAATTTTGTTTGGAAACTAAACAGGCCCTATTAGTCTGCAAAATTTATCACAGTACCTTCCTTTCAAAATGTAAAAGGACTTTGACTATGTATATGGATAATTAGTCAAAATTCTTTATATGTCGGGATGAAGGTATAGTAGTTAATATATAGTTCTGCAGATTTATCGATATAGATGCATATCCTATCCTGCATGCGGCCTTACCATGTCGGATAACGCACGGACGCTGCGCAGTGCAGGGTTCATTGCATGCGCATCACGATGAAGCTAGCATCAGTGTACTCTCCTCCAGGCTTCAGCGCACAAATCGCCGGCGTCCAATTTAATTAGCACTGCACGTTCCAGGCTTTGCAGCGCGCGGTTGATCAGAATATGTTTTCCGCATGCAGATCAAGCTTTCAGGCATTAATACGTGTACGGTACGTCCGTGCAGAGAGATTAATTTAGACAATTATTCCTAACTACTACTCCTCCTATATAGGAGTACACATACATTTTCTTCTGTGCATGTACATATCATGCATGTGTGTGGTAACCTTGTAGATGTATTGTTGAATCGTGTGTGTGTGTGTCTATACAAGATTACTAGTATGTAACTAGAGGATTGTATTAAGCTTTAGGGGTCCGTATATATAAGGCTTGGATTTCAAACTAGTCTAGAGATATTGATGGAAATGCATCCTAATCTACTAGTATAATATATAACCGGGTACAATACAATCCTCTTTCTGTACTTAACAGAAAGGACCACTACGCGGTTAATTTGTAATGTGGATGAATTGGTAATTTGAAGAGATGAATAGTTAGTATATATGCGCAGCAATGATAGGAGCATGTAGAAAACAGCTTGTTCATCAGAGATGAGCGTGTCTAGCTGCCACTGATCATAAGCCACAGTATGTGTTCAGGCCTTCAGGGCACCCGGCCCTGCCGACGGGCGCCAGACTGCCGGCCGGCCAGCTGATCCGTGCTCTTCTTCCTCTGGGCCAATCTGTGCTACTGAGTGGGAAAAAAAAAGATGCGCATGTGATGCCAGCCTACCGGTATACTAGTAGACTTCGAGCCTTATCGGTTATGTTTTCTTGTAAGCCAAACAACTTAGGTGGTGTTTGTATTCAGGAACTAAACCTTAATCGTCCCTGTTATATCGGATGTTTGGACACACTAATTTAAAGTATTAAACATATACAACTTACAAAACTAATTACATAAATGTGAGCTAATTCACGAGACAAATTTTTTAAGCCTAACTAATGCATAATTAGCACATGTTTACTGTAGCATCACATAGGCGGCTAATCATGGATTAATTAGGCTTAATAGGTTCATCTCGCGAATTAGTTCAGGGTTATGGAATGGGTTTTTATCATTAGTCTACGTTTAATACTTCTAATTAGTGTCCCAACATTCAATGTGTTTAGTCCCTGGATCCAAACAGGACTTTAGTAGAGGTAAAATTTTTATATATTTATTTATAGCGACTTAAAAAGCCCACACTAAAAAAGAATTACATTGAAAGTATCTTAAAATTGGCTCCAAACGTTTAAATTTTGATTTATTTGGTGAACGATGATGCTCTTCTTTTTTTTCCCAAAAGAGACGAGAAGCATCATTGTCAGATGCAATAAGTACACAAACGGCATATGCGTTGCTTCTCTTTCTTAATCATATGCGTGTTCATTTGCTGGACATTTCTGATCCTAGTGTTTGTCCTAACGCTGGTCATTATTTTTTTTCTCCCTTTCTGGCGCAAGCAATGAATTAATGTGTAAATTTCAATGGAGGAGCAGAGAGAAATATGCATGCCTGAATGCTGCCTCCGACGAATAGATGAAATCTGCTAGCTAGGGGAGCTAGCAGATGATCCAAATATATACGGGCGCCGCTGTATCGTGCTTTCAGAGAATTAAGAAAAACACACGTTATCTTAGAAGGAACACATTTTAAAAACACAATAACATTGTACTACTCCAACATAATACAACATTGTACTTTTTGACGACTAAGACGAGAACATTTCACGAGCATATATAGTGTACATATATATGTTATACTCCCTCCGTTTCACAATGTAAGTCATTCTAACATTTCCCACATTCATATAAATGTCTAGATTCACTGACATCAATATAAATGTGAGAAATACTAGAATGACTTACATATGTCTAGATTAATTGATATCAATATGAATGTGGGAAATGCTAGAATAACTTATATTGTGAAACGGATGGAGTATGTATGAACACAATGTAATGTTTTGACATAGCTATAGCTAGCCATGTGGCCGGCGGTTTGTTCTTTGGGTCCTACCTGAGATAACATACCAAAAAGTTATTAATTGGCAACCACATATTTAAAAATACAATGTCTGTATTGATGACTAAGACTAGAAACTATTCACGATATATACTATATGTAAATACTGTATGTATGGCTAGCTAGCTAAAAGCAATGTACGTATACTGTTTGCTGACTAAGACTGCAAACTGCTCAACATATATAATTCCATGATATTGACATATATGAGAATCAATATGTAGATTGCACTGAATGCAGAAAATCGAAATAATTGGGTACCGGCTACTACAAGGATCCTAACCACATGGTTATATATGTCACACCAGTGTATAATAATATAGTTTGGTTTGTTCTATGGGACCTACATAGGGTAACATACCGAAAAGCGATTTATAGCTCCATTGGTTACCTAAAAAACCAAAGAAAAAGTCAAAATTTGAATTGTAAAACTTACACTACACTGGATCAGGTTAGCACTGACGGGCTCAAACCCTCAACTTTGACGGGTTCAGCTCCCGGTCAGAGATTAGTGGTCACTGATGACTTGAGTCACCTGTGACGGGTGAAGACCCGTCAGAAGTAAGAGCCACCTCAAACGGCCCCCAACTAAAACCCGTCACAGGTGAGGTCACCTCAGACTGGTCCCAACCAAAACCCGTCACAGGTGAGAGTCACCTCCAACGGCCCAACTAATTGGGACCATCACTGGTGTGAAAAAAGGGAAAAAAAAAGAGAAACACCGTCCTCCTAGGTTACCATCATATTCATTTCGACTGATTGCATTTGGCATTCACAAATCAAAAAAATCATCACAATTCTTCTTTGTTCCATCGCAGTTGTCCCGATCATAAAACAAAATCACAAGAATCTCAATCACCATAGGACTCAGAATCATCAATCACAGTAGCAACAATTGGAACAATATGAACAGCACAAGACAAAATACATGGGTGAAAGAGGACTTGCTGGCAATGGATCTGAGCTTGTACGTGGATGGAGGCGGCGGATCTGGCGTCAAGAAGGTGAAGGAGGCGGCGACCGGCGAAGGAGCTCGGACGGTGAAGGAGGCGGCGACCGGCAACCTTGGCGAAGTGTGAAGGAGGCAGCGGTCAGAGCCCGGGGGTTCCAGATCCGGTGGTCCCCAACCACCTGGAGACCGGATCTGGCGCCCACCACCTCGAGGCGACCACCGGCGACCACCACCGATCCTCGGTGGCGCGGGGGTGGCCGACGGCGGGAGGGGAGGCGTCGGTGGCGTTGGCGGCCGAGAGGCGGGGGGAGGCGCGGGCGGAGGCGGAGGCACGGCTGGAGGCGCCGCCGGTAGAGGCGGCGGAGGTGGAGACCGCTGCCGCTGTCGGGCCTCGGCCGCCAACGCCACCGACGCCTCCCCTCCCGCCATCGGCCGCCACCGCGCCACGGCTTCAGATCCGTCGTCTGCCACCGCGCCTCCCCTCGCCCCTTCCGGATCTGGCGGCTGGGCCGCCGCCACGCCTCCCCTCCCGCCCCTGTCGGATCTAGCGGCTGGGCCGCCGCCGCCGCCCCCGTCGGCTCGGCGCCACCGTGCCTCCCCTCCCGCCCCTGCCGGATCTGGCGGGCAGGCCGCCGCCGCCCCAGCTGGCCCGGCGCCGCCGCGCCTCTCCTCGCCATGGCACAGAGAAAGAGAGGAGAGATAGAGAAGTAGTGGAAGAGATAGAGGAGAAGTGGAGAAGAGGGAGCCGGCCTTATCTCCTCATGTGGGCCCCGTTGGGAGAGGAGACATATATATAGAGTGGCAGAAGTCATCTCAAACGGGCTGGGACTTAAAGCCGTTTGAGGTGAGTAAACCTCACCTCTGACGGGCTGTCCGGCTGTGACCCGTCACAGGTATCTAGTCACCTGTGACGGGTTAGGACTTAAACCCGTTTGAGGTGACGTAACCTCACCTGTGACGGGTTCTATTTTCAACCCGCCACAGGTGACTAGTTACCTGTGACGGGCTAGTCACCTGTGACGGGTCGCAGCCGGATGCCTCACCGATGACGGCATCCCGTATGACCCGTCAGAGGTGACGGTCATCAGTGACCATTTCGTTTGCCCGTCACAGGTATCCCGTCAGAGATGTGAGGATCTGGTGTAGTGTTAATTTTTAAAGTTGACTTTAAGATATTTTCAACGTATATATATAGAATTTTTCAGCATTGGTATTTAAGTCGCTAAGAATACATATATAAAAGTTTTACACACAAAATATTTTCTGATATAGGTAATAAGCCGTTACCGATTATAATCAATTTTTGGCCATCAATGAGACCCTAATTGGCCAGCACTAATTATATGGAAAAACATAAAAACACCTGTGCAAATTGAAACATAGCGCCATATTCTGTTTGTATGTTGTGTCCTATCAATCATATAGATACTCCTCTGTAACACAATGCACCGCGTTTGACGACTAAGACAGGAGAGGCATTCATCATACCATATAATTATCTCGCGACATATGTATATGGGTAATATATGTACAAATCTTTTTAGATATATAATGATATGTACAGATGGGCCAGCTAACACAATACCCTGTTTAGTTCACACCAAACTTCTCCTAAACTCCCAACTTTTCATCACATCACATCCAAAACTTTCCTACTCACATAAACTCCCAACTTTATATTCCAAACTACCAACTTTCTCTAAACTTCTCCCTAATTTCAGAAACTAAACACAGCCAGTGTTTGATGATTAGGACTAGAATTGTTCGTAATAATTCCATGATCTGGACATATGTCGGCTAACTCTACCGAGGGGATCAACCTGTAGATTTCACTGTACGCAAAAAGTTGAATTATAGTGGTGACAGGGTTACTACGAGAGTCCAGACAACATGGTGGTTTACATATCACTCCTGTGCAATATACTAATTAATTGTGGTATATATTATTGAATCCATTGGTCCTAGCCAGTATACATTTTTTTAATGTTTTTTTGATCATTTTCTGGTCCCAATATAATGGTAATGGCATGCGCACGACTCTAGATAGGTTTGAAAGGACGCTGGCAACGGGGAAAACGCGACATTGCCATATTTGTCATGTACGCCAGCCAGATTCTCTTGTCCTATCCATCTCAATTATATATATATATATAACCATGGTTAATTTACTGTTTCTGTCGCAGTGGGCACACACCCTCTGTCCCGTTTGCCAATTGAAGCCATGCAGGAGTATATATCTGTGCGTCGTCCATCATTTAGGTATACTCCAGCTAGCTAGGTTATTACATACTCTCTCCGTCCAAAAAAAAAACTCAATTTCTAGTTTTTCGTGTCTAACGTTTGACCGTCCGTCTTATTTAAAAAAATTATAAAAAACTTTTAAAAGATAAGTCATGTATAAAGTATTATTAAATACTAATAATAAAAAAAATTTATATAAAACAAACGGTCAAATATTGGGCACGGAAATTCAAGAATCGAGTCTTTTTTTTTACGGAGGAAGTATAGAGATACAGTTGACGATATCCCTGTTGTTGAGCATCCTGATAGACTGACGGCACTTACTCGCCACTCTGCTATAGTATGAGATCAGCAACACTGCAACAGCACTACAGTCTACAGCAGCTAGCCCCTGCAGGCACAGTCTCACCTCTGAACTTGAGCTATTTTCCCCCATCGATCGATCGTCGATTGCTGATCGATATCAATGTGTGTGTATTCGCGTTGAGACAGAAGCGATAATCAACAGGCCATACAGTCTCTGCTGCTTGTGTCTCCGAGTGCAGCATGCGCAAGCTAGCATTGCAGGCGCTGCAAAGCTAGCATTGCATTATTATGATATCGATCGATCTCGCGTTCAGTAAATTAGTAGTAAAAGAGAGAAAGGGAACATATATATATCGTCGATTGTACCGATGACATTGAATTTCACTGTTTGAAAGTTAACCGGAGAGGATTCACCGAACCGGCAAACCTATTATTGCTCCGATATACTATGTAAGATCGATGCAGTCATATGCATGTACTTCATATATGCACCGAGCCTAATACGTAGTACATATCAGGGACATGCAGTTCCAACAAACAACGAATCCATCACGGCCAGGACGCGGATACGATTTTCCCCATTTTTACTGCAAATAAATCTCTTGTATCCAGGCGTCTAGCGTTTGTCCTGAACCCATGAGATGATTGATGCTATCTGAAACGAGGAGCAAGCGTCCAATTAATCCAGTGGATGGGCCAGCAAGTGTTTTCAACCACCCTGGGGGAAATTCTCAGCTGGTTCCGGATATACGATCCAATTAAATGGCGAAAAAACATCAGGAAAAAAGATAAAGTACTTTATCACTACTTAAAAATAACATTTTTTTTTATCATGTCAAAACCTATTTTTTCATGTGGGGCCGTCTATCCACCCAGAGATGTCAGTGAAAATAATGATTTTTCCATGCGGTGGTGCATCTGCACGCGAAATCCGTTTTTCGCGTGCGGTTGCTTATGTTGTCCACCTAAAAAAATTTAAAAAAATATAAAACCCGCCCAAAAATCAAAACCCGAAATCCTAGCCCCGCTGCCCCCACTCCTTCACTGGCATCAGTGGATCCCACGTCCACTGGCCGTCCGAGCTCGCCGTCGCCTCGCAACCTCCGGCCATCGGGATTGATCGAAGAACACGAGGGAGCAAGGCAGGAGAGGCACCAGGATCCGTGCGGTTGGGGGCCGAGCCCGTTGCCACCCAAGCTCGATCACCTCTACCGCCGGTGCCCGAGCCCATGGCTAACAGATCCGCCCCGTGACCTCCGGCCGTCAGGATCGAAGAAGATGAGGGAGAGAGGGAGGAGAAGCGACGGGATCTGCGCAATCCGAGGCCAAGCCCACCATCGTCGGAGCTTGCCGCAGCCCTCGTCAATGCCGTCGTCGCCCGAGCCCTTTGCTTGAGCCCTCGTCGATGCAGCTCCAACTGTCGCCCAAGCCCACCACTGCTCCTGCTGCCAGTCGAGCCCACCAGTCCGAGTAGAAAAGTAAGAGATGCGGGGTGAAGTTGAAGAGAGAAGGGAGTGAAAAATGAGTGGGGAGAGAGAAAGGTGAGAAGATAAGGATGGGGACTTGGAAAATTTTAAAAGTGATGAGGGGATAGAGGAAGGAGGTCAGACTTGTAGGTGGGTCTCTTAAAGACCCGCTTGTGAAAATGCATTTTCGCATGTGGCCCTTGAACTGACCCTCGGGAGAACGATTTTTGCAGGCAGGAGTAGTTATGGCCCGCTTAAAAGTTAAAAGGGGTTTCGTCTAGAAAAATTAATTATGTAGTAGTGTATGGTGCCAATAATGTTGATATGTATGCCTGATAAATGTTGTATTCACTCATAGAATAATTAGAAGTTCCACGTGTTATTTACATCTTATAATCGTCAAAAGTACTAGATTAGACATAACTTACTACTATGGATCTAAACATAAGTTGTGTCTAATTAATCTAATACTAGGGTACTATATTATATTTTTACGATTGAGGAAATATCTTACACCCATATATAATAATGTATTGCGGTTTGTTCTTTAATTTGGGTCCTACTTGAGATAAGGTAAAAAAACATTGATTGTGACCACTTATTAAAAAAAAATACTACATCTATCCTATAAAAAGTTTTTTTAGGGAACTATAAAATATTTTTTAGTTTATGGATACAACGTGACTTTTTGTCTTATTTTAAAAAATAATTATGATTAACTTTTTCTATTGTTATTAGATGATAAGAAATGAATAGTACTTTATGTGTGTAATTAATTTTTTTACGTTGAATACAGAAACCGAAAAATAAACTTATTTTGAAATGGAGGAGTAGCACTTTTGCGAATTTAAACACAGATAGCCATATTCTGTGTTTGTAAGTTGTGACCCCTCAATCATATAGATAGTCCTTTGTAACACAATGCACTGTTTGACGACTAAGACTAGAAAGGTATTCACCATTATACCATGATTATTATCTCGTGAGTTGCGACATACTCAATTTAAATATTGAGATCTGGACATCATGGAGTCCCACGTAGTTTGCGCATATTCACACACGTTAATATGAATTATCTAAAAAAATATACCCTAATATGTGTACAGATATGGGCCAGCTAACACAATGTACAGTTTGATGACTAAGACTATAACTACTGTTCGAAATAATTCAATGATCTGGACATATATATGTGGGCTACTGTACCGAGAGGATCTACCTATAGTTTTCACTGTTATAAAAGTTGAATTAGTGGTGACGCTACAAGAGTCCAGTGCAGACAACATGGTGGTTACATATATCAGTACTACTCCTGTGCAATATATTAATTAATTGTGATTATTGATTCCATTGGATCCTTAGCCGCCGAGGTTAACCAGAAAGCTGTTGATGTGTGTTTGCCAAACATATGGATACTATAATACTTTTTTTATAACACAATAATATAATATAATGTTTCTTAATGATCATTAATTTTCTGGCCCCAATGCCATGTGTCTCTACATAAGTTGGAAAGGACGTATAATGCGTGCGCGCGGCCACGCGGATAATATGCGTCGCATTGCCATGTAAAGATGCGTATTACAGTCTCGTCTCTCAGCCATGTTATAACCAATTTGACCATGCATGGTTAGTAGGGTTCCCAAACTGTTTTTAGATGATTACTGCCACCCCACAAGTTTGACAGTTACCTGCGAGATATATCGTGGTTTCAAAAACTGAGAAGGTTACCGCACATGATAACTGCGATAATCGTGCGGTAACCGCACGGTTTTGTCACATTGGACACGTCGATCGTACCTGTTGTCCGTTATCGGTTGAAGCTAGGGGTGAAAACGTACGGTAACGGTAATTCCCGGCCGACCGGCGTTTGTTTTCGACTTTCTACCGGCCGAGCCATATGGTAATGGTAATCGACCGAAACAAAAATGGAAATGGTAAAAAATATGGAAATGAAAATGGAAATGGTTTTCTCCGTATTTACTGTATTCTTATGGAAATTACCGTTTCTTATAATATGGTAATTATCGTATTCTAAATATGTTGGGCATGTCTCTACTTGACCCATAGCTTACAGATTGATTGACTCTTCAATCAAACCTCTAACTTTTGTACATGGCTAAAATAGAGTTAATTTATAATTTATATAGTCTAATCTTGAATTTATGTATACATATAACATACTTATGTAAAGTTAAATATATGCTTTTATAGTTTAATATTTTTGTATTTGTTACCGGTTTCCGATATGTACCGATATGTTTCCTTACGTATTGTTCCGTTTCCGGTTTTCCGATATTTCTGATATCGTTTTCGTTTCTGATTTTACCGTTTTCGATGTCGTTTCCGAGAAAAATATGGTTACGGAAATGGTTGAGGCTGTTTTCCGATCGTTTCTGACCGTTTTCATCCCTAGTTGAAGCCATGTGTGTGTCCATTATTTAGGTGTGACGACTCCTGCTCCAAGACAATTCCATCTTTTACCCGCTATAATTTGTTCTAACATACCTTTACTTTTATCTTTTTATCTACCATCGGTTCCGTAAACCGATGAATTTTGTTCCTTCAAAATCCCTATCTATTTCTTACCTGCCCAATATGCTCCCTCCTTTCTTTCGGAGAGTAGCGTAAGCCTTGTTAGGTTTGGGGAACCTGATCAAACCCCATCTTTGTACAGTTGGTTTTCCTCTTTTTTTTCAAAAAACTATACTTCCTCTATTTCACAGTATAAGACTTTCTAGCATTGCCCACATTCATTTAGGTGTATAGATTCATTAACATCTAAATGAATGTGGGCAATGTTAGAAAGTCTTATGTACATTGTGAAACGGAGGGAGTATTTTTTTATTAATGAGAGGTATTGTGATTTTTTTTTCTTCACCTTGTTTTATACCGACAAGGTCAAAGATAAAGTTACTTTGAACAGGAGGGGATGCATATGTATCAGGCCCACTGACGAGACGCTGTTCATCGTCGACACTGCTAAATTGATTAATCAGCGAGAGGGAAGCAGCAGCAGCACACAACAGCAGCTATACCAGGCCGGCACACACAGTGCCTCTGAACTTGAGCTTTTTTCATCGATCGATCGGTTGCCAATTACTGATCGATGTGCTGACAGCATGCACCGATCGATCGATAATCATGGCCCTGTTTCATCACCAGTTTGCTTGTGTCACCAAGTGCAGCATGTGCATTCATTATGATAATATATATATTGATCTGCAAATTATAGTAAAAAGGGGAACACATATATGTACCAGAGAAGAAGCTAGCTACTGATGATGACACTGAATTTCTTTGTTTAAAGCTACCGGCCGGTCGGAGAGGGGGATAATTCACCGAACCGGCAAACATATTATTGCTCCTACATATGGCAGATCGATGCAGTCATACTTGCACCTAGAACGTACATGTCAGGGAGTACTGTTCCAACAAAGCAACGAGCGACCGATTAATTCATCAAGGCCCCAGGATGCGGCTGATCATGCATGCATGATGCCCACTTTTACTGCTAATAAATCTCTTTGCATCGTCCAGGGGTTCCAGGCGTCTAGCGTTTGTCCTGAATTCTGATATGATGATATATCTGAACCGTGGAGTAAGTGTTGATCAAACCACTACGAGGGAAGTTCTCTGGTTTCTTTCTATACAATCCAAATAGTTGCGAAAATACCAGGAAAAAAAATAGAAAACAAGCTTTATATGGTGTCAAAAAATTTCAGCTATATTGATTTGTACCATGATAAAGCTGTATGCACTCGTGGAGTAATTGAAAATATCATGTGCTATTTATATCTCAAATGCTTATAGCATAGAAGATCCGGAAAGTTGCAGGGCAAATATTATATGGGACCATATAAACCCATGACACATTAGAACCCACTGTCAACTTGACACATAGTCGCCTAGATCTGACAACGCATGAACATAGTTTTAAGTTTTGATAAACATTGATTTAAGTTTTGGAGCCACGTGATCATTGTTAGCCAAGCTAACCAAGAAGCCTGTACATGAGTCTAGGATAACCTGCCTGTGTTCGGAACTGGGGCAACCAATGGAGAGATAAGGCAAACTTGACGTCATCCATAACGTCAAGGTCGTCCTCCATAATAATATCTGAAGGATAAAGAAGATGAAATACTTATGGTTAGGATATGAATTAATGATTTGATTTGGTAAACTAGTGGACATTTTACATAACCAATGGCTATGAATAGAGAGCATAAGAGTAACTTACTGACTTTTATGCGTGACTTTGTCATCCTAATGTTAAAGTTAATACAATATTAGAATTGTATTTGATGCATATTGTTGATTCCATTTCTACAAAAATAAATGTATTTTGTATAGAACTATGTCATCAATCTATAGCATTATAATTAATCTGTACCCTCATGATTGATCGCGAATGACCGTCACTTCTCTTGATTAACATGATAATATAACTTATGTTCCGAAGTGAAAGTGGTGGCTTCTTCAATCAACCTTTTTCTTATAACTAGCTGGGTGCCCTATGCAATTGCGCGGTTAGCGTCCACAAAATTATCTATTACTTAACATTTATTAAATAGCCATCTTGTTGTCTTAGCACTTTCGAAGATCGAAATTTATCATCCCGGGTTTCTAATTTTATAGTTCTTAGAAGTCACACATATTGCTACCCTTACTCCTTATTACTTCTTTGCCACCTCTTTCTTGCTTGTCCGACCTACACGGAATCTATTCAACATCCTTAGAACATTTAAAAATTGGACCTTCTAGTTCCTAAAGTTTATTGTCTCGTCGGGTTTTGTTTTTATAATTTTTAGATGTCCCCGTGAAACGCTACCACTGTACTCCTCTACGGCAAGTCAGCTGCCTCCCCTTTTTATTGGCTCCTCATGCTTGCGCAGACACGGCTTCCTTTTGAAGTTTTATTTTGTTGTAAAACTCCATGTTTGTTTTTGGAAACACACCGAGTTATCCAGTGTGTGGAGCGGCATGGAGTCCGAATAGGTTAGGCGAGAATTATCCGGTTCGGTTACACGGTGTGGAGTTCGTGCAAGCATCTTGATGATGCGTCCTGTTATCTCCATATAAACCGAGCCGCCACCTCCACGCAACATAGGCAAAAACAATCTAGGGTTCGCTTCCTCCTCTAACTGCACCGTCGCTCATATTCTACTCCATCCCTCCGTTAGCGTGCACCTGCGATCGGGAGAGCAAGTCTCTGGATCCTTCGCCTTCGATGTCTTGCACTGGGAGAAGGCGCTTATAAGGATTTTGAAAAGCACTTCGCGTAACTACTCACTATTTGTGCACCACGGCTCGTCTTCCTCTTCGTTTGGGTGCTACATGTCGACATCAATACCCAATACCCTGAGTTGTTCCTCTTGTGTGTGCTGTTCCGCCAAGTCGAACCTCCTCCGTTGCTGTTAACAACAAAATTTGTTTTCTCATCAGAAGCAGAACCATCGGTACGTTCTAAAGATGTTTCGAATATTTGATCTGTTCATATTTTAACTTTCTAGTTTACATGTCAAGATCATACGATGTGCGTTTGCTAGTTTACACTTTTAATGTCATGATTTATTTATGTAATAAATTAAATTTACATGTGCTTATATTTCTAACATTTACAACTCGGTTAGGATTTCGCAAAGGGGACCGTGCGCTCAATGAATTGCTTGATCGTACAAATTGTGTCCATAGATGCAGGATTATATACCTCTAGTACATCATTTTTCATGTTTGTGAATTTGCAGCTGAATATATTTGCGACCAGTTTACGCAAAACTCTATATCGGGGCTGGGGACGAAGACAAGAGAGGAAGACTGAATGAAGACCACTGTTTGTTCTTTTGGGAGAAGCTACCGCCGATGAACAATGAGTAGCGCAGGCCGGAATGGACTTCAGAAGTTCAGATATGTGTACATGTCTGTTCAGTCCTGATGTGCCTTTGCTTTGGAGGCTCTCATTAAATCTACCTGAAAGCCGGTGTGATCCTAAAGTCGTAATTCTATCCAATGGATTCTTTCACGTGAGATGTCGTCGTTTGAGTATGACTGGAGCTGTCGAAGCTATAATTATAATTATAGAGTGATTTGGTGTGTAATAGTTAAGCTAGCTAGCTTGGGCAAAAGGGTATAATTGGAGTCTCTTCATCGCACTTCCCAGGAGCTCAGCAATGGCGCTCGTTCATGCGTCAGATCGATGGGTTCCTGACCTGATTGATCTGATCAGCATAGACGGGAAAAAAAACATGATCATGATAGCACAGCGTCCTACATATATATGTGATGCTTCTTAATTAATATATAATGGAGAATTTCATTCAGTGAACAGAAGCATATATCAGGCTTCTGCACCAAAAAGAACAGGGTAGCCAAAAACATCAATCGCACTACATGTAAAAGAAAAGAAAGGAAATTAATGAGCATGTTGTTTGGTTAATTAGCTAGCCGGTGTACTAATCCGTCGCTCCAAAGATATTGTAACGCTAAACCAATGAGACCTCAGATCTCTTTCCCTTGAAGTAAAGATCGATCAACAATTTTTGCCACCGGCATGTGGGGCCTAGATCAGACACCTGGTTCTTATCTTAGATCCAACCGCCGAACAGTACTTGCACAGTAGGTCTTAATTCTTTCTCCTCACAGGCCATGGCCCATTCAAACATTCGGGGTCTAATTATCCCCAATTAATACAGCGGTACGTACGTAGGTTCATATATTTTTAATTAATGTCACAAAATTTAACGACAGATGGTTAGATGTTAATTCTCTATTTTTGCCTGCACACATCGTGGGCAATTCCGTATATGCTGTAGTATAGATAAAATGTCCGTGCGTTGCAACCGATAAACTAAATTATAACAAATATAAAAATATAAGCTGATTAGGGGCTGATTAGGGTTTAGTTTATCATGATATCAGCATTTATTAAAATATATTCCTAAAGAAATAAAGAAGTTCTAAAAAAAGAAAAAAAAACACATGAAGCGTGCTAGCCTGCTAGGGCATTCGCACGCATAACCCATGAAGCGCGGATGGCCCAACAGTGCTGTGGCTCGGGAATGGAAGTTATATAAATTTTCATAATTTTTTAGCAGTTTTAAGTAATTAAAATGGTACTATATATCTCAAAATAGAAAATACTTAAAATATTGAGAGAGAGAGAGAGAGAGAAACTAATTTCAGATTGAGCGCGTGCGGCCTGGAAATGTCGCTGGCCCGACACGGGATCGATATGAGCCGTTTGTTTTGATGGACAGCTCGGATCGATTCTGAATCCATCAAAACCGCCGATGGCAAAAAACCCTTACCCTAATTTCACATTTTCCCCTCCGATCCCATCCCCCCACCGCGGGCCACCTCCCCTCCCCTCTCCCCACCGACGGCGCCTCTCCTCTCGCTAATACGCTCCCTCTCCCCTCTCCCCACTAGCATCGCCGCTCGCCCTCCCTCCCCCACTGTCAGCCCCTTTCCTCCTCGTCGGGGTGCCGCCGTTGTCCCGCTCCTCGTCAGATCCGGCAGCTCGGGAACTGGCTCCTCCATCTTCCTCTCGGCATCTCCTCGGCACAGCGGCGGGTTGGCGGCTCCCCCGCGAAGCGGTGACACCCCGGCGAAGCGGTAGGTCGGTGGATCCCCAGCGCAGAGGTGGGTTGACGGCTTCCCGGTGGCGCGACGGCTTAGGATCTGGCCCCCGAGCTCGTGACCTCCACAACAGCGAGATGGCGAGGAGTAGCGGCGGCCTCCTGCTCACCCCTCCCTCTCCTGTCATCATCTCTTGTGTTAATTTTAATATTTTGAATGATTTTATGATGATTCCGATTTGTATTAGGATTCTCTTTTTGAGTTCGATTGTGATGATTTGGGATTTGGAGAGGTGCGCACGATGTGGGCGAACTAAGCCGGACGAAAATCCTCCTACCGAAAGCCTTACGAATTTTTTATTAGGTTTAGATATAGACATATCTCTACTCATGCGACGATAAATAGTTATGGCACTATATTATATTCGACCAATGGACAAATGAAATCTTTTGTCCTTTTCATTCCCTTTAATTTGAAGCCTCTCTTTTCTCCCTCTCTGATCCCCCTACATGTGTTAATCCCCTCGCCCCCAGCATTTTTTTCTTAATAAATTAGCGAGCGAGAGAGCTAGTAATACGTATCCCTCCTCGTGCATCTCTCTCACACACTCACACACTCTCTCGCACAAACTACATCATTTGGGATTTGCTGCAGAAGCAGCAGCTAAGCTAAGCTAAGCTAAGCTAAGCTAGCCTCACTCCATGCTCACCACTTTCTCGGCTTTCTCCCAGGAGGGTAGAGGAGTAGCAGCTACTAGCGGTGGTGGTGGTCCTTTCACCGGGTGGTGCTCCTCCCGGCGGCGGCGGCCGGAGACGCCGGCAGCCATGGATCGGCACAACGGCTGCGGCGGCGAGGAGGGGGATGAGCAGCTGGACCTCAACCTGTCGCTGCAGCCGTCGCAGGCGAACGAGCCGCCGGGGTACTTCACCTGCACCTACTGCGACAAGAAGTTCTACTCATCGCAGGCGCTGGGCGGCCACCAGAACGCCCACAAGTTCGAGCGCAGCGTCGCCAAGCGCACCCGGGAGCTCGCCGCGGCGCGCCGGCAGCAGGCCGCCGACGAGGAGGCGCGGCGAGGGGCAGGGACCACCACCACCAGGGAGCCCACGGGCAATGCCTCGCGGGGCTCGGCGGCGGGGACCTCCTCGTCGTCGTACCAGAGGGCGTCGCCGCCGGCGGAGGCTCGCCGCCGGGACCTCCTCACCGACGACATCGACCTGTCCCTGAAGCTATGATCAATGATTAGTTAATTTTCTCGGCACCGGCTCCGGCTGTGTGGCTGGATGCCTGCTTGTATATGTGTTCTTGTCACTGCTGGAAATCTCATATGATGATCAATGAAACGAAATTAATCTCATCTTAATTTGTCTCCTTTTCGTGTTGCTGGTTAATTTGCGAATTCATCAATGATTGAAACCAATTGTGTTCGCCCTTGCTATCTGGAGAGGCAACCGTCGGCGGCCGGTTTAATCATGAAATTTGTGACTGACATGGGGTTTAATTCGCATTTCTTTCTTCCATGAATGCTATATAATCTGAAGAGGCAACCATCGGCTGGCTTTTTCTTCCTTTTAATTTCAACAAATGCTCTCTTCATCTTACAAATTCAATCCATTGTAATGATTTTACATCGGAGCCTAGAAATGCAACCAGTTCTAAGGCAGGGTTTTTTCTCCTCCCAAAATCTCAGGAGTGCGCCCGAGATAGTGATATCATGCGAAATCTCGCAAAGAGAAATTCAAATTCTGGATAAATCATAATTTAATTTAGAGAACTTAATTTTAAAATATAATGAGATTTGAATATAAGAAAAATTTCTAGCTAATCGGTGAAAATCTCGAGAGCGTCTCAATAGTGAGATCTCGCCGAGAAACTGACCGAACTACAAGGGGAAGCTATATATCGCGGTGTGCTAGTTTTACTGGTTTGTAACAGTGTACTTTGTAATAGTGTACAGACTCAGTACCTTTTTATTAAAAAAATACTACCAGGCGGAGCCCAGTCAATTAAATTTGTTACTGGCTTAATTTACTGCACAGCTGTAAGGATAAAAAAAGAAAAGAATAACCTCTGCTCAGACACACAGCTAGCAGAGGTAGCCATATAGCCAATGGATAGCTAAAGCCGGCCTCATCAATAATTCTTGCAACACCAAACCTGTGGACGATTTGGCGAGGTGCATGTGTGGTCCAGTTGTATGCCTTTCACCACGGCAAATGGCTAGGCTCATCTTGTCGCTGCTTAACGTTCTGTAGCCGTTCATAAACACACGTGACTAATTACCTTCCCTCTGTCGTTATTGGGACAGTGATACCAGCTGAATCACTGTGATATATATATAATTTGAAGAATGATGGCAACAGGTGGTTGTGAGATACTGTGTCTGGGGGCACACACACAAACTGGGGACATGTGGAGAAAATGCGGCATAATTAAATTCTCAATATTTAATTTTGTTTTTTTGTGTATCTAGATTTTCATCTCGAAACTTCAAAGGCTAATTCAGTGGGCCGGGATGCATCAAATACGTACTACCATGTTATTTCTCACTTGGTTCAGCTATACGAATTTTAACTTGAAGCTGATATGTGATTTTAGCTTTTTAAACTAGTTCTAGGGAGGTTATGGGGGTGTTTAGATTCAGGGTGTAAAGTTTTGGTGTGTCACATCGAGTATTATATGGGATGTCGTATGGAGTGTTCGGGCACTAATAGAAAAACTAATTACAGAATCCGTCAGTAAACCGCGAGACGAATTAATTAAGCCTAATTAATCCACCATTAGCAAATGTTTACTGTAGCACCACATTGTCAATCATGGAGCAATTATGCTTAAAAAATTCGTCTCGCAAATTAGTTACAATCTGTGTAATTAGTTATTTTTTTAGTTTATATTTAATACTTCATGCAGGTGTTCAAACGTTCGATGTGACAAAGTGTAAAATTTTGTGGTGGGATCTAAACGCCCCCTATATTTGTTGCTTTCGTTGTCTTGTTTTTATTCCATGATTGCTAATGCTAAGAGCACACGTACAGGTGTGGAACATTACCAAAATCATTTTCAAAAATCGAACTTTAATACTCAAGATCGCTTTCGACTATGATGGGAGCTGAACCAAGCGCTCAGTATTTTCTTTTTCCCATTTAGACATCGATCGGTGGCGTTGTTGAATATGGCGTAATTCCACGTCGATGAAATATATATCTCTCTGAAGACTAGTAGCTTGCTGCAATGCTCTCCGCGACAGTTCAACGTTGCTGTCAGCAAACAGTGTTTCTGTATAGTGGCTCTACCATCCTCCTTTTTCATGCTGCTGGAAAGACTCCAGCCACAAGCACATGTGAGAAATTTTTTTTTTGTTTATTAGTCTGATTAAGAAGTTGGTAATACAAGGAATAAAAGAGCATCTGATTTTATTTCAAGGTAGTTTGACGGTTTGGATGAGGATCTACCATTAATTTCCAGTATGCAAACTCATGAGGATTTGCCCCCCTTTTGCCTTCTCGCTGTTTGATTGGTATGTGATTTGGCCTACCTTATCTTTAATTGTTGGAAAATATGGAGTGGAAACCACGGCTTGAGTGTAAACTTGTTTTTAAAACCATTGCATAGAAGTTTTTAAAAGAATCACACATATAGATAATTAAGATGATATTAGAGAACCTACAAAATTGTACTACCAAATTCAATTTCATTTGTGAAATATAGTATTAACAAGCTGCTATGAAAAATCACTATTCCTCCTTATTTTTATATGAGAAAATTTCACATAACCCTAGATATTGTGGTCTAAGTTGCACAAAACAATATGGGTTTTGGCACATGACATATAACATTAGGTATTATGGCTATAAAGTTTTACAAAACCACATATTAATCATTTTGATTTTGGTCTACCACACTTTTGAGTTCTATAATCAAATAAATTTATGAGTTATTTATCCTCATATAAATGTCACATCCATGTAAGTAAAACCTTTTAAAATTATGATATAGGAGTATGCCAATTTGGCTAATGACGTGGTTTGTGAAACTTTAGGACCATAATATATGGGGTTATGTGGCATGTGTCAAAATGTTTGACTTTGTTCAATTGGACCGTAATAGGTGGGTTTATGAAATTTACTCTTTTAATATTTATCCTAGCTTTGTGACACAATGCGATAAATTTTAGGGCAGATAATGTAGTGGTTTCTTTAAACATGAGTAATGAGATTTCGTGGCACATTTCTTTTTGCTTAGTTAATCATGAAATATCCATCAACAGAATTATAGCTAATTAAGCTTCCCACTGCACGATATCAGTGGCGTTGCTGGTCGAACACTTTTGTGAAAGGGATTTTAATTTGGAATGCACATCAAGTAGTTTTCCGCCGATGATCAAGCTCGCAATTGTGAGCTATAGAAATTTTATCCATAAAAAAGTAAATTTTGGTACATGACACTTAAAGTTTATGGTTTTTACGGATGTAAACCCAAATACATGATATGGTTGTCGTAGGAAACCTTAAAAAACAGGTAAACATTAGAGAAGATCCTTGTAATAGCCGTTGCCATGGATATCGTTGTCGCCTCCAATTTTCATGCATGGGATTGGAGAAGGGAATATGTGGTCTGGGTCTGGTTCGAAGGAGCAAACTTATCTCTTTCACAAGGTTTCTCTCTCCATTCGGCTTGAAAATGATAAAATATTGGATGCGGTGTCCCTATCAAATTATAGTTTTTTGCGGTGTCCTACCACATCACATTTTTCATGTGACCAATAGTAAATACTACGGATTTTGAGTGTCCTTTGTTTGGTTCACTACCATAATTTGTCTCACCTTGCCACAACTTAAGTTAGCCAAGTTTGACTAAAGCTAGGCATCTGTTTGGTTCGTGCCACACTTATGATAAGATTCCTTCATCATGATGTGGGTCCCACATGTCATTGGCACGTAAAAGTGTGGTAAGCTTGCTCTCCTATGGTTGAAGTGTGGCTTTAATTTTGTTAGCCATATGTTAGGCATGTTAATTAGCTAAATAAAGTATGGCAAGTTTTGGCATTGTGGGTATGCCAAACAAACAACCTTAGTAACATTTGCCATAAATAAAAGAATAACCCATATAACACTATAAGCTTTGTTGTCGATGCCAAGGCGAGGTGGTGTTTGATCCAGGGACTAAACTGTAGTCCCTGTCATATCGAATGAATTTTAGGTATTAAACATAGACTACTTATAAAACTAATTACATAAATGAGAGCTAATTCGCGTGATAAATTTTTCAAGCCTAATTAATCCATAATTAGCGCATGTTTATTGTAGCATCACATAGGCTAATCATGGATTAATTAGGCTCAACAGATTCATCTCGCGAATTAGTCCAGGGTTATAGAATGGGTTTTATTAATAGTCTACGTTTAATATTTTTAGTTAGTGTCCAAACATCCGATGCGATAGAGACTAAAAAGTTTTAGTCCCATCTAAACAGGGTCTCATGCAATATGCAGCAAGCACTCTGCTTCTCCCTGAAGCAGGAATATTATTCAAGCCCACAAGAAGATGGCCGGCTACATTGTTGGGTCACAATCGTAGCACATTATGGCACAGCATCCACACGTGCTGGCATGCATGCGTACGTGTTCTCAAGCCCGCAGCGTTCTCAAATCCTAGCTAGATCGATGAGGCCGGCCGGTCGGTGTCTTGGAGATGCCCCTGATCAAAGTTGTCACTGCAGGCCGGGGCTATATGGACCTCATATCAACTTGAAAGTTGAGAACTTGAAATGCACATCTAGACATATATTCTTCCCCCCAACTTTGTATGGATCAGTTGGATACATGCAGCAAAAAAATGGTTTTTCCCATTTGCAGCACCTTACATGCTATCCAATTGTGTGGAGCATATATGGATATCTAATCTTTTCTCATCTTTTACTTAATTTGTGCATGAAGAAAAAAGAAAGAATATTTCTATACTTTGAATAAGGATTTCTTGTCGATGAAGATAATATTTATGTTGATTTATGGGCTTCATAATACTCCTTCCGTCCACAAGCATAAGGAATTATTGGTTGTTTGATAGAGTTTAAGGTTAACCTGAAATTACTTTAATGTCCTAGGAGGAAAGATGGCGTCTAGCAAATGCATGGAGCAACAAATGCAGTTGTTGGATGGGTTAAAAAAGCAATACTCTAAAAATCAAATTCCGAAACAAAACGTCGCTTGTATTTGTGGACAGAGCGAGTATTTTTCAATGCATACTATTTAATTTGTACCAAGGAGGTGTTAGTTGAAATAAAACAAGCCTACTCCCCCATCTAAAATATAGTACTTCATGGGTTTAAAATTTGTATGCAAATATAAGAACTTCTAGATCGAGTACACTACCCAATCACTCTACAACTCCCTACACCCTGTTTAATGGGAGTTATTATAGTCTTTGATTTTCCTTTATCCTTATCCTTAATAAAGAAATAGAAGTCCTTTTATTTAGGATAAGAGTACTCTCGTTGATGTGGAATGACTAGGCATGCATACGGACCCCACTATTAAGTACTGCATATATCTACTACTACAGTTAAATATTTGGCATCTAGGTCTGAGATAAGAAACATTTACATGCATGCTTCTGATTCTTTCTCTTGAATAAAGTGACAAGTTCTAGAAAATTTTATACGTGAAATGGAATGATTATATCTAATATATATTTTTTTAGAAAAAAATAACGGAAGAATTAAAAGCATATATATCTGGTGGATCCTAAAAATCAGATTTGTCATTTCATTGGAGATATTTCATCGATCAGATTAGTACACATCCTGAGCAGCACGACCTGCCTCCCCTGGCTTGGTTAATTTTGCAGTGGTGGTGGCAGCGAACAACTTCACTGTTGCTTCCAGCATGCAGCCTCGTACACATTGCTGTCTGCGTCCTTTAACACAGAATTATAACCTCGTTTCATTCCACACGACAACACATAGTGAAAGCGAAATATCACCAGTGGCCTTTTTTTTCCTTGAATATGGCCACAGAGAGCAATGGAAAAGGATGAGGACGTATTTGGGAACATGCATCGAACGTGTTTTGTATCTCTATGAACATATATGCTAGTAGTAGCTAGAAGTAACTGCATGCTAGCAAAAATCTACTTACCCCGTTCCAAAAATATAATAATTTTCTGGCTTTATATTATTTAGATAAGAGTATGTCTAAATATATAGTCAAGAGTTACTATATTCTGGGACGAAGATAGTAATATATTAGTTGTCTATGAAATAATTACTTCCTCCGTTTCATAATGTCTAGATTCATTAGCATCAGTATGAATATGGGAAATGTTAGAATGACTTACATTGTGAAACGGAGTGAACAGGATGTGTATACTAAACAACAAAATTTACAAACACCAAATTTATATATATTAGATACTAATAGTCCGATCACTCTCTGTCTCGAAACAGCAAAAGTTTCAAGATCAAATTAAGCACACACTGGAGTATATAGTATATTTAAAAAAGAACATCGCTAGCTAGCTCGTGCGTTAGTAACAGCAAATTTCGTGCCTCACATTTGGGGTGTACTGTCGTGTGTCTCCCAAATGGCCTTATCTGCAGAGGGCACATGCAGAGTCTCTGGTACCCACTGGTTCAAGTTGTTTCCCTATCGCTCGTACTGTCAGCTTTGTTCCTTTCAACCCAAATCATCCACATGCACTACAGGTGTAGCTATTCTAATGTAACCCCACCATGAAAGAAACGTCGACCCAACAGAGAAAAGGAAACTTTTTTGATAATTGAAGGATCAACCTTACCCTCCACATAAACACACACAAGACTCCTATGACCACAAGAGGGGAAAAAATCACTAGTTACCCATCAGGCATCACATAGCCATCAAATCGATCGTTTACATGTCTTCTGATCTATTAATTATAGCTACTACTTCATCTAAAAAAATTCATAGCTACGAATACAGACACGCATATGTTTAGATTCATAGTTAGGATTGGGTTTTTTTGACGGAGGGGACAGGTCGTTAGAAAAAAAAATCTATTCATAGAATGTGACTTGATCAATATGTCAAAAACACATGTGAGTATATTTGTTTGGTTCACAACAGTCTATGCACTGATCGTTATCTCCTTATGAGAATATATCCGCACTAGCTAGTACAGAATGAGCAATAGATGTCTCCTAACTATTGCTGGCCGGTTATGAAAAGACAGGTTACCGGGCTCACTTTAGTAGTTACAAACTTTCTTATTCGAAGTTATTCGAAGTTATCTAGAGTGTTAAGTATGTATTATAAGTTTTAGATTGGAAGAGTAGAAAGAATTGTGTATGCTATCTTGTGTGTGCTTTTGTGCTAAATAGATAAATGATTAATGAAAATTATTTGAAGGCAAATAAATGAATATTAACTATTATAAAGTTAGAATGTGAATTTAAAATAGTATTATAGGAAATTTATATATGGAAAATTTGTTTTAAAAAATACCATTAGAAGTTCAGGAAGCATGCACTTTCATTCGATCATCCGTCAAGCAAATTAAAAAGAATAGGGACATAACTAAATGCATTGCTAGTGAAAGAGATCCTAGCTAATGTACTAGTGTCCGTTTTATTTAAATTTTTTTATAATTAGTATTTTTATTGTTATTAGATAATAAAACATAAATACTATTTTATATGTGACTAATTTTTTTTAACTTTTTTATAATTTTTTTAAATAAGAAAAACAGTCAAATATTAAATATAGAAACCCACAACTGCGTTTAAATTAGGACTACTAGGTAAATTAATTATGACCATGATGTTTCAAAACCGACATTAATAGCTGGTTTTGAACCGGTACTGATTGTTGTTTCTGCACAGGTACTACTCAGAATACTATTTCATTCTTTTTCAGACAAAATTCTTTCTATCTTGCGGTTCATATATATGCATGCATGGTTGCTAGGTCAGTTATGATACAATTGGTTCTCTCCCATTAATATGATAAAAATTGACCTATCTATCTACATATACATGTAGTAATTGGACATATGGACGAAGAATCCTACTTAATTATTACAGAAATAATAAATAAATTTGGTCATGCATCCATTTAGGAGACTGAATTATTATTTTTGGACAAAACAGATAGGCCCTATTATAGCGACTGACATTGCAAGAAGAATCCACAAAAATTGTAGTTACTTCAAGATTAATTTTAAATTTTGGAATTAGATCAATAAGGTACAGAAATCTCATAGTCAAGTACGGAAACCATACGCGCACATTCATCCATACATTCGTTAAGCAGAAAAAAAAAAGGGGGGGGGGTACAAATGCGTGGAGAAAGATGTCCTAATTAAGTTCGAGCCCTATGTACTGCACGCATGTGAATTCTGGTCATACATGCATCTAGGAGGAATAAAACTATTTTTTTTTACAGAAAAGAGGGGTCAAATAATTATAGTGACTTACATTAGAATAAGAATTATATATTTTGGAATTAATTAAATTAGTAATATGCTAAATCGTGATCCCGAGACCAACATAGCATTATAGTCATTAATTCATATATTTTTTAAAAAATATACTGAATATTTATAAATTATGGATTTAGAAATTATATTGCCAATAAAAACTTAAATTAATACTCCACCAAAGACAACACTATATATTTAATAATTAAGCAATGCCAGTTATTGGTAATTATTATTTTATAATTTTTACCATATATTAAATAAATATAAATAGTAAGTTGATCTATGAGGCAAATTCTACTATTGTACACTCTGCACGCTGTGAGACCCTGGGCTCTCGCGGGAATATATATACAGAATTTGTGCGATTTTATTTTTTCGCAGCCGCCTCGCTCGACAACACATATCGAAAGCGACGTTTGGTCAGGGACCAGGACAACCCTACCTGTCCACAAAAGGACACAAAAGGCTGGCCAAAAGGGAGCGAGCTTCCACATAAACTAGCTATAGCCACCCAGGAAATACTCCTAGCTACTAGCTCCAACCCTCAAGAACCAGGAGTATGGGCAAGTACTCCTACATGAAGTATCATTAATTGGATATGACATAGTACTAGAAATACTATAGTTATTGTTATTTTGGTTTAAGTACGAAGAAATATATAGGACTTACTCCATTGTAAAATATAGCTGCTTGAGACATGTTCAGACCTGTACTAATAGAAAATGTCTCAATATAATCCTATATATGTATGTGCATTGAAACTGTTTGCATATATGAAAAATATCATATCTACCTAATGTTAAAAAAAAGTGTTTTTCCTAAATAGAAAAAAAATCATAACTAGTGTCATTTCCCACTTCCTTTCATTGTGTAGATAAATAGATGCCACTATGAGAGACACATACCAAGAGCAGCAGAGCGCTGGGATACTACTACTTCCTCTGCCTATAAATATATAAGAGACTTTAGATTGTTTAGCGGAGTTTAGGATTGATGATGTCTAGGAGTTTACTTAATTAGGAAAGATCATGCTCAACTATCATTGAATAAATAAATACAATTGTTGGATGGATTGAGAAAGTAAGACTTCAAATTAAAGCTTTCATATTGTAGATCGTGGATGAACAGAGAAGTCTAAAACCCCTTATATATTTATAATGAGCAGAGTGAGTAGCTTCCACATATAACAACTAATCTAGAGTTAATCTCAATAGTATACCCTCTTTTTTCACTTGTTATTTAGGACAACATATAGTCTATAATGCACAATTTTATCTCATTTTAATTATATATATAAATATTGAAACTACAACTGCATGGAAGTATAGTTGTGATTGATCCACTAATAATATCATTTTTATATAACAATACTTAATACTTTATGTATATACATATGATTTAAGATTTTCATTTCTGAAACATATATTTAGGGTTTTAAAGATTTGATAGTATATACACATGAGAGAAATGGAATCCTATGCGATATTGTTGGTGTAGTAGCAGTCACTTACAAGTGGGTCCGGTCTCACATGTGAATGACTCATATCGTACTAGCAATAATGCGGAGAATGATTGTTCACATGTGAGGTAGCATGTCCGTGTACCATTTTTCGGTTGACAAACCCTTTGCCTTCTTCTGAGAGCACCCCTAACATGGTATTAAGGGTGTAGTAGCAGTCACTTATAAATGGGTCTGGTCTTATATGTGACTCATACTGTACCAGCACTAAACAGATTGCCTGTCCACACGTGAGGTAGCATGTCTGTATTATTTTTCTGGCTGACAAACCCTTTTCCTTCTTCGAGCACCCTCAACGTGGGCTACTTTCTGCCACGCTGAGAGCATTTTTTTTAATTCAGAGCAGCTGCGTCGACCCCATCAAAGTCTACAAATGAGGTATTCCGATAATAATTAGCCATTGAATATTTCTCAAGAAATTGAATTAAACAATACTGTACACTCCTCGTGACATCGACAGGATCTCTAAAAAATGAAACTTGCTTTTAATTTCTAGCAAATCATCATTTAGACGATCGGATAAAACTATATCCTTGTGAAAGTGCTTTACTTTTCAAAGCGAAACTACCCATATGATTTTTATGCATATAATTAATCAATTTCATGCGTCCACAAAATATATCTACCAGCTTAGTAGTTAAAGGTAACTATATTTTAGGATTGAAAAATTGACTTCAAACATGTATACATAAAACAATATATTTTCTTAACAGGCATACAATTTTTTTCTGTGAAAATAATGCAAATTTTCTATAAGGATGGTCAAATTTGTCCAACTAGCTATGAAAGATATTTGGCTACTGGATTACTGGGAGCTAGTCTCTTAGAAGTAGGAGATTTTGTGTGTGTGTGTGTGTGTTGGGGGGGGGGGGTGTTTGTTAATTTGGGTACTCTCTCGGAGATTATAGGATAGAATGCTGCGGTTTGCAGATCATCGAAGGCTTGTAGGCCCTGTTTAGTTCCTCGAAAATGAGAAAAGTTTTACTGTTTTGGAGCACTTTTTACTAAAATGGATCTAAACAAAAGTTGGCAATTTGACGTTTGTCATTTGGGAGTCTAGAGTAGCAAATTTTGCCAAAAAGTACACTGGGAGCCGTGCTCTCTCTCTACTAATAAAATGGCAAAGTTTTACCATGCATCTAAACACCAACTAGCAAAACTTTAATACCAAAATTTTTGCCACCAAAACTTTTGCCAAAAAAATTTGCCACAACAATTAATATAAACAGGCCCGTAGTTGAACTACTCGTCACTCATCACATCACCTTGGTTTTTGGATCCAACGCAGATTAAAGAGAACTTCTGCATTGGCTTTGCTATCGATCAGAAAATTAACATATGGTATACCTATCTCACAAATGCTCGTGTTCTAGAATTAGTTTTCGATCGAGGTGGTTATTTGTGAAATATGTTTGTTTTAAGGAGTAAATTAAAAGAACTGAATTGCAACAGGTGGCCGGGGGGTTAATGGTCATAAAAATAAAAAGGCCTAATAAAGACTAGGCCTGACTTCAAAATCTTAAACGACAGTCATGGCAATATACCCGCAGTTATATGGCCAGTCTGCTGGCTATACTTATTTTAGTTGAACAGTCTTAGTCATTGCCTAACTGAGATCCCGTTGTTAACCAACATGAAAGTAACTTAAAAAGGTTAGAATCTCTAATCTGTAGCTCAGTTTGAATGGTAGAAACTAGACTCCATTTGAAAACTAATTAAAATTTTCCCGATCACACCTATAGATAATACATATACTTTTAAGTAAAATATAATTAATAATAATGTAAATTGAAAACCTAAAAAAATATTGCTCTGGAATGACAGGAAATAAACCTAGTGACAAATGAAATCTCCAATAGTACGAAACTTGAGCTGACATAAACTACTACTGTCTCTATCTCAGAATACAAGAATTTTTAGTGTTGAACACGGTTATTAAGAAAGTGGATTAAATGAAATAGATAAATGTTATGATTGATTAAAGAAGGAGAGATATATGAGGAAATTGAATGGTGGAGGGTTATGATTGGTTAAGAAGATAATATTAATGGAGAAATTATTATATAGGATATATTCTAAGACAATTTTATTATATTATAGGATAGAAAAAGTACTACGATTTAATGGTACCATTGGCGATCAGACCGCCACTCTGTCACCAATCAGATTGCCTGCGTACAAGCTAGTACTTTGTCTTCTGTATCATAACCGATGTTCTAGCCAACTATATCAATATCACACATTGGTCATGCGCGTGATCTCTTAAAATAAAAACATTCATCTTTGTCCTATCCAATACATTAGAACAAGTTTAATAATAGATCAATAGCTAGCTATCTCTAATTTTATCTGCATCATTTACTCATTGATCAGAAGCTAACTTGCACAATACATCACCTCTAGTCGTGACTTTTTTTTATTTTGTCATAAATTTTTTAAATAAGACGGACAGTCAAATGTTAGACACGGAAAAACTGTATTTAAAATGGGACGAATGGAGTACTATATTCTATTTCTCTATCCATTGTTGAAGTTTGTGTAGAGTGGTGACTCTTTCTCTCTCTCCCCTTCACATAGAAGTCATCTAAGCCTACAGTACTCTACATGATATTTTGAGCTAGCCCTTATAAACTTAGGGTGTGTTTAGTTCACATTAAAATTAAAATTTTGGTTCAAATTGGAATGATGTGACGGAAAAGTTGGAAGTTTGTGTGTGTAGGAAAGTTTTGATGTGATGAAAAAGTTAGAAGTTTGGAGAAAAAGTTTGGAACTAAACTCGGCCTTAGGCTGTGTTTAGATCCAGAGGTGAAATTTTTTGCCGTGTCACATCGGATATACGGACACACATTTGAAGTATTAAACGTAGTCTAATAATAAAACAAATTATAGATTCCACCTGTAAACTGCGAGATGAATTTATTAAGCCTAATTAATCCGTCATTAATAAATATTTACTATAGCACCACATTGTCAAATCATGGAACAAATTAGGCTTAAAAAATTTGTCTCGTAATTTACACGTAATCTGTATAATTAGTTTTTTTCTATATTTAATACTTCATATATGTATCCAAATATTCGATGTGATAGGGTGAAAAAACTTGCCATGATCTATCCCGCCCTTATTGCATCTGCTCTTAGATATTGGCCCTGTTTGGGGGAGTTTCTCCCAGCTGCAGCTTTTCCCAAAAGCTGCTTCTGCTAGAAGCTGTCCCAAACAGTCCACAGTTTCTGAGAATCTGTAGTTACAGATTCTGAAAAATGAACTAAGAAGCCAGAAGCTGGAGAAGCAGGATTTCAGAGCTTTTCCAGATTCTCAGAAACTGGCTATCAAACAGCTGCTTCTTAGAATTTAAAGATCCCTCAAATAGGGCCATAGATAAGCTTGCTCAACACTTGAACAGTGCGTTCAAATCCGTACAAGGTGGTCGTGGGCGCGGCTGGTGCAGGAGCTAATTTAGGTGAGAGAATCTGAGGGGACAGGCAGGGGCAGCTTTAGCTCCCCAGCTTTTTAATTATGATAATAGTACATATAGATGTAGTAATACTCCAGCTGCTCCATTTTCATCTAGCATGCATGTTTCTTCGATCTCCCTTTCTGTTTCAAAGGGCATGTTTTCATTTGGTATCTTCGGTAGCACTGCTCTTCCCCTGTTGGTGGTTTATTTTAGCATTAGATCTACTATTAATGCTAACACCATGAATAATGAAATCCGGAAAGTTGAAATTCTCATTTAATTCCGCATGCGATAATTGAATATATTCTCATTTAATGGCCGTGACTTGTTTGCTTTTAATTTCCAACGGTTAGGGAAGAACAGACGCGATATAATCCGATGAGATAGCTTTGGTTGACAAAAGGGTAACTTGGTTTGATAAGAGATCGAAGGCCACCAGTTGGATCAACTCCAGCAGCTTACAGCCCCATCATTTGGCTTATTCGAGAAATAAAACAAAGGCATATTTGCAAACGAAAAATAATTTATGAATAAAACTTGTATATACGTGTTCTTAACGATCTAAAAGCAAAGGCTGAAAAATAAACTACGATAAAAAAAACCCCTAAAATTAACTCCAAATTTAAGGTTAAAAATTTAAATATTGGCTGATAAGTACAAACGAAAAGGTGAGACCGTTGGTTTCTTGTAATGACCGTCTAAAGCTGTGTTTTTAGATCAGGGGTGTCACATTAGATATACGGACACATATTTAAAGTATTAAAAATAATCTAAACCGCGAGACAAATTTATTAAGCCTAATTAATCTATCGTTAGCAAATGTTTACTGTAGCACCACATTGTCAAATCATGGCGCAATTAGCCTTAAAAGATCCGTCTCGCATTTTACACGCAATTTGTGTAATTAGTTATTTTTTTTATATTTAATACCCCATGTATGTGTCCAAACATTCGATGTGGCAGGGTGTAAAATTTTACCGGGATCTAAACCGGCCCTAAAATAAACTGCCTGCGTGAAAACTACAGTTACCACGAATTGAAGACGTACGACTGTCACTGAGAAAGCCGTACGTTGAAATTGAGACAAAAGAGCCAAGCGATTAAGCTAGCTAGCCCCAGCAAAATTTGAAAGCGAGAATCAAGCTGCAAAATTTGAAGCGAGAATCAAGCTAGCTAGGCATCCAGTGAGAAAATCAATTGGAGGCCAATGAGCGGAGAACACCTGGAGTTTGGTGGAGCCAATGCAAATTGGCCAGTGGGATATATATGATGATGGCCCCGGATCTCTGTAGCATTTGAAATGTCTGACTTGCAAACGACGAGCATGAGACAAAAACCAAGGCAGAATTTAAGCAGCAGCAGGAGTACATGTGTGTGTATATGGTCCCTCGTCTTTGCACACAGTTTGTGTAGCTCTACCTGCCGGTGTCAGCCAGAGCTTAGCTAGCTAGCTAGGCAGAGGCCACATATATACTAGAGGTGTAGTACATGTATGATGGGTATATGTATGGGTCCTACGCACAATTACTACTGCCATTATTGTACGTAAGTATGTTGCCTAGCAAAGTGCAGAACAAGAGCTAGCCAGTTGGGTTTGGGTAGCTAGATCTCTCCAACGCTTTGTGGTCCTCGATCTATCTATCTATCGATCCTGTGTGTGCATACACACTCAGATGCAGAGACGATCGATGAAGCAGATAAAATGTTTGTGTTTTCTCACAGCTTACCCTTTGCTGCACCTAGAGATCGATGTTGCCTAGCTAGAACAGATTCTTATAACCGTGACGGGTCATCTGTAACGAGCTGTGCAGAACCGTTATAGATGATTGAGTCCGTAACGGGCTCGTTGGCCGCTTTATCCCCACAAGAATATAATGGAACACTGGTGGAGAAACTATATTTGGTCGGTCGACCAAAATTCGCAATAGTCCCGGTTCCACTAAAAACCGGGACTAAAGATGATCTTTAGTCCCGGTTGGTAGCTACAGTAAGTCTTTAGTCCCGGTTGGTAGCTACAGTGGGCATATTTGATCTTTAGTCCTGGTTGGTAGATCATCTTTAGTCCCGGTTCATTTGTTGTCAGGGACTGTCAGGTCCTCCCGTGATTTTTAGTCCCGGTTGGTGTGGTTGGTAGATCATCTTTAGTCCCGGTTCGTTTGTTGTCAGGGGCTGTCAGGCCCTCCCGTGATTTTTAGTCCCGGTTGGTAACACCAACCGGGACTAAAAATGTTACCAACCGGGACTAAAGTTAGGAAAAACAAACCTCTATCCACACGCGCATGCAAAGTCTCCTATTAATTCCATCCTTATCTCCTCCTCTCCCATCCAGCCATCTCCATCTTATCTTCTTCTCTCCTCCTCTCTTCCCATCCTTCTCTTCCTTCTTCTCTTACCCCATCTCCTCCTCCCCTCTCTCCTCCCCCTCCTCTCCTCCCTTCCCCTCCGGCGGGGCGGCGGGATGGAGGCCGCCGCCGGCGGCCCGACGCGGGGCGGCGAGATGGAGGCGGCGGCGGGCTGCGTCGGGGGCGGCGGCGGCCGGCTGCGTCGGGCGGGAGGCGGCGGCCGGCTGTGTTGGGCACGGGGCGGCGAGATGGGGCGGCGGGCGCCGGTCGGGATGGCGGCGGCCGGCGCTGGTCGAGAGGCGGCGACAGGAGAATTTTTTTTTCTCTTCTTTGTGCTATATGATGAATGCTGAAGATGTTGTAGATGTGAACTTTCTTTTTCCTTTCTTTGTTCTCTATGATGAATGCTCTCTGTAATGAGATGTTGTAGATCTGAACAAGTGTAAACAATATGGATGCTTTGTTGTTTGATTTTATTCATTCGATCTATGATTGATTTAGGCTTTGTTGATTTTATTCATTCGATCCACGAGCGAAAGCTAAAGAACAATAAAAAAGAAAAAAGGCCAACCGGATGAAAGGAAAAGAAAAAAAAAAACCAAAACTTTTTAGTCCCGGTTAGTAACAACAACCGGGACCATATTTTTAGTCCCGGTTGGTGTTATCAACCGGGACTAAAAATCGATTTTTAGTCCCGGTTATTTGAACCGGGACTAAAGATTGCGATCTTTAGTCCCGGATTCATAGTCCCGGTTGGAAAAACGGGACTATAAAGAGTTACGAACCGGGACAACAAAGCGTTTCTCCACCGGTGGAAGAAACAGCTAGAGCTTCAGCTTAGCTTACAGCCGCATCGTTTGGTTGTTCGGTGGAATAAACCAAACGGTATATTTGTAAAAAAAATAAATTTGTGAATAAGAACTTTTATATATATATATATATATTCTCTTAGCGATATAAAATTAAAGGCTGAAAAATAAATTTTGATGAAAAGATCTTAAAATCAACTTTAAATTTAAAATAAAAAAATTAAATTATTGTTGATAAACATAAAGCATAATCGAAAAGATGAGGCCCTATGCTTAGCTAGCTAGCTGCTGCGGCGCGACGATCGACGTCGACGGCAACGTCCGACCTAATAATGGCGATGGGAGCCCGCCGGGATCGATGGGGATCGAGAGCGTGCGGCGGCTCACCCGCCGGAGCCCACGTACGGACCGACAGCGACGCGCGGGCGCGGCGTACGTGTCATGTGCGCTACAGGTCGCCACGCTGCCGCTGGCCTCTCTGTGTGTGTCGTTCGTTTAATTTTTGTTTGTTCCGTTGCGGAAGAACGCGCGGGAGCTAGCCCCACAGACCACCGTCGTCTGCAGCCTTTAAATTAATTAACACCCACACTGGCTAGCTACTACCCCCATATGCATGCATGTCTTCTCATTGATTCATTTGTCTTGGGGCCAAACATGCACACTAGTATATGTTGTTTGCATCTTGTGCTTTTTAGCACGGACATATACATCCACTGATCTTTATCTCTTTGGAGCTTTGCGCGCGTTCGAGTTACAATCACAATAATACACAAACGTTGAGTTGACGTATCTTAAAATTGACGAAATCACCACGGATACTAGTTAGTATATGTTTTTCACTCCGTATAATTTGATGATATCTAGTTGTATGTCTGGCAACAGAGGCTGGAAATAGTGTAAATTATTGATGTTATGTGAAAATTAATAAGCTAGGTAAGGAGTTTGAACTTAAATACTATATATATATATATATATAGTTGTCTACCTAGCTAGAGCTGCATGTACTATACGAAGGTTTCCCTGCCTGAATATTATACCAGCACGATCCTTCCAAAATTGAGAGCAATTGCAGCCGCTTTCAAGATCTGGCCCGACATGTCACGACATTAATAGCGCCCGCACACGTCCTCGCTCTGTTTGTTGATAATCTCAACTTAAAAGTATAGTACATGCAGTACTCTCGTTTTTTTTGGGGGTGATTGGATGCTTACAGTGTACTTAATTTGCTCTTCTAATGAAACCCATTCTTCTCTAAGGCTGTGTTTAGTTCAGCACAAAGTTTGAATTTTGGTTGAAATTGGAGGACTTAAAAGTTACGTGTGTATGACATGTTGATGTGATGGAAAAGGACTGAAGTTTGGATCCAAACTTTGGATCTAAACACAGCCTAAAATATTAGCACCGTCATGTCCAACTATTCAGAGCTGCTTTTCAATTCTGTACTTTAATTCGATTCCTCTCTCTCTTTATATATATATATATATATATATATATATATATATATATATATATATATATATATATATATATATATATATGCTATGCCCTTGTATCATCCGCAACAAAATAACTCCTTTTTAAAGATGATTCTCTTTGACCCTATATATCCTCTACTACTAGTGGTAAAAATTTTTTTAACTGGAACTAGTGGTAATATTTAGGATTAGAGTTTATATATATACTGGTGGTAATATTTAGGATTATAGGTTTTTTTTTCCTACCTAGCTTCTTTATTTTGGAAAAGGACTAGCACGCAAATACGGAGAATCTAAAAGGGGGAGACGGCAAAAGCTAGCAACACAACCCAATAACAAGCCAAGTGAAAGGAGCTCAATTATCTAAAGAATTAGAAGCACTATTAATTTAGTGTATACACATAAGAGAATAAGATGCATCATCATTAATTATTGATTCCTAGCTGAGATTTTGCTCACAAACTATATTCATGCTTTAAGATAGTAAAATCAACTGTTTTCCTTCAAAGGGAGGATTAGATGCTAAGAAAAATACTATATGTACTGTGCTATACATAGATTCTTGTATATATATGTTGCAAGAATCAAATGGTCCAAAACATTATTTGCTCCATCGTTTTTTTGTTGGCCAAAATTTGAATTTTGAAACTTAATTTTAGAGTTGATTTTAAGGGTTTCTTCATTGTAGTTTACTTTTCAATATTAGCTTTTAAATCACTAAAAACATAAATATTGTCCAGTCAAAATAACATTGATAGATATTAAAAATTTACCCATGAATTATTTTTGGTTTCTTTGTTTATTTTTTCATAGCTTATCTGTCATAGAGCAAATTAACGATGATACTGTAGTTTATATTTGTGAACAATCCATTTCAGTGTACGTACGTCCTTGGCTTTACCATTGCAGTTGAGATGTCAGGCAATTGAGTGTTCCATTGTGACAGTACGTGTGACCACTAGAACGGATACCCTCATCTCAATCGGGCGGTAAGCCCTATCTTAATTGGGCACAGCGTCCGTCACAGGCTAGAAGTCACTGATGTGAAGAGTTATCTCAATCGGGCAAACGGCCGTCACGAATGAATATATCTCAATCGGACCCTAAGTAAAGCCCGTCACCGATAGTTTTGACCCAGACGACCAGTCAAACTATAGCCCGTCATAGATGACCTATCTCTATCGGGCCACAACTAGTGCCCGTCACAGATGACTACTAACCTTTATCGGGCCTAAAGTAGAGCCCGTCACAGATGATACTCATCTCGATCGGGCCTAAACTATAGCCCGTCACAGATGACTGATGACCTCAATCGGGTCTAAAATAGAGCCCGTCACAGATGACTGCTGACCTCAATCGGGCCTACACTAGAGCCCGTCACAGATGACTAGTGACCTCAATCGGGCCTAAGCTAGAGCCCGTCACAGATGATCTCATCTCAATCGGGCATTTAGTTATGGCCCGTCACAGATGACTATAATCCACAAAAAAAAATAAATTTTGTTTTTTGGCTAGCCTCAGGCCTTTGCTAGCCATGCCCGCTGCAAAAAGACAGAAACAAACACAGATATCCAATATCCCCAGCTCCCCAGCATCACCCATTCATACATATGCATTCACATACACAGACATCAACATATTTCACACAACCACACATTCACAGCCATCTCATATTTCACATCCATTCAAATATTTATCATATTTCACCTGCAAAACCGAGTTAATTGGATCAAATATTTATTTAGCAAGTCTTAACATAAACATATGAAATATATACATAAATATAAACATCACAGTTACATCATCACAGTTGCATAATAAGTGTTCATCATTGCCTAAATATAAAAGTTCAACATTGTTCATCATTTTAGTTTAAGCCTAAACATTCCTTTGGAGTTAATTATTTCGCGGAGGATGAAGCTGGCTATCTCCTCGCGAACCTCCTCAAAGCTGGTAGGCAGAGACTTGGTTATTGTGCCCTACATTGTCATAATTCTAGATTAGTTGATCGATCATATATAAGTACTAAAATGTAGTTAGTCTATCACAATTGAGACCACCGACCTCAAACTCAGCCAAAGTCTTCACCTTTTCTCTATACAGAAGGCGCATGTTGTGGCACACATGGAATCCGCACTGGTCACCTATTTGTTGCTTCACCGGGAAGTCTTTTTTGTGGATGAGGGTGTCATGTCCTGTCTTCCTGAGGCCTCCTCTTTGCACGTATTGGGCCCACGCTTCATCTATCGCTAGTTGAATTGGGGTCCAATCATATGCGTTCTTATCAATTCTGGAGTTCAGGTAGTGACATGTACTCCATTTAGGTGTTATGACCAGAAGGATCCAATGGGCACTGCGGCATTAATATAGTGAAAGTTAATTAAGTACTCAACGAATGTGTCATGCTGTTGTGTATATTTAGTTAACACACTTACTATTGATTATAGGTACACATAATGTACTCCTTGTCTCGGCGGGACCACAAGGTGTCGTAGATGTAGTTGACCATTCCTTGACGGTCATTCTGGATATTTGTGACAGTGACCACTTGTGGATCAAGGAAGGAAACTTCCGGTGCATGCTTCAGACACCATTGCCAACTTAACCTACACACAGGATCAACGATCTTGTAAGCAAGTTAAACCGATTGTTATTACCAGAATGAGTTGGGCGACAATACTTACAAGGAGTAGCACTTAAGGAGGCTTGTGTCCACCGCTCGGAGCCTGTAGAGGTCGAAAAGATCCTTGAAGTCGACCACGATATAATTTGTTGGACCAAGGAATGGCTTTCCATCGTGCTCTCCAAGGATATCGGTAGCTTTACTTGGCTTCCTGGTGTTAGATTTCTCCATGTAGTATAAGTGAAGGTCCTTGCAAGCGGTGCCCATTGCGGCAAGCACGTCATCTCCAACCAATGGCATGCCTAGTTGGAACTCCTATGGAGCGACGTATTTCTTCTTGACCTCTTTGCCCTTAGTCTCTTCCTGGCCCTTGCCCAGATCTAGCTTTCTTGGAGCTAGAAGCGAGGCCTGTACCTTTCCTCCCCTTCCTCTCCCCTTTGCTTCGGGTTTATCGAGAGTAATTCTCTGAGGGGAAGAGTGTGCCTTCCTGCTCTTCTTCATCGGTGGGGGTTCATGAATCGCCTTGTTGTCGGCCTCTATTCGGTCCTCCCCAAAATCCGTGTCGTACTGCAACTGCACATCGTAAGATTGTGCATGACGATCTTGAGCAGGAGGGGCTGAAGGAGCAGAGGCGGGTCTCTTTGGTGGACGACCGCCTGGTGCAGTGGTTGGCCTCGCTGTAACCCTGATCTCAATGAGGTCCTTGGGCCATTGGATGAAGGTACCACGGGCATTTCCTAGTGAGAGGACCTCGTCGTTCGGTGGATACTTCAAAGGGAACAGCTCGTATTCGGGCTTCACTGAGTCGACTTGAACTTTTGCACAGTCGGCCCTGAGTTGCGCTCCATGTACTCTTGTCTCTGGGGTCGGCTTGTACGCAAGTCCCTCAGCTGCTGGAACAGTGAAGGTCGGCATCACCCTAACTGTGAGGGTGCAGCTCGTTGGTTCCTGCGATAGATTAATCAATTTTCTTAGAATATTATATATCATATAGATTCGTTACGTCTTTCCTGTATTGAGTAAGTTCACGGTTACCGTTATGTGGTCGACGGCGCTGTCGACCGATGTTGGATTTTCCGCCAACTCAGTTGATGCGCAACTGCTGCGTTTTTCGGTGGGACTTCCTAACTCTTTGTGCGCAGCAGCAGCGGCGGCCTGGGGGATCTGTTGCTCTTCTCGGATCTCTTTCCTAATCTTGGCCCTCATCGACTCGAACTTTTCGTCGAATTCAGATGTCAGCTCAGCTCGTATCGACGCCCGGATCTTGGCTTCAAGGCGTGCATCTTTCTCCGCCTTGTTGGAAGTCCGCTTCTTGTACTGCCACACGTAGTCTGGAAATCCATACTTCCAGGGAACGGAAGACCCAACGCCCCGTGTCCGTCTACGGTGTTCCTTGTTGCCCAACGCTTTCGTGAGGAGGTCGTCCTCGCATCTTTGAGAGCAGGCCTCTTGCGAGGCTTGTTGCTCGGCAACCAACTCCTTCTGCATTACAATTTAGTGGGGTCAAATAAACTGTACAATGGAAAATAATGCGAACATCTAGTTTGACTAGACACTTACTATAGCTTCGTATACTCGTTGATCTTCTGCATTTGGCATGAAGATTGTGCCATCATCATTCTTCTGGTACCTAGCCCTGGCCCAGTTCCTAGCCCGAGGGTATGGGATATCGCCAAACACGAGCGGTGTGCACGATTCCTCCGCTTCTTCATCCTCACGCTGCCATTTCTCTTCCTTACCGGCATATCCGGCGGTACCAAGCTGGTGCGGATGCTGGTTCCTGGTCTGGAGCAAGCGATATGCCTCGCTTCTAGCTCTGGACTCGGGGGTCGACTTCTTCGCATGGAATTCCTCCCAGACCTGTTCCGTGATCCAAGGAAATTTCTCTCTTGGATCTGGATTTGCCGGGTTGTAGACGAACTCGCCGACTAGCTTAGTCTTGAAGTTCTTCCAAGCAGTTCCCATAACCTTGAAAGCAGTCCGCCTGAGACGGTCCTCATGCTCCGCAGGATAATCAAAGCTCTCCTTGAACGTTAGCCAAGCAATGTCCTTCTCTGCGGTCGGCACGAGCTTGATGTCGTCTTGCAGAATACTGAATTTCTGCCTTCCTATGACCCCGCAGATAGACCTAAATCGGCTCAATATTTTCCTTGGAGATGTCGGCAACCCTACGGCGTCCACCGCTGTTATGCGGAACCGTTCGTTAGGGATTTTGTTCCCTGTCCTAGGAGTACGTGCCCTTGAGGACCCACTAGTTGTCGTCGACATTGGTTCGCCTTGCTGAGACATCGTCTTCTTTTTTTCAAAATAACGAAAATACACAATTCAGTGCTACAATCTATTACAATGAATTGAATGTCACTTATAAATAAATGAAGCATATAAATAAACTAAATTGCACGTCTCACTGTAATAGAATGAATTGAATGTCAAATATAAATAAATTAAATATATCATCAAATCCTAAAATCATAAATTCACCTCATACCATCTATTCATCCACATATCATGCATCTATCACTAAATTCATTAATGCACAACATTCTATCTATTCATCAACATGTCATCAAGCATATAAATCATTCGTTCAGCACATGATATCAATCCCTAAAATCATCTATCACTAAAATCATTAATGCACCACATTTCATCTATTCATCATCATGTCATCAATCAACTAAAATCATCTATAACTAAATTCATCCCAACATCCACATTTCATCTGGCGCGATGGAGGACTCACCTGAGGTCGGCCGGGGGGGCTCGGTGGTGGCGGCGCCGGGCTCGGTGGAGGGCGGCTGGCTCGGTGGCGGCGGCGGCGGGCTCGGCGAAGGAGTAGTTCGCGGCGGCGGCGCCGGGCTTGGTGGAGGCGGCAGGCTCGGTGGCGGCGGCGCCGGGCTCGGTTGAGGGCGTTGCCGGTCGGTGTAGACGCCGGTCGGTGTAGACGTGCGTCGGTGAGAACGCGGGCGGCGACGACGAGGAAGGCCGACACCGGTCCGGTCGGCGTAGAGGCTCGGTGGCGGCAGCAGGCTCGGTGGCGGTGGCGGCGAGGGAGGACAACGGCTGCGAAGTAGGAGTTGGCGGCGGCGCTAGGGTTCTAAGGAAGCGGGAAACTGTAGCGGGACTTAGAAAAATTTTCGATCCGATCTGAGAAACCGTAGTTATATTAGACTGATGAGTCATCTCAATCGGGCTTTGCCGTAGGGCCCGTCACAGATGACTCATTGGTGACGGGCTCCATACTAATGCCCGATTGAGATGACATTCAGGCCCGTCACGGATGACTCATCTGTGACAGGCCCTAAGATAATGCCCGATAGAGATAGATTAATCTCTATCGGGCTTGAACTAAGGCCCGTCACCGATGACTATTTCTCCATTTTCCCAGATAAGTCTTTGTATTTGTGAGTACAAAATGTATAATAATTCATTTTATTAGTCATAATACATTTTAGGATAGTAAATGATTTCAAATGGAAATATGGTCAACAACAAAGTTGTAGCGGTTATCAAGATCTACAACTTTTATTTTGGTAATTTGTCTATATAACTTTGTTTCCAACAGCTTGAAATTGATTTTGACAATATGACAAATCTAAACAGCATTCGTAAATACTAAATGATTTCAAATTGAAATATGGTCAAAAACAAAGTTGATCCTCTCATCAGGATCTACAACTTTTATTTTGGTCACTTCTTCATCCGACAAAGTGAATTGTTATACTATTCACAATAATCACATTTATCTCATCTGGTTTATAAATATCAACACAGATATGTCAATTTTATAAACATTGGTACTTTTATTTGTGTCGGATGAAGAAGTGACCAAAATAAAAGTTGTAGATCTTGATGAGAGGATCAACTTTGTTTTTGACCATATTTCAATTTGAAATCATTTAGTATTTACAAATGCTGTTTAGATTTGTCATATTGTCAAAATCAATTTCAAGCTGTTGGAAATAAAGTTATATAGAAAAATGACACAGAACAAAACTAGTAGATCTTGAAAGAAATCATTTACTATCCTAAAATGTATTATGACTAATAAAATGAATTATTATACATTTTGTACTCACAAATATAAAGACTTATCTGGGAAAATGGAGAAATAGTCATCGGTGACGGGCCTTAGTTCAAGCCCGATAGAGATTAATCTATCTCTATCGGGCATTATCTTAGAGCCCGTCACAGATGAGTCATCCGTGACTGGCCTGAATGTCATTTCAATCGGGCATTAGTATGGAGCCCGTCACCGATGAGTCATCTGTGACGGGCCCTACGGCAAAGCCCGATTGAGATAGATTAATCTCTATCGGCCGTAAACTAAGGCCCGTCACCGATGACTCATTTTCCATCTTTCATTTGTTGTGAGTGCAAAATATATTGCAGCCGTGTAATAATTCATTTTATTAGTCATAATACATTTTCGGATAGTAAAAGATTTCAAATGGAAATATGGTCAACAACAAAGTTGTAGAGCCTTTCAAGATCTACTAGTTTATTTTGGTCATTTTTCTATATAATTTTTTTCCCAACAGCTTGAAATTAAATTGATTTTGATAATATGACAAATCTAATTAACAACATTTGTAAATATTAAATGATTTCAAATTGAAATATGGTCAACAACAAAGTTGATCCTCTCATCAGGATCTACAACTTTTATTTTGGTCATTTGTAATAAAACAAAATTAGCCATATTAATGACTACACATATCAAGTCTTTGCAATAAAACAAAATACTTCATTCATTACAATAGATAAGTACAAATGCATCAGTCACAAGGTTATGCCTTCCGTATGATCTGAACGAGCATATGCCACAGGCTCTTGGGGATCATTGTCAAGGTCAATGTGAGGTCTTACATGAAGATTATGGTTGTATTCTTCTTCATCGACGACGTTGTCAACTCCTACAATTCGGCGCTTTCCATCCCTCACGATGTGCATCTTCTTGTTTGAAGGGTCTTTTATGTAGAATATCTGCTCGATCTGTTTCGCAAGTACAAATGGTTCATCGGCGTATCCCACCTTAGATAGATCTACTAAAGTGAAACCTTCCTTGTCGGCTTTGACACCAGTGCGTAGATTCACCCAACGGCAGCGGAACAAAGGAACCTTGAACTTGACGTAGTTTAGCTCCTAGATCTCCTCAATGCGGCCGTAGTATGTGTCTGACCCAACTTGATCCTGGAATGCATCTATACGGACACCGCTGTTTTACACTGTGCTTTTGTCATCTTGTTTGACGGTGTAAAATGTGTATCCATTTATATCGTATCCTTGCCATGTGTCTACGGTCCAAGACGGTCCCATACCCAACAACTGTACTGTCTCATTTGGGACATCCGTGGACATTGTCACACGATTCTTGAACCATTCGTTGAACCGAGAATTATGTTCTCTGTTAATCCATGCATCAGATCGCCCCAAGTTCTCATCTCGGATTTTCGCTAAGTGCTCCTCAAAGTATGGGCCAACTTCTGCCATATGTTGGAGCACAGCGTAATGAGCCTGCGCATACGACGCTTGATCGGGCCTAATTCTTTTCCTTCCGATTGTGCCAACACCTGACAACCTTCCCTCGTGACGAGACGCTGGAACTCCGATAGGATCGGCATCGGGCATGTAATTGACACAGAACTCAATAGCCTCCTCGGTCGTGTAACCTTCAATGATGCTCCCCTCGAGTTTAGCTCTGTTACGAACGTACGACTTCAGAACTCCCATGTACCTTTCAAACGGCCACATTTCCCTTAGAAAAGCCGGGCCACATAGTTTTGTTTGCTTCACCAGATGAACAGGGAGATGAACCATTATATCAAAGAAAGACAGTGGGAAAAACATCTCCAGGTGACAGAGGGTATTCACAATATCGGTCTGCAGCCCATCTAGATCTTCTGGATCTATAACCTTTTGTCCAATTGCATTGAAGAAGGCGCATAGACGTTGGATCGTGTGACGCACTTTCGGTGGTAGAATGCCTCTGATAGCAACTGGCAAGATTTGTGTGATTAGCATGTGGCAATCGTGAGACTTCATTCCAACAAGTTTTAGATCGTCCAATTTAACATACTTACTTATCCTCGCTGAATAGCCCGATGGAACTTTAATATCCCTCAAGCATGATAACATTGCGATCTTCTCATCCTTCGACAGTGTGTGGCAGGCTGGAGGGAGGTAGACTTTACCTGTCTCTGCATCTCGTATGGGCTGGAGTTCACTGCGAATATTCATGTCCTGTAGATCAAGGCGCACGTTCAACCCGTCCTTTGTCTTCCCGGGAATATTCAGCATCAGGCCAACCAAACTCTCACACACATTCTTTTCTACATGCATGAGATCGATGCAATGACGGACATCAAGATCTTTCCAGTAAGGTAGCCGCCAAAATATGGATTTTTTCTTCCACATACCCTTCTCCTTTGTCTTGCTACGTTTTCTTTTCTTCCCAAACTCATTCCTTATGTCCTTGACCATATTGTGGACCTCATCTCTAGACAAATCTTTGGGAGCAGGCTGAAGTTCTCTCTTACCATTAAAAATTTTCTTCTTTCTTCTAAATGCGTGACGTAGCGGGAGCCACCTCCGGTGACCCATGTATACCATCTTTCGTGATTTCTTCAGCCACCGGCTTCGTGTATGTTCCTTGCAATCGGAGCATGCCTTCTTTCCTTTTATAGTTTGTCCGGAAAGATTACCGAGTGCAGGGTAGTCATTAATGGTGCAGAACAATAGAACTCTTAGCTTGAAGTTCTCCTGACCATATGCATCCCAAGTTTCCACACCTTCTTTCCAAAGAATCTCTAGATCGTCGATAACAGGCTCCAGGAATACATCGATATCATTGCCGGGTTGCCTTGGACCTTGGATTAACAAGCACAACATAATATATTTCCGTTTAAAGCATAACCATGGCGGGAGGTTATAGTTCGCAATAAGAACTGGCCAAGTGCTGTGAGTACTACTCATGTCACCGAAAGGATTCATGCCATCCGTACAAAGACATATCTTCATGTTTCTAGGGTCGGCAGCAAAGTCTTTGTGTTTTCGATCTATAGTCCTCCATTCAATCGAATCCGCTGGGTGTCTAAGCATACCATCATTCCTTTTTTCCGTGGCGTGCCAACGTACTAACTTCGCTTCATTCGGGTTGGCAAAGATTCTCTTGAAACGATCAATGATAGGTAGATACCACACAACCTTTGCCGGACCACCCCTCTTTGACTTATTTCCTTCGTCAGCACTTTTCTTTCGCTTGTATCGAGAAGCCTTGCAGACAGGACAAGCATCCAGGTCCGCATATTGCTTGTGGTACAATATGCAGTCGTTGGGACAAGCGTGAATTCTACGGACCTCTAACCCCAGTGGACACAGAACCTTCTTTGCTTCGTATGTCGTCTCGGGCAATGTGTTCTCAACAGGAAGCATAGCCTTCAAAATTCCTAAAAGATCTGTGAAACTCTTGTCTGTCCATCCACTATTTGCCTTCAGCTTCATTAGGTCCAAGGTAACTGACAACTTAGTGTGTTTTGCTTTGTATCCAGCGTACAAAGGCGTCTCGGAGTCACTTACCAACCTGCTGAATTTCATTCCATCTCTCTCATTCTGGGCTGGGTCCTCAACGTCACGTAACATGTCTTGCAGCAGATCGTGATCCACATCAACCATTTCACCGCCCAATGGAGAAGGTATAAACATGTCATGCTCATTTTCATCTTCCTGATTATGCGCACCACTTCTGTCTGCTGCTGCTCCACTTCCTGATTCTTGCTCTCCGTGCTTCACCCAACATGTATAGCCCTCCATGAATCCTCGTTGTATCAGATGACCGTGTACGTCCTCTCCGCTATCAAACATATTCTCGTTCTTGCAATCTGCACATGGACAACACATGTAATCATTGTTTCTTCTTATCCGATCCTCCTCCGCGGCGTTCATAAAATTTATTACGCCCTTTTGGTACTCCATAGAATGACGTTTCAAATTTTTGGCATACATCCAACTTCGATCAATTGCTACAAAATAAAAAAAACAAATTAGAAGCACATATTATAAGATCAGTATTGCAAAAGTAAGACGTGATGAAATTGCTCAATTAATGATTTATATTACTCACTTGATTGATCCATTTTGATCACTTTTGGGAATTTAATTTCTGTTTTCCTTGGAAAAAGGACAAAAAACGCCCCCTACAGCCTCCCACCAAAATAGTGAACAGTGGGATACAGTTACACTAGGTGGTGGGGGGTATTTATACTGTGCAACAAATATCTGTAACGGCCCTAAAACAATCAACCGTGACGGGCATACAAGTAATCTCTATCGGGCCTTAATAAAAGGCCGTCAAAAAAGAGTGTCATCTGTGACGGGCAATAAACTTATCTCAATCGGGCCTCTAGTTGGAGCCCGTCACAGATGACCCTCATCTGTGACGGGCTTCTTTTAGGGCCCGATTGAGATATGTAACCCTCATCTCAGTCGGGCCTCAACTATAGCTCGTCACAGATAAGTGTCATCCGTGACGGGCTTTAGTTTTACGCCGATATACCATGGTTGTGCGACCATATCTCAATCGGGCGAAACTCCGGCCCAATTAAGATTACTTCCTTGTGATGGCCCGCAAATTCCAGTCTTGTTATGGGCCGTCACAGATGGAAGGATCTGTACTAGTGGACAATCCTTTTACTATTGGTGTTTGCATCTCACTCTTTTTGCCACGGTAAGTTTTATGACTGGCTGCATTCGTTTCCAGTAGTTAGGAACTCCCCCCTCTAGCACACAAAACAAAGCAATGATTTAGTGCACGATTAATTAAATATTAGCTAAAAATAGTGAAGAAATGGATTGACATGATTTTTAAAAGCAACTCTCCAATAGATTTTTTTTTCAAAAAGATGCACAATTTAACCGTTTGGAAAGCGTGTGCGCGGAAAGCGAAAAAAGTAGAGGCTAGGAAAGTGTAGAGAAGAACACACCCCAAAAGTAGTTACACGTCAAGCTGTATCACAACACATAGATATGCATGCGTTACCGGCTAACTAGTTTAATACTAGAAGGTAAGGCTAACACTACTACTCCATTAAAGACACACTCAATGATGAAAGCAATAAATGCAGCGAATCACGGGGTGGTTGGATCGGTAAAGCGGTAATAATATTTTCAAATATTTATATTTATGAATAAAATTTAAACGATAAAAATACTACACAAAACTTTATTTAGATAAATTGCAATATCCAACAAGATATATTAAATGAAGAGACACTACTGCGCTGGTAGGTACAAAAGGAGCACCCACATATATAACCCAAAATTTAAATGTGGCACATGCGTGTATATACTGTGGGTAAATTTCTCGTATGGCACTGAAATTTTACGCCATGCTCAGTTCCTCTGTATTACACATCATGCAGTACACATGCATATAACCACATGAGGTAGCTAGGGTCGTGGACCCACATGTTAGTGAGACACAACACACGCCGATAGTAAAACCAACGATTTCTTGTGAAGCTTCGAGTGACAAAAAAAAATGATTGACCAATAGCGATCGATCTTGATAGCTAGCTTTAGCTACTACTCCATCCGTCCCATAATATAAGGGATTTTGAGTTTTTACTTACAATGTTTGACCACTCGTCTTATTCAAAAAATTTGTGCAAATATAAAAAACGAAAAGTTGTACTTAAAATATTTTAGATAATAAAGTAAGTCACAAAAAATAAATAATAATTCCTAAATTTTTTAAATAAGACGAGTGATCAAACAGTGCAAACAAAAACGCAAAATCCCTTATATTATGGGACGGGGGGAGTATATGCATGTCCTTGCTTGATAAAAAGCGTATGTACAATCTGTGATCGATTTTCTTGTACATTTTTTTTCCCCTGAGAATCAAGCGACACTAGCTCATCGTGGGCATTTCCGTTGCCACTAATCTACCGAATGCGAACGTGCGCGATATATGTCCGTCCACTGGCTCAGTGGCCAGTAACCTGATCCTGCGGAATAGTGTAACAAGGCCCCTATATTTAATCATGTTTAGCACAAGTAATTCCTATTGCAATTTGCAAACCAAACTTTGCTTTTCTCACACACACACGGACACACACAGAGAGAGGGGTAGCCACACGCACAGTAGCGTGGACTGTGCTATAATGGAGGTGAATAGGGGGGAGGAGGAAGACGTGAACCTGGAGCTCACCCTCTGCTACACCTCGGCCTCCTCGCCGGAGCCCATCGGCTTCTTCCTCTGCATGTACTGCGACCGCAAGTTCTACAGCTCGCAGGCGCTCGGCGGCCACCAGAACGCGCACAAGTACGAGCGCAGCCTCGCCAAGCGCCGCCGCGAGATCGCCGCCGCGCTGCGCGCCCACGGCGCGCCGCCGCCGTCCGCGTCGGATGGCGGCGCCGGCGCCGGGTACTCCAGCGCAGCTGCAGCTCAGAAGGCGGTGGGCGTGGAGGCGCAGCAGCAGCAGCAGGCTGCTGCCGCCGCTCCCGTGCTCGGCGGCGGCGGCAAGAGCTCGCCGCCGGCCGCGGAGTACGGCGACGGGCTGGACTTGTCCCTCAGGCTTTGATGTCCTCCTCTCCGGCGCCGTCGGCTTCTCTTCGCTCGCTGCTGCTCTCTGTTGTTAATTTCTCGGTATGTCGTCGATCGAAGCCTACTTAGCTAGCTTTGCCGAGTTCAGTCGTGCCAAATCTCTCAATTATTGGGCATTTTCTTTGTGTGTGTGAGTGTCAAGAACATGTTTTTGCATGCTGCTCTCGTGTGTTGCTGGAATTTTTTTTATCGATCTGTGCCTCCCTCTTCTGGTTGAGTTTGCTCCGATGATCGATGGAATTTCCCCCAATTTACCAGGAGAGATTTCGCCAATTGATGGAGATTTCGGCTGGTGTATGTTGTCTCCTATTTTTTTCCCCTCTATCGATTAGCTAATTTGTTTTGGGCAGATCTGTAATAAAAAGTGTGTTTCGTTGAGAGGCTTCCCCCAAATGATTTTTCAGATTGTGCATATTCCATGTATGAATCTTCATTGACAATATCAGATTGGTGTACTCTTTAGCAAATTAATCATACCATCCCTCTCCTATTTCCCTCTTGAAATCAGGAAATACACTGCCTCCAGGAAAAAAGAAAACAAATATGCTCCATTTTTTTTTGTTTGGGATGAGATATGCTTTACTAATTCATTCTTTCCGCTCCTCAAAACGACAACATATATATGTGTGGTTTGTCGAAACGCTAATACTATATAATATATTGCCAATCACCACTTGGGCATAAACATATATAGGCTTATGTACACGTAGATAATAACCAACAAAAAATGTATTGCTTCTGAATCAACAAGTAAACGCCTCATCTGTTCTTCTCTCTTTTGTTGACATGATAATCGGAAGAAATCAAACTGCATACTCTTCTAGCCAAGGGGAACTGGCATATACTACTTAAACTTGTAGTATGTAATTAGTTCTGACAGTATTTCTTTTATTCTTGGAATGAATGGCAGAGCTCTGCCTTTTTTTTAGATAATAGAGCTCCTGCCATTAGTTTAAAAGAAGTTTCTCATTGTCATCTATCTCTCTCTCTCTCTCTCTCACACACACACACTCACTCACTCTCTCTCTCTTTCTCTCTCACACACACATGTGAAATGTACTGCGTACACTGTAAATGCTCTCATCAGCTCCCACACACACACTCTCTCTCTCTCTCTCTCTCTCTCTCTCTAGATCTCTCTTGTATCATCAATAGACGACTAGACCATTCGATATCATCACTGATGAAATGACATCCACTGGTGAATATCTATCTTAGCTAGCTAGTTTTCTCCCAGCTGCAGTTTCTTGTGACCTATATCTAGCCTTCTTTCAGTGTACAAATCTATCAAGAAATAACACACTATATGTCTCTCTAATTGATTAGTCCGGTTTTCAAAATTTTGATATGAAATTTCGGATCTACTAGTCCTATAGGGGTAAGCCACTCTGATTAAAACTTCAATCCAAATCCCCCAATCCCCTTCTTCTCCCTTAAGGCTCGTCCCTTTCGTGTGAATAAGCTAAAAAAAAAGGCGCTAGAGAGTATCTCAATGCCCTCCATGACTGCGCTCCTCTTCCTCTCGGCATGACAAGGGCTCTCCTCCACCACTCATAGCTAGCACGTTCCGCCAAATGCTAGATGTGCATCCCTCCACCCGTGTTACCATCTCCCAGTATTCTCTTCGTCAGTCTTTCTTTCCCTCCCGCCCGCTGCCCAACAAGTTTCACACAAATGCTTCCACTCAAATGCATTGAAAAATTATAAGTACTTAAATACCATATGAATATCTTTTGGATAGAATTGTGATATTTCAGACATTTTGAACACACCCAAAATTTATTTGCGTCCAAACGTTTAAAACATGTAGCAATAAAATAGTCAAGGATCATAGATATTGCATATACTAAGAGCATCTACTCTGTAGCCCCTTATGCTACTAGCATTCTATCATTTATAATCATTGGTGGGACACATTTACTACCTGGATTTTTCACATTTTGGTCCTTTTGAAAAACTTATTTCGCAAATAGACCCCTGAAAAAACTTATCCCAGAAATGGTCCTTTTTGGGGCGCCAGAGTGGCTGGCGCCGTCATCCAACGGGACGGCGCCAGCCTCTCTGGCGCCGTCCTCCTGCCACCGTGGTGCACGAGAACCGACGTGGCAGGAGGAGGGCGCCAGCCATGCTGGCGCCGCCCTAAGGAGGAGGGCGCCAGCATGGCTGGCGCCGCCGCCTCCATTCCTGTTTCTCTGTATGGAGTTGCAACGGTGTCATTTTTATTTTATTTTTTCAGATGTTTTTTCACACTCAGGATCACGATACAACCAACCACAAAAAAATTTAAACTCGAACTACCACTTAGCTAAGTCTGAAAATATCTAGCATACCACTTAGTCTACTTTGCATCTTCACTAAAATTAGACCATAACTCTTTTAGTAAAACCCTTTGATCAGCATGTTAAACATAATGCACTCTACCACTATATGAAATTACTTAATCTAATTCAAAATGTAACCACATGAAATGACATATATAAGTTAAACAGTACATAGAGATGCAATTTTTTTATTTTTATTTCATTTTTTTGATATTTTTTTCACACTTAGGAGAACATAGGAACCAACCGTATAAAAAATAAACTCAAACAGATAAAATATGTGACATGTAGAATTTTCCAAAACTCTACCGAAACGGACAAAATATGTCATCTATTAAAATAGGCGTAACTTTCTCATACGGACTCGGAATCAGGCAAATAATATATGCATGGACATCTACAGAAAAAGTTACATCCGATTCTCCCCCGCTTTGCCGGGTTCGGCGATATTAAGACCTCCAAATTCCGCTTGCAAGATTGTGTTTTCGAGGATAGAAGTTTTTCGGTGGAGCTTTGGAAAATTCCACATGCCACATATTTCGTCTGTTTGAGTTTATTTTTTACATGATTGGTTCCTGTGAGTTCGTAAGTGTGAAAAAAATATCAAAAAAATAAAATAAAAATAAAAAAGTTGCACATCTCTCTCCTCTGCACTAGTTCGGAGAGAGGAGAGGAGAGGAAAAATTCTACATGTCACATATTACGTCCATTTGAGTTCAATTTTTCCATGGTTGGTTCTTGTGTGTCCCTAAGCGTGAAAAAAATATCAAACAAATAAAGCAAAAATAAAAAATTTCGGGGGGGGGGGGGGGGGGGGGGGGGGCGCCAGCCACTCTGGCGCACTCCCCCTAGCCACCTCATCATCGCCCCGCCACGTCGGCAGGGGGACGGCACCAAAGAGGCTGGCGCCATCCTGTTGAACGACGGCGCCAGCCACTCTGGCGCCCCAAAAAGGACCATTTTTGGGATAAGTTTTTCTAGGGGTCTACTTGCGAAATAAGTTTTTCAAAAGGACCAAAATGTGAAAAATCCAGCATTTACTACTTTAGGAATGTATTTGCTGCAATGGTTATTAACTAAGCACTTCGAAGTAAACTTCTATTAATATAATTTACAAATAAATTAATTTATGTGTTAATTAATTAAACAAACCCTTTTGGTTGCATATACCTCTTCTTTCCAATAAATTTATGTGAACATCATTGGAAATAGCAAATAACAAATTAAACGAAGATTGTTTGATTAGAGACATTGAAATAACCAAAGAAAGATGTGTTGTAATAATTTCAACATTCTTATTTAATTTGTTTTGAATGTCCATGTAATGTATTCAATATCTAATTGCAATCACTCACTCTAGTCATGTATACTTTTATTTGATATGTATATCCATTTATCATACCTTTTAGACTTTAAATATCAAAATTTGCTTAAATATTTAGACTGGCATATAAATATGTATCAATTCATAATGAAAATATTAACTTCCATGATATCAAAAATATAGTGAATATCATAAATATTTTAAAATAGAAACCAGTGGTCAAAGTTGTGTTTAGAAGACCATATCATATAAACAAATGAAAGTGATGATATGAAGTAATACTTTTTATATATATCATAATGAGACTAGAGATCAATGTTTTAACTCTCCCAATTAATATATGTTTACATGCACACAGAAGATTATTGTAAGGATATTTTAAATACATGAATTTACAAGGATATTGTAGTTCAATATGATCCTAATGTATTTCATTAATTGAAGTGAGTTTTTGTGCCAATCAGAATAACTATTGCAATAGTAGTACTTCTTTATAAAGTTGTAAAAAAGTTTGTATTAATTTAGTACTTATAAATATAATATAAATAAGTTTGTTGTCCCTAATGAATTTGAGTTTAAATGCAAAGTTTTTTTTAGTAAATCAAGAATTCATTTCCACAATATGTAACATATTGTTAAGTTTCATAAACGATATGATATGTTCAAAGCATATCGAACTCCAAACAGAAATGTAGAGAAACATTTTAAGTCCATCCAAGATAATTTATTATGTATCAATTGAGGCAGTATTTATGAATAAACATTGAGATATATATTTAATTACCATACATTAGACATATCTAAAGGTGAAAATGTCAAAATTTCTTACATTTATTATTTGCTAAAAACTCCATATTCAATGGTTTCACTTGAACTAAATTATCTTTGGTGCAAGTCCGTCTTTGCCACTTGCATGTGGATACCTGAAATGTGACTACCTTATTGTATATCATGGGAAAGTGAGTTTATATTGATTGACCATGTTTTTCTTTATAATATTGGTCATAATGTTGTGATTGCATTGTAGATGTGACTACAATGTAAATTTAAGATGGATTAATATCTAACAAGATAACTGTTAACCACCATGAAAGATCTTGGATTTCTTATTGCAATTTTATATATGGAATTATTTTTATTATTTCATGTTTTCCCTTTAGAACAATTTACAAATGAACATGTGATTCTCGATTTTATTTATGTCCTTCAAAAATTTTACCCCACACTTTTTGTGGTATATAGGTATCATCAAACATTAAAAGTGTATGTGCCATGTTCCAAACAATTCTATTATGAGTAATTTGGTAACAATACGCACCACCACACATGTGCATGTGCTCACAGAAGCCAAATGGAATTTCTTATTGCCACAATTGTCGAATATATAACCGAACTTGTTTCATTAGATTATATATAAATCTAGTCCTTATCGTGTAAGTGTCCAAGCCTAATAAGGATTTATCTTCGCATCCTCATTGATAAAACTGTACCTAATTGATTACTCGTTTAAACTAGAAAAACACCTCTCGGCTAATGGAGTGGAGGGAATACATTTGTGTATGATTCTATACCCAACAAGGTTAAATTCTATGCCCACAATGACACATGAGTTCCCATCAGTAGTTTATAACTACACATACCTACTACTCAAGACTGTAGTACCACGCATATTGTTAGTGAGCTACAAATTAGCATAGCCTAAACATTTGGAGAACATTGGACATTAATTTGGATGCGTGAACATGGATTGAGGTCGAGATACTAGGTCTTTAAAAAGCCATAAGTAAATTGTTTTGATTACGACGTCAAATCTTTTGGGAGTGGGTATATAACACATCCTTGTCAAGGTGCACTAATTAGCTAGCTGGTAGGCCCAAGTATTGGTACTTTAGTACTATACTATTAATTCTAAGATGTAGATTCATTTAAATAGACCTCCAAGTTTAAATATCTGTAGTATAAACATTCTCCATAAACGACGAAACACAACCACACTAACCCTTCTATATAGATAGTTTGAAACCAATATTTTCGATGGACTTCTCAAACCGTTTGTAATATCACTGTTGTGCTAGTAGTTGCCACCACCACCACCACCACCACTGCCACCGGCATGGGTTCCATCCTTGTTGTTGCCACCTCACATCTAGCGAACCCAGTTTGTCATTGCCCAAAACGTCTAGATCTGGTGGTAGCAAGCAAGGAGGAAGAAAGACGATAAGGAAATAGTGGAACCAGGCTCATCTTGGGAGGAGAGGGGCCCACTCAAATCAAGATGAGGAATGAGATGGAGGGGTCTTAACTCATGGAGGAGGAAGAGAAGCGTGCCGCATAGAGAGAAGAAGACATGCAGTGACTCGAATGGGTGTTTGGGTCAGGTTTAGGGGAGGAGGTGGAGTAGGGTTGATTATATTTTACTTTTTTTAAAACAATAGATTTTATATTATTAAAACACGGAGTATGAGTATAATCTATACAGCTCGGTTCAGTTCCAATGGACAATAATATTAGAGAATGTTTATTTGTTTTCCTTAGATATGACGTTTTGAATATCTTAATTAAGGAGGAAACCTCATTATAGATGGGTTTGTACTGAAAATGTCTATAATGGCATCATGAGGATGGTTTTAAACACTATATATAATTATAAATCTCGTCGCAAAAAATATATATAATTATAAATCTCATATAAGCCTTTATACACTGATTAGTGGAAAAGGAATTAAGTTGCGCTAGCCAGCACGGTAGCAGGTAGGTCTAATAAAAAATGAAGGCCTTAGAATTCACAATATAAGTCATTCTAGCATTTCTCACATTCATATTGATGTTAATTAATGAATCTAGATAGATATATAAATGTGGGAAATGCTAGAATGACTTACATTGTGAAACGGAGGGAGTAGTACAGGTTCTATATCATGGGGTCGGGTTGTTCGTTTGTTTACGGAGAATATGGCACTTAATTTGACCATCTTGCTGCTTACTGATCGTGGAATTAAGGTGGCCTGCAGCGATTTGATCGATAGTGCAGCACCTGACCTGCATGTATATGCGCATTGCTCGATCTACCAGCTTGTGTTCCACTGCGACGCATCAGATATATATAGTCATAAATAAATTCAAGAATTAGTTTAATTTCAAGTGATGATCAATATAATTAACAAACCCCCGTGCATGCATGCATGTATGTATATACATTAGTGGAGAAACCATTTGTAGTCCCGGTTCGTAACCCCCCTTTAGTCCCGGTTGTCTAACCGGGACTATGAATCCGGGACTAAAGATAGCGATTTTTAGTCCCGGGTGAAATAACCGAGACTAAAGATCGATCTTTAGTCCCGGTTGGTAACACGAACCGGGACTAAAGATTGGTCAGCCACGTGGCCGGCTGATCCATCTTTAGTACCAACCGGGACTAAAGATCTGTGTACAATTTTTTTTATTTGTATGGCCCTGTTTGCTGCATGGTTGATATTATATATATATATATACACAAGCCCTAACAGCATTTGAACCGGGACTATTGTGGAAATCGCCCGACCAACGAAAGATGGTTTCTCCACCAGTGATATGTATGTGCTACATTTGGACCAAACAAGTACAAATAGGCAGAAATGATGATGAGTCCAGCAATTACTTAATTCACCTGTCCACGAATATATATAAACATTCCAAAGATCTAAAACGTGTTCACATATATAAGCATTTCAGAGTACTACGTGTGTCCCATCAATTACTTCTTATTTAAATTTCTCCACATCTTCCTCAATCATTAGTGGCGGATCTAGATAAAGTTACAGCTCCCTTCCCATGTACATATAGCAAAAAAAAAAATTTAACGGGGGCTTTGTGGGAGCTCCATAGTACTCGTGTCAGTAGTGGAGACTCAAGACCCCGCCACCCCCATGCTAGGTTTGCCCCAATCACCCTCCTACCCCATCCATACCTTGTTACATTAGAGGCATCAAAGTCTTTTCTCAGCAAACACAAAATAAGACGAAAGTGTGAATCTAGTGTATATCCTGGGAACTAGATTCACATAAGTATGAGTTAAGAATATTTGAGATGTTGTAGATCTTTAGCCATTTTTGTCAAGTCTCCTGAATGTGTAATACATCTGGTCACCACCTTTGAGTGGTTTGACAGGCACATCTTAGACTGAAGTTGACTGGCAGGCTTAAGGCCCAGCAATGTCTTCAATATTCTTCTCTCGAGGTGTCGGATATTTCATTATATTTGATTGATGACTTGAATATTTCACTTCATCTCTCAAAAATAATGAGAGGTCTAGACAGCCTATGACAGCTCAATCTTAGTGTTTGCTAAACAACCCAAAAATGTTTTGGTATTTGTGGATGGAGGAATTAGTATTATTAGTTTTTTTATATCATCTCTAATATGGCTTCTCAGGTTTGCATATATAATATATGCTATTTTTTATGAGATACTCCCTCCGTTTCATATTGCAAAATGTTTTAGTTTTATCATCATAAGTCAAAGTTATTTAACTTTGAACAAGTTTATATATAGAAAATCAATTAACATCTACAACAACAAAATACACAACCAAGATAATTTCATGGTGGATTTTGATGAAACTAATTTGATGTTGGTGTATTTTTTATAAACTTAATCAAAAGTAACTTATAGCAAAACTAAAGTTAATACATTATAGAATGGAGGGATTGTATGTTACATGTCTGAATATATATATCCTCGTGTGTTGATCATGTTTGTGCTCTAAAGTTCTAATAATAGTGAAATTAATAGACTATTTTTTTATGAACGACTCGCACCAGACAGCGCGAAGTGAAATTAATAGACTGACATATATGTAGGTGAATAATACTGTAAACGGCAGGCGAGAATTGGTCGTCTGGTCGATCATCCATTATTCTAATTTGGTTCAGTTTGGTACACTAGCTAGCTACTCTTGATCTGCATGTAGTATCTTCTGCACGACTCTTCTCTGCGTGTTGTACACATCGATGCTATCTTCTAGTACGGGTGAGTAAACTGTACACTCCATACTGCTAAATACTAGCCAGATCGATCACTAGCAGCAATAATAGAGAAAACACGGCTGTTATGACTTCCCTGCAAAGCAAATGTTCCACATCATATCATTTCCCTGCAACCCTTGCAAGAGGAAACAAGGCATACAGTCACGAATCCCTATTATATACTCCATCCATCCAAAATCCCTTATATTTTGGGACGGATGGAGTATTGCGGTTCGCTGTGATTGATAGAGCCAAGAGCTTGATGTGCCATGTGCTGTTAGCAGCAAGATCGATGACGAGATGACGCAGCACATGTACTGTCAGGTCAACTGGTTAACTGAAATGTAACGATCAATCGGCCGAATTATAAGTCGACACCACAGCGGCATCGATCATCATCGATCAAAGGTTGCCGGCCGGGTTATATTAATTGCTGCTTCGGTGAGAGACCGCACGTTCCTTGATGGTCCAAATGATGGTTTCACTTGTGCTACTATTCCACACACGCGTCTCTATTGCTAGTAGGTAAGGTATCATTGAGTAAGCAATATAATGCTGTGTAATCCCTCCGTTCCGCGAAAAACGAATCTAGTATTGGATGTGACACATTCTAATACAACAAATCTAAATAAATGTATGTCCAGATTCATAGTGCTAGAATGTATCACATCCAATACTAAGCTGGTTTTTTTATGGGCAGAGAGAGTAGTTATTAGCAAGCAAAAGCGATTGACTCGATCAATAGCTTTACCACTAATACAGAATATCAAATACGCGACGAACAGTAGTACCGGTTCATCTTACATTCGGCATATACGAGACATTTCATATATACCCACCAACCCACCAGTAGGGGTGAGCATTTGGTCTAACCGAGAAATTCGGTTCGGTTTCTTGGTCTTTTTAAAAATTCAGTCTTCGGAATATCAAGACCAAGCAATTTGGTCTTCGGTTAGTTCAGTTCGGTCTCGGTCATAGACCGAACTAACTGTAACAAAAGTTTGAACAGCAAAAAAAAACAAATCAAATAATTAGTACAAGATCGATGAATCAAGTAATTAGGCCGCAGATGACATACTACAAATTGGTCACCAGCAAATCGAGCACGATTCAGACAAAAAAAAAAGAAGCAAATCGAGCACGATTTAGAAAAGAAAAGAAGCAAATCGATACTGCCAATCTGCCATGACTTGAATCCATTGATCCGACGATCTCCACCAGTTACCACACCACAAGAAGCTCCAAGGATCAGATCCCATCTGTCACGCCCTGAAGTTTCTCCCTTTTTCTTGCTTTAAAAATTTGTTAAATAAATCATCCAAAGAAATTGTTTAAATTAACCTAAAACTAAATCCCTAATTAATAAATGCATTAAATAATTGGAAATGGCATTGTGGAATTTTTCTTGGGTTCCACATGTCACAATATATTAAAAGAATTTTTAGTGGAATTTTCAGAGCCTTAAAAGTAATTTTAACCAATTAAAATCATCAAATTGCAATTTTAAATCCCAGGGATCCCTTTTTCCATTTCCTTATTTTTTTCTTTTCTTTCTTTTCCTTCTTGGGCCGTCAGCCCAGTCCACCCCATCTCTCCCGCGCTCGGCCTCCCCTTGTGGGCCGGCCCGCTCCCTCCCTCCTCTCTCTGGGACACCGACAGGTGGGCCCACCTGTCGGTCATCTCCTACCTCCGGCCGTTGGAGCCGGAGCTCCAACCGTCCCGCGCCGCCGCTTTCTCCGCTCCACGTCGCGCCTCCACTCCACGCCCGCACCCCGCGCCCACGTCGCCCGCCCACTCCTCCACCTCTCCCGCACGCTCGCGCGCTCGCTTGGAGGCGGGATTCGAATTTGAATCCCACCTCCCTCTCTCTCTCCGCCCCACGTCACCGGCGCAATAGGGCCATCTCCCGGCCACGTCCTCCCCTCCCTCGCCCATAAAAAGCCTCCCCCAAGCCTCCTCTCCCTCTTTCCGCTCTTGCCGCCCCCTCTCGTGCTTCCTTCCGCGCTCGCGCCGCTCGCCGCACGCACCGCTGCTTGCCGCCGCCTCCGACCGCGCAACGCCGCTGCTAGGGCCGCCGCCAAGCCGTGCATTCGCCGCTGCTGGCTTCACCATCGCGGGAGCTATCCCGGCCGCCGCTCAGTTGCCACCTACCGCCGCCGCACCGCTCTCCCCACGACAAGCCTAGCGCTGCCGCTTGCCGCCGCCTCCGACCGCGCGCCGCCACCGCTAGCGCCGCCGCCGAGCCACGCTGTCGTCACCTTCGGGTTCGCATGGCCGAGGGCTACTTCGTCCACCCCTCCTTCATCGACGTCCGCCATCGGAGGCCGCCGCTCGTCGCGCGCCGGTGAGCCGCCGTTTCCTTCCCATCTCCAACCGACATTGGCAACCGTCGTGGGCTTCCTCCCTCTATTCCTAACCCCTCTCCTTTTTCTCCTAGGGTGTCGCCGCCGCCCGTCGGGCCGTCCGTTCGCCGGCCATCGCCGCCGCCTTTCATCCTCTGCTCCGGTCGCCGTGCTCGCCGGTGAGGCTCCCATCTCCTCCCTTTTTCTCTCCTCTCCCGCATGACGCCACTTCCCGCGTGCGTCACCGCTTTCGGCCGTCACCGCCGTCTCCCGCACCGCCGCTCACCGTCGCCGGCAGTCGCGTGCCGCCGCCGCACCACCATGGCTGGCCGGTCGGCCTTGAGGCCGAGCCGAGCCCGGCCGGCGCCTCCCTCGCCTCCCCTTTGAGCCACCGCCTGGTGGGGCCCACCCGCCAGGCGCCACTTCCCACTCTCTTGAGCCGCTGACATGTGGGGCCCACCTGTCGCCGCCCCCCCCCCCCCCCCCCTTCACTGACGTCAGCCCTGGGGTTATATTGCGCAATAAATTGAATAAAGATTTTTCTTTATTAGTAAAAACACAGAGAATCTTGTAAAATTCATAAGTAATTCATCCGAGCTCCGTTTAAGTCCGTTCAAGTCTCAGTAAATCAAAAAAAATGCAAAGAATCCATTAAAAATGGTTTTGTTTCCCGTTTCAGTAGTCTTATAGCATGTTTTGCTTGTGTGCTTTGTTTGTCTCGTAGATTTCGGCCATTTCGTCGATCCGCGGTTCTTCGAAGACGTTACTGAGGTCTCATCAGTGCGAGAGCAAGGCAAGTCATGCATTACAATTGATCATATTGTACCTAATTTACAAATATCCCGCATTTCTATTAAATGTTACATTCTTTTACAATGTCATGTGGGATGGGTCCTACTACTCAGCCATATATTATTTACCTTATGCCATTGATAACTTGGGTATCAAAATGTTTAGATGTTGGTTTAGGAAATGCTTAGCCATGCTTAGTTCAACTAGTACACAAATGGGGATCACATTATTACATAGACTTTGACTATTAGCATAGCTTTGGATTGGTGCCACCGCAATGGTGTTAGTTAATTAAATACACTGAGTGGTGGGCTGTCGGTGCATGGTTTTGTTGGCCGCACCCATGGCAATTAAGGACCGGTTCACGGGAAACCCTAGGAGACTTACCGTGCTTACCACAAGCGGGAGTGGGTAACTGCTTGATCTGAAGTATAGCTCGACCCTTTCCTAGGCACCGGTGGCGAGGGTGGGCGTGATGGAGTTAGGTCGGCCGGGGTGTCCGGTTGTCCAGCTGCCGGATTCACCGCAGCGCAAGAGGGGACCGCTCACTGCCTTTTGAAGGGTGGGGGTGAAACCTTAGCGTGGTGTGGATGGTTAGGGGAGGGTTATGCGGAGGGTCTTGTCACGATTTCCCCCTTTGAAGTATCATGGTGATACTTTGGGGCATGGCGACATGTGTGGAATCGTGTCTTGTGGGTACAGTTGTACACCTTTGGCCAGAGTAAAACTATTCGAATAGCCGTGCCCGTGGTTATGGGCGATCAATCAGATTCATCGTGATTAGTCTCACCCCTAGTTTAGCTTAATGAACTGGTGTAGTTCAGGTGGTTGGTTGGGCCTGTTGCAACGTGGTGTAGCGTTGGACAGTGATTGGTTAATATTGATTAATTACTACAATTGTTTTTACTGTTTTCAACTACTACTTTTAAATGCTTGCTTTATGCAAATGAACCTTTAGCCTCCTTTGGTTATATCCTGCATCATACCTCCTCTTCCGGTATGACTTACCTCCTCTTCCGGTATGACTTGCCAAGTACAGTGGATAGTACTCAGTCTTGCTCTCTTTTCCTGCACACCAGAGTTGAAGTTCTTCTCAGTTGGAGCCGTCTCAGAGAGGTTGGTTTCGTCGCTGCCGTCAAGGATTGCCTGTGGAGTAGAGTCGCCCCGCTGCTGAAGTCAAGCTTCCCGGTTTAGCTCGCTTTTACCTTTTCCGCTGCATTTGTAATCTTTTATATTTTTGTAAGACGTGGATCTGTATGTCAACAATTGTTGTTTGTGTACCCTGGCTGGTCCTGGACAGGGGTTTAATGCACATTCAGCTTAGAAATTCTGGTTCGTGAATTTCTGGGCGTGACACCATCCATCCCATCGTCTCCTGCCGTCGTTCTTCTTGTCGCTCTTATCACTTTGTTCTTGGCCGGCCTCTTCCACCACCGAGGTCTCCAGTGAGGCAGCGACCGGCGCACAGCCACTTCCGCCTCCAGGGTGTGGTTGGCCGGCTGGAGGCGGAGCACAGCGATGGAGGCGAAGGCGGGCTGGCTGGAGGCGGCGCACGGCGATGGAGACGGAGGCAGGCTGGCTGGAGACGGCACACGACGATTGAGGCAAAGACAGGGGCGGGAGGCGGTGCACGTCAATGCGGTCTGGCGAGCGCGAAGGAGACGAGAAGACGGCGTGAACTGAGGAGGATGGGATTGGTTCGAATGGATGCGGAGCCGGAGGGTACCTCTCTACCTCTAGGGTTTCTACCAAGTTAGTGGGCTTATTGGGCCAACTAGATTTATTGGGCCCAATTCGGTTCTTTCGGTCAATTCGGTTATCTGTAGCCACTGACCGAATTGTCCGAACAAATTTCGTTCTTTCACCAGTTAAGACCAAATTTCTCCGCCTCGGTCTTTTCGGTTCGGTTTTATTCTATCCACCCCTACCCACCAGAAGCCCATATTGTAATATATAGGTTTCAGCTCCGAATTTCCCGTGAATATATGAGCGTATAGTACATTAGTACTAGGCACATACAAGATATCCCCATCCACCATAAGCCCGTCCTGTAATATAGGCGCTTCAGGTCCAAAATTCTCATGAATCAACATGATGTATACCATATGCATGCAGCTGAACTACTCCAGGCAGGCTCCAGCGACACACTCAAAATCTACGCTGAATCGAAAATATCCAAATATGGTATGGCACGGACCAACACACAGAAAAGGCGCTTTAGCTTTAATTAGCTGCCATCGCGGCCGCGCGGCCGCTACTATGTACTATATCTATGTTCCATCGACGAAAGAGACACACGGATGATGCGAAATTTGGAAACGCCAGCACATGCATATCGATTCAGGCCGGCAGCAGTCATGCATATACAGGCAGCGGCTCAGCACCTCCGCCCCGCCGGATTGGCGATCGAGCCTGCCTGCCCCGCGCAGATGCTCTCTCCCAATCTCCCATGCGTTGGGGGGCGCACCGTCGTGAGTAACCACGTGGTCCCCGGCGGCGTGTGCTATAGTCGTCGTGGTGGCCGGCGGCCGTAGCAGCAGCAGCTGCCATAGCTGCGGTCACGCACGCACGTACGGCCTCGGGCATCATGGCAGGACGACTGACTGAGGTGTGGGTGTGGTTTGGAATGAACCGCGCCGTCTCTGAGATGGACTCTGAGCTCAGCCAGCCAGCCTCGGCATTCGTGCAAAACCGGGGTAGTAAGGGTTTCCCAAACCACCAGAGCCGGGGTTATCGCGTCCCGGCGATAAACACGGTTACCGCGTGGTAACCATGAAAAACAGTACGAAACCATGTAAATTTTATCAAAAATTCAAATTAATTTTTAAAATTTATATGAATTTAAGAAGATAACCATGGTTTTTCTATTATCGTGCCTCACAGTAAGACGGCCAGTAACCGCGCGGCAAGGTAAACCCAGCTGTAACAGGCTTTTTCATTCAGCTCTGTAGGAAAAGTACTGACCCAATAAAGATGGGGTGTTATTACAAACGCAGCTGCATCCGTCGAAAAAAGCATTTCAGCATACAGTAGTCGCAGAGACCAGTCACCTCTGGGACTTCTGGAGCCGGTTTTCGCCCACAGTTGCAAAAGGTTTTGGTCCCCCGGAGAAGGACGAAGGGGTGGGAGACATGGACTACCCCGGGATGCGAGCAGAACAAGATAGGACCATGGCACACGAGATAGGGTGCTGGCATCTTGGTTCCCAAACAAGCTGTGCCATTGGCTCACAATGTAAGGGGTCCACAATCCCAACACACGTCGTAGCCCACTTTGATGTGTACATGAAATTACATCTGTCAATGGGGTCAGAATCACTACAGTTCGTCGATGACAACGCTTTATGCTATGGTCCAATGGACACATATGGGCAGAGCAAAAATCCATCCCATTGGACACAGCAAAACCAATTCACTGCGCTTCGAGCAAAGCCATTCATTAGCCCAAGACTTTTCCCCCGGCCAATCACAGATGTGGAGTCACAGAAAAACTAGCAATGCACTCAGCCACAATTGCTGGCTTCCACATCCTGCTGGAGCTGGTGCGCTGCGTCCATGCCATCGATGTCTGTAGCGTCAGCGGTGAACTTCCACAAGATTGCGAGGGAGAAAACTCCCAACGGGCGCGAGCTGGATGCGTAACTGCCTTCGTACATGTTGCCTCTTTTCACCACGACCACCATTTTAGATTTTTCTCTGAGGAGGAGATCTATGACATGCTCGACAGAGGTGGACGTAGGAACACATAACGGTGGTCCTCTTGACATCGAAAGAAGAGGCGCGTCGATCTGAGAGCAGATTTAAAGGAGTTTTAGAGCAACAAGAGAATACTGGAATACCGACAATTATGTCAGCACTGAAACGGAAGCTGTTAAGAAACATTATATCATTGTACGAAGTTTGATAGAGGTGTGGCATCCTCTTGCAACCAATCATGCTTCTAGCACTAGAGATAAGACTGCCGATGAATTTTAAACTATAAGAGCAAACCTATGGTTCATCATGGACAAGCCGAATTTTAGCGAACTCCCAAATCAGTTGAGTTTTGTTAAGGCTAATATATCAAGAATTGGAAATGGCATTGTGGAATTTTTCTTGGGTTCCACATGTCACAATATATTAACAGAATTTTTAGTGGAATTTTCAGAGCCTTAAAAGTAATTTTAACCAATTAAAATCATCAAAGTGCAATTTTAAATCCCAGGGATCCCTTTTTCCATTTCCTTATTTTTTTCTTTTCTTTCTTTTCCTTCTTGGGCCGTCGGCCCAGTCCACCCCATCTCTCCTATGGTTCATCATGGACGAGCCAATTTTTAGTGAAGTCCCAAATCAATTATTGTTAAGGCTAATACTGCAAGCAAAAAAGTGTGGTAGCCTCTCACAGCCAGTCATGCTTCTAGCACTAGATAGACTGCCAATTGTGTTTAAAAGGGTAAAAGCAAACCTATGGTTCATCATGGACAAGCATTGTTTTTAGTAAAGATCCAAATCAGTTGAGTTTATTAAGGTTAATACTGGAAGGAAATATATACGCCCTTGGATGAAAATGAAAAACGACCAAAATTTGTTATTGGTTTCCTCCTTGTAATATAATCCTTGACCAAACTTGAACTGTTTGGAAGAGAAGCTAAGGTGGTTGATTTTTTTATCCTAACACTGGTGACTGGTCCCTGCCACTAAAACAAGTGCTAACCATTCCACTAGCTTTCGTGCTAGGATCAACGCTATTATTGCTGGTACCAACTAAAGGAGATAGCGTACCTTGGTACAATCCTGTCGGTGAACAATACCCACGCAGCTTCCCCAGTCATCAACAATAGGAACTACAGGATCCTTGAAGAATCGCATGACAACCTCCTCCAAGATTAAATCAGCATGCAATGGCTGGGTTTCTTGAAATGGAATCATATACTTCTCAACAGGATCATTCAAGACAATCTGTGATGCCAATAGACAAACTTCAGATATGGCAAGCAGATTGCAGTGGAGAAAGGGGTAGAAAAATATGAACACAGCAGGCACCAACCTGTGGAAAAACATGAGGTCTAAGAAGAGAGTTGGTGAATCCAGACAGGGTTTCAACTTTAACTGCCACCTGGTACAAACAGAACAAAATAAACTTAAAAAGGGGTGGTGCTTTACACATTACATTAATAGAACTGTCAGAACAAAAAAGAACGTTTGACTTTATTTTGCAATGAACATTTGATTATTTTCTACATGCTTCTGGAACCAGGCCCCAACTTCAAACTAAACCCGCAGTTTCACCCATTCAGAACTACATGAAAATATTCAACTTTTAGGCATCAGGAAAAGAAAAGATATAGTTCACAGATCTTCCTATTTTTTTAATGTTACAATCAAATAGATTTTCATAAGACATTGACAGGATAGTTCACTTAAAAATAGGCTACAAGACTGCACGGGCTTGAAACTTTTTTTTTCTACATAATATTATGAATATCTTATAAACTAGATATGCAATTTCACACCACTTGGGAAGCCTTAAGGTACAGTTTGCTGAAACCAATTATACTCTTCAGAAAGTTTGCAGTATTTGTTGTATGGCTACAATAATGCACAATAGTGAGTTCAGACACATCAGAGACTATGCTGACTAGAACTATGTAGTTCACCCGTGTAATAGTAATGAATCTTAAAATATAAAAATTCTAGGTAAATGAAATTATATTCAAGAACAAATTATTCAAACATACATAATGTGTTCAGAAATATATAATGGGACGGGCGCAGTGCCAGACTGGAAGCGTTCAGTTTTGCATTGTAAGATCAAAACATGCCAAGAGCATGTAGGTTCACATAAGAAGTTAGGATTTCAAGATAATTGTTCCATGTCCATGATGTAGCTAACCTTTATAATCAATGAACTGAAATACTATTTAAGAACACAATCGAAAGAAGAATACCATGCCTACTCTACTTGTCCAAGAGAAACATTCCTTCTCATTCACTATTCTTCTTAGAAGTCCTCTAGCCATGTCAATCTGGGAAAACAAAAGAGTCTTTTAGTGGTAGAATCATGAAATTTGAAGTCTATTTAACAAAGAAAAGCAAACACATCCAAGGAAAAAAAGAATAACAGAAATCCTAGACAGAGGAGCAAACTCATGAACATTGCACTGCTGTGTTATATTTGGTACTAATATATAGGCTAAGTGGCAGTTTATTGTGTTTATTTGGTTCATAACTTTTATGACTTTATTGTGTTTTCGTTGATGAAAACACCAGCTCCCCTGGTGTTCCACATATGTTTTCCACAAATCACAATGCATACACATCTATTATAATATGAAAAATGGGAAGAATATACTTGTAGTAAAATAATGAAACATCATGGACCTTGGAAATCACAAGAAAAGAATATCAAGTTTTCTGTTCTTGCTAAAAAAATCAGACATTGAAAAGGGTGCATGTTGGAATAAGTTGGTTTATTGGATGAGAATTGTTCCTTGATCCCTTTAATACTAAATACTTCCTCCATTTCATATTATAAGACTTTCTAGCATTGCCCACATTCATATATATGTTAATGAATCTAAACATATATGTACGCCTAGATTCATTAACATTTATATGAATGTGGGCAATGCTAGAAAGTCTTATAACCTGAAACGGAGGTAGTACATTTTAGCATTTTCACATCCCTGACAGGGGTGTCAATAATTTAGACTAAATTTACACAAAAGGCACTAGTGTTTTCCTACCTAGTATGCACCTCAAAACAGAAGATGATGCTATTTACCCATCCTAGTCAAAATTTAGTGAAGTTAGGTGCCAGACGACCAAAGTATTTCATGGTTAACAATCCGAATCATATTATCAAATAAATAAATTTCATGTCTACCTGATTATTATTGAGGGCAGCTTCCATTAGTAGTTCATCTGCCTCTTCTTTTGCCGAACGGCTAATTGATCCAACTGAATCTGGCCACATGCGTTTGTTCAGTCTCTTGACCATATCTAAATCACCTATGGTAGCAAAAGCTCTCATAATTGAAAGATAAAGATGAGGTTTGGGTCTCAAGTCTTTGTTGTTGCCAGCCTGCTTTATTATCTCACCAAAAATGCAGAGAGCCCCTACAATAGCACCACCACCAAAAATTAAACACCATATTAGAGCACATTTCAGTTATTGGCAGTACTATATTTCACAACATATAAGATTACACATTCCAATTTGAAGGCCATAGTTGAACAACATAAGCACATAAAGGTGAAAAACTAAGTCTGTAGCCTAAAGAGCATAGATTGAGATAAAAGGCCCTTAGACCTAGTTGAGATATCTCTGGACCCAAGTGTCCTGATGGTGCCATGGTGGTAGCAGCACAACAAGGGCAGGGGATAAGAGGGAGATAATTGTTTATTTGCTTGTTAATGAATAGCCATACAGCCCCAATTCTGAACAACCTCATGAACTGTAGCCATGCGTGAATAGTAACCACATGGTTACGGTTCATGCGCAATGCCGCTGGCAAAAGGAGGTTTGCCTGCTGCTTGCCTGCTCCTACATGGCCCCTAATGGGCTGCATTGCAAAGATTCAGTTAGAAATTATAACAAAAATGAAGACAGAAAGTGGGGCCTAGGCCACCTTTAGTTAACAATATTATGATCACAACTAGAAAACTCTGCAGTGTTATAATAGCAAACTCCCCAATATAAAATGTTAATATCTTACCGTTAATAGACCCACAGGCTAGCAAGGCATCTACCATTGCTGTGTATGCCGTCCGGTCAATAGAAATAGGTGCAGATTTCATCTCCACCACAATCTTCAAAACTGAATAAAGGTCTTGGCTATTTCCTAAACCCTACAAAATGCTTCAATAACTTGTACCATTACAAACTACTCCCTCTATCCCATAATATAAGGCGTGGTCAAAGTTGGCACGGTCATCAAAACTAATCTTTAGCTTATAATTTTTCATATACTATAAGGTTTGTAGTAACAAAATTATAATCATATGAAAGTAAATTTAAATTTCAATCTAATGATATATTTTTTAACAAATAAAATTCATTTTATATTATACTAAGTATTAGTCAAACTTTTAAATGTTGAATCTTGAAATATGTGCGCGCCTTATATTGTGGGATGGAGGGAGTATTAAATAAAAAAAAACATAGTGATACATTTTGAAACCAAACAAGCCTATACACAATAAATAAAAGGTCACAAGACATCTTTCCTATCAAACATGTTTTTCAATATTAAATACCTCAAAAACTCTTTAAAAAGCAATATAATATTTAACAAAACATTCTAATATAAGTAGTTTACCAGCGAATTCAATATCACTGTCTGACAAAGTAACCAATAAAGAAGATTTTACTGTAAACTTTTAACTATTATTTTTTGCTAAGACATGTACAGAGCTACTGCTGTCCACAGGTAACATAAGCTGGCAGGCGTCATACCTTAAGTAATGTTGTGTAGGTAACAGCATCTGGAAGGAGTTCAGGATTATTATCCCTTTTAGCTTCTTCCTGCATTGTAATGTAAGCAACTCATTTTCATTATATAGGCTATTTTGCGCAGATGCAAAACAATTTTGTGGCTAAAACTGGCCTTTCCCACACTTGTGTGACACCTTCATATCTTCCAGAAATTGGATAGCCATATCAATTTCTGCTGATTTTACACAGGCAGAAATTATGGTGTTGTAGGTCAATCTATCAGGCTTTAAACCTTGACGTAATATCTCATCTTTAACAGTCAAAGCTCCAAGAGGGAAGTTGCTTTTTATGTATCCCTAGAGCACACAGTTTGGAAATTTGAGTGATTACGGCAGTGATTAAATAAAGCATCCATATTAATAGTTAGGGGAAGAGTAAACAGAAACACCTTCATCAGCAAGTTGTATAGTAAGATAGAGTGGCCTTCATAAAGGACTTGGCGAAAACGGGCAACAAGAGCATTGGCACGCCGCATATCTCCTATATAGATCAAAGTTCAATCTCATCAGTAAACAGCCAGCTAAGGTGTGTAAGAAAAATATTGATAGAGGAATAGGCCATAGAGCTATCAGTAGAATATTGTGGCTAGAACAAACAGTTGTGACAAAACTATTATATCATCCTAACCACCGTGCGCGTGCACCTAATCTGAGTCTATACTAACAGCCACGACAATCATTTGCTAAAACTGATCAAAGGAATCATTTCAAGCCATTGAAAGACTTAGTTCATTAACACTGATCACTTGTTTATAAATATAGGGATAGATTTAGAGACCACGAATCTATATATTCTATAGAGTGAAATACATGGTCGGTCCTTAAACTTGTGGGGTGGTGTCACTTAGGTCCGTGAACTTGAAAATTGCACGTTTAGGTCCGTGAACTTGGTTTAATGTACCACCCCCAGTCCAATCGTCCTTTAACCACGTTTGATCGCCAACGTGGCATGCCATGTAGGCAACACTTTTGTGCTCAGCCCCCTCCACATATACCTTCACACATAACTTGCCCTGACTTGCATTTCAACCCAAATCCCCCAAAATATCCCTAAATCGGTTAGGGTTTCGACAGTGAGGTTAGGGGAAAGAGGCCGAGAGGTAGGCAGGAGGCAGCGTAGTGCAGCGGCGTTAGCGGTGGCACAGTGCGGCCGGATTAGCGGCAGGTGGCAGCGCAATGCGGCTTGCACGCTAGGCATCCCCATGGATTCTCGAAGCTCGTACTCGTCTTGAAGTCGCCAGAAGAAGGTGTTGTTGATCAAGTGCCAATTGCGCAAGGATAAGGTCATTTTGGAGCGCGGAGCAATGGCGATTGCTAATCGGGACCGCATTTTCTATACATGCAAGGAGAAGAATGAGAGGGAAGAACAATTTGAGGATTTTTTTGGGATTCTAGTGTCACTATATAGCTCCAAGGAGATATATGCGGCGTGTTGTGATGTGGAGGGGGCTGAGAGTAAAAGTGTTGCCTACATGGTATGCCACGTTGGCGGTCAAACGCAGTCAAAGGACGTTTGGACCGGGTGGTACATTAAACCAAGTTCATGGATCTAAACGTGTAATTTTCAAGTTCACGAATCTAAGTGACACCACCACACAAGTTTAGGGACCGGCCATGTATTTCACTCTATTCTATATAATTGGAACCCACTTATTGTCCTTATTTCTATATAGAAGCCACCTCATGAGGCCACATCATTACATATGAAACCTTGGATAGTGTCTTAACAGTTCAGATTAGCACATAATCTTTCTAGCCTGCATGCGTCCTTTTCTGCTGTTGGGTTAATTAGTCATTTCTCATATCCATGTATTGCAATTTACAACTGTATATACACACTAACATCCCGTAGCAACGCGCGGGGTGTCAGCTAGTATTGTATTCCAATAAGTGAGACAATTAGATTGGAATCTATAACTGTTGTTCTGATACAGAGTTGAGTTTCATGAATTAGCTTTTCATTCAAGAAGAAAAATAACTCAGAATAGCTGTGCATCCTAGTATTCTATATACTGAAAGATAAAAAGGTAAATCTTGTACCAACCAGCTTCAATAAGGGCATTTAGAAAACCACAAATAAGATGAGGAGAGAGCCTGGGACTCCCAATAGAGGTATCTTTCTCAATTGACTCCAGTATCTCAAATGCGTCATCTATCCTTCTCGCTATCCCCAGACCCTTCAAAAAATAGAAAATGTAGTAGAATAAAAATATGGATGCAAAACAACTTCTACAAAATATTATCTAGGAATAGGGAACACTTTTAGATTTAAGTTAATCCATTTGAGTAAATTGTACTGGTTGTCCTTAAATTTGTCTGGTGCTCTCATCCTGGTCCCTAATCTTTGAAATTGCAAATTTAGATCCTTAATCTTATTAAATGTACCACAAGAAGTCAAAATTCATGATGCATGCATCCTAGAGCTAACGTGGCATGCCACATGTAGCCACACTGCAAGTGGGTCCCTGGGCCATGGATGTTAGCAACAGCGACAGCGGGAAATGGTGGGCGGTCATTCAAGAAGACGGGTGATTTGGTGAATAGGAACAATCGTGAAGAAGATTGGATTGCAGTGGGCTTTCTGCGAAATTGACCATGTGCACAAGGACTCCCTTACAATGTGGCTACACGTGGCATGCCACGTCAGCTGCAGGATGCGGTCGTGTCGAATTTCGACCTCCAATGGTACATTTAGCAAGATTAGGGATGTAAATATACAATTTCAAACATTAGGGGCCGAGATTAGAACACTGCGCAAGTTTAAGGACCACCAGAGCAATTTACCCAATCCATTAATAGGTGTGATAATTCTGAAGGATAGACTCTTCGTGCAAAGAACAATAAGAATGCAGATGTTAATCAAGAATTGGCACATTGAGGGCTCAGACAATCTGACATGGAAATGACATTTAAATAAAGTTACTGGGAAAAGTAAAGGGGGGGTGAACAACTTTATATTCACCCATAAAAATTCCAACTGATTCTCGAGAAAAAAATTATTAAAAGGAAACCTAACCAATTCGGAACATTTTCTTTTCCTTTTGCGAGGTGGAACATTGATTTCTAATGGAAACAAAATTGTTTTGTCTCAGATTGGCTGCTTCTTACTTTCTTTTATAGAATATGATGAATTTAATACCACACAAGAACTCATAGAAGCACCTAGAGTCCCTGTTTGGGGCCAAAATGAATAGGTTGATGAGAATTTCAGGGGGGGAAAAATATAATACTGCTCATAGATAGCCCTGCTTCTCTACACTGCTTTTTGGTGTAAAATGTGTTGCCACAGTTATCATAACAGGAACAGCTACTGGTTAAAGAAAACATATATTTTGTTTGTGAGAACTACTTGTTTTTCATTAGCAGCAAATGGTCACCAAAAATAACCAAGGAGCTTCATTGAGCAGTTTGGGGTATCTATATTCAAGCGGCAATTAAGCAGTCACACATTAAAGAATACACATTCTTCTATTTTACATAATCACACATTAAATAATACACATCGTTTAGTGAGTTGCATGTACCACCCAGTCCAACCCAAAAGCTTAAGCCAACAAGGAAAGGCCGGGCAATTCATTTGTACTCCAACATCGTTGTCTTATCAATGTGCATTCCATTGTTAATTTTAGCATCACAGGGGAAAGCGGTCGGGACTCACGTCGTTAGCCCCTTCCACCTCGTCCCAACTCCTAGTTCCCCCCAATCCTATCCACCACCAAGTCACCAACCGATAAGACGCGACGCGCTACGAGCCTACGAACAAGGGGTATATACCTTGAGCAGGATGCCGTAGGAGACGCCGTCGACGCCGCACCCACCGGGGCCGCGCATCTCGTCGAACAGGGTGAGCGCGAGGCCGACGTCGCCGCAGCGGACGCACGCCTCGAGCACGGCGTTCATGACGATGGTGTTGAGCCCGCCCCCGGCCCCGCGGTCGACCGCGCGCCGCCTCGCCGCGCCCACCTCGTCCATGATCTGGGGGAGCTGCCTGCGGCGGGTGAGGTCGACGATGCGGGAGGTGAGGCGGCGGAGTTCCGGCTGCGTCGGCGGCGGGGACGAGGGGGCGCGGCGGCGGCGGCGGTGGCGGGCGCGCGGGCGAGGGGTGGATGAGGAGGGAGGAGGGGAGCGGCGGGGGGAGGGGGAAGAGGAGGAGGAGGAGGAGGAGATGGGGGGAGGGGGAGAGGAAGCGCGGCCGTAGCAGCATCATCTCTCGCCGGCGGGCTGCGGCTGCTGCTGCGCTCCAAGACGAACGCGCGGGGAGGGGAAAATGGGAGGAGAGGGGATCAGGGGGAGTGGATAGAGCGGTTGGGGTGATGGTCGGCTGTCGGCGTGGCGATTCCCGCGGATATCTGGGCCCGCTCGCATCTCACACCGATTTGTGGACCCTATGCGGTTGTTTTCTTCTTCTTCTTCTTTTTTTTTACAGAACCGGTAACTTTCGGATGTATCGAAGTGTAACTAGATCGCGATCGCGCGCGTTTCCGGCTCAGGCCCAGCGCCGGGGCGCGCGCCTCCGACGCTTTTTTTTTTAGTTTTTCTTTACCCATTTTTTTCGCTTTTTTCATTTTTTTTCTGATTTTTTTAATCTTTAGCATGTTTTGAGTTTGAAAGTTTTTAAATTTTGAGTTGAAGATTTTCAAATTCAAATTTAAAAGTTTTTAAATCCTGACTTGAAAATTTTTAAATCTGGACTTAAAAGTTTTCAAATCTCGATTTGAAAGTTTTCAAAATTTTCAAATCTGGACTTGAAAGTTTTCGAATCTCGAGTTGAAAGTTTTCAAATCTCAAATTGAAAGTTTTCAAATTTTTCAAATCTGGACTTGAAAGTTTTCAAATCTCGAGTTGAAAGTTTTCGAATTTGAGTGGAAAGTTTTCAAATCTGAGTTGAAAGTTTTCAAAATTTGACTTTAAAATTTAAAATTTAAATCGAAAGTTTTCAAATCTAACTTAAAATTTTTTCAATCTGTTAATAAAAAAATATAAAAAAATCTCCAAAATCTTTCCTAATTACTATCATTAGTGTTAAGTATATTAACTAATAGAGGTAGTTAAGTATATTAACTAATAGTGTTAATAGAGGTAGTTAATAGGGGAGGAGTGCTCGCTAGCAGCGAGCACGCGCTAGCTAGGAGTCCCCTAACTAGATTGTAATTATTCTACGATGTAACTATAATGTAACTGTTGTAAGTATGATATAACTTATTAAACCTTGCATTTATTGGTTAGATAATATTGGGATGTTATGCATAACATGTGTGAAAATTTCTTTCTAGCAATTTTTTTCTTTTCATGCACAAATCTTAAGGCTATCCGATGGTTATAAATCTAAAAGTTTTAGAGGCAAAATTCTAGCAAATCCATTTTTTTATTAAAGTGTGTTTACAGTACACGAACATATATGGTAGATGTAAATAGGTGCAACAATTTACCAAGTGTTTGATTCGATACAATAACTTGCGTGATCCGTACGAAATAAGGTCAAAAGGTCAAAAGAGGCCACATAATCAAAATGAGTGATATGGCACTGAGATGGATGCTAGCTCCGATAAATGCAGCCCGCTCCTGCCTCTCTTTATTTTTATTTGCGAAAACCCAAAGACAAACGCATAGAGATGATATTTTGCACAAAACACCACAATCTTGCCTTGCCTATTAACCACATCCGCCCTGCATCGTACAGGGGAAAGGATATAAATAAAAGAGGCAACCTATGATCATGAAAACTGATTACTGAGCTGAACTAAATCATCAGCAACAAGTGTGGTACAAACGCCGCCAAACTGACGAGGTCAAAGAGCAAATCCACAATTAGGGATCGGCATTAGGCTACACTGCTACGTTGGTTGGTGGTGGTCATGCCGGCCGGCCGGCATGACACCAGCTCTGAGATCTCTAGATACACATGCTCCAGTTTACGGTGAGATTATCTTGACATAGTGCCATTGCGTTTGAACTTAATTCATACATTGTGATATTTGCTCAGATTTTGATTGAGAAACGTGAAATTTGAGTTGCGTAAGGGTATTTCTTGCGGAAATAATGCTCCGTTATTGCTTAGGGTTTTGCAACTTTTTATTTGGATGGCAATTTGGTTCTTATGATGTGATCTTAGTAGATTATGTGTCCTATTTATGATGTATGTCATTTGCTAGGTATGTGCTATCGAAACCATTGCTATCGAAGACGGAGGGCTAAACTAAAAATCTCAATGTTCTTGAAATCGAGCTCGCCATTGTTGATAGACATAATGACATTCTCTCACGGAAAGAGGGTAGTGGTAACTATTTATCTCCTCCTCCTAGTTTAAGAGGAAAGCTTTGCAATGATGATTGATCCATTTGATTACCCTAGACCAAACGTTCAAGGTGTATGCCTGATCCATTAGCCCTGTAAGGGGGGTAGATATCAATAACAACATTATACTTATGCATAAAGCACAGTTGATATGCAATATATTTTGAGAATACACATACGTTGTGTATATCTTTGTATTAAGAATGGGTGGTGTATATCTTGCTAACCTAGCCAACAAGTGAAAAAGGAAAACGAACACAAAAGAGTACACAATATTATCACTCGTGACATCGATTGTCCAACCAAGCTACCACTATGACGCTATGTTAGTAGACCCACCAAAAATGCAACTTATTCTACCAATCTCACACCATTTTCGTCCAGGTGCATTGTTATTGGTTAAACACTCAATTGTTCATTTTCCTTCGAAATCAACTAGGTAGCCAAAGTGACAATCGTGTTGAAACCTTGGTGAAGATGCACACTTACTTTCTTCCTACTCTCGCACTACCATGAAAAGAAGGAAGTTGTTGTTGTTGTTGAGAAATAGGACGGTTACCTAATAGCATTTAGGATCAGCCACTGGAACTGCCGATATTCTCAGCACGCAATGTGGATGTGATCAATGGTTTCTTCCTATTGATCACAGAGCACACATAGGGGTGGGTGGGATATACCTTGCTTACTCAGCCGATCATCCGCCCAACATCAACGGTGAGCAACAAGCAACGCTAAAGTACTGACAGTGTTAGGGGCTTTGCTTTCCCAGATTGGGGCTGCTGGGGAGCTCACACGCCCAAAAAACATTGTATTGTAAGTAGACCCCGTGGAGTAGTAGCCAGAGCTCTGCCAACGCCTGGTGATGGAGTATGGTTGCTCTTGGCTCAAAACAACTGAGGAAATCATCGGTCAGGCCTTTAGGCAGTCCATGACCGTCTAAATAGTTAAGCTTCCCTAGAGGTCATCAATCCAACGCCGGTCACTCAGGGCCTCCTGCACCATCCACCTCCATCGAATCCTTGTCGATACCATCCGATGAAGCGGTGGTGCAAGACTTTGGAGGTTAGTGCTTTGTAGCCATTGATCTTCCTTGAAGAAGGTACTCTAATTACCATCTCCCAACTGACAGATGATGGATGCTGCAGTGAAATATTTCTCCAAGTTGGAGACCTGCATTGGTAGCCCCCGCCACGGCTTTGTCGTTGTCTGTGCATGACGACTAGATCCACCGAGAGCACAATGAGACCCCTATAAGATGTAGGCTGTGAATGTTCAACCCGTCGTACTGCTTTGGAGCACAAACTTTGTCCCAAGCGAGTCAACAGTGTCCACCCTTGGCACTTACCCTACCAATCCAAAGGAATTCTTGGCGAATTCGATCAATCCCCTTAATCGCCCGTTTAGGCGGTGAAATGATGATTAATGTGTAGATGGGAATAGAGCTCTGAACTAATTTGACTAGTGCTATTCTCCTGGCAGGCGCGAGCTGCCCTGCTTTCCAGGATGACAAACGCCTAGCGACCAAATCCACCAGGAGCTGGAGATCTTCTTTCCTTAGCTTCTTGGTCGACAGGGGTATGCCTAGGTATTAGTAAGGGAAACACCTCACCTCGTAAGGCAGCTCGCTGCGGATGAGCTCGATGTAGGGGTGGTAAAGGGCCTAACATTTTAGCCTACAAAATTTGAGGGCTAGGCCTAAAATGGGTAGGTTGAATTTCTATTCATTTTCGAACTAAAAGTATATGAGGTCTAGGTAGGGTTGTGAAAGAACTCGTGGGGATTGATCCATTACCACCCCTAGCTCGATGTCATTGTCGCTTCATTTGTTCAGGATTGTTGACACACTTGCTAAAGTTTGTCTGCAACCTATTGCCTCCTCGAACAAGTTTAGTATTTTCTTTGCCACTTGGAAGTCTTGGTTGGTCGCGGAGAAAGAGCACCACATTGTTTTCCTAAAGGGATATGCGGTGCGGGATTGGGATCGGCTGCAGTAAGCCCTCCTCTTTTGCCTAGGCAAACAAGGTGCTTAAGGTATCCATCACAAGGACAAACATCAGAGGTGAGATCATATCGTCTTAACGTATTCCCTGACCGTGCTAGATCATCCACCCTAGTGTGCTATTGAGCAGTAAGAGTTGGTATGCAATATGTAGTATCCCGTGAATCTTAGTTCAGTGATGGTATGCTACATTGCATAAGTAAAATGACGCTTTGACATAACATCAGTGAATGTAACTTAGTAGCTGATGGCAAACATAAATAATGGTGTTTCTTTGACCTAAGTGAAATTGTAAAGAAAATCTTGCTACTTGACAATAAATCATATAATCGACCTTTTCTTGATAGCATATAACGGTTATGTTTTCTTGTTGCAACTTCTCTTCGTATTATATTATTTGGATGATTTTCAAACGGGATAAGTCCATTTGACAACTTTGAACTCTTCGCTTTGTCTAAAATAAACCCCAAACTCTAAAATCGGGTATTTGGCACCCTCTAACTTTTCAAACCGTCTAATTTTAGCCCCTTAGTGGAAACCAAGGTAGTTTTTCTTATGTGGTGCCTACATGGAAATTTAGCTATAAAAGAACATAAAAAGGTGGGATCCGTAGGCCACCTCCCCTCTTTCCTCTTACTCTTCTTCTTCCTCTTTCCTCTCCCTCTCCTCTTCGAGATGAATGACAATGAGGGTAGAAGGCCGTTGGTGAGTTCCCGAGCTTAACAAGTAGAGTGGCGAGGCAGCCTCCCTGAGCTCAACGAGGTGAGAGCCGACGACTTCCCCGAGCTTGTGTAGTAGGCCCAGCGGCATCGGCTCCTTCATTGAGCTTATCGTGGGCTCGAGGTTGTGCCGCTGGCACTTGTCTTCTTCGACCTCGGCAAGTGGGTGTGGTGTGTGTGGGGGGGGGGGAGGTACGGGTCTACGGTGACAGCGACACTTGGATAGGACGAGTGGCAGCGGATCTCAGAGCTCATGACGACATCGAAGCTTGGGTAGGAGGGGCCAATTACTGCCCATCAACCCTCGTTGGAACTTGCCGGTGATCCCGTCTTCTCCGTGCTCAGCTGTTCCTCTTCTCCAAGCTCGCCGCCAACCCTCCTCTTCTCCGACCTTAGCCTAAGGGACAAGCTCCACATCGAGCTTGCTGCCAACCTTCCTTTTCTTCCAAGCACGACCAAGTGGGTGGGCTCGGCATGAAGCTCTCTGCCGACCCCTTTCTTCTCTATGCTCGCATCAAGCTCGCAGCTCCGTCCATCTCGTCATGGCTGCCTCAAGCTCACAGAGGGAGAGAGTCGAAAGAGAGGGGGAGGTGAAAGAAGACTGTAGGAGCTGCTGACGTGGTGTAAACCGCTGGGGGGGGGGGTATAAAAGTGAACGGTATTAAAATTTAGAGGGTGTGAAATATCCGACTTTAGAGTATTGGGTGTATCTCTACTATTATAAAAACTGAAGATGTTTTTGCTAGAATTTTGGTATGTCATCCGTATTTGAGTCGGTTTTTAAGTTCGTTTACTTTTGGAAATACAGAACCGTGTTTGAGTTAGATTTTAAGCTTATTTCCTATTGGAAGTAAGTTGTAAAGAAATCTTTTGAAAAAACTCACATGCTAACTTCAAATTAAATACGGACTCCTAATTGCAGCTCATGATTTTCTGAAAAATATCCAATCAAATTCCTACAGTGAATTTTACCATAGATAAACCTTATAACAACAATAAAACTAAAATAGCATTTACCCGTTGCAAACGCACAGACATTTTTCCTAGTTTTAGACAAAAACGAAGACTCAGAGGTGTCAAATAGACTTGTCCCTTTTTTCCAAACGGGCCTGAACTCCGCCCATCCTACGCTTATTACCGAAAGGGCCGGAGTACAGCCCACCACAACCTCTTCTCCCCCCCCCCCCCCCCCCCCCCCCTCTCCTTCTCGAGCCTCCGGCGGCGACGACGACTCCCGCCGCTCTTCCTGGTCCACCGGCGGCGAACTTCCCCGCCGACGTGCCAGATCTCAAACCCCACTAGCTCCTCCGGCGAAGGCGGGGGACCAGAGGATGATGGGGAGCAACAGCGCAGGCGGAGGCGGCGGCGGCGCCATGGTCCCTGGGGGCATGGGGGGAGGAGGGCCCATGGGGGCAGCCGCCGCCGCCGGAGGCGGCGCCGGCGGCGACGGGCGGCACGACGACGAGGCGGTCCTCACCGAGTTCCTCTCCTCCCTCATGGACTACACCCCTACGGTACGGCGCCTGCCGCCCATCTTGCCCTAGCTTCCCCCTCTCTTGGGTTTCGTTTCTGATGCGGTGGTGGTGGTGGTGGTGCGGCAGATTCCCGACGAGCTGGTGGAGCACTACCTTGGCCGCAGCGGCTTCCACTGCCCCGACCTCCGCCTGTAAGCACCCCCATCTCTCTCTCCAATAGTTCAATCTCTTCTCTCTTTCAGGAAGACGGCACTGTGCCTTCCAGGATAGGTCAATTGGTAGTTATTAAACTGAAATTCGTCCAGTGCCCTGAAATCACTGAAGAGGTTGGGACTGAATTTTGCCTGATTCTTAGTACGTATACAACATGGTGACAGTTAGATCTGATTGAGGCAGTTAGAATTGTATGTAGCGTGTTGCCATTCTAGTCCGAGGGAGAAAATCGCTGTTTCCCTTTCAACTTGGTGATTGTTGGTCGTCATGTGTGATAGCATTCCCTCTTATGAACCATAATTTTTGTGTTCTCTGCAGAACGAGGCTGGTTGCTGTAGCCACCCAAAAGTTCATTTCGGACATTGCAAGCGACTCTCTTCAGTATGTAACTTTTGCTGCCTCGTTCGTTTTGTTTTCCAACTTAATGTGGACCATATGTGCGATTATTTTGTTCCTTTTTAGTGGTTATCAATTCTTGGAGTCGAAATTTCGTTACCTTCAGAAAGTGAATGAGAAATATGATCTTTGATGATGGTCATGAACCATGAGGTTTCTGGCATCATTCATGAATGGAGGTGTAGGCAATATGCTTCATTCTTGAGATGTTGAGTAGCTTTGTTTCTCCTATGCTGGCAGCCTTTTGAGATAACCATGTTGATTTTAGGCTTGTTTTCTTCATACTGTCAACCTGCATCTTCTTTGTGCTTCCTTTTTTGTTGCTATCATCCTTTCGCACTTTATGACCATGGAACGAAACATCAAACGTGGTATCTTATGTCTATACAGTTAAGACAATAGATTACGAAATATGCATAACATTGATGTGGTAGGGGATCTAACTTCAACACTGTCTGAAACTTTGTGTGTAAAGTCAAGCTTCTTATGGTGTTGCTTGTATCATAACTTGTGACAGTTAAAAGGTATCATGCACACTAATTTGTTCATCACATGATTATTTCCCTGAACCTAGGCACTGCAAAGCCAGGGTAGCAGCACCTATCAAAGATAACAAGAGCAAGCAACCTAAGGTGGGTTTAATTGCAATTGGAGTACAATGGTACTACTAGCATGAAATCAGTACTTTTATTTACTGGTTCAGTCATTCTGTTCTTCAGGATAGGCGTCTTGTGTTAACAATGGATGATCTTTCCAAGGCCTTGCAAGAGGTAAACCATTTTCCTGTTGAATTTAAGCTTTCACTTTTACTGCAGCTCACCAGTTAGTACTGTACCTTACATGATTGAAGTCACAGTTTATTCAGTTTGACATATAATTGCAATTATTAGTTTTATTAGGACTTGAATCTCAGCATTAATAAATCTACTGTAGAATCGCTTTAGTTAACCTTTTTTTTAGACCAATGGGATTGCTTGTTATTTTTTTAATGAACCAAGTAGTCAAATTTATCAGTTTTATATGCTTCATGATGCTCACGATTAATCACAATTCAGATAGACTAATCAACTCAACAATCAGTCACAGCCTACTTGTATTGAAACATTTTGCCAGAACAAATACATTATAGTACATGAAATAAGCATTTAAGCAGACCTGGGATGAGCTGCTCATATACAGGTCTATTTGACAACTGATCTTCTATACTTTCCCTTCCCAACAATATTCTTGGCAAATGCCTGATTCAGCTATAATCACATCAAGGTCAGTACACTTATGTTTACAATTCCATGGTTCAGAATCAATCTACCTTCTACACACGAAACCTCACACAAAAGGGCATCCTTGACATGTCACAATATCACATAACTCTGGACTGTAATGCTCTACAGATGTCAGACACTAGCCTGTCATCCTTCTAATACTTGAGCTATCATTATAGATGCTTTGTGCTTTCATGAGATATGTTTGTTCAACATACTACCAATTTGAGATTGTTTTTTTCTAACATACTGGCAGCTATCAGTAGATCATCACGTCATTGATAGAATTAGATTGCCATTGTCCAGTGTTTAGTATTGTAACTCATAATTATCCTAATTAGGCATCTTGTTTGATGCATTTTGAGGAGAAACTAGCACTTTTTACTTCCGTGTCAAATGCCAATATAGATCACAAATGTGTACATCAAATCCTCTATGGTGGTGCAGTTACCTGGTAACCACTGACTATAGGCTAGTAGGCTCCTTTCTATCACACATGTATACCAATGCTTAATTTCTGATGTACACCATACTTTTTTCCTTGCAGCATGGTGTGAACTTGAAACATCCTGAGTACTTCGCAGACAGCCCTTCTGCAGGAATGGCTCCTGCAGCAAGAGAGGAGTAGACTCAACTGAACTCAAAGTGAAACCAGGGACCATGTAGGGAGCATGCAAATGAATGACCATGTCGGCATCCTTACCCAACCTTATTACAGCATGCAAATGAATGAACGTGTCAGCATCCTTACCGAACTTATCACAACCTAATGTCTGTTCCTTGATATACTATTGACCATTAGCTTGTAACTAATACCACTGGTTGCTTCTGTACTTAGTATGAAGTACTATCTGTGCTGATTGATTCCTCTGTGTGAAACCTGTTTTAAATTGCCTGGTGGATCCTTGACAGCTGAAAACTAATTGACTTTGCAACATGCTATAGCTTTTCACTGCTTTGTTTCTTGATGTTACGTTGGCAAACATCATTTCTCAGTGAAAACCGCAGGGAGGCCTGGGAGTGATCTGGGGCCTGGGAGTGATCTGAAGATCAGGTAGGTCTACCTTATCTTCTCAATATTATATTACAGGAACACAAGTCAAATCTGCATACAATGTGTATAGCGTCTGAAATAGTGTAAGAATGCCTTGCTGAAATACAAAAGGTATATCCTGTCAACTTGTCATCCAAGAGCTATTTAAGTTAACAGTGAACTTCATGACATTGTCACACAGAAAAACCCAGGTATAAACTAAATAAAGGGCCATGATTACACTAGATTAGTCGAGTGGGTTATTGGACGATTTAATTATAAAGATTTCATACATATGTTTTCTGACAAATAATTTTATAGTTTTCATAGCATAATAACTAACCGAAGTGTCTGTTTATGCAGCTCATTCTGTCAGCAACTTTCATGCGCTGAGTCTCTGAGAGCCATAGCCTGATAGCCACGCCCTTAAGTGGAAGGGTAAGTGTCCTTTCTCAATCATTTATTCATTGAACATTAGTGTACCTTGCAATTGAAATTGAGTGCAAATGTTCTTGACCGTCCACATATAGCAACATGAACCTGCAAAGGTCGGCTCATGTATACTTCAGTCGACAGTACAGTGTCGTGGTGCATGCTTGACCTTGGATTGTTAATTTGTCATACATGAAATAAATTTCTACCTGATGCTCCAAAAAGTAAGTTTATGTAATGATACTTACGAAGAAACTCGATGTACTAATTGATCTTTTCAATGCAGCTTGGATTTCTGACAGGGACCAGCCCTATTATCATAAGTAGGCTACCAACCCACCATCAGAGTATCACTAGTTAAGAAATCTTATATGCTCTGGTCACTCTATAATTTCAATATGCATGATGGTCTACATGCATTTTAGAATATCTACCTCCTCAAGTCATCAATGTTATCACTTGTCGGAACTGGAGAATATCAGAATAACTTTGACTTCATCTTAGGTATATTTCTGTGATGACCATATAGGAGTATTTAACAAAACATGGCCGGTGCAATGATATTATTGAAGATTAATCTAGATGGTTACTGATGTGAAAGTGATCATGTTTGAGTAGACACTGTTCAAGAATCCCCTGGTTGAAATTCCTGAGGTTTACAGCGATTGGTTTACTGTTTTTCACTGCGTCACTTTTGATTTCGCACTCAAGACAAGTAGCTGCGTCACGTTCGTTTGGTTTACGTTGACTGTCACATCAAAATGAGTTAAACACTTAAAGAACGTGATTAACACTGTAAGTAATTTTCATGACGATCGTAGATACTCACAGCTCGTAAGTTTCAACACTAGGAGTACCTAAAGTAATGATTTCGATCAGCAACAACTAGTACTGGATAGTTGACCATGTCCTTGAGTTGTGGCAAGTTTATTATGAATAGTCACATAGCCTATTTGGATTAATTTCTAGTTACATAGCAGCTAAATTTGAAGAGCTGTTGCTCATTTGTCGGTAAAATAAAAACCACAAAAGGCTAGAAAAAAAAGGGAGAGATCTTAGCTGCACACTGGTCCATTTATTATTATTGGTGATTGATTTGCGATTAATTTGAGCTTATCCTAACAGGGCCTTATTTTGCCTGCCATTATTGACAAGATTGTGCAAATGACAGCTTGCTGACAACAGCAAGTACAATTAAACAATAGCAAAGCACGCCTTGGATTCCTAAATCCAAACACAAAGGCAATCAAGGCAAAAAAACAAGGGAGAAAAAAACACCCACATATCCTGCTACTTTACCCTCTGATTGCCTACCCCCTCAAAACCTTTACTTAGCAAAAGTCTTCCTTCTTTCTCTAATCACCTTTTAGTGCTTGACACTATCATATATTATGGTCTCCTTGCACACATTCCTTTCTGGAAAGTTTTCCAAATGATCCTTGCCTTTACAGTGCCATCTACCTCTGCCTTTTTTTCTCTCATTTCAATCCCAAACCTGCAGGTCAATGTGGGGCTCTTTTGTGCTGGCCGGCATCAGGGAAATTGTGCAGCATCTTAGGGTGTTCTCATTAGGTGTTCTTGCGATGCTGGTAGATTAGTGTGAAGCTGGAGCAACTTGGATTATGATTCTTGTTTCTTTTTGTCTTCAAAGAATGTGTAGGGTGTCTACATAGAATGTGTAGGTCGCATTGAAAAAACCGCGGCATGAAAAGTTGTGTAGAGGTTCTGGGTCATGTTAATTACCCTTTCTTTGAAAAATGTAATTATTTTTCAGATAATAATTCTATGTGCACTTAGGCGGCGTTCGACAGCAGGTGATAGAGGGAAGATTTCTCTCCTTTTCCGTTTGTACGCTTCCTGAACTTATAAACGGTGTTTTTTCAAAATTTTCTATAGGAAAGTCGCTTTAAAAAATTATATTAATCATTTTTAAAATTTAAAATAATTAATACTCAATTAATCATACAGTAATAGCTCACCTCGTTTTATATATCTTTCCAATCTCTCTTTCCCCTTCTCCCCAAACTCAGCTACGATCAGAGAAATTTGACCATAGCCTGTGTCTGAGCTTGAGTCTAATTAGTAACTGCCGCAGCAGTATATTTAGTTTGCTAGGAGCAACGAAATTTGACCAAAATTATCAGAGCATAATAATATTGCTCCATCGTTTATCACATCATGCTGCTAATTTGGGGCAGCTAATAAATTGCATGCATGTTGACTTGAATTAGATTAATTGGTATAATTGTCGATGACATTGGTTACAACGACATGATAACTGATTTGTCACGGTTTTTCCTAGCTAGGTTATTCGTCTCTTGGTGAAGAAAGTGATAGTGATCTTGTCTGGTGAGATCCGGTCATTTGTAAAAAGGAAAATAAAAAAGCTTGAAATTTTGTCACATGGCCGGAACATATGTACAAACGTCTTTTCGTAATGGTTGGATATATGCGTGTCCATAGGACAAGTGGCTAACTGGAACATGTATGCAGACATACGTACACGTAACAAATCATTATTAGCAAGAGCCGTACTAAAATTTTTGGACCTGATGCTAAACACAAAATAAGAGTAATTCACTATAAATTATGTATGTATATTAAATAGAGTTTCATAATTAGACCTACTTTTCAGTTAGCAGAAGAGCATCTACAATTAATCTGTTGGGAGGGATCTCCACTGTCTCTACTCCTGGCTTAATCCACGTCGTGGTTAGACAACGTCTATACACAAATAGGAGAGTTAGAGATCTACCAAACACACTCCTTTATCTAGCTATGCATCAGTGCTACTAAGCGAGTAAGAATCGTGCATAACCAACAACTGTTAGGGAGATGGATTTTCATCCTTTGAGGAACATCCCTTCTTTTCACTAGTACAGATCCTTCCATCTGTGACGGCCCATAACAAGACTGGAATTTGCGGGCCGTCACAAGGAAGTAATCTCAATCGGGCCAGAGTTTTGCCCGATTGAGATATGGTCGCACAGCCATGGTATATCGGCGTAAAACTAAAGCCCGTCACGGATGACACTTATCTGTGACGGGCTATAGTTGAGGCCCGATTGAGATGAGGGTTCCATATCTCAATCGGGCCCTAAAAGAAGCCCGTCACAGATGACCCTCATCTGTGACGGGCTCCAACTAGAGGCCCGATTGAGATAAGTTTATTGCCCATCACAGATGACACTCTTTTTTGACGGCCTTTTATTAAGGCCCGATAGAGATTACTTGTATGCCCGTCACGGTTGATTGTTTTAGGGCCGTTACAGATATTTGTTGCACAGTATAAATACCCCCCACCACCTAGTGTAACTGTATCCCACTGTTCACTATTTTGGTGGGAGGCTGTAGGGGGCGATTTTTTTGTCCTTTTTCCAAGGAAAACAGAAACTAAATTCCCAAAAGTGATCAAAATGGATCAATGAAGTGAGTAATATAAATCATTAATTGAGCAATTTCATCACGTCTTACTTTTGCAATACTGATCTTATAATATGTGCCTCTAATTTGTTTTTTTTATTTTGTAGCAATTGATCGAAGTTGGATGTATGCCAAAAATTTGAAACGTCATTCTACGGAGTACCGAAAGGGCGTAATAAATTTTATGAACGCCGCGGAGGAGGATCGGATAAGAAGAAACAGTGATTACATGTGTTGTCCATGTGCAGATTGCAAGAACGAGAATATGTTTGATAGCGGAGAGGACGTACACGGTCATCTGATACAACGAGGATTTATGGAGGGCTATACATGTTGGGTGAAGCATGGAGAGCAAGAATCAGGAAGTGTAGCAGCAGCAGACAGAAGTGGTGCGCATAATCAGGAAGATGAAAATGAGCATGACATGTTTATACCTTCTCCATTGGGCGGTGAAATGGTTGATGTGGATCACGATCTGCTGCAAGACATGTTACATGACGTTGAGGACCCAGCCCAGAATGAGAGAGATGGAATGAAATTCAGCAGGTTGGTAAGTGATTCCGAGACGCCTTTGTACGCTGGATGCAAAGCAAAACACACTAAGTTGTCAGTTACCTGGACCTAATGAAGCTGAAGGCAAGTAGTGGATGGATAGACAAGAGTTTCACAGATCTTTTAGGAATTTTGAAGGCTATGCTTCCTGTTGAGAACACATTGCCCGAGACGACATACGAAGCAAAGCAGGTTCTGTGTCCACTGGGGTTAGAGGTCCGTAGAATTCACGCTTGTCCCAACGACTGCATATTGTACCACAAGCAATATGCGGACCTGGATGCTTGTCCTGTCTGCAAGGCTTCTCAATACAAGCGAAAGAAAAGTGCTGACGAAGGAAATAAGTCAAAGAGGGGTGGTCCGGCAAAGGTTGTGTGGTATCTACCTATCATTGATCGTTTCAAGAGAATCTTTGCCAACCCGAACGAAGCGAAGTTAGTACGTTGGCACGCCACGGAAAGAAGGAATGATGGTATGCTTAGACACCCAGCGGATTCGATTGAATAGAGGAATATAGATCGAAAACACAAAGACTTTGCTGCCGACCCTAGAAACATGAGGATATGTCTTTGTACGGATGGCATGAATCCTTTCGGTGACATGAGTAGTACTCACAGCACTTGGCCAGTTCTTATTGCGAACTATAACCTCCCCCCATGGTTATGCTTTAAACGGAAATATATTATGTTGTGCTTGTTAATCCAAGGTCCAAGGCAACCCGGCAATGATATCGATGTATTCCTGGAGCCTGTTATCGACGATCTAGAGATTCTTTGGAAAGAAGGTATGGAAACTTGGGATGCATATGGTCAAGAGAACTTCAAGCTAAGAGTTCTATTGTTCTGCACCATTAATGACTACCCTGCACTCGGTAATCTTTCCGGACAAACTATAAAAGGAAAGAAGGCATACTCCGATTGCAAGGAACATACACGAAGCCGGTGGCTGAAGAAATCACGAAAGATGGTATACATGGGTCACCGGAGGTGGCTCCCGCTACGTCACGCATTTAGAAGAAAGAAGAAAATTTTTAATGGTAAGAGAGAACTTCAGCCTGCTCCCAAAGATTTGTCCGGAGATGAGGTCCACAATATGGTCAACGACATAAGGAATGAGTTTGGGAAGAAAAGAAAATGTAGCAAGACAAAGGAGAAGGGTATGTGGAAGAAAAAATCCATATTTTGGCGGCTACCTTACTAGAAAGATCTTGATGTCCGTCATTGCATTGATCTCATGCATGTACAAAAGAATGTGTGTGAGAGTTTGGTTGGCCTGATGCTGAATATTCCCGGGAAGACAAAGGACGGGTTGAACGCGCGCCTTGATCTACAGGACATGAATATTCGCAGTGAACTCCAGCCCATACGAGATGCAGAGACAGGTAAAGTCTACCTCCCTCCAGCCTGCCACACACTGTCAAAGGATGAGAAGATCGCAATGTTATCATGCTTGAAGGATATTAAAGTTCCATCGGGCTATTCAGCGAGGATAAGTAAGTATGTTAAATTGGACGATCTAAAACTTGTTGGAATGAAGTCTCACGATTGCCACATGCTAATCACACAAATCTTGCCAGTTGCTATCAGAGGCATTCTACCACCGAAAGTGCGTCACACGATCCAACGTCTGTGCGCCTTCTTCAATGCAATTGGACAAAAGGTTATAGATCCAGAAGATCTAGATGGGCTGCAGACCGATATTGTGAATACCCTCTGTCACCTGGAGATGTTTTTCCCACTGTCTTTCTTTGATATAATGGTTCATCTCCCTGTTCATCTGGTGAAGCAAACAAAACTATGTGGCCCGGCTTTTCTAAGGGAAATGTGGCCGTTTGAAAGGTACGTGGGAGTTCTGAAGTCGTACGTTCGTAGCAGAGCTAAACCTGAGGGGAGCATCATTGAAGGTTACACGACCGAGGAGGCTATTGAGTTCTGTGTCAATTACATGCCCGATGCTGATCCTATCGGAGTTCCAGCGTCTCGTCACGAGGGAAGGTTGTCAGGTGTTGGCACAATCGGAAGGAAAAGAATTAGGCCCGATCAAGCGTCATACGCGCAGGCTCATTACGCTGTGCTCCAACATATGGCAGAAGTTGGCCCATACTTTGAGGAGCACTTAGCGAAAATCCAAGATGAGAACTTGGGGCGATCTGATGCATGGATTAACAGAGAACATAATTCTCGGTTCAACGAATGGTTCAAGAATCATGTGACAATGTCCACGGATGTCCCAAATGAGACAGTACAGTTGTTGGGTATGGGACCGTCTTGGACTGTAGACACATGGCAAGGATACGATATAAATGGATACACATTTTACACCGTCAAACAAGATGACAAAAGCACAGTGCAAAACAGCGGCGTCCGTATAGATGCATTCCAGGATCAAGTTGGGTCAAACACATACTACGGCCGCATTGAGGAGATCTGGGAGCTAAACTACGTCAAGTTCAAGGTTCCTTTGTTCTGCTGCCGTTGGGTGAATCTACGCACTGGTGTCAAAGCCGACAAGGAAGGTTTCACTTTAGTAGATCTATCTAAGGTGGGATACGCCGATGAACCATTTGTACTTGCGAAACAGGTCGAGCAGATATTCTACATAAAAGACCCTTCAAACAAGAAGATGCACATCGTGAGGGATGGAAAGCGCCGAATTGTAGGAGTTGACAACGTCGTCGATGAAGAAGAATACAGCCATAATCTTCATGTAAGACCTCACATTGACCTTGACGATGATCCCCAAGAGCCTGTGGCATATGCTCGTTCAGATCATACGAAAGGCATAACCTTGTGACTAATGCATTTGTACTTATTTATTGTAATGAATGAAGTATTTTGTTTTATTGCAAAGACTTGATATGTGTAGTCATTAATATGGCTAATTTTGTTTTATTACAAATGACCAAAATAAAAGTTGTAGATCCTGATGAGAGGATCAACTTTGTTATTGACCATATTTCAATTTGAAATCATTTAACATTTACAAATGCTGTTAATTAGATTTGTCATATTGTCAAAATCAATTTAATTTCAAGCTGTTGGGAAAAAATTATATAGAAAAATGACCAAAATAAAACTAGTAGATCTTGAAAGGCTCTACAACTTTGTTGTTGACCATATTTCCATTTGAAATCTTTTACTATCCGAAAATGTATTATGACTAATAAAATGAATTATTACACAGCTGCTATATATTTTGCACTCACAACAAATGAAAGATGGAAAATGAGTCATCGGTGACGGGCCTTAGTTTACGGCCGATAGAGATTAATCTATCTCAATCGGGCTTTGCCGTAGGGCCCGTCACAGATGACTCATCGGTGACGGGCCCCATACTAATGCCCGATTGAGATAACATTCAGGCCCGCCACGGATGACTCATCTGTGACGGTCCCTAAGATAATGCCCGATAGAGATAGATTAATCTCTATCGGGCTTGAACTAAGGCCCGTCACCGATGACTATTTCTCCATTTTCCCAGATAAGTCTTTATATTTGTGAGTACAAAATGTATAATAATTCATTTTATTAGTCATAATACATTTTAGGATAGTAAATGATTTCAAATGGAAATATGGTCAACAACAAAGTTGTAGAGCCTTTCAAGATCTACTAGTTTTGTTCTGTGTCATTTTTCTATATAACTTTGTTTCCAACAGCTTGAAATTGATTTTGACAATATGACAAATCTAAACAGCATTTGTAAATACTAAATGATTTCAAATTGAAATATGGTAAAAAACAAAGTTGATCCTCTCATCAGGATCTACAACTTTTATTTTGGTCACTTCTTCATCCGACAAAAATAAAATTACCAATGTTTACAAAATTGACATATCTGTATTGATATTTTTAAACCAGATGAGATAAATGTGATTATTGTGAATAGTATAACAATTCACTTTGTCGGATGAAGAAGTGACCAAAATAAAAGTTGTAGATCCTAATGAGAGGATCAACTTTGTTTTTGACCATATTTCAATTTGAAATCATTTAGTATTTACAAATGCTGTTTAGATTTGTCATATTGTCAAAATCAATTTCAAGCTGTTGGAAACAAAGTTATATAGACAAATTACCAAAATAAAAGTTGTAGATCTTGATAACCTCTACAACTTTGTTGTTGACCATATTTCCATTTGAAATCATTTACTATCCTAAAATGTATTATGACTAATAAAATGAATTATTACACATTTTGTACTCACAAATATAAAGACTTATCTGGGAAAATGGAGAAATAGTCATCGGTGACGGGCCTTAGTTCAAGCCCGATAGAGATTAATCTATCTCTATCGGGCATTATCTTAGGGCCCGTCACAGATGAGTCATCCGTGACGGGCCTGAATGTCATCTCAATTGGGCATTAGTATGGAGCCCGTCACCGATGAGTCATCTGTGACGGGCCCTACGGCAAAGCCCGATTGAGATGACTCATCACTCTACTATAACTAGGGTTTCTCCGATCGGATCAAAAATTTTTCTAAGTCCCGCTATAGTTTCCCGCCTCCGAGGAACCCTAGCGCCGCCGTCGTCCTCCATCGCCAAGCCCGCTGCCGTCGCCACCGAGCCCGCGGCTGCCGCCCTCCATTCGGACCGACGCCGCCTCCTCACCGACGACCCCCACCACCGCCGCCACCGAGCCCACCGCCGCCGCCTCTGAGCCTCTACACCGACCGGCGTCGGCCTTCCTCGTCGTCGCCGCCCGCGTCTTCTCCGACGCACGTCGCCGACCCCCACCGAGCCCGACGCTGCCCGCCCGGCGCCGCCCTGCCCGACCGGCGTCTCCACCGACCGGCGCCGCCCTCCACCGAGCCCGCCGCCGCCGCCACCGAGACCGCCGCCTCCACCGAGGCCGGCGTCGCCGCCGCCAACTCCTCCTTCGCTGCCGTCGTCATCCTTCGCCGCCGACGCCCTCCACCGACCCCGCCGCCTCCACCGAGCCCGCGCCTCCACCGACCCCGCCGCCTGCACCGAGCCCAGCGCCGCCTCCACCGACCGGCGACGCCCTCCACCGAGCCCGCTACCAAGCCACACCGGCCATTCTCACCGTGCTCAGGTTAGTCCTCCATCGCGCCGCCCATGTGGATGAATAGATGAATATATGAAATGTGGTCCGATGAATAGATGAAATATGGTCGGATGAATAGATGAAATGTGGTGAATGTATGATTTTAGGACTTGATGATATGTGGAATTATTAGGATTATTAGGATTCTTGGGACTTAGTGAAATTTAGAAGGAGATGTGATGTGATATTAGGTTTATTTATATGAGATGTGGTGCATTAATGAATTTAGTGATAGATCATTTTAGTGATAGATGATTTTAGGGATTGATATCATGTGCTGAACGAATGATTTATATGCTTGATGACATGTTGATGAATAGATGGAATGTTGTGCATTAATGAATTTAGTGATAGATGCATGATATGTGGATGAATAGATGGTATGAGGTGAATTTATGATTTTAGGATTTGATGATATATTTAATTTATTTATATGTGACATTCAATTCATTCTATTACAGTGAGACGTGTTATTTAGTTTATTTATATGCTTCATTTATTTATAAGTGACATTCAATTCATTGTAATAGATTGTAGCACTGAATTGTGTATTTTCGTTATTTTGAAAAAAAGAAGACGATGTCTCAGCAAGGCGAACCAATGTCGACGACAACTAGTGGGTCCTCAAGGGCACGTACTCCTAGGACAGGGAACAAAATCCCTAAAGAACGGTTCCGCATAACAGCGGTGGACGCCGTAGGGTTGCCGACATCTCCAAGGAAAATATTGAGCCGGTTTAGGTCTATCTGCGGGGTCGTAGGAAGGCAGAAATTCAGTATTCTGCAAGACGACATCAAGCTCGTGCCGGCCGCAGAGAAGGACATTGCTTGGCTAACGTTCAAGGAGAGCTTTGATTATCCTGCGGAGCATGAGGACCGTCTCAGACGGGCTGCTTTCAATGTTATGGGCACTGCTTGGAAGAACTTCAAGACTAAGCTAGTCGGCGAGTTCGTCTACAACCTGGCAAATCCAGATCCAAGAGAGAAATTTCCTTGGATCACGGAACAGGTTTGGGAGGAATTCCATGCGAAGAAGTCGACCCCCGAGTCCAGAGCTAGAAGCGAGGCATATCGCTTGCTCCAGACCAGGAACCAGCATCCGCACCGGCTTGGTACCTCGGGCTATGCCGGTAAGGAAGAGAAATGGCAGCGTGAGGATGAAGAAGCGGAGGAATCGTGCACACCGCTCGTGTTTGGTGATATCCCACCCTCGGGCTAGGAACTGGGCCAGGGCTAGGTACCAGAAGAATGATGATGGCACAATCTTCATGTCAAATGCAGAAGATCAACGAGTATACGAAGCTATAGTAAGTGTCTAGTCAAACTAGATGTTCGCATTGTTTCCCATCGTGCAGTTTATTTGACCCCACTAAATTGTAATGCAGAAGGAGTTGGTTGCCGAGCAACAAGCCTCGCAAGAGGCCTGCTCTCAAAGACGCGAGGATGACCTCCTCACGAAAGCGTTGGGCAACAAGGAACACCGTGGACGGACACGGGGCGTTAGGTCTTCTGTTCCCTGGAAGTATGGATTTCCAGACTACGCGTGGCAGTACAAGAAGCGGACTTCCAACAAGGCGGAGAAAGATGCACGCCTTGAAGCCAAGATCCGGGCGTCGATACGAGCTGAGCTGACATCTGAATTCGACGAAAAGCTCGAGTCGATGAGGGCCAAGATTAGGCAAGAGATCCGAGAAGAGCAACAGATCCCCCAGGCCGCCGCTGCTGCTGCGCACAGAGAGTTAGGAAGTCCCACCGAAAAACGCAGCAGTTGCGCATCAACTGAGTTGGCGGAAAATCCAACATCGGTCGACAGCGCCGTCGACCACATAACGGTAACCGTGAACTTACTCAATACATGAAAGACGTAACGAATCCATATGATATATAATATTCTAAGAAAATTGATTAATCTATCGCAGGAACCAACGAGCTGCACCCTCACAGTTAGGGTGATGCCGACCTTCACTGTTACAGCAGCCGAGGGACTTGCATACAAGCCGACCCCAGAGACAAGAGTGCATGGAGCGCAACTCAGGGCCGACTGTGCAAAAGTTCAAGTCGACTCGATGAAGCCCGAATACGAGCTGTTCCCTCTGAAGTATCCACCGAACGACGAGGTCCTCTCACTAGGAAATGCCCGTGGTACCTTCATCCAATGGCCCAAGGACCTCATTGAGATCAGGGTTACAGCGAGGCCAACCACTGCACCAGGCGGTCGTCCACCAAAGAGACCCGCCTCTGCTCCTTCAGCCCCTCCTGCTCAAGATCGTCATGCACAATCTTACGATGTGCAGTTGCAGTACGACACGGATTTTGGGGAGGACCGAACGGAGGCCGACAGCAAGGCGATTCATGAACCCCCACCGATGAAGAAGAGCAGGAAGGCACACTCTTCCCTTCAGAGAATTACTCTCGATAAACCCGAAGCAAAGGGGAGAGGAAGGGGAGGAAAGGTGCAGGCCTCGCTTCTAGCTCCAAGAAAGCTAGATCTGGGTAAGGGCCAGGAAGAGACTAAGGGCAAAGAGGTCAAGAAGAAATACGTCGCTCCACAGGAGTTCCAACTAGGCATGCCATTGGTTAGAGATGACGTGCTTGCCGTAATGGGCACCGCTTGCAAGGACCTTCACTTATACTACATGGAGAAATCTAACGCCAGGAAGCCAAGTAAAGCTACTAATATCCTTGGAGAGCACGATGGAAAGCCATTCCTTGGTCCAACAAATTATATCGTGGTCGACTTCAAGGATCTTTTCGACCTCTACAGGCTCCGAGCGGTGGACACAAGCCTCCTTAAGTGCTACTCCTTGTAAGTACTGTCGCCCAACTCATTCTGGTAATAACAATCGGTTTAACTTGCTTACAAGATCGTTGATCCTGTGTGTAGGTTAAGTTGGCAATGGTGTCAGAAGAATGCACCGGAAGTTGCCTTCCTTGATCCACAAGTGGTCACTGTCACAAATCTCCAGAATGACCGTCAAGGAATGGTCAACTACATCTACGACACCTTGTGGTCCCGCCGAGACAAGGAGTACATTATGTGTGCCTATAATCAATAGTAAGTGTGTTAACTAAATATACACAATAGCATGACACATTCCTTGAGTACTTAATTAACTTTCACTATATTAATGCCACAGTGCCCATTGGATCCTTCTGGTCATAACACCTAAATGGAGTACATGTCACTATCTGAACTCCAGAATTGATAAGAACGCATATGATTGGACCCCAATTCAACTAGCGATAGATGAAGCGTGGGCCCAATACGTGCAAAGAGGAGGCCTCAGGAAGACAGGACATGACACCCTCATCCACAAAAAAGACTTCCCGGTGAAGCAACAAATAGGTGACCAGTGCGGATTCCATGTGTGCCACAACATGCGCCTTCTGTATAGAGAAAAGGTGAAGACTTTGGCTGAGTTTGAGGTCGGTGGTCTCAATTGTGATAGACTAACTACATTTTAGTACTTATATATGATCGATCAACTAATCTAGAATTGTGACAATGTAGGGCACAATAACCAAGTCTCTGCCTACCAGCTTTGAGGAGGTTCGCGAGGAGATAGCCAGTTTCATCCTCCGCGAAATAATTAACCCCAAAGGAATGTTTAGGCTTAAACTAAAATGATGAACAATGTTGAACTTTTATGTTTAGGCAATGATGAACACTTATTATGCAACTGTGATGATGTAACTGTGATGTTTATATTTATGTATATATTTCATATGTTTATGTTAAGACTTGCTAAATAAATATTTGATCCAATTAACTCTGTTTTGCAGGTGAAATATGATAAATATTTGAATGGATGTGAAATATGAGATGGCTGTGAATGTGTGGTTGTGTGAAATATGTTGATGTCTGTGTATGTGAATGCATATGTATGAATGGGTGATGCTGGGGAGCTGGGGATATTGGATATCTGTGTTTGTTTCTGTCATTTTTGCAGCGGGCATGGCTAGCAAAGGCCTGAGGCTAGCCAAAAAACAAAATTTATTTTTTTTGTGGATTATAGTCATCTGTGACGGGCCATAACTAAATGCCCGATTGAGATGAGATCATCTGTGACGGGCTCTAGCTTAGACCCGATTGACGTCACTAGTCATCTGTGACGGGCTCTAGTTTAGGCCCGATTGAGGTCAGCAGTTATCTGTGACGGGCTCTATTTTAGGCCCGATTGAGGTCATCAGACATCTGTGACGGGCTATAGTTTAGGCCCGATTGAGATGAGTATCATCTGTGACGGGCTCTACTTTAGGCCCGATAAAGGTTAGTAGTCATCTGTGACGGGCACTAGTTGTGGCCCGATAGAGATAGGTCATCTGTGACGGGCTATAGTTTGACTGGTCGTCTGGGTCAAAGCTATCGGTGACGGGCTTTACTTAGGGCCCGATTGAGATATATTCATTCGTGACGGCCGTTTGCCCGATTGAGATAACTCTTCACATCAGTGACTTCTAACATGTGACGGACGCTGTGCCCGATTGAGATGGGGCTTACCGCCCGATTGAGATGAGGGTATCAGTTCTAGTGTTTCTAGCATGCCGCCTAACAGTCATTAAAAAGTTTGAAAAACATTGATAACATAGATCAATATGAAATATATCACTCCACAAATATGCAAAGCCAAATTCGATTTCTACACTTGAAAAAAAACAAATTAAACTAAAAAATTGTCATGGAACACGTGTACATAATTATTGTCATCGATCCTTGTCAGAGACAAGGAGAATAGACCTGTTTTAGCCAAATCAGTGGAAGAAGAGAGAAACTTGAAAAAAATAGAATGAGTAGGTTGTAATTAAAACATATTGGAATGCCTTGAAGTGGATTGAACAAAAATAATTTTGGGGCACCTCTAATGCAACCAGCAATAGTTACTTTTTTTCCCAATTACTCGGAAGACATAAACACACCCAAACCACCACTCATTCATACATATGAATAGGTCTCTTAGGCTTGCTTTGGTACAACTCTAGATCTCGTATCTTAATTTGTTGGATAAAGTTTGTATAGTGGTTTGACATTTTATAATTCCTATAAAACGTGAACAATGACTCATTCAAATGCTATAAATGTAATAACGGATTCATATATTCTTAGAGCTAGAAATACCTAGCTACAAAGAATCTTGGATATGAAGCTATGCCAAAAACGACCTTAACACGCGCAAAGAGCGACAAAATCCCTGGCCTCACTAATAGTATATTGAACGTATATATACCCATAAGTGCGTTAAGAAAACATTTAGCCCCTCTACATAGTGCATGCCCAAATATCCATTCAGTTCCCTCCCATTGCATTCCACCATAGCAGTGCCACACATACTTCACCACCTCCCTCTTATTCGAGACACCCTTCTCACGCCGCCGTAGAAGCCACCTCGTGATTCGATAGAGGAGAGAGGAGTTGGATTGGGGACGAATCCAGACCAGAGGGGCTAAACCGCTAAATGCCTTTTTTTTTTTTGCTATGGTGGCTTTTGGAGACGGCTGAACGAAAATTTTCATCCAATGTAGTACAACCACTTTAGCCCCTAAGACTAGTAAAATTTGTTATTGATCTGTTGTTAAACATTAAACCATGATTATGGATCTAAATGTGAAAAATTTTCAATATTATGTATCTAAGTGATATCATGGTATAAATTAAAAAGGACCGGTACTATATGAGACATGGTGTGTAGAGTGTACGTCTCCACATGCACACACACCATCACATGTACTGATGATGTACACGTCTCTTAGAGTGTTCTCTTTAAAACAAATAGCTAAAATTAAAGGTGAAAATCTGGGATGATATATAATCGGATTGGGTTGTGAATAATGCCCTGTATAGGTGGTGATGTACTGATGCACCGTTGTCCGATTGGGTTGGCATCAAATCCGTGCCATACGTACTTTGCGACGTTTTTAGACAAAGAATCATCAAAATAATCAGTAGTGGAGTACTAATTAACAGGCGCCGCAGGAACTTAATTAGTGCGCTGCATCTTATTTTCTCACTGCATTTGTCGCGAAAAGACGTCGGCACCTCGATCGATCAGCTTAGCTTTTTGATCTGCAGCTCATATTAGCCAATGCTCTCTTATTGATTAGGAATATATAAAGCTTACTCCCTTCAGTTTCATTTTAATTGATGTTTTGAACAATGACACGGTCTACAAGATATATTTTTGACCTTATTTTTATATTATAATAAATATAATAAATAAATGCATGTTTATTTTTATTATAGTGCTTAAAAAGATAAATCTATATATGTTGTTCTAGTTACTTTAAACTAAATATTTTTAAAGTTATTGATGGTCAAAATTATAAAAGTTTGACCTTAATCTTGTTCAAAACGTCCATTAATATGAAACCAGAGAGAGTAATTAATTGCTTAATTAACCTTTTTCCTTTTTGTCACAAGGGTTGACGAAACTTCACCCTTTCACAGATGACGGGCACTTTGATTAGCTCTGCATGCTTGACCAGAGCTCTAATTATGCAGTCTAATTTAAAGTGTATGATGGTGATCAAGTATTTTTAATATACATACAGTGGCAGATAATGACACTGTGCGTATGATGACATTTGTTGAGGGAGATAGATCGAATGGTGAGATATGTTTATCACTGAAAGTTGCCATATATATAATTAACAGATAGGATTGTTAACTTAGTTAATTTTCCAGTTACTCAAAGTTCTCTTCCCCTATGTATGATCTTCCCTAAACTAAATTATAACATGCATATCTCAGTCCATATTTAGCTAGCCAGCTGAGTACTGTACTCTGCCTGTACTGCTGCAAAACTTGCATGTGATGATGCTCCTAATGATTAAGAAAATGGTAGTTAATTAAGTTGATGCAGCTAGCCATCGTTGCATGCGTATTTGTATATGCTTAGATTGGTCATGATGCTTCCAAATGATAAGGGTTTGGTTTTATACATGTGTAATCGGCAATATAAATAGGCATTGTTGTCGACGATTTATTGGCGTACGGACGCCGCTGACTTCTGCCTTTCGTCGATGCGTATAACTATATGTACTTATACGTAGATTGTCATGAAAATGAAAATACTGTCAGTATTCTGATAGTTATATATGTTTGACCTGACCCGATGCTGAGGCAAGATGTGCATGAATTTATATCCGGATAAATTAAGAGGTGTGCAGATAATCATAAATTTTTCCAAAAGATTTATACAATTTGTTAATTAAATTAACAACATATGCTACCTCCGTTCCAAAGTACAATAACTCATGACTATGATTCTGAACAAGTACTACTTTTAGGAGGGTTTATAATTTCATTTTACATATTTACGTCAAGGGCATCGAAACTTTTATTAAATTTGAACCATTTTTTTACTGAATTTGACTAAATTAAAGAAAATAACAATTTTGGGCGAAATAGTTTTGTGTGTGTGTGGGGGCGGGGGGGGGGGGGGGGGGGGGGGACCTGTTGTTTATTTTATTTCTAAATAGAACTTTGCTCTCGTCGGCATGTATATGTATATATAGTACCTACACCGGTCACACTCCGGAGTCCGGCCGGATCGACTCTGCTATGTCAACGGCATATAGTAAAAGTTGCATAACAAAAAGTGTTTGTCTTTTACTGAGATTAATATATAGTGAGATCATAGGCCGCCATGCCTGATGTTATACGTAATTCATACATGACACCCTGGGATATATCTGTCGTTAATTTGGATGTTGATAGTCTTCAAAACGAGATATTTTTACTTCTCGCAAAGAAATACTCCCTCCGTCCCATATTAAATACATGCATAAGTTTATGTATCCAACTATGATCGTCCGTCTTATTTAATTTTTTATTAGTATTTTTATTATTATTAGATAATAAAATATGAATAGTAATTTATGTATGACTTATGTATTCTAATAATTTTTTAAAAAAGACGGACGATTAAAGTTGGACACGAAAACTTATGTACCCCTCCCTTCATCCCATAATATAAGGCATGCACGTATTTCAAGATTCAACATTTGAAACATTTGACCAACACTTAGTATAATATGAAATAAATTTTATTTTTTAAAAGTTACTTGAGATTTAAATTTACTTTTATATGGTTATAATTTTGTTGCCACAAACCTTATAGTATATGAGAAATTATAAGCTAAACATTACTTTCGGAGACCGTGCTAACTTTGACTGTGCCTTATATTATGGGATAGAGGGAGTATATCATAGTGTTAATGAAGAGGCATATACCTTCTGATCTAAACATTGGAAATATCTATGCCATATATACGATTACCTCCTCAATATTTTTTAGAAAAAAACTCTATCTCATTGATAGTCAACTTTTGGATAGAGAAAGTACCACACAATGCATTACAAGATGAAGTGATTCTAGTAAGGAGGAAGTAAAAATTTAGAAATAACGCCTTCAACTTGGACCATCAAGGCACATTGGGTATTTCATTTATACTCCAACACCTCCCTCCTATGTCAAGGCGCTCTCTCAGGTCTCAAAATATGGAGTACAATTTAATTATATCAGCTAAAAATTTGAACTCGAGACCTTAAGTTGTAAGGCCACATTTAGATGCAAGCATCGGACAGTTCATTCAAAACTTTAAGCTAATTAGGAAAAAGGACAATTCACTTATATTTATTTCAACACTAATACATTTAGCAAAATGCTCTTCAAAATATATGGGTTGTCAGAATTGCCAAGGTATAGCATGTTAGTTAATATCCAATGCAACCTGGAGTGTTTTTTGCCATAGAAATCCAACTCGAGTTCGCCTATAATGTGACAAGTCCGGGTACATCACACAACAGAGAAAAAAATGGCCTTTGGGAAGTAAGATTGATAAGTGTTGTGAAATTGGCATGCAATTTTCAAACAAATCATGCATATAGGCCACAAAGTTTACCATCTATCTACCTGTTACATTATTAATTAAGAAACTGGGATTAAAGAGACTAGATTAATGCTCATTCTAACATGGCTTAATCGACAAAAAAGCACCATTTAATCGTAATGAGTCCATATTATAGTGTAGAGATCAATCAATACAATAATATACTGCAAAGTACGAAGGTGTATTTATTTATGAAAACATAAGTCAATAGTTGTACACAAATCAAAATACGTACAATTATGTAATGGAAACAAAAGTACTTCTAGGTTGTTTAGTACATATCAATGGTTGAGAAGAAAGACTATAATTTCCCTTATTAAATGGTGTATAAGTAAGAATGTGTTAGCAACCCAATTCACCAACTCAATCAAGACAATTTCGAATACAATCAATGGAGCTCTAGATGAAATTGAGTACAACTATTGAGGTACAAGTAATGGTGGTCTCTGGTGGATACAAGAAGAGATACTAGAGAATACAGGCTGCTAGCAAGAGAGGAAGGTGGAAGATGGAGAGAGGGAGAGATCGACAAGGAGCCAAGCCGGCCTCCAGGTCGCCGCCGTTCGTCCAACTGCTGAAGCCAACCGCCGCCGTTCGTGTTCTCCAGCCGTCCCCCGTTCGATGCTGCTGCTGTTGCTTTTGTTGCTCTCCAACTGGGCTTTTCTTTGGCTGGCTTGGGCCCACTGCTCGGGTGAGAACCAGCCCATTGGTTGGCCCATACCAAGTCCCTGACAATCCCCTCCTCTTGAATTTCGGCTTGTCCCCAAGCCGACACGCTGAATTAGAGAACCTTTCACCCCTGGATCCCAAGGCACATGTAGGATTCCTTTGGAGTGGCCATAATGCCCAAAAACATTCACCGGTGTCTTGATAGTTCTCAACTGGTTGGCTAGAAATTGTACTTCAACAAACAACTGAGTGTTCCACCAATTAATCCTCAAATGGAAGTGAAGTTGTTCAAGCCAATTATCTGACAAAACTGTAAAGAGATGAACCTTTCCATCACATGGATTCCCAAGGTTTTGCATTTCCTGGCCAGTGATTAATTCCCGCAAGCTATGAATTTTTCTCCTAGTACTGGGCACATGCTCAGCTGTTTGGATCTCTCCATCCAAAGAAATCTGACACACTGTGTTACCAAGGTTCCAATCCAGTTGTATTTTATCCATTATAACCAAAAAATCCAGGATGTTACTGAGATGAAAACAACAAAGAGCAGACAAGTGAACCTGAAGATATACATCAGGTTGTCCTAAGCTGACATCATGATAGATACTCCACCATTTATATCCCAAAAGGAATGCCATCTCAGCCTGCAACCTAACCCAAGCATGTGCAAGATAACCTCACCATCACCAAGCTCCCAAAATATTTGCACTTCCAACTCAGTAAATTGCTCTTGTCTGCTAGCAATCTTGCTCCTAGTACTTGGTACAAGTTTCATCGTTTCACCCCAGACATTCTTACTATCTGTGTTTACAAGGTTCCAACCAATGTATAGTCTATCCATGGTAAGTACAAGGCTAAACTTTGATTGAACTGGTGGTGACCATGGTTTTAGCTCAACCATCTCATTTGTTGGAATCACTGTTTCCAATAATCTGAGCTCCAAAATCAAAAGGCTCACATGCCAAGGAACTTATCCGAGTTGGTGGTGGCCATGGTGATATGAAATGCACTCTTGCCCAATAAAATTTGAATTCCAACCCAGCCATAGGCTGCAAGTCCCAACCTCTGGTCACTTCATTGCAGATTGGAGGTGGCCATGGGTTATGATAAAGATCATATACAATCAACAATACCTTGTTCCTGTGCAAAGGACTTTTCATTGAACACTTGGTGGGTGTTGGTCTGTCCTGCTTGAGGTTAGCAATCAATTTTAGTGAGAAGATGCCCAATGGCTTGACAGATATCGGAATGACCTTGGATACACTCTTTATGATCGGGAACACGACCACGGCTTGATCCGTGCCACCATCGACGTCGAGGCCGGCTGTCGAACACTTGGCGTGCATCATCTTGGAATAGTCAGGGGTGTCGATGTAAGCGATGCCGGTTGTGTCCTCAGCAACTACCAGTTCCGTAGAGGTAGTGGCAGTGGTGGCACACATAACCACTGCAACCAAGGTGAGATCGGGCTTGGTGTCGGGGCTGGAGCATTTCATCGAACACATGGTGGGCGTGGCCTCAAGAAAGTCTTTGGTGACGATGCAGGGGTCATGAACCTTGTCCTCGCCATCCCTAAGGTCCAGGACAACCATCGAAGCAGTCTCCTTGTCGATGTGGCTTGAGCTCGACGTCGCCCGAGGATGATCGTTGTTGGAGCACATCGTCGAACAGGTGGTGGGCATCGAAGAAGGTGGGTCCTGGGGTGGAGGATATGGTGCAGCCTTGAGGACAGCAACTGTTGCCTTGATGGAGGCGCTCATCTCCTCGAAGAACTTGCTCCTGTTAGCCTCTACCTCATTCAACTTCTCCAAAATCATATCAATCTTCTCCTCTAACCTATGATTGGCCTCCATGTACTCTTGGTCACTCATGGTGGAATTTGGTGGGAGGAAATGGTGGCTCTGATACCAGATTGTTAGCAACCCAATTCACCAACTCAACCAAGACAATTTCGAGTACAATCAATGGAGCTCTAGATGAAATTGAGTACAACTATTGAGGTACAAGTAATGGTGGTCTCTGGTGGATACAGGAAGAGATACTAGAGAATACAGGCTGCTAGCAAAAGAGGAAGGTGGAAGATGGAGAGAGGGAGAGATTGACAAGGAGCCAAGCCGGCCTCCAGGTCGCCACCGTTCGTCCAGCTGCCGAAGCCAGCCGCCGCCGTTCGTGTTCTCCAGCCGTCCCCCATTCGATGCTGCTGCTGTTGCTTTTGTTGCTCTCCAGCTAGGCTTTTCTTGGGCTGGCTTGGGCCCACTGCTCGGGTGAGAACCAGCCCATTGGTTGGCCCATACCAAGTCCCTGAAAGAATGGAAGAGTAGTTGAGGGTAAAATAGGGAGAAATTTAAATGAGAAGTAATTAATAGGACCATTAGTACTCTATTGTGATAATTATTTTCGGATAAATTCAAATCCTAGGAATACAACTATTATGGTACAAAGATAATATTGAGTTATATATCAAATTTAATTTTTCATTCTAGATTATAGCTATGCTAAAAAAAATTGTTAGTTGCATGTTTATCATATATTTCTATAGTTTTACAAGTACCCTCCACACAACACATGCCCTGCAATCGACAACACGACCCAACTAATAGAAGCTATTATACAACAAACAGTTCTTTAAGTATCTCCCCTAATTAACTCGATTATAATGGTATAAGCATCACATCAAAGTCTAATACAAAACACACTTTCTTTCCCCGCCTTCAGCATCAGGTCTCCTTGCTATAAAACCCCCCAACCCCCCTCTCGCCACCATGTCCACCCACCGGCAGTGCACCGCCGCTGCCGCCACCACCGCCGCCGACCCTGACCATCAACGGAGACGGCTAACTAGCTAGTAACAGTATAGGCCGATCGAGATGGGCAGGGCGCCGTGCTGCGACAAGGCGACGGTGAAGAAGGGCCCGTGGGCGCCGGAGGAGGACGCGGCGCTCAGGGCCTACGTCGACGCCCATGGCACCGGCGGCAACTGGATCGCCCTCCCCCACAAGATCGGTACGTGTCGCGCGCGACGCCGCCGCCTTGAGATGACCGTGTTGATGAGTATATGGCTGATCGCTCACCGGCCGGAGTTGGTGGTGGTGGTGTACGCAGGGCTGAACAGGTGCGGCAAGAGCTGCCGGCTGCGGTGGCTCAACTACCTCCGGCCGAACATCCGACACGGCGGCTTCACCGAGGACGAGGACCGCCTCATCTGCAGCCTCTACATCGCCATCGGGAGCAGGTACGTAGTAATGGACCGGACGAACACCTTTCCAACCACTGCGACGACCTGCTCGCTCGATCATGGTCATGGCCAGAAGCTAAGCTAATCGATCGGTGATCATGGCTGGCGGCAGGTGGGCGACCATCGCGGCGCAGCTGCCGGGGAGGACGGACAACGACATCAAGAACTACTGGAACAGCAAGCTCAAGCGCCGCCTGCTCGGCGGCGGCCGCCGGCCGAGGGGCGCGCCACCGCGGCTCGTGCTCTCCGGCCCGGGCCCCGCCGCCGCCGCGACGTCGCGCAACGCCATGGCCGCGTCGGCGATCGAGCGGATGCAGCTCAGCGTGCGGCTGCGCCGCCTGGAGGCCGCGGCGCCGCCGCCGCCGTCGCAGCCCTTCGCCTTCTACGGCAGCAACAACCTCGCCGCGCCGCCGTGGCAGCAGCCTATCTCCCCGGCCGCGAGCGGCAGCTCGGAGATGCCACGGCAGCTGCATCACCACCACCCCTCCGGCGCCGCCGCTACCTCGAGCTACTCCGGCCTGATCAGCAGCTGGTCGTCGTCTCGCTCCCACATCATCCACGACGCTTGGCTCGACACCTCCTCCACCCCGCCGCTGTCGACGACGAGCATGGGCGACGCCGCCACGACGACGACGACGGCCGGCGGGGAGAGCTCGAGCTCGACGCCGACGGTGAGCACGGCCACCACGCCGTTCGTCGGCGGCGGCGGCGGCAGCATCGACATGGAGGACGAGATCGACATGCTGCTCCAGCAGATCAGGTGCTTCGATGAGAACGGCGACGACGACCAGCGACTGATCGTCGGCGACGAGGCCGCAGCCGGAGCAGAGAACTACCTCAGGGCATTCATCAACGAGGCGGCAGCGGCGGCGGCGAACGGCGGCGATGTCGGCGTTGGCTCGTGGAGCTCTTGCTCTACTCCAGGAGTGGACTCCGTGTTCCATGAGTATGCTCAGCTAGACTACGGACAGTATAATTAATTAATTTTGTAACCACGCGCTGCGTGTTATTCTACAAATGTTTATTATGCAATTGTGAAGATATAATATCCGAAGGAAATGTCTATGTATATTTTGACACATGTTCTTCCCCAAATTAGTCGAATTTTGAGCCATCCGATCTCCATCCAACTGTCAAATTGTTAATATCTACTCATCTGTCCTAAAAAAATTCCCAATCCTAGAGATGAACGTGGATTGGGGTTTTTTTTTAGAGAGAGAGTATGTATATGTCGAATTTTGAGCTGTCCGATCTCCATCCAACGGTTCAGATTCATCCAACTGTCGAATTTCGGATATCTATGTATATGTATGTTGACACATGTTCTTCCCCAAATCAGTCGAATTTTGAGCCTCCGATCTCCATCCAACGGTTTAGGTTTATCCAACTGTTGAATTGTGAATATGCATGTGTGCAAATTCAGTGGTTTCTATTCTGAATACTTTGACATGGTTTATGCTTATCATGCTACGTCAATGCTGAAGAAAAAGAAAGACGTGGTTTTAGATATGGATATGAGTTTGTTAATTATCCCCTTGGACACATGCTTAGCCTAGTTTAAGGTCTCTGCATTATCTGTTAATCCATAAAGTTGTAGGATGTAGATGTAACCTTTGGGTTAGGTTTGGGTGACATGAGCTTTGTCGTTTAATTACCAGCAACTGTGAACAGACATACAGTGCCAACACTAGCTGTGTAGCAAGTGGCTTGCCGACCTAATTTGTGAAAAGAAATCATAGGTACAGGTTGGTGCTAGTACTCTGCTTCAGATGAAACTGCAGGCAGCAGATATATATTGACAATCAAATGAATCAATAATTACAGTGAATCAGTGATCAGTTATGTACTCGTTCTTGATCTTGTTGAGTGCTTCTGTTTCAGAAATCAGAAGGATGGTGTTCAAGTTTGCAAGAGATGGAGAAACTAATCCATTATTGCCCCCTCTCTGAATGCATGTATGCAAAAGATGGTGGGTCAGGGCCCTGAACAAAATCTTCTCTATCTTCTTCTCGTACGCTCTCCACATCACTGCCTGAATCAACGTTTTCGATAATGTGATGATCAGGTGTGCTCCATGGAGTATCAGCTGTAGTGTTAGCATTTGACACTGCTGGCTCATCCAATTGTGGAGCATTAGGTCTATCACCCTTATGGAATATCTTTAGGAGGATGGCAAACCATCCACACCATGAACTCTGACTACTGCTGGCGCTGCTCAAATCATGCCGATGATTATAGAGGGTTATGACAACATGTAGGAACAGTGCCAGCAGTGAAGATGCTCCAGTGATGATGAACAGCCCAAGAAAGCTGCGAAGTGTAAGGCTGCTTGAAGTTTGGGAGTCATCTTTGTCAGGGCATGTTCTATTGTTGTACAATTCTCTCTCCAGTTGGGCCATTCTGTTGCTTGATGTGAAGTTCAATATTCCCCTTGAAATCTCAGCAGTGAGCGGGGAGCCTAGAGGGAATGCCTGCGGGAGTAGAAAAGAAATGAGGATTGTAACAGGTGTTGATGGTTAAATTGCCAGAATGAAGCTGAAGTGATTGCATTTATCATTTAACTTTTCGCTTTAAAAATGGTACAAAAATACTTAGGGAACCCAAAAAGTTTAGCTGAATACAAAAAGGAAGTCTAAGAAAACTAGATTGCAATATCATAAACTAGATATAGTGCCAAAGTTAAGGCGGTAAAACAATGTGAATAAGGTGCTTAGTTACTTACAAAACCAAATCCATCGAACTTGTAAGTTGGGCCAACCATAGTATAGTTGTGGCAATACTTTGAAAGAAACACCTTAAGGTATGGTATCTCATCGACAACTACAGCAACTCTACCAGTTGATAGAGCCTCGTTGTATTCATCAGGAGAGTCAAGGGCAATCAACTTTGATTTGTCAATTTTCAACCTTTTCAAAAGCTCAGGCATGAAAGAATCATTGAGGTAGCCAACGTTGGCCCCTTTCCTGATGACTTCGTCTAAATTGGTGACTGTTGGCTGAAGTTGTTCCACTGTGAGAATTGAGCTCAAGCTTGCAGTATAACTCTGCTGCAATATCAGCACCACGAAAAGCCAAATAACTAACAAAACTCTTGATAAATTGTTCACAATCTTTTGCCGATGAGCAAAAACAAGTGTGGAGAAGGCGAAGTAGAAGATAGATCCAATTTGACTGACTGGTGGTCCTCTGAAGTCTTCATTTGTCCTGTGCTCAATAAACCAAACTACAAAACCTGTTAAGACAAAGAAGGCCGCAGTTCCTAACCATAAGTCAGCTGTTAATGGCTGCAGAAACGTCCATGCAGTCTTCTGTCGCCGGTCCTGGACTGGAACTAGCATGCGCACTCCTGACTCAGTATAAGGAAGAGTGAAGTCCACATATAAAGATCGGTTGGCCAAGATTGTTATATCACCAACTGCTGCATCGAAGTCCTGCCAGAGGATCACACAAGTTGATGGAGAAAATAAGTTAGAAACTGTAAGTCTTTACTTGTTTGTACTGCAGAAAATAACACCAGTGCACTACTAATCACCCAGGAAATGCAAGGATTCACCTACAAACTAAGAGGGACACTTTTTCTTTCCTTGGGATTCATCAGGACTGTAATTATATGCTTTTCCTGATTGGAGCTGGCCGCAAAACAACTAATTAATAATTGAGAATTACTAAGATGTAAGAGCAGGTGGCAGTTTAGGCATATCAGCTGGTGAATGAATGTGAGACAGCTGAGCCCCCAAATAATAAAAAACATCTACTACAAAATTCTACTCTATGAAATCTTATACCCGTTAATATACTAAAAAATAATGGTCACTTAAATAGTTAACAGTGGTTTTGCATACTTGAGGAGAGCAATAAGGAAAGCATAGTGCAGGTAAGTCCATATTATTTTTGATAATCTACAAAGAGCAAAGTATAAGAAAGAAAAACCCATGCTTACCTTCTGATAAACTTTGTAGATAAGTTCATCATAAGTTCCATTACTTTCCCCCTTTCCATTTCCAAACTCCACATAGTCATGGGGTATTTTGTAGGGTAATCCATTGAGAACTTCCTCGAATACCTCAATGCAGAGTCCTGTGAAAATATTTTTTTCTTTCCTTATAAAACCAGAAAACCCAGGTTTTGCAGGCACGCCTATTTTGAGTGTTTTATTCATTGGAAAGAGCCACCCCCTTGGTACAGTTGTTTCTCCTCCTAGCCATATGATTTCATTAACATCAGCTTTCGTATTTAGACCCCTGGAAATGTTAAATTCTGGTGTCCAAAAACCAACTACTCTTTGCTCCTCCCCAACTATATTTATTATCTCATAAGTCATCGATAGCAAATGCATGTCTTGAATCTGAAATTTCCCACTCATGCCTGGGAAATCAATATTCAAGAGTGTGCTCTGGAGCTTCTTAGCAGCATTTGAAGTATTGATCCTGTCAAAATCAGTCGACCCATTGTTTTTTGCAGACAGAAGAAAGTCTGAGTTAACATATCCAGCCTTCTCTGCTGCTAACGCTAATGCCCACACAGTGTCATATGCGTAGAGACCAGATATTGTGGGCTCACTCAATTTGGTGCCTGGATTTTCAGACTTATACTTCTTGCGCCATCTCTGCCTGAAGTTTTGAAGTTGTTTAGTATCATTAACATAAGGTTTCATCCCAATAACTCCTTGCATCACATCAAATGCAGGAGAACCAACTACATCAAAGATGTCTGTTAAGCCATAAGCTGCAATCCAGACAAAGCCCTGGCCCATCATCCCTTCATCCTTGGCATGCTTGAAAAAACTAAGAGCTAGCTGATACGACATGCGCACGACAAATACGCTTGTCCATTTTTCTTTTAAGCTTAAGACGACTTTCTTTATGTCATCAGCTCCAGCTGAAGGGTGTATCTTGCACCTGTGGGTAACACGGATCTCGGCATTCCTTAGGGCATCAACAAGGTCAGGAATGAATCTGGTATTGGAGTCATCATCTTCGATGACAGGAATGACATCTCTCCAATTGAATCTTTGAACAAGCGACGCGATAGCTTCTGCTTGTGAGGAGTCGTTCCATGCCGTCCTGATGAAGTATGGAGTTTGGCTGGCCGTTCGACATGGGCTATTTGCAGAGAATGAAACAACAGGAACCGATGATTTTTCCCCAAGCTCCGCGAGAAATTTGGCCTGTGCTGATGTCTGTGGCCCCACGATTGCTTGCACATGGACATTTTTCAGTAGATCGACACCTGCAACATTGGTTATACTAAAAGTTAAAAGAACATTTTTACAAGAAAAGGCTCAGTATGTAACAGCTGCAAGGAGTACTGGCACTAAAAATCTGAACTACCCTATTCAATCCTCATCAGACAAAATTTTACCACAGAAGCTTACCATCTAGCAACTTAAAAGCATTACCAGCACTAAAAATGTGAAGTACTCTATTCAATGCATCGATTAGTTTGCTGTTGTATTCCACCACAAAGATTCAGATTACACAGTTTCAGCCTAATTTCTCTCGTGTCAAGAGAAAACCAAGAAATCCCCCCGGCTTACGCACTTCAGTTCCAACGCATATCGGACGAATCTCTCGGCACGGGCGCATGGTTGCCAGCGAACAGTAACTCCTAGATGGGGACGCGAGGGCTACACAGCTCAAAAACTCATCTGATTTAACTGCCGCGAAAGGATTGGGGGAAGAAGAAGCAGGATAACCTTCTCGATCGCTACGGCCGCGGCGCGCGGCGACGCGGAGCCCGGAGCGCGGGAGGGGCGCCGCCACCCCGGCCGCCGGAGCCCGGAGCCGGAGGCGAAGCTCGCCTCCGCTTGGAAGATGTGGGCTCGCCGCAAGCCCAGCAATCCTATGCTACTGGACGGTAGAAGGCCCATGAAAATGTCTGGCTCATTTACGGCCCAACAAGCGGCGTCGTCTACCTCCCGCTCACCGGCGGCGAGGAGCTAAAAGCGGCGGCGGAATGGGAGGAGCGGGGAGCCCGGAGGCCGGCCTAGCTAATTTACGAGGAGAGAGCGAGCGCACCTGCGGAGGCGGCGTCGACGGCGTCGAGGCGGGTGTCCCGGAGGTGGAGCCTGAGCGCGGTGCTGTAGCTGGCGCGCTCCTCGTCGGCGTAGAAGTCCTCCACGGCGAGCTCCATGCACGCCCAGCTGATGTTCCCCAGCCACGTCCTCCTGTCCAGGATCACCCCCACCTCCACCCTCCTCCTCTGAGCACCTCCTCCTCCATCGACGACCACATCCACTCCCCGAACGCCCAACGAGAAGATCATCAGCAAGAGGACGACGACGAGCGGCATTACAAAGGTTAATCTTGCTCCAGCTTCCATGGACAACGACCCTAAATAGCTCAGCTACTCTACTACTACTTGCGAACTGAGCAATGGCTGCAGAATGAAAATTATTCCAGTTCCAGATACCCAAGAAAACGGTCGCTCGCGTCCATTTTCCTCCCAACTTCTCAGCAAGCTAGAAACGGCTTAGCTCAGATGCATTATTCAACAATTCAAGCATGCACGCAAACGGTCAAGCTAGCTAGCCACCGTAGCAGCATGGACCATGGAGATGGCGCGCCTCAGCTCGCTGGGGGTAAACGCGTATCAGCGTATGGGAAGGGAAGGAAGCGTGATGGGGGCAGCACAGCTACAGGCTACAGCAGCAGATAGGGTTGGGGAATTGGTCAAAGTCGCTGTTGCGTTGTACGCCGCGGCGCTGTCTGTCTGTCTGGCCGTCGGTCCGTCCGCCGGTTTCACTGACCGCGTGACCCGACGGAAGAGAGGGCTGGTTTAGCTGCCAACTTTTTCTTTAAACTTTTAACTTTTTCATCAAATAAAACTTTTCTATACACATAAACTTTCAACGTTTCCATCATATCGTTCTAATTTCAATCAAACTTTTAATTTTGGTGTGAACTAAACATACCCAGGATATCTCTCTCTAAACACCGTAGGATTGATGAAATATAAATATCTCATCCATCCCAAAATAAATCAACCTTGCATGAGATGTGACATATCTATCAATCTAAACATACGTGTCTAGATTCGTATAACTAGGATGTGTTACTCCACGAGATTGATTTATTTTTGAAATGGAGGGAGTACTACAGAACGTCGTACCATTTCAACAGAATAGCTAATTTCGTAATGACGTCAACATGATACTTACAAGATATCATGTCTTACCCCGAAGATATTACGATAACATCAACATGATATTTAGATACCACCTGATATCAACGGGGTATTATGTTCGGTATCAGATCCGATACCTATGGTATCATGTTGATGTCAGTATGGCTAAGGTACCATTCTAACGTTGGAATGGTATATCGTTACGTGGTCTTCCATTTGCTGAGAGGGTAGCACAACATCTCATCGTTTTTTTAAAGAAAAACACCCTACACTTCCGATTAATTGCGTTCCAGTTCAGTTACCATCACCATCATACGTTCCATCTCGGGCTAGTATTGGCTGTTCTTCCATAGTAGCCATAGGATGAGCGAAGCAAAACTGGACAGTCCAGATCCCTCGAGTTAGCCCTTGTTTAAATCCAAACTTTTTCTTCAAACTTTCAGCTTTTCCATCACATCAAAACTCTCCTATATACATAAACTTCCAACTTTTCCATCACATCGTTCCAATTTCAACCAAGATTGTGTTTAAATCCAAAGTTTGGATCCAAACTTCAGTCTTTTTTCATCATATCAACCTGTCATACACACACAACTTTTCAGTCACATTATCTTCAATTTCAACCAAAATCTAAACTTTGGATCCAACTAAACACAACCCAAACTTACAATTTTGATAATTTAGTAAAAAAAAACCGGGAGATAGATTACCGTGGTTGCGTGCTTGGATCAGAATGAGGGGCGGTTGAAATAGTCAGAGCCCTGACCCCTGAACGTGTGTGAGAATGTGAACAGGTGTACGTGCTGCATTCGCCGGAATGGCTTGAATTGAGTCTGGAACGAACTCTCCGATGGCTTTTTTTGGTTTGAGATGAAAGTTTTGTTTTTACGAAACTCTTCAGTCTTCAGTCTGTTGCGGACTTATATTAGAGCCCGTTCTTTTCAGCTTACTCACGATATTATTACTCCACTCTGTTTGAAACTCCAACGAAGAAAAAAAGCAGAGTAGTCCAAAATGTCCCGGTCCCAGTCATATTTCCACATGCCACGAACGCTCACAACTTCCTTTCCGTCTATACGGTCAAATCGCTGTAGTCTCTGCATATCAATCGATCATTCCCTCCCTTCCCTTCTGGTGCAGAAACACAGGATGATAGGAAGAAATTGCCGTGGTTATTGGTTGCTTAACGCCTATTAGGCCAAACATGAAACGGTCAGAAAAACAAAAGTCAGAATTTTACAAACTCAGAGACGTGTTAATCTCTGACGCGCGCAAGAACACCTGAATTTTTCTACAGCGTCAGTTTCGCACGGAAGCGACTGAACGGTAGTCCAGCGGCTGGCTCTGGCCGGTAGCGAATAAAATTTTGGCGTTGGCATCACGTAGTCGAATTTTCTCCATCGAAAACGACTTGAATGAATAGATATATAATCTCAAGAAATCACTTTAATTGCCGGCCACTGGAAAAAAATAGGGACTATCTACACATCTTTCGACCGAAAAACTGTCAGTTTTTTTCCCGCCGCAGGATGCATGCACAACGGCCAGGATCAGCAGGTCTCTATGCACGTGCTGTTTTTGAATTGTGCAGCCCGATTAAATGATTATCTAAGCAACTGTGTACTGTTATTCTACTTTACCAAAATCAATCAATTTTCAGATGGTAGGATTAACAAAAAAAATATTATTAATCATAAAAACCATTAACTTGCAAATTACTATGTCAAACAAGCTTACTGGAAAACATAACCTAATTTATTTGCCATTTGAAATTGAAAATAAAAATTACAAACAAATCTACTCAAAGTTAGTTACAATGTAACTACAATGTAACTATAATGTAACTATATTATAACTTTTGTAGTTACACCAAAATTATACTGTAATTTTCTCTTTTGGTGTTATCTCTGATTTCTCTGTGTATAGTCGTCTAGTTGCTCAAGTATTGGCTCGTTAGGCAGCGAAAAATCATCAGTCCAGAGTACATATCACACAGAAGTCCAGAGTACATATCACAGAGCTTTAATGATTGCCGTGTGAAACATAAGGAGTTTAACTACTCTACATATACAGACAGCAAACAAATGCACGAATCGCAACGTCATATCTAAGTAATCTAACGAACGAGAAAACGACAGATTTTTTTTTTTGCAAAAATCTGCCGACAAATTTCTAGCAGATCCGAAAAAATATATGTGTACTTCCTCGCGACCTGCAAGGAGTACAGTGACTGATTCTTAAAAAGAAAATTAAGTCATACAGTAATCTGAAGTATAGTTGGCCATTCGGGCGGCCCGGCCCGGCCCGGCCGTGTTCGGGCCAAAATCTGTCGGGCCGGCACGGCCCGGTGTGTTGGTCGGGCCGTGCCGTGCCGGCCCATGGGCTGCACCACCGGCCCAGGCACGGCCCACCAGCAGTCGGGACATGCCGGGCCAGCCCGAAGGCACGGGTGGCCCACCGTGCCTTTTAAAAAATAAGTCTAATTTTTCTCCCTCTTCTTTGGGCTGTGACATATATATAGCTAAAATAAGTCTATTTTCTCTCCTTCCTCATTGGGCTAACATATATATATATATAGCTAAAATAAGTCTATTTTACATCCCTATTCTTTGGACTTTGGCATATAATATGTCTATTTGTACTCCCTATTCTTTTTTTATGGGCCTGGCCGGCCGGCCCATCGTGTCAGGCCGGCCCAACGTGCCGGCGGAGGGGCCCAGGCATGGCCCGGTGGCCGGGCCGTGTTTGGGCCAGGCCAAAATGCCGTGCCATGGGCCGGGCCGTTGGGCCTCAGGCCTTATGGCGATCTATAATCTGAAGTAAGTTTGTTAATTTTGATGGGCCATTTTTCATATCTTATACTGAGAGAAGCCTAGCCTAGCCCAGCATAGGAGGATGAATTTTGAGCCTAAACAGATATATATTGGGCATGACTAGGTTTCCCTTACCGTTGGTAACAGCGCGGTTATCGCGGTAACCACACTTATCGCAGGGGTACGGTAGGGGTTACGACGGTAGGGTTTGGTAAATTTTTCCCAAATTCAAAATCCTGAGAAAAATCGAAAAAATTTGTGGATGTAATTCTTGATTTTTAGTGGTAGATGGTGAAGAATTTATTTGAAAGAGTAAGATAAATTCAAATTTAAGGGCAAAACCGAAAGTTCATTAGAAAATAGAAACAAATGAAAGTACATTAGATTGTCGTTATTGAATTAATATGCTACGAAATTTTGAACTGCTTCAAAGTCAATAATACTTCCGAATTTTTGTATTTTACACCCAAAAGTTAGGATTACGTGTATCCTATATATTCTTCTAATTATCCCCAATTTCTACACACATTTAAGTGTTTTTTTCAATTTTCTGCTACACATTTGACGATAACCACGCCAAAACCGTGAAAATGCCGATTTTTTAATTCAAATATTTGAAGACGGATTTTACGCGGTTTTCGATGGTTACCGCGTGGTTACCGCAACAACTGCTTTGCCGCGGAGGGCGACAACCCCTCCCAAAATGGTAAGGGAGACCCTGTGCACGACTGCAAACTGCGAAATCAAATTTCACTACTGAAACTTTGCAAATTTTACAATGTAGAGTTGAATCCATATATACAATTAATGACAGGGCGACAGGGGAACTGTAATTTGTAAATTCCCACCCCTGTTAAAATTATTAGTTGTTATTGTTCAAACTAATTAATCGATCTGTTCATCTTTTCATCATCTGTCAATTTCTCTAATATAAGGACATGGAGCACCGGTCACTCTTCAGTTTTTGCTCCAGAAGCTGTCAGAAAAATGGCAGTTAAATCCGTTATTACCGGCCTCTGCCATTCTCTCCAGCGCCGTCGGGATCGCGAGCTGCAGTCGTCGTCGTCGCCTCCTCCTCGTTGGCTTCGCCACCGGCGGCGCCGGCGGCCAGCTCGATCTCGCCGCCGGCCATGGTGCTCGACGGCTGCGGCGACCAGGCGCCCATGTGCAGGCTGATCGGGCTGCCGGCCGCGTCGTGCACGACGGACGGCGAGGCGCCGCCGCCGCCGTCCTTGACCCTGAACGTGTGCGCCGAGAGGTCCCTGCCGTCGTAGAGCTCGGCGAGCCTCCGGAAAGGGTGCGTCGACGTCGCGACGATGTCGCGGATGGCACCCCGGTTGGAGGCGACGAAGGTGGCGAGGTGGACGGCGCAGCAGAGGAGCGAGGTGGCGCCGGTGATGAGGAAGAGACCCCAGAAGCTGCCGAAGCTGAGGCTGTCCGACGTGAACGGCCCGCCGGCCGCCTGCGCCGCCGCGCAGCCGTCGGACTCGCCGAACCACTTGCGCTCGATGAGGTTCATCTCCTCGCTCTCCGTCAGCGCCAGGATGGCGCGGGACAGGTCGGCGACGTACGGCGAGCCCTTGGGGAAGGCGAAGCCGAAGCCGCCGGTCTTGTTGGGCTGCCCCCCGCCGCCGCCGCCGGCCATGGCGAACCTGTCGCAGTACGACTTGAGGAAGATCCTCAGGTACGGCGTCTCGTCCACCACCGCGCCGATGGTGCCGTTGAGCAGCGCCTCGTGGAAGCTCTGCGCCGCACCGTACGGCACCAGCCGCGCCGGCGGGAACCCGGACCTCGTCATGGCCCCCCGCATGAACGAGTTGTTCATGATCCCCACGCGCTCCGCTCCGCGCCACAGCGCCGCGTAGCCGGCGATGGACGGCTCGAGGCGCGGCACGGTGAGCATGGAGGTGAGGCTGGCGGTGTAGCTGGACTGGAGGATGAGGACGACGAAGAACCAGACGACGGCGGCGAGGCGGGCGAGGTTGCTGCGGAGGTCCTCGCGGTGGGCGAAGACGAGGGTGGAGAAGCCGAAGTAGAGGAGGGTGCCGAGCTGGTGCCACGGCGGGCCGCGGAACTCGGCGTTGCTGCGGTGCTCGACGAACCAGACGGCGAAGCCGGTGAGGAGGAAGAAGGCGGCGCTGGCGAGCCACAGGTCGTAGCGGAGCGGCTTCAGGAACACCCACGTCCGCTTCCCGCCGCGGCCGACGTTCCGCAGCGGCGCGACCATGGCGATGCCCGACGCCATGAACGGCAGGGTGAAGTCCACGTAGCTCGACCGCGCCGCCGTGATCGTCATGTCCGCCACCGCCGCGTCGAATGCCTGCACAAAATTTTAATTTAACGCCATGGATGTACATCAGTTGAGCTCTCAGCTCAGCTCGCAGGATTTCAATTTTTTTTGAAAAAAATCTTGGTACATTCTAATTCTAGCTGGTTGCCGTCTACTAAGGTTTTCAAGTTTCAGTTAGAAGTTGATGAAAATTTGAAGAGTCCCGGAAGGAACCGCTTCAAGCAAAAGAATTCGTATTTGTTTCAGAATTAGAGATTTTTGTTTTGAATATCTGAGAAAATCTGTTGAAGATTTCAATGTGTCTATAATGTGTTCGAAATATCACCCATTTCCTTTTAACCAATCCGCTCTCATTATTCAACAACATATGCACCGCCTATTCGCTATAGTGCCATGGCCTCCAAAAACAACAAAAAGTCCCTATAACCTCGGGGATCACCAGTAATGTCAATGGCGTCCTGTAGCCTTTGTTCCTTGCTCCATCCGTCCCAAATTATAGGATGCTAACTTTTTCAGGAAAATCAAACTCGATAGTTTTTGACTTATAATTATACTAACCGTATCTATGCTAAATATTATACATGTTATATCACTTAATTTATATTTTAAAGTATTTTTATGTGATGCTAATTTTATATTCGTTGGAAATATAACATAAAATAAATTACTGTTTAAAGCATATCATTGAAAACCGTGTAAACAAATATACGTCTTATAATTTAAGATGGAGGGAGTACTATTTAGCAACCTATTGCACCTAGAAAAGAAAATATATTTAATACAAAATTTAGCATAACGATCTCGAAAATAAAGATTTCAGTCGAGATCTTAAAAATTGCTAGCACTACACAAACTAGCTGGGTGGTCCGCGCAATTGCACGGCTAGCACCTAAACAAAATTATAATGATTTTACTTAAAATTTATTAAATAGTTATCTCATTGTCTTAAGAAGTTTGTAATACCAAACCTTATCATTCCCGTGTGTCTAATTATATAGTTCTTTAAAAGTCACACCAGTTGCTACCCCTTATGTCATCTACTTCTTTATTTGCTTGCTCGATCTACCACTATTTCTATTCATTCTCCTTGGAACCTTTAAAAATTGGATCTTATAGTTTTTAGAGTTTATTCTCACGCTAGGTTTTGTTTTTACAATTTCTAGAAGTCACGTCAATTATACTCCTCTATGGCCCATCCACTGCCTATTCTCTTTATTATCATTTTACTAATATTGCATCAGTAAAAGTGTTCTTTCATCTCCCTTTTCAACTTCTACTCACTAATTTATCGCGCGCACATTTTCTCAATTATTAAATTATGTTTTTTTTAAAAAATAAGTTTTTAAAATCATATTAATCATTTTTAAGTTTTTCTAAGTAATATTTAATTAATTATATGCTAATGAATTGCTCCGTTTTGTACGTGTGAGGAAAAAATATGTTGGATGCAATACAGTTCCTCTGTTACGCTTTGAATAATGACACGGTCTTTAAAACATATATTTGACTATGTTTTTAATTATAATATAAATAAATAAATATTTTTTATGTTTATGTGGATGACATGCTAAGAGAAGAGGCGATATAAAACAAAGTTTTCTTACATTCGAAAATATAATTAATGTGATCTCGAAATTATGATTTGATAGTATTGGTTTTAGGCTGCGTTCGTTCCCACCCGTTCCCAACTCCCCCTCCTCGTTTTCTGCGCGCACGCTTTTCAAACTGCTAAATGTTGTATTTTTTTAAAAAAAATTATATATGAAAGTTGCATAAAAAAATCATATTGATCTATTTTTGAAAAAAATTATCTAATACTCCCTCTATTCCAAATTGATCTACATATTTCATAGGTATACCAAGACCAAGAAAAGCTAATAACTCTCTCATACTATATTTACTCTAGCAACAAACTCGATGCATGCACTACCCCACTATTTCCTAGCCAATAGCAAATCAAGATATTGCATGTGGGTTATAAATACTTGTGTGCATGGATACATGCATCAATGTCCATTTACTCCAATGCACAAATAACGAATAGACTTAATAAATAAACACAAATATGTAGATCATTTAGGAATAACCTAAAAACTTTATGTAGATCAATTTGGAATGAAGAGGGTACTTAATTAATCATACACTAAATGATGCTTTGTTTTACGTGCTAGAAAGTGCTAGGGAGTGAGGGTTCCCGAACACAGCCTTAATAGTGTGCAAAGATTTTAAATTGTATGTATAATTTGAAGGTACTGATTTAAATTTTGTGCTGCAACTCAGAAATTTTATCTCAACAAATAGAAAAGAAAAGGACAGAGGAAGTGGAGGGGACGGTAGATACATATGTTGACTTTTCTAGTTTCAGCTCGTCCCAATCCTCACAGCAAAGTCTCAGTTTCTTCGCCTCTCACCTTCTCTCGTTTCTTCCTGCCATTCCTCTCTCACCCTTCTCATCTCCTCCACTGCCAAATCTGATGAGGAGAAGTAACGGAAAGGGAGAGGTGGATCCTGAGGAAAACTTCTCCTCTCTCTCAGCGTGGGTCCATATTCCCCTCCCCATCGCTGCACCTTTCTCCGGCATGGTCGATGATGTCGTAGCCGCCAGATCCGGCTATCCCGATCGAGTCCGGTCGCTTGTTGGTGAGGCGCCGCCGCGGCTGCCGCCGGATCCGGCGGATCTAGGGTCGTCCATCGCCGTTCCGAGCGCCGTGGTGGCTCTCACGTCGTCGGGGGCTGCCGAAGCCGGGCGGGGAAGCACGTGCACGATCTCCGGTTAGTTGAGGAGCACAGGGGTGGTGCGGCCCTTGACGGCACGGCGGCAAAATCTGATGATAATGATCTGGCGACAATAGCGTGTAATGATCCGGTGACAATGGCGTCTTGGACTTATATTTTGCTGCTGTGTTTGCCGATAGTTCGGTTGTGTTGATTGCTATTGACCTCTTCTCTTGTTGATCTGGTTGGTGGCTCCCGTCTGGTTGCGTTGATTGCTATTTACCTCTTCTCTTGTTGAACTGGTTGGTGGCGGCTCCCTTCTCGTGCTTGGTATTTATTGGAGAGTCAATCAAGATTAGCTTAGAAATCGGTGAAGATTGTCAGGGTCGGATTGTGATTGTGTGTAGAGTGTTTTTATTTTGGAATCTACTGTCTTATTCTTATTGTTGTCATATGTTAATTGGTGTCCAATTACTATTGCACATGTGTCCAATCAGCACAAAGTTTTGGCTATAAAAAACTCTAGAAAAGCTATTGCACGTGAATCTGTGTACTACAGTGTTTCTAACTTTTTGTCCGGTTCTATTGCTGTGTCCGGTTCTATTGCTGTGTATATACTAAAACAATCCGATTAAATCTTACCGTTAAAATCTAGATCTATTATGATCCAATGGTTAAGATATTTTTCTTTTTCTCCGATTAATGTGGGAATTTCTAGCCCCCACAGCTAACGTGAATATAATAGATAGATTCATAAAAAAAACTGGTCATATGTTCTTGGGCCAATCAATTAGGCCCAAGTCAAACTCTAACAACACATGACTTGAAAAAAAAAAACTACTTGTTTCATCTTCCAAAGAGAAGGGGTGCCTAATGCGCGATCAGTCCCACGGCCCCCCAGCTGCTTGACCACGTACTGCCCTCTACTACTACTAGTCTACTATAGTACTACTACTACACTACTATTATTAATACTACTACTATTATACTACTACTATTATACTACTACTAGTACTAATACTATAAATATATATTTTTATATGTATATATTTTTGATGTATAAAAAAATATACAATACAAACTTTGTATATAACCACGTATTAAAAATCAAAAAAATTAAAAAAAATCACGTATATTCGTATACAAGTATACCAACTTTATATACATACGTACATGTATATAAACTTTGTATACGTCATATACAAACTTTGTATGCATACATGTATACAAACTTTGTATACGACGTATATAAAATTTGTATACACGTATACAAACTTTTTTTACGTACCGTATATACTTAAGAAAACCGAGGGAAAAAAAGCAAAGAAAAAACTGAAAAGAAAAAGAACCGAAAAGAAAAAACCAACGAAAAAACCCGGTGGGCCCCACCCCTACTCAGCGCGGCCCCCCTCCACGCGCGCCACGCGCGCCACGTGCCTCGCCGCGCGGGGGCGCGCGCGCGGCTGATCGCCTTTTAGCTTTTTTTTTTAGGGGGGGGAACTGGTCCATGCATGCTTCACACATGCCTATCTTTTTTCTAATTAAGTCAAGTCGTCAACTGTCTATTTACTTAATTCTTGAAAAAACAGTCTTGTTGGGGCTTTCCATGTAAGTAGATAACCTAATCGTTTGGTTATGTACTTACAAGAGAGAGAAGAAAAAGAAGGCAAGGCTCAAGCAAGTTGACTTAAAGTCTATATACAAGACAACACCAAAATTGCAAGTCGCTAGGACACTAGGTACCAGTGAGTTGAAGAAAATATTGATTGGCCATTGCTACTGGTCTTGGGTTCTATATGTGACAATATATATATATATATATATTTACATATATATATATATATATATACATATGTGGTGCCAACTTAGCTAGCGTTTTCTTGTAAAATTTTCATAGATATTATATCGAGTATTCAAGCACCCAATTCCAAGACATAGGATGTGTTCTTTTCTTTTGGTAAATGAATTAATGATGAATTGCTAAATGATATATGATAATTATTCGATGGTACAAATGAATTAATTAAATATTTTAAGGTTGAAAAATGCATCCAGAACAGTTTTCTAAGAAATTAATATATGAAAGTTTTACTCTATTTAGGAATTTAAGAAGCATGCCGCTGAACGGATTGGAAGAGATCCATTCGTTGAAAAAAAACACCCACTCCCTCTATACTAAATTAAAGCTATTTAATGGTTAAATTAAGTACCAGAATGTAACTGTATAATACTCCTCTTTTTCCACGCGTTCACTTGTATTCCCTATCCCGCTCCGCTCTAGGTATAGAGGAACATTGAATGAAGGCATTAAGACCTTTTTTTTCCACTTTTAATCTACGGCGTGTTTAGATTCAAAGTTTGAACCCCAAAAACGTTACATCGAACTTTTCTACTTACACAAACTTCTAATTTTTCCCTCACATCGTTTTAATTTCTTTAAACTTTCAATTTTAGCGTGGAACTAAACACACCCTACGTGTAAAACTCAAAGTATATTCTGGCAGAGTAGCTGCTACTCCTATATGATGAATAGTATTATTGTTAGTACTCACTAGTAGTATTATACAGTTGTATATATACACTATAGCTAGTCTTTTACTGGTGCTATACTATACTGCTTCTAGTATAGTACAGATCCGGCAAGATTTCAATAGATTATTCAGACAAGGTACGTTCAGTGGGCAGCCTGTGAGGATGTGATCATCGGTTTCATCAGACTTTGATCATTTTCGCTCGCGTCAACCGTCAAGCAAGCAGAGTTATAATTGGTTATTTGACATTATTTTGACTAGTCGCCATCCGTTCTGGTAAACATAAAAGCAAGTTTAATAGTATAGCCCACTACTAGCTCAGATTCATCTATAGTCAATGTAATAGCCAATTCATACAATAGTTGTTTACTATACTATTAATATATGGTCCCACCTGTTATACACACATTGTGTCTTGGAGTCCGTGCTGCAGCTAGCTACAGATCTGTAACCCGCTGCTCTTCTCTCTCATCTTTTATCTCATTAAAATATATTATAGCTGGCTAATAGCCCGCTGTTATTCTACCTGCTCTAATGAGCTGTTTGATAGCAACAGTGTAACGTACAGCGCTGACTTTTCTCAGTTCTAAGTCAATTTTCTCGACGCCAGATCATTATCTGCCCATAAATTACCCATTTCATGTGATCTGATCACAGAGAACTACGAAAAAGGTTCTTAATTATATATAGCAGTCACATTCATTTCATGGTGAAAAGGAAATATGTCTCTACTATTTTTAAAAACACAGTCAGTCCTCTTTCCCTATCCACCCTAATCCCACGTATAAAAAACCGCTAAAACATCTGTGTACCCAAAAAAAAATGACTAACCAGGAAAAAAAATATGGGAGTAGAGGAAAAAATTTCTGTAAATTCTAAGTCAATTTTCTTGACATTAAGTCAGTTTTTTCTTGGCCCATAATGTAGCCACTTTTTCCTGTAGTTCTGATTAAAGAGAACCATAAAAGGCTTCTTTTATACTCTAGCAGTCATATTCCTTGGTGAAAAATGGAATTTGGAGCAGCAGCAGTGGAGACAAAGACTTGGGTAAGGTCTTACAAAAAGTTTGGGCTATATATTACCGGCTTATTCGATCCCCAAGAAGAGGCAAGGAAGGAAACTTGGAATTGAAGGTGATGATCAGGTCAATATTCCTCAGCTGGTCCAATTTGGAAAGGGTCCAAATTGTTTTGATTTAATTCAGTTTTGGAGGAGATAGAGACAGAGACTGAGACTGAAGCCACCATGGTCAACTCTTCCATGGTCAAGAGTCACGCATCATGGAGATTATTTCAAACCACAAAAGATGCAGAAATGGACGAAAGAGACCTAATATCATGGAAAAAGGCATAATAAAGTATATGTGTGAATTTGCCTGTTTAAATTATTTGTTTTATTGTATGCATAGGCATATCAAAGATCGAAGATATATTTCCCACAAAAAAAGGAAGAACATTTATTATTTGAGCTAATTGGTTTGAAAGAAGAAAAAAAATGGCAATTCAATTGTTGTTTTAGAATATATAGATCAGGCCAATTTAGAATAAATTAAAAAAATATCTAGCTAGCTTGAAAATAGTTAATTCCTTAAAAATGGACTAGCTTGATGGGTCATGTACATGCATGCAGTGCGTTTTAAAAATGTCTAGCGACAATATCTCTGACATAATATAGCGAGCAGTGCCAAAGGTGGCACCATTGGATTTGTATTCAAGACTACTATCAAGTGATTTTTTTTTGGCAGTTGTTGATGATATAATGTGAATTAAAAAAAATAAAAATAACAAAACATAGTGTTCCCCAATTAAACCGCAAGCCATGCTAATTTTCGTTTATAGGATATTGGATAGGTAATCGAATTCGTGTAAAATTTCCCACATATGTCAAAACTTGGTAAAAACCCAAATGAGACGTCGAGATTGATCAAGAATTGGGACCGCATGGAGCCTGTTTTGGTAGCCGATCAAAGTCATATACTATGGTCGCTTCGCCTTGGTCCCTTAGTCAAACAAAGTACTCTAATGAGTCTCTATCGATGAATTTAATAGGATTCCTTTTAAATTCGATTAATTCTGGTGTTTATATACTGGCCGGGGACACTACTACATAAAGAAGACTCCACGAGCACCACGCAAGTCTGCCGTTGTCTTACTTAATTGACTGCAACTCTTTTACGCAATATTAATTACTAGTGTACGTATTTATCAACGAATTTTCATGCGTGTAATTGATCGGAATGAACTGTAAAATTTTACCTAAAATTTCTCACTAAAACGTTACATATACTACTATCCCCTTGTATGTTATTAAAAGAATAACATTCTATCCCCTTTTATCATAAAAACATGCCGCCTTGTACTTTCAGATGCAACTTGATTTAGCACTTATTTGTGGTGTAATGTACATATAAAACCCATCCTCCACCCAAAATTGATATGAATTAATACAACTATACAAGTGTGTAAAACAGAGAATTGTAAAACATAAAAAGAATGTAGGAATAACCGTTTAAATAGACTATAGAAAAAGCGAAGGGACCGAATAAGAGACAGATTCGAAGGAAATTTTTCAAAAGGTTGGAGGTCGTGCTAAATTTCCTCCAAAATCTCCATAAGATTGTCTCTTCCATAGAGATTTCAAAGTAAAGGATATAATTCAATCCTTACTTTGTTTCAAAGACTTTCTTAGGATATGATTTCAAAGATTGTTCAAAGACTTTCTTAGGATTTCTTTTCCTAAAGAATTGAAATCCTCTAAATTTTATATGTTTTTTCTACAAATCAAAGGGGGACTAATTGAGTATTTTACTGCTTATGACCGAATTATATGAGGAGGAAAGTGACCTAGATGCCCGCTATTAAATTAGGGTTGTTTGGTAGCTCCATTGTTCAGCCTTCAGCTTATAAGCATAAGCAAACATTTTAATTTTATGCCTTAATTTTAAAGTTGATTTGCAGCTTTTTCATCATAGTTGGGGGTAAGATGTGAATAAATTTAAACGAGAAAAGTTGATTATACTAGTACTATGATCACTTATCTTGAGACAAATTTTGAATCCAACATAGTCACTTATTTTGGGAGGGGCGTAGTATCATGTTATGAAACTATTTTTCAAGAGAAATCCACACGAATATTTAAAAAATACATTACATTTTCGAAGTATTGAAGGCTTGATCGGATCCTTGTCCGAAACGGCATAACCACATAAATATTTAGATTATATAACGAGAGGCAGTGCCTCATTGATATTTATAAAAGGTCCCAATAAATACCACTAAACTATCAATATATAGGATCACCCTAATATGTATATGTTCAAATATTGTCCACTCAATGGTATTAGTCACCAAGTCTGAGTTATACTATATTACAATGTTTTCAAATATTGAAACTAAGATAGTGGTTGTGTATATTTGCCAAAAAACACCATTATTTTTGTGAAGGAGTTCTTCATTAAACTGTCATATCCCATGTTATTTTGTGGGTTGTGCAAGCAAGTTTTAGTAAATCAAACACAATGTTTAAAGTTCTAACAACTGTACATATAAACTACTACCTCCGTTTTAGGTTATAAAACTTTCTAGCATTGCTTACATTCATATATATGTTAATGAATCTAGACATATGTGTGTGCCTAGATTCATTAACATCTATATGAATGTGAACAATGCTAGAAAGTTTTACAACCTGAAACGGAGGAAGTACTAAATTGAAAAAAAATATATGTATTTGATGTACTAGGAAGAGCACAAGCACTTACCCCATCAGCAACCATCTGCACAAGCTTGTCGTAGGGCATCGACTCCGCCTTCACGTACTCCACCGGCAGCGCGTACGGCAGCAGCCGCACCGCCGCCTCGAACACCTCGACGACGAACCCGCCGGCGGTCGTCCGGTTCGTCGCCGCGTCCACGTCCAGGTGCACGATCGCCCGGTACCCGGGGTTGACGCTGCCGGGCACCGCCACCCGCAGCCTCCGCGCGCTCGTCGGCACCACCCACCCCCTCGGCGCCACCGTCGACTCCCCCGGCCAGATCACCGGCGCGAGCTCGCCGCCGCCGCCGCCAACGCCGAGGTGCCTGGTCAGCCCGCCGTCCTTGGTCCAGAACCCGATGCTCCTCTCCTTCCCATTGTCCATGATGTTCAGCACGCGGAAGGCGTGCACCGCGAGCTCGCCGTCGACGAGCTGGAACCTGCCGCCGAGGCCGTCGAACGTCGTGCTGGTGATCGCCTCGAGGAACTTCTTGCCGGACCTTGACTTGCCGAGCCCGGCGAAGTCGGTGGGTCCGCCCGTGCCTCCCACGAGCCCACCGCCCGGCGGCGATAGGTCGCCGGCGGTGAGGTGTTCGGCGGCGAACGCGACGGCCCACGCGGCGTCGTAGGCCCACACGGCGTAGCTTCCCATCTCGGCGTGCTCCGCGTCGGCGGCCGGGTGCTCGGCCATGAAGCGGCGCGCCCACCGCCGCCTGACGTCGCGCAGCCGCGGCGTGGTCGGCACGTAAGGGGCGAGGCCGATCACGCCCTGCGGCGCGTTGATGGAGCCGAGGAGGCCCGTGAGCCCGTCGGTGATGACCCACGCGAAGCTCTCGCCCATCATCCCGGCGGCCTCGGCGGCGGCGAGCACGCGCCCGGCGAGGTCCGGGCGCGCGTGCAGCACGAAGGCGCGCGTCTGCAGCGACTCCATCCGGTACATCGCGGCGGCGACGGCGTCGGCGGAGGCCCCCGCCGGGAGCGCGCAGCGGTAGGGGACCTCGGAGCCCTCGGCGGTGAGCGCGTCGACGAGGAACGGCACGAAGGCGGCGCCGTAGTCGTCGTCCTGGTAGACCGGCACGACGCGGCGCCACCCGAAGCGCCCCGCGAGCGCGGCGATGGCGCCCGCCTGCGCCGCGTCGCTCAGCGCGGCGCGCGCGAAGAACCTCCCGCCGCCGGGCGACACCGACGGGCTGGTCGCCGAGAACGACACGACGGGGACCTCCGCCCGCGTGGCGAGGTCGGCGACGAACGCCGACTCCACGGAGGACTGAGGCCCAAGGATGGCGCGCACGCCCCGCCCCTCCATCAGCTCCAGCGCTGCAGCACGCGACGACGACGTCCATCAATTCATCATCACAAGCTCAAGCTACGAAACGAGACGAGCGTGTCCGTACCGGCGGAGGCGGCGGCGACGACGTCGCCGCGGGAGTCGCGGTGCAGGAGGCGGACGCGGGCGGGGGACCGCGGGAAGGCGGCGTAGAAGTCGTCGAGCGCCATGGGGATGGTGGTGTTGGCGATCTTGCCGACCGGCGAGCCGCCGTCGATGATGAGGCCGACGGTGACCGTCAGCGGCTGCGGCTGCGCCGCCGTGAAGAGGAGGCATCCGAGGAAGAGGAGGAGGAAGAGAGGATTCGGGGTGTGACCAGCCATAGACGAAGAAGCAGAGAGATAGAGAGAGAGAGAGAGAGTTGTGGTGGACGATCAGTTCGATCGGCGAGCGAGATAAAAGTCGCCGTGTGAGTACACTTGCCCATTTTTTGGCGCCTTATGTACGATTCGGTTACGATGGAGAAGAATTTTCTATATCGGGTGTCATTCTCACCGAAAGTTACAAGGAAGCTCTAATGATGGACGCATGTATAATATTCTACAGGCTAGAGCCCATGTAATTCTTGGCTGGAGCAAGTCATGATAAAAATAGAGGAATAAGTCTATTTTACCTCCCTCATCTCTATTGCTTCTCGTTGAATCGCCCTCACTCAACCACAAATTCGGGTATAGCACCTCGCTCATCTTCGCAAACCAGTGCAAATCACCTCCTTCGGTGGTTTTGGAAGCGATTTCTGCTGATGTGATAGATTGACTTGCTGTGTCTTTAGGTGCGACCCAGATCCAGATGTCATCGACTTCCACCTTATCTCATTGACTTCCACCTTATCTCATCTTCCTCACCTCCCCTCTTCTCTCTCTCTCTCTTTCTTCTCTTCCTCCTCACTCACCTTACAACAGTTCATCGGCCAGCGCTCCTCCCTTTCATGTCTCTGTTGAGGAGATCTCCTTCCCTAACACGTAGACGGCCAGCGAGCTCCTCTCACAAGGGCTGCGGCTATTCTTTCCATGTGCTCGGGCGGCCAGGTGGAGCACAAAGAGTGGAGGTTAGTGAGGACGCTAGTGATGGGTGCTCGTCCCCCCGATCTCCGGCAGTGGTGCTCACAGTATGGCATGAAGATCACGAATTCCTCCCCCTTCTTGGCCCTACAGGCTTACCCACTGCGACGTTGAGCCACCGCTCCTGCTCACATGCCAACACCCAAGCACGCTTCACTAATGTCTCCTAGCACCACAGTCCCGCTCCGCCTCCTCGCTCACATCCCCATCCCCACTGCCTGTACCACCGCCGCAATCCCCCTCCCTCAGATCATGGCCCACCTAGGTTGGATGGGTATATTGTACCAAGCCAGCCATAGAAGCTCTTCAATCTTCACCTCTCCAGCGATGAATAGTTCGCATGTGATCGATAGCTAAGGTGAAATGTTGTCCCTTTGGTGATTTTCAAAATTGGATTTTCTTTTTTCCCCTCTTATCATCTCCTGCTTTTTATAGACATTTTATTCGCAACTTTTTGCGCTCAAACACACTAACGTATAAAACATTTTAATTATTTTCCCTAATTAGGGTGGCACGTAATCACCACATAGATGCCACGAGGGTACGTAGACCAAGTCAATATATCATGTGGGCGCCACAAAAGGATAAAACCACTCTTCAAACCGCTAAGGGACTAAATTTGCACTAGTTTTATTAGTTGGAGGATATTTCATAACTGCTTTTATGGTTAAGGGATGCCAATGAAATTGGGCCTATAGTTGATAGATTTAAAGTGGACTTTTTCCCTCAGCAAAAACATTGGCCGAATCAGGCCAGGTCCATCGGGGTTAGCCTGCAAAGATCAAACAGGACTGGGCCGGGTCATGTCCGTCTCGACGAGTGGGGGCGGCTGATACGCGATCAATCGCGTGCCCCCTGCGCGCGGTCAGTCGCCCCCAAGTCTCTTCTCATATCTACTGTACTTAAGTATATATTACATATACACACGTGTGTGTGTGTATATATATATATATATATATATATATATAGAGAGAGAGAGAGAGAGAGAGAGAGAGAGAGAGAGAGCGCACATGGGGTGTAGTATGGCTAAAAACACACCCCCCACCACTCCGCCCCGCAACACCCCCCCCTCCTCGTATAGTAATTCGATTACTGTCAACTGTACGTGCTATTTATACTACTCGGTGGCCTCACTACAGAAACCGCCCCTGCTTCTTCCCCGCGCTCTCCATTATTTTCGGATCTAGCCCTCGCGTACACCGCAGTTAGCCAAGCCGCTCCGCCTCGTTTCCATCGCCGCCACCACCGCCTCCCCGTCCGCCTGCCGCCGCCGCCGTGTGGGAGGGGATGCCAGACTTGGGAGGTGACGGCGACGAAGCAGAGAAGGCGCCCATCCTCTCCCCTGCGGCTGTGGCTTGTGCTCGGGGATGGATGCGGCGACGGGCGACGGCGACAACTGCGGCAATGGCGAGCGATGGGCTCGGCGGGGCTGTCCCCCGCTCGAATCCGGTGACGTCGGTCGTCCTCCGCCCGGATCCAGTGGCGGCGGGCGTCCCTCGCCTGACCTCGCACGGATCCACCGGCGGCGGTGGGACGAGAGCAGCGTGCGGCAGGCCACCTTGCAGTCCTCTCCTCCTCTTCCTCCTCCCGCTTCTTCCTGCCCGCTGCCGTCATCGTGGTTGTCCTCCAGCAGCTCGCCGCGTGGCCGCCGCCGTCCGCCGATGGACGTCGACTCTGACCCGGCCGCCAAGGGCAAGCCCACCCAGATGGACCTCGAGGACCAGGTACGCCGCAGCCGCTCGACTCGTCCCCAAGGGAATTCTTCCTTCAGTTTTTTATTGTGACTGCCTAAGCTTGGTGAGCATCTCAATTTCTGTTGAAACACTTCAGGGAAGCATTTAGCTCTCAGAGAATTGATGAGACTTCCATCTATAATCCTACCAAACTTCTGGCTGGTTCGTTAGTTCTATGTGATCTGGATTTGGTTTGTGTAACACTAGCATCCATTGATATTCTGATTTTTTCAGGCTTCTATACATCTACAGGTTTCTGTAATTGATAGGTTAACAAGCTTTTCTAATTTATTTATTTTTTGGTGATTGCTGCTTTTGCTGGATCAAGCATCATGAGTGAATAGTCCTGATAGCCGAGTTTTTTTTTTTTTTTTTGCAACGCATGAAGAACCATATGCTCTCATTTTAATTTTCATTTGTTCAGTCATGAATTGTTTGTGCAATGTATTCAGAAAAGTGCTCCCATCTGAATTTCATTTGTTCAGTGATATATTTGTGTGTGCAATATTTGGAAAACTGCCAATAGCATCATCATCAGGTTCTCTGATATTTTTTATAAATAAAAACTCTAGAAGCTTGATTCAATAGCAGTTCACTGAAATTTTGTGGTTCAACAGAGCATATGAATTGATTTTCTCTGAACTGCTCTCTACATATGATCCTTTCGATCATAGTTTTTCGCTGAATATTTTGGTTGAACAAAGCAGTTGTAGTCCCCTATGAGCTTCTTTCTGCTGTAGATGTAGTTCATGTTCTGATTTTTTTTTTGTTGATGAACAGATTTCTCAATTTTGGTCTACTTGATTTTTCATCTATAGACTACAGGAATGCTCTGAATTTGTGGAGTTTTCAACCTCAGCTGACGATCATGGGGGAGGCTGCAACCCCAGCGAGGCAGGAGGATGTTGTCCAGGTGGCGGGTCACGCCTCGTCGACAGCATAGATCACACATGGGCAGAGGAAGCTGTGGATAGTATGATGGGTCTGCTAGCTGCAAGGTTCGTTGGGTTGCAGCTGAGCTATGCATTTTTTTAGCTCCTTTTATTTTTCTCAAGCAATTATCTTTGTGGTTCAACAAAGCAGATCGATACATGTTTTCCTCAACTGCTCCATGCATATGGTCCCGTTGATTTGGTTCTTGATTTTCTTGTAAAAACGCGTACAACCTGTCAATCCATTGAATTTTCTGCAATTTTATGGTTAAACAGAGCATATGGATTCATTTTTCTGAAGCGCTCACTGCATATGGTCATGTTGATCAGGGTCTTGATTTTGTTCTACAATTGTGTAGAATCTGTCAATCCATCGAATTCTTTTTGATACTGCTCTTGATTTTGTACAGTTCATTGGGTGGAGCTTTCTCTTGGTGGGTGCTTTTGCCTGCCATGGCAAGGCCAGCAAGATGGGATGAGGCTTCAGCTGGCTAGTGGGGATGGAGATGAAATCAGAAATTTACTACTTGTGAGCTGAACTCAGGATTTACTGCCTTTTATAGTTAATAATCAGCGTCGTCGGCCCTGATCTACGTTGCTATTAGTGCTGGCATCGATCGGTATCGGCATATGTATTAGCGGGTGGTGTTGATTTGATTTTGTTTATTAGTTTTGTGTTTTTCTGCCGATGTATCATTGCGTGCATTATCAGATTGTTGATGTAACACCGACACTGGATCAAACAATTCATGTTTGTAAAGAAATTATTAAATTGTGGTTAGATTAATAATATGAATCATAATTTTTTACCTTCATTTGTTTTGTCACTAAATACTCCAGCGGCCTTGTGCAATCTGCAATATATTTACTCCAGTATCAGGAGTAACTTATTTTACTAAGAGAAGTCCAATGACGTGCAAATATTAATTTATTTACTAAGAGAAAATTTGCAAACCAATTGGGAAATATTAATTTATTTACTAAGAAAAGATTTGCAAACCAATTGGGAGTACTAATATCCTAAGTAATTTATTTACTAAGAGAAGAGCCGAGAACGATCTGAGAGTAATTTATTTAAAATAACCTAGGAGTAATTCATTTACTAAGAGAAGAAAACAATTTGGAAGTGCGGAAGTGTTAGTAACTCATTTACTCTTAGGCCGAAAGACAATAATCTTGTTACTAAATCAATTTGGAAATGCGGAAGTGTTAGTAACTCATTTACTCTTAGGCCGAAAGACACAGTAATCTTGTTACTAATGTGCCAATCACAAAAAAAGTGTGGAAGGAAAGAAAAAAAGGTGTGGGAGGAAAAAAAAGGTGTGGGGAATATTTTGATAGTAACTTGTTTACTTATCGAACCAAAACAACTGATAGTAATTGATTTAAAAGAATTTGTTGGAGAGAGAGGGATGAGGGAGTTTGTGCGGGATGGATGTGGGTGGGGTGATGCACGCGGGGGGGGGGGGGGGGGGGGGGGGGGGGTAGAGGGTGGGTGGGTTGGGGGGGAGGGGTGCAGGGGAGCGTTTTAGTTATGACGCTTAGCGCATCCCTATATATATATATATGAATATATTTTTAATGCATAAAAAATATATACACATATACAAACTTTATATACATATATATTAAAAAATTAAAAAAAGAAATTACATCACGTATACAAAGTTTGCATACGCGTATACAAAGTTTACATACGCGTATACAAACTTTGCATACGTGTATACAAACTTTGTATACGTACAAATATAAACTAGTTTGGTATACATATGAATACAAACTTTGTATTCATACATCTTTAAAAAGAACCGAAAAAAAACAGAAGAGAAATCGAAAAAAAAAGAAAAACCAAACTGAACAGAAACGGAAAAAAAGGCAAACCGAACAGAAACGAAAAACACGGAAAAAAACAAAAAAAACGGAAAACTCGTTCTCCCGCGCAGCGCGTCCGCCGTCCATTCTCCGCGTGTAACACGTGTCCAGTCACGCGGGAAGGAGCACGCGCTACTGATCGCGTAATAGCCTTCTCGTCGACGAGTTGTTCCGGAGAGGGGGAGACAGGAGTGGGGGCTGCTGATCCGCGGCTAGTCGCACGGCCGCGCATGCGCGCGATCAGCTGCCCCCCGCCTCTACTCTCTTTTCTCTTATATATACTATATAAATACAAAATTTATACGTATGATACAATATACACACGCACTTTAATGTATAAAACAATACACATGTATGTAAAGTTTATGTTCGTATGTATAAAAAGTCTAAAAAAATACACTTATATAAACTTTGTATATGTGTATACGAACTTTATATATACGTATACAAAGTTTACATACGTACGTATAAAAACCCAAAATATACACGTATACAAACTTTGTATATGCATATACAAAGTTTATATATGCGTATAAGTTTATATACACGTATACAAACTTTGTATGTATATGTATATAAAGTTTTATAAATATGTACTAAAAAAGCGAAAATACTAAAAAGATACGGAAAGACGAAACGGAAAAAAAAAAAAACCGTAAACCGCAAAAAAAATACGGAAAGAAAAAAACAGAAAAAACGAAAAAGATACCGAGAGCGCCCTTAAAAAAAAAGAAAGCGCCGAAAAAAAAAACCACGCCGTCCGCCGCCCTCCTCTCTGCACGTGACATCTGTCCAGTGGCGCGCGGGAGTCGCGAATTAGCCTTCTCGGACAGGGGTCAGGACTCAGGAGGTAGATGAGCGAAACGGTGCTTTCTTGAAGAGAGCGATGAGGCCGTGGTCACGGGAGGCGAGCGCGAGCTTGGCGAGGAGGAAGACGGCCACCTGCAACACCTGCGCGGTCACGGAGTTGAAGAGGATCTCCACCGAGAAGTTGACGACGGCGGGCTAGCTTGGCCAGCGCGGAGAGGACAACCTGCTCGACGCTGGCCTCGCGCCATATATAGCCGCTTGATCCGGACTCACCCATTAATAGCAAATCAAGAATAAATCTTGGTGCGGTGTTAATTAATTTAGTTTCTGTACTGTAGCGTGTCTATGTTGCCGTTCTTTAGTTTTGTCGTCAGACTTTCAGAGCCTGTTAGCTTTAGCCCGCTTTTCTTCAGCTGCGGCGCGTGTGCTCTTCTCGATGTTGTAGCCTCCCTCCTGTTGCCGTCGCCACCACCATGGCCTTGGTGATGTTGGTCTGGAAGGACACCACCGCGCGCGGGACCACGGCCATGGTGGTCTCGTCTTTTGGGGTGGCGGCGCGGGGGATAAACCCTAGCAAAAGAGAAGCTAGGGGGATCCAAGCAGTGGCGGATATAGAAAAAAATAGTTACATATGGTAAAAAAATTTAATGACGTCTTTGTAGGGGCTCTCATAGTCAGTAGTGGGGGCTCGAGACCCCGTCGTCTCTATGCTGAATCCGCCCCTGGATCCATGGGCCTTGCCGGAGGAGCAGCAGCGTCTTCATTGGGGCAGCTCGGGCTCTGCCCTGCCGCACGACGAGAGAGATGGAAAGAGAGCGGATCATGGGAATGGAAGAGGGTAATTGTGGTGCTGACATATGGGGTCCACGTGGGTCTCACGTTGATTTGGCCGTCATGTCAATCAAAATCGAGAGCTATACTGTCTTTGGACCTAATGTGACTGGTTTTGCAAAGATTAGGATGCGTTATATCCGGTTATTCCGGGCGATTTTAAAACTTATAGACAAAAAAGGAGGGACCCCAAGTGTACTTTTTCCGTCAATTAATGAGCCGTTTCGGTTTACCGCATCATGCTGTGATGGGCCGTCCGGTCCAGCCTCGGACTTTAATGGGCCGCAAACCAACGATCATTGCAGTCTCAGGTATCACGGCAGACAGCGTGCAGGAAGCAAAGAAAACGAAATCGAAAGATTTTTCTGGGTTTGCAACCCAGAATTTGCTTCAACATACGTACCATGCATGGTTTTCAAACGGGATATTGGGAAGTGAGTATTAAAAACCTGCCGCAAGTTTTTTAGTAAAAAAAAAATCAGATGTAACAATAATATAATTAAAGTGTAATTGTACTGTAACTACGATATAACTTATATAAACTCAACAATGGTTTGGTTAGTTAGTATTAGGATTTTACGTGACATAACCTCTTTATGGACAAATCTCAAGGCGATCCAATAGCCACAAATCAAAAAGTTTTAAGGACAAAACTAGTTCAGAAATTGAGAACTGCGCCAACAGGCAGACAACGATTAGAAAGTGGATTCGGATCTGATAGCAAAATATCTCAGCACGAATCCTAGCGCCCAATTGAACGGCCAAAAAATAGAACGTTTTCAAACCCCCGAAACTGTCGACAGCTAATAACTAGCAAAACCGTATTGGGAAACATCCATGGGTTCAGTTTTCCTCCCGCAATTTTCTCTTGGTCGGCCAGTTAGGACTTAGGAATATGGTTCAAGTTTTCCCGTTCTCTTTTAATTAATGCATGCAGAGAGAGAATGAGTAGGGGATAAAAATGAGTTGAAAAAGGGAATAGTAAAGTTTGGATGTCTAAACGAGAAGAAAAACAGGAAGTGGTATTAACATGTCTAGTGGATCCTATAGTAAAAAAACATTTTTGTGCGATTAATCCAAAAACTAAAAAAAACATTTTTTTTGGACAGAGTGAGTTAATTTCAGTCGTCAATGCAATTGCTCATGGGTAAGCAGCAACTAATTCAGAGACATTGAGATAGATAATACTTCCTCCGTTTAATAATGTAAGTCATTCTAGCATTACCCACATTCATATAGATGTTAATAAATCTAGGCACACATATATGTCTAGATTTATTAACATCAATATGAATGTGGAAAATATTAGAATGACTTACATTATGAAACGGAGGGAGTAGGTGCTTATAATTAATAATGCACCTAGCCAGGAATTAATAGTGAAAAAAAAGAGGTACTATACACACATGTGTATATATTTATGGAACTCACTGATTAAACTGATTTGGGTCTTTACTGAGAAAATGGCTTGTCCACTATGTGAATCATACTACAAATATAGGTTGCTGTTAACCTCTTGAAACTCATCAATTAGCGGTGTAGCTAATTAACCATGCATGATTTGCTGCAATTGCTTAAGGGACCCGGCCGGCCGAATTGAGATAGGTGCATTAATAACTTAAGCAGTTATCATGTGGTGCTAGTGCAACCGCTTAAGGCCGTGTTTAGTTTGTGTGCTAATTTTTTTTTAAGTATACGGATACACATTTAAAGTATTATACGTAGACTAATAACAAAACAAATTACAGATTCCGCCTGTAAACTGCAAGACGAATTTATTAAGCCTAATTAATATGTCATTAGTAAATGTTTACTGTAGCATCACATTATCAAATCATGACATAATTAGGCTCAAAAGAATCGTCTCGTAATTTACATATAAACTGTGTAATTATTTTTTTTATATTTAATGCTCTATGCATATGTCTAAATATTTGATGTGATGGAATTTTTAAAAGTTTGAAGAGAACTTAAAAAACTGCCTAAGTTACAATTAGACCAGCATTCCAGCAACTGCATCTGATCCCAATCCAGGCCAGCCACACCAGCCGCCGTCAGGATTCGTACCATGATATAATGTTTCTTAATTAAGAGCCCACTTCAGTGCCGGCTTAATCATTGGTACTCTAGTACTCCCTTAAAAAAATATTAGAGATTTTAGATGGATGAGATAATTTTTAGTATAACGAATTTGAATAGGGAGTATGTACAGATTTATATTCATAGTAGTAGGAAATATCCTCTCCTTCCAAAATCCTTGGACGGATGGAGAATATTCTCTCGGCTTGGCAGTAGTTGGCACACTAAACACACCTTAAACCTCATCTCAGCTGGATATGCACCCTCTTCTTTCATGTTGAGAGGACCACCGCTATGTGTTATATCCTCAACCTCCGTCGAGCATATAATGTTATTATATGATATTACTTGCATGTTCTCCGTTATGTTGCAATGAAATTTTAATTTTTAAAAACTAACATTTATGTCAATCTGTTTTCCATCAGTTTTTAAACATCTTAGTTCTTGATTAATTTTTCATATATCTTTTCAGCTTATGGATGTACTCTCTCTCTCTTTTCAAAATAAGTCCATTTTTCACACATTCTACAAATATCAATACAAAACTAAAACGACTATAATACTCCTACTTTATCAAATTCCAATATAATTATTCCTTAATTTATCTACTCTCAATATATTTATTCGTTATTTTCACAAATTCTGATACAATAATTACTAAAAAGAAACTTATTTTAGGACAGACAGGAGGAATAAAAGTGAGCTTACTAAGGCATTGGACAGAGGGAGTACATTTTAGTTGCATATGCTCTCCTTTTTATTAAAAGAAAAGTGGTGGTGAGAGCAATGATAGATATTATTCACCACTCAGTTTCATCACTAAATTCTTTCAAAGCTCCTTTCGAAGAAATCCTAATTTATGTGGTGGGAGAGAGGTGGAGAAGAGCGCCGAGTGTTTTCAGTGGGGGATTCCGAGGGGAGGGGGAGTAGGGGTGGGTGAGGAGAGTGAAGGTGAGAGGCTGACAGTGGGACCTTCAGATTATGCTATATATGTGTTTCTTTTATTTTGTTACTAGAAAAAATGCCCGATCAATTTTTTTTTACAAAATCATAAGCTGCAATTAGAAGTCCGATCGTCTCAAGTTAGCATGCGAGTTTGTTTAAAGATATTTCTTATACAACTTTTTCTGTATTTCTAAAAGCAAACGAACTTAAAAATCAAATCAAATATGGATATGTATTTCCAAAAGCGAATAGACTTAAAAACCGACTCAAACACTAATGACATACCAAACTACCAGCAAAAACATCTTTAAATTTTATAATAGTAGAGATAGAATCTAAAGTATAAAAGTTTCAACTATTCAAAAATAAAAAATTTAACAAGGTCAGACACGTAAAATCCTAGAGACTAAACAGCTTATATTAAAGGGTGGTGTGACTTTTATGCATGTGACATCCTTAGAGTGGCCTCCACTATTCATGTCCTTAGTACTCCACTGATAGCTCACCAGACCGCCGCATGTCGTCATGTGGTATACCGTAGTGGCAAAAGTGAAAGCATTCTCATTTGGGTTTTGGACTTTACCAGGGTCACCACTTGTGTGTGCATGTAGTCTTCCACCGATCAAGAAACAGCAATAGGCCCACTAACAAATAGCTTCATCTGGCGGCATCTTATTGCTGTGTCAGTTTCGGCCGATGTACTACTGATCCTTACTCAGGAACGCACAAGGAGAAAAACTATATATAAATATATATATAACTAGCAAATCGTACATAGTTTTCTACAAGGACATGAAAAAAATATATTAGTAGTATATAAAAAGTACTCCCTCCGTATTTTAATGTATGACGCCGTTGACTTTTCGACTAATATTTAACCATTCGTTTTATTCAAAATCTTCATGCAAATATGAAAATATTTATATCATGCTTAAAGAACATTTGATGATGAATCTAGTCACAATAAAATAAATGACAATTGCATAAATTTTTTGAATAAGACGAATGGTCAAACGTTGGATAAAAAATCAACGGCGTCATACATTAAAATATGGGGGTAGTACTATCCTTATATAATAATAATAATAATAATAATAATAATAATAATAATAATAATAATAATTAACCCCAAAGGAATGTTTAGGCTTAAACTAAAATGATGAACAATGTTGAACTTTTATGTTTAGACAATGATGAACACTTATTATGCAACTGTGATGATGTAACTATGATGTTTATATTTATGTATATATTTTATATATTTATGTTAAGACTTGCTAAATAAATATTTGATCTAATTAACTCGGTTTTGCAGGTGAAATATGATAAATATTTGAATGGTTGTGAAATATGTGAATGGATGTGAAATATGAGATGGCTGTGAATGTGTGGTTGTGTGAAATATATTGATGTCTGTGTATGTGAATGCATATGTATATGAATGGGCGATGCTGGGGAGCTGGGGATATTGGATATTTGTGTTTGTTTTTGTCATTTTTGCAGCGGGCATGGCTAGCAAAGGCCTGAGGCTAGCCAAAAAACAAAATTTATTTTTTGTGTGGATTATAGTCATCTGTGACGGGCCATAACTAAATGCCCGATTGAGATGATGGTCATCTGTGACGGGCTCTAGTTTAGGCCCGATTGAGGTCATTAGTCATCTGTGACAGGCTCTAGTTTAAGCCCGATTGAGGTCAGTAGTCATCTGTGACGGGCTCTAGTTTAGGCCTGATTGAGATGAGTATCATCTGTGACGGGCTCTAGTTTTGGCCCGATAAAGGTTAGTAGTCATCTGTGATGGGCGCTAGTTGTCGCCCGATTGAGATAGGTCATCTGTGACGGGCTATAGTTTGACTGGTCGTCTGGGTGAAAGCTATTGGTGACGGGCTTTACTTAGGGCCCGATTGAGATAGATTCATCCGTGACGGCCGTTTGCCCGATTGAGATAACTCTTCACATCAGTGATTTCTAGCCTGTGACGGACGCTATGCTCGATTGAGATGGGGCTTACCGCCCGATTGAGATGAGGGTATCCGTTCTAGTGAAAGAAACTATAACTAGTTGTGATTTGTTTTATCATAAAGAAACTATAGTCTTAACTTAATTTTATATATTTATACTACATTTTTAATATATTTTGGGAAATTTATAGCATCATATATTATGGAACGGAGGGAGCATCTTGATATCCAAGAAAAATAATGTCACGCCCCGAACTAGCCCCGAGCAGAACTAGCCCGTGACGCACCAAATTAACCTGTTAATCGATACCAGTCCCAGGATACAGTGCTGGTATCACAGGAAGATAGAATATCACAGCAACAGAAGTCTCTTTATTACAGAGTAGGAGTACAGTCATGTTGGGCTGCGGACAAATCCCGAGCTCACAACTGCATTACAAAGGGAAAGCGGAAGCCAAGACTTGGACCATTCATCACAGGCGCGACTTGGGAACTAGACCGAAACCCTAAAACTCATCGTATCCGACTTGCTCCTGGAAGAACTCCTCATCAGCGGGATCCACTTCATCCTCTTCAGCAACTGGGGGGGGGGATTATTTATATAGAGCAAGGGTGAGTGCAGGGGTACTCAGCAAGTCATGGGAATTAAGTGTTTAATGCAGGCTTCAAAGGAAAGGCTGTTGTTTTGCAATTGATTTTAGTTAAGTTTCTTTTTGGAAATGACTAAGTGAGTGCTTCTCAAACGACACGGATGAGATGGTGCGCCTCCTCTGGTCGGAGTATGTGCAATGTATCAGTCTTTGACTTGATTCAAGGTTGGCACTCGGCCAACAGCTTTCAAACGGCCACCCGAGCCTGGCTGATCCCATCAGCCGCAGATTTTTTTTCCAAACATCGAACCCATTCCACAACAGTAATTTCACAAGCAGTAGTCAAACAAAACTGCGCTAGGAATCACCTCACATCCGCCCATGACCGTGGGCACGGCTGTTCGAACAGTTTAATAACCTCTGCAGAGGGGGTACACTTTACCCACACGACATTACTAACCCGGATCACCCAGCCCGTGCAGAATAGCCACGTCTGGAGACCTTGAGGCTTTCATGACAAGGCATTTCGAAAGCCGACACAGGTTCACCATATGCCAACGAGAGGGGTCCCAGACCAACACCAGGTTAGGTCCCAGACCATACTGTGCCAGGAAACCCGGGGGTTCTCCCCGGCACCATCCCGTTGAATCCACATGTCTCTTGGCATCATGGCTCCCCTGATTAGCTAATTACTCAGCCCGGGGCGTCCCATTACACCCATGTGGTCGCACTTGTCATATGTTCGGATGAAATTCCAAGGAAACAGTCCTTAGTGCAAGAGCGGGAAACCGTACTCCCGGTACGTCCCTGGTCTGCGGTTTTGGAAATTCATTTAGTTCGCAAACACCGACCCAGGTGTCAGGTTTTTTCCAAGTCTTTTGTAAACCCCAAGTTTTACCCATCGTTGGACATTTTAAATTTGAGGGGAGGTGTTTCAATGCGCGTGCCCGAAGGCCCGTGCATCGAAGCACAACAGTCGACAAAGGAGGTTTAAGTGTTCAATAATTCAAGGAGGGTAATTGCAGCAATTAGGATTGGGGGCCGGCAGGCTATCTCGCAAGCCGCGGCCGAATTACTTGTGTAAATCCTATTCATGCAATATTTGCGGAAAAGAGATACTTAGATTTAAATTATAGGTGCAAGATGATCAAAGGTGACTTGCCTTGCTTGAGATCTTGAGCTTGATCCTCGAAATCCTCGCACTGCAGGTCTTCGGGCTCCGAAACTACACGCGAAATGGGACAACTCAACAAACGGCGAAAATAAAGCCCTATTATTGACCTCTAAGCGTGCCATTAGATGGATCTCTAGATTTGAGGATTTTTGGAAGTTGAATGGAGTCCATCGGATGTACGGTTGAGAAGATATTGAATTTATAAGATTATTGGATTTTTGGTCTAAGGAAAAGGATTTATTTAAACCCTTTTTGGAAAAGAAAAGAGGGAGGGAGGGAGATTAGACTTCCCTCGGGCAGCTAGGGCGCGGCCCGAGAGAAGAAGCGCGGCTCGGCCGAGCTAATGGGCCGGCCGGCCCGAGGAGGCGGCCCAAGGCACGCACGGGGAGAGAGAGAGGGAGGGGGAACCGGTGGGCCGGGTCCATCTTGCGTGGTCTCGAGTGGGACCCGCTTGTCGGCGGCTTGGCTCACCGTGAGCGGGGAGCAGGCAGCGCGGCGCTAGGGTTCAGAGGAGGGGCGCGGTGCATGCGCGCGGCTTGTGGAGGTCGCGGATGCGGCGGGCCCACGCGCAGCCTCACGACTCACAGTGGACCACGCGCGCCAGCGGGGCAGACGAGAGCTGCGGACCGGGGTCAGCTTGACCCGGTCGCGGCCGAGGTGGCACCGACGTGACGCCTACGTGGCTGCCACGCGGGCCGGCGGGAGGAAGACGACGACGCCGGCCGGAATGGACGGCGGACGGCGGCGGCGAGCGGCGGGGCGATCTACGGCGATGCAGGCGAAAGCGAGCACACCGGGAGGTAGCACGGGACGAGGGGAGACGAGCCAACGGCTCGGATTCGTCGGAGGGGGGGTTCGACAGCGGCGGATTGCGGCGGCGGCAACCGGCGGCGAGAAAAGAGGAAAACGGTGACGACGCGACTAGGGTTCGATTCAAGGGAGCTAGAGCATCTACGCGACTCCGGGAATCCATTCCTTGCGCCGGATTAGGAGGAAACACACCGAGGGAGGCCGGCGATGAGCGGCTGCTACCGAGCTCGGGCGGCGACGGCAAGGCTTGGGGCGGCGCCAGCTAGCTACTGGGGGTCTACTCGAGCTGCTACTCAAAGCTAAGGGGAAGAGATGGAGCGAGGAGGGAGAACGGAGGAAAGCACTACCGTGCGGGCAGGCGCAGTGACGATGGCCGACGGCGCGGGGCGTGATCGCTCCGGCCTCGGGCCGACGAAGAGGAAGGAGAGGGTGCGCCCGGAGTCCCCTTCCGTTCCTAGCGCGCACCGGCTCCTCCGGCACACGCAATGGCGGAAGGCGACGACGAACAGGGCACGAACGAGGTGGCAACGGCGCGGCGGCTTGGAGCGAAACAGGGGGATCGAGCGAGAGGGGGAGGTGCGGCTTTTAAGGGGGTGGCAATGTCGGTTCGGAAACTGACCTCGGAGCAGTGCTGGGGCAAGGGAGCTTCGAGGAGAAGGAATGGGCTCACGGGCGCGGGGTCAAACGGCATGGGCGACGGCTGGCCCTGCGCGGCTGCTCCTTTGCGTCCAGGCGCTGGAACCGAGTGGTGGGGCGGAGGAAGGGCGAGGCGTCAGTCCGAGAAGGGAAAGGCGGGAAACGGAGGGGGAGAAAGAGGGCTCGAGCCATGCCGATTTGGGGGAGAGAGGGATGGGAGCGAGAGGCGCGGCCTCCGGGTTTTGGACGGACGCGGGCGGCGTGGCTCGGGCATGCGTGCTGGCTCGCGGGGCAGGGCGCGACGCAGCGCGGCAGGGGCACGGGACCGGGCGGCAAGCGGCGATCGCGGCGGCGGCCGCGCGGGCGCGCGCGCGAGGCAACGGCTCGCGGGGCCGAACTCGCGGCGGGGAGCTTGCCAGGGATGGAGCGGGGAGAGAAAGAACGAGAGAACGAGGGAGAGAGGGAGGGCGCTCGGCTCGGCGTCGGCTCACGCGCACGCATGCGCGCGTGCGGCGCGTGAGCAGAGCGAGGGAGGGAGAGCTGAGGGAGGGAGAGATGGGCCGAGAGGGGGAGATGGGCCGAGGAGAGAAAATCGGCCCACCAAACCTAAGGGAGGCAAAATAGACTTTTATAGAGAGATTTGAATTTGGAGAGATTTGGATTCGGGATTTGAATTCGACGATGGATCGGGGATTCGAGATCAGAGATTGGCACGCTCACAGACATCAAGCAAAGAAACGACTTTCGCAAATAGGGTTTTTAGAATTAAATTTTCCCGCTAGGCGCCACGACGGAACGGGCGCTACAAATAATTTTTTGTTATATTTAGGAATAATTTTCAGAAGGTCACAGCGAACCTTACAATATTATAATGTTGTTATGTAGAAATTAAATGATATCATAAACATAGGTCGTTATTGAGTAAGAAGAGAGGGTGACAACAGAGAATTTAATCTTTAAAGGTAATATCTTTTAAGAAAAAGTACGAAGCCCCCCCCCCCCCCCCCGGAACCACAAAACCGGATATTCTTCATCCCCAACTATGCAAACCAGACCAATTACCCCCCTTGACCCAATACGCGGTGGTTTTGGTCTACTGGCGTACGTGTGGCAGTCTAGTCAGCATTCTATTTATTAAAAAATGTGGGACCCACCTATCATACACTCATACTCTCTCTTCTCTCTCACTCTTCCTCTCTCCTTCTCTCTCTCACTCTCTGTCCTCCGGGTGTTCGTCTCCACCGCCGCCGGTGTCCATCAGTAGCGGCACCACCCGTCGCACCCCCGATGATGATGCGGCGCGCACGGAGCGAGCAGGAGCTCACCGTGCGCCGGGCGCGCCCATGCCTGCCGGCCAGGCGGAGCGCCGCCGCGCCGTCCATGCGACGAGTTCACAGCGCGCAGAAGCTCGCCGCCAGGGGCAGCCACCTGCGCTAGTGCTTCGACGACCGCCGCCGCCAGAACTGCTGCTGCTGCCGCCGTCGCTCGGCGGCTGGTGGAGCTGAACAACTACGCGACGGCCGTCGTCGGCGCAGGCGGATGGAGTTCGATGTGGCTTCCCACCTCCCTCTCGGCGGCGTGCGCGCGGGGAGGACGAGGACGGCGGGATGGCCGGCGTCGAGGCCCCCTCCGTCGCGCCGCTCCGACGGTGCCCCTACCTCCACCGCTGGCCAGCTCCTCCACGGCTACTACTTTCCGCCCACCCTCGATCCGCCGGACACTGGCACTCAGCCGCCCCTCCTCTGAGAGAGAGAATGAGAGAGAAGAGAGAGTATGAGTGTATGATAGGTGGGTCCCACATATTTTAATATATAGAATGCTGACTGAATTGCCATGCATACGCCACGTAGACCAAAACTACCGCGGATTGGGTCGAGGGGGGTAATTTGTCCAGTTTGCGTAGTTGGGGGTGAAGAATGTTCGGCTTTGTGGTTCGGGGAGGTAATTCGGTCGACCGTGATACTTGAAGGGTAATTTGTATGTTTTCCTATCTTTTACTACGGAGGGAGTTAAACATGAGGATATGTGAAGTAAATTTAATGAAGTCCATAAATAATGTACACATTTAGGAAGTAGCTAAACACAACAACAAAAGTAAATATTCACATTCACGGTACCTAACGGGCGCCGGGATGGGGAGAGAATTTTTTAAAACATAAAAATTTAAACATTCAATTTAACTTATACTAAAAGTAATATGAGAAGAAGTAGCTAAAGTTTTTTTTTTAATTACACAGTACAACGCAGATACTCACAACGCACGCGCACTCACTCCTATGAACAACACTCACGTAAACCCTACCCCTATGAGCATCTTCGAAGACTGGGCCAGCAAATTTTGGAAACGCACGCGCACTCACCCCTATGAACACACGCACGTAAACGCTATCCCTATGAGTATCTTCGAAGACTGGGCCAGCAAATTTTGGAAACGCACGCGCACTCACCCACTCACCCCTATGAACACACGCACGTAAACGCTATCCCTATGAGCATCTTCGAAGACTGGGCCAGCAAATTTTGGAAACGCACGCGCACTCACCCCTATAAACACACGCACGTAAACGCTATCCCTATGAGCATCTTTGAAGACTGGGCCGGCAAATTCTGGAGAGATTGACGAAGTCACCACAGGCGCCTCGCTGTCGACGGGTACGTCGCCTACCACTGAAAGCACAACGCCGTTAAATCCTAGAAAATTTGAAAATTTGCTCTCATGGGGAGTCGAACCCAGGACCTCAGGTGCTACTGAGGCTCTTGTAACCACTACGCTACAGGCCCTTTCGCGAAGAAGTAGCTAAAGTTGACAACAACAATAACTCTAACTCTTTCTAGCTAGTTAAAAAAATAACTATAGGGGGAAGAATTATAATTAAAATTAAAATTTTAATTCAATCTAAAGGAAATTTACATAAATCATATAATTAAGCCCATTTTTTATGCCTTATACCTTCGGTTGAGTGGTGTTCGTTAATTATGCCGAGGACCAAAGAGGTGAGAGCTCACCTAAAATTACAAGGCCGCATCTATTTATTGTACAGGCTACAGCCCATGTGATACCAGGCCGGAGAGATCCATGATAAAATGGGCCTAATTACTGCGCAGGATAAGTATACCGGAGGTCCCTGAACTTGTCACCGAGATAAAAAAACGTCCTTGAACCGTAATACCAGACACTCGGGGTCCCCCAACTATACAAAACCGGTCACCCAGTTCCCTTGGTGGTTTTAACCCCGGTTTTAGTCTATGTGGCAGCTGAGTCAGCGTGGGACCCACATGTCATGTGTCCATGTCATCTCTCTTTCCCCTCTTCTCTCTCCCTTCCTCCCCTCTCTACTCTCTCTCTCTCTCGCAAGCCAGGCCGACGGGTAGGGAGCAGATGGCGGGGTGGCGAGCGGGGCTGAGCGGCGGCGCCGTGACGGCGGCCGGTGGCGGTGGCGGCTTCTTCTTCTCCCGCCCCGTCCTCATCTCCCTGGACGCCATGGACCGGGTGCTCGCGCTCGACGCCGCCTACCCGCTGCCTCTCCTCCCTGCCATGCTCGACAAGTTCCCCAAGGTCGTCGAGCCCGCCCGGTGGTGGCAGCCGACCAAGAAGCAGCAGTAGCAGCGCGCGGGCCGGCGAGCCACCGCCATGGCCGGGAACGGCTGGACCCAAGAGCTGGAGGACGAGATGCGCAGTGTTCATCGGCTCCGGCGAGGCCGGAGCTTGGGCGTCCGGCGTGGCCGTCCTCTGCGGCGCGCTGGCCACGGCGAGGCGCTGGCCGGTGCCGCCGCGCTCGCCGCGGCATTCATTGGCTCCGGCGAGGCCGAAGCGTGGGCGTCCGGCGTGGCCGTCCTCTGCGGCGCGCTGGCCACGGCGAGGCACTGGCCGCCGCGCTCGCTCGCTTGCCGCGCTTGCCGGGGCGGGAGGAAAGGAGGACCGGGCGGAGCCCGGGTCGGCGCCGCCGCCGTGGTGGTGGTCGTAGTACTCAACGACGCGGGCGAGGGCGGTGCCCTTGACGACTTCGGGGAGGTTGACGACGACGTCGTCCTCGCCGCCGCCGCCCTCCTCAAGCATCCTCGTAATCGTGCCCGATGCCGCGGCGATCACCTTCAATGTGGACGGAGCAGGAGCGGCAGGGTCCAGGGAGCGGGAGAAGAAGAAGAGGGCGACGCCGCTGCCCAGCCGTCTACTCCCTACCCCATCGGCCTGGCTTGCGAGAGAGAGAGAGAGCAAAGAGGGGAGGAAGGGAGAGAGAAGAGGGGAAAGAGAGATGATGTGGACACCAGACATGTGGGGCCCATGTGGGTCCCACGCGGACTCTGCCGCCACGTAGATCAAAACCGGGGTCAAAACCACCGAGGGACGTTGGGTGACCGGTTTTGCATTGTTAGGGGACCCTGGGTGTCTGGTATTTGGTTCAAGGACGTTTTTGTATCTCGGTGACAAGTTCAGGGACCTCCGGTACACTTTTCCCTTACTGCGCTATGTCCATGGCCAAAAATTAAGATCAAACTGGGTTGGCAGCCAGGGATTAAAGTTCACTCTAGGTTCTTCCATTTGTCGCCAAGTCCGATACTCATTCCTGAACTGCAAAACCGGATACAACAGATCCCCTAAATACAAAACCCGTGCAAACGAGGTCCCTCAGCAGTATTGTCCCCGGTTTCTAACGTGGTGCCTACGTGGCTCCTTTGACTAGGTCTTCGTCTCATGTGGCATTGACATAGCACTTACATGGCAGTTTGATCCATAAAAAAAAAAACTTGGAGCCCACGTGTAAGGCGACAACGGTGAGGATAGGGCCAGGAGCTTTTGGATCCTACCTATGCCCCACCATCTTCCTCCCCCGATGCGCTCCCCCTTCTTAGCCGCCGCATCCGTCAGCCATCACGTTGGCGGCCATCTACTCCTTCCTTTCCACGGCGCCCACAGCACACCACTTCTGAAGATGGGAAGAGAGAGAGAGAGAGCAAGAGAGATGTCGATGGGGAAGGGCGTGGCTATTGGCGGACGTGCTGGTACCAGGCGTCGTCACTATTAGTGGCTGGATTCACGTCCTCTGTCGCCGCCGTGGCCAATGCTAAGCCTCTATCCTAGTCTAATGATGTACGTTGATCCCGAAACCGAAAGAGGAAGATGCTACCGTCGAGGATACAACGGATCCCCTAACTAACAAAACCAATTCAAACTAGGTCCCTTAGTAGTATTGTCCCCGGTTTCTAACGTGGTGCCTACGTGGCTCCTTTGACATGGTCTTCATCCCACATGGCATTGACATTGCACTTATATGGCAGTTTGATCCGTACAAAAAAAAAACCTTGGGTCCCACGTGTAAGGTACATCAGAAAATAATAAAAAATATGGGGCACCGGCAGCTTCTTGATCCTCTTCGTCTCTCTCGTCAACATCCTCTTCAGCCTCCGTCCTCCTCCTCGCCTATTATCTCTTCATCGCCATCCCCTTCATAGTAAGGTAGCAGCACCAGTGGGCGCCTAGCTAGGAGGAGGGCTGCGGATGTCCGTGGCAGTAGAGGAGGTGAGGGAGAGTGGTAGGAGGAGGGAGGCAAATGAGCCGGCGAGCTCGAGGTCACCATCGTGCCGTGGTAAGGAGACAACGGTGAGGATAGGGCCAGGAGCTTTTGGATCCCACCTATGCGCCGCCATCTTCCTCCCCCAATGCGCTCCCCCTTCTTAGCCACCATGTCCGTCAGCAATCACGTTGGCGGCCATCTACTCCTTCCTTTTCACGGTGCACAAAGTGCACCACTTCTGAAGATGGGAAGAGAGAGAGCAAGAGAGATGTCGATGGGGAAGGGCATGGCTGCTGGCGGATGTGCTGGTGCCAGGCATTGTCAGTATTAGTGGCTGGATTCACGTCCTCCGTCGCCGCCGTGGCCACTAGTAAGCCTCTGTACTAGTCTAACGATGTTGATCCTGAAACCGAAAGAGTAAGATGCTACCGCCGAGGATACAACGGATCCCCTAGCTTACAAAACCAGTGCAAACAAGGTCCCTCAGCAGTATTGTCCCCGGTTTCTAACATGGTGCCTACGTGGCTCCTTTGACTTGGTCTTCGTCCCACGTGGCATTGACGTAGCACTTACATGGCAGTTTGATCCAAAAAAAAACTTGGGGCCCACGTGTAAGGTACATCACAAAATAATAAAAAAAAATGTGGGGCATCGGTAGTTTCTTGACCTCTTCGTCTCCCTTGTCAACATCCTCTTCACGTCCATCCTCCTCCTCGCCAATTGTCTCTTCCACGCCATCCCCTTCACAGCTAGGAGGAGGGCTGCGGCTGTCCGTGGCAGTAGAGGAGGTGAGGGAGAGTGGTGGGAGGAGGGAGGCAAAGGAGCCAGCGAGCTCGAGGCCGCCTTCGTGCCGTGGTAAGGCGACAACGGTGAGGTTTTGGGTCCCACCTATGCGCCGCCATCTTCCTCCCCCGATGCGTGCCCCCTTCTTAGCCGCCATCGTCCGTCAGCCGTCACGTTGGCGGCCGTCTATTCCTTCCTTTCCACGGCGGCCACAGCGCACCACTTCTGAAGATGGGAAGAGAGAGGAAGAGAGATGTCGACGGGGAAGGGCGTGGCTGTTGGCAGACGTGCTGGAGCCAGGCTTCGTCACTGTTAGTGGCTAGATTCATGTCCTCCGTCACCATCGTGGCCACTGGTAAGCCTCTGTCCTAGTCTAACGATGTAGATCCCGAAACAAGAAGAGGAAGATGCTACCACCGAGGACACGGCGCCATTGTTTGCATGCTGCCGCCACCCGGATGAAGCTTAGGGTTGACTCCTGGCGGAGGAAGATCCATTGGAGGAGAGCATCAGGGAAGCAGCAGCCGCTGTCACACGTGCTCCTCAATTCCGACATCACAGGTGTGACATGGTGCTCCCTCCGATTCTTCGCCTTCCTCCCTCCCCCGCCCACTCGCCGGCCTCCCGGCCTCCTCTCTCACCCCCTCGCTCACCACTTCCTCCCTCCCCCACCCGCTCGCGGGCCTCCCTACCTCCTCCTCCACGTGTTCTCACCAGCCTCTCCGCCACCTTGCCGACCTTCCCACTGACTTCGGCTGGCTTCAGCTCACTGGTTGAGAAAGTAGATAGAGGTAAACAGGGTGAGGTGGATGAAATGGGAAACACTAACATGTGGGTCCCACAATTTTTTATATTTTTGTTTGAATAACAAATGGGCCCCGCATATATATTTTATTGAATTTCTTAGTTTTCAATTTTGCTCTTTGTTTTATGGATCAAACTACCATGTAAATGCCATGTGGGATGAAGACCTAGTCAAAGGAGCCACATTGATGCTACATCTGCTAAAAACCGATGTCAATATTGTTGAGGGATCTCGTTTGCACTGGTTTTGTAAGTTGGGGGATGTGTTGTATCTAGTTTTACGGTTCGAGGACGAATTTCATACTCGGCGACAACGACAAATTGAATGACCTAAAATGAAGTTATTTCGGCGGCTAGGGATGGCTCGGTAAGTAGGCCCGAGAGTTGATTTTAAATAGGCCGCAAAACCAAAAACCTATTAAAGTATATGGCAGTTATAGTTATATTAGGATATGATTGATTTGTGTGGACTCCTTCCATACTGTCGACATTGGTAACGGGTACCGGGGTTGACAACCGCACAATGGGCACGGTGGCGACACCGAGAGGACAAGGACAGGGCAGCGAAGGAAAGAACCTCACCACAACGAGACGAGACGCGGAACGACGATGGCGAACGAGCATGGCGGAGAAGGCTCGGGGTAGACCGACGGTGACGAACGGGCGGCACTTCGGATTGACGGGAATGACGGTCGGAGGAATACGATCTTGATGACGACCAAAGGCGACGATGGTAGCCGGCAGCAGCTGAGCGGAGGTGAGGACGGCGTGGAACACGCTGCTACGATGCCGACAACGATGGCGAGCACAGCGAGACGATGAGCCGACGGAGAGGAATGGCCGACCGGAGGGGACGTCGACAAGGACGAACACTGATGACGACGACGAACAACGGAGGGGTTCGGCTGAAGAGGAGGTGAGACCGAGGACGACCTTGCCGCTGTGATGCCGGAGGTTGTGGTGGTGCGGCCGATCAGGGCACGGGCGAGGAGGAAGGTCTGACCGGAAGAACTCCGGCGAGGAGGATGGACCGAGCGGCACACTTCCATACGAAACCGAGTGGTCGGGGAAGGAGACGACGCCACGGTACCGGGGAATGCGATGGCATGGCCGACCGACGCTCAGGCGTGGCGGCACGGGCGGCTGGAGGCGGTGCCAGCGGCGGCACACCTCCGATGGTTTCCCCGCGAAACGGAGGCCACTTCGGGGGGAGAGGAGGTACCTGCAAGGCCAAGGATGGCGACGGCAAAGCCACTTCGGGGGGAGAGGAGGTACCTGCAAGGCCAGGGATGGCGACGGCAACGGCAGCCGTCGCCCAGGCACAGCGGCAGGGGCGACTGGAGTTGGCTGGCGCCGGGGAAAGAGAAGGAGGAGGTGGGGAGAGGTGGTGTGGCCGCGGGGAAGCTCAGAGGAGGCAAAAACGAGAGAACGCAAGGAGGGGGTTCCATTTTATAGCGGAGGGGAGCGATCCGAGCACGGGAGAGATAGGGAACGGCGGCGGGATTTGGGGCCGGCGGCCATGGAAGGTGGTCGGAATTGGCGCGGCCGTTCCGGGCGAGTGAGGGCCCGAATCAAGGGGGAATTAGGGGAAAATAAAGATGAAGGAAAGGGGATTAATTCCTCCCAATTAATTTTGAGAGAGCCGGCTTGAATGGGGCGGATTTTGGGGAGGAATCGACGCGGTTAACGCGCGTGCAGCGCGCCGCGCGTGAGGGGAGCGCCTCGGCTGGGGCGGCGGGGTTTGGGCCAGGCGACCGGCCCAGGAGGAGGAGAGGAGGGAGGGGCGGCCCGGCAAAGAGACAGGAGATGTAAAAGAGAGGGATAGAGGACAGACTTCGACTGCGGGCCGAGGGAGTGGAGGGGGACTTTGGGCTAGACTTGGCCCAAATGAAGGAGAGGGATTACTTTTAGTTTTTCTTTTTAATAAACTCCGATAATTGTTTTTGTTGCTTAATAATTATTTCTGGTGCTCTGAAAATTGAAGTAAAATTTGAGGGCTCTTTCTAGACCAAGGAGAAATTAAGAATACTCCGGGCCACTTTCAAATTTTTCTTTAGGTAGTTTAATGTTTGCCAATTTCTTTTTTGAATTTTAATAAATTCTATTATTCCTTTTAGAGAATGCTTTTTAATTCGGGGTGAATTTATCAATACGTGACACCCCCCACCCAAATATTTCTTCTCGTGATATTTTGTTTCATAAAAACAGTAGAAGAGAAGCTCCTGGCCTACTGTATTACTAGCGTTTGAAATTTATCCAAAATATAAAACCATCCAATCTCTCCTTATTTAGTTTTACCCAATATAGACTTCGTTCGGCAGAGATAAACTAGCTGAACTTATGTTTTCAAAAAAAAAAGTGAGGAGAGACATTACTAATATAAACTTGAAAAGTGTTTTTTTTTGACTTTTGAAACATCTATATAGGAAGTTTTTACACAAAACACACTACTTAACGGTTCGAGAAGCGTGTCCATGAAAAAGCATGCAAGTAGCTGTTCTAAGTAGTGTCAAACCCTAACTTTTGTTTGAGGGATTTATAAATTATTTAATAAATTATTTCTAGAATTTATATTGAAGTACACATTAATTTCTTGGATTTTTCAGATCTCAAATACTAATTTTAATAACACAAATAACATTTTAGTAATTATTTAAATATTTAAATAATTATTAAATGATCTGGTTATAATTTTGATCAATACTTAGATCGTTCAAGTATTTTAAAGTTATTTAGTGGAATTATTTGAGCATTTGAAGTATTTTTAATAAATGAAATATATTTCAGTACTTAGTTAAATTAAAAAGTTAATTCAAATCCTCCTCCTCAGCTTGAGCCATTTTCGGCCCACTCCCCCCCTCTCTCTCCGTGCCCGCGGGCCAACCAAAAATGAAGCAAAAGTCTAAGTTATATCCTTCGCCTAGCTTTTCTTTTAGCCTAGCTACAAGTCTACTTTTCCTTTCCGCTACAGTGGCTTCTTCAACCTCCAGCCCGTGGTACTGTTCTAACCAAAGAAAACTAAAAGGACTACCCCTATATATGGCGCTATATTTTTCATAAAAAAAATAGTCAGTATATATTTACATTGTAAGTCCTTAAAATTATATATGTAATTTTAATGTATTTACACGGTAAATCCCAAAATTACATATGTAAGTGTAGAAATTACATATATAATTAGTATGAAATTACAATGTAAATAAGAAACAAAATATAGGAAAGCAGAAACAATATTAGTACTACCATGTAACAATTGAGTGCATACGCAGTACAAGCCTAGGTAACGAGGAAGCAAAGTCAGGCACTCACACGAGATCTCAACCATCTTGTTCACCAAAAAATGACTGTAATCAAAACAAAATTATGTCGCCCTAAATATAGCAATACCGAAACTAAATTCTAGTCACGGAATCCCCTCGAATCCGTGAGGATTTTCCAAAATTTGTCGAGGGAAAATATTTTCCTCCTTTCCTATTTCCCCCGAAAATTCTGGAGAATCCCGCTAGGAATCACCCCGCGCTCGAACTCACCCTCTCTCTCCACCATACCCTAGAAAAATCTGACGCCAAATCCTCTCGTCTCGGTGCTGGATTTGTTTATTGTTTATGTATTGTTCATTTGATTTTTATTAGTCTTTTCTTCGTATTACGTGTAGTGTGGTATAGTTTTCATCGTTTCGAAGGATCATAAGTGTGACGGAAGAGTTTCAGAACACGAAATGAAGACTGATTATTACAAGGCAAGTCACACATATCCTAGAAACACCCTTTTTATGTTGATCCTATATTTTAATTCTATATTATTTCAAATGTTAATTTATTTTAAATGTCATTGGGTGGTGTGAACTTATTCCTTTGTTACTTCCAATTTGAATTGTTTACCCTATTCCTTAATACCATGGGATATAATTTGACTAGCTTGAGCCACATATATTGGTTCAGCTAGATATTAGATATAGTTACTTAGCCATGCTTAAAAACGTTAGTATCATTTTATATGGGAATAACTAATGACTCACCCATAATTAGTGATGGATAGATGATAGCTCACGACGTTTGGTCGTGGTTTGGTTAATTAATTTGATAACTAAAACTTGACTAATGCTAGGTTGTGAGCACATAGTTGTGTTAGTCGTGCTCATGAGAATTAAGGATCGGTTCGTGAGCTATAATTATGAAGCATTAACCGTACTAACCACAAGCTAGTATGAAAAACGACTTGATCTGTAGTGTAGCATGTCCCAGCAGGAGACACTATGGTATTTATTTGATAGGTGGCAGTGTTAATAAATCCACGTTGTTCTGGCAATGTCAATAAGTCCTAATTGGGAGCCAAGGGAGCTAGCCTAGGGGTTCGAACACCTCTATCGGGGACTTGGTGGGTGAACATTTTATTGGGCGTGTTATGCGAAGGGTCTTGTTACGGTTTCCCCCTTTGCAATACCGTGGCAATATTTCAGAGCATGGGAACATGTGTAGAATCGTGTCTTGTAAGAAAATTGGTACACCTCTTGCCAAAGTAAAAACTATTCGAATAACTGTGCCCGAGGTTATAGGCAGACCTAGTAATGTTTTTTGTGATTAGTCTCGCACTACTTATTAATGATAACTTGTTAGCTTCTACTATGGTGTTTAGATCTATGCAACCTGGAATGGTTGTTCAGAGATGGTTGGGCACGTGCAGCTTTGGCGTGATGTTCATTGTTGATTAATATTTATGATTATTTTACTCTACTTTTTTACTACTCTTAATTGTTTCGCTAAATGTTGTTTTTGCAAATGAACCATATTATTCCATCCTTTGTTAGGCTTGCTAAGTATTCCATGTACTCATCCTTACAATAACCATGAAGCCTCAGTTGAAGAAAGTCTCGAAGGAGAAGATGTTTGGTTTATACCCCAATTGAGCTGCCTGTGGGAGTGGAGTTGAAGCTCTTGCTAGACCATTTTATTGTTGTTGTTTTTTTTTCTTTTGTAAGTATTTAACATTATTATTATGATGGATTTGTACATTCAGATTATCGATTTGTGTATCTCGGCTAATTTCTGGATAAGGATTATATACATAAATTAGTCTGGAAATTACTAGTTAATTTTCGGGAGTGACAAGTGTAGCTCCTTATAACCTACCCTTAAACCACTCCCACTTCCTACCCACCCAACCATCACTCATTTAACAAGATTTTTTTAGTTATAGGATATAGGGAGTACAATACATAGACTGGTGCCACTATCAGGTTCTGAACCTATATATATCGTCCTATGTATCGCTATATTTTTCTGTTGGTCCAACGGCATCTATTCATTTCAGGTTCCTCTAAATGCATGGTCCCCTACAGCTTGGAGGGATAGTGTGTACTCACCAGGAAAGCAACCTCTAGCAATACCATATATATTGTACTATTTAGCACACAACACGCAAGAAAGATGGCTTGAGCTTGTGTTATTGCTATTATATACTAGTATTTTACATCCGCTGTAGACGTGGAGACCATGTTTCATTTAATTAAAAAATTAAACATTAATAAGTGACCATATCAAGTTGACAAGTTATGAATAACAAATTGTTATCGTCAATAATGCGTGCAGCGATGCCCACTCTCGTCCAGGGCCATAGGCTAAGGGCATATGGTCCCCACCGTCAGACGTGACAAATGGCATGTGTGCAACTAGCGTCTACGGTCCCCACACATCAACAATGTTGAAAGCTCTTTCAATTTCTGGGATATCCTCTCGTTTGATCAAATATCATCGTCCAATTACCGGTCGGTCCCCATTTAATTACCTCTAAACTTATCTCCCTCCTGACGACTCGATAGTATATATATTGCCCAGATGGATAGGGGCATAGCATAACGAGTTAGGCGATCAGAACGCATGGCCATCTGTCGCGCGCTGACACCGATCTACTCCCTCCATCAAAAAATAACTGAATATAAGAGGAGATATGACTCCTCCCAAGATAACGAATCTAGACTATGTTTGGTCCAGATTTATTATTTTAGGAGGGATCATATTCCATTTTAGGTTGAGGTTTTTTTTTTGCCGAGGAAGTAGACCACTTCTGATTAATTGTTGCAGCAGACCAGCAGTTTTTTTTTTTTCATGCATGCGTGGTAGTCGTCCTTTTCTCGGATTTGGCGTTAGCTGGTCTGTCAGTCTGCATGCATGAATAGCCGTATAGGAGTAGGGGGCAGTATGGCACGGAAAACAATGGCACTGCAAGCTGCAAAGTACTCCACTGCTGTTACTCCACATTGCTTTTACTGATTCGTATGATATATGGGTCGGTATACGCATAATGTTACCTCCGCACTAAAATATAGTAGAATAAAACTAAAATAAATATATTTTAATATTATGAATATGAATAGGCCATTACGAATTTCGAATAGAGATAGTACTAAAATAACTTTTTAATCTAGTTTTAGATTGGTACTTCGTCCGGGTCTAATTCTATCCTAGATAGCATTATTTTGGGAATGAGGAAATATATTTTAAGATAGAAGGAGAAATACCGTGGTAGCAAAAAAGTGAAACCATATCCTCGTTTGGGGTGTGGACCATATCCTCTTTAGGGCTTTGCACCATCCACCACCGAGAAAACACTATAAAGCAAGAGGGTTGGTGCCGTTGGTGTGTCGGCTTCGATCGGCCGATGTTTGACCAAATGCAATAGTTGGTGATAAGTTTTCCATATCACTTTGAGCGAAGTGAGCTGGATAAAAAAAAGGTGAAGTGAGAGAGTGTTAGCCAGCGGCAATATAAGCCCTAAGAGTAAGTTTGATAGTAGGCTATAAACCAAAGTATAAACTTATATGGACGAGAGAGAAATACAACAATAAGAAATATTGGCTCTCATACAAGAGCTAGCTAGCTATTCACATACTCACAAAGAGAGAAGATAAAAATATAGAGATAGCCTTATAGCTTATATATTATACATATTAATTTTAATATAATTTCATGGTTAACTCTACTTATTAAACTTGCTCTAACTATATGCGGGCTCCTATGCAATCTGAGTAATCCCTACCGTTCACGTTAATGGAGAAAACAAAGTTTGACTAGAAAAGTAATAGTTTAAAGAGCATGTATAGTCTTTTTTTTTTTTTTGGTGGGGGGGGGGGGGGGGGGGGTGGGCGGGGGCAAGAGTACGTATAGTCTTAATAGTATATTATTTTATGTGCCAACTTTAAATAATGAATTTCTGATTTGGCAACTTTTACAGTAAGCGCCTGCTGATACTATATATTTGCCCTTGCTCTAATTAATGATCATTACTTTTCAGTCACCCTCGACCTGACCGTGCAACTCTATCTCACCATTCTTGCGCCAACTTGCTATGGCACACGATAAAGGTTAATTAGTAGCATATCACATTTAAAAATCAAGCTCATAGTGACTGTACCATTATTTGCTGTCATTGAGAGCTATCCTGTGGGTGAAAAAAGTAAAAAAAAAAATACTTCCTCCGTTTTATATTACAAGACTTTTAGCATTACCCACATTCATATATATGTTAATGAATCTACATATATATATATATGCTTAAATTTATTAACATCTATATACATATTGACAATACTAGAAAGTTTTATAACCTGAAATGGAGGGAGTATTTTAAATTTATTTTACCATAAACAAATATTTCGGTGGTTGAACCGATAGGAAGATATATATACGACAGAAAAAATAATAATTTGCATGTCAGAAAACTGATAGATATGTAATTGCTGACGCGGTTATTCCTGTGAGTGGGTATGAATTAGTAGAAAAAACTGCTCACGTTAGGTTTGTGGAATGTGTTTCATTAAAAAAAACATTCTTCTATAAGTTGTTTACACTGGTGGAGAAACCATCTTTCGTCGGTCGGCTGAATTCCACAATAGTTCCGGTTACAATAAACACCGGGACTAAAGATGATCTTTAGTCCCGGTTAAAAAGGGTAACGAGCATATTTGATCTTTAGTCCCGGTTGGTAACACCGGTTCAAATGCTGTCAGGGCTTGTCAGGCCCCGCGGAATCTTTAGTCCCGGTTCATAACACCAACCAGGACTAAAGTCCCGCCCCTATATATATGTCTTCTTCCTCCTTCAGCCCGAGCAAGCTTCAAAATTTCTTCAAAAAAGAGGGGAGGTTATGTCAAAATTTCTAGTGAATTTATTTTGGTGATTATATACAAATCGGAGGTGCCTAAAAGGTTAGCAACTTCATCCTCCAATGTTTTTTTTGTCATATTACATTTGGAGCTATGTTTTGCACACTTTTTTGTCTCCAAAATTTTGTTGTAAGTTGATGAGAGAGAAAATTTGTGTGGGGAAGAAAGAATATATAGAAATTTAGTTTATTTGCTAAAGAAGGTTTTATAAAATAGTTGAGAAGGAAAATACAGTGAAAGTTAATCTTAAATAATAGAAAACAAACTAAAATGAAAACTAAAAGAAGTATAACAAATTAATATTAGTTTAAAACTTTAGAAATAGTAAATAAGAATTATTTGGTGTAATATTTTATAATTTTTGTATGAATAATGATATGTCATTATTGTATGACTGTTGAAAGAGTTTGTAATTATTTTATCATTATTGTATGACTGTCATTATTGTACGAATAATTATTTGTGTACGATTTTTTTTATTTCATGTAGATGGATTGGCAATGGATGTACGCTGACCGGCGGTTCAAAGAGTTTATTGACGGCGTGCATTATTTTTTGAGAGTGGCCGAAGCTAACAGGCATAAGGGTTTTATTTGTTGTCCATGCAATAAGTGTAAGAATCAGAAGGAGTATTTTGCATCCAGGACTATTCATTTCCACTTGTTTAAGTCGGGGCTCATGCCAAGCTATAACTGTTGGACATCCCACGGAGAGCAAGGGGTTCAAATGGAAGAAGATGAAGTGAAAGACGACAATATTCCGGACTTTGCTCAGTACGCTGGATTTGAAGGAAATCAAATGGGCGAGGAGGAAAGGGATGCTGATGGTAACGACGTTGCGGATGATCTTGGTCAGATGTTGCAGGACGCCGAGGAGGACTGTGAAAGTGAAAAGGGGGCCCATAAATTGGACAAAATGTTAGAGGACCACAGAACGTCGTTGTACCCAGGTTGCGAGCAGGGGCACAAAAAGTTGGATACCACTCTGGAGTTCTTGCAATGGAAGGCAAAAAATGGTGTTAGTAATAAGGCATTTGGCGATTTATTGAAACTGGTCAAGAACATTCTTCCGGAGGGAAACAAATGCTCGAGACAACGTACGAGGCTAAGAAGATAGTCTGCCCTCTAGGACTGGAAGTTCAGAAGATTCACGCATGTCCGAATGATTGTATCCTATATCGCGGTGAGGAGTACGAGAACCTAGAAGCATGCCCTGTTTGTAAAGCTCTACGATACAAAATTAGACGAGATGATCCAGGAGAAGTTGACGGGCAGCTAACGAAGAGGAGAATTCCTGCTAAGGTGATGTGGTATTTTTCTATAATACCACGGCTAAGGCGTTTGTTCAGGAACAAGGGGAATGCTAGAATGATGCGTTGGCACGCTGAAGAGCGTCAACAGGACGGGATGCTGAGACACCCCGCTGATGGTTCGCAGTGGCGAAACTTTGACAGAAAATTTAAAGACTTTTGGAGAGATGAGCAGCGGCCATAGCACTTGGCCCGTTACGATGTGTATCTACAACCTCCCCCCTTGGCTATGCATGAAGAGGAAGTACATAATGATGTCGATTATTATTCAAGGCCCCAAGCAACCTGGTAACGACATCGATGTGTACATAAGACCACTGGTCGAAGATCTTAAACTGTCGCGGAAGTAGGAAGGTGTCCCCGTGTGGGACAAGGACAAACAGGAGGAGTTTAACGTACGAGCGCTGTTGTTCGTAACCATCAACGATTGGCTTGCACTTAGCAACCTATCTGGGCAGTCCAACAAGGGGTACAAGGCTTGCACTCACTGTATGGATGAAACAGAAAGTACGTATCTTAAGCACTGTCGGAAGGTTGTGTACATGGGTCATCATCGATTCCTTGCAGCAAACCACCTAGTACGGAAGAAAGGCAAGCACTTTGAACATACGGCGGACCACCGTACGAAGCCAAAACATCGCAGCGTTAAAACAGTGTTTGCTATGGTGAAAGATCTTAAAGTAGTGTTTGGAAAGGGGCCTGGCAGCCAGCCTATAGAGAGCAAAGATGGACACGCGGCGATGTGGAAAAAATACTCCATATTTTGGGAGTTACCCTATTGGGAATTCTTGGACGTCCGCCACGCAATCGACGTGATGCACCTCACTAAGAACCTTTGCGTAAACCTTCTTGGCTTTCTAGGTGTATATGGAAAGTCGAAATATACACTGGAAGCACGTAATGATCTGAAGCATATAGAACAACGCGGCAACCTTCACCCGGAACCAAAGGAGAAAGGAAGCCATTACTTGAGTCCAGCCAGCTACACTCTTAGCAAGGCAGAGAAGGACAGTATGTTTGAATGCTTGGAGAGCATTAAGGTACCGTCAGGATACTCCATGAATATAAAGCGAATAATAAGCACGAAGGAGAAGAAGTTCACAAACCTAAAGTCTCATGACTGTCACGTGTTGATGACACAGCTGCTACCAGTTGTAATAAGGGGTATCCTCCCAGATAATGTCCGGAACAATAACAAAGCTATGTGCTTTCATGAACGCAATTTCGCAGAAGGTCATCGATCCGGATAGATTAGAAGCCCTTCAGAATGATGTGGTGCAATGTCTTGTCAGCTTTGAGTTGATATTTCCACCTTCATTTTTCAATATAATGATGCATCTGCTTTGTCACCTTGTCAAAGAGATCGGTATTCTCGGCCTTGTGTACCTATACAACATGTTTCCTTTCGAGAGGTACATGGGCGTTCTGAAGAAATATGTTCGTAACCGTGCTCGTCCAGAGGCAAGCATCGCCAAGGGGTATGGAACAGAGGAGGTCATTTTATTTTGCGTAGAATTTATTGAAAACCTTCGCCCAATCGGGGTACCTGAATCACGCCATGAAGAGAGACTACGGGGAAAGGGGACTCTTGGAAGGAAAGCAATAATGACGGTAGACAACAATTTATTTCGTAAAGCCCATTTCACGGTTCTGCAACAATCTTCATTGGTGGCTCCTTACATCGAGGAGCACTTGGCTCTAGTTCATGGCAGAAACATCGGTAAGTCCGATGCATGGATTACACGGCATCACATTGATACTTTCTCCGCGTGGCTGCGACAAGATCTCATGGGTAACGAGACGATTAACCAACAACTGGCCTTCCTGGCGAGGGGACCATCTGGCTCGATCGCGACATTTCAAGGATATGAAATCAATGGGTACACATTCTACACAAGAGCCCAAGACATGAAGAGCACGAACCAGAACAGTGCTGTTCGTATCGATGCCATGGGACACGATGGTACAACTGGCATGTATTACGGTGCCATCGAGGACATATGGGAACTTGACTATGGACCTCTCAAGGTCCGTCTGTTCCGGTGCCAATGGGTTAGGTTGACTGGTGGAGGCGTAACGATTGATGACAGTGGGATGACAACGGTTGACCTTAACAAGGTTGGATACTCGGACGAACATTTTGTCCTTGCCAATGATGTAATGCAAGTTTTTACGTCAAGGACATGTCTAGGAAAGGAAAAAAGGGCAAAGTGCCTGATGAGCCGAAGCGCCACGTGGTTCTCCCAGGAAAAAGAAAAATTGTCGGAGTAGAGGACAAGACTGACGAGGATTACGATCAGTTTGATGGGCAACCCCCTTTCACGGTGACGATTGACTCTAGCATCCTCCTATCAAATGAAGACACCCCTTACTCACGTAGCGATCACAAGGAAGGAACAATAGTGAGGAGAAAGTACGTGCGGTCAACCGTCACCATCGATGTATTGCCGTAATTGTTGTGTACACGATGTAAACTATTTTGGATGTATTGAATATCCATACAAATCAATTGTTGTATGGCATATGTTAATTATGTATGATTATTAGAATTTTTATCAAATTGAAATCATCCATATGCTACTTATATATGATTATTAGAATTTTTAAAAGTTTTAAATCATGCACGTGGTATTTACATATGTTAATTAGAATTTTCAACAATTTATTATCATGATATGCTAATTATATATGATTATTAGAATTTTTATTAATTTTAAATCATGCATGTGGTATTTACATATGTTAATTAGAATTTTCAACAATTTAATATCATCATATGCTAATTATATATGATTAATAGAATTTTTATTAATTTTAAATCATGCATGTGGTATTTACATATGTTAATTAGAATTTTTAACAATTTAATATCATGCATATGCTAATTATATATGATTATTAGAATTTTTAATAATTTTAAATCATTCATGTGCTAATTATATATTATCCACTTAGTTTACTACAGACAACAATAATTTTTCGAAGGTTTTGTCATTAATTTTTCGACTTTAAATAATTGTAATGCATTATTTACTATTAGAAACACATATGTAATGAAATTCAAAATTCAGTGCTATTATCTTTAGTCCCGGTTCTTAACCCTAACCGGGTTTAAAAATAATTTGGAAATAGCGGGAAAAGATCTTTAGTCCCGGTTGGTGAGAACATCCGGGAGTAAAGAAATCTTTACTACCGGTTCGTAACAACAACCGAGACTAAAGATGAGAACATCCGGGAGTAAAGATATCTTTACTACCGGTTCGTAACAACAACCGAGACTAAAGAAAAAGTTCTTTAGTCTCGGTTGTTGTTACGAATCGGTAGTAAAGATATCTTTACTCCCGGATGTTCTCACCAACCGGGACTAAAGATCTGGGGGTATATATATTCCCGGTGCGCCCTCGTCTGCTCCACCAACACTTAGACGTTTTTCCATCGAGATCGATCTCGGCTTCTCCTTCGCCGCCACTGCCTAGGGCAACCCTGCGCCGACGCCGCCGTTGTCTCTCACCGTCGCTTGGCGGTCCTCGCCGCCTCCGCCGCAGACGCCGCTGCCGCATCTCTTGGGTGAGAGCAGCCGCTGCCCCTCTCTCTCTCTCTCCAAACTGCCGCCGCCTAGCTCGCTGCCGACGTCACTACCACACTGCGGTCAACCGCCACCACCGACGACCGACTTTGACGCGGCCGCCACCGCCGACGACGCCGACGCCATTGCCACGCCGTCGCCCCCGCCTCGAGCTCGCCACGCCGCCGGGCCGCTACGCCACGCCGCCGCGACACCACGCCGCCGCCGCGCCCCCCCGCCGCTGGGCCGGCCCACGGCACCAGACCGCGCCCCGACACCACCGCGAGATGCCGCCACCGCGCCGCCACACTACCGCTCCGCCAATGCCACTGCCGCGCGCCCCGACATTGGCGAACGTGAACGAACGTGATTGAAACGTGACCGAACGCGAACGAACGTGAATGAACGCTTAACAAACGTGAACGAGTGCGAACGAACATGAATGAAACGTTAACGAACGCGAACGAACGTGAACGAAATGCGAACGAACGTGAACGAAACGTTAACGAACGCGAACGAACGTGAACGAAACGCTTACGAACATGAATGCACTTGTAGTAAAAGTGTGAGAACGAACGCGAGCGAAACGTGTACGAACGAGATAATTAAACGATTATTAAACTTAGCATACATATATGATTATATATATAGGTTAAAACGTGAAATACAATATATGTAACTTGGCCCGTTTAGACTAATACATTTTCCTCGTAATGTTGCAGAGAAGACGTCGTCGTCGTCCCTCAAGCCGAGGTGGTAGCTAGCCATCGAAGGAATTCGCACAGGCAAGTGATGTAAAGAAGTGATTGTTAGAGATTTAATATAAGATTATTAGAGTTTTAATATAAGATTATTAGATCATTAGAGTTTTAATATAAGATTATTATATTATTAGAGATTTAATATAAGATTGTTAGACTTAGCATATATATATATATATATATATATGATTATTACAATTTTAATATAAGATTAGTAGCTATTTAATATAAGCTTGTTAGACTTAGCATATATGATTATTACAATTTTAATATAAGATTATTAGAATTTGAATAAGATTGTTAGACTTAGCATATATGATTACAATTTTAATATAAGATTAGTAGAAATTTAATATAAGATTAGTAGAGATTTAATATAAGATTGTTAGACTTAGCATATATGATTATTACAATTTTAATATAAGATTAGTAGCGATTTAATATAAGATTGTTAGACCTAGTATACATATATGATTATTACAATTTTAATATAAGATTAGTAGCGATTTAATATAAGATTGTTAGACTTAGCATATATGATTATTACAATTTTAATATAAGATTATTAGAGTTTTAATATAAGATTGTTAGACTTAGCATATATGATTACTACAATTTTAATATAAGATTATTAGAGATTTAATATAAGATTAGTAGAGTTTTAATATTACGCTTAGCAAATATGACCTATAGACCTAACAAATATTTTTTGTATGCACAGATGGCTGATCGCGATGAGGAATAGATACTGTACGATACAATTGCAGAGAGAAGCAGCCAGTACTGGAACGAAGAAGAGGGGAACGAGGATCCAAACCAGTACTTGAACAAGGAGGGGAACGTGGAGAGGGATGCGGAGGGGAACGAGGAGGAGGAGGCTAGTGGATGTCATCCCTCCGCTGGACAGAAGAGGGCACGCGGACAACGAGGTGCCGCGAAGAAGATAAAGGGTCGGCACATCGTAACTGAGGTGGACGAAGACGGCCGACCTAGTGCCCCGGTAGAAGCAGCCAAGAATTTTGTACGCCATAGCGGTTGGGTTGTGAGGGACAACGTGCCTGTCATCATGGTGTACTAGCGCAGAACAAGGGCACGCGGGCATAATGACAGCTTTGTCCCGGAATCAGAGAAAGAGGTGCTGTGGACCACAATGCTCGAGACGTTCACGCTACCCGCGGGTACGGAGAATATAGTGAAACAGTGGACTCTGAAGAAAATGGCAGAACAATTCCAGAGCTTCAAGGGAGATCTCTACAAGAAATACATCCTGAAGGGGCTGACACCGAACTTCGACGTATTCCCAAAGCTAAGGGATCATTGGGACGAGTTCATTGCTTACAAGACAGGGCAACAAGGGTAAGCAATGATGGCCAGAAACAAAGAAAATGCCGCCAAGAAGAAGTACCATCACCACTTGGGGTCAGGCGGATATAGCATCGCAATGCCGAAGTGGGAGGAGATGGAGGCAAGATTGATTGAGAGGGGTATCGAACCGGCCACCGCTAAATGGCCGGATCGATCGAAGTTCTGGTACTATGCTCACGGTGGAACGCTTAACCCAGTTGATGGCTCCCTTGTGTTCAGCGATCAGATACGCGAGGCTGCCAGTCGACTAACGGACGCAGTGGAAGCCTCTTCTCAGGGCACATTCCGACCCGACAGAGAGAAGGACGAGCTGTCACTCGCACTACAGACTCCCAAGCATCCAGGACGAACACGAGGGAAAGGCGTGATTCCCTGGAAGATGGGATTCAAGGAGGACATCCACACGTACAGGAGTCGGATGAGGAGCAAGAGAGATACCGAGGCGAAGATTGCAGATCTTGAGTACAGGGTATCGAGCTACGAGCTCAGCATGCAAGAGGAGGTGGCAAGGAAGGTGGATGAATGCATGGCCGCACATCGGTCCCAGGATCCCCAGCCGTACATTCCTCCTGCAATGGTCAGCCCATCAGGCAATCGTAGCAGCTGCGCCTCAACGGGGCAGGTAGGATCACAGAGCATGGACGCCATGCAAACCCAGGACGAAACCACCTGCCCCGTTGATGAGATCACGCAACGGACACCATGTGAGCTGCATATTCCCTTCAAGAACTTATCAATTAAGGTATGCTCTTAGTTTTATGATTTTTTGACTTGTACATTCCGCAAGTTGCTGCTTAGGTTGATTACTAATAGATAACCTCTCATCACGTGAAGGTGGCGTCGGGAATGGCCATCCCAACGGACATTTCAGGGACTTACCACTCTAAGCCGATTCCAGCAGGATATTCGAGGGTCGAAGTTGAGCTGGTGGAAGCCACGTACGAGGACCTCGAGTTGGACTACCCAGGAGGAGACGGTGAGACGCATCTACGAGACACAAGCCACGCCATTATACTATGGCGCAAGCGGTACATCATCCTCCCTTGGCGACAAGCAGCGTCTCGTGCACCATCTCCTCCGGCTCCGCCATCTCCTCCTACACCATATCCTCCGGTTCCTCCGCCACGTCCTCCTGCACCATCTCCTCCGGCTCCTCCGCCACCTCCTCCTACACCATCTCCTCTGGCTCCTCCTCCTCCTCCACCTCCACCGTGTCCGCCTGCACCTCCCAAGACAAGGTCTCGCCAAGCTCCACCGCCTACCCGCACAAGGGCAACGAAGAAGGTGAAAGTTGACGCCACCAAAAACAAGGAGCCGCCGTACGATTGCAGTCAAGAGGAGCTTGATGCTTATGTGGCAGGAGAAGTGAAGAGGCAACTCAATCCTCGGAGTCCTGAAAAGAAGATACCTATTGACCCGAGCGTGAAGAACTTCTTCAAGGGAATGTTCACAATAAACAAGGAGGCCTTAAAGATATCGGCCTATGACCGAACACTTCAGAAAGCCTATCACAAGAAGTCCAAACCAGTCCCTCAGCTTGGAGAACAACCAAACCAAGAGGTCGAGCTGTTGGTGACCGGCGAAGATTTTGGCATAACGGATTTCATTTCAGACACCGGTCTAACTATGGATCAGCTGATTGGAGGCGCACCAATCCCGAAGGCGGAAGTGGCATACAAGTTTGAACTCGGTAAACCGCTTGTCACGCCTGAGCAGCTGCAGTCCCTACCGACACAGATGTACAAATTCCATGAATGGTACATGGAAATGAGCGCCAAGGGTAGAGAGATGTTCGGAGCGAGGATCAGAAACCCCGAGTTCTTGCAAGGAGAAGATGTTCTCTGGCTCCATTTCAAGGATGTCTTCGATCTGTACCATCTGGACGCCCTCGATGTCTCTCTTTTGAGCGCATGGATTTTGTAAGTATCTTTGAGTTCGATTTGTTTCGTTCAATAACTAGCTCCTGTCATATATGTAAACAATAATAATTTCATTTTATCGTTGTAGAATGGAGATTCAAAGGGCCCGACGGCGGGGGGTTTACGATACTGTGTTCATCGATCCTCGGAAAATCAACACCGAAATGATCGACAAGTACGAGAAAGACATAGAGGACAATCTCGTCCATCTCCTAACGCAGCAGCATTTCAAGACATTCATACTACTGCCGTACAACACAGAGTGAGTTTTTATTGTCGTTCGAACTAATTTCGTTTCCATACATATAGCATGTACATTTTCATATATATCTCATCTCACGCATATTCCAGATTCCACTGGGTCCTATTATTCTTCGACTTGGACGCATGCAGAGTCACTGTGTACGACTCAATGAATAAAGAGGAGAAAATTTTTGACAAGGTCTTCCAACTGATAGACAGGTAATATAATGCCATCTATTCCAAAGTCGCGTGGATTCTATTGCTATTTTGTTGATCTCGGGTAATAATTAATTAATCATAGCTTTCAACTGCACATGTAGGGCTTGGGATCGGTTCCGTCAATTGGTCCGCGGGACTTGGAAAGAAAAACTTGGACGGAGGTTTCATTTTCTGGTGAGTATATGCATGATCCAAAATTGTATTGAATTAAATCTCTAATTACAGTTAAATATAAAGATTATATTAAATCTCTCACCATTTCTCATGTAGTGTGAAAAGCAGGACCAGGGAACTAAGTTATGCGGCTATTACGTATGCGAGTATGCCCACTGCCTATCAAACCAAATATACACCACACGAGAGCTCGATGTACGTATACATAAACCATTCAAAATTTCATTGCGTATTGATTTGTTAAGTTGTTTATTAATTTCATATATTGATATGTCATTATTTTTCGAATGATAGCGTATTCACATGAGGGATAATCTCCCACACAAGGATTTTATCATGGCTGTTCAAGAACAACTGATGGGATTCATCAACGAAGAAGTCCTTAATCCCGATGGTGAATTCTACTACGATGGATCGACAATTCATAACGTCGGTCCTTCCTCTTCTGACATAACGCCGGCATCGAAGTCGTAGCTATAACTAGCGAGCAAATGAATTGTACTATATATGCATGTATATATATATTTATATATGTACACATTTACTTTGGTGTTAATATATATTTTGGTAATATATATGCATATAAAATGTTAAGTGCTTTAAATTATACATATGTGTGTAATATATGTATTTATACATATACACATATGCGCGCGCGCGCGTGCACACACACATATATATAATCAACCTTGCAGCAAACAAGGCCATGCAAAATAAAAAAAAAATGGTACACCGATCTTTAGTCCCGATTAGTAACACAAACCGGGACTAAAGATGGTTTGGCCGGCCACGTGGCTGACCGATCTTTAGTCCCGGTTGGTAACACGAACCGGGACTAAAGATCGATCTTTAGTCCCAGTTATTTCACCCGGGACTAAAGATAGCTATCTTTTATCCCGGATTCGTAGTCCCGGTTGGACAACCGGGACTAAAGGAGGGTTACGAACCGGGACTACAAACGGTTTCTCCACCAGTGTTATGTGACTGATAGAAAAATATAACCAACTATATATGAACAAGACATAATAACCCGGTTAGACCAGTCGGTTTCTTAGGTTGTTTTGGAGTAGGTTGGGAACAATAAGATGGATTACTGTATAATTAATAATATATTATCGAAAAACACTTGAAAAATTAATTAGTATGATTTCTTAAAGCATTTTTTCTATAAACTTTTTTTTAAAAAATACACTATTAGCTACTTCCTCCGTTTCATATTATAAGACTTTCTAGCATTGCCCACATTCATATATATGTTAATGAATCGAGACATATATGTGTGTCTAGATTCATTAACATCTAGTACTGTAGAGGCACTTATCAAATGCCTTTACAACAATGTAGAGGCATTTTAAAAAATGTCTAATAAGTGTCTTATGGTGAATTGTCTCTATAAACGAAGAGACATTTTATAAAATGTCTATAAGATGGTAGAGACATTAAATTGTACCGTAAACATATAAAACCAGTCCAAAAAAGAGAATAAAATAGTTTCTTGTTGATCTCTTGGTTGAATCATTTTAATCTTCAATACACTAACCAACTCAACTCCATGTCATTACTTGTATGCTCGTTCCTTTAGTAACTTATATTTAGTCCTTTAGTACATATTATCATTCTAAAAAGTGTCTCTACATAGTTTCAAATGTCTCAACAAAATGCCTTTACATATTAGACACATTTTATAGTGCCGAAAGAATGCCTCTATGAGATAAAATCTAACAAACTGATCTAAAAATGTCTCTAGAGTAAAAGTTTTCTAGGCAATTTTTAAAGTGCCTCTATAAAGTGTCTCTACACTATAAAACTTCTTATTTTAGAAGCAATTTGCAAAACGCCTCTACAAAAGTGCCTCTATACGAGGTTTTTGTTGTAGTGCTACAAAGTCTTATAACCTGAAACAGAGGAAGTATTTGGGAAGATTGCACGCGAAAAACGAGAAGAAAGATGTTCGGAACATAAACAAAAGAAGAGAGCCTTAGGTTGAGTTCGTTTGTAGCACATAATTAATCAAGTATTAACTATTTTTAAAAATGAATTAATATGATTTTTAAAACAATTTTTCGATAGAAATTTTGGAAAAAGTACACCGTTTAGCAGTTTGTGAAGCGTGCGCGAAGTAAACGAAGGTGGAGAGTTGGGAAACTCAGGCAATGAACTCAGCCTTAGTGCATCGAGGCATCTGTTTTCACAGCTTCTTTACTGTTTTATCTGTTGAAAGTGGATGAAATTGATTGGAGCGAGAGAGAATTGAATGACACAATAGAGCGAATGAGTTCAGGATTTCTTTATTGATCAATGCGGTACAATATATATAGGGGGAGAGAGGCGGCAACTGAAGACGTGATGGTTTCTGTTGCTAGGATCGCCGTGAAGGCAAGAAGATGTGGGGCACGACACAACCATCGTGTCCCTGAGTTGGTTGCTCCTCTATCCACATATATGGATGAGATCACCCAAATATTTCATAACACTCCCCTTTGATCGAATTCAGCTTTGATCATTGGTCATTTAGTGTTCCAGACATCTGTAAAGATAATCTTAGAAATAATTATAGTTAGTATATTAAATATATCACGTAAAACTCCTCGAAAACCTAGTGGGAAAAATAAGGAGAGAACCGTGAAATATTATTTACTATTTTTAGATCTTTGTGAGTAAAGCTCTTAGTATGATCCAAAAATAGTATAATGTCTACAGTTATCATTTAGTAAAAACCACCTAGTGGGGAAAAGCAAAATGATAAGACATATAACTTATGTTGTTATTACCTCGTTAAAAACTTTGGATGAGAAAACCTAAAAGGAAAAACTCATACAAAGGAAAAAGAGTATAATATAATGAAAATAGGTTATTTTCCAGAGAGAGGTACTCCCCCTGAATCCTGCAATTTTTTAAGTCGGCTCATACCAATTCCTTCGACACATTTAAAGAATGTGGAGTATGGCAGAGATTTTGTGAATAAATCAGCAAGATTATCACATGACTTAGTTTGCAAGATGTTTATCTCTCCATGTTGCTGAAGCTCATGAGGATAAAATAATTTAGGAGCAATATGATTAGTGATGTTGCTCTTAATATAACCAGTTTCCATCTGAACAACACAAGCTGCATTATCTTCATAGATAATGGTAGGTGATTGCAATGAACCAATACCACAAGATGTTAATATGTGGTTAATCATTCTGCGAAGCCATACACATTCACGTGATGCCTCATATAATGCAATTATTTCAGAATAATTTGTGGAAATGGCTACCAGAGTCTGTTTAGAAGACTTCCATGAAATAGCAGTTCCATCTTGTAAAAATACGAATCCTGTTTGTGATCTGGCATTGTGGGGATTAGATAGATAGCCAGCATCAGTATACCCAATTAAGGTCGAATTCTAGTTTTTTTTAAAGAAAAGTCCAAGATCTCTTGTGTCATTAAGATATCGAAAGACATTCTTAACTTTAGTCAAATGGCGTTTGGTAGGAGCAGCACTATATCTTGCTAATAGATTTACCGAGAAAGCAATATCTGGCCTCGTACTATTTGGAAGATACATAAGTGTGCCAATAGCACTAAGATATGGAAAATCAGGTCCGAGCACATCCTCACCATCTTCCTTTGGTCTAAATGGATCTTTCTCCACGTCTAGAGATCGAACCACCATAGGGGTTTTGAAAGGATATGACTTGTCCATATTAAATTTCTCCAAAATTTTCTGGGTATATGCACTTTGGTGCACAAGGATTCCAGAAGGTAAATGCTCAAATTGTAGACCTAAGCAAAATTTGGTTTGACCCAAATCCTTCATCTCAAATTCCATCTTTAAATGATGACGTGCTTCATTAATATCTTGTGTATTGCCAATGATGTTGAGATCATTGACATATACCGAGATAATACAAAATCCTGTAGGGGACTTTTTGATAAAAATGCACGGGCAATCATCACTTTTAGTGTATCCCTTTAGTAAAAGAAATTCACTTAATCGGTTGTACGACATTCTGCCCGATTGTTTTAAGCCATAAAGTGACTTTTGCAACTTAACACAATACATGTTACGATTTACCTTCTGATTCGGGATGTCGATTCCGTTAGGAACCTTCATGTAAATAGCAGAATCAAGTGACCCATAAAGTTATGATGTCACTACGTCCATCAACTGCATAAATAGACGATTTTGTACTGCCAATGATATTAAATATCGGAAAGTTATACCACTCATAACTGGAGAGTAAGTTTCGTTGAAATCAACGCCAGGTTTTTGCGTAAAACCTTGTGCTACAAGCCTTGCTTTATATCTCACCACCTCATTGTTTTCATTCCGTTTTCGGACGAAAACCCATTTGTATCCCACACAGGAAAGATACCACGAGGAGTAGGCATTATAGTCGAGAATACATCTCTTTTGTAAAGCGAGGCTAATTCTGCGTCAATTGTGTCCTTCCATTTGTTCCAGTCAGAGCGCTTTTGGCACTCTTTTATAGACCTAGGTTCTAGATCAACTTGGAGACAATCAACAATTTGTTCAGAAAAATTAGTGTCGACAACTGTAGCTATTCTATCAAAAGATTCTCTAGTTTTAGAGTAGTTGATGGCAATTTCATCAACCCTTATAGACTCATTGTGATTTCCCAAAACAATGTGTCTATGGTCTTCCGAATTCCTAGTCTCAGCATTGTGCACAACTGAGCTAGGTTGCAGATTATCACGATCTGCTTGATACATAGTATCAATTTTGTGTGTACCAACTAAAGTTTGGTTTGCATTTACTGTCTTTCTTTGCTTGTTAGCAATTGTATCTCGTTGAGTGGCCATACTTCTTCCTCTCTTTTTAGTGAGTGGAAGTTGAGTGTTTTATTTGGTACCTCCACTCTTTCTGGCCCATTCTGAACGGGAATGAAAGATTTAGTCACACGTTTATAATTAGTAAATGCATCTGGCAGGTTATTTGCAAGTCTTTGCAAATGTATAATTTTCTGAAATTGAAGTTCAGTTTCAGTAGTACGTGGGTCTGAGGTTGGAATACCCTGGGCATCCCAATCAATTTCCTGGCATTCTTTCTGGTTCTTGAAGTCTCCCCCTAATGCCGGAAAATGTTCCCCATCAAAGATAGAGTCAGCGAACCGGGCAGTAAATAGATCACCTGTTAAGGGTTCTAAATACTTTATGATCGATGAAGATTTGAATCCCACATAGATCCCCACTTTCCTATGTGGGCCCATAGCGGTACGCTGTGTTGGTGAGATCGGTATGTATACAGCACAACCGAACTTACTCAAATGGGAAATACTTGGAGGATTTCCACGTTCTAACTGCATTGGGGAAGTTTGATGATATGCAGTTGGTCGTAGTTGGACAAGGTCAGCAGCGTGCAGAACTGCGTGACCCCAACACGACGAAGGTAATTTGCAATTCATCAATAATGGTCGAGCAATAAGCTTAATTCTTTTGATCAATGATTCAGCCAAACCATTTTGTGTGTGGACATATGGAACATAGTGCTGAACCTGAATTCCCAATGCCATACAATAATCATCGAAAGCATGAGATGTAAATTCGGCAGCATTGTCCATACGGATTGATTGAATCCTATCTTCAGGGTAATTTGCCTCCAGCCTTATAATTTGAGACATTAGTTTGGCAAAGGCATGGTTTCGTGTCGATAGAAGACACACATGTGACCATCTAGTAGATACGCCAATCAAAACCATAAAGTACCTTAATGGTCCAGATCTTGGCACAATAGGGCCACATATATCTCCTTGAATGCGTTCAGGGAATTTAAGTGGTTCGGCTCTAATTTTGAGATAAGATGGTCGCAAAATCAGTTTTCCAGTAGGACATGCAGTGCATACAAAATCAGAGGATTTTGGAAATTTGTCAGTGATGAAATGATGACCAATAGAGTTTGCCAATAATTTTTTTCACTAACCCGATACCGGGGTGCCCAAGTCGATCATGCCAAGTGTGGAATGCATCAACATTTTGAAAAATTACTTTGTACGCAGCATGTGCAATGGGCTTAATGTATATATAGTACAATCCCGATGTGAGAGATGGAATTTTCTCGCAAATGCGTTTGCCATATCCGTTTTGTTTGGTTAAGAGTAGAAATTCTTCTCGATTATGCATATGGGTTTCAATGTGAAACCCATTTTAACGGATATCTCTATAACTTAGTAGGGTATAGGTTGAATCAGGATACAATAAAGCATCCTTGATTGTAATTTGTGTACCCATGGGGAGTGTAATAATTGCTCGTCCTGAGCCAACTATCATAGTATCGCGCCCAGCGATAGTCAAAACTTTGCATTCTCTCTTTTTGAGAGTTTGAAAGTATTTGATCTCCCTAAGTATAGAGTTTGTGGTACCACTGTCCACAAGACATAATTTCTCTCCAATCAGAGCGATGTCCTTAGACATCTACAGTGAAAGAAGAATTGCTTAGTGAAGAATTCTTTATCCACAATATATACATACATACAATAATTAAAACATCAAATACATAATATGATGTTTACAAATGTTAAAAGTACATACTCTAATGACTAGCAAGTCTTACAACCTTATAATATAAGGGAGTTTGTACTTATCTACTTATTACAACCAATATTGTTTTGACAAACTATAGGATATCTATATAATGTCTCAAACACACTGAGATCATATTAAATCTCTAAGTGGGTCTGTTGAGCAGTACTCCATGAGCATGTCATCCATTGCAGAAAGTGCAGCGGTATCCTCTGGGAGAAGAGCAAGGTTGTTCTCTGGTTCAAAAGGAACCTGGTGGGAACTTTCAACCTCAGGTCTTTCTTTTGTAAGATTGAAGTGAGCTTCAAATATTAGTTCCTCAGAAGACTTTTTTTTCTCCTTTAGGGATTTCTGATACAGGAGAACAAGATGTTTTTGGGATGCGGCAATCTTTAGTGACATGATAGTCAGATCCACACCTGTTGCAATGCCTGTTGCTATTGCCACGAGGTTGTGGTGCCTTACCCTTCCCTTTTCCTTTCTGTCGACCATTGGATTTGCGCCTTGTTGTTGCGTTCGCGTTTTCCAGTCAAATTCTTAGGGTTATTGGAGGAATTTCCCTTGAATCCTATTAGTGCGATACTGTTGGTTCAGTATCTTGTCCTCTAGAAACATAGTTGATTGAGTTTTTTCTATCTTCTTTGCTTCCGTTAGCTCTTTTCGCGAAACTTCAACTTGCAGCAAATGTTATGAACAGCATGATTGTATTCTGCCACAGTTTTAAAATCCTGTAGGCGTAAATGAATTCACTCATAATTAGCCTCAGGCCAAATGAGTTCCTTTTGCTGATCATAACGCTATTTTAGAGCTTTCCATAGGTTGAGAGAGCTCGTCTCCAACATGTACTCATGTTTGAGATCTTTATGGATGTAGAGCCTCAGAAGAAAAAGGGCAGTATGTTGGTTTTTGTTCTCAACTGGTGGATCCCTATTATTGGGTTCCTCAGTTGTATTTGAAATCCCACGAGAAGAAGAAGAAAGAATTATTTTGATATCGGAATCCCAAATTGGGTAGTTACTCCCATCGAGGGCGAGCTCGAATTCTATAGTTGCCATGTCCCTATAATCATGATTAACATTATTAATTTACAGAGGTAAATTAATAAAAACATGATATTTAAGTTGTAATCTCAATGCAAAATGTAAGACTTCATATTTTGTAATGCTTCGAAAAGCTGTAGGTAATAGACCTTACAATTTGAGTCAGAATTCGAAATTAGGTGGCACAATGTGGATAATCTCCAAGTAATTAAACAGTGGAGTAGATCTCTTAATAGTGGGCAAGTTATACTTGCTACCTAAAACATTATCTCCAGGCAAATATATTCTGGTGAATATACCGCAGCCAATGTTTAGGACTCCACTACCTTGTGCTCAGCCAAATTTCAAATAATCTCATTTTTCAAAACATATTCTCGTAATATAACACATGTGGGTAATCATCGTGAGATGTAGACCTCTGTGTGTTGGGTGAGATACTCGCTGCCTAGGTTATGACCAGTGTGGCCAATTTGTAGGACTCCATCGGGTTATCATCTCAAAATATAGACCACTTAATGATGGGCGAGATACTCGCTGCCTAGGTTATGGTCGTGATGACCAAAGTATAGGACTCCATCTACATGTGATTAATTTCCAAGTCAAAATGTGCAGTCGAACATGCATTAAATCTTCCATTAATCATGTTTACATAATTAAGAGAATTTGCTAAATTAAAGTACAAAATTTTTGTAAATTATTGAAGCGAGAAAGTAGAGCGTGTCTTGAAATAATATGCAAAAGGCATTTTATTAAGACAACTAATAAATTTAGTAAAAATAGGGTATTTAATAAACACATATGTCTCATGACATATAACATCAGAAGTATTTGTCATAACAACTGATGTACTGCTTTAACTAAAGTATGTAAAAACACAGGGACTAATATGAAATTTCTGCTAAATTAGAAATTTAAACTAAAAAAAAGGGTAAATGGGTGGTGGGCCGAAATCAATAGGATTCGGCTCACCACCGCTACAGTGCTGTCGGCCCATTGGGCCCGAGGGGAAAAGGCGCGGGGAGGGCGTGGGGGGGGGGTTAGGATTAGAACCCTAACTGTTTCCCCCGCGGTGTGTGCTGCCACCGCCGCCGCCGCCAATTGACAGTGCCTCCTCCACCCCTTCTGCCGCCGCCAGCATTTTGCCGCCTCCTCCTCCACCACTTTGGCCGCCATTTCCACTGGCGCCTTCCTCATCCACCGTCGATCCCATTTTTGCCGCCACCTTCTCCCCCTGTAACACCGCCACCGCTGCCTGCATTTCCGCCGCCGCCCGCCACCGCTGCCTGCTTTTCCGCCGCCGCCCACCACCACTTGCATCCACCGCCGTCTCTACCACCCGCCGCCGCCATACACCGTTCGCCGCTGCCGCATCCCCCATGTCGGCCAGCGGTTTGCCGGCCAGAGTTAGGCCGACGGCCTCAACTCCTCATCGGAGTTGGAGATCGGCCGAGCCCTTACACCGTTCCGCATCCCGCCATTTGATAGCGTGCGGGAGCATGGGGAATGGCGAGTCATGTGGGGCGGAGGCCGGGACGGCGAGTAGTGGCTTCACCGGCATGACGACGAGATGACGATGGGTTGAAGTAGGACGGCTCCCCCGTGCGCGTTGCCATGGTTCTGTTCAGGCCGGATTCCAGTGGCGCGGGAGTGGGGGAGCGACATTGGGATGGCGTCGGCGACATCGTCGGTGGAGGTGGTGGAGGCAGGGTTGGTAATGTCGGAGTGGCGACAAACGGGGCCGGCAGCGACTCCATCTCCAGCGGGAGGGAGCATTCATCGCCGGCAGGTGTTACTAGTACTGGAAGTCCTGGGGCAGTCGTGGGTGGTGGCGGGGGTGGAGGAATAGCAGCAACGATGATGCGGCGCCGAGGGTTGTGGCAGCGGCCCCTAAACCTAGGCCGGTGCCCGGCATGGTGATGGTGGCGGTGGTGGTGACTCCTCCTTGAACGACGGAGGAGGTGGTGCAGACGGCGGGCTCGGTCATGGCTAGGAAGGCCAAGAACGGCGTCGATCAAGTAATTGAAGGTAAGAATCTCGTACCTTTCCTGTTGATTCTTTCGCTTTTCCTTGAGATCAAAAGCGATGGTGTTACTTCTCTTTCACTTCGCGATCTCCTTCGCGAGAGCGAAAATGCTGATAACGTGTTGAAAGTGGATGAAATTGATTGGAGCAAGAGAGATTGAGCGAGAGAGAATTGAATGACACAGTAGAGCGAATGAGTTCAGGATTTCTTTATTGATCAATGCGGTACAATATATATAGGGGGGAGAGAGGCGGCAACTGAAGACGCGATGGTTTTCGTTGCTAGGATCGCCGTGAAGACGAGAAGATGTGGGGCATGACACAACCATCCTGTCCGTGAGTTGGTTGCTACTCTATCCACATATATGGATGAGATCACCCAAATATTTCATAACACTATCAACTTCTCTTCTGAACGCAATTAGTCATCTTGATTCTATTTTATTCCTCGATTTTGGATCAATAAAATGCTTAATGATAAGTAGAAAAGATCATGTTGTCTCTCCATAAATAAGGGCATGGTGCTAGAGTTATTGAGGACAAGTTGAAAATAAACTTAAATAATAGAGGTGATTGGTAGGACGAGTATTACTTTAAAATCCCCTTATAGTCTTGTATGGACACTATGCAGTGATAACACCTCTCTAATTTCCATTAATTACTAGAAATGATAAGCACTGCCAGACTGCCAGTCTACTCCACATACTCAAATTATAAGGCATGATCAAACTCAGCACGCATTTCTACAGAAATCAACTTCGCGTGTGGTTAGAACCTATTTTCAAAGGCAGACGGAACAACCACATACACCGAGGTATCTGCGAAAATCATTATTTTCCCATGCGGGTAGCGTAGCCGCTCCCAAAAACCGTATTTTCGCACGCGAATTGTTAAGCCGCCTGTCTGCAAAAACAATTTTCACAAAAAAAAATCCAAAAATCTACTCCCTCCGTCCTAAAATATAAGCATTTTTAGCTATGAATCTGGACAACTGTGTGTCCAGATTCATCACCAAAAGTTGTTATATTTTGGGACGGAGGTAGTAGAAACAATAATCCATTCCTCCTCCTAGATCCGCTACGGTGATGGCTTTTCCGCCGCCGTCATGGTAGCACCGAAGTCACCGCGTCGCCGTAGCTTGAAGCCGCCGCCGCCGTGATCACGCCCGAGGCCGCCGCCACCATCGCACCTAGACCTGCCGCTGTCGTCGTTGTGCAAAAGCCGGATTTGGATCTACCACCGTCACGTCTAGATCTACCACCGTCATGTCAGGATCTGTCATCGTCATTGCTCTAAGGACGGAGGCAACGAATCAACCCCAAGGCTAGTGCCGCCCATTCCAAAGCCGCTAGTTCCACACGCCGGCATTGCTCCCAAGGGCGAGGGCAGTGGATCCGCCCTAAGGCCACTGTATCCACGCATCAGCATTGCTCTCGAGGGCGAGACGGTGAATCCGCGTGTCATCATTGCTCCCGAGGGCAGCAACGATGGATCCGTCCTGAGGCCGCTGGCAATTCCGAGCGACACGTCGCTTTGTTGGGCGGGGACGGTGCTTCTGCACATCATCGTCACTCCTAGCATGGGGAGCAGCGGATCCACCCCAAGGCCACCGGATCCGCGTGCCTATACTGCCTGCTCCCTGCCACTGTCATCCCAAGCACACTACTACAGAAAAGCACTTCAGTGCCGGTTGGGAAACCCCCTTAGATGTTGTCCCGAGGCCATCGGCCAATCGAAGCGCCACATCGCTTTGTTGGGTGGGGACGGTGCTTCTGCACATCATCATCGCTCATAGCATGGGGGGCAGCGGATCCACCCCAAGGCCACCGGATCCGCGCGCCTATGCTGCCCGCTCCCTGCCACTGTCATCCCAAGCACAGTACTACAGAAAAGCACTTCGGTGCCGGTTGGGAAACCCCTTAGATGCCGGGTTTCCAATCAGCACCATGGAGGCGTCACTGATTAGCGCGCCGGTACCAATGTCATTTAAAAAACCAACACCAATATGGAATCAACGAGCTAAAAAAAAGGAAGCCGGCTTGAGCTGATGAACTCTCACATGAATTCACATGAACAAGAAACAAATGATGAACAGATCTCACATTAACTGATGAACAAGAACAACACATGATGAATAAAGCTCACATCAACTCACATCGACACATCAACAGATCTCACATTAATTCTCGCATCAACAAATGAACTCCCACATGAACAAGAATGCATCTCACATGAATAAGAACAAATCACAAAGAGGGAGGGAGGGGGAGAGATGGATCCGCCGACCGCCGACGTCATGGCTCCTCTAACCGGCGACCCCACCTCCACGCTGGTTGTTTTCGCCGCGCCGCACCTCCAAAAATTACATGGGCCGTCTCCATCCCATTGCCGCAAGCCACCTCCTGCCGCCGAGGGGCGCGGGCCTCCTCCGTCCCACCACCACACGCCGCCTCCCTCACGCAGTCGCATGCCGCCTCCCACCGCCGAGGGGCACGGGCCGCCTCCCTCCCGCCGTCTCCAGATCTGGCGGAGGGGAGTGAAAGTGCATTAATCCCTCTAGTGGGTTTTGGTGATTAATGACAAATGTGGTTAAGGGACTAATGAGTTTATTGAGCTACTTTCAGGTGCATTAGTCCAGGGAGTCGAAGATGGATGCTTGGAGACCCCCCGAAAAGTATAAAATCAAAGCGGACCGGAACTCGAGGAGTGCATAGGATAGTTTATTTATTGCAATCGAGTTTTAGGAAAAACCGTACTATTAAAAGGGGTTCCAGGTGGTGCTCTAAGATATGTCAAGTGCTCTTAGTGTGAACCAAGTGACAATTTTCCCTAGGAGTCATTTTTGCAAATACTTCATCTGTCCAAAAATGCAAGTCCGGAACTTCCTATCTTCCAGGTCCGGAAGTTCCGATCTGGTGAAAGAGATTTTCCTAAGTGTTGTCCGGATGTTCCTGTCTTCCAGGTCCGGAACTTCCTGTCTAGTTTCCAGTTCAAAATTGTGAGTAACGGCTAGATGACATCACCAAGCCGTTATACATAACCAACTCGTTTCCAGCTCGTTCTTTGGCCATTCCACTTTCACTTTTCAACCCTAGAGCTGTTGCTAACCTCTCCCAAGTGTTTCTTGCCTTCTCCACTCAATCTTGAGCCTAATTCTTGTGAGAAAGAGAGATTGTGAGTGAGAGAAGAAGATTTGGAGATGTGTGAAGACTAGGATCTTCAGTGAGCACTTGGAATATCTCGTGGGTTGTCATCTCGGTGCTTATTACTCTTGGAGATGATCTCCTAGACGGTCGCCCGCGAGAATTTGTTGCATATTGTGGATGTCCCAGGTAAGTTTGTGAAGGATCTCCTCTCCTCCGAAAGGGAACGAGGTAAGTTAATGGAGTTCTTATGCTGAGATTCTAGAGGTTTTCCAAGTAGAGCAACCCACACTTGTGGCGAATTTCTAGAAGTAGGTTGAGTTGGATCTTGGTGGTCACTCAATTCTAGAAATTTGCCTAGGGGTGTTTGGGGTTGAAGGCTGTGGATTTCCTCTGGGGTTTTTGCACAAGTGAGGCAAGGGGTTAATTGAGACCCAGCTCTTTGGAGCTCCTCAACGGAGAGTAGGATCGCAAGATCCGAACTTCGGGAAAAAATCGCTCTTGTCTCTTTCTGTGATATTTCTGTGGATGTTTCTCTGATCTATCTTCTGCTTAGAATACCTGTGCATCATCTTGTGAAGATTGGCTTAGTCTCCTGTTTCGAAATTTGAATTTCATCTTTGTTCTGTTACACGGAAGTTCCTGTGCTAAGAACACCGAAAGTTCCGGCCCTGGAAGACCGGAAGTTCCGGTGTTCCTTATTAGGAAGTTCCAGGTCTGTTTGAATTTTACCGCTGCGATTTGTTTTTAAGTTTTCAGGAACAACCTATTCACCCCCCCTCTAGGCTTCATCAGCACGTTTAGGGACGACGCCGCTGCTGGACCATTGCCTCCCCTCCCGTCGGATCTGGCGGAGGGGAGGGCCCTGCCATGCTACCGCCGTGGTGGATGGAGGAGGAGAGGAGAAGGAAGTTGTGGAGAGCAAGAGAGAAGGAAGGAGAGAAGGAAGAAGAAGAGAGAGGGGAAGGGGGTGGACGACGGGATGGAGAGAGAGAGAGGAGTGGATAAGGAAAGGCGAGAAAGAGGAGTGGATAAGGAGTACTCTGGCAAGATCAGCTCACCCGAATCGGCTCGACTTGGGATGGGTGTCTGTTTTGACTAAAAAAACGACATCTATTTCTTTTGCCCACAAAGAAGCCGGTTCTAGTGTGGGCCCCACGCCAATTAAAAGATATCGGATTTAATTTAAAACCGGCATCTATCTCTAACAAGGGTAAAATGTGCCTTTAAAAAAAACCGGTACCTATCAGGAGATAAAAGATGCTGGATCTTGGCATTTTGGTGGGCTGACGGGCGTGTGGGCGGGAAATGCTCTATAGGTGCCGGTTTTAACACTTCCGGCTCTTATAGTGCTGGCATCTATTTGATGTTTTGCTGTAGTGGCCGCTAGATCAAGGAGGGGAAAGTGGAGGAAGGAGGAGAAGAAAATGAGAGGAAGGAAAAGAGAAGGTGATAAATGAGAAGACCGGATCAAGGAAGGGAAGAGGAGTAAGCTAAAAAAAAATAACTTGAGTGGCTGTTGTGCGAATTGCATGCAGAGGAGAGAAACGTTGGCATAGGAAAATCGATTTTTACATGCATGCAAACGATCGTTTAGTCTGCCTGCAATAAAATAGGAGGCGCGTCCATAATAATTGTTCTTTATAGTAATAGTCTTTAAAACTAATTTTTGGCTTATAATTTCACGCATATTCTAAGGTTCCATATGAAATAAATTCAAATGTCAATATAATTATATTGATTTCAGCAAATAAAATTTAATTCATGTACTAATTATTAGTTAAATATTTAAGTTGTACTCCTTCTGTCTAAAAAAGCCAACTCCTAGCTATGTATCTGGACATGACATAGATGTCTAGATAGATAGCCAGGAGTTTTTTTTTTTTTTTGGTTACGGAAGGAGTATATATAGAATGGAGGGTTTATATGTATTAATGTATATATGCTCTACGATAGAAAGCTTTGTCACTGATCATCACTATCTGCTGTAGCTGATACTGACGCCAGTAAGTAATAATGCTCACAGCGAACACATGGCGGCTATCTATATGGACCCAATGCGGAAGCAATTAGCACATAAGACGATGGAGATGGTGGCCAATGGTCCTAGTTGTGATGGTGCCTGTCAGGCCATATTCGGGAAACAAATTGAAATGGAGAGAAGGCTGTCGCTCAGATCCGACCATGAACCAAAACAAGAGATAAGAGCAAGTCTAGTAGTACAGCCCACTGCTTACTTCAAAAATTTTCACATTAGCAAAAAAATATTGTTTAATCAATGCATTGTTAGTTAAACTATTATTTTCCTCCTTGTTCCGTACGCTCTCTCCTGACACAAGTGGCAGTGCATGCCAGTTAATTGGTTGAATTGCTCATGCCTGCGTTGGAGCGTGAGTGCAGCTAGCACTTAAATAGTCGCCCGGTGATATACTCTCTCACCTCCAACTCACTGCATGTGGCAGGCTTATTGCTAGTTATTATACCTGCTCTAACGGGTCTGCACCTATGCTCGCCGGACGCTGGCACTATTTAAAAGGGGGCATTTACAAATTTGTCACCGGTTTTTTTAATATTGTAAGGATGCCACTTGAATGATAGTTCTAGTGGCATTTTTGTAATTTTCTAGTGGCAATTTTGCAATAACGATTCAAAGTAGTAGTAAATTTGTAATTGCCACTTTAAAAAAACCCATTTCGGTATCGGTTGAAAACCCCACGTAGGTACTATATTTTTCAGCTGGCACCATATAGATGGTACTGATTAGGAGGATTCAAAGGTATCGGCTGAGAAACTGGCACCTATAAGGTTCCACGAAAAAAAATTGTGGCCGGATACATCAGCTCGATTCGAGTCGATACACTGAGTGCATTCACCCCGTGTTACCTCTAAAATCAACCCCTAGTCACCCCCTAATCAATATTCCACAACCTAGAACAACGACCTAACAATAATCACATCTCACATAATCAACATCTAAGAATAAGGTCGACATCACAAAACATCCAAAAACATCATAGAACAGTAGAAGGTAGAGGCCAAGAACAATTAAACCTCACAGAAAAACACAAATTAACAATAGGAGGATAGAGGAAAACACAGAAAGAGAGAAGGCCACCACCACCGCTACTCACCATTGCTGTCTGCTCGCCTGCCCACCGCCGTTAAGGCTGGACCTAGCCGTCATGGAGATCGATCCCAAGGTGGGTCGGCTGACCGAGAACTCCATGCGGTGGGGAAGGTGTCGATGTCCGAAACTAAAGAAGGGTGGTGGTGCCCACCGATCCACCACCGTCAAGACCCGGTCTAGGCCTCTCTTTTTATATGTACTGATTTATTATAAAACCAGTATAAATATTTGTTGTACCCTTTTTTCTCAATAAAATTAGCACCTGTAAAGATTATAGATGTTAGCTTTTATTTTTGAACTCATGTGAGAGGTATAGGAGGATGGGGAAAGGTCTATATAGGTGTTGAGTCGAAGTCAGTGTCGTCCCCTATTTATTTTTCTGTAGTAGCGCAGGCGACAGACGGCTAAAACGTATCTACCTAATAGCCAGCAGCTATGCCTGCTTTTCAAGGATTGTGAAAAATCACGTATTTTCACAGGCAAGCGTATATCCAACCGTCTGCGTAGATATATTGCGTAGCAAAATAACGTGAAAATAAAATCGTTTTTCCAAGTAGCGGCAGTTCGCCTCGCTATATAAAAACCGGGGGCTCTCACCTCGCAGCTAGCTAGCCGACATGCCGACCAGAACGCATAATGCCTAGCTACCTGGGTTCTAGCCGGCCACCAGCTGCTTTTGCAACCGGTCGGTTCGTACGTTAATCTTCTCATCGTACCCAACTTGAGATTTTGCATGTCCGTGGCTGTCTCTTTATATTATATATTGCGTGGTCCGGCCGTGCGTTGTTAGTGCCAGTCGACGTCATATATTTGGATGTATGACACACACACCTGCATGAATGGATCTGGCCGGATCGATCTGCATGTACAAGGAAAAAATTTTAAAATGGGGCCATTGTATTTCCCATTATGGAGACATCCTTTACTCTCTGTTAGTTTGTCCTTACCGGTTTCGCTAAAGCTGGTAGTAATTGAGTAGTATCTAAGCATTCTCAACCCAATGACTATGATGATGTCCATAGCATTAAATAAATTGCCACCTAAGACAAAAAATAATGTGGCAAGTGAATAAATGAGGAAAGAGAAGGGAGACATGATTTCTACACAACATCCAAGACATCATGTGAGATAATTAGCATTAAATTGAAGTATGGAATAGTGGTGTTTGCATTGTAAGAGCAGTGTCTAGTACTAGTTTCTTGATAATGTGGAGTTTATAGAAACCATATCTAGTATTATGGGTTGGGACTGCCCTCAATGCATACTGAGTGCCCTGTTTAGATGCCCTAGTAAGATTTGCTAATGACGAATTAATTAGGCTTAATAAATTCGTCTCGTAGTTTATAGGGGATTCTGTATTTTGTTTTGTTATTAATCTACGTTTAATACTTCAAATGTGTGTCCATATATCCGATGCGACACGTCAAAACTTTACACCCCTAGATCTAAACTCAACCTAAGCTATCTTTCTATATTACTTTAGTCCTTGTTCCGTCCTTAAAAAAAATTCAAAGTATTCACCAAGAACCCAACCGCATAATCGTTCTCCTTTCCTTCCAAACAAACCTCTTGCCCTTTTTTTTTTAAAAAAAAAGAGTAAATTACAAATTTAACTCCAAAACTACACATTTAACACCAAATTTATCACAAAACTACACATTTAAGATGAAGTGTCACAAAACTACATATTTAGTAACTAAATTATCACAAAATTACAGGTTTAGAATCAATTTAATCACAAAGTAATGGTGCTAGGGATTTAAACTCCAAAAGTTTTAGTTTTGTGAAAAATTCAATATTAAATATGCATTATTATGATATTTAATGTAAAATCTGTAGTTTTGTGATAAATTTGGTGCTAAATATGTAGTTTTGTGATAATTTGATTAAAATACCTGTAGTTTTGTGAAATTTACTCTTTAAAAAAACTGCTCTGAAAAAGCCCCCGCAACCCAACCTATATATAGATCGTGAAAAATAGGTTCAGAAAAAAAACCTGAATACTATTTATATCTCCTAATCACATTGCAATACACGAACATAACTAATATATCAGAAAAAAAAAAGTCAAGCTAGCCACTTCCTCTGTTCCATATTATAAATTGTCTGATCTTTTTTCAGTCAAACTTTTTTTTTATGCTCGATCAAGTTTATAAAAGAATATAGTAGTTTTTAAAAAACATATTATCAAAAATATATTCAAAGTTAGATTCAATGAATCTAATTTGATGTTTTATATGTTGCTAAATTTTTCTATATGTCGTCAAACAATCAATGTTAGATAATTATAAAACCTGATACTGTTGTGTCCTTCAGTGTTGGGTGAAGTATATGTATACGGCGAAACATGCTTTTCAGGCACTGATGTGCTCTTCTGTGGTAGTGAGTAGTGACTGCAGGCCTGGGATGGACTGGATTGTGTTAGAACCTTTAATTAATTTGCTTTTTATGCAATTAATTAGCTGATAGTGTATAAGCAGTACAATTTATTCAGATTTATAGCTAAAAATTACATGCAACGGCGGGAGTTAGAAGGTTAATTTACTGATACCTTACCTAACCGGGAGATGCAAGTGGGATCCATATCCTCTTTTGGATTTTGGACCATCACCTTGTGTGGCCACTGATGAAATGAAGGGGTTGATGCTGTTGGTACGTCGGCTTCGCCCGATGTATTATCGATAATTACGTTTCAGTCATGCACGCATATCCAGGAGCTGACAAATATATAGTGCAAGCTAGTGTAAACAAATTTGTTTGTTCGGCCAACTTTGCTGCAGCTAGCTAGCACATGACAAAAATCAAGCTCATCATGAACTGTTCTCTCAACTTGTATTGGATTTAGTGATCTGGTACTATATGTCGTATTTATACTGGTATAGAATAAGACTGCATCATCGGTTTGCAGGTATACACACGACAAACTATTTGTACGAAGTCCTGCTCCTCTCCGAAAGAGAGATTTAATTAAAATTATAATGTTGATGTATCGAAGCTAGCGTTACAAGCGCATATGATATACTGTACTCTCTCCGTATACTCGTAAAGAAAGTTGTTTAGGACAATGTTTAAGTTAAACCTTAAGAATATAAATCATGAATAATTCTAAAATATAAAAATATAAAAATTATATGAATAGATTTGTCTTGAAAAATACTTTTATAAAAGTATACATATATCACTTTTCAATAAATATTTTTATAGAAATAAGAAAATAAAATTGTGTTTTGAAGACCGTGTCGCTGTCTAAAATGACTTTTTTTACGAGTACGGAGTGAGTATATGCCATACCGCAATCAATTCTTCGTGCGGAAAAAGGATAACCGGCCGGACCGGGTTATTTAATTAAATTCTGGCTATTTGAGCTGGTATAACTCACCTAGCTACAAGGTTAACCAATGGTGAGAATGCTAGCTATTAGCACTACTACAAAAATCGTTTTGTGCAAATTAACGATCGAAACAAATTCTCAATATGGGTCGGTAGACCACTCTTCTAATTAAAAGCCAATGGAAATAGTCAACTTTTATTGGCGGTTTCAACCTTATGTGTGAATCATATCGATTTTTACAAATGGAATCCTAAGACTTGTCTATAAAAATTCGGTTTCCACACCAATGGTGGTTCTACGGGGTGGTCTAGGGAGTACCAAGACCACCATCAATTTTGGACTAGAAGAACCTCCTCTTTCAAATTCAGCTCAAATCTACTCTAAAGGCATGGCCAATTGAACAAATTATGTAATTTTGTAATTTGTAATTTTCTTAGCTAAATGTTAGTTTTAGTGGATTCGTAATTTTATGATATATTATTGTTATATTTGTATCATATTTGAGGAATTTTTTCATGCGCGCCTAAGACATGTATATATATATATATATATATGAAAAAGTACGAATTACCCCCCCGAACTATCGCGGTCGTCCGAATTACCCCCCGAACCACAAAACCGGACATTCTTCACCCCCAACTATGAATGCCGCACGAACTACCCCCCTCGACCCAATCTGCGGTGGTTTTGGTCTACGTGGCGTACACGTGACAGTCCAGTCAGCATTCTATTTTTTAAAAAATTGTGGGACCCACCTGTCATACACAACTCTCTCTTCTCTCTCACACTCTCTCTCACTTCTCTCTCTCACTCTTCCTCTCTCTCCCTCTCTCTCTCACGGGGTCAGCGGCGGCGGGGGACACGGAGCAGCGGCGGCCGCGACGCGTGACGCGGAGGCGGCGGCGGCAGCGGCGTGTGGTGCGGAGGCCGCAGCGGTGGTGGCCACCGGGAGGCGGAGGCGGTAGCAGCCGTGCTCCACCCCGTCGAAGGAGATGGAGTCAGGTGCACGGTGGCGAGCGCCGGCGCGTGGAGGAGCGGCGCTGCGGCGTCGATGACACATTGCAGATTGTTCACGTTCACGGCGCAGGCTTTCAGCCGCAGCGTCGTCAGCCTCGAGATTTCCACGGCGACGGCGACGGCGGCGCGCGGCATGTGCAGGCCGCTGCACCCGGTGAGGTCCAGCACGCGGAGGGTCTCCGACGGGACGTAGCCGAGGTCCAGGTCGAACTCCCCGACGAGACGCCCGACCTCGCCGTCGTCGTCATCGTCGTCGTCGTCGTCTTCGGCCGGCGCGATGGCGCTGACGCGGAGCTCCTCCACGCGATGAGCCGCCAGGTGGGAGACCACGTCGCGGACCACGCCTCCCCTGCCGCCGCCGCTCCTCCACGCGCCGGCGCTCGCCACCGTGCACCTCGACTCTGTCTCCTTCGACGGGGTGGAGCACGGCTACTACCGCCTCCGCCTCCTGGCGGCCACCACCGCCGCAGCCTCCACGCCACGCGCCGCCGCTGACCCCGTGAGAGAGAGAGGGAGAGAGAGGAAGAGTGAAAGAGAGTGTGTGAGAGAGAAGAGAGAGTTGTGTATGACAGGTGGGTCCCACAATTTTTTATAAATAGAATGCTAACTGGACTGCCACGTGTACGGTAGACCAAAACCACCGCGGATTGGGTCAAGGGGGGTAATTCGTCCGGTATTCATAGTTGGGGGTGAAGAATATCCGGTTTTGTGGTTCGGGGGGGTAATTCGGACGACCGCAATAGTTTGGGGGTAGTTCGTACTTTTTCATTTATATATACATATATGTATATGTATAGATATATATATATATATATATATATGTATATGTGTATATACATATACATATACATATACATACATACATATACATATACATACATATACATATATATATATATATACATATACATATATATATACATATACATATATATATATACATATATATATATATATATACATATATATATATATATACATATATATATATATAGCCTTAGATATGCCGTTAGACCTAAGCCGCCTTGTTGCATGCACTGTCCCTGCCTCATCCGATCCACCACGCTGGAGCGGTCGCATGCGTGGCCGTGCCTACTGTCGTCTGAGCCGCCACGCCTAAGCAACAAGCGACTATAGTATGTGCATGACAGAAGCAGCAAGATCCTTTGGAGATAGGCGCAGGTAGCAAGGTTGGGGGATGAGTATGGGGATGGATACAGGAGTAGAGGCCGAAGGATGGACAGGGAGATCGATGGGGACTTAGCGTCTCGGATGGAGACCTCTTTCGTGGTTTGTCTTGATTTTATTAGGCTATGGTTGTAGAAAACCGATAAGTTGTCTTCTTAGGAAGATTGTTCGTAAAAATCAATTTTCACATGTGGATGTAGACTATAGGACCTAATCACTATTATTAAAAAATAATTATTAAGAAAACCTGGGTGTCTAGAAAAATATTTTTTTTAAATAGTGTTGAGTACTGATACTGCTAGTATCACTACTACTAGCTGTGATTGGCATTATGGGGCAGTGCGCAGTGTCACACTACTTAAGCCTACTACTTTGGCTGTGTTTAGATTTAAAGTTTGGGTCCAAATTTCAGTCCTTTTCCATCACATCAACCCGTCATACACACATAACTTTTCAGTTCTATTATTTTTAATTTCAATCAAAATTTAAACTTTGCGCTGAACTAAACACAGCCTTTGCTGCATAAGATTCCAGAGCCCTTTTGCAGGTTTGCAGGGTGGATCGAGTCATATGTACCCACATCCCCAGAAGAACTCACTGACAAAGAGGTGATTCCTAGTTGGAAAGAGTAATACTCCTAGGTACTATCTCTTCTAAAATATACTAGTATTTCTGGCTTCAAATGTAAGTAAAAAATATTTATATTTTTGGATAGAGGTAGTAATAAACTTGAATTTCGATCTAGCTGTCAGGACGACAAACTAATCCATATTATATTACTATAAGCGAATATATGTGGACATTTGTACGATTTTAGAAAACGTGCGTTGCTGTTGATAAAATCCCTTTTCTCTTTTGCATTGCAAAAAAACATGACAATCGTATACAAGTTCAAATATTGTTTATCACGCACACTCATCTTTTAGGCCCCATTCGTTTCCACTATAGAGTGGATAAAGTTTTGGATTTTCATGCCAGGTTTTTCAAACTGCTACACGGTGCGTTTCGTGCGAAAATTTTCTATATGAAAGTTGTTCTAAAATATCGAATTAATTCATTTTTCAAGTTTATGATAATTAAAACTCAATTAATCACACGTTATTACCATCCCGTTTTGTGTGAAACGTTTAATCTTTATCTTCATCTTCCTCTGTAGGAGATTCAAACACCACCTTAGTTATGTCTCCAAACTTTTTATTTTATTTTATTTCCCATTGTGTAGATCAATTCAACTAGAAAGTTTGCAAGATGCGTGGTACATTATGTGTAATGTATAAATGTTGTCAATTCTTAGAATCTTTTATTACTACTAACTGAATGCACGTTCTTTGATACGGATAAAAATGTGTTGTAATATTACCAAAAATAAATAAAATATATATTTTCCATGAAATATATATATTACCAATCAGAAATATTTACCTTATTGACTTTATATATGTGGCTACCTATTTAGATTTGATTGACTTTTAATAGTAAGAGTTAATGGGGTAATTTTACATAACTACAATGGAGTAGGTAATTAAGGAGCCTGATTCATTTACTGCTAATCACCCTATGTTTTTTTTAAACAAGTATAGATACGATTGATATTTAAGGAGTGAGAAGTACATAAATGAGCATGCACTTGGTTTGTGAAAATTTGATCCACCCCTATATTAGCTGATCGAATTAGATGAATTGTGTAGATACTTGATCAATTAGAGGGATATATATTGCTTTCAACACAGATTGGTGCGTTGAAACAGAGAGAGATTCATCAATCGAGTGATTTTTAAAAGACTAGCCATAGCCGGGATAGAGAATTCTCTGAGAGGGATGCTAGAAAAGAGAAGAGGCAACTAGAGAATTACTCACTCTAGAAGTGTACATTTCACTTGAGACAGGTAGAGAGCAGTCAGAAACTAATCAATCAAATGCAGTATTGCACTTCTCCTTTGCTAGAGTACAGTACATTCTTCCCTTTGCTAATTGCTAGCACTACTTCCCATTGGTTGTGGAAGGAAAAATGACCTAATATATTAGTGGGGAAACTCCTCACCTCATTGGCTATGTTTTGGAAGTGGGAAATATCCTTTACGATCTTATAATTGGTATCAGAGCCTGGCTAGTTCAACATCTTTGACCCAAGGGATAAAGTGTGTGAAGGCCTGATGGACCGTTGGTGTCTACAGGGCCTGTATACCCGAGGGACTGTAGGGATACAGTGAAGGAGCAATAAACGGCTTGGGGACACCAATGTGTGAAGGGAAGATTATTGAATAGTCCCGCATTGATTGTGAAAGGGCAAATAACCTAATATATAAGTGGGGAACCCCTCACCTCATTCGCTAGCTTTTGGGGTGAGAAAGCCCCTTTATGATCCTACATGTTATTATCTATAATTCTATATAGAGCCTGCATTTATGTTTTATTGTCAAGAGCCCGATGGCACTGATAAGAAATATATGTGCCATTGAAAGAGCATGTTTAATCGGCTTGAGGAATAGAAAGAATGAAGCGTATTTCTTTTTTTTTTCAAAGTACTTCCAAATTTAATTAGAATATATGGATTCCCATGGATATATACTAGAATAATTTCTAAGAATATAATTAATTACCGAGGGGAAAACAGGAGAGGGATGATGCATGTGGCAAGATCAGTTATATAGTTCGAATTAATAAAGCTTCTCACATGGAATATGCATAATTAATCTCAAGAACAATTAGCTAGCCAACAAGTCCGTCAACAAACACATCCGATCCATCGGCACCTCTTCAGGGAAATTAATTAAGAAATTCCGTAATGCAAGCAAACTCAACTAGAAGATTGAACACCGATTGATAATCAAGCACAGAAGCAGTACTCGTACGTATGGCATGGCAAACACGTTCTGCGCATTCACAGAAGTAGCTAACTCCATTCCATACCGTAAGGTGTTTTAGTTTTATCAGGAGTTAAATTTTTCTAACTTTGACCAAGTTTAATTTATATGAAAATAATTATATACAATATCAAATAAATGAAGGTGGTTTTTTTCCCTCAAAGGGACACCCTTTATTTTTGCATGCCCCCCAAAAGCCAAAAAAAAAACTTGAGAAAAAAAAAACAAGATAGATCAATTTGTGATATATCATTCCACAATGCATTTACAAATTCAACTTATATAGAAACAAAAAATATAAATTTGAATGTGAATAGTGAGTTGTATCTGTGGAGTAGTAAGTCACAAATCGATATATCTTATCAATTTCTTTCTCAAATTTGTCGATGATTTTTCCCGTGACATGCATAAAACAATAGGATGTCCCCTCGAGGGACAACTGACTTTCCTCAAATAAACACACTATCAAGACATATATTGCATGGTTGAGATTTTAATTGAAGTAATTTGGTATTATAGGTCTCATTGTATGTTTTTTTTATAAATTTAGTCAAAGTTAGAGAGATTTGATTATATTTGAACAAAACTAATATTTCTTATGATATATATAGAACAGATCAGGGAGTACGACTACAGCCTGATCAGAAGCAAGTCCAGCCCGTAGGCGAGCTCTTGCCGTGCGAAGCAGAGGCGCCCATGCGACAAATAGAGAGCACAGTCAAAAACTAATCAATCAAATTAAATGGAGTAATCAGCAAACAAGTTTAATATGCAGTATTGCGCTTCTCCTTTGCTAGGATTAGAGCTTTCTTCCCTTGTCATGATATAACTGTGTTATATCTTGCTTTCATTGTTCTCTACTACACATATATATAGTTGCAACTAAAAGAGATACAGAACTCTATTCGCAAAACATATATAATTAGATGAGCAAGTTTAATTGTTAAACCCATAATAAGTAAGCCATTTTCATGTTTGGTTACTATATGTATATAAAGCCTACATTTATGATCAAGCCGATTTCATTGGCAGGTATAGTAGCCGATCGACAGATCATATTAGTCGGCTTCAAGAACAGAAATAATGAAGTATATATTTGTTTATTTTTTTTTCAAAATACTTCCAATTTAGAATGAAGATTCCCAAAGAAATTATGCGGGAACAATTTCGAAGAGGAGAATTAATTACACGATGCATGGCAAGATCAGTTATATGCGAATAACGATTCTTTTTTTTAAGAGAACGACGGCAGGAGATCTGCCGAAATTTAATTAGAAAGGAAGAAAAAAAACAGTTCAAACCAGTTCAGTCCAGAAAAATTAAAAAAGAAAGCGGTACAATAGTACACGGCACGAAACAAAAGAAACTATGGGGGCTTAAAAGCCAATCTACGATTCTCACACGGAATTATATGCACAATCTGAAGAACACCTAGCCGGCTAATTAAATGAAACACCTGAATGACAGATTATCCGTAAATGAATTGGATAATTGAAAAAAAAAGAAGCTAGAACACATCCGTAGGTAATTAAACTTCCATAATGCAAAATGTGCAGGCAAACAAAAGTAAAAGATTGAAACTGCTTCAAAAAAAAAAGTAAAAGATTGAAACACCGATTGATAAAATCCAGCACACAATCACACCGTGCAGAAAAATACGTTCTTCACGCATACGCATTTCGGGAGAAAGCGCTAGCCAGTTCATTAGGCTTCGACAAACCGAAATCGGAAGAACCAACAGATTAGTTAGAATCGACCGTCGAGGATGGTGATGATTACAGCCTGAGAGACAAATCCGGGCCGTGGGCGTGCTCGACGCCGTACTCCGGCGAGGCTCTCTTGCCGCGCGCGAAGCCGCCGAGCTCACCCACCACCCTGTGGGACGCGCCGCTGCCGTCGGTGTTGTCCTGCGCGGCCGCTGCCAGCAGGCGGAGCGAACGACCGTGTTCGTTCTCGGCGGCGATGGCCTCGCGGCGGCGCTTGGCGAGGCTGCGCTCGTACTTGTGCGCGTTCTGATGGCCGCCGAGCGCCTGCGAGCTGTCGAACTTGCGGTCGCAGTACATGCAGAGGAAGAATCCGACGACGAAGGGCGGCGGCGGCGAGATCGAGGTGTACCAGAGGGTGAGCTCTAGGTTCATCTCGGGCGCCATGGCCTCCTGCTCCCTGTTATCCATCGCCATTATGCGTGTGCGTGTTTGTGTTTGTGTTTGCGACGGTAAATGATGTTGCAAGCGTGATTAAATCCAGCAAACTAACGGGTTACATTATCCCGCGAGATCAATTTATACAGGAGCCAGAGAGGACGGACGGACGTCGCGCGCGCGTTTTTATGTAGATTTTGAGTCAGCGCAAAGTCGAGTACGAATTCATTTGATTAAAAGAAAGCATGGTAGAAAGAAAACATTTTTTTTAGGTAGCTTATAAGGGCATCAACAATGTGAGCCACTCCTAGGGTGTCCTCACTAACCGAGACTCTAGGAGTACTCACCTCTACAATACGGACCACATATGGGTAGCCCAATGAGTATCCTAACCCAAAAAAGCCCTCTCCTCTTCCTCTCTTTCCTATTCTACCACTCTCTTCCCTCTCTCTCTCTCTTTCTCCGTCCGAACGACCGCGCTCGCGTAGTCGCGTTCCTCTCCCTCCGCCCGTCGTTCCACTCGCCGCCTCCTTTCCTCTCTCTCACCGCCGCTCTCGTGGCCGCCTGCTTCCCTCTCTCTCGCCGCCGCCTACCGCCTCCGCTCGCCTCCCTCTCCCTCTCTCTCCCGCCGCCACCCCCGAATCAAGCGCACGGGGCCGAGGCGGCAGTCGTCGTCGTCGTCTGGTGGCCGGAGCAGCAGATCCAGGGCGGAGGCGACCGACGGCGAGCGGCGCACGGGGCGGAGGCGGCAGATCCGGCCGCTCTCTCCCTCTCTCTCTCTCCTGTGGAAGGTGCCGGCGGCGATCCCGGAGGCGGCAGATCCGGCGGCGCCGTGGCCGGATCTGGACCCCCGGTTGATGGAGTGGCGCCGGCCGCGCCACATCGAGACGGTGGCGGCACTGGCGGTGGCTGCATCGACAATGGCGTCGTCGTCTTCTACACCGCGCTCACCGCCGCCGCCTCCCTCCTCGCCCTCCCTTCTTCTCTCCGGCGGTGAGCAGCGCCTCCGCCTCGCCCTTGACGCGCAGGTCGGTGACAGAGGGGAGAGGGGTGAAAGAGGAAATCGAAGCTCTGGGGTGCGTCACCTCAAGAATCTACCTACGCAGTGGGTTGCTTCGCCCCGTCCCCCTGCCAAAAGCGAGCGAGGGACGCGTTCCCCAGCTGAGGGACGCGTTTCATCGCGAGGGGGCGATGCAGACGGAAAAGCTAATGGACGGGGCTAGGGGCACGGGTCGAAGCTACGCATTGGTGATGGCCTAAACAGACATTTCTCATCCCGTCTCTAGCTGATATGGCCCTAAAGAAATCAGGAATTTTTTTATGGTGGACTAGAAATCTGCCGTTAAAAAAAAGTCTTTAGACAAGTGGATATGTAGTTTATGAATCCATCGAACATACGTTTTTTACTGGCTATTTCTTAAGACAGCCGCATGTGAAAACAATTTTAGCATGTGATCTGTCAAGACAATTGCCTTTATTGTTGAAATACGGTATAAAAAAATAAAATAGAATCAAGCTGCTACGCAACCGCGCTCTCAATATTTTTTTTAAAGTACCCCAAAAATGAATGTGAGACTTGCATTTGATTTGATCTAATGGATTAGATTCAATCCTACTACACCTGGTAGTAGATGTAGTATAATTTGTGGACAGGTAATGTTGGAAATATAGTAGATGGCATTGCGATGAATTTGTAGTTAGCTTAGGGGTAAGTTCGTAATCTGGTCTACTGGTCAATACTCCCTCCGGTTTCATTTTAATTGACGCTTTGGACAATGACACGCTCTATAAGATATACCTTTGACCTTATTTTTCTATTATAATATATACAATAAATAAATGCATGTTTGTTTTTATTATAGTGTTTTGAAAGACAAATCTATATATATATATGTTTTTATAGTTTCTTTAAACTAAATATTTTTAAAGTTATTGATGGTCAAAGTTATAAAAGTTTAACCTCAATCTTCTCCAAAACGTCAATTAATATAGAACCAGAGGGAATAAGCCTGATCGGTTCACAACTGCAACGCTAGGGTTACAGTACGGGGGATGGCGATGAGTCGCAGGATTGCTATGGCGCGTCAGCTGGCGCCCGCCTCCGTAGCGCAGCTTCATTCCTCTTTTTTTTTTTGGTTTTCTTTCCGATTTGGCTCCCCTTCCCTTGTCGCATTTTCCTTTTTCTTTTTACGCGGTTTTTTCCCATTTTTTTTAATCTTTAGCACACGTGTTTTCAAATATTGATTGAATGTTTTCCAATTTGAATAGAAAGTTTTCAAATATTGATTTTAAAGTTTTCAAATTTTGACCTGAAAGTTTAAATTTCGACTTGAAAGTTTTCAAATCTGAGTTGAAAGTTTTTTAAATCTATGATGTAAGTTTAAAATTTGAGTTGAAAGTTTTTAATTTTAAGATGAAATTTTCAAATTTATGATGAAAGTTTTCAAATTTTGACTTGAATTTTTTCAAATTTCGAGTTGAAAGTTTCTTAAATTTAACTAAAAAGTTGAAATTTTGAGTTGAAAATTTTCAAAATTTGTGTCTAGAGTTTTAAATTTTGAGTTGAAAGTTTAAAATTTTCAAGTTGAAAGTTTCAAAATATGGGATATGGCATTCATTTTTTTATAGAAAGTTTTAAATTTCATTGGAAAGTTTTACTTTTATTAGTAGAAAAGAAAAATCTTCCGAAAAAAGAGAAAAGCTTAACTTAAACACTGTAATTATTCAAAACAAATTTCGTTAATTATGTTAGATGGTAATTATCCAAAACAAATTCTGTTAAGTACTCCAGCGAAGCTACGTGCAAAGAGGAGCTACGTGTTTCTCGGGTTTCTGTCAGATTGGAAACCGCGTGCGCGCGAGTTCCCTCGCCAGCGCATACGCGCGGGTTAGAAACCCCCGACAGTCGTAGTCTTGAGAAATGAGATGCGAAAGCTGGCTGGAGCATCTAGGCCCGTAGTTAATTTTGGTATTTATTGATAAGCACTAATTATAGACTAACTATTCTTTCGAGTTATACATTTCTGATAGGACCACAAAATTTGTATGCTATGGATGATCACCGAGGATTAAAATCGATGAGGCAAAGCAAAAGGAATGAAGACGGTAAAACTAGCGGTTTTATTTTAATTTATCGAGGTATTGGGCAATAAATTTTGCTAGACTTATTTATAGCTTCGCCTAACTATCAAGAGGGGTAATGACCTAAACAAACAGAGGATCAAAATACCACATTAGGTCATTTGCATTTGGACTTGGTTTGAATATTTTTATACATGCATCCTCTGACCATGGCCGGTTTGACCGCCTGCCCCATACCGCTCTGACCAGCGTGTGTTGGTCGGTTTGACCGCGCCAGGTTCGATCTGACCGGGCCCCCTCTGAGCCAGTTGGACGCCCCTAGCATGGCAATCCAGAAATTCCAGAGCCTCGGGCAGCCTGACCGGCCGGCCTATGCTGGTCAAACCGTGCTAGAGTTGGCCTGCGTATTAAATGCACTCTAACGGCTAGTTTTTTAGCCGTTACACTGTTGGGTGGTCCAATCGGCCACCATATGGTGGTCTGACCTGCAAGCAACAGAGGTTAGAGATTTTGACCCAAACAGCTAGTTTTTGCGGATTGGATTGGGGTATAAATACACCCCCATCAGCAGTAAGGGGACTCTCTTGGCACTTGCATCATTTGCATACACCCCTTGCATCTTCTCTCACACTCTCGTGAGCTTGTGTTAATCCATTTTGTGTGTTTGAGAGTTGATTGAGCCAAGAATCAAGTGCATTGCTTCATTGTAGAGCTAGTGTGGCACTTGATAATCTCCGAGCTAGGTCATTGCTTGTTACTCTTGGAGGTTGCCGCCTCCTAGACGGCTTGTAGAGGTGTTGCCCGGTGACCTCTCCAAGGAGATTGTGGAGAAGGCCTGGTGCCGGTTTGTGAGTGGTTTGGAGTTTATCACCTTCGGAGTGAAGGAAGAACTACCCTAGTGATCGAGACTTGGGTAGTACATTTCGTGAGCCGGCTCCCACCTTGCCCACCCCTTGACAAAGGGGGTCTACGGTGGCTTCGTGGTTTTGAGTGGTAAAGTTGGGCTCACCTTAACGGGAATTAGGAAACCGGTGAATTTCTGAACCTTGGGTGAAAAATTCCTTGTCTCTTGTCTCATTTACTTATTGCATTTACTTTTATTCAATTTATATTCATAGAGATATACTTAAGCCCTTATCACCATAGGATTGTAAAACATAACCGAGTTGCTTAGTTAGCCTTATCCTTCACCAAGCCTAGCAATTTAGGTTAGTTTTTATTGTGTGCTATTTATTTTTAATATCGCCTATTCACTCCTTTTAGTCGACGTCTCGATCCTACACTAGCCAAGAGGGAGAACAATGGCAAGGAAAGGCAAGACGAGATGCTGCAGTGTTGTTGGGTGCGAGTGCACAACGAAGGCCGCCGCACATCACACATATGGCAATGCCGTCAGTTTGATATTGGTGATGAGATCATGTTGAGAGGACTTTGCTAGTACATCTGTTTCAGTCGTAGCATCAGGTTTAGCAACACCTAATGGAAGGGGGACGATACATATATGCATCTAACTAAGACAAGGCGGGAAGGTGATCAAACCGATGTAGGGTTTCAAGACCGTCGTAGCCATCTGGCACCGACACGACCCTCGCACTATAGGGACGACAAGTGCGGGAACGATGTGGAGCCACAGGCCCAGGCGCGTGGACCCCTAAACCCCCTTAGAGAGCCACCTCGCCGATGATGGCGGCATGGTGCCACGCTGCACCACAGTGGGATCAATTGCGACTACCTACGCTTCGCGGCGTCCTCCTCGAGATGAACCAGGAGGTGGTCCATGTTGTGCTTGTCTACAAGCATGGCGTGTGGTGGAGCATTGTCATCGGCGTGGCCCTCGCGCTGCAGCGGCAACAAGAGTGTGGGAATGACACGGAGCCGCAGGCTAGGCACGTGGGACCCCTCGACCCCCCAGAGAGCCGGCGACAACGGCAACAGCGGTGGCAGGTGCGGTGGCTGCGTCGGAGCTGTATGCAAGCTGGACTTGGCAGGCAGGGCCAAAATCGTACTTTGACGATTGTTTCTCTCTCCATTTCTATTGGATATCCACGTTCTTACAATGTTCCTAGCTAATTACGCTTTTTTGAGTGTCCTATAGTAGATTTTGGCAAAAATCGGGGGATGCCAGCAGCCCAGTAGTCCAGTACGCGTTGACCTGGGACAAATATGGACAGGAACGTTAACGTTTTTCTTTTGCATGCAAGCTGCAAAGTATATGTACTCCAACATGGCTTTTACAGTTTTACTGATTACTTACGAAAGTAAGACGTACTCTCTCCGTCCCATAAAAAATCAACCTAGTTAAATGTGACACATCCTAGTATTACGAACACTGGTGGAGAAACCATCTTTCGTCGGTCGGCCGAATTCCACGATAGTCCCGGTTGCAACAAAAACCGGGACTAAAGATGATCTTTAGTCCCGGTTAAAAAATCATCTTTAGTCCCAGTTAAAAAGGGTAACGGGCATATTTGATCTTTAGTCCCGGTTGGATTAAAGATGATCTTTAGTCCCGGTTCAAATGCTGTCAGGGCTTGTCAGGCCCCCCGGGGATACCAACCGGGACTAAAGATCCCGGTGATCTTTAGTCCCGGTTGGTAACACCAACCGGGACTAAAGTCCCACCTCTTTATATATGTCTTCTTCCTCCTCCAGCCCGAGCAAGCTTCAAAATTTCTTCAAAAAAGAGGGGAGGTCATGCCAAAATTTATAGTGAATTTACTTTGGTGATTATATACAAATCGGAGGTGCCTAAAAGGTTAGCAACTTCATCCTCCAATGTTTTTTTTGGTCATATTACATTTGGAACTATGTTTTGTACACTTTTTTGTCTCCAAAATTTTGTTGTAAGTTGATGAGAGAGAAAATTTGTGTGGGAAAAGAAAGAGTATATAGAAATTTTGTTTATTTGCTAAATAAGGTTTTATAAAATAGTTGAGTAGGAAAATATAGTGAAAGTTAATCTTAAATAAAAGAAAACAATCCAAATTGAAAATTAAAAGAATTTAAAACTTAAAAAATAATAAATAAGAATTATTTGGTGGAATATTTTATAATTTTTGTATGAATAATGATATGTCATTATTGTATGACTGTTGAAAAAGTTTGTGATTATTTTATCATTATTGTATGACTGTCATTATTGTACGAATGATTATTTGTGTACGATTTTTTTTTCATTTCATGTAGATGGATCAGCAATGGATGTACGCTGACCGGCGGTCCAAAGAGTTTATTGACGGCGTGCATTATTTTTTGAGAGTGGCCGAAGCCAACAAGCAGAAGGGTTTTATTTGTTGTCCATGCTATAAGTGTAAGAATCAGAAGGAGTATTCTGCATCCAGGACTATTCATTTCCACTTGTTTGAGTCGGGGTTCATGCCAAGCTATAATTGTTGGACATCCCACGGAGAGCAAGGGGTTGAAATGGAAGAAGATGAAGTGAAAGACGACAATATTCCAGACTTTGCTCAGTACGCTGGATTTGAAGGAAATCAAACGGGTGAGGAGGACATAGATGCTGATTATAATGACGTTGCGGATGATCTTGGTCAGATGTTGCAGGATGCCAAGGAGGACTGCGAAAGTGAAAAGGGGGCCCATAAATTGGACAAGATGTTAGAGGACCACAGAACGTCGTTGTACCCAGGTTGCGAGAAGGGGCACAAAAAGTTGGATACCACTCTGGAGTTCTTGCAATGAAAGGCAAAAAATGGTGTTAGTGACAAGGCATTTGGCGATTTATTGAAACTCGTCAAGAACATTCTTCCGGAGGGAAACAAATTGCCCGAGACAACGTACGAGGCTAAGAAGATAGTCTGCCCTCTAGGACTGGAAGTTCAGAAGATTCACGCATGTCGATTGTATCCTATATCACGGTGAGGAGTACGAGAACCTAGAAGCATGCCCTGTTTTTAAAGCACTACGATACAAGATTAGACGAGATGATCCAGGTGAGGTTGACGGGCAGCTAACGAAGAAGAGAATTCCTGCTAAGGTGATGTGGTATTTCCCTATAATACCACAGCTAAGGCGTTTGTTCAGGAACAAGGGGAATGCTAGAATGATGCGTTGGCACGCTGAAGAACGTCAACAGGACGGGATGCTGAGACACCCCGCAGATGGTTCGCAGTGGCAAGACATCGACAGAAAATTTAAAGACTTTGGAAAGGACGCACGAAACATACGGTTTGGTTTAAGTACGGATGGCATGAATCCTTTTGGAGAGATGAGCAGCGGCCATAGCACTTGGCCCGTTACGATGTGTATCTACAACCTCCCCCCTTGGCTATGCATGAAGAGGAAGTACATAATGATGCCGATTATTATTCAAGGCCCCAAGCAACCTGGTAACGACATCGATGTGTTCCTAAGACCACTGGTCGAAGATCTTAAACTGTTGTGGAAGAAGGAAGGTGTCTCCGTGTGGGACGAGAACAAACAGGAGGAGTTTAACCTACGAGCGCTGCTGTTCGTAACCATCAACGATTGGCCTGCATTTAGCAACCTATCCGGGCAGTCCAACAAGGGGTACAAGGCTTGCACTCACTGTATGGATGAAACAGAAAGTACGTATCTTAAGCACTGTAGGAAGGTTGTGTACATGGGTCATCGTCGATTCCTTGCAGCAAACCACCCGGTACGGAAGAAAGGCAAGCACTTTGAACATACGGCGGACCACCGTACGAAGCCTAAACATCGTAGCGGGAAAACAGTATTTGCTATGGTTAAAGATCTTAAAGTAGTTTTTGGAAATGGTCCTGGCAGCCAGCCTATAGAGAGCGAAGATGGTCACGCGGCGATGTGGAAAAAAACTCCATATTTTGGGAGTTACCCTATTGGGAATTCTTGGACGTCCGCCACGCAATCGACGTGATGCACCTCACTAAGAACCTTTGCGTAAACCTTCTTGGCTTCCTAGGTGTATATGGAAAGTCAAAAGATACACTGGAAGCGCGTAATGATCTGAAGCATATGGAACAACGCGGCGACCTTCACCCGGAACCAAAGGAGAAAGGCAGCCATTACTTGAGTCCAGCCAGCTACACTCTTAGCAAGGCAGAGAAGGAAAGTATGTTTCAATGCTTGGAGAGCATCAAGGTACCGTCTGGATACTCCACGAATATAAAGCGAATAATAAGCACGAAGGAGAAGAAGTTCACAAACCTAAAGTCTCATGACTGTCACGTGTTGATGACACAGCTGCTACCAGTTATAATAAGGGGTATCCTCCCAGACAATGTCCGGGCAACAATAACAAAGCTATGTTCTTTCATGAACGCAATTTCGCAGAAGGTCATCGATCCGGATAGGTTAGAAGCCCTTCAGAATGATGTGGTGCAATGTCTTGTCAGGTTTGAGTTGATATTTCCACCTTCATTTTTCAATATAATGACGCATCTGCTTTGTCACCTAGTGAAAGAGATCGGTATTCTCGGGCCTGTGTTCCTACACAACATATTTCCTTTCGAGAGGTACATGGGTGTTCTGAAGAAGTATGTTCGTAACCGTGCTCGTCCAGAGGCAAGCATCGCCAAGGGGTATGGAACAGAGGAGGTCATTGAATTCTGCGTTGAATTTATTGAAGACCTTCGCCGAGTCGCGCCATGAAGGGAGACTACGGGGAAAGGGGACTCTCGGAAGGAAAGCTATAATGACGGTAGACAACAATTTATTCCGTAGAGCCTATTTCACGGTTTTACAACAATCTTCATTGGTGGCTCCTTACATCGAGGAGCACTTGGCTCTAGTTCGCGCCAGAAACATCGGTAAGTCCGATGCATGGATTACACGGCATCACATTGATACTTTCCCCGCATGGCTGCGACAACATCTCATGGGTAACGAGACGATTAACCAGCAACTGGCCTTCCTGGCGAGGGGTCCATCTGGCTCGATCGCGACATTCCAGGGATATGAGATCAATGGTTACACATTCTACACAAGAGCCCAAGACATGAAGAGCACGAACCAGAACAGTGCTGTTCGTATCGATGCCATGGGACACGATGGTACAACTGGCACGTATTACGGTGCCATCGAGGAGATATGGGAACTTGACTATGGACCTCTCAAGGTCCCTCTGTTCCGGTGCCAATGGGTTAGGTTGACTGGTGGAGGCGTAACGATTGATGACAGTGGGATGACAACGGTTGACCTTAACAAGGTTGGATACTCGGACGAACCTTTCGTCCTTGCCAATGATGTAACGCAAGTTTTTTACGTGAAGGACATGTCTAGCAAAGGAAAGAAGGGCAAAGGGCCTGACGAGCCGAAGCGCCACGTGGTTCTCCCAGGCAAAAGAAAAATCGTCGGAGTAGAGGACAAGACTGACGAGGATTACGGTCAGTTTGATGGGCAACCCCCTTTCACGGTGACGTTTGACCCTAGCATCCTCCTATCAAACGAAGACACCCCTTACTCACGTAGCGATCACAAGGAAGGAACAATAGTGAGGAGAAAGTACGTGCGGACAACCTTCACCGCCGATCTATTGCCGTAATTGTTGTAAACTATTTTGGATGTATTGAATATGCTAGTTATATATGATTAATTACAATTTTTAACAATTTAATATCATGCATATGCTAATTATATACTATTATTAGAATTTTTAAAAGCTTTTAATCATGCATGTGGGATTTACATATGTTAGTTACAATTTTTAACAATTTAATATCATGCATATGCTAATTATATACGATTATTAGAATTTTTAAAAGTTTTAAATCATGCATGTGGGATTTACATATGTTAGTTTCAATTTTTAACAATTTAATATCATGCATATGCTAATTATATACGTTTATTAGCATTTTTAAAAGTTTTAAATCATGCATGTGGGATTTACATATGTTAGTTACAATTTTTAACAATTTAATATCATGCATATGCTAATTATATACGATTATTAGAATTTTTAAAAGTTTTAATTCATGCATGTGGGATTTACATATGTTAGTTACAATTTTTAACAATTTAATATCATGCATATGCTAATTATATATGATTATTAGAATTTTTAAAAGTTTCAAATCATGCATGTGGGATTTACATATGTTAATTAGAATTTATAATGCATTATTTACTATTTTAGAAACATATATGCAACGAAATTCAATATTCAGTGCTATTAACTTTAGTCCCGGTTCTTAACCCTAACCGGGTTTAAAAAAAATTTGGAAATAGCGGGAAAATATCTTTACTCCCGGTTGTTGTTAGGAACCGGGAGTAAAGATATCTTTACTCTTTAATCCCGATTGTTGTTAGGAACCGGGAGTAAAGATATCTTTACTCCCGGTTCTTCTCACCAACCGGGAGTAAAGATCCGGGGGTATATATATTCCCGGTGCGCCCTCGTCTTCTCCACCAGCACTAAGACGTTTTTCCATCGAGATCGAGCATCGGCTTCTCCTTCGCCGCCACTGCCTAGGGCAACCCCGCGCCGACGCCGCCGTCGTCTCTCACCGTCGCCTGGCGGTCTTCGCCGCCTCCGCCACAGACGCCGCCGTCGCGTCTCTTGGGTGAGAGCCCGCGCCCTCTCTCTCTCTCTCGATGTAGCTCTTTGTCTCTCTCTTTTTCGCCGACGAACGCCGACGACGCCGACGTACGCCGCCGGGCCGCTACGTTACGCCGCCGCCGCGGCACGCCGCCGCCACGATGCCGCCGCCGCCACGCCGCCACCGCCGCCACGATGCCACGATGCCGCCACCGCCACGATGCCGCCGCCGCCACACCGCCGCCGCCCCCACGCCGCCGGGCCGGCCCACGGCGCCGGACCGCGCCCCCACCGCCGCGAGACGCCGCGGCCGCGAACTAACGCTTAACGAACGTGACCAAACGCGAACGAACGCGAACGAACGTAAACGAACGCGAACGAAACGTGAACGAACGCGAACAATTAGTAGCGAACGTGAACTGTCGGCAAAGGAAACGTGAACGAACACGAACGAACGTGAACGAACGTGAACGCTTAATGAACGCGAACGAAACGTTAAAGAAACGCGAACGAACTGAAAGACATGTAGTATGCATGTAGCTTGGTTGTAGTAACCTGCATTGTTTTTTTTTCAAAAAAAGAAATGTGACCCCTTGGTCTTGGAATATTGTCAATGACTAACCTATTAAACATGAAACCTGTACATTAATACCATACCGTCTACATAAAACTGTCGGCATATGCATTGATGTACTAAATACTCATAGGCCATTTACGTGAATGGTCTACAGTTCACATGGAACCATCGGCAATTGATTTATTTTTTTTCTCTACACATGCCGTAGGCTATTTGGTTTCAGAGCTGACCTTGGTTACAATTGTATTAGTGACTTGTAGTCCACTAACTAAAATGGTATAGGAACCTTAACAATTAATTATTTATTTCTTCTTAATTATAAAATGTGGCTCCAATAAGCAATTAAGCATAGTATATCTCAGTCATACTAACAATCGAACATATATCTCAGTCATACTAACAATCGAATATATATCAGTCATACGAACGTGAACGAACGCGAACGAAACGTTAAAGAAATGTGAACGAACGCGAACGAAACGTGAACGAACGCGAACGAACGTGACTGAAACGTGAACGAACGTGAGTGTTAGTGAACGAACGCGAACGAACGTGAATGAAACGCGAAAGAACTTGATTGAAACGTTAACGAACGCGAATGCATTTGAACTAAAAGTGTGAGAACGAACGCGAGCGAAATGTGTATGAACTTAGCATATATATATATGATTATATATACTTGAAAACGTGAAATACATTATATGTTCCTTTGCATTTAGACTAATACATTTTTTTTGCATGTTGCAGAGAAGACGTCGTCGTCGTCGTCCGTCAAGCCGAAGTGGTAGCTAGCCTTCGAAGGAATTCGCGCAGGCAAGTGATGTAAAGATGTGATTGTTAGAGATATAATATAAGATTGTTAGATTTCTAATATAAGATTATTAGATTATTAGAGTTAGCATATGTGAGTGTTAGAGATTATTAGATTATTAGACTTAGCATATTTGAGTGTTAGAGATAGTTAGAGATTTAATATAAGATTATTAGAGGTTTAATATACGAAACTTAATTAGACTTAGCATATGTGAGTGTTAGAGATTTAATATAAGATTATTTGAGATGTAATATTCGAAACATATTTGATTGTTAGAGATTTAATATAAGATTATTAGAGATGTAATATTCGAAACTTAATTAGACTTAGCATATATGATTATCTACCGTACAAATACACGACACTTAGACTTAGCACATTTGAGTGTTAGAGATAGTTCGAGATTTAATATAAGATTATTAGAGGTTTAATATACGATATAGTGAGGAGATTGTTATACTTAGCATATATATATGATTATTACAATTTTAATATGAGATTAGTAGCGATTTAATATAAGATTGTTAGACTTAGCATATATGATTATTACAATTTTATTATAAGATTGTTAGAGATTTAATATAAGATTGTTAGACTTAGCATATATATATATGATTATTACAATTTTAATATAAGATTAGTAGCGATTTAATATGAGATTATTAGAGATTTAATATAAGATTATTAGAGTTTTAATATTACGGTTAGCAAATACATCCTACAGATGTAACATATATTTTTTGTATGCAGAGATGGCTGATCGCGATGAGGAACAGATACTGTATGATACAATCGCAGAGGGAAGCAGCCAGTACTGGAACGAAGAAGAGGGGAACGAGGATCCAAACCAGTACTTGAACGTGGAGGGGAACGTGGAGAGGGATGCGGAGGGGAACGAGGAGGGGAACAATGAGGAGGAGGCTAGTGGAAGTCATCCCTCCGCTGGACAGAAGAGGGCACGCGAACAACGAGGTGCCGCGAAGAAGATAGAGGGTCGGCACATCATAACTGAGGTGGACACAGACGGCCGACCTAGTGCCCCGGCACAAGCAGCCAAGAATTTTGTACGCCACAGTGGTTGGGTTGTGAGGGATAACGTGCCTGTCAACAAGGTGTGCTGGCGCAGAACAAGGGCACGCGGGGGTGATGACAGCTTTGTCCCAGAATCAGAGAAAGAGATGCTGTGGACCATAATGCTCGAGACGTTCACGCTCCCTGCGGGTATAGAGAACATAGTGAAACACTGGACTCTTAAGAAAATGGCAGAACAGTTCCAGACCTTCAAGGGAGATCTGTACCGGAAATACATCCTGAAGGGGCAGACACCAAACTTCGACGTATTCCCGAAGCTAAGGGATCACTGGGAGGAGTTCGTTGCTTACAAGACAGGTCAACAAGGGCAGGCGATGATGGAAAGAAACAAAGAAAATGCCGCCAAGAAGAAGTACCATCACCACTTGGGGTCAGGCAGCTATAGCGTCGCGATGCCGAAGTGGGAGGAGATGGAGGCAAGCTTGCTTGAGAGGGGTATCGAACCGGCCACCGCTAAATGGCCTGATCGATCGAAGTTCTGGTTCTATGCTCACGGTGGAACGCTCAACCCAGGTGATGGCTCTTTGGTCTTCAGCGATCAGATACGCGAGGCTGCGAATCGACTAACGGACGCAGTGGAAGCCTCTTCTTAGGGCACGTTCCGACCTGACAGAGAGAAGGACGAGCTGTCACTCGCCCTACAGACTCCCGAGCATCCAGGACGAACACGAGGGAAAGGCGTGATTCCCTGGAAGATGGGATTCAAGGAGGACATCCACACGTACAGGAGTCGGATGAGGAGCAAGAGAGATACCGAGGCGAAGATTGCAGATCTCGAGTACAGGATATCGAGCTACGAGCTCAGCAAGCAAGAGGAGGTGGCCCGGAAGGTGGATGAACGCATGGCAGCACATCAGTCACACGATCCCCAGCCGTACATACCTCCTCCAATGGTCAGCCCATCAGGCAATCGTAGCAGCTGCGCCTCAACGGGGCAGGTAGTATCACGTAGCATGGACGCCATGCAAACCCGGGACGAAACCACCTGCCCCGTTGATGAAATCACGCATCGGACACCATGTGAGCTGCATATTCCCTTCAAGAAATTATCAATCAAGGTATGCTCGATGTAATACATGATTTTTGACTCGTACGTTCCGCAAGTTGCTGCTTAGGTTGATTACTAATAGATAACCTCTCATCACGTGAAGGTGGCGTCGGGAATGGCCATCCCAACGGACATTTCAGGGACTTACCACTGCAGGCCGATTCCAGCAGGATACTCGAGGGTCGAAGTTGAGCTGGTGGAAGCCGTGTACGAGGACCTCGAGTTGGACTACCCAGGAGGAGACGGTGAGACGCATCTACGAGACACAAGCCACGCCATTATACTATGGCGCAAGCGGTACATCATCCTCCCTGGGCGACAAGCGGCGTCTTGTGCACCATCTCCTCCGGCTCCGCCGTCTCCTCCTGCACCATCTCCTCCGGCTCCTCCGCCTCCTCCGCCTCCTCCTGCACCATCTCCTCCGGCTCCTCCGCCTCCTCCTCCACCGTGTTCGCCTGCACCTCCCAAGACAAGGTCTCGCCAAGCTCCACCTCCTGCCAGCACAAGGGCAACGAAGAAGGCCAAAGTTGACACCACCAAAAACAAGGAGCCGCCGTACGATTGCAGTCAAGAGGAGCTTAATGCTTATGTGGCAGGAGAAGTGAAGAGGCAACTCAAGCCTCGGAGTCCTGAAAAGAAGATACCTATTGACCTGAGCGTGAAGAATTTCTTCAAGGGAATGTCCACCGCAAACAAGGAGGCCTTAAAGCTATCGGACTATGACCGAACACTTAGGAAAGCCTATTACAAGAAGTCCAAACCAGTTCCTCAACTTGGAGAACAACCACACCAAGTGGTCGAGCCGTTGGTGACCGGCGAAGACTTTGGCATAACGGATTTCATTTCGGACACCGGTCTAACCATGGCTCAGTTGGTTGGAGGTGCACCAATCCCGAAGGCGGAAGTGGCATACAAGTTTGAACTCGGTAAACTGCTTGTCAGCCTTGAGCAGCTGCAGTCCCTACCGACACAAATGTACAAATTCCATGAACGGTACATGGAAATGAGCGCCAATGGTAGAGAGATGTTCGGAGCGAGGATCAGAAACCCCGACTTCTTGCAAGGAGAAGATGTTCTATGGATCCATTTCAAGGATGTCTTCGATCTGTACCATCGGGACGCCCTCGACGTCTCTCTTCTGAGCGCATGGATTTTGTAAGTATCTTTGAGTTTGATTTGTTTCGTTCAATAATTAGCTCCTGGCATATATGTAAGCAATAATAATTTCCTTTCATTGTTGTAGAATGGAGATTCAAAGGACCCGACAGCGGGGCGTTTATAATACTGGGTTCATCGACCTTCGGAAAATCAACACCGAAATGCTCGACATGTACGAGAAAGACATAGAGGACAATCTCGTCCATCTCCTAACGCAGCAGCATTTCAAGACGTTCATACTATTGCCGTACAACACAGAGTGAGTTTTTATTGTCGTTCGAACAAATTTCATTCCCATACATATAACATGTACATTCTGATATTTACCTCATCTCACGCATATTCTAGATTCCACTGGGTCCTGTTCTTTTTTGACTTGGACACATGCAGAGTCACTGTGTACGACTCAATGAATAAAGAGGAGAAGGTTTTTGACAAGGTCTTCCAACTGATAGACAGGTAATATAATGCCATCTATTCCAAAGTCGCGGGACTCTGTTGATATTATGTTGATCTCGGGTAGTATTTAATTAATCATAGCTTCCAACTGCACATGTAGGGCTTGGGATCAGTTCTGTCAATTGGTCCGCGGGACTTGGAAAGAAAAACTTGGACGGAGGTTTCATTTTCCAGTGAGTACATGCATGATCCAAAATTATATTGAATTGAATCTCTAGTTACAGTTAATATAAAGAGTATATTGAATCTCTCATCGTTTCTCATGTAGTGTGCAAAGGAGGACAAGGGAACTAACTTATGCGGCTACTACGTATGCGAGTATGTCCACTGCCTATCAAACCAAATATACACCAAACGAGAGCTCGATGTACGTATACATAAACCGTTCAAAATTTCATTGCGTATCGATTTGTTAAGTTGTTTATTAATTTCATATATTGATATGTCATTATTTTCCGAATGATAGCGTATTCACATGAGGGAAAAACTCCCACACAAGGATTTTATCACGGCTGTTCAAGAACAACTGATGGGGTTCATCAACGAAGAAGTCCTTAATCCCGATGGTGAATTCTACTACGACGGATCGACAATTCGTAACGTCGGTCCTTCCTCTTCTGACGTAACGCAGGCGTCGAAGTCGTAGCTATAGCTAGCGAGCAAATAAATTGTACTATACATGCATGTATATATATATATATTTATATATGTACGTACATTTACTTTTGTGTTAATATATATCTTGGTAACATATATGTACATAAAATGTTAAGTGCTTTAAATTATAAATATGTGTGTAATATATGTATTTATACATATATACATACGCATATATATATATATATATGTATTCTATATACATGCATAATATATATATTACAATGCATATATATGTATTGTAATATATATATATATATATATATAATCAACCATGCAGCAAACAGGGCCATGCAAATAAAGAAAATGGTACATGGATCTTTAGTCCCGGTTGGTAACACCAACCGGGACTAAAGATGGATCAGCCGGCCACGTGGCTGACCGATCTTTAGTCTCCCTTCATGGCGTGATTCAGGTACCCCGATTGGGCGAAGGTCTTCAATAAATTCTACGCAAAATAAAATGACCTCCTCTGTTCCATACCCCATGGCGATGCTTGCCTCCGGACGAGCACGGTTACGAACATATTTCTTCAGAACGCCCATATACCTCTCGAAAGGAAACATGTTGTGTAGGTACACAGGGCCGAGAATACCGGTCTCTTTGACAAGGTGACAAAGCAGATGCATCATTATATTGAAAAATGAAGGTGGAAATATTAACTCAAAGCTGAGAAGACATTGCACCACATCATTCTGAAGGGCTTCTAATCTATCCGGATCGATGACCTTCTGCAAAATTGCGTTCATGAAAGAACATAGCTTTGTTATTGTTGCCCGGACATTGTCTGGGAGGATACCCCTTATTACAACTGGTAGCAGCTGTGTCATCAACATATGACAGTCATGAGACTTTAGGTTTGTGAACTTCTTCTCATTCGTGCTTATTATTCGCTTTATATTCGTGGTGTATCCTGACGGTACCTTGATGCTCTCCAAGCATTCAAACATACTGTCCTTCTCTGCCTTACTAAGAGTGTAGCTGGCTGGACTCAAGTAATGGCTTCCTTTCTCCTTTGGTTCCGGGTGAAGGTTGCCGCGTTGTTCCATATGCTTCAGATCATTAGGTGCTTCCAGTATATCTTTCGACTTTCCATATACACCTAGGAAGCCAAGAAGGTTTACGCAAAGGTTCTTAGTGAGGTGCATCACGTCGATTGCGTGACGGACGTCTAAGAATTCCCAATAGGGTAACTCCCAAAATATGGAGTTTTTTTTCCACATCGCCGCGTGACCATTTTCGCTCTCTATAGGCTGGCTGCCAGGCCCCTTTCCAAACACTACTTTAAGATCTTTCACCATAGCAAACACTGTTTTACCGCTGCGATGTTTTGGCTTTGTACGGTGGTCCGCCGTATGTTCAAAGTGCTTGCCTTTCTTCCGTGCTGGGTGGTTTGCTGCAAGGAATCGACGATGACCCATGTACACAACCTTCCGACAGTGCTTAAGATATGTACTTTCTGTTTCATCCATACAGTGAGTGCAAGCCTTGTACCCCTTGTTGGACTGCCCGGATAGGTTGCTAAGTGCAGGCCAATTGTTGATGGTTACGAACAACAGCGCTCATACGTTAAACTCCTCCTGTTTGTCCTCGTCCCACACGGGGACACCTTCCTTCTTCCACGACAGTTTAAGATCTTCGACCAGTGGTCTTAGGTACACATCGATGTCGTTACCAGGTTGCTTGGGGCCTTGAATAATAATCGGCATCATTATGTACTTCCTCTTCATGCATAGCCAAGGGGGGAGGTTGTAGATACACATCGTAACGGGCCAAGTGCTATGGCTGCTGCTCATCTCTCCAAAAGGATTCATGCCATCCTTACTTAAACCAAACCGTATGTTTCGTGCGTCCTTTCTAAAGTCTTTAAATTTTCTGTCGATATTTCGCCACTGTGAACCATCGGCGGGGTGTCTCAATATCCCGTCCTGTTGACGCTCTTCAGCGTGCTAACGCATCATTCTAGCATTCCCCTTGTTCCTGAACAAATGCCTTAGCCGTGGTATTATAGGGAAATACCACATCACCTTAGCAGGAATTCTCTTCTTCGTTAGCTGCCCGTCATCTTCTCCTGGTTCATCCTGTCTAATCTTGTATCGTAGTGCTTTACAAACAGGGCATGCTTCTAGGTTCTCGTACTCCTCACTGCGATATAGGATACAATCATTCGGACATGCGTGAAACTTCTGAACTTCCAGTCCTAGAGGGCAGACTATCTTCTTAGCCTCGTACGTTGTCTCGGGCAATTGGTTTCCCTCCGGAAGAATGTTCTTGACGAGTTTCAATAAATCGCCAAATGCCTTGTCACTAACACCATTTTTTGCCTTCCATTGCAAGAACTCCAGAGTGGTATCCAACTTTTTATGCCCCTGCTCGCAACCTGGGTATAACGACGTTCTGTGGTCCTCTAACATCTTGTCCAATTTATGGGCCCCCTTTTCACTTTCGCAGTCCTCCTTGGCGTCCTGCAACATCTGACCAAGATCATCCGCAACGTTGTTACCATCAGCATCCCTTTCCTCCTCGCCTGTTTGATTTCCTTCAAATCCAGCGTACTGAGCAAAGTCCAGAATATTGTCGTCTTCCACTTCATCTTCTTCCATTTCAACCCTTTGCTCTCCGTGGGATGTCCAGCAGTTATAGCTTGGCATGAACCCCGACTCAAACAAGTGGAAATGAATAGTCCTGAATGCAGAATATTCCTTCTGATTCTTACACTTATTGCATGGACAACAAATAAAACCCTTATGCCTGTTAGCTTCGGCCACTCTCAAAAAATAATGCACGCCGTCAATAAACTCTTTGGACCGCCGGTCAGCGTACATCCATTGCCGATCCATCTACATGAAATGAAAAAAAATCGTACACAAATAATTATTCATACAATAATGACAGTCATACAATAATGGTAAAATAATTACAAACTCTTTCAACTCTCGTACAGTAATGACATATCATTATTCATACAAAAATTATAAAATATTACACCAAATAATTCTTATTTACTATTTCTAAAGTTTTAAACTAATATTAATGTGTTGTACTTCTTTTAGTTTTCATTTTAGTTTGTTTTCTATTATTTAAGATTAACTTTCACTATATTTTCCTTCTCAACTATTTTATAAAACCTTCTTTAGCAAATAAACTAAATTTCTATATATTCTTTCTTCCCCACACAAATTTTCTCTTTCATCAACTTACAACAAAATTTTGGAGACAAAAAAGTGTGCAAAACATACCTTCAAATGTAATATGACAAAAAAACATTGGAGGATGAAGTTGCTAACCTTTCAGGCACCTCCGATTTGTATATATATAATCACCAAAATAAATTCACTAAAAATTTTGGCATGACCTCCCCTCTTTTTTGAAGAAATTTTGAAGCTTGCTTGGGCTGGAGGAGGAAGAAGACATATATATATAGGGGTGGGACTTTAGTCCCGGTTGGTGTTATAAACCGGGACTAAACATCGCCGGGATCTTTAGTAAAGTTACGATCTTTAGTACTGGTTGGTGTTACAAACCGGAACTAAAGATCCCGGGGGGCCTGACAAACCCTGACAGCATTTGAACCGGGACTAAAGATGTGTTTCTAACCGGGACTAAAGATCAAATATGCCCGTTACCCTTTTTAACCGGGCGTTTTTATTGTAATCAGGACTATTGTGGAATTCGGCCGACCGACGAAAGATGGTTTCTCCACCAGTGTTTGCTAGCATCCTTACGAAATTTTGTATCCATACAAAATTTAGTACTAACGCAGCAATTGATCTAACCAAACTAAAGTAGTTATTGTTAGGATCAGTCTGAAATTATGTTAATCTCAAACGTCCTTCGTATGAATTTTTATAATTTGTATGAATAATAAAGAAAACCTCTTAATAGGCGGTGCCTTAGGAAAGCCCCCAGAAAAACGTTGGGGCCATATCTAAATAAGTGAAAGGTGAAACCTTTGGTGTAAAATTACAATGCCACGTCACGTCATCAACAAAACATGAGCTGTCCGATTAATCCTCAGGTGGAGAAGATTGTGGAAGGTGAGGAGCACCATGGTATGGAGGAAGTGTTTCAAGGAGTTTGCACTATAACCGACGAAAGTAGATCTATTTGAAGTAGTGACGCGAGAGAAAAGCATGGATGCGCATTTAAGCGTACGCCTTGAGAAATATCGTGGGAGCGGACAGAAATCTTAACAGTATCGTCTGTGAAAATAAATCGATTTTTATAGGTGTAACCTTACGATAGTTGTATTTATACAGGCGTCCGCCCCTATGTATTTATCCTGTTTGCACAGGCTGGCCCCCTTCCCAAGTGAACTTAATTAATGAAGATCATTTTTCCTTTTTTACCGTCTGTAAATTTAGTTTAGGGTTGGGCTGCAAGCAATCGTTTTTCTACTAATGATATATATATTCCCCATAATAGCAAAACTGAAATTAACCATCCTCGTTGGGGTTTTGGACCATCACCACGTGCTTGTGGTCTTACCATCGAGAAACAGCAACAGCCCGGCTTTTGATGAAGTGCAAGTGTTATTGGTGCCGTCGTTGGTGTGTCGGATTCGGGTGATGTATTGATCGTTACTTTTCGGTTACCCAGGACCGGACATATTACTGCAAGTGTATCCGCAACTTTTGGGCCAACTTGCATGCTAAATGGACATGACAAAATCAAGCTTATCGGTACTTCTTTTAAATGCTATAGTGGTAAGGTAAATTATCTATACGTCCTAACTATCTCCACTATAATTTTATACCACCTCCGTCCCATAATAATTATATATATTTCTCCGTCCCATAATAATTATATATATTTCTAGGATTCAAATTTGTTACATAATGATTATCTCAATAGAGTACTAATTGTCTCATCAATCACTTCTCATTTAAATTTGTTCCTATTCTACCCCTCAACTACCCTCCCACTCGTGCCTATTCATCATTTAATTAATGAAAAGTAGCATAGCCCTTTTTCTCAAAACATAATATATAATTAATAAACCACTTAGAATTATAACTATTTTGGGATGGAGTTAGTAAGTTACAACTTCAACTTTTTTAAAATAAAAGATATCAAATATAGGTAGATAGACGCATATAAAATCAAATCATGTTAAGGTGAATATTCTCCAAAGGAAAAGTATGAATATCGTTTTCTAAAGAAAAAATATATTTACTGTAATTAATACTGTAAAATATTTTTCCTTTATATGTAGCGGAAGGGCGAAATAGGTGCATTCACCGACTGACTCTGTGTATATACCAACAAGAGACCATGCATAAGATCGATAACTCGATAAGGCTGAACGATCCGGTTTATTTTTTGAACTTCCCAGGATCGGAATGATTATCCCTACCCGATGGGTCTACATTCATCCCTGAATGTCGTCGGGTACTCTTCACTTCCCTGCCATTTTTGTAACCGTCACCTGTAATCCGCGCAGGTGTGTCCGCATCCCCTGGAGTGGACGAGAAAGAAAGGAAAGTTGGCATCGGGAAGTAAGAAGTTCTTGCTAGACTGAAGATGATCAATGAAAGATAGGGTTTGACAAACAAGCTGAGGTAAACGGATCCTGTTAGGAAGAAGTTCCATTTTTAGTCAAATAGTGAAGGATATTCCATTAATAATGCCAAAATGGGTGGAGGGGATACGTATTTGTTGTTATGGTCGATTAGGGGGTGGCCGGCAAAGGAACCGGTTTATTTTAGTGCCTCACATTAATTTGATGGCGAGACATGCATGACATCTTAACTCGGAATTTAGTATGCAGTGACGAGTGACGACACAGATATCCCCGCTGTGCAGTTGAATATATGGACCATATACATACACATATACTACCTCCGTCTTTTTTTAATATATATGACGCAGTTAATTTTCTGATAAACGTTTAACCATTCGTTTTATCTAAAATTTCTATACAAATATAAAAAAATAAATCATAGAACATTTGACAATAAATCAAATCATAATAAAATAAATACTCTCTGTATCTACTTTTGATAGTCATATTTTCAAATCTGAAAATTTTATTTTTGATAGGCATATTTCAATCCAACAACTTATCATCTTAATGGCTTTCTTGGATTTAATGCGTGACTCTCCATTCTTCCACACAAGATTAGCTACATGGGCATCGAGAAATGTAAATATTAATGAATCGCTTGTTTACGATTAATGACTAATAGCATGTTTAAATGGATAATAAGTAGAACCACTTATCCTTTGGTTTGTGTGCCAAAATGAAATATGACTATCAAAAGTAGATGGAGGGAGTAATAATTATATATTTTTTTAATAAAACAAATGATTAAACGTATCTTAAAAGATCAACGGTGTTATATATTAGGAAACAGAAGGAGCATGTAGCAGAAAGCTTAATTTGTCACTTAGTGGCGGATCCAGAAAAAAATTACAGTGGGGTCTGAGTAAAATAGATAGAGTTACAGTCCCCCTCCCATCTACATATGGTAAAAAATTTTAGCAAAGTCTTCGTGGAGACTCTTATAGTCTTCACGCCAGTAGTGGGGGCTCGAGACCCCGCCGCCCCCATGCAAGATCCGCCCCAAGTAAGGAAAGATGGCTATGGACCCAATACCGGGGAATGATTCTATCGCTCGACGGATGTCCCATTGTGTATTCTCTTATCCCAAATCTAACATAGATAGTTGTAAAAGGTTTTAATTCGATAATATAAAGTATAGTGATATCTTCACTTCAAATTCAACGTATACATTAAGAAAAAAAAGAGACAAATTGTGAATATATAGTACAGCTAGTAGTCATATACTGAATTTTTGTTTTTTATATATCAGTGTGTGAGTTAAGTTTGAATGTAAAGTTTTACAGAGTAGTAGATACCTCCGTTCATCTTTATAAGGAATTATTTCCTATTTAGCACTAACTAAGGAAGAGAAAAATAAGTACATCTAAGGATATATAGGGATTAGAGATGGTAGAACTGGGGATTAGTAGTTTAGTACTAGTACTACATGTAATTTTCTCTATCTGTGTTTCCAGATGTGAAAGGATGGGAGTAGGATTACTAATAGCTGTTGTGTACTCATCCTCTCGAGAGAAGTAAAATCCTCTATAATTTTGGACAAACCTATGGACTAAAATCCGCTATAAATGTGGACAGAGGAGTATGTTGTATCAGTGTTGTTAAATTGTTGGAGAATTTTTTATATCTATTTAAATGTCTTCCAAACAAAATGGAGAGGAGATTCACTTTGATGTAGAGGCCGGGCTTTTAACCCATTATCAAAAAAAAAATCCCGGCCTCTGAGCGATCAAAATAGTTTGCTCCAATACCGCACAAAAAAGATGAGAAGGTGGCCAATGGTCCTAGCTGGGGCAGGCATACAGTCCGTACTAGAAAATCTGTGCGCCGTTGGCGCACCATATATATATATGAACTATATATGTACTATTTATAGTTTATAAAGAACGTTATATTTGAACAAATCTTTTAGCGGCTATTAAATTTTATATCTATAAGCCGATGAAAAAACATTGTTTATAAATATATATATATATATTTATCAGATAAAACAACAAAGGATGATGTCAAATTAATGTTGGTTGATGGCCGATTTGATTATTATTAATAAGATAAGGCTAAAAAGTGAAGTATAAAATTGCTTGGGGCTTAATAAATTAGAATATTAAATCGATTATTTTGATGGTTGAAAATCTTGTCATTTGTATATCCATCACATTTTTTTCTTTCAATATATGCTTACCTTCTCGTTACTAAAAAAAAAATCCTCACGACCACGAGAGGGCCACACGTTGCATGCTATTTGAAGAGCCACATGTGGACGGAGGTAGGGGGAGACGCCTCCATATGTATGAACAGTTAAAGTGATGCTAAACTTTTATAGCAAGTACTCCCTCCGTATTTTAATATATGACACTGTTGACTTTTTTACCAACGTTTGACCAGTCGTTTTATTCAAATTTTCTATGAAAATATGAAAATATTTATATCATTCTTAAAGAATATTTGATGATAAATCAAACCACAATAAAATAAATGATAATTACGTAAATTTTTGAATAAAACGAATGGTCAAACGTTGAACAAAAAGTCAATAGCGTCATACATTAAAAAAATATGGAGGTAGTAATAGACTATTTAGATATCCCACTTCAGGTCTATATGTATAAACCGAATAATTGTAGCTCTATCATTTTTCTTAGGCCATTCACCTGTAACCGTATTTATGTAATGATTTTAAGCTTTGTAGAAGAATTACCACGGAAAACAAAATCACAATATTATATTCTCTTTTTTAATGTATAGTACTTGCTTATTTACTTTCAATCTTTTTTTTTCTTTCATTAGTCAGAGTAATTAACATCTATTAATAATTGGTATGATTAGATGGTTAGAGGACTGAAAACTGAACGTTATTTTATTTTCAAGTCTCTCTAAAAAAAATTCCTTTTTTTTTAAAACAAAAAATCTCTCTAAAAGAAATTTCTTGTGCCAATCTACCAGTGGCACCTACCCACTTCTCTGGTCTCATATATGATATTCCATCTATCTTCAAAATATAGAGATTGTCAGGTTGATTAGTTAATCATAGATGCAATAGAATACAACTAGAGAATATCATCAACAATTAGAGTAATATGGTTAGTTTATTCATGGCTAATCCTTCCGTATTCATGGCTAATACTTCTAAAAATTGTTCTTTAAGAAATATGTGTGTCTTTTGAATTAATAGGATTTACAATTGTCAAATTAAAGTAAAATTATGAAATTTATGTAATGTTCTATGTTTAGATAAATGACTCCCATGGTCAACTCAGAGCCATGAAAGTTTACTTTTTGTACATAGGTATTGAATAGTTGAAACTTCCAAGGTCTGGACATCAACATGTGAATACAAACCTAGGGGTCTTTTCAAAAATATTTTGTATTTAGTGAAGTTTAGGATAAAAAATATGTTAGGGGTGAAAATAAAAAATTGCTAGCAGTATGATGCCACGTGCAGTTAGGAGCGGTGACTTGCTTTATCCATATGCCTCGTCGACGTCGTCGTTCATCTCTGTTTCTTCATCAATCTCTCAGTTCACCCCGTCTTCTCTCATCCACGACGGAGGCAGCGGAGGTGCCGCGGTCTTTCCCATCCTGTCGGGCTCACCCCAGCCGGCCTGCTACCACCATCTCCGTCGTCGTCTCCGCCTCCGATATCCGGCGAAGAGCTACTCGGCAGCGCCGTTTATCCCTCGCGCCGCCGCCTCTACCCTTTCCCGGTGACGCCTCGATATGGGTGGGCGACGAGGTGAGGGCGCGGTGGTGGAGGAAGCGGTTGAGGAGGCGGCGTGAGCGGTGGAAGCGGCGTGGAGGCTGTCGAGAAGGCGACGCTAGCAGTCGATTGGTGCAGAGGCGGTCAAGGAGGTGGGCCGACGAGCAGGGTGCCGCTCCCCGTGGACCACCGGCGGGCGGGGCAAATCGAGCCGCCGCCGCCGCCTCTAGTCCTCACTCCAAGGCGGCGCTGGCCATCAGCTCCGGGGCAGGCGCGCATCGAGGCCCCGCGTGGGCTAGCGAGCTTCGGCACCGGCACGGAGGTAGTAGGAAGGCCAAGGCGACGCCTCTCCCCTCTGGGCTATGGCCCTTTCCTTATTTGCTAACGTCGCCCCCCTCCAGTGTCGTCTTCTCTTCAAGTTACATCACCAGATCCTCCGCTAGTCCACTTCCCCTTTCTCGCTTCCTCGTCGTAGCTCGAAGCAGGTGTTGGCGGTGTCGATCGAGTTAGGGGGGCCGGGGCCAAAGAGCTCCCGATGGTACATCGAGCTCAAAGGTTATCGTCCCAGTCATTGTCAGCTCGCGACGGTGCGGTGATTAGGGAGGGGAATCTATTGTTCTTGAGGATTTTTATTCCCTGTGATTTTTTTTCTCTACTCCTGACTTCCTGAGTAGCTGAGTCCTGACTGTTCTAGATGAGTTTCTTTTTCACCGTTGATATGTCATCGGATGGCCGCGGGAGGGGTGCGAATACGTGGCCGCTTCTCCAGCCGAGAATCCTGCCGGGGCTCGAAGCGTGGTGCCACGTGGCCCAATCTCTGGCCAGGGTTAGTACCCTGAAATCGGGTTATAAGATATCGCAATTCCGCGGCTGGTTTCAGGCACAAAAAGAGATGGTGGCCAATGGTCCTAGCTGGTGCATGCATGCAGTGGGGTGTGTTCCTAATCTAGGGTTAGGAACACGTCTCCCCGTACAGAAAACGGAGCAGTTTATTAGCATATAATTAATTAAGTATTAGTTATTTTTAAAAAAATAGATCAATTTATTTTTTAAAACAACTTTCGTATATAAACTTTTTTTAAAAAAGTATAATTTAATAGTTTGAAAAGCGTACGCGCGAAATAGGATGAAGAGGGGTCGGACATAGCCACGCCCATGAGAGAAGGCCGTGGCTCTGCCCGCCGACCTGCGTTCGGCAGACTAAAAGTTCCAAACTCCTCCTCGTTTTTCACGTATATATTTTTGAAGCTGTTAAACGGTGCGTTTTTTTAAAATGGTTTCTATATGAAAATTGCTTAAAAAAATTAAATTAATTTATTTTTTTAAAAAAAATTAGTCAATAATTAATTAATCATGTCGCTGCTCCGTTTTATACGCCGGGAGAGTGGGGTTCCCAACCCTCACTCCCGAACGCAGTGCTTTGAACAACTGGACTCCGTCCGTGGACAGCGAAAGCAGCAGAGATAAACGGGCCTGTAGCTATGTTCAATGCTTCTAGCTAGTACCTGGTGCTGGTGCTATATATGGTTGTTCTCAGAGCAAGTTTAATAGTATAGCTAACTACTAGCTTCAAATCATTTACAGTGAATATAATAGTTAATTTATATAATAGTTGCTTACTACACTATTAATATCTGGTCCCACCTGTCATACACACATTATGTCTTGTAGTCCGTGCTACAGCTGTCATACACATTATGTCTTGTAACCCGCTGCTCTTCTCTCTCTTCTTTTATATCTTTAAAATATGTTTATAGCCGGCTTATAGCATGCTATTGTACCTGCTCTTATTAACCACTACGAATTGAAAATGATTTTTCTGAACGAGCATCCTAGTAGATTTTTTTTTTTGATTTATTTTATCTCTATAGACAGCCGGTTTAAGCATGCGCACACGAAAGTCTATTTTTCGCATGCGGATGTGTCACCCGCATAAGGGCATTAACAATGCGTCATGGCTGAATGAGGAGCCAAAACGTCCACGTTGGAAAAAAACCCACAAAAAACAGTCCAATCTCCTCTCCCCACAGTGCATGGCTGCATGCGTTCTTGCATCGTTCTTCGCTCTGCGCAAGGCGTTCTTCGAACGAAGAACGAGTGTCCGTGTTTGGCTACGAGAACCTCGTTTGGCTCCACGTCCAGCTGATGTGGCGTCGAATTTTCGCTTTTTTGGTGTGAGGCTGAATGCCACGTCTTCGCACTGTAAACGCCCTAAAGAAATAACGATCTGCGAGACCCTCCTCTCTCACACCGTGTTGCACGCGCGTGCGTCACACTGGGCCTGCCAAACCGGCGTCGCGAGCTGACGCGCGGCTCTTCCACAAAGTACCGACCACGAGCTTGTGCCGTTGCCGCACGACGTTAGTCAGAGAAGAGCTTGTCTCAGCTAGCTAGCTAGTAGTAGGTACGTGATCAGCGCCGACGCCTCCTAATTAAAGATTGGCTTTTGCAAAGTTTACCGTATTCGTAACTTTTAAAAGAAGATGGTACATATTTGTTGGGAAAAGAAACGATACATTGATGTATGAGAATAAGCGGCTTTTGGTCAGTCAGTTAATTAACAAAAGGGTTAATTGAATCCATACCACTATAAATATGTTATTTTAGATAAATATTACTACTATTTACGATAAACACGTCGTGCCACTGAAATTAGGAGAAATTGAAACCGTGCAACTCTGTCACGTTTTCCGAGCAGTGCAGTGGCGATGCGTTCGTACGCACCTCCCCTTACAGCCTAGCTCTAGGTAGACTAGGTGGCCCAGCTGCTGCCCGCGCATAACAAAATTTATAGATATATGCTTTGATCATTCGTTCTATTTAAAATTTACGTGTACACATGAAAGAGAAATATGTACAGCATGATTAAAATATCTTTAATAATGATGAAACAAAGCATAACAAAATAAATGATAACTAATTACGCTTTTAATTAATAAGACAATAGCCAAACACATAAACGAAGTCACACGTTAAAAATCAGATCAGAGAGAGTAGCTACCGATTTGGCTAAAGCCGATAATGATCGAAAATCTCAGCGGGTCATCATATATTAGGTAGGGTAGTTTTCTCATCCAACCCGGTATGGATACTGGGTATTAATTGCCTGCTGTGTTCAGTTCGAAAACATACAGTGATACTGGCTACAACCGGCAATAATTATGTTTTTTTTTTCTTTTAGTACTAGTCATTACTGCAGTCCTGATGTAGACTGTGGTCTCTGGTTCCTTCTGCGTGCAAGCTGCAAAATTAAGGATGTGTTTACTTCACACTTTCACACTGAAGTTTGAAAGTTTGGTTGAAATCGGTACGATGTGATAGAAAAGTTATGTGTGTATAAAAGGTTTAATGTGATGGAAAGTTGGAAGTTTAAAAAAAACTTTAGAACTAAACAGGGCCTAAGTAAAACCACAGGTTACTATATAGAGCCTACTCCCTCCGTCTCAGAAAAGCCTAACAAGATGATGTGACCCATCCTAAATTGGCTTTTTTTTAAAAAAATGGAGAGAATACCTAACCGAGAGATGTACGCAACAAGTGGGATATGTATATGTTCATATATGGATTTTGGTTGTAATAGCAAAAGTGAGACCACGCCCTCATTTGGATTTTGGTTGGACCATCAATCTCACCATGTGTGGCGGCCTTCTTCCACGTACGGAAGCAGCAACACCACGTACGTACGTAGGGATGCAAGTGGAGCCAACCCGTTAGCCTATTTATAGATAAAATTTAGCGGTTAACCTGTGGATTGGCTCGCGGGTTGTTGTCTATTAATTCAACTTATAAATAGGTTTATGGGTTGACCTACTTACATCTCTGTATGCGGTAAGCTGAGCCCGTTTGTATCCCAATACGTATGTACGGCCTCTGATGAAGAGAGGAGAGATTAATTGATGCCGTAAGTGTGTTGGATTTATATTAATTCGATCGCCGATGTACGTATTGATCGATCACTATACGTGTTTCAGTCATGCAAACGTTAGGCCAGGACCGATCGACCTGACATTGGTGCAAGTGTGCACGGCCAACTTGCTGAAGCGAGCACATGACAAAAACCAAGCTCGATCATGACTCGATTGATCTACCAGCCACAAGGCATGATAATAAGGCTGCAGGGTCCCGATCATCTCTTTGCTTCGCACAGTCGTCGCAGGCAGTAACTGCGTGTGTGTGTATATATATATATATATATACCTGTTTTCTCAACTTGTCATCCATATATACTGTTTCCTGATCAACTACTTGTAGTGCATTTACTGATCGGGTACTGTATATATGTGTAGTACTATTTATATTGGTACAGAATACTGTCGGAAATGATACTGATCGATAGAGTTATATAGCGATGATATACCCCAATTACACCTAAATTTGGCACCTATATTTAAATTAGGAAACATTGATGTCAAATGATAACAGTGACTGTCGAACGACATGGTTCACTCACATGGAATAGGAAAAGTATAGACAATGTGTATATTGATATTAATTTTTCTTGGGCTCCCCCTTACATGCCCCCCGTGGTCTATTTGTAGTCTTATTACAAGCTCATTCACCCTAGGGTTAATAAGTACAGTGAAATTTATATGGATACTCTTACGATAGGAACATATATAAGGGTAACTAGAATCTATTTTGCTCTGGGCCCCTTAATTGGCCTTAACATGGTTGTCCCTGATGAAAGGCTTTACTGGGCCTTGTGGCCTTCCGGCTCCATATGGCGAAAGCCCTTCAGTCGATGGCGAAGCCCTCATGCTTCACCTGATCGTCTCGCCCAAGCCGGCCAGATGCCTTGGTCCTCAACAGGTTGCTTTGCCTGGTCGTAGTGGTTTCGGCAGCCTCGATCGAAGAGGCTCATGGCATGCCTCCAACAATTTCTAAAATTTGGAAAGCGTCGGTTTCCTTTACGGAGGCGGTTTGACTGCCGCCTGTGGGGCAGTCTAACTAGTGTGTTCAGTTGGTCTGACCAGCCAGGTATGCGCCCGGTCAGACCAGAAGAGTCCAACTCCAAGCCGTTTTCGTCGGGTCTTGGGTTGTTTTTGGTTCAGGAAAGTAAGTTTTGGGTTTCCATTTTCTTTTATCCCGAGTTGAACATGGAGGAGGACCAGTAGGAGGGAAGACCAACCCCTATATAAGGGATAACGTCGATTCAATTGGAAAAACAATCTACCCTCAACCCAATTTAGCCAATTGAATTTCAAAATTACATCTACTTTTCGCTTAGTTCTAGCCTAGTTTTATCTATCTTTGTCGATTTGCAATGTAAATCGTTCGCTTTAACCCTTTGTAGTTTTGTCTCGTAAACCTTCCGTTCACCTACGAGACGGGTGTTTATTCTTTGTTTCATCTAAATCGGCTCCGCTAGCCAGTTTAATCTATCAAAACCCATCATGATCTAGCTTTTGCTAGGTTGTGGTGGTTGGCGACTCCATATCACCGCAAGACGTTTAGGTGTCCCGATCGTGATTGTCTTCTTTCCAAAAAAGTTGCCAACATGATTTTTTGGCGATTCCGCTGGGGAACGATTTCATCAACATCATGAACAAGCGTGAAGTGGATCCAAGCAACATCCTCCCCGTCACGGTGGAGGATTTGTCCGAGGAGCAATGTCAATCTTGAGAGGCGGAAGAAGGAGATGGAATGCGGTCTTATGAAGCTACCAGAAGACGCGTCAAGGAGTTTCTCAAAGGCCCGGTTGTCTACCCCGAATTGTATTCGATGAGGTAAGTCTTGGTGACATTGCTCTCCGTATTCAAAAGCTCGTAGCAAGTATTATAGATGAGACTGTTAATGCTACTTTTAACAATAAGCTTGAGGCCGCTATGAGTTCGCATTTTGATAAGAGGGTCGAATCAATTATGAATTTCAAATTTGGCTCTCTCATGGCTGATTTGCCATCTAATTCTATTCCAAGTACTTGCCAAGCCCCTGTTCATCACATTTATAGCAAAAATGATAGAGCGGCTATACAATATGCCATGAGTGAGGCTAACCCTAGCTCCACGACTCGGTGGTGCACGATGGAGCTCCGTGTCGACCCGCGCATCCTCGTGACAGCGCGAGGCGAACTGAATGACGACAACCAAGCGATGGCGACCAAATTGCATCTGGCCATATCGTCTCGGGGGAGGTTAATTAGTAGCAGGCAGTCGACGACCCATCATCCTCCCACCACGGCTCGACTGCAGCGTCGATGGGAGGTCAATGGCTGGTTGTTGGAAATTTCACTCAGTGGATGATGGAAACACACACACTGCACAAGGACAAGAAGAGCTTGCACACACAAAAACTACTCGATGCTGCACACCAGCACCTGCACTTGCACTTGTATTCACCTCACACACTAATCACACCTCTGATTACTTGGTTTAAATAAACTCACCCACACATGCACAGGTTCAGCCGGCCGCACGACTCGGCCCAACTCTCCCGTGCCCACTAATCACCTTTTCTACATACAAAGCACATCTCCCTACATGCAGATCACCACTAACCACTACATGCATGAGTTATCTGATCCACTCTTCTCGCCATGAACCATTCACTTAACTTGGCCACAACTCCAAGCTAACGTGTGCATGCAAGACTGATCAAACTAACTAACACATGCATCGGCTGATTTGCTGCTAAGCACTCGCCACAAATTGACCAAGCACCTGGTCACACAAACACTCACATCAAGGCTGCGTCCCTTGGCCACTAAGCCATGTGTTGAGATAAAGAGCACGTACACAGCTAGCACAAACTAATCCTAGACACGACTGACTCACACAAATATGCAAAATAACAAGATTAATTCTAACACTGGTGCCTCGCTTCGGCATTAATACCGGTGGCAACGACGACATGGTTTAGGCTTTTTCCGAGACGGTGGTTTCCCGCGACGGGATCGATGCAAGGCCGATGACGTACCCAACAGCGACAGCGAATAATGGCCAACATGTCTCCAAGTCCGACTGAACAAACTGAAAATATATCACCGCGTTCCCGGCATGGCCGGCGTTATCAGAGAAAGAGAGAAACAGAGAGATGCGAGGGAGGCGGGCGAGTCAACCGATTCGGCCCAGCCGAATTAGCCATGTCTCCGGTCCAGGGTTTCCCATCAATTTTAGTAATTTCTCTCACACGGTTTTCTCTAGTTTTGATCATCAAATAAAATAGATGCATATAGATCAAAATGCAGGAAATTAATCTACCGCTAGATCAAAAGCAGGATCAAATCTACTACAAGCAAAGCATCCATAATACGATGGAAAACGAGAAAATATGTGATCAACCTATAATAAAACATATAGATTTCATACACATGCCCGGATGTATCTATAGATTAGTAAATTAGTGTACAAACTAATCTTACTAGTTACCTCCATAGCGCATGTCATCAGATCGATCGATGCATGCACTTATATGATTCATGGCTTGTTTGCTTGCTCCAGTGGCATCCTGTTTGCCGCACGCACGCCGGCCATCGATCGAGCTGGTCCGGCCGGGCGCCGGTGCGGCCGCTGCGGAGAGCAGAGTGGGCGGAGCAAGGGGTCAGGAACCCACACGAGGGCTCAACTTCGTGGCAGATCGACGGCGCGCGCGCAGCTCCGATCCATGCATGTGCGGCGGCGTACGTGCACGGGCGAGGGATATATAGCGTGGCCGGACGTACGCCGCGCGCGCGACACGGACGACATCACTCCGGCGTGGTGATGCCCAAAGACTAGTCCATATGCGACCAGTGCAGTACAGGCATGCAAAAACAGACAGCAATCCAATCTAATTACTCCACCCGTTTCGAAATATTTAAGACCGTTGACTTTCATTCGTCTTATTCTAAAACTTTTGTAAAATATAAAAAACTATATATATACATATAAGTATATTTAACAATGAATCAAATAATAGGAAAAAAATTAATAATTACAATAAGACGAACGATCAACCATATTTAAAAAAGTTAATGGCATCAAAATATTATAGAAATGGAGGGAGTAGTTGCAACAAACTATAGTATGTGCTGCATATAACGATTTATGCATGCATATAGACTTGACTCACTGGAGGAGAAACCATCTTTTATCGGTCGGCCGAATTCCACAATAGTCCCGGTTGCAACAAAAACCGGACTAAAGATGATCTTTAGTCCCGGTTAAAAAGGTAACGGGCATATTTGATCTTTAGTCCCGGTTGGTACACCAACCGGGACTAAAGATCCCCCCTCTTTATATATGCCTTCTTCCTCCTCCAGCCTAAGAGCAAACTTCAAAATTTCTTCAAAAAAGAGGGGAGGTCATGCCAAAATTTATAGTGAATTTGCTTTGGTGATTATATACAAATCGGAGGTGCCTAAAAGGTTAGCAACTTCATCCTCCAATATTGTTTTTGGTCATATTACATTTGGAGCTATGTTTTGCACACTTTTTTGTCTCCAAAATTTTGTTATAAGTTGATGAGAGAGAAAATTTGTGTGGGAAAAGAAAGAATATATAGAAATTTTGTTTATTTGCTAAATAAGGTTTTATAAAATAGTTGAGTAGGAAAATATAGTGAAAGTTAATCTTAAATAAAAGAAAACAAACTAAATTGAAAATTAAAAGAATTTAAAATTTAAAAAATAATAAATAAGAATTATTTGGTGGAATATTTTATAATTTTTGTATGAATAATGATATGTCATTATTGTATGACTGTTGAAAGAGTTTGTGATTATTTTATCATTATTGTATGACTGTCATTATTGTACGAATGATTATTTGTGTACGATTTTTTTTCATTTCATATAGATGTACGCTGACCGGCGGTCCAAAGAGTTTATTGACGGCGTGCATTATTTTTTGAGAGTGGCCGAAGCTAACAAGCAGAAGGGTTTTATTTGTTGTCCATGCAATAAGTATAAGAATCAGAAGGAGTATTCTGCATCCAGGACTATTCATTTCCACTTGTTTGAGTCGGGATTCATGCCAAGCTATAATTGTTGGACATCCCACAGAGAGCAAGTGGTTGAAATGGAAGAAGATGAAGTGGAAGACGACAATATTCCAGACTTTGCTCAGTACGCTGGATTTGAAGGAAATCAAACGGGAGAGGAGGACAGAGATGCTGATTATAACGACGTTGCGGATGATCTTGGTCAGATGTTGCGGGATGCCAAGGAAGATTGTGAAAGTGAAAAGGGGGCCCATAAATTGGACAAGATGTCAGAGGATCACAGAACGTCGTTGTACCCAGGTTGCGAGCAGGGGCACAAAAAGTTGGATACCACTCTGGAATTCTTGCAATGGAAGGCAAAAAATGGTGTTAGTGACAAGGCATTTGGCGATTTATTGAAACTCGTTAAGAACATTCTTCCGGAGGGAAACAAATTGCCCGAGACAACGTACGAGGCTAAGAAGATAGTCTGCCCTCTAGGACTGGAAGTTCAGAAGATTCACGCATGTCCGAATGATTGTATCCTATATCACGGTGAGGAGTACGAGAACCTAGAAGCATGTCCTATTTGTAAAGCACTACGATACAAGATTAGACGAGATGATCCAGGTAAGGTTGACGGGCAGCTAACGAAGAAGAGAATTCCTACTAAGGTGATGTGGTATTTCCCTATAGTACCACGGCTATGGCGTTTGTTTAGGAACAAGGGGAATGCTAGAATGATGCGTTGGCACGCTGAAGAATGTCAACAGGACGGAATGCTGAGACACCCCGCAGATGGTTCGCAGTGGCGAAACATCGACAGAAAATTTAAAGACTTTGGAAAGGACGCACGAAACATACGGTTTGATTTAAGTACGGATGGCATGAATCCTTTTGGAGAGATGAGCAGCGGCCATAGCACTTGGCCTGTTACGATGTGTATCTACAACCTCCCCCCTTGGCTAAGCATGAAAAGGAAGTACATAATGATGTCGATTATTATTCAAGGCCCCAAACAACCTGGTAACGACATCGATGTGTTCCTAAGACAACTGGTCGAAGATCTTAAACTGTTGCGGAAGAAGGAAGGTGTCCCGTGTGGGACGAGGACAAACAGGAGGAGTTTAACCTACGAGCGCTGCTGTTCGTAACCATCAACGATTGGCCTGCACTTAGCAACCTATCCGGGCAGTCAAACAAGGGGTACAAGGCTTGCACTTATTGTATGGATGAAACAGAAAGTACGTATCTTAAGCACTATAAGAAGGTTGTGTACATGGGTCATCGTTGATTTCTTGCTGCAAACCACCTTGTACGGAAGAAAGGCAAGCACTTTGAACATAAGGCGGACCACCGTACGAAGCCTAAACATCACAGTGGGAAAACAGTGTTTGCTATGGTGAAAGATCTTAAAGTAGTGTTTGGAAAGGGGCCTGGTAGCCAGCCTATAGAGTGCGAAGATGGTCACACGGCGATGTGGAAAAAAAACTCCATATTTTGGGAGTTACCCTATTGGGAATTCGTGGACGTCCGCCACGCAATCGACGTGATGCACCTCACTAAGAACCTTTGCATAAACCTTCTTGGCTTCCTAGGTGTATATGGAAAGTCGAAAGATACACTGGAAGCACGTAATGATCTGAAGCATATGGAACAACGCAGCGACCTTCACCCGGAACCAAAGGAGAAAGGAAGCCATTACTTGAGTCCAGCCAGCTACACTCTTAGCAAGGCAGAGAAGGAAACTATGTTTCAATGCTTGGAGAGCATCAAGGTACCATCTGGATACTCCACGAATATAAAGCGAATAATAAGCACGAAGGAAAAGAAGTTCACAAACCTAAAGTCTCATGACTGTCACATGTTGATGACACAGCTGCTACCAGTTATAATAAGGGGTATCCTCCCAGACATTGTCCGGGCAACAATAACAAAGCTATGTTCTTTCATGAACGCAATTTTGCAGAAGGTCATCGATCCGGATAGGTTAGAAGCCCTTCAGAATGATGTGGTGCAATGTGTTGTCAGCTTTGAGTTGATATTTCCACCTTCATTTTTCAATATAATGACGCATCTGCTTTGTCACCTAGTGAAAGAGATCGGTATTCTCGGGCCTGTGTTCCTACACAACATGTTTCCTTTCAAGAGGTACATGGCCGTTCTGAAGAAGTATGTTCGTAACCGTGCTCGTCCAGAGGCAAGCATCGCCAAGGGGTATGGAACAGAGGAGGTCATTGAATTCTGCGTAGAATTTATTGAAGACCTTCGCCTAATCGGGGTACCTGAATCACGCCATGAAGGGAGACTACGGGGAAAGGGGACTCTCGGAAGGAAAGCAATAATGACGGTAGACAACAATTTATTCCGTAAAGCCCATTTCACGGTTTTACAACAATCTTCATTGGTGGCTCCTTACATCGAGGAGCACTTGGCTCTAGTTCGCGCCAGAAACATCGGTAAGTCCGATGCATGAATTACACGGCATCACATTGATACTTTCCCCACATGGCCGCATGATATTTTGGATGTATTGAATATGCTAGTTATATATGATTAATTACAATTTTTAACAATTTAATATCATGCATATACTAATTATATACGATTATTAGAATTTTTAAAAGTTTTAAATCATGCATGTGGGATTTACATATGTTAGTTACAATTTTTAACAATTTAATATCACGCATATGCTAATTATATACGATTATTAGAATTTTTAAAAGTTTTAAATCATGCATGTGGGATTTACATATGTTAATTACAATTTTTAACAATTTAATATTATGCATATGCTAATTATATACGATTATTAGAATTTTTAAAAGTTTTAAATCATGCATGTGGGATTTACATATGTTAGTTACAATTTTTAACAATTTAATATCATGCATATGCTAATTATATACGATTATTAGAATTTTTAAAAGTTTTAAATCATGCATGTGGGATTTACATATGTTAATTAGAATTTTTAGCAATTTAATATCATGCATATGCTAATGATATATGATTATTAGAATTTTTAAAAGTTTCAAAATCATGCATGTGGGATTTACATATGTTAATTAGAATTTTTAATGCATTATTTACTATTTTAGAAACACATATGCAACGAAATTCAATATTCAGTGCTATTATTTTTAGTCCCGGTTCTTAACCCTAACTGGGTTTAAAAAAGAATTTGGAAATAGCGGGAAAATATCTTTACTCTCGGTTGGTGAGAACAACCGGGAGTAAGGATCCGGGGGGTATATATATTCCCGGTGCGGCCTCGTCTTCTCGACCAACACTTAGACGTTTTTCCATCGAGATCGAGTATCGGCTTTTCCTTCGCCGCCACTGCCTAGGATAACCCCACGCCGACGCCGCCGTCGTCTCTCACCGTCGCCTGGCGGTCCTCGCCGCCTCCGCCGCAGACGCCGCCGCTGCGTCTCTTGGGTGAGAGCCCCCGCCCTCTCTCTCTCGATGTAGCTCTCTCTCTCTCTTTCGCCAACGAACGACTTCGGCGCGGCTGCCACCGCCGACGACGCCGACGTACGCCGCCGCCGCGGCACGCCGCCGCCGCGCCCCCACGCCGCCGGGCCCCCATGCCGCCGCCGCGCCCCCACGCGGCCGGGCCCCCACGCCGCCGGACCGCGCCCCCACCGCCGCGAGACGCCGCCGCTGCGCCCCCACGCCGCCGGGCCGGCCAACGGCGCCGGACCGCGCCCCCACCGCCACGAGACGACGCCATCGCCGGGCCGGCCAACGGCGCCGGACCGCGCCCCCACCGCCGCGAGATGCCGCCGCCGCGAATGAACGCTTAACGAACGTGACTGAACGCGAACGAACGTGAACGAACGCGAACGAACGCTTAACGAACGCGAACAAACGTGAACAAACGCGAACGAACGAGAACGAAACGTTAAAGAAACGTGAACGAACGCGAATGAAACGTGAACGAACATGAACGAACGCGAACGAATGTGAGTGAAACGTGAACGAACATGAGTGTTAGTGAACGAACGCGGACGAACGTGAACGAACGTGAATGAAACGCAAACGAACGTGATTGAAACGTTAACGAACGTGAATGCACTTGAACTAAAAGTGTGAGAACGAACGCGAGGGAAACGTGTACAAACGAGATAATTAAACTATTGTTGAACTTACCATATATATATGATTATATATACTTGAAAACGTGAAATATATTATATGTTCCTTTGCGTTTAGACTAATACATTTTTTTTGCATGTTGCAGAGAAGACGTCGTCGTCGTCGTCCCTCAAGCCGAAGTGGTAGCTAGCCCTCGAAGGAATTCGCGCAGGCAAGTAATGTAAAGATGTGATTGTTAGAGACAATATAAGATTGTTAGATTTCTAATATAAGATTATTAGATTATTAGAGTTAGCATATGTGAGTGTTAGAGATTATTAGATTATTAGACTTAGCATATTTGAGTGTTAGAGATAGTTAGAGATTTAATATAAGATTATTAGAGGTTTAATATACGAAACTTAATTAGACTTAGCATATGTGAGTGTTAGAGATTTAATATAAGATTATTAGAGATGTAATATTCGAAACATATTTGATTGTTAGAGATTTAATATAAGATTATTAGAGATGTAATATTCGAAACTTAATTAGACTTAGCATATATGATTATCTACCGTACAAATACACGACACTTAGACTTAGCATATTTGAGTGTTAGAGATAGTTAGAGATTTAATATAAGATTATTAGTGGTTTAATATACGAAACTTAATTAGACTTAGCATATGTGAGTGTTAGAGATTTAATATAAGATTATTAGAGATGTAATATTCGAAACATATTTGATTGTTAGAGATTTAATATAAGATTATTAGAGATGTAATATTCGAAACTTAATTAGACTTAGCATATATGATTATCTACCGTACAAATACACGACACTTAGACTTAGCATATATGATTATTTGAGTTTTAATACAAGATTAGTAGAGTGTTAATATTACGCTTAGCAAATATTTCTTCTATGAACAGATGGCTGATCGCGATGAGGAACAGATACTGTACGAAACAATCGCAGAGGGAAGCAGCCAGTACTGAAACGAAGAAGAGGGGAACGAGGATCCAAACCAGTACTTGAACGAGGAGGGGAACGTGGAGAGGGATGCAGAGGGGAACGAGGAGGGGAACGTGGAGAAGGATGCGGAGGGGAACGAGGAGGAGGCTAGTAGAAGTCACCCCTCCGCTGGACAGAAGAGGGCACGCGGACAACGAGGTGCCGCGAAGAAGATAGAGGGTCGGCACATCATAACTGAGGTGGACGCAGACGGCCGACCTAGTGCCTCGGCAGAAGCAGCCATGAATTTTGTACGCCACAGCGGTTGGGTTGTGAGGGATAACGTGCCTGTCAGCAAGGTGTACTGGCGCAGAACAAGGGCACACGGGGATAATGACAGCTTTGTCCCGGAATCAGAGAAAGAGATGCTGTGGACCACAATGCTCGAGACGTTCACGCTCCCTGCGGGTACGGAGAACATAGTGAAACAGTGAACTCTTAAGAAAATGGCAGAACAGTTCCAGACCTTCAAGGGAGATCTGTACCGAAAATACATCCTGAAGGGGCAGACACCGAACTTCGACGTATTCCCGAAGCTAAGGGATCACTGGGACGAGTTCGTTGCTTACAAGACAGGTCAACAAGGGCAGGCGATGATGGAAAGAAACAAAGAAAATGCTGCCAAGAAGAAGTACCATCACCACTTGGGGTCAGGCGGCTATAGCGTCGCGATGCCGAAGTGGGAGGAGATGGAGGCAAGCTTGCTTGAGAGGGGTATCGAACCGGCCACCGCTAAATGGCCTGATCGATCGAAGTTCTGGTACTATGCTCACGGTGGAACGCTCAACCCAGTTGATGGCTCCTTGGTCTTCAGCGATCAGATACGCGAGGCTGCGAATCGACTAACGGACGCAGTGGAAGCCTCTTCTCAGGGCACGTTCCGACCCGACAGAGAGAAGGACGAGCTGTCACTCGCCCTACAGACTCCCGAGCATCCAGGACAAACACGAGGGAAAGGCGTGATTCCCTGGAAGATGGGATTCAAGGAGGACATCCACACGTACAGGAGTCGGATGAGGAGCAAGAGAGATACTGAGGCGAAGATTGCAGATCTCGAGTACAGGATATCGAGCTACAAGCTCAGCATGCAAGAGGAGGTGGCCCGGAAGGTGGATGAACGCATGGCAGCACATCGGTCACACGATTCCCAGCCGTACATACCTCCTCCAATGGTCAGCCCATCAGGCAATCGTAGCAGCTGCGCCTCAACGGGGCGGGTAGTATCACATAGCATGGACGCCACGCAAACCCGGGACGAAACCACCTGCCCCGTTGATGAGATCACGCAACGGACACCATGTGAGCTGTATATTCCCTTCAAGAACTTATCAATTAAGGTATGCTCGATGTAATATATGATTTTTGACTCGTACGTTCCGCAAGTTGCTGCTTAGGTTGATTACTAATAGATAACATCTCATCACGTGAAGGTGGCATCGGGAATGGCCATCCCAACGGACATTTCAGGGACTTACCACTGCAGGCCGATTCCAGCAAGATACTCGAGGATCGAAGTTGAGCTGGTGGAAGCCGTGTACGAGGACCTCGAGTTGGACTACCCAGGAGGAGACGGTGAGACGCATCTACGAGACACAAGCCACGCCATTATACTATGGCGCAAGCGGTACATCATCCTCCCTGGGCGACAAGCGGCGTCTCGTGCACCACCTCCTCCGGCTCCGCTGTCTCCTCCTGCATCATCTCCTCCGGTTCCTCCGCCGCATCCTCCTGCACCATCTCCTCCGGCTCGTCCGCCTCCTCCGCCTCCTCCTGCACCATCTCCTCCGGCTCCTCCGCCTCCTCTGCCTCCTCCACCTCCACCTCCACCGTGTCCGCCTGCACCTCCCAAGACAAGGTCTCGCTAAGATCCACCTCCTGCCCGCACAAGGGCAACAAAGAAGGCCAAAGTTGGCACCACCAAAAACAAGGAGCCGCCGTACGGTTGCAGTCAAGAGGAGCTTGACGCTTATGTGGCAGGAGAAGTGAAGAGGCAACTCAAGCCTCGGAGTCCTGAAAAGAAGATACCTATTGACCCGAGCGTGAAGAATTTCTTCAGGGGAATGTCCACCGCAAACAAGGAGGCCTTAAAGCTATCGGACTATGACCGAACACTTAGGAAAGCCTATTACAAGAAGTCCAAACCAGTTCCTCAACTTGGAGAACAACCACACCAAGTGGTCGAGCCATTGGTGACCGGCGAAGACTTTGGCATAACGGATTTCATTTCGGACACCGGTCTAACCATGGCTCAGTTGGTTGGAGGCGCACCAATCCCGAAGGTGGAAGTGGCATACAAGTTTGAACTCGGTAAACCGCTTGTCAGGCCTGAGCAGCTGCAGTCCCTACTGACACAAATGTACAAATTCCATGAATGGTACATGGAAATGAGCGCCAATGGTAGAGAGATGTTCGGAGCGAGGATCAGAAACCCCGACTTCTTGCAAGGAGAAGATGTTCTATGGATCCATTTCAAGGATGTCTTCGATCTGTACCATGGGGACGCCCTCGACGTCTCTCTTCTGAGCGCATGGATTTTGTAAGTATCTTTGAGTTCGATTTGTTTCGTTCAATAATTAGCTCCTGGCATATATGTAAGCAATAATAATTTCCTTTCATTGTTGTAGAATGGAGATTTAAAGGGCCCGACGGCGGGGGTTTACGATACTGGGTTCATCGACCCTCGAAAAATCAACACCGAAATGCTCGACAAGTACGAGAAAGACACAGAGGACAATCTCGTCCATCTCCTAACGCAGCAGCATTTCAAGACGTTCATACTATTGCCGTACAACACAGAGTGAGTTTTTATTGTTGTTCGAACAAATTTCATTCCCATACATATAATATGTACATTCTGATATTTATCTCATCTCACGCATATTCCAGATTCTACTGGATCCTGTTCTTTTTCGACTTGGACGCATGTAGAGTCACGGTGTACGACTCAATGAATAAAGAGGAGAAGGTTTTTGACAAGGTCTTCCAACTGATAGACAGGTAATATAATGCCATCTATTCCAAAGTTGCGGGACTCTGTTGCTATTATGTTGATCTCGGGTAATAATTAATTAATCATAGCTTGCAACTGCACATGTAGGGGTTGGGATCGGTTCCGTCAATTGGTCCGCGGGACTTGGAAAGAAAAATTTGGACGGAGGTTTCATTTTCCAATGAGTACATGCATGATCCAAAATTATATTGAATTGAATCTCTAATTACAGTTAACATAAAGAGTATATTAAATCTCTCATCGTTTCTCATGTAGTGTGCAAAGCAGGACAAGGGAACTAACTTATGCGGCTACTACGTATGCGAGTATGCCCACTGCCTATCAAACCAAATATACACCACACGTATACATAAACCATTCAAAATTTCATTGCGTATTGATTTGTTAAGTTGTTTATTAATTTCATATATTGATATGTCATTATTTTTCGAATGATAGCGTACTCACATGAGGGAAAAACTCCCACACAAGAATTTTATCACGACTGTTCAAGAACAACTGATGGGGTTCATCAACGAAGAAGTCCTTAATCCCGATGGTGAATTCTACTATGACGGATTGACAATTCATAACGTCGGTCCTTCCTCTTCTGACGTAACGCAGGCGTCGAAGTCGTAGCTATAGCTAGCGAGCAAATGAATTGTACTATACATGCTTGTATATATATATATATATATATATATATATTTATATATGTACGTACATTTGCTTTAGTGTTTATATATATTTTGGTAATATATATGTACATAAAATGTTAAGTGCTTTAAATTATAAATATGTGTGTAATATATGTATTTATACATATATACATACGTATATATATATATATATAAATATATATATATATATATATAAATATATATATATATATACGTCGGTCCTTCCTCTTCTGACGTAACGCAGGCGTCGAAGTTGTAGCTATAGCTAGCGAGCAAATGAATTGTACTATACATGCATGTATATATATATATTTATATATGTATGTACATTTACTTTAGTGTTAATATATATTTTGGTAATATATATGTACATAAAATGTTAAGTGCTTTAAATTATAAATATGTGTGTAATATATGTATTTATACATATATACATACGCGCATATATATATATATATATTCTATATACATGCATAATATATATATTACAATGCATATATATGTATTATAATATATATATATATATACATATATATATATATAATCAACCATACAGCAAACAGGGCCATACAAATAAAAAAAATGGTACATAGATCTTTAGTCCCGGTTAGTGTCGATCTTTAGTTCCGATTATTTCACCCGGAACTAAAGATAACGATCTTTAGTCTTGAATTCGTAGTCTTGAATTTGGACAACCGGGACTAAATGAGGGTTACAAACCGGGACTATAAACGGTTTCTCCACCAGTGACTCATGCATGCGTGTATAGCAATGCATCGGCAGCATGGCAAACTGCAGGCTGTCTAGAGCCAGGGGAGCATCGCTCCTTGCGGTGCTGGCGTACCTGCCGCAGCCGATCGAACCGTGCAGCGGCAGCACGCTCCTGGGGCCGGGGTGTGCCTGCATGCGGCCATCAGCTATCCTGCCGGCCGCAGCCGACGTACGGCACAAAGTCGCGCATCCGCCCGCGCGCAGGCCGGCTCGGCTTGCATGATGTGCGCGCGAGACGTGGACGGTACCGCAAACGAAAGCAATACCATAGCAGATTGACATCAATCTGTGATTAACAATCTAATAACGATGATTACATTGGAACAACAAACCGGTGACGGCAGAGCTGCTGGTTACGTGTTGTAAGCCAACGCGTCTATTAGTGGATCACCGGATCCGTTCCCCTATCCCTCCCACAGTGTCCCTTCCACAGCAGTAGGGGTGTGAGATGATGTAGAACACCCGCGCCCATCCCTTTGCCCACAAAAACATTGCAGAAGTAGACAATGAACACAGATATAGGGTGGAGCTTGTTCTTCATTATAGATATGACATGGAGTATAAACCAATCTTAGATATCACACCTTGCCCCTGTATATAGGGGTCTTAGTAGGAGATAGATCTTATCTCTACTCCGGTTCAGATTGGCCCACAAGAAACATATCTCCTAGATTTGTTTCACAACAAATATGAAATGTGGGAGCCACAAGAGGATAAAAATCACTCTTCAAATTGCTGAGGGACTTAATTTGCACTGGTTTTATTAGTTGGAGGACACTTTATAACTGGTTTTCTGGCTGAGCGATGCAAATCAAATTGGGCATATAGTTGAGGAAATTAAAGTGGACTTTTTTTCTCTCAGCAAAAACATAGGCCTGAATTAAGCAAGGTCCATCGGGGTTGGCCCGCAAAGATCAAAGGATGAAAGATCAAGACTGGGCCGGGCTCGGTCAGGCCAATTGATGAGCCGCGCGTTCGGTTTACCGCTTGGAATAAGTTCCCCGTAGGTCCCTTAATTTAACAGCGAGATTTTTTGAGGTCCCTCAACCATAAAATCAGAAATGTTCGCCTATAAACTCATTCAAACTGTTCACAGGAGGTCCCTTGGCAGTATAGGTGGGTGGTTTCGCTTACGTGGCATCCTAGTCAGAAAAAAAATCGTGGGGCCCACATGTCAGATGCACTTTATTTTTTCTTCTCTTTTCTCTCCTCTTCTCTTTCCTCTCCTCTCCCTTTGCCGGCGGCGGGCGGCGATGGGTGAGCGCGTGACGGGAGTAGGTGGAGGGGCGGCGTCAGCGCGCTAGAGCAGGCGGAGCGGCGGTGTCTCCGGGAGTGCGGTTGCGGCGACGGCAAGCGGCGGGCGAGCGCGACGGCGGGCAAGCGGCGGCTCCGAGTGTGGGCGGTGCGCGGCCGGAGCAGGTGGAGCGTCGGCGTCTCCGGGCGCGGGCGGAGCAGAGGGGCGGGGGGCGCGCCGGGCGAGCGGCGGCGAGGCGTCGCCTCTTTCTCCCTCTCCCGCCGGCCTCATCTCCCCGAACTCCGTCCGCTCCCGCCGCTGTGGCGCGCCACCACACTGGGCTCCTCCGATGAATGTGACGGCGGCGGCGGGAACCAGCGGCAAGAACGACGTGCTCGTTCTCTCTGTCCGCTTTGAGCGCCGCTCTCGCCGCCGCCGACGACGCGACTAGCGGAGTAGGCCGCCACGCTCCTCCTTCGGCCACGTCCGCCGTTGTGGCCCCCTCATCCGCCTGTAGTGCTCATCCGCTCACCCGAAGCCCGCCGTCTGCTGTGCCCGCAGCCCGCCGCGCTTGCCTTCCGCTCGCCCGCCGCTGTCCAACGCCGCTCCGTGTGCCGCCGCGCCGCTCGCCTCCGTTCTGCCCACAGGCCACGCTCGGTGGTCTGCGGGCTCAAGGATGACCTCGTGTTCGGGGACCCCAACGCGCCGCGGTTCTGCCGCCACCTCCGGGATCCCGCCCTTACCTCCCGCCGCGGTCGCCCGCAGTCCGCCGCCGCTCTCGCCGGCCGTCGCCCCGATCCTGCCTGCTTCGCCTACCGCGGCCGCGCTCGCTCTCCGCCGCCGCCGCCGCTCTCGCCGGCCGTCGCCCCGCTCCTCCCTGCTTCGCCTGCCGCGGCCGTGCTCGCCCTTCGCCGCCGCCGCCGCTCTCGCCGGCCGTCGCCCTGCCCGTCTCGGCTCGTCGAAGAAGACAAGAGAAGAGAAGAAAGGGGAAAAAGGAAGGAATGTGGGGCCCGCACCGTTTTCTCTCACTTTCATGTGGTCCCCACGTACTTTATTTATTTATTTTTACTGACTAGGATGCCACGTTAGCGAAACCACCCACCTATACTGCCAAGGGACCTTAACGGTTTGAATGAGTTTAGGGGCGAACATTTCTGGTTTTGTGGTTGAGGGATCTCAGAAAATCTCGCTGTTAAGTTGAGGGACCTCCGGTGAACTTATTCCTTTACCGCTTCATGCTGTGATGGGCCGTCCGGTCCAGCCTCGTTGCTGACAAGGTTGGGCTACGGACTTTAATGGGCCGCAAGCCAACGATCATTGCAGTCGCAGCAGTCACGGCAGAGCGTGCGGGAAGCAGAAAACTAAATCAAATTGAAAGAGTTTTTTGGGTTTGCAACCCAGAATTCGCTTCAACATACACCGATACACGTACCATGCATGGTTTTCAAACGGGATATTGGGAAACATGCATGGTTCAGTTTGTCCTCCCCGCAATTTTCTCTTGGTTGGCCAGTACTTAGGAATATATATGGTTCAAGTTTTCCCGTTCTCTATTAATGCATGCCGAGAGAGAATGAGTAGGGGATAAAAATGAGTTGAAAAAGGGAATACTAAAGTTGGATGTCTAAACGAGAAGAAGAAACATGAAGGGGCTGTTCAGATTGATGCTATTTCAAACCATACTATTTTTTGATAAAGATGTCAAAGATGTGCATACATTTAATTTCTTACTAAATTTTAGTTAATACATAAAAAATTCTGCTAAAATTTTGGTAATATTACCAACTTATCAAAATTTTGGCTGCAATATACTCCCTCCGTCCTATAATATAAGGGATTTTAAGTTTTTGTTTGCATTATTTGACTACTCGTGTTATTCAAAAAATTTGTGGAAATATAAAAAACAAAAAGTTGTGCTTAAAGTACTTTGGATAATAAAGTAAGTCAAAAAAAATAATTTCAAAATTTTTTAAATAAGACGAGTGGTCAAACAGTGCAAGCAAAAACTTAAAATCGCTTATATTATGGGACGGAGGGAGTATATATGAACAGCCCCAAAGTGGTATTAACATATTTAGTGGATCCTATAACTTAAAAACATTTTTGTGCGATAAATCCAAAAACTAAAAAAGCATTTTTTGTGACAGAGTGAGTTTCAGTCGTCAATGCAATTGCTCATGGGTAAGCAGCAACTAATTCAGAGACATTGAGATAGATAATTGGTGCTTATAATTAATAATACACCTAGCCAGGAATTAATAGCTAAAAAAAGGATATGTGTGTGTGTGTATGGAACTCACTGATTAAACTGATTTGGGTCTTAATTTACTGAGAAATTGGCTTGTCCACGATGTGAATCATACTATAAATATAGGTTGCTCTTAACCTCTTGAAACTCATCAATTAGCAGTGTAGCTAAACATGATTTGCTGCAATTGCTTAAGAGAGACCCAGCCGGCCGGATTAATTGAGATCAGGTGAAATTGCTACTATAACTACACAATAAGAAATGCAAACAGTCTAGACCATTTGTACTTTCATCCAGTGGTCTAGATTTGTTACTATAAAACACATAAAACAATAATTTTTGCTACATTATACAGGTGCTACAGTGATGCATTAATCTGAACCATTGATTTGTTATCATGTGGTGCTAGTGTATCTGTTTAAGTTGATCCCAATCCCGGCCGGCCATACCGCCAGCACACACCGACCGCTGTCAGGATTCGTACCATGATGTAGTTGTTTAATTAAGTGCTCCCATTTCAATGCGGGCTTAATTGTTGATAGAATATAGTACTTCTTCCGTTTTAAAATATAAGGGATTTTAAACAGATAAAATATTTCTCTATCCAGATTTATATTAGTAGAAAATCCTTTATATTATTTTAGGATGGAGGAAGTATATTCTCTTGGCTTGGCAGCAGTTAATTGGCACTCTAAACACACCTTTAACCTCATCTCAGCTGGACCACCGCTTCTATCCTCAACCTCCGTCGAGCATATATGTTATTATGATATTACTTGCATGTTCTCCGTATGTTGCAATGAAATTTTAATTTTAAAAACTAACATTTTTGTCAATCTATTTTCCATCAGTTTTTAAATATCTTATTTCTTGATTTTTCATATATCTTTTCAGCTTACGGATGTACTCCCTCCGTTCCAAAATAAGTTCATTTTTCACTCAATCTTAGACATATCAATACAAAACTAAAACGACTATAACACTCCTACTTTATCAAATGCCAATATAATTATTCCCTAATTTACCTACTCCAATATATTTATTTCTTATTTTCACAAACTCCTATGCAATGATTACTAAAAAGAAAACTTATTTTGAGACAAACATAAGGAATAAAAATGAACTTACTATGGCATAGGACAAAACTTATTTTGAGGCAAACAAATCGTACTGGAAGCACTGAAGCATATATATACGATCTGCTGATGCTTGCCGCCGTGATGCACATATATATAGCCTTGGTTGGCCTCCGAGATCCGCATCAGTACTGTAAAAGGAGATATATATATATATATATATGTATATATATATATATATATGTATACATATACATATATATATGTATACATATATACATATATATATGTATACATATATACATATATATATGTATACATATATACATATATATATATGTATACATATATACATATATATATGTATACATATATACATATATATATACATACGTATATATATATATACATACGTATATATATATACATACGTATATATATATATATATACATACGTATATATACATATATACATACATATATATATATACATATATACATACATATATATATACATATATATATACATATATATATATGTGTGTGTGTGGAAAAACTATTCTATACCCCCTCTCTCCAACCCACCTCCCTTCCCTCCAAGAGGGCAAACCCCCCCTCCCACCTGGTCAAAGGTCCCCCAAGTTGATCAAACCCGCCTATGACTTTCCCCACCACCTCCACTCTTCTCAGCTCTCGTCTCCAAACGACGTAGTAACGTGATGTTCATCGTGCAGTAACACCATGTATTACTTGTAGTAACAATATTGAAATGTAGTCATAATATAGTGATGTCGGATCTATTTTTGATAAGCACTTTTTTCTAACATCATGGTGCAAACGGTTTTTAAAAGTAGTACATGATGTGAGAGATATTACTCTACAAAGATTGTTTTTTTAAAAATTGAACTCTCTACAAGCAGTAATACTATATAGTATGTATTACTATTGTCTGCTATGTGTTACTGCAATCACATCATATGATTACTACATGATGTAGTAACGATTATAAGTTTCACTGTAACATAGTGTGTTACTGCGATTTCTTGATAACGTTACTACACGAATGCGTATAGTAAGAAAAAAAGTACAGTAACATGGAGAGAGGGGAATTGGCTCGATTTAAGGTGCAGTAACGTTCTATATGTTCTACAGTAACAATATGTTTTACTGCAGTTATTAGATAGTGTTACTACAAAAACATGCGGTAATATGTAACTGTCAGGTGGTAACGTGTCACCCCCTGGAGCGTTCCCCTTTTCCTTGCTTTAAAAATTTGTTAAATAAATCGTCCGAAAAAATTATCTTAATTAACATAGAGTTGAATCCTAAATTAATAAATACAATTAACAATTGGAATTGGCATTGTGGGATTTTTCTTGAGTTCCTCATGTCACAATATATTAACAGGATTTTTAGTGAAATTTTCAGAGCCTTGAAAATAATTTTAACCAATTAAAAATGAGCAAGCGCAATATTTTAACCCCAGGAAATCCTTTTTTCCATTTCCTTCTTTTTCTTTTCTTTCTTTTTCCTTCTTGGGCCGTCGGCCCAGTCCACCCCGTCTCACTCGCGCTCGGCCTTCCCTTGTGGGCCGGCCCGCTCCCTCCCTCCTCTCTCTCTCTGGGACACCGACAGGTGGGCCCCACCTGTCGGTCGTCTCCTACCTCCGGCCGTTGGAGCCGGAGCTCCAACCGCCCCGCGCCGCCACCTTCTTCGCTCCACGTCGCGCCCGCACCCTGCACCCACGTCATCGCCCATCTCCTCCACCTCTCCCGCATGCGCGCACGCCCGCAAGTGGTGGGGGATTTGAAATCCCCCAACACCCCTTTCTCTCCCTCCACTCCCCCACGTCGCCGGCCAAATCGGGGGCTTTCCCGGCCACGTCCGCCTCCCCCTCCATCTATAAATTGCTCCCCCGAGCCTCCTCTCCCTCTTTTCGCTCTCGCCGTGCCTTCCCGTGCTTCCTACCGCGCTCGTGCTGCTCGCCGCATGCACCGCCGCTTGCCGCCACCTCCGGCCGCACGCCGCCATTGCTAGAGCCGTTGCCTCATCGTGCAATCACCGCCGCTAGCTTCGCCGCCGCGAGAGCTACCTCGGCCGCCGCTCGCTTTCCGTGCGCCGCCGCCGTACCACTCTCCCCACGCCACAACCGAGCTCCGCCGCCGCCGCCCATCTCCGGCCACCGCGCCAAGCCGCCGCCGCCATTAGCTTCACCGCCACAAGAGCTTTCCCGGCCGCCGCCTCGCGTCACCAAAATTTCACCGGGGCACCCTTCTCCCCGCGCGCTGGTGAGATTTTTCCCCCTCTCCGCCTCCGGCCGGCCGCTCTAGTTGCCATGGTCATCCTCCCCTTCCCCTAACCCGGTCATCGCCTTTCCTAGGTTGTGCCCGACTCCGTCCGCCATTGTCGGAAGCGCCGCCGCCGCTCGTCTTTTCTCGCGCCGGTCGCCGTCATCGCCTCAGTGAGGAATCCCCTCTGCTCCCTTTTTTCCCTCTCTCCCGTGTGCGCCGCGCCGTCCTTCGCGCATGCGCCGTCGCCTTTGGCCGCTGCCGCCGCTTTTCACGCCGCCCGCCGCCGCCTCCCGCGCCGCCGGTTGCCGTCGCGGGCGACCGCATGCCGCCGCCGTTCGCCATGCTTGCCCGGCCGGCTTGAAGCCGAGGCCGAGCCCGGTGGCTGTAACGTCCCGCCTTCCCCAGGCCCGGCCCACTTACATCTGATAGCTTTCATAGGTCATAGACTGCCCTCACAGACCAACACATGTCTTTTCTGCACACTTTGTCCTCACTCGTGTGCACCCGGGAAGAATTTTCCGGTCGGTGGCCGGGATGTTACACCCTCACCCCCTTAAGAGAGATCGACGCCCCCATTGATCAACCCTAGGCCAGGAACGTCCTCTCTTGGCCACGTCCATGTGTCCAGTGCCAGCGCATGTGCCATGCTGTGTAACCACTCCCGGTCTACACCAGCCATGCGCACCATGCCTGCGCAACTGCGACACACACGCCCGTGAAACCGCGAGAGTCGGCTCTGATACCACTTTGTAACGTCCCGCCTTCCCCAGGCCGGGCCCACTTACATCTGATAGCTTTCATAGGTCATAGACTGCCCTCACAGACCAACACATGTCTTTTCTGCACACTTTGTCCTCACTCGTGTGCACCCGGGAAGAATTTCCCGGTCGGTCACCCATCCCAAATTGCTCCAGGCCAAGCACGCTTAACCCTGGAGTTCTTTAGAGATTGGCTTCCGGAAAAGAAGTTGCAACTTGTTGAGTATTCTATTAATCCTATTAAGCCCTAGGCCGGGATGTTACAGCGGCTGCTCCCCGCGCCATCCGATCGGCTCGGGCCGATCCGGACCCTTGGTCCCGTGGACCGGCGGTGGACCACCCGCGTGGTTCCGGTCCACGGTGGACCGGCTGCCTTGAGCCGCTGACGTGCGGGGCCCGCTTGCTGGCGCCCCCCTCCTTTGATGACGTCAGCCTTGGGCTTTATTGCGCAATAAAATTGATTAAGGATTTTTCTTTATTAGTAAAAACACAGATTATCTTCTAAAATTCATAAGTAATTCATCCGAGCTCGGTTTAAGTCCATTCGAGTCTCAGTAAATTCATAAAAATGCAAAGAATCCATTAAAATGGTTTTGTTATCTGTTTCAGTAGTCTTATAGCATGCTTTTCTTGTGTGCTTTGTTTGTCGCGTAGATTTCGGCCGTTTTGTCGATCCGCGGTTTCTCGAAGACGTTGCTGAGGTCTCGACAGTGTGAGAGCAAGGCAAGTCATGCATTACAATTGATCATATTGTACCCAGTTTATAAATATCCCGCATTTCTATTAAGTGTTGCATTCTTTTACAACGTCATGTGGGATGGGTCCTATTACTCATCCATATATTGGTTACCTTATGCCATTGGTAACTTGGGTATCAAAATGACTAGATGTTAGTTTAGGAAATGCTTAGCCATGCCTAGCTCAACTAGTACACAAATGGGGATCACATTATTAAATAGACTTTGTCTATTAGCATAGCTTTGGTTGGTACCACCGCAATGGTATTAGTTAATTAAAATACACTGAATGGTGGGATGTGGGTGCATGATTTTGCTGGTCGCACCCATGGCAATTAAGGACCGGTTCACGGGAAACCCTGGGAGACTTACTGTGCTTACCACAAGCGGGAGTGGGTAACTGCTTGATCTGAAGTATAGCCCGCCCCTTTCCTATGCACCGGTGGCGAGGGTGGGCGTGATGGAGTTGTGTCGGCCGGGGTGTCCGGTTGTCCAGCTGCCGGATTCACCGCGGCGCAAGAGGGGACCGCCCACTGCCTTTTGAGGGGTGGGGGTGAAACCTTAGCGTGGTGTGGATGGTTAGGGGAGGGTTATGCGGAGGGTCTTGTCACGATTTCCCCCTTTGCAGTATCATGGTGATACTTCGGGGCATGGCAACATGTGTGGAATCGTGTCTTGTGGTACAGTTGTACACCTCTGGCAAGAGTAAAACTATTCGAATAGCCGTTCCCGCGGTTATGGGCGATCAACCAGATTTACCGTGATTAGTCACACCCCTAGTTTAGCTTAATGAACTGGTGTAGTTCAGGTGGTTGGTTGGGCCTGTTGCAACGTGGTGTAGCGTTGGATAGTGATTGGTTAATATTGCTTAATTACTACAACTGTTTTTACTGTTTTCAACTACTGGTTTTAAATGCCTGCTTTATGCAAATGAACCCCGTAGCTTCCTTTGGTTATATCCTGCATCATACCTCCTCTTCCGGTATGACTTGTTGAGTACAGTGGGTAGTACTCAGTCTTGCTCTCTTTTCCCCCACACCAGAGCTGAAGATCTTTCTAGTTGGAGCTGTCTTGTTGAAGTTGGTTTCGTCGCTGCCGTCAAGGGTTGCCTGTGGAGTGGAGTCGCCCCGCCGCAGAAGTCAAGTTTCCAAGTTTAGTTTTTTTTATCTTTTTCCGCTGCATTTGTAATCTTTTATATTTTTGTAAGACGTGGATCTGTATGTCAACAATTGTCATTTGTATACCCTGGCTGGTCCTGGACAGGGGTTTAATGCACATTCAGCTTAGAAATTCTGGTTCGTGAATTTCTGGGCGTGACAAGTTGGTATCAGAGCCGACCTTGACCGTAGGATAAGCCAACTGGAAAACCCTAAGAGCCCTCTAAACCCCTTTTCATCTGCATCTGCCTTTTTGCACCTGGATTTGTTTCGGGAAAATTTGGGGTTTTACCTCTTTGGTTTGTGGGAAAAATCTTGATAGTTCATTCGGATCGGATCTTTAAAATTAGCTCAGTCTAGGGTTTTAGAAAGATCTTATTTGGAGTTTATTCGATAGTTAGTCGAAAATTTATCGGGTGATATGCACTAAGTCGTGTCTAGGTTCGATGGGGCAGCTTTACGTGTATCATTATGGCTATGCATCTATTTTATGCATTAAGTTATTGTTTAGTCAGTTGCATTAGTGTGTTTATTTGAGTTCATGAAAAATGTTCTATGCATAAAAATCGTCATGCTTGGTTATTTATTTGAGTCATTTGTTGCTTTGTTTATTTGGATTTGAGCATGCATTGGCTCCTATCCCTTGTCCATCTTTAGATGTCAGACCTGTTCCTCGATCGCAAGCGCCGCTCCGAGCTTCAGAGTCGCCGCCCTTAGCTTTATCGTCTTCTTAGTTTTGTTTGCTTGCTAGTTTTCGTGCTTAGGTTTGTTGCTTGTGGGTTAGTCAGCGGTCGATATCGTGTCAGTGGTATGGCTGCCTTAATTAGGAGTTGTGTGCCTCTTTTTCAGTGTTTTAATCAAGATTAAAATAATTTCACTTAAATTAATAAGAAAGATTAGTTTCTGATCCTCCTGTTTTTCTTCCTTTTCTCTTATTTCTACCTATCCCCCCTTCAGATGGTGAAGACGGGAAATGGTTCCCGTGAATCCAACAACGCTAGTGGCAGCGAAGAGCAGATCAGTGGAGCACGTGCCAGCGATGCATCTAACAACAGTTCATCTCCACCGCCCGAGAACACAACGATCGTTCAGGTGTTCAACAATCAGACTCAGATGATGACAATGATGATGCAATAGATGCAGCAACAGTACCATCAGGTGTTGCAGCAGGTGCAGCAGCAAGCACAACAGCAGCAGAACCTGCAGTTTGGTCTTCCACCTCCCCAGTCCAAACTGTTAGAGTTTCTTCGCGTCAAGCTGCCCACTTTCTCAAGCACCACCAACCCAATCGAGGCCAACGACTGGCTGCATGCTATTGAGAAGAAGCTGAATCTTTTGCAATGCAATGACCAGGAGAAGGTTGCTTTTGCCACACACCAGCTGCAAGGTCCCGCTTCTGTTTGGTGGGACAACTACATGGTGACCCGTCCAGCTGGGACAGAAGTTACCTGGTCAGAGTTTTGTCAGAGTTTCAATAAAGCACAGGTTCCCGAGGGAATTGTGGCACAAAAGAAGAGAGAGTTCCGTTCTTTGCAGCAAGGGACCAGGACAGTTATAGAGTATTTGCATGAGTTCAACCGTCTCATGCGATACGCCCCTGAGGACGTGCATACCGATGCCGAGAGGCAGGAGAAGTTTTTGTCTGGTCTTGATGATGAATTGACCAACCAGTTGATCTCTAGAGATTATGAGGACTTTTAGAAGTTGGTGGACAAAGCTATTCGTCAGGAAGAGCAGTGCAACAAAATGAACCGTAAGAGGAAGGCAGTTCAATTCAGAACTCCCCAGGGGAAGAGTCAGAAGCCTCATTTCACGATGGGACATCAGGGTGGACCCTCAACCATGATTATCTGGCAGCACCGTCCTTACCACCCGGGTAGCTTCAACAAGAACTACAACAGTGGCAGTCACAGCATCAGTGAGCAGCACAGCCTCGACCCTACTCCAAGTCCATTAATGATTCCAGCTCAGACAGTTCAGCCAGCTCTGCCTGCTCAGCCGAACAGCCCAAGAAGTTTGGAGAAAAGCCCGAACTCTGCTTCAATTGTAACGAGCCTGGACACATGGTTGGTACGTGCCCGAAGCCAAGACGTGCCGGACTCAAGTTCGTTCAGGCCCGTGTCAATCATGCATCTGCAGAGGAGGCGCAGTCAGCACCAGAGGTTATATTGGGCACATTTCTCGTCAACTCAACACCGGCAGTAATATTGTTTGATTCTGGTGCAACTCATTCCTTCATTTCCAAGCGTTTTGCTGGTGCACATGGGTTATCTTTGGTGAAGCTTAAGATATCAATGCAAGTTCATACTCCTGGAGGTGGCATGACCACAACTCACTACTGCCCATCAGTGACAGTTGAAATTCAAGGGTTGACTTTTCCAACCAACCTCATTCTTCTCGAATCCAAGGACCTAGATGTCATACTTGGATTGGATTGGTTGACAAGGCATAAAGGAGTGATCGATTGCGCTAGCCGCACCATCAAGTTGACCAATGCGAAGGGAGAAGTGGTAACTTTTCAGTCTCCAATACCGCAGAAGCCAAGGATTAGTCTACACCAGGCTACTGGTGAAGAACAAGAGGTAGCAGTGGAGAAAACCACTAAGAAGTTGGAGGATATTCCCATAGTCAGAGAGTATCCAGAGGTTTTTCCGGATGATCTGACAACAATGCCACCAAAAAGGGATATCGAGTTCAGGATTGACTTGGTACCTGGAACTACACCGATCCACAAGAGGCCTTACAGAATGGGAGCCAACAAGTTGGCGGAAGTCAAGAAGCAAGTTGATGAACAGTTACAGAAGGGATACATCCGCCTAAGCACGTCGCCTTGGGGTGCTCCGGTTATCTTTGTGGAAAAGAAAGACAAAACCAAGAGGATGTGCGTCGATTACCGCGCACTCAATGAGGTTACTATTAAGAACAAGTACCCTTTGCCAAGGATTGATGATCTGTTCGATCAGTTGAAAGGAGCTACTGTGTTCTCTAAGATAGACCTGTGATCAGGCTATCACCAGTTGAGGATCCGTGAAGAGGATATTCCAAAGACAGCATTCATCACTCGGTACGGGTTGTTCGAGTGCACAGTTATGTCTTTCGGACTCACTAATGCACCTGCCTTCTTCATGAATTTGATGAACAAGGTGTTTATGGAATTTTTGGACAAGTTTGTCGTGGTTTTCATCGATGACATACTGATTTACTCCAAGTCCGAGGAAGAACATGAGCAGCATCTTCGGTTGGTACTTGAAAAAGTTAAAAGAGCACCAGCTTTATGCCAAGTTTAGCAAGTGTGACTTCTGGTTCAAGGAAGTTCAGTTTCTCGGTCACATCGTGAATGCTCAAGGAGTAGCTGTGGATCCAGCAAATGTGGAGTCAGTTACCAAGTGGACCCCACCAAGGACAGTCACTTAGGTTCGGAGTTTCTTAGGACTTGCGGGCTATTACCGCCGGTTCATTGAGAACTTCTCTGAAATTGCCAAGCCAATAACACAGCTATTGAAGAAGGAAGAAAAGTTTATCTGGTCCGCTGAATGCAATAGGAGTTTTGAAGAACTCAAACGATGGTTGGTGTCTGCACCTGTTTTTGATTCTACCCGATCAGACGAAAGATTTCCAGGTCTATTGTGATGCATCTCGCCAAGGGTTAGGGTGTGTGTTGATGTAAGATGGCAAAGTGGTTGCTTATGCTTCACATCAGTTGCGTCCCCATGAAGGCAACTACCCGACCCACGATCTGGAATTGGCCGTAGTTGTTCATGCTTTAAAGATCTGGCGACACTATCTCATCGGTAACCGTTGTGAGGTATATACAGATCACAAAAGTCTAAAGTACATCTTCACTCAACCTGATCTGAATCTCTGACAGTGAAGATGGTTGGAGCTAATCAAAGATTATGATATGGGAATCCACTATCATCCCGGCAAGGCTAATGTGGTAGCAGATGCCTTAAGCAGGAAGAGCTACTGCAATGTTGCATGGGTTGAGAAACTATGTTGTGAGGTTCAACGTGATTTGGAACATCTGAACCTTGGTGTAGTTGAGCACGGATTTGTGGCTGCCCTAGAGGTACAACCCACACTGGTGGAGCAGGTTCGCATAGCTCAAGCAAGTGATCCTGAGATAGCGGAACTCAAAAAGAACATGAGAGTTGGAAAAGCCCGAGGTTTCACTGAGGATGAACAAGGTACAATCTGGATGGGAGAAAGATTATGTGTACCTGAAAATAAGGAGTTAAAAGACCTGATACTGATAGAAGCTCATCAAACTCAGTATTCCATTCATCTTGACAGTACTAAGATGTACCAAGACCTCAAAGAAAAATTCTGGTGGGTAACCATGAGAAGGGAAATAGCTGAATTTGTCGCACTCTGTGACGTTTGCCAACGAGTAAAGGCAGAGCACCAAAGGCCAGCAGGTTTGCTACAGCCCCTTCAGATTCCAGAATGGAAGTGGAAAGAAATTGGAATAGACTTTATCACCGGTTTGCCCAGGACGTCATTGGGGCACGATTCTATTTGGGTAGTCGTTGATCGGCTCACCAAAGTGGCCCACTTCATTCCAGTACACACTACCTACTTAGGGAAGAAGTTAGCAGAACTTTTTTTGGCAAGAATCATGTGTTTACATGGGGTACCCAAGAAGATCGTGTCTGATCGTGGGAGCCAATTCACTTCAAAGTTTTGGCAGAAATTGCAAGAGGAATTGGGAACCCGTTTGAACTTCAGCACGGCCTACCATCCGCAGACTGATGGCCAGACTGAGCGAGTTGATCAAATATTGGAGGATATGTTAAGAGCTTGTGCACTTGATTTTGGTGGAGCCTGGGACAAAAGCTTGCCGTATGCTGAGTTCTCCTACAATAACAGTTACCAGGCTAGTCTGCAAATGGCACCCTTTGAAGCACTGTATGAACGAAGGTGCCGTACTCCGCTCTTCTAGGATCAGACAGGGGAACGCCAGTTGTTTGGTACAGAAGTTTTAAATGAGGTAGAAGAGAAAGTCAGAGCTGCCAGGGAAAGATTGAGAATCGCACAATCTAGACAGAAAAGCTACGCAGACAACCGCCGAAGGGAGCTCGCTTTCGAAGCAGGGGACTATGTGTATCTTCGTGTCACTCCGCTCAGGGGAGTACACCGTTTCCAAACCAAAGGAAAGTTGGCACCATGCTTTGTGGGACCATATAGAATCTTGGAACGCAGAGGCGAAGTTGCTTACCAGCCTGAGCTTCCCTCCAGCATGCTTGGCATTCATAATGTGTTCCACGTCTCTCAGTTGAAGAAATGTTTGAGAGTTCCTGAGGAACAGGAAAGTCCAGATCACATCGAAATTCAGGAAGATCTGACGTATGTAGAGAAGCCGACTCGCATCCTCGAGACTAGCGAGAGAAGGACCAGGAACAAGGTAATCAGATTCTGCAAAGTTCAATGGAGCCATCACTCAGAAGAAGAGGCCACTTGGGAAAGAGAAGATGAGTTGAAGGCCGCCCATCCGCACCTCTTCGCCAGCTCTTCCGAATCTCAACGTCGAGATTCCGTTTAAGGGGGGTAGGTTTGTCACGCCCTGGAGTTTTCCCCTTTTCCTTGCTTTAAAAATTTGTTAAATAAATCGTCCGAAGAAATTATCTTAATTAACCTAGAGTTGAATCCTAAATTAATAAATGCAATTAATAATTGGAATTGGCATTGTGGGATTTTTCTTGAGTTCCTCATGTCACAATATATTAACATGATTTTTAGTGAAATTTTCAGAGCCTTGTAAATAATTTTAACCAATTAAAAATGAGCAAGCGCAATATTTTAACCCAAGGAAATCCTTTTTTCCATTTCCTTCTATTTCTTTTCTTTCTTTTTCCTTCTTGGGCCGTGGGCCTAGTCCACCCCGCCTCACCCGCGCTCGGCCTTTCCTTGTGGGCCGGCCCGCTCCCTCCCTCCTCTCTCTCTCTAGGACGCCAACAGGTGGGCCCCACCTGTCGGTCGTCTCCTACCTCCGGCCGTTGGAGCCGGAGCTCCAACCGCCCCGCGCCGCCACATTCTCCGCTCCACGTCGTGCCCGCACCCCGCGCCCACGTCGTCGCCTATCTCCTCCACCTCTCCCGCACGCGCGCGCACCCGCAAGTGGTGGGGGATTTGAAATCCCCCAACACCCCTTTCTCTCCCTCCACTCCCCCACGTCGCCGGCCAAATCGGGGGCTTTCCCGGCCACGTCCGCCTCCCCCTCCACCTATAAATTGCTCCCCCGAGCCTCCTCTCCCTCTTTCTGCTCTCGCCGTGCCCTCCCGTGCTTCCTACCGCGCTCGCGCCGCTCGCCGCATGTACCGCCGCTTGCCGCCACCTCCGGCCGCACGCCGCCATTGCTAGAGCCGTCGCCTCGCCGCGCAATCACCGCCGCTAGCTTCGCCGCCGCGAGAGCTACCTCGGTCGCCGCTCGCTTTCCGTGCACCGCCGCCGTACCACTCTCCCCACGCCACACCCGAGCTCCGCCGCCGCCGCCCATTTTCGGCCACGCGCCGTCGCCGCTAGAGCCGCCACCGCGCCAAGCCGCCGCCGCCATTAGCTTCGCTGCCGCAAGAGCCTTCCCGGCCGACGCCTCGCGTCACCAAAATTCCACCGGGGCACCCTTCTACCCGCGCGCCGGTGAGATTTTTCCCCCTCTCTGCCTCCAGCCGGCCGCTCTAGTCGCCGTGGTCATCCTCCCCTTCCCCTAACCCGGTCATCGCCTTTCCCAGGTTGTGCCCGACCCCGTCCGCCATTGTCGGAAGCGCCGCCGCCGCTCGTCTTTTCTCGCGCCGGTCGCCGTCTTCGCCTCGGCGAGGAATCCCCTCTGCTCCCTTTCTTCCCTCTCTCCCGTGTGCGCCGCCGTCCTTCGCGCGTGCGCCGTCGCCTTCGGCCGCCGCCGCCGATTTTCGCGCCGCCCGCCGCCGCCTCTCGCGCCGCCTGTTGCCGTCGCCGGTGACCGCATGCCGCCGCTGTTCGCCATGCTTGCCCGGCCGGCTTGAAGCCGAGGCCGAGCCCGGCGGCTGCTCCCCGCGCCGTCCGATCGGCTCGGGCCGATCCGGACCCTTGGTCCCGTGGACCGGCGGTGGACCACCCGCATGGTCCCGGTCCACGGTGGACCGGCCGCCTTGAGCCGCTGACATGCGGGGCCCGCTTGCCGGCGCCCCCTCCTTTGATGATGTCAGCCCTGGGCTTTATTGCGCAATAAAATTGATTAAGGATTTTTCTTTATTAGTAAAAACACACATTATCTTCTAAAATTCATAAGTAATTCATCCGAGCTCCGTTTAAGTCCATTCAAGTCTCATTAAATTCATAAAAATGCAAAGAATCCATTCAAAATGGTTTTGTTCTCTGTTTCAGTAGTCTTATAGCATGTTTTGCTTGTGTGCTTTGTTTGTCGCGTAGATTTCGGCCGTTTTGTCGATCCGCGGTTTCTCGAAGACGTTGCTGAGGTCTCGTCAGTGTGAGAGCAAGGCAAGTCATGCATTACAATTGATCATATTGTACCCAATTTAAAAATATCCCACATTTCTATTAAATGTTGCATTCTTTTACAATGTCATGTGGGATGGGTCCTATTACTCAGCCATATATTGGTTACCTTATGCCATTGGTAACTTGGGTATCAAAATGACTAGATGTTGGTTTAGGAAATGCTTAGCCATGCCTAGCTCAACTAGTACACAAATGGGGATCACATTATTAAATAGACTTTGTCTATTAGCATAACTTTGGATTGGTACCACCGCAATGGTATTAGTTAATTAAAATACACTGAATGGTGGGCTGTGGGTGCATGGTTTTGCTGGTCGCACCCATGGCAATTAAGGACCGGTTCACGGGAAACCCTGGGAGACTTACCGTGCTTACCACAAGCGGGAGTGGGTAACTTCTTGATCTGAAGTATAGCTCGCCCCTTTGCTAGGCACCGGTGGCGAGGGTGGACGTGATGGAGTTGGGTCGGCCAGGGTGTCCGGTTGTTCAGCTGCCGGATTCACCGCGGCGCAAGAGGGGACCGCCCACTACCTTTTGAGGGGTGGGGGTGAAACCTTAGCGTGGTGTGGATGGTTAGGGGAGGGTTATGCAGAGGGTCTTGTCACGATTTCCCCCTTTGCAGTATCATGGTGATACTTCGGGGCATGGCAACATGTGTGGAATCGTGTCTTGTGGGTACAGTTGTACACCTCTGGCCAGAGTAAAACTATTCGAATAGCCGTGCCTGTGGTTATGGGCAATCAACCAGATTCATCGTGATTAGTCTCACCCCTAGTTTGGCTTAATGAACTGGTGTAGTTCAGGTGGTTGGTTGGGCCTGTTGCAACGTGGTGTAGCGTTGGACAGTGATTGGTTAATATTGCTTAATTACTACAACTGTTTTTACTGTTTTCAACTACTGGTTTTAAATGCCTACTTTATGCAAATGAACCCCGTAGACTCCTTTGGTTATATCCTGCATCATACCTCCTCTTCCGGTATGACTTGCTGAGTACAGTGGGTAGTACTCAGTCTTGCTCTCTTTTCCCCCCACACCAGAGCTGAAGATCTTTCTTGTTGGAGCTGTCTTGTTGAAGTTGGTTTCGTCGCTGCCGTCAAGGGTTGCCTGTGGAGTGGAGTCGTCTCGCCGCAGAAGTCAAGTTTCCAAGTTTAGTTCGTTTTATCTTTTTGCGCTGCATTTGTAATCTTTTATATTTTTGTAAGACGTGGATCTGGATGTCAACAATTGTCGTTTGTGTACCCTGGCTGGTCCTGGACAGGGGTTTAATGCACATTCAGCTTAGAAATTCTGGTTCGTGAATTTCTAGGCGTGACATAACGTGTATAAGCCATGCAGTAACACTTTTACTTTCGTGTAGTAACAAGTATATGGTTAGCATGTGAGACTTTGAACCCATATATTTTTTGTTTCAATTCCTGATTTAATGCAATTCACCACAATATTACCGTCAAAAGTGTAGTAACGTCATATACATTCATGCACTAACACTATATTGGAGGGAGGAGACCGGTTTTCTTGAGAAGAGGAAGGAAGAACAGTTTCTTGAGGAGGGGAGTATGTAGATGCATTTTGAAGTTCTACCCTCCACATGCAGTAACACTATAGCATCATTGTGAAAATGGTTTTAAAAAATAATACTTATGTTGCGAGATATTGATTTTCAAATATTGGCATTTTAAACTTTAACCCTCCACATGCAGTAACAGAATATGTAATTTGCAGTAACAAGGGAATATACATGCAGTAACTTAGTTTTACCAAATGTATAAAATTGTTCAAAACACTCCTACCTCAATCGAACCTCGCTCAAAGCCACCTACAGACTTTACCTATAGCCCACCTATTCAATCTTCATCTCGTAAAAATGATATAGTAAAACTACAATTATCGTGCAGTAACATAGCTAGTTGGAAGTGGTAACATGCACCTATTATGTAGTAACATTTCTACTTTTGTGCAGTAACAAGTATATGGTTAGCATGTGAGGCTTTAACTCATATATTTTTGTTTGGATTCCTGGTCTACTACAATTTTTCCACGACGTTACTGCCAGAAGTACAGGAAAGTCTTATGTGTTCTACAGTAACGTGGCGTGTTACTGTACTTTTACGATAATGTTACTAGTGGAACATAGTACATGTTATGAGTTTCGTAGTAACATATCTTTGTTTTTTGTTTTACGATGGTAGGGAAAGATATTAGAATTGATAATCATATTACTTTCTCACAAAATTCTTGAAACAAATAGCAACATTAGATGAATTGGTTAGAAGAATGTGCTTTGAACTATGAGGTGAGGTCATGGGTTCAAGTCTTGAATTTATCAATTTATTTTTTATTTTTCTAGAAAAGAGAAAAAAAGAATGTTTTAAGGAGAAAAAAAGGATCGGGAAGGGGGAGGAGGAAGCGAGAGAGAAGGGATCGGGAGGCAGGGAGGGGCGGATCGGGAGGGGAGAGGGGGAAGCGAGAGAGAAGGGATCGGGAGGAGAGGGAGAGATCGGGGGGGAAGTGTGGATCGAGGGAGGGAGGGAGGGGCGGTGCAGAGGGGGGGATACGGATAAGAGGGAGAGAGAAGGGATCGGGAGGCAGGGAGGAGCGGATCGGGAGGGGAGAGGGGGAAGCGAGAGAGAAGGGATCGGGAGGAGAGGGAGAGATGGGGAGGGGATGGGTGGATCGAGGGAGGGAGGGAGGGGCGGTGCGGAGGGTGGGATACGGATAAGAGGGGGGTATAGAATAGTCTATACCCCGGGTGTAGAATAGTCTCTCACCCTACACACACACACACACACATATATATATAGAAACTATTCTACACACACCTCCCCCTCCTCACCCTACACACACACACACACACACACACACACACACACATATATATATATAGAAAAACTATTATGCACACACCTCCCCCTCCTTACCAAGGCCCAAAACCCACCTCCCACCTCGGTCAAAGGCCCCTCCCACCAGTCAAACCCGCCTACTAACTCCCCCCACCACCCACCTCTTCTCAGCTCTCGTCCCAGGACGGTGCAGTAACTCGACGACCACTGTGCAGTAACACTGTGTCTTACGTGCACTAACAGCGTCAAAATATAGTTGAAACATAGTCATGACGGATCTACTTTTGATAAGCTCTTTTTTTCTAGCATCATGGTGCAAATGGTTTTAGAAAACCTTACATCACTTGGGAGATATTGTTCTTCAAAGTTTGACTTTTTTGCAATTTGTCTCTCCACAAGTAGTAATACTATACTATTACTTGTTACTACTTGTCTGTTGTATGTTACTACAATTGCATCACGATGTTACTACACTGCGTTTTACTATATTTTTTGGGTAGTGTTACTGCATAAACACGTGGTAACGTATACCTTTCGTGTAGTAATACTTTTACTTTTGTGCAGTAACAAGTATATGGTTAGCATCTGAGACTTTTAACCTATATATTTTTGTTTCAATTCCTGATTTACTGTAATTCACCACAATATTACTGTCAAAAGTGCAGTAACATCATATACATGTAGTAACACTTTATTGGAGGGAGCAGACCGATTTTCCTGAGAAGAGGGAGGAAGAACGGTTTCTTGAAGAGGGGAGTATGTAGATGCATTTTAAAGTTTAACCCTGCACATGCAGTAATACTATAGCATCATGGTGGGAACGATTTTAAAAAAATAATACATATCTTGTGAGATATTGCTTTTCAAAGATTGGCATTTTGAACTTTAACCCTCCATATGCAGTAACAAAATGTGTAACTTGCAGTAACAAGGGCATATATATGCAGTAATATGGTTTTACCAAATGTATAAAATTGTTCAAACAACTCCTACATCAATCAGACCTCGCTCAAAGCCACCTACAGACTTTACCTATAGCCCACCTATTCGATATTCATCTCGTAAAAATGACATAGTAAAACTATAATTATCGTGCAGTAACATAGCTACTTGGAAGTGGTAATATGCGCCTATTATGTAGTAACACTTCTACTTTCATGCAATAACAAGTATATTGTTAGCATGTGAAACTTTAACCCATATATTTTTGTTTTTATTCCTGGTCTACTACAATTTTACTATAACGTTACTGCAAGACTGCAGTAACGTCCTATGTGTTATACAATAACGTCATAAGTTACTGTACTTTTACAACAATATTACTACTAGAGTATAGTAACATGTTATGAGTTTCAATAGTGAAAGATATTAGAATTGATAATCATATTATTTTCTCATAAAATTCTTAAAACAAATATCATCATTAGATGAATCGGTTAGAAGAATGTGCTTTGAACTATGAGGTCATGGGTTCAAGTCTTGAATTTGACAATTTATTTTTTATTTTTCCAGAAAAGAGAAAAAAATGTTTCAGGGAGAAAAAAAAGAAAAAAAGGAAAAAAAAAGAGAGATCGGGAGAGAGACAGAAGGGAGGGGATCGGGAGGGAGGGAGGGGGAGCGAGAGAGGGGAGGGGGCGATCGGGAGCAAGAGAGAAGGTGTAGACCCCCGTTTTTATAACAGGAATCAATCGTGTAAACAGTACCATTTCCCTGGATCAAGTAGTCTGGTACACACGAATTCATAGCTGAAATACCTAGTGCACATACACGAGTGTCTAGTACGAATTATTACATCAATAGCCCGCAGGCATAGTCTTAAATCATCGGACCGAGCGGTCCGGAATGCATTCCAAAAACAGAAGTAGGTAAGGCAGCGGAGTCAAGGCAGCGGCACGCCATTGCCACAGGCAACGACCGTAACTAAGACCTATTGAGCGCTATCGTCTTCATCACCCTCCTGGTAATAGGCATAGGGATCCTCCGAAGCTTCATCTCCGGCCTCTGATTAAGTTTATATTTGCAAGGGTGAGTACCAACCGTACTCAGCAAGTCACCACAGCAACAATGCACATGATAAAGGGTATTCAAGGAATGGCTATGGTTCTTTTGCACAAAGCCAGTTTTGTAATTCTTTTCACAAGCCTAAGACCTAGCACAGACTGATCAAATTTTAGTACCAGTGTTCATATTAAACAATGACGGTTCTGTCCACCATCCATTGTGATCCCAAGGATAGCTTCCCGCCATCGAGTCGTCATGGTTTTCTGAGGACGTCCACCTTCCCTCCTCTCAGGAAGTGGCTCCATCAGCATAGAAATCATCATGCAACATCCCATCCCACACAAGTTAAGAATTTAGAGTCAAGCCAAGTGTAATACACGTCCCGATGCTCAGTAACCGCGAGCACGGCTATTCGAATAGATTTGGTTTACTCACACTGCAGTGGATGTACACTTTACCCGCACTCCGCGACTGCCCAACACATGAGCCTCGTCCCAACACATGAGACATGTCACGGCAAAGCTTTTCGATAACCTCGCATTGGCAGTACCCGCTCCATGAACTTTACATCCTCATGCACTCTAGGCGTACACGGTTTCTAGCAGTGAGAGGAGTTCTGGCGCACCCGGGAAGGGAAGACTCACATATGCATTAAGTTATAATTAAGTTTAAATTCACCTATGGCAGTCCTACCGATGGCGACACCACTGTAGACTCCCGTCTCGCGGTCCTACCAATGGCTGCCCCACCGTGAAGCCCCTGCCTCACACATCAAGAAACCACTATGCATGGATACTGCCTCCGCTCAGCTATCTATTCTGCCAGGTCTATACCCATACGAGGAATGCGGTTGTACGGGGGTAGTTTCATGCTTAACTTCATGGCTTGGTCCTTAATTGACCGGGGACGGTACTTGCCCTTTTCCGGATACCACCCAAATCCTCCGTCCGCCCCAGTCGAAAACAGTTGTTTTAATTTTATTTCTCTTTTCGCAAATCATGTCATCAACATCATGGCAATGTGGCGCTCATATCTCCACATGCCGCATCTCAATTACCTTCCCAAAGCAATTGCCCAAGCATAGAGCATTTTGATAAATATGCATGATTCTAGATAAGCAATTGTCATAGTTGACTAGGGACTCATACGTAAACATGGTTACGAAGGAATATGGGGTAAACAAAAATCAAGGCATGGCATAATCACAAGTAGGATGTTTATCATTGCATGCAATTTTATTTGTAAACAAAATAATTTCACAATTGGGATCAACATGTTCAAGGAATAGTGATGACTTGCCTTGCTCAAAGTCTTGCGGGTCTTGACCTTCGCTTGGATCCGCAGCTTCCTCGGGCTCTATAGTTACGTGCGAAGATTGATTTGAATTCGGTTAGAATTCAAATAAAAATCCAAGTAAATCCAAATGAAAGTCGAGTGAGAAAGTCGGTTCCTTTATGTTAACTTTACTATTCGCGAACTAAGGCAAACCCATTTTCGATTTAAATTATTTATGAGTATAATCATTTCGTTGTCATAAGTTTTTTTTTTAATTTAACATTCCCGAGTATTATATCCATATAATAGGTTAGACATTTCTATCGCGAGCTAAATATCAGACGAAATCCTAAAAACTATTATACGATTTAATTTAGTCTATGACCAAATGATTTAAAAATCCTTAGTAATTAAATCCGATTTTCTACCGTGAATCGATTACTTCTAGAGATTACCCAAAATAATCTATAATAATCTATAAGAATTCGTTTATTTGTTTTAGTTCTTTGATTACATTTAAATTACTACCGCGATTTGATTACTTATAGTAATTACCAAGAATAATCCCTAATTTATATTAAATTTTTGCAATCCTACGACGAAAAATTAATCTATAATTAAATTCTAATTATTTTAAATTTTCTAAACTTTCCTAATTTTCCTCTAATTATACTATTATTATTATTTATATTTATTTATTATTTTTTTCTTTTCTTTCTCTCTTTTTCTTTTTCTCTCTTTTTCTCTCTTTTTCTTTCTTTTCCCTCTTTTTCTTTTTCTCTCTTTTTCTTTCTTTCCTCTCTCTCTCCTTTTTTTCTCTCTTTTTCTCCCTCCCGGCCTCTCTTTTTCTCCCTTCTCTCTCGGCCGGCTCTCTCTCTCTCTCACCCGAGCGGCGGCGGTGGTAGACGCGAGGGGGAAGGGGACGGCTCACCGGCGACGGCAGCGGCGACGACGGCAGCGGCGACGGTGGCGCACGGCGGTGCGGGAGCGGCGGCACGGGAACGGCGGCGCGGCGGCACGGGAACGGCGGCGCGGCGGCACGGGAACGGTGGCGCGGTGGCACGAGAGCGGCGGCGCAGTGGAGAGGGTAGAGGGGAGGAAGGGTGAGATGGGGTGGGGGAGAATGGAGAGAGGGGGTATTTGTAGAGAGGGGAGAAGGAGAGGGGAAGGGGCGGCGGCGGCGCGGCAGCGGGGCAGGGCGACAGCGACACGCGGGCGGCGACGCGATGGCGGCGCGGGGCTCGGAGCGGCGATGCGACGGGCGACGGTGCGGGGCTCAAGGCGGGCGACGCGACGGGGGGCGTGGGGCTCGACGCGGCGATGGGACGCGCACGCGGCGACGGGACGTCGACGGCGACGGCGACAGCGGCGACGCGACGGGCGGCGACACGGCGGGCGAGCGGCGCGGCGGGGCGCGGGGCGCAGGACGGCGCGCGGCGCGGCGCGGGGCGCGGAGCAGCGACGGCGACGGCTCGGCAGCGGCGACGCGACGGCGGGCGGCGGCAGCGAGGATGGGACGGCGCGACGGGATGGCGGCGAGCGACGCGTGACGGCACGGGCGCGGGGCGCGAGGCGGCGGCACGGGGCTCGGGATGACGCGACAGGCGGCAGCGGCGATGCGACGGCGATGGCAGAGGGGAGGCGGAGCGGCACGCGGCGCGCGGGGCGCGAGGCGGCGTGGCAGAGGAGGGGCTAGGTTAGGGGAACCACGTCGAGCACCTTAGGTGCAATGAACAGTGCATTTCCTATTTTTCCTATTTAATTTTTATTTTATTATTTTATTATTTTTATTATTTATATTTTTTATATTTTTATTTATTATTTATTTATTATATAAATTTGATTCTATAATTCCTAATATTTGCATATATGAATTTTACCCAATATTTGCGTTATCCCAACTTAATGAATTCACCCTAGTTTAACATTGTTCACATTTTTATTTATATAACTTATTTGAATTTTTAATTTAGTGTTAATTCTTATTCCATCGCATTTAAATTTAATTGATATAAATTTGTTTGCGATAATATCTTATTTACCTCCATCCACACCTATTATTTATTTTAATTTATATTCATTTTACCAATTTATTTTTTTAGGGCTTATTCTTAATTAACTGTTCTTTATTCGCAATCTCCAAACTCCAAAATCGAAATTCAATGGAACGGGCGAACAAAATCGGCATGATGCAATTTATTTTAAAAAGTTTTTGAAAATCCGTATTTTTAGAGTTTTGATTTGTCGGTCGAATTTTCAGGGTGTTACGGGAAGGGGAGCGAGAGAGGGGAGGAGGGGAGGGAGGGAGGGGGAGCGAGAGAGGGGAGGGGGGTGATCGGGAGCGAGAGAGAAGGGAAGGGGAAGGGAAGGGGAGTGAGAGAGGGGAGGAGGGGAGGGAGGGAGGGGGAGTGAGAGAGGGGAGTGGGGGTGATCGGGAGCGAGAGAGAAGGGAAGGGGAGCGAGAGAGGGGAGGAGGGGAGGGAGGGAGGGGGAGTGAGAGAGGGGAGGGGGCGATCGGGAGCGAGAGAGAGAAGGGAAGGGGAGCGAGAGAGGGGGGATCGGATGAGAATGGGCTATTCTATACCCCGGGTGTAGAATAGTCTTACCATATATATATATATATATATATATATATATATATATATATATATATATATAACACTCATATAAGGGCACCATGGTATCAAATACACAAATTCACTCAAATTTTTTAAAATTTTCAAATTGTGAGTATATACCTAGTTATAAGAATTTGATTCATACCTATGCCTATCAACAAAACAACTAAAATTTAACTTTATTTCACAATCCATGAGTACATATCTAACTAATTATATGTTTGAATGCTATATACCTAGAATCAAAATCTAACAAAAACAAGTTCAAATTCAGTTCAAACTTCTTGCGAACTAGTTAGTAAAATAGTTAATGTTAATACCTAAACATTTAAAAAGTTTCATACTCATTTGAATTGGGTAAATACCAAATTTTAATCATGGTGCCCGGGCACCATAGAGCACCAAACAAATATATATATATATATATATATATATATATATATATATATATATATATATATATATATATATATTGACCAACACTTCTTTCTTAAAAAAATAGGAATAAAGGTAAGTGCTCACAACGTGCGCACCCTCACCCCTATGAACATACCTACACACTCTTCCCCTATAAGCACCTCCGAAAGTCTGAACCGACCGCGTGTGTGTCTATATATATATATATATATATATATATATATATATATATATATATATATATATATATATATATATAACACTCATATGGGGGCACCATGGTGCCCGGGCACCATGGTATCAAATACACAAATTTACTCAAATTTTTTAAAATTTTCAAATTGTGAGTATATACCTAGTTATAAGAATTTGATTCATACCTATGCCTATCAACAAAACAACTAAAATTTAACTTTATTTCACAATCCATAAGTACATACCTAAATAATTATATGTTTGAATGCTATATACCTAGTATCAAAATCTAACAAAAATAAGTTCAAATTCAGTTCAAACTTGTTGCGAACTAGTTAGTAAAATAGTTAATGTTAATACCTAAACATTTAAAAAGTTTCATACTCATTTGAATTGGGTAAATACCCAATTTCAATCATGGTGCCCGGGCACCATAGAGCACCAAGCTATATATATATATATATATATATATATATATATATATATATATATATATATATATATATATATATATATATATATATATATATATATATATATATATATATATATATATATATATATATATATATATATATATATATATGTATGTATGTATGTATGTATGTATGTATGTATGTATGTATATATATATGTATGTATATGTGTATATATATATATATGTGTGTGTGTGTGTATATATATATATATTTATTGACCAACACTTCTTTCTTAAAAAAATAGGAATAAAGGTAAGTGATCACAACGTGCGCACCCTCACCCCTATGAATATACCTACACACTCTTCCCCTGTAAGCACCTCCGAAAGTCTGAACCGACGTATATATATATATATATATATATATTAAAATTAACAAAGTCACCACGGACGTCTCGCTATTGATGGATACATCGCCTACCACCGAAGGAATAAGTAGCCGTACCACTTGACACATGTGCTCACATTTACGCCTATTAATTTAATGCGAGCTGCTATATATAGTTCTAGCAATACTTAAAAAATGATTCTTACATATACGTGATATTCTTTTTCAGATGCGTACCAAAAGAAAAAAACTCCTGTGGAAATTGCTGAGGTCATTTCAGGGTCATAAACCCCCGAATGAAAACTTCTTTTTATGGGCGTGTTCTTAGGAAAACTGCCCATGAAAAAGTATGTCTATTTTTGCGGGTGGCTTTCTAAATTTAAGAGCAATACAATATAAAGAAAAAAGTATCCTATTCATATGAAATTGTATGATAATAAACTTTATATGAAAATTATAACTATCAACGAAATGTAGTTTAACTTTTTTTTTCATTTATGATCGTTTAGGAGCAGAAATACTTGTTACAAATGACCTCGGATATCAAAATTGTGTAGCTCAACAATATCTACAAGTTTATTGTTGATTTTTTTTATATTCAAGATTGTTTAGTTACCTAAATATTTGTTATAAGCTCAAATGTTTGTTTTTACAACTGGTTCTTTAGAAGTCCAAACTTCTTTTTTTTCTTTTAAAAAATCATTTTTATGATTGATTGTGATAAACCAAAGTTTTGTGAGATATTAAATATTTCTTTTAATACTAACATAATTAATATTTTCACAAAATATTCACTTTACTATGTTCATTCAATTACGTAACAAATCAACTCATATAGAGACTAAATTGTGGGTGATACATGCCCTCGTCAATAGTGCGTGCTTTATGGGTGGTCGTGGATCAATTTGCCCAACTATTGACATCCGTACAACCCAAATTGACAAGTTGTACTCTCTCCGTCTAATAATATAATAACCTATAGCCGGATTAAATATTTTATAGTACGACGAATCTAGACAGAAGATTATCCAAATTCGTTGTACTATGTTTTATCCGGTTGTAACTTGCTATATTATGGTCGTGGAATTTTCTAGGCAATTTAGAAAATGACTGAAAAAATAAATTACCGACCACCCGTACTGTCGGAGGGTGATCTCCTCCACCAGGGAGCCGTGAGGCCCCCTTTTTTGGTTCGGCCGGGGGCAACGGGTGAGATCCGAGGTTTTTGAGCCAAAAGTGACACAAGGGATTTATACAGGTTCGGGCCGCTATGAAGCGTAATACCCTACTCCTGTGTGTATGATGATTCTTCGGTGCTTGCAAATCCTCTGAATCTCCGATGTACAAGCTAGGGTTAGAGAAGCTTTTGCTCGAGGATCTAGAGTTCGATCCCCATTTTTTTTTCCTCCTCCCTGTAGGCTTGGACCTCCTTTTATACCTCAAGGGGTTACCACATGGGTCCAAAACATAACTTTGTGGAGAAGGATTATGTAGACCCCCGATTTTGGAAATCAGAAATCTTCTGTGTTTATCCCTACCAATCCCTGGATCAGTAGTTGGTACACACATACATAGTTGGATCACAACATATCACGAATGAATTCAGGCTAAAAGAGTTAAATACTTACATTAGGGCCAGGTAGGCCAACAATTACCAGAGAATAACAGCGGAAGACAAAATAATATAAGGGCCCGGTTAACATGCCACAGGCATTCGACTGGGGAACGAGACCTAGAACAAGACCGCACTCCGATCATCTTGTTGGATACGCAAGCGTACGACAAGGGCTTCTCTTCAATACTCTCCTAAAAGATATATAAATAGCAAGGGTGAGTACCGACCGTACCCAGCAAGCCACCACAACAATAATGCATATGATAGAGGGTATTTCAAGGAATGGCTTCAGGTTCTTTTGCATAAAGCTAGTTTTGTAATTCTTTTCACAAGCCTAAGACCTAGCATAGACTGATCAAATTTTAACACCAGTTTTCACATTAAACAACGACGGTTCTGTCCACCATCCATTATGATTCCAAGGATAGCTTCCCGCCATTGAATCGTCATGGTTTTCTGAGGACGTCCACCTTCCCGCCTCTCAGGAAGTGGCTCCAACAGCATAAAATCATCATGCAATATCCCATCCCACACAAGTTAAGAACTTTGAGTCTAGCCAAGTGTAATACATGTCCTGGTGCTCAATAACCGCGAGCACGGCTATTCGAATAGATTTGGTTTACTCACACTACAGTGGATGTACACTTTACCCGCACTCCGCGACTGCCCAACACATGAGCCTCGTCCCAACACATGAGACGCGTCACGGCAAAGCTTTTCGATAACCTCGCATTGGCAGTACCCGCTCCATGAACTTTACATCCTCATGCACTCTAGGCGTACACGGTTTCTAGCAGTGAGAGGAGTTCTGGCGCACCCGGGAAGGGAAAACTCACACATGCATCAAGTTATAATTACGTTTAGATTCTCACATGGCAGTCCTACCGATGGCGACACCACTGTAGACACCCGCCTCGTGGTCCTACCAATGGCTGCCCCACCGTAGAGCCCCTGCCTCACACATCAAGAAACCACTATGCATGGATACTGCCTCCGCTCAGCTATCTACTCCGCTAGGTCTATACCCATACGAGAAGTGCGGTTGTACGGGGGTCGTTTCATGCTTAACCTCATGGATCGGTCTTGAATTGACTAGGGACGGCACTAGCCTTTTCCGGATACCACCCAAATCCTCCGTCCGCCCCAGTCGAAAACAGTTGTTTAGTTTTATTTCTCCTTTCACAAATTATGTCATCAATATCATGGCAATGTGGCGCTCATGTCTCCACATGCCGCATCTCAATTACCTTCCCAAAGGTAATTGCCCAAGCATAAAGCATTTTGATAAATATGAGTATGCATGATTCTAGAATAGCATTTCTAAGCAATTATTATAGTTGACTAGGGACTCATACGTAAACATGGTTACGAAGGAATAAGGGGTAAACAATAATCAAGGCATGGCATAATCACAAGTAGGATGCTTATCATTGCATGTAATTTTATTTGTAAACAAAACAATTTCGCAATTGGGATCAACATGTTCAAGGAATAGTGATGACTTGCCTGCCCAGAATAGTCCTTATTCTTGATACAATCTTGATCAACCCTCACCTCCTGGAAGTTGCAGACGTTGCCTCACGACTAACCGATACACAAGGTCTATAATACGCGAGAAAAACCAATATTCAAACAACAAGCAAAAGATAATTGTTGGGGTCGTACCTACGGTTGCTCATACTATTATTACTTGCTAGGGGATTCCAATCATGCTAAGGGCTAAAGTTTCTTAATCTTTCTGTTGTCACGGTGGTTTATTGGGAGCTAGCCATCGTAGTATAAATGAGATACACATCTGGCTAATATGGGGTTTAGTCTAGCTAATGGCTATGGAATGATTATGGCTATACATGCATCTATCTAAATAAAATGGTCATATTCTAGAGGTTCTATTGTCGGATGGATTTATGATCAATCAAATAATTATAGTGGATCATTTGTATTATTATTTTATTGATGAAGGCTTTATTTTAGTTATGAAGATATTTTACTTGTCACAATAAATTATGAAAGGTTAGTAATTATCCATGCTCTATATGTCACACTTGTGAGGCTAATAATATTTAGTTACAGATTATCCCATTACCTAATTTTACAATGAATAATCCTAATTTACAATTGAACTTAGATTATATTAGGTCATGGTCTATAATTAGTATTTATCCACCATATATGTTCATCATATATTCTCTTAAATTTTAATACATGCAATCAAGCAATTTAATACTACACCGTATAGCTATAATGGGTTGTACAGTATATGTGTGTGCATAATATCTTAATATTGAATCATTTACTGAATAGTTGCTATTTACTATAGGCTATATAGTACATGTGATTTTAAGTGGGTTTATGAGTGAGTTACCGTCTATACAACTTAAGGGTCGATTTCCAATCTAAACATATACTATTGTATAGGAAATGCCGTTAATTAATTTCGTGCGGGTGATTTTAGTCACACTAGCTCTGTTATTATCTTTCATAAACAAGTTAAAGACTCATCTACGTGTGTTCAAATTTTAGTCACAAAGTATGAGGCTAAACATTATTTATACAATTTGGACGTCATGAGTATAGTTATATATTGACATATATTAATAAATGGCACTAGTATTTCCTATGCTTTAATTAATTTGAAACAATGCTCCTGATTAGTTTACGTAGGTTTTACAGTGAGAAAGTATGTTAAAAGCAATTATTTGACATCTACTCTACTGTACAATATCAATCCTATTTACGAGCACATTTTTAAGTTAACTATTATACATCATCTTGATATTAACTATTTTATAATATAAATATATTTTCGTAAATAGTGAATTATATACCATTGGAAAGCTTATGAATTTAGATGAATTTAGGTTCAAGTTTTACTCAAATCCGAGTTAAAATGAGAGAGTTACGCTAGTTTAAAGATTCAAATTTGAATTAATCCGAGAAATTGCAAAAAGGTACTGTTCATAAATGATTTATTTTTAATCCGAAGTCTATTCTTAACACTAACAGCTGCTGACACGTGGGGTCAAACCTTTACTTTATTTTCCCCGAATTAATTTTCTAAAGGGAAATAGGATGTGCTAATGACAAGTGGGGCCCGCAACCTATTCTCTTTTCCTTTCTTTTTCTCTCTCTTTCTTTCTCTCTTCCTCTTTCTTTTTCTCTCTCCCTCTCTCTCGGCTCTCTACCTACTTGGGGCGGCAACGGCGACCGAACAAGGGGGAGGGCGGCAGCTTACCGACAGCGGCGTATGGCGGAGCGTCGCACGGCGCGGCGCGGCGGCACGAAGGTGGCGGCGCGGTGGAGGAGAAGGGAAAAATGGGGAAAGAGGAGGTGGGGTGGTGTGGGGTGGAATGGCGACCGGGGGGGATTTATAGGGCGCGGGGAGTGGTGGCCGGCCCTAATGGCGATGGGACGGCGCAGCGCGCGGGGCGCGTGGCGACGGTGACGCGCGGCGACGCGGCGGCGCGGGGCTCGGAGTGGCGACGCGACGGGCGGGCGGCGCGGCGCGGGGCTCGGCACGGGGCTTGGCGCGACAGGACGGTCGGGACGGTGACAGGCGAGCGGCGCGCGGCGGCAGCGACGGGCGATGGCAACGGCGTGGCGCGACGCGGCGAGGGTGACGGCGATGGGTGACAGCGACGCGCGTAGCGCGGCAGGGGCGCGGGGCGCGAGGCGGCGCGGCACGGGCGCGACGCGGGGGTGACGACGATAGCGCGCACGGAGGGGAGGGGCTCGAGACGATGCGACCGACGACGGCGACGGCGATGTGGGCGGCGACGCGACGACGATGGGACGGCGCGCGGCAGCACGGGGCTCGGGGCTTCGAAGGCGCGGCAGCGCGAGGGCGACGGCTCGCGGCGCGCGGCGACGGCGACGCGACGGCGACGGCGCGTGGCGCGGCAGCGGGGACAGGACGCGATGGCGACGGCGTGCAGCGCGGCAGCGGCGACGAGACGGCGCGCGGCGCGGCACGATGGCGACGGTGATAGCGGCTCAGGGCTCAAGGTGATGGAATGGCGATGGCGCGACGAGACGGCGATGGCGGCTCGGGGCTCAAGGCCGGCTAGGGCGGCGCAGCAGTGGGGAGGAAGAGGGCGGATGGCTAGGAACCAAATCGAACACCTAGGGGGCTAATGAACAGTGCTAGCCGGCTATTTTTGTTTTTAGAAGGTATTTTGCAATTAGGAAAAATATACTATTGCCACTAATTTTGTCACAACGTAAAATACACCAAGTCTAAGTTATTCCATCGAAATTTATATTCTAATTTAATATTGAACATATTATTATTATTATTATTATTATATATTTTCGTAAGTTTTCCTATTTTCCCTATTTTTAGGGTTTTGGTTGATTATAAATTGAGAAAAGTTGCAAATTAAATTTGTATTTTCACCAGTTCATTTGAGTGCTCCTATTAAGTGTCCAAATGTGAATTTGTCAAAAATTAATATTGTCCAATATTTAAGGTTTATTAAAGATTCTATAATTTTCTAATGAGACCGTTATTGAAACAATAGCACATTAGCTCAATTTATTTATATGTTAGTTTATTTTATATGGAGGGGTTTAATCTATCAAATTTCAACCCCCAAATGCAATTTGGAACTTTGTGCATAAATACTTGTAGGGTTAAACATAAATAATATACTCTCGTAAATTATATCTATTGCTTAAATGTAGATCTTTTCTTTACTTTCTTTATGATCATTTACGGTTTGGCAAGCGATAGCAATCATAACAACCAGCATGATGCAAAAGTTTTTAAAAAAAGTTCAAAATTTTAGTGATTTTTATTGTCGGGAATTTTCAGGGTGTTACAGATTACAATCTTTGCATTAAATTCATGTCTTGTGTCTTGACTTGGGAAGCCAAGTGCACGCCATCTTGATGATAGGGTCTGTCAAATCTTGTCGCCTGACACGGGGGCCGCCCACGTCAGCTGCTATTAATGGGTGAAGACTTATGGGCTCCTATTTGCACCGGGAAACAGGAACCCTAATTGACCAGAGTAGATGAACCAACTTTGCCCGAGATGAGAGGCTAAGACCTCTCCTCATCATAACTGACGGGACAGCACGTGATGTATGCCCCCTGACCCATGCGGTAGTGCACCTGACACCCCGGGTCCTGTCGGTCATTCGACCGGTCACAGGCCAATCTATGTGCGCTGCACGCCACATTAAATATGGCGCGACGCGCCTGCTCAGGTTGCCATTAATGCGGGTAGGTGAGCGCTCGAAGGTACCCACCTAACCCACCGCACGTGGCGACCCACAGAAGAGGTCGGGGGAGCCTGACCCCTAGTCACAGGAGGGAGTGGCTGCCGCCCCACCTCGGGCCTGACTCCCCTCGGGGGAGGGCCACGTGGCATTGAGGGGCAGCCTCCTCCTTCTAGTCTCGGGGACGGAGTGGCCGCCGCCCCACCGCGGGCCTGACTCCCCTCGAGGGAGGGCCGCGTGGCATTGAGGGCAGCCTCCTCCGTCTAGTCTCTGGGACGGAGTGGCCACCGCCCCACCTCGGGCCTGACTCCCCTCGGGGGAGGGCCACGTGGCGCCTGGGGCAGCTTCCTCCCTCTAGACATGATACCCCCCGGCCCATCTCACTGACAGTAGCCCCCGGCGTTAGCCCTGGCCGGGACCTTCCCCAGGTGGCCAGGATTAACGCCACACTCCTAGTCTAGTGATATGTGGGCCCGGTCTTTTGCTCTGGGAGTTGGGCGATGAGAGTTTAGCCACGTTCATATGTTAGCCTAACTTCCCACTTTCCTCCCGGTTTCCGAGGCGCTGTGGGCACGGGAGCGGGACCGTTACGCAGGGGGTTTTTTTCTCCAAAAACTCCCTCCTCGCCATGATTCGCTCCTACCGTGCCGTAGCTCCTCTGCTCTCTTTTTTCGCCGCCACCAATCTTCTCCTCTCTACTGGCACTAGGGCTCGTGCGCCTTTTTCGCCCCAGCTTGAGGGCGACTCGCCGGCCCGTACCTTAGGTTTTGAACTTATTTTCTGTATATATTCAGCAAACGTTGTTAGATTCTCTCGGGCCCGTGACCTCATGCTACGCACCTCGCTTGCCCCTGCCTTTTGTTAACCTCTATTCATGTTTTACTTCATCTACTCAAATGATTATTTTCGCGTGAGTGTGAGTACTGAACTTTCCATAGCCAGCAATCTTCGCCCGCGATCAAGCCAAGCTGGGCGCCATAGCCAGCCGGCGGGGCCAAAGCTAGCCGCTACGGAAGAGCCAGCGCAAGGGGCCCCGGGTGTCGACGGCGCCCAGAGCTCGATGCAGGGCTAGGATGGAGTTAGGAATCGTAGCCCCCACACTTTTAGCAAAGAATCATTTGAATGGATGAATCGAAAACAATCTTTTTGTTACCAAGTGGGGCAAACGAGCGCGCGTCACGTGGGTACCGCGGGACCACGAGGAAGACATGGGGGAGAGATAAATATAAGCCACAATAATTTTGCTGATAAGCATGAGCAAAGAAACCTTTGGCTCGAAGAGGGCTTCCCACCCTGGGCTCTGAACCCTTTAGGGAATCCTGCGACCACTTAGCAAACGAGGTCAGGTTCCCACGAGCCTGCGCCCTCATGCTACACATTCTGTTTGCTCTTTCCTTTCGGTGGTCTCCTTCCAATCTCTCTTACTTCTACACGAACGACTTCTTTCGCACGAGTGTGAGAGTCGAAAAACTCTAGAGCCAGCAATCCTAGTCCACAGTTGAGCCAGGCCGGGCACCGTGGTCATCCGGCGGGACCAAAGCCAGCCGCTACGGAAGAGCCATCACAGGGGGTCTCAGGCTTCGACGGTGCCCGGAGCTCAACTTAAGGCTAGGATAGGGCTAGAAAACTTAGCCCCCACACTTAGCAAATAATCATTCATGTAGAAAGGATAGAGGTTGGACCCTTACCACCGAGGGAGCAAATAAATGCGCAACATGCAAGCGTCGCAGGGCCATGAGAATAAAACGGGGGAAGATTAACTATAAGACTTCATGCTGATGAATTGAAAAACTGAAAATACTATAAACTTGAAAGGACAGTTAGTTGAGCCGGGCCGGGCACCGTAGCTAGCCCGCAGGACCAAAGCTAGCCCCTACAGAAGAGCCAGCACAGGGGGTCCTGGGCTTCGACGGCACCCGGGGCTCAACTGCAAGAGTCCTCCCAGGAGTAGACTGAGGCAAGTGGCAGGTTCATGAGCAAACCCTGCGCTTGGCCCTGGAGGGCCATGGGGAAGAAGTTCGTCTCGACCCCGTTGTCACCCCCTACCGCCTCTATGGTCATCGTGTAGACCTAGAGGGAGTCGGAGGGGTTGACGCTGTCGTTGCACATCTCGGTGTGGCTGGGCCAGAACTTTGGGGGCCATCGGACATTCCGAAGACTCGCTACAAAGGCTTGGCAGCCCGCCCTATCCAGCGGGGATGTGGGGGGTTTAGCCCCCTGCCTGGGGTGGCGCGACACTCCTAAGGAGGCTGCGCCTTCCCCCGCTTTGGCAGCGTGAAGCTCATCACGCCGGCGCTCGAAATAACCTCAAAAATCATGAACGCGCCCCCTACCTGGTGCGCCAGATGTTGGAGGGTGATCTCCTCCACCAGAGAACCGTGAGGCCCCTTTTTTTGTTCGGCCGGAGGCAATGGGTGAGATCCGAGGTTTTTGAGACAAAAGAGACACAAGGGATTTATACAGGTTTGGGCTGCTATGAAGCGTAATACCCTACTCCTGTGTATATGATGATTCTTCTATGCTTGCAAATCCTCTGAATCTCCGATGTACAAGCTAGGGTTAGAGAAGCTTTTGCTCGGGGATCCAGAGTTCGATCCCCAGTTTTTTTTCCTCCTCCCTGTAGGCCTGGACCTCCTTTTATACCTCAAGGGGGTTACCACATGGGCCCAAAACATAATTTTGTGGAGAAGGATTACAATCTTTGCATTAAATTCATGTCTTGTCTCTTGACTTGGGAAGCCAAGTGCACGCCATCTTGATGATAGGGTCTGTCAAATCTTGTCGCCTGACATGGGGGCCGCCCACGTCAGCTGCTATTAACGGGTGAAGACTTATGGGCTCCTGTTTGCACTGGGAAACGGGAACCCTAATTGACCAGAGTGGATGAACCGACTCTGCCCGGGATGAAAGACTAAGACCTCTCGTCATCATAACTAACGGGACAGGACGGGATGTACACCCCCTGACCCATGTGGTAGTGCGCCTGACACCCCGGATCCCGTCGGTCATTCGACCGGTCACAGGCCAATCTAGGCGCGCTGCACGCCACATTAAATGCGGCGTGGCGTGCCTGCTCAGGTTGCCATTAATGCGGGTAGGTGAGCGCTAGAAGGTAGCCACCTAACCCACCGCACGTGGCGACCCGCAGAGGGGGTCGGGGGAGCCCAACCCTAGTCACAGGAGGGAGTGGCTGCCGCCCCACCTCGGGCCTGACTCCCCTCAGGGGAGGGCCACGTAGCATTGATCCTCTGTCTAGCCTCGGGGACGGAGTGGCCGCCGCCCCACCTCGGGTCTGACTCCCCTCGGGGGAGGGTCACGTGACATTGAGGGGCAGCCTCCTCCGTCTAGTCTCTGGGACGGAGTGGCCGCCGCTTCACCTCAGGCCTGACTCCCCTTGGGGGAGGGCCACGTGGTGCCTAAACCAAATTGACAAGTTGTACATGTGTTATCCTTGTCGTCGTCAGTAGTACGTGTGTCACAGCGCCCTCACGCGGGGCCGCGGTCCCGACGGCCCAGCGACCGCGCGTGTACGTACGCCAAACAATGCCGGCCTTCTTCTAGCTGCTTGCAGTCGATCCGCGCGCATGCGCAAGCGGACGCCAAACACCAATTTTTACTTTTCCAGTTGCGGAAGATCGATCTCTAATCATTTGGATAGACGCTCACTCATTTATTCCATATCAACTAAATATTTATTTAGAAAACTTTAAAAATACATTATTTTATTTAAGAATCTTGTATTGGATAATATACATCTTAGTACTAGATGGGCCTATTCTTAATCGTAGTATTATGGTGTGTCCCTATTCAGATTCATAATTAGAATATGTTCCACCCGGTATACTATTGGTTCTTATATCTTTGTGATAGAGTAGTAGCTAATAACATATATATACAACTATATAATCACTCTACAACATGCAAGTTTAAATTTGACTTCTAGAAAACGTAAAAAAATAACAATTTTAACTATATATGAACATACGTATGACATAAATAAAGTTTAATTTGTTATTTTTCTTATGATTTGTACAAGTCCAACATGAATTCAAGCTTATATGTATATCAAGTGATATATTATATAGTATTACTTTATCTTATCTTATTCTTTAGAAAAATTATATAACCACTTGTATGATATGTTTATGTCTACCCGGGTGGTAAAATGAGTTAATTTCCCGCCGGTTTCCGCGGTCGGGGGCGCATGCTTGGCGCGCGTGAGACGGCACAACTCGGCAGGAGCATGTGGCTTTTCTGGCAGCCAATCTCTGTTCATCTCTCGCGCATGCAGATCACCTGTGATCCAACCGCAGCTAACTCACTGGTGGAGAAATCGTTTGTAGTGCCGGTTTGTAACCCCCCTTTAGTTCCGGCTGTCCAACCGGGACTACGAATCCGGGACTAAAGATAGCGATCTTTAGTCCCGGGTGAAATAACCGGGACTAAAGATCGATCTTTAGTCCCGGTTGGTAACACGAACCGGGACTAAAGATCGGTCAGCCTTTAGTCCCGGTTGGTGTTACCAACCGGGACTAAAGATCCATGTACCTTTTTTTTATTTGCATTGCCCTGTTTGCTGCATGGTTGATTATATATATATATATATATATATATATATATATATATATATGCATTGCAATATATATATTATGGTTGTATATAGAATACATATATATGTATATGCGTATGTATATATATGTATAAATACATATATTACACACATATTTATAATTTAAAGCACTTAACATTTTATGTACATATATGTTACCAAAATATATATTACCACTAAAGTAAATGTACGTACATATGTAAATATGTATGTACATGCATGTATAGTACAATTCATTTGCTCGCTAGCTGTAGCTACGACTTCGACGCCTGCGTTACGTCAGAAGAGGAAGGACCGACGTTACGAATTGTCGATCCGTCATAGTAGAATTCACCATGGGGATTAAGGACTTCTTCGTTGATGAACCCCATCAGTTGTTCTTGAACAGCCGTGATAAAATCCTTGTGTGGGAGTTTTTCCCTCATGTGAATACGCTATCATTCGGAAAATAATGACATATCAATATATGAAATTAATAAACAACTTAACAAATCGATACGCAATGAAATTTTGAACGGTTTATGTATACGTACATCGAGCTCTCGTTTGGTGTATATTTGGTTTGATAGGCAGTGGGCATACTCGCATACGTAGTAGCCGCACAAGTTAGTTCCCTTGTCCTGCTTTGCGCACTACATGAGAAACGATGAGAGATTTAATATACTCTTTATATTAACTGTAACTAGAGATTCAATTCAATATAATTTTGGATCATGCATATACTCACTGGAAAATGAAACCTCCGTCCAAGTTTTTCTTTCCAAGTCCCGCGGACCAATTGACGGAACCGATCCCAAGCCCTACATGTGCAGTTGCAAGCTATGATTAATTAAATATTACCCGAGATCAACATAATATTAACAGAGTCCCGCGACTGTGGAATAGATGGCATTATATTACCTGTCTATCATTTGGAAGACCTTGTCAAAAACCTTCTCCTCTTTATTCATTGAGTCGTACACAGTGACTCTGCCTGCCTCCAAGTCAAAAAAGAACAGGACCCAGTGGAATCTGGAATATGCGTGAGATGAGATAAATATCAGAATGCACATGTTATATGTATGGGAATGAAATTTGTTCGAACGACAATAAAAACTCACTCTGTGTTGTACGGCAATAGTATGAATGTCTTGAAATGCTGCTGTGTTAGGAGATGGACGAGATTGTCCTCTGTGTCTTTCTCGTAGTTGTCGAGCATTTCGGTGTTGATTTTGCGAGGGTCGATGAACCCAGTATTGTAAACCCCCCGCCGCCGGGCCCTTTGAATCTCCATTCTACAACAATGAAAGGAAATTATTATTGCTTACATATATGCCAGGAGCTAATTATTGAACGAAACAAATCGAACTCAAAGATACTTACAAAATCCATGCGCTCAGAAGAGAGACGTCGAGGGCGTCCCGATGGTACAGATCGAAGACATCCTTGAAATTGATCCATAGAACATCTTCTCCTTGCAAGAAGTCGGGGTTTCTGATCCTCGCTCCGAACATCTCTCTACCATTGGCGCTCATTTCCATGTACCGTTCATGGAATTTGTACATTTGTGTCGGTAGGGACTGCAGCTGCTCGGGCCTGACAAGCGGTTTACCGAGTTCAAACTTGTATGCCACTTCCGCCTTCGGGATTGGTGTGCCTCCAACCAACTGAGCCATGGTTAGACCGGTGTCTGAAATGAAATCCGTTATGCCAAAGTCTTCGCCGGTCACCAACGGCTCGACCACTTGGTGTGGTTGTTCTCCAAGCTGAGGACCTGGTTTGGACTTCTTGTAATAGGCTTTCCTGAGTGTTCGGTCATAGTCCGATAGCTTCAAGGCCTCCTTGTTTGCGGTGGACATTCCCTTGAAGAAATTCTTCACGCTCGGGTCAATAGGTATCTTCTTTTCAGGACTCCGAGGCTTGAGTTGCCTCTTCACTTCTCCTGCCACGTAAGCATTAAGCTCCTCTTGACTGCAATCGTACGGCGGCTCCTTGTTTTTGGTGGTCTCAACTTTGGCCTTCTTCGTTGCCCTTGTGCTGGCAGGAGGTGGAGCTTGGCGAGACCTTGTCTTGGGAGGTGCAGGCGGACACGGTGGAGGAGGAGGCGGAGGAGCCGGAGGAGATGGTGCAGGAGGAGGCGGAGGAGCCGGAGGAGATGGTGCAGGAGGAGGTGGCGAAGGAGCCGGAGGAGATGGTGCAGGAGGAGGCGGAGGAGCCGGAGGAGATGGTGCACGAGACGCCGCTTGTCGCCCAGGGAGGATGATGTACCGCTTGCGCCATAGTATAATGGCGTGGCTTGTGTCTCGTAGAAGCGTCTCACCGTCTCCTCCTGGGTAGTCCAACTCGAGGTCCTCGTACACGGCTTCCACCAGCTCAACTTCGACCCTCGAGTATCCTGCTGGAATCGGCCTGCAGTGGTAAGTCCCTGATATGTCTGTTGGGATGGCCATTCCTGACGCCACCTTCACGTGAGGAGAGGTTATCTATTAGTAATCAACCTAAGCAGCAAATTGCGGAACGTACGAGTCAAAAATCATGTATTATATCGAGCATACCTTGATTGATAAGTTCTTGAAGGGAATATGCAGCTCACATGGTGTCCGATGCGTGATCTCATCAACGGGGCAGGTGGTTTCGTCCCGGGTTTGCATAGCGTCCATGCTATGTGATACTACCTGCCCCGTTGAGGCGCAGCTGCTACGATTGCCTGATGGGCTAACCACTGGAGGAGGTATGTACGGCTGGGGATCGTGTGACCGATGTGCTGCCATGCGTTCATCCACCTTCCGGGCCACCTCCTCTTGCATGCTGAGCTCGTAGCTCGATATCCTGTACTCGAGATCTGCAATCTTCGCCTCGGTATCTCTCTTGCTCCTCATCCGACTCCTGTACGTGTGGATGTCATCCTTGAATCCAATCTTCCAAGGAATCACCCCTTTCCCTCGTGTTCGTCCTGGATGCTCTGGAGTCTGCAGGGCGAGTGACAGCTCGTCCTTCTCTCTGTCGGGTCGGAACGTGCCCTGAGAAGAGGCTTCCACTGCGTCCGTTAGTCGACTCGCAGCCTCGCGTATCTGATCGCTGAAGACCAAGGAGCCATCACCTGGGTTGAGCGTTCCACCATGAGCATAGAACCAGAACTTCGATCGATCAGGCCATTTAGCGGTGGCCGGTTCGATACCCCTCTCAAGCAAGCTTGCCTCCATCTCCTCCCACTTCGGCATCGCGACGCTATAGCCGCCTGACCCCAAGTGGTGATGGTACTTCTTCTTGGCGGCATTTTCTTTGTTTCTTTCCATCATCGCCTGCCCTTGTTGACCTGTCTTGTAAGCAACGAACTCCTCCCAGTGATCCCTTAGCTTCGGGAATACGTCGAAGTTCGGTGTCTGCCCCTTCAGGATGTATTTCCGGTATAGGTCTCCCTTGAAGGTCTGGAACTGTTCTGCCATTTTCTTAAGAGTCCAGTGTTTCACTATGTTCTCTGTACCCGCAGGGAGCGTGAACGTCTCGAGCATTGTGGTCCACAGCATCTCTTTCTCTGATTCCGGGACAAAGCTGTCATTATCCCCGCGTGCCCTTGTTCTGCGCCAGTACACCATGCTGACAGGCACGTTATCCCTCACAACCCAACCACTGTGGCGTACAAAATTCTTGGCTGCTTCCGCCGGGGCAGTAGGTCGGCCGTCTGTGTCCACCTCAGTTATGATGTGCCGACCCTCTATCTTCTTCACGGCACCTCGTTGTCCGCGTGCCCTCTTCTGTCCAGCGGAGGGATGACTTCCACTAGCCTCCTCCTCATCGTTCCCCTCCGAAACCCTCTCCACGTTCCCCTCCACGTTCAAGTACTGGTTTGGATCCTCGTTCCCCTCTTCTTCGTTCCAGTACTGGCTACTTCCCTCTGCAATTGTATCATACAATATCTGTTCCTCGTCGCGATCAGCCATCTGTGCATTACAATAATATATGTTAGGTCTGTAGGATGTATTTGCTAACCGTAATATTAAAACTCTAATAATCTTATATTAAATCTCGAATAATCTCATATTAAATCGCTACTAATCTTATATTAAAATTGTAATAATCATATATATATGCTAAGTATAACAATCTCCTCACTAACTCGTATATTAAACCTCTAATAATTTTATATCAAATCTCTAACTATCTGTAACACTCAAATATGCTAAGTCTAAGTGTCGTGTATTTGTACGGTAGATAATCATATATGCTAAGTCTAATTAAGTTTCGTATATTACATCTGTAATAATCTTATATTAAATCTCTAACAATCAAATATGTTTCGAATATTAAAACTCTAATAATCTTATATTAAATCTCTAACACTCACATATGCTAAGTCTAATTAAGTTTCATATATTAAACCTCTAATAATTTTATATTAAAACTCTAACTATCTCTAACACTCAAATATGCTAAGTCTAATAATCTAATAATCTCTAACACTCACATATGCTAACTCTAATAATCTAATAATCTTATATTAGAATTCTAACAATCTTATATTATATCTCAAACAATCACATCTTTACATCACTTGCCTGCGCGAATTCCTTCGAGGGCTAGCTACCACTTCGGCTTGACGGACGACGACGACAACGTCTTCTCTGCAACATCCAAAAAAAATGTTTGTTACAAAAATACAACACTATAGAATTTTGTGAAATTAATTTGATTTTGTAATTCAATTCTTTGGTACATAAAACATTCTCTGGTACTATTTCATTTTGCTTTATAGGAGAACATAAGTTGGTGGATCTGTAGAAACTGAGTTTGCTCCAAAATGAGTTGAAATGAATTTTGTATGCATTTTATAAGTTTGTGCATGCTTTATGTGTGATTTAACTTGGATAAATTTTAGAAGCTAAATTTGTACTGTGAGTGCAAGTTTTTATTACATAACATCAAAGTTCCCAACTTGGTGAATTCACAGAAATTTGAATCATCTTAAAATGAGCTATATTTAATTTTATATGGATTTTACAAGTTTAGTTTGTGTTCTTTTATAATTTCGAGTTCGTTCGCGTTCGTTCGCTCGTTCGCGTTCGTTCGTATCGTTCGGCTCGCTCGTTCGCGTTCGTTCGTTCGTTCGCGTTCGCTCGTTCGTTTCGTTCGTTTGTGGTCCACAGCATCGTGGCGGCGGCGGCGTGGGGGCGCGGCGGCACGATGGCGGCGCCGCGGCGGCGGCGTTGTGGGGGCGCGGCGGGGCGTGGGGGCGGCGGCGGCGGCGTGGGGGCGGCGGCATCGTGGCAGCGGCGGCGTCGTGGGGGCGCGGCGGCGGCGTGGGGGCGTGGGGGCGGCGGCGGCATCGTGGCGGCGGGCGGCGTCGTGGGGGCGCGGCGGCGGCGTGGGGGCATCGTGGGTCGGAGTTCGTCGGCGTCATCGGCGTGAGAGAGAGAGAGGGCGTCATCGGCGTAAGAGAGAGAGGGCGTCATCGGCGTAAGAGAGAGAAAGGGCGTCATCGGCGTTGTCGGCGTCGTCGGCGTTTCTTGGCGTCGTCGGCGAAACAGAGAGAGAGACGAGGGTACATCGAGAGAGAGAGAGAGGCCGGGGGCTCTCACCCAAGAAACGGTGCGGCGGCGTCTGCGGCGGAGGCGGCGAGGACCGCCAGGCGACGGTGAGAGACGACGGTGGCGTCGGCACGGGTTGCCCTAGGCAGTGGCGGCGAAGGACCGATGCTCGATCTCGATGAAAACGTCTAAGTGTTGGTGGAGAAGACGAGGGCGCACCGGGAATATATATACCCCCGGATCTTTACTCCCGGTTCGTGAGAAGAACCGGGAGTAAAGATATCTTTACTCCCGGTTCGTAACAACAACCGGGATTAAAGATGTTATCGTTAATCCCGGTTGGTGTTACGAACCGGGAGTAAAGATATCTTTACTCCCGGTTCTTCTCACGAACCGGGAGTAAAGATATTTTCCCGCTATTTCCAAATTTTTTTTATACCCGGTTAGGGTTAAGAACCGGGACTAAAGTTAATAGCACTGAATATTGAATTTCGTTGCATATATGTTTCTAAAATATAAATAATGCATTATAAATTCTAATTAACATGTGTAAATCCAACATGCATGAATTAAAGCTTTTAAAAATTCCAATAATCGTATATAATTAGCATATGCATGATATTAAATTGTTAAAAATTGTAACTAGCATCTGTGAATCCGACATGCATGATTCAAAACTTTTAAAAATTATAATAGTCGTATATAATTAGCATATGCATGATATTAAATTGTTAAAAATTGTAATTAATCATATATAACTAGCATATTCAATACATCCAAAATAGTTTACAACAATTACGGCAACACTTCGGCGGTGACGGTTGTCCGCACGTACTTTCTCCTCACTATTGTTCCTTCCTTGTGATCGCTACGTGAGTAAGGGGTGTCTTCGTTTGATAGGAGGATGCTAGGGTCAACCGTCACCGTGAAAGGGGGTTGCCCATCTAACTGATCGTAATCCTCGTCAGTCTTGTCCTCTACTCCGACGATTTTTCTTTTGCCTGGGAGAACAACATGGCGCTTCGGCTCGTCAGGCCCTTTGCCCTTCTTTCCTTTGCTAGACATGTCCTTCACATAAAAAACTTGCGTTACATCATTGGCAAGGACGAAAGGTTCGTCCGAGTATCCAACCTTGTTAAGGTCAACCGTTGTCATCCCACTGTCATCAGTCGTTACGCCTCCACCAGTCAACCTAACCCATTGGCACCGGAACAGAGGGACCTTGAGAGGTCCATAGTCAAGTTCCCATATCTCCTCGATGGCACCGTAATATGTGCCAGTTGTACCATCGTGTCCCATGGCATCGATACGAACAGCACTGTTCTGGTTCGTGCTCTTCATGTCTTAGGCTCTTGTGTAGAATGTGTACCCATTGATCTCATATCCCTGGAATGTCGCGATCGAGCCAGATGGACCCCTCGCCAGGAAGGCCAGTTGCTGGTTAATCGTCTCGTTACCCATGAGATGTTGTCGCAGCCATGCGGGGAAAGTATCAATGTGATGCCGTGTAATCCATGCATCGGACTTACTGATGTTTCTAGCGCGAACTAGAGCCAAGTGCTCCTCGATGTAAGGAGCCACCAATGAAGATTGTTGTAAAACCGTGAAATGGGCTCTACGGAATAAATTGTTGTCTACCGTCATTATAGCTTTCCTCCCGAGAGTCCCCTTTCCCCGTAGTCTCCCTTCATGGCGTGATTCAGGTACCCCGATTGGGCGAAGGTCTTCAATAAATTCAACGCAGAATTCAATGACCTCCTCTGTTCCATACCCCATGGCGATGCTTGCCTCTGGACGAGCACGGTTACGAACATACTTCTTCAGAACGCCCATGTACCTCTCGAAAGGAAACATATTGTGTAGGAACACAGGCCCGAGAATACCGATCTCTTTGACAAGGTGACAAAGCAGATGCGTCATTATATTGAAAAATGAAGGTGGAAATATCAACTCAAAGCTGACAAGACATTGCACCACATCATTCTGAAGGGCTTCTAACCTATCCGGATCGATGACCTTCTGCGAAATTGCGTTCATGAAAGAACATAGCTTTGTTATTGTTGCCCGGACATTGTCTGGGAGGATACCCCTTATTATAACTGGTAGCAGCTGTGTCATCAACACGTGACAGTCATGAGACTTTAGGTTTGTGAACTTCTTCTCCTTCGTGCTTATTATTCGCTTTATATTCGTGGAGTATCCAGACGGTACCTTGATGCTCTCCAAGCATTGAAACATACTTTCCTTCTCTGCCTTGCTAAGAGTGTAGCTGGCTGGACTCAAGTAATGGCTGCCTTTCTCCTTTGGTTCCGGGTGAAGGTCGCCGCGTTGTTCCATATGCTTCAGATCATTACGCGCTTCCAGTGTATCTTTCGGCTTTCCATATACACCTAGGAAGCCAAGAAGGTTTACGCAAAGGTTCTTAGCGAGGTGCATCACGTCGATTGCGTGGCGGACGTCCAAGAATTCCCAATAGGGTAACTCCCAAAATATGGAGTTTTTTTTCCACATCGCCGCATGACCATCTTCGCTCTCTATAGGTTGGCTGCCAGGCCCCTTTCCAAACACTACTTTAAGATCTTTAACCATAGCAAACACTGCGTTCCCGCTGTGATGTTTAGGCTTCGTACGGTGGTCCGCCGTATGTTCAAAGTGCTTGCCTTTCTTCCGTACTGGGTGGTTTGCTGCAAGGAATCGACGATGACCCATGTACACAACCTTCCTACAGTGCTTAAGATACGTACTTTCTGTTTCATCCATACAGTGAGTGCAAGCCTTGTACCCCTTGTTGGACTGCCCGGATAGGTTGCTAAGTGCAGGCCAATCGTTGATGGTTACGAACAGCAGCGCTCGTAGGTTAAACTCCTCCTGTTTGTCCTCGTCCCACACGGGGACACCTTCCTTCTTCCACAACAGTTTAAGATCTTCGACCAGTGGTCTTAGGAACACATCGATGTCGTTACCAGGTTGCTTGGGGCCTTGAATAATAATCGGCATCATTATGTACTTCCTCTTCATGCATAGCCAAGGGGGGAGGTTGTAGATACACATCGTAACGGGCCAAGTGCTATGGCCGCTGCTCATCTCTCCAAAAGGATTCATGCCATCCGTACTTAAACCAAACCGTATGTTTCGTGCGTCCTTTCCAAAGTCTTTAAATTTTCTGTCGATGTTTCGCCACTGCGAACCATCTGCGGGGTGTCTCAGCATCCCGTCCTGTTGACGTTCTTCAGCGTGCCAACGCATCATTCTAGCATTCGCCTTGTTCCTGAACAAACGCCTTAGCCGTGGTATTATAGGGAAATACCACATCACCTTAGCAGGAATTCTCCTCTTCGTTAGCTGCCCGTCAACCTCACCTGGATCATCTCGTCTAATCTTGTATCGTAGTGCTTTACAAACAGGGCATGCTTCTAGGTTCTCGTACTCCTCACCGTGATATAGGATACAATCATTCGGACATGCGTGAATCTTCTGAACTTCCAGTCCTAGAGGGCAGACTATCTTCTTAGCCTCGTACGTTGTCTCGGGCAATTTGTTTCCCTCCGGAAGAATGTTCTTGACGAGTTTCAATAAATCGCCAAATGCCTTGTCACTAACACCATTTCTTGCCTTCCATTGCAGGAACTCCAGAGTGGTATCCAACTTTTTGTGCCCTTACTCGCAACCTGGGTACAACGACGTTCTGTGGTCCTCTAACATCTTGTCCAATTTATGGGCCCCCTTTTCACTCTCGCAGTCCTCCTTGGCATCCTGCAACATCTGACCAAGATCATCTGCAACGTCGTTATAATCAGCATCTATGTCCTCCTCGCCCGTTTGATTTCCTTCAAATACAGCGTACTGAGCAAAGTCTGGAATATTGTCGTCTTCCACTTCATTTTCTTCCATTTCAACCCCTTGCTCTCCGTGGCATGTCCAACAATTATAGCTTGGCATGAACCCCGACTCAAACAAGTGGAAATGAATAGTACTGGATGCAGAATACTCCTTCTGATTCTTACACTTATTGCATGGACAACAAATAAAACCCTTCTGCTTGTTAGCTTCGGCCACTCTCAAAAAATAATGCACGCAGTCAATAAACTCTTTGGACCGCCGGTCAGCGTACATCCATTGCCGATCCATCTACATGAAATGAAAAAAAAATCGTACACGAATAATCATTCGTACAATAATGACAGTCATACAATAATGGTAAAATAATCACAAACTCTTTCAACAGTCATACAATATCGACATATCATTATTCATACAAAAATTATAAAATATTCCACCAACTAATTCTTATTTATTATTTTTTAAGTTTTAAATTCTTTTCATTTTCAATTTAGTTTGTTTTCTTTTTTTTAAGATTAACTTTCACTATATTTTCCTACTCAACTATTTTATGAAACCTTATTTAGCAAATAAACAAAATTTCTATATATTCTTTCTTTTCCAACACAAATTCTCTCTCATCAACTTACAACAAAATTTTGGAGACAAAAAAGTGTGCGAAACATAGCTTCAAATGTAATATGACCAAAAAAAACATTGGAGGATGAAGTTGCTAACCTTTTAGGCACCTCCGATTTGTATATAATCACCAAAGTAAATTCACTATAAATTTTGGCATGACCTCCCCTCTTTTTTGAAGAAATTTTGAAGCTTGCTCGGGGAGGAGGAGGAAGAAGACATATATAAAGGGGTGGGACTTTAGTCCCGGTTGGTGTTGCCAACCGGTCCTAAAGATCACCGGGATCTTTAGTCCCGGTTGGCAACACCAACCGGGACTAAAGTTACTATCTTTAGTCCCGGTTGGTAACACCAACCGGGACTAAAGATTCCGGGGGGGCCTGACAAGTCCTGACAGCAGTTGAACCGGGACTAAAGATGATCTTTAGTCCCGGTTGGTGTTACCAACCGGGACTAAAGATCAAATATGCCCGTTACCCTTTTTAACCGGGACTAAAGATGATCTTTAGTCCTGGTTGTTGTTGCAACCGGGACTATCGTGGAATTTGGCCGACCGACGAAAGATGGTTTCTCCACCAGTGTGGGCTTAGCATGTGTGGTCGTCCATCCATGCAAATCTCAAATTCTTGGGATTTATCAGCAGTTGAACAAACACACACCTGATACGGAGTATACCCCTAGCTGCTAGGATCTCGATCTCTCTAGTCTTACATGGGGAAAAATTTGGCGAGTAGTACACCACTGCTGGCCTGGCGAGCAGTACACCTGATACCCCTAGGGGAACGTACGTTTTAGCTTTTGCTCCAAAAGTAGTCAGACATGCATTTGCTTTTATTGAGCTCATCTACTCTAGAGGATGCCACTAGTATAAAACATCAAATAAGTGTCGGTATTTTAGGTACCGGAAGTGCTAAAACCGGCACCTATAGGCTTTTTTCCCACTTCCACCGGTTGAAATCACAAAAAACCGATAACTTTAAAGAACTATAGGTGTCGGTTCTAGAGAAAAGTCGGCACCTATACTATAGCGCTAGTTTTTTTTTAAAAAAACGACACCTATAGTATATTATAGGCGTCGGTTAATTAAAAACCGACACCTATAATAAATTATAGGTGTTGGATTTTTAAAAAACCAGCACCTAAGAATCAAGCCGGAGCTGGTGGGCCCACTACAGAAGAGATAAGGCCAACCACCACTGAGTGAATCGATCTTATCCTCAGATCTCAGGCTTCTCGCCCCCACCGAGAGCGCTGACTTCTCCCCCCACCGCTTCTCTCCCCTCTCCGACCGGCCCACCTCCCCTCCACTCGCCTCACCGGCCTTCCCCCCTCCTCCTTATGGCGTATGGTGGTGATGGCGGTGACTTCTCCTATCGTGCGGTGATGACGAGCAGCGGTTGCATCTCCCGTGTGCGACGACCACAGGCAGTGGTGGCGGTGACTTCTCCCGTCGTGCGGCGACGACGGGCGGCGGTGGCTTCTACCACGTGCGATGACCACGGGTGGCGGTGGACTCTTCCATGTGCGGCGATGACGGGCAGTGGCAGCGGTTTCTCCTGCGGGCGGATACGGTGGCTGGCGGCGGCGGCTCCCGATCCGGCAACTGTGGCGGCATCGGCCTCTCCCTTGACGGATCTGGCATACGGCGACATGAGTAATGGTGGAGTCAGACTTCTCGTTGTTCATGGTTGTGAGTTCATTGTCTGTGATGTTGATTCGGGTTCTTGTTTAATATTCATTGTTCTTGGTTGTGACTTTATTGTTTTGTGATGTGGATTGATTTCATGGTTTAATGCGGGATTGATTTTGGGGCCAAAGAGGGGTGGATGCGCTGGATGCATCAGTTGGAAATCGAGCTGATGCATCGAGCCGATTTTTTTTGTTTGGTGCGCACCTAGAATGTGCCGGTTCCACACCCGACACCAATGACCTAGGGTCATCCGCACCGCCTTCCGGGTGCTGGTTGGAAAACCGGCAGCAATTAGCTATTTTGTAGTAGTGTGCCACGCTGGAGGTTCGGAGTGATCTCACAGGGTGATAGAGGAGCCTACAGGTGTGACGGTGGTTTTAGAAGAGAAAAGGCGATTTGAAGCAACATGTGGTCCAGGAGAGAATCGAGGAACATGCCGCCGATGACAGGACATGCTCGCTGCCGAGGTCGTCGCTGCACTGCGCCGCTGCTGCCGCTACCACCGCAACCCGCCACTGCTGTCGAGGTCGTCGTCTTCTCCTCGCCCTTGTCCCCGCACAGATCTAGTGAGCATGAGGCTGGATCCGGCAAGCTCGAGGTCCATAAGCTGCGTGGCCACACCTCGTCATGGCCCGCGTTGCCTGGGATCCCATCGCAGCGGTCGGGAGGGAGCCTTGATCCATGCTGATAGAGGTGACCGAAGGAGAGGCAATGGTAGGTCGATCTCGGTGGTGGAGAGGAGAGAGAGCTCGAGATCGAGTGCCACCACATGGAGCTCGCCGCCGCTGATTTTGTCATCCTCTGTGGGGAGGGAGCTCGTTGCAGCAACGGGGAGGGAAGAGAGGCCGGGTGGGAGCCCATCACAGCGGCAGAGAGGGAGCTTGTCACAGGCACCATCGCCAGAGAGGGAAGAGCGCATCATCGCCGAAGAAGTCCAAGCCAGCAACGGCACCTCGATTCACGCCGGCTATGATGACTAGAAAAGGAGTGGAGGTGGAAGCTTGATTTAATCGGTGGAGAGGAGAGAGAGCTCGAGCCCGTCACCGGCGGAGAAAGGGAAGAGGAGGAGAGGCGGAGAAAAGCACCGAGTTTTTTGATGGGGGATTCCGAGGGGAGGGGGAGTAGGGTGGGTGAGGAGAATGAAGGTGGCTGACAGTGAGACCTTCAAGATTATAGGGTATATATTTCCTTTTTTTTTTGTTATAGGACCTAAAGTATAAAAGTTCTAACTATTTGAAAATAAAAATTTAACAAGGGCAAACACGTAAAATCCTAGAGACTTAACAACTTATTTAAAGGGTGGTGTGACTTCTATGCATGTGACGTCATGAGAATGGCCTCCACTATTCATGTCCTTAGTACTCTACTAATATCTCACCATACGGCCGCATGTCGTCATGTGGGATACCATAGTGGCAAAAGTGAAAGCATCCTTGTTTGGGTTTTGGACTTTACCAGGGTCACCACTTGTGTGTGCATGCAGCCTTCCACCGATCGAGAAACAGTAATAGGCCCACTAAGAAACAGCTTCGCCTGGCAGCATCCTATTACTGTGTCGGTTTCGGCCGATATACTACTGATCCTTACTCAGGAACGCACATAGGGAAAAACTATATAGAAATATATATAACTACCTACAAGGACAGGAAAACATATATTAGTAGTAAGTAAAAGAAGTACTATCCATCCTACATGTTTATATATATTGAGTAAAAACTTATAGCCACGAGCCTATATTCTAGGCTCAGGAACTGGACCGGTTGGATAGGGTGCTGAACAAAAAGAACTTGACCATTTAAATTTTACTTGGACTATCTAATTGATATCCGTCAAAACTGGATATTACCACGTGGTATGTTCTATGAGGATCATCAGCCGAGTACTCTAGCTAATATGGACTCAAATACCTTCTCTATCCCCTTCACCATAAGGTTATCAAAGAATATGGTTTGTGATGGGATTTCGGTACTTGACAAAATTAAAGTGCCTCAGTTTTGTTTTTTTTAAAAAAAGAGAGACAAAAGTGCCTCGTTAAGAAAAATGAGAACCGTTGCAGCATCTATTTCCATCGGAACAACCATGAGGGCCAACAACTGACCACCTATTAAGAGAATTCAGGAGAAAAGTTTATATATCTTTCGTATATTGTATTATTTACAAAATACTAAAGATCTATAACGTTTGCTTTATAGATATATGAATTATTATATTAATCATGATATCTGGGCCAAGTTAGGCTAGAGTTTAAAATTATGTTACATTTCAATATTTCAGGTGAAATGTGAAAGTATACTATTATACGTGAAAAAAATTATAACTATAGTAGATCTGAGCGTGTCACCGAACAAGCTACTAGTTTCTTAAATGGTTAAACTATAACGAAATGAAAATGAAAGATGTATGTTTATGTTTAAGATATTAATATATTTTAACACTACTGTATCTTTAACTATTCGCAAACATTCTTTAAGAAAAGGATAATAAATTAAAGTTTAAATTTTTGTGTTAATTATTTACACCATCCGTCGCAAAATAAGTTCATTTGTAGGTTTCTCTGTACAAGTTTGATTATTCGTCTTGTTTGAAAAAATTATAAAAAAAATTAAATCACGCATAAATTAAAGCACCATTCATATTTTATCATCTAATTATAATAAAAAATACTAAACATAAAATATTTTTAAATAAAACGATGCTCAAATTTTAGATATAAACCGATCTTATTTTAAAATGAAGGGTGTAAAAAATGAAGGAGGTACGCGGTATATATGCGACAGATCAATAAATGTTATCCGGGGCCAGACCAAGTTGTCCACCTGGCCCGTCCGTCCGTGGGCAGGACGACATATGTGTGCTGTGAGCTCGTCAAAACGTGCAGTGAAGCTGCTGCTACTGCGCAGGACGGCGACCGCACGTACGGCGCACACTGCAACTCCATGGGCTGGCCCGCTGTGCCGGCTGCTGCTTGCTGCATTTCTCGCAGCGCACAAGCTGACAAGCGGCGATATGTACACAAACAAGGAGCGCCAAATGATTTTTTGTCTGTACTTTTGATATTTATCCGTGTATAAGTTCGTGTTTAATTTCGTTTTTTTTTAAATAAATAAATATCTGTATTTAAGTCGATTTTTAAGTTTATTCGTTTTTAGAAATAAAAAAAGAGTCGTACAAGAAATCTCTTTTAAAAAAAACTTGCATGCTAACTTAAGACAGTCGGACTCCTAACTGCAGCTCATGATTTTTTTAAATATATATCAAGCAAATTTCTACAGTAAATTCCACCTTAACTAAAAAACATATAACAGTCATTACATTAAAATGATCTTCACCCGTTGTAATACACGGGTAGTTTTTTAAGTCTAACATGAAATGTAACATATTTTATTAATAAACATAGATATATGCATATATATGTATATGTATATATATGTATATGTGTGTATATATGTATATATGTGTATATATGTAGATATATATGTATGGACATGACTACAGAGCTAGTGGTAGCTAGTTTGTCTAAACCAGCTACCACTCCATCTATGAGAGACTCTATCCATCTATACTTCAAATAAAATTTTCTCTTAAACTACTCATCCGATTTACGATCCGATTACACCGTTGTGTTCGTAATAATTAAATCTTTATAACAAGATGTCACATGATTATATTTTGATGAAAATTCACATATTACTTTTATGACATGTCTAAATTACTTTTAGATTTTACTACTTTTTAGACATATAAAAGTAAATTCAGCAAAGCCTAAAGGTAATTTACATATATTATAGAAGTAACTTAGAACAAAAGAAAATAACTTTAATGCATGCATTTTTCATTGGACATGACGACACAGCTAGTCGTAGCTGGTTTATACTCCATCTAGTATCTCCTTTGAACTTGAAAAATACAATAGTATGTATCTTATGTGTGTTGAAGTTAACATTGAACTTACTTTTAAAATTTGTTAAACTTATGTGTGTTGACCTGTACTGATTAAATAAAGTTTTCTATATAAATTCATATTTTATCCCTACAATGAATTTACTTCTAATGTCGTGACAAAGTTACTTCCGTTTTGTTTTAAGTTACTTTTATAATATATATAAATTACTTTTAGACTTTATTAAATTTACTTTTATATGTCTAAGAAGTAATTTAGTCAAATCTAAAAGTAACTTATTTATATGATAAAAGTAACTTACGTATATAATAAAAGTAATTTACAAATATAAATATTTTTTCATCGTAATATAATCATGTAAGATCTTGTTATGAAGATTTAATTGTAACGAATACAATGGTGTAATTGGATTGTAGATCGGATAAGTAATTTGAGAGAAAATTTGTGTGTGTGTATGTACACACACATATGTATGTATGTATGTATATATATATGTATATGTATGTATGTATGTATATATATATATGTATATATATATGTATATATATATATATATATGTAAGTAATTTGAGAGAAAATTTGTGTGTGTATATGTACACACATGTATGTATGTATATATATATATATATATATATATATATATATATATATATATATATATATATATATGTATATATATATATATATATGTATGTATGTATATGCATATATATATATATATATATATATATATACACATATATATATCTATATATATATCTATATATATATCTATATATATATAACCTGATGTACGAGCTGAATCTCGCTGGCCTACATATGCATGGCGCCTCGATCACATAGAACACTGCACATGTGTGTACATAAAAGTCACTAAAATTTTGAACTTTTTTTTTAATTTTTGCATCATGCTGGTTGTTATGGTTGATATTGCTTGCCAAAATGTAAATAATCACAAAGAAAGCAAATCCAAACGAAGGGAAGGTTAATTACTAATTTAATTTATAGATCAAATATTAAATATTCGAACCATGCTGATAGCTTGATGCCATGATTAGCTAAAAGAAACTGTAAAATCAAATCTAATTCATTTGAGTCCAATCTCACATGAAATGATGATCACCACTATAATGATCGTGTTTATAAATAACTAATTCACCGGAATATATAGATTGATACTTAGAACATTTCACCGAGTTCCTCATGACATGAAAATCACTCATATAAAATAATGGTCATATAAATAAATTAAGCTTTATATATAAATTAGAATATGTGAGTGTTTAATTAAACAATTAGATTAATATTGTACCGAGTCTCAATTTATATTTATAGAATGACTAGATCCACGTAAAATACATTGTTATACAAATAAGTTCATTCAATGTGCTATTGTAATAATAATGGCCACATTAGGATATTTTAATTAATTTTGGAACCCTCAAAACCTCCAAAATTATCTAGGTTAATTTTGGAATTAGACCTCATTTAAATAATGCAATAGAAAAATATATAATAGAAACAAAATGTGATTAATATTAGAATTTGGTAAACTTTCATCTAAATTAAAACACATATTGGGTAAACTCCATTTGTGTGAAATCTAAAATTTATGGGACAAGTTTTAATAGGAAATAGACCCCAAATTGGATAAATAGGAGGAGGCACTGTTCATTATGGCATAGGTGTTCGATGTGGTCCCCTAGCCCTTCCCCCTCCTCTCCCACCACTGCGCCCTAGCCGGCCTCGCGCCCTGCGCCGCCGTCGCCCTCGCGTCGCCGATCCTGCCGCGCCGAGCCCCGCGCCATCTCTCCCCGAGCCGCCGCGCGCCGTCCTGTCGCCGTCGCCGTCGCTCTGAGCCGTGCCGTGCGCCGTCGCTGTCTCCCTGCCGCGTCATCACCATCATTGCCGCCCCCCCTCGCGTCCCGTCATGCCGCACACCGTCACCGTCGCCGTCGCGTCGTCATCATCACCGCGCCACGCGCCGTCGCCATCGCCGTCGCGTCGGCTCCACTGCCGCGCCGCGTGCCGTCGCCATCAGCGCCTCGAGCTCTGCCCGCGCCACGCACTGTCCGCGCCGCGCACTGTCGCCGTCGCGCCCGCCGTCCCATCACCGCCGCGCCATTCCGTCGCCGTTTAAAGCCGGAAGCCCCTCCCCCATGCCCTATAAATACCCCTTCCCTTTCATTTCCCTCCCCACGCCATTTCCCCTCTCCTTCCCTTTTTCCCCTTTTCTTCCCCTCCACCGACGCCGCATTCTGCCGCCGCGCCGCCGCTGCCGTGCCCCAGCGCCTCGTTGCCACCACGCCGCACCTCGCTGCCGTGTCTCCGCCGCCGTCGCCGTCGGCCCGGTAAGCCCTCCCTCCTCCCTTCGTCGCTGGTAGCCGCGCCGCGCCGCTCGCTCGTGAGAGAGGGAGAGAAGAGGAAACAGAGGAGAGAGAGAGAAAGGAGAATAGAGAAGAGAGGTTAGAGTGGGCCCCACGTGATTAGTGAATAGTAATCCCCTTCTTAATCTTTATTAGTTGAGTCTATTACATGTGGGTCCGGGTGGTTAAAAATCTAATTATAGAGGTTTTATAGTCTTGGGTCTAGGACAAGCGGGCCCTACCGAGTTGAATGGCCGGTTTGACCATAGTCAATGTAGTCAGGCCCACATGTCAGCCACTATAGCTTGTGGATAAGGTTAGATTAAAAAAAATAAATGGATTAGGAACAGTATCATTTCGCAATTATTAGAATTAATTCAATTTTGAATCTTTAAACTAGCATAACTTGCTCATTTTAGCTCCGATTCGAGTGAAACTTGAACCTAAATTCATCTTAAATCATAAGCTTTCCAATGGTATATAATTCACTATTTAATAAAATATATTTATAATTATAAAATAATTAATACCAAGAAATTAAATAGTAGTCAACTTAAAAAAATGTGCTAATAAATAAAATTGATATTGTACTGTAGAGTAGATGTCAAATAATTGTCTTTAACATGCTTTATCACTGTAAAACCCATGTAAACTAATTAGAAGCATTGTTTCAAATTAATTAAAGCATAGGAAATGCTAGTGCCATTTATTAATATATGTCCATATATAATTATACCCATGACGTCCAAAATATATAAATAATGTTTAGCCTCATATTTTGTGACTAAAATATGAACACGCATAGATCAGTCCTTATCTTATAGTTGATTTGGTTAGCATCCAATAATAACAGACTAATTATAAATAAACCACCAGAATGAAGTTGATTAATAGCATAGGGAATAGCATATAGTTGATTTGGTTAGCATCCAATTATTGCCCGAAGAGTAAATCACTCATGGACCCACTTTGATCACATATACGGTATATCTTGTAGTAAATAACAATTAATCAATAAATGATCCAATATTAAGACATTGTGCACACACATAATGTACATCCCGTTATAGCTATACGGTATAGTATTAATTTGCTTGTTGCATATATTAAATTAGAGGGAGCATATGACATACATGTATATTAGATAAATAATAGTTATAAATCTTGACCTATTATAATCCAAGTTCAATTGTAAATTAGGATTATTCATTGTAAAATTATGTGATGGGATAATCCGTAACCATAATATGATTAACCTAAACAATTCTAACATACAAAGCATGGGTAATTGTTAACCTTTTATAATTTATTTTGACAAGTAAAATATGTACATAATTAAAATAAAGCCTCCATCAATAAAATAATAATACAAATGATTCACAGTAATTATTTGACCGATCCAAAATCCATCCGGCAATAGAACCTCTAGTGTATAACCATTCTATTTAGATAGATGCATATATAGCCATTTGCTAGACTAAACCACATATTAGCCAAATATGTATCCCATAAATGCTATGTTGGTTAACTCCTAAAAAGACCATGATGCCAACAGAAAGATTAAGAAGCCTTAGCCCCTAGCATGATTGGAATCCATTAGCAAACACAAATAGTATGAGCAACCCTAGGTTCGACCTCAACAAATATATTTTGTTTGTGCATATTTTATTATTGCTTGAATATTGGTTTTTCTCGCGTATTATAGAAATTGTGTATCGGTTAGTCGTGAGGCAACGTCTGCAACTTCCAGGAGGTGAAGGTTGATCAAGATTAAATCGACAATAAGGACTGTGCTGAGCAGGCAAGTCATCACCATTCCTTGAACATGTTGATCCCAATTGCGAAATTGTTTTGTTTACAAATAAAATTGCATGCAATGATGAACATCCTACTTGTGATTATGCCATGCCTTGATTATTGTTTACCCTTAAATCTTTGTAACCATGATTACGTATGAGTCCCTAGTCAACTATGACAAACGCTTAGAAATGCTACTCTAGATTCATGCATACTCATATTTATCAAAATGCCTTATGCTTGGGCAATTACCTTTGGGAAGGTAATTGAGATGCGGCATGTGGAGACATGAACGTCACATTGCTATGATATTGATGACATGATTTGTGGAAGAAAAATAAAATGAAACAACTGTTTTCGACTGGGGCAGATGGAGGATTTGGGTGGTATCCGGAAAAGGCTAGTGCCGTCCCTGGTCAATTAAGGACCGAGCCATGAAGTTAAGCATGAAACGGACCCCCGTACAACCATACTTCTCGAATGGTTATAGACCTAGCGGATTAGATAGCCGAGCGGAGGCAGTATCCCTGCATAGATGGTTCACCCCTGAGTGAGGCAGGTGCGCTACGGTGGGGCAGCCGTTGAGGTAGGGCCGCGAGGCGTGCTCCTGCATCGGTGTCGCCATTGGTAGGACTGCCATGAGTGTGTGAGAGAGAAACTAACTTAATGAGTGTGTGAGACTTCCTTTCCCGGGAGCGCCAGAACTCCTCTCACTACTAGAAATATGGACGCCTAGAGTGCATGAGGATGTAAGTTCATGGAGTGGGTACTGCCAATGCGAGGTTATCGAAAGGCTTTGCCGTGACTCGTCTCATGTGTTGGGACGAGGCTCATGTGTTGGGCAGTCGCGGAGTGCGGGTAAAGTGTACATCCACTGCAGTGTGAGTAAACCAAATCTATTCAAATAGCCGTGCTCGCGGTTATTGAGCACCGGGACATGTATTACACTTGGCTAGACTCAAAATTCTTAACTTGTGTAGGATGGGATATTGCATGATGATTTTTATGCTGATGGAGCCACTTCCTGAGAGGAGGGAAGGTGGATGTCCTCAGAAAACCATGACGACTCAATGGCGGGAACCTATCCTTGGGATCACAATGGATGGTGGACAGAACCGTCGTTGTTTAATGTGAACACTGGTACTAAAATTTGATCAGTCTATGGATGGTGAAAAGAATTGCAAAACTTGTTTTGCGCAAAAGAACCGTGGCTATTCCTTGAAATACCCTCTATCATATGCATTGTTGTTTTGGTGGCTTGCTGAGTACGGTTGGTACTCACCCTTGTCTTTTAGGAGAGTGTTGAAGAGAAGCCCTTGTTAGTACGCTTGCGTACCTGACAAGATGATCGGAGTGCGATCTTGTTCTAGGTCTCGTTCCCCAGTCGACTGTCTGCGGCATGTTAACCGGGCCCTTATGTTATTTTGTCTTCCGCTGCTGTTCTCTGATAGTTGTCGGCCTACCTGGCCCAAATGTAAGTAATTAACTCTTTTAGCCTGAATTCATTCGTGATATGTTGTGATTCAACTATGTATATATGTACCAACTACTAATCCAAGGTTTGATACGGATAAACACAGAAGATTTCCGATTTTTAAAATCGGGGGTCTACAACGTGCGAGCTGGAGTACTAGCTTACTATCTAGCCGACCAAATTAACGTACGCATGCCTCCTGCAGCTTTATTGCAGGCAGCCTGTGGCGTAGCTTTCTGCGATCGTCGCACGTTAGCCTGTGCTCATCATTTACACACAACTATAACAGCATGTGATTGCGGCCGGTCGTCGTGTCTTGAAGTGTGGTCCATATGTGTCGATCGATCTTTATGTTGGGATCAGGGATCTTTATGTTTTCGAATCATATTTGGATTTGTTGTCACACACCTGCGTTTGCATGCATCGATCTGGATCTCTAAATAAAAATCGGGGCCGTTATATATAGTTTTAGCATTGAATGGGTCTGCGTATACCATTATAAATTTATCATTTTTTTAATTTACCATTACAGCTCATATATTTAGAAACATACTATTCCCTCCGTCTTAAAATATAAGTAATTTTATAATAGTGTCAAATCAAACATTTTTAACTTTGACTAATAATAGCAAAAAAAGAAAAGATCAATCATATAAAATTGATGTTACTAGATTTATCATTAAACAAATTATCATAATATGCAACTATCATTTAAAACATCTTACTTTTATCGATATTGTTGGCCAAAGTAGCATCCTAAAGATTGTGTCGAAGCCTAAAAATATTAATATTTTAGAATGGAGGGAGTACTTGTGTTGGTTAGTAATTAATTGTAATGATGCTACTCCCTCCATCCCTAAATATTTCACGCCATTGACTTTTTTTAAGCATGTCTGACCTGTTCGTCTTATTAAAAAATTTAACTAATTATTAATTCTTTTCCTATCATTTGATTCATTGTTAAATATACTTTTATGTATACATATAGTTTTATATATTTCACAAAAGTTTTTGAATAAGACGAACAGTCAAATATGTTTAAAAATATCAACAGCGTCAAATATTTAAGGTCGGAGGAGGGAGTATTAATTAACATACATATTTTACATAGTACAGACTCTTTTTACTTCTATATAGTACAGAGACTTTTTTACTCTTTTAGCAAAAGTGAGACCATCCTCATTTGGATTTTGGACCATACATATGTCCCGTCCTCTTCCACAGAAGCAGCAGCACCACAGCCTCGATCTGATCGATGAAGTGAAAGGGTTGCTATGCTGCCGCCGTTGGTCTACGGAACTATATGTTGATTATTAACTTCGTTTCAGTCATGCCACCCAGGACCTGACATATAGTGCAACTGTACACAACTGTTTGGCCCTTGCTGCAGCAGATCACAAAAATCAAGCTCATGACTTGGCAGCAAAAAAAAGTTGGGTATACATACATACATACATACATACATACATACATATATACATACATACACATACATATACATATACATATACATATATATATACATATACATATATATATACATATACATATATATATATATATATATATATATATATATATATATATATAGTCCGTATGTGCTACCTCCGTCTTATAATATAAGTTATTTTGGCTATGTAATTATATATATAGTTAAAATTTCTTATATTATCATCTTCAAAATTCTCTTATATTATGAAACATAGAGTAATAACCTAGTTATAAATTAAGCACCACCTGGCACCTAGTAGTGTGTGTATATATATGAGTAAGAATATAACATAGCATTACACCATGACAACCATTTTGTAGGAAGTCCTCGTAAGAGATATAACACCCCCCCCCCCCCCCCCCCCGTTTTTTTTTTACTTGACCGACTTCTCGTAAAAAAAAGGAGCCGGCGCCATATATAGAGAGTTTTAGTGTTGATGTATCGAAGCTACGGTGTTACGTACAAATGCATATATGCTTGCCGTACCGATAGGGGTGAAGGTAGGGTCTAAGCATGAAGGAGACCAACTTAATAAGTGATTACGATAATAAGAAAACAAACCGAAAATATACATAAATTTTAAAGGTTTTCTATAGGCTCGTATGTACGTAAAGAAAAACATGGTAAGAAAAAAAAAGATAGGTAGTAGCCATACTACACATATTTATTCACTTTCATTTAGCATTATTTGTACTAGGGAGACATCAGCAGGATGATAATATCATCTGAATTAAAAGTTTAGATAAATAGAGAAATAATCAGGAAGAAAACTAGATCTTGACAAAATGAACAAACTATCCATCTTGCAAGTATTAACTAATAATAATTTAGAGATTTCAAACTGAAGTGGAGAGCTAAATTATTGTGTCATACGAAGCGAGATTCTGTGTGTGTGTGTGTGTGGAAGGAGAGGGTTGGCTTCGCCCCTGCATACCCATCCTATTATTTTGGATTTTTCTGGGTGTAGACAAAGTCTTGGATTTTGCTTGGTGTGGAAAAAGTTTAAACCGGGGCTATTTAATTATACTGAGAACTTGTGGCTATTTAAAATGTTACCTACAAGGTTAAACAAAGGTACACTTACTGGTGGAGAAACCATCTTTCGTCGGTCGACCGAATTCCACGATAGTCCCGGTTGCAACAAAAACCGGTTAAAAAGGGTAACGGTCATATTTAATCTTTAGTACCGGTTGGTAACACCAACCGGGACTAAAGTTCCCAGTGATCTTTAGTACCGGTTGGTAACACCAACCGGACTAAAGTCCCACCCCTTTATATATGTCTTCTTCCTCCTCCAGCCCGAGCAAGCTTCAAAATTTCTTCAAAAAAGAGGGGAGGTCATGCCAAAATTTATAGTGAATTTACTTTGGTGATTATATACAAATCGGAGGTGCCTAAAAGGTTAGCAACTTCATCCTCCAAGTTTTTTTTTTGTCATATTACATTTGGAGCTATGTTTTGCACACTTTTTTGTCTTCAAAATTTTGTTGTAAGTTGATGAGAGAGAAAATTTGTGTGGGAAAAGAAAGAATATATAGAAATTTTGTTTATTTGCTAAATAAGGTTTTATAAAATAGTTGAGTAGGAAAATATAGTGAAAGTTAATCTTAAATAAAAGAAAACAAACTAAATTGAAAATTAAAAGAATTTAAAACTTCAAAAATAATAAATAAGAATTATTTGGTGGAATATTTTATAATTTTTGTATGAATAATGATATGTCATTATTGTATGACTGTTGAAAGAGATTGTGATTATTTTATCATTATTGTATGACTGTCATTATTGTACAAATGATTATTTGTGTACGATTTTTTTTTCATTTCATGTAGATGGATCGGCAATGGATGTACGCTGACCGGTGGTCCAAAGAGTTTATTGATGGCATGCATTATTTTTTGAGAGTGGCCGAAGCTAACAAGCAGAAGGGTTTTATTTGTTGTCCATGCAATAAGTGTAAGAATCAGAAGGAGTATTCTGCATCCAGGACTATTCATTTCTACTTGTTTGAGTTGGGGTTCATGCCAAGCTATAATTGTTGGACATCCCATGGAGAGCAAGGGGTTGAAATGGAAGAACATGAAGTGGAAGACGACAATATTCCAGACTTTGCTCAGTACGCTGGATTTGAAGGAAATCAAACGGGCGAGGAGGACATAGATGCTGATTATAACGACGTTGCGGATGATATTGGTCAGATGTTGCAGGATGCCAAGGAGGACTGCAAAAGTGAAAAGGGGGCCCATAAATTGGACAAGATGTTAGAGGACCACAGAACGTCGTTGTACCCAGGTTGCGAGCAGGGGCACAAAAAGTTGGATACCACTCTGGAGTTCTTGCAATGGAAGGCAAAAAATGGTGTCAGTGACAAGGCATTTGGCGATTTATTGAAACTCATTAAGAACATTCTTCCGGAGGGAAACAAATTGCCCGAGACAACGTATGAGGCTAAGAAGATAGTCTGCCCTCTAGGACTGGAAGTTCAGAAGATTCACGCATGTCCGAATGATTGTATCCTATATCACGGTGAGGAGTATGAGAACCTAGAAGCATGCCATGTTTGTAAAGCACTACGATACAAGATTAGACGAGATGATCCAGGTGTGGTTGACGGGCAGCTAACGAAGAAGAGAATTCCTGCTAAGGTGATGTGGTATTTCCCTATAATACCGCGGCTAAGGCGTTTGTTCAGGAACAAGGGGAATGCTAGAATGATGCGTTGGCACGCAGAAGAACGTCAACACGACGGGATGCTGAGACACCCCGCAGATGGTTCGCAGTGGCGAAACATTGACAGAAAATTTAAAGACTTTGGAAAGGACGCACGAAACATACGGTTTGGTTTAAGTACGGATGGCATGAGATGAGCAGCGGCCATAGCACTTGGCCCGTTATGATGTGTATATACAACCTCCCACCTTGGCTATGCATGAAGAGGAAGTACATAATGATGCCGATTATTATTCAAGGCCTTAAGCAACCTGGTAACGACATCGATGTGTTCCTAAGACCACTGGTCGAAGATCTTAAATTGTTGTGGAAGAAGGAAGGTGTCCCCGTGTGGGACGAGGACAAACAGGAGGAGTTTAACCTACGAGCGCTGCTGTTTGTAACCATCAACGATTAGCCTGCACTTAGCAACCTATCCGGGCAGTCCAACAACGGGTACAAGGCATGCACTCACTGTGTGGATGAAGCAGAAAGTACGTATCTTAAGCACTGTAGGAAGGTTGTGTACATGGGTCATCGTCGATTCCTTGCAGCAAACCTCCCGGTACGGAAGAAAGGCAAGCACTTTGAACATACGGCGGACCACCGTACGAAGCCTAAACATCGCAGCGGGGAAACAGTGTTTGCTATGGTTAAAGATCTTAAAGTAGTGTTTGGAAAGGGGCCTGGCAGCCAGCCTATAGAGAGCGAAGATGGTCACGCGGCGATGTGGAAAAAAAACTCCATATTTTGGGAGTTACCCTATTGGGAATTCTTGGACGTCCGCCACGCAATCGACGTGATGCACCTCACTAAGAATCTTTGCATAAACCTTCTTGGCTTCCTAGGTGTATATGGAAAGTCAAAAGATACACTAGAAGCACGTAATGATCTGAAGCATATGGAACAACGCGGCGACCTTCACCCGGAACCACAGGAGAAAGGCAGCCATTACTTGAGTCCAGCCAGCTACACTCTTAGCAAGGCAGAGAAAGAAAGTATGTTTCAATGCTTGGAGAGCATCAAGGTACCGTCTGGATACTCCACGAATATAAAGCGAATAATAAGCACGAAGGAGAAGAAGTTCACAAACCTAAAGTCTCATGACTGTCACGTGTTGATGACACAACTGCTACCAGTTATAATAAGGGGTATCCTCCCAGACAATGTCCGGGCAAAATTAACAAAGCTATGTTCTTTCATGAACGCAATTTCGCAGAAGGTCGTCGATCCGGATAGGTTAGAAGCCCTATAGAATGATGTGGTGCAATGTCTTGTCAGCTTTGAGTTGATATTTCCACCTTCATTTTTCAATATAATGATGCATCTGCTTTGTCACCTAGTGAAAGAGATCGGTATTCTCGGGCCTATGTTCCTACACAACATGTTTCCTTTCGAGAGGTACATGGGCGCTGAAGAAGTATGTTCGTAACCGTGCTCGTCCAGAGGCAAGCATCGCCAAGGGGTATGGAACAGAGGAGGTCATTGAATTCTGCGTAGAATTTATTGAAGACCTTCGCCCAATCGGGATACCTGAATCATGCCATGAAGGGAGACTACGGGGAAAGGGGACTCTCGGAAGGAAAGCAATAATGACGGTAGACAACAATTTATTCCGTAAAGCCCATTTCACGGTTTTACAACAATCTTCATTGGTGGCTCCTTACATCGAGGAGCACTTGGCTCTAGTTCGCGCCAGAAACATCGGTAAGTCCGATGCATGGATTACACGGCATCACATTGATACTTTCCCCGCATGGCTGCGACAACATCTCATGGGTAACGAGACGATTAACCAGCAACTGGCCTTCCTGGCGAGGGGTCCATCTGGCTCGATCGCGACATTCTAGAGATATGAGATCAATGGGTACACATTCCACACAAGAGCCCAAGACATGAAGAGCACGAACCAGAACAGTGCTGTTCGTATCGATGCCATGGGACACGATGGTACAACTGGCACGTATTACGGTGCCATCGAGGAGATATGGGAACTTGACTATGGACCTCTCAAGGTCCCTCTGTTCCGGTGCCAATGGGTTAGGTTGACTGGTGGAGGCGTAACGATTGATGACAGTGGGATGACAACAGTTGACCTTAACAAGGTTGGATACTCGGACGAACCTTTTGTCCTTGCCAATGATGTAACGCAAGTTTTTTACGTGAAGGACATGTCTAGCAAAGGAAAGAAGGGCAAAGGGCCTGACGAGCTGAAGCGCCACGTGGTTCTCCCAGGCAAAAGAAAAATCGTCGGAGTAGAGGACGAGACTGACGAGGATTACGATCAGTTTGATGGGCAACCCCCTTTCACGGTGACAGTTGACCCTAGCATCCTCCTATCAAACGAAGACACCCCTTACTCACGTAGCGATCACAAGGAAGGAATAATCCCTTACTCACGTAGCGATCACAAGGAAGGAATAATAGTGAGGAGAAAGTATGTGCGGACAACCGTTACCGCCGATGTATTGCTGTAATTGTTGTAAACTATTTTGGATGTATTGAATATGTTAGTTATATATGATTAATTACAATTTTTAACAATTTAATATCATGCATATGCTAATTATATACGATTATTAGAATTTTTAAAAGTTTTAAATCATGCATGTGGGATTTACATATGTTAATTACAATTTTTAACAATTTAATATCATGCATATGCTAATTATATACGATTATTAGAATTTTTAAAAGTTTTAAATCATGCATGTGGGATTTACATATGTTAATTAGAATTTTTAACAATTTAATATCATGCATATGCTAATGATATATGATTATTAGAATTTTTAAAAGTTTTAAATCATGCATGTGGGATTTACATATGTTAATTAGAATTTTTAATGCATTATTTACAATTTACGCCGCCGGGCCGGCCCATGGCGCCGGACCGCGCCCCCACCGCCGCGAGAAGCCGCCACCGCGAGACGATGCCGCCGCCGCCCCACATAATTACCTTCCCAAAGGCAATTGCCCAAGCATAGAGTATTTTGCTACGCTTGGATCCGCAGCTTTCTCGGGCTCTATAGTTACGTGCGAAAAATTGATTTGAATTCGGTTAGAATTCAAATAAAAATCCAAGTAAATCCAAATGAAAGTCGAATGCGAAAGTTGATTCCTTTATATTAGCTTTACTATTCGCGAACTAAGACGAACCCATTTTCGATGTAAATTATTTGTGAGTATAATTATTTTGTTGTCTTAAGTTTTTAATTTAATATTCCCGAGTATTATGCCCATGTAATAGGTTAGCAATTTCTATCGCGAGCTAAATATCCGACAAAATCATAGAAATATTATACGATTTAATTTAGTCTATGACTAAATGATTTAAATAAAATCCTTAGTAATTAAATCCGAATTTCTACTGGGAATCGATTACATCTAGAGGTTGCCCAAAATAATCTACAATAATCTATAAGAATTCGTTCATTTGTTTGAGTACATTTAAATTACTACCGTGAATTGATTTCTTATAGTAATTATCAAGAATAATCCATAATTTATGTTAAATTTTTGCAATCCTACGACGAAAAGTTAATCTATAATTAAATTCTAACTATTTTAAATTTTCTAAACTTTCCAAATTTTGCCAAATAATGACGATGGAGAGGGAATTTATGAGGAGAAGGATTAGGGGGGGTTGCGGGGTGAGCGGTTTTTTTTCTCGTGTGCTCTTTTAGGCTCTTTTTTCTGATTTTAACGATGGTTGAACGTAGGCTTTTGTTGTATCTATTTTGATCTATTTTTTTCATCCCGCAGATCTTTTCTCCCTTCTCTCCTTGCCTGGGGGCCTCTCTCTCTCTCAACCCGATGCGGTGGCGGCGTTGGACGCGAGGGGGAAGGGGGGCAGCTCACAGGCGACGGCAGCGACAGCACGACGGCGGTCTGGCGACGGTGGGCCGCACGGCGGCGCGGGAGCGGCAGCGCGGCGGCACGGGAACGGCGGCGCGGCGGCACGGGAACGGCGGCACGGCGGCACGGGAACGGCGGCGCGGTGGCACGAGAGCGGCGGCGCCGTGAGAAGCGTAGAGGGGATGAGGACGGAGGGAAAGAGGGGAATAGTGGGGCTTTTATAGGGGGGGAAAGAGATAAGGGGGGAGAGGGGAGAGGGGAGACGTGACGGCGGCGCGGGGCGCGAGGTGGGGGCGCGCGGCGCGAGGCGTCGCGACGGCTGCGGCGACGCGCGATGTGACAGCAGTGGCGACGGCGCGCGGCGACGGGATGGCGTGCGGCGCGGCGCGGGGCGCGGAGCGGCGACGGCGACGGCTCGGCAGCGGCGACGCGACGGCGGGCGGCAGCAGCGGCGGTGGGACGGCGCGCGGCGCGGCGCGGGGCGCGAGGCGGTGATGGCGACGGCGCGCGGCGGCTCGGAGCGCGAGGCGCGGGACGGCGGCGCGGCGACACGACGGCGACGGGAGAGGGGAAGCGGAGCGGCACGCGGCGCGCGGGGCGCGAGGTGCGTGGGCGACGACCAAGCGGCGCGCGGCGCGGCAGGGGCGGCACGGGGCTCGGGGCTAGGGAACCTCGTCGAACACCTTGCGGGCAATGAACAGTGCATTTCCCAATTTTCCCATTTAATTTTTATTTAATTTTTATTTAATTTTTTTTATTTTTTCATTATTTATTTATTATATAAATTTGATTCTATAATTCCTAATATTTGCATATATGAATTTTACCTAATTTTTATGTTATCCCAACTAATGAATTCACCCTAGATTAATATTGCTCACATTTTTATATAATTTATTTGAATTTTTAATTAGCGTTAATTCTTATTCCATCGCATTTAAATTTAATTGATACAAATATGTTTGCGATAATATTTTATTTACCTCTATCCACACATATTATTTATTTTAAATTATATTGATTTTACCAATTTATTTTTAGGGCTTTTTCCTAATTAATTGTTCTTTATTCGCAATCTTAAAACTCCGAAATCGAAATTCAATGGAATGACGAACAAAATCGGCATGATGCAATTTATTTTAAAAAGTTTTTGAAAATCCGTATTTTTAGAGTTTTGATTTGTCGGTCGAATTTTTCAGGGTGTTAAAAACCTACCCCCTTAAATAAATCTCGTCCCGAGATTTCTTACCAGGTTTCGAATAAATGCGGGTATTCCTTCCTCAAAAATTCTTCGCTTTCCCAAGTGTCTTCATCCTCAGTCTGATTACTCCATTGTACCTTGTACATACGCCACACTTTGCTTCTAGTCCTCTTTTCGGCTTCATCCAATATCCGGACCGGGTGTTTTGGATACGTAAGATCATTGCCAATGTGAATCTCTTCCAGCGGAGCTTGTTCTTCTGGCACTCGTAAGCATTTCTTTGATTGAGACACATGGAAGGCTGGGTGCACATCGGCGATATTCTCTGGTAGCTGTAACTGATATGCGACTTCTCCCCGTCTAGCCGTGATTTGAAAGGGTCCCACATATCTTGGTGCTAGTTTTCCTTTGACCTTAAACCTTTTTGTTCCCCTCATCGGAGAACCTTCAGATAAATATAATCTCCTTCCTTAAATTCCAGGTTTCTTCTTCGAGTGTCGGTGTAACACTTTTGTCGTGATTGTGCTACTTTTAGACGGTCACGAATCAGGCGAACCTTTTCCTCGGCTTCTTGGATAATGTCAGGTCCAAATACTGCCTGTTCTCCAGTCTCGGACCGCATTAGTGGAGTTCGACATCGTCGACCAAACAATGCCACATTGGGTGACATCTTTAGGCTTGCTTGAAAGCTGTTGTTGTAGGAGAATTCGGCGTAGGGCAAACATCTCTCCCAGTCTTTGCTAAAATCCAGAGCACAAGCTCTCAACATGTCTTCCAAGACCTGGTTTGTTCTCTCTGTCTGGCCATCTGTTTGTGGGTGATAAGCTGTGCTAAACGCTAGGTAACTTCCTAGGGCTTCATGTACTTTCTCCCAAAAATGCGAGGTAAACTGTGTGCCTCGATCAGATATAATTTTCTTAGGTACACCATGAAGACATACTATCCTGGTCATGTATAACTCGGCTAGCTTGGCACTGCTATAATTTCTCTTAATGGGGATGAATCTTGCCGTCTTGGTGAGTCGATCCACAATCACCCAGATGGAATCGTACCCTGTTGCGGTCTTGGGCAATCCAACAATAAAATCCATACCTATCTCGTCCCATTTCAATTCGGGAATCCTAAGGGGTTGCAACAAACCTGCCGGTCTCTGGTGCTCAGCCTTCACCTTTTGGCACACGTCACAGAGTGCTACGTATTCTGCCACATCTCTCTTCAGGTTGGGCCACCAGTATCCTTCCTTCAGATCCTGGTACATCTTCGTACTTCCGGGGTGCAATGAATATGCCGACTCGTGAGCTTCCTTTAGGATTAATCCTCTCAGTCCACCCTGTTCGGGTACATAAATCCTCTTTTTATACCATAAGACATCTTTTTCGTCGGTTGAAAATTCCTTTGCAAGTCCTTCCGCTAGACGTTCCTTCACCTCTCGGATTTCTTCGTTGTCCTTCTGTGCTTCTTCTATTTGAGCTCTCAGAAGAGGTTGAATGTCCAAGGTGTTTATCTGCCCATGAGGTACTATGTGTAGGTTTAGTTGGGCTATTTCCCCCTCAAGCTCAGGAGCAATTCCTTCCATCCTCAGATGATTACAATGGCTCTTCCGACTCAAAGCGTCAGCCACAACGTTTGCTTTGCCGAGGTGATAGTGAACCTCTAAGTCATAATCCTTGATTAATTCCAGCCATCTCCTTTGCCTCAAGTTGAGATCCGACTGGGTGAAAATATACTTCAGACTCTTGTGGTCAGTGTAGATATCACAATGGTTTCCAATCAAATAATGTCTCCAAATCTTTAGCGCATGAACCACAGCTGCGAGTTCTAGGTCATGGGTAGGATAGTTTTCCTCATGTGGTCGCAATTGTCGCGACGCGTAGGCCACAACTTTTCCGTCCTGCATCAGTACTCCTCCTAGTCCTTGCCTTGATGCATCACAATATATAACAAAGTCTTTCCTGATGTCGGGAAGAACTAAAATAGGTGCCCAGGTCAGCTTTTCTTTGAGCTGCTCAAAGCTTTCCTGACACTGTTCTGACCACACAAACTTCTTTTCCTTCTTGAGTAGTTGTGTCATTGGTCGGGCTATCTTAGAGAATCCCTCAATGAACCTTCGGTAGTATCCGGCCAAGCCTAGAAAACTCCGAATTTCAGTCACAGACTTGGGTGCTTTCCATTCCGTAACAGCCTCCACTTTAGCAGGATCCACTGCTACTCCACCGGCTGAGATTACGTGGCCTAAAAAGGCAACTTCTTTTAACCAGAACTCACATTTACTAAACTTTGCATATAATTTATGCTTCCGTAATTTCTCGAGTACCAATCGCAAGTGTTCCGCATGTTCTTCCTCATCTTTGGAGTAGATCAGAATTGGTTGGCCGGGACGAGAGGATCACAGGCCGAAATCCATCAAAGAATCTTCGATCTGATAGAAAAAAGGTATACAGACATACATAAGTAAGTAAGTCCCGCTCAGGTCAAATCAAGGGAAAATGGTATAAAGCCTCTGCATTAACTTGACATGAAAGTGAAAGGGTCCGATCCTGAGTCCCCACGGCCCGGCCCGCGTTAGAGGGGAAGATTAGCATAGCGGAAAAAGACAGAGGGAAGGGGAGCTGCATCTTATTCTCTTCGTGCACTATAACATAGGCATGCATGATGGTATGGTAGGGTCCAAAGATACTTTTAAAGCCGACCACTACATAGGAGCGATAGGAAGCCAAGCCGTCAAAAGGAAAGGCGAGCAGCCCTGGCTTTGATGACATCCCGACCTGTAGAAAAAGGATCAAGCAGAAGGAAGATCTGCTAAAGATTTTGATGCCCTTGCAAAACAGAGTCCCTTTGATCCGTTGAGCGAGAGCCCTTCCACACGGGACTCCCGGATCACTATGGCCGACTTTCGTCTCTGTTCGACCAGTCGGTCTCACAGTCAGGCAGGCTTATACCATTACGCTCACGAGCAGAATCCACGCTTGAGCCTACCTAGCTCGTCTGAGAGCTACCTTCGCTTCAACCAATTCTTTTGTACCCTCAGCTCTACTCACGTTAGCTTCGGCTATTTCAAGTGCCTGTTGAGCTTCTTCCGGATCAATGTCACTACCCAGTTCCGCATCATTTCCTAAAATGATGATCTCATTATTAACTATTCTGGCAAAACCGCTCCACAGAACCGCCAAAGGCGCGAAAGGAGTGCTGTAAAGGGGAAGGGGGTTGGGCGGCTTATGATGCTTGAGCTTTCTTTCCTCCCTTATGGCGGCGCATTGGGGCACTAGAAATCAAAGAAATCTGCTATGTTATGTGTTATGAGTTTGGAATAGATAAGTTCTGTACGGATAACAAAGAATAGAAATTGGAGAGCAGGTGCCCTTCCCTGGTTGTTACCTTCCCAGCCCCAAAGGAAAAGCCCTAATCATTTGAAAAAAAAGATGCGTCAATCACGCATCCTAATTGGTGAGCTTATGCCCGCCCTAGTTCCTTCCCCGCTCTTAGTTTGCTTTACTGGAACTATTTTCGCGAGGAAAAAGAGGGTTTCAATGAATCTGAGGAAAAAAAGCACATTATGGCCATGACCAGCTAAAGATCACTGGCCATCTCACGACATGGACTCGAACCACAATTTCTCCTTTTAGTAGATCGTGATTTGGTCTGTCGTCCTCCTCATTATAGTCCTCCTAGAATCCAAGGCATTTCGACTAAGTCACCCAATCGTTCCCCACAACATTCTCAATGGCAACTGCTCAGGCACCGTGGGAATAGCTCAGAAGGAGGTGATAAGCATTATAAAATTGATACGAAGGATATCCGTAGAAATCTTTATATTTGTAGTAGTCTAGGACCCGGGCTTTGTTTTTGGGTATGTCTTGATGAGGGGGTTAACCAAGGATGTCAATCACAGGTTTTTGGGGTGGAAAAAGTGAGGAAGTGTGTGGGGCGGCAGCACCTCGTCCTTGTGAATGGGCAAAGCCAGGTGCTCTTATTTTACAACGGTAGGGACGATTACTCCCATTACTGACAAGAAAGACACCAAATTCACCTTTAGGTGCTTCAACTGCGGTATAGGTAGAAGGAGCTGGTACGGAAAAACCTTCTGTATAAAGTTCGAAATGGTGAATTGAGGTAGAGTAGACCGATGATCCGGTAGTCATTTGGCTGGCTATGGAAAGAAAAAGCTTGCATCTGCTCCCCTTAAACTATAACAGGTCCGTGGATCTTTAGCTAGCGTGTATCATCTTACGAGAATACAGTATGGTATAGATAACCCAGAAGAAGTATGCATAAAAGTCTTTGCCATCTGCTTCAGTTGATTAGGTGCAAATGTGCCTTTTGGACCGATCCTACGAATAAGAGGCATTAACAAAGCATTTATGAGACACCATACTTTCAATAGGCAAGGGCCGGCGTAACAATAATGACATTTGTCGATATGCCACCGCCTGTTTACTTAGATCATCATATATAATTAATGCGTGCATTCCATTATCGCCCTCCCCTTTCACTTCCATAGTGGTCTTCTTTGGCCGGCCCACTCATTTCACACTCAAGCTCTCTGAGAAGATTCAAGATGTTTCGAATTCTCCTTCATGTTCGTGCTTTAAGTCAGTTCGTACTTTTCAGTATATAAGAGAATGACTGAACGTTCAATATCCGTTATTAGACAAATCAAGACTTTGAGTGTATCGGTATCGATAAGTTCCCTTCCCGATATCCCTGGGTTTGCCATAAAGACTATATTGAGGAGTTTCTGAAACGAGAATTCTCATAGATGATACGAAAAGCAATGTACTAAAAGCAGGAAAGTAGCAGGCCCTACCTTCCTCTTGAGGAATCCGTTCATGATGCCCTGGCTACACTGACTGGACTATGCTGTGCACTTTCGAGAAGATTCACACTACCGGCGAAAGGAAGCGGATAAGCTTATCACGAACGGCGCATCCTAGGCGCTGCTGAAAGATCCCGCCCAGTGCCCCCTTCCTTCCCCCGCCGCCTTCCGACCAAAGGGAGTATACAATTTTGTCTTCAGGACACTCATGCCTGCGATTGCTCTTGCTCGACTCTTCATGGCACGGTTGGCCGGGAATGAGAACAAAAGGAGTAAGAAGAAACTGGCTAAGATTCAATTGACCTATAAAGCAACCAGTTCTGGCTAAGATTCAATTGACCTATAAAGCAACCAGTTCAACTAAAGGAAGTAGCTTACGGGCTTAAGGCTGCTAGGGACTCTGGGGCCAGAAGAAGCTTTTCCCGCATTCCTGTTGATGCAGATCAGACGAGAAGGGCCATCTCTTTACTAGAATCCGATGTGATAGAAGGAGCAGCTCTAGCTTAAGCCTAAGTTGATCCTTACTTACTGTTCAAGATGTCTACAACACAATAAGGTAGGCGAAGCCACTAGTTTACTTGCTTGAAAAAGGCAACCTTAGCTGATTCACATTACCTCTTGTTATTTCAATCCTTCCATGTCCCCCATCAAAGCAGCTACAATGAGTAAGGAAGTTAGCAACACCACGACACTTTTCCGGTAGTATGAATCGCTACGCTTCGCTTCCTTTTCTTTCTATATGATAATATGCACCGTCGGTTGCTGCGCTCCCTGCGGGTAATAGCAAGAGAGTGAAGAACGAACGATCCTCAGTCAGCAGTGAATGAGTCCGACTCGAGTTCGTGAGTCAAAGGCGTGGCAAGAAAAAGGGCTGCCGTCCGATGGGTACACGAAAGTGACGAAGTTGCTTTGACTACTGAACCATGCCTGGATCGTCGGAGCGAATTGGATGATCGGGCCGAGGGCTGCCCCCTCTTCCCCTCGCTCGGCAAGACGACTTCGGTTCACACGTGAAAGTGCTTCGAAAGGTGTCAGCAGGTGCGCGTAGCCGGAGCCGGCATGTTCGCCCGCTGGGCCGAGTGTTCGCCCACTTCTGAGTCTTCGCCTTTAGAGAGAAATCCGTGTCCGCCCCAGCAAGGTGGGTTGTCCCTTGCTGCTACGTTCTGTTAGGCACTATGAATTACAGGAAATTAAGTGGTTGACTTGGACAGCAGGCGGGTTACACGTTCCACTGTGCCGAGATGTGAGGTGCAGGTGGTGATAATCACCCCGGGGTATGCGCTAGCGCCCTTGACGGGTACTCCAGGATCCGCAGCACCTTTTGATCAATACCGAAATCATAACATTAACATTTCTATATGATAATTTGAGATTGCTCTACCGGACCTGAGTAGTAAGTGTTGACAGAAGCCGTGGATACACTTCTTGATAGTGGGTCCCGCGGGCAACCAACGAGGGATGGTCACAATAAAGTATACAAATCACTTTAAGATGTAATTGAAGGTAGAAAATGGGGGGCATGCTTAAGTTAATGAATATGTTTCATTCATATATAATGCGTACACCCTGTGTATGTTCTATCCTATAGGAATCCTACTATAGGAATTGAGTTGTTGTTATGGTAAGTTAACATGCTTCGTTATTAAACCATGGATTTGATTCACCAAACCCATCTTTATTGTATACTCTTTGATAGATATAGCGCAACCCAAATCAATCCCTAATCCTTATTTTACAAGTTCTTAATAGACCCCTTTCTTATTTTGAGTGGAAATACCTAAATACTATAAAAATTGTCAACGTTTCCTCGGTGAATGTCTTGCTAGAAGATAGAATTTCTTGGAATTGAGGTTTGGTATCTTTTAGGTGTTTACGTAACTCATCCAGAAATTTCTTTACCTGTCCAATTTCTAAGGAATCAAGATATCCGAGATCTTGCCTATGCAGTAGGATGAACAGGAAATTTCTCCTCCATTGAGACCCGTGGAAGACTACTACTTTTTCTTATTGAAAAAAAGAGCTTTGTTATCTTACTTGCTGGCTAGTAAACGCTACCCCTACCCTTGAAAACTTGTTTACTTTTGAGGGCCGGAGTTTACTTAAATTCAACGTTTAAATAAAGTACGAAAAGGAAGTGATTGCTTAGGGGGATGAGTCCCTCATTGAATGACGAAGCCTGACCTCGGTTATTAGAGAGTCTAATTCAGTAAGTAAGAACAATTACATTAGAGCAAGATCCCATTGTTCTCATGATCATACCTTTCTACCCAGTCTTGAAGTATGGTCTTCACCTAACCTCTTTCTATATACTTAACGTGACCCACGCCTACTCTCTCGGGCCTAGAAGGTTTGCAACATTCTCCCCCCCCACAAGCACGCCCAGGCGAAGGGGAGACCAGAAAACGCCTTTTGTTTTCCCCCCTTCAGCGGCCCTAGCCGCCTTCCTTAACAAGCCCTCGAGCCTGGTACTTCGGAATCCGGTGCCAAGCTTTTTGATCTCTCTCCGTGAGGAGAAAATTCCTAGGATTGATGCTCGATTAGATAGTTGATTTGATTTTCTATTACTAGAGCTTGGCAGTGAAGATCCTCTTCTTCCTGTGTACCTCTAGTGACTCGACTTGTGTCTTGGAGGACCAAATATTCCTATTTGCCTTTGCGTTTTTGCGCCTCCCCTCGCCTCTTCTTTCGCTTCTACGCTCGTGCTTTCAGCAAGTTCGTACCAGTCGTCAGGAGCTCCAACCTCCGCGAGTTAATAAGGTGGTAGCAGAGAAGAAAAGGCCAAGCTATCATATTAGGCAAGCAATGTCCCGGGCATGCGAAACAGTGGTAAGAAAGTCGATAAATACTACCACAAATTTGTCCAAGTAATCCATGAACACTTTGTTCATAAGATTCATAAAGTATGCCGGAGCGTTGGTTAACCCAAACGACATTACTGTGAACTCATACAATCCATAGCGTGTTGAAAACGCGGTCTTGGGTATATCCCTGGTCCTAATTTTCAATTGGTGGTATCCTGATCTAAGGTCAATCTTAGAGAACACCTTAGCTCCTTTGAGTTGATCAAAAAGATCATCAATCCGTGGTAGTGGATATTTGTTTTTGATGGTTACTTCGTTCAGCGAACGGTAGTCTACACACATCCTCATGCTACCATTTTTCTTCTTGACGAATAGCACTGGGGCTCCCTAAGGTGACGAACTGGGCCGTACAAATCCCTTTTCTTGCAACTCTCTAATTTGCTTTTTAAGTTCCTCCAACTCATTGACTGGCATCCGGTAAGGTCTCTTGGATATGGGAGCAGTTCTGGGTATCAGATCAATAATGAACTCTATATCACGATCTGGTGGCATCTCAGGTAAATCTTCTGGAAACACATCGGGAAATCGTTGCACTACAGGCATTCCTTTCAGGGGTAGCATGGTAAATATGCCTCCGGCACGCTCGGTCAGTCTAGGATCTTGATCCATGGTTGCCCTCATATCCGATCCCCAGGGTGTGGTCAGGGTAACTTCTCTACGTCTACAGTCGATTACCCCTCTATTCTTTGCTAACCAATCCATACCCAATATGACATCCAGGGTTTGGGATATCAAAACCATAAGATTGGAGGGAAACACCAAATCCCTAAGACGAATAGGTACGTCTATGCAAGCATGACTCACAGTTATCTTGCCCCCAGGTGAGTGTACTATCATAGGCTTTCTAAGTCCCACTAGGGTTAAGTTGTGTTTTTGACTAGCCTTCAATGATATGAATGAATGCGATACTCCTGAATCGAACAGAACTTTAACTGGAGTGGAGTTGATAGAAAATGTACCCATCAGTACGCCCTGATCTTCCTGGGCCTCTTCAGCTCGCACATGGTTCACTTGTTCGCGGCCAAAACCGGTAACAGTCCTGTTAGTCTGCGGAGTCCTAAATAGTCCTCGTCCGGCAGCAGGGGTAGTAGTCCCACGAACAGCCATTGCATTAGCGCTAGTACGGACAGGAGTTTTGCGTGGATGAGGGCAGTTGTTGGTGTAGTGCCCATACTCTCCGCAGTTGAAGCAGTCCACATTCTTCTTGACTCCAGGGGCAGCCAGAGTTGGTGTAGGGGTGCGGTTCTGAATTATAACCGGCCTGTTAAAATTGCTAGGCGCGGCGGGATGGTTAGTCGCCACAATAGGGGGCTTCCACCCAGACGAAGTGGCTCCCTTGAGTCGCTGAGGCACCCCCTGAGGTGGGCGACTCATAGCAAGCCTCCTCTTGCGATTGTGCTCTACAGTCCTTTGATCGTTCTCCAGCCTAACGACTTTGTTGATCAAGCTCTGGAAGCTCTCATGGTCTTGCCCAATCATAGGTCCACGCAATTCATCATTCAGCCCTTCTATGAACTTGTCGATCTTTTCCTCTTCATCTACGAGGTCTCCAATTGCATAGCGGGCCAACTGAGTGAACCGGTTCAGATATTCCTGTACCGTTGTGTTCCCTTGTCGCAGCCTTCTAAACTCGTTCTTCTTCATACGCATTACTGCAGCAGGCACGAAGTTCTCGTGAAATGCTGCAGTGAACTCTTCCCAAGTGGGTTCTCCAGCCTCCTCTTCCCGAGCTTCCTTGTAAGTATCCCACCAATCACCAGCGGGTCCTTCCAGTTGGTTTACTGCGAAGATCACTTTGTCGGCTTCGCGTACCCGGACAAGGGTCAGTTTCTTCTCTATGATACGTAGCCAATCCTCTGCCTCCATAGGCTCGTCTGCCGTAGCGAACGTGGGTGGCTTGGTTCTCATAAACTCTCCAAAGCTCGATCCTCCGCGGTTGCCTTGGTTGTTTGCAAGGGCTTGCAGGAGTTGGGTTTGAGTGGCCATAACTTCGGCCAGGGTGGTTAGGTCAGGCGTCTGAGTTTCTTCATTGCTGGTTGATGCCCGACGTCGGCTTGCCATCTGTGTAGGTTGATGGAATAAGTATCCTAATTTTCTAACTAGCTTTTATGGTTTCATCCCATTAAGGGAGTTGTTTTGATGTGAATTTTGTTTTGCAAGCATGGTGGAATAAACTCATTTGTAACACAACAGCAACAATATCATAAATAACATCACAGAGTTCCACAAATAGTACATAAATCATGATGCAATTGACTGCGCACATATGCAGTCCAAATAAGGTTCATCCAAAAGATACATCGAACTAACCATCGAGCTACTCGTCAAACTAAGTAAGGGGTGGGTGTGTCTCGCATACTATCCAAAAACCATCTGAAGCGAGATCGAAACTGCAATAGTCCTCTGGTCTAGTCATCCAACCATCCGCAGGATCCTGGGGCAGGTAGAGGGTGGTCGCTGGCACGGGCAAACCTGAGTCCCCATGGCTCGGAGGTAGTGGCCTCTGAATCTGGCTTGGGCTTCTTGCCCGGGGTTCGGGTGCTCTTGCGGGCAGTGCTGAGGGTGCGAGGGCCTCCGAGGAAGGTGATGTGGGGAATAGGGGTCTCATCCTCTGAAGGATCAGTGATGTCTGGCTCGGTCTCTGGCTCAGTGTCAGTCCCCTCTGTCTCGGAGTCGACCTGGATTGGAGTCTCTAAACTGGAACCCAGCTGCGGAGAAGGTGTAGAGATCAGTAGAGTGTGCACAATCTCCGGGGCAGGTGGCTGTGTCACTGTCGGGTCCACCAAGTAAGGTGCTGACTCAATAGCCAGCATACCAACCTCTTCCCAAAAGAGCGTGGAACGCTGGTGGGTACGGCGGGGTGAGGAAGAAGTAGCGGTCACGCCCTACTGCTGTGGAAGTAGAAGCCCCTGTGGTGCTGATCGTGGCTGCTCGAAGCTGCTCGTCCAGCTGGCTGACGTGCTCCTGACTCTCTCTCAGCTGCTCCTCAAGTGTATCCATCATCCCGCGGCGGTCGTTGTACTGGTCAGATAACTGCTGGAACTGGTCGCCGTGGACCTGAAGCTGTGCCTTTAGTGAGTCTATCTCACTGCCCCAAGCCTGGTGCTCCTCCTCCAGCTGAAGCTGCTACGCTGTGAGGTCAGTCACCTCGGTCTCTAACTCTCCCACACGCCTCTGCTGGTCGTCGATCTCTAACAGAGCCTCCTCGTAAAAGTCGTCTGCTGCCTCAGCCCATCGTGACAGTCGGGTCACTATCGGGTTGTAGCAGCAAGGTGTGTCCTGAACAGTGCAGACGGAGTTGCTCTCCTCTCGAAACGGATGGTGTGCAAACTTAGTACTCGCCAACTCAGCCCGGTGGATAGAGCTAAGTCAGAGGAAGGCCTCCCGTACTGCATCCTGCATCGCGGTCTCCGGCAAGTCGCGACGGTGGCGTGTCGGGAAGCTGTAGTCTAACTCTGAAGGAACTCGCGTGTGAACCTCGACCCGAGCCTCCCAAACAGATCCGCACTATCTCACTCGGTAGATCGGAAATCTAGGGTATCGCAGACGCCTCATCAGTCGGTGTAGCTCAATGACGTATCCCTCTGAGCGGGGTACGCCCACCTCCCAGGTAGCAGGTGAATCCTGATCTGCCATCTAATTTTAAGAAAAACCCAAGGTCAGCTAAGAGTAAAACTCATTTTGTGAAGAAAATAGTTAAAAGAGTAAGATAAAAATTATACAGAGTTTTGTAAACATAGCATTTTTATTTTTGAAATTATTACTAAACGGGAATTTCTCCCTTGGCCAACTTAGAAAAGGGGTGGTGCGCCTTTTGGTCTTTTCCTACAGTCGTATGGCTCTGATACCAGCTCTGTGGACCCCCGTTTTTATAACAGGAATCAATCGTGTAAACAGTACCATTTCCCTGGATCAAGTAGTCTGGTACACATGAATTCATAGCTGAAATATCCAGTGTACATACACGAGTGTCTAGTACGAATTATTACATCAATAGCCCGCAGGCATAGTCTTAAATCATCAGACCGAGCGGTCCGGAATACATTCCAAAAAAAAAAAAAACAGAAGTAGGTAAGGCAGCGGAGTCAAGGCAGCGGCACGCCATTGCCATAGGCAACGACCGTAACTAAGACCTATTGAGCGCCATCGTCTTCATCACCCTCCTGGTAATAGGCATAGGGATCCTCCGAAGCTTCATCTCCGGCCTCTGATTAAGTTTATATTTGCAAGGGTGAGTACCAACCGTACTCAGCAAGTCACCACAGCAACAATGCACATGATAAAGGGTATTCAAGGAATGGCTATGGTTCTTTTGCACAAAGCCATTTTTGTAATTCTTTTCACAAGCCTAAGACCTAGCACAGACTGATCAAATTTTAGTAGCAGTGTTCATATTAAACAATGACGGTTCTGTCCACCATCCATTGTGATCCCAAGGATAGCTTCCCGCCATTGAGTCGTCATGGTTTTCTGAGGACGTCCACCTTCCCTCCTCTCAGGAAGTGACTCCATCCGCATAGAAATCATCATGCAACATCCCATCCCACACAAGTTAAGAATTTAGAGTCTAGCCAAGTGTAATACATGTCCCGATGTTCAATAACCGCTAGCACGGCTATTCGAATAGATTTGGTTTATTCACGCTGCAATGGATGTACACTTTACCCGCACTCCGCGACTGCCCAACACATGAGCCTCGTCTCAACACATGAGACATGTCGCGGCAAAGCTTTTCAATAACCTCGCATTGGCAGTACCCGCTCCATGAACTTTACATCCTCATGCACTCTAGGCGTACACGGTTTCTAGCAGTGAGAGGAGTTCTGGCGCAACCGGGAAGGGAAGACTCACACATGCATTAAGTTATAATTACGTTTAGATTCTCACATGGCAGTCCTACCGATGGCGACACCACTGTAGACACCCGCCTCGCGGTCCCACAAATGGCTGCCCCACCGTAGAGCCCCTGCCTCACACATCCAGAAACCACTATGCATGGATACTGCCTCCGCTCAGCTATCTATTCCGCCAGGTCTATACCCATACGAGAAATGCGGTTGTACGGGGGTCGTTTCATGCTTAACTTCATGGCTCGGTCCTTAATTGACCGGGGACGGTACTTGCCTTTTCTGGATACCACCCAAATCCTCCGTCCGCCCCAGTCGAAAACAGTTGTTTTAATTTTATTTCTCTTTTCGCAAATTATGTCATCAACATCATGGCAATGTGGCGCTCATATCTCCACATGCCGCATCTCAATTACCTTCCCAAAGCAATTGCCCAAGCATAGAGCATTTTGATAAATATGCATGATTCTAGATAAGCAATTGTCATAGTTGACTAGGGACTCATACGTAAACATGGTTACGAAGGAATATGGGGTAAACAATAATCAAGGCATGGCATAATCACAAGTAGGATGTTTATCATTGCATGCAATTTTATTTGTAAACAAAACAATTTCGCAATTGGGATCAACATGTTCAAGGAATAGTGATGACTTGCCTTGCTCAAAGTCTTGCGGGTCTTGACCTTCGCTTGGATCCGCAGCTTCCTCGAGCTCTATAGTTACGTGCGAAAAATTGATTTGAATTCGGTTAGAATTCAAATAAAAGTCCAAGTAAATCCAAATGAAAGTCGAATGCGAAAGTCGATTCCTTTATATTAGCTTTACTATTCGCGAACTAAGACGAACCCATTTTCGATGTAAATTATTTGTGAGTATAATTATTTTGTTGTCTTAAGTTTTTAGTTTAATATTCCCGAGTATTATATCCATGTAATAGGTTAGCAATTTCTATCGCGAGCTAAATATCGGACAAAATCCTAGAAATATTATACGATTTAATTTAGTCTATGACTAAATGATTTAAATAAAATCCTTAGTAATTAAATCCGAATTTCTACTGGGAATCGATTACTTCTAGAGGTTGCCCAAAATAATCTACAATAATCTATAAGAATTCATTCATTTGTTTGAGTACATTTAAATTACTACCGTGAATTGATTTCTTATAGTAATTATCAAGAATAATCCATAATTTATGTTAAATTTTTGCAATCCTACGACGAAAAGTTAATCTATAATTAAATTCTAACTATTTTCTAAACTTTTCTAATTTCTCTAATTATACTTTTTCTCTTTTTCTCTTTTTCTCTCTCTTCTCTCTCTCTCTTTTTCTCTCTCTCTTTTTCTCTTTTTTTTCTCTCTCTCTCTCCCGGCCTCTCTTTTTCTCCCTTCTCTCTCGGCTGGCTCTCTCTCTCTCACCCGAGCAGCGGCGGCGGTGGACGCGAGGGGGAAGGGGGCGGCTCACCGGCGACGGCAGCGGCGACGACGGCGGCGGCGACGGTGGCGCACGGCGGCGCAGGAACGGCGGCGCGGCGACACGGGAACGGCGGTGCGGCAGCACGGGGGCGGCGGCGCGGTGGCACGAGAGCGGCGGCGCAGTGGAGAGGGTAGAGGGGATGAGGATGGAGGGAAAGAGGGGGAATAGTGGGGCTTTTATAGGGGGGAAAGAGATAAGGGGGGAGAGGGGAGAGGGGAGACGTGACGGCGGCGCGAGGCGCGAGGTGGGGGCGCGCGGCGCGAGGCGTCGCGACGGCTGCGGCGACGCGGGATGTGACAGCGGTGGCGACGGCGCGCGGCGACGGGATGGCGCGCGGCGCGGCGCGGGGCGCGGAGCAGCGACGGCGACGGTTCGGCAGCGGCGACGCGATGGCGGGCGGCAGCAGCGGCGATGGGATGGCACGCGGCGCGGCGCGGGGCGTGGAGCAGCGACGGCGTCGGCTCGGCAGCGGCGACGCGACGGCGGACGGCAGCAGCGGCGATGGGACGGCGCGCGGCGCGGCGCGGGGCGCGAGGCGGTGATGGCGACGGCGCGCGGCGGCTCGGGGCGCGAGGCGCGGGACGGCGACGCGACGGCGACGGGATGGCGGCGCGGCGACACGACGGCGACGGGAGAGGGGAGGCGGAGCGGCGCGCGGCGTGCGGGGCGCGAGGTGCGAGCGCGACGGCTGAGCGGCGCGCGGCGCGGCAGGGGCGGCACAGGGCTCGGGGCTAGGGGACCTCGTCGGACACCTTGCGAGCAATGAACAGTGCATTTCCCAATTTACCCATTTAATTTTTATTTTATTTTTATTTTATTTTTATTTTATTTATTTATTTATTTATTATTTATTTATTATATAAATTTGATTCTATAATTCCTAATATTCGCATATATGAATTTTACCCAATTTTTATGTTATCCCAACTAATGAACTCACCCTAGATTAATATTGCTCACATTTTTATATAATTTATTTGAATTTTTAATTAGCGTTAATTCTTATTCCATCGCATTTAAATTTAATTGATACAAATATGTTTGCGATAATATTTTATTTACCTCTATCCACACCTATTATTTATTTTAAATTATATTGATTTTACCAATTTATTTTTAGGGCTTTTTCCTAATTAATTGTTCTTTATTCGCAATCTTAAAACTCCGAAATCGAAATTCAATGGAACGACAAACAAAATCGGCATGATGCAATTTATTTTAAAAAGTTTTTGAAAATCCGTATTTTTAGAGTTTTGATTTGTCGATCGAATTTTTCAGGGTGTTACAAACCTACCCCCCTTAAATAAATCTCGTCCCGAGATTTCTTACCAGGTTTCGAATAAATGCGGGTATTCCTTCCTCAAGAATTCTTCGCTTTCCCAGGTGGCTTCATCCTCAGTGTGATTACTCCATTGTACCTTGTACATACGCCACACTTTGCTTCTAGTCCTCTTTTCGGCTTCATCCAATATCCGGACCGGGTGTTTTGGATACGTAAGATCATTGCCAATGTGAATCTCTTCCAGCGGAGCTTGTTAACGAACGCGAATGCACTTGAACTAAAAGTGTGAGAACGAACGCGAGCGAAATGTGTACGAACTACACATATATATATGATTATATATACTTGAAAACGTGAAATACATTATATGTTCCTTTGCATTTAGACTAATACATTTTTTTTTGCATGTTGCAGAGAAGACGTCGTCGTCGTCGTCCCTCAAGCCAAAGTGGTAGCTAGCCCTCGAAGGAATTCGCGCAGGCAAGTGATGTAAAGATGTGATTGTTAGAGATATAATATAAGATTGTTAGATTTCTAATATAAGATTATTAGATTATTAGAGTTAGCATATGTGAGTGTTAGAGATTATTAGATTATTAGACTTAGCATATTTGAGTGTTAGAGATAGTTAGAGATTTAATATAAGATTATTAGAGGTTTAATATACGAAACTTAATTAGACTTAGCATATGTGAGTGTTAGAGATTTAATATAAGATTATTAGAGATGTAATATTCGAAACATATTTGATTGTTAGAGATTTAATATAAGATTATTAGAGATGTAATATTCGAAACTGAATTAGACTTAGCATATGTGATTATCTACCGTACAAATACACGACACTTAGACTTATTATATATGATTATTTGAGTTTTAATACAAGATTAGTAGAGTGTTAATATTACGCTTAGCAAATATTTCTTCTATGAACAGATGGCTGATCGCGATGAGGAACAGATACTGTACGATACAATCGCATCGGGAAGCAGCCAGTACTGGAACGAAGAAGAGGGGAACGAGGATCCAAACCAGTACTTCAACGATGAGGGGAACGCGGAGAGGGATGCAGAGGGGAACGAGGAGGGGAACGTGGAGAGGGATGTGGAGGGGAACGAGGAGGAGGCTAGTGGAAGTCATTCCTCCGCTTGACAGAAGAGGGCACGCGGACAACGAGGTGCCGCGAAGAAGATAGAGGGTCGGCACATTATAACTGAGGTGGACGCAGACGGCCGACCTAGTGCCCCGGCACAAGCAGCCAAGAATTTTGTACGCCACAGCGGTTGGGTTGTGAGGGATAACGTGCCTGTCAGCAAGATGTACTGGTGCAGAACAAGGGCACGCGGGGGTGATGACAGCTTTGTCCCGAAATCAGAGAAAGAGATGATGTGGACCACAATGCTCGAGACGTTCACGCTCCCTGCTGGTACAGAGAACATAGTGAAACAGTGGACTCTTAAGAAAATGGCAGAACAGTTCCAGACCTTCAAAGGAGATCTTTATCGGAAATACATCCTGAAGGGGCAGACACCGAACTTCGACGTATTCCCGAAGCTAAGGGATCACTGGGACGAGTCCGTTGCTTACAAGATAGGTCAACAAGGGCAGGCGATGATGGAAAGAAACAAAGAAAATGCCGCCAAGAAGAAGTACCATCACCACTTGGGGTCAGGCGGCTATAGCGTCGTGATGCCGAAGTGGGAGGAGATGGAGGCAAGCTTGCTTGAGAGGGGTATCGAACCGGCCACCGCTAAATGGCCTGATCGATCGAAGTTCTGGTACTATGCTCATGGTGGAACGCTCAACCCAGTTGATGGCTCCTTGGTCTTCAACGATCAGATACACGAGGCTGCGAATCGACTAACGGACGCAGTGGAAGCCTCTTCTCAGGGCACGTTCTGATCCGACAGAGAGAAGGACGAGCTGTCACTCGCCCTACAGACTCTCGAGCATCCAGGACGAACACGAGGGAAAGGCGTGATTCCCTGGAAGATGGGATTCAAGGAGGACATCCACACGTACAGGAGTCGGATGAGGAGCAAGAGAGATACCGAGGCGAAGATTGCAGACCTTGAGTAAAGGGTATCGAGCTACGAGCTCAGCATGCAAGAGGAGGTGGCCCGGAAGGTGGATGAACGCATGGCAGCACATCGGTCACACGATCCCCAGCCGTACATACCTCCTCCAATGGTCAGCCCATCAGGCAATCGTAGCAGCTGCGCCTCAACGGGGCAGGTAGTATCACATAGCATGGACGCCATGCAAACCCAGGACGAAACCACCTGCCCCGTTAATGAGATCACGCATCGGACACCATGTAAGCTGCATATTCCCTTCAAGAACTTATCAATCAAGGTATGCTCGATGTAATATTTGATTTTTGACTCGTACGTTCCGCAAGTTGCAGCTTAGGTTGATTACTAATAGATAACCTCTCATCACGTGAAGGTGGCGTCGGGAATGGCCATCCCAATGGACATTTCAGGGACTTACCACTGCAGGCCAATTCCAGGAGGATACTCGAGGGTCGAAGTTGAGCTGGTGGAAGCCATGTACGAGAACCTCGAGTTGGACTACCCAGGAGGAGACGGTGAGACGCATCTACGAGACACAAGCCATGCCATTATACTATGGCGCAAGCGGTACATCATCCTCTCTGGGCGACAAGCGGCATCTCGTGCACCATCTCCTCCGGCTCCGCCGTCTCCTCCTGCACCATCTCCTCCGGCTCCTCCGCCACATCCTCCTGCACCATCTCCTCCGGCTCCTCCGCCACCTCCTCCCGCACCATCTCCTCCGGCTCCTCCGCCTCCTCCGCCTCCTCCTCCACCGTGTCCGCCTGCACCTCCCAAGACAAGGTCTCGCTAAGCTCCACCTCCTGCCAGCACAAGGGCAACGAAGAAGGCCAAAGTTGACACCACCAAAAACAAGGAGCCGCCGTACGGTTACAGTCAAGAGGAGCTTAACGCTTATGTGGCAGGAGAAGTGAAGAGGCAACTCAAGCCTCGGAGTCCTGAAAAGAAGATACCTATTAACCCGAGCGTGAAGAATTTCTTCAAGGGAATGTCCACCGCAAACAAGGAGGCCTTAAAGCTATCGGACTATAACCGAACACTTAGGAAAGCCTATTACAAGAAGTCCAAACCAGTTCCTCAGCTTGGAGAACAACCACACCAAGTGGTCGAGCCGTTGGTGACCGGCGAAGACTTTGGCATAACGGATTTCATTTCGGACATCGGTCTAACCATGGCTCAGTTGGTTGGAGGCACACCAATCCCGAAGGCGGAAGTGGCATACAAGTTTGAACTCGGTAAACCGCTTGTCAGGCCTGAGCAGCTGCAGTCCCTACTGACACAAATGTACAAATTCCATGAACGGTACATGGAAATGAGCGCCAATGGTAGAGAGATGTTCGGAGCGAGGATCAGAAACCCCGACTTCTTGCAAGGAGAAGATGTTCTATGGATCCATTTCAAGGATGTCTTCGATCTGTACCATCGGGACGCCCTCGACGTCTCTCTTCTGAGCGCATGGATTTTGTAAGTATCTTTGAGTTCGATTTGTTTCGTTCAATAATTAGCTCCTGGCATATATGTAAGCAATAATAATTTCCTTTCATTGTTGTAGAATGGAGATTCAAAGGGCCCGACGGCGGGGGGTTTACGATACTGGGTTCATCGACCCTCCGAAAATCAACACCGAAATGCTCGACAAGTACGAGAAAGACACAGAGGACAATCTCGTCCATCTCCTAACGCAGCAGCATTTCAAGACGTTCATACTATTGCCGTACAACACAGAGTGAGTTTTTATTGTCGTTCGAACAAATTTCATTCCCATACATATAACATGTACATTCTGATATTTATCTCATCTCACGCATAGTCCAGATTCCACTGGGTCCTGTTCTTTTTCGACTTGGACGCATGCAGAGTCACTGTGTACGACTCAATGAATAAAGAGGAGAAGGTTTTTGACAAGGTCTTCCAACTGATAGACAGGTAATATAATGCCATCTATTCCAAAGTCGCAGGACTCTGTTGCTATTATGTTGATCTCGGGTAATATTTAATTAATCATAGCTTGCAACTGCACATGTAGGGCATGGGATCGGTTCCGTCAATTGGTCCGCGGGACTTGGAAAGAAAAACTTGGACGGAGGTTTCATTTTCCAATGAGTACATGCATGATCCAAAATTATATTGAATTGAATCTCTAGTTATAGTTAATATAAAGAGTATATTAAATCTCTCATCATTTCTCATGTAGTGTGCAAAGCAGGACAAGGGAACTAACTTATGCGGCTACTACGTATGCGAGTATGCCCACTGCCTATCAAACCAAATATACACCACACGAGAGCTCGATGTACGTATACATAAACCATTCAAAATTTCATTGCGTATCGATTTGTTAAGTTGTTTATTAATTTCATATATTGATATGTCATTATTTTTCGAATGATAGCGTATTCAAATGAGGGAAAAACTCCCACACAAGGATTTTATCACGGCTGTTCAAGAACAACTGATGGGGTTCAGCAACGAAGAAGTCCTTAATCCCGATGGTGAATTCTACTACGACGGATCGACAATTCGTAACGTCTGTCCTTCCTCTTCTGACGTAACGCAAGCGTCGAAGTCGTAGCTATAGCTAGCGAGCAAATGAATGATACTATACATGCATGTATATATATATATTTATATATGTACGTACATTTACTTTAGTGTTAATATATATTTTGGTAACATATATATGTATTGTAATATATATATATATATATATATATATATATATATATATATATATATATATATATAATCAACCATGCAGCAAACAGGGCCATGCAAATAAAAAAAATGGTACATAGATCTTTAGTCCCGGTTGGTAACACCAACCGGGACTAAAGATGGATCAGCCGGCCACGTGGCTGACCGATCTTTAGTCCCAGATTCGTAGTCCCGGTTGGACAACCGGGACTAAAGGGGGGTTACGAACCGGGACTACAAATGATTTCTCCACCAGTGACTACTAGATATCACTATATTTTCAACTAAGTTTGACCGAAGTAATGGAAAAATAGAACAATATTTTCCACAGAAACAAATATATTACAAAAAATATATTTAATGATGGATCTAATGAAATGAATTTAGTGCTATTGATGTTGCTTTCTTTTCTATTAATTTGATCAAACTTTAAAAGTTTGGATGAAGATAGAAGCAAAACATATTGTGTATAGCTACCTGTACTTGGCACCGTGGGGAGAGTGTCACGGTACTACCGAATTAAGCGCCGCATCCAAAGAAGTGATTACTTGTTTGGAAGAGTAATTTGGTGAATTTGAACTTCGATCTATCTATACTATTCCATATTATATTACTAGAAGTAAATGTAAACATTCTTATGATTTATAAAAGTAACTGCAGTAGATAATCATATACTCCTATATATATATTCTAAAATCCCATTTTGCATTTCACTTAATGAAAAGCATGACGATAATATTCAATTTCAATCATGAAAAATATTGTTTATCATTCACTCATCATATATGCTTGTTGCACTGTAAATAGTAACAAAAAAATAAAAAAAAATCAATATCATAGGTTACAATATTATATGTCACAACAAAAACATGCAATATCATTACACACTCAGAAAAATAAAAATAAAAATTTGTTGATGAAAAAACTGAAAAATATCTATCCAAATTTGGTTATCTCGTTTCCGTTTGTGTACATCAATTTTGACTTGAAATTTGCAAGATGGTAGATTATGCCTATTGCATAAATGTTATCAAATCTTTTTAGGATCTTTTATTACTATGTGACGTATTGATATTTAAGGAGTGAGAAGTAAACAAGCGCGTATGCGCTATTGAGTTGTAAAAAGCAGACTCAACCTCTATATTAATTTGCTGATCGAATTAAAATATATACTTCTGAAATTTGAGACTGAAACGTTAGACATTGGAGTGATTAATTGAAGAGATATAGATTGTTTTCAAGAAATATTGGTGCGTGGAGACAAACAGACACACACACAGAGAGAGAGGGAGAGAGAGATTTTGATTGATTGATTTAGTGATTTCTACATAGATTTTGGGTGGGGGGTGCTAGAATTAAGATATACCAACAAAAATGCCCGTGTGTTGTAACGGGTGAAAAAATTTCAATGACAATATACGTTTCACATGCATAACCATGTCAATAATAATGTTTGTATTGATCGTTGTAGCTAAGATATATCGTAAGAAAAATAGGAACATCTTCAATATAATAGCCCAACCTCGGCGATGGCAGCATTACCTAGGCCTCCTTTACCCAAAAGAATTGGATTATTTATGTGGTTATACACATATAATTTGAAACACTATTTCAATCTCATTCTTGCAACTAATAATAGGATTAACCAAATATTACACTGTCTCGCATGGTCATGTCTAGACAAAATATAGCCACCGTGAATTCTTCTCTTAATATATAATTATTTTTATATGATACGCTATCAACAATATTAGCTATACTTAACAAAGTAGTCTGATAATTGCATACAAAAACGTGCAGGGCCTCCAATACAACAGAGTAGATCATGGAACAAGAGCCGTGTAGGAGATGGAAAAAAATCGATGATCCTATCGGACCCAAGCCTCGATCAATTTGATCTCGTTCCGAGAGAAAAAGCCAAAAAAAGAATTCACATCAAAACATTCCACGAACGATTTGGAAAAACCAAACCAACGCAGTAGACGATGGACAATACAAACGATATGATTATTTTTCATGGAATCGAATGTTTTTTTTCCTAAAACCATACATTTTTTTTGCATTGCACAGTGCCCAACCGGATTTTTTTATAAGCACGCATTTTTCGTGTTGGGTCAGACAGTTTTTTTAGAGCGGTTTTTTTTTATAAACGACGTTTTTTCTCGCGTGGAGTCGGACGGTTTTTTCGATCTGCTTTTTCTCGTGTAGATTCAGACTTTTTTATCTGTTTTTTTTATATACAACCGACTTTTATCTCGCGTTGAGTTGGACGTTTTTTTGAACCAGTATTTTTATAAACGATGGTTTTCCTCCTCATGTTGAGTCAGGTGATTTTTCCAAATTGATTTTCTTATAAATGGCATTTTTCTCTCTTTTGGGTCTATTTTTTTCCTTTTTTGTAGATGATGGAAACTTGCTCGTGCGTTGCAACGAGTAAAGGCTTTTTTTTTCCAGTAGTACAACAACTATTAGGAGTTGAGGAATAAATTGAAAAAGCGTTGCGTCCTACCTCCCTTCGCTCGGCCTGCCTCTCCTAGCTTCCGGAATATAGTTTTGTGTCCATATGATGAGAATGCCGATCATCCACATCAAATATACTCGATCTCTGAAAATTTATTGAGGGCTTTTGATCCACTTGATCTCCTCTTTCCGTTTTTTCCAAAATCGGAGCAAATCCACAATACTGGGGATAAAAAAGGGAAAAATCGTTGGTCAGCTATCATTGACAACCGTTAAACGGAGATTAAATCTGGCGAATTAAAGCCAAATTGAAAGGGGAAATCATGCAGGAAAGGGAGGAAAGAATAGAGAATCGATTTTTGCAATTAATTAGAGGAGAAAATGTATGGGTAGACATTTTATTATGTATAGATTTTGAGCCGGACGTTTTTCTTTTTTTTTTTACAGACTTTGAGTCAGACGTTTTTTCCTTTTTTTTACGGACGAGAAGTCGTTTTTATGTATATATAGAAAAAATTGCCCGTTCGATGCAACGGCAGAAAGTTGTTTTAATCTTATTATTGTTCTACGGTTTAGTTAAAGTGAAATTCACTCTGAAAATTTGCTTGGATATATATTTTTCTAGAAAACCATGAGCTGCAATTAGGAGGCCGACCATATATTTTTCTTATACGACTCTTGTATTTTTCTTAAAATCCGACTCAAATACAAATCTGTATTTTCAAAAGCGAACAAACTTAAAAACCGACTCATACACGGATGGCGTACCAAAGTACTGGCAAAAACATCTTCAATCCTTATAATAGTAGATATAGAGATAGAGATTAAAATAGTATTTCTGTACATATTTTTTTTATCTGTCTTGTATGTGTAAAAAAAATCTACAAAAGCCAGCCATATGAAAAGGATTCATGTTCAACAATCCTGAACTGTAGCTGTAGGATTGGTTATAGTAGGACCGATCAGGAACTGAATAGAATTAAATGATTCTCTTCCTCAAATGGTAATTAATTATTGAGCTTAGCCTCATCCTCTACAAATGGGTAGTTTGGTTATGTGCTTAAAAAAAGTAGTAGTTTGGTTGAGTCCTGCAGCAACAAAAACATAAAACGTACGTGAATATTCCTGCTCCTATTCCCATCGGCTAATAAAATCCTGGAGAGGTCTATCTCCTCTCCGACGACTGACATGGCAGTCGTGAACGAACGCGGGCGGGGCGGCAGGTGACACCGGAAAGCAAGCCACATGCAAGTCGTGACGGCCCGCAAGAATCCGATCGAATCGTACGCGGAAACGGATTACGTACGAAAATTGCTGGCAAAACCATCTTAAAGTTTTATAATAGTAGAGATATACGGACGAGAAATCCTTTTTAATTTCCAAGAGAGTCGGACATTTTTTTTTATGGGGAGTCGGACCTTTTTTATATACAGTACAACTCCATTATTCACAAACCAGATTTAATAAAGAACTGGAGATGTGCAAGCTTATTTGTTAAACCCATAAGCAATCCATTTTTATGTTTGGTTATTATATATATGAAGCCTATACATTTAACGTTTATGTTCAAGCCGATTGCATAGGCAAGTATAGTAGCCGATCTAACAGAGCATATTTGGTCGGCTTGAGGAATAGAAGGAATGAAGCATATTTGTTTTTTTTTCAAAATACTTCGAAAATTGAGAATTAAGATTCCCAAGGAAATTAATACTGAACCATTTCAAAGTATCAATAACCAAGGGAAATTAGGAGGGACGATGCAAGGCAGGATCAGTTATATGCATGGAATATGCAGAATCTGAAGAACATGAATTACAGATCACCAACAAAACACCAGAATTACAGATCACATGCCAAAATAAATTGGCTAACTGAACAACAACACAGCTAGATCGAGCACATCGATCCGTCGGTAAACTCAATTAGAAGAAACAGTACTACAGATTGATAAAGCTAGCTAGCTAGCTACAACGTTTCGACGACATACCCATCAAACAACAGAAGACCAGTGGGAGTTGAGGATGACGCGATTACAGCCTGAGAGACAAGTCCAGCCCGTGGGGGCACTCGACGCCGTAATCCGGCGAGCTGTTGCCGCGCGCGATGCCGCCGAGCTCGGGAGCAGAGGCGCCCTGGTGCGCTTCCTCCCTTACCTTCGGTGCTTCACGGTGCTGCTGCGCCTCCACGCTCACCGCCTTCTGAGCTGCTGCTGGGCTGGAGTACCCGGCGGCGCCGGCGCCATCCGCCGCGGGCGGCGCCCCGTGCGCGCGCAACGCGGCGGCGATCTCCCGGCGGCGCTTGGCCAGGCTGCGCTCGTACTTGTGCGCGTTCTGGTGGCCGCCGAGCGCCTGCGAGCTGTCGAACTTGCGGTCGCAGTACATGCAGAGGAAGAAGCCGACGAAGGGTGGCTCCGGCGACGGCGGAGGGGTGTAGCAGAGGGTGAGCTCTAGGTTCATCTCGCCCTCCTCCCTGTTGTTCACCGCCATTATTAAACTATCTAGCTATATAATTAAGCTACGGACCTGCCTATGCGTTTTTATTATTGATGCAAGCTAACGAGAGTGTGTTACACTATGCCGCAGGATCAGGTTAATTAGGGCCTATTTGGCACATCTCCAGCTCAGCCAAACAGTTTCAGCTCGTCTAAAATGGAGAAGCTGAGCTAGGTGGAGCGCTCTCACATAATGAGCTAGAGAAATGAAGCTGGGTTTAGACAACTCCCCTCCAGACTCAACTCCTGCACCTAAACTTAGAAGTTGGAGCTCTACCAAAGGAGCAAGTTGACAACGTTTTTGGTACGTAGATGAGGAGAGTAAGTGCACGCGGAGAAGTTGATGAAACAATGTAGTTTATGGCTGACGTGAGGTTGACATCAGTATGAAACAAAGGAACAATATGGGAATACGTCAATTTTTTTTTAGATAATCCATGAAATACCATTGACAAGCATCTAAGTCCTAGAAATACCATCGATAAGTGTGAATTCTAAGAAATGCCATCGTACAAATGATTTTGTCCCAAAAATGACATCGCCGTTAGGGTTCCGTCCATTCCGTGGCGTTAAATACACTGTTCATCCTATAGAACTTAACAGCGCGAAATGGACGGAACCTTAACGGCGATGGCATTTTTATGACAAAATCATTTGTACGATGGCATTTCTTGAAACTCACACTTATCGATGGTATTTCTAGGACTTAGACGCTTGTCAATGGCATTTTATGGATTATCTCATTTTTTTTAAACCTAAGGCGGAACTTTGTTCCACTGTTATATTTAGAAGAAGAGAATTGACCCAGTTTATAAGGAAAACTGGGCACGAAAACTATACAACTACAAGGTTAATTACAGAAAAACCGGCTAAAATGCACCGCTACACAACTAAAAACAACGGCGGAGCCCAATCGCAGGACGTCGCCGCCAAGCTAAACACAAATGCGATACAACAGCTCCCACATCGCAGAAGAAGTTTTATCGTTGCCGAGCTAGCCGCCCAAGCGACCCAGCAGTGCCGACTTCACAACCGCAGTGACACTGAAGCCACAAAAGTCGCCAAAGCGAAAAGCAGCTCCAACATCCAATAATGGACATCAGCCAAGCCACCGAGGAGCCACTTCCCTCACACGGCCAGCACCCGAACTCCTTGGAAGAGACTACAACATGTCATCGTTCCCGAGTGTCACCGCACCCCATCAGCGAGCAACTTTGACTTCATCAGAAGAAACAACCTAAGAGCGTGTCGCCCACCCCAAGAATGAAGCGGACCCAAGAAGGCGAAGGCCTCGCTGAACACAAGGTATGAAAGCTTTTGAACCGAAAAGACCATCAACAGTCGTCGATGTGTTGGCACTTCTCCGAATCGACGCCCCCAAGGAGGACACGACTCGTAATGCCGCCGCCGCTCGTCCGAAAGTCAGAACAAGGTTTTCACATGGAGATTTGTGGGGGATATGAAAGAACACCATGACAACACCTCCAAGAAGGGAAACAGCGCCCACGCGCGCCATCGTCGTCGAACCGGCCCAAGGCACGGCAAGGCTTTCGCCAGCATCTTCACATCACCCACACAAGCACCGCCACATCGATGGCCATAGAATAGTCCATGACGTCTCACAAGCAGTCATACCTTGACAGTACCCAATGGCAAAGACACGCCCTTGGCTACCCTCGAAATGCCATCAATCCGCTACAAACTCCTACAGCAAGCTAGAACCTCCGCCCTCCCCCTAGTGTTCCCCACGACAAGAAAAGGGTCCGGCCAAAGAAGGGGGGAAACCGAAAGGAGGGAGAACACTCGGCCGACAACGAGGAAGTTACCACCGCGGACGTCAAGCCCCATTCCTGCCTCACGGCAACACAAGCCGTCGTCCCGCCAACTCCATATCCGCACATCGCCGGACATGAGCCACGAGACCCGCCACTGACAGAAGAAGCCCCTTGCCGAGTAGGAGGCTCGCCGCCAGCGAGCAACCCCGCAGTGCTTACCGGAGCCCGCCCGAGAGCCGCCCCGCCGTCCGGCTGCCCTGGCAAGATCCGCCGTGGAGGCGACAGATCCGGCCGCAGACGACCAGATCTAGCGAGGCTCAGGGACAACGATAGGGATAGTAATGGGTCGGGTCGGGCATGGGTAGAGCAAAACCATGCCCGACCCGATGCCCGACATTGTCCGCCCAAACCCTACCCACTAGAGTTAGCGGGCAAAACTTCGTGCCCGTTCCCATGCCCGACGGGCGCGGGTATGTTCGGCGGGTACCCAATTAATCTCACATGAATAATAACTCGAAAGATGTGTAATTTAAGAAAGAGAAATAAAATCAATAATTTACCAAATTATCGGTTATCAACAATAATTTGAATTACATCACAACTTAGTATCAATTAGCATTACAAATGAACCGAGAGAAAAGGTATAAGAATTAAGAAATGAGTCAAAATTAGCTAATACATATGTATCGGGTCGGGTATGGGTTACCCACGGGTAAAAAATGAAACCCGCCTAATGCCCATAACGTCTTCGAGTCTCGGTCGGGCGTGCCCATGGGTAAAAGGTCACACCCACGTCCGTGCCCATCGGGTCGGCTATCCACGGATACCCGAACCCATGGGTAAAATTGCCATCCCTAGGCAACGACCAGCCAGGGTGGCGCAAGCCGGCAACTTCCGCGCTGCCGCAGCCATCCGTCGATGCCGCTACCACCGTGCCGCCGCTGACGAACGCCGACGCCGAAGCCGCGACCTCAGCGCGAGCGAGCCGCTGTAGCCCGCTAATCCATCGCCTACACCGCGACGCTGCCCCTCTGGCGACATCTGCGCTGCCGCAGCATTCGCCGTCACTGTTGACGGTCGTTACAAACAAATTTCGACAACCAATAGAACTAAAATAATGGAAAATTAGATATGCTTACGATGCATGTTTGCTTTCAAATAATATATTTCCACTTGAACTTGGAGAATAACATGTTGTAGGAATTTATCATATAAAATAAAGAGAAAGTGGAGAAAACCTCACTCCTAAGCAAGCAAATGGATAAGGAGGGCCCACATATCAGGTGTAACCGCCTTAGCTGCCAAAACCGCCATGAGGACCCACCTGTCAGCCACCCTGCCGAAGCTGGAGGCTTGTTGGGCCAGCCCAGGTTCGCCCGAACCAGGGGTTCGGCCGAACCTTGGCGGCACCCAATCAGCTTGGCCCTCCACGTGTACGGTCCGGATGCACTCTCAATGACGGTGTTGAGGGTAAAATGGACAATTCGGATGGATACAACCGTCATACTGACCCTATAAAATGAGTTCATTTCACTTCACAACACAATCAAGCAAGCTTAATTCCTCTTCATACATTAGTATTAGTAGTATAGTGCTAAGTGGAGTAGTATAGAATAGTGTTCGGAGTCCTCGGAGTCTTCGGAAGAGTTTTTGGTATGGCTCTAGCAGCTCTTGTAATCTCTTCTGTAATACTTTTCGGATTAATGAAACGCTCTTCTTTATATATATTCGGTGCTTTGATTAGTCTGAGTACTGGTCTTACTTTATATCTGCATTATATTAATTATATGGGTAGCCTACCAGAGAGGTGTAATTGTGCGGATTTAATGTCTGATTTATTAGTTGCTCTATGTCGGGTGCACGGGTATAGAGTAGTATTTAGTAATGTAAGCATGGTGCTTAGATTATTAAATATCATTAATTGGGCATATATGCTGTGGGACAGTAGATGTGGGCCGCTGATAGTGACAGCTCAGTATGGGTATTCCTCCACGTTAGTATATATTCCTAAGACAAATTCTTGGGGAGGGTACTCCTCCGTATTTAGCCCCGGTTGAACAGCCATGACAGGTTGTCGTAAGAAACTCGGTAACACGGGGTGGTCTCTCGAAGTACTAGGAGGGTACTGTTAGGGGGTATTGGCCACATGATTGTATATTAGCAAATATAAACTAGGATTTGAGTGTATATTACAATAATAGGAATAGAGTTCTTTCTGTTTCTTCCACTTAGTTAAACTTATTTTATTATGAGGATTTGAATAGCTTAGCTTCGTGTCACTCTGCCCATATATTAAACTTAACCCCTGCTTAGACTTTGAGAAATACAAGTAATATATGTATAAAGAGTATTAGCATAGTCTACTCATCTTATCTTCCCATAGGATTAAAAATACGATACCTCGGAATACTTCCGGGTGAAATGCTACAATGGTTTATTCGTGCGCTTGCAGATAACATCTGTAACTATAAATATACAAGGATCATTTATGCGTCATTGCTGGGAATGAATATTTCTAGTAATGTCGTTAAGAAATACCAACAAACATTTCTGGCGCGCTGTTGCCAGGGATGATTAATAATGAGAAGACTATAAGCTAATAACTTTATATATATATATATATATATATATATATATATATATGTATATACCTCTGTATGAGTCGCTGTCCTTTGCAGGTTAACCTTGATTGTTTTCACTTGTGTCGTGAAAACAGGGTAGTGTATGACTGGTTTAAACCAGCCGGAAAACTTCAACGAAAATCCAGAATCTTTCTTTCGGAGCATCAAACCTCGTGTTGTTCCTACTCGGAAGAAACTCTCCGCACAGAAACCAGCCATCCAATCGCCACCAAGTTTTAGGAACATGGCCGAGAAGACACTGCGCGAGTTCGTTGCTCCCTCTGCTGACAACGTGCCTGTTGGGCCGACTGTCAACATTGGTAACACCGATTTCGACTTGAAGAGCAGCCTGATAACTATGGCGCAGGCAAGCCCATTCTGTGGCAAGCCAAATGAGGACACAAGTGCTCGTATGCAACAATTTCTGGAGATCTGCAGCACCCACACGGTAAAATGTGTCAGTCCGGACGCCGTGAGGCTACGTCTGTTTCCTTTCTCAGTTTTGGGAAAGGCGAAGCAGTGGTTCTACGTGAACCGGGCGACAATCAACACATGGGACAAGTGCTCCACTGCGTTCCTCTCAAAGTTCTTCCCGATGGGCAAGGGATGAAGCAATTTCGAAGCATGGGAACGTCTGCAGGAATAAGTGACCGTCTATCCTCATCATGGGATGGACGACTGGCTCATCCTGCAGAGTTTCTATAATGGACTCACTTCCTCGTCCATGGATCACTTGGACGCTGCTGCTGTAGGAGCCTTCTTCTCAAAGACGGTCCGTGCGGTCATCGATCTTATTGAGAAGATGGTGTCAAACATCGGCTAGAGCGAAGAACAACTCCAGACCTGACAGTATGGCATGCATACCATCAAGGAGACGGAAATGCTGGCCGCAAAGCTAGATTTCTTGATGAAGAGGCCCGACGATCAAGAGAAGGCCAAACCGCTGGTCACTGTCAAAGCGCTAGACTCGCACCTCACCTGTAAGGTATGAGGGAACACGGGTCACTTGGAGAATTACTGCCCCGAAACCCGTGAAGAAGCCATGTTCATGGGGAACAATGGCTACCGGCCGCAAGGAGGCCAGGGGTGGAACCAGCCCCGGCCATACTATCAAAGAGGCAACAACGGCAGCAGCAACAATAACGGTAACTTCAATCAGCCCTCCTTGAAGGACTTAGTTTTTGCGTAAGCTAAAACTACGGATGCTATAAACAAAAAGACTGCCTTAAATGATAAAGTCCTAGAGAACATAAATGTTAAGCTAGAAGGCTTTGCTTCTGCTTTCCAAAACCAGCTGAGTTTTAACAAAATGATAGAGACTTAGTTGGCGCCGCTAGCTGCTCTGGGGTTTTATTTGGCTTTGGCATCTCTTGCTCACTATGTTTGGTGGTCTCACTCAAGTGTTTCTCACTCTCTCGCTGCTGTCTCTTAAGATCATCAAGTTTTATCTCTTGTGGCGTTAACGGTAGCAAGGAGATACGCTCGCCATGGTACATGAAAACAAGCTTGTTGGCGTGGCCACTAATCTGAACATCACGAACATATAACCAAGGTCTTCCGAGCAGCATTGACATGCTTGCATTGGTACAACAACACACTCAACTTGGTCTTTATACTTGCCAACGGAGAAATGAACCGTCACAATAGTTTTCACCCAGAGTGCACCACAATCATTCAACCAATGCATCTTGTATGGGGCTGGGTGACATCATTGTCTCAAGCCTAATCTTTCTACCAACTTCAAACTAGCAATGTTGTTGCAACTACCATTATCAACAATAATACGACAAACAATATTATTGATAGTACCTCGAGTGTGAAAAATATTGTGTCGCTAACCATTGTCTTCCTTTGCAACTTGCACACTAAGCACTCGACGAGAGATGAAGCAATTATTGTCTCCATTATCTGCTTGAATAGCAGCGCTATCCGCTTGCTTGTTAACCAACTCGTCTTCACATAAACCATGCATCATCCTTGGTCTCACTTGCAGATTCCCATTCACTCGTCTCAGTTACAAGCATGGTCCTCCTACTAGGACACTCAGCAGTCATGTGGCCACGACCTTGACATTTGTGACACACAATATCGTGGCTACGGGATGAAGATGTTGGCGTGGGAGCAGCAGGCCGACGAGACTCTGTGCGTGTAGCTGGAGATGATGCCGAAGATGGTTGCGGCTTGGCTATAGCAGCAGGTGGAGAGGCTCATGTAGAGGCTCCCTGAGAACGATTGCCAACAAAAGTGGTGGCTTGCTGCGTGTGACACCATGGAGATGCATTGGAGCGGCCACTAGAGAACCGATTACGCCATTCTTGTCGAATGGATCTTTCTGTGCACCGAGCTTGGTCAAGAAGATCTTGCAAAGTGTTGTATGGAAACATCTCCACAAAATCAGAGATTTCAGCATTGAGATCATGCAAAAATCGTGCCTTCTTTGACTCATCATCTTCTCTAATTTGAGCACGGATCAAGAGCAACTCCATTTCCTTGTAATACTCATCCACTGTACGAGTCCCTTGACTCAACACTTGCAGCCGATTGTGAAGGTCACGCCTATAACTTGAAGGTACAAAACGTCTTCTCATAACACGCTTCATTTCATCCCATGTTTCAACAGGATCACGACCCAACATATGCTGATTTTATTGCATTTGATTCCACCAAGTGAGAACGTAACCAGAGAACTCCACTGACACAAGATTCACACTCCTCTGAAATGAAAGATTATGCACTCTAAAAATTTGATCATAGTGTTCTTCCCAATCAAGATAAGCATACGGGTCTTTCTTTCCAGTAAACATGGGAACACTCAACTTTACTCGAGCAACATTATCCGGGTCATCACGATCATGGCGACCACGATGATGTTCTCCATTGCCAAGGATAGCACCTTGGCAAGGACGGGCATGCCGCTGCTCCAAATCATTCTCTGTGAAAAAAACATCATTAACACCATATTCCTCCTCATGGGGATGACCATGGAGCTCAAAACGACCACCAAAGTGCACACGGGGGCCATGGCCACGCCCGCGAGCACCTCCTCCTCGTGCTCCAGTAGCTACAAAACCATGACCTCCACCATTAGGCGGGCCATGGAGTCCTGGATCAACAACATCATCCGCCGATTGTGCATCCACAATCTCATCCTCAGGATCACCAAACAGTGGCTGAACCGCTCCACCTCCGGCATCCGGAAGGCGTGCATTTAGCAAATGTTCCATCGCTTGAAGAAGATTATTCCCCATTTGCTGCACCTCAGCCCGTGTGATAGGGCCGTCGGGCTCATCATGATTTTCACCATGAACACTGAGTTGAGAACCTGCCATGTTAGCTCAAAAAAAAGCATATAGTGGAAAAGGTAAATTTCTGAAATCACACAATCTCACCTCTTACTCACCAATGTTCTTATGCGATCTAAAAGATAGTGAGAGTGTGCACAATGTGGCAGTACCCGAGTATGATTTCGTGAATGAAAGGATGCGAATCGAAAGACCAACTTTGATTTATGTCGAGCTAGGTGGGCTGATCAAAGGAAGGCTGTAGTACTGAGACAAAGTGGCATAAACCATGCAAAGAAGGACGTGAACGTTGTTGTCCAGGGCACCAAAAGATAGAAGAACGAGTACCGCAGCACCACCCAAAACATACAACTTTCTGGTGTCAAAATATTCCTCTCTTTCATCTTTTTTGTGATTTTTTTTTCACTTTTTGACTTTTTTTTACAACTTTCTTCTCTCTTTTTTTAAACACGAAACAGCAAACATGAAACAAAAGGGTGCGCGGGCGGGGAAAAAAATTGATGGTGCAAGATAACAAGAGGACTAGCAACGAGATGAAAATGTGGAAATAAACGACACAATATGACAGTACTACCAAAGGCTTGGTTTTTTTGTAGGGATTTTTTTTGGACTATAGGATAGAAGCAAGATCAACAAGAACACATGAAAATCTAATGAAAACAAGGCTGATATGTGGATGATAAACCTACCGTGTCAACGAAAGCTCCGACACCATATGATGCGAACACACTCGCGAGGGGTGGCCCGATCTTCATTGCAGTAGGTTCAAGACAGAGAGTGCCGGTGTAAACCGAACACAAGAGGGTAACTAGCTGCGAGCAGCAAGAGGATAACTAGCTTTATACCTTCCAAGGTCGGATGCGACCAAGTGATGAGGGTGAGAACAATCCGAAGCCTCCTAGACTCTGACCCGTCACACTGAGTAATCACATAACCACAATCCGGGACTAATCCACACAAGAGACCCGACAGCCAAAAGCACGAATTTGGGGGCGCCAGAGGAACCTTCTCACAAGTCCAAAAGAACTCACAAGAATAAAGGTGTAAGACACTTATGCAGTCTTCAGCAATCTCTCATACAAGAGGTTTTCAATTGAACAAAAGTTGTCTAGTGGATGGAGTAGATGGGTATTTATACTAGGACATCCCTCCTAGCTGAGGTGTGAACATAAGAAGCCACGTTCTAGTGGTCAAGGCTAACATAAATGAGAATGCAAAGAGTTTTCTTGGGTTCGCGCACAACCCTTCAGCTCCTGCATGGTCTTCAGTAAAAATGGCATAACTTCTTACTAGAAAATGATATTGAGGTGGGGTTTGATACGTTGGAAACTAGATTTGCCCCTCTTTCCAACCATGTATGCCATGCACCCTGTCTCTTGACTGGCTGGGTCGCAGAAGCCTTGAAAGTTGAGCATTTACAGCGTAAACCATCTTTTAGTTGGCATAAATAGCTGCTGGTTGGGCATGGGCTGATTCCTCCTCGGCGTAACCCTTGTCGTCCTCAACGTAACCCATCCTTCTTGGCATAGTGATCATGTCCTCGGCGTACACCTTAGAAATACAAAGGTAGAGCATTTAGGTAGTATAAAATTCTCCCTAAAATTTGGGTTAAGTTGAGCAAAGAGCGAGTTCACCTCTTGTTGTTTTTTCCTAGAACGGTTGCGCGTAATTGGACCATGATATGCTTGATCGTTCTTGCTGAGACGTAATCCATCAACTTGGTTTACGTCATCTTCATTTTCTTTATGTGATGTATGACGTACACCATCACCCTTGTTTACGTCAAGTGTAGCTGGGATGTCCTCTTCATTTCCAATTTAAATAAGCTACATATATCCGGTTGGATCTGAAGTCCTGTAATAAATACCCTTATCTTAAAAAAATAAGGATTTAATTTGAAAGCACTTTGAAACTTTTGTAACATTTGGCTAAAGATTGTTTGGAACATAATATGCACCATGAATGAAATCAAATTAATTTGAAAATTGAAACTTTTGTAACATTTGGCTAAAGACTGTGAGCGACGAAGAGGGAGGAGACGGCACTTTGAAACTTTTGTAACATTTGGCTAAAGATTGTTTGGGACTTAATATGCACCTGGAAAGAAATCAAATTAATTTGAAACTTTTGTAACATTTGGCTAAAGACTGTGAGCGATGAAGAGGGAGGAGACGGGGAGGTCGACGATTTGTCCCAACTCGGCACATGAAGAACGCAAGGCCGTCGAGGGGGACAGGGAGCCCGATAGTGAGCGATGAAGAGGGAGGAGGCGGGGAGGCCGGTGAGCTCGGCCGCTCCGCCGAAAGCGAGAATGAGGATGACATGTGGGGCCCACATAGGCCTATCATTTTTTTATTATTTTCTAGTGTAACTGACATGTGGGTCCTATGGTTTTTGTTTTTTTGGGGATCAAATTGCCATGTAAGTGCCACGTCAATGACACATGGGACGAAGATCTAGTCATAAGAGTCACGTAGGCGCCAGGTCTCCCAAAACCGGGGACAATACTCCCAAGGGATCTCGTTTGCAAGTTGTGGGATGAGTTGTATATGATTTTGCGGTTTAAGGATGATTTTGTAATTTGGTGACAAGATGAGAATAACCTTTGATATACTTTTGCCAACATGACTGGGAATCTGGCATGCTAATAGCCGTTCGGTTTACCGCATTACGCTATGGTGGGCCGTCCGGTCTAGCGGATGCTAATAGCCGTTCGGTTTACCGCATTACGCTGTGATGGGCCGTCCGGTCTAGCCATGTTGCTGACCAGGACTTGATTATAATTTAATAGGCCGCAAGCCTACGATCACTGCAGTCATAGAGATTTCTGGGTTTGCAACCCAGAATTTCCTTCAACTAGGGATGACAATTTCCCCCGCGGGGCCGGGTCCCTTGCGGGGACCCGCCCCTACGGGGACGGGGGCGGGTGGAGTTTCTACCCTGCGGGGGGTCGGGGCCGGGGCCCCACAATTGGGCGGGTGAGGGGCCGGGGGATGCATTCCACGCCGCGGGTCCCCAAAGGATGAATATTAGACTTATAAATATAGTGCGAAACCCAAATATATCCCATCAGGCCCAACCCAACTTGGTGAAAACTCTAACCCTAAACACCCCCACCACCCACCACCTACCCTAGATCAGACCTTCTCTCCTCACTTCTCAGCCGCCGCTGCCAGTGCGCCGGAGAGCCTCTCCCCGGCGGCGCGCCCATCCCCTCCGCTCTCCACCGCCCTCTCCCCTCCGATCACACGCGGGCCGCGGCCAGGTGTCCCTATCCCTCTCCATCCTGTCTCCACGCGATGGCGCGCGGCGGCGTACAGAGCGGCGGTGGCGCGCGATGGCGTGCAGGGTGGCGGCGCGGCGCGCGACGGCGTGCAGGGCGGCGGTGGTGCGTGAGCATGGCGATTGTGCGCAAGCGTGACGAGCCGACCGGCGAGCAGACTACGCGCAGGCGGCATGAGGGTGGTGAGCAAGCGTGGCGAGCCGGCGGCATACGAGTGGGCTATGCACGGGCGGCACGAGGGCGGCGCGCAAGCGCGGCGAGCCGGCGGCCGGCGAGCGGGCAGTGCAGGCGGCACGAGGGTGGCGCACGGGTGTGACGAGCCGGCGAGTCTCCGCCTGGCTGCCTCTGCCCCTAGCGATTGCGGGGGCCCGGTCGGGTTGCGGGGCCCCGGAGGGGTCGGGGCCGGGGGTTGATTTGGCCCCGAAACTCCACTCAGGGCCGGGGCCGGGTGGTCGGTGGTCGGTGGCGTTCCAGCTGAACCCGCCCCCGACCCGCCCCGATGCCAACCCTACCTTCAACTAGTCACGTGCCTGTAGGTTACGACCAAACCGGATATAGGAAACATATGGCTCACACAACTACTTAGAAAACGATTTTTCTAGATGAGAGCCTCGTTAGATTACAGACGGATCATAACTATCATAACTGACTATGTCTACAAAAGTCGACTTTCATTTTTACATACGGCTTTTTAAGACGCCCGATCGTGAAAATCGATTTTTGCATAAGAACCTTTTAAGTGACCGCATGTAAAAATGAGCTCATTTTATATGCGACCCCTTAAGAGGTCCGCATGTAAAAATCGATTTTCGCAAGCGGACGATTTAAGGAGCCGTCTAGAAGTCTAACTTGCCACCTATTTCCCTCTCAACACTACAAAAATTTTCAAACTCAACCTTATCTTTTCCTCTCTCTCTCTCACTCTCACCTTTTCTCCTCTCCATCTCCTCTCCTCTCTTCTCTTCAGCCGGCGGGTGGCCGCAAGGGTGGGCGCGACGGAAGACGGTAGTGGTGGCAGCGGATGGTGGGCGGTGGCGGCTGGCGGTAGTGGTGACAGCGAGCGGCAGCAGCTTACAGCAGGCGGCTAGGCGACAGTCGACGGAAGCGGTGGGGCTAGCTCTTCTAGCCCGGATCCAGCGGTGGCGACCGTTCCACGCCCGGCCCACACGAATCCGGTGGGCGGGTCGGCAATGATCGACGGCAGCGGCAAACGGCTCGGCGGGGCTCCTCTCGCCCGGATCCGGCGGCGACGGCTGTCCCTCACCTGGCCCCACATGGATCCGGCGGGCGACAACGGGAGGAGTGCAGCCCCGCGCTGACTCGGAGCACCGACGGTGGGCGCCGACCGATGGATCCGCCTTCCCGACCGTGGGAGCGGCAGGGGTGGACGGCGCGACGCCGACAGGCGGCCGGCGGCCGGGGTGAAGGGAGGGACAGCGTGATATTTTGTTTACGATTTTATTTTTTTTTAATTTTTGCATGCGGGTGCCGCACCCGCAGGTGAAAATAGCGATTTTCACAGACTTTTTCTCGCAGACGGCCAGGCCAACCGCATGCAAAAACCCTTTTTCAGTAGTGTCAGTTATCCTATTCTCCATTAATGCATGCATATATAGAAAATGCACAGAGAAAACGAGTAGGGGATAAAACGAGGAGGATATGGAAGTACTAAAGTTTGGATGTCTAAACTAGAAGAAAACGACGCAGTGGTATTAAGATATCCAGTAGATCCAATAGCTAAAAAGACGTTTTGTGCGATACATCGATCCAAAAACTAAATAGGCATTTTTTCAAGGACACAGTGAGTTCAGTCGTTAATGCATGCAAGATATTGCTCATGGATAAGCATGCAACTACTATATAGGTGGTTATGGCAGTTTCAACCCTCCACCTAGAATGGTGTCTATGGCATTAACTACATTACAATGTAGGACTTTTAACTTATGTGGTACTATATTGATTAAGAGAGAGAGTGAAGAGAGGAAGAAACTGAGTCTCATGCAAGACACAGCTTCAACACGAGAACATATGCACTAGACATTATTAAATTTTGCATTGAAAGAGAATAGTGTCTTCATAATAGATGAAGAATAAATATGATTGGTAGAGAAGAGAGATGATATATTTATTAATGGCCCACTTTAAGAAACCATGGGTTGTAGAGTGTAGTTTTTATTATGATGTCTTATTGACATGGCATCATATACACTACTTATGAACACTATGGTACTGCCCTTATAATTAATAATGCCCCTAGCTCGCCAGGAATTTAATAGTGAAAAAAAATAGGTACATGTATATGAAACTCACTGACTAAACTGATTTGGGTCTTTACTGAGAAATTGGTTTGTCCACGTTTGTGAATCATACTATAATAGGTTGCTCTTAATTAACCTCTTGAAATTCATTAGTTAGCAGTGTAACTAACCATGACTTGCTGCAATTGCTTAAGAGACCCGTCAGGCCGGCCAGCACACACCGACCGCTGTCAGGATTCGTACCATGATTATGTAGTGTTGCTTAATTAAGAGCTCCCATTTCAATGTCGGCTTAATCGTTGATATTCTAGTATATTCACTACACCACAATACCAAATAGCTTGGCAGTAGTTGGCACTCAAAGACACCTTTAATCTCATCTCAGTTGATGCACGTACCCTCTCTTTTCAATGTTGAGAGGACCACCGGTATGTGTTCTATCCCCAACCACCGTAACAGTGGCGTTCCCACATTGAACTACCCGGTGTCACAGGACTCCAATTCTAATTAACTAAATTAGATTATTTTAACTAGTATATCAGTTAATAATTATATAATTATTATGTATGAACCCCGGAAATTTTTGTTCTGGTTCGGCACTCCGCCGATCGAGCATTTATTTTATTATGATATTACTTGCATGTTCTCCGTACGTTGCCAAGAAATTCTAATTTTAAAATTAACATTTTTGTCAATTTGTTTTTCCATCACTTTTTAAATATCTTTTCTCATGATTTTTTATATCTTTCAGAATTAATTACAGACGTACTCTCTCCATCCCAAAATAAGTTCATGTTTCACTCATTCCACATATACTAATACAAAACCAAAAATTCTAGAATATAGCTACACTTTATCAAATCGCAATCCAATTATTCTCTATTTTATCTATTCCCAATATATATATTTCTTTTTTCATAAATTTTGATGCAATGATTATCTAAATTATTTTGAGACAAATAGGAGGGGTAAAAAATAAACTTGTTATGGGATGGAGGGAGTACATTTTAGTCACATGCTCTATTTTTTAATTAAAAATGTCATAATTTAGTGGTGAGGTAATGAGTACATCTCTTCATCGGATACGTGTATAACTCCACAAGTTACAATGACAAGTTGAAGTCTAGTTCGGCATCCGGAGACAATACTGGCTTCAAATGGACCTAGCTCCTTTATGTCAACTTCAATTTGGGTGATCTTGGATTTGTTGGAAAGCTTTATATGTTATCTTTCAGACAAATCGGGTCTCATATCCAAATTCATTCCGAGTTAATGGTAATTGTCAAAATAAAACAATATTGTTGCTGAAAACGAACTTGGATCTTAGACCTTGTAATAAAATAGGCCCATCTCAGAAATGTCTCCCTCTACCGCCACGAACCAGCACCTAACTCTAGCTCTACTTTTCTCTATAAATGTCTGTGTACACCTTCTAGAACAATTTGGTTTTTGTTTAGTTGAATTTTACCAAGTGTCATTCACCTTGTTTCTAGTACTTGTTCGATTAGTCTACTAGTATAGATTCAGAGCTACTAATAGTTGATGTACTGATTTGCTAGGTTGATTTGATCTATCACTTCAATCGCAAATATTTATTTGTGCTTAATCACATATTCACAATATTTAGATTGCATCTTATCTTGTTTTTGCATTGTTCTCTCGTTTGCATTGTAGGGATCACGGTTGGTACGACATCATTTGTGGTGTAGCAATTGTATGGTGTCATGGATTTGTTCTAGTTGGTATACACCTTGCAAATGTCGCAATCGATTAAAGTGAGAGTTATCCCCTCATAAGATCGGACCACGAGAGAGAGCGCGCGCGCGTCATCATGAGGGCAATTATAGATTCACCATTAAGTTTCATCACTTAATTCTTTCAAAGCTCCTTTCCGAGAAATCCAAAACGGTGGTGTCATGAAAAAAGACGGGGGACATGCACAATGGGCGATGCTCATATGTAGTTCATATCTATTCTTCTTTTTTTCAGAAAGAACCAATCATTTCCATTAGTAATAGTACGAGAAATGCATGGTAATAAGCATTATCAACTCATATCTCTGTATATGTTGGGTGAAATAGAGCTTTCTGGCTCGCGCGTACCATGCATGCATATGCAGTCCAGATATATATCGCCAATCAAATGAGAGAAGGCCTGCGTAGCTGCAAGATATATATCGCCCGGGTCTGCAGCTATGCTTCAGTTCTTCCAGTACGATCTGCTGTTGCTTGCGCAGTGGTGCATATATATAGCCTTGGTTGGCGTCCGAAATCCGCATCAGTGTGAAAGGACGATGGGTACTATAGATACATTAATTGACCAGCACTATTATTTAAAGACAACTATATAAAGACAAGCTGTCACAACGCATGGACTCTAACCTCACCCTACCCCCAATGAGCATCTCCGGAAGTATGAACCGGTGTATATTTAAATTGACGAAGTTAACAAGAGAGCTTCGCTATCGAGGTTATGTCGTCTATACCATCAAAAGAATAAGTAGCCACACCATTTTGACACACACATGCTTACATTTATGTCTATTAATTGAATGCGAGCCGCTAAATGCGTCACCTACACAGTTCCATTCCTACTTAAAAATGATTCTTACAGTTACTTGATATTCTTTTTCACAGGTATACCAAAAGAAAAAACTCATGTGGAAATGTTTGAGGCCGCTTTAGGGTCACAAGCCCCGTTAGTGAAAAGTTATTTTTATGAACGGTTGTTAACGACCAAATTTGGTAATCCAAGGATCGGATGTGAAGAAGGAATCGAGATGGAGTTCGAGACAGAGATTGTCCCGGGAACAGAGTGAGGATTGGCTGAAGTCCGAATCGGCTATGGCTAAGATCGGCAGAGTTCGAATTGGACAGGGTTAGCCGATTGAGCCGAACCTGACAATATGACACAGTATATGTTGTCGGTTTAGGTTGACGTGCTTCATGGTGATTACCATGCATGGATAGAGTCCTGAGAAGGCAATTGTATCTATTAATTAGGATATTTTATGTAACTTCCTTAGAGATATGTTTGGGCAAAAATCTGCCGCAAAGACTTATGGTATCTTAGAGTTTGTTAGAAATAAGAGTCATGTCCGAGATGGACATATCTTGTAACTCTCGGGTATAAATAGACCCGAGCCCCATGTAATCAAACTAACACACGTTCAATACAATCTCGGCGCATCGCCACCCTTTTTACTTTCGTTTTGTTTCGACGAGTTCTTACTTTCAGGTTGAGCTGCATCGGTTTCGATCTTCAACAAGAGGTAAAACTTGTTATGGTGGCTTGCGTTCTCGGAATTAGTGCTTCCATCTTCATGATACTCTAATCTTGTTTATGTAATTCGTCGAGTTATCATATGTCTTACATAATCTCCGGCAATATCGTTATCTAATCTACAATCGGCTAGCGTCTGTCAGTAAAAAACAGCCGATTAGGTTAAATCCCGATGTTGACTTAGATTATATAGGATATCTACCACTTTATGACACAACCAACGGCTTGATTAATTGTCTAGATATTGTTCTTCTTTTCATACTTATAGCTGCATCAGTTGAGTTTGATCTTATGAGTCGTAATTAGAATCTCAATCTCTAGCCTGTTTTTGGTTGCCGATTAGGATAGTATCAGGGTTTCAGCCAATCTTACCTGATTTAACTATATTTATCTTTTATGCTTGATTGACATGTTAAATCTGCCCTTTATATTAAGATCTTTCTGCTTTTAAGTATATTAGGCTTTTGTTTGGTATATTCTACTTGCTTTAACATCTTAATATAGAGTGGTATCGGAGAATTAGCCGATACATGCTAGATCTATCTGATCGGCTATGCTATGAACGTATGTAGTCTTGTTGTTAATATATATTTCGATCTAAGTGATTTATACTGTCTCGGCATGGCGACCGATCTATCCCAATCACTTGATTTAAGTATATATCGACATAAGAATTATATATTGTTGATATCTACAGCCGATCGAGTAGATTCAGTTCGTTCTTACTTATTCATGATTGCCGATCGATTCACATGTGACATCGGCCCAAAGATAAATGATATGTCATCGGCACCTAGCCGATCGGCTATCATTTATGGATTTAACCGCGGTTTCTTTGTCTTTGTTCTTGTTGATTGCAGGATCAAATCAACTGACACGCTCGTACACCTAAAGGCAAGCTCTTTGGACCTGCACTGGAGTTAAGCAGATCTCTCAAGCCTCGTGTTTTACATGAACAACGGGTCCCTATGAAAACTACTTGGGAAAATATGCCTATTTTCACGGGTGGTTCTCTAAAATTAAGAGCAATACTATTAAAAGAAACAAAAAAGTACTCTTTCATATGAAATCAAATGATACTAAACTTTATATAAAAATTATAACTCTCAAGGAAATGTAGTGCAATGATTTTTTTTCCATTTGATATTGTTTAGGAACGGAAATACTTAGTTACAAACGACCACGGATATAGACTTGTTCTATATCAAATTGTGGAACTCAACGATATCTACAAGTTTGTTGTTGAAATTTTTTATATTTAATATTGTTTAGGTACCTAAATATTCATTACAAGCTCAAATTAATATATCTGTTTTTTACCACCGGTTCTTAAAGAAGTCCAAACTTCAATTTATTTTAAAAATTCATTTATGTCCGATTGTGATAAACCAAAGTTTCGTGAGATTATTACCATAATTCCATTAATATAAAATGATTAATATTTTCATAAAATATTTTCTTTACTATGTTCATTCAATTACATAATAAATTTACTCATATAGAGACTAAATGACATAACTAAACAATCCTATTGAAAAAAATATATATATTTAATAAAATATTGTAATGATCACACAGAAACTTTGATTCACCTTAATAGGAGTTAACATGAGTTCTATAATTTTTTAAAGGATCTTCATTCATGATCTTTGAGAAGCGCTGATCATACTTGCTTAGCATACCGCTAATGCTAAAAGGATATTTACAACTGTCCGGAAGGGAACTACTAAATTTTGACTTCTTCATTTTAAACTAAGGAATTCATTTTAAACTAAGGAAATCAAATGTTTCATATTGGTTTTCTTATTGCACTAAACCTATGTATCTTTACTCACTTTTGTATTTAATTTAGGTTTTTAGGTACCTAATGTTATGGATCTACATTGGGATGGGAGTAGTACCCTTAGACTACACACTTTATTACACACTATTGAATTTTAGCTATGTTTCTGCTTAGCATGAGTTTAGCTTAGAACTTGTAAAGGTCATTTAAAGTTATTATTTTCATGTGGATTTTTTTGGAGTTTGGATGGTTTGGAAGATGTAGATTATATCATTATTAATTTATCTTATAGTTTCCTGTCGTGTATGTTCGTATTTATTGGGAAAACTCTGTTGAAATTTCTAATAATTTTTATATGTATTTTAATGCGACACTCTATATATGTGATTACCTGGAGCATTACAGCGTTGCAGGTGTGATCGTGGAATTTACCCAACGACTGACCGTCCATACAAACCAAAGTGACAAATTGACAAGTTGCAAGTGATATCTATCCTCGCCAATAGTATGTGCATTACGGACGGTCGGGGAATATTCCATGCGATTTAAAAAATCGCCTAAAAAATAAATTACTACCAGCCATGTACAAGTTGCACTCATGTGTGATACTAGTTGTCGACAGTAGTACGTGTCGCAGTCCCGACGACGGCGCGGCGACCGCGGGGCCAATCTGCTCTTCTCGCGCATGCATGCAGATCAGATAACTTGTGATTAAATCTCAGTTTGTCGTGTACGCATGTGTGTGGTGACGTGGTCCGGTCCCATCCTTGCAAATCTCAAATTCCTCAGATTTATCAACATCTCAACACACAAAATCATTTTAGGACTCGGTCTCTCTACATGCACTCCGGGCCCGTCCTAAAATGTCTTTGCAGTGTTGCAGAGACATTCGAAGAATTTGTTATAAGTGTATTTTAGTGATTTATCTCTATAAACTAAGAGGTATTTTATGAAATATCTCTATGAAGCATTTAATAAAATATCTGTATTAAATTGTGCGATAACTATAGCGAATCAATATAAAAAAAGAGAAAAGAAATTATCCCTTACCAATTGGATATTGAACTCATGGCCTCTTGAGTTGATCATTTTTATCTTTAATGAAATAACCATCTCAACCTCATATTACTTGTAAATATGTGTTTCCGTTGCATATATTTAGTTAATTAATATTTCAATATTTGGAAAAGTGTCCCTACAGAGGTTTAAATACCTAAAAAATACCTTTACATATGAGGCGAATTTTAAAGTGCCGAAAAGATATCTCTATAAGAAAACTTTAACAAAATATACTAAAAGTGCCTCTAGAACAAAAGTATTTAGGCAATTTTGGAAGTACCTCTAGGAAGTGTCTCTATATTATAGAGCTCCAGATTTTAGAGTTAATTTGAAAATCGACACTACAAAAGTACCAATACATGACTTTTTGTTATAGTATAGGTTAATGGTGCCGCCCGCTTCATATAACTGATTTAGATTTCGCGGATATACTAGAGGGATGGTGACAATGTCATTGACGCTGTCATGATGAGCTATGGTACCAATGACATTGACGTCACGAAAAAGATCTATTTTTAGAATAAATTCAGTTAGGAGTCTATGCTACTTCCTCAGTTTCACAATGTAAGACATTCATTTAGATGTTAATGAATCTAGATATATGTCTAGAAAGTCTTACATTATATGTGGATAATACTATAAAGTCTTACATTGTGAAACGGATGGAGTATAAAATAAGTTTTTATAAGAATATAAAATATAAAAAATTCAAGTAGTCCATTGGTACACTACTGCTGGCCTGGAACTTACGTTTTGCTTTTATAATTTGCATGCATGCAAGCTAAGTACTCTCAGGCTGCAATAAAGTACTCAGACACATTTGCTTTAAGTACTCGACTGATAGCTCACCAGATCGGTAGCATGTCGTCATGTGAGATGGCCATAGGAGCGCAAAAGTGAAACCACCCTCGTTTGGGTTTTGGACTTCACCAGGTCACCACATGTGTGCATTCATGCGGTCTTCCACCGAGAAACAGCAACAGGCCCGGCGGCGTGTGGCGTTGCTGTCGGCTTCGGCCGGTGTACATGTATTGATCGTCTCGTTACCTAGGAACGGACATAGGGCAAGTATGTGTGTAGTAAAACGCCCATGTACTCTACAATGGATAAAAAAATATATTACAATATGTAAAAAGAAATACTACATATCTAGAATTCTAGATATGGGTATGTTTAGTTCCTAAAAAAAGTTGGAAATTTAAAGAAAGTTGAAAGTTTATGTGTGTAGGAAAGTTTTTGATTTGATATGATGTAATGGAAAGTTAAGAATAGAGAGGAAACTAAACACGGCCTACGTGTAACAGAAACTTAGGGCTATGAACCTATCTCCTAGACTCAGGAACTAGCTAGAGCAGTTGGCTAGGGTGCTCAACGAATAGACCATAACCATTCAAGTTTTTCTTGGACTACCGAATTGACATCAATTAAAAATTGATACTACGGAAATCACATGGTATGTTGTATATGAGGACCGTCAGCTGAGTACTCGAGCTAATGGGAACTTATGTACCATCTCTAGAGAAAGCATCATAAACGAACCTCATGTGACCACTTCCGTTTCGTCATAAGGTTGTCACACAACACGGTTTTGATGGGATTTCGACACTTCTTGACGAAAGTGTCTCACTAAGGAAGGCTCAGAACCATTGTAGCGTCTATTTCAATTAAGGAAGGCTCAGAACCATTGTAGCGTCTATTTCAATTCAATCGGTACATTGCATGAGGGCCAACAGCTGACCACCTATTAAATTTTATATGTATTTGATTGATTTATTGTATTATTTACATAATTCTAAAGGATCCATCACGTTTGCTTTATAGTTACAAGAATTACTATATTAATCAAAATATCTGGTAAGACTGGCTAAGTTAGGCTAGAGTTTAAAATCATGTTATCATTTACACATTTTTAGATAAAATTTGAAAAGTGTAGGATCGAATCACAATAACTAAGCCAACTAGAGGGGGGGTGAATGGTTGGTATACCTCAAAACCGAAAACTTTTAGCGGAAATAAAAGTCACCCTCAAAATCGACGGATCGCAGTCTGACCGAAGTTGCCGTCGGTCTGACCGCCTAGTTGCCGTCGGTCTGACCGAGATTGGATCTCCGGTCTGACCGCCGAGATCAGCTGCCGCTTGCTGTTGCCGCTGCCGGTCTGACCACCGTGCTCCCACCGGTCTGATCGCCGCTTGCCGCCGGTCTGACCGCCGGTGAGTTGCCGGTTAGACCGTCGAAACCCGGTAAACACAAATCGAAGAACTCTTAAAGTGGATGACGACTTTATTGATTCTCACTGTGTTTACAAAGTGCACCAACAGCACTCCTTATAAAAATTTCGACTAAACTCAAAACCCTAACTCAAAACTCAACTCAATTGCTCTCAAAAGCGATTCCGGGAAGCCTCACGCTCCCCCTCTATTTATACATGAGATAGGCAGCCTAAAGCCACGAACCAAACTCATACTATTCCTAAACACCTTAGGAAACCCTCTAGTACAAGAAACAAACTTTACATAACCAATCATACCAAATTTGGACTCCTTCCAAATTCGACTCCGCATCCCATACGCACACAATAACTCCATCGTATGCCATATGGAATCTCCATCAACCACGTGCATCAACTCTAGCCTAAGTATCCCGCATGATCTCTGACCACCACGGACGTCGTCTTATCCCCAAGCCGACTCCCGGTTCATCACCGCAAATACTCTCCCGAGGCATCAAGTCACCTACACATGAAATAAACAAAGAAACCATATTCCGAGACCAAGCTATCACAACTTGACTCATTAGTAGCAAACAACAGTATTACATACGTATAGTATCCATCTAAAAGCCATAATCATGAAATAATCACGGATATCCAAACAAACAACCCGAAACTGAAACCGACAGAGTCGGCCGGTCAGACCGCGGGCTGGCCGGTCTGACCGCGCAATACACGCCGGTCTGACCGGCCGCACCGGCCCGGTCTGACCGGTCCACATAAAATAACAGCAGTATCCTATAGATTCACCTGTAAAATCCAATCATCTCCAAAACCACTTCGTAAATAAATTCCAAATATCAAAACCAATAATCTCCAATGCCAATTGTTCATCACAAAATAATAATCAAAAACACCTTTGATTTTATAAAAAGTACATTATTACGCATGGAAAACTCATAACGATGCTAGCCATTAAATCTGCCCGTGCCACCAAGCTAGTTTCTATTAAATGGTTAGACAATAATAAATGAAAGTTGTATGCTTATATTTAGGATATTAATATTTTTTTACATTATTGTATCTTTAGCTATTCGTAAACACTTTTTAAGAAAAAGGACAATAGATTAAAGTTTGTGTTTTGATACGGTGTTAATTTAGTTAAAAACGAAGAAGGTATATACACGGTATATACAATAGATACAATGTATCAGACAGCCAGGGTATTTCCTCCGTTAAAAAAATGTCAATTCTAAATTTAAACCTGTATACATATATGGGGATTTTTTTTTGACTGAGGGAGTAGGCCAGACCAAGTTGCCCACCGGGCCTGTCCGTCCATGGGCACGACGACATGTGTATGCTGTGAGCTCGTCAAAGCATGCAGTGAAAGCAGCACACCTCGATTGCTCCCCACGGCGTACGTACGTACACCAACATATGGCCCCCATATATCGATCGGCCATATGCATGGTTGCGGACGTACTGCCGGGCCGGCTGCTTGCTGCATATCTGGCAGCTAGCGCACAATTCAAGCGGACACAGAACAAGGCGCGCGCCGCAGGTGCTACCGTTGTACTCTCTCCGTTTTAAAGGAAATAAATTTAGGTCATATTTATTGTTCGGATCCAAAATTTTATGAAGGTAGGTACTCCTAGCTCTACAAATAATCCATGGATCTGGATCTTCGATTTCGTTGATAACATTTGAATGAATCATTTTGTTATCATGAAATACTAAATTTTAAAACATTACGCTCTCTATCTACTTTTGATAGTTATATTTCTAAATCTGAAAATTTTATTTTTGATAGGCATATTTCAATCCAACAACTTATCATCTTAATGGCTTTTTTGGATTTAATGCGTGACTCTCCATTCTTTCACACAAGATTGGCTACATGGGCATCGAGAAATATAAATATTAATGAATCGCTTGTTTACGAGAAATGACTAGTAGCATGTTTAAATGGATAATAAGTAGAATCACTTATCCTTGGTCTATGTGCCAAGATGAAATATAACTATCAAAAGTAGATGGGGGAGTACTATAATTTAATACTATACAACCTATAAATTCAACATGAATATGGGATTTAGAGCTGTATACTACAACAAAAACATTAAAGACACTTTTGTAGAGGCATTTTGTAAATTGCCTCTAAGATCAGGAGTTTTATAGCGTAGAGACACTTTATAGAGGCACTTTCAAAATTGTCTAGAAAATTTTTACTCTAGAGACACTTTAGAAATATTTTCAGCACATTTTATTAGATTTTATCTTGTAGAGGCATTCTTTCGGCACTTTAAAATGTGTCTAACATGTAAAGACATTTGCTTGAGACACTTTTAAACTCTGTAGAGACACTTATTACAATAAAAGTATACTAAATGGCTAAATATAAGTAACTTAAGGCATAAACATATACAATGAATGACATGGGGTTGAGTTGGTTAGTGCCTTGAAGATAAGAATGATTTGTTCAAGAGATCATTAGTTCAAGGATTGGCAAAAACAAGGGAAAATATTTTATTCTCATTTTTACATTGGTTTCATATGGTTGTGGTACAATTTAATGTCTCTAGAAAATGCCTCTACCACCTTATAGACATTTTATAAAATGCATCTTCATTTGTAGAGACAATTCACTGTAAGACACTTATTAGACATTTTTTAAAATGCCTCTATAGTATTGTAGAGGCATTTGAAAAGTGTCTCTATAGTACTAGAAAAATGTCTCTACAAAGTATTTTTCTTGTAGTGGTACTGTCAAACAACAGGGCTCTAGCATAGGATGTTACATATTTTAGTGAATTGGATTACATTCTAATATTATAAATCCGGATAAAAACTACTCCCTCCGTTCCAAAATATAAGCATTTTTAACTATGAATATGGTCATATTTTGGGACGGGGTAGTACGTTTCAATTTATTTATTTTACAGTGTAGGGAGTATTCGCGGTAGGCAATTCGCCTGCCTCGCTAATAATTAACCCGACGTACAAGGTGTACCTAGCTCGCCGACCTATATGAACACGTGCGGGCTAGCTAACTAACAGACCAGATGTACGCATACCTACAGGATCAATGATTGTTCCAATCATACTTGGATTTATTGGATCGTACCATTGTAAATTTATCCAATTTTTAATTTACTGTTACAGTTCACGTATTTAGAAACACGCTACTTGTGTTTGTTGTAATTGTGATGATGCTATTAATATAAATATTTTACTTGTCCCTCAACCGTATTGTTTTCTTTTTCCGTTAAAAAAAAACACATTATTGTCCTCTCCTGCTCGCTCAGCCGTAGCTAGAGCAGGAGCAGGAGCTCTCTTAGCGAGCAGGAGCTCTTCTAGGCGGCATAGCTCGATGTCATCTAGGGTTCGGCTAGCACTCCTCTATTTGGCAACGGTTTCGATAGATCGGCAGACGAGCGCGGCCGGGTGTGGCTGATCCAGCACTGTCTAGGCGATATGGCCGGTGGCGCATATCAGTGACGGTAGAGCGAGCGTGGGGACACAGATCCAGTGACATTGGAGGTAAGAAGGCATAGATCCGGTGGCGCTTGGAAAATTTTGGGCCAACGCAGTACAGTCTGGATTTTATACTTTCTTTTATCATTTTTTAAAACTTATTTTATATATAGATCCTAAAAAACCTATTCTAGAAATAGATTTTTTTGGCGATGTCAACATCATTAACACCGTAATTTAACATGACGACGCTACGAAAGCTAAATCACTTGTATGAAGGAGAAAGGCATCAATGTTATTGATGCCAAGAACCTATTTATAAATAATAAAAAATAAAAAAAATGACTTATTTCTAATAAAAAAGTATTTACAAATAGGTCATCGGTGCAAACGGCGCTGAGGGTCTATTTATAAATATTTTTACTATAAATATGTTTTTTTATTACAAATAGGTTATTTTCAAAAAGATTACAACAACATGCCTTATAGAGGCATTTATAAAATGCTTTTGTAGTGTTGTAGAGATATTTTTGAAGAATGTATATAAGTGTCTTTTGTTGATTTGTCTCTATGAACTAAGAGACATTTTATAAAATAACCCTATGCAAAATAGAGACACTTTATAGACACATTAAATTGTGCGTCAACTATACCAAATCAATGTAAAAAAAGAGAAAAAATATTATCCCTTACCAATAGGCGATTGAACTCATTACGTGTTGAGTTAACCATTTTTATCTTCACTACAATAATTAGGGGTGGGCATTCGGTCTAACCGAAAATTTCGGTCTCGGTCTTCGGTCTTTCGGTCTTTTCGATCTTTGAAAAGTGAAGACCGAATTTCAGTGAAAAAATATCAGGACCGACAAATTCGGTCTCGGTCTCGGTCCTGACCGAAATTCAACAATATTTTCATATATGCAAAGAAATAATGGAAATTTTCAACACAAAAATCACAAAAAAAATTCGTAAGCACTTATGAGTAAAGACTCTTATTATGTTGCATGCCTAGAAGAAGTAGGGATGTGAAAATTAGAGTTTAACCCTATTAAACATAGGGGATTGTAAGTTGTATTTAGACATTTTTAATAATTCGGTCTTTTCGGTCTATTCGGTTACCCGAGGAGACTAACCGAATTGACCGAACAAAATTCAGTCTTTCACTACCTAGGACCGAATTGATGACCGAATTTCTCGGTCTCGGTCTTTTCGGTTCGGTCTTTTTCTGCCCACCCCTAGCAATAATCATCTCAACCTCATACAATCACTTGTAAATATGTGCTTTGCGTTACTTATATCTAATTAATTAGTACTCCCTCCGTTTCAAAATGTTTGATACCGTTGACTTTTTAGTACGTGTTTGACCATTCGTCTTATTCAAAAAATTTAAGTAACTATTTATTCTTTTCATATCATTTGATTCATTGTTAAATATACTTCCATGTACACATATAGTTTTACATATTTCACAAATTTTTTTGAATAAGACAAACGGTCAAACATGTGCTAAAAAGTCAACGGTGTCAAACATTTTGAAACGGAGGGAGTACATATTAATATTCGGAAAGTGCCCCTACATAGGTTTAAATGCCTCAAGAAAATACCTTTACGTATAAGGAAAATTTTAAAGTGTTGAAAAAATATCTCTACAAGATAAATTTAACAAAATATGCTAAAAGCGTTTTTAGAGTAAAAGTATTTTAGGTGATTTTGAAAGTGCCTCTAGAAAGAGAGTGTCTCTAAACTATAGACTCTAGATTTTAGAGGTAATTTAAAAATCGGCTCTACAAAAGTACCTCTGCATAAGGTTTTTGTTGTAGTGCAGGTTATTGGTGCCATTCCCCCTTCATATAAGTGACTTAGATTTCGTAGAGAGGCTAGAGGTACGGTGCTAATGTCATTGGCACTGTTATATTGGAACACGACACAACGTTAGTGATTAAAACGATCTATTTCCAGAACAAGTTTATTTAGAGCCTATTTATAAAATAAGTTGTAGGAATATATAAAATATAAAAAAATCAGGTAGTCCAGTAGTACAGTACTGATGGCTTAGGGTGGATGCCGAGCCAACACAGTTTGGCTCGGCTTGGCTGGCTGTAGTTTGTTTAGATAACGAGCTGGCTCGTCCCGGCTTGATTGTCTGACCGAGCAGAAAAAGCAGCTCGTCTCATGCATGCTCACTACAAGCTCGAGCCAGCCCGTTTTTGCTCGCAAGCCAGTGACTTGCAGGAGGCCGGCAGGCCGCACTGCGAGTGACTGCAAAAGGCCAAGGGCAGCAGGCTACGCAGCGAGCGATGGCGTGGTCGAGCACACGTTTTAGCATGAATCCAGCACAAGCAGCTGAATTTGTGAGATCCAAACTAAGGAATATTTGATTGAATCTTGCAGTTGAAACAAAACAAACGAAACACATGACAATGGGAACCGAAATCTCGACAATATATAGAAAGACAAAATTTACATGTGCACCAATTTTCTAAGACTCCAGGTGGGGCTTCGAGGCTGTGAGAGTGGCCTTGTCCGTCGCGGACTCCTTCCAAGACTTCGTGCTGGTTTGCTACGTACGGCGGAGGATTTTGCGGCTGGTTAATTTGCTACCGCGGATCTGAGGAGAGCGGCTGGATGGGTGGACGTGCTTCGGCGCCGCCGCGCTCACGGGTGTGTGGATGAGAGGAGGATTGGGCGACGCGTTCACTGTCGTCGTTCATGCATGTAACTTATAATTTTCCGATGTATTGAATTATTTATAGGTAAATAAAAAATAGGGATTACTTATATAATTTGTTGATATTGAATTATCGTTTTGGCCAAAGTTATTTTCATGTTGTTATTTTTATGATTATATTTTCTTCATCATTTATTTTCAATTGTAATATATGGTTTGGGATTTTAATTTATGTCAATAGTTATGTTATTTGGAATCCGTTGCAACACACAAATATCACTACTAAAAAGAATGATTTCTTTTTACAAGCGCCAATAGGTTGTAGACGGACCATAATTATCTGCGTATGCAAAAGTCGAACCTCATTTTTCTCATACGGCTTCTTAATACATCTGTATGCAAAAATCAATTTTTTTTCATACAGACCGCTTAAAATATCCACACATGAAAATAAGGGTATTTTCGTATGTGGGGCTCTTAACTCACCAGCTTGCAAAAATACCCACTCCTTTTATTCTCTACTCCTCTCTCTCTCCCATCACCCCCACTCCACTCCTCCCCTCTCCTGGCTCTCTCTCTCCCTCTCTCTCTCTTCCCACCTCCTCTCCCTTCTCCTCCCTCTCGGCAGTAGGCTCCAGCGGAGGGCAAGAGCAACGGCGACAGCTTCCTCCTCTCCCTTCTCCTCCATCCCGACGCCGGTGGAGGGCTTGGGCAGCGGGGGAGAGCGGAGGAGGCACGCGATGGCCGATGGCGGCCGCCCTTCACCCACGCGGCGACGGAACTGGCGGTGGGGAGACAGCGGCAGCGGAACTGGCGGTAGAGAGGCGTGGCGGCTGTCGCCAGCGTGGATCCGATGGTGGCGGTGGATCGGGCAATAGGGAGGCACGGTGACGGCGGATCCGGCAATGAGGAGGCACAGGGCCGCGGATCCCGCTCCGGCGACGGCGACGGTGACGGGAACGGGCGGATCCAGCCGCCCCTAGGCTCCTTCGCACCCACAACGAGGACGAGGTCGATAGCGACGACGACGACAGTGGCTTCGAGTAACAACGGCGACGACAACGAGGGCGGCGGCGGCTTCTAAGGTTAGGGTTCTGTGTTTTTTTGGTTTTCTATTTTTTTCAGATTTTATTTTTTGCGTGCTGATGATGTAAATACCCACACACGAAAATCAGATTTTGATGTGCAGGTACACCACCCGCACGTAAAAATAGTAATTTTCGTAGACTATTTGATGCATGCGGATCACCATACCGCCTAGGAAAACCAGGATTCGATGCTGCCGTTGGTTTACTGTCGGCTTCCGCCGATGTACAGAACTATTGATCATTAATTATATGTATTTCGTTTCAGTCATGCAACCCAGGACCTGACATGCATAGTGCGCCTGTACACAACTGTTTGGCCCATGCTGCTGCCGAACACACATATCAAGGCATCAAGCTCATGACTAGTTTACCAGCAAAAAGGCTGGGTATATGGTGCTCTATCCATCCTAAAATATAATAACATATATTTATTCCATCCTAAAATATAATAACATATATAGTAATAATTAGATACTACTTAATACCATAAATATAATTGTCCAGATTAATCTGATACCATGAATATGATTATTCAGATTTGTTCAAATTTATAGTACTAGCTAGGTGGCGTCCAATATAATATTGTATTGATGTATTTTAGAATGAAGGAAGTAGTATTGATACTCGTTTTATGTATAACATCCATACTGTCTTCTCAACTTGTATATTAATTAATCGGTGACATTGGTACTCCATCCGTTTCTAAATATTTGACACCGTTAATTTTTTAGCATAATGTTTGACCGTTCGGCTTATTCAAAAACTTTTGTGAAATATGTAAAACTATATGTATACATATAAATATATTTAACAATGAATCAAATGATAGTAAAAGAATTAATAATTAATTAATTTTTTTAATAAGACAAACGGTCAAACATATTTAAAAAAGTCAACGGCATCAAATATTTAGAAACGGACTATATTTGTAGGAGAATATAATTAAGATATAGCATCAGCGCACGGGTTACACCGCGACAACCATTTTATAGGAAGTCCTCCTCGGAAGAGATATAACCCCCTCTGTCCTTTTTATTTGACCAACATCATGTGAAAAAGAAATGGAGCGAGTATATATAGAGAGTTATAATGTCGATATATCAAAGCTACAGTGTTACAAACGCATATAAATATAAATATGCATGCCATCCGATAGTGGCGAGCCAGGATCTAAGTATGGGGGTGGACTTAATAAGTGACTATGATAATAAACAATACAGTAAAAATATACATAAATTTTATGAGCTTTCTGTAGGCAATATTAATTTATTGTATGAACGTAAAAAAAATACATTGTAATAAAAAAGATAGGTAGGTAGCCATACTACACATATTAAATTTGTTCACTTTCGTTTAGCACTATTTGTACTTGGAGACATACCACCAGTGATGATAATGTCATTTGAGTTAAAATTTGAGATAAATAGAGAACTAATAAGAACAAAAATCTAGATCTTGACAAAATGAACAGAAAATATCCATTATGTAAGTATTAACAAATAATATCGAGATGTAAATTATGTCATAGGAATTGAGATTCAGTCCATGATTGAACATTATACCATATATATAGCAATATTTGCACTCGAAATACTATGTGATAAAAAGATGATTATTGAGAGAGAGAGAGAGAGAGAGAGAAAGAGGGGGTGGCCTGTCGTTGTTGGACCTCCTCCAAACCCCTGCATACCCATCCTTTTCTTTTGGATTTTGCTTCCTGTGGGAAAAGTTTAAACCAGGCTATTTAATTACTCCGAGAACTTCTGGCTATTTAAAATTTCGTAACTCACCTACAAGGTTAACCAAAGGTACGTTAGTAGAGATCACTACATTTTTAAACATTTTAAATTTAACCAAATTTATAGAAAAATACAACAAAATTTACAATATATATATATATATATATATATATATATATACACTAACTGTTGGATATAATGAAACTAATATAGTGTTATAGATGTTACTACTCTTTTTATAAACTTGATCAAACTTAAAAAGTTTGAATTAAGATAGAACCAAAATGTATTATAGTATGAAACAGATGGATTATAGCTAGCTGTGCTTGGCATCGTGGGATAGGAGATATTAACTATTTGCCACTCTTAGACGTGGCAATTAAAAATTTTCCATTGGACCCACATGTTATAGATACATAGTACTCAAGCGTAACATCCCAAGAAGTGATCACTTGTTTGGAAGAGTAATTAGGTAATGAATTTGAACTTCAATCTAGCTACACTGTTCCATATTATATTACTAGAAATATAATTTTTTTATGATTTATATATAGTCCTAATTAAATCCTTTTTGTATTTCACTTAATGAAAAACATGATGATAATATTCGGTTTCAATCATGAAAAATATTGTTCGCATTCACTCATCTTATGCTTGTTGCATTGTAAATAGTCATGAAAAATAAAACAAATTTCAATATCATATATATTACAATATTGTATGTCACGACACAAACATGTAATACCATTACACACTCAGAATAAAGAAACAAAAATTTGGCTATGAAAAAAATTGAAAAATATCTATCCAAATTTTTTTGTTTCGCTTCCGTTTGTGTACATCAATTTCGACTTGAAATTTGCAAGATGGTAGATTATGCCTATTGCATAAATGTTGTCAAATATTTTTAGAATAATCTTTTATTACTATGTGATGTATTGATATTTAAGGAGTGAGAAGTAAACAACTCAGTATGCACAATTGAGTTGTAAAAATCAGGCTCAACCTCTATATTTTCTGATCGAACTAAAGAGGTACTTCTGAAATTTCAGACCGGAATTTTTTGACAGTGGAGTGATCAGTTAGGGTGTTCACTCTGGCGTTCGGCTTCACCAATACAGCTCAGAAATTCCCGTCCACGTCGACGCGGGCCCCACCTCTGCTTTGCCCCTCGGGTCTTCACAAGGCCACGCGAACCACATCAAAAAGCTGGCTCGTGGAGCCCACCCAACACAGCCAGTAACCTGCAAACCTTACTGGGAGAGCTACTTGTACTGTGAGAGTTGTATCCAATGTGTAGCTTTGTCCTAGTGGCATAGCTTTTTCAAGTGAAAAACGGTACCATGAGGGGCTGCACTGTGAATGGCCTTAAAGGGATATAGATTGCTTTCAAGAAAGATCAGTGCGTGGAGAGAGAGAGAAAGAGATGGAGAGAGAGAGAGAGAGATTGAGTGATTGAGTGATTTCTACAGACTCGGGGTGGGGTCGTTGGGGGCTAGAATATATAGAGATATCTCTACAATGATGCTAGAAGAGGGGTTAGAGGGATGAGACAACTAGAGAATTAGTGAGAGCATTACGGTATACTCACATGAGACAGATAGAAAGCACAGTGAGAAAATAATCAATCAAATGGAGCAATATATAATCAGCAAACAAGTTTATGCTAGGATTAGTATGCTTTCGAATTCCCTTGTCATGACATAACTGTGTCATATCTTCTTTGCTTTCGTTGTTAACTACGTACTACATATAGTTGAAAGCGATACACAACTCCATTCACAACCAGAAATAATAAAGAACTGGAGATGTGCAAGCTTAATTTGTGAACCCATAAGCAGGGCGGATCCAACGTGGGTGCAAGGGGGACTCGAGTCCCCCCTACACCCACAAGACCCATGGATACCCCGGAGCACCACTTCAATTTTTTCACCATGAATGATAAACTGAAGGTTCCTAAATGGCTGGAGGTTGAAAAAACTGTGTAATTGAGCCCCCAATTTTTTTTGTTCCTGGATCCGCCCTGGCCATAAGTAATCCATTTTCATGTTTGGTTATTATATATATGAAGCCTAGCTACATTTATGATCAAGCCGATTGCACTGACAAGTATAGTAGTAGCCGATCGACAGAGCATATATATTTGGTCGGCTTGAGGAATAGAAAGAATGAAGCATATTTGTGTTTTTTTTTCCAAAATACTTCGACAATTTAGAATGAACATTCCCAAGTAAATACCGGAACAATTTCAAAGTATCAATAACCAAGGGGAAAATAGGAGAGGGACGATGCAAGGCAGGATCAGTTGTATTGCGAATAAAGATTCTCAGATGGAATATATATACGCAGAATCGATCTGAAGAACATGAATTACATATCACATGCCAAAATTTAAATTGGCTAATTGAGAACAAAAAAAAAACAACAACAGAGCTAGACCATATCCGTCTGTGAACTCAGCTATAGAAGAATAATCACCGATTGATAAATATATATCAAGCACACAAGCACACAGCATCTCTAAAACAACACGTTCTTTACGTAGACGCAATTTGGGAGAAAACTAGCTATAGTTATTAGGTTTGGACTTACCTGTCAAACAACAGATCGACAGGTCACAGGATGATGGTTACAGCCTGAGAGACAAGTTCAGCCCGTGGGCGTGCTCGACGCCGTACTCCGGCGAGCTCTCGTCGCGCGCGAAGCCACGGAGCTCGGGAGCAGAGGCGGCGCCCTGCCGCACTTCCTCCGCCCTCACCTTCTGAGCTGCTGGAAGGGGATCGGATCGCCCGGCGCCGTTGGCGCCGTAGCCGTCGTTGTGGTTCGCAGCCGCCCCCGCCTGGAGGACGACCGCACGGTGCGCCAGAATCTCGGCGGCGATGGCCTCCCGCCGGAGCTTGGCCTGGCTGCGCTCGAGCTTGTGCGCGTTCTGGTGGCCGCCGAGCGCCTGCGAGCTGTGGAACTTGCGGTCGCAGTACATGCAGAGGAAGAATCCGACGAAGGGCAGCGGCGGCGGCGACGGCGGAGGGGTGTAGCAGAGGGTGAGCTCTAGGTTCATCTCGCCCTCCTCCTCCCTGTTGTTCACCGCCATTATTATAGACTATCTAGCTATAAGCTATACGGACCTGCGCCTATGCCTGTGTGTTTATATATGTTGGCGGCAGTAATTACTCTATTGATGTAAGCGTGATTAAATTCAGCACCTAGCTAACGAGTGTGTTTACACTATGCCGCAGGATCAGGTTAATTACTGGAGCAAGTGGACAGACGTGCGTACGTCACGCAGACAGGCACGTTTCCAATACGTAGATGATCAAGTGTTAGACAATCCGGGCCATAAGCACTTGATATATTCCACATAAGCAAAAATCTGATGTGATAACAGAGTTAATGATGAGAGAAATAAAAAGATAACATCCATTGAATATATAGTTTTTATTTCTATGACATGGCAAGTATGGAAACTATTTGATAGTTTCTGAGTTGAGGATGGCCTTAGTGCACGTGGAGTCGTTGATGGAACGGTGTAGTTTTTGTGGCTGACGTCAGGCCGACATTAGTATGAAACGAAGGAACAATATCGGGATAAGTCCATTTAACCTCACTTAACTACCATGTTCGTCGAAAACACACCCCCTCAACTATAAAACTAGGAAGCAGTATACCCCTCAACTATCAAAACCGTTTAATTTACACTCCCATCCTAAACTAGAGCGTTTTTCACCTACATGGCAATATAAATCAATAAAATAAATAAAAAAATTGTGGGACCCAAATGTCATCCATGTTACGTTCGTTCTTCTTTCCCCTTCTCTCTGACCCTTTTCTCCTTTGCGCACCCAGCTCGCACTACCTGATGCATCACTGGTGAGATGCGGAGCTAAGCAAGACTACAAGTGTGAGCACCAGTGAGCTCGGTCCTTCTAAGCCCGACATGAAGGCCTCTGAATCCTATCCTCAAGCTCTCTAAGGGATCTAGCCGGCTCCATTGGACTACCAAGCTAAGGATGGCCTCCTAACCTGGCCTGCGATCTAGTCATGAGCCACAAGCTCTACCCCCATCGTGAGCCTTAAGTTCCGTCGCAACCCTCAAGTTCGGCGAGACAATGGTTGGCTCGGGGATAAGATAAGGCAGAGAGAGGAGGGAGAGGAGAGCATGATAGTGGGCCCCACATTTTTTTTCCATTTTTGCTGATGAAGGGGAGGATGATAGATGGGTCTCATAATTTTATTTATTTATTTTGCTGAATCAGATTGCCACGTAAGCTCCACTTATGTGAAAACCGTTTTGGTTTAGGATGAGGGTGTAAATTACATGGTTTTGATAGGTACATAACACTATTCAGTCGGGGAGTTAAACGCGAGAATATGTAATGAGGTCCCAAAATAACTAAACATGACAACAAAAGTAACCTTTGGCGGTACCTCTACGGGTGAGCGGGCGTGCAGCGGGCCGGGGAAATATAAAACAGTAAATTTAGAATAGTCTAATATATATATATATATATATATATATATATATATATATATATATATATATATATATATATATATATATATATTAAAGAAGCAATTAACTAAACCCGACAACAGAAATAACTTTCTCTAGCTAATTTAAAAATAACTATATAGGGAAGAGCTAAAACTATAATTAAAAATTTAATTAAACCCAAAAGTATTTTACATAAATAAAAAAATTACATAAATCATACTCTGTAAACCAAAATTATAGAACTAGATAGTATCCGTACCATGCGCCCATTTTCCTTTTACGCCTTATAGCTTCGGTCAAGTGGTGGTCGTTAATTATGCCGAGGGTCAACAGCTAAGGTGAGAGACTGAGAGCTCACCGCAAATTACAAGGCGTACGCAACGTACACACATTCGTATGTCATTAAATTGAAGACTATATAGATGGGCCGCATCTATTTATTCATAGGTTACAGCCCATATGGTACTAGTCCGGAGCAGTCCATGATAAAATGGGCCAAATTAGTGGGCCATGTCTATGGGACCTAGCCAACAAATTAAGATGAAACTGGGCCATGTCCATGGGAGCCAGGAATAGGCAGGTAAATGGGCTGCGAGTTTTTAATCGGATGCAGAACCCATGATCATCGGCAGACCACGGGCGATTTTGCTATACATTCGTCGCTAAATTTTTTCCTAAAATTTGTTAAATGTAAATACAATATAATTGTTATATAGTAAATTATATGTAAATATAATATAAGATTTGTGCAAGCGGGGAAAGAAAAATCATAGAGCGCGCAGGTGAGGGGATTCGATTCCACAATCTCTGCTTCATTGAAATACTGTGTTATTGTAGGATTTTTAAAATTTACATATAAGTTATATCATATATGTAGTTCTAGAAAATGTATCGATAAGTACAATATAATGTGGTTTCTATATTTAGTTTCGCACCGAGGCCCCGAAAAGTCAAGACCGGCCCTGTCTAGGTACCATTAATTAATTTCGACCCATCCCCTAATAGAAATGGTAAGCAATATAAACTGCAAATTTGTGTTGATATCGAATTTTACTCCATCCATTCTAAACTAAAATATGTGTAAGCATTTTTGTAGGACTGATTCTAATGCACGGAAATTTTTACATTTTCAGTGTCTGGCTAGAAAAACCAAGCAATTCAAAATTTAAAATTTGACCTCTAACTTAACTGATCAAAGAGATTTTTCTTCTAGCTCTACCTAAGAACCTAAAAATGCTTATCCTTTACTAGAACGGAGCTACTAGCAGTAGTATATGCGATGAGCGCGCCTGAGCAGGAAAAAGATACGAGCGGCGAATGGATTATGAATGGTTTAGTTGGCTGTCCAGTTCAATGGACCATATATGCTGATCGCCACTGTCATTGACGATCTGCTTTAACTGATACTGACGCTATGAAATGATGAAAATAAAGTAATCTCTGATGCTCACGGCCGGCAAAGATAGCCGCGGACCCGATCGATCGATCGATATATCAATATTGCTGTGTACCAATTAATGATCACGGCTGCAGGTTTAATTTTATGCACTAAGACGTCACGTACGGGAGATGGTACAGGCAATGCATGGTCCTTAGCTTGTTTTGCTCTCTCTCTCTCTCTCTCTCTCACACACATACACACACACTCCAGTCCATATATGGCAAAACAAATGAGAGAAATTGAAGGTCTTTGCTGCATTTATATATGCCGGCCTTTGTGCACTGCTTTCGACCCCCACCGTATGTTTAATGCTTCTGTTCCGGTCGCCGTTGCTGCTGTGCCAAGTGCCATGTGCAGCTATGCTGATGCGCGTTCAGGGCTGTCTCCAAGAATTTGGGGCCCTATAATTTATAAAAAAAATCATGTCTAATATAAATAAAACATATTTTCGCTCAATTATATAGATGCAATATGTGCTATAATATACAATATTTCGAAATATATCATGATAATAATACTAAAAGAGTGAAGAAGCTAGGTAAGGAGGGCAGGAGCCAGGAGCCCAAGAGGCAGCTGCATACTGCAGAGCTGCTCGGAGACTAGAGTCTAGGGCCCGTTGCCGCTAAGAGTCGCAAGCTGTATCGTCGCCTCGTTGGTCACCGTGGCGCCGAATTTGGATCGACAATCTCGTCTCATTCTCGTAGCAGCCACGACGCACGCAATTACGGAATTGGGATCAATGCGACGATGTTGTAGTGCCATACGCGTGGCCACCTGGGCTTGGCGATTTGTGGTCAATGGACTGTGGGCCTTCATCTTCATATAAACCCCCAAAGAATCATAGGCCCTATGCGGTTGCCTATTTGGCTCTTGGCCATCGACGGGCCTGTGCGCGATGCTTAGGCCAAACTTTTTTTTTTTGTTAATTGGATCCATGCCATTGCAAATATGCCGATTCAGATAAATATTACTACAATTTGTTTATCGCATTTATACCATTCGAATTCGCATAAAATTTGATCAGTGCCACTACCGTCACGTTTTCCGTCACATTCTTTTCTCCTCCCCGTTCCATTGAGGACCAAAGCCAGCTGCCAGCGAGAGCTCGTGGCGGCGCACTAGCTCGGTGTACGCCATGTTGCTGCGGGACACGGGCACTGTGCTCTCTGACCATCTCGACAGCAGTGTACGCCATCTCACTAGCTCACAACCGCGCTATTCACCTTGCCAGCGGCGGCACCATCGTCTTTACCATCTTTTCCCTCCCCTTGTGCCGTCCGCTAACCCCGCCACCAACCTACACCTCATCGGTGCCTCCCACCAGCGCCAGGACCAACGAGCTCGAAGTCAAGAAGAGGAGGTGAAGATGACGGTGGCGGCAGCAGTGGAATCGTTGTGGCCTGAGCTCCCAACAGACCACCTCAGCCTCATGCTATTGCTCCTGCATCCTTTGTTGACTGTGTTCGCCTCCGTGCGGTTTTCTGACGCTAGCGCGATGACGCCAAGCAGCAGATGCCGCCTCCTAGCTACAAGGGGAAGGAGGACAGCTCAAGGAAACGGGCAGCGGTGGATCTACCAACTTGCCGAAGACAAAGGGCGGAGTTGGCTCCTCCTCACGGCATGACCGATGCTCTTGGATGGGGATGGGAACAATGGTGAGAGAACAGAGATGGGGAAGAAAGAAGAGGGTAGGATGGAGGAAGAAGATGGAACTGACATGTGGGTCCCACATCTAACTATCTAAGGGTATTTTGGTCTATATGATGACGGAAAACGTGATAGCGATAGCATTGTTCTAATTTTGTGTGAATTCGAATGGCATGGATACAAATAAACAAATTGTATTGACATTTATATGAATCGATATATTTACAATGACATAGATCCAATTAGCCTTTTTTTTATTGGACGTATTAATCCCTTTATTTCACTACAAGTATCCGTAATTTTCTTGGTGCATGGCCAACTGATTTCTTTGGCTCACTATGTGTTACATCCAAGAGCATTTACAATGTAAAACATTTACTACGTACTACAGAACGATCAAATAGACAACAATCCTATAGGCGCTGGAAACTCTCTACATCAAACCTATAAGGCTTTTCTCGTGCTCAAGTGCGTGCCCGCGGGACGCCGAATTCGGTACCTATAATTGGGGAGCATTATATGGATCGCCTGAATTATGGGTGCTGATTGTTTACACTAACCAACATCATTTTTTGGGCTCCGCTAATGGTCGCAATCAAATAACCGTGGTAGAAGAGAAGATGGAGCATTGTTGCAAGTCAAGTGAAAGAAGAAGTTATAAGGATGGCGGCAGCGTGTCGTCATTTGAAGTCTAAGGTTACTAATATGATCATCATTTGTTCATCATTATATATATATATATATATATAGGTGAAATAGTCGCCAACCTACGTACGTACAGGCTATTACAATTGGCAGGAAAAAAGTTCGAATTACCCCTAAAACTTATCCGACCGGTACTCTAATTTATACACCCTTAATCTACAATAATACCAGACATTTGATACCCAAGACTCTTAAATCCAGAAAAATTACCCCCTAATTCAGATAAATTATCTCCTTTAAGCATTCACACATGGTGATCCAATCAGCAGAAACAAATAAAAATTAGTGGGTCTAGTTGTCGGTGCTGCCTTTCTCCCCTCATATTTTTTGCCTTACTCTTTGTCAAATGCCCGCCCTCCACCAATAGCCCAGCTGGCTGCGGTCTCAAACTGTTGGCCGAGCTCCGCCTCCACCAGCCTCCCTGAGTGAAGCTTTGCCTCCACCTCCGACTGTCGCCTCCATAAGCCTCCTAGAGTTGAGCTTCGCCTCCGCTGTTAGTTGTCGCCTCCACAAGGCAACCCTCCACATGCCAAACTGATGTTGTCCTTTGCTACCAGATCGACGCAGTTGTGCAATCACCCATCGTCAAATCCATCTCTCCCTCTCCCTCTCCCTCTCGCTCTCTATGTGGCGAGTACCTCGAGGAGCACACTAGCGATAGGTGGTAGGCCACCATCACCTTCCTCTTCCTCTCTTCCCATATTCCCCTCTTTCCCAGCAAGCTTTGCCTCAAGATGCTCGTTGCCCGATGTAACTGCCTAGCCATTGCACATCGTCCACTTGACTCCCTCTTTTTCGCGCTCGTGGGACGAGCGTAAGCAATGAGGTCGCCACGGATCCACGAGTTATGTATAGGAGGAGCTCCCTAGCAATGACAACATAGAGCTCGACGACGACCCTTACACCACCATGAGCTCTCTGGCAGCGGCGGCATAGGGAAGTTGTAACCAACAGGGGGCATCAGGCACAAGGTGGGAACATGCTCGACGATGGCGACCTCTCATCCAACATGTCGTCCTCTCCTCGGTCTGGTGCATCCAGCGGGACGGTTTAGTCTGACGGCGAGATTCCATAGTGTTGTGGCGACGGAGTGGTGGAGGAGCAGCCAAGCCGAGTGACAGGCATTGAGGAAGTCCACATGACACGATCTGCCTCTAGTGTGAATGTGTAAAGGGCACAGACAAGTGGGCCCGCTATTCTTTTTTTCCACTGTAGAATGCCACATCAGTTAGCCCAAAACAATGCTTAGGAGGGGGAGTGGGGGTAGAGGGGGGGAGGAGGGGAGTTGTTCGTCTGGTTTAAAGAGTTAGGGTGTCAAATGTGTAGTTTTGTAGTTCAAGCGTCGGACTATCACAATAGTTAGGGAGGTAATTTGAATTTTTTTTCCTAATTGGTATTATGAATAATATTTAGTCAGCTAGAAGGGTAGAAGAACGAAGTGGGGTACTATATTTGTATATATTCCATGCTTTGAAATGAAGATTCTTTCTTGAGAAACTTGGTTTCAATTAATTAACAAAAAATACGAGCGTGCCTATGTGTCAAACACAAGGCTTCCACTAGTATAGAACCAGGCATCCAAATCGGCCCATCTGTGGCGAAGGCGCATGAGGCCCATTATAAAGGTACTCATCTTTGTTGGGCCACAAAAGGCCATATCACAGAGGCACCGGGAGAGGCAATATCTGAGTCCTCAGGGCCATGCCCGTCACCGATGACTCTCATTGGTGACGGGTTTGGTTGCAGCCCATCAGAGGTAATCGGTGGCGGGACAGGCGTTAACAAAACCCTATCACCGATGAGGGTAATGTCCCAACAAAGATGAGGGTGAAGCCTGTAACTAATGAGGGTTGATCTTTGATGGGGTTTGCACTACTACAGAAACACAAATTGGTGCAGGTTGGGAAACCTCGTTAGATGCCGGTTTTCCCAACCGGCACCAAGGAGGCGGCACTGATTTGAAAATCAAATAGGTGCCGGTTCCCTAGAACTGGCACCTTTTAGGTTCGACAAATAAAAAAAAGGCGGCTCGATGAGTCGGCTCGATCGAGCCGATGCATCGAGCTGAGAAGTCCCTTCTCCCACATCCACATCCATCCACACCACAGCTAGAACAAGAATGAACAGAACGAACAAGAATATCATCATCCATCCACTCATATCCATCCATAGATGGATTCATCCACATATCACTATCCATTCATCCAACACTCATATCCCACAACACAAATTTTGGCAATCAAATTTATGTAATATAAAAAAGAATCACACCTCTTCAGATCCGCCATTGTCGCCGTCGCACGGTCGGTCGTCTTCGAGCCGTCACGCCACCTCCCGCCGTGCCGTCTCCCGTCGGCGAGCCCGCCGCCACGTCTCCTCCACGAGGCTGCCTCCTGTCGTCACCAACTCTCGGTGAGCCCGCCGCCCCTGCCGCCGCCTCCCCTCCTACCAGATCTGGCGGAGGGGAGGGCTCCTCCCTACAGCAGATCACCGCCTCCCCTCCTCGAGCCCGCCGCTTGCCGCCACCTACCCCCGACGAGCCCGTCGCCCCTACTGACGCCAGATCTGGCCACCCCGCTCGCCGTCGACGCCTGATCCAGCCACCCCGCCCGCCACTGACATCGAGCCGCCTACCACCGACCCCGCCGCCGCCTCCCCTCCTGCCACGGCTGCCTCCCCTCCCGTCGGATCTGGCGGAGGGGAGGGCGCGGTCGCCGCTGCCGCCTCCACCGGCCAACCACCGGCAGCAGGAGAGAAGAGAGGGAGAGAGAGAGAAGAGAGCGAGACGAGAGAGATGCGAGATCGAACCTTATGTCTTCGTCTCCTCGTCGTGGTGGGGCCCGCTGGTCGGCTCAGCCGATTGCCGGCTCGGCTCGATTTCTGTGGGTGTCGGTTTTTTAAAAAAAACTGGCACGGTGTCGGTTTTTAATTAACCGATACCTATAATATACTAAAGGTACCCTTTTTTTAAAAAAATGCACCTATAGAATAGGTGTCAGTTCTTATTTAGAACCAGCACTTATAATTGCTTAAAGGTGTCGGTTGTTTGCGGTTTCAACCCGTGGAAATGGGAATAGGTCTATAGGTGCCGGTTTTAGCACTTCCAGCACCTATAGTGCCGACATCTATTTGATCTTTGCTCTTTATTTGAAGAAAAAAAATACAAGAGGTTCCCTAGGTGATAATAAATAAATTACAACTACAATTTTCGTATAATATATAGCCATAGAATTTGCAGATGGATAGAAGTTGGATGTATAGAAGTGAACGAGTGTATAGAAGGGGTGTTGCCAATTTCATAAATGCTGCAGAGCAAGAGAGGAACAGAAGGAATAATCAATACATGACTCTCCATGCGATGATTGTAACAATGGAAAGATGTGAGCCAGTAGTGCACGAATAAACACACATCTGATCTGTCGAGGACTCATTATAAGAGTTACATATATTGGACCAAGCATGAAGAGCAAGAGTCGTTGAACATTGGAGATGAAACGAGCGATGGTACTACCCCTGCCCTAGCAAGCGCATCTAGAAATGAAGATTAACAATGAAACACACTGAAATTTGGAAGGGGGGTATTACTAGAGTGGTTTTGGGAAATAGGATTGGGATAATGGCAGGCGTATATTGGGACTTAAGATTCTCACATGGAATATGCACAATCTAAACATCACTTGGCGAAAACCTGTCAATGAAAAACAATTGAAGTACTCGCCGGCCGGGCGAGAAATACCTTTAACAGATCTGCCAGAATAGTTGGCTAGTTGAGAGTACTTTGAGACCAAACACAGAACAACACAGAGAACACACAGACCAGTACACACCAAATTGATCCATTGGCAAACTTCTTCTGAGAAATTAAGAAATTCCATCATCAGGCAAACTGAACTAGAAGATGGAGACACATACCCAGTGGCGGATCTAGGCATATACTGTGGGGTCGACTGATCCCACAGCTTTTTAAAAGACACCCTATAAACCTTGATTTTCATGTATAAATTCAACAAATTTAGAAAAATGACCCCACTTAACTACAAATCACTAGTAATTGACCCCACAGTATTAAATTCCTGGCTCCGCCACTGCACATACCTATCGATAATAAGAATAATCTAGTAGACAAACTAACGTACACAAGCAACGTGTGCAAGAACATGTTCTTGACCTCTATAGACACACAGGCATACAGAAACAACAGAGATTAGTGAAAGTCCGAGGATGATTATTACAGCCTGAGAGACAGGTCCAGCCCGTCGCCGTGCTCGCCGCCGTACTCCGGCGAGCTCTTGCTGCTGCTTTCCACTCCAACTATCCTCTTAGCTGATGGAGTGGAGTAACCGGCCGGGGCGTCGCCCTCCACCGCCCCGGGAGCGCGCGCAACGCGGCGGCGATCTCCTCCCGCCGGCGCTTGGCCTGGCTGCGCTCGAACTTCACTGGTGGAGAAACCATCTTTGGTCGGTCGACCAGATTTCACAATAGTCCCGGTTATATTAAAAACCGGGACTAAACATATCTTTAGTCACGGTTTTAAAGCTGTAGGGATACTTTCCAATCTTTAGTACCGGTTGGTGTTACCAACCGGGACTAAAGATCTATTTGTAGTCCCGGTTGGTAACACCAACCGGGAAAAAAGATCGCTATACACTTTACTCCCGGTTGGTAATACCAACCGGGACTAAAGATTTATTTATAGTCCCGGTTGGTAACACCAACCGGGAAAAACGGAGGCAGCAACATGCGCGGCTGGAGCGCAGGAACCGTACGTACTGGGTCCCACGCGGTTTTCGCAAGGCGCGGGCGGGAACGTGGTTTTCACGAAGCGCGCGCGGGAGCGGCTCGGGCTGGACACGCGACGGCTCTGGATTCGCATGGACGGATGGAGAGCGGATCGAGACGAGCGCGCGTGGCGCGGCCGGCGACGTGGCGAGCTTTGATTCATCAACCTTATCTCCTCTCCTCAACCTTATCTCCTCCTCTCCTTTTAACTCTCTCCTCAACCTTATCTCCCTCTATTCCTCTCCTTCTCCTCTCTACACTGCAGCGGTGCGGCGAGGGTGCCAGACCGGCGCGAAGCGGCGAGGCGCGGAGGCCAGGCCGGCCGGCGCGGCGGCGGCCGCCGGCGACCTGTGAGGCGGCGGCCTCGCGGCGGGGCGCGGAGGGTGGCGCGGCGCGCGGCGCGCGGCGAGGCGGCGGCGGCCGCCGGCGGCCTCGCGGCCGGCGCGAGGGTGGCGAAGCGCGGAGGGCAAGGCGGCGCGCGGTGAGGCGGTGGCCGCCGGCGGCCCGCGGCTGTGGCCTGGCGGCCGGCGCGAGGGCGGCGCGGCGCGCGGCAAGGCGGCGGCTGCCGGCGGCGGCCTACGGCGGCGGGGCGCGGGCCGGCCGGCCGGCGAGGCGAGGCGGCGCCTGGGCAGTTTTTTTCTTTCTTTTTTTTTTTGAGAATCTGAGCTGAGATTGTTGTATGATGTATTTGATTTGTGCGAGATGTGAATATGTGATTGAATTTTGTAGAAGTTGTGATGTAATTTTTTTTAAGATTTTGTGATGTATTTGAGATGATCGATTTGTGGATTTCAAGGCAATTTGAGGATGATTGTTTTGGGAATTTAGGGACGGGATAGGGTTAGGGTGAAATCAATATATTAAAAATAATGAAAAATAATGAAGAGAAGAAAAGAATAAAGAAGCAACCGAATCTGTCTCTTTAGTCCCGGTTGGTGTTACCAACCGGGACTAAAGATAAAGATCTTTAGTCCCGGTTGGTAACACCAACGGGGACTAAAAATCGATTTTTACTCCCGGTTATTTCACCCGGGACTAAAGATAGCGATCTTTAGTCCCGGATTCGTAGTCCCGGTTGAAAAACCGGGACTATATAGGGGTTACGAACCGGGAGTAAAAACCACTTCTCCACCAGTGCTTGTGCGCGTTCTGGTGGCCGCCGAGCGCCTGCGAGCTGCAGAACGTGCGGTCGCAGTACATGCAGAGGAAGAGGCGGAGGATGGCCGGCTGATCCGGCGGCGAGGCCGAGCTGGTGAAGCGGAGGGTGAGCTCCAGGTTGATTTCGGCCTCCTCCCTGTTCCCCTCCATTATACTAGCTAGCTGTACTGTAGTGTGTCTACGGACCTGTGTTTGGTTAGGTGTGAGTTCGAGAGAGAAGAGCTTTGGTTGGTGATGGAAATTACTGTGCTAAGAGTGATTTAATTCAGCACCTAACGGGTGTTACTGTTACAGTATCCCGCAGGATCAGGTTACTGGATTGTCTCCGTACGCTTAATTACATTGTGAATATTATCCACCACTAGAGAAGAACACCATACTGGTGCTGGTTGGGCACTCCACACAGGTGCAGAATTTACCAGCACCCACAAAGATGCCGAATTCCTAGCCGTAAAAGGAGCACTGATGAGAGGGGCTCCCAGTGCCACAGATTGAGAACTGGCACTGATAAGTCAAAAAAAAATTAATCAAAAAGTCCTATAGAAAAGAGAATCACAATATTGACTTAGGCCCCGTTTGATGTCTGGTTTTGGAGATAATTTTTTTTTCATGCAAAATAAGAAACCTCATTAGCACATGCTTAATTAAGTATTAACTATTACAAATTTGAAAAATGGATTTATTTGTTTTTTTAAAACAACTTGTATATATATTTTTTTCAAAAAACGCACCATTAATTTAACATTTTGAAAAGCATGATAAGAGAAAATGAGGAAGTTGAAGTTTGGAACTGAAGAATAGAACATGGCCTTAGCATATCACAAAATCAATAACATTCAATCCCGAATCATGGAATCAACAACATTCAACGTAACTTAGCACATCAAAGAATTCATTCAACTTAGTGTCGAAAATGAAGAATCCCGCCACTGTTGCTCGCCTTAGGTGAAGTCCGTTGCTGCTCAATGTAGGTGGAGAAGTATGAGCCCACCACCGTTGCTCACCATAGGTAGAGGGAGAGAGTGATGCCGCTATCGAGTGGGCCGCACCTGCCAGATCTGGTTAACCCTAAGCTTGTGGTGGCTAGATCCAGTTGCCCCCAAGCTCTAGGTGGTTGGATCTGGCTATCCCCGAGCTAATCTAGACAACCACTTCTTTAGAATAAAGGATTTTTGAAGAAATTTTAGAAGAAGTCAATCCTATGGAAAATTTGCCTATGTGGTCCTTTTGATTAAAGGAATAGCCCTCCAAAATCCTATGAAATTCCTTTGGATTGGCTCAAAACATAAGTTTGACATTAGGTCCAATCTCTTGAGGAAAAAAAATCCTTTTGTGTCTATCTCTCTTCTGACTCCCCTGTTTTTCTACGCTCCACCTAGACGATCATTTCTGCAATTTTCTTATACTTTTTCAAAAATCCATAGGATTTAAAATGTTCTCCTGTATTTTCCTATTTCTATATTTTAATTAACCTGCATTTCCAAGGAGCCCCTATAAGTGGGCCTCTAACACAGTTAATTAAAAAGATTGGCCTAATTTTTTTTATTGAAAACACAACCTCGTGTACATATAATATTTGTTGAAACTTGGATTTAAACTCTGTTGGATAGAGTTGTACATTCAAGATTCCACAATACCACCAAAACTTCCCCCACATTCTTTGATGTTTGAGCTAACTACCTATAATTAAAATGGGTCTGGCATAAAAGGAATTCGAATGACATAAAATCCAAGTGGCACATAAGAATTTATGCGACTTTTTTTGTCTTCGATAATTTTTCATCAATATATATATATATATATATATATATATATATCCTGCAACGAGCTTTTATTGGTTGTATAGCCTCAAACTCAATATATGACGCAGAGGCTGCTGATGAAATCATGTCAAACTTGGGTTTTATGTGTTCCTTTAATATGCACCCACCAGCTGTCAAGTCAGCGCTTCTTCATTTAAATTCAGCTGAGGGCCTGTTCGAAGGAGCTTTATAATTAGCAAAAATGCTATGCATACAATTTCTATATACGATCATTGTATGATTAATTGCTAACAAATGGTGAACTTCATGTGTTGCTACGTTAGAAAACAGCCGGAAAAAGCCATGGGCTTTGGCTGAAAAACGTTACGTTGTACGAGCATCGTACGCAAATAATCCTACGTATAGCAGCTATCTGTAATTAGCACATAATTAATGGCATCACAATGAAAAGTAGTACGGTCATAGGCTGAGATGGTAGCTTCTGATTAATATATACTCCCTCCGTATTTTAATGTATGACGCCGTTGACTTTTCGACTAACGTTTGACCATTCATTTTATTCAAAATTTTCGTGCAAATATGAAAATATTTATATTATGCTTAAAGAACATTTGATGATGAATCTAGTCACAATAAAATAAATGACAATTGCATAATTTTTTTGAATAAAACGAATGGTCAAACGTTGGATAAAAAGTCAACGGCGTCATACATTAAAATATGGAGGTAGTATTATACATTATGAAACCTGACAAGAAGGAATTATATGTTAAAGTTCATTACAAGCTTATGACTCGGTCACAAGAAAGAAAAAAAAAAGATAAAACAGCTGTGCACGGTGTGAAGTGTGAAGATAGTTCATTTCTCATGAGAAAGCTGACTCCAGGAAACCCAAAATAGGTGCCACATAGGACAACGACTGGGACAACACACCACATCAACCAAAACCGTCGTGTGACTCAATTTGTATTGGTTTCAGATGTTTATGGTGCTTTATATTTGGTTTTGTAGTTGGGGATGCGCTTAAAACTCAACCCCTATTTTCCTCCGAAAAAAAAAAACTCAACCCTAATTGAAGGACCTGAATTGAACTTTTTCCTACACCGGTGTGAGGGAGAATGGGCCTTTGGGCTTTGGTTCCGTCAACTTATATCAGGTATCCAATATTAATTTAGGCCTACTGTGCAAACTTCATGCTAAAATCTTTTTCCATTTTTTTTGACCAAACTGACACCGAGCCAAAACCCGGGGCTCAGCGGTTTTTTTCAGTTTTTTTTGTCAAATCCCGGGGGACTCCTAGTAAAATCCAATCTATTTTTGTCAAAAAAAAAAAATCCAGTTTGATTTTTTTTAACTTTGACTGAAAAACTGTAAAGTTGAGCAGAGCTGGTCCGAGAGGTCTGGTTCGGTTTTCTAGAGGCATTCATTTTTTTTTTAAGAAACTGTAAACCCTGGTTGTTGCACTGCTCATGTATAGGCATTCTTTTTTTTTTAAGATAATAGAAATTTTATTTAGACTCAGTTAATTACATCAAGATGATACAATTAAACTGAGTCAACAGCAAAGCTCCGGCGAGGACGAGGACGAGAACAAGGCCCGGTAAGCAGAAAAGCTGTAAGCTCGGGAAGCTATACTAGTTGCTAATGCTACCGGACATTTCCTTCGACAGGTGACAACACCCTGTGAGAGTTAGCATTGCCTGACCCATTAATTGGGAAGAATAGCCATTTAGATCGCCTGCAGCTGCAGGGCAATGCACTGCCAGTGCGAGGAGAAGCATACCTGACGGAGGCGAAGCAAGGAATCGGAGTGAAGAAGGCAGTGCCACTGCAGCAGACGATCGTTAGCGATCAGTCCATTACCTGCAAAGTCGAAATGGACGACACTTGATCAGGATATGCTTCTCTCATCTAGTGTTATTCTTTAACTCTTTTTTCAGTGTATTAAAAAAATTCAGGGGAGGAAAAGAAAATGCTTGAAGTTTCCTTGAAACTTCCCAAAAGAAAAGGACAGCCATGATCTTTTAGCTCAAAATTGAGGGCGCGTTCTAAACAGCTAAGAGATTGTTCATCACACACTACCGGAGATACGATTTGTCTAAAAACTTCCCACATCAGCATTGTTGAGATAACTCTCTAAGCTATTTGTTAGCTTTATAACATTCAGTTAATCCATAGGAGAAATTTTCCTATGTCCATAATCTATCCAATCATGCAGTTATAGAATGTTCCCTTCGAATGTTATAACATCTTGTCAACAATTCCCTTGAGTCAACCCTTATACCCTGGCCTAACCTTCCTTAGTGTGGGTTGTAACCTCTTGAGTCTTGGTGTACAAAGGAGAGCAACCTTTGAACCAATCAAAATCTAGGTCAGACAAAGATATTGTAAGTGTTGCTACTCCAGTACTAACCTTTGAACCAAGCAAAATCCAGGTCAGACAAAGGTTTTGTATGTGTTGCTCCTCCAGTGCTTACCACTTATTCTTGGTAGTGTACGTCCTGCACCTTACAATATTGTTCATCTTAATTCGTCAACCAACATCTCAATAAGTTTTAATTTTTTTTATGGACCAAATTGATTGGATTGGATTGGATTGGATGGTCCTTGAAGCTTCAACGAACAGAAGCTCAGTTGAATGTCAACCAAATCTGATTGTTGAATGTCAACCACATCTGCCAATTCTGGACTCTTGTGATCAGAGAAAATCCCATTGAGTTGACTTGCCATTACAAACAGTATAATCAGTGATGTACCCATAAATTACAATACCAGGAGAATATTCTTAGACCTATCATATGCACTCTTCAAGGAATATCCCATACCATTTTAAAAGAAGCTATCATTCTGTTTATAAATATAAATGATTTTTCCTAATAGCTCCCTGTTCAGGTGTGTCTGGAAAATACAAGGAAATTCTAGCTTGCAAACGGTAGGAAAAATGAGCTGGACATACACACCTTCCTCAAGTGGTCTTTGGGCCTTACGAAATGGTGTGTTGTGACAATGTATTTAATGCCTGAGGTTCTGAATTTTGACTCTCCTGGTATAATACGTTGTGTTTTTAAATATTTATAAACAAATTTATTGCTAAAAGGTGAGTAATCAAAGTTTGAAGAATAGTAATTTCTGGTGACAAGTATAGGGAAACAGAGATGGTAAGATTTCATTTGCAAAGCCCATGCACTCTTCTAGGCATTGCCGAACACCTTACTATTGTTTATATAATCTTGCCAGTTCCTTTCAATCCTATGTACAGCAAGAAGGAAGCTTATGATTTTAATTCAGACACAACAGAGCCTACAATGCAATCTGACCAAGTCAAAGAAATGAAAAATCAGTGCTATAAGACTGCATGGCACCATACATTCAGTAACCAGCAGAGCAGACCACAGGATAGGGATGGAGAGAGCACCTGAGAGGGCTGCAATCTTCTTCTTGCTCCTCAGTCTGACTGTCGCTCAAAATATAACTGAAAGTGGAACAGGTACAATGAATGTTGGAGTGATTCTTCATCTGAAGTCGTTGGTGCGCAAAATGGCACATACCAGCATTATGATGGCTGTGGAGGATTTCTATGCAGTCCACAGGAGCTTCAAGACAAAGTTAGTTCTCCACATTAGGGATTCCAATGGAGACGATATCCAGGCTGCATCAGAAGGTACGTTTTAGAGTTTATCAACTGATATTGTCAAATTTCGGATAACGGCATCATAATGAGGCAAGATCATATAAAGAAGGGAACTTCAGAAATTTTAAAACTTTAATTTCTTTAGATTAAAAAGTTATGGAGGAAAAAAAGATTAAAAAACACTGAAACTCCATTTCTTTTCATTTATATAGCTTTTATTTTCACATTTCTCTTTTCTACTGCTGCTGCAAATCTTCAAAATATTATGTGTATTTACAACTTTAAGCTAAATCCAACAAATTTTAAGCTAAATTAAATTTCCTATGACAACTCCATGGATCTGTATTGAGTTAAAAGTGAGGACCTCCCAACTTGAGTTACTGAATTTACGTTTATACCACTGACTTTGCAAATAAATCCCTCTGTTCTGTTCTCTCTTAATAGCAACTTCTTCAATTTTGGAGCAGGAAAAAAAAAAGAGGAAAGCTCCATACCAATATAACTAAGATAAGTTAGAGCAAGCTCACTGTTTTGCTCCCCTGTGCTCAGTGTCTGAATAAACCACTATCATAGTTCCTTATTAAGTGATTACACAGTCAACCCATCATATTCTAAGTTATAGCACAGCTAGTTCTAGCTGCATAACACTCCTATACCTGCAATAATATTCTTAGCGGAAACCACAGTACAAATGTCCATCAAATTAATTGCTTTCCTATTCCATTGCAAAGCAATTGATCTGCTGGAAAATTACAACGTGAAGGCTATCGTTGGCCCACAAAAATCTTCAGAGGCTACTTTTGTGTCTGATCTTGGGAACAAGAGCCAAGTCCCAGTTATCTCCTTCACTGCAACAAACCCCATTCTATCATCTATCGATGTGCCATATTTTTTGCGTGGAACATTAAGTGATGTTGCTCAAGTGAATACAATTGCTGCTCTTATCAAGGCATATGGCTGGAGGGAAGTGGTACCCATCTACGAGGATACACACTATGGTAGGGGCATCATACCGTATCTTGCTGATGCCCTCCAAGAATTCGGAGCTTCTATGCCTTATCGCAGTGCGATATCTAAATCAGCAAACACAGACCAAGTTGAGCAAGAACTCTACAAGCTAATGATGATGCAGACTAGGATTTATGTTGTTCATATGTCAGTGAACATTGCCTCCATTCTCTTCACAAAGGCCAAGGAATTAGGAATGATGAGCAAAGGTTATGCATGGATTTTGACAGATGGTATTTCGAATATTGTTAATTCCCTAAGCCCTTCAATTCTTGAGGAAATTAATGGTGCAATTGGTGTCAGGTTCTATCTGCCCGCATCAAAGGAACTTCACGACTTCACTGCAAGATGGAATAAGAGGTTCAAACAAGACTACCCAAATGATCCACCATCACAACTAAGCATTTTCGGGCTTTGGGGTTATGATACTATTTGGGCCTTAGCACAAGCAGCAGAAAAGGTAAACATAGCCGATGTCATATTTCAGAAGCAGAAAGATACAAAGAACTCAACAAGTTTGGGAACTCCAGGAATTTCTACAATTGGTCCGAAACTCCTAGATTCGATCTTACATAGTAAGTTCAGAGGTCTAAGTGCTGAATTTGACCTTACAAACAGGCAGCAGGAGTTTTCCACATTCCAGATAATTAATGTGGTTGGAAGCAGGTCAAAAGAAATAGGCTTTTGGACAGCAAAACAGGGAATATTCCGACAACTGAACGAAAATAAAACAACAAAGATAAACTCTGTGCCTGATCTTGATCCAGTGATGTGGCCAGGAGAAGTATATACAGTGCCTAAAGGATGGCAAATTCCCACTAATGGAAAGAAGCTCCGTGTAGGTGTACGGACAAGTGGATATCCTGAGCTTATGAAGGTGGAAAAGAATCCTGTCACCAATGAAGTATCTGCCTCTGGGTATGCAATCGACGTATTTGAAGAGGTATTAAAGAGGCTTCCTTATGCAATACCTTATGAATATGTAGCATTTGATAATGGACAAGGAGTAAATTCTGGGAGCTATAATGATTTTGTCTACCAAGTTCATCTTGAGGTAAGACATTCTGATTCTCACTTTGTCAAAAAAAAATCCTATACAAATTGGTATGCCTACTTGAAAATTTTATTAAAGCTAATTTAACTATTCCGAGAAATTTATTTTCACAAAATTATATTAGTCTACTCCTATGGGAACAATTCAGTGAACTTCACGTAGTTCAGTTTGGATATATTTTATCTTCTTTTACATTTCCCACCATATTTGTATCATTTTTCCTGTTGTTTTCCACTAGTCACCAGAAAGTCAAGAGTAACTGAAACAAGAGGAAAAAAACCTTGCAGGTATATGATACGGCAATTGGGGATATAACCATCAGGTACAATAGAACTTCATATGTCGACTTCACACTACCTTGTACAGAATCTGGAGTGGTAATGATAGTGCCAGTCAAGGACGACAGGGATAAAAATAGATGGGTTTTCTTGAAGCCATTAACTACTGACTTGTGGTTTGGAAGCATTGCTTTCTTCATCTACACAGCAATTGTAATATGGCTGTTGGAGCGACGAATCAATAATGCTGAACTGACTGGTTCATTTTTTCGCCAACTTGGGATCGCAATATATTTCTCATTCTTTGCAGATAGTAAGTGATGATATTAGGTTTTCTTAATCTTATGACCAGTTTAACCATTATTTTAGATTTGTTTTCTAGAAATTATATCATTGGATTTATCATTAAAAATATTTTCATGATATTATAATTTTATTATTATACCTTAATTTAAAATAATAAAATATGATGCTCAAAAGTCACATCTTCAACAATTCAAAATCCTCAAGTAAAATAGAATGAATGTAGTATTTACATACGAGATGCTGTCTTCGTCACATTCAGTGTTTTAGGAATTTCTTGGTGACTGATTGTACTTTCGTTAAAGGCAAGACAAACCTAAACTGCACACTAAAAAAATTAGAGAGAGAAAGATGATAAATAAGCAATTTATTCTGCAATTCCAGTCCTTAACAAACAAAGGATACTGCAGTGGTAACAGTAAATTCAGCATCAATGTTTATTTGATGTTCTAAAATATAATGGTTCTCCATTTTGCAGGGGAAAGGGTGGACAGTATTCTGTCTAGATTGGTTGTCATTGTATGGGTCTTTGTGCTTCTCGTGATTACATCAAGCTATACGGCCAATCTATCATCAATGCTAACTGTGCAACAGCTTCAACCCACAGTAACTGATGTTCATGAACTCCTTAAAAATGGAGAATATGTAGGGTATCATAATGGTTCTTATGTGGGTGATCTATTAAAAGGACTTGGTTTTGACAGAACAAAAATTAGGGCATATGACAATTCAGATGACTTTGCCGATGCACTCACTAAAGGAAGCCAAAATGGTGGTATTGCTGCTGTCGTACATGAAGTTCCATACATCAAAATATTTCTTGCAAAGCACTGCAAAGGGTACACGATGGTTGGGCCAATTTACAAGTCTGAAGGTTTTGGCTTTGTAAGTTAAATTGCTAGTAGTAAATACATGCTTGTGAGTGTGAGCTGCTTATATTTATCAGCACATATGGAACATTTGGAAATGGAGGCATACATAACAAATACAAGATGATAACAAACCTGTGGACTCTAAACATAGCTATGTCTGTTATGAAACCCATCATCCTCCATAACCATTTACTGCAACAAGCAGTTTATCTACTAAAAATCATACTGTAACTTAACAGTAATTTATTCTGTGAGACGTCTAGTGAGTAAGTAGCATTCAATATTGAACAATGTTGCAAGTAGTGTGTACCTATGACATGTAGTAACTGGTGGTTAGCTCACATTTCTTCATGTTGCAAACTGAATTTGGCTTCGAGGTTATAACTTCTAGAAATTGAAGAGCTTATGTGTTCAAAGTCTTAGTTTTGGTTCTAGAAAAGAACAGAATAACTTAAAAAGTATAGGCAGTGGATTGATGTACCACCGATACAAATTTCATATGGTGATTTGATCAATACAAGGACAACAAAAAATACTACCTCCATTCCTAAAGAGATACTACTTATTTTCTTAAAAAGAAAGGAAGATAGAAAGGCTATCATCAATGGTTTTTTCTGTTGCTTGTAATGCCAGTCGAATTTAAAACAGTTACTTTACATGGTAGATAACCCCAGTACATACTTCCACCATTTCAGAAAGTGATAATCTATAAAGCTGATCTGGATTTTCCAGTTTTTAATCAAATCTATTTTTCTGAACTGATATTGCCCCTACCTATATGCTTACTTAGCCCATTGAGAAAAACTCAAAACCACAGTCCACAGGTATGTCATTACAAAAACTAACCGCAAGTGTGTACCAAAGCAATATATTTTACCTTAAACATATGTTTCTCATATATTATGGAGAATTTTAGAATGTTCACCTTTTAAAGGGAACTAACCATAGTTAGACTGTGTGCCTAACCTTTTTTTTTTCTGCTGAGGAATCGCTTCATTACTTATCAGTTTACACATAACTGAATTAGTTCTACTTCTTGTGTAGACATTTCCTAAACGATCCCCACTAGTTTATGACTTCTCAAGGGAAATCCTCAGCATACTAGAGGGAGATTCTATAATTCATATAGAGAAGAAATGGATTGGGGACCAACATGCCTGTCAGAACGATGGCACCGTCGTCGGCTCGAGCAGTCTAAACTTCAACAGCTTCTCAGGACTTTTTCTAGTCACGGGAGTTGCTTCAACCTCGGCCCTTTTGATCGCCCTGCTGATGTTTCTATACAAGAATAAGCACAGGATAAGAAACAGCATAAGTCGAGACCAGAATCGGAGCAGATATGGACCAGAGCACATAAATGAACAAAATGAAGAAAGGGTAATAGATTCCAACCAGGTCCAGAACCTGCAATTGACAGTACCAGATGACTCTGAATACACATGCCAACAGGAGGAAGAAATATCCATAGAACTGAGCCCAGCTTCAGGGTTCCAACCAAGTCCAGATGTCGCATCCCAGGAACATCGAGCAGTAGCTAGTAGCACAATCATAGCTAATTCATCTTCTCAAGTCCCTAGAATATGACCAGTAACACCTCCCATTTGCAAGTTCGTTCCTGAATTTCTGTGCAACGCAAACCAATTACCCAATGTCAACTGATAATCTACATTGCTCAGGTATTAGACGTAATCTAGCAGTGTAATGCACAGCAATGAAATCCAGGAAGCTTCTGGAAATGAAGTTGCTGACCAAAATTTTCCGAGAAACTTCCATCACTCTGCTAAATCTCGATGTGTGTAAGAAAGTTTTGATGTGATGGAAAAGTTTGAAGTTTGAAGAAAAAGTTTGGAACTAAAGAAGGCCTTGGATGGATTACTCACTTTGCCAAATTTCACTACATCCATTTCAGGTTACGTGATGTTTTGATTTTGGTCAAAGTCAAACTATTTTTAAGTTTGGCTAAGTTTATAGGCGTAATATTTATATTATCAAATTGGTCCTATTAAATTAATGATTAAATATATTTTTATAATAAATTTATCTTGGTTTAAAAATATTACTATTTTTTCTATAAACTTGGTCAAACTTAACGGAGAGAGTATACCACAAGTGTGGTATGCCATAGTTTCTGTGGCACCAAAAAAGAGAGCCACACATATTTGTTAACAAGTAAGTGCATGACGTATGGGTCATAAGAATAGAAAAGTGTGGCATTGCCATACCTTTGGCTTCAACCAAACATTTACACCAAAAAGTCAAACTTGCCTGACTATAGTGTGGCAATGTTTGTGAAGAAACCAAACAGCCCCTGAAACGCCGGCCTCTAGATTCCGGAACACCTCCCCTCCCCCCTCCCCGACGGCGGCGGAGGAGGAGAGGGGACAAGGTGAGGTGAAGCGGTGGCTCGTGAAAAAAAAAACAATGTTCTTATAGTTAAACTATGAGACGTATTTATTTTATCAAGGATAAACTTCAGTTCCGTAGAATGTCATTACTACCTCCGTTTAAAATAGTTATAGGATTCAAAATTTATTTCAAAATAATTGTAGTTTTGTACTCCCTCCGTTCCAAAATATAACAACTTTTAGCCCTTACGATTTGTCCCAAAATATAACAAATTCACCAAAATTCTCTTCCCAACCAATCACAACCCTCCACCATTTATTGTTCCCACCTACCTCCACTACTCATCCAATCACAACCCTCCACTACTCACTTCTCCCTACTCCCTCTGTCCCATAAAAAGCCAACCTAGTACTGGATGTGACACATCCTAGTACGATGAATTTGGACAATCTGGACATATATATGTCCAGATTTATCGTACTAGAATATGTCACATCCGATTCTAGATTCGTTTTTTATAGGACGGATGGAGTACTTTCTTAATAACTGTGTCCAACTCTAAAACTTCTTATATTCTGGGACAGAGGGAGTAGTACTCACTCCGTTTATATGTCGTTTTGATTTTTTTTCCTTGATTTTTTTTTACGTTTGATTAAGTTTAGAGAAAAATATAGTAAATACTTTTAACACAAAATAGGTATATTATCAAAATATATTTAATGTTGTATTTATTTAAACTAAAATTTGGTGTTATAGATATTGCTATTTTTTTTAAACTTAATCAAACGAAAAATGTCAAAGATGTTTCACAAAGTATTTGAGAAGAGTGGACGAGGTGAGGTGAGGTGGCGGCTTGTGAAAAAAAAAATCAAAGTTTCACGAAACTATAAACTATAGATGTTTTGACATGTAACACATAATCTCAGTATTACAGTTCTAAAGTTTTACAAAACCATACAGTTGATTATTTTGACTTTTATTTTGTCACACTTTTTTAGTTCTAAGTCACATCTATAATTTGTGAGGATTTTATCCTCACAAAATTTTAAGTAAATGTTACATCCACTTTTAAAATTTTTGATATAATAGTATGCCTAAACAATTGACGGTGTAATTTTGTAAAACTTTTGTGACATGTCAAAATTCAAATGGTTTTATGTAACTTGGAACATAATATATATTATTATATGGTTTGTGAAATTTACTTAAAAAACAGTGTTCTAGTGATGGAAACCTCACAGCAATTGGAACAAAAAAGAAAAAAAAACACTTGCATAATGACATTTTATAGTATTCATATTCATCGATGATAATTTACAGAACCGGTTGCCAGTCGATAGCAAAATGTACAATTTCTCAAAAAAAAAAAGGATAAATGTACAATTAGCTCATCTTATCTACTATTACTGGTTCAAACCTTTAATTCTGAACTGATCTTCCACATGCCAGCACCGTACGTCAGACTAGCTTCTTCCAAACGAGGATTTTATAAGCGTTGCTACTCCAGTGATCTTCACTTTATTCATGCTATCGTCCTGTCCTGCATCTTTTACAGTTTGTAGATTTTTTTTTGGATAAATATGATACTGGATGGTCCTTGAGACTTCAAGGAACAGCATCTGGCAATCGAATGTCAACTGAATCTAACAATTCCCGACTATTTTAATTGTTTTGTCAGAATATACACTTGGCATCGCAAGGAAGTCCCATGCATTGATTTGCTTTGCTGCACTGCTGCGTCCATAAATTACAATACTATGAGATTATTTTCAGAAATATCATTCTTTAAGGAATCTCTCGTGTACTTTTTAAAAGATAAAAATTGCTACTGACATACTGCACATAGCAACAGGCAATGACCAATGGGTCTATAGCGTGCTTTTATAAGAGGAGCTGACTAGGCCTCGTTTATTTCCAAATTTTTTCTTCAAACTTTCAACTTTTTCATCACATCAAAACTTTCCTACACATATAAACTTCCAACTTTTCCATCCCATCGTTTCAATTTTAACCAAACTTCTAATTTTGACGTGAACTAAACACACCCTAGGTAAATTGTATACTACCTCCATCCCCTAATATAAGGGATATTCACTGTAGTTTTTTTTTAACGTTTGACCACTTGTCTTATTTAAAAAAAATTGTGCAAATATAAAAAACGAAAAGTTGTGCTTAAAATACTTTGGATAATAAAGTAAGTCACAAATAAAATAAATAATAATTCCAAATTTTTTTAATAAGACGAGTAGTCAAACAGTGCAAACAAAATGTCAAAATCCCTTATATTAGGGGACGGAGGAAGTACATAATAGTAGTAAAGTTGATCGGCAACGCGCTGAGCACGTAGGCTCTACAAATAAAATCTTCCGATCTCGCTTTCTATTAAATAAGTTCTATAGTTACTACTACTTCATCCTTAAATTTTGAATACTCCTTTTTATAATAAATTTGTAAATACCTAAACATAGGCCATATTATCGTAGTGTGGTATATCATAAACATAACCATATATTCTCTCCGTTCTAAAATATAATAAGTTCTAGTAATATATTTGGATAAAGATATGTTGAGATACATAGTCAAAATTTACTACTACTTCTTCCGTTTCACAATGTAAGATTTTCTAGCATTGTCTAAATTTATAGAGATGTTAATGAATCTAGATACATATACAAAACATATACATTGATCAATGGATATATCTAGGTAAGACCAAAAAAGTCTTACAATATAAAACCGGGGGAGTGTATTTTAGGATGGAGATAGTAACTTTCATTTGTCACAATATAATCATTTCAAAATAATTGACCACTAACAGTAAAAACTAAGGCTGTGTTTAGATCCAGAGGTGAAAAGTTTTAGCGTGTCACATCAGATATACGAACACACATTTGAAGTGTAGACTAATAACAATTACAGATTCCGCCCGTAAACTGCGAGACAAATTTATTAAGCCTAATTAATCCGTCATTAGCAAATGTTTACTGTAGCACGACATTATCAAATCATGTAGCAATTAGGCTTAAAAAATTGGTCTCGCAATTTACACGCAATATGTGTAATTAGTTTTTTTTGTCTATATTTAATACTCCATACATGTGGCCAAACATTTGATGTGACATGGTAAAAAGTTTTTGCGCGGCAACTAAACAGGCAGTACTATTTGAAAACTCAGAGAGTAATGCACATGCAACAAGCCAGGAGCAAGCAAGCAAAGCCAGCAGAGTTGAAGATTCAAAACCTACAACCATGTCAATTGTCAAAGGCGAGTCCTTGACTAACACAACATGCCAGCTCATTCTTCCCGCGTCTGCAACTTGCAACCCAGATTTTTCTTGAATTCCCAAAGTCGTCACCTTAACACGGAGCTATCCAGAAACATATCTTTTTATACTTACAAACAGAACGTAGCTTCATACCAAAGAAATAGCAGTAGATAGCCAGAAGGAAGGTTAAAATTTCAATTCAGAGACAAAGAATACTATAATGCAATTTGACCAAAGCAGAACAATGAAAATTCAGTGCTATAAGACTGCATAGCACCATACATTCAGTAACCAGTAGAACCATCCGGAATGGGGAGAGCAGTTGGGAGGGCTGCATTCTTATTCTTGTTCCTCAGTCTGACTGTTGCTCAAAATATCACCAACAATGGAGCAGGCACACTGGATGTTGGGGTGATCCTCCACCTGAAGTCGCTGGTGGGCAGAATAGCACGTACCAGCGTTTTGATGGCTGTCGAAGATTTCTACTCGGTCCACAGGAACTTCAAGACAAAGCTGGTTCTCCACATTAGAGATTCCAATGGAGATGATGTCCAAGCTGCATCAGAAGGTACGTTATACAATTTGTAAGCTGTCACTAAAAATCATCAAAGTTTGGGTCATCATCGCATCATAATATGGCAAGATCCTATGCAGTAGTTATTTCTTTGAAGTTAAGGGAACTTCACAAATTTTAGAACTTCAATTTCATTATATTTAAAAGTTATGGAGGGAAAATGATAAAAAAAAAAGGCACTGAAACACATGTTTTTCATTTATACAGTTTTTACTTTCGCGTTTCTCTTTTCTACAGCTGCTGCAAATCTTCAAAGCATTATGTGCATTTAGAACTTAATCCTAAAAATGAAAATTTTAAGCAAAATAAAAAACTAGAATCCCGTGACACCTCCACAGATCTGTATGCAGGTTAAAAACCAGTGTCTTCACAGTTCACACTTGTCTTATCGAATTTAAGTTTTTGCCATTGTATTTTAAAAATACAACCTTTGTGTAGTCTTCTCTATCTTTAGCAACTCCTTCAATTTTGGAGCAAAAAGAGAGCTCCATATCAAATATAGCTAAGCTATGTAGAATGAGCTCACTGTTTTGCTCTGATGTGCCCAATGTCGTGATGAATACACCTAATAAGAGGTGATTATACAGCCTAGCCATTATATTCTAAGTTATAACACCGCTACTTCTATCTGCCTAACACCTCAAGTTGCACTAAGATTCTTATGTGTGCAACCACAATGTATGCACGTCTTACATGTTCTTCAAATTAACCACTTTCCTATTCCATTGCAAAGCAATTGACCTGCTGGAAAATTACAACGTGAGAGCTATCGTTGGCCCACAAAAATCTTCAGAGGCTACGTTTGTGTCTGATCTTGGGAACAAGAGCCAAGTCCCAGTAATCTCCTTCACAGCAACAAACCCTGCTCTTTCATCCATCAATGTGCCATATTTTTTGCGTGGAACGTTAAGTGATGTTGCTCAAGTGAATACCATTGCTGCTCTCATTAAGGCATATGGCTGGAGGGAAGTGGTACCCATTTATGAGGATACGGACTATGGTAGGGGTATCATACCATACCTGGCTGATGCTCTCCAAGAATTTGGAGCTTTTATGCCATATCGCAGTGCAATATCTGAATCAGCAACTACTGACCAACTTGAGAGAGAACTCTACAAGCTAATGACAATGCAGACTAGAGTCTATGTTGTTCATATGTCATTGAACATTGCCTCCATTCTCTTCGCAAAGGCTAAGGACTTAGGAATGATGAGCGAAGATTATGCATGGATTTTGACAGATGGCATTTCAAATATTGTTAATTCTCTAAACACTTCAATTCTAGAGAAAATGAATGGTGCAATCGGTGTCAGGTTCTATGTGCCTGCATCAAAGGAACTTGATGACTTCACTACAAGATGGAATAAGAGGTTCAAAGAAGACAACCCAAATGATCCACCATCACAACTAAGCACTTTCGGTCTTTGGGGTTATGATACTATCTGGGCCTTAGCACAGGCAGCAGAAAAAGTAAGAATGGCTGATGCTGTATTTCGAAAGCAGAAAGACAGAAAGAACTCAACAAGTTTGGGAACTCTGGGAATTTCTACAATTGGTCCAGAACTCTTAGACTCGATCTTACATAGTAAGTTTCGAGGCCTAAGTGGTGAATTTGACCTCGGAAACAGGCAGCTGGAATTTTCCACATTCCAGATAATTAATGTGGTTGGAGGCAGGTCAAAAGAAATAGGCTTTTGGACAACAAAACATGGAATATTCAGGCAAATAAACGAAAATATATCAAAAACAACAAACGTGAACTCTATGCCTGGTCTTAATCGTGTGATGTGGCCAGGAGAAGTATATACGGTGCCTAAAGGATGGCAAATTCCCACTAATGGAAAGAAGCTCCGTGTAGGTGTACGGACAAGTGGATATCCCGAGTTTATGAAGGTGGAAAGGAATACTGCCACCAATGAAATAACTGCTTCTGGATATGCAATCGATGTATTTGAGGAGGCGTTAAAGAGACTTCCGTATGCAATACCTTATGAATATGTAGCATTTGATGACGGACAAGGAGTAAACTCTGGGAGCTATAATGATTTTGTCTACCAAGTTCATCTTGGGGTAAGGAATTTGGTTCTCACTTTGTCAAAAACTGTTCTATAGATTGGTATACCCACATGAAAATTTTAATCAAGATAATTTAGTTATTCCCTTGCTTTTGCTAAATTTTTTTAGTTATATGTTTGTCAATAATATATAAAACATAATGATGTGAAAGTGCTTTTGACAAAAAGTCTACTATAGCATTCCCTTTAACAAATCTAAATTATTTTGTGTGTATTAGTGGTCAGAGTTTTAAAACATAACAATTCACATTCTGAAATGAAACTTATAGTAGATGGGTATACAAAAAAAATGAGCAAACTATGTGAAAACTAAGGCAGTAACTTTTCCTTGTTTTATGTATAATAAGTACAGATTAATTAGATGTATGCTCAAGCATAGATTGCAGTACTGTTCCTTTTAGATTAAGTCTGTTTATGTTGTCTAGTGTGGTACCTCTTGGTATCCCCTCAAGGGGAGTAAAAAGTCTTTCATCAGATAAGGATAGATTGGCACGGTGTAACTATTGCCATTTTTCTATGATTTTCCCAAATCATCATAGAGTAACTGAAGTTAAAAAAGAAAAGGCATTGCAGGTATATGATGCAGCAATTGGGGATATAACCATCAGGTACAATAGAACTTCATATGTCGATTTCACACTACCTTATACTGAATCAGGGGTGGCAATGATTGTGCCAGTTAAGGACGACAGGGATAAGAATACATGGGTTTTCTTGAAGCCATTAACTACTGGCTTGTGGTTTGGAAGCATTGCTTTCTTCATCTACACAGCAGTTGTAATATGGCTGTTGGAGCGAAGAATTAACAATGCTGAACTGACTGGTTCATTTTTTCGCCAGCTTGGGATTGCAATATATTTCTCATTCTTTGCAGATAGTAAGTGATTATATTAGGTTTTCTTATTTACATGCAAAATACTACATTTTTGACATTTAATTCTGTGATTTAGGAATTTCTTGGTGACAGATTCTACTGGGGTTAAAGGCAAGATAAACCTGAACTATCACTACAAAATTAGAGCGAAAAAGAGCTGACAAAAATAATTTTATTCTGCAATCTCAGTCTTTAACTAACAAAAGATACGCTGTACTAAGAGTAAATTCAGCATTAATGTTTATTTGAATTTCTAAAAAAATGAAGGTTTGTCATTTTGCAGGGGAAAGGGTGGACAGTATTTTGTCTAGATTGGTTGTCATCGTATGGGTCTTTGTGCTTCTTGTGATTACATCAAGCTATACAGCCAATTTATCTTCAATGCTAACGGTGCAACAGCTTCAACCTACCGTGACTGACATTCATGAACTCCTTAAAAGTGGAGAATATGTAGGGTATCGCAATGGCTCTTATTTGTCCGATTTACTAGAAGGACTTGGTTTTGACAGGACGAAAATGAGGGCATATGAAAATCCAGATGAGTTTGCTGATGCACTTGCTAAAGGGAGCCAAAATGGAGGTATTGCAGCAGTCGTACATGAAGTTCCATACATCAAAATATTTCTTGCAAAGCATTGCAAAGGGTACACAATGGTCGGACCAATTTACAAATCTGAAGGCTTTGGCTTTGTAAGTTAAACTGCTAAATATTTCTTTGCACAGAACATACCTCTAAAGTACAAAAATCCTTGTAAATATATGTTCGAGAGCTGCTCATACTTATCAAAACATACAGAACATCTGGAAACAGAGGCACACATAATAAATTTAAGATAATAACAAACCTGGGACTCTAACAGAGCTATTCGTGGTATGGAACCCATCATTCTCCGTAATCATTTACTACAATAAGCAGTCTGTGACTAGTAAAGTCATACTGTAACTCTTTTGTTCTGCTAGCTGCCTATAGTGAGTAACATTCACTATTGGATAATGTTGTACGCAGTACGTACTTATGATTTGTAGTAATTTGTGATTAACTCACATTTCTTCTTGTTGCAAATTGAATTGGCATGGAGGATGTAACCTCGAAAATTATTTTATGTGCTCAAATAGTTCTGAGTAAAAACAAGAATTACCAAAGTTTCACTTTCGACCACCCTCTATCCAATCTTTTTTACTTTGGACTAGGTTTTTTTTCCCCTTTGTTTCACTTTGGACCACCCTAACTCTTTTTTCTAGCCAACCTCTCCTCCAGCAAAGATGTGAGCTGCACGTAAAAGGGGAGACCATCGGAATGAGGGTGCCGATGTGCTTGAGGCTGTTGATGTGATCACGAAGAGAGTTTGAGTGGTCCAAAATGAAAAAATGACAAAAATACCTAGTCCAAAGTGAGAAGATTAAGTAAAGGGTGGCCCAAAGAGCAATTCACTCAAAAAAGTATAAGCGGCATTTTGATGTATTATCAATACAAAGTTTCATATTTGTGATCTTATCAATACAAGGACAAGAAAATAATTCTTTTCTCAAAAAAATAACATAGGAAGGCTATTATCCTTGGTGTTTTCTGTTCCTTGTAATGCCAGTCGAATTTAAAACAGGCGTTCTATAACACTGCTGTGGACAATTTTCCTTTTTTTTCATTGAATAAATTTCTCTTGTTTGATATTGCCCCTACTTGTGTGGTAACTTTAGTTCATGGAGAAAAACTTTAAACCACAGTGCATAGGCATGTCTTTGGTAACACTAACTGCACATAAGTACCATGCAATTTATTTAGCTCTATTTCAGACACCAATTTATTTGTCTTAAACATAATTTTCTTGTATTATGGAGAATCCTAGAATGTTCACCTTTAAAATAATACTAGCTATATTTCAGACCTATAGTTGAGTGTGCATTTGCTGTTTTTCTGATGAGCAAGTGCTTCATTACCTATCAGTTTGTACATAACTGAATCAGTTCAACTTCTTGTGTAGGCATTTCCCAAACGATCCCCACTAGTTTATGACTTCTCAAGGGCAATCCTCAACATAACAGAGGGAGATTCTATAATTAATATAGAAAAGAAATGGATTGAGGACCAACATGCCTGTCAGAATGATGGCACCATGATCGGCTCAAGCAGTCTAAACTTCAACAGCTTTTCAGGACTTTTTCTAGTCACAGGAGTTGCTTCAACCTCAGCCCTTTTAATAGCCCTGATGATGACTCTCTACAAGAATAAGCACAGGATAAGGGACAGCATACGTCGTGGGCAGACTCAGAAAGAATATGAAAGAGAGACAATAAATGAACAAAATCAAGAAAGGACAATAGACTCCAACCAGGTCGAGAACCTGCAACTGACAGTGCCAGATGATTCAAATGAATATACCTGCCAACAAGAGGGAGAAATATCCATAGAGATAAGCCCAGCTTCAGGGATCCAAACAAGTCAGGATATTGCATCTCACAGAACATCGAGAAACGGCTAATAGAGGAATGGTAACTCGGCTAATTCAGCTTTTCATGTCTCAACAATATCGAGCCCGGTCACCTTATGTTTGCACCCCCACATTATGTCCGCATCCGCATGTCTGTGCAAACAGAAACCAATTAATTATCCAATGGAGTGTCAACTGAAAATCCACACAGCTCAGGCACTAAATGGACACAAACCATCTAATCTAACAATTATGTACTAATACACAACAATGCAGTCCAGGAAGCTTCTGGAGCAAAGTTTTGACTTAATCTGTATATAGATTCTGTGACTTCTGACATATCTGTCGAGCTAGCATATATTACTACTACTACTACTAAACAGATATAAACAAGCAAATCAACAAACATGTCCAGATCATGGATGATACATGCCGTAAAAAAGAGACACGATTGGTTCAGGTTGCATCCACATTAATCTCATAGCTAGAGCTATAGATAGTGTACCACCTGAACTGCAAATCGCATTGCTGCTTCTCTTCCACTCCCATTCGCGAGCAACCGACAGCCCCTCCTCCACCTCCGGAGAGCGGCCGCGTCCGGCACGGACTGCCCCGTCGCATACCGATTCTTCTCCGCCGTCCCGCCGGCGTCAGGAGGAGGCACAAGGCGGAGATGCGGGCGGCATAAGGGGGGGAGAGGAGAGAGGACGGGGCGCGGCGAAGATCTGGCGAATGCTTTCGACGGAACGGATGCGGTTGGCTTGGAAATCCAAAACGCGGCGAGATCACCCAGTATCAGCCATGTTCCTCGCAGCGCTCCTCTCGAAACCCTCCCTCCCTCTCCGTCGTCTCCGCCGCCCGCCGTCGGCGTCGCTCTCATCGCCGGGGGCGGCGCTTCGCCGGACAGCGGGTGGGGACTGGGAATCCATGCCATCCAGTTATCACACCGACAAGACGGTCCCACTGGTCAGTGATAGAGAAGGGTCCGTAGTTCTTCACATGGCCCCTCAGATTAGGTATCAACGTTCAACTTTAATCATCCGTCTTATTTAATTATTATTTAACGAAAAATAAAAAAACATAAATCACGCACAAAGTATTATTCATGTTTTATCATCTAATAACAACAAAAATATTAATCATAAATAAATTTTAAATAAGATGGACGATCAAAATTTACCTAGCTGCAAATGACCTGGTGTAGCACCGAATACGACCTCTGTAGAAGTTTATCCAACAAGGCTCTGCTAGAGTATTTTCAACTTAGGGACGTGGTCCAAGACAGCGAGCTACAAGGGGATGTGAAGGATTCCATTAGATGGACATTCATAGTGGGTGGGATGTACTCGAAAGTATTTCCTATGACATGTTCTTCATGGTGCGCGCACATTTACCATGCACTGAGAAATACTAGAAGCTACTATTCCCCTAACAACATGAGTAGAGAGTTTGAAGATTGCTAGAGCACGGTATTCCGTCCCAGCTACAAGATACTTTATATGCTGATGTCATCCGCGCCTACTTCATACTCACGAGTCCACGCCTATGTCCCACCCCATGCCGCATGCTCGTGCCCCGCACCTTGAGTAGAATCATCAGCTAGTGGAGAAGCGCGGCGAGGCGCTAGCAAAAGGTGTTTGGTCGCATTGGCTGGAACACTAGGAGGTACTAGTACAGGTCATCACAGTAGCAGGGCAATGCCTGTAGCAAACACCGTAGGGAGCAAAAGTTGGAGCCAAACGGAAGGAGTGGAATTGAGAGGAGGAGATGAAGCTCTGGTAGATGGCTCGCCGATCGGCTGAGCAGCAACGCCATATAACCTCTTACCGCGCCTTGATACTTAATACTTGGTATCAATGGGATATCAGCGGGTACCCTCCGTACCAGCCATGGTACCCTCATGTACCAAGCTTGTACCTGTAGGTATTAGCAGTGGGGTACCTATGGTTACTAACCGAGGATGACACATCGCATGACGTACCTGCACACAACGCTGATGAGGATAGGGGTGATATTCGGTCAGACCGAAAATTTTGGTATAGGTCTTCGATCTTTTGGTCAGTTCGATCAATGAAAAGTGAAAACCAAATTTCAACGCAAAAATATTAGAACCGGCAATTCGGTCTCGGGCTCGGTCCTGATCGAAATTCAGCAATATTTTCATATATGCAAAGAAATCATATAAATTTTCAACACAAAAAAAATCGTAAGCACATATAAATAAAGACTCTTATCGGGTTGCATGCCTAGAAGGAGCAAGGATATGAAAATTAGAGTTTAATCCTATTGAATTTAGTGGATTGTAGGTTGCATTTGGACATTCCTTTTGTTAATTCGGTCTTTTCGGTTAACCGAGGAGACTAACCGAATTGATCAAATAAAATTCGGTCTTTCACTACCTCGGACCGAATTTTTCGGTCTCGGTCTTTTCAGTTCGGTCTTTTTCTGCCCACCCTTAGATGAGGAGCATGATGACTTCACCAACCACATTGTTGCCTCCAGATCCAACAGCTTCATTTGCCTTCTCCTTCCATCACCTTTGATAATACGCCTAGGAAGAGGAGCACATGCCGGTTGGCATCCTCCTCGACGGCCTCTCTTTTACCTGGTTGCCCCTTCCGGTGGGCGCTGACATGTCTTAGAGCATGAGACAGAGAAAGAGGCCACAAGACTGAAGCTGTCCACCGCTCTTGCCGCTAGATCCAGAGGAGTAGCAGGGGAGGCCTAGACCTAGGCTAAAAAACCCGCTTGCCCGCCCCGCTTGTATCCCTACTAGAAATGGCACTAGTAGCCCGCTTCATGTTGCTAAACCTGTCCGTAGAGAAGATTCCTCACGGCTGAGGAACATGAGAGATTGGGAGGGGAAAGGAGCTAGGGAAGGAGGAGATGGGGAGCAAAGCATGAGAGGAGAAAGAGAGGAGTATGTGGGGAAAGATAAGAGTGAATGAAGGAGGAATAGGGAGCCGCGAAAGAAAGGATAAGTATCCTGTAAGTTGATGCTTAGACAGGATGCCGTGCAGTAGTACTTCACAGATAGCTTAGCAGCGTTTTGCTTTTTTTTCGGGGGCAGCGATCATTGGACCGTTGTCCCGTCTAGACAGTATAATGTCGATAATGTAAACTCTGTACATTTCTCTCCTCTGGATACAATCTGGTTTGGCCGACCCGGCAAAAATGATTTACCTAGGCTATGTTTAATTCATGTGTCAAATTTTTTTTAAGTATACGGACACACATTTAAAATATTAAACATAGACTAATAACAAAACAAATTACAGATTACGCCTATAAACTGCGAGACGAATTTATTAAGCCTAATTAATCCATCATTAGCAAATATTTACTGTAGCGTCACATTGTTAAATCATGGTGTAATTAGGCTCAAAAGATTCGTCTCGCAATTTACAGTCGGACTGTGCAATTGTTTTTTTTTCATCCACATTTGATGGTTCATACATGTGCCCAAACTTTTGATGTGACGAAAAAGTTAATAGTTTGAAGAAAAAAGTTGGAATCTAAACACGGCCCTGGTTAGAAGTACTGCCCAATTCTCTCGACAGCAATCTTACAACATTTCACTCGAAGCATTTACTGCTCAAAATAAGCTCGCAAACATTCCCTTCTGCAATGTCAACACGCGCATTTCACTGAGGACAAACCCCCATTGTTAAAACCATTAGTTTATGAACTGAAAGCAGTTCCGGAAGGATCCCATCAATAATTGGCTTTTAAATAAGCTACAGAAACCTCCTGCACAAATCAGTTTCTTCAGGAAAGAAGGCAACTGCTTTGAAACTTGCATAAACAACTGCTACTACTCTCAAAGTCTCAAGTGATCTAATGAAAGATTGCTTGCATCTGTGCAAGTAACTATTGCCTATTGCTTAGTGCTGTAGTAATGTCGGTAGCTTGCAGAAATGCAGAGCTGCATAATGGTGCACTGCATGGCTATGGACACATCATTTGACCTTCAAGGGTTCTAAAAATACAACTGAAATAGAGTAAAATAACACCTATGGCACTACATTATTTCACGCGTAAAGTTTGAATTAAGCTAGTCTTACTGTTTGAATTCCTCAAGCCCCTAGCCTTATAAGAGTGTAAGGCCTTGGGAGGCAAAGTCTTTCACAAACATTCCACAGGCCACAGCACTGGTAATGGAGAGAGCACCTCAAACCATGCTGTTCCTGTTACTCCTTGTCCATTTCACTGTAGCCCAAAATACTAATAAAACTGGGGTAGTAGATGGGTTCCCAGTTGGAGTGATCCTTGACCTTCAAACAATGGTGGGGAAAATAGCACGGACCAGTATTTTGATGGCGCTGGATGATTTCTACGCGGCACACACAAACTACAGCACAAAGATAGTTCTCCACATCAGGGATTCTGGAAGTAATAATGTCCAGGCTGCATCAGCAGGTAAATGTTCTGAAGTCTTGTGGTACAATCTTGTAGCCATATGGATGTTTTTATTTTCTACTATTTTTTGTGGCGATGAATAGATGTTTTACTGTTGTGCTGCCTCCAAGATTCATTTTCAGGCCGAGTTTAGTTCGAAACTTTTTCTTCAAACTTCCAACTTTTCCATCACATCAAAATTTTCCTACACACACAAACTTCCAACTTTTCCGTCACATCGTTCTAATTTCAACCAAACTTCTAATTTTGGCGTGAACTAAACACACCCTCAGTCACTAGTTTTCTTCAAAACATGCAGCTGCAAGATAACATATTCCACAGAAGTCCTTTTCTTCAAGAATCTATGTATGACAAAATTTCTCCTAGTATGTATGGCCTTTTCATAAAATCATTCAGCTAATTGCACAATTGGATAAATTACATTATACTCCACAATCTATTATATCTTGCATGTTCTTACACAGTAACACTATATATATTTTAGCAGTTCATGCCCAAATGTCAAATCAGCTAGTACCAATAGGTACAAGCGTTGTAGTATTAAATAGTGTTGCATTAGTTCCAGATCGGTTGTTAGATGAGGCTGTACTCATGGACAAACCTCCCCCTAGACCAAACACCAAGAAGTTTTGTTGTTCAATTGTCAACATATTAGCCAGCTAGTTACTATATAGTTTAAAGTAACTTGGTTCAAATGTCAATGCATGCAAATTAAATTTTAAGTTATGTTCTGCAAATTGGAGGTTTCATGAGTACCCATGGACCTTCTCTGTTTTAGGACCTACCATAGATGCGACTTAGCAAATAAGTAACCCGTATCCATTCTCTTGCACTAGCAGGGCTGCCCACCATTTAAATTGTTTCTTAATCTAGTAGATCCAGTATTAATCTTGAATTAAGAAAGATAAGAGATCCCTGTTCAAAATAAAGTAAGTCATAATTGAGAGGAACCTACCACTGTTTGCTTCTGAATTTTTCTTTGCACCAACAACAGACAAATTTCACACTGGTCGGGGATCAGTCTACAGGACTTCTTATTCCCAAAGCTGAAGCCATGCATTCAGCTGACAAGAACGGAGAATGATAATATCAAATACCAACTGAGAAAACATATACTACAATGTGGTATCATATAACTGACCATTCAAGTCAACATTCAGTCATTCATATTAACCAACAGAAAGATTGAATAACAAGTTACTGACTTTGAGAAAACTTGATGGTTCAGGGATGCTCAGCATCCAAAAGGAAGCAAATGAGTTTCAATGTACCTACACTTTTTAATGGGGTCAATCAGCCTTAGTTGTTGTACATGAATAATTGGATATCAATGCATGGTTCGAAAGAAATAATTTAACTACCAACAAATTATCAGAACATCAAAAGGTTGTAAACTAGTGGACCCTCGAATACTTGGTACTTAATCAAATTCTTTTTAAACAAATTGGTAAGTTCAATGTAATATTTCATTCTGTGCACAATAAAGCAAACTCATGATTTTATTAAACTCTGAATAACATCCAGAATCAAACTTCAAGCAGATGTAGACATCATACCGTGGAACTATCCTGCTCCTCTTGACGTCAATTAACTTTACGGCCACCCAAAATTTCACTAGACAAAGAGCACATGAATTCCTTGGTCAGCAAAATAATTTGGGTTTCCATGAGTGATTATGTCTAAACTGCATCTCAAGCCCATGAGTTTTGGGCTTCTGTCATGAGTAAATTGCTCTTGTTCATTACAGGTATTAGGTGATATAGTTTGGCAACATGTGCAAGATATATGATGCTTTTGTCAGCCCTGAATCTGTAGCTGTTATGTTACCTTTTCCTTGAGGGAGAAGATTGTCATGTTCCTGGACCAAAGATTTGATGCCAAGTATTTCAGATTTCTCCATACGATATTTGACCAAAGTTAAAATGAGTATGCAATTCTGCAGTCCTTGATCTGATCGAGAACCGTAATACTAAAGTAGTGATCCCAGAGAACTTCACGACCTGTATTTATCTCAAGATCACTAAAATAAAATTTCTAGGCCAATCTTTCCTTCACGACAACCAGCCCATCACAATCTTCCAGCTGCCTTAAATATTTTTGTGCATGCAACACTCAATGGCTCAAGAACATCTGAAATGCAATAATGCATTGCCACTCTAACCCAGGAATTTCTTTATTTTCTTTTTAGGGGATCAGCAATTTTTCCTGCATGTATGATCATTAATTACAACTTGTTGATCTATGCTGCAGCTCTTGATCTTCTGGAGAATCACAATGTACAAATTATCATAGGCCCTCAGAAATCCTCACAAGCTTCATTTGTATCAGATCTTGGAAATAGAAGTCAGGTCCCTGTAATATCCTTCACAGCAACAAGCCCATCTCTTTACTCTGCCAGTCTTCCATATTTCGTTCGTGCAACACTGAATGACTCAGCACAAGTGCAAAGTATTGCCTGCCTAATCAAGACCTATGGCTGGAGAGAGGTAGTGCCAATTTATGAAGACACTGACTATGGTAGAGGTATCATACCATATCTTGTAGATGCTCTCCAAGACATTGATGCACGTGTTCCCTATCGGAGTGTTATCCCCCTGTCAGCAACTGGTGAAGAAATTAGCCAAGAATTATATAAGCTTATGACAATGCAAACAAGGGTCTTTATTGTGCACATGTCATCTACTTTGGCTGCATCTCTCTTCACAAAGGCAAAAGAGGTTGGTATGATGAGCAAAGGATTTGTGTGGATCATGACAGATGGAATAACCAATATCGTGGACTCCATGAGCACTTCAGTTGTGGAGGCAATGAATGGTGCCTTGGGTATCCAGTTTTATGTTAATAATTCAGAACTTGATAGCTTCACCATAGGATGGAACAGAAGATTTCAAATCGACAACCCAAATGATCCACCATTAAAACTAAGTATATTTGGACTGTGGGGCTATGATACTATATGGGCAGTTGCCCAAGCAGTTGAAAATGTTGGGGTTAACAACAGAACATCATTTCAAAAACCATCAGTTGCAAGAAACTCAACAAGCTTGGAAAACATGGAAACTTCTGTAAATGGCCCAGAACTCCTAAAGGTCATCTTGAGAAATAAATTCAGGGGTAAGAGTGGCTATTTTGACCTTTCAAACAGGCAGCTGCAAGTCTCCATATTTAGAATAATAAATGTATTTGGGAAAGGGTGGAAAGATATTGGATTTTGGAATGAAGGAAATGGTATTTCACGACAGTTAAATCTTGGAAAATCAACAACAAAGTATGCCGACTCAGTTTCGGATTTAAACCCTGTGACTTGGCCAGGGAAATCGACAGAAATTCCCAAAGGATGGGAAATCCCTGCAAGTGGAAAGAAGCTTCAGGTTGGAGTACACAAAAGTGCATACAAGGAATATATGACGAATCAAAGAGATCCCATCACAGGTGCAACTAAAGCAAGTGGCTTCTCAATTGACATATTTGAAGAGGCAGTAAAAAGACTCCCTTTTGCACTACTTATGAATATGTAGCATTTGACACAAGCCGGGATACAAGTACTGGAAGTTATGATGACTTTGTTCACCAAGTTTATCTTAAGGTGCTAAGATCATTAATGCTGTTTGGTTTAAAAAAAAGATCAGTAATGCTTCAGCTGTTCAGCATTCAGTTTGTAAGCAAACTGCAATTCATGATATATGTCATAGTATATACAACAACTGCACATAGGAATATTATATGATATAATTAGGTGCTCTTCTCAGTTAGTCAGAGTACCTATTTGTTCCTCAAAAATAGTAAAAACATATATTAAAAAGAAATTAAAGAATTCTTAGATAATTTGTACTAAGATTTTTTTTTTTTGCTTGATCAGTAAAACTATTCTCTTTGGTGTCCTTGCAGAAATATGATGTGGCAATTGGAGATATAACAATCAGGCATAGCAGAATGGCCTATGTTGACTTCACTGTACCATACACAGAATCAGGAGTGGCAATGATCGTTCCATCCAAGGGCACAGTAGATAAAACATGGATTTTCCTGCAGCCACTATCACGTGATCTGTGGTTTGCAACCATATCAATGTTTCTCTACACAGGATGTGTTGTATGGTTATTGGAACTTCTAGGCAACAAAAGAAACGTTCATGAACCAATTCCCAGGAAGATTGGGATTGCGATATTCTTCTCCCTATTTGGAGATAGTTGAGTACACTTATCCCAGCACCTCAGTTATTTACAAAAGAGGAGTGTAAAATAGTGAATAAAATATCGAGCTGACTGATCTGCACTAAAAATCATTTGGTATTACCAGTGCATTTAACAAAGCTACCTTGTTTGCTAGGAAACATGAATCTGGTGGTTTAGTTTCTTGAATGGTTCTACATGCATGTCTTGCATGATGCAAGCTTATGAGCCTTGAAAGAAACAAATGCTAGTTACATGCGTGCATCTTAAAATACTTAAAAGATGCATAGCTGGGCACAATGAGCAGAGAGAATTTTCAAAACAGATTTGTGCCTGCTGGGCCTAGGAGTGAATAAAACTATGGCTAAGCAAAGGCAGGTCCGTTGGAAGAAATATTGCTAACTACCTCTATTGGAATAGTGAGTTTACACTGACTACATTGTGGAGTTTAGAACATATAATGTATCCAGTGAGTTTACACTGACTTGAGTTTATTATGAAAGACTTCATTTTTTTACGACTATTACAGGATAGAACTCAATGTTGTTAAACTAACAGGATGGAAAGGAAAAATGAATTATATGCCACTAGGTGTCAGGTTAGAAACGAGTTTTGCTAATCAACTGAAGGAAAGTATAGCTGGGAGTAGTTCAAGGAAATAAAGCTAAGAAACAATGGTTAACATATCTCAACAAATATTTCTAATGTTTTCACCTGGTTGACTAGATAGAGAAAAAACGCAGTGTTGCTCATCTGGTAAATGAAACCAGCTAGAGGTAGACATAAATTTGGCCATTCCCTCTGCAATCACAATTATGAAAATTGATTATTCTTTTTTAACCAAGCCTTGATAACTCGTTGCAACTTACAACCACTTTTTTGGAGAAAGTCCTTTTCTTGGAACTACAAATAATTTTCAGTGAATTTCTTATGAGTATTTTCTTTGTTACAGTTCTTTCAGTTCAAAAGCATTTGTGCCAAACTAGAAATAAGAACATCTAGAAAACATTATTAAGTATGATTAATATTCTATATTTTGTGAATTTTTGTTTGGTATAACTGAAGATAACACTATATATTTTTATCAAAATTTCAGATGAAAGAGTGGAGCGCATCCTATCTCGGATAGTTTTGATTGTATGGGTATTTTTCTTCCTTATACTTTCATCAGGTTACACTGCAAACTTGGCAACAATGTTGACTGTACAGCAGCTAAAACCAACTATAAATAGTATTGATGAACTTCGGAAAAGCGGGGAAAACATAGGATACCACGATGGTTCCTTTGTCAAAAACCTTTTGGAAGATCTTAATTTTAACACATCGAAGATCAAGGCATATGATACACCTGATGATTTTTACAATGCACTATCAAAGGGAAGCAATAACGGTGGTATTGCTGCCTTCGTGCATGAAGTCCCATACATCAAATTGTTTCTTGCAAAGCACTGCAAAGAGTACACTATGGTTGGACCATTTTATAAGACAGCAGGTTTTGGATATGTAAATAATTTTATTTATGTTCCTGTTTGCAACATAACTATTCATCAGTCGATTAGTTGCTCTCGTATGTTGAAATACGTATGTGAAACTATAGTTGCCTTTCATGCCTAAGTGTAAACTGAGGGTGCGAATTTGAACTAATACAATATAAGCTTCATTTGGAAGGTTAATTATATCCACGATTTCACAGAAATACCAAGGAAATTAGAAACACACAAGCTAAACAATGAGCAATCCAATTACTCTGAAACATAGGGTTTGAATGTAAATGTACACAAATTCAACTGGTTAGGTTTTTCAGTGCATATTCGCAATGTAAAACTATATATCCAATTATGTAGATTATATATAGCCCCTCCTGTCATGAATATTTGACACTTAGGACAACATCCTGTCAAACTTTGACCATAAATTTTATATTAGAATGAGTTTGCAAAATATAATTACTTTATGATATTGTTGTACTCCCTCCGTCCCAAAATATAACAGCTTTTAACCCTCATGATTTGTCCCGAAATATAACAACTTCTCCACCAACATTCTCTTCCCAACCAATCACAACCCTCCACCATTTACTTTCCCACCTACCTCCACTACTCATCCAATTACAACCCTCCACCATTCACTTTTACCTACTTTCTTAATAATCGTGTCCAACTCTAAAACTTCTTATATTCTGGGACGGAGGGAGTAGTACTTTTCAAGGTAGATCTATACATAGCATTGTTTTTCCTTTTTAAGATAAGCATTTGGATTTTGGAAATTATTGATGGTCAAAATTTCAAAAGTTTGACCAAATATTGTCCTAAACATGAAATATTTATGACTGGAGGGAGTACAAACTAGAGAAATACTATATGTTTTCTTAAGGGAAAGAATAATATGAAAAGGCCAGCTTGTGAGTGAAAATGTGAAATCACCTTTGATAGCAAGCTCGTATGAACAACCAAATTTTGGGGAAATAGGATACATTAAGAAATAGCTAACATAATACATCTGAACACATCAAACTTAAAGTTGATGATAACTTGTGCTCTAGAATACTATATACAAATTAATAAGGATGGTACTGATTATTTTATCTAGTTATGCTAGTTCATTTTATCATTTACCATGTAATATGTTAAGTTCAGTTCACCTTGCTTTTAGTCCTCGTCATATGGAAATAACCCCAAATTAGAGCCAACAAGCTAACAAAAAGTCTACCTTTCTCACACAGGCATTCCCAAAAGAATCTCCTCTACTTGGAGACATTTCAAAGGCAATCCTCAGCATAACAGAGGGGGACATTATCATGCAACTTGAGGTACCAAAATGACTGCAAAAGTGTGGATTCTGCGGTGGGCTCTGTGTCTGATCCAGACAAACTTCACGTTGACAGTTTTAAGGGCCTGCTCATACTTACTGGAGCTGCCTCAACCTTTTCCCTTCTCATAGCTGGAATGATTTACTTATATGAAAAGAACAAGTCGATGACTAGCATGCAACCTGACCAAAATGGAGAAGGTTTAGAAGAAAATCACAATCCACAAGAAGTGAATGAAGGAAACAGAGCAGAAGAAAATAATCAGCTTGGAGCAAGTACAGGCCAAAGTGGCCAACAACAACAACAAACTGGAGCAAGAGAGATGTCTAACATAAATTTACAAACAAGCAGTGTTAGGAGAAATAGCTCAATTTTCATTTGGCATGAAAGAAATCTTGGTGCAAGAGTGGCACCCATTTCAAGTTCAAGTCATTTTTAGCTAAACGAATTGATATTTATGTTCAGGATCAGGATGTTACATAAAGCAGTCTCAAGCTGAAAGTTTAAAATGGTAAAGCTTCGCAGAAAATGGCATGACATACAATCACTAGTTGTGTTAATGGTTTTCTTTACTATAAAAAGGCGTTAGATGATGATACGTTCTGCACCCATCCTCCGGTCATTTTAGATCTTCTGTGGATGAAATACGTAGACATGTATGTGTTTTCTGTTCTTTTTAATCCTTTGCACATTTGCATCTGCAATTACTTATAACTACTCTCATATGATTGTGTATAGAGGCAACTTGCCATCTGCGCAACTCGCAGGCACTTGGTAGCAACCTAATGTTTGCACATAACCAAAAGAGACAGTTTGTCAGTATTGAATCTATTGATCATTTCCCTTTTTCCTTTTGTCGTAAATTGCTCATGCATATCTTGTTTAAGGGCACAGAAATCTGTTCTCCAGGGAAAAGATCTCAAAGCAGGTGACAAGTCGCCTCTAAGCTGAACCATCAGATGAGCATCTGAAACTGAACCTAATTGAGCCATCTGTTAAAGAATATTGCCACCTGCAAAAATATAAGACTGATGAACTCCGCGTGCCAAACAGCACTTCCCTCAGATAGGATGATGAACGCCAGCCCTTGCAATAGGGTCGCAAGACGAAATGCAAAAGAAAAATGGAACCTCGGCTACGTACGAGTACCTTGATCACCAATTCATCATCGTCCTTCTATCAAGCACATCTTTGAGTGTAGGTTCATCTTGGCATTCTGACAAACACCATGAACGCATTGTTTCGGGAGCTGAAAATTGTGGTACAAGCGTACAACTAAATTGCAATAGGCCCTGCCTTAACGATTAAATCTAGACACACCAAACCACGCAGCGTCCATCGGGTGAACTAACGTTAACCCCCACATTTCAAAGCCACGAAATAATGAATGGAAGGAGGGCTGCGGGAATAAGCCAGAGTTTCTCGCAGCGGGGGTCGTACCTGTCATGTACATGGGCTGGGCTGGCTCTAGGCCCAACCAAACAGCAAGGAGGAGTATAGAACCAAGCCACACTGCAGTTCTTGGGGGTATCGATGAACAGATATTCAACTTGTGGCTTTGACATGGCTCTCTTCCTCCTTCAACTCTACCTCCTCTGATTCTATTTCTCTAATTCCAATCTCATGCTTCTGCCTTCCCTATATTGCTCTTCCCAATCCCTGATTCTACTCTCTTGATTGTATCCCTGACCACTTGTATTCTTGAATGGATTTGCAACATATCGGTGGCACTTGTGTGAGAGATTTGGTGTGATTGTGTTGGTTCGTGACAATATGGTATCAGAGGCGTCGGTTCGTGGGATTCCAGGCCAGGAGACAAGATGGACGACACACGGTTGCAGCAGCAACTTCTAGATACTGAATCCAAGCATTGGAGGTAGTTGCACTGGAGGCGCCCGCCAGGTGTTTGATGAAATGCCGAGCTGGCTGGGAGCTGGTGCAAGTGCTGCTCTTCATGTCCAAGTGAGTCACATCATCTACCCAGTGACCAATGAGGTATTGCACCAGGTTTATGACATCTATGGAGCAGAGGAATTGCATAACCTTGTGGCCGACACATGGCGAGTGGAGGCTCTTGTTTGGTTTCGAGCGAGAGGTGATGCGGAGAAGGCTCAGCGGGCCACCCATGGCCGCAACATCTATGATGGAGGGTGCTTACTTGATGTCCAGCACGTGCAGCCTTTCAACAGGAACGGTGTCGACAAGACGCTCACCAAGTGTTCGATGTCAGGACCAAGCTTCATCGTTGACACGCCGATGGCGGCAACAACCTCAACTGCAACCACAATGGTGTCCTTCACTGCCCCAATGGTATCGATGACATATTCAACATCGATTCCAGTGTGTCCTCCTGCTGAGCCAACCCCTATTGACATATTCAATCAGTTTGGGATGCAAATAGCAAGGTGTCAGGAGGCTGTTGACAATTTGGCATCTATGCTTAATTCAAGGGAAACCAAGCCAGAAGTGTTGCCGGAGGATATGTTGGACTCAGAATGCAGCAGCCACACCTCGGGCATGCTTCCTGTTTCGTCTCCATCTCACATCATGCCAATCTCATCCAGTGCTACCATTACTCAAGTTGTGCAAGTCAAGGCAGAGAAACCAGAAGTCACTGAGGTACTTGACGCTATTCCTGAGAAGAAACGGGGACGCACAAAGCACCGCAAGACCATCAAACGGGTATCATGGGTTCATTTAGGCTGCCGCCCAGTACGCTGGCCGATCAGATTTCTTCAGTCCTGCAAGGTTGGTGATGTGATAACTCATGTTGGTGGTGTGTCCCTATTCAAAGAAGTTGAGGTAGAAGTTAGATTCCAAGTGTTTGATGATAAGGGGCATAATATTAATGCTGATCTTTTGAGTAAAAGGGTCAATTTGGCAGATAAAATTTTGGTGAGGGAGGAGGGTGTTGATCACTCCACACAACAGTCAAATAACTTGATCCTTGCTCCTGTTGATGCTATGTTTAGTGAAATGTCACCTGATGGCTGGTATGAGTGGAGGCAAGTGTATCTCGCTTGGGAAATCAGTCATGTACAGAACATTTTGGAGGAAATACCATCATGGGACAGAAGTGCTTTTAGTCCATGGGAGTGCTGTGGGTCTTATCCTTGGATTTATGGAAGCAATAGATATTATTTGTGGTTTGACAAGGTACTATCCTGCCAACAAAATGGTTTTAGCCCTCGGAGCATTGAGCAGCAGAAGCTACACAAGGAGTGCTTGTATGGAGGTTTACAGAAGGTTCACAAAAATCAGTTTCAGCAGTATTTTCATTGTTTTGCACTGCCCCAGTGCAAACATTTGTCTCACATCACATTATTGACAAGCAATGTGATATCTTCAGACAATATGCAGTGGTATTCAGGAATTCTCGGGATTGCTTTCATGGAATTATCAACTATTCACTACTTGCAAATGGAATTAATTTGGATGACTGAAGCACAAGCTTGGGGTAAATCCAGAATCAGGTCATTTCTTGGTTTCTCAATCTTACACGACTTATGGCTGAAGGAACCTTGGCCTTCACCTTCTCGATGTTTGGTACATCCATTTTGGATATTTCTCAAGAAGACCTACTTGTCTAGAGTAATACATCCCCAAATGTGGCAGCAAAAGAGTGGCAAGGAATTCTGGAGCGTTACACATGGTAACAGTGTTGACTGCATGGTGCTAGATCCCAATTTAGAGATACATGGCTCTCTCAGTTCTGCCTGTCATTTGGATGGCAACAGTTGCATCTTTTGGTCTGATCAAATTTGTTTAGAAGCCAGGAATTTAAGTGACAATCATCTAATCTGTGGTACTGAATGGATCTCTAACACAATACTAGATGCAATGGTGAGACAATGGGAATTTTGTGAAACAAATCAAATACTTTTCAACTACATCTCAATGTTGATTTCTGGAGCAAGAGATTGGACAATGAAGGGGCTCATCAAGCATGCAAACTCATTGTTGTATTTTATCTCAAGCACAAGATCACAGTGGTATGGAGCTTCATATTTCACCAAAATCTGGAAACATTGCTACTTAAACTACAGCAAAGCAAGAATATTCGGAAAAACTGATGGTGAGAATACTACATGCATCGAAGATTTACATGTTCCATGCGATCCAGGTGGAACCACTACATCGGCTTGGGGACAAGCCGATTTTCAAGGAGGGAAGAATGTCATGTACATGGGCTGGGCTGGCTCTAGGCCCAACCAAATAGCAAGGAGGAGTATAAAACCAAGCCACACTGCAGTTCTTGGGGGTATCGATAAACAGATATTCAACTTGTGGCTTTGACATGGCTCTCTTCCTCCTTCAACTCTACCTCCTCTGATTCTATTTCTCTAATTCCAATCTCATGCTTCTGCCTTCCCTATATTGCTCTTCCCAATCCCTGATTCTACTCTCTTGATTGTATCCCTGACCACTTGTATTCTTGAATGGATTTGCAACATATCGGTGGCACTTGTGTGAGAGATTTGGTGTGATTGTGTTGGTTCGTGACAGTACCTTGTCGGAACGACGCAGCGTGGGCTCCTCGGCAACTGGAGGCATCCTCTCCGGCGTCCATTGCCTTGTCGGGGCAGAGGAGCACGGATACGCTGGGAGGGCCTCTCCGTCACGGCACCGCCGACGACGAGCCCTGCGGCCACGGCAGCCGCCCAGGTGTCGCCGTCATCATCGAGGTCGACATTAGCTGTTCGTTTTTGGTCGAGTTGGGCTGGAGCTGGACTGCACGCGAACTGTTTTAGATGTTAGATGGGCCTAGGGCCTGAGAGTGTCATGGGCCATTGGATTCACAAAGTAGCCCACGCGTTGCAACGGATCAGGCCCATGTAACCGTGGATTGGGGGGGGGGGGGGCGGATTGAGATGGTTAGGGAAAGTGGAAGGAAAAAGTATACTTTGACTCCCTCAACTATCGCCCGAGTATGATTCATGTCCTCTAACCGTAAAACCGGGTGTATCGACTCGGTGCAAACAATATCCCTCGGTGGTTTTGGCTGACATGGCGGTCTTAACCAAGTCTTTGTCCTACGTGGCGCTTATGTGGAATTAAAATAAAAACTTCTCAATCTCTCCGCTTATCCCTTTCTCACCACGCGCGTGTGCGCTTGAGTGGGAGGCTATCGGCGCGCGACGGCGCGGTGGGGACAAAGGAGACCAGCGGCGTGGAGGGGGAGAGCTCGGCGGCAGGGGGGAAGGCTGCTGCGGGCGGCATCGGTGAGGACGTGCTTGGCTGAGCGCCGGCCGGCTTGGCGCGGTGGCGAGAATGGGAAGGAGGCCAGCGGTGGGGTCGGAAGAAGGGCCGATAGTGAGATCCTACCAGACTAAGGACAGGCGGCGCGAGGAGGTTGCCGCGGCGATGCAAACGGTGGTGGGGAGCAAGGGGACAAACGGCGACACAGGAAGGAGGCTGCCGTGGGGCGATGCCGATGGCGGGGAGAAGCAAAGAAGAAGTAGCGGCACAGGGAGGAGGTTGGTGGCGTGGCGGTGGTGATGGGAGGCGTTGCGGCATCGGGGAAGGATGACGCGAGGAGGAGTTCTCTGCGGGGGTGTCGGTCAGCGGCCGAGAGGAGGCGGCCTCGTGGAGAGCGTCGCTCGTCCCGACGCGGCAATGGCCCAGATTGAGGCAACGAGGGAGTCAAAGTATACTTTTTCCAAAGTGGAATGAGGATAAAGTGCTGGAGGCGGTGGTTGACTAGTTACGGATGCGAAAGCTTGGAAGAATGTGTGAGGAGGTGATGGAAGGAGAATGACTCTGCTTTTAAATACTACTAGTCGTAGAGATAATGATATCGGGTGAAAAGAGCACATTCACTTCAAGAATGTTTCATATTGTCAATTTCTCTATGAAAGAAAATTGCTCTTAAATTCTTTTTTCAAAAAGGAAAACATATAGAATCCATTAACCTCATGAATTTTATAAGAATTTCACAAGGCTGCCTACAACTACTCCATTGCATGAGCTCTAGCTTGTGTAGTAGTTCACAAGAGAAGGGACCGCATTCTCGACAACAATGTTGGAATTTTATCAATTTCTTCTATATGACATATCATTGCCCTCTACATGAAGATGGTAGATCACGCTGGTCGACGGGTCAACTAAGGCTGTGTTCGGGAGTGAGGGTTGGGAACCCTCACTCCCCGACACGGAAAACGGAGCAGCAATTAGCACGTGATTAATTAAGTATTTTTTAATTTTTTTTAAAAATGGATTAATATGATTTTTTTAAGCAACTTTCGTATAGAATTTTTTTTAAAAGACCGCACCGTTTAGCAGTTTGAAAAGCGTGCGCGTGGAAAACGAGGAGAATGAGTTGGGAAAATGTTCTACCAAACGCAGCCTAATTGGTGATACTCATCTCTTTTTTTTTTTCAATCTCATCCTTAGTCGTGAAGCTTATTAGTAGCCAAAAAAAAATTTTGGTAAAATTTGTGTGTGTTTTTAGCGATTTAAGAGCTAATAATGCTGAAAATAAACTACAATAAAAAACATTAAAATCAACTTTACAATTAAGTTTTAAAATCAAAATTTTGCTACAATTGATCAGCTGAGGAGAAAATGATAGTTGTAGCAATCCTGGTCCAGGAGTGATAGGCAATTATCAGTGTCATTTCTTATAATCGTCTCTCATGGGGACGGATCCGTTGAGAGAGCGACCTGGTGGTGTCGCAGCCTCGCAGGAGGCCAAGAGAGCATTTCGCTGACAAGATTCCAAAGCTCATATGCAGACTAAGTAAATCAACCTGGTTTTAATGGTTGAGGGGAAAAAAATAGACTCAGGCTATAGTTGAGAAAGATAAAATAGACTTCTTTTTTTTTTTCATGTAATAAGGTAACCATCCAATCAGGGCAGAGACAAGTAGGGCTTAAGCCCTCAGCCTCCATCTTAAAATTTGGAGAAAACCTATATATAGCTCATCAATTGAGTTCTAGGTGAGCCTTAGGCTTCGATAACTTTTGGTTTCGTCACCGCATCCAAATGTTTAGCCCCAGCTCCTATGCATACTCATGCTAAAATCTTTTCAAAATGTGTGGGTTGTTGCACATTTTCACTGAACGCAGTCATTTGGTTCTGGCGAGGACAAGGGCCGGAAGCAGCAAGCTACCTCAGGAAGCAGTGACTGAACTCAGCCATTTAGCATTTTCCATCTGGTGGTGAAGTGGCAGCGCCGCCGGAGCATCAGGCGAAAATGTTCAGTTGAAGGGACCATTAGGAGTTTATTCCATTACCTATCCACAAAGTCAAAATGGACATTTGAGGAAGTTTCACTCATCGACAGTTATTATTTACTCTCTTTCAATATGTTAAAAATTTAGGGAAAAGAAAATAAAATGCTGGAAGTTTCTTTGAACCAACCCCCCCCCCCCCCTCCACCCGCCAAACATTAAAAAGGATAACCAATGCCTTGGTTAGGTTCAAAATTAGAAGGCTATGATACCATCTTCTCCAATATTTGTTATGTCAACCCTTATATCCTGGCCTATCCTCTTGAATCTTGGTGTATGAAGGACGGCAACCTTTGGACCAGGCAAAAAAATAAGTGTTGCTACTCCAATGCTTGCCACTTATTCTTGGTAGCGTCCTGCATCTTACAATGTTCATCTTCATCAACCAACAGCTTAGTATTTTGTAAATTTTATTAGGACAAATTGATTGGATGGTCCTTGAGACTTCAACGAACAGCATCTGATTGTCGAATGTCAACTATAATCCTGACTCTCTTGTTTGCCAGAACCATAGGCTTGACATCACAAGTCCCATTGACTTGACTTGCCATTACAAACAGTATGCTCAGTGCTGTGCCCATAAACTGCAAAACTAAGAGGTTATTTTCAGCCAAATATCATTCTTCAAGGATTCTCTCGCACTTTGTTTTATTGCTACTGACTTACTGCACATAGAAAAATATGCATGCATTGGCCATTGACTGTCTTGTACGAGCGAACTGGCTAAGTAGATTATATAAATGTATGAACTTGGTTGGCTGTTTACATCCCGTTGGATGTAGATGCCGGGTTTTTAATCCATTATCTAAAAGTAGATTATCTACAATAGAAAGGTGAAGTGATGCCTACAAATGAAATCTCACCATTGCCATGCAACCTTTATTTATCAAAATCTCGTCATTCCAAAGTTATCGGTGATCAAAGTTGAAATAATAATAGTCAAAGCTAACAAACATTTGGAAACAAAGGGAGTACCACACATCAAAGCATGCCAAGAGAGTCAAAGATTCAGAGCAACTCCCCATGCCAAACGCGAGTTCCGACTTCCTTGACTATCACAATCCCATTCCTTGAGGACCAATGATTCACTTGAGGAAGAAGGTGAAGGTATATATGCGTTTCCAGCTCATTCTTCCTGGGTTTCCAACCCAGAATTTCCACAGCCATCACCCTAACATGGTTCTATTCAGAATCATCTCTTTTGTACTTATAAACAGAACTGTAGCCTCTTACGCAAGGAAGAGATTGCCAGAAGCAAACTTCAAATTTTAATTCGGAGACAATAGAGACTATAATGCAATCTGACCAAGTCAGAATAATGAAGAAAAAAAAAAGGATAGGGCTATAAGACTTCATAGCACCATGCATTCAGTAACCAGCAGAACATCAACCAACACAGCATGGGGATGGAGAGAGCAGCTGGAAGGGCTGCAATCTTCTTCCTGTTCCTCAGTCTGACTGTTGCTCAAAATATCACTGGGAGTGGAGAAGATACACTGAATGTTGGAGTGATTCTCCACCTGAAGTCGTTGGTGGGCAAAATGGCACGTACCAGCATTTTGATGGCTGTGGAAGATTTCTATAAAGCCCACAGGAACTTTAAGACAAAGCTGGTTCTCCACATTAGGGATTCCAATGGAGATGATATCCAAGCTGCATCAGAAGGTACATTTCACAATCTGTAAATTTTAGCTAAGATTGTCAAATTTTGAGTCAATACTGCATCATAATGAGGCAAGATATGATAAAGAAGTTACTCCTTATGTCCCAAAATATAGCTACTGCTAGTACTTTGTTATGGAATACTCTTTGATCTTAGGGAACTTCAACAACTTGAAATTCTTTAGATTAAAACTTTATCGAGGAAACACACAGAAAAAAAAGCACTGAAACGACAAGCTTTTTATCATCTATATAATTTTTTATTACACACTTATCTTTTCTACTGCTGCTGCAAATCTTCAAAACAATATGTGCATATACAACTTCTCTTTTATAAATATCATAAATTTAAGCAAAAATAAAAGGCTGAATTTCATGATAACTCCATGGATCTATATGCAGGTAAAAGTGAGGGCCTCCCCACTTTTAAGTTTATGCAACTGTAATTTACAAACGAATCCTCCTATTTTGAGTTCTCTCTTATTAGCAACTCCATTTCTGGAGAAACAAAGAAAGTTCCATACCAAATATAGTTAAGTCATATAGAGGGTGCTCTCTGCTTTGCTCAATGCCTGAGGAGTTTGGATGGGGCTAAAAAATTTTAGTCACTGTCACATCGGATGTTTGGACACTAATTAGAAGTATTAAATGTAGACTAATGATAAAACCCATTTCATAACCTTGGACTAATTCGCAAGACAAATCTATTGAGCCTAGTTAATCCATGATTAGCCTATGTGATGCTACAATAAACATTCTCTAATTATGGATTAATTAGGCTTCAAAAATTTGTCTTGCAGATTAGCTCTCATTTATGAAAATTAGCTTTGTAAGTAGTCTATGTTTAATACTTTAAATTAGTGTCTAAACATCCGATGTGAAAGGGACTAAAGTTTAGTCCCTGAATACACCACTATAATAAGAATAGCCATTATATTCTAAGGAAAGTTACAACATAACTAGTTCTATATGCATAACACTTCTAATTGCATCAAGATTCTTAGCTGCAATTAATATGAACACAGATATTCTTCAAATTAATTGTTTTTCTATTAAATTATAAAGCAATTGACCTGCTGGAAAATTACAATGTGCGAGCTATTGTTGGCCCACAAAAATCTTCAGAGGCTACATTTGTGTCAGATCTTGGGAACAAGAGCCAAGTCCCAGTTATCTCCTTCACTGCAACAAACCCCACTCTATCATCTATCAATGTGCCATACTTTTTGCGTGGGACATTAAGTGATGTTGCTCAAGTGAATACACTTGCTGCTCTCGTTAAGGCATATGGCTGGAGGGAAGTGGTGCCCATCTATGAGGATACAGACTATGGTAGAGGCATCATACCATACCTGGCTGATGCCCTCCAGGAATTTGGAGCATCTATGCCTTATCGTAGTGCAATATCTGAATCAGCAAATACTGACCAAATTGAGCGAGAACTCTACAAGTTAATGACAATGCAGACTAGAGTCTATGTTGTTCATATGTCAACAAACGTTGGATCAATTCTCTTCAAAAAGGCCAAGGACTTAGGAATGATGAGTGAAGACTATGCATGGATTTTGACAGATGGCATTTCAAATATTGCTAATTCGCTAAGCCCTTCAATTCTTGAGGAAATGAGTGGTGCAATCGGTGTCAGGTTCTATGTGCCTGCATCAAAGGAACTTGATGACTTCACTACAAGATGGAATAAGAGGTTTAAAGAAGACAACCCAAATGATCCACCATCACAACTAAGTATTTTCGGGCTTTGGGGTTATGATACTATTTGGGCATTAGCACAAGCAGCAGAAAAAGTAAGAATGGCTGATGCCATATTTCAAAAGCAGAAAGATACAAAGAACACAACATGTTTGGGAACTCTGAGAATTTCTACAATTGGTCCGAAACTCCTAGATTCAGTCTTACATAGTAAGTTCAGAGGTCTAAGTGGTGAATTTGACCTTAGAAACAGGCAGCTGGAGTTTTCCACCTTCCAGATAATTAATGTGGTTGTAAGTCAGTTAAAAGAAATAGGCTTTTGGACAGCAAAACATGGAATCTTCAGGCAATTGAACAAAAATAAATCAAAAACAACAAACATGAACTCTATGCCTGATCTTAATCCAGTGGTGTGGCCAGGAGAAGTATATACAGTGCCCAAAGGATGGCAAATTCCTACTAATGGAAAGAAACTCCGTATAGGTGTACGGACAAATGCATATCCTGAGTTTATGAAGGTGGAAAGTAATCCTGTAACCAATGAAATAACCGCCTCTGGGTATGCGATTGATGTATTTGAAGAGGTGTTAAAGAGACTTCCATATGCAATACCTTATGAATATGTGTCATTTGATAATGGACAAGGAATAAACTCTGGGAGTTATAATGATTTTGTCTACCAAGTTTATCTAGGGGTAAGAAATTTTTACTCTCAATTTATCAAATTTATGCCACAGAAATCAGTATGCCCACTTGAAATTTTAATAAAGCAAATTTAATTATTCTCTGACTTTTCTTTTTGCAAAACTGTATTCATCTACCCTTATTGGAACAATTCAGGTGATTTTTTATGTTGTTCAGTTTGGATATATTTATCATTTGTTTTCTTACACAACATTTTCCACCATATTGGTACCATAGCAAGCATTGACGCAGTCTCATGTATACAAATTTGAACATTATTTTTTAATTATATGTCAGTCAAAATTATCTTAACATAATAGTGTGAAAGTACTTTTGATGAAAAATACACCCTCCGTTCCATATTATAAGTCATTTTAGTTTTGTCCTAAGTCAAACCTCTCAAACTTTGACTGAGTTTAAAAAAAAAAAAACACCAACACTTACAACATCAAATTAGTTTCATTAAATCCACCATGAAATATGTATTGATAGTGTATTTAGTTTTTATTGTAGATGCCGGTGCATTTTTATATAAACTCGGTCGAAGTTAGAGAAGTTTGACTTTGGACAAAAGTAAAATGACTTACAATGTGGAACAAAGGGAGTAGTAGCGTTCCCATTTGATAAATCCTTTTGTGTATATCAGTGGTCAGAGTTTCGAAACTTGACAATACATGTTCTGAAATGAATTTTAATAGTCGATGGGTATATAATAAAGGAAAAAGTCTATTTAACCCCCTGAAGTATGTATGTAAAATAGATTGCAGTACTTTTCCTTTTCAGATTGAACCTTTTTTATGCTTTCTACTGTGGTACATCTTGGTATCTCTTCAAGGATGGTAAGAAGTTCCATTCAGATTAGATAGATTGGCATGATGGAACTATACCCATGTTTTGTGCCATTTTCCACAAATTATCATACATTTCAAGAGTAACTGAAATAACAATTTTTTTAAAAAAAAAAAAACTTGCAGGTATATGATGCAGCCATTGGGGATATAACCATCAGGTACAATCGAACTTCATATGTTGACTTCACACTACCATATACTGAATCTGGGGTGGCAATGATTGTGCCAGTCAAGGACGACAGGAATAAGAATACATGGGTTTTCTTGAAACCATTAACTACTGACCTGTGGTTTGGGAGCATCGCCTTCTTCATCTACACAGCAATTGTAATATGGTTGTTGGAGCGACGAAGCAATAATGCTGAACTGACTGGCTCATTTCTCCGCCAGCTTGGCATAGCAATATATTTCTCGTTCTTTGCAGATAGTGAGTGACTATACTTGTTTTCTTATCTACATACAGAATACTGTGTTTGTCAAATTCAGTGAGAAAGAGCTGACAAAAAAGCAATTTATTTTACAATACAGTCTTTAACAAACAAAGGGATACAGGCGTAATAAGAGTAAATTCAGCATCAATGTTAATTTGAAGTTCTAAAATATGATGGTTCACCATTTTGCAGGGGAAAGGGTGGACAGCATTTTGTCTAGACTGGTTGTCATTGTATGGGTCTTTGTGCTTCTCGTGATTACATCAAGCTATACAGCCAATCTATCATCAATGCTAACTGTGCAACAGCTTCAGCCCACAGTAACTGATGTTCATGAGCTCCTTAAAAATGGAGAATACGTAGGGTATCCAAATGGTTCTTATGTGGCCGATCTATTAAGAGGACTTGGTTTTGATAGAACAAAATTGAGGGCATATAATGATTTAGATGGCTTTGCCGATGCACTCGCCAAAGGGAGCCAAAATGGTGGTATTTCTGCTGTCATAGATGAAGTTCCATACATAAAAATTTTTCTTGCAAAGCACTGCAAAGGGTACACAATGATAGGACCAATTTACAAGTCTGAAGGTTTTGGCTTTGTAAGTTAACTTGATAGATATTCTGTCCACATCACATATCTTTGAAGTTTGAAGTACAAAATCCTAGTAAATACATAATTGAGATCGGCCCATACTTATGAAAACATATATAAAGCATTTGGAAATAGAGGCATACATAATAAAATCCAAGATAATAACAAACCTGTGGTCTCTAGACAAGATATGGGTGTTATGTAATGCCAGTTGAATTTAAAACATGCATTTAACATGGTAAATAACCCCACTAGATACCTCCGTCGTTTTAGGATGTGATAATCTCATAGTCTATAACACTGCTCTGGGCAATTTTCCGGTTTTCCGTTGAATCCTTATTTTCTTAATTGATAGTGCCCCTACTTATGTGCTACTTAGCTGATGGATAAAAACCTCAAACCATAGCCCGCAGGCATGACTTTGCAAAATCTAACTGCAACTATCTACTCCCTCCGTTTCAGGTTATAAGACGTTTTGATTTTGGTCAAAGTCAAACTGCTTCAAGTTTGACTAAGTTTGTAGAAAAAAAATATTTTCAACTCAACACAAATTTATTATGAAAATATATTCAATTATTGATTTAATGAAACTAATTTGGTATTATAAATATTACTATATTTGTGCATAAACTTAGTTAAATTTAAAGTAGTTTGACTTTGACCAAAGTCAAAACGTCTTATAACCTGAAACGGAGGGAGTACCTTGCAATTTATTTACCTTAAATATATTTTTCATCAATATTATGGAGAATCTTAGAATGTTCGCCCTTAGAAATCTATCACATTAGGCCTAAAGTTAATTCTGCATTACTTATCGGTTTGAAAGTAACTGAATTAGTTATATTTCTTGTATAGGCATTTCCCAAACGATCCCCACTGGTTTACGACTTCTCAAGGGCAATCCTCAGCATAACAGAGGGAGATTCTATAATTAATATAGAAAAGAAATGGATTGGGGACCAACATGCCTGTCAGAATGATGGCACAATCATAAGCTCAAGCAGTCTAAACTTTAACAGCTTTTCAGGACTTTTTCTAGTCACAGGAGTTGCATCAACCTCAGCCCTTTTAATAGCCCTGGTGATGTTTCTCTACAAGAATAAGCACAGGATAAGGAACAGCATACGTCGTGACCAGACTCAGAAAGGATATGAAGCAGAGCGAATAAATGAACAAAATCAAGAAATGACAATACACTCCAACCAGGTTCACAACCTGCAACTGACAGTGCCAGATGATTCAGATGAATATAGCTGTCAACAAGACGGGGAAATATCCATAGAGCAAAGCCCAGCTTCAGAGGTCCAAACAAGTCCGTATTTTGCATCTCATGCACAACAATAACTCAGCTAATTCAGCTTTTCATACCTCTAGAATATGCGCAGTCACCTTCTGTTTGCACATTCATCCCTGCTTGCCTGACCAATTTTCCAATGGCATGTCAATCGAAAAAATCTAAATTGCTTAGGTATTAGACGGATACAAACCATCTAGCAATGTAATGCATAGCAATGCAATTCAGGAAGCTTCTAGGATGAACTGTTAGCTTAATTTGCAGAGTAACTTCATCATTTGCTACATCTTTGTTGACTTAGCATACTGCTGAAAAGATGAACAGGCATTATAACAAACATATCCAAGGCATGGATCAAAGACGCTATAGAGAAAAGAAAAGGTTGGTTCAAATTCCAGCCCACGTTAATGAAGAACCGACCCTTCGAAGAGCTCTTGTAGCTAGAGTACACTGCAATACTCTCATGTTCATGTAGGCGTTGTCGCGGCCACGAAAACAAACCAGAGACAGGCTGTTCCACCAATGGAGAACCGTTGCGTGCAATGGAGAATCTCGTACGTAGGGTAGAGAAACGCTAACCTCCCTCCCATGAGGAACAGGGTGCTCCGGACCTTTCTCGCTCTCGCCAGTCGCCACGGCTGCGCCGCCGCCCGCGTGCGTCCCATTGCGAGCCGCCGACAGCCACTCCGCCGGATCGCCGGCAAACATCCCGCCATGCCGGTGCCGCCAGCCAGCAGCCGCAGCTTCACCGCAATCCTGGACAGCCGAAACATTCCAGGTGAACCTGAAACACCAAAACCTGCTCCTGCGGCAGCAATGGCGGCGGTGCCCGCGGCGGCGAGGGGGACGAGCTGAGGTGGCCACCGGCGCGGCCCGCGTGCCCAGATACGTGAGAGGTAGTGGGCCTAAAGCCCAAAACACTGGATGGGGCATGCTGCAACGGAAAAAGTCCACTTTAACTCCCTTAAAGTATGCCGAATCTAATTCGTACCCCTTAACCAGAAAACCGGGTAGGATGACTCCCTCAACTATTAAAACCGGTATAATTTGACTCCCTCAGCAGTTTTGAAAGACGGTTTTGCTGACGTGGCGCTTTGACCTGGTCCAACCGGATGACTCAGCATATGGACCCCACATGTCAGTGTCACATTTTCCTCTTCTCTCTTTCTTTTCTCGTTTTCCCCTCTCTTTCTCCATGGCGCTACACGGTGGCTGGCGGTGATGTCTTCTCTGCGCCCGTGCCGCTGCCACTGGTGGAGTACGCTGAGTGCCGCCACACGAGACGGACCGCTGCCACTGATGGAGTACGCCGAGCACCGCCACACGAGACGGACACCACAGGATCGTTGTCGTGGGAGACGGTGATGGAGGCGACCATGGTGTTCGACTGGAGATGGAGGATCACCGCCGCGAGATCAGGAAGCAGAAGAACCCCCTCGCTGCGCACCTCGCCTCTCGAATCCCATCTCCCCCTTTCAGGCTTTCACCACTCATCCGCGATGCAATGTCGATCTCCCTCATAGGTGATGGCGGCGACAGTGACCACAACAGCGGCAACGGCAAGCGCGTGGTGGTGCTCGGTGACGACCCGAAGCCGAGGCTCGCGGCAAGGACTACCCAGGTAGAGCCGCAGCTGAACGACCGTCGCTTGCCACCGACTCCCTCTAGCCGGGAATACCCAGGTAGAGCCACAGCTGATCAGGGACGAGGACCAGGCCCGCCCTCAAGCAGAGCGATGACGACCTGCGTCGGAAGCAGAGCAACGACATAGGCCAAGGCGAATCGACGCCGTGGCCTCGAGGTGAAGCGGTGGCTGGATCTCCTGACGCGCGGCATTGCTCTGGCCTTGAGTGGAGTGGCGGCGACCCGACCTAGAGGGGGAGCGGCGATGGGCCGGCTTAAGAGACGAGGTGGTGGCGCGGTGCGCTCAAACGCCCTGCCGCTGCCGAGGGGCGGTCATGGAACAGGTCCCCTCCACCGCCGGCTGCGGCTCGGCCTACTCGGACCCCGGCCGACACAGGAACAGCCCCGCTGCGCCGCCTCGCTCCAACATGAAGGCTACCTCCTCCCCGCCATCACCGATGAACTGCGGTGCGTTGAAGTTCACGGATACGCCACCAGCGGTAGCGGCACGGGTGCAGAGAAGACGTTGCCGCCAGCCACCGCGTAGTGCCATGGAGAAAAAGAGGGGAAAGGGAGAAAGAAAGAGAGAAGAGGAAAATGTGACATTGACATGTGGGTCCCACATGCTGAGTTAGCCGGTTAGACCGAGTCAAAGTGCCACATCAGCGAAACCGCCTTCCAAAACCACTGAGGAAGCCAAATTATACCGGCTTTAATAGTTGAGGGAGTCATTCTACCCGGTTTTCTTGTTAAAGAGTACGAATTAGATTCGACGTACTTTTAAGGGAGTCAAAGTGGACTTTTTCCTGCTGCAACAAGTCCAATCCAAAACCAGACGTATTCCGATAGTTTTTAGGGATTATTCCTCCTAACTAGAGTTGTCACAACATGTTCCTTTACTCTCTCCGTCTCCAAATATAAGGGATTTTGGACGGATGGGACACCTCCTAGTATTTCCATGTCCATAACTCCAAATTCGTAATACTAGAAGGTGTCACATCCGTCCAAAATCCCTTATATTTTGGACAGAGGAAGTACATAGCCTTGTTGACAAACTGGCACAGCACAAATCAAAAGTAAGGAACAGAAGGAGATGACCAAAACCAACATAGACATGGAAAAAAAAGAGTTAATTTGATCCATGCCATTGTAAATGTGCATATTCAGAAAAATGTCATTACAATTCGTTTATTTCGAACCGTACCATTGAAATTTTTGTAAAATTAGAAGTGTGCCACTCTCATGATGTTTCCATCCATCTCCGTTTTCTTCCGTTTCTTCCTCCCGTCTTCTTCCCTTAGCTATTGATTTCTCCTCGAGGACTACCGGCGGCCGGCGCTACGCAGCGCTGTGGCCGACGGCGGGTGGCGGCTTCGGCGCGGACTCGGTGGGCGGCAGCCTGGGTGCAATGGCAGCGGGCACAGACAACGGCGGCCTGGGTGCGACGGCGCGGAGGAAGCGCTCGGCCTCGGCGCGGTCGCCTCCTCCAGCCCGTCCGCCTCCCGCGACGAACACGAGCGCGGAGGAGAGGTTTCCGGCGAGCCCACGCGTGGCGAGGAAGGACTCGAGCGAGGCGAGCAGCGGCGCGGAGGAGGAGAGGAGCGCAGCGTGGGAGGGCATCGTCGTCGACTTCCCAGGCTCGTTTGCGACGATGGCGATGGCGACTGGTTTCCCCTCGTTAACTTCGCCTTTGTTCTCCTCTCGAACGCTGGGCGCCACGGCACCGCCCTCGGCCTCTTCTGGCACTGCTCCTTGCCACCGCCGCCGCAAACGTCGACGTCGCGGCAGCTGGGCACCGCTGCCTCCTTGAACATGGCTCTTAGCGCCTGGACGTTGGCCACAAACACGTAGAACCTCTCCATCTGCTGCTGCTCTTCCTCTCCTCGCTCGTCGCCGTCGCGTGGGAGGCCGAGAGGGAGCCCTTGAGCGCGTCGGCGTCGCGCGAGGAGGGAGCGGTCCAGAGCGAGGCGAGCAGCGGCTCAGGGCGCCCGCACGCGAACGTGCGCCGCACGAATGGGCCCAGGTCCTCCCCAGCGGCGATGGCGATGGAGAGCTGGGTGAGGTCGGCCTCCGACGCTGCCGCCGACGCCGGCGCGTCACCGGGCTGCTTCCGTCGCATCAAGATCTGGTCATCCCCGTCGAGCTCTTTGTCGTGTTCTCGTCGTCCAGCAGCAAGGTGGCGCCGGCAGGGCCTCCTCTCCCAGCTCGCTGTAGACGCCACCCTCGCCCAGTTCGCCGTTGACGCCGCCCTCGCTAGGAAGTCCACCGCGGTGGTCGGGATGAGGACGGGAACGGAGATGGATAGAAACGTGATGACAGTGGCACACTTCTAATTTTACAAAAATTTCAATAGCACAGTTCGAAATAGAGGAATTGTAATGACATTTTTCTGAATATGCACATTTACAATGGCATGGATCAAATTAACCAAAAAAAAAAAAGAGAAAACAGGCATGCTCATTTAGATGGGCCGAGGACATAGAGTCATAGACTACTATGGGCCATTGGATTAGGCCATATCGCCACCTGCAACTCAGTCCAGGCGGCCCAGTTTACAAGGCAGCCCATGGTTTTATACATGTCACGGAAACCCAACAGAGCACAAGAATTTTGAGATCACCAGCAAGGCAGCAAGGAGAAAAAAATGGCAAGAACACACTCACTTCAGGAATTCCACGCTGCCAAATTCTTTCTGAAAGATAAACACTCTCAAATTCTTCCTTTAAATGAGAAAAGCTAGAGAATCCATTGACCTCATGAAATTTTAGAGTAGAATTTCATAAGATTGCATACAGCTTTACTCCATGGTAATTAGCTCTAATTTTTTTTTTCATGCATACAGTTTACTGCATGAGCTCTATTTTTTTTTTCAGATAATGAGCTCTAATATATGCTCCTACAAAATGCTTACCTTTTCCCTCCATGTTAAGTAGCTGTACCGGTGTTGGTTCACAGCACTGGAGAGAAGGGCTGCATTCTCAACAACAATGTTGGAATCTTGGTCAATTCTGTATGACACATCAATGCCTTCTAGATGAAGGTGGTAGACCACGCTAGTGGACGGGTCAACAGATTGGCGATCCTCATCGTTGCTGCAACCGTTGTCAATTTTGCTGCCGCCATTATCAGTGACATCTTTTATGGTCACCTCATGGGGACGGATCCGCTGCGACAGCGACCTGATATCCCAGGACAGCACTTCCTTGACAAGATCCTGAAACTCATCTGCTGAAGCGTAGAGTGATTGCTTTTGCTGAAGTAAACAAAATTTGAATGGAAGTTAGGTGTTTGTACTTTGTAGTTTGCTATTCAGCTGACATAAAAATCTACCATGTCATACTGCAGTAAGAAGCAGCAAATTTTACTTACTACATGCATCCAGCAATCAGAAAGTGAAGAAATGAAGTGCTCAGAAAAGTGGATAGACTCCACAGCTAATGCACCGTCAACCTGATTGGAAGATAATACTCAAAATTAGTTGGTGGTGGACAAACCAGGCGATCCAAGAGTAAACCATTTATAGTGTTGCCTCAAAAGCTAAACAAGCGAGCCTGCAGTTGAGATGGTTCTAAGTAGAAAATGAACTATAGGATGCTACTTTCACAAGATCACAAAAAAGTTAGTTGTGCAAACTGAAGTACTGAACCAGTGAGCTTTCAACCCACAGTACCTAGACAAAATAGAACAATAGATTCTCAAGATTCAGTCCTATCTACAATTTCACAAAAGATAAGTTTCTGAAAATGAGAAATGAATGCAACTACCTAAGGGTAAAACACCACACTAGACATATCTCCAGTCATGTTGGGTCAGTGCCCCTTATAAATAGATAGGAGAAATGTGCTGAACGAATATTTTTCTAGAAAGAAATATATAGTATGTACCTCTAACCAATTAGGAATAGCTGCACCTTTAACACCATCAGAATATGGCAGATACGGTTTGACATCAAGCACGGGCTGTAGATAGAGGAGCATATTAGGAAGGTTCATGTGAGGCATGCTGAATCATGTCAATTCATTATGTACTGCTGGAGAACATAAGCACTTAATATGACCGTGCCATCAACCAAATCTACTCCAGAAAGCAAAATTGAATGTCCATCCACCGCCTCAACCTATGAAATGTTGAAGCAAAAAAATATGAAGACAAGTTGGCATGCTAAACATGACTACTACAAATGAGATACAATCCAAGACAAATCATTCTACTGATTTATGTAGTAATTTGGGGGGCATGTAATTCCATTCGTATGTAAGTCAATTGCCATCAGAATCCAGACTAGCTCGTGCTGGTTATGATAAAATCTTTTCTCATCAAACCTATGTGGAAAGCTGTAACTGAAAACAATAAGAAATACTGGCAGTCATAGCTAGCACCATTCAGGTTAAAAACTGTCTGGAAGTGCACAATTGTTGCCAATAGCAAAGTTAAGTATACTTATATGAATCATGAATGCCTTTCCCGACTTGTCCAAAAAGGCAATAATAATTGGAGCCAACAATTGGACTCATATTACACTTTTACCTTTACTAGAAAAAATGCCCGTGCGTTGCGACGGGTGAAGGTTATTTTAATCTTATTATTGTTATACGGTTTAATTAAGTGAACTTCATTGTGGGAATTCGCTTAAAATCATGAGTTGTAATTAGAGTCCGATCGTCTCAAGTTAGCATGCGATTTTTTTTAAAGAGATTTCTTATACGACTCTTATGTATTTCCAAGAGCAAACAAACTTAATAAACGATCCAAATACGGATATGTATTTCCAAAAGTGAACAAACTTGAAAACCAACTCATACATAGATGACGTACGAAAGTACCGGCAAAAACATCTTCAATTTTTATAATAGTAGAGAATTGCATATGCTGCACAGATAATAAGAGACAGGGCCGTCGATGGGGGAGTGCGAAAACGGCGACCGCACAGGGCCCCCAAATTTTTGGGGCCCCATGCCACCACCTAGGGTGGGCCACATGCCTTGCGATCTGCTAATGAGAGCTAGGGTAGAAGCAAAGCTGAGGCGTCGCGAGCGTCGAGCGATTGAAGATCGCATGCGTCAGTTGGATCGAGGTATCGCAAGTCATGAATGAAGGAGCGGTCCATCCTATAATTCCCAGGTATTGCACATGCGTGCGTCGAGACGGCGAGGGCGTGAGGCGCCGCGCAGGCAGAGCGGCGATCGAGCGGGCGGCAGCGGTGGCGCGCATCATGGCAACCATCAACGAGGTAGACAGCTGGAGGCAAGCGTGGAGGCCGAGCCTAAAGCAACTTCTAGCGGTTGCCGCCTGCCGGCCTCACTAATCACTTCATCAGGTAATTTACTAATTTGACAAACTACTGTTACAGTATTGTGAGTAAACAAACGATTGAATGGATTGCTGATTGAATCAAACACATGTCTTTGCTTTTGTTTATAAAAAAAATAGATTTGTTTCGACAAATCACCTCATCATGCCTTCTAGAAAGATAAAGTATGATTCGGGTGCTGAAAATATGTCTTCAACATTATTAATTATGAACAATTGAAGATTTTATTTAAAAAACACTTTACAGATGATGATTTTCGGCAGAACAGTAGTAATATCTTATCTTACTCTTGTAGTATTAATATTTGATATATTTTTAAATATTGCACGAAATAATATATATTAAAACTAAAATTATGCCTTGTATATTAAATTAGATATATGAATTCTCTTAAATTTAGGGCCTTGATTTGCATTTCGCTCCGGGGCCCCAAATTTCTAGAGACAGCCCTGATAAGAGGAACGCAGGGTTGGATCCTACAATACTTACCTTCGCTACACTGAGTCCAATTGGATTAGGCCGGTGTGGAGATCTAGTTGCCAGAACCCCCATCTTGCCCCCTTTCAACCTAGGTACTCTCACCTTCAACAGCAAAAGGAACATTTGATTAGTTGGTTCAGCCCCTTATCCTCAAAACATAACACAATTGCCCCAAACATATAACATGACAAAGAATCATTTTTCATCAAGAATTAAAAGTACAAACTAAGGATTAAGCATTAACACCGTATCATACTTTTGCTTTTAGCTTGGACCTAGCAGGGTCATTCCACATTTTATCAAGGTCAGTGTTCAGATGGAACACATAAAGGATCCAGCAGTGCGAGTAATCGGCAAGTCCCTCAAGCGCTTCCGCAGGAACACGGGCTGGATCAAGCATCATGGTTGCTCTGGCAAGTGGCACCACCAAAGGCTGCCTCGGCGTCCCATTCCTGCAAAAATCAGAATCACTCAATCTTACAGTCTTACTACTACTCAACAAGTACGAATTGGCTGAAGTGAAGAGATGGCACCACCTAGTGGAGAAGCATGACTGCACGACACCGATTGACGCCATGGGGAATGACTTGGGGGATTTGCTCAGCTTCTTCTTCTCATCCGAACTGAGCTCTTGCTCGCTCAGAGCCTTCCTTAGCGACTGCAAGTAGAAAAACAAATCAGAATGGGGGAAATCGTGCAAAATTTGAAGGCCGTGAACAGCGGTGTCAAGATTTACGGATTGCGACCTGCTGCGCCCGAACCCTACCGCGGCGCTCGGCGGCGGCCTTCTCCGTGGCGGCGGCAAGCGAGGCCTCCAGCTCCCGGACCCTCGTCGCCAACCGACGGCACCTCCGCCTGTAGAGCTCGCCTGTGGAGATCGGTGCAACGCCGGTGAGCAACAGGAGAGAAGTAAGTACCCCAACCGTAAAGCTATAAGAGGACAAGGGAATTCCCAGATGCGATATTACTTGCAAGAACGGCGGCAGCGCCGGCGATGGCGGCGACGGCGGCCGCGGCGGCGACTTGCTGCCGCGCCATGGCGGCGGCGGCGGAGGCGGCGTCCAGACCAGCGAATCTAACGGAACGGAAGCATTGAGTTGGGTTACAGTCTCAGCATGGGCCGCCGAGGTCCATCCAGAGTCCGCGACACAGACTAAGACGGGCCATGTCACAAGCTCGGTCCAAGATCATGCGATGAATGGTGAACTGGGCCCAATACGGCCCAGTTCACCTCGCTTGAGTGGCAGCTTCGACGTTTGTGTATGTTCAACTGTTCTTAGGTCCCGTCAACATCAGATTATGGATTACGGGTTATGGTGAGCATATGTTCGTAAAAGTTTTTGTTCATCAGCAAGTTGATTCATCAACTTTCTACTATTCAATTTATTCATTTGTACTCTCGAATAATTATCATTAACTAATTTTCATCAATCAACTATTACTTGGAATAGGCAGCTGGATAAGTGCAAATGTATGTCTGGACATGAAAGGGAAAAATGGAAAAGAAGACAACTGCGAAGTTTGAACGTTTTCCCCTCCTTGGTTCTAACGTTTCTGACATAGGAACCCTGCATAACTTCATATACCTTTTACAAGATTAAGGAAATATTTTTCAAGTTCGGAAGCTGGCTTTTGTTCTCCATTTTCTTCTAAAGACGAAGCATAAGATTTCAGTGTAATATGCACCTCTAAGCAAAATTGCGGACAGCTGTAACTTTAAAATACCGGCAGAGTGTTGTTTCCTTTTCTTTTTTGAAACAGCTCATGGTTCGAGAAATCGTATCACAACGGTTCAACACCAATTGCAATGGCTGCAGTTGTGTCGGGTTAAGAGATTCACCATTTCACCGGCCATACATTACGAATCGATCTTCTACAGAACCAATTAAGCAAAATTCCGAAGGTCTACAGTGGTCGTAGTCATATAACATGCATTCATATTAAGGAGTATGAGCAGTCGATTTTCAAGGACGAGTCAAGGATTAGTACAAGTCGTTAGAATACAGTAATTGTACTGACTAATTCAGTAATCAGTAGAGTTGACTTGCCGCCGCTTGCTCGAGGCAATTGAAGAGAAATTCCCAGATGCTGAACAATCAGGATTTTTTGACGTTACTGAACAATCAGGATTTGCTCCTAACGGCGCCAATTAGTCATTGACAGTTTCTGGACACATCTATCTCATGGACTGTTCATTCTACAAACCACCTACGAATCATTCCATATATGGTTTTGGATCCATCTGCGATAAACGCGTCATGAAACGCATCAAATTAGACGGTTCAAAGTACTTCCAAGTATCATATATGATATACATGATAGTGATCTTGAGTTCTTGACCATTGTAGTCTTGCAGAGACGGTAAAGTCTTCTCAAGTTTTCAGCAGGTAGTCCTACAAGAGTATACTACTCCCTCCGTCCTAAAAAAAAGACAAACCTTAGGTTTCCATGTACAACGTTTGACCGGCCGTCTTATTTAAAAAAATTATGAAAAAAATTAAAAAGACAAGTCACGCATAAAATATTAATCATGTTTTATCATCTAACAACAATGAAAATATTAATTATAAAAAAAATTTATATAAGACGGACAATCAATCGTTGGACACGAAAATCCAGGGTTTGTTTTTTTTTTGGGACGTAGGGAGTATATAAGAGCTAGCCAGTGCTGTGCAGCGCAGTGCTCTGTGCAGGAGTCTCAGTTGTTTAGGTACCTGTAATGGAGAAAGCACCTCCTGGAGCCATCCTCTTGCTGATACTCTTCGCCCATTCATGTGCCGTAGCTCTGAATGCGACGAACGACCCTGGAGCAGATGAATTCCATGTCGGGGTGATCCTGGACCTGGGCTCGTTAGTTGGCAAGGAAGCAAGGACCAGCATCTCAATGGCTGTGGAGGACTTCTATGCAGCGCATAAAAACTACAGAACAAGGTTGGTTCTCCATGTCAGGGATTCCAGGGGTAACAACTTCCAGGCTGCATCAGCAGGTACGTGCTCGGTGTTCTGCACAATGAAAAACGCATCGCATTAGTATTGCAACACATTGTGAACTGTGATATCCGTCATCATTAGCCTGGCTAGGAACACAAAAAGAGGCCGAAACATATCAATAGGAAGATAGCACGTGAAATATAGCATCTTGTTTACTATATTCATTGGGAGACCGAGAAAGTCATTTTGATGTCAATAAGAGACAGAAAGATTCGATAAAAAAAAACAGAGACAGAAAAGAAAAAGAAAACCTGGGTAAAACCTTGTGTTCGAAGAATAAGTGAATTGCTCGCTCTTCCTCACCGGTTTAAGATTTTGGATTGAATTGGTGATGCGTACATCATAAATTGTTATCAGAGCCAGATTCTTGAGTTTGCATCCTGACTGACACAAATGAAAGAAAAGTCTAATTATGACAAACTCATGCATTCCAAATAGGTCCTGCGTCCACTGTCTCTCTTTCTGTGTCCACCTTGCACTGGGCTGGCTGTATGGTCATCTGAATTCTGAAACAAATAACTGGGTGGAACTAGACAAATCTAGAGCACTCATATTTAATCAGATGGCTAGTGCACATCACGAATAATAGGTGATGGCATCAACCTTTCAACTTGCACCGATAATTTAAGCCTTGTATAAGTTAGTGACCTACTACCATTTTTCAAGTGCTAAATCATAGTGTTTTGCTGGGATCATTATACATGTTTTGACCAGTCAGCTAGAGTTTAGTTTGGAGAACTATTCATTCCTTGTCTTACAGACAAGCGATATTGCGCGCCGTTCAGAAAAACAAATTGGGAGCAGTTGCTTAAATAACTAAGACTGCCCATGGTACAATGGAACAGAAATATTCCATGTCAAAAAAAAGTACAAATAACCAAGTCCCCTCAAGGCTCTAGCTGATAAAATATTCGGTCCAACAAAAGACAATTTTGTTTGAATTACTTAAATTAAATACTACATCGATTTGAAAGGATCTGTTAGAGGCTATTTAAATAATGCATTAACAAAAGAATCATAATATAAGGAAGTGTCAAGTGACCTGTTAAATATTTCACGAAAGAAAATAATAGGTTATTTTATAAAATATCGGCAACAGGTACATCAATCAGATGGCACCATTTTCAAAGTACTTGCCAGTTGCAGTTCATTTATAACTACTGTTTGCTGCCTATGCAATTTTGCAGCTCTTGACCTTCTCAACAATTACAATGTGAAAGCTATCGTTGGCCCTCAGAAATCTTCAGAAGCATTTTTCATGACAGATATTGCAAATATAAGTGAAGTACCTGTCATCTCCTTCACTGCAACAAGTTCATCCCTTACTTCTGACAATAATCCATACTTTTTGCGTGCAACAATATATGACTCCACGCAAGTGAATAGCATTGCCTCTCTAATCAAGTACTATGGATGGAGAGAGGTTGTTCCGATCTACATAGACACTGATTATGGCAGAAGTATTATACCAGACCTTCTTGAAGCACTCCAAGGTAACGATGCCCGTGTTCCTTATCAGAGTATAATCCCTCAGTCAGCAACAAGTGAGCAAATCACCCAGGAACTATACAAGTTGATGACAATGCAAACGAGGGTCTTTATTGTACATATGACCTCTCCCATGGCCTCTGTTCTGTTCACAAAGGCAAAAGAGGTAGGGATGATGGATAAAGGATATGTATGGATCGTAACATTTGGAGTGGCCAGTTTAATTGGATCACTAAACCCATCAGTTTTGGAAGCTATGAATGGTGCCCTGGGTGTAGGGGTCTATGTTCCTAAATCAACAGAACTTGACAACTTCACTGTAAGATGGAATACAAGATTCCGAATGGACAACCCAAATGATCCACTGTTGAAACTAAGTATATTTGGCCTATGGGGCTATGATACAATCTGGGCAGTAGCACAAGCAGTAGAAAAGGCCAACTCTACAAAAGACAGTCCAGATACAGCATATGACAAACAGCATGACAAGCTTGAAAGTCCCCAAAGAAACTGAAAATGGCCTCAAGTTCCTCAATGCAATTTTGCAGTATAAATTTAGGGGTTTGAGTGGTTACTTTGACCTTTCTGGGAGGCAATTGCAGCCTTCCACATTTCAAATAATAAATATAGTTGGGAAAGGATGGAGAGATGTTGGGTTTTGGACTGCGCAAGATGGATTTTCACAGCGATTAACCAGACCAAGATCAAATGGGACATATTTAAGTACAAAGCCTGACCTAAACCCTGTGATTTGGCCAGGAGAATCTACAAATATACCTAGGGGCTGGGAAATTCCAACGAGTGGAAAGAAGCTTCAGGTTGGTGTATGCACAAGTGATGGATACCCAGAGTATATATACGCTGAGAAGGATCCTCTTATCGTGGGTATGACTAAAGCAAGTGGCCTTGCAGTTGAAGTGTTTGAAGAGACAGTAAAGAGGCTTCCTTATGCACTCCCTTATGAATATGTATTCTACAACACTACAGAGAATATAAGTTCGAGCTATGATGATTTTGTGTACCAAGTTTATCTCAAGGCAAGTAAAACATTATAACCTCGGCGTCTACAAAATTGTTTAATTTTTTTCACTCTCCCACTTCATATTAGTTTTAGTCCAAAGTCATGTCAAAAAATATGAAGAAAATCCAACATTTTATATATTGCCAGTAAGCTGCAGCTATGAAGATGGCTGCCATTATATGTTCATATGAGTGCATAATCAACATGCTTCACTATTTTAAGGCACCTGCTTATATGTATTACTTTTGTTCCAAATTTATACAAGTCCTGCATTCTTAACTAACAAAATCAGTCATGTAAGAAATTGTTTATGCTCCATAAAATCAATCAAAAACCATATTCATTATAATTGAAGTATTAAACGTTCTAAAAATAAATTTCTACCAGAATATATTTTGTAGTAATATTATGCATCAAATGGTACTTTAGTACCATATCCATGATTTTTTTCTAAGTAGTTCAGGACCCATACCAACTTGCGTTCAAGTTCTCTTTGTGCACTTTCCAAAAGTTATTTCGATGCACATGCAGAAATATGATATAGCGGTTGCAGACATAACAATCACATACAAAAGATCTTCGTATGCCGACTTCAGTCTGCCATACACAGAATCAGGCGTAGCAATGGTTGTTCCGGTCAGAGAAAGAATAAACACGACGACATGGATTTTCTTGAAGCCACTAACATTTGGAATGTGGTCTGCAAGCATCATACTCTTTATCTACACAGGGGTTGTTGTATGGCTGCTGGAGTTTCTTGGTAACAACAAGGCTGTTCGTGGCCCAATTCCCAAACAGATGGTTATGATATATTTTTCCCTGTTTGTAAAGAGTTGAGTATACTTGCCATTTTGTCCTAGTTATATATATATATATATATATATATATATATATATATATATATATATATATATATATATATATATATATATATATATATATATATATATATATGTATATGATATTCTGGATATGTAAAGCGTTAGGTCAACTTGGCAGATGTGGATCTTTGTGTGGAAAATATTTTGCAATCTTAAGATTGATAAACAACTCCCTAAAGTTTCTAGGAATTTCTTGAAATGCGGTGTGTGACTCATATTTCATAGCTTAGATGACCACACGCCCCAAATAATGGGCAATCTTGGGTATATAGATTTGTACAGTTGTAGGTCAAAAGTGATGTTCCACCCAAAAAAAAAAAAACAAGACAGTATCAGTCAATTTGCAGCTTTTCTTCTCCACCTTTTATGTATTTATTTCCTTACCTGTAACTTTTATATATTTTTGTGATATTAATAGTATATATTTCCCTACTATTTGTCTGTTAGCCAGTAAAACAAAATAGATGATATAGCTGGACAACATAAGCGTATATAAAGGAATGACTTTTCACAATTTGTGATTTATTGATGTACAACATGCCAACATTTAAGTTTGATATTTTCCACTTCAAAATAGCTCAACTCCTTCTTGTAACTTTTCAGAGGAGATGGTGGAACGCCTTCTGTCCCGGATAGTGTTGATCATATGGTTATTTTTTCTTCTGGTACTAACATCAAGTTACACAGCAAGTTTGACATCAATGCTAACTGTACAACAGCTTCAGCCAACTGTAACCGATGTACATGAACTCCTAAAAAATGGAGAATATGTAGGTTATCAGGGTGGTTCCTACGTCAAGGATCTTTTAGATTAACTTGGTTTTGACAAATCGAAGATCAGGCAATATGATAGCACTGACGGTTTTCGAGATCACTTTCTAGGGGAAGCAGCAATAGTGGTATTTCCGCTGTTGTGGATGAAATCCCATACATCAAACTATTTCTTGCAAAGCACTGTGAGGGGTACACAATGGTTGGACCAATTTATAAGACAGCAGGCTTTGGATTTGTAAGTTTAACTTTACTGTTGTATATTTGCATAGGCGCATAGATTGATTTACAAGCAACAAACTGCCATCATATTTCAAGTCTGGTCTATTCATTAATACTCTCATATAACAATCTGAATCTAATGTGCTTCTCTCAGTGTTTGAGTCATAAGAGTATAAAATATTATTATTCACCTTTGATTGTGTAAAGTAAACAGAGTACTTACAGCAGTATTCTGATTTATGTATTCCTTTTTTTAATTAAAGGATATAGGTAGCTGACCATTGCCTGCCATTGATTAATTGACTAACAGGATGGCTAGATGCCATTTGCTATTTATGAACAGAAAAGGATAGTGTTAACAACTTCAGTCTACTAATACAACAATTCTTTAGTCTCAACCAAGTTGAGATGGGCTAGCATATTTAAATTAATTAATTAAGGTTGAGTCTGGTTTGGGTTAAGATAACTCGGTTGGCTATCATTAACCCATCTTAGGAGTCTGTGTTTGCAAATTAACCTACTCCAGGTAGCAGTAGCGGTGCTCAACTAAATTTAGTTGGGATAGTAGTAGAAAAGGTGAGGGGTTAACCTATTCCTGGGTTAAGAGAGTCAAAAGGCTTAGTTTACCCTTCCTAACACGTGCAAAATAATCAGGGATATGTTGATAGAAGCTAATAAAAAGGCTACATTTCTTTCACAGGCATTCCAAAAGGAATCCCCTCTACGTGGTGACATCTCGAAGGCAATCCTCAATATAACTGGGGGAGACACTATCATTCAGATAGAGAATAAATGGATTGGAGATCAAAATAAGTGTCGAAATGTGGGTCCTGTCACTATTTCGGGTAGTCTAACCTTTGAAAGTTTTAAGGGTCTCTTCATTCTTACTGGAATTGCCTCAACTTCTTCGCTTTTGATCGCTCTGGTTATTTATTTCTACAAAAACAAGCAAGTTCAATCTGGAATTGGAGATGCAGAGCAAGATTTTCCACAAGAATTTAAAGCAGACACAATTGAGGAAGAGAAGGAACAAGAAGAAACTGGAGCAAAAGGGACACAAAACATGAATCTGCAAAACAGCACGGTTAAGCGCAGTGCATCTATTGTCATTCATAGGGGCGAGAGAGCTACTGGAGCACGAGTAGTACCAATCTCAGGTTCGGCTCGATTTTAGCACAGCGGAATTCTTAATAAACTCAGGAAAACTCATACATCTGGAATAGTTTATCGGTCGGTGAGGTGGCTTGACAGAAAATGGGCGATTGCTTTCATCGTTTAAAGGTTCATCGAATGAAGTTCAGCTAAGATTGCTTTTGTCCCCTTAAACATTTTGCATAGTATCTCAAAGCTTAGGTCTTACAATATTATACAAACATCAGGAGGCTCTTCTCTGGTGGAAATTTTCTTTTCCTTTTTAGATTAAAATAGCTTTGTGTGCTAGTAAATTGTACCCCATGTTCCAGTGACAGGAAATAAAACCATTTGATTTGGCATTGAACGATAACCAGGGAAATAGAAAATCTAAACGAACTAAACATCCAACATGAATTTTATTTGAAGAGAGCAACTCACCTCTCTCTGGATGCCACCCCCTTCAGGCAGAGACGTGGTTGGAGCCAGGGGCCACGAGTTACGAGCCGCCGCCGAGGGTTCCCGCACTCCCAAGCAAAGGGCTCCGAGCTCCCACTCGTTCAGAGCCGCCTGACTACCGCCATGAACAGAGTGAGCAAAAGGGGGGGAAATGGATGGCCGACCTGCTGAGACCGTACCCTGCCGCGGCGCTCGGCGGCGGAGAGAAGCATTCGATCTCCCCCCGGAGAATCCGGGACCATCGTCGGCTTCGTCGCCGCCTGTAAGAGAGAGATGCGTCGGTGAGGGAGGAGAGAAGAAGGTAACCAAAATTAAAGCTAGTAGGAAAAGGGAGCGCACCCGCAAAGAGCGCGATGTTACTTGAGACGACGACGGCGAGGCTGCGGCGGCGGCGACCTGTGGGCCGTGCGGCCATGGCATCGCCGCCTCGCCGGCGACCCCGGCGACAGAGGAGACCTTTGGGGTCGCAGGGATTAAACGGTGAAAACATGCTAATGGAGGGGCTGTCTCGCAAAACCTTCCCCGCTAATCTGGTCGTCCACGAAAGATTTTTTTCTTGTTCCGCCTCGATCTGGGCCGCACATTCTTGATCCGACGGTTGATCGAGGCCCTTAATAATTACTTGGATCGCCAAAAGGGTCTCCAACGGTAAAAATAGTTACTACAGGGGCCTTTAGGTGAAACCTGACAAGTGGGGCCCACTCCCATGGGCCCACAAGTCTGAGAGATACATCCCTCTAACATACCCCTCCGTAAAAAAAACAATCCTAACAACAAACTTAAACACATTCTCCCATGGTGTTCAGGTTTGTCGTTAGAGTTAGGTTTTTTTTTCTGAACGGAGTAGTAGATAAGAGGAGCCTTGTTATGGCTCGTGCAGTTTGGTTGTGCTGTACACGGATTGGGATCTGGCGCAGTTGCTAATGTAACTATAACTTAAGCAGTTGTACCACATGATAACAAATCAATGGTTTGGATCAATGCATCACTGTAGCACATGTATACTAAAGCAAAATTTATTGTTTTACATGTTTTGTAGCAACTAATCTAGATCATTGGATGAAAAATACTAACATTCATTTGAATTTGAATACATATATAAAGCACATATACGAATCTGTTTAAAACATTAAACATCTTATAATTTGAAAAAAAAGGTGAAGTAATAATTTACGAGAGTATCGTAGTCACACTTTACAAGCTCTTAAAAGGTATACGAATTCAAAGAAAAACCTTCTTCATCAGTATTTTTAAGAAAACCTTTTCAAATCAACTTGTTAAATTTATAACATTTAATTTCTTCGTCTGTAACCTCATATAATTACCATAAACTCAGTTCCACCCATCATTCCTTGGAATTGTTACAAGGTGTTAAGAGCACAGAAAAGCTAGCCTGCGCATGTGCCAGCGGCGCATTTTTTTTTTTTTTGGATGAAAGTATTTTGACTAGTATTTAATAGATAAGATTTTCTTTATTCCACGATTTTTTTTAACTAACAAATTCAAAAGAAATCTATACCTGAAGTCTTTTTGAAAACTTTAAACCTAGATTTGAAACTTTCAATTTGAAATTTAAATTTCTTTAAGTCAAAATTTGAAAACTTTTAACTCAGATTTGAAAACTTTCAACTCGAGATTTGAAATTTTTAAGTTAAGATTTAAAATTTTTTAAGTCAAGATTTCAAAACTTTCAACACAGGGCATTTGAAAACACGTGTGTTGAAGATTTAAAAAAATAATTAGAAAAAAAAGGTAAAAAGGAAAGAAAAAAATTGTGAAAAAAAAAGAAAGCGACAAAAAGTCACGAGGTGGGGGAGGGGCTGTTTAGCCAATTAGCCGCACCCTTAAGAGCACGACATCATATAAGTCAATATTTTTTTGTGAGAAATCAATATTAGTAATATTTTGTTGACATTCGACGGTACATGAACGATTGAACGTGTCGAGGATTTCGACCAGAACTAATAGAATCTTCCCGTTACAGCTGAAAACGACGGTATCCAGTCAGTCGTTCCAAGTAGTAACAGACCAGCCACCGTCCATTGAACGTCACGGACTCGCAAGCCCTGCTTACACCTATGTTACGGCATACAAAATTCAATATATACTTCAGAACAGCATACTCTAATTGTTAACCACACTAGAAATATATACCAACCAGGTTTCAACCTGGTACCGTCACACCAATAATTGATTCTATATTTCTTATTGGTGCTCTGAATATTTGCTCTAGACTTTTGAGAGTAGTATTAAGGTATTTCATAGAAGATGGATTCTAATATCTCGGGTGGACGTCCACCCGTTTCTTGCATGTCAAATAGATGATTACGAAAAATTTCAAAAGAGATACAAGATAGATTAATATATAATATATTACTTCACAAACATGCAAGTTCAAATTCGACTTCTACAAGTTGTAACAAAAATAACAAATTTAAACGTTAAATTTGTTATTTTTGTTACAACTTGTAGAAGTCGAATTTGAAATTGCATGTTTATGAAGTGATATATTACATATTAAACTATCATGTTAAATTTTTAAAATTTTTTCATAACCATTTAGATGACATGTAAGAAACGAGTGGATGTTCAAAATAGTTTCCCCTATTTCACATGACAAATCTAACCGCTAGTCCACCACATGTAACAGTAGGTAATGTTTTCAAAGTTTGACCGCATTGTTCTGCCACAAAGAGAGAAAAAAAACAACACGACGCAGGGCAAATCAATACTACACTTTATTCACAAATCAATAGATTTTTTATAAGGACCGCAAGCAACCTGACAGATGGCTCAAAAGGAGCTATAAATAAACGCCATAGCCAACAGGGCAAAGAGATTCTTCTGCAGACGACCTCATACCTGAAGAAAAATGGCAGCATGTGCTAGAACTGCACCGCTCCTACTCTTGTTAGCATTCAGCTTTGCATTTGCTCAAAGTGTTACAGAAAGAAAGGCAGAGGAATTCCATGTTGGGGTGGTACTTGACCTGGGGACGACGGTGGCCAAGGTCGCAGGCACAAGCATGTCGTTGGCCGTGGAAGATTTCTATGCCGTCCATCCAAGCTACACCACACGGCTCGTCCTCCACGTCAGGGATTCCATGGGTGACGATGTCCAAGCTGCATCTGCAGGTATGAATCATTTGATTGCTTATGCAAGATTAGCACAAACTGCAAAATTTATCATTGGCTGAGACATGGATAGAAGCACACATCATTTCTATCATGTTTTTATCTTAAAACGAGGGAATCCCAGCCTCTCGGTCATTCTTCTCTTAAACCATCAACCAACAATTCCCAGTCCCATTGTCACAAACAATAAAAACGAGAGGCAAAATTGCATGTAACATGATAACAGTTTTACATGATTTGTGAATCTTAGTTCTTCGGTGCAACAATATTTTTTGAGGATGACCAGGATGGAAAAGCGGAAGGATCTAGGAGAAAGATGATACCGTAGGCGAGGAATAAAACTTTAATTAAATGAGAGTACAAGGAATAGAACTTTAGATGAGATGGTGAATATATCATTGTTTGTCTTGCTTTATTCATAATGGTAGTTCTGGTTTATGAACTGTTTGAACAAAGTATTTGCTCTTATGATTTTTTTTTTGTTTGTTTATATGCCATTCGGCAGTTCTTGATTTGCTGGAGAATCACAAAGTCCAAACTATTGTTGGTCCACAGAAATCTTCTCAAGCTACATTTGTATCAGCTCTTGGAAATAAATGTCAAATTCCAATTATCTCATTCACAGCAACAAGCCCCACACTGTCCTCGCGCACTCTTCCTTATTTTGTGCGTGCAACGCTGAGTGATTCAGCACAAGTGAATAGCATTGTCTCCATGATTAAGGCCTATGGATGGAGAGAGGTGGTGCCTATCTATGTAGATAACGATTACGGTAGGGGTATTATACCTTCCCTTGTTGATGCCCTCCAACAGATAGATGTTCATGTTCCATATCAGAGTGAGATAGATCAATCATCAACAAGTGAAGAAATCACACAAGAACTCTACAAGCTGATGACAATGCAGACAAGGGTATATGTTGTTCATATGTCCCCTTCACTGGGATCAGTCCTCTTTACAAAGGCAAAAGAGATTGGGATGATGAGCGAAGGGACTGTATGGATCATAACAGATGGACTAACCAACCTAATAGACTCACTTAATCCTTCAGTTGTGGAAGCAATGAATGGTGCCTTGGGGGTTAAGGTTTATGTTCCAATTTCAACAGAGCTAGATAGCTTCACCAAGAGATGGTATATGAGGTCCCGAATTGATCACCCAAACGATCCAACAATGAAACTGAACATCTTTGGACTATGGGCTTATGATTCTATCTGGGCGATAGCACAAGCAGCGGAGATGTCCAAGGTTAGAAAAGCAATGTTTCAGAGGACGTCCAGCAAGCAAATCTTGACAAATTTGGAAACATTACAAACTTCAATTAATGGTCCAGCACTTCTGAAGGCAATGTTGCAAAATAAATTTAGAGGTTTAAGTGGCTACTTTGACCTTTCAGATGGGCAGCTACAAGTTTCCACATTTCGAATAATAAATGTAGTCGGGAAAGGATATCGAGAAATTGGGTTCTGGACTGCTAGAAATGGAATTTCAAAGGCATTAGAGCAGAAGAGATCACATCCAACTTATGAGAGTACTAAACCTGATTTGAACATCATTATTTGGCCGGGAGAGGTAACAGAGCTACCAAGGGGCTGGGAACTCGCAGTACGAGGAAAGAAACTTCAAGTTGGTGTAGTCAAAGGCCACTATCCAGAATATATAGATGCTGATGAAGATCCCATCACAGGTGTTACTACAGCTAGGGGTCTTGCAATTGACGTATTTGAAGAGGCTGTCAAAAGACTTCCTTATGCCCTCGCTTATGAATACAAATTGTTTAACATCACAGGGATTGCCAGTTCAAGCTATGATGAGTTTGTCTACCAAGTTTATCTCAAGGTAAGAAATAACTTGTTTGGCCACCACGTTAAAATATAGGGGAAATTTTCCTTCTTAGTATTCAACATTTTACTTCTTTCGAAATAATATATGTAAATTTAAAGGTAGTTCCACTTTCTTTACACCCACACATTCTGTTTGATATAATGGCTCATGTTCATCATGGCAACCGATTACCCCTAGTGAGATAATAGATCACCCTTGAACGATAGAAGGCAATAAAGGCATCCATTGCAGCATATTTCCTTAGCACCAGATAGAAAACTAGGAACACACTAAGTCGCTAATTATATGCGTGTTAACTATTGCGCTGACAAAATTACAGTCACAGGGTTTATAAAATAAAACCAATATGACACTCACAGGATCCTTTTAAAAGAATGTGGTAGTGGTGGCATTGAATCTGTCACCTAACCTTTCCTCACTGGAGTTCTTTTTTTATGGAAATGCTCCCTCCTATAGTACATCAGTCCGAATATAGTTGAATTGATGTGTGTATAATCAAGGTGAACACTCCTGATGCACACAAGTGAATACCATATTTCATACAAATATATTTAATTTATTTTAGGCAATTCTATGGCATTTTTCTTTCATTTGTAGCAAAGCACAGGCATTTAGCTAGTACAAATAAAGTATGGACTTCATCAAAATAATTCAGTGTGGAATACAAATAGAAATCAAATATACGAAATTCATATAATCTATTTGCATTATGTATATTACCATATCTCAAATTTTAAAGAACTATCTTATTTCTAAATAGTTTTAATTTCAAGGATGTATGCAACAATTATATCGTTTCAAATATTTAAAAGTATTGTCCACCGCGATACTTTTAAGAAAAAAATATCCTAAGTACATATTATATGTAATCGTGATAAACAAATGCCATGCCAAATCATTGGCCTTTGGGATACGGTTTGCCAATATTTTAATGCATTTGCCAAAGCACTTTCAACATTCCATTTTAACAAGTGATGGATGAAAGAGGGTATAAACTATTGGTATATATTAGAGAAGTCACATTAATTTGGCATCTTAGTTTTCTTAATCATGACTCTTTGTTTGAAAAAAGCAGCTCGCCGTTTGTTAACAACTCTCTTTGATACCCTGACAGAAATACGATATAGCAGTTGGAGACATAGCAATTAGGTACAACAGAAGTTTATATGTCGACTTCACTCTGCCATACACAGAGTCAGGGGTAGCAATGGTTGTTCCTGTCAGGGAAAGTATAAACAAGAATGCTTGGATTTTCTTGAAGCCATTAACGCCTGGCATGTGGTTTGGAACAATCATGGTCGTTATCTATACAGGAGTTGTCATATGGCTGTTGGAACTTCTAGGAAACAACAAGAATGTGGATGCTACTATTTCCAGACAGTCGATGACATCAATCTACTTTTCTATGTTTGAAGAGAGTTGAGTGCCCTCATTGCAGTATATTTGTTTTCTATTTCACTTTGGATAGAAACACTAAGTACAAGATTAGTGTCCCTTTGCCTGGAAAGACATTACCATACAAAGTTCAATAGGGCGTACTCAATTTATATGGTTTCTACAAAACAAATTAAATTTATAATACATGACTACTGATGTTCCAGATACATGGAAAATTTGTCTGTAGTAAGCTTTAATCAACCTAGCATTATATTTAAAACATGCAAGAAGGCATATCAACATTATGTGTATATAGAGAAAATGTGATTGAAAGGTAGCATATCTTAAGTTTGATCAACTGGAGTTTGATTTAAGATGTCTAAAAAATAACTGAACTCTTTGTCTTATTATATTGCAGAGGAGAAGGTGAAACGCCTAATATCACGGATAGTGTTGGTCGTATGGCTGTTTTTCATTCTAGTACTTAAGTCAAGTTACACTGCAAGCTTGACTTCAATGTTAACTGTGCAACAGCTCCAACCAACTGCACATGATGTTCATGAACTCCTAAAAAATGGTGAATACGTAGGGTATGGGAGTGGCTCTTTTGTCATGGGTCTTCTGGAAGAACTTGGATTTCCCAGATCGATGATCAAGCCTTACCATAACCCTGAGGATATTCACAACGCACTCTCCAGAGGAAGCAAAAATGGTGGGATTGCTGCTCTGGTGGGTGAAATTCCATATATCAAATTATTTCTCGCAAAGAACTGCAAGAGGTACACAATGATTGGACCAATATATAAAACTGCTGGTTTTGGATATGTAAGTTAAACTCTACTTATTTTTAGTTTGGACAATCAAATTTCAAGATCAGTTTTTTTTTTAGATTGCTTAAGGATGCAGAACATTCTAAAATGCAGCACATATGCTAATACAAAATCACATCCACAGGCATTTCCAAAGGGATCCCCTCTAGTTGGAGACATCTCACAGGAAATCCTCAATATAACAGGGGGAGACACTATAATTCAAATTGAACAGAAATGGGTGCGAGATAAGAACAGCTGCCAGAATGAAGGCTCCATCATTGGTTCAGGGAGTCTCACCTTTGCCAGTTTTGAAGGACCAATCATCCTTACCGGAGTTGTCTCGACTTCTTCTCTCTTGGTCGCCTTAATAATGTATTTCTACAGAAACAAAAAAATAAAACCTCACCACAGTGACTCAGAGCAAATCTCTTCACATGGAGAAAACGAACGATGAAAAATGACAGATGATAGAAGAAACCAGAGCCAAAGGGAAACATTTCATGAATTGACAAATAAGCATGGGGTTTTAATTTGGGGGGGGGGGGGGGGGGGGGGGTGCTCCTGGCTCACAAGCAGACAGTCTCAAGTTTGGCTCAGTTTTAGCACCATTGAATATGTGTGCCCCCTCCCACGCCTTAGACCGGAAATTGGTACAGTATATGCTATGTCAATTATTTGCTGTATTGAGCACCCTAAACAATACACAAATTGTAGCAAAGTTCAACGATAAAGCCAAGATTTTTTTGTTGTTAGTGCTGATGTCTGCAGTAGGTGGCAAGGCAGTGGTGATATATGTTCATGACAAGTTGACAACATAGAATGAGGAGCAACCAATACTTAGTGGCTGAATGTTGATATGACTCATGTGTTGAAGTGTTCAACAATGAGTATGGGTGGTGGCGTGCAGACTAGCCAAGCAATTGGGAGAAATTTTCCTGTCCTGTCCTGACTTGACCAAAAAGAGGATCATGGATATGATCCTTGAACGGCGCGGCATCCTCAGGATGAACCAAAGGCTGTTCAAAGGAAGAAATTGAGTTGCCATTTTACCCTTATGGCATCATAGTCAAGAATGAATTGGGTTGATGATTCATCGCACGGTTGGGTTTTCTTCAATCTCGGATGAAAATTACTAACGGAATCAGTTCAATCAATCCATTCAAGTATGGCAGTGCGGCCATCCTATAGCATGATCTTCTGAAAGCTCTGCAAATAAACTCCCACTGAACTTCCGCGTATGGTGGTTTCTGAGTCGGCATTGCGGTTTGTGACTTGTGGGTGTACAATTACCAAAAGAAATACCACCAATTGCTAAAAGAGAGAGAGAGAGAGTACGGAACCCATACGACGTCTGCGCCGCCTTGGATGGCTTCTTCTCACCCCATCTGAGCTCTTGCTCAAACCCTTTCCTTAATGACTGGATGGAGCAAAAAATAAGCAAAATTAGGCGAGTAAATTCGCAAATTGAAGTCTGAGAACTAGAGGCAAACCTCTATTGGGGGGGGGGGGGGGGGGGGGGGTCGATCTGCTGAGCCCGGACTCCGGCGACGATCGGCGCAGCGTTCGGCGGGGTCTTCCCTACGGAGAAGGCTAGGGTGGATGGCCTCTATCTCCCGGACCCTCGGCGATTGACGTGCCGCGCCGCGTTTTCGCCATTAGAGGAGCCCTACGGAGACAGGCAAAAGATAGCCCCCGGGAAAAGCGCGACGCTGCGAAGTTCGTCGCTCTTATCCCGTCTCTCAGTGAGTGGTGGCGACGACGCTGGCTGGTGCACAGAGGGGATTAGCGGCAGCGGCGGCGAGGAGCGGAGAAATCTGCGGTTGCGCCGGCGCGCGGTGGTGTCGGCGGCGCCGGCGCGGTGAGGAGAGGAAGCGGCGGCGCCGGCGTGGTGGGGGAGGGAGCAGAGGCGCGGCAGCGCCGGCGCGGTGAATGGGGGGAGGAAGCGGCGGCACCGGCACGGTGAGGGGAGAGAGCGCCGGCGCGGTGAGTGGGGGAGGAAGCGGCGGTGGCGACGGCATCGGCTCGCATGCGGTGAGATCGGCGACGGCTGTGTGCGATGTGTGTTTTCTAACTTCTCTTTTCTAGAGATACGTGCGAAGAGGATTTTGATCCTGGAGGGGATATACTTTTGTTGTTTGCATGTCAAAAATTAAAAAAAATTAAGAAAATGTATTAATATGTGATATATCACTTCACAAACATGCAAGTAAAAATTCAACTTCTACATCTTGCAACGAAAAAAACAAATTTGACTCTGACTATACGTTAACTAGCTGCGGTTCAATTTGTTTTTTTTGTCACAAGATGTAGAAGTTGAATTTGAACTTGCATGTTTGTGGAGTGTTATATCACATGTTAATACACCTTCCTAATTTTTTTCAATTTTTTTATAACCATTTAAGTGACATGTAAAGAACGAGGGATATCCCCTCGAGGGATTAAAACAGTTTCCTAGATATGTGTGTGTTTCTTCAATGTATGTAGTTTTGGATGGAAAAAAATTAAGACAACATGCTGTCAAAATTTTGTAAAAAAAACCGTTTAATTTTGTTAAAATTATGTCAAATTGAAAACAAATTTATCAAAATGAAGCCAAATCTATCAAACTTATCTCAAATAAGTCAAGCTATGCTCAATGAACCACAAATATATCAAAAAGTTTCGAGTAAACAATATTTTTTATACAGCGGGGTCAAATGAGCAAGGTAAAACAGACTATTTATCTCTTACTTGACACCGTTATCTTGCCTTCACGATATAGGGTTAACCTTGAACTTCAATTTTAAAAAAGGGGTCAAATAACCAAACTTGAAAAAAATAGGGTCAAATCGGTAGTTAGACTTCAGAATAGGTCAAATGAACAAGTGCTCCATAAATTTATACACTCTATCAATATACTTCACAAATTTATAATTTTCTTGATACCAAAGGACAAAATGGACTTTATGATAGGAATTTAACGGTTAACTAACGGAAGGGGTATAGAAATGATCCAAACTGAAATTTAGAGGTATGAAAGGAAATGAGCAAATCCCAGTGGCATAGAAAGGATTGTGTGAACTTTTAGAGGTACACAAAGAAATTTCTCTATAATCTACTTTCTCCGTTTCACAATGTAAGTCATTTTAGCATTTCTCACATTCATATTGATGTTAATGAATCTAAACATATAGAATGATTTACATTGTGAAACGGAGGGAGTAATACTCTATGATAAAAGTACCCGTGAAAAGATGAAGATGCTTAGGAATAAACGTCCGGATGACACAAAATATCGAATGAAGTTAATATATATTCCCTGTGTTTTCTATATGCCATGTCGTTAACTTTTGATCATTCATCTTATATAAAAATTTTATGTAAACATATAAGTTATAAATCATGTTTAAAGTAATTTAAATGATAAAATAACTCACAATAAAAAACTATAACTGCATATTTTTTAATAAAATAAATGGTTAAACGTGTACCAGTACATCTTACTAGTGTACACCTTCATCGTGGGGTATAACCGGGTTGACGAGGAAGCTGTAGATACGCGACTAGGAGGGCGCCATTTATATTCCAACACGCGACTGCAAAATGCAGGTATAGATTTTGGGAGGTTGAGGCCCGAGAAAGATTAGCTACGAGCCTACGATGGCGATACGTGCTCGTTGCTACCCGAGGCGAAACTTGCTGCAGGACAAGCCAAAGGCCCCAAGGTTTGGGCTGAAGCCCAACCGCGACTTCTCCAGGTCGAACACCAGCAGGATCTCCTCCATCATGTGCCCGCCGATCACCACCGGCGTCTCCGGCGCCGCGCCGCCGTCCACCACGGCGAGGCAGAGCGCCCCGCCGTCGGCGCGCGCCATCAGGTTCGCCCCCGACACCATCCACGGCGCCACCTTCGACCTCACCTCGCTCTGCACGTGCAGCTCGAACACCACCGGCAGGGCCGGCTCCCCGCCCGTGATGGTGGCGCTGCTCTCCACCTTGCTCCCGTCGTAGCACAGCTCGAACGGCGCCACGGCCGGGACGCGCGGGATCCCCGCCGTGGCCATCGACGCCGCGAACGCTCCCGTGACCGCCTCGTGGATGGAGGTCTCCAGCACGGTGTAGGGTGAGACCGTGCTCAGCTTGGTGCCGACGTCGAGCAGCGTCGCGTTCAGCGGCACGGCGCGGTCGTCCACCACGACGCGCTTCAGGCTGATGAAGTATTCGGTCGACCTGTCCGTCGTCCTGGTGACGAGCGGCGTGTAGAGCAGCGAGTTGGAGTGGTCCATGTCGTCGAACACGTAGCGCGCGTCGCCGAAGACGACGACGCCGGCGTCCGCGGCCGCGGCCGCGGGCGCCGAAGGGAGGCAGAGCGCGAACTTGCGGGAGAAGCGGAAGGTGCCAGCCAGCTGCGTGGGGAGCGCGAGGCGAGCGCGGCTGAGGGACGCCATGCCAGTGGCGCCGGCGGCGAGGCCTTCGGTCAGTGACGTGGGCCCGCAGGTGAACAGGAACGCCGGCGCGGTGGCGAGTGGCCCTTGCCGGACCGGGGCCGAGGGGAAGGTGGTGGGCAGCGACAGCACGTCGGTGACGACGTTGCCTCTGCCGACGGAGCTCGTGACCGTGTTCTCGGCGTGCCCGGTGCAGGTGTGGTTGAGGCACGCCGGAGACGGCGGCGAGCCCAGGCAGCTGGCGATGTAGCTGCAGGAGGGGCTCTCCACGAGGCGGCAGGGCTTGGACCCGCATGGCACGCCGGCGTACGACGAGGACGACGCGTACCCGGCGGCGTCGCAGTCCACCCAGAGCGTGGCGCCGCCCGAGAGGTCCACCACGGCCTTCACTGCCACCCGCGGCGTTCGCTGCTGGAACGTCGCCACGTACTGCCTCGTCGCGCCGTCCCTGCCCACCGGCATCGCCACGGCTTTCGGCCTAGTCGGCCTCTGCCCACCGCCCGCCGCCGCCGCGTGGCACGGCGAGACCACGACGAGGTGCAGGAGGAGGAGGTGAGCCGCGAGACGATGAGGAGGCAAGCGTGCCATGCTGACGAAACGAAAAACGATTCGTACGTGATGAAGTGAGAGCAGCCGCAGCGCCATGGAAGGATGTTTATAGGGCGCAGCGCGCGCGGTTTGTATATGTACGCTCTCATACTCTCGCAAAATCACGCACAATATTAATACAGCCGGCGACTGCGAGCTAAAGCCAATGGGATTGGAAGTTGCGGCGCGCTGCAGCGGCGCGAGACCGCGAGAGTGCGAGACACCGACGGGCACAGCAGCCTTTTTGCTGTTCTGCTAGTAGTATTTGACGGCCGTCTCTGGACATGGGCGATCATTAGACCCGTACATGTGCATTGCAGGCCTAGTTGTCCATATAGACGGATATGGACTATTGGATTTTGAGGGGATATTTCCTCATTATTTGCATGTCATCTAAATATTTATTAAAAAAAGTTTTAAAAAATAATAATATAAATTAATATGAAATATATCATTTCACAAACATACAAGACCAAATTAGACTTTATAAGTTGTAAAAAAAATTACACTGAAAATAGTTATTATACATTCGTATATGTATTTGTTATTTTTGTTATAACTTGTAGAATTTAAATTTTAACTTGCATGTTTGTAGAGTGATATATTTCATATTAACTTTCATATTTATCTTGCCAATTTTTTTAAAATATTTTGATAATTATTTAGGTGATATGTACGAAATAAAAGGATATTCCTGAGAAATGAAATCGCTTTTCTCATTTATACCACTTTGTTGTTTTAACGTGGTTTAGGATCCAAAGTTCCAAACCCAGGGTCGGCCTATTAGCCCCCAATCAGCTCAGGTATCGTTCCAGGCAGCGTGTGGCTTAGCAGGCTTGCGAGTAGATTTTTTATCCTAACGAATATTTTGCAGAGTATCCTTTGCCTTATTATTGAACTGTAGTTTATCATGGATATGTTGTCTCTTTTGGTTAATATTTATTTACTATCCATTTCACACTTACTTCTTCGTTTCAAAATAAACCGATCTAGAATGTGACGGACATAGTAATTTGTTAATTACTTCTTCCGTTTTATATTATAAGATGTTTTGACATCTTCATCTCTTGTTTAAATTCACTAACATACCTATGAATTTGTATACATATATAAAACACACACATGAATCCATGCATTAATTTATTTAAACCTAAAACGTCTTATAATTTGAACTTCTTTGTTTTTCCTTTTTTTTACAGTGTATGCGTATGCCTTAGAATTTGGTCTTTGGTGCACATTATATTTAAGTAGTAAGTACCTATCACCATCAGCCACAAGGTACCTAAATACTTTGAGCTCACCCTTTATTTTTATCATGGATTCGCCGCTGATCCAAACCTAGCCGGTTTTGTCGGCCAGGTTAGGCAGGCTGGAGCTGCTTTGCTGGCTGCCTGGGTTTATGGGTGGTAGAACAGTGAACGTGGCCATATACTAATTCTTGGGCCAGTAAGATCCTAACCCGTCCATCTTCTCCGCTCAGGTTTGACTGTTTCATGAGTTTAGTGGATTTGCAGCAAACTCATGAAAAACTTTCAGGGGCAATTACATCCGTACCCTCACTTTTAACTCCAATTTAGAAGCAATTATATCCATACCCTCATTTTCAACTTCAATTGCTGTTTTACCCTTATTTTTTAGGGTTGGCAATTGTACCTTCACTTTTTAAAAACGAAGTAGCTGGTTGCCCTCAGTTTTGACTTATTGTTTGACTGTGTTAGTTTTAGAGTAAAAGGACATTTGTATCCTTGATGGTTGTTGCATTTTTGCATGTATTTACCTATTAACCTCTTCCACGAAATCTGCTCCAATTATAGGATTTCGGGTATTTGGTTGGTGCTAGAGAGAAAAACTGCAATTATGCTTCAAATGGTTACTGCTAAGTGCTAACACATGTGTTCATGGCAAGAAACAAATCTGTGCATAACCGGATCTTGTCTTCAACCAAAATATTGTACTGTCGTCTAGCTTTCCAAAAAAAAAATCATTCGTAAATCAAAGAAAAGAAAAAGAAAGGAGAACATGAGGAAAGAGATGAGATCCCCAAATCACATCTGCATCAAGAAGAGCAGGAAGGAGAATACAAGGAAATTAAGAAATCCCCAGAGAATACATGCTAAGCAAAAATTGAAGGATTTCAAGATACAGCAGTAATTGCTCCGTGCCGATGGCCGGAACTAGCAAAGCAACAGAGAGGACGACATCTGATGAGAAAATGGTGGTTTTGCTCGACGACGACATCTGATACAAATTCCGTCTCTCGCTCCTGATCTCCATGGAAGAAAAGAAGCAGCAGCTGCATCCACAGAGAGGGCGCGATGGCCGCTATGCTTGCCGCACGCACGCACGCCGCCGCCTCGCGCACGCCTGCAGCCTCGCGCACGGTGCGCCCGCTTTGGCCGCCGCCGCCTCCGCGCCGTCGCACACCACGGGCCCGCGGCCGCCGCCGCGCCGTGCGCGCTCCCTCCCCGCCGCCTCCCCGCCGCTCTAGCTAGGGTTTCGACCCAACCAGCTTTTCCCAAACGCACGGGTGGGAGACGCACCGGTGGAAGACTCAACCCTATCCATTCCCTCAGGGGTACAAATGTCATTTCATAATTCCTAAAACTTTTTTATTTCCTTTTATATTTCTGTAACACACAACGTGGGACCCACCAAACGGCTGTCACAAGTGAGGGTAGACGGCTGCTTCAGATTCAAAAAGTGGGGGTAAAAATATAAACCCTAAAAAGTGGAGGCAAAAAGCAATTGGCTTTCAAAGTGGGGGCACCGATGCAATTGTCCCAAACTTTTATCAACCTAATGCTAAGCTAAACGAGGATTACAATCTAACAGAGCAAGCCAGAGGAGGTTGCATAGAAACGCTTGATATTTCTTAGTTTTTGGGATCAAGGAGAACGTCTGCAAATCAAGGGTCATGCTTGATATCTAAAAACAAAAAGAAAGGCATGCTTTGCTCCGAGAAAAAGAAGAATGAATGAAAGATCACAGTACCAAGTATCAACGGGAAATAAAAATTTCCGTAGCAACTAGCAAGGCTGCCAAGTTACTTTTGTTAAGGTTGGGTCAATTTGTCAGTGTCACCGCCATCGTCATGCCAACGCAGAAAATGGCAACAATCATAACACTTCCGTTGATTTGTTCTGTTGCCGGTGAGAACAAATTAAGCCACTTATTACTTAGCTTCTCTAATCATTTCATACGCTCTTCTTCCCACTCTATCCGTTTCATATTATAAGTCATTTTTTAACTTTTTTTAGTTAAATTGTTTAAAAGTTTGATAAAATCTATTAAAAAAATATAGCAATATTTATAGCATCAAATTAATTTTAGTGAATCTAACATTGAATATATTTGGGAAAAGTATGAATTACCCTCATGAATTATCGTGGTCGATCGAATTACCCTCGAAACTCAAATACTAGATATTTTGCACCCTCAATTATTTAGATGGTAGGTGAACCAAATTCATGCAAACACTACAACAAACATATCTTGTAGAGACATCTTGATAAGAGATAATCCATAAAATGCCATTGACAAGCATCTAAGTCTTATAAATGCCATCGACAAGTGTGAGTTCCAAGAAATGCTATCGTACAAACGATTTTGTCCCAAAAATATCATCGCCGTTAAGGTTCCATCCATTCCACGCCATTAAATACTGTTCATCCTATAAAACTTAACGGCGCGGAATGGATGGAACCCTAACGGCGATGGCATTTTTGAGACAAAATCATTTGTACGATGTCATTTCTTGGAACTCACATTTGTCGGTGGTATTTCTGGGACTTAGACGCTTGTCAATTGCATTTTATGGATTATCTCTTTTGGAAATACTATCATCCAAATATTTGGTATGAAAGCTCATGGAGATCAGAGTCGTACATTTTAACCATGTAACACTTTCTTGGGTTGAATAGGTATTTGGCCGGGCTAGGCCCAAACCTAGGTCCATCACTGTATGGAATGACCGAAAGAACTTAAGCTTTGCAATGGAGGCGGTGGCCGGTGGCCACAAAGAAAGGCGAGGGATGGTGAGGGGTGAGCTGTTGTGGTTACCGTAATGCTACGCACGCATCACATAGACGCTGCGTCGGATGGAGATTAGGTCAATATGGCACGTAAGCGTCATGTAGGACAAAAGCGTTGTCTAAACCTTGGTAAAAGCGTCACGTAGGATAAAACCGGTTTTAATAGTTGAGTGAGCTCTCATACTTGATTTTGTGGCCGAGGGATGAAAGTTAAACTGTGACTATAGTTCAGGTAGGGATGAAAACAGTCGGAAACGATCGGAAAACAGCCTCAACCATTTCCGTAACCATATTTTTCTCGGAAACGAAATCGGAAACGGTGAAGTCGGAAACGAAAATGATATCGGAAATATCGGAAAACCGGAAACGGAACAATACGGACGGAAACATGTCGGTACAGATCGGAAACCGGTAACAAATACGGAAACATTAAACTATAAAAACATATATTTAACTTTACATAAGTATGTTATATGTATACATAAATTCAAACTTATACTATATAAATTATAAATTAACTTCATTTTAGCCATGCACAAAAGTTAGAGATTTGATTGAAGAGTCAGTCAATCTGTAAGCTGTGGGTCAAGTATAGACACGCCCAATAAATATCGACATATTTAGAATACGGTAATTACCATATCATAAGAAACGGTAATTTCCACAAGAATACGGTAAATACGGAAACGATCGGTATAACATCAAAACCATTTCCGTTTTCATTTCCATATTTTTTACCATTTCTATTTTTATTTCGGTCAATTACCATTTCCATATGGCTCGGCCGATAGAAAGTCGAAAACGAACGCCGATCGGCCGGTAATTACCGTTACCGTTTTCACCCCTTAAGTTCAGGGATACAAAATTAGACTTTTCTTTCACCACTCTACCACACATAGACCCAGCATATAAGCAAAACCGTCCACCCCGTCTAACATGTGGCTGGGCCATGCATGCAATGAAACCGCCTAAATGCACACCGGTTGCCCGGTTGGGTTCGATTTGGATCCTAAACGACGTGAGAACGTATGGGGACAGCTATGCTTCGGCCTGCATGCGTCGCGCCCACATGGATTGGACGGGTACAAAAGCCCCGCACATGCCCAAACCGTCAAATGCTCAACCGGACGCAGTCGCCGCCCTGCATCGTGCGTGACTCGAGCGACCAAACCACGCGCCGTGCGTCCTACAAATATCCTTCGTCGTTGCCTCGAATCTCTCGTCCTAGCTAGCTACCGAATCCTTCGTGTTTTATCAGCATGGCATATGCTTGCCTCCTCCTCTCGCCGTCGCTTCCGGTGCTCTCCTTGTGTTGTTCGTCTTGGTCTCGCCGTGCCACGCGCACGCGGTGGCAGGCGGCGGCCGCGGGTGCCCGTGAAGGCCGTGCTGGACTCCACGCTCTGGGTGAACTGCGACGAAGGGTACGTGTCGTACGTCGTCCAACGCGCGCGTGCCATGCGGGTCAAAGCTGTGCCGCCTTATCACGAAGGCCAGCTGCAACGCCGGCGCAGGCCCCGAACTGCCTCAACAGCATCTACGTCAGGTTCCCGGAGAACACGTACGTCGATCGACCTCTCCAAGATGATACTCAGCTACACCGCGCTCCTCGTCAACCCGGTGAGCACGATAGATCGCCGGGTCAAGCCGTTCACCAGAGAGGACAAGTCGACGGAATTTTAGTCAAAAAAAAAAAAAAACAAGTCGACGGAATACTTCATCGGCGTCACGGGCATCAACATCGACGGCCGTGCGGTACTGCCGCTGAACGCGACGCTGCTGGACATCGACGGGAAGGGAGCTGGTGGCACCAAGCTGAGCATGGCGTCCCCTTACCGTGCTGGAGACCGAACTCCATCCACAAGCTAGGCCGTCACCGACGCGTTCGCGGCGGAGATGACGGCCATGATCATCCCCCGTACGTGTGCCGCGCCCGTGGCACCGTTCAGGCTGTGCTACGACGGGAGCAAAGTTGGGAGCACCGCCGATGTGGGAGGACGGCCAGCGGCGGTGCCCACCATTGAGCTGTTTGATGCTGCCAAGCACGAGCGAGCCGTGGGTTGTGTTCGGCGCGAACTCGATGGTGGCCTCGGTGTGGTGGACAGTGGCGCGGCGCCGCGGACGTCGGTGGTGATCGGTGGGTAAATGTTGGAGGAGAACCTGCTGGAGTTTCGATCTGGGGTCGTGGGCTCGTGGCTGGGTTTCAGCTCCTACCTCCCGTCTCGGCAGATGACTCGCAACAACTTTCGCCTAGGCTAGCTAAGGAGTCAAATTAAAGTCTAAAAATCTGTACCAGCATTTTGTAGTACGTCGCTGTTGGAATAAATTTGCTCATCTAGGAGTACCGCTTTGGGCATAGGCATTATGTACTGAGGAATTTTACAATCCTCTGACTAAGGTAACTAAATATTACATTAAAACTTTGTAAAACTTTTGGTACCTTAAGATACTTAAGTATCTAGAAGTACCAATTTTACACTTAAAAAAATATGGTATCTCTAGATATCTTTGGTATCTTTTTAAGAATGGTAAAATTATTCGTGTACTTATCCGTGTTATGTAGAAAGCCGTGAACAAAGCTTTCAACTCAGGACGATCCTAACCCGGCCATCTTCTCTGCTTTATTTTCCTGGGTCAGTATGATCTGCACTCGTTTTATACGGTTGAGGGACACGAATGAACTCTACCTAAGTAGACTTTCTCCAATCTGGTCTGCAGGTGCAGGTTCACTAGGCCTTGGCCCAAGCAATAATTTGGGCTGGGGAAACTGCCCATCTCGCGCGTTCTCAATACGGCCCAAGTCACATCAGGAGCAATTCCATCCATTCATCCCTACTTCGACAGATTCGGCTGTATACGCTCGATGATTGATTGCTACGTTCCATCTGCCGATGCCACTAACAGCGACAGATTACAAGGATAAGGAAGAGAATTAGAGAGGAAACCAGAGCTGATTAAGGAATGGGAACAGTGCAAACGATACGTACCAAAGCCCGAATAATTAAGGGCGTTAATGTGTTATCTCTCCGTTGGATGCATGAAAAAGACGAAATAAACAACAGCAAAGCTGCGTCAAGAGAATCGAATCCGTCCGTCCGTGATGCGTCGAATCAGATGCCAAACCAGGAATTTAACTACGAGCTTTTCTTGTGCTAGCTTAGCTCATCTACCAACTACATAAGAAGAGTCGGCGGTGTGTACATTTTTTCTAAGAGGAGATTGCTACGTGCTAACTTACAGGTAGCATATAGTATATATATATATATATATTCAGTTGTTTCACTTGCAAAAGTTAAAAATGATTTAAGTTAGGACACATGTAAAGCCCACATCCTGCCTTGCTGGTGTCATGTTTCTGATAAAGACGTGAGCACGGAGGGAGGATGCGAAGAGGTCGTTGCAATTTGCAAATGGTTAAATTGCATCGATATATCTGGCCCCCATCTGCTAATGCAAGTGAACGCTTCTGCAGGTAATAGTGATGAAAGCTACTAGCACCAAAGTTGCATCACGGCATGAACAGTGTCTTGTTCGTGATGAACACCAGCAAATCTTGGAGCAACGACGCTTGGAAAGATCAGTGCACGTGGAGAGGATGCGGCAGAAGCCTTCTCGAGCACACTGGTGTTGTGCAGTGGCGCACACGATCGAGCCGTTCTTTAATTACTTTTGCACCCTCTTTTTTAAGGGAAAGTGCCATACTAGTATAGTAGCACAATATTTCACTCAACATGAGCAGCAAAAGTTCATCCTTAAAGTTTGCCTCGGATCAACCAGCCACTCCATAAACATATTTTCAGTAACATCTCTGTTTTTTTTATCACTTACAAAATGGGTCCAAATTAAAAGCGCCTTTGAGACCATGGGAATGCAGGGATCTGTGAACAGCACGTACACGGCGTCATGGGAGAAGTGAGTCCCGTTTAGTTCCCAAATTTTTTTCCCAAAAATAACACATCGAACCTTTAGACACATGTATGAAGTATTAAATATAGAAAAAACTAATTGCACAGTTAGGAGAGTAATCGCGAGATGAATCTTTTGAGTCTAATTAGTCCATGATTAGCCATAAGTGCTACAGTAACCCACATGTGCTAATAACGGCTTAATTATGCTCAAAAGATTTGTCTCGCGGTTTCCAGGCGAGTTATGAAATTAGTTTTTTCATTCGTGTCCAAAAAACCCTTCCGACATCCGGTCAAACATTCGATGTGACATCAAAAAAATTTCTTTTCGCGAACTAAACAGACCCTGAACCAGAGACACGCATGACATTCGACCTCTTGGATTGCTCTGGTTTGGATGATATATTTGCCTACCTATTTATTATGTCTCTGTTAATCTAGTCTTAGCATATCATTTTAGCTCTATCAGCTGTCTCTTGTTTCAGGGTTTCTGCCGGTATCGGCTAAATCACGTTGCTAGATTAGATTAGCTTAGACATCTACCACCCTAAAAACTTAGTCAACGTCTTGATTGTCTAGATATTATGTTTCTTTTCATACTTAGTGCTGCATCAGTTAAGTTTGATCTACTAAGTCGTGCTTAGAACCATAATCTCTAGCCTGCTTCTTGATTGCCAATAAGGGTTTCATCGGGGTTTCAGCCGGTGAGTTATCTGGATGTTGCATCGGCTCATAAGGATTGCATATACATATAAGTTGGATTTAGCCGATGACAACAAAGGTTTCACTGTTTAATCTAATCTTGTGGATTTCATGGCATCGGACCTCCAGCCGATGTGTGCTTTAACCTTCGGATCGATACTTGTTCTACTATATCATATTGTTAGCCGATTGGTTTATATTGGATTATATTGCTATTTTATTACATCATCATCAGCCGATTGCCTTTATATCATTATCTACATTGGACATATAGCCAATTGCTTAAACCCTATCGCTATCGGCTGGTATCGGCATCGGCTATTATTGGCTATCGACTGGAACTACTCCATCGGCTTATCAGCCGATCGGCTGTTTTGATCTGCTGTTTACATATCTTGTCAGCTGCAGGATCAAACTGACTTGCATGCCCGCATCTCATCAATCTTTGGACCTGCACAGGAGCTAAGCAGATCTCCCAAGCCGGTGTGTTCGATTTTTTCGTCAACACATGGTCATGGTGATTTTTTTGATCTTGTTCATCCTCATCTTGTACTTGCACGTCTTGAAATTGGTCATGTCTATCTTTGTCATGATATGCTTCAACATTGTTCTGTATTATCTCAACGTCATCACCACACGCATCTCGAAAGCGCCTCTCTTCAGGGTGCTCTATGCGGTGCACAATCTGTTGAAAATGAAATAAAATAGTAATTGGTAAGCATGCGTAGATTTATATTTTGAGTCCTAGGACCTTAGTATGCTTACCAATCCCTGACCTTCACCTCGTAGTGTGTCAAATTTGTTCCTCAACCGAACATTTCTCTTATTCCAAAATGAAATCAATGGATGTGCCCGATCCTTGTAGTCTATGAAGCACAGTGGTTCTCCAACTGCATGTATATGTTCCAGTACCAGCACTGCATAAAGAAGCATATGTTGATGAACATCACGATCGATCATGTTTGATAACAAATTAAGTATAACTGAAATCATACCTGCAATAATGGGAGGTTGCCCACTAGATTGGTCTGTCCTTCCTTGTATTTTTTTCATCGAGTTGCACAAATATTTCCTTGTCAAGCTGGCCCAGTTATAATTTGCAATGTCATCAATATTCTTCACAACATTAAGGTACACTGAGCTGACATGGCTTTGTTGTAGGGCAGAGAATGACACCAATTGTGAATAGCACCATCCTTCTCAAGAAATGGTCATCGGCCTCCTTACATTCTATAATAGAATGTTGCAATGAAGGTAGTGAAATGTTGTTGGTACTACTGTCTTTGTAAATAGCAAATAACTTGTAGTCCTCATTTGTTAATTCATGCTTGGTTGATATTTCTTTCCCTTCAGCTGGGATATCCAAAATGCACTTCACATCCCAATCAGTTAGTGGTATTTTCTGATCTTGGATAATAACTGATTCGCTAGTGATGTCATATCTACTAGCTACCCATGTACAAATTTTGCGTTGAATGGCAATATCTGGGATAGTTAGCAAGGCATCAAAACCTATTCTTTTCAGTGCTGCCTTCTTCTGTGGAGACAATTGTCTTATGGCTGAGACAAACTTCTTTATGGAGGCAACAATTGTCATGTCCTTTGCCTAATTAATATGATCAAAGTTTCATTTAATTATATCATGGAATAATGGTTCACTGAAATAAATACTTATAATTTTAGGACTAATTTGTTGTACATTTCCCTTGTTACTATCTGGTGGTAGTACTATTGGGAGAATGGAATAACTATAATATCTGACAGATTATTATTAAAAATGTTTCATTCAATAATAGCATGAAATTAAGATATTGTTGTATGCATACTAGTAAATGATAGTACTAATTCGTTGTACAATTCTCATGTTGTCAGGTGGCATTTCTATTTGCAAGCATCAACTGTGCTGAACAAAGAGAAGGGATTAAAATCGTGTACCTTTGCCAGAGGGCTTGCGTGACCTGTCACAATAGGGCTTGCAGGAGCTGTCGTCATGGTCGACCGTGGAGATGAATCTTCAGTCTCCACTGTGAGGCGAAGTGTAATGAAACTTTGTTTGAGATCGTAGACAAGAGTTTGTTTAAGAGTTTGCTATATATACTGAATAGGACTGAGCTGAGGAATGAGCTGGCAAAGAAGTTTAAATGATGTTTAGGAAACGATTTGTCTACTGTTATTTACAGGCTTATAGAGCATGCTAGTAGAGAACGCTTCGTTTCCTGTGGAATATATGCTTTTGCAGTGGGGATTGTCTAGAAGTCACTGCCGTGTGGGCCCGGACCCACACGTCAGCTACTGGTTGGCCCGGATCAACTCTTTGTATTGTAATAGACATGAGACCATGCAATAAGTTGTACCGTGTATGAAAGCAAATTTGTTTGTCCCAATGGGCAGGTGGAAGTACCAATGCGATCTTTTATGTGATAAGGGGGCATCCACAAGCATTGAACCGTTCAGGAGGTACAGTGTGTAGTCCAAATGTAAAATTTATGTGTGGTGCAGTCTTGTCAGGGATAAGTGTATCCATGCATTGACTAGAAGCATTGGTAGCTGCTTGCTGAGAGAGCGGCTGAGTAGTATAGTACAGTGTATCCATACTTCCTGTGTAGTATAGTGCAGACAAAAGTTTGTTCACTGGTTTAGTGTACCACTCATGTGTTGGACGTGACACGAGCGATTGTGGTGCATGCACAGAAAAATCATGTGCAAAATGAAATTCTTTATGTGCCAGGTGTCATATAAATAGTCTATTAAATTACAAATAAATATACTAACTATTGTGCACAAGAATTTGGTGTGTTCAGTGGAACGTACCATTGTCATGCATGCACTGAACAATTCATATTAGTATAATGAAATTCTTTATGTGCACATCGATTTCGGCACGTGGTTTATGAAAACAGATCTACATGGTTTATGAAAAACAGTTGATGTACAAAGTGGCGGACGTAGGATTAAAAAGAATATGGGTATGACACAGTTGCTCAATAAGGACAACCGAACACATCCCATACCACATTTATATTGCAATCACATAGAAATATATAAAATAAATAAAAAAATATATGTGTGGCGTGAGGGCGTGACTTTCAGTGCACTGGTAGGGTGGGGCGTGACTTTCAGATCCACCCCGACGAGCTTCGGCTATCATTTATCCTCTATGGAATCTTTTGACTTTGGACCTAATAATCTTCATGGATGCCGTTGTTGTACGATCACCACAAAGAACCTTGTCATGACCGGCAACCGCCCATTTGACCTTTGCAAACACTCTACAGCTAGCCCGATGAGCCTTGGCTTTCATTTATCCTCCGTGGAATCTTTTGACTCAGGACCTAATAGTCTTGACCGATGCCATTGTTGTACGGTCACCATAAAGAACCTTGTCATGACCAACAACCGCCCATTTGACCTTTGCGAACACTCTACATGCTAGCTCGATGAGCCTCGGCTTTCATTTATCCTTCGTGGAATCTTTTGACTCAGGACCTAATAGTCTTGACCGATGCCATTGATGTACGATCACCATAAAGAACCTTGTCATGACTAGCAACCGCCCATTTGACCTTTGCGAACACTCTACATGCTAGCTCGATGAGCCTCGGCTTTCATTTATCCTCCGTGGAATCTTTTGACTCAGGACCTAATAGTCTTGACCGATGCCATTGTTGTACGATCACCATAAAAAACCTTGTCATGACCAGCAAACGCCGCCTCCCTGATAACAAACCTCATAACATACCAGTCCCCTATAACCTTGTCACGTTTAATCTCAAATAGAGCTTCACAACCACACCGACTGAGTGCGCGTGGTTCTCTAGTTATGTTACTTGTTTCCATATACATATCTTTCCTGGAACTAGAGCATGTGAACCGCCTATGGATTATCTTGTTGGTTGAAGTGTCACGCCTGCTGTAATCCTTCCTAATGCTCTTATTGTAGAAATCATGACCTTGCTCCTCACTCTGAAATCTCATTTTAATCATAGCAGCATGCTCTTCTTCATCCTCCAGATTTGTCATGGTATTATCCATCTTATGAATCTCTGAAAAAAATACAGATCGAATAGTCTAATAAGCACAGCAAACTTATTCAAGCAGGAAAAACTTCGAAACAAAAATTCCCAAATTGAACAAGTCTGATCCCATCCTCCAGAAATTGTCGAAACAAAGATGTCGATAAAACAAGCCGAACCTTGTCGTTGCTTTACCACCGAGCCGCCGTCTTGCCGCAGAGTGTTCTGCCTTCGCCCTTCAGCCGAGCAGCGATAGAGCTGCCTTCCTGCCGTTGCGCAGCTGACTTGCAGTCCAGTAAATGCACTTCCGCCGGGACGCGGCACCGCCGCACCAGCTCCTCCCTGTCGTGCTTCGTCCGGGATGCTGCCCCGCAGCAATGCGTCCCCGCCCCACGTTGCAGACCCGCCGCCTCACTTCCACCTGGACACCACACCGCCGCGCCACCTCCGTGCCTTCAACCCGCACTCCGGACGCCAAGACAGGATGAAACGCCGCCTCCCTGCCGCCGACCCACAGTCCGGCCGCCGGCCTTCCGCAAGAACCCCCTGCCTCTGTCTAGTCAAAGAGCTCCCGGTCAAAACCCTAGGATGAGACTTAGTAAGTTCTGTGAGATTAGTTCAATAAGCATATTTTCTCTTTCCAATCGTACCCCAAAGAGATTAACGGTGAGATTACTTTGGTACCTGGTTAGAGAGGGGGTACATGGTACCTTTTCAAAGATGGGAAAACTGCTCTTTTAAAATTCTTAACAACTAGCTATTAACAAGCTGCTTCTCAGAATTTGAAACTTCCCAGGCAGACTTGAGTGTGCTATTACCCTCAGTGGTAATTATGAGGGGCTTGTTCACTTTGCTACCATTTTCAACCTTACCTTTTTTTTGCAAAATTACCAAAAAGTAGATATATTTAGTTTGTTGTCAAATTTTAGTAAGTACATATGAAATCTTACCAAAATTTGACAATGCCAAAACTTGGTAAGGTTGAAAATGATAGCAAAGTGAATAAGCCCGAGAACTTATTACTAGTAGTACTGTATTTTGTGTCACGGCACGGCCACCTGGCAACGGGACGTGTCGCCGACACGCCAAGACGAGCACTAGCACAGTCGCACGCAGGGAGAAAACGGGACACAGGAGCTAGCATTTTCGTCGGCGCGCTCGGCGGTCGATGGCGGCCAAAAGTTATCTATGCCCCATACCCTCTCCGATAATCCGATTGCGTCACGCGTGCTCATGGACCACACAATTAATATTTGCATTGGCCGTGTTAATTAAACTAAGTACTAGTGATTAATTATAGCAATTCTGAACATAATTGCAGCAGCGAGAGTGATTGTGATTTCGCCACATGCGTCCCTGCCCTGTCACTCGCTCGGCTGAGTCAGCTCCGGCTGTTTCACGTAAAGAAACAGAGGCAATTTGTCTTCCAGTCCATGCAGAGTGTTACCTGTATAGAACTGTACAACAGTGCCGTGCCAAGGTATACACTTTTCAAGTACTCCCTCCGTTTTAAAATGTTTAACACCGTTGACTTTTTAGCACATGTTTGACCATTCGTCTTATTAAAAAAAATTATGAAATATGTAAAACTATATATATATACGTAAAAATATATTTAACAATGAATCAAATGATATGAAAAGAATAAATAATTACTTAAATTTTTTTGAATAAGACGAATGGTCAAACACGTACTAAAAAGACAACGGTGTCAAATATTTTGAAACGAAGGGAGTATCATGTACTCCCTCCGTACACGATGCATGTCCAGATGTACTCCCTCCGTACACGATGCATGTCCAGATTTAAACTCAGGGTTTGTCTTTTTTTTAACAGAGGAAGTATGTAGTATGATATACTCCGTAACTCACTTTAGAATGATCATGAAGTTATTGAGAACTTTTACGATATTCACAAGATACATTGAAATATTGAGAGGTGATGTAATATTAAACCATTAATTAAGAGAGAGACAATACACAAATTAAATAAAATTGTTGTAATCGATAGCAGTGGGGTAATTAACTAATAAAATAGTGGTATTTTTGTTTGATGTGAATATTTAGTCGGTACATTTGATATCTATAATCGCAAGGAAGGAAAAAAGGAATGTAATGATCTCTTTTTCTTCTTTGTCTTGCCTCAATTCATTTTTCTAGGGTTCACCAGGTGGGAGAACGGAGACGATAGCAACTACCAGGCTGCAGTCTCCACAGAGACAAAAGACAAGGTCTAAATCAAAACCAGGCAAAAGCTTAGGATAAGAGCAAGTTTAATGGTATAGTTAACCATTGGCACCAAATCATGTATAGTCAATTTAATAGTCAAATTATACAATAATTATCTATAAACATATACTATATTATTAATGCATGGTCATATCTATCATACACATATTGTGTCTTGGAGTCTGTGCTGCAGTTGGCTATAGATCTGTAGCACGATGTCCCTCTCTTTACTATTTTATTTTCTCGATATGTGTTTATAGCTGGCTTATAGTCCACTATTGTACCTGCTCTAATATCTTTTTCTTATGTAGTTGATTTGTTATTTACGTACTTCAGTTAATAAATCCCTCATAGTACTACAGATCTGGGGCGCTTGAATTTGGACCTAATTTCTTCTCATATGTTCTTTTCTTAGAGTTTGAGAAGGTGCACCTAGAAGGAGACATAGTTGAGGAGAGAAGTGCCTACATGGTCGAGGTTTTGAACAGGAGATCCCATTCACGCGTATGCAGAAGAACAGAAGGAAGGAGAAACATAAATCTAATGAAAAGCACAAAAATGATAACTTTTAAGTCAATAACAATATTCTTTGCAACAAAACTTAAATCTAGAGAGAACCACTCAAATATGAAACGGATATGGTACTTAAATACTTTTTTTACATGATTCTTACCATCGAAGAGCGTTGGAATTTTATCCTTTTCGAGTGCATACACTGGGAGACACCCCGTTCGTTTCTAGTACAGTTTCTACCGACCAAACAGTTGCCCGGATCGAGCTAGCATGCAGGCCGGTATACACAGACACAGACACACACACGCCCACGTCGATTCGGTTGAGACGTCCGCTTCAGCTCGGCGCAACTCAAGCACGACACGCCCCGCCGCGCGTCGTCCACTCCACACACCCAACGCGCGCATCGACCGATCCGTTGAATCCATTATTCGCCGCTTAATTTTGCCCCGCCGCCCCGCGCCCGCGCGCAACGCAAAACAGCGGCACGAGATTACGTACGGGCCATTTTGCCCCCGCGCGCCCGGCCCGGTCAGCGATTTCCGCGCCGCGGTTGGGTGAAACGTCCATTTCCTCAAGCTCGCCACAGCCATCGGCTACCCTTCCCTAATTAAGAGCAAGTACCGTAAGATAACATAAGCGAATTATACAAGTTAACATGTTAGATTTGTACTTATAACTTATGTGAAGAGAGATAGGAGGAGAGCGAATAAAACGAGCTACGAATTTGTAGCCAGCTACCGTACGAGTTCTAATAAACTATGTGAGAGAGATACGTGAATTATGTATTAATTAATAATATAGTATATTTCTACATTTAACTGTTGTACGAGTGAGATATTAGATTGATTATAGACAATGTTAGCCAGTAGTGAATTACATTATATTATTAAACTTGCTCTAAGCGACGCTTGCGTGCAAACTTGCGTGGAAATCCGGAGGAAGCACTGATGATATGGCAAAGGATCGACGAAGAGATCAAAGTCATGCACAAAAATAATCGATGAGACCGTCTCGATGGTCGTCATCGTCTAGGACGGGAAGTAGCTAGTAGGATGGGAGTGGTTTGATCTTTTTGTTGGGTCGAGTAGAGCGAGCGCGCGACGACGACGACCCCGAATCTCACCCAATGATCGTTCCTCTAAACGCGTTAGTCGTTCTTCGTGATCGTTACTGAGATTGACTAATTAATTGCCTCGTTTGCTCGAGTGATTACGGATGGATGCACGTACGCTTATTTTATTGGTTTTTGATGCTTGTTAATTATCTGTTCTGATTCATGCGAGAATTGGATTAATTGTTTCCCATAATTTTTCTATATAAGAATTTCAATATTTGAGTACCACGTCCCAAATATAAAAGATTTTGACCATGTATGACACATCATATAACTACAAATCTCGAGATACAATTTTCGGCGCATCGCCATCTTAATTTACTCCTGGCGAGTTCTTAGTTTCGAGCATGGACTACGTCAGTTAAATCCAACTTCCAGACCTTCACTTGCATTGGCGTGGTTAGGACTTCCTTGGTTAGGTCCGATATTCTATTCGAGTTGAAGCAAGCGTTGCCTATCTGGTATATCATCTCTACTTTTGATTGCATTGTTATTTAGAGTCACATCGGCTTAGTTAGAACTCCCTCGGTTCGGTCCAATATTTTGATCAACAATATTTTTTAAGATAGATTTATTATATTCATCATATTGCATAGATCTATCGGTTGTTTAGATTATCACACACAATCTCATAATGTCTCGGCTAGGTCCGATCTCTAGATTGTATCGATAATCTAAGTCTTACTAGTTGATAGGTTTCATGCTTATGTTTCATTAGAGTGCTAGCCAATGAGTTATCTTGTTACTATTTCTAAGTCCTACATCAACTCTTTGATAAATAAATGTTTGTCGATAATTATACACAAGTTGATTTTAGTCGATTGCAGCAAAAGCTTCATTGTTTATCTAACTATTTGAATCTATTTGTATCTGACTTCTAGCCAATCCAATTCTACAACAACCTTACAACCTAGAGCGCCCTCAACATCGTCTGTCTTCAAAGATCAAAGGTGTTCAACGCTAGGTACTAACATCAGATCCTCCAGCCGATTCTACATCAAACCATCGGCTGACACACGATTTTGGCACATTTGAGACTCGAGCCTACAATCGTCATCAACGTCTGGGTCTCCAAGTCTCTAACAGCCGATCGTTCAACCTATCAGCTAATCGCTGCTACATCGACGTATTGTCAGTTGCAGGATTAAACTGACTAGCACGTCCACACCTCATCAAGATCTAGGATCTTGCACTAGAGTTAAGCAGATCTTCCATGCCTCAGTGTTAGCACGATCGACGCACATCTGACACGTCAGGTGAAAAATTTCACGTCAACACATATCCGGTCAAATTTTCATCGATCATTAAATCATATTATTACTCCACATGCTTCGAAAAATAATTTCTCTAATAAAAATCTTCTTCTATATTATTTAGATCGCGTGTTTTGAGATACTTGTAATTGTTAAGTTTTTTTTCAAAAATATTTAATTTATAGGAGATAACCTATAACTAATCCGTTTAATTAATAATCTAAATCAGCCATAATAGCGGATAGAGAAGAATATACTGTTGCGTAAAGTTTCACACCCCGTATATTTTTTTTTCTCTCGATCTGAATGATAGTGCTACTAGGGTACCATTAACCTTTTGATGAGAGAATGTGTGATGCTTACTTTTGTTCTGAAAAATACATAGGTGCAGAAAAGCAAATAAAGCAGCTGCAAGTGTTCCACTTGTACTGGCTAACAACGTCCCATTTGTGTTCTAATCGTGTTAGTGGAAGCAACACTGACGTGACGTACGTCCCCTCGACCAAAAGAAATAGCGATCTCTCCACTTCATCAAAAGGTTTGTATGCATTGTAGAATATTGTAACAAGGTTTTCCCCAGGTGTTATCAATTCCACTTACATTCCATCGATCGGACATGAGTTTGTCTCCTCCACAAATTTGAAAAAGAAAAGAGAGGGTCTGTCGATTTATAAAACCTTGTAAGAATCGCAGACAAACATTTGGAAATTTATAAAATTTCCAAATGTTTGATATGTTTTATCCGATAAAAATAATAAATTTCATACACAGTAAATCATTTATTTCAAGAACTTAAGAAGTAAGTATGCTAGTGCAATAGTTTAGTACGTAGGTATAATATAGTGCAAGAACTTTTAAGTGAGCGTGTAGGTGCAACAATTTATAAGGTGTGTGTGATTTTTGGTATAATAACTTAAAAATGATATAATAACTTAATTATTTTGAGTATTTTTTTCTATACGCTACTTATTTTATCAATATACTCATACATATTTTATTTTATCATATACTTGCACATATTTATATAAGTATGTTATTTTGTCAACCTAGTTATTTTACTATATAGAAAATTTTGTATTTATGATGAGATCTGAGAAGGTGAGAGAGAACATCCAAACGGATGGTGCAAACTGAATGATCAACCTAATTCTTATAGATTAAATCCATAATTGTAAGATAATATCTGCAGCTGGAGCATAGGAGGTGTTTTTCAAGTGCTGAGAGCATCAGACCAAGCAGCATGACACAAAAGAACCAGGACCTGCAACCCTGAATCTTTGTTTGACCAGTTTTGTTATGGTGAAAAAAAACAAAACCGGATGCCATAGTGCCATGCCGCTCCTGCCTGTCTTTTTCTTTGCCAGTTTTCGCTTGCCCTCAACTGAAATTCTGAAAAGCTTCCTCCTTTGCTTTACCAAAAGTCAGCAAGCAGCAGGGCTAGTTCTCTTGAAGAGCACGAAAAATTTGAATATTTTTTCCTGAATACTAAGACACCGTTTAGATGGGACTAAAACTTTTAAATCCTTATCATATTGGATGTTTAGACACTAATTATAAATATTAAAAGTAGAACATTAATAAACCCATCCATAATCTTAGACTAATTCACGAGACGAATTTATTGAGCCTAATTAATTCATGATTAGCTTATATGATGCTACAGTAAATATTATTTAATTATGGATTAATTAGGCTTAAAAATTTGTCTCGCAAATTAGCTTTCATTTATATAATTAGTTTTGTATGTAGTTTATATTTAATACTATAAATTAGTGTTTTGTAAGTAGTTTATATTTAATACTCTAAATTATTAGTGTATAGAGACTAAAGTTAAGTTTCTAGATTCAAGCACCACCTGAATATCTGAAGCTTTGTCTAATCTGTGCTTCTACTTGACCGTGCGCAAACTCTTTAATTAATGAAAGTATGCAAACCTGTGTTTTTCACAAAAGTTAATAGTGAAAGTGTAGATGGCCCTTTAACTATGTGGTAAAAAAATATTGAGATCCTATGACTTACTTCTCTTAGACGTGGGTGACTAATATATGGATCCTCTATTCAGCGGATTCGTGACTCAAAATTAAAGGGAAATAAGGTGGTGTTCACTTCTACTGAAAATAAAAAAAAAAGGTTAGAGCACGAAAAACATAAAAATCATTAGCTAATAATTAATTGAGTTTTAATTAAATCAAATTTGAATAATGAATTTATCTGATGAAACGAATGCACCCAGTCCACTCCAATATGTCAAAAACCTCATGTTTGAGTGTTCTTTTATCAGTTTTGTTATGGTGAAAAACATTGCACATTTATGTATTTACTTCTTTTAGAGTTTCTAATAGGTGGTGGCCGTGGTTGTCACGTACGGTAACCTTTTCAGTTTTTAAAACTACGCTATACCTCGCGGTTACCACCGAAACCGATAAACCGTGGAATGAGGGTAACATGTCTCAAATGGCTTGGTAAACCTCTTTAGGCATGGTTTAGTTTCTAATTTTTTCTTTAAACTTTTAACTTTTGCATCACATCAAAACTTTCCTACACACACAAACTTTCAACTTTTCCATCACATCATTTCAATTTCAATCAAACTTTCAACTTTAGCGTCGAATAAACACACCCTTAGCGCTGTTCTTGGTCCCAAGGTAGGAGAAGGACGTGACGAAGAAGGGTAAAAAGGCTTCCCTTCCCTTCCCATTCCATCTCTTCTTCTTGGTAAAATCATCCTCTTGAAAACGACGTGGGTTGTGGGGGCGCGAGACGAGACCGCGCGCGCGAGAGAGAGAGAGAGGTAGTAATAAACACTGAACAATGCAGAGGAGTAGAAGACCGGGAGACGAGGAAAGCGGGGGCGTGGCCGTTGTTGTTGTTGTTGTTTATTAAAGCCCCCACATGCCCCGGAGTTTTCACCATTGCCGCTCTCCCCCGGCTTGCGGCGGCGGTGGAAGGCTAGGTGCGCGAGTGAGCGAGCCTTGCTTGGCGCAGAGATGCTTGCTGCTGCGAGGCGGATGAGGAGGAGGTAGCGCCGGTGAGTGAGTTCTTGGGAGCAATGGCGCCGCCGGGGGTGGGGGTGGGTGTGGCGTACCTGTGGGGGAAGGGGAGGGGTGGGCGGAAGGGGACGCCGGTGGTGGTGACCATGGAGAGTCCCAACTACTCGGTGGTGGAGGTCGAGCCCGACGCGGAGGCGGAGCTGCGCGCCGCCGCGGTGGCCATGGACAAGGGCGGCGGGCGTGGCAGGAGCAGGAGCAGGACCGCCAGGCAGCTCACCTGGGTGCTGCTCCTCCGCGCGCGCCGCGCCGCCGGCCGCCTCGCCTCCCTAGCCGCCGCCGCGGCGAGGCGCTTCCGGCGCTCCCCCGCCGCCGACGAGCTCGGCCGCGGCCGGGGACGGCTGATGTACGGGTTCATCAGGGGGTTCTTGGCGCTCTCCCTGCTCGCCCTCGCCGTGGAGCTCGCCGCCTACTGGAACGGGTGGCGCCTCCGGCGGCCGGAGCTGCATGTGCCGGAGGCGGTGGAAATCGAAGGGTGGGCGCACTCGGCGTACATCTCGTGGATGTCATTCCGAGCCGACTACATCAGGAGGCCAATCGAGTTCTTGTCAAAAGCTTGCATCCTCCTCTTCGTCATCCAATCCATGGACCGTCTCGTCCTTTGCTTGGGTTGCTTCTGGATCAAGCTGAGGAAGATCAAGCCGAGGATTGAAGGGGACCCGTTCAGGGAAGGGTCAGGGTATCAGCACCCCATGGTGCTCGTCCAGATTCCTATGTGCAATGAAAAGGAGGTATAATTTAGCTGAATTCTCATCGGAATTTTGTATACTCTGTAGTTTTCTAGTGTGTTATGTTCATTCATTGTGTGTGCTTACTATTGGACAGGTCTATGAGCAGTCGATTTCTGCGGCCTGCCAGCTAGATTGGCCCAGGGAGAAGTTTCTGATTCAGGTGCTCGATGATTCCAGCGATGAGAGCATTCAGCTGCTGATCAAGGCAGAAGTTTCCAAGTGGAGCCATCAGGGTGTGAACATTGTGTATCGGCATCGGGTGCTGAGGACCGGTTATAAAGCTGGGAACCTCAAGTCTGCAATGAGCTGTGACTATGTCAAAGATTATGAATTTGTCGCCATTTTCGACGCGGACTTCCAGCCAACACCAGATTTTCTCAAGAAAACGATACCACATTTTGAGGTAACATATTCCTGGAGATACTGCAGTCTTATACTGAACACCAATTTGATGCTAAGTCACCGTTGCAAATTCACGCAGGGGAATCCTGAGCTTGGATTGGTTCAAGCACGATGGAGCTTTGTGAACAAGGATGAGAACCTCTTGACCCGTCTTCAGAATATCAACCTGTGCTTCCACTTTGAAGTAGAGCAACAGGTCAATGGAGTCTTCTTGAACTTCTTTGGTTTCAATGGAACTGCTGGAGTTTGGAGGATCCAAGCTCTAGAAGAATCCGGGGGTTGGCTTGAGAGGACGACGGTGGAGGATATGGATATTGCTGTTCGAGCACACCTGAATGGATGGAAATTTATCTTCCTCAATGATGTAAAGGTACATTATGTGTTTTTGTTAGCTGCTGCACTTTGGATTAAGGGTCAATCTCATATATACACAGAACTTGATTTTTACATGGTACTATCACTCAGGTCCTGTGTGAACTCCCAGAATCCTATGAAGCATATCGGAAACAGCAACACCGGTGGCATTCTGGTCCAATGCACCTTTTCCGGCTGTGCCTTCCGGACATACTTACTGCCAAGGTATGCAATTCCATTAGCTAGAATCTTATACATGTGCCGGTAATTAAAGTTCTTTTTGATAAATACTGCTAATGTTTCACCACAGATCTCCTCATGGAAGAAGGCGAACCTAATACTATTATTCTTTCTTTTGAGGAAATTGATTCTTCCGTTCTATTCATTCACATTGTTTTGTGTCATTCTTCCGCTGACCATGTTTGTTCCTGAGGCTGAGCTGCCTGTTTGGGTCATCTGTTATGTGCCAGTTTGCATGTCCTTCCTGAACATTCTACCATCACCAAGATCATTTCCTTTCATTGTGCCATACCTCCTTTTCGAGAACACCATGTCCGTGACAAAATTCAACGCAATGGTGTCTGGACTGTTTAAACTTGGAAGCTCCTACGAATGGATTGTCACAAAGAAGTCTGGTCGATCATCAGAATCAGATCTTTCAACAGCAGCGGAGAGGGATACAAAGGAACTTACCCTTCCTCGGCTGCAGAAGCAAATATCTGAAAGTGAATTGATTGAGCTCAAAATGCAGAAAGAACGCCAAGAAAAGGCACCGCTTGGTGCAAAAAAGGCTAACAAAATCTACAAGAAGGAGCTTGCTCTCTCTCTTCTCCTCCTCACCGCCGCAACTCGGAGCCTCTTGTCTGCTCAAGGAATTCACTTCTATTTCCTTCTCTTTCAGGGGGTATCATTCCTTTTTGTTGGCCTCGATCTAATTGGAGAACAGATAGACTGATCACTCTCAGGCTTTTGTCAAAACATAGAAAGCATGCCTCTCTTCATACACACACTGGTAATCAAGTTCTGAGAGTTCCAAACATGCCATGGAATTTTACTTCATTTTGGACAAGTTACTTGGCCGTACAGATATGCAAAGGAGAATTTGTTCTGCAATCCAGATTCAGGGCACAAAACCGGTGTGATCCAACAGGAATAAGCTGAAAGAGTAGATAGAATTCGTTCATTTGTACCCAGTCCATATAGAGTTCCAGCAATGTTCTTTGGATCCAAAAAATACTGAGATGTGTGCTGTTCATTTGTAAATCGTTAATACACAATTTGTTCTGATAAAATTATCAATTTGTATATATTCCTACTTTAGATAATGAAAATGTTTCACATAATTGTGCACACACCTATGGTGGATAATTGACATGATCATCGTTAAATTTCAGTCTCTTAATACTTGTCGGTGGATCTACTGGAGTAGTAGCCAACAGGCAGGCAGTTGGATGACTTGGATCTACTATTAGTGCTGTGACATTTCTGCTCATCTCATTATGGAGCATCTAACAATTTGTTTTTCGGCACACATGTTCCACAATTGTCCTCTCATTTTCGTATCAGATACTGCAAAGGCAGCATCAGCTACATCGGCCATGTCGTCCAAAATTCAGGCACAAACGAGAGGCCATCCATTTCTGCCAGTCGTTTGGAAGCACTTCTGCCGATCCATTTGCAATTGTTATCTTTCCTAGCTAAGGTAAAATCACAACTCACCAGTTAACTACAACAGTACAAACTTTCGGCTGATGCTGAACTATGCATTTGAGATTCTTCAATATGAAGTACAATTGTCCTGCAAAACATCATTTATTCTCGTCAGGATGCAATCAATCAACCTGATTTTTTTCCCTGATGTATCTTTTTTATTTTTTCTGATTTATCATCTCTGCCATGTGCTATGGAGTAAGGAGTTCGTTCATCTGATCCCCACCACCTTCCAGAGTGATCTCACCAACAAGAGAGTAAATACAACTCTACCAGTCAGCAACGTCAGCACAAAGGACCAGCACAACGCTAGTACAATTATTATTGTCACACAAGTTCCATTTCATGTATACTCGTTGTCTGTTCCATTTCATGTATACTCGTTTGTCTTCTTCAGTTGTGCTTGCTGCAGGATGAGAAATTGGAAGGTCACTGGCATTTTGGCACTGCTTGTAATTGGCAGAATGATGTGCTTGTGTTGTGTGTGTAAGAGCAGGTACAATAGCGGGCTATAAGCCAGTTATAAACATATTTTAAAGAGATAAAGAAAGAGAGAAGAGCAGCGGGCTACAAATCTGTAGCTAGCTGCAGCACGGACTCCAAGACGTAATGTGTATATGACAGGTGGGATCATGTATTAATAGTATAGTAAGCAACTATTGTATGAATTGACTATTACATTGGCTATAGATGATTTAGAACTAGTAGTGGGTTATACTATTAAACTTGCTCTAATGCACTGATGGTTTCTTTTCCTCTCTCTCTCGCACCAATTAGCAATAGCATGGACCCGTTCTTGGATTGTCCTTGGCGTCCATCTTTCTGTCGGTAGAGAGACAGGCTTGGTGGGAGCACTGTTTGTGAGGAGATGCAGAGAAGCTTTTGTCAGCAATTGTGTTGTGCCCACCATCTGTATGTGACTATGTGTGAGAGAGAGTGAGAGAGAGCTTTGAATAGAATCATTTCTGAAGTAGCCTGTATGCCTTTCTACCAGTACATTGTTATCTCTGTGACCTCTGAACTTTTCAAATAATGGAATTAATAAATCCTAGTCTTTAGCTCGAGTTAGCTCCAGAGTTTTCAATCACAAATTATTAGACACGTCGCAAATCATGATGGTGAAAAGTCTAAACACGGTAAACATCTAAAACAATATTAATATCATTAACTGAAACTAAAGTCTGGTTAACTGACGCAGCACTGAAGATTAGTTCTGATAATCGCTTTAGTGCGGTATTGCGCGGCAGGGTTCGTCAGACAGAAGGACAATCTTTTTTTTTTTTCGTTTTTTCTGTGTTATCTCAATACGAGATTTAGGGTCTCATGTAACCTCTAGCTGTGTATATTCACTTATGAATTTATGTCAGATTTTTATTCATTATCTAAAAAAAAAATTCTGTGTTGCTTTGATGAGGCGACGGTATATGTTGGGCCAAATTTATAAAAGATTGTAGCCCACTAAGTCAATTGGAAGTAATGCGCTGGGCTTGTTTAGCCCATTTAATTGCAGAGAAAAATTTAAGCCCATCTGGAGGTTTAATCCGGCCGGAGATCAAGTTAATTTCTGATAGACTTGGCCTCATAAAAGGCTTAGTATGTCCATGTAGTGCTCCAAAAAAAAAGGAAAAAAAATCGGCGTCAAAAAAAAAAGAAAAGGAAAAAAAAAAAGAGAAGGCTTTAACCTGGAATACTTGGTTGGGCCTTGCCGTCTTACCAGGCTTCAGGCCTCTTTCTTATAGTCCTCCTTTAAATCTTCTATTTATTTTGTCGTCATCATTTTTATACTTAATTTAACACAAAATTGGGCTCTGCTGTTGTTCTGCACTGCACTCTACCTACCTGTTGGATCCATTTTCCTCGTCATGGTAGCATTATATTGATATGCTGGAGTACATCTGCACTGGTCGAAGAGAAACCTTGTCCATATTACCATGGCAAAATTTGCTATAGGACATCTGAAAAACGTGTAATTAGTTAGGGGACATCGTAAGAACGTGTATTTGCTGTAAGGCATCATAAAAAACTGGTAATTAGCTGCTGGACACTGGCGGGATTATTTTATTATTTTTGGAGGAATAGAAGAGAGAAACAATCATTAAAGACTAGTTTGCCCTTGGCTCAAGTTAATCCAACGTGGGCCGCTAAACATTTTCTTTAGTTAGTCTTCACTAATCACGGGCTTAAACACGTCTTACATTCTCATCACCAAGCAAAGAGCAAGAGAGGAGAAGAAACGATGGTGGATGTGAAGCACACGGTCTCATTTTTACAGGACCAAACTCTCACTCTCACAATCTCTGAACCTTTTGTCGAATATATGAATAGTTAACTGAAGAACAGAGTAGAACGAGCAGAGTTTTGGCACCGCGAAGTACCTTGCTGCTTTTGTGGTTTTCTAATTATTCTCCTCAATTACAGAGTTTGTTACATGCATAACAGAAAAAACACCCGATTGATCTGGATCCACTACTGACCGTGCCATCCTACAATCCAATTCAGTCCAACCGAAAAAGCTACATGCTAACTGAAAGTAAAACGGCTGCTGACAGATTCTAACACAGCCAACCATATGCAATGCAACAACAGAAACTAGATGCACAAGATTGCATTATTTAGCTAACATCGCAGGTCGCCGCTGACTGCTCGTTCGGCACCGCGTTCGCGCCAATGGTCACTGTCGGCTACTGATGAGCGGCTGAGCGCGTTCATCAGTACTGGGCATGAAGGACATAAAGCCATGGAGCAGTAGCACCGGCGACAGTGGGCGAGCAAAGGAGGAGCGGCAATGGCAGGCGAGCCTGGGAGGAGCAGCGACAGCAAGCGAGCGCGGTGGGCGGAGCGGCGACGGTGGGCGAGCATAGGAGGAGCGGCGGCGGCCACGGGCGAGGTTGAAGTCGACGGTTGAGAGCAGAGAGAGAAAGAGAGAAAGAACGAGAGAGGGAGAAAAGGATAAGGAAGAAAAAAGAAAAAGAAAAAAAAATCAAAGGGTAGATCTGTACTTACACAGCTGTTTCTCTCTCCAATGCTTCCAGATATAATAAAATAATCCCGCGGGTATTCAGTAGCTAATTACCAGTTTTTTACGGTGCCCTATAGTAAAAACGCGTTCTTGCTGTATCTCCTAGCTAATTACACGTTTTTTGGATGTCCTATAGCAAATTTTGCCTATTACGATAGATGGGTTTTTTTTTTTTCATGTCTAGTTAGTTTTTTTTCCAGATTATTCACTGGATTGTTGAAACATACTCTGTTATTTGCTCCACGCTTCGAAAAATACATTCCTCAAAAGAAAACATTTTTTCTAATACATTGCTTATACCACCTGCTTTAAGTTATTTACTACTTCCTCCGTTTCACAATGTAAGTCATTCTAGCATTGTCCACATTTATATTGATGTTAATGAATCTAGATAGATATATATGTCTAAATTCATTAACATCAATATGAATGTGGGAAATGCTAGAATGACTTACATTGTGAAACGGATGGAGTAGATATATATTTTTTGAAATATTAGATATCCCTATAACCAAGTAGATAATTGACATCAATAATTCGTCCAATAATCTATTTCTAACAGTGCCAAGAGTCTTCGTTCTCCAGTCTCCACTAGTATTCCAAAGGAGATAGAGCGTTTGTTTTTTCAGAGAAAAAGATGAACAGATCAGATGAACTGATGCCATGGCATCCATTCCACATCCAGAACAACGAAGATAAAACCGACGAATCCAGAAGTCCAACAAAACTGCACAACTAAAGAGACCATCCGCTCACAAGTAACAACTCAATTTTCTGGAGTCGGCCTTCACTCATCATCCAAGCTAAGTGAGATGTTTTTTTGGTAATTGAGACGGATAATATTTCTAACCTCTGCATTTAATATTATTTTGCAATGATTTGCAATTACACCCCCCAGTTAAAAACATTTGGCATTGGAAAAACTAAACTCAGTTTAGCTTACACCTTACGTCAAATTAGTTTGACTGAAGAGAGAATGATGTCAATAACTGAATCGAAATATAATGGCATGCCCAGCTGGGAGCGAGATCGACCGATCGATATATATATATCCATCGCTTTCTCCAGTGAAGCATCAAAAAGGCTAGCATACACATGTTGTACATGCATGATGCAGCATGGCTATCTGATCTGTGTCTGTCGGTCTAAGACTCTTAGTGTCTATCCATCTACATCTAACTGTGAAATCGCCTACGTTGCATGCATCCATGGCTGTGTCCTGTGTAGTGTTTGCATGTCATCAAAACCGCCTCTTCAGCATACACATTGCCTAATGCCAAGAAGCGGCGACGCACATACGCACACTTTGCACAATAACCTCTCTAGATATATTTAGCTACTTGCACATGTTTATCCACTTGGCTACTCTGTCTACCGCTATAGACAGATACATGTCACACATAAAAGTCGAGAACTTTTATAATGTTTGCATTTCAAAAAAGATAAAAATCCAACACTCCTCGATATGATAGGTACTACGTAAAAAGTATTTAAATATTGGTACAGATACTTACGTACCAAAGTTAAAAAGATAAATGCACTTAGTTGGGAGAAAAGGATAAATGCACTTAGTTGGGAGAAAAGGGTAGAATTGTCCTTAATTTTAATTGGTACCGCATAGGTACTAGTTAAGTCATTTACTAGGTCTTAGTGTTTCTTATTTGCGTGGTTTTCTCTAGATTTACGTTTTGTTTCAGAAAACACGTTAGTAGTGTAAAAGTTATTGTTTTTGTTCTTTTCTCTAGATTTGCGTTATGGTCTAAAGAACACGTCAAAACTTATTCTTTTAATTCATTTGAGACTTATATTTATTTTATGCGAAGATATTATATTGTGTTTTAATAACATAACCTATTAAAATATAACCGAATGTTTGCATCGTTTTAAGTTATATATTTTATTGATTTATCCGTATAAAACATGAAGTAAGCTTCTTCCACACTATCTCTCCTTGTGGGTGCACCCTTTCAAACCCTAGAAGAACATATAGGAGGAGATTAACTACAAGGAATTTATGAACTATATAAATAGCTAATCAACTGCGTAAATATGCCCTAGATATCTTACTGATACGCTTGCATCTAGCTGTCAACCGACTGATCTTATCTCCTCTTCAAACCCTCAACCATATCGGTGCTTCTCCCTTTGTCTCCTTTGGTGAACCAGTTCAAATCCTAGAACAATAATGAAGTGAAAGTATAGAAGAAAGGAGACATGATCTTTGATTTTTTTCCCTCAGTACAGACCGAATCAATCGCTAAATCAACGGATTATCCATGATTCACGTTTTTTTTTTATCTACATCAATACCAATCAATGGAGCCAAGTATTCAATTCATATGAAATGTCCATATTTTACTAGTTAATTACTCCACTGCCATCATATTATACTAATTTTGTTTTGTACTTTGTCCCTCTCTTGATCAACAGTTCATATTGCCCCACCTCTAAGTATATCTAAGTACCTCGCAAACACTGTAAAAGGTCTCATAAAAGTCATACTTTATACGAGACACCGAAGGTATGACATAATGATATATGTGGCAATTGAGGTCCTACTCCGGAAAGATATGAGTGTTTTTCGTGATATGATGTGCTTAGAGCATGGCCAGTATTTGGTCCATAGGCCCTATTGGTGGGCCCTACAGTGAGAATAGTATCATGTGAAATTTTTTGCATCGTATAGGAGTAGCAAAGGTCCTATGGATAGACCCACTATGGATGTCAACAACGAGTTCATGATGGATGCGACAACCTCTGATGATGAGTCTTCTCTCTCTCTCTCCTTTAAAACAAGGTACTATGGTTGTATTCGGTTCGAGGTTGAAAACGGCTGGAACAAGTCCCATAGTGTATAGAGTCGGTCCTATCCCATTTTGTCTCTTATATAACCCCCTTCACATTGAACACCGCGATGCTCTTAGTCACGTGGCATCTATGTCACTTCTGCAAGCAACACATGAATGTTTTGCATGATATGCTACACACTTTATGTGGGCACCTGTCATACGTCCAATTGGCAAGGCATAATTGGTTTATTATGGTGCGATGTAACTAGCTACGCTTTGAAACATAGGCATCTATCTTGCGCATGTACGTCTTCATTTTTTTTTTCCTATAGTCATTAGAGCATTTGCATTGTTGCATTTGGAGGGGTACTAGAGGTGAGAGAGAAATATGGAGCCGTCCTACATATTGCAATATTTTCTCCAACTAGTCTCATCAATAGATCCAACACTAGCCACAGAGCCATATTCAAGTGGAGAGAACATGCGTAGCCCACATGTCATATCCAATGTGCAACTTGTAAGTTGGAGAGAGTTATGTAGGTAGGACCTAGGATGATACTTGTATGATTGGTTTACACAATGCAGCGATTCTCATTGGTTACTTTATTTGATATGTACCCCACACCTAACACCCCCGCATGAATTATATAATGTGGATGCTTTTATATCCCAAGTTGTATACGTACGTGTATAGTATACTAGGTTGTATTTCTAATGTATGTTTATTGAAGATATTTGTGTTGATTTGCTTTGATATATATTATATATTTCCTATATTCCTTTTTTTTATTATGCATAGTAATTATTTTAATGTTTATCTATCTCGAGAAGGGTTCGATGCATTCCCTCCCCCATTAAAGACTATACTAATGCATAACCGTTTGTATGTATCCTGGTTTTTTGTGTTTGGTCAAATCAATCATATATTTAATAAACCATAAAATAAGGTGACTCATATAATTTATTGTTGTCAATAATAAGTGCATTCATTTTAATTTTAATTTTTTTCTAGAGGCTTATCAAAGCAGTTGAGTTGATCAGAAAACAAATATGAAGGAATCACTTTGGTAGCTGGGTTCAAGTGAAATTGGACACTGCTCTTTAGTAGTTTTATTAGTCTCCAAAAGAACGTTGAGGACAAGTGAAATTTGGACAATTTTTTTCAAAATTTTGAAACTAAGTTTGGATATTTTCTAATTTATTTTTTTATACTTTATAATGGTTTCTACTGGTAGTATAACTAACATAGACCGTTCATTTTTTTTAATCTCATGCATTATATCTATTTATATACAACTAGTTCAACTACTGGTATAATAAAATATTTTTCTCTCTAGTAGTACCTATGAATTAACAGTTTAAGATCAATTTTACTTGTGATAATACTGATAGTAGAATAGAGCTAGTAGATCGTGAAGGGTGCCGTACGTTTGATCCAAATCATGAATGAAGGAAAAAAAAATCTCAAAAACAATTCAGGGGTTCACAACATCGACTGAGAGTTAACTTAAAAATCAATCGCCTGATGAGGGATACCAATCCCAGTAATTGAACATGCATGGATAAAGCAAACAAAACAAATATTGACAAGCAATACAATATATATATATATATATATATATATATATATATATATATATATATATATATATATATATATATATATATATATATATATATATATATATATATATATATATATATATGTACGTATACGTCTGATCACTTTGCCACTTTGGATAATCCCTTGTACTATGCACGCAAGCTCCCTGTTCTCTGTTTGATTTCTCAGGTGCAAATTAGTGCACAATTCTGATCTTTCTTATTGTTTCTGATACTAAGCAGTTAGTTTAAGCAAACATTTTTTGAGCAGGCAAGATAGCTTCTTCCGATCGATGGATGCAGAGGAGCTGGGACGGCAGCGACGAGAAGGGCCAGGCCATGGATGATATCGAAAATTTCGCTCGACGACTTCCTCCTTATCAATGAAGTCTATGCATCGAGAGTGGATTATAAACTCTTAAGGGAACGCAACGTTCCCTCATTATTTAAATGTAACTTAAATAGTTATTTTTTTAAAAAAAAATAAAAAATGTATTAACATGTGATATATCACTTAAATTTAAAAAAGACAAATTAAATTGCAGTTAGTTAAATTACATCCCCTATTTTAGAATACCTATCTACATCTAACTGAAACTGCCAACGTTGCTTGCATCCATGCATGGCTATATGTTACATGTCATCAAAATCGTCTCCTCACACACGTTGCCAAATGCCAAGAAACGGCGACGCACATGCTTAAAATGCATACTCCTACCTCCCTAGCAATTGCTACCTGCACATGTTTATCCTAGATGAATAGGACAAGAGTGAGCAGCTAGCAGTCCGGCCAAGTCTACTTGGCTCTTTTGGATGTACGCTGCTACCAGTTGTTCTGCCGCTTGCTAGGTATATACATCCATGGGAAACTAGCTAAAATGTGACTTAGAAGTAGCGGTTTTCGAGGAGGTAAATACGTGACGTGGTTGGCAATTGGGTCCAACCGAAGAAATATGAATGTTCTCCGTGGTATGGGTGCACTTTACTCACTCGCCATCTACGGTATACTTCTAGCAAAAAAACGTGTGTTCTCTGTGATATGATACACGCTTTGTGTGGCATGTATGATATATCGAGTTGATAAGATACCATTATTTTTTTATGATAAAGTTACATTTTCAAACTTAAACATCTATCTTAAGCATGTTTTGATATGTTTCTTTCTATAGTCATTATATCTCGAGTTTTATGACTATGATATGCTTGGTTGTATTTGTAACGCACGTTTCCACAAACAATATCTTTCTTAATTTACTTTGATATTTTGCATTTCCTTCACTAATTTATTTTAATGTTTATCTATCTTGAGAAGGGTTTGATGTGTTTCCTTCCATAGAAATAATAACGCATAACCGTTTGTACATATCTTGTTCATTTTGTTTGATCAAATCTATCAGATATGTAATGAGTAAGGTGACTCATAGCAATTTATTGTTGTCAAGAATATGCTCATCCGTTTTAAAATTTGTAAACTTGTCTCTATAGGTGTATCAAAGCAATCGAGTTTATCGAAAAACAAGTACAGAGAAAAGAACTTGGTTGCAGGCTTCACAAAACCATTCCTTGATCAAAACCTCTCTTGAGCAGTTTTATCGGTTCACAAAAACCGTTGAAAACCAGTGAAATTTGAACAAATTTGGTAAAAGTTGTGAAACTAAGTTTGGAGTTTTTTTTTTTAAAAAAGAATTGCTGATTTACCAAGCGGTTTGTCAACATGAGTTAGCTCGAAACCTCAAAATTTCATGAAAACTGATCATTTTTATCAATTTTATAAATTTAGCTAAGAAATAGGAACCTCAATTCAGGTATATGAATTCAGACGCTAAGGATTTCCAAAAACATGCGAAAATGATTTTCTACAAACAGCTGGTTAAAGTCGGGCGCCTGTGAAATGGATTTCCAATGGAAAACTTTTTCATAGGTGGCTACGCAACCTACCGAAAATGATTATTTTTACATTCCTTCAGTTTCAGACGGCTTACTTGTCCACACGTAAAAACTACTTTTAGCTTCCAGAAAAAATAGTTTTCGGAGTAGTGTCGAGCGTTGAGGTAGTGGTTGGTTTTCACCCACAACTCTCACCAACTGAGCTACCTGACCACCGGTTGACTACTGGCTCTGCGGATAAGGCTATGACATCTTGGCCGCGTGACCTCTTCTGCAAAGAGTAACACAAAACAATTCTGGATGCCAGAGGTCGGTTTCAGTGGAACTGTTTGGACATTCTGATCATTGCAACGAGGTCTCGTCAGATATGTCGTTGTTTCTTCTCCCCTTTGCTACATCTGCACCTGCATTGTCAGTAACGTTCACTTAAATCTTCAGATTGCCATGAACATAACTGTTCAGACGTGCAGCAGGCAATGCTGACAGTAACATCTGCATCTGCTTCTCCTTAAAATATTGAACAAGAATATGGTCTTGGAAAGGTCAAAGGTATGGTAAAACAACATATTTCGTCAAACACATCAGGCAATGATATGGTAAAACAACAGGTAATCTAAACATAGGTTAAGCAAAACAAAACAAAATTGACAGGCAAAAGCAACCTCTGACGCACAGCTCATCACTGTCCAAGTCCAACAAATCTTTGATTTCTAAAGATTTCTCCGGTGCAAATTGCATGATCTTTCTGATGATTGCTAAGCAGTTTAAGCTACCATTTTCACAGCAAGCAAGGTAGCTTCTTCCTGATCGAATGGATGCAGCAATCAATCTTACTCACACCGGAGGAGGGACTTGATATCGAAATCCGCCGGCCGCCGGGGAGCCGCCGCGGCCGCCGCGCGGAGCCGGGACGACGGCGACGAGAAGGCCAGGCCATGGAGCATGTCGACGACCTCCTCCTTGTCGTTGAGGTAGTAGCTCGCCATGCTCGGCTTGTTCCCCACCGTGCACGCGAACACCTGCGCCGCCGTAAGGAGCGCGGTGGTGGTGGTGGAGGAGGAGGAAGACGAAGCGCCGCCGCCGCCGCAGAGGCTCGCGAGAGCCCCGAACATGTCCTCGTCGGAGCGGTCGTCCCCGACGCACAGGACGAACCCCGGCGCGCCACCGCGGCGCTCCGCCATGGCCGACACGATGCACTCCGCCGCGACGCCCTTGCTCACGCCCTGATCAAGAACGTGATTGATCATTGATGAACGAGCCCGACGGATCGGATGGAAGATCACCGGCATTGCCGTTTGGTGATCGTACCGTACGTACCTGAGGGATCACTTCGACGATCTTGTAGCCGCTGCGCACGGCGACGGGCTCGCTGGCGAGCACGGTGGCGAGGTGGTCGAGGAGCTCCTTGGCCTGCAATGGCGCCAACCTCGGGTCGGCGTCCTCGTAGCGCCACACCATCCCCGTCTCCTTCGCCTCGATGTACGACCCGTCCGTCGCCTCCGCGTAGTGCCTCATCACGTTCTCGGCCGCCGCCTTCCACTCCATGGCCGCCGCCATCTGCTTGCTCGCCATGGTCTCCCATGGCGCGTCCCTGCTCCACCTGGTGCAATATGCAATGCAACACGTTGTCTTGTCTTCCTCTTTCTCTAATGCACACGGATGCATGGATGGTTGCACGACGTGACGAGATGATATATATTACCTAATGAAGTAGCCGTGCTCCGCGGCGATGCCGAGGTTGGCGCATGGCGCGAACCACCGTTCGAGGTCGTCCTTGCTCCGGCCGCTGACGATGAAGACGACGTTGTTAGGGTCGGAGCAAAGCTCGTCGAGGATGACGATCACCGCGTCGGTGGGCGCGTTATCAAACGCGCCGGTGGGCTCCAGCGTGCCGTCGTAGTCGAGGAGGATCAGCCTGCTGCCGCCGCCGGCGGCGGCGCGGTATGCCAGGTTGACGAGCTCCGGCGGGAGCTTCTTGAAGGCGGCGTCGACGGCGACGACGCGGTAGCTCGGCCCGATCCCCATGCCGATGGTCCGCATCGTGGAGCGGTCCTTGCACGCGAGCTGGAGGTCGGCGGCGAACGACCTCGCCCACACGATTACGTCGTGCAGCTTGAGGTACGTGTAGTGCTTCACGTGCCTCGCCTGCTTCTCGGCGACGTTCATGGTGAGCGCGTCGTACATGGCCTCCGCCATGGCCTCGATGTTCCAGGGGTTCACGCGGATCGCGCCGCTCAGCGACGGCGAGCACCCGACGAACTCGGAGAGAACGATGGCGCTGTGCCGCGGCTGGCCGGCGGCGGCGGCGGCGGCGCCCTTCGCGTCGACGGGGCCCTCCTCCCGGCACACCGTGTAGAAGTACGGGATGCGGTTGAGCCCGTCGCGGACGGCGCTGACGACGCAGCACTCGGTGGCGGCGTAGTACGCCACCTTCTCGGCCATGGGCACGGCGCGGTCGATGACGACGACCGGCTGGTACCCCGGCCCGCCGAACCGCGCGTTGATGCGCGCCTGTATCTTGGCCGTCTCGCCGCGGACGCGCTCCACGTCGCGGCCGCCGCAGCGCGCGGGGTTGTGGATCTGGACGAGCACCACCCTGCCGCGCATCGCCGGGTACGTCTCGAGCAAACTCTCCATGGCCAGGAGCTTCAGCCTCACGCCCTTGAAGATATCGACGTCGTCCACGCCCACCATGAGTACGCGGTCCTTGTACTCAACCTCGGTGATCTCCCTGAACTTGGCGGCGGCCTCCGGCGAAGCCATGGCGGTGCGGAGCAGGCCCATGTCGACGCCGACGGAGAGGATCTTGATCAGCACCGTCCTGCCATGGTAGTTGATGCCGACGCGGCCGTGCCGGGAGGTGTAGGCGAGGCCGAGGAGGCGAGAGCAAGCGGAGAGGAAGTGACGTGCGTAGTCGTAGGTGTGGAAGCCGACGAGATCGGCGTTGAGGAGCGCGCGGAGGAGATCCTCCCGGACGGGGATGGATCGGAACACCTCGGCGGAGGGGAACGGCGAGTGGAGGAAAAACCCAACGCGGCAGCGCGGGCAGCCGCGGCGGAGGAAGGGAGGGAGGAGCCAGAGGTGGTAGTCGTGGACGAACACGAGGTCGCCGTCGTCCGGGGAGAGCACCTCGACGACGCGAGCGGCGAAGCTCCTGTTCGCCGACGCGTAGGAGCGGTACAGCCCGGCGTCGAAGTGGAGGTCGCCGTTGGCCGCCGGCGCGTGCGGGAGCAGGTAGTGGAGGCGCGGCCACAGGTAGTGCTTGCAGAATCCGCCGTAGAACTCGTCGTGGGCGCGCGGCGGGAGGAACACCGGGAGGCAGGAGAAGCACCCCAGGAGGTAGCGGTCGAGCTCGTCGGAGCGCCGCAGCGTGCGGGCGGCCTCCGCGGGGAGGGTGCCGACGAAGACGACGTGGGCGAGGCCGAGGCCGTGCGAGAGCTGGAGCGCGTGGGCGTCGGCGCTGAGGGAGAAGGCGAAGCCGAAGGGGGATCTGGGGTCCTGCGTCGCGTTCAGGGGGAGCCTGTGGGCGACCACGATCCGCCGGGGGGATTGCTCCGGCGGCGGCGGAGGCGGCGGGGGCTCGTCGGAGGCGAGGGCGGCGAGCTGCATTGGAGGAGGGGTTAGCGAGGGGTTTGGGGCCTCGTGCTCCTCGTGGGAGGGAGACGGAGTGAGGTGGCGGTGGTGGGGCATCTTGCTGTGATCTCCGGTGGGGTGGAGGTGGGAGGTGGGGTAGGTATAGCAGTGGGCGGACGGTGGGGGTGGGGTCTAGCTGTCAGGCTATTTTGCATGTAGAGCCCTACAGTTTTGCGGAATTTGGGCGAAGTCGGGCAACCAGCCGCTAGCTACAGTGCCATGTGTGCTTGTTGCGTGCGGCACGGAAGAGGATGCTATGACTTATTTCTCTTTCACTTTAAGTCATTGACATGTGAGTTTATTGGGTAGAGGGTCCACATATCAGTGATATAAGTTAGAGGGAAATATATTAGAGGATCTCTATTCGTACTGTGAACAGCCCCTTGAAGTCAATGAGATAGTTTGAAAGCTATAATTGTACGAAAAATTCTGTATGGATGAGAAAAGAGTTTAAATTTTCGGTATAAGAGTAACAATTGATTAGAGTTTTTTTTTAAAAATGTAAGTTTTCAGCGGTTTTGCGTTCATACTATGGGCGCATAATTGATTGGCGGAGCTGGCTACTCATTAATGACGTGATTATCACATGGCTTAAATGTTGCATATCATGGTTTTGGCGTAATCGCTGATAATTGTTCACAGCCTGGTGGGTGATTCTAGTTGTAAACCATTTAATTTTAAGTAGATTTTGAAGGCTATATTTATGTGGAGAACTTCGTAGATAGCATGAAGAGTTTGCAATATTGAGTGTTGGAGCACGAAGCTCCTCTAGTGTAAGTTCTAAGCTTGTGGTCGGGGCACATACAAAAGAGAGTGGAGACGAATGGTTTATACAGATTTGGACTGCTCAGAAACGTAATACCCTACTATTTTATCTTTGTGCAATGCATGGATGGATAAGTTTACAATGGATATTAGTGATATGTGCTAAGTGGGATAGGATGAACCCTTATTCACTGAGTTCAAGAGTCGTTGGATCTAAAAAAGGTTCACTGAGAGGATGAACCCTTACTCAAGTGAGTTGATCCTCTATCTTGGTGGTATGGATCCTCATTTTATACGTCAAGGGAAGTCCATAGTGCTCATGCATGCATATCAGAGTGTGGCTTAGCCCATAGTAATTGGTATGCTTGGTTTTGTCGCTGTCTCTCCAAGCAATCTAGCGGGTGTGCGATGAGATCACCTACTGGCTGACATGCGGAACAGGGCACGGGAAGTCTTTGTTCTAGTCATCAGTGGACCCACCCGCCAGCCACCAATGTTGGTGAGGAGGGGGGGGGTGGGTTGGGGACTTGGGGTCCAAGCGGTCTAGAGAGTCAGCGCTAAATGTCAATGTTGGTGAGGAGGGGGGGGGTGGGTTGGGGACTTGGGGTCCAAGCGGTATAGAGAGTCAGCGCTAAATGTCGCGTTGCCTAACTTTTTTTTTTGGGGGGGGAGGGGGCGGACGTGGGCACAGGAGAGGCAACCATGTCCCCCGCATCACCCATTATCCACTCACATGATTCGTATCACCCCAACATCAATTAAACTCGAGGATAAGTCTATTTTATATCACCCTCATTTTTTACCTTTAATTGAATCGCATCCGTCAACCATAAAACCTGGTATAACGTTTTTCTCGTCTTTAGAAACTTGTATAAATCAACTTCTTGGATGATTTGGAAAGCAGTTTTTCTGACATGTCAAATTGACTTTGGTTAGACTTGCTGAACCAATGCATGGGTCCCACGTGTTAGTTATATTCCTTTCTCCTTCCCTACCTCTCCCTCTCTTCTCCCTTGCTCTCTCTCCAGTCTCCACGCAGGCACGCAGGCAGGCACGAGCAGCGGAGGCGGCTGGCGGGAGAGGCCGGAGGACGCATATGTTCCGTTTCATGTATTGTACCTCGGTATTGCGGCGTTGGATGGCGCAGCTTCGACGCAGGGACGGAGGTGCTCGTGCATGCGTTCGTCGCCGAAGGTGACGGGGCTGTCTTCGGCTTGGCAAGACGACGATGACGGTGTATCAACATGCGTGCGTTTCTCTTTCTGCATGCAACTGACACCTGACCACCAAAACAGAACGTAAACACGCATGCAGTGTGCAGCTCGTGTTCGTTCGAGCTCACGTACGTACACTAGCAGTGCCAGCAGCAAGATTTGTGTCTCTAGTACGTACGTACTCCGTACTAATCAAATGTGAGCACTGAAACCCTCGGCGATGACTACGTACACGGTACCGTGGAAGACGACGTACTGCATGCATGTCGGTGAGGGTGCACGGTGCACACGTACGGTGTCGAACAACAGCTTCGGCCGGTCGTGGACGCACGTTCCGGCGTAGTCGACGACCTTCACGACGGGGCGGCCGTCGTTGTCGCGGCGGAGAAGGCCGGCCTACGTCGCAGTCGCCGTGCATCATCGATCGGTGGAGACGGCCGGCGTGTGGCATGTGCGACGTACGCGGGATGGCGGCGCACGCGCGGGCGGTGGCCTTCCTGTCCCGCGTGCGGCCGCCGCCGCTCCCGCGCGCTGCCCAGGAGGTGGCAGAGCAGCTAGGCGCTTGACCGTCTCCAGGCGACCGATGGCTCCGAGCGTGACGTGCACTAGCGCCGCCATGCTCGCGTCATGCGTCCACACCTCCAACGCCACGATGTTGCGTGGCCACGAGGTCGATGAGCACGGCGAACACCTCCGGCCGACAGGAGCGCCCGCCCGGTCCTTGCTGATCAGCTCGATGGCCGTTTGCGTCGCCTGCGCCTGTGCCTCCACCTCCAGTCCTCCGCCCCGACCGACCACTCCGGGACCCGAGAACTCAGCGACCCAGCTCCCAGCAGGACAGCAACTCAGTTCTGCGCATGTTGGAGAGAGAGGAAGAGAGGGAGGGAGAGGCGGGGGAAGGAGAAAAGGAATGCAACTGACATATATGTGGGACCCATTGCATTGTTTTGCTACGTTTCACCTACATATGGAACCCATGCGCTGACTCAGCGAATCTGACCGTGGTCAACCTACCATGTCATTGAAACCGCTTTTCAAAACAATTGAGTGCGATTCGATCGAGGATAAAAGATGAGGGACCCAAAATAGACTTATTCGTTAAACTCAGCCTACAGGACGAACGTAAAGTGATTTTTTTTTTCTCTTTCTGAACAAAGTCGGCCACGGCCCGCTCGATCGGCATCGAGCTCTGGCACTCAGTCGGCCACGGCCCGCTCGATAGGGCGTGTGCGTGTGCCCCGTCGTTGCATCGCGCGCCGCCACCGCCTGCTCCGCTCCCTGCCGCCACCTGCTCTACCGCCGCCGATGCATGTCCGCGTCTCCGGCGTCGCCCCAACCTTTTGTTTGCCTCTCCGGCGTTCTACCGGCCTCGATTTAATTTGTGTCTCCAGCGAAACCTACTCCGTACCATGATTCGTACGGGTTTGCATGCCTGTGTGCCGCGGCCGCGATCTACACCGTCGCTCCCGTCTCGGCTGGTCTGTGCTCCTACATCCCTTGCCTGTCACTGCTACGAAAAGCATTTTTACAAACGGCCAAAAGCAATTTTTGCAGGCGAAAAGGAGGACCGCCTGCAGACGGACGACGGTGAAAATCATTCATTTTCACAAGTGGGCAAATGGCCCGCCTACGAAAATCTGATAAAAAAACAAAAAAAAATCGCCTCGCCGCACCGGGAGCCGCCGCCGCCGCCCTCCCCCGGCCTCCCTCCGGCCAGATCAGGGAGGGGAGGCCGGGGAGCCGCCGCCGCCGCACCGGGTCGCCACCGCGTCCGCGCGCCGCCACCGTCGCCACGTCCGTGCGCCACCGCCGCCACCGCGTCCGCGCGCGCCGCCGCTGCCCTCCCCCGGCCTCCCTCCGGCCGGATCTGGCAGGGGAGGCCGGGGAACCACGTCGCCGCCGCCCTCCCCCGGCCTCCTTCTGGCCGGATTTGGGAGGGGAGGCCGGGGAGCCGCCGCCGCACCAGGTCGCCGCCGCGTCTGCGCGCCCCGCCGCTGCCCTCCCCCGGCCTTCCTCCGGCCGGATCTGGGAGGGGAGGCCAGGGAACCACATCGCCGCCGCCGCCACCGCCCTCACTCGGCCTCCCTCCGGCCGGATCTGGGAGGGGAGGCCGGGGAGCCGCCGCCGCCGCGTGCTCCGCCGCCGGTGGAGGGAGGGAGGGGAGGGGAGAAGCCGGTGGTGGAGGGAGAGAGAGAGAGTTGAGAAGATAGAAATGAGTGGTAGGGAGGGGTTGGAGTAGTAGATAAGGATTGAAGTCGTTTTTTGATAGGTACGATTTTCGCAGGCGGACCACATAAGGTGCGTCTGCGAAAATAGATTTTTGCAGGCGCGGCTTAGGTGGTCCGCCTGCGAAAATAGATTTTTGCAGGCGTGGCTTAGGTGGTCCGCCTGCGAAAATGATTTTTGCAGGCGCCGCTTAAATAGTCCGCCCAGCGAACTTCACCCCGATTTATATTTTTGTAGGCGGTCATTTGACTCCCAGGTTCATGTCCGCCTGCGGAAAAAAAGACCCCTATGTTGGGAAAAAATGCTTTTTTAGTAGTGTGTTGCATTGTTGACCTTATCTTCAAGTTCTGAATACGATGATATACTGACAGCGCAGATGGTGTTGTTCTGAGATGTTGTGTTCAAATCTCTTATGTGCTAAGGCTCTGTTTGCCATCGCTTAAATTGATATATCTGGATCCGTGATTACGTTGGTAATATTTGAATGAATTATTTATTTTAATTCAAAATAAAACATAAAATTTTAAACAACTTTAATTTAATTTGCAGGGTCTTAAATTCATCGTGGATTTAGGATCTATAGTTGTGCCTTTGCCAAACATGGCCTAATCTTTATCCCCGGTGTGTTGGTGAACCATGTAATGATTGAAGTCATTCAAATCAATGTGGGAAGTTTTTTTGTTTATTCGACATAAGTTTTATGTTCTCGATTTCTAAGTACCAAATGGATGCTCCAACATGAAGTTGCCTGCAAAACATAAATTAGCAGTTTCTGAAAAAAGCTCCCCACTCAAAGCAGGCCCTATGGCAAGGATGGATGGGCTAGGCCATATGGGATATGGCCCATATCTATCTCCAGGCCACTACTCAATTGTGCAGCTAATGCATGCTTGATGTCATTGACATGCTCTAGAAGAGAGTCGAGGTGATGCAAATGTAACAAAGGCAAAATAGCATAGTCTAAAGATAAAAAAATTGAGTAAAAGGTGATCCAAAATGAAATTTTGGTACTCCTGTTGAAAAATATAAGACATATTTTGTAACGATAGGGAAATATATACTTCAATGAACAATTACTCGATTAAAATATAATTAATTTATATGACACAAAATTAATGTTATCAGATTTGTAATTGGAAGTTATGTTTTTACTTTTATATCTCATAAATAATATATTAGTAAAGTAATTGTTAGTTAAAAGTCTTATCCTAATTCATTTCAAAAAAAAAGTCTCATCCTAACAACACAAAATATGCAGTTATAATAAAAGAAAGATGAGGGTAAAAAATGCAATTCATTAAAAAAAATTACAACCCAAAAGTTTAAACTATTATGCTAACTAATACATACTACTCCCTTAACCAAGACATAAGTACTTATAGTTTCGATTTAAGTCGAACTATCCTGAGTTTGGCTAAGTTTATACATAAGAGTTTTAACATCTACCATGTTAAATAAACAAACTATGAAATATATTTCATAACAATCTGATTATATTCATTTGATATCGTAAATATTATAGACAAACCAGAAATATGTGTATTTTAGAACAAACAAAGTGTGTCAACATTTAAGACAATGAAAACATATGGGAAAAATTCAACCTTTCTCCGTGGAACATGGTTTCAAAAATTGACTAGAACTACCTGGCCATTGTTGTTGGTTATATTAAGCCGGTTCGAATCGAGAAACCACTACGTAAATCTGACTAAGTTTCTTTTTTAAAAAATCAAACTAAAATTCAAAATTTTATCTCAATTTCACTAGCTTTTTGTCGGTTAGCGCGGTAATCGCAATAACCCATGAAACCACTCGCCAACAAATGGTTTCTAAAACTCTGCACCTGATGATGCGACTGTAGAAAACCGACGGATCAAACCGAGATCGCAAGCATCGACCACCAACCATTCTTGAGTCTTGACTCAACGACACTTCATGCATATATAGTACTCCTCCCGTCCTCCTCCCGTCCCTAAATATTTGACGTAGTTGAATTTTTTAAATATGTTTGACCGTTCGTCTTATTAAAAAAATTTAAGTAATTATTAATTCTTTTTCTATCATTTGATCCATTGTTAAATATATTTTTATGTATATATATAGTTTTACATATTTTATAAAATTTTTTGAATAAAACGAACGATTAAACATGTTTAAAAAAATCAACTGCGTCAAATATTTAGAGACGGAGCGAGTACCACAGTAGACGCATACACACACCTCGTCCACATATAAATGCAAGTGTGTGATGCAATTAAGCTGGACACACGCCCGATCGATCGGTCCATCCACGGACCGTGGAAGAGGGCGTACGTGGGGGCGCACGCACGTGCACCTGTGCTGTTCTTAAATCAGTGCCACCCACGGGCGGCAGGGGCAGCCCGAGGGCGACGTGCACATGCGCGCGCCCCTTCCCTCGCGGATCGACGTCGTACGACGCCTCACCGATCCAACGATCGCTCGATCGCGCGACGCGACCCGTCGATCGTACGCGACTCGCTGGAAAACGCTGCTCCTCCGGCCCCAGAGACGGGGGGGATGACATGAGTACGTACCAGTGAGATGAACCGGACGCCGGCCGGGGGCCTTTGCGGTTGCACATTTGTTTCGTGTATCGATCGATCGATCACAGCTTGGTCAGCATAGGAGGTGGGGGGGCCAGGGTTCCAACCACTGTTCACTGCACGCATGTGTGCGTGTCGTATTAGCTAGCTGGCTGCAGGCTGCTATATAGGCCCCCCCGAGCAACGGCTTCGAGAGCCGTGGATGGCTGAATGCACTGGTGGAGAAATCGTTTGTAGTGCCGGTTTGTAACCCTCCTTTAGTCCCGGTTGTCCAACCGGGACTACGAATCCGGGACTAAAGATAGCGATCTTTAGTCCCGGGTGAAATAACCGGGACTAAAGATCGATCTTTAGTCCCGGTTGGTAACACGAACCGGGACTAAAGATCCATGTACCTTTTTTTTTATTTGCATTGCCCTGTTTGCTGCATGGTTGATTATATATATATATATATATATATATATATATATATATATATATATATATATATATATATATATGTATATGCGTATGTATATATATGTATAAATACATATATTACACACATATTTATAATTTAAAGCACTTAACATTTTATGTACATATATGTTACCAAAATATATATTACCACTAAAGTAAATGTACATACATATGTAAATATGTATGTACATGCATGTATAGTACAATTCATTTGCTCGCTAGCTGTAGCTACGACTTCGACGCCTGCGTTACGTCAGAAGAGGAAGGACCGACGTTACGAATTGTCGATCCGTCATAGTAGAATTCACCATGGGGATTAAGGACTTCTTCGTTGATGAACCCCATCAGTTGTTCTTGAACAGCCGTGATAAAATCCTTGTGTGGGAGTTTTTCCCTCATGTGAATACGCTATCATTCGGAAAATAATGACATATCAATATATGAAATTAATAAACAACTTAACAAATTGATACGCAATGAAATTTTGAACGGTTTATGTATACGTACATCGAGCTCTCGTTTGGTGTATATTTGGTTTGATAGGCAGTGGGCATACTCGCATACGTAGTAGCCGCACAAGTTAGTTCCCTTGTCCTGCTTTGCGCACTACATGAGAAACGATGAGAGATTTAATATACTCTTTATATTAACTGTAACTAGAGATTCAATTCAATATAATTTTGGATCATGCATGTACTCACTGGAAAATGAAACCTCCGTCCAAGTTTTTCTTTCCAAGTCCCGCGGACCAATTGACGGAACCGATCCCAAGCCCTACATGTGCAGTTGCAAGCTATGATTAATTAAATATTACCCGAGATCAACATAATATCAACAGAGTCCCGCGACTGTGGAATAGATGGCATTATATTACCTGTCTATCATTTGGAAGACCTTGTCAAAAACCTTCTCCTCTTTATTCATTGAGTCGTACACAGTGACTCTGCCTGCCTCCAAGTCAAAAAAGAACAGGACCCAGTGGAATCTGGAATATGCGTGAGATGAGATAAATATCAGAATGCACATGTTATATGTATGGGAATGAAATTTGTTCGAACGACAATAAAAACTCACTCTGTGTTGTACGGCAATAGTATAAATGTCTTGAAATGCTGCCGTGTTAGGAGATGGACGAGATTGTCCTCTGTGTCTTTCTCGTAGTTGTCGAGCATTTCGGTGTTGATTTTGCGAGGGTCGATGAACCCAGTATTGTAAACCCCCCGCCGCCGGGCCCTTTGAATCTCCATTCTGCAACAATGAAAGGAAATTATTATTGCTTACATATATGCCAGGAGCTAATTATTGAACGAAACAAATCGAACTCAAAGATACTTACAAAATCCATGCGCTCAGAAGAGAGACGTCGAGGGCGTCCCGATGGTACAGATCGAAGACATCCTTGAAATTGATCCATAGAACATCTTCTCCTTGCAAGAAGTCGGGGTTTCTGATCCTCGCTCCGAACATCTCTCTACCATTGGCGCTCATTTCCATGTACCATTCATGGAATTTGTACATTTGTGTCGGTAGGGACTGCAGCTGCTCGGGCCTGACAAGCGGTTTACCGAGTTCAAACTTGTATGCCACTTCCGCCTTCGGGATTGGTGCGCCTCCAACCAACTGAGCCATGGTTAGACCGGTGTCTGAAATGAAATCCGTTATGCCAAAGTCTTCGCCGGTCACCAACGGCTCGACCACTTGGTGTGGTTGTTCTCCAAGCTGAGGACCTGGCTTGGACTTCTTGTAATAGGCTTTCCTGAGTGTTCGGTCATAGTCCGATAGCTTCAAGGCCTCCTTGTTTGCGGTGGACATTCCCTTGAAGAAATTCTTCACGCTCGGGTCAATAGGTATCTTCTTTTCAGGACTCCGAGGCTTGAGTTGCCTCTTCACTTCTCCTGCCACGTAAGCATTAAGCTCCTCTTGACTGCAATCGTACGGCGGCTCCTTGTTTTTGGTGGTCTCAACTTTGGCCTTCTTCGTTGCCCTTGTGCTGGCAGGAGGTGGAGCTTGGCGAGACCTTGTCTTGGGAGGTGCAGGCGGACACGGTGGAGGAGGAGGCGGAGGAGCCGGAGGAGATGGTGCAGGAGGAGGCGGAGGAGCCGGAGGAGATGGTGCAGGAGGAGGTGGCGAAGGAGCCGGAGGAGATGGTGCAGGAGGAGGCGGAGGAGCCGGAGGAGATGGTGCATGAGGAGGTGGCGAAGGAGCCGGAGGAGATGGTGCAGGAGGAGGCGGAGGAGCCGGAGGAGATGGTGCACGAGACGCCGCTTGTCCCCCAGGGAGGATGATGTACCGCTTGCGCCATAGTATAATGGCGTGGCTTGTGTCTCGTAGATGCGTCTCACCGTCTCCTCCTGGGTAGTCCAACTCGAGGTCCTCGTACACGGCTTCCACCAGCTCAACTTCGACCCTCGAGTATCCTGCTGGAATCGGCCTGCAGTGGTAAGTCCCTGATATGTCTGTTGGGATGGCCATTCCTGACGCCACCTTCACGTGAGGAGAGGTTATCTATTAGTAATCAACCTAAGCAGCAAATTGCGGAACGTACGAGTCAAAAATCATGTATTATATCGAGCATACCTTGATTGATAAGTTCTTGAAGGGAATATGCAGCTCACATGGTGTCCGATGCGTGATCTCATCAACGGGGCAGGTGGTTTCGTCCCGGGTTTGCATAGCGTCCATGCTATGTGATACTACCTGCCCCGTTGAGGCGCAGCTGCTACGATTCCCTGATGGGCTAACCACTGGAGGAGGTATGTACGGCTGGGGATCGTGTGACCGATGTGCTGCCATGCGTTCATCCACCTTCCGGGCCACCTCCTCTTGCATGCTGAGCTCGTAGCTCGATATCCTGTACTCGAGATCTGCAATCTTCGCCTCGGTATCTCTCTTGCTCCTCATCCGACTCCTGTACGTGTGGATGTCATCCTTGAATCCAATCTTCCAAGGAATCACCCCTTTCCCTCGTGTTCGTCCTGGATGCTCTGGAGTCTGCAGGGCGAGTGACAGCTCGTCCTTCTCTCTGTCGGGTCGGAACGTGCCCTGAGAAGAGGCTTCCACTGCGTCCGTTAGTCGACTCGCAGCCTCGCGTATCTGATCGCTGAAGACCAAGGAGCCATCACCTGGGTTGAGCGTTCCACCATGAGCATAGAACCAGAACTTCGATCGATCAGGCCATTTAGCGGTGGCCGGTTCGATACCCCTCTCAAGCAAGCTTGCCTCCATCTCCTCCCACTTCGGCATCGCGACGCTATAGCCGCCTGACCCCAAGTGGTGATGGTACTTCTTCTTGGCGGCATTTTCTTTGTTTCTTTCCATCATCGCCTGCCCTTGTTGACCTGTCTTGTAAGCAACGAACTCCTCCCAGTGATCCCTTAGCTTCGGGAATACGTCGAAGTTCGGTGTCTGCCCCTTCAGGATGTATTTCCGGTATAGGTCTCCCTTGAAGGTCTGGAACTGTTCTGCCATTTTCTTAAGAGTCCAGTGTTTCACTATGTTCTCTGTACCCGCAGGGAGCGTGAACATCTCGAGCATTGTGGTCCACAGCATCTCTTTCTCTGATTCCGGGACAAAGCTGTCATTATCCCCGTGTGCCCTTGTTCTGCGCCAGTACACCATGCTGACAGGCACGTTATCCCTCACAACCCAACCACTGTGGCGTACGAAATTCTTGGCTGCTTCCGCCGGGGCAGTAGGTCGGCCGTCTGCGTCCACCTCAGTTATGATGTGCCGACCCTCTATCTTCTTCGCGGCACCTCGTTGTCCGCGTGCCCTCTTCTGTCCAGCGGAGGGATGACTTCCACTAGCCTCCTCCTCATCGTTCCCCTCCGAAACCCTCTCCACGTTCCCCTCCACGTTCAAGTACTGGTTTGGATCCTCGTTCCCCTCTTCTTCGTTCCAGTACTGGCTACTTCCCTCTGCAATTGTATCATACAATATCTGTTCCTCGTCGCGATCAGCCATCTGTGCATTACAATAATATATGTTAGGTCTGTAGGATGTATTTGCTAACCGTAATATTAAAACTCTAATAATCTTATATTAAATCTCGAATAATCTCATATTAAATCGCTACTAATCTTATATTAAAATTGTAATAATCATATATATATATGCTAAGTATAACAATCTCCTCACTAACTCGTATATTAAACCTCTAATAATTTTATATCAAATCTCTAACTATCTGTAACACTCAAATATGCTAAGTCTAAGTGTCGTGTATTTGTACGGTAGATAATCATATATGCTAAGTCTAATTAAGTTTCGTATATTACATCTGTAATAATCTTATATTAAATCTCTAACAATCAAATATGTTTCGAATATTAAAACTCTAATAATCTTATATTAAATCTCTAACACTCACATATGCTAAGTCTAATTAAGTTTCATATATTAAACCTCTAATAATTTTATATTAAAACTCTAACTATCTCTAACACTCAAATATGCTAAGTCTAATAATCTAATAATCTCTAACACTCACATATGCTAACTCTAATAATCTAATAATCTTATATTAGAATTCTAACAATCTTATATTATATCTCAAACAATCACATCTTTACATCACTTGCCTGCGCGAATTCCTTCGAGGGCTAGCTACCACTTCGGCTTGACGGACGACGACGACGACGTCTTCTCTGCAACATCCAAAAAAAATGTATTAGTCTAATCGCAAAGGAACATATAATGCATTGTTTAACTTTGTAGTTAAACAATCTTTTCATTGAAGATCTTTTAGATGTCCAAATGTTTGTTACAAAAATACAACACTATAGAATTTTGTGAAATTAATTTGATTTTGTAATTCAATTCTCTGGTACATAAAACATTTGTGAAGGCGATCCAAACCTTATTTATATAGGCATTGTTTGAACCACATTCAATCTACGTGAAAAAATTTATAATTCACTCTACTAGGTTGAAGTATATTACTTGCTGGTTCTATAGAAAATTTGGTTCACTTCATTTAGACAATAGATGAATTTTCTACAAATGTTGAAATGAATTTTGTATGCATTTTATAAGTTTGTGCATGCTTTATGTGTGATTTAACTTGGATAAATTTTAGAAGCTAAATTTGTACTGTGAGTGCAAGTTTTTATTACATAACATCAAAGTTCCCAACTTGGTGAGTTCACAGAAATTTGAATCATCTTAAAATGAGCTATATTTAATTTTATATGGATTTTACAAGTTTTAGTTTGTGTTCTTTATAATTTCGAGTTCGTTCGCGTTCGTTCGCTCGTTCGCGTTCGTTTGCTCGTTCGTTCGCGTTAGTTCATTAGGCGTTAGGGCGCGGCATCGTTCGCGTTCGTTCGCGTTCGTTCGCTCGTTCGCGTTCGTTCGCTCGTTCGTTCGCGTTAGTTCATTAGGCGTTAGGGCGCGGCATCGTGACCGTACGTGGCGGCAGCATTCGTGGCGGCGGCGCATCGTGGCGGCGGCGGCGGTGGCGTGGGGGCGCAGTGGGGGCGGCGGCGGTGGCGTGGGGGCGGCGGCGGTGGCGTGGGGGCGCCGTGGGGGCGGCGGCGGTGGCGTGGGGGCGGCGGTGGGCATCGTGGGGCGGCGGCGGCGTGGGGGCGTGGCGCGGCGGCGGCAACGTGCCGGCGCGGCGGCACGATGGCGGCGTGGGGGGCGCCGTGGGGGGCGGCGGCGGCGGCGTGGGGGCGGCGGCATCGTGGCGGCGGCGGTGTCGTGGGGGCGCGGCGGCGGCGTGGGGGCGTGGGGGCGGCGGCGGCATCGTGGCGGCGGCGGCGTCGTGGGGGCGCGGCGGCGGCGTGGGGGCGTCGTGGGTCGGAGTTTGTCGGCGTCATCGGCGTGTGAGAGAGAGAGGGCGTCATCAGCGTAAGAGAGAGAGGGCGTCATCGGCGTCGTCGGCGTCGTCGGCGTTTCTTGGCGTCGTCGGCGAAACAGAGAGAGAGACGAGGGTACATCGAGAGAGAGAGAGAGGCCGGGGGCTCTCACCCAAGAGACGGTGCGGCGGCGTCTGCGGCGGAGGCGGCGAGGACCGCCAGGCGACGGTGAGAGACGACGGCGGCGTCGGCGCGGGTTGCCCTAGGCAGTGGCGGCGAAGGACCGATGCTCGATCTCGATGAAAACGTCTAAGTGTTGGTGGAGAAGACGAGGGCGCACCGGGAATATATATACCCCCGGATCTTTACTCCCGGTTCGTGAGAAGAACCGGGAGTAAAGATATCTTTACTCCCGGTTCGTAATACCAACCGGGATTAAAGATGTTATCGTTAATCCCGGTTGGTGTTACGAACCGGGAGTAAAGATATCTTTACTCCCGGTTCTTCTCACGAACCGGGAGTAAAGATATTTTCCCGCTATTTCCAAATTTTTTTTATACCCGGTTAGGGTTAAGAACCGGGACTAAAGTTAATAGCACTGAATACTGAATTTCGTTGCATATATGTTTCTAAAATATAAATAATGCATTATAAATTCTAATTAACATGTGTAAATCCAACATGCATGAATTAAAGCTTTTAAAAATTCTAATAATCGTATATAATTAGCATATGCATGATATTAAATTGTTAAAAATTGTAACTAGCATATGTAAATCCCACATGCATGATTTAAACCTTTTAAAAATGCTAATAATCGTATATAATTAATGTGATGCATGTTTTAAATTCTAATTAAATGGTAATAACCTTTTAAATGCTAAACCTTTTAAAAATGCTAATAACCTTTTAAAAATGCTTAATTCTAATTAAATGCTAATAACCTTTTAAATGCTAGTAACCTTTTAAATTCTAATTAAACCTTTTAAAAATGCTAATAATCGTATATAATTAGTGTGATGCATGTTTTAAATTCTAATATATGTTTTAAATGCTAATAACCTTTTTAATTCTAATTAACATGTGTAAATCCCACATGCATGTTTTAAACTTTTAAAAATGCTAATAATCGTATATAATTAGCATATGCATGATATTAAATTGTTAAAAATTGTAACTAGCATCTGTGAATCCGACATGCATGATTCAAAACTTTTAAAAATTAGAATAGTCGTATATAATTAGCATATGCATGATATTAAATTGTTAAAAATTGTAATTAATCATATATAACTAGCATATTCAATACATCCAAAATAGTTTACAACAATTACGGCAACACTTCGGCGGTGACGGTTGTCCGCACGTACTTTCTCCTCACTATTGTTCCTTCCTTGTGATCGCTACGTGAGTAAGGGGTGTCTTCGTTTGATAGGAGGATGCTAGGGTCAACCGTCACCGTGAAAGGGGGTTGCCCATCTAACTGATCGTAATCCTCGTCAGTCTTGTCCTCTACTCCGACGATTTTTCTTTTGCCTAGGAGAACAACATGGCGCTTCGGCTCGTCAGGCCCTTTGCCCTTCTTTCCTTTGCTAGACATGTCCTTCACATAAAAAACTTGCGTTACATCATTGGCAAGGACGAAAGGTTCGTCCGAGTATCCAACCTTGTTAAGGTCAACCGTTGTCATCCCGCTGTCATCAGTCGTTACGCCTCCACCAGTCAACCTAACCCATTGGCACCGGAACAGAGGGACCTTGAGAGGTCCATAGTCAAGTTCCCATATCTCCTCGATGGCACCGTAATATGTGCCAGTTGTACCATCGTGTCCCATGGCATCGATACGAACAGCACTGTTCTGGTTCGTGCTCTTCATGTCTTGGGCTCTTGTGTAGAATGTGTACCCATTGATCTCATATCCCTGGAATGTCGCGATCGAGCCAGATGGACCCCTCGCCAGGAAGGCCAGTTGCTGGTTAATCGTCTCGTTACCCATGAGATGTTGTCGCAGCCATGCGGGGAAAGTATCAATGTGATGCCGTGTAATCCATGCATCGGACTTACCGATGTTTCTGGCGCGAACTAGAGCCAAGTGCTCCTCGATGTAAGGAGCCACCAATGAAGATTGTTGTAAAACCGTGAAATGGGCTCTACGGAATAAATTGTTGTCTACCGTCATTATAGCTTTCCTCCCGAGAGTCCCCTTTCCCCGTAGTCTCCCTTCATGGCGTGATTCAGGTACCCCGATTGGGCGAAGGTCTTCAATAAATTCAACGCAGAATTCAATGACCTCCTCTGTTCCATACCCCTTGGCGATGCTTGCCTCTGGACGAGCACGGTTACGAACATACTTCTTCAGAACGCCCATGTACCTCTCGAAAGGAAACATACTGTGTAGGAACACAGGCCCGAGAATACCGATCTCTTTGACAAGGTGACAAAGCAGATGCGTCATTATATTGAAAAATGAAGGTGGAAATATCAACTCAAAGCTGACAAGACATTGCACCACATCATTCTGAAGGGCTTCTAACCTATCCGGATCGATAACCTTCTGCGAAATTGCGTTCATGAAAGAACATAGCTTTGTTATTGTTGCCCGGACATTGTCTGGGAGGATACCCCTTATTATAACTGGTAGCAGCTGTGTCATCAACACGTGACAGTCATGAGACTTTAGGTTTGTGAACTTCTTCTCCTTCGTGCTTATTATTCGCTTTATATTCGTGGAGTATCCAGACGGTATCTTGATGCTCTCCAAGCATTGAAACATACTTTCCTTCTCTGCCTTGCTAAGAGTGTAGCTGGCTGGACTCAAGTAATGGCTGCCTTTCTCCTTTGGTTCCGGGTGAAGGTCGCCGCGTTGTTCCATATGCTTCAGATCATTACGCGCTTCCAGTGTATCTTTCGGCTTTCCATATACACCTAGGAAGCCAAGAAGGTTTACGCAAAGGTTCTTAGCGAGGTGCATCACGTCGATTGCGTGGCGGACGTCCAAGAATTCCCAATAGGGTAACTCCCAAAATATGGAGTTTTTTTTCCACATCGCCGCATGACCATCTTCGCTCTCTATAGGTTGGCTGCCAGGCCCCTTTCCAAACACTACTTTAAGATCTTTAACCATAGCAAACACTGCGTTCCCGCTGCGATGTTTAGGCTTCGTACGGTGGTCCGCCGTATGTTCAAAGTGCTTGCCTTTCTTCCGTACCGGGTGGTTTGCTGCAAGGAATCGACGATGACCCATGTACACAACCTTCCTACAGTGCTTAAGATACGTACTTTCTGTTTCATCCATACAGTGAGTGCAAGCCTTGTACCCCTTGTTGGACTGCCCGGATAGGTTGCTAAGTGCAGGCCAATCGTTGATGGTTACGAACAGCAGCGCTCGTAGGTTAAACTCCTCCTGTTTGTCCTCGTCCCACACGGGGACACCTTCCTTCTTCCACAACAGTTTAAGATCTTCGACCAGTGGTCTTAGGAACACATCGATGTCGTTACCAGGTTGCTTGGGGCCTTGAATAATAATCGGCATCATTATGTACTTCCTCTTCATGCATAGCCAAGGGGGGAGGTTGTAGATACACATCGTAACGGGCCAAGTGCTATGGCCGCTGCTCATCTCTCCAAAAGGATTCATGCCATCCGTACTTAAACCAAACCGTATGTTTCGTGCGTCCTTTCCAAAGTCTTTAAATTTTCTGTCGATGTTTCGCCACTGCGAACCATCTGCGGGGTGTCTCAGCATCCCGTCCTGTTGACGTTCTTCAGCGTGCCAACGCATCATTCTAGCATTCGCCTTGTTCCTGAACAAACGCCTTAGCCGTGGTATTATAGGGAAATACCACATCACCTTAGCAGGAATTCTCCTCTTCGTTAGCTGCCCGTCAACCTCACCTGGATCATCTCGTCTAATGTTGTATCGTAGTGCTTTACAAACAGGGCATGCTTCTAGGTTCTCGTACTCCTCACCGTGATATAGGATACAATCATTCGGACATGCGTGAATCTTCTGAACTTCCAGTCCTAGAGGGCAGACTATCTTCTTAGCCTCGTACGTTGTCTCGGGCAATTTGTTTCCCTCCGGAAGAATGTTCTTGACGAGTTTCAATAAATCGCCAAATGCCTTGTCACTAACACCATTTCTTGCCTTCCATTGCAGGAACTCCAGAGTGGTATCCAACTTTTTGTGCCCTTGCTCGCAACCTGGGTACAACGACGTTCTGTGGTCCTCTAACATCTTGTCCAATTTATGGGCCCCCTTTTCACTCTCGCAGTCCTCCTTGGCATCCTGCAACATCTGACCAAGATCATCTGCAACGTCGTTATAATCAGCATCTATGTCCTCCTCGCCCGTTTGATTTCCTTCAAATACAACGTACTGAGCAAAGTCTGGAATATTGTCGTCTTCCACTTCATTTTCTTCCATTTCAACCCCTTGCTCTCCGTGGCATGTCCAACAATTATAGCTTGGCATGAACCCCGACTCAAACAAGTGGAAATGAATAGTCCTGGATGCAGAATACTCCTTCTGATTCTTACACTTATTGCATGGACAACAAATAAAACCCTTCTGCTTGTTAGCTTCGGCCACTCTCAAAAAATAATGCACGCCGTCAATAAACTTTTTGGACCGCCGGTCAGCGTACATCCATTGCCGATCCATCTACATGAAATGAAAAAAAAATCGTACACAAATAATCATTCGTATAATAATGACAGTCATACAATAATGGTAAAATAATCACAAACTCTTTCAACAGTCATACAATATCGACATATCATTATTCATACAAAAATTATAAAATATTCCACCAACTAATTCTTATTTATTATTTTTTAAGTTTTAAATTCTTTTCATTTTCAATTTAGTTTGTTTTCTTTTTTTTAAGATTAACTTTCACTATATTTTCCTACTCAACTATTTTATGAAACCTTATTTAGCAAATAAACAAAATTTCTATATATTCTTTCTTTTCCAACACAAATTCTCTCTCATCAACTTACAACAAAATTTTGGAGACAAAAAAGTGTGCGAAACATAGCTTCAAATGTAATATGACCAAAAAAAACATTGGAGGATGAAGTTGCTAACCTTTTAGGCACCTCCGATTTGTATATAATCACCAAAGTAAATTCACTATAAATTTTGGCATGACCTCCCCTCTTTTTTGAAGAAATTTTGAAGCTTGCTCGGGGAGGAGGAGGAAGAAGACATATATAAAGGGGTGGGACTTTAGTCCCGGTTGGCAACACCAACCGGGACTAAAGTTACTATCTTTAGTCCCGGTTGGTAACACCAACCGGGACTAAAGATCCCGGGGGGGCCTGACAAGTCCTGACAGCAGTTGAACCGGGACTAAAGATGATCTTTAGTCCCGGTTGGTGTTACCAACCGGGACTAAAGATCAAATATGCCCGTTACCCTTTTTAACCGGGACTAAAGATGTTCTTTAGTCCCGGTTGTTGTTGCAACCGGGACTATCGTGGAATTTGGCCGACCGACGAAAGATGGTTTCTCCACCAGTGATGCATGCACTGTACCTATCGATCTGTAAAGCAAGTTTATTAACATAACTGATTATTAGCTATTAGTTCGTGTTAGAGCTAATATATATATAATAGATTTGCTATAAAGTTAGCTTTATCTTTTTCTCATCTCTCTGTCTCATTATAAATTTAATAATGTGAATATTTTGAAATATATGTAGAGCTATATCTTGCATAATAGATAATTCTCCTCACTTTTCTTTCTCTCTTTTTCATATAATAAGCTTACAGTTGATTTATCCTTCTCTAAAGTTGAGCCGGCTCACCATCCGTTAATGCGGAAGTCTGCCCGCGATTTTTACAGTGGAAATTGGTGATTTTTAGCCTTTACCTGTCACTCTACCATTGCGATACTTAAGTGCTACAATGAGGCGATTATTTTCAAGGCGCCTACAAATCGGAACATATTTCACTAAATAAATCGAAAATATTTCAGTCTTTTAAAAAGATGAAACACATCCAAATCACCTCATGAAACATTTTGCTACAACGTATGAAACAATGGTTTCAAAAAAAATCAGACGGTGTTTCACCCTATATAAAAACAATATTCAGCAAATTAGCGAAATAATGTTTCAATTCTTAAAAAAAGTAAAACACGGTCAGATCACTAGTTGAAACAATTTGGTTCAACGTATGCACAAACGATTTGAAGCCATTGCAATATTTAAACCTCGTGTCCGTCAAGTTGAAATTATTAAACAGTATCAAAACCCACTGCAACATTTGATCCATACATAGTGAAACATCACGAGTACAGTAGCTGAAACATTGTTGATGGAACAAAAAATGAAACGGATCCCCCTTAATAGGGCGTTTTCGTTATATCCGGGTAACTGTTACAACGGGGTGCGCTGTGGTGGGAACGCGTGGGGGTGTGGGCGCACGTGGTGGCAGCACGTGGGCAGCTGGCACGTGTGGCGCCCGATTTTTTTGCGCGCGTCGGGCACCCGATCACTGGCGTTTTCCGATTACTTCCTAAGCAACCAGCAATCAACTTGGAAGCATGATCACGCCGTAATTAATTATCTGCTGCAGGCAACATTTTAACTTCCCTATTCGAAGGACGACTGTAGCCTGGATCTTTTACATTGTAGGTCTTTTCAAAAACTTATTTTATAAATAGATCTTAAAAAACTTATTTCAGAAATGGATCCTTTTCGCAACGACAATATCATTAATGTTGTGGTCCAATATGACTGCTCTAATGGCATTGACGTTGTCCCCCTAGCCTCCCCGGAGAAGCTAGATCATTTATATGAAGGAAAATGACGCCAATGAGACCCTATTTTTTAAAAAAAAATAAAAAAATAACCTATTTATAATAAAAAAATTACAAATAGATCCTCCGCTCCAATAACGCTATTTATAATAAAATATTTGTAATTTTTTTATTACAAATAGGTCTTTTTTAAAAAAAATTACAAATAGATCCTTGGCATCAACGATATTTGCGTCATCGTCCTTTATATAAGTGACTTGGGGCCTTATCTTTTCGCTTATGACTTAGGGCCTTAGCCAAAATTTAAATTTTCAACCTTAAATTTGGAGCTGATTTTGAGGTTTTTATCATCGAAGTTTATTTTTCCGTCTTTGCTTTTAGATCGCTAAGAACACGTATATAGAAGGACGGTGCCAGTCATTGGCGCTGTCATATTGGACCGCATTGCCAATTATGTTGACGCCGTGAAAAGGATCTATTTTCAAAATAAGTTTTTAGGGGTCTATTTATAAAATAAGTTTTTATAAGAGACCAAAAAGTAAAAATCCATCCTAGGGGCTCTTATCTGTTCGCACAGTACCTGGCTACCTGCCTAGCTAGCATTGTACTTTGAAGCCCAGATTGATTGCCCGCGGCTACCTGCAAGGCGGTCCTGCGTTTTAGACCAAAGTGCCAGCACAAGTTTAGACTCACACTACTCCATGTCTCCATCTTTTCCTCTCAATCTCTCTCTCTCTCTCCCCAAATTACTTATAGTAATGCATAAGGTTCGTACAGTACGGCGCTTTGATTCAAAAAAAATCATATAAATTTTAGAGGATTTTATTCCTATAGAAATTTTTCTACATAGCCCTTTAAATCAAAGGAATGAACCCTATGAAATTCCTATGAAATGTCTCTTCCAATATAAGTTTTAGAGTAAATTTAATATGAGATAGAACCTCGTAAAAAGAATCATTTGAGTCTTTTCTTTCCTCAAATTCCTATGTTTTTCCTGTGGCCCAATCAAACGATCACTCTGTTTTTCCTGTATTTTTGCAAATCTATGTTTTAACTTAGAATTCTCAGATTCCTATGTTTTTCCTATTTCTCCTTTTTTTTCATTCCTGTGATTCAAAGGGGTCCTACTTGTTTAAAGCCTCAGGTAAAAATTGGACTACACAATGTCACGACCCGATCTAGCCCCGAGCGGAACTAGCCCGTGAACGCTCCAAATTAACATGTTATTCGATACCAGTCCCAGGAAATAGCGCTGGTATCACAGGAAGACAAAATATCACAGCAACATTAGTCTCTTTATTACAGAGTAGGATTACAGTCATGTTGGGCTGCGGACAGACCCCAAGCTCACAACTACATTGCAAAAGGGAAAGCGGAAACCAAGACTTGGACCAATTACGACTTGGGAACTAGGCCGAAACTCTAAAACTCATCGAAGCCGACTTGCTCCTGGAAGAACTCCTCATCGGCGGGATCCATCTCATTTTCTTCAGCAAGTCGGGGGGGAGGATTATTTATATAGAGCAAGGGTGAGTACAGGAGTACTCAGTAAGTCATGGGAATTAAGTGTTTAATGAAGGCTTCAAAGGAAAGGCTGCTTGTTTTCACAATTGATTTTAGTTAAACTCCTTTTTAAACAACTAAGTGAGTACTTCTCAAACGACACGGATGAGACAGTGCGTCTTGTCCGGTTGGAGTAAGTGCAATGTATCAGTCTTTGAATTTATTCAAGGTTGGCGCCCGGCCAACAACTTTCAAACGGCCACCCGGGCCTAGCTGATCCCGTCAGCCACAGATATTTCAAACATCGATCCCATTCCACAACAGTAATTTCACAAAGCAGTAGTCAAACAAAACTACGCTACGAATCACCTCACATCCACCCATGACCGTGGGCACGGCTGTTCGAACAGTTTAATAACCTCTACAGAGGAGGTACACTTTACCCACACGACATTACTAACCCGGATCACCCAGCCCGTGCAGAACAACCACGTCTGGTGACCTTAAGGCTTTCATGACAAGGCATTTCGAAAGCCGACACAGGTTTACCATATGCTAACGAGAGGGATCCTAGACCAACACCAGGTTAGGTCCTAGACTATGCTGTGCTAGGAAGCCCGAGGGTTCTCCCCGATACCACCCCGTTGAATCCACTTGTCTCTTGGCATCATGGTTCCCCCGATTAGCTAATTGCTCAACCAAGGGCGTCCCATTTCACCCATTTGTCGCACTTGTCTTATTTTCGGATGAAATTCCAAGGGAAACGGTCCTTAAGTGCAAGAGCGGGAAACCGTACTCCCGGTACATCCCTGGTCTGAGATTTTGGAAATTCATTTAGTTCGCAAGCACCGACCCAGGTGTCGGGTTTTCCAAGTCTTTTGTAAAACCCCAAGTTCTACCCATCGTTGGATATTTTTAAATTTGAGGGGAGTGTTCCGATGCACGTGCCCGAAGGCCCATGCATCGAAACACAACAGTTGACAAAGGAGGTTTAAGTGTTCAATTAATTCAAGGAGGGTAATTGCAGCAATTAGGATTGGGGCCGACAGGCTATCTTGCAAGCCGCGCCCGAATTACTTGTGTTAATCCTATTCATGCATTATTTGCGGAAAAGAAATACTTAGATTTAAATTATAGGTGCAAGGTGATCAAAGGTGACTTGCCTTACTCGAGATCTTGAGCTTGATCCTCGAAATCCGCGCACTGCGGGTCTTCAGGCTCCGAAGCTACATGCGAAACGGGACAACTCAACAAACGGCAAAAATAAAGCCCTATTATTGACCTCTAAGCGTGCCATTAGATAGATCTCGAGATTTGAGAAATTTTGGAAGTTGAACTGAGTCAATCGGTACACGGTTGAGAAGATATGGAATTTCTAAATTTATTGGATTTTTGGTCTAAAGGAAAAGGATTTATTTAAATCCTTTTTGAAAAAGAAAAGAAGGAGGGAGGGGATTTAGACTTCCCTCGAGTGGCTAGGGCGCGGCCCGAGAGAAGAGGTGCGGCTCAACTAGGCTAATGGGCCGGCCGGTTCGAGAAGGCGGCCCAAAGGCACGCGTGGGGGAGAGAGGGAGGGGGGAGCCGGGTAGACCGAGTTCACCTCGTGGGTCCTGAGTGGGGCCCGCTTGTTAGCGGCTCGACTCACTGTGAGCGAGGCGCACGCGAAGCGGCGCTAGGGTTTGGGAGGGGAGGCGCGGTGCACGCGTGGTGGACGCAGGGGAGCGGATGCGGCGAGCCCACGCGCAGCCTCACGGCTCGCAGTGGACCGCGCGCGTGCGAGCGGGGGCGGAGGGGAGCGGCGGACCGAGGTCAGCCCGACCCGGTCCACGCCGAGGTGGCGCCGATGTGGCGCCTTCGTGGCAGCCACGTGGGCCGGCGGGAGGTAGACGACGACGCCGGCCGCGAAACGAACGGCGGGCGGCTTCATTGGGACGCCGTGCGATGATGAGGGGCGACGGGGTGTAGACCGAGATGACGAGGGGGACGAGAGGGAGCGAGCCAACGGCTCGGATTAGCCTGTAGGTGGCCGGCGACGGCGAATCGTGACGGCAGCAACCGACGGCGAGAGAAGAGGGAAACGACGACGGGACGACTAGGGTTCGATTCCTCCGGGCTAAATCATCTAGGTGACAACCGGAGTCCATTCCTAGCGTTGAATTGAACGGAGCAACAGCGAGAGAGGCCGGCGATGTGCAGCGCTACCGAGCTCGGGCGGCAACGGCAGCAAGCCTACTGCGAGCGGCGGCGAGGTTCGGGGCAGCACCAGCTAGATACAGCGAGGCTACACAAGCTTCTACCGAAAGCTAAGGGGAGGAGGAAGAGCGAGGAGGGAGAACGGGGAGTGCACTACCGAGACGACGGAGAGCGCTGTGACGATGGCCGACAGCGCGGGGCGTGACACACAACCCATAGAATTCATGCAAAATTCATCTTACTACTTCCATTGCAAAAATACAAGTGGTTTTTCCCATGTAACTAAATGGACAAAATCCCTTATATTTTGAGCGGGGGATAGTAGTAGATAGGACATGAAGTAATATAAAATTGACGCAAAGTAGTACAGTAGCTTCAACTTCTTATCCATTGGTTGCTTCTACTATATTCGTCAGAAAATATAGCAACCTAGAATAAGATTAGATCTAACCGTACTACGAATCTAAAATAGATCCTATCCATCTTGGGTTGGTATATATTAACATGGAGGAAATGGTAAACAAGTAATATGGCCCTATTAAAATAATAGTTGAGAACCTTTCTACTTTCTCTGTCTATAAAATAAATCTAGGATAAAATGTGACGCATCCTAATACTATAAACATGGACAAAACGTTGTTCAGATTTATAGTATTAGGAAGTGTCACATCATGTCCTATGTTTGTTTTTTATGGGATATATCAGTTTACTGAGAAAACCCACATGCTCTTTTTTTTTCTTTCAAAATTCTTTGAATCAATGTGCTAGTCATTATACGTCAATATAATATAATATGTTGTTATTATCTCTAGGCTGCTTCGGCGAAACCCACTCGCCTCTTTTTCCGCGCGCACGTTTCTTAAATTGTTAAATGGTGCAGTTTTTTTAAAAAAAAGTTCTATAAGAAAGTTGCTTAAAAAATTCATATTGATCCATTTTCAAAAATAAGCTAATACTTAATTAATCACACGCTAATGGACTGTCCGTTTTTCGTTTTTCGTACATGAGGGATTAGTTACTATGCCGAACACCGTATAAATGATATTCCAGTCCATGCACTAGATCTGATCGAACATATAATTAGACGTCTGCCTATTCCATTGAACTACAGTTCCTGAAAAATGTTGAATTTTAAATGATGCATGCATTCCGCTTGCTCCCAATGAGTGGACAAATAATGTTATTTTACAGAAAATGACCTAAAAAGGAGATGGAAAAAAAAACATGTGCCGATCTCTAGACATAATATTCCAACATATTTTTTTAAAACAGAGACGAAATCATCACCTAGCTTGGAACCATCAGCTCACTAGCTTTGCTGTCACGTTCCATATTCTCTACTGAACCGTCAGCTCACTAACTTTGCTGTCATGCTCCATATTCTCTATTATCCGAATGACACGTAATTGAATACTACTCCATGAAGGAGTTGGAGCAAACTAAACTAGCTCTTCCCATACATAAATAGTGAAGGGATCGAGTATGTGACATGGCCGGCTGCTCCCCCGTGGGAAATGCAAATTGCAAATGCCATAAAACCGCATGCACACCGATGAGACACCATTGAAAAGATTATCTGCAAAAATGATAGCCAAGGGAAAGGATTAAGACTTACGTGGATGCCGCACGCTCCACATGTATGTGCATTTTTCCTGTGATCCATGAGCGCTTGGTTGATGAAGAAATGTGGAGGCATTTGCGTCTGTCCCCTGTTTCTGCAGGCTGTGCCTCAGTGCAAGCCCATGTTCTTCTCCAGCAACGCTTGAATGACTCACATGTCTTGTCCCGGGAACCAATCCATGTTTCTCCTTCATTTCCCTTTGTAATTGATAGCTCCAAGCATAGAAGGCGATGCAGAATATCCAAAATGTTATCATAGAGACTGCGAAAAATCCAACGTGTCATTTTTTTTTGGCAAATTCATACAAGAACTCTCCGAGTGAAAAACCACAGGGCCCAAAACTTTCTGAGCGTTTTTTTCTTCTCAACATTAAATGAATCACAGGACTAAACCTACATTGAAATTTCTCCATTCCAGATTTGGCCATGCGTGTGCTTTTACTGTGTGATTGGCACTTGGCCACAGTGAGAGATTTCCATCAGGTTGCAGCCTCATGCAGTTATCACGTCGCAAGTTGGCAAGACATCACATGGGGATTTCCTTCAATCATTGCAAATAATACTAACCATTTGATGATTGCGATTAGGACAAGAAGATTTGTCTTAAGCTAGAATTGCAGGTGAGAAAGAACAGATGGCCATTTTGCTTGATATAGTTTTAGGCTTGTGTTGATAGACTACTAGACTACGAATAACAACATCAAGAGATGACAGAAACAAGTTCACAACGCATGAGGAATGAAACGTGCCAACCTTCTTTTCAAAAAAGTATAACCTATACTAATTTGTCAATTTAAGTCCCAGTGAGAAGACACAAAATGTGCAATTAACACGTGGTCAACAAGAGGCAAGAAAATAGATTGGACAATGCATGTATACCCTGTGGTGGATCCAGGTGTGGGGCTTAAGCCCTAAGCTTAGGCATAACCCCATTTAAGCCCCATCAAAATTATATGAAAATCCTAAAGATTTGAAGTATAACAAGGATACATTAGCTTATCCCTAGGTGTGATCTATTTCAACCCGGTTCCACCCCTGTATACACTAGATATTCTTTCTAAGGGAAATTTAGTGTATTATTTGGATCGGTGGATATTTACATTATGTAAGACTATATAAATTTAATATTGTACCAAATAGGGCCATGTACAGGTGAGACATACAAATGCAGGGAGAAGCATAGTGCAAAATCAGTGAGCAAAAGTAAGATTTCTGTGCTACTAGGGACGACGAAGTCCTAGTTTATAACCAGTACGACACATGTTGCAAATAGTTAAGGCACAGTCCTATGTGACAGCCACATAATTCATAGCTTATGAGAACTAGCTATCCTTACAGCTCATTCCACAGGTTAGAACCTGGTTCAACCCACATGGCCAAGTGAAATATCCCTATGCTCTCACCTATATATACCCCCATCCTGTATTGTGACTTGTGTCTCACAACACAAAAATCTTAATTTGCAAAGCATAAGTTTGGAGAGAGAGAGAGAGATGAAGAGGAGATCCATGTTCACAGTAGGGAAGAACAAAGGAGTGGCCTCGTCGGTGCATAGGAAGCCCCTTCAGCACATGGTGCAGAGGAGGCTAAGGGAGCTGAAGGAGATAGTACCAGATGCCCATGAGGACAACGTCGATGTGCTGCTCCGGAAAACGGCTGAGTACATCTGCATCCTTGAGCTGAAGGTGGCCGTCTTGCGGAAGCTCGCCGCAATCTATGGTGCATGAAGGATGCCGCACCATCGGCCATCTCAGTTCATTGAAATGTCCATGGTTTGAGTTTTGAGCTCAGAATTTGTTGCAGTTGTACATTTAATGGGAGAGGAGGGTGTTTCTTGCCTCATCTCTCTCGTGTTGTACCCCCGAGTAGTAGTGGTAGTATGCTCGTGGCTCCTATAAAGGAGTTTGTTTGGCTGGAGAAGCCAGCCGTTGTTTCTGACAATGCTATGAGTGGTGTTCACCATGAGAACAATGGTCAAAGCTTTGGTGTGTGGCATGTGGATAGTTGCTATTCAGTTTTCCCTTTCAACTATCTCATGAAGAAGTTGAATTATTGCACAAGTTTTGAACTTATCAAATCAGGAAAGTTCTACCTGTTTTTATCTATTTTAAACTATGGAGATTTTTATTGATGGGGAACAATTGAGTTATTATTCTCAAAAGAGCATTGATCTAGTGCTTAAGAGCATACCTGCAAGAGCCTAGAAACACAAGTAAAATCCATGACAGACGATCTCTACGCATACTCCAATGCAAGCAAGATTCTCCTCCAACATACTGTATTGATATTGATGCTGTGTTGGATCACATCAGATAATTGTGCTGTTTACAAAAAACTGAAAAAAATATTAAAGAAAGATTTATCAGATTTGATTGTGCAACTGAATGGAAGTGAATGGATGGTAACGTACATTGTATGTTAGTCAAGGTCAATTGCTGCTAGTAGAACTGTGGGTTTCCAGCCCTTTTAACCATGGAAAGAATATTTGCTCGTATGTCACATCAACATATGATGTACTAGTGATGATGACAGAGTTACATCGAGGCCAGATCTTACCATAGTACATGCTACTTATGAATTATCCAGGTGTGTCAAAACTGCAGGCTTTTCAACATTCAGCAAGGAAACAAACATATCTGGCATTTTTCCAGATCACCAGTATGTACTAAAAATCATGCTCAATACTATCTACTTGCTACATAATAAAGTCCTAACTCTTCATGCGATCACTAAAAAAAATTGGTGACTGATAGGAACTTGCAACAGTACTCAATAATGGTCAATAAATTTTAATAGGGGATACAGAATGACAAGTGAAAGGAAGGCTAGAGGATCCCAAGAACTTATCGAATCCAACATTCAAATCTACACTACGTTACTAATCCATGTAGCGGCATCAAAGCTACAAAGAGGACTGCATAGAAGTTGCAATAACTGCTTGTGAAAATATATGTAACCAACATTCTCAACCCTCGAATAGCTCGGGCATGACTAAAATCTTAGGGAACATCCTTATTGTACCCGCATGCACACTTTAACAAACTCTGTAGAAGTATAATTAGATCCGTTCATCGTCTACTGTGACAACCGACTTTTGGCAAAACTGAATTCCTTACTTATCAGGAAACAAGAGAAATTAAGACTAAGCTGGCATAATCAATAAGATTATCTGCCATATCATATAGCTTGTTACAGCAAAACTACTGCCACTGGCCAAAACAGTTCAGCTACAAGCCAGAGCTATTGTATATGTGATAGTAGGTCCTTTTCCATAATATTCAATCCCAGATATTATGTAGACATCACTGAATTGATGGCATTATAGATTTTGCATCTGCCCAAAACATACCAAGACAATCATTTCAACACAAGCATTATCTCACATTTACTGTTTTATCTTCTGTTTTCTAAAATCACAAAGCATTACATGTTCTTCCAGACTAATCATATTCCTTTATCAAAAAAGTAAGAAAAATATCTGAAATATCAATGTGCAAACTTGCTAAATGACACGGTCATGCCAACCATATATTAAGGGAAACTATCATGTTTATTCTTTCTTCGCAAGATCCTTCAGAAAAAAAGAGGAAGCAAAAATCATTGTGTAGCAATCGGCACTGCTATGTTATCAATCTAAAACTAAACCTCACATTTAAAAATCATAAGCGTCTGATGCTGCCGTAGCCCATTGTGGACAAATCTTTCAGAAAGTACCCTGAAAATGAGGTACAGCCAAACGTATATAATGTCAAGGTCCACTGTACCTTAATGGTACACCTCCTGGGAGCTGCATGACTTTATTGAAACACATGGAGCCCATCCATGTGTGAGCATGTGTCTCTGATACTGCAATTTGCACTATCCATCATAGGCACATATCTGCTGAAGTGGCACTGACAACACAAAGAACACTCCAAGTCACTGATAGTTGAACAACAGAGCAAACTAAATCATACAAGATTATACCCGTTTAACAAACTAAGCAACCTTTGTTGCTTAGCACCTAATGCCATGATTGAAGCAGAATCCCAGATTCATGCCTTTCTTCTAATTTACAGAGAAAATTCAATAAAATCAAAAAACAGAAAATCATATTTATTATGTAGGTACAGTTCTACAGCAAGAACAGCCTTTCCACCATTTGCAAATTGCGAGAACATTCAAATGTCAGGCTTTAAGCCATGTGCATGCATGTGATATGTCTAATATTTCAGTCTGACTGACAGGGTAGTTCATATGGTGATATGGAACATTGTATGCTATTCCAAAAAAAAAAAAAAACCTGGAACCACTACATCCCTGTTAGTCACACCAGGTAAATGTCAGGAATGATCACATGAGTCGGGACCAAGAAAATGTACTGTGGTAAAATATCAACAATGTTGAATAGGACAATGTCTCATTATTATCTTGATGGCCACATAATATATCTAATTTTACTAGACCCAAACAAATATCACAAGGAGAGAGCAATGCTGAGAACCTATCTCAAGAACAGGTTGCGACTATTCAGGCCATCAATTATCACTAGAAATAAAACATTACAATGTCACAAAGAAAGTAATACTCACATTGAGAGAGAATGGGACAGTCACACAATGGCGTATGGGCTCTTAACGGCAAACATATAAATTACATCCCATGGTTGGACATGAAGGATACAGGGCATAGGGGTACATATGCCATCTCAAATTCTGAAATGTACAAGTTGATGAGCTCACTCGTGCACATCGAAGGACGAAAAAAAAACTATAGATTAGAGTTACGACTTACGATTTATGAGTAGAGGCCTCGTAGTAATCCTATGTTACAAAAGGATGAAAAGCTACGAACATAATGTGCACAAATGATGGCAAGTTCGCAGCCCCAAACCCCAAACGGCCAAACCAAGGAAACCAAGGGATTCAGGATTCAGGAAACCCCAACCCCCGCTGCAGATTCAGTTTCCACGCGAGAGAGAGGGGAGGGGGTCGAACCGGAGGGGAGCGCCGCAGCTGCAGGGAAGCGTCGGGGAGGCGGAGCCCAGCCGGGGGCCGGGGCCACCGGCATCTCGTCGGCGCGGCGGCCGCGGTGGTTGAGCGGTGGCGGCGCGGACGCGGCGGGGCGTCGACGAGCGGAGAACTCGGCGTCGGAGGTGGGGAGTTGCAACTGGGCCGGGCCTTCGCATGCATAAGCCTGCTAATGGGCAGAAATCCAATCCAAATCCAACCCACCCCATCTCCATTAGGAATAAGTTCACTTTGACTCCCTTAAAAACTGACCCGAATCTAATATATGACCCTAAATCACAAAACCGGATATCTCGATCCCCGAACTATTGAAACCGGTGCAATTTGACTCCCTTGGTGGTTTTGGAGGGCGGTTTCGCTGACGTGGCGCTGAAGTGGTGGTGTTGACCTAGTCTATATGGTTGACGTGGCGGTTAGGTGGCATTTGAATTAAAAACGTATATGTGGGACCCGTTTGTCATTTTCACACATAAAAAATTATGGGGCCCACTGACATGTGGACCCCACATGTCATCCTCTCTCCCTCTTTCTTCTTCCTCCCCTCTTCCTCCCTCCTCTCCTCTCCTCTCTCTTCTCTCCCCTTCGGCCGGCCGCGGGGAGCACGGGCCGCGGAAGCAGCAGCCTAGCCGAGATGGGGTGAGGACAGGGAACCTCGCCGGCAGCCTAGCCGAGGCTCCGGAAGCAGCAGCAGCCGGCAATGGTGGGTGCGGAGATGAGCCCACAGCGCACGACGACCTGGTTCTCCTCCGGTTGATGTTGCCGGAGCCGTACTCCCCAAACCCTCACCCCATCTCTGCTTTCCACTCCCCACTGACTTTCGCCTTGACGTTTTCACTCTGCCTAGATGCTGGGCCTCCGGCGACGATTTCGGCATGTCTAGTGCAGTGGAGACAGCCCAAATCTGGTCAGAAAAATACTTATCTAAAGATTTGAAACGGTCCATGATTTTCTAGTAACACGATTATATTAATTAAGCAAGCTTGGTAGCATATCATTAGCTCAAGTAACCAAGCAACACCAGGCATATAATGGAGTAGTCAAAAGAGATGCTGCAAATCTATGGACCTGAAGCTATCGATTGGTAATGTGACCAAAATTCAGAAACTGGTTAGACTGAACTGCAAGCAAAGGCGTCCAGCACAGTGGTGGAGCATCGACTGAATGAGAGAGGCGACGCCCACTGGTTTGGGGTGACCAAGCTTCAGAAGGCTGGTGGCGGCGTACGGCGCACTACATCGTGCCCTCCACTGAGGATGCCTCACGAGGGGCTGGGGGAGCGGCGACCGTGGAGCGTGCGGACTGGGGAGGCGGAGGAGGTGCAGGGCCAAGGAGCGAGAGCGGTGGGCAAGGGGAGGCGCCGCGCTGCCGAGCGGTGACCAAGCTCCAGGAGGCGGCGGCATACGGCGCACCACAGCGTGCCTTGCCCGAGGCACCGCGACGGCGCTCGCTCGACGCTCCTGGAATCGATTGGGTTGTCGGTCGGTCAATTTGGGCTAAGCCACACCGCGCTCCGCACTTGGAGGCTGCCGCCGCTCTGGCCCTCTCCCGCTCGCCGCCACTGCCACTCAAGCACCCATCGTCCTGCCCGCCGCCGCCACGCCCGAGGGGAAGGGGTAAAGAAAAGAGAGATAAGGGGGAGAGAGGGAGGAGGAAGAAGGGTGAGAGAGAGGGGGGGGATGACACGTGGGTCCCACATATATTGTTTTAATTCTAATGCCACGTAAGCGCCACGTGGGACAAAGAATATGTCAACATCGCCACGTCAGTGCCACATCAGCAAAACCGCTCCCCAAAACTACTAAGGAAGTCAAATTGCACTGGTTTCAATAGTTGAAGGAATCGTCCTATCCGGTTTTGTGGTTGAGGGTCACGGATTAAATTCCGGTCACTTTTAAGGAAGTCAAAGTGGACTTATTCCTCTCCATTATACACGGTTCACCAAACCAGTTCAGTCCACTTCACCACTTTTAAAATCCAAACTAATCCAACCCACACAAGATTGAGAACCAAACCAACCCAATTCATTATTGTCAAATGGTCTCAACCCATTTCCAATGCATGGACTCAACCCAAATCATGTGCGGTGCAAGACTGTAGGCTATGCCGCTTCATATCAAGCCGCGGAGGTGGCGGAGACCATGGCTGCGGCGCCCCCGCGCTGACTCGTGCGGCGCGCTTAGCCCCACATTCCCCGTGCTGGCGCTGTCCCCCTCCACCGCCCACGATGTCGTCGCCGTTGCGCCGTGAAACTGGAGGAGCAAGATGGAGAGGCGAGAGCGAGAACTCGACTACCTTTTTTGATTCGGGTTTCGCTTCAGGGGGGGGGGTCGAGCTCGGCACTGGCTCAGCTCCCCACCAGAGCACAAATCATTTGTTGGTTGCGGATCATCTCACTCAACCACACTTCAGTGATTGAACATGGGTCATGTGCAGAGCGACGAAGGTCTGGTCCACCTAACCTAAAAGGACAAGTCCTGCTGAAGACCACCGCCGCCGCCGCCGCCACGGCTACCACCTTGCAGCTGCTGCGGCGGCGGCACAGTAGCAGCAGATGGTGTACCAGCAACAGCGGTGGCGCGTGCAGCGCAGGGCACAGCTGCCAGAGCGTGCGGCGGCGATGGTGACAACGACGCATGGGCGAGCAGGCCGCCACCGTTGCCGAGGCAGCGGGCCTCATGATGATGGGCGGCGGCGGCGGCGTCGTCGTCAACCTGCTGTTCGGTGCCATCTCGCCGTTGTCTACGATTTCATCCCTGTTGGTGCTGCAGATACTCAAGTTCTCGACGCAGCAGCTCATCCGAGCCAGCCGTGGCAATACCAGGTTCTAGCGCAATGGCGGCGGCGTGTTCCACGACGGCATAGCGTCGGCGTCGTAGTCCGTTGCACGGCCATACTCGTCGTGAGCTCTCCGGATACCATGGAGTCATGGAGGCATGGATCGTTCGTTACATGAGGACGAACAGGAGAGAGGAAGTGGAGACTGCCCGTGTGTTCTGAACTGATTTGGATCGAAGCTGTTGACTAGGATCCATTTGAACCCATGGACTCAACCCATTTTTACCCCAACATTTTACATACAAAACCAAACCGCTCCAATCCAATTGGTCTTTGCACACAACCAGCACCAATCCATTTACTGCGCGAGCCCATTTCCCTCCCATCCAAAGCTAACCAAACTAAAATCCAACCCAATTAATCCATTTCCATCCAATACATTAGCAGGCTAACGCATGCACATCCGAGACTTGAAAATCTCGCGGCCTTAAAAGACAGCCCATATGATCCAGAAGAAGATTTGAAAGGAATAAGTTCACTTTAGATCTTTCAATTCGTTACCGCCTTCGCCTCCACGAACCATGCCTCGGTGTCCCAACCAGGGTTTCCCAAACTACCAGGGCCGGGGTTACCGCGTCCCGGCGGTAAGCACGGTTACCGCGCGGTAACCGTGAAAAACCGTATGAAACCGTGCAAAATTTATCAAAAATTCATATTATTTTTAAATTTTATTTAAATTTAAGGAGGTTACTGCGGTATTTTTATTACCGTACCCCGTGGTAAGCCCGGTCACGGCGGTAACCGCGCGGTTACCGGCGGTAACGTAAACCCTAGTCCCAGCTGCCTCCTCCACGAACTTCGCCTCCCTGCGATGCCGGCCGCCGCCCTTGTCCACGTCAGGCCGCCCACGCCCTGCCTCCTTGGGGAAGAGAGGGAAAGGTTGCTGATACGTGGGTCCCATGTGGGTCCACGCTGACTTAGCACAGTTTCCCATGCTCAAAGCTTCACGTCAGACGAAACCAAAAGCTATATTGCCTTGAGACGTAAGTTGATACGGTTTTGCAAGTTTGGAGACGGGCTATATCTGTTATCGTGGTTTAGGGACGAATTATAAACTCGACGACATATTAAGGGACCTATAGTGAACTTATTCCGATTTGAAACACCCACGGCCTTAATGGATGCAGCCCATTAACTAGATATCTTACTCTTTCCCTACATAAATTTTGCAGATTTCATAGGCACATAATAACTCCCTGACAAGTGACAACATATTAGGTAGCCGAATACGTTTGAAATTTCTGAAGTAATCAATTTTAATTTTTATTATAGAATAGATAAACTTCCAATTAAACAGCTCCATGCATATTGACGAGCAGTACCGCTGGTGGCACGAGAAATCGATATATCACGACCATTATTAAATAGGCCACAAAGAAATCACACAAATACGCTGATGAAAATAACGCAGGTATGTATACTGCTCATCTTTTAGGCATAAATATATCTAGTTATCTACACGTTCATACAGCTCATCTCTTTATGTATCCAACGCCAAATCAAAGTATATATACTTATACATATACGTGCAGACAAATCAAAACACGGTGCAGGGGGGATTAATTCTTGCCGGTGTGGTAGCAAATTTAACCGTCAGGAGCCACACGAGATTGATTTAATTTGATGGTGATCGATGACCATGACGACGACGACGATGACGACGGCGTTTTTAAATTAACCTGAGAAATGGGAAAGGAGAAAGAGAAGAACGACGATGACGATCGACGACGACGAGGGCTGGGCCCCGGTTTGGTGGGGGGGCCCAGAACGTGCCGCGGCCGTTGGATCGACGAGACGAACGGCGCGGGTTCCGATCAGACGGGCCGGAGGCCGTGCCTGAGCGCCGCCTCCCACACGACGTCGATGCGGTCCACGTCGATGGCGCCCACCTCGTGGTGCGTGTACCCCTCCAGGAAGTGCACCACGCCGCCGGCGTGGCACGCGTGCACCACCCCGCGCTCCAGCGAGTACTGCACAAGATCAATTCAGTCATGTGTGATCGATCCGCATACGGAAAACTGTTTCAACAGCTGGAGTCAAATGTTCACCCGTTTATTGCATGACATCTAAACAGTTATAAAAAAAATTTAAAAAATTGTGTGGTACTGACCTCGCAGGCGCCGAGGCCCTGGACGTCCTTGGGGAGGCGCATGGCGGCGAGCTTGCCGTAGGTGCAGTCGCGGCGGAAGCCGATGATTGGGGGGACGACGAACTGGTGGAAGTGCGTCCCCGGCGGCGCCCACCGCTGCTCCCTCGGCGACAGCCACTTGCCGACGATCCACGTCTTGCAGTGCTGCGCCGACCTGTACTTGGTCACCTGCACCAGGTACTGCTGGTGCTCCAGCGCCGCCTCCCTCTGTATCTTCTGGAACCTCTCCGTCGACAGCGTCATCATCTGCATACCACACACACATCATACATCGTCATCGGTCTCAGCAACAGCGACCGATATCGATCGCCATCAATATGCAGCTAGAAATTAGTAGTTGGGTGGTGGTGTTGGGGTTGATTACCATGACGCGGACTTTCTTCCTGCAGAGGTAGAGGGCGATGGCGCGGCCGAGCTTGGACGTGGCGCCGGTCATGAACACCTCGGTGGTGCCCTGCGGGATCTCGTTGAGGATCACCGCCGCCGTCAGCGTGTTGCCGTGGACGACGCGCACCCGGAGCCCCGGGTGCTTGTTCACGAACAGCGTCCCGCCACCGTTCAGCGCCTCATTCTGCACGCACGCACGCCATCATCATCGGTAGACAGTTCCCCAACCTTTACCTTTTGCAACGTTGCTGTTGAACAGTGACCCAACCTTGTTGAGAGCGGCGAGGCTGACCACCTTGGCGCCCATCTTGTCCGCCCTGAGGATGGCGAGCTCGATCTGGTTGTTGATGCCGTCCTTGGCGAACGGCAGGAAGTACTGCAGCGAAAAACACAACAATGATAGTAACTCAGTAGTAGCATCGATCAGAAAGGAGTACAATATTAGTGTGTGTGTGAGGATTACGTGGAAGCCGTAGCGGGGGACGGCCCACATCTGGTGGAGGCGGCCGCGGAGGCGGTAGCAGGAGATGACGAAGGTCTTGGACCACGCCCACATCATGAGCATGACGAGGAACGCGAACGGCCACATGGGCAGCAGGAACGGCTGCACCGAGAAGGGCGTCGACGCGAACGTCCGCAGCACGAACGGCACGTGCAGCGACTGCATCACGTCCACCACGTGCGCCAGGAACACGAACTCCGGCACCTCGTCCACCCCTGCACCCACACACACGCACCCGCACCCGCACCCACACCACACCATCCACACCGTCCATTTGTCAGTTAGAGTATCTATGCATCTTTCAAAAGATTTTAGGTTCATATCACACACATTTTTAATCTTTAAATTAAAATCTAACAGACACAATAAAAAATAAAAAAGCAACTAAAAGACACCATAATAGACACTAATTACCATATCTTCAAGAAAAAAACCAAATCCAATATAAATTTCAAAACTTATATGTGAAGATTTAAAAATTATACTGTAACTTACAAAAGTTACAATATAAGTTTCATAAATAACACTGTATCTTATAAAAAATACACTGTAAATTTAAGTGAGAGATAAAAAAAAAACTTTCTGAGGGAGATATAGCAAAATCGCGTCAGTTTCTCTGCCTCGCCGCGGGTGGCGCGACACGGGTCTAAATCGTCAAAAGGAGCCAAAAAAGTGAAACCGATAGCAGATTCTATACGTTTTTTTGGCCGTGCCAGCCGCCGGCGATCCGGAACGGTCGGAGTCGCGGCCGGCGACAGCGGCAGCGTTTAAAAGCGAGAGACGGTTTCAATGCGGGGGCGGATGGCATGTCACGGTCGGGGTCGCTCCGTCGCTGTACGTAACGTGTGTAGCGGATAGATCATTACGGCGAACAGGACGGTCTACTCCTGTGGGTACCTGTCCTCTCAAGACGGATACATACACTAATTTGGGCCTGGTCCAATCGTGCACTAATCACCGGCACGCATGCAAAACCTTCCGCGTACGCATGCATCGTTAATTTTCCACAACAAACTTGCTTAATTACTAATTCGAGCTTTAACGGCTTGAGTGATTTTACGATAATTAAGAAGGTATTGTGAGTTAAGAGTTATGGAAGATATCAAATTTGCATTAAAAATTTGTATCTCTGAGGAACTGTAAAATTTCTCTAACGGCTTGATGTTGATCTGAGAAAACACATGATGCATGCATGGTGCCTATCAACCTAATCTCTCTTGCTTTTTTTCTGCAAAGACTAAAAATTGGTTGGATTGGAACGCTCCCTAACGGCTGGTAGCTCAGGTCGTCCATGCGTCACGCAATCGAACAGCGCGCGGCAGCAGCATGTGAAATTTAAGGCCGGTGATATGCGCATATCTCGTGCATATATGGACCATAATTAAACACAATCCAAACTTCTCTCGCGGGCGATCTTAATTCAAATTCGATTCGATTCGGTTTTGATTCATACCTGCGCTGGTTTTCTTCTGCATCTCCCAGGACTGGGCGTCGAGGGTGCCACCGATGAGGTCGAACAGCGGCATGAACAGGCAGAAATTGGCATCCTCCTTGGTGTGATGGATCGTGTGGTACCTGCAGGGATTCGGACCAGCAGTCACACACACGCGCGTACGGGAGAGAACCATTGATCAGGAAGCAATTTAAGCCGGTGTAGTTCAGAGATTCGATTAATGCGTGTGAAAAATGCGAAAAGGGCATGCATCCAACACATTTAATGATCGCCTGAATTGCGTACGCGATTGGATGAAGACATCAACCATTGATAGTTCATTCATGGGATGAATGGTGAGCAGTGAAGTGATTAGGGTGGTCGCTACCCGGCAAGAATTAATTAGAGCAGCCGGGAAGCTTAATTAAGCTGCCTGTTCTTAGGGAGATAGAGTTTGGCTCGTCTGCCGGCTTTTGTTGCCTTGCAAGTACAGCACTACAGGTTGTTTGGTCGATCAGGTTCATCAGAATCACTGCATGTCTCTAGTTGGAATATTTGCAGCCAGAGCAGTACATGTTGTTGGGCCGGGGGGGGGGGGGGGGGGTGTTTCCGATAATTTTGATTAAGATTTAAATTTTGGGTCAGAATTTCGAAACTGTTTCTGAATTTGAAAAAGGAAATTGAAATGGAGCGTACGTACGTTGGGGTGTAGATAAGGTATTTGAGGACGGGGAGCGCCTGGAAGAGGCCGCCGGGGAACACCTCGACGTTGCAGTGGCCCATGGCGCGGAGGTTGTCGAAGCCCAGCACGTAGGCGAAGGCCAGCGCGACGGAGCCGCGCCCCGCCGCGCACGCCGCCGCCAGCGGCACCGCCATGAGCGCCCCCAGCACCAGCTGCTCCAGCGGCGTCGCGAACCCCGCTGCGCATGCACCGGCGATCAATTGGCGGAGTTAATTAACTTCGATCGATCGCCGGCGGCGGATCGGTACTCGATCCGTGGGCGGCGCGCGCGAGATGCATGCTTACCTGTGAATGGCTGGGGCACCTTGGCGGAGTGGTGTTGCGAGTGGTAGCAGGAGAAGAGGTGGCCGCGGTGGAACGCCCTGTGCGCGACGTAGAACAGAGGCTCGGTGGCGGCGACGTGGAGGAGCGCGGCGACGGCGAGGCCCCTGGCGTCCCACAGCGGGAGGTGCCGCAGCGACGGGAACGCGTAGAACGCCGCCGCCGCCATGTGCACCTGCAGTATCAAGAAGTTGTCCCTGCAGAAGCAAACCCCAACACACAGATTATTCAGCTGGCCGATCGAGCTAAGTTGCACCGGCGGCGAGCGCGCGTTCGTGCGTACCAGTCCCACTCCCTGTCGATCTGGCCGAAGTCGACGCCGTCGCGGACGATGCGGCGGCGGCGGGTGGCGAAGAGCATGTTGCTGAACGAGCTCCAGAGCTGGTAGGTCAAGGCCCTGACGCCGAAGAGGACGAGCAGCAGCAGCAGCCAGTGGTCGGGGCTCGCCCGCTCCCACGCCCGCCCCGCCACCGCCTTGCCCACCAGCGGCGCGTACAACACATACTGCGCACACGCACAAATACACAATCAATCCACCATCAACAACGCCGGAAACCGATCAACCCAACGAACGTAGCAAACTGCACAAATACCTTGTACGCGCCGAGGTTATCCCATGGCCACGACGACAAGAATGCGGCACCCATGATCGCAAAGCCCCTCGAGCGCTTGATCTTCTTCTTCGTCCTCTCAGCTCAGCTCAGTAGTACGTAGGGGTTCACCGGTGTTGTGTGTGCGGGGAGAGGGAGAGCCGTGAGGGGAGTTAGAAGATGTTGGCGGTTGTGGTTTTGCACCCAACGCGGCTGGTCATGCGCGCTGCGTCTCGGGATGCTTTTATATACGTGAAACTCTTGCACAGTTGCACTGCGACTGGTATGTAGCCAAGGGACAGACAGCGCGCGGTCACAGCGGTGGAGGGCGGGGAAGGTGAGAGTCCGATTCGGGCAGCGAGAGGTTGACGCGAATCAACGAAGGATCATCGATGGGATCCATCCGTCCATCCATCGATTGGCCGGCCGGGCGCCAGGCCACAGCACCTGTCAGTCGGGCTATCAGCCACCGGCTTCCCCAACCAGACGGAGTTAATGGCACCACACACGATCGAGATTTGAAACGGGATTGCGACCGCTACGTACCACACACACGTACAGGTTGTGAACTTGGGGAAATCACGCACGCGGCTGGGCCGGGCCGGGCCGGGCACAAGCTAAGCTAGCCTCGTGTTTTTTTTTTTCTACAAGTAAATTAATCCATTGTCCATGTATAAAGGAGAGAGACGCGTGGACGCGTGGTGCGCGCGCGAGCCGCTGGGCGATCACGTACGGAGCGTTGCATGCAGCGGTCGCCGGAATTAATTGGGCCAGGACGGCCGGGCGGGCCGCGGCCCGGCGAGTTTCGATTCGGTTTTAATTTTGAGATGATTTTTGGATACTGTATACTCCCTCCGTCCTAATTTTGAGTTTTTACTTGTATTGTTTGCACACTTATTTTATTAAATTTTTTTTAGAATTTATTTATTTTTTACTTACTTTATTATCCGAAGTATTTTAAGCACAACTTCTCGTTTTTGTATTGTCATAAATTTTTTTAATAAGACGAGTGATCAAACAGTGCAAGTAAAAACTCAAAATCTCTTATATTATCGGACGGAGGGAGTATTAATTTTGAGATGATCGATGGCGCCGGCCGGGAGGCCAAATTAGTCGACGTCTTCAGCAACGACGACGGTGGCTCGCCGCCGGCCGCTAGCTAGCTTGTTTGGTTGTCCGGCCCCGTGTTTTGGATCGTCCTCTCATGGAGTCAGGACAACCTTCTTTTCCCCACTTTTGTGTAGTACGCGTACATACTATCGGATAGTAGCAATTAAGTTCGCGTTTGGCGTGGTGTGGCGGATCGATGGGCGACGGCGTAACCAATTCTGGCTGGATAGTAGCCACGCGTAACCAACGCTAGCTAGCTAGATAGTAGTAGCCACGACGTCTGCCGCGTGCAGGGTTCGTTCAATCACCTAGCGAGGAAATTATCCTAAACTGATATCAGCTCGTCCTTTACATGTCACGTAAATATGTCACGTAAATAGTTATAAAAAATATTAATTTATGATATATTATTCCACAAAAAAGTAACCTAAAATTCAACTTTTACATATCAAACGAAATTCCAAATACACGATACGCTCGTTCAGAGAGCGAATATGTGATATATAATTCGAAATTAGTCTTGCATGTATGTTTCATCACGAAACGTGCGCGAATGCTTCTCTCCTTAAACATTGTCGGCTCTTTTTATTTTTTATTTTTTGGGCAGCCATAATGGAGATAGAGAGATCGATGGAGATGGCGCATTCAATTTGCAATCTTTAAGACAAGGCATTGCGGCATTGCCTGACGACGAGAAATTGGAAACAAATTCAGAAAATTAATTAATGTATTTCACGTACAAATCACACTATGCATGTATAAGTCAAAATTCCTACGTTCTAAACGTACTTGGTCAGTTCATTCCAGCAGTTTGTAAGTCCTAAGGATTGGATTATTACTGTGCATTATCTGCTCCACATACACCCCTGTCGTCCTCCTGTCGCCAGAGTTCACAGGTTGAGGAAGGAATCATAGTTGAGAAAGCCTGTAGGTTTTTCTTCGTCGGCGTTCCTGTGCCAGGAGGCAGGCAAAAAAGTAAACTTTGCTAAGCTATAGATTAATGACGCAGGTTATATGGGTTAGGCCCTGTTCCTTTCTTCTGCAAGCACAAGATTAAATTTTGGATACTCGTGACACGCTTTTCAAACTGCTAAACGGTACGTCTCGTGCGAAAACTTTATATATAAAAGTTGCTCTAAAATATCATACTAATTCATTTTTCAAGTTTATAACAATTAAAACTCAATTAATCACATGTTATTAATACATCGTTTTACGTGAAACGCTTAATTTTTATCTTCATCTTCATCTTCAAGAGGTGGTGTTTAAATCTCCTGAAGATGAAGATGAAGATAAACATAGAGGAGCGAGGGTTGTATATCTATAGTAGAAATATATTCATGAATGAAGTCTGGAGTCATCATCGAATTAACGGTATAACTGTCACGCAGACGGCAGGCCGAAGCAGAGAATGAGACGAAAACGAAAAAAAAAAACACGATGTAACCTAGTACATATAGTTTTTTGATGCATCAATCCACAAAAGAAGGTTTAGTGAGGAGTAGCCCTAAGTGCACTTGCCCTTTACATTCTTCTCTCAGTTTTTCTTTTGTTTTGCTTTTTTAGGTCTTCTCGCCTTAACTCGACGGTCTAATGTCGGATGCATGTAACTTCTTTTAATCTTAATAAAATTTGGTCGGCGTTTCTTCCGCCGAACCGGCAAAAAAAAAAGAAAACCGCAAAAGAAGGTATCCCTAATTTATCGGGCGCATTATCCGTTCTCGTTCATCTATCTAAATTAAAGTTGTAAAGCGGATTTTCTTTAAAAATAAGAATAAGAGTTAAGCACAGAGGTGGAGCTACACTGTGGTCCATGGACCACCATAGAAATCTAGCACAAGGCCCATCACCCCTATGCGTTACTTCTAGAAAAATATCAATGGCAACTGTTTTGCTTCGTTTTTTTCCCTGCAACAAGCACCTTGTCCCTTCGTTTCCATCGCAATTGTCGTTCCCAATTTTCGATCGCGCGAGTCGACGAGTCAGCGACGACAACAAAGGCAGTGAGGCACGAACGTGTGACGGCGGCAGCCGCGGGCAGGCAGGAAGCGCGCAGCGCCGCAGCAGACCAGCGGCATCCAGCATGTTGCAAGCAGTCAGCAGCACTCATCGCCAGCAGGCATGCAGCACCACAGCACAACACGGCAGTAGGTTCTCAACTTCTCATCTCCCCCTGCAGCCCTTGCTTCTCTCTTTCTCCTCTAAAGGCCCTAACAGTAGGAATTTTCCTTTAGGTTCAAACGTTCAATCTCATTTCAATTTTAGGATATCCGATTGGAGTTGGGATGGTAAATTGAAACCTTGCAATCCTGTATAATCCCATTGTAGATTTGCTGAAAAATGAAGAGGGGTGGAGATATTGCATCTCTTTTTTAGAAATAAGCAACTTTTATACTTATTTATTTTAAGATATTAGTAAGACCTCTTTAATTATTTGATGAGAATATGGTTGTTAAATTTTATCTCTGTGCGTACGTCGGCATATTACATCCATAGTGTTAAAAATAATAAGTTTACATCTATAGTGTTAAAAATAATAAGTTGAGTTGGACAACCCCACATTGAAAATATAGTGTTAAAAATAATAAGTTGAGCTGGACCACCCCACCTTGAAAACCTGGCTATGCCACTGGTTAAGCAGATATCCTATTTCTTTTTGTTGAGCTCAGAAATTAAAATTAATGCAGCATTTGCATTTCATTAGGAGATGAAAAGGAGAGGGATTAATTAGTGCATGGTGCATTGTGTCGCCTACTGTAGCCCGTGGAGCCATGGTGAAAGCTGCGCCACGCCATTCTCATCAAGCGATGGATTCACACACGCTGCTGCAGTAGCGTGCTATTTTTTTTAACGACTCGTGCAAAGTTCTATAGATGGAGAAGGAAAAAATTATAAGATTATAACCCAAAAGAGTCGTAACCAGAAAAAAAGAAGAAAATACCACCACCCACACACCGACAGCGCCAACACACAACCCGGAAGAAAGCTAGCACCGAATCGGCCACCGCTAAATGTGACCGACCGCCGTTAGACCAATAAAAGAACACAGACGAGATCGCCCCCTAAGGGATGCCAAAACGACGTCTTCAAGAAAATAAGCGACAGAAAAAACCGTTGCCGCCGTCCGTCGGGGCTCAAAGGAGCCAAGATTGGGCTTTCGCCCGGTAACCACCCTTGAGGGGTGAGACAGCACGGCAACGCCCTCAAGAGGGGCATCGTTGTCGGGCTGGCTAATGCCGGGTTGGGTTTTCACCCGCCGCTCACCACCTGTGATTCAACGGCTGACGCACCGATGCTCCATCACCACTCAAGCTCTGCCGACATGAGGGACCCCTGCACAGGCGTCCCCCGCCGGCCAGCCTTCGTGCGCCGAAGACTGCACCACACCATCGGCAGCTCCTCCTCACACCGAGGTCGCCTCCTCCATCGCTGGCTGCGCCTCTCGTGCCAAGCCGGCCTCCTCTACCGGACGCGCCCCTCGCACCAATCCGGCCTCCCTCCCTCGGCCGCGCCTCTCGCGCCAAGCCGGCCTCCATCTCCGCCGCCCACGCCTCTCGCGCCGAGCTGGCCTCCGATGCCATCGGCTGCGCCTCTCTGCGCCAAGCCGGTCTCCAACCCCTCCTTCAAACGATGCCGCGCCGATCAGATGCAGCCGTCTGCCACGCCCTCGGCTAGCTGTCCGAGGCCGCCATGCCAGTCACCGCCACCGCAGCCCCAGCTACCGAAAGGCCCTGCTGCCTTGCCGTCGCCATCCTCACCTTCTCCGCCACAGCCACGCCCACGGTCGCCACGGCCATTGCCACAAGCCGTCCACCGTCGCAGCCTGCAGCCACCGGCACCCGCTGTCACCGCCCGCGAGGCCACTGCATCCTTCGCCACCGTCGCCAACTGCCGCCGCAGTAGGCAACGCCGCGAGCACAGCCGCCACCGCCACCACGGGCCATAGCCGCGGCTGCCTCAACCGCCGCCGTCGACTGCCGCCGCCATCACCACAACGGCACCTCATCCCCGCTGCCGGCTTAGGAGCCGGCCTCCCGCGCCACCCAGCCGTGCCTCGCCGCCTCGTGCCGCCTCATCACCGCAGCCGGCTCGAGAGCTGGTCTCCCGCGCCGGGGAGGCCGGATTTGGACGAGGGTGGCCGGATCTGGCCAGGGGACGCCAAATCCGGTGACGCCGCGTCGCTGTCGTCACCCTTGCCGACACCGCCTCCGCCTGTTGTTCCGGTCGTCTCCACCTCGCCGTCGACGCTGCCGCTCTCCCCGTTGCCGCCACCACTGGGAGCTAGCCTTTCGCCCAGCTCTGTCGAGGCCGTTGGCACCCCAGATCCAGGTGGGGTCGTGGGCTCCAAACCGCGTCCTCGGGGGAAGAAAGGAGGCCCCGCCGCCGCCGTCCTTGCGGCCATGCAGTTTCCAGCGGCCCGCTCGGGCGGCGGCGAGGCGAAGAAGGGAAGGAGGCGGGGTGGTAGTGCTGCGGTGGTGGCGGTCGCCACCCGTGTCGCCCTTGCCCTAGGAGCGACGCGGGGGCAAAAATCCTTAATTGCAGACATTATGCATAGAAAAATTTTATAATCCTTAATAGCTACCAAAGATACCAAAATTTTTTTTACCCCCTAATACCGAAATACTAATGACACGAAGATATAAAAAATATTAAATTTTACACTTAGGCCCTGTTTAGTTCCACACAAAAATTTTACACCCTGTCATATCGAACGTTTGAACACCTGTATGAAGTATTAAATATAGGCTAAAAATAACTAATTGCACATATTACGACTAATTTGCGAGACGAATCTTTTAAGCCTAATTGTTCCATGATTTAGCAATGTGGTGCTACAATAAATATTTACTAATGGTGGATTAGTTAGGCTTAATAAATTTATCTCGCTGTTAACTGATGGATTCTGTAATTAGTTTTTTTATTAGTGTCCGAACATCCCATGCGACACCCTATATAATACCCGGTGTGACACGCTAAAACTTTACACCACTGGATCTAAACACCCCCTTAAAAATATGGTATCTTTTCAACGACTCTAAAATCACTGTCATGTATATCTTAGCATATTCTAAGATGATGCTACTTAACATATTTTTCTTGACTGCTAATTAAAAGGACAAGATTTGAGGGAGAAACGTTCATCCAAATATTTTTTTAGGAAGAAATTGTGTGAGCGCGCATCTCTCTTGCTTGCTATCCACAAGAAGGATGTTGGATTTCTCCTCATTTCCCTGTTACTTCGCAGTCGGAAAGAGAGATCCGTATCTCGACGGTGCAAGTAGCTGCCATCCAAATTATTGGCAAGTTAATTGGGGGTGATATAGAACAATAATAACACGTACTGCAGCTAGGCGTTCCTAGCTGAACAACGACAGATATCAAACTCAACTAATTGCAGAGGATTTGGCCAGCAGGTGTGTGTTATCTCACTGTAGCTCAGTTCAGCTGTCCTGAAAAGGGCAACGAACTGCATAAGCACCATCAGGCTTTATCGCAGAGACGACCTGTTGTCCTGTACATGAGCGTTGTGTATGTTCGTGCAGTGCGATGGATCACCTGCGGTTTAATTTTTGTATCCCGTTCCTTTCAGCCTATAAATTCTCTCTGACTGAACCCAAATTTGACCATGGCCAATCTACCACTTCTACACAAGTATACTAAGTACTGTACTAGTTAATTATAGTACTTATGTAACTGTAATACCAGCTGGTGTAGCCACGGGTTGCTTGTGACTTGTGGCAATCGAATAGTGGTGGATTAAGATTCTTTTTTCTTTCCGCTTGCTTTTGACCGAACAGAGAAGATGACGATGATTCATTGGGTCGTGCAGAATCGCGGCGGTTGGTGTTGGTTAGCAGGTGCTGTTGACTTCTTTCTTGGGTGGAAATTAATGAGGATATACGGCTCTGGCAGTTCAGAGTTCTGAGGAGCATCTCCCGACCTCTGCCTTCCTGTTCAGGGTAGTAGGGAGCCTGGCCCTGTTTTTTTACCACATACTCCCTCCGTCCCCCCCCCCCCCCCCCCCCCAAAAAGAAAGATAAATCCTGGTTTTTTTATGTCCAACGTTTGATCATTCGTCTTATTTAAAAAAATTATGAAAAAATAAAAATACAAGTCACGTATAAAGTATTAATCATGTTTTATCATCTAACAATAATGAAAATACTAATTATAAAAAAAATTTCATATAAGACGGACAGTCAAACATTGGACACGGAAACCCAGGGTTTGTCTTTTTTTGGACGGAGGGAGTAAAAAGTTTACACCCTGTCACATCGAACATTTGAACATATACATAAAATATTAAATACTCCCTTCATCCATAAAAATTACACATATTTCACATTTGAGTTTTTCCAAATAAGTTGTTCCTATTTGTAGTGTTTATGCATTAAAGACTTAAATAAAGAGATAAATTAAATGTTTGATTAGAACCTAAAGAGTCATCCAAATACTCATTGGTTGCATGCTTGCATTCACTCCTTGATTCTGTAACATCCAAGTTGATTTAATTTCTCTTTAGTCTTAGTAACAAAAGTAATACATGTAACTTTTGTGGATTGAGGAGGTATAGGCTAAAAAACAACTAATTACACAGATTATAACTAATTTGCAAGATGAATCTTTCAAGCCCAATTGCTACATGATTTGATAATGTGGTGCTACAATAAATATTTGCTAATGACAGATTAATTAGGCTCAATAAATTCGTCTCGCTGTTTACTGACGGATTCTGTAATTAGTTTTTCTATTAGTGCACGGATTCTGTAATTAGATTTTCTATTAGTGCCAAACACCCCATGCGACACCCTATATAATACCCGATATAACATACCAAAATTTTACGCCCCTAATCTAAACACCCCCTCATTGTCCAAATCACTGTTCTATTTCTCCACGTACTTCAGTATTTCAGTGTACTCCTTAATTCTGGCCCCCTATTTTTCTTTCTTTTTTCAGTGAAGTACGGTACAAACGCATATTTTCATTCATCTATATTCTATAAACTTCTTATAATTAGTACTTCCTCCATCCTAAAATATAAGAGATTTTAGAGATGTGACATTTTCTAATACTACAAATTTAGATAGGATCTGTCCAAATTTGTAGTACTAGAAATTATCACATCCCTCTAAAACCCCTTATATTTTAGAATAGGAGAGTACCATTTTGCAATTGCAATTTCCAACACTTAATTTTTTTAGCCAAATAACTATAGTTCCATTCCGTCAAAACCTATATTTAGAAGGAAAAAGTACGAATTACCCCCCTGAAGTATTGAGTGAGTACGAATTACCCCCCTAAACCTGAAAACCAGTCATTTTTCACCCTCAGCTATCGATACCGGACGAAAACCCCCCCAGCAGCTTTGCAAGTGGTTTTGGTCTACGTGGTAGCCCAGTCAGCAATTCTTTTCTTTTTAAATCAGTGGGCCCACATGTCAGTCTCTCACCCTCTCTTTTACCCATCACCTCTCTCTCTCCAAAATCCTCTCTCTTCTCCCTCCCTCACCTTGAGGACGACGATGAGCAGAGCTCGGGCGACGAAGGGGGCGGCGGAGTTGGGAACAGTGGGAAGAGCTCGGGACGATGGCGGGCGGAGTGGGCGGCGGCGAAGAGGGGGCCCGCAGCCACTGGCGCTCAGGACGGCGGTGAGGGTGGATTGGGCGGCAGCGAAGAGGGCTCCGGCAGCCACCGGCGCTCAGGACAACGCTGAGGGTGGTGGTGAAGAGGGCGCCTGCAGCTTCCGGCGTTCGGGATGACGCTTAGGGCGGAGTGGGCGGTGATGAAGAGGCCTCCCGCACCCACCGGCGCTCGGGACGACGGTGAGGGCGGAGTGGGCAGCAGCGAAGAGGGCCGCTTGGCGAGGAGGCCGTTGATGTCCCCGTGCTCCGCCATCCGCCACACGCGGTCCAGCATCACGAGGCTGCTTGACTCGTTGTCCAGGGTGTCGGGCTTGATGCGGCCATGACCGACGGCCTCGCCATCGTCGCCGTCTTCCACGAGCTGCGTCATGTAAACGGAGACAAGCCGGGTGTTCATGCCGACAGCGAACGAGCTGCTCGCCCGCCACGACGCGAACAAGCTGAGCAGGCTCGCCGCCTCCGTTTCCCGCGCCGGCGCTCGCCGCCGAGCGACCTGTGCCCACGCCTGAGAGAGAGGGAGTCCTGGCGAGGGGGAGCAGACTGTGAGCCACGGGCCACCGCCTCCGGCGACGCCGCCTCGCCTCGCGCCCTTCCCGCGTTCCGCCGCTGCAACCCGCGCACCGCCCGCCCATCCGCCACTGCGCGCCGCCGCCAACCGCCCGTCCGCGCGCGCCACTGCCCCCGCGCGTGCCCGTCCGTCCACCCCCGCGTGCCGCCTCGCACCGCCCATCCGCCGCCTCGCACCGCCGCCCACCGCCCATCCACCGCCGCGCACCGCCGCCCACCGTCCGCCTGTCCGCCGCCTCTCGCCGCCAGCCGTGCCCGCCGCTGCGGCTCACGCCGCCGTCTGCCGCCAGCCGCGACCGCCGCCAGCCGCGCCCGCCGCCGCTGCTCGCGCCGCTGCCCAGGCGCCCACCTCCTGCCCCCTGCACCGGATGTGTGTGTGAGAGAGAGTGAAGAGAGAGGAAGAGGGGAAAGGGAGGTATGACATGTGGTCCCACATTTTTTTTAAAATAGGAAATGCTGACTGAATTGCCACGTAAGACAAAACCACTTTCGATTGGATCGAGGGGGGTAATTCGTCCGGTATTTAAAGTTCGGGGTGAGCAATGTCTGGTTTTAGAGTTTAGGGGTGTAATTCAGTCGACCACGATAGTTTAGGGGGGTAATTCGTACTTTTTCCTATTTAGAATTGTTAGTTCCATGGAATTCTCTAAAAAAATTCACTAAAAACATTAATAAATTTGCACCAAAACAATGATTAAATCACTGCAAAATACTTTTAAAAAATATCGTGCACTAAGTAGTAGTGCTACATCAAATTAACTCGGTCACTCACTCTACACTGATATCTCTCTGCCCTCAGCTCTCTCCCCTCGGCGGCACAAAAAGACGAGACCGAGGTAGATCGACTGCTCCACTGGGGGTGGAGAGTGGAGACAAGGTACACTGTTTGCGCTGGAGGGGTTGGTGCCGTTGGAAGGAACTTCAAGGTGTGCATTGGCGCTGGAGGTGGAACAAAGGGACGACATTACGGCTGTGTTCTTTTCCCCCAAGGTTCCCACCTCTCCTTTCTCGTTTTTCACGCGCACGCTTTTCAAACTGTTAAACGGTGCGTTTTTTACAAAAAAAATTCTATATGAAAGTTGCTTTAAAAAAATCAAATTAGTCCATTTTTGAAATTTTTTTTGCTAATACTTAATTAATCACGTGCTAATGGACCGCTTCGTTTTTCGTGCGTGAGACATGGGTTCCTAACTGGAACGGACGAACACACCCTAAGGCATGGTCTAGTTCCCAAAAAAAATTTCCTAAAAACATCACATCGAATCTTGGACACGTGCATGAAGCATTCAATATAGATAAAAATAAAAACTATTTTTCCCAAAAAGTCACATCGAATCTTTGGACACAAGCATGGAGCATCCAGTATAGATAAAAATAAAAACTAATTACACAGTTTGTATGTAAATCGCGAAACGAATCTTTTTAAGCCTAATTAGTCCATGATTAGCTATAAGTGTTACAGTAATCCACATGCGCTAATGATAGCTTAATTAGGCTTAAAAGATTTCTCTCGCGATTTCCAGGCGAGTTATGAAATTAGTTTTTTCATTCGTGTCCGAAAACTACTTTTGACATCCGGTCAAACATCCGATGTGACACTCAAAAATTTTATTTTCGCAAACTAAACAGGGCCTAATGAGGGTGGTGAGGTGTGTGGTGGCATTGGAGGAGGAACAAGGGGGCTAGTGCTAGAGGAGGAGTTGAGCGGCAATGAAGTAGGGACACGGAGAGGATTATAGGGTTGACAGCGGTGCTGGTGGATAAGGAGGGGCCTAGATCATGGAGCTGAAAGGGGATTCGGGGCTAGTGATAATGCAATCGGGCCAAGAATGTGGTGGTGTTCTTTTCTTCTGAAGATGGAGATGAAAATAAATATTAAGTTTTTTACGCAAAACGAGGTACTATTAACGTATGATTAATTGAGTTTTCATTATTATAAATTTGAAAAATAGATTAATATGATATTTCAGAGCAACTTTTATATAGAAAGTTTTCGCATAAAACACATCGTTTAATAGTTTAAAAAGCGTGCCACGAAAATCTTTACCTTCGTCCAACTCTTACTGGAGAAATGAACGGGACCTGTATCTAACAATTTGAGGCCCTAATGTGGAACACAAATTAAGCCCTCCATGTTTAAAAGATGGCAATAAACAACATAATAAATTGGCAGCGGGTACTGTACTAAGTCGGTTGATTTTTTTTTTTAAAAAATCAAAGTTATAGAAAGTAAATTGTTACTTGATGTAGTGATTTATTTTTTTATTAAATAAAATTATTTTAATGCCTGGAACACACGTACATATCGTCGTTATGAGCCGTAGCTCTTTATGTCGACCATGATTATCCTCAAATACTTATCTGAGTAGAAGAAAACAAGACAGTTGTAACCAAATTAATAAAAGAAGAACCAATAACTTTTAAAAATGGTACTATAGGACTTTAATTACTAAAATTAATAAAAGAAAATTTGTCTAGGAGATTTGAAGTGTGTCGGTCGGGTCGGAACAGGGTTTAAGGAGAAATGGGCTTGGGTGGCTTAAGCTGCTGGTGTGTGCTCCCTCCAGGATGTGGAGGCATCCACTGTTCCATACTTCCTTCCATACGATTTACAACGAGACGGTGAGTTTGTTCCATCTTCTCTATCGCATCCGTGCCATTCGCCCATGCCCCGTGAGTCCTTGGCCAATTCGATCACCTGACTACCTGATGACGCATTTCCGCGTCAGCAGCTCAGCACCTTACCTTTTACTACATGCTGCACCTGCCGGATTCTCCCGTCTTTTAGATGGGGCTGATGCGCATGATGCACACGCTACTGGTTAATTTGCCGGTTTCTGTTTGGTCCAATATGTGGCGATGGCTTGGACCAGACCAGCCCAGCCCAACCTAGAAGTGACTGAGTGAGCGAGGCACAAGCCCGACACGCCAGGAAAGACTTGCCTTGCCCAACCCATCAACCATAGTGGGCCACAAGCGCGCGATGCGCCAGGCTCGCTGGCTCGGGCCACGAGCCCACACACCCACAGCCCAGTCCTACTCGGGCCGATCGTTTGGGGGAGGACAAGTCCACATTCCGTTCCTAATCTTTGTGTCAAGTTTAAATGACATCTCTAAACCATAGTCCAAGAATTTTCACCCCTAATCCTTGCTAAACCATCTAACTGAGGTCCTAAGGCAGTATTGGGGAGGAATAAGTCCGCTTTCCGTCCCTTTCTTTTTGATTAAGATGGCACGTGAGCTAAACATGTATCTATACTACCTTATAACCTGATTTGGACGGTTTTGCAAAGATGAGGGGCGAATACTTTAGGTATTGCAGTTTAGATGCTAATTAAACTCGATAGAAAGATGAGGGATGGTAAGTGAACTTATTCCTTTGGGGAACACTCGGTGAACTTATTTCTTTGGGGGACATGCGGTGCTTTGCGCTTCATGCGACTTTGGGCCGCGTCGTGCGAGCAGAGAGGATCCCTAATCCCTAATCTACGCCTGGGCACGTGCCCCTCCCCCCGCGCAACACGCGTCTCCCTTTGTCTACTATTTTTTTCCTGTATACATATGTATATGCATACGTATATATAAGTTTTATGTGTGCGCATATACTTTTGACATATAAATATGCAGGAAAAACCGCACTGTGTCCGTATGTCCTGTTTCCACACTGTCCATCACTCCATCCTCCTCTCCGCGGTTGCCATGTGCGCATCGTTGCTGCTCGGGCTCTCCCCCGCGCGCGCATGGTGTCAACCGACTCGCCACACATCGACCATAAACGAAACGAAACGAAGCTATTATTACATGATTAATTAAATATTATTTTATTTAAAAAAAATTAATATGATTTTTTAAAACAACTTTTATATAGAAAAGTTTTTGCTAAATCACACCGTTTAGCAGTTTAAAAAACGTGCGCGCGAAAAACGAGAGAGGTGGGTTGAAAAAATAGGGGAAGAACACAGTTCCCGATGGTCGCGCGCGGCCATTCCAGCGTGCCGCACCTTTCCTTAGTCACGTGGTATTTGCTCACTTTGTATACGTACGTATACAAACTTTGTATACGTACGTATATAAATTTTATACACATGGTAGGAGGCCTGCTAAAAAAAGCCCAATTCAACTTGGGTGAATGAATTGGATCGGCCTGCTACAAAATGAAGCCTATAAGAAAACAAAAAAAAAAACAATATGAAAACGTGTGGGCTAAATTTAGTAACGGGCCGAACGGCTTGCGAGTTGCGACGCGTTCTCCTGAGGCTCCTCGCACCACGCGTTCGGTAGGGCTTCCATGCCGTCCGATGGGAATCTAACGGCTCAAATCAAATCACTTGCTAAGTAACAATGGTATGTATTCGCATCCGGATTGTTCCCATGATAAAACCTGTACGTAACCGTGCATTAGGCAGTCTACTATCAGCCTAAAATATACTGTTGCCGTGTTGATGTAGGTGCTAGACTCCAATTGGTGACCATGGGGTATTGGGGCCGGGGTGGGGCTAACCGGCTAAGCGTTAAGCATAATTAAAAAACCGGCCTGGTGTTTTAACCAGAACTAGTGTGGTGTTCGGTTGGAACATACTACGTGAACGGCCGGTAACGAAAGTGATTGCAGAAAAAAAAGTGATTACAGTGTATCAATTTACTTGATTTGTTTGGTTCCTCAATGTAACGGTAACACCTCCTTTATACACTGTTTGGATGGCTGTAATGAAACGAAGTTGAAGGAGATAGAAAAGTGCATTTGCAGAATGAAATTTTCGAGTGAAAAAAAAAATGATTTTTTTGGATGATTTGCATCGATCCACAAATTCAGAAACAAGTAGTAGATGGACAAAACAAATTCAACATAATTTAAGCACAATTGGATTTTTTTTCTTCTTCTGTATGTTCATGCACATGCACCATAAGACCAAATCCAATTTTCTTAGTAGAGCAAGAAGATGAAGAAGAACGCACTTGCTCCACATAAGGCCATAGTGTGCACCAACAGACCATAGTTTGACAGTTCGTCATTGTCAAGTCTGTCAAGTACTCGAGGTCGACAACAGCTATGGCCGACAATCCCCTACTCCTTCGAGCCATATCCTACACCGCCGTCGCCGGTCAGCAGTGGCGGATCTAGAAAGAAATAACAGTGGAGTCTAAGTAGATAGAGTTACAGTCCCCTCTCCTATCTATATATGATAAAAAATTTTACTGGGGCCTTCGTGGGGGCTCTCATAGTCTTAACGGCAGTAGTGGGGGCTCAAGACCCCCCCGCCCCCATGCTAGATCCGCCCCTGCTGGTCTGGATCTGGAGATCTGGCAAGCTGCGACCGCCCCGTCGGCCCCAATGTCCTCTCTAACCTCCGCGCCCATCCACTGATCCACACCTCCATCGGATCTGCCACCCTCTTTCCGAGGGTGCGGCGACAAGCGGCTGGCAACACAACAGATCGGGAATAAGCATGTTGGCGAAGGATAAGGAAGAAGTGCGCGTCCGCGCTTGACTTGTGACGCATGGGGTTTCGGCACTAAGAGCGTATAGCGCTAATGTTTTTCTTTTTTTTTTCAGATAAAAATTCGTCACGCATCTTTCTTCAATTTTTTTAGTTGACTTAAACAAACTTTAAGTCCAGATTTGAACTTAGATTTAAAATTTTCAAGTCAAGATTTGAATGCTTTCAACTTAGATTTAAAAAATTTTCAACTCAGATTTTGAAACTTTCGAAATCTTGATTTGAAAACTTTCAAGTCAGATTTGAAAAAAATTCAAGTTAAGATTTGAAAACTTTCAACTCGAATTTAAAAATTTTCAACTATTTATTTGAAAACTTTCAACTTAGATTTAAAAACTTTCATCTTAGATTCAAAAACATTCAACTCAAATTTAAAAACTTTCATCTCAAAAATTAAAAACTTTCAACTCAAATCTTAAAGACTTTTAACTATTCAAGTCAAGATTTAAAAACTTTCAATTCGAATTTAAAAACTTTCAACTAAATATTGAAAACTTTCAACTTAGATTTAAAAACTTTCATCCTAGATTAAAAAAATATTCAACTCAAATTTGAAAACTGTCATCCCAAAACTTAAAAACTTTCAACTCCAATCTTGAAAACTTTTAACTCAAGTTCAAAACTTTCAGAAAAAATAAAGATGAAAATGAAAAAAATCACGGAAAAAAAATCGCAAAAAAAAGGAAAAAAAAACTTGCGTAATTTTTCTGGGTAACGGGAGTGGATGCTGCCAGATTTGGGCCATAACAGGTATAGATTGCCATATGGCCCAAGGCTCGCGGCCCAACCCAAGGTACGCCATTTTGGCCCGGCCCGACATGGCACTATCGAATAAAATATAGGGATGCAAAATAGACTTAAATAACCGTATAAGGCAATGCCCAAAGAGAAGAGGAATACAAAACAAACTTATTTAATTTCCAGCCATATGAACACAACCACAGAATTGAGGGATGAAAAATAGACTTTTTCTGTGGAGAAGCGCGATGGGTCATCATGCCTTCGGGCCGGCCTGGCACGGACCAAGTTGTATTGGGCCGTGCCTATGCCGTGTATGCAGCCCGTGGGCTGGCACGGCATGGCCTAGCGTGTCGGTCGGGCCATGCCGGCCCGACTAACCTCGGCCCAGGCACGAAGCTATGCCGTGCCGCCCAGTTGGCCAACTATAATAACAGGTTAATACTAGCAGTGGAACCCGATTACGTGGTATGACTGGTATCTATTACTGGCCCACTTGAAACAAACACATTTAACAGTTTTGGATTTGCGTTGTAATCTAATAACACTCCAAAACAGCCGAACCAAATAGGGTTTGAACTATCTGATTGAATAAATTAAGAGACTGGATATATAATTGAACCACTTTGAACCGCTTGAACTGATCGATTTTATGATGAATTGGGTAATAAACCGCCTCTGATCGGACCGAACTAGGAGACATCAATGTTTTAAAATGGGATGCATCAAGGCCTATTTAGTTCTTAAAAAGGAGCAGAATGGGGAGTCGATATCTTTGTTAGGGTTGTGAGTGGACTCTAGTAGCCATCCTGTCATCTTCATAGTGTGTTACTATAGGAACATAGAGGGTACATCTACATAAGTGAACTATGGTTTGACTGTCTGATTCACTGGTCAGACCATAGGACCAATGAACCGAGATGTGAATGGGTCAACCACCCATCCGAGTATTTCTACTATGGCATGAAGGGTCGTGCAAACGTGTCCCCCGCCGCATCAGCGCGTTAGCCAACTTCTCTAGTTGTGCATGTGAACTAGCCCATCTATGTGGGGAGCGGCTAATGGGCAGGTGACCGCCCCAGGCGATCACCCTCCCCATCCCCCTATACACTACTCTCCCCCTTCCACCTCTTTTTCTCTTCCTACTACACTATAAAGCAATTGCAAGGTCCTTGACCGGGGTTAGATTCGTTTTGGGGTGGCGGATAATGGTTTGGTATGTAAGTACTATAGTTTGGTAGGTTTGAATTGTGTGGCCAGGGGTATTGGTTACGATTCCAGTGGTCTTCAGGCGAGTTGACAAAACTACCCCTATGCGCAAAAAATGAAGCTGATGTGGTTGTTTTGAATCCAAGAGTGGTGATTCCAATCTGTAACTCCAATTTCCAATACTGAAAAGCCAAGCCTACTATTCTTTTTACCGGCGCTTCACGACTTGCCACAAAACTAGAGCCGGCGGCATAAGATGAAGCCCTAGACATTCTGCCTGTCTGCTTAAGTGGATAAACAAGGCAATCTAATAATTTAGGAAAAGCCGGGATCAAGGCTTTGCAGAAAGGATTTGAACAAAGATGAGAAGTCGAGTCAAACGGAAGCAGAATGGGTTGTGACTAAAAAAGGAACCCGGCTCCAAAGGATCGTGCAGTAGATGTGTCGGGTCGAAGCTTAATCCTTAATAGCCAACCGATGCCTGGCACCACCGCTAAGCACAAGGGCAAGAAAAAGATTGGCCTTAAAAGATCCAAATACTTCCTTGTGGTTTATAAAAAACCATATCATATCGAAGAACTTGATGGTCTTTCCCCACCCGTTCGATTACTTCTTAAAAGGATTAGATATAGAAGAAAAGTAGTCTACTCAGGAGAATGAGATAAATGCTCATAATATCGCTAGTAACCAACCACAAAAGTAAACAGATGGAGGTCTTTCATAAAGAGAGCAATTTATAGCCCCAATCCTATTTTCCGTGTTCACTTTCAAATGAACATATTTCTGAAAAGTGAATTCGCTCTTCCTGGGTTTCCAGGATCTTCTATTCTGCGTAAACATGAAAGTTAAAAAACACAAAGTTAAAAAAAATTATGTATAGAAAATACTATATATAAAAAATTTGAATTCAAATTCAAATTTGAAACAGGTATGTAAACTTTTGACTTATAAACTTTGGGTCTATAAACTTTAGGGGTATAAACTTTAGATGTATAGAAATACTATATATATAAAATATTTGAATTTAAATTTAAATTTAAATTGGATATAATTCAAATTCAAATTTGAATCGGGTATGCAAACTCTTGACTTATAAACTTTGGGTCTGTAAACTTTATAAACTTTAGGTGTATAAACTTTAGATATATAGAAATACTATATATAAAAAGTATTTGAATTCAAATTCAAATTTGAATCGGATATATAAACTTTTGATTTATAAACTTTGGGTCTCTAAACTTTAAATGTGTAAACTTGAGGTGTACAAACTTTAGATGTATAAATTTACTAAAATAGGAAAGTAATACGGTGCCAAAAAAAACCAGGTGGAGGAGAGGGGGGCGTGCTAGGGGCGATCGATCGCCCCTTAACAATCTCGATCTATGTGTATTTATATAGAGACTCAATGGAGATATTCTCATAAACTTTACGTGATTCAGCCCAACTTTCTACATAGAAACTTTATACCTAGAAAGTTTTAACTCTTTGCAAATGAACTTAATTTTAACCAATTCATAAAACAAGTAGTAAAAATATGTCCCCCCAAGTCCCTAGAAAGGTATATATGGTCATTAATATGAGAACTATCGTCTTTGTCCATATTAATAATCTTGTCTAGCCGATATTCTCTTATGCTCATGGTTCAATTCCACTTCTCTAAATGGCGTGCAGATTTAGGTCCCATCTCTCTTTGTTGTTGGTCCTGTTGTTTCCCTTTATATCATGTTATTTTAAAAGAAGCATCGATATTATAGTGTTGAAGTTATTAGTGACATAACTATATCTAATTTAAATCTTGATGACTACATATATCATGTATGTAATTATGTAGAGCAATTTTACAGTTCTTGAGAAAGTACCATGAGGTAAAAAAAATTTAGTGTAAAATTTAGTATCTCCTAGTACCTAGGTACCAATAGGTCAAATTTATAATAGATAAATTGGTACCTCGTGTGATACCTCCTCAAGGACCATAAGATTGCTCAATTACGTATGTATGTCTTTGCTTTTAATCCAAATGTAGTGAGATAGGTTAGAATTTTTCCTTAGGCCTACTGTCTACTTCCTCCGTTTCACAATGTAAGACTTTTTAGCATTGACCATATTTATATAGATATGTTAATGAATCTAGATACATATAAATATTTAGATTCATTTACATTTTTATGAATATGGACAATGTTAAAAAGTTTTATATTGTGAAACGAAGGGAGTAGTATTCTTAGCATGTGTTAAGGAAGTGTAATCTTGGTGTGTGCAATGGTGCATAGTGATATCTTTGTATGTACGTCTTACATGACATGCATTTAAGAAAAAACCTTTCACACACAAAAGAAACAATTAATTATGTCCTCCGTTCTTAAGGAAAAGTCGGTTTCATGGTATAGTGATTTGCCAGTTCCTTTCCAAAACGGAATTGTGAATTATTGTGCTCTAAATTGAGCTAGACAAATCATACCATGAAAACGTGGAATGAATCATGCTTGGTATTTCTGCCGATCCATCGATGTGAAACCTCCCGGCTGCATTATTGAAGAAAATGACCCAAAAGTTGCCTCCAACCAGTGTAAAGCACACCCTAACCAGCACTGTGGCAAGTTGGCAACATGTCGTCCAGAACTAGTTATACTACTATGGACAGGGTGTTTCTATACATAGATATCATGGATACGGTTATTTGCATATAACTTAAATAGTTATAAAAAAATTGATAATATCAATTGAGATGACATAAGTCTATAGATAAATATGAAGGACTAATCAAATTTGATCTACAACTGGTTATGTTCTTTGGATAACTTTCCCAACTTCACTCCCTCATTTTTCGCACGCACACTTTTAAACTATTAAACAGTATATTTTTTTTTGCAAAAAAATTCTATAGAAAAGTTGTTATAGAAAATTGTATTTATCCATTTTCAAGTTTTTTTAACTAATATGTAATTAATCATGCGCTAATAAGGTATCCCGTTTTCTGTGCGGAGGGAATTAGTTCCCAACACAAGGAAACGAGCACAGCAAGAAACAAAATAGTAAAATTAGACAGTGAATAGTAAATGTACAACACAAATAAAATTTTTTTTTTCGCATTTAGATCGAATTTAGACTTGTATGTTCGTATAGTGTCTGATATTATTATAATAATCTATCTTATCAAATTTTTTAATATTTTATATAACCACTTAAACCGTATGAATACACCTAAATGCTACCGTACCTGGGTGTAGAAAATGCTTTCCATACCACTATCAATCAGGGTTGGAAATTTTGGACTAAAATTTTCAAAATTTTGGTCATTTCGGACCCCTTCGATACGGTATTATTTCGGCTGAAATTTTTCAATTTTTTAATTTTTTCATAAATTTTAGTAATATTTGTTTAAATTCAATTAACTTTTGTTCAAAGATTTTGGAAATTTTAGACCGAAATTTCCTTAGATATTTCGGTGAGGTCCCATCAAATCGGCTAAACTGAAAGGTTTAACCTGCTATCATCTCAACCGCAGATCCTCCTCACGCGCGTACCCGCGGCAAGCGAGAGCCTCACACCTCGCTGCTTTGCTCTGCCGCGCTCGTTCCCACATCACGCGCGCCCTCTCCCTCCATTGCTTTGCTTGCTCCTCCGCTTCTTCCGGGAAAGGCATATGGGCGCAGCCGTGCTCCGCCGCTAGCGGCCGCGGGGACGTCGTCGGCCGGGACGGAGACGGGAGGCAAAATTATTGGGGGCGCGCGGGACCAGTGGTGGCGAGGGGCAAAGAGCCCCCCGCCCGTTGATCGATACGCGGAAAAAGAAATCGCCTTGGGCCCTTGGCCTTGTTGGCTCCAGGCCACACACGCGACGCGATGATGATTCCTAATTTGGCGGGCGGGCGGGGCCTGCTTCGATTTCGTTAGGCGCCACGCTGTGATCGATCGAGGACGAGCGCGTCGCGACGCAGCGGTGATATGATGGGAATCGAATGGTGGTGGCTATGATTTGGCCATGCTCGGTTACACACATAGGCCTTATTTAGTTTTAAAGTTTTTTTTTCAAACTTTCAACTTTCCATCACATCAAACCTTTCATACACATATAACTTTTCTATTACATCGTATCAATTTTAACCAAACTTTCAAACTTCAGTGTGAACTAAACACAGCCATAGCGTAGTCTTGTTTAAAAGGACGTGTGATAATGTGATCCTTTCGGATGTAACCTCTCGCATAGACAGGCAGATTTGATTGACGGGAGTATTGCTGAAGATGGTTTATGTTGTTTCTACTTATGTAAACTACTCCCTCCGTCTCGGTCCCATAAGCACAACTATGAGTTTTCGTGTCTAATTTTAATCCTCCGTCTTATTTAATTTTTTTTATAATTAGTATTTTTATTGTTATAAGATGATAAAACATTAATAGTACTTTATACGTGACTTATGTTCTCAAATTTTTTCAAAAATTTTTTAAATAAGACAAACGGTTAAAGTTGGGTATGAAAAATTATGGCTGCACTTATAATGGGACAGAGACAGTACGTTTTTGCTAGAAAGGAGAAGTGCCAAGCTAGGTTCTTACCGACCACTAGCAGATGTTAGTCACAAGGGGATGGAATCGTACAGTGTTTGAGTTAGAACATAGAGTTCGTATTTGTTATTGTCAAATTCATATGGTCTCTTCTTTGCGCGTAATATACTCCCTCCATTCTAAAATATAAGGGATTTTAGAGAGAGATGATATTTTCTACTATTATGAATCTAGACAGATGCTTTGTTCAGATTTATAGTATTAGAGAAAGTGTCACGTCCCTTCAAATTTTTTTATATATATTATTGGACGGAGGGAATATATCTTACTAGTAAGTTGGTCCTTAATTCCTGATTATTGAGAGGATGATAGATACATAAGGGATTGACCAAAAAACAAATTATTCTAGAGCATATATGTGCTTGTTTCTTTTTTTAAGACGAGGGAGTATACTATACGGTTTTTCCCCATATATGTTCATTAAACACAAATTAACCATTCGGATAATGAAGGAAACATAAAATCCTTACAATTAATCTCGATCTATATACACAGTGGCTCAAATCCTATATATATTTATAAAGTTCATCCTTACCAAGTGTAATTAACGTTTTTTTCTATTTTTTGTTAAGCTATATTATCTTAATTATTTTTAGCCATAATTGGATAATTGATATCTTATAAAGTCACATCACCTTAGTTTTGTTTTTAAATGATTAATTTATATTACATTATTTCTTTTCCTTCTCTCATAGTCACATCTAAACATCAATCTATATATGATTTAAATTGTTATAAACCACATCAAATGGTTTATAACCTTTTTTTTTCTTCCATAGTCGATTAGAGATAAAAATTATATAAAATATAGCTATTTTACATGTTATTTCTACTAACGTTATATAAATTTTCTGTAGCAACGTGTGAGATTTTATCTAGTAAACCTATACGTGTCCTCGTAAAAAAGAAAATGAACCCTACACGTGTAGTTGACAGCCTCACAGCTGCACAACAATATTCGCTGGACAGTGGGCGTCTACCAAATAGTCACTGTTAGAGATTCATCGCCGGAGGAATCTGTCCATGTTGCTCTCATACAGTAACTTCAGTAGTCAGGAATGCCTCCGAGCTAGACCATTGGAGAAACCACTAGTGTCCACCTACCTGTCGACTGTTGTCCCCATGGCGTCTCGTACCGTCCGGCAAGCACGACAGCCGTTCGCATTTAGGCCGAGGCTTTTCACATAATTTCTAACTCACCAAATAATTTTATTTCTCATCAATGGATCGACAGCCGCTCGGTGGCGTCCTTGGATCCAGATCTCCTCTTCACTGTTCCCCAGCGTCTTCGAGGTTCGTGCACGGTTGCTTCTATCCTGGCGAACAACTCCTGGGTCTTTAACATCCACGGTGCTCTCACTGTCCCGGTTATCTCCCAGTTTCTCCTTATTTGGGATGCGGTGCTTCACGTACAGCTCTCACCGGGGGTCGAGGATCGTCTCATTTGGCGATGGACGTCAGACCAGCTCTACTCAGCGCGTTCGGCGTACCAGGCATTCTTCTATGGCTAGCATTCCTTTGCCTGTGCTGATCTTCTTTGGTACGCAAAGGTCCTGCTAAATACATGTTCTTCCTTTGGTTTGCATTCCAGCAGCGCTGCTGGACGGCTGATCTCCTTCAGAAGTGTGGTATCGATAGTCACTCGACCTGCCCCTTTTGCGCACAGGATCTTGAGACAGCGAATCACATCCTCCTCGACTACATGTTCGCTCGACAGGTCTGGTTCCGGGTGTTGTCGCCTCCTGGCTGGGCCGCCCTCTCTCCCCCGTGGCAGCTGGTTCCAGAACTGGTGGCCATTCTCTAGGGCCTTCTTACCTGAGCATCTCCACGCCGGCTTCGACTCCCTGGTGCTTCTAGTATCTTGGCAATTGATGAAGGAACGAAACTCTAAGGTTTTCAACTCTGCGCTCTCTTTCGTCTCAGTGGTTCTGGAGTCCATTCATTCGGAGAGCCATCTGTGGTTTTTAGCTGGCGTTGCCGCTTTTGGAGACTTGTTGAGAGTGTAGCGCGGCTAGGCCCCTTCCCGCTGCTTGGAGTTTGTACTTAGCCGCTGTAGTTTCTCTAGCTTCATTTTTTATTTTGCTTTTTCTCCCTTCCCCTAGCATAAGCCGGTCTGGTTGATTGTGTGGTGTAACTAAAACTCTTTTCGTCTAATATATTGATATGTAATCCTTTTGCGCATTCGCGAAAAAAAATCATTTCTCATATGAAATATAAGAATTAGTAGTTCTTGATTATATAAAATAAATTAGAAACCAGAAGCTATAAAACACCATCTTTTCCATATTTTTACTAGGTGCTTATCAAAATCATGAGCTCTTGAAAAGAGTCTAAGGCTAAGTTCAAAAGTGCTTCTTGGAATGGCCACGTCTCGTTTATCATGAGTATGTATCCCAATTAAACGATTAACGTGTGTATATATTTTAAATACTTTCTATATAAAAGTTTTATTAAAAAGATCAAATAAATCTATTTTTTCAGTTTATAATACTTAATATTTAGTTAACTATATTCTAGTGACTTGTCTTGGTTCACATACTGCTAAAAAGGAGAAACAATTTATGAGGAACTATATTTTTTAGCGTAAAACTTAATATCTCTAGGTACCAGATATCTCGATGTATCAAATTTGGGTAATTTTATCATCCAATAAATTTTACCATCGTACTTGAGAAAATACCTGGAGGTAAAAAAGATTTTACACTAAAATTTTAAGTGATTTTACAGTTATTGAGGAGGTACCACATTTCATTGTAAAATTGAGGTACGAAAATCTGCACTAAAAATTTTGATACCTTTTGATACATCTCAAAGACTTGGTACTTAGAAGTACTAAATTTTACACTGGAAATTGTGGTAAAATTACCCATAATCTTTAAGAAAATATCAAGAGATATCAAACTTTTTTAGTGTGAAATTTTGATACTTCTAGATATAGGTATCTTGAGTTACCAAGTTTTTAGCGTAAAATTTAAATACCTTGAGGTACTTTAAGGACCATAATTTTTTTTAAAAAAAATGTTTCAGAGTAAAATTTTAAAACCTTGAGATACTTTCTAAAATTTCTCAAAGAACAGAGAGCTTGTACTCCAGAGGCCAGCTCCTCCGCTGTAAATGAGATCCATGCACGTACAGTTCGTATTTTTGCACGTTGTGCACCCTGTAAGGAACAGAAATTTCTAGACCACCCCCCTTACCTGGACAAACGTCCCCACAACTTTTAACACACACGCAGCCAACTTGGCAACGTCATCAACGTCAGATGCAAGCGACACTTGCAACCAAGTTTGCTTTTTCACATGCAGAGAGACTACCCGGCCGATTGTGTGTATATAACCGCCTCGCCCCGCCCCACCGTCTCCTCGCTGTGAGCCGCCGGCCGCCTGAGCTAGCGCGCAGTAGGTTTAGTCGAGCACTTGAGCTCCACTTCCTCTCGCGATCGAGAGGCGTGAGCCGAGAGCCGCAGCCACAGCCAACAGCAATGGGGGCCGGATGGGAGGAGTACAAGCCGTGCGCGGCGATGGTGGCGGCGCAGTGCATCTACGCGGCGCTGGCGCTCTGGGCCAAGGCGGTGTTCACCGGGGGCATGAGCACCATGGTCTTCGTCGTCTACCGCCAGGCCATCGCCACCGTCTTCCTCGTCCCCATTGCCATCATTGCCAACAGGTAATCCATCAACCAATTTATATTCCTTTTTCTTTTTAATACTTACTCTCTCCGTTCTAAAAAATTTCATGTCCACATTCAAATCTAGAATTAGTTTTTTTTTACGGAGGAAGTATGCCTTTGGAGCTGTCAAACTTGACAGTTTCATGTGTATATTCATTCATTCGTTCATGCATGGTGTCTGAAATGAATGATCTGCAGAAGGAAGAAGGAGACGAGGCTAGGAATGACGGGCTTCTCCTTGATCTTCGTGGCTTCTCTCTTCGGGTAATCAAGCTAGCATCACACAAACTGTTAATTAATGCACGCGCGCAGGGTTCCGGTTTACACATTTCTGTCGAGGGCACTGACAGAAACGAACTTAATTTCCGAAATCAAGGAAATTTCGGACTGATAAAAACTAAAATCTGATCATAAATTGATTAAACTTTGAATAAATGTGCTTAATTAAAAAAATTGAATATGTCGACCGACATAATATCCTATCGTGGCGGACCGATAAACCCGAAATTTCGAAAATTTTGGAAATTACGATCCGAAATATTGAATCCTCTGCGCACGAGAAGATCATAAGATCAAATGTCGACTGAGAATTAATCAACTTGCTCTAACCATGTTAATTTGATCTCTGTTTGGCTGCAGGGCAACGGTAAACCAATACGTGTACTACCAGGGTCTGCATCTGGGATCGTCGTCGATGGCGACGGCCATGAGCAACCTGATACCCGCGATCACCTTCGTGATGGCAGCGTCAGTAGGGTGAGTTCATGCATCTCGCAAACAGATGATACACCTCTCTGAATTTCTGTCAGTTCATGCACTGTAAAACACAACAAATTAAACTGCGTGCATTGTTCTCTTCGCTTCTCTGCAGCGGCATATCCGGTGCTTGATCCCTTCTAGCTAGTTCCAGAATTTGGTTAAATTTAATTAGTTGGTGTCCATCAATCACGAACGGGACCAAGGCTGTGTTTAGTTTCTGAAATTGGAGAGAAGTTTGGGAAAAATTGGTAGTTTGAAAAAAAAGTTAGGAGTTTATGTGTGTAGAAAAGTTTTGGATATGATGTTATGAAAAGTTGAGAGTTGGGAAGAGGTTTGGTGTGAACTAAAACACACCCCAAGTAACGCATGCATATCGTACCACTCAATAATTGCGTTCTCTCCGAGCGAGCTACTGATATCGTACCACTCAATAATTGCGTTCTCTCCGAGCTAGCTACTGTGTACGTGCAGAGGGAACAAGAGGACGGATCGACATAATCACCAGAGCACATGATCGAACAGCATTTGCCATCATTCTGACCTGTAAATTTAGGGAAGGAAGTGCTAAATGCCTAGATTAAATTATCTCTAAGCGCAAGCAGATTGCGTTAATTAGGAAAAAAAAAGCTATCAGATGGCGAAACGTGTCTCTTTCTTCTTCTAAGTTACTTGTACATAAGCTCCTCTTCGGTTTCGCAACGATTTTAGCTTAAACTTTGCTACAGATCCAAAAAGATTGTGACTAATTGAATCAATCAAGCAAGTCCTGAGATGGCATATGCATGAACGTACCTTGTCACATGCCTTTGCAGACCTACGTTGAATCACACCCTTTTCCAGGTCATAAACATCGTATTTCCTCCGTCCCAAAACAAATTTTACACTATTCACGTCCAATATTTGACCGCTCATCTTATTTGAAATTTTTCTATGATTAGTATTTTTATTGTTAGTAGATGATAAAATATAAATAGTACTTTATATGTGACTAGTTCTTTTTAATATTTTCATGAATTTTTTAAATATGACGGACGGTCAAACCTTCGACGTGGATTTCTACTGTTTCACTTATTTTGAGATGGAGATAGTACTTTGGTTACCGACTAATTTGTCAGCAACCAAAGGCTGCATACATGTTTCTGCTCGTGCAGAGAACACTGGTTCCAGCTATCAATTTCGTAGTTATCACTCGAGACAAAGGATAACTAAAGTGTGTCATGTTATCACTCGCGTAATGATGGGTTAGTCATGTTTAATTAAAGTGTGTCAGGATTGATTAGTCTCTACTTGTTTCCAGAATATAGTCGCTGCAGCCTGAAAGAAAGAATATACTAGGGACTAGGGAGACTCTATTGGCCTCCCCTGATGGTGTGTTTAGTTTACGTCAAAATTAAAAGTTTGATTGAAATTAAAACGATGTGATGAAAAAGTTAAAAGTTTATGTGTGTAGGAAAGTTTTGATGTGACGGAAGTTTAAAGAAAAAGTTTGGAACTAAATAAGTCCTGAATCTGGTTGCTGAATGCTGATGTTCTGTTGTTTGGAAAAAAAAAAGTAAACCACTAGTGGCATAGCAATCAGTCTATATTAGTCACCCGTTTGCAGAGCATAGCTAAGCAAATTTGGTTTTGTATAGGCACGTGTTTGGTTTATTACCAACTCCTGGGCATCTGAGGCTTAGTTTTTTCAGATAATTCATCATATGGTTGAAACAGATTATTTGCTTTACATTTTTTTTTAAAAAAACTACAGTTTGTTAAAAAGAAATTTCACTGTATTGCTCAGTTTATTTGTTTTAAACTATTTTTAAGTTTGTTTATTAAAAAATATTTTATTTATCTTTATAGTTAAATAGGTAGTCTAGAGCAATAATTCGATCAATAATCTGTTGTAAAATGAGTCATAGGGTAGAACCAGTTACCAGTCCAAACCCATGCCTTGGGCTGGTCTCAAAATCTACATTTACTTTGCATTTTTTTGTGGGATTTTAAGGTAACCCCTATGTTGAAGCCTCTATTAGACCACTGGCCCATTTGTCATATATACTACAACTTTTGGTCAAAACTTGTTGTCAAGGCAATTCTTTTTCTGTGCCCCAAATAAGCAGATTCTTTATAGATTTTTCAAAAAATAAATATTCTAGAAAATCCATAATACAGTTTATCGCGGTTAGACCACTATAATGAAAAACAATTATGGTTAACAGACAATATGCGACTCATACAGGATTTTTCATTTGCTTAACTGTATCATGATCGCACAAACAAACTCTTTCTGACACTGTCATAAGCAGTTTGGTTTTTTTTTTTGAGGGAATAAGGAGTTACTTTGTGTTCTTACTGATAATCTGATACTGTGATCTGATCCGACAGACTAGAAAAGGTGGACCTCAGGAGAGTGAGGAGCTTGGCGAAGATATTCGGCACCAGCGTCTGCGTCGGAGGAGCCATGGCCATGGCGTTCTTCAAGGGCCCCAGGCTGCTCAACTCCTCGTCGCTGATCGTCGACCTGAACTTTCTTCTCCACTCCTCAGCGAGCAGCAAGTGGGTGATGGGCGCCCTGTTCCTCATCTGCAGCAGCTGCTGCTGGTCACTCTGGCTCATCTTGCAGGTCCCAAGTCCGATCGCCTCACTCAACCATATGCAGTCATGCCAATTGCCAAACCTTGTTCAGATGCAATCGTACATATCCAGAACTGATAATCCTGACAAGATGTGTTGTAGGTGCCAATCTGCAAGTCGTACATGGATCCCCTGACGCTGTCGGCGTGGATGTGCTTCCTGTCGACGCTGCAGTCGGCGCTGCTCGCCTTCTTCCTCGTGCCGGACATCAACGCCTGGAAGATCCACTCCCTATTCGAGCTCGGCTGCTGCCTTTTCGCCGTAAGCTCGGCTCGCTCGATCGCCTCTTCTTCAGGTGATGTTGCAAACAAATTAACTCGATAAATGTTCACTGCCGCAGGGCGTGTTTGCGTCAGGCGTGACGTTCTACCTGCAGTCGTGGTGCATCTCGGTCAGGGGCCCTCTCTACTCCGCCATGTTCAACCCGCTCTGCACCGTCATCGCCACCGTCGTTGCCGCCGCCTTCCTCCACGAGGAGCTGCACATCGGCAGGTGAAAAATCGATCGATCAATTTGGTCTAATTTCATGAAGTTGTTCTGACGACGAGATGTTGGGGGGTTTTGTGTCAGCTTGTTCGGGGCGACGGCCATTGTTGCCGGGCTGTACATCGTGCTGTGGGGCAAAGCAGCGGATGGCGGCGGCAAGAGTGGCGGGAGCGTGCCGGAGCACAGCCACGACGTGGAGAAGGCGGCGATGCGGTCGGAATCGCAGCTCGACGTCGGTGAAGGCATCACGGAGCCGCTACTAGCGGCCGGCAACGCTGCCGACAAGTAGGGTAGAGGAGATTTTGCAGTTGATAGCCAGTTGTATCTTCTACAAGCGTTTTTTTTCTTTTTTTTTATTTATGTCTCCTGGTAGGGAGAGCATGGTATTTTGGATGACTATATAACATTCGAAAGTATTTAGTATTTAGTATTTAGTATAGAAATATAATTAAGAAATAATAGAAATTCGGAATTAAAAATAAGGAATATTAGAAGTAGCGTATAGAGTCTATATAAGAATTTAAAACTAACTAAAATTCGGAATAAACATAATAAAATTAAGAGTAGAGTTTGGAGTTCGTATAAAAATATAATTTACAAATAACTAAAATTCGAAATTAAAAAAAACACGGGAAGAAGAATCTAAAGTCAATACAGGAATATCATTTAGAAGTAACTGAAATTCGAAATTAAAAATTAAAGAATATTGAAAGATGAGTTTAGAGTCTATATAGAAATACAATTAGAAATAATAAAAATTCAGAATAAAAAATAAATAATATTGGAAGAAGAGCCTAGAGTCTATATAGAAATACAGATAACGAAAATTCGGAATTAAAAAAAAATATTGAAAGACGAGTCTAGAGTCCATATAGGAATATAATTTACAAATAACTAAAATTTGATATTAAAAATAATTAGTAACTAACACGTATATAAAATACAATATGAATATTACACATTGTTAGTTTGGTAAAGTTAGTACAAAATTTAAAATTATGTTGTCATTTTAATAAATTTTAATATTAAATTGAGAAAACATATATGCTATTATACGAGAGAAAATATAATGATGCTAGCCGCACAATCTGCGCGGGCCACCATGCTAGTTGTGTAATTATTCTGTAACTATCTTATAGTTTTTTTTTTTAACCAAAGGCAGGAGCTTTGCCATTGTATTAGAGAGGAGAAAGCAACAAGAATTTCTAACAGTTTTTTTTGTTTTAACGAAAGGCAGGAGCTCTGCCAATGAATGGCCACGATTTTTTACAAAACCTCTTTCAAAAAACAAACCTTCCCGCCGGCCTGCCAGTTGTTGCTGCTCTCTGCAAACCTGCTCGCTCCCGCGGCGCTGCTGCTGCACGGCTGCTCCTACTTGCGCGCAGCGCGCTCCCGCGGCTCAGCTGGCCTGCTGCACTGATGCTCTCGCGGCCGCGCTCCGATGCTCAGTTGCCCGCCTGCTTGCAGGTTGCCGCAGTGCCACTCTCGCCTCGCGGCCTCGCGCCAACGCACCGTCGCCAGTTGGCGTTGCACGCCGCGGTGCCGCCACTCAAAGGGGGACTCAGGGGGAACCATGGGTCCGATGGATGTAGGGGGACTTTTAAGTCCTCATGCACCCACGTTGAATTTGCTCGTATATAACTTGCATGTAAGATGTTAGGCAAATAAGGGCAGCTACACAACGGGATACCGTTGCAATGGGGTATTTTAAGTGACTCTCTCTTTTCTTTTCCTCTGTCCACATGTGCTCTCTGGTATCTGATACCTGGTACCTTAGGTACCGGTTGGTACTTGGTATCTGGTACCTTTGGTACCAATTAGGTATCGACCGATACCTGATACCTGATATCTGGTACCTTAGGTACCGGTTGGTACCTAGTACCTGGTAACTTTGGTACCGACTAGGTATCGACTGATACCTGATACCCGGTGCCAAGGTACCAGGTGGTACCTAGGTATCAGCCTGATACTTGTGGGGTATCAGAGGGTACCGTCAAAAAGAGGAGATGTGGGGGAGGGAGGGCCGCAACAACGGAGGATGGCGTCGAGGAGGCACGGCAAGTTGAGGGTCGAGGCCCGAGCCAGAGAGCGTGAGAAGTCTCGAGGAGGAGCCAAGGAGGAGGTTGATGGCCATACCTGTTGCAAGTCGACGCAGGCTGCCGACGTCCATCCCGGAGGCGCAAAGCGGCAGGCTGCAGCGGGGACGACGGTGACGCCGAGGCCAAGGGCGAGGACGAGAGGAGCTCCCGCTTCTGCCCTCCCCGGGGCGACGACTCCCCGGCGCACACCCGACCGACGAGGGCGGCGAGCCAGAGCGGCGCAGTAAGGGGAGGCGAGCTCGAGGGCGACTCCGCTGAGGGTTGGCCGACCTCGCCGACGCAGTGCTGTCGTCGTCCTCCTCGGCCGCCGGAGACGATGACGACGACCCCTTCCTCCTGGCCGGCTTCGTCTCCGCTCGGCCTTCTTCTTCAGAGAGAGAGATGAGGGGAGTGAGGTGAGAGTGAGATGGGGATTGTGTCGGGTGGATGAGGATGCGGGTGGTCGGATGGATAAGGTTGAAGAGCTATCTAGACACCACGGGATACCGGGTAATAGATTTTCTCTAGGCAAATTTTGCAACAGCACATCGTGACTTCGTGGTTTTAGCTGTAGGACACCGCGTGAAGTGACTTTTGGGAAGACACTCTCAAATGTTGGATATTTGCTGGTGGACATCACGCTCATTAAAATAAAATTTTCCAGTTGAAGAGGAGAGAAATCGCGTGAAATATCAAAAATACCTTTGGGCCCATATGTCAGCTCTCCAATCTCTCTCCTTTTCTCTCTCTATCTTCCTCCTTCCGACGTCACTATGAGAGGAGGGGGGCGTGCGGAGGACCGGCACGGGTGCGACGGCCGTGTGGGCGGTACTACGAGGCGAGGCGGTGAGTGGAGGCCCAGCGCGGGTGCGGCGGTGTAGCGCCTGTTCCATCGTGGCGCCTAGCGGGAAAATTTAAATTCTAAAAACCCTAATTGCGAAAATTGTTTCTTCGCTTGCAGTCAGTCTCCGTGTCTTTCCAGATCTCAAATCCCCGATCTATCGTCAAGTTCAAATCCCGAATCCAAATCCAAACCCTAATCTCAATTATCCTTCCCAAATCAAATCTCTCCGCAAAAGTCTATTTTGCCTCCCTCAGGTTCGATGGGCCGAATTCCTCTCGGTCCATCTCTCTCTCTTTCTCTCTCTCTCCCCCCCTCTCTCCCCCGCTCTGCCCGTGCGCCGCGCGCGCGTGCGTGTGAGCCGCGCCGAGCCGAGCGCCCTCCGCCCTTGCTGCCGCTTCCCGCCGACGCCGCCCAAATCGTCGCGCCGCCCGTTGCTTCCCGCGCGCGCACGCCGTGGTGGCCGACCGGCCAGTCGCCGCCGCCGTCAGCACCTGCCGCGCCTGCCCCACGTCTGCCGCCCGTGTCGCCGCTCCGCTCCACACCGCCCCCGCCGTCATCACCGTTGTCACGACCCGGTCCCGCCACCTCCGCGCGCTAGCTTCCAAGGGACGGAGGCAGAGCCCCTCCTCCCTCTGCTGCGTCGCTCTCTCTCCCTCCTTCTTTTCCCAAAGAAGCAAGGAGGCAAGCCCCCTTTCCCTCTTCCTTTCTTCTTTTTCCTCCCATCGCCGGCGTCACCCCCCCCCCCCCCCCCCCCCCCGTCGCCGATTTGGCCGCGACCGCCCAAGGTCGGTTTCCGAACCGACATTGCCATCCTATAAAGCCCAGGCGCCCTCCCTTCCTTCTCCTCTTGTTTGCCCCATCGCCTCCACTCCATTGTCGCCGCCTCCCGTGCTCTGTTCGCCGCCGCCTTTCGTTGCCGCGCGTGCCGGAGGAGCCGGCGTGTTCGTGGACGCGGAAGGGGACTCCGGGAGCTCATCTTCTTCCTCTTCCCCGGCCCGAGGCCAGAGAGATCACTCCCGTGCCGTCGGCCTCTCGTCACGGCGCCCCGTCCCGTCTCGGTAGAGCTCTCCTCCGTTCTCCCTCTTCGCTCCTCCTCCTCCCCTTAGATTGCGTGGTAGCTCTCGTAGTACCCCTAGAAGCTCGCAGGCGCCGCCCAAGACCTTCCCACCGCCTGGCGCGGCCTCGCCGCTCGCCGCCGCAAACCGCCGCTCGTCGCCAGCTTCTCTCGGCATAGCTCCGCCCAATCCGGTGCTAGGAATGCAATCCCGTAGCCGCGTAGATGCTCTCACCGCCGGGAATCAGCCCCTCGTGACCTCGTCGCCGTTTCCCCCTTTTCTCGCCGCCGGTGGCCGCCGCCGTAATCCGCCGCCGACGAACTCCCTCCGGCGAATCCAAGCCGTTGGCTCGCTCCCTCTCGTTCTCCCTCGTCATTCCGGTGTACACCCCGTCACCCCCTCGTCGTCGCACGGCGTCCCGGAGAAACCGCCGCCGCCCGCCGTCCATTCGCGGCCGGCGCTTTCGTCTTCCTCCAGCCGGCCCGCGTGGCAGCCACGTAGGCGCCACGTCGGAGCCACCTCGGCACGACCGGATCGGCTGACCCGGTCAGCCGCTCCCTCCGTTCCACCCTCCCCGTGCGCATGGTCCACGGTGAGCCGTGAGGCTGTGCGTGGGCCCGCCGCACCCGCGTCCTCCGTGAGGCCGCGCGTGCGCCGCGCCTCCCCTCCCCAAACCCTAGCACGCCTGCGTGCACCTCGCTCACGGTGAGCCGAGCCGCCGACAAGCGGGTCCCACCCGAGACCACGCAAGGTGGACCCGGCCCACCGGCTCTCTCTCTCCTCCCCTCCCCGCGAGCCCCCTTAGGCCGCCTCTCAAGGCCAGCCGGCCCAATGGCAAGGCCGGGCCGCGCCAACCCCTCTCGGGCCGCGCTCAAGCCGCCCGCGAAGTCTATTTCCCCTCCCTTTTTCCTTTCTTTTTAAAAAAGGATCTAAATAAATCCTTTTTCCTTTAACCAAAAGTCCAATAATCTTAGAAATTCAATATCTTCCCAACCGTAAGTCCGTTTGACTCCGTTCAACTTCCAAAATTCCTCAAATCTCGAGATCTATCTAATGGCACGCTTAGAGGTCAATAATAGGGCTTTATTTTCGCCGTTTGTTGAGTTGTCCCGTTTCGCGTGTAGTTTCGGAGCCCGAAGACCCGCAGTGCGAGGATTTCGAGGATCAAGCTCAAGGTCTCGAGCAATGCAAGTCACCTTTGATCATCTTGCACTTATAATTTAAATCTAAGTATTTCTTTTCTGCAAATATTGCATTAATAGGATTTACACAAGTAATTCAGCCGCGGCTTGCGAGATAGCCTGCCGGCCCCCAATCCTAATTGCTGCAATTACCCTCATTGAATTATTGAACACTTAAACCCCCTTTGTCGACTGTTGTGCTTCGATGCACGGGCCTTCGGGCACGCGCATCGGAACACCTCCCCTCAAATTTAAAACATCCAACGATGGGTAAAACTTGGGGTTTTACAAAAGACTTGGAAAAACCTGACACCTGGGTCGGTGCTTGCGAACTAAATGAATTTCCAAAATCGTGGACCGGGGAACGTACCGGGAGTACGGTTTCCCGCTCTTGTACTTAAGGACCGTTTCCTTGGAATTTCATCCGAACATAAGACAAGTGCGACCACATGGGTGGAATGGGACACCCCTGGCTGAGTAACTAGCTAATCGGGGGAACCATGATGCCAAGAGACATGTGGATTCAACGGGGTGGTGCCGGGGAGAACCCCCGGGTTTCCTGGCACAGTAAGGTCTGGGACCTAATCTGGTGTTGGTCTGGGACCCCTCTCGTTGGCATATGGTGAACCTGTGTCGGCTTTCGAAATGCCTTGTCATGAAAGCCTTAAGGTCTCTAGACGTGGCCGTTCTGCACGGGCTGGATGATCCGGGTTAGTAATGTCGTGTGAGTAAAGTGTACCCCCTCTGCAGAGGTTATTAAACTGTTCGCACAGCCGTGCCCACGGTCATGGGCGGATGTGAGGTGATTCCTAGCGTAGTTTTGTTTGACTACTGCTTTGTGAAATTGCTGTTGTGAAATGGATTCGATGTTTGGAAAATCTGCAGCTGATGGGATTAGCTAGGCCCGGGTGGCCATTTGAAAGTTGTTGGCCGGGTGCCAACCTTGATCAATCCAAAGACTGATACATTGCACATACTCCGACCAGACGAGACGCACTGTCTCTTCCGTGTCGTTTGAGAAGCACTCACTTAGTTGTTTCAAAAAGGAGTTTAACTAAAATCAATTGTGAAAACAAGCAGCCTTTCCTTGAAACCCGCATTAAACACTTAATTCCTATGGCTTGCTGAGTACTCCTGTACTCACCCTTACTCTATATAAATAACCCCCCCAGTTGCTGAAGAAGATGATGTGGATCCCGCTGACGATGAGTTCTTCCAGGAGCAAGTCGGTTACGATGAGTTTTAGGGTTTTCGGCCTAGTTCCCAAGTCACGCCTGTGATGATTGGTCCAAGTCTTGGCTTCCGCTTTCCCTTTTGTAATACAGTTGTGAGTTCAGGATCTGTCCGCAGCCTAACATGACTGTACTCCTACTCTGTAATAAAGAGACCTCTGTTGCTGTGATATACTGTCTTCCTGTGATACCAGCACTGTTTCCTGGGACTGGTATCGATTAATAGGTTAATTTGGAGCGTCACGGGCTAGTTCCGCTTGGGGCTAGTTCGGGGCGTGACAGGCGGCTGTGCGGCCGGCACGGCGAGGCGTAGTGGCGCGGCGGCGGTTGCGGCGGCTCGCGGCGACGCCGTGCAGGGTGCGTCCGGCTGGGGCTAGCGGCGGCTGTGCGGGTGGCACGGCAAGATGCAGTGGCGCGGCGGCCATGCGGACACCAAGGAACGCCGACGAACACCTTCGGGCGTCATCAACGCCATCTACCTCTGTTCTGCGACATCGAACTTCGTCGTTCCTCCTTTCCTCGGTAATCCTCGCTCCTATGACTCCTCCTAGTCCCCTAGAAACTAACTCCCCCATCAATTTCATCGATTCGGGCCATAACAGTGCCAAACCAGAGCTCCAAAGCTCCGCTCATGGACGTCACCGTGGACATGCCATCTCAGGGACTCTCCCTTCTATTTTACTGGAAAAACGGAACCCACGTGCGCCGTAGATGCTCCTGTCCCCATCAATTTGGTCGGAGACCTCACCGTTCGTCCAAACCCCTATCCGCCCCAAAGCTCGGCCATGGCGTTGCAATGCCGCAACACTCGCCCCTGCTCCGCCTCGCGCCGCCGCTGAGGGTGGAGGGCCGCTGGAACCCGTCTGCACCTCCCCTGGTCATAGTCGAGCCATCGCCGGCCGAGTCCGCCCTGCCCAAGCCAGCGCTCGTGCGTCTGTTGCCCTGTTCGATGGTAAGAGATTTAGAAACTAGAAAAATCAAATATAAGAGTTCAAGTAAAAATAAATTTTACTAACAACTGAAATTAGGAATAAAAATAAAAAATATTAGAAGAATAATTCATATAGACACATATGAGATTAATAGAAAATAAAATGAATTTCACAATTAAAAAAAGAAAAAAGAAGAGTACGAATATAATTTATAAATAACAAAAATTTGAAATTAAAGAAAAGATTGTTGAAAGAAAATATCACCTAGAACCCATCACGAGATAAAATAAATTTTGAAAATCTAAAATAATTATATAAGAGTGCAAGTATGAATAAAATATATAAATAACAAAACATCGGAATGAAAAATATGGTTTTCTTTTTTAAAAAATGTCCATATAGAACACAACAATGATAAATCTATCTATCTATTATATTATATTATATACTAAAAGTCCATTAAACTTCCTACAAGCGCTCTCAAGCCGCCACGTGGCACTTCTACCAACGCTACTAGACCGCCATGTGGCATTGGACCATTAGATTAGATTAGATATATTTTATTTAAAAAGAAACTAATACCTTACTGTTGGCCGAAAAAAAAAGGTAAGAATTCCATAAGTACGTACCTACGGCTTAAAACAATAAAACTCAAATACTGTTCATCGGTTCCGGTTCGCTGGGAAAATAAATATAAGTACGTAAGATCAGGAAATAGCAATCGAGCTTATGCTGCTCACCTACGAGGCTACGATTCGTCAGGAAGGAAAAAACCATGCCAGCGTATTTACGATGAAAAAAAATTAAAGCAGCGTGTAAACAAATAAAGCCAAAAAATAAACGTATGTAGTACCATCAAAATAAATCGAAAATAGAAACGTACGTAGTTCCTAGAAAAAAGCTAGTGCATTGCAACTGGTAAAACTATTTTAAATTTATTATTGGTGTACGGTTTAGCTATAGTGAAATTAACTGTGGGAATTCGCTTGGATATTTTTTTTACAAAATCACGAGCTACAATTATGGGTCTGATTGTCTCAAATTAGCATGCAAGTTTTTTAAAGTGATTTCTTATATGACTCCCGTATTTGTAAAAACAAACAAAATTAAAAACCGACTCAAACACGGACCTGTAAAAACTGACTCAAACACAGATGACGTATCAAAGTACCGGCAAAAACATCTTTAATCTATCTATCTATCTATTATATACTAAAAGTCTATTAAACTTCCTACAAACGCTCTCAAGCCGCCACGTGGGACTCCTACAGACGTTTCTATATCGCCACACGGCAATCTAATAAATTGGTGGACCCATTATTTCTAACTATTACATTTATATTTCTTTTCCCGCACCAGCCCGTATTTCAAATTGGTGGACCCATTATTTCTAACTATTAGATTTATCTTTAAAAGAAAAAAAAAAGACCCCATAACCCACCTCCCTCTTCTCTTCCCGCACCAGCCCGTCTTTCCAATATGTACATACTTACTTACATTCCTCCTCCCTCCCCTCCTATCTATTCTCCCCTTCTTTCTTTTCTTTAGTTATTAAAATTCTAAAAATTAATAAACTTTAAATAAAAATAATTTACCAAAAAAATAGTCATGACTTCTAAATAGATACAAAACTATTTTTTCCGTATTACTGTTTCCGTTAAATAAATTAGATCTACGATGAAAAAATAAAAAATAAATAAAATGTGAGTAACATAAAAAAAATATATCCTGACCTTTTGCCATGCCATCCCAACGATTAAAAGGTCTATGAAGAAAATAGATGATATAGATCATATCATCATATATCACTTAAAAAAGATAATTAGATTATAACCGTAATATCACAAAATAAAATAATTTAATTATAATAGTCCCTCCCAAAAAATACCTCCTTTATAATGTTATCTTTTTATGAAACAAAATAATGTTAATTAAATCTATCATGAAAGTTATTTTGACATTATTATATGTTTAATATTCAAAGCAATCTACGGTAGCGCAAAATAAAATATTTTAATTGTGATTAGCATTCAGAAAAAATATTATCATCATTCTAAAATATCAATATCAATATGTCCAAACAATCTTAATAAATCTGTCAGAAAAAAAGACTATGATACCCCTTATTAATTAAAAAGTACGTAGATGGTGAGAAGGTGGTTAGAGTAAGATTGGGTAAACAAAAATGTTAGTTGTTTGGATAGGATAAGTAGTACTACTCTAAAATCCCTTATATTTTGAAACAAAATTTAACTTTATCAGATTTATGTGACGGGGTATAAATCTATCTTTAATTAGATGACATAGTTCTATTAGCTATATGCTTAATAGAAAATCTTAAATAAATTTATCCTAAAATCCACAAATACATAGAAAGCATATAAGCAATTATTACTTAAAGTTTAGAAATAGCCATAGTACAAAATATATATAGTTTCATATAAACCAACTTCATGGTGGAGACACAATATTTTCTCATAAATTCAAAGTTGCATGCTTTCACACAATTTTAGTTTACAATCTTTTATGCTGCAATGGTAATTAGAAGAATATCAGTCATAACCAACATTCAAAGCAATCCCAAATAAATTCGAATACAGTAGAAATGATATTTCAATAAAAAAATCACCAACACATGAACATTTGTAATAAAATTTCAAACAATTTAACAAGATGTCCGCGCATGTGCGCGGGCTACCTTCCTAGTGATAATAAAGAGGGAAAAACAATATGTTAATAAAGGAGTAGGGTGATGATGCATGATGAGACATATAAAAACTATAAACAAAATCTCAAATAGAAATCTAATAACAATTAAGATGAGGGATGACGAGCATGCCTTTAAATAGTGACCATAACAATTAAGATGAGGGATGACGAGCATGCCGTTAAATAGCATGGTCACTACAGTTGGCTGGACTTTTAAAAAGTAAAAAAGTAAACCCCAATAATAATTATGTTCGATTTTTAAAATCTCAATGATAATAAAGAGGGGAGTTACCGGGTGGGCCGTAGATGATTACAGTGGTGGAGCTGATGACTGTAAAGATAAAGAACCCCAATAATAATTTTGTTCGATTGTTAAAATCCCAATGGCAATAAAGATGAGAGGTAGCGGGCGGATCATAAAGGACCCAACTGGACAACAAACTTTAAAAGCTATAATATCCAATTTGTAAAGATTTTAAGGATGATATGACAGAAGTAAGAGGTAGCAACTGGTGTGACTTTTAAAAACTATAAAATTAGAAATACGGGGATGATAAGGTTTGGTCCTTTAAAGTCTGAAGACAACGAGATAACTATTTAATAAATTTTAAGTAAAATCATATAAAAATATATATATTTGTACGGGCGCTAGCCGCGCAATTGCGCGGGCACCCAGCTAGTTCTTTAGCAAAAAGTAAAGTAAATACTCATAATAATATGAGAAAATCTCAGACGTATTTTTCTGTCTGGCTAGGCGCAAGAGAGAGGTGCGTGCCACTATATCCCAGTGTACCAGGCTACCAGCCACCATCTCAGCCCAAGTGCGTCTGTCCGCTGTGTTCCGGTGTTGGCATCCCCACCTAGCTTTGGCACCTTGCGCGCGCGTACACAGCCGCTTAAGCGCGCGAACACGACAAGTACGTGCAGCGTGGTGACACGCTGACGCACATGCAGAAACCGAACCGAGCCCATCCACACCCCCGAGCGTACGAGCTCATATATAAACAAACCGCCGCAAGATCGATCGCTCAGCTAGCCGAGCACGAGCAGAGCGCTGATCTCTTGTGCGCGCGCATCTGCATCTGTATGCGGCGCCGGAGATCTCATCAATTCTGCGCTACCGGATCGAGATCGAGCTAGGCCAATAGGCCATAGCCAAACCATGGCACCCATGCTCGCGGCCGCGGCGAGGGAGTGGACGCCGTGCGCCGCGATGGTGGCGGCGCAGTGCATCTACGCGGCCATGACGCTCTGGGCCAAGGCCATGTTCGGCCGTGGCGTCAGCCCGGTGATCTTCGTCGTCTACCGCCAGGCCATCGGCACCCTCGTCCTCGTCCCCATCACCCTCATCGCCAACAGGTATAGCAATAATCATTGATACCTGTGTTCGGATGCCTCTTTTTCCAACCCATCTCCCTCATTTTCCACGCGCATGCTTTTTAAACTGCTAAACGGTGTGTTTTTTTGCAAAAAGTTACTATATGAACGTTGCTTTAAAAAACAAATTAATCTATTTTTTAAAAAAAATAGTAAATACTTAATTAATCATGCGCTAATGGACCGTTCCGTTTTCCGTGATGACTGTTCCGGATGGGAATAAATTGTTCAATTTCGATCATGTTTAGCTGATCATCAGTTAGATCATCATCACCCTCCTCTGTTCAATTGAACCATTGGTACACTTAAATAGTTAAATTGATCAATTGGTCATGTCGAGCTGGTCATTAGTCATCACCCTCCTCTGTTCGATTGATCATTGTTTGTGTGCTTGTGAGAAATCCAGGGCAAAAGTGAAGGAGACGAGGAGCCTTGGGACGACAGGCTTGTTCTTGGTGTTTGTGACGGCTTTGCTCGGGTACGTACGTACACGTCAATGCAGTATTTATGCTTCGATTTCTCATATGCACGAAGCCCTGCTCGTAATTGATTTTGCGAGCTTGTTTTCGACAATCTTGGATCGATTCTGACGAACAGGGCGACGGTAAACCAGAACCTGACCTACCAAGGGCTGCATCTGGGCTCGTCATCCATGGCGACGGCCATGACCAATTTGATACCCGCGATCACCTTCTTGATGGCAGCGTCAGCAGGGTGAGGGCCTTAATTATACTGTTTCATTTGCATCCTTGTGCCATTTCACCTTCGTTAATACTGTACTTCCTCCATTGCTATATTTTTTCTATAAATTTAATCAAACTTAAATTTAACTATGGAAAAAAAATCAAAGCTACTGAGAGAGAGAATATCCTACTGACTGAATTTCGTGACAGTTGCAGCTTTTTTCCCGTATTTCATTGCAATGTGTTCTAAATAGTCCTAAATCTATTAACTTATTAAAGTAATAGAAAAATAAGCCTCCACGTTCGCTCTCACGGCCTAGAAATTCCCATATTAATCGGAGAAAAAGAAAAACAGAGTCTATATAGAAATACAATTTAGAAATAGTTGAAATTTGGAATTAAAAAAATAAGAAATATTAGAAGAGGAGACTAGAGTCTATATAGAAATACAATTGAGAAACAATAGAAATTCAGAATTAAAAATAAGGAATATTAGAATTAGAGTATATAGTCCATATAGAAATACAATTAAGAAATAATAGAAATTCGGAATTAAAAATAAGGAATATTAGAAGTAGAGTATAGAGTCCATATAAGAATTTAAAACTAACTAAAATTCAGAATAAACATAATAAAATTAAAAGTAGAGTTTAGAGTTCGTATAAAAATATAATTTACAAATAACTAAAATTCAAAATTAAAAAACATTGGAAGAATAGTCTAAAGTCAATATAACTTAATTTCAAAATTAAAAATTAAAGAATATTGAAAGATGAGTTTAGAGTCCACATAGAAATACAATTAGAAATAATAAAATTCAGAATTAAAAATAAATAATATTGAAAGAAGAGCCTAGAGTCCATATAGAATATAATTTACAAATAACTAAAATTTGATATTAAAAATAATTAATAACTAACACGTATATAAAATATACATTAGTAGTTTCGTAAAGGTGGTATAAAATTTAAATAATATATTTAAATAATACATAGAGAAAACATATATGTCATTATATGACAAAAAAATATAATAATGCTAGCCGTGTAATCTGCGTGGGCCAACATGCTAGTAATCCTTAAAAGAAATAGATAACATGTATTGGTGTTTCTTCAAATGTAATTTCAATCCGATCGCACTTTTTGTATTCTGATTTGTTTTTTTTTACTTATATGTAGATAGAATTCTGCCTTTCATATTTGTGGGGTGTATAACGTAATTAGATATGATATAGTATTTATTTTATAAAAAAAATGTTTATAAACATTTAATACAACATCATATATGAAACGAGGTCTGCTCGTTCTCGTCAGTTGCTCTGTTTACGTATCTTTGTGATCATTGGCATCTAGACGCGCATGTTGCTGTCGGTCGATTCACTTGCGGTTGCGGCCATTATTGTGTCCAGCTGGTCACTTTTGTAGTTTTCACTTGAGACAAAAGGTATAATGAATAATGACCGGTCTTCTTTAAAAATGTTAAAGCGTATAAAATTGATTGAGCGAGAGAGATTGAGAGAGAGAATTTAACACAAGAATGTAGGGAATGAATGAGCGGATCCTTTATTGATAACAGTGTTATAATATATAGGGGGAAGAGAGGCGGCAACCGGAGGCGCGATGGTTCCAAACCATCGCGTCCGTTGCTAGAATCGCCATGAGGCGAGAAGAGGTGTGGGGCACGACCAACCGTCGTGTCCCTGAGTTGGTTGTTACTCTATCTATATATATGGATGAGATCACCCAAATATTTCATAACACTCCCCCTTGATCGAATCCAGCTTTGATCATTGCTCATTTAGTGTTTCAGATATCTGTAAAGATAATCTTAGAAATAATTATAGTTAAATATATCACGTAAAACTCCTCAAAAACCAAGTGGGAAAAAATAAGGAGAGAACTGTGATATATTATTGACTATTTTTAGATTTCTATGAGTAAAGCTCATAGTATACTATCCAAAATAGTATAATGTCTACAGTTATCATTTAGTAAAAACCCCAGTGGAGAAAAGCCAAATGATAAGACATATAAGCTTATGTTGATATTACCTCGTTAAAAACTTTGGATGAGAAAACCTAAAGGGTAAAACTCATACAAAGGAAAAAGAGTATAATATGACGAAAATAGGTTATTTTCCAGAGGAAGATACTCCCCCTGAATCCTGCAAATTTTTAAGTCGTCTCATACCAATTCCTTCGACACATTTAAAGAATGTGGAGTATGGTAGAGATTTTGTGAATAAATCAGCAAGATTATCACATGACTTATTTTGCAAGATGTTTATCTCTCCATGTTGCTGAAGCTCATGAGGATAAAATAATTTGGGAGCAATATACTTAGTGATGTTGCTCTTAATATAACCAGTTTCCATCTGAACAACACAAGCGGCATTATCTTCATAGATAATGGTAGGTGATTCCAATGAACCAATACCACAAGATGTTAATATGTGGTTAACCATTCTGCGAAGCCATACACATTCACGTGATGCCTCATATAATGCAATTATTTCAGAATGATTTGTGGAAGTGGCTACCAGAGTCTGTTTAGAAGATTTCCATGAAATAGCAGTTCCACCTTGTAAAAATATGAATCCTGTTTGTGATCTGGCGTTGTGGGGATCAGATAGATAGCCAGCATCAGTATACCCAATTAAAGTTGAATCCTGGTTCTTTTTAAAGAAAAGTCCAAGATCTCTTGTGCCATTAAGATATCGAAAGACATTCTTAACTCCAGTCCAACGGCGTTTGGTAGGAGCAGCACTGTATCTTGCCAATAGATTTACCGAGAAAGCAATATCTGGCCTCGTACTATTTGCAAGGTACATAAGTGCGCCAATAGCACTAAGAAATGGAAAATCAGGTCCAAGCACATCCTCACCATCTTCCTTTGGTCTAAATGGATCTTTCTCCACGTCTAGAGATCGAACCACCATAGGGGTTTTGATGACTTGTCCATATTAAATTTCTCTAAAATTTTCTGGGTATATGCAGTTTGGTGCACAAGGATTCCAGAAGGTAAATGCTCAAGTTGTAGATCTAAGCAAAATTTGGTTTGACCCAAATCCTTCATCTCAAATTCCGTCTTTAAATGATAACGTGCTTCATTAATATCTTGTGTATTGCCAATGATGTTGAGATCATCAACATATACCGAGATAATACAAAATCTTGTGGGGGACTTTTTGATAAAGACACACCGGCAATCATCATTTTTAGTGTATCCCTTTAGCGAAAGGAATTCACTTAATCGGTTGTACCACATCCTGCTCGATTATTTTAAGCCATAAAGTGACTTCTGCAACTTAACACAATACATGTTACGATTTACCTTCTGATTCGGGATGTCGATTCCATCAGGAACCTTCATGTAAATATCAGAATCAAGTGACCCATAAAGTTATGCTGTCACTACGTCCATCAACTGCATAAATAGACGATTTTGTACTGCCAATGATATTAAATATCAGAAAGTTATACCACTTATAACTGGAGAGTAAGTTTCGTTGAAATCAACGCCAGGTTTTTGCGTAAAACCTTGTGCTACAAGCCTTTCTTTATATCTCACCACCTTGTTGTTTTCATTCCGTTTCCGGACGAAAACCTATTTGTATCCCACGGGAAAGATACCACGAGGGGTAGGCATTACAGCCGAGAATACATCTCTTTTGTAAAGCGAGGCTAATTCTGCATCAATTGCGTCCTTCCATTTGTTCCAGTCAGAGCGCTTTTGGCACTCTTTTATAGACCTAGATTCTGGATCAACTTGGAGGCAATCAGCAATTTGTTCAGAAAAATTAATGTCGACAATTGTAGCTCTTCTATCAAAAGATTCTCCAGTTTCAGAGTAGTTGATGGCAATTTCATCAACCCTTATAGACTCATCGTGATCTCCCGAAACAATGTGTCTATGGTCTTCCGAATTCCTAGTCTCAGCATTGTGCACCACCGAGCTAGGTTGCAGACTATCACGATCTGCTTGATATATAGTATCAATTTGGTGTGTACCAACTAAAAGTTGGTTTGCATTTACCGTCTTTCTTTGCTTATTAGCAATTGTTTCTCGCCGAGTGGCCATACTTCTTCCTCTCTTTTTAGTGGGTGGAAGTTGAGTGGTTTTATTTGGTACCTCCACTCTTTCTGGCGCATTCTGAGCGGGAATGAAAGATTTAGTCACACCTTTATAATTGGTAAATGCATCTGGCAGGTTATTTGCAAGTCTTTGCAAATGTATAATTTTCTAAACTTGAAGTTCAGTTTCAGTAGTACGTGGGTCTGAGGCTGGAATACCCTGGGCATCCCAATCAATTTCCTGGCATTCTTTCTGGTACTTGAAGTCTCCCCCTAATGCCGGGAAATGTTCCTCATTAAAGATAGAATCAGCGAACCGGGCAGTAAATAGATCACCTGTTAAGGGTTCTAAATACTTTATGATCGACGGAGATTTGAATCCCACATAGATCCCCACTTTCCTGTGTGGGCCCATAGTGGTACGCTGTGGTGGTGAGATTGGTATGTATACAGTACAACCGAACTTACGCAAATGGGAAATACTTGGAGGATTTCCACGTACTAACTGCATTGGGGAAGTTTCATGATATGCAGTTGGTCGTAGTTGTACAAGGTCAGCAGCATGCAGAACTGCATGACCCCAACACGATGAAGATAATTTGCAATTCATCAATAATGGTCGAGCAATAAGCTTAATTCTTTTGATCAATGATTCAGCCAAACCATTTTGTGTGTGGACATATGGAACAGAGTGCTGAACATGAATTCCCAATGCCATACAATAATCATCGAAAGAATGGGATGTAAATTCGGCAGCATTGTCCATACGGATTGTTTGAATCCTATGTTCAGGGTAATTTGCCTTCAGCCTTATAATTTGAGACATTAATTTGGCAAAGGCATGGTTTCGTGTCGATAGAAGACACACATGAGACCATCTAGTAGATGTGTCAATCAAAACCATAAAGTATCTGAACGGTCCAGATCTTGGCATAATAGGGCCACAAATATCTCAAAATCAGTTTCCCAGTAGCACATGCAGTGCATACGAAATCAGAGGATTTGGGAAATTTGTCAGTGATCAAATGATGACCAATAGAGTTGCCAATAATTTTTCTCATCATCCCGATATCGTGGTGCTCAAGTCGATCATGCCAAGTGTGGAATGCATCAACATTTTGAAAAATTACTTTGTACGCAACATGTGCAATGGGTTTAATGTATGTATAGTACAACCCCGATGTGAGTGATGGAATTTTCTTGCAAATGCGTTTGCCATATCCGTTTTGTTTGGTTAAGAGAAGAAATTCTTCTTGATTATCCATATGGGTTTCAATGTGAAACCCATTTTGACGGATATCTCTATAACTTAGTAGGGTACGGGTTGAATCAGGATACAATAAAGCATCGTCGATTGTAATTTGTGTACCCATTGGGAGTGTAATAATTGCTCGTCCTGAGCCAACTATCACAGTATCGCGCCCAGCGATAGTCAAAACTTTGCCTTCTCTCTTTTTGAGAGTTTGAAAGTATTTGATCTTCCTAAGTATAGAGTTTGGGGTACCACTGTCCACAAGACATAATTCCTCTCCAATCGGAGTGATATCCTTAGATATCTATAATGAAAGAAGAATTGCTTGATTAAGAATTCTTTATCCAATATATACATACATACAATAATTAAAACATCAAATACATAGTATGACGTTTACATATGTTAATAGTACAAATTCTAATGACTAGCAAGCCATACAACCTTACAATATAAGGGAGTTCGTACTTATCTACTTATTACAACCAATATTGTTTGGCAAACTTATAGGATATCAATATACTGTTTCAAGCACACTGAGATAAGAGCAGCTTCATCTCCAAGTGGGACGCACCGAGATCATTGCAAATCTCCAAGTGGGTCCGTTGAGCAGTATTCGATGAACATATCATCCATCACAGAGAGTGGAGCGACATCTTCTGGGAGAACATTGAGGTTGCTCTCTGGTTCAACAGGAGCCTGGTGAGAACTTGCAACCTCAGGGCGCTCTTCATGTGTAAGATTGAAGTGGGCTTCAAATCTTGGGTTCTCAGATGACTTTTTTGTCCTTGAGGGATTTTTGGTACAAGAGAACAAGATGTTTCGGGATGCGGCAGTCTTTAGCGACATGAGTGTCAGATCCACACCTGTTGCAATGCTTGTTGCCATTGCTACGATGTTGTGGTGCCTTACCCTTCCCTTTTCCTTTCTTTCGACCCTTGAATTTGCGCCTGTTGTTGTTGCATTTGCGCTTTTCAGTCAGATTCTTAGGATTATTCGAAGAATTTCCCTTGAATCCTTTCTTATTCTCACCATTATTCTGTACATTGAAGTGCACCTTAGGCAGTGGAGCAGAACCCGGTGGGCGCTGTTGGGCATTCTTTAAAGAAAGCTCATGGTGTCTTTCTGCCTAAGTCAATGTATGTATAAGCAGAGAATGTTTCTGGAAATTGTTAGCGCGATACTGTTGAGTCAGTATCTTGTCCTCCGAAAACATAGTTCATAGAGTTTTCTCTATCTTCTCTGCCTCCATTGGCTCTTGTTCGCAAAACTTCAACCTGGAACAAATGTTATGAACAGCATGGTTGTATTCTGCCACAGTTTTAAAGTCCTGTAGGCATAAATGAACCCACTCATAATTAGCCTCAGGCCAAATGAGTTCCTTTTGCTGATCATAACGCTTTTTTAGAGCTTTCCAAAGGTTGAGAGGGCTCGTCTCTAACATGTATTCATGTTTGAGATCCTTGTGAATGTAGAGTCTCAAAAGAAAAAGGGCTGTATTGAGCTTCCTGGGCTCAATTTCCGGGTCCCCATAATTGGGTTCCTCAATTGTATTTAAAATCCCCCGAGAGGCAAAATTGATTTTGATATCAGAAGCCCAGATGGGATAGTTAGTCCCATCGAGGGCGAGTTCATCGAACTCTTTTGTTGCCATGTCACTACAATCATGGTTAAGATTATCAATTTACAGAGGTAAATTAATAAAAACATGATATTAAGGTTGTAATCTCAATGCGAAATGTAAGACTTCATATTTTGTAATGTTTTGAAAAAAATGCAGGTAATAGACCTGACAATTTGAGTTAGAATTGGAAATTAGGTGGCACAATGTGGATAATCTCCAAGTAATTAAATAGTGCAGTAGATCTCTTAATAGTGGGCAAGTTATACTTGCTGCCTAATACACGGTCTCCAGGCAAATATATTCTGGTGAATATATCGCAGCCAATGTTTAGGACTCCACTACCTTGTGCTCAACCAAATTTCAAATAATCTCATTTTTCAAAATATATTCTCGGAAAATAACACATGTGGGTAATCATTGTGAGATGTAGACCTCTGTGAGATGGGCGAGTTGTTCGCTGCCTAGGTTATGACCAGTGCGGCCAATTTGTAAGACTCCATCGGGTAATCATCTCAAAATGTAGACCACTTGATGATGGGCGAGATACTCGCTGCCTAAGTTATGGTCGATATTACCAAAGTATAGGACTCCATCGACATGTGATTAATTTCCAAGTCAAAGTGTGAAGTGGAACATGCATTAAATCCTCCATTAATCATGCTGTACATAATTAAGAGAATTTGCTAAATCAAAGTACAAAATTTATAGAATTTTGTAAATTAATAAAGCGAGAAAGTAGAGCATGTCTTGAAATAATATGCAAAAGGCATGTTATTAAGACAACAAATAAATTTAGTGAAACAGGGTATTTAAATAAACACCTATGTTAATAAACACATAACATCAGTGGTCTATAGGACCATGACATAATTGTTTATACAACTGATGAACTGCTTCGACTAAATTACATAAAACATAGGGACTAAAATGTAATTGCTGCTGAAAATAAAATTAAACCACCACCGTGTGGCACTAGGCCTACAGGCAAGCGGGGCGGGGGCGCTAGACCGGCCCAATGGGGCCACCGGCCCATGTGGTAGAGTAAGTGGGAGGAGTGGGTCGGGCGCGGTTAGGGAAACCCTAACCAGCGCCTGCGGCTTGTACGCCGCCGCCGCCTCCTCCATTTCATCGCCGCCCCGCGTATCTCGCCGCCGCCGTCGCAGTGCATCTCGCCGCCGCCGCCGCCGTTCCACCATTTCGCCACCGCCTCCTCCATTTCCGCCGCCGCCCACCACCTCCTGCTCCACCATCCGACGCCCACCACCGTTGCCATCCACCATCCACGGCCGCCTCGGCCACCCCTCTGCCCGCCGGCGGTTTGCCGACCGGGTTAGGCCATCACCCCCAAGTCCTCATCAGAGTCGGAGGCCAGCCGGACCCGAATGCCGTTCCCTATAACCCTATTTGCTAGGGTCTGGCGAGGAGGCCGTGGGGAACGGCATGGAATGTGGCGCGGAGGCCGGGACAGCGAGCGGCGGCTTCTCCGGCGTGACTGTGAGAGGAGGATGGAGCGAAGTAGGCCGGCTCCCCCGTGCGCGCTGCCATGGTTCCACTCCGGCCGGACTCCGGTGGCGCGGGAGTGGGGGAGCAGCGTCGGCGTGGCGTCGGCGACGTCGTGGTGCGGGTGGTGGCGGGGTTGGAGGAGTAGCAGCAATGGTGATGCGGCGCCGAGGGTTGTGGCGGCGGCCACCAACCCTAGGCTGGCACCCGGCATGGTGATGGTGGCAGTGGTGTGGCGGCCACTCCTCCTTGAACGACGGAGAAGGTGGTGCAGATGGCGGTCTCGGTCATGGCGAGGAAGACCAAGAACGGCGTCGATCCGCCAAGAACGGCATCGATCAAGTAATTGAAGGTAAACATCTCGTACCTTTCCTGTTGATTCTTTCGCTTTTCCTTAAGATCAAAAGCGATGTAGTTTCTTTCTTTCACTTCGCGATCTCCTTCGCGAGAGCGAAAGTGCTGATAACGTGTTGAAAGTGTATAAAATTGATTGAGCGAGAGAGATTGAGAGAGAGAATTTAACACAAGAATATAGGGAATGAATAAGCGGATCCTTTATTGATAACAGTGTTACAATATATAGGGGGGAAAGAGGCGGCAACCGGAGGTGCAATGGTTTTGGAACCATCACGTCCGTTGCTAGAATCGCCGTGAGGCGAGAAGAAGTGTGGGGCACGACCAACCGTCGTGTCCCTGAGTTGGTTGTTACTCTATCCATATATATGGATGAGATCACCCAAATATTTCATAACAAAAAATAAGCTGGTCTGACTACCTGTGTACAAAATACTTTTTTTTATAAAAAGAAAAATAAGGTGACCCCGCTACAAGGTTTGTACGTAAGAAAATGTGGGCGATCAAAGACTTCACATCATCAACCTCTCAATAAGAATATTACTACTTATTTTTCTTTCCAGAACATAGTATTGTGAGATGAGAATGAGATACCCTTATGTGTGTACCTACTATACTAAAAAACAGCCACCAAAGAGTTAAGGACTGTTTGGTTGCCATTTTTCAATAAGAATGGCTAAACTTGCCTAAGATCTTAAGTGTTCAAATTTTTTGCTATATTTTTCTAGTCAAAGATTAGTGGGACATAACTTGTTGGAAGTACCCTGTTATAATAATGGTAGCTGCAACCAAATGACTGTCTCAGGTGGTCAAACTTATTTAACCTTTTGTTAGTTGGGTAGACGAACAGTTTTCTGACCAATTTTATCAAGGTATGTAGAAGTAGTTTACAAATATTGGCACAACATACAAGTGTTCTTAGCGGTTGACATTGTCGCACAAGCCACCTCATATAGCTACGACAGTAGAACCTAAGCTACGATTTTTTTTTTTTGGAACAACACGCACAAGAAAGTGCAACGTTTCATATTGATATAGTAGGAAAAAAAACTATAGTCCTAAGAGGCTAGAGCCAGGAAAACAAACACGAAAAAACCACCACACCACGTGTCTACAACCAGAACCCACTGCCATGGATCCAAACAGGAGCACAATTGGCTAAACTACAGCATAAACTTTGTTTAACATCAGATGTGGTAAACTGTGATAAATCGCGGATCTAAACCACATGTCCTTAATATCAAAGAATTCTTTTCTTATCAAAAGTACCACATTGTAATACTATCTCCGTTCCGTTGTTGCTTTGACTTTTTCCTTTCAACGTTTGACCATTCACTTTATTTGAAAAATTTATGCAAATATGAAAAAGGATCAGTAATACTTAAAGTACTTTTGATAATAAAGCAAGTCACAAATAAAATAAACTAGCTGGGTGGCCCGCACAATTGAGCGGCTAGCATCCAAGCAAAATCATATATGTTTAGTATGATTTTACTTAAAATTTATTAAATAGCTATCTAATTGTTTTAAAACTTTGAAAGACCAAACCTTATCATCCCGTATTTCTAATTATATAGTTTTTAAAAGTCACATCAGTTGCTACCCCTTATATCATCTCCTTCTTTATTTGCTTGCTCGATCTACCACTATTTCTCTTCATTCTCCTCGGAACCTTTAAAAATTGGATCTTATAGTTTTTAGAGTTTATTGTAACGTTGGGTTTCGTTTTTATAATTTCTAGACGTCCCGTCAAACGTTACCATTATACTGGCATGTTCACTGTCTCTTCTCTTTACTGTTATTGAGATTTTAAAAATCGAACATAACTATCGTTTGAGTTCATTTTTACTTTTTAGAAGTCCAGCCAAACCGTCAGCGGCTTTGCCATTGTACTTCTCTATAGTTCGCCCGCTGCCTCCTTTCTTTATTGTCGTTGAGATTTTAAAATCGAACATGATTATCATTGTTTTTTTACTTTCTAGAAGTTCCGAACCTTTAAAAATTGGACCTTATAGTTTTTAGAGTTTATTATCTTGTTGGGTTTTATTTTTTATAATTTTTAGAAGTCTCGTCAAACGATGCCACTATGCTCCTCTACGGTCCGTCCGCCGTCTACTCTTTATTATCATTTAATTTTAAAAATCGAACATAACTATCGTTAGAATTTATTTTTTATTTTCTAGAAGTCCCGTCAACCGTCGGTGGCTGTACAACTATACTCCTATGCACCCCGCCCACTGCTTCTTCTTTTTATTGTCATTGAGATTTTAAAAATCGAATATAATTATCAATGAGGTTTGTTTTTTTTTCCTTCTAGAAGTCCCGGCAACCACCTTACTCGTTTGCTTAACGGCCTACTTGTCGTCCCTCCTTTTAATCGTCATTAGGGTTCTATTTGGTGTTTTATTAACAGTTTTTATATGTCGTATCAACCGCCACCACTTTGCATGTTACTTAATTTATCTCGTCATGTGTTTTAGATGGTCTTTTCTTTCAATAGTCTTTATTTTTATCACAAATTTTAGTTATTTATAAATTGTATTCTTAATTGAAATCTTATTTTTATTTTTCTAATTTCAGAATTTATTTTTTTTCAAATTTTAATTAATATTCTATTGTGTTCTTTTAATATTTTTATTTTTTATTTTCAATTTCAGTTGTTTCAAAATTGTATTCCTACTTGAACTCTCTTTTAATTTTTCTAATTTTGGATATTATTTTATTTTATTTTTCTGAATTTTAATTAATCTCATATTGGGTTCTTATATGGATTCTTCTTTCAATATTGCTTATTTTTAATTCTGAATTTCAGCTAATTTTAAATTGTATTCCAACTTAAACTCTTCTCTCTTTTTTTCTAATTTTGGATTTTATTTTTATTTTTATTCCCAATTTTAATTAATCTCGTATTGGGTTCTTATATGGACTCTTCTTTTAATATTCCATATTTTTAATTTCGAATTTCAGCTATTTTCAAATTATATTCCTACTTGGACTATCCTTTTCTTTTCTAATTTTGGATTTTATTTTATTTTTATATCGAATTTTCATTAATCTCATATTGGGTTCTTATATGGAAACTTCTTTCAATATTGCTTATTTTTAATTCTGAATTTCAGCTATTTTTAAATTGTATTTCTATTTGGACTCGTGTTTTATTTTCTAATTTTGGATTTTATTTTATTTTTATTTTGAATTTTGATTAATCTCGTATTGGGTTATTATATGGACTCGTCTTTTAATATTCCATATTTTTAATTCCGAATTTCAGCTAGAATTTCAGGTGTTTTAAAATTGTATTCCTACTTGGACTATCTTTTTCTTTTCTAATTTTGGATTTTATTTTATTTTTATTTCTAATTTTGATTAATCTCGTATTGGGTTCTTATATGGAAACTTCTTTCAATACTGCTTATTTTTAATTCCGAATTTCAGCTATTTTTAAATTGTATTTCTACTTAGACTCTTCTTTCATTTTCTAATTTTGAATTTTATTTTATTTTTATTTTTAATTTTGATTAATCTCGTATTGGGTTCTTATATGGACTCTTCTTTTAATATTCCATATTTTTAATTCCGAATTTCAGCTATTTTAAAATTGTATTCCTACTTGGACTATCATTTTCTTTTCTAATTTTGGATTTTATTTTATTTTTATTTCGAATTTTGATTAATCTTGTATTGGATTCTTATATGAGAACTTCTTTCAATATTTCTTATTTTTAATTCCGAATTTCAGCTATTTTTAAATTGTATTTCTACTTGGACTCTTGTATCCTTTTCTAATTTTGGGTTTTATTTTATTTTTATTTCGATTTTTGATTAATCTCGTATTGGGTTTTATATGGAAACTTCTTTCAATATTGCTTATTTTTAATTTCGAATTTCAGCTATTTTTAGATTGTACTTCTACTTGGACTCTCCTTTTATTTCTTTTTCTTTTTCTTTGATTAATGTGGAAATTTCTAGCCCCCACAGCGAACGTGGTGGCTCCTTTCAAAGCTGTTTTAATAATATAATAGATAATAATTTTAAATTTTTTAATAAGACGAAAGATCAAATTTTACAAACAAAAACTCAAAGCGACAAGTAATATGGGACGGAGGTAGTACATCACATTGTGTTGTGCACACCACTTTGAAAAAAAAAGATCTATCTTACCAAAAAATGTAACCAGTCGACTCATCATCAGGCAGGAGAGAGTTAACGTCAGAGAACGGGGCACCATGGCCAAGATATCCGGAACCATCGTCTGCGTAGGAGGAGCCATGGTCATGGCGTTCTTCAAAGGCCCAAAGCTTCTGAACTACACGCTCGGTGACCTGAACATGCTCCTCCACTCGCCAGCGATCAGCAAGTGGGTTCTCGGCGCGCTCTGCCTCGTCGTCAGCAGCTCATGCTGGTCACTATGGCTCATACTGCAGGTAATTTCTTTTACAAGTGAACGGCATTTTGTAGTCAGCTAGCTTGATCTGTTCTTCATTCACAACTTCGACTTGATCAACATTTTTTTTCTTTTTTTCCTGGTTACGATTTTTTAGGATTGTAATCTTGTATTTTTTCCTACTCTATCAATAGAACTTCGCACCGTCTCGTGCGAGTCATTAAAAAAAAAACATTCGACTTGATCATTTTCTAATCTTTTGATTTTTCAGGTGCCGATCTGCAAATTTTATGTGGATCCTCTGTCTCTGTCGACATGGACCTGCTTCTTCTCGACGCTGCAATGCGCAGCGCTCGCCGTCTTCCTGGTCCAGGACGTGAACGCATGGAAGATCCACTCGCTCTTCGAGCTCTCGAGCTACGCCTTCGCCGTGAGTTCAGAATTGCCATGCGTTTTGTGTGTGTGCCCGGACAGCAGAATGGACAAGATCTGGTTTTCTGAATCTGAACTGAACAGAGCTGGACATAAATAATGCAGGGAATTTTTGGGTCAGGCGTCTGCTTCTACCTGCAATCATGGTGCATCTCGGTGAGGGGCCCTCTCTACTCGGCCATGTTCACCCCTGTCTGCACCGTGGTCACCACCATCGTCGCCGCCGCCGTTTTCCAGGAGGAGCTGCACATCGGAAGGCACGCTTCTTCTCTTCTCTCGACCCCACACACACAAAAAAAAAAAAACCTCCCCCGTCCCAAAAATAAAAACACTCTATACAGATTCTGTCAACAGAAGAATAGCATTTCTGTTCTTTATATCACATCTAATCTACTCCCTTCGTCTCAAAATATTAGGAGTTTTGATTGGATATAATGCATCCTATTACTATAAATCTGGACAAATAACCTATCTAGATTGGATGTGTCTCATCTAACCAAAAACCCTTTTTATATTTTAGGAAGGATGAAATAGATTCTTATATTTTAGGACAGAGGTGGTACATTTTAACAATGGCTTATAATTGAGTCTAACTCTGATGACACATACAAACGCTGTTTTTTTTCAGCTTGATGGGAGCAGCTGCTGTGATCACCGGGTTGTACGTCGTCCTGTGGGGAAAAGCGGACGACATGAAGCGGGGCAGCGAGCCGGCGACGGCGGCGGCGGCGAAGCCATGCTCGGATTCGTGTCGCGACGTCGAGCGCACCGCCGCTGAGGAGCCTCTCCTGGCAGACGCCGTCTCAAGCGAGCAGCTCTGATTGTTTACACATTACGACAACACTACACTATTTTGTATGATTAGTAAAAACGGATCGACAGATTTGTGACAGTTTTGCGATTTGTGACGAGTTTACCTGTTGTCTGTTCCGACGTTCGAGAGGCCAGCAAATGGCCTGATTTGTTAAAGATGTGGGGCCGAATTGCCAATGCGATCATGAAGTATAATGGATACACCCTCTGTACCATTTTAATTGTAACCATAAATTTTATGTCCAATTTTGACCGTTTATCCATTTTAAAAAAATATAATTAATATTTTTATTTTTATGAGATAATAAAACATAAATATTAATTTATACGTGACTGATGTTTTTAAACTTTTTTTTAAAAAAAATAAAATAAATCAAACGATCAAAGTGTGCACAGAAAATCATGGCTACATTTAAAATAGTATGCAATGAGTAGTGTTATACGGTGGAAATTAATGATGTTCATGGTGTCATACTGTCATGTGGGGACGAAAACACCGTCGCTGTCAGCCTGTGTCCACGTTTGGCTATTTGGCTGGTCGTACGATGCCAAATGCGGCCAAAGCCAGGGGAGATTGTCACAGAGAAATTCTCGCTAAAAAAAATTTTCAAATCCCAAAATCACGCCGGCGAGGCGGCGTCACGGTGCCACGGCGACGGCCATAATAGGAAATCGAGAGAGAAACTCGAGCAAGCAAAGCAAAGCAAATCAATCAATCATCCAAACCAGCCAGCGTGATCAGTTTGACCGCTAGATTTGAGATCATAATTCATAAACAAACAGAGAGAACGAAAACGAAATTACTACTAATATTGCACATGGATGATGGATTGCTCCAGCTTAGTTGGCGAGCGAGCTGTTTGGTGGTGGTGGGTGAGTGGAGCTCGCGGATCTCGCCATGGCGGGCGGCGGCGGCGGCGGAGGGTGGTGGTGGGTGGAGCTGTACGGGCCGTGCGTGGGGATGGTGATGGTGCAGTGGTTCTACGCGGCGGTGGACATGGCGCTCAAGGCGGCGTATGGGATGGGGATGCGCCCCATCGTCTTCGTCGCCTACCGCCAGGGGGTCGCCGCCGCCACGCTCCTCCTCGCCTCGCTCGCCGCCAGGGGGTGGGACCTGCGCCGCCACATGGCCGTCGGCGCCCCGGCGTTCGCCCTCCTCTTCGCCGCCTCCCTCGCCAGGTACACGAAACTTCGTGGCTGATTTTGGTACGCACTTCCTCGGATCGAATCGGGCGCAGGCGGCTCATCTCCCGGTTGATTTTGGTCGGCAGCGCGACGGGGCAGTACTTCTACTTCCTGGGGCTCCAGCTCGCCTCGCCGTCCATGGCCAGGGCCACCACCAACCTCGCCCCCGGCATCACCTTCGCCATCGCCGCCGTCATCGGGTATTTTACTACATCGTCTCCATCTCCGGCGGCGCCGCCGCCGCCTAGACCGGTTGCCGATTTCTCTCCCTTGTTTGGGCTGGATAACACGTGGCCCATCAGAACGGCCCAGTAAACTTTTGGGCTGAATTGCTCATGGCCCCCTCTCATCTGTGGGCCCATTAGTTCAAATTCTGAAATTCAATCCGTGCGCGCGCAGATTGGAGAAGGTGGATTTGAGGAGCACGAGGAGCTTGGCCAAGATCGCCGGCACCGTCGTCTGCCTCGCCGGAGCGATGGCCATGGCGTTCTTCAAGGGGCCTAAGCTACTCGGTGCGGTTCTCGTCGCAGCGACTGCCGATGATGACTGGGTGAAAGGAGGCATCTACCTCATCGGAAACGCTTTCTGCGTCTCCATTTGGTACATCTTGCAGGTGAGTGCTGCAACAATTAGGAAGAGTCTTGGTTTGTTAGGTTACGCCAAATTATGACTTGCCCATTCTTCCTCTGCAAAGAGACGAATTTCTTAGTTTCCGAATTAGCAGTGATGAATTTGATGGCCAACAATGTTTTGGGTTTCTTTCACTGTATCTTAGGTGCCGGTTTGCAGATCGTACCTTGATCCACTGTCTCTGGCAACATGGATGTGCTTCTTAGCGACCTTGCAATGCGCCGTGATGGCATTCTTCCTAGAATCAAACTACTTAGAGATTTGGAAGCTCGCTTCGATTTGGGAGCTCCCCTGCATCTTATATGGAGTAAGTATATAAAAGAAAATGTGTGCCCTGCTTTGATGAGCTTGTTGGTCCGAATTGCACTGGTATGGATGTTCAGAAAGTGATCAAGATTGAGTAACTTTTGTAGGGTGTTTTTGCCTCTGGAGCAAACTTCTTTCTCCAATCCTGGTGCATATCAGTGAAAGGTCCGCTTTATAGCGCAATCTTTACACCACTGAGTGCTGTGATTACAACAATATTATCGACGATCTTTCTTCATGAGGAACTTCATATAGGAAGGTATATATTTACTCATTTCATTTATTATTTGGGTATCCATGTTGTTCCTACTTCAGTATACAACTGCTTGCTTTTAATACTTTTTTTTGTCTGTACTGTTGTGTACATGAATGATCATTGGGTTGTACTGTTATCTTCTTGTGCAGCATATTAGGTGCAATTGCAATCATCATTGGGTTGTATGTTGTGCTATGGGGCAAAGCAGATGATGCAAAGAGTGAGGGGCTGACCATCCAGTCAAATGATTCCAAAAGGATAACTGAACCTGAATGTACAGGCGTCAAAGTTGAATGTGGAACCAATCTTTCAGTACCACTGTTATCTGGTAATGAAAATGCTAATACTTAGACATGCTGATGACACTTGCCTGTGAATTGAGAACTGGGTATTTTTCATACTTTCCATCGCATGGCAAATGTTTTATGATTCAAGAGTCCTTGACCAGACTGAATGAACAAATGGATAATCTGGCAAACTGCTCAACATGATGCTTGACGAAGAATTGAAGATTGCTGCAGGTTGCTGTCAAAACTGATATCACCTTCCAAGTAAAAAGAAAATACTGCCGTCAGCCTGTCACCAATAGAGCATTTCCTAGTTAAAACGGTCGAATTCCTTGTTCAGGCCTCCTTTTGAATGAGGGATTTGTGAAGGAATTTTGTATGACTCAAATGCTATAGAAAATTTCCTATCATTGTACCCTTCAAAATCCTATGAAATTATTTTGGAATGGCTCAATGTATGGAGGTTTTGGAGGAAAATTATTATGAGCTCAACCTCTTAGAAAATTTCCTTTGGGTGTATCTTCCTCATGCAATTATTGTTCTTTTTTTTAGCCCATTCAAACGGTCATTCCTGAAATTTTCATGTGTTTTGTAATCCTTCATTTTCCATGTGCATTCCTATCAAAATCTGATATGTTTCCTACTTTCATATTAGGCAAAATTTGCTACAGGACATCGGAAAAACGTGTAATTAGCTTGTGGACACCACAAGAATGCAAATTTGCCGTCGGACACCATAAAAAACTGAAAATTAGTTGTTGGACACTCGTGACTTTATTTTATTATTTCCCAAGGAATTGGAGAGAGAAACACTCATTAAAGACAAGTTTGCCCTTAGTCGAACATATTTCACTCTGACCAAGTCCGATGCAAACTGGTCGTGTCCGATGACGACATGACCATCACAGGCATTCGTCCGAGCCGGACCAGCAGCATCGGGCCGTGCGCCACAGCGAGGATCAAAGCGCCTGGTGCGGCAGCACATCGAGAAAGTGGAGGTGATCGAGCAGCAAGGGTCCCTGCAGCAACAGCATCGGCCTCCACCGACCATCGTTGTCCTCTGGGTGGCCCTGAACGAGCATGTGGTCGCCGGCACAGAACATCTCGACGCCCGGTCTTGGACAAGGAGGTGAGCACCTCGGCGCCAGCCGGCAACTCCCACACCTCGTCCTGGTCTACCTTCGTGATCTTGGCATACAGCGCCGTCGCCGCCGCTGTCAGTCCCTGCAGCGCGTCGTCGAGGAGCCTGTACGGCGGTAGCGACTCTGTCATGGCCACCTCCCTGATGCCGATGTCCCACCTGCGTGCCCAGTGCGCAGCATATCACTTGTGACGAGGAAGACGACGATGACATCACGGCCGACATGGCCGGACAAAGCTGCATTGAGCTTACCTGGTAGCCAAAACAGATGCCGAGGAGCCGCTTGTGCATGGTGACGAGGTCGCGGACGAGGAGGCACGGCCGGAGGATCCACAAGTCGTCGGACGAGGAGCCGCTTGCGCATACTTCGATCCCCATAGCAAACTTTAGATTTTCCCCGGAGTGGTTGAAGGCAGGGGCAGAATCGTACTCTCACATCAATTTCTCTCTCCAATTCCTCCAAAAATAATAAAATAAGGCTGCGAGTGTCTGGCAGCTAATTACCAGTTTTTTGTGGTGTCTGACAGCAAATTTGCGTTCTTACGGTGTCCATCAGCTAATTACATATTTTTTAGATGTCTTGTAGCAAATTTTGCCTTCATATTACTGTGTTTGTCACTCCAGCGTTCCAAAAGGAGCCTCAGAATTCAGTAGGTAACTAACGTTCCCTTTCCCTGTGTAAAAGAAAAGGTTATATAAATCTTGTATCTTAAATCCCTGCTTTGCAACTAGTAGTTCTGAGTGTATATTGTTCCGATGGATCAGGAACTTATTCAGAGTAGTTTGATAGACATATCACATATACAACTTATTATCCTTCAAAAAGAGACATATAGAACTTATGTCCTTTTATTGGTGCATGTAGCATAATCTGCCAAGCATGTTTGACACAAACCAGCCATCAATCCATCACTGTCTTGGCATTACTAGGAGCATTCATGAGACAACATATTGGAAGGTGCCAATGAGCAAGACCTATGCTTAAGAATGAGTAGTAAGAGTTTGTAGCTTCCTACCAATGTTGCATTTAGTGAAAAGCAAGAAGGTTTCAACTATGACGAGATTAAAGGAAAGCTGTGGTGCTGGTGCGTCGTTGGAGACAAGTCGAACCTAACACGCCCTGAAAATATCCTCACTTTCACTTTCACTTGCACGATAATTCTAGCCATCACCTTCTCATCGTCTTGTCCTTTGTGAGATTTTTTCCTATCAACCTTGGTTTTAGTGATGAACCTTGCCAATTTGCCTGTAGGCTGTAGCATTGCGTAACACTAGTTGCAAATTTTACATCTACATTACATGTAAACCAGGGATAAGTGTGTAATCTGAGACAAAATTTCGCAGTCACCGATTAGCTGAACAAACCTGTATTAATTTCTTTCATCTACTACAAAGTAAACTTGATAGATGCTGATCGTTTGAAAAAGTTTGCAGAACTCATGACTGTAGCAGCTATAACTTGTAACCAAAACGTAGAATAATCTAAGAGCATTTCGATGATTTTTTTTTACTACTCTTGTAGGTAAAATATTTGCTGTAGTACTCAGTGTGTGTTTAGTTTATGTCAAAATTGGAAGTTTGGTTGAAATTGAAACGATGTGATGGAAAAGTTAGAAGTTTGTGTGTGTAAGAAAGTTTTAATGTGATGGAAAAGTTGGAAGTTTGAAGAAAAAAATTAGAACTAAACTCGGCCTCAGCTTAGAAAGATCGGTACTGAAAAACAAATAAAAAGAAATACTATATAACATATATGAAATAAATCCGAACGAGTACAAATATGATGTAGGGTGCAACTAAGTCGCATCAAAGAACTGCATACAGAAACCTACGATCCTGATCAAACAGTAACAAGATCAGAACCCAGAATAATCTCGCCTGTACAGGGCTAGAATATCAGAGCTAAGCCTATGAACAGATATCTGACATGATCGCATGAACATGCCAATCAATTACGCCGTGCAGATCGATCGACCGATCGAACGAATCAGGCGTATCCGCCCTTCCATGCCGCGCCGCGGTAGGCGCCGCGGTTGTCCCTCCGGTTGTTCCTGAACGCGCAGCAGCCGAGGGAGTAGACGATGACGATGAAGACGAGGAAGACGATGCAGACGACGGCGACGCGCTTCCAGTCCCGCTTCAGGGTGGCCACCGCGCCGGCCTTGCACGACTGGCAGTTGTAGCAGAGCTGCGTGCCGTCGTTGCTCCACGTTTTGCAGTCCGGGTCCGAGAACGGGGTCGTCGTGGACGCCGGCGTCGTCGTCCAGTTCGTAACGCCGATGTAGGTGAAGTTGCAGCTGGTGGGCGGCTTGCAGCATCCGGACTGCACGCAGATGGCATGGAAGAAATGTGAGGTTTTCAGTTAGAAATGTATGGACGCACACACACGGTTAATCACTAAATTTTACCGGAAATGTATGTAAAAGCTACTTTGTATGATTATTTGAAAATGTTCAATTGTATTTCTCATGGAAAATTGACTAGACTGGGTTTTACTCTATTTTCTAGAAAATTCCCATCGAAAATATTTTACATAATATTGAAATTATATAATTCTTTGTTAATCCATTCATACAAAATTAATTGTAAAAATCTTAAAGACTGAAACTTTCAGATATCTTCCGATAGAATAATCTGTTCCATATGTGTATAGTAGTGACCAAATGGAATTTTTCAGGTATGTTTGGTAGAGCTCCAACTCCTAAATTTAGTCTAGGAGTTGGATCTGGAGTGTAGTTGTAGAGCAGCCTAAACCCAGCTCCAACTCTTTAGTTCATTTTATGAGAGCGTTACATCAAACTCCGTTTCTATTTTATTTTAGATGGAACTGAAATTGTTTGATACTTTGACTGGGCACCAGCTTTAGAAGAAATAGAGGTGAAGCCAAACATGACCTTCATCAGGCAGTTGAGTTCTGTGACCTAAAAGTTCGGTGAAAGGGCACCGGACCATTGAATCCAAGATGGCACCAAGAAATTTCTCCCCTAAATGGTCAGAACTGTGGATGTGTTCAGGGCAACAGCAGGTCCGTTGATGGCTTTAAGTTGAAGAAACTCCACCATAAGATAGGTCTAATCCTTCCGTTGACAATAAGACCATGGAGGTTTTTTTTTTTTTGGGAAGACCACCATAAGTCATGAAGCAGTATCAAATGCCTCGTGATTCCTAATCTAAGCACTCCCAATATGAGTTTTTTTAAAAAAAATATATGATTATTCAACTCTGTGACAATTGAATTTGTATTCCTGAAAAAGGTTCAGATTTTAGGCTATTGTTTCCGCTACTGTTATAAACAGTACGTGACCAGTATGATGATATATCAAAATGAAATGATGTTTGCCTACCTAATAGGCTAATAATGCACACCAAATGACCTTATCATAATTAATTTCCATCTGGAAAATACTACCCGTGGTTTACTAATGGTGCAACGTACACGTTAACATCATCTCCTAGATAAGATATATACTTTCGCAAAACTCTGTTTCTTTGACAGTGACACTAGCAGTTTCCTTCTTATCCTCACGGGAACAATTCGTGAAATGTCAACTGTTTTTCAATTGGAAAAGTACGTGACGACCAATCAACTGCAATTAGGAAAATGCTATACATAGTACTAATTTTTTGTTACTAAATTCTTACTAAAACCTAAAACCGATGTGTCATGCTGTGAGTTTATCTAGAGTTTTCATAACTTTCATCTATCTAAATTAAACGGCTGAGATGATTGTTAGTAAAAGTTTAGTAAGAAAAAATTAGTATATGTGGTATAGTTATTTTGGATAAAATTTGATTTCAAGTAAAAGTTGAGAACAGAAACGAATAACTTGGTTAATTGTTGTTACCTCGAGAGGGGAGAGATCGGCTTTGAAGAACTGGGTCTGATCCCAGTTCTTGTCCTGCAGTTTCTTGCAGACCTTGGAGTCCTGGAGGCAGCTCCTGATCCTGTTCCAGTTCTTGCTGTTCTCCATCCGCTTCTGCAGCCAGTTGGAGTAGTCGCCGAGCCTGTACTCCTTGTAGCCCCTGCCGGAGACGGCCTCGCCGGCGCCCTTGTTGGTGACGACGAAGGCGAAGACGGTGAAGCAGAAGAGGACGACGATGAGGACGAACATGGCGACGAGGTAGAACCAGAGGAGGCAGTTTACGCGGCAGCACGCGCCGACGAGGCCCGCCAGGGAGACGAGGAGGAGGAACACCCCGAACGCGATCACCGGCGCCGAGAAGTAGCGCTCGCACTCCGTGCCGTCGGCGCGCGTCGCCAGCCAGATGCCGCCGCCCAGCACGGGCACCGACAGGAGGAACGTCACCGCGTTCAGGATCCCGAGCAGGCTGTTGCTCAGCCGGAACGCCATCGCCGCCGCCGCCGCTGGTGGTGGTGGTGGTTGCTGCGCGGTTTCTGTCGGGGTTTTCTTGGGCCCGCGTCGCGTACGGTGATTTTCTGAGGTTTCCTGCGTGGTTTGTGAGTGGACGTGGTGGTGGGTGTACGTTGGTATTTGTAGTGGCCACGCGGGCGCGTGGTGAGACGAAAGTTCGTGGGTGGTTGATCGGTTTGCAACTTAAGCACACGCAAGCGTATTGACCGGGAAACTCTACCTAAGCTTCATTTAATTATATGTGTTTTTATAGATTTTGTACTCGATTTTGTAACGTTCTTCGATGGCCGCTGGCAATAAGGAAAGGCAGGGAAGCGAGTTAGTAGTACGATTACTCGTCTTGCTTGCGCGTTTGGGTCGTTCTCAAATTGTTGGCGGTTTTCAAATTGGCAACGACGCGACGATGAACATAAGTAAGTGCCACCGGCAAATTTGATGAAAGCGACGGTATATGTCATCGACGCGCTGAAGAAATGTCCTGCACAGTATGATCGATCAGTTTACCGTGCTTATGCAAATTACTTCACCCGAACGTCAGTCAGTCTACCCCAAGATGCAGGCAGAGTGACAAACGCAGGGGTAGAAAAAAGAGGATCACCCATTCTTATGGTAACCACGAACACGGCACACCCACGAATAGTACTGAGGTAAGAAAAATCTGGTGCAGAATCCGCGACACAGAACTTTCCAAGGCATCAGAGATCAAAAAAAAAAAAAAGGGAATCGCTAAATGGCTGGCGAATGATTTTTGAGCCCAAAATCATGCAGATTACTAACCATGGGATTCGCTTTGCGATTCGTGCTCCGGTGACCTTAGCTCTTCTCCTCCAACTCCGGCGACACCTTCTCCAACTCCGGCGACCCCGACGAAAGCAATGGAATTAGGGTTTAGGGTCTCGGGTTGGGATGGGGGTGGGAGGGGGAAGAGGGGGGATCGCCAGGCTTAGAGGGATGGCCGTGGGAGGTGGCGGCCCAGCGGTGGGCGGTGGACACGGGCGGACGGCGACGCGCCGGTGGTGGCGCCGAAGATGTGGGGATGGAGGATGGCGGTGGGCCGGCGTTGGTGGCTAGGGCAAACGGCTAGGAGACGGCGGATCCGGCGGTTGGTGGTTAGGAGGCGGTGGCTAGTGGTGGCGGATCCGGCGGCGGGAAGCCACCGGAGACGGGGAAGACGGCGGGGCGGGGGCACTCGCGTCATCCATTGGGGAAGAGAGGGGGTAGGGGGTAGGGGAGGAGGCCGGCCGTGGAGAAAGGGGAGGAGGGGGGATTGCGGGCGCTGTTGACCCCTTCCGGCCAGCCGGCGAGTCCGGGCGGCGGCGGAGGCAGCCGCGCGCGAGAGAGATGTGGTGGCGGCCTGGAATGACGAGGTGGAGGGAGAGGAGTTAGGGTTAGAACTGTAGCACGAATCTTAAAACGATCCAACGGTTTAGAATTCGCATGATTTGTGAAGTGTTTTTCTCAAATGCCATCTAGACAGGCCAAAAAAAAGAAGTTGCTGAACAGCAGCAGTAGTAGTAGTATAATCTGCATTGCAAACTTTTTATTTTTGGGACGTACTACAATTCAGTAGTCGCGAGGCGCCGAGATGGAGCGGTTGCGAGTATGAAGCCACGATGGCGGCCGAGCAACGAGTTTGTTTGACTGGAACAACGCCGATCGGCGATCGAGCAGGTGCTGCACGAGGTCTGATTGATCTGACCGACCTTTTTGTGTGCGCCAAGCGATGAAACGCTAGTTTATAAGCTTTGTGAGTACTAAGTACCAACTTCTCACGCTGCTGCTACCTGCTTCTGAATTCGTCAAGCGAGCATTAGCACACCTTTCATTTTCCGAAGCAATGAATACGGATCGCTCATACGCGTGGTGTCCTGATACCGATGATATTGACGCTTGACTTCAGCTAGGTCTCCCTAGAATATGTCCACAAATCTCCATTTCACATGTGTTTGCATTTTTGTTTTTGGGTGGTGTTTGAATATTCTAAACATAAATATGAAGATAAAAATTAAGTGTTTCACGCAAAACGAGATAGTAATAATGTGTGATTAACTGAGTTTAAATTATTACAAACTTGAAAAACGATTAATCTGATATTTTAGAACAAATTTTATATAGAAAATTTCTGCACGAAACATACCGTTTACCGTTTAGTAGTTTAAAAGCGTGCTACGAAAATCCAAAACTTTATCTATTATCTGTAGTGGAAACGAACGGGGCCGCGCCTCACCTGCCCTGTAGAACAGGGCAAACGTTCTCATCGCTGGCTTCTTCCACACACACACACATCAACCATCACATGGCTAATCTGTCTCAAAACAGACACAAACTTTCAGCTGTTCGTAGCCTCCAATTCCAGTGTTCCACCGTGTTATGGTTCTGCCTATAGCCCTATATGCATCCGAGGAAATGGAAGCAACGCTGATGTTCCCGGTAAAGGCACCGGACTCGAGCACGACGTCCGGTCAGGCTCCTCTTTCACGTTGGGCCGTCAGAACACGCGGACCAAATAGGTGGAATAAGTTCACTTTAGGTTCCTCAATTTGTCACTGAATCTGAAATTCGTCCCCGAACCATAATACCAAATATGGTGCATCTCTCAATTTACAAAACCAGTGCAAAGAAGATCTCAGAACGGTTTGGATGGCGGTTTCGGCTGACGTGACACCATACGTGGCGTTGACGTGGCACGGGTCCCACCTGTCAGTGAGTATCTAATAAAAAAAAAACACTAGGGCCACGACATCTCTTTCTCCTCTCTTCTCCATTCATCCCTCTCCATTTCCGATTCGAGTCGTGGTTGGCGCACGCCGCCGCTCTTCCGGACGACCACGGGCGGACGGGACCCCTCTCCTCCTCCTCCTCCTCTGGAACGGCGAGAGCAGTGGTGGTCGTCGGATCCGCGTCCGTCGCGTCGGCTTCCGCCACCAGCTTGGGCAGAATGAAGAAGCGGCTCCGTACCACATGTCCTTCACCGCGACATCGCCGGAGTTGGACGGCCCCAACGTAATGCAGCTGGTGACGCGCTCGCCGTCGGTCCCTGCAACTCGGTCACGAACGTCACCATACCGTAGGGGAAGGGGAGGAGGATGCCCGTCCGCCATCCTGCATCTGTTCTTTTTTTTTTTTCTCTCGTTACTGCTGCAGATGAAAATGACACCAACTGATCTGTTCATTTTTTTCGCTAAACTTTTGCTGCTTGGCTGCAGTTACATAATTCTGGGAGCACACCTGTAGATATAGCAGTAGCACTGCTCTTCACATGGGCAGTAATTGCAAACCAACACCTAGTTCTTCAGAAAAAGACAGCATTTTCCTGTAAAAATCTCACCTTTGGCTCTGTTCGTCATGCAGATTTAAGTTGGAGGGAAATCAGAATTGACTGGGAATCACATGAACTCCAGAATGACGTAATTAATGATCTTGGCATTACGTTTCTTGCCAATTTTATCATCAGTTAATCAATGGACTCGTTGCTTCTTACAACTGTAAGCAACTGTGCCGTTCTTCTTGCGCAGAGCTCGCGACGACGTCCATGGCGTTCTCCTCCATCACATGTGCGTTCATCTTCTTCATGTTGTCGTATTTGATACTCCGTGAATGAGATGGTGACACTTCGGTGGATGGCCGGATGCAGGACGGCGGACGGCACGGGGCACCCTCCTCCCCTTCCCCTACGGTATGGTGACGTTCGTGACCGAGTTGCAGGGACCGACGGCGAGCGCGTCACCAGCTGCCTTAAGTTGGGGCCGTCCAACTCCGGCGATGTCGCGGTGAAGGACATGTGGTATGGAGCCGCTTCTTCATTCTGCCCAAGCTGGTGGCGGAAGCCGACGCGACGGACGCGGATCCGACGACCACCACTGCTCTCGCCGTTCCAGAGGAGGAGGAGGAGGAGAGGGGGCCCGTCCGCCCGTGGTCGTCCGGAAGAGCGGCGGCGTGCGCCAACCACGACTCGGAATCGGAAATGGAGAGAGATGAATGGAGAAAAGAGGAGAAAGAGAGATGTCGTGGCCCCAGTGTTTTTTTAATTTTTTAATTAGATACTCACTGACAGGTGGGTCCCATGCCACGTCAACGCCACGTATGGTGCCACGTCAGCTGAAACCACCATCCAAACCGGAGAAAATTGCAATATTGGGACTGCAAATATAGGGACTTCGCTGTTTTGACGCTCCGAGTGGATGACAAATGGACCCATCTGTGTCTATGAAATGTGGGTCCAGTGTCATTATAGTAAAGGTTAATGTTTGCAGTGTTATAATTGCAAATCCCCCTCCAAACCGCCTTGGACCTTCTTTACATTTGTAAATTGAGGGATGCACCATATCTGGTATTGCGGTTCGGGGACGAATTTCAGATTCAGTGACAAATTGAGGGACCTAAAGTGAACTTATTTCAAATTTTAATGTGGGCAAAATAAGTCTAATATGAGTCCCTCATATCTTGTTCATTATCGAATCACCTCCTCAACGCAAAACCGGGTATAATGCCTCCCCATCTTAATGGTGCAAATTGAATCCTTCAGTGATGTAGGAAGCGGTCATCTTTAAAAACAGGTGCAAATCGACTCCTTTGATAGTTTGAGAAGCAGTCATCTTTAAAAAGGGTGCAAATAGACTCCTTCTATGATTTGGGAAGCGGACCGGTGGTTTTAGAGTATGGGGCAGCTGGTGAGGCATTATACCCAGGTTTATGGTTGAGCAATGCAATTCAATGGGAGCAAGAGATGGTGAAGGCAAAATAGACTGGGGGCTGCTAGCTGGCGGGCACGCGCCAGCAGCGAGCACTCCCTCCTCCCCCTTTAGTCTTAATAACCACCTATATTAGTTAATATACTTAACACTAATGATAGTAATTAGGAACGATTATGGAGATTTTTTTGGGAGATTTTTTTACTAACAGATTGAAAATATTTTAAGTTAGATTTGAAAACTTTCGATTTAAGTTTTAAATGTTAAGTCAAATTTTAAAAATTTTCAACTCAGATTTGAAAACTTTCAACTCAGATTCGAAAACTTTCAACTCGAGAATCGAGATTCGAAAACTTTCAAGTCCAGATTTGAAAATTTTGAAAACTTTCAATTTGAGATTTGAAAACTTTCATCTTGAGATTTGAAAATTTTCAAATCAAGATTTGAAAATTTTCAAATCGAGATTCGAAAACTTTAACTCGAGATTCGAAAACTTTCAAGTTCAGATTTGAAAATTTTCAACTCAAAATTTATAAACTTTCAAACTCAAAACATGCTAAAGATAAAAAAAAACAGAAAAAGAAAAGGAAATAAAAGGTAAAAAAAGCGAGGAGGCGCGCGCCGGCGCGCGTATTAGCGTTTCTGAAATAGACTTCCTCCTTTCAAAGTGCTACGCCCTACAAAAACAATGTTTCAAGCCCAGTCCGTACAAAAGGTCATGGGCCTACCTTATTCCGGTATTAGGCCGTCGGCCCATTCTCCACGAATCGCGTCTGCATCTTGGAAGTCCAAAAATTTCCGGAATAAGTTCATCTAAGGTCCCTTAACTTGTCAACGAATCCGATTCTCGTCCCTCGACCGAAAAACCAGACACAATGGCTCCCTCAACTATCAAAACCGGTGCAGATTAGATCCATCGACGGTTTTGAGAGTGGTTTTGGCTGACGTGGCGCCTACGTGGCTAATTTAACTTGATCTTCATCTGACGTGGCATTGACGTGGCGCTTACATGGCAATTTGATCCGGAAAAATAATAAAACCGGTAGGACACACATGTCAGTTTCACACACAAATTAATAAAAATGGTGGGCCCACGTGGGCCCCACATATCATGCTCACCCCTCTTCTTCCTCCTCTCTCCATCTCTCCTCTCTTCGTCTCTCTCCTCTGCTCTCTCCAGGCGACGGAGAGGCAGCGGCACGCGGCGGCCGGCGGCACGGCTCCTGCGGTTGTAGGCGGAAGAGGAATCGACGGCGGGAGGTGGCTCTGGCTGCGGCGGCCGCGGTCGCTGCACGTGCTCGACCCCTTCGCGGCCGCTGCCGCGCCCGCCGCTGCCGAGGCTCCGTCCGGGGAGGCCGCCATCGCCGCGGTCGGAGCGGCGGCGGAGGAGGCAACCCCGACGCTGATCGACGACTCCCCTCAGCAAGCTCAACAACCACCTTGATAAGATGCTGAAGTAAGATTTCTTATGTTATGGCAAAAACTGAAAATTGATTCCACAACGCTTGATGCATTCCTAAAAAAATGTTTGAATTTTCTGTTGTTGAAAAGATCATATTTTTAATAACTTTTTGGTTCTGGTATGTTATGTTCCTTTTGAACAGAGACATGGAGGAATCATGGCTGTGGCCATGGAAATGCCTTCTCTTGGGGTACGAATGTACGATTTAACTGACCAACACATTGAGGCAGCTCTGACAAACCTGATTGCTGGTCTGGAATCAGAATACAAATTTGAAGTAAATCCAGTGCTCATCAAGGTCATCCTTGGTGGTGCTATGTCAGTGGATGAAGTGCAGGACTGTGTTTCTCAACTTATATCGTGTAAAGGCTATTTTGGCCGAGGAGGGTGCTGTGGGAAAGACAGATTTAGAGCCTTCTCTTCTTGCTGTATTGAGTCTGAAGCTCTGGAGACAGTCGAATGCTTAATAAAAAGTACAGTGAATGAGCTGAGTGAACCAGTTGATAGAGATCCAGTCATTTTTGTTCTCGACGAACCTGCTGCGGCCACGGCCACGGCCACGACCACGACGACACTTCCGCTCCCGAGATACCGCCACGTAGCGAGTCCTCCGCCTCCAGTCCACGCCGGGGTCGCGGGCTTGGGCGACGAGCAGCAACTGGAGCAGCTGGCGAGGGTGCTCTCCTCGCTGGGTACAACGAGATGGTTAGGGCGGATATATAGTACAAGGGCCAGAGTCAGACGACACCGACGACTTTCAGCAAAACCTATAGCAAAACTGTTTATCTATATATTATAACACCATGATCTAAATATAATTAGCATACTATGACACTGATAGACATGTTATGACACTAACGAATCAATTTCCTGGATCCACCATTGACTGGGCGTCACCGCCGTTGACTCCTCTTCACTCTTTGTTGGAAGAAACAGGAAAAGAGGACATAGAGAGAATAGAGGAGGAAGGGATGGTATGTTTCACGGGCATCCAGGGCCATCGTAATTTTTTTTTTATTGGAGAGCCATAAGTGCCACAACTATCACGACTCACGTAAGATAAAGATCGATTCACATACTATATAGGTGCTAAGTCAACCTAAACTCCTGGAGGATTTGATATGTGCTAATTTTAAAAGTTGGAGGATGCTCTATAGCCGGTTTTACAGTTGAGGCATAAGAACGGAACTCGACATATAGTTATGAGGAATCAGAAGTAGACTTTTTGCCTTGCACAGATGGACGCGTGCACAGGATTGGGCGGAGCATATGCTGCCGTAACAAGTTGAAAGAAGTTTTAGGCCGAACCTTTTCAGCCTTGTCTTGTTGAAAGTATGAGCTCTCAGCCCATGTCGAAGAAAGATTATTGGCACGGAGAAGGTATAAAATGGCTAGTTGGGACATGTACCGTTGTTTGCAGGCTAAACAAATAAACATGCTTTTAGTATGTTTTGTGCATTTTAGCAAACTAAACATTTTGTACAAATACAATTGCAATTCACTAATCGAATACTTCTTTTCTTTCCTATTCTTTACTGATGGATTACAGCTGGAAGAGGGAGTCCAAACATCTTGCATGTTTAGGGGAGACATCTTATTGATTTACTATAACTTCAGGTGTAGAAACACTCTTTTGCATCTCTCTCACAACAAAGAAAGAAAGACTCTTTTGCAGTCTAATTAACCCACCATAATAAAATAACATGGTGAAAATGTCAAGGGTTTCCACTTGAGCCAGATCCAGATCCTTGCCCAAATCCAATGCCTAACCCCGATCCGCCACTAGATCCAGCCGAAGATCCAGCGGAGGATCCCGTCCTTGATCCACCTGACCCAGCGGAGGAACCTGCACTAGACCCAGCAGACGAACTAGCCCCTCCTACAGAGACTGAGCCAGACCTCGATCCAGAGGCGGACCCAACCCCAGCCGCCGAGCCAGACCCTGAACCAGACCCAGACACAGACACGCCACTGGGTCCCAACCCGACTCCGACCCCAACACCTACCCCGATCCCAACACCACCGCCGCCACCGCCACCACCACCACCCAACCCAATACTGAGGTCCTCCCTCCTCGCCACCGGCCGGCCCTCCACGAGTCCACCGGAGGACATGCACATGAAGGCCACCATCAACAGCAGCAGCAGAGCAGCTGCCAGATTGCAGGCCTTGCTTCTCGCCATCCTCACAAGTCACAACCACTACTTATCCAGGCCTCAACTCTTGATGAGCAAAATCACTGTACTCTTTCAGCTAGCTAGCGTGTGCCTCCTCAAGAAGGCGAGTGCAGTGTGTGCAGCAGATGCAGTGATGCTTTGCGTTGCTTATGTAGGAGGAGCAGCTGCAAAGAGCATAACGCAAGTGGAACGTGACGCGATCGATATCCGGCCATGGGAGTCAACCTTTGGCGCCGAACGTAGTGACGTCGTGTGGCTCCGGCCATACTGCCGCCTAGTGCCTACTGGCGAATAACTGTGGGCAAACCGCGACTCATCGAGGTTGAGATGTCGCGGTGGTGGGTGATTAGGAGAAAAAAAAGGAGAGAAAGATATATGTGGTTGTTGTCTGGTTGATTGGAAGCTAGTGGGGAGAGTTGTTGTGAACCTGTGAAAAATCGTGATGCGCCTGCCGGATGCCGGTGCAGGACGACGTACGCCGCCGCGGGCGGCCTGGTCAGATGTTGGGTGTTGCCGTGTGCTCGCGCCTAGCAGGCTGGTCCGTCGCACGGGGTTCTCTTCTGACCGGTAATTCGTCGCCACCGCCGGCCGACGTTCTCGATCGCGCGCTGCTGGATTTAGCCGGTGCTCATGCTGTCCGCTGCCTGTTGCAGAGCTAGCACTGACAGGTGACAGGTTAAACCTCCTTTTTTTTGAGGGAAAAGGTTAAACCTCCTGTAAAGCAGAATTTAGGTGGTAGACTTTTGTGCTCACAAAATTCCATCGGTTTTTCCACGCATCTAGTATCGTTTATAAGTCATCAAGATGGACGCCACAGGCAGCCCACAAGTGAAAACTTTGTAGCGTTGACACAGAAATCAAATTAAATGCCTCAAACGGTCAAACCAAGTTTATTTGTACGTAAGAAGTGTAATCGTGTTTTTAGTCGTTAGGGGAGTGCTTACAGAGCGCATCACCGAGAGATTACTAATCACCTCCTAAAAAATTGTCTTTAGGTTTTCTAGTAAATAAATTGATCTCTTCCAGAGAAAGCCTAAATTTTATCTCCAAAACTAAAAGTGAATCTTTCTGTTAAACTAACAAGTAAATAAACTGATCACTTCAAAAGAAAAGCCTAAATTTTAGAAAAAAACTAAAAGGATATGTTGGATCCAATTTTTCACCTAAAATCCTTAAAAATCAGTTTTAGAAAGAATATATTAGATGCTCAGGTCATATAAGGAGGATCCTGAAGATCTTACAACACCAAAGAACAAAAGAACTGTGATTGGTTGAGTAAATAATATAGGAACAAGAATCTGTAACTATACAAATATAACAAATCACCAAATACTATACGAGCTTGGAAAAGATAAAGCATGGTGCTCATCGTCATATGTACTAGTTTGAGGCTAACTCACCCACCTTGTACTTGTATACTTAGGACTGCCGACTGCCAGTGTTGATTACCTCCTCACCCAAATACTATACGAGCTTGGCAATGATAAAGCTGTTTGCCTGTTTGGAAAGTCTTCTAAACGGTGTTGGTGCTCTTACGACTGCCGACTGCCAGTGTTTAGTCCAACATGCATGTTGAACAATAGATGTGATTGCGCTCATTACTTACATGTGGACTAAATATAGTCATAGAAAAAATTGAAAAAAAATCTGACCAGATTGATTACGGAGTATAATGCTAGAAATATAAAAATACAACCATACATGGCTTAATATAATATATACTTGAAGAAACTATAAAACAATAAAATTTGACACTACAAAACACAGACATAATTTATTGTTTTTTGTTTTATAAGTGTAGATCAATTTGTAAACAAAGACACAAACATGCGCATGTTTGTGTACCTATATGATCGCAATGCATCTTACATTTTTTTTAAAAACATCTTTATTTAATTATTTATACCACATGCATATCCTATGTGTTAAAAATACTTTCGGGTATCTTGTATTCTTGGTTGGGGCCCAACACTGTACTTAAAAATACTTCTCTCTTGAAATGAATGTCAGATCTTCTGCCCTTAATTTTTTTTTCTTTTTTGAAAATGCTAATTAGACACGGACTGTCATAAACTGTTTATGCCCAAAATATAAATTTTGAAACGACCCGCACCAAACAGTGTGAAGTTTCATATTGATATAGCAGAGAAAAATACAAGATAGAACCATGAGAGATCGTAACTAGGAAAAAAAACAAAACAAGACTGTCAGCCTTCCTCTTCTCAACTCGGCAAACGTTGTCCTTCTACCCAAGAAAGCTAATGCTGAAACGGTGGCAGACTATAGGCCAATCAGTCTTCTTCACGGTGTAGGTAAAATCATCTCCAAACTCCTTGCTCTCAGACTACAGCCACACATGACCAACCTGATCCCGCACGTTCAAAGCCTTCATTAAAAAACGAAGCATCCATGACAACTACATGCATACCCGCAACCTTGCGAGATACTTCTACCAAAGCAACTTCCCCACACTTCTCCTAAAGTTGGATATTGCAAAAGCCTTCGACACGGTACGTTGGGATTACCTTCTTGAACTGATGCAACGGAGAGGTTTCCCAACCAGATGGAGAGATTGGATTGCAAGCATTCTCGCTTCTTCATCTTCCCGTTTCCTCCCAAATGGTCACCCAGGGCAACCGATTACGCATTGCAGGGGTGTGCGCCAAGGCGACCCGCTATCGCCGCTGCTCTTCATCTTGGTGATTGACCCGATCCACCAAATCCTTGACAAGGCCACGGACGAAGGAATTTTATCGAAGCTAAGGGGACCCTACTCCAGAATGCGCACTTCTCTCTGCGCTGATGATGCCGCAATTTTCGTCAATCCAAATCAGCAGGACATCTCAGCCCTAGCACAGTTACTAGCAAACTTCAGAGAAGCGATAGGGCTCAAAACGAATCTCCAAAAAAGTCAAGTTGCACCGATCCGTTGTTCTACAATCGACCTTGATCATGTGATGGAGAACTTCCCGGCAACCAAAGTGAGCTTCCCAATCACCTACCTGGGACTGACCCTTTCTCTGGCAAAGCTACAAAGAGTGCATTTTCAACCGTTGGTCGATAAATTGGCCTCAAGACTTCCACTCTGGCAAGGGAAATTTATGAATCATGCCGGAAGAAAGACACTTGTCAAATCAGTCCTAACCTCTCAGCCAATCTATCACATGACCTCCTTAATTCTTCCTAAATCCACTCTAGCCGCCTTAGACAAAATTAGGAGGAAATTTCTTTGGGCCGGGTCCGAGAATCTCTCGGGGGGCAAGTGCAAGATAAACTGGGACCGGGTTTGCAGGCCAAAAGAACTCGGGGGCCTCGGGGTGCTTGACCTTCAACGATTTGCGCGAGCGCTGCGAATTCGCTAGCTTTGGATCGAATGGATGGCGCCGGACAAAGCTTGGTGCGGCCTTCGGTCCCCTGTGATGCGGAAGACAGGGCTCTCTGATGAGGACATCACTTCGTCGGATACGCTCATAACTTCACACACTCCAGTGATAATTTCAAGTCCAAGTCCAGTTCGGCCTCCGGAGACAGCACTGACTTCAAACGGACCTAGCACCTTCATGCCAACTCCGATTTGGGTGATCTTGGACTTCGTGGAAAGCTTATCTCGCTACCTTTCAAACGCATCTGGTCTCATGTCCAAATTCATCTCGAGTCAACGGGAATCACCAAAACAAGACAGTGCTGTTGTTGAAACCGAACTTGGGCCTTGGGCCTTGTAATAGACTAGGCCCATCTCGGAAGTATCCCCCTCCACCTCCACGAATTAGCACTGAACCCTAGCTTTATTTTCCTCTATAAATAGCTTTGTACATCCTCAAAAATATTTGGGTTTTGTTTAGTTGAATTTTGCCAAGTGCCATTCACCTTGTCTCTAGTCCTCGCTCGATTAGTCGGCGACTATAGATTCAGAGCCCCCAATAGTTGGTGTGTTGATTTGACGGGTCGATTAGATCTACCACTTCAATCGCAACTATTTCTTTGTGCTTAATTCCCTATTCGCAATATTTAGATTGCATCTTATCTTGTTCTTGCAGTGTTCTCTCGTTTGCATTGCAGGGATCATCAACCGCGTGTCACGGTTGGTACGACATCGTTTGTGGTGTAGCGATTGCACGGCGTCCTGGACTTGCTCTGGTTGGTAGCCACGTCGCAAACGTCGCACTCGATCAAAGCGAGAGTTATCCCCCTCACCAGAAGATCGGGCCACGAGAGAGAGCGTCATCAGTTGGTATCAGAGCTTTAGTTGCCTAGTGAGGATTTTAGTTTTGTAATTTTTTTCCATCGTCTACCATACAGCCGCAATAATTTTTTCCCATCACCAAACATTAGTTTTCAGCCACGCAATTTCATTCAGTTTTTGCTTTATTGAGTTTTGATCCACTGTCGAGTCAAGTGCTGGTTTAAGCCCTAGATTAGTCTTGGATTTAGTTTGCAAGTGTGGGTTGCATGTTGCTCTAGCGTTGTTTCAGAAAGTCGCACAGTTCCGCCGCCATAGAGAAAGTTGCGCAATAGATTGATTAGTAACAGATTGGTTTGAGAGCTGAGGTTTTGTTTCATTGAGATTTTTTTGGGTTGCATGTGTCAGATAATTAGGGAAAATCTGCTTCCTTTTGTTTCTTCTTTGATTTTCTCGTGCAACCAAGTGACGCCGAAAGAAAAAAAAATAGAACAGAATCTGCTGTCCTACTTGATTGCGCATGCATGCATGCATGAGTACTCGTGTAATTTCCATCGTCTCTTCCTGATTCCATGTGCATGCAAATCTCGGCCTCCTAGTTTGTTGGGTGTACACATGCATAGAATTTCCTTGTGCAGATTAATTCCTCGGTGCACACGCATGTTATCCAATTCGATTGATAGCTGCCATTTGTGAAATAGAAAAGTAAAAAAAAAAGAGAAAAGGCAGAAGGTGCAAAAAAAAAGAAAAAAAAGAAGAAGCAAAAGAGCCGCACCAAAAAAAATCAGAAAAAAAAGAGAAGAAAAAAAATCAAAAAAAAAGAAAGGGTGGAAATTTTTTTTTTTTAAATTGTGGATTTCTTGGAGAGAGTTGGTTGACATAGCGAGTTGTTTTGGTCCGAGTGTGATCATTTGCTTGCTTGAGCTAGGTTTGAGTCTAGGCTAGGCCAGCAATTTTGACTAATACTTTGGATTATTATTCAATTTCGCATATCTGTTTGATTTTTGCTATTCCTTGTGATATAGTTAAGCCTACCAAGATCCACATACTACTAACCTTTACAGGTCCGGCTTTGCAATCGCTCCACTCATCAAGCGTGTCATTGTGCCACGAACCAGCCACGGTGATTGACCTGATTTGCATTCTTTGAGAACATTATAAGAATTTGGTATATGCTTGAGTGTTGAGTGCCTTCAAAAGCTCCACATATATATAGATTGTTAGGAACTGACACTTTCTTGTGAGTTTCTTTTGCTTGCTAACGATGTCAGGTATAAGTTCCGACGAACCAACACTGGAGAATCTAGCACATAAACTGAAGGGCATGGAAAATTGGTATGAAGAGCTGATGCGTAATAGTAAATCATACAAGGAAAGCACAGATAAACATTTAAAAACTTTAAGTGAAAGCCTGGTGAAAGTAGTGGATCAAATTGAGCAAATGAATCGATCACATAAACAATTAACTGAAAATATTCAGAATATAAATATTGGACATGAAAATATTGTGCGACGCATTGGTTTACTTGAGGCTGCAGGTGAAGAAGGTGCAGGTGCCACTGCTCATCGACACCAAAGATATGACGATGAAGACGAAGAGCAATCTGTTGCTGATGATGAGGAGGAAGACGAGAGTGTTGGAAATAGAAGACGACATCGAATTAGGGACAAAGATGATCCTTTATCTAAGGTAAAATTTACTATGCCTTCTTTTGATGGTAAGTTTGAACCTTCTGTTTATCTAGACTGGGAGCTAGCTGTTGAGCAAAAATTCTCTTGCTATGATTTTCCTGATAATAAGAAAGTTAAAGCTGCTAGTAGTGAATTTACCTCCTTTGCATCTCTATGGTGGAATGATATATGTGGTCGAGGACTTAGACCTAGAACCTGGGATGATATGAAACGTACAATGAGGTCTAGATTTGTTCCTTCTTACTATGCTCGTGACATGTTAAATAAACTGCAACTTTTAAGACAAGGTTCCAATTCTATAGAAACATACTATCAAGAGATGATGATTGCTTTGTCACAATGTAATTTGCAAGAAACTGAGGATGCTAGAATTTCTAGGTTCTATGGAGGTCTTAATAGAGAGATTCGGAATATTCTTGAATATAAGGAATACAATACCATTAATAGATTATTCCATTTTGCTTGCAAAGCTGAAAGAGAAGTGCAGGGACGCAACAAGCATAGGAGTTCTCTTGCAGGTGCTACTTCCACACGACAGTCAACACCACGTCAATCTACTACTGCTGTTCGTTCACCTACCTCCACGCCATCCCATGCTCAAGAAACAAGCAAAAACGCTTCAGTTCAGACTCCAGCCAAGAGTGCAACTTCAGTAGATTCCACTGGATGTACACGTGATATTACATGTCATAGGTGCCATGGCATTGGACACATTGCCCGCGACTGTCCAAATCGGCGAGCTCTATTTGTGAATGCTGATGGTGAGTATACTTCTGCTAGTGATTGTGATGATGAATATGCTTTAGCTGCCACTGACCACGCAGGAGGACAAGATAATGATGACATCGAGGAAGTCCATTTGCATCCAGAGTCGCTAGATCAGTATCCTAGCCTAATTGTCAAGCTAGCACTTAGTGCTAAAGAGAAGTGAAGAGCAAAACCAACGTCACAATTTGTTCCAAAGCAAAGTTCTTGTGAAAGGCCATACCGTCAAAATGATTATTGATAGCGGGAGTTGCAACAATTTAGCAAGTGAAGAGATGGTCAAAAAGCTTGGCTTGACTACCCATCCACATCCACATCCGTATCATATTCAGTGGTTTAATACATGTGGTAAGATGAAGGTAACCCGCTTGGTTAAAATACCTTTTACTATAGGCTCCTACCATGATCAAATTGAATGTGATGTTGTGCATATGCAAGCTTGTTCTGTTATTTTGGGGCGACCATGGCAATATGATAGAGAAGTTGTGTTTGATGGTAGGACTAATACATATAAATTTATGTTCGATGGTAAAAGAGTTGTTTTGCATTCTATAACTCCAGCCGCTGCTTTGAAAGATGATCTTGCAAGACTTCAATGTGAAAAGAAAGCGAAAAGTGAAAATCAAATTATTGCTAAACATCCTGCTCCAACTAGTAAAATAGAACCAAGTACCACAAAGAATGAAATTAAGTTGAAGGGTGCTTTGTTGGCTTCTAAATATAATATTTGTGCACTAGATGAGCCAGATTCTTGTTGCTATGCTCTATTTTGCCAAGATTCTATACTCACATTGGCTACTGCTCCTAGTACTTTATATTCTTTGCCACCCGCTATTACTAACCTTTTGCAGGAATATGAGGATGTTTTTCACGATGAGATACCTCCAAGGATGGCCAATGGACAAGAGAGTGCACACAATCAAGAAGATGGGATTGAGTCGAGGACGACTCCAATTCAAGAAGGGGAGGATGATGAGGACATCACTTCGTCGGATACGCTCATAACTTCACACACTCCAATGATAATTCCAAGTCCAAGTCCAGTTCGGCCTCCGGAGACAGCACTGACTTCAAACGGACCTAGCGCCTTCATGCCAAAATTAGGAGGAAATTTCTTTGGGCCGGGTCCGAGAATCTCCCGGGGGGCAAGTGCAAGATAAACTGGGACCGGGTTTGCAGGCCAAAAGAACTCGGGGGCCTCGGGGTGCTTGACCTTCAACGATTTGCGCGAGCGCTGCGAATTCGCTAGCTTTGGATCGAATGGATGGCGCCGGACAAAGCTTGGTGCGGCCTTCGGTCCCCTGTGATGCGGAAGACAGGGCTCTCTGATGAGGACATCACTTCGTCGGATACGCTCATAACTTCACACACTCCAGTGATAATTTCAAGTCCAAGTCCAGTTCGGCCTCCGGAGACAGCACTGACTTCAAACGGACCTAGCACCTTCATGCCAACTCCGATTTGGGTGATCTTGGACTTCGTGGAAAGCTTATCTCGCTACCTTTCAAACGCATCTGGTCTCATGTCCAAATTCATCTCGAGTCAACGGGAATCACCAAAACAAGACAGTGCTGTTGTTGAAACCGAACTTGGGCCTTGGGCCTTGTAATAGACTAGGCCCATCTCGGAAGTGTCCCCCTCCACCTCCACGAATTAGCACTGAACCCTAGCTTTATTTTCCTCTATAAATAGCTTTGTACATCCTCAAAAATATTTGGGTTTTGTTTAGTTGAATTTTGCCAAGTGCCATTCACCTTGTCTCTAGTCCTCGCTCGATTAGTCAGCGACTATAGATTCAGAGCCCCCAATAGTTGGTGTGTTGATTTGACGGGTCGATTAGATCTACCACTTCAATCGCAACTATTTCTTTGTGCTTAATTCCCTATTCGCAATATTTAGATTGCATCTTATCTTGTTCTTGCAGTGTTCTCTCGTTTGCATTGCAGGGATCATCAACCGCGCGTCACGGTTGGTACGACATCGTTTGTGGTGTAGCGATTGCACGGCGTCCTGGACTTGCTCTGGTTGGTAGCCACGTCGCAAACGTCGCACTCGATCAAAGCGAGAGTTATCCCCCTCACCAGAAGATCGGGCCACGAGAGAGAGCGTCATCACTCTCTTTAGCGTAGAAACGGAGATCATCCTCGGCAATGGTTGCAAAGCAAATTTCTGGAACGGCAGATGGCTAAACGGCCAGGCCCCTAAAACCATTGCACCGAACATTTACGCCATTTCAAACAGGAAGAACAGATCAGTCAAGGAGGCTCTGTCAAATAACAGATGGATAGAAGACCTCCCAGTTATACAATTCACAACGGCAGATCACTTCCAACAATACGTCCAGCTTTGGGCACAAATACAGGACATCAACTTAAATTCTGAGTTGGATGACACCATCAAATGGAGATTCACTGCGAATGGTCAATACACCTCGAAGTCAGCTTACACGATCCAATTCTTCGGCTCCCTACAAACTGATCTCAAACCGCTCGTGTGGGATGCTTGGGCCCCCCCAAAATGCAAGTTTTTCGCATGGCTAATCGTCCAAAATAGGGTTTGGACCGCGGATAGGCTACAAGCTCGCCAATGGGCAAATCAGGGCGTCTGCCCTCTTTGTCGATCGACGCCGGAAACAGCGATCCACCTGCTCGCGCATTGCAGGCTCTCGAGAAGAATCTGGACTGCGATTTCGTCTTGGATTCAAACAGACCTGCAGGCTGCAGCTTGCTTCTTGGCATCAGTGTCCAATAGTGCATGCTTGGTGGGAATTCCTTCTATCCCTACCAAATCTACCGAAGAAGGCCCTCAAATCCCTAATCATCCTCGTCACCTGGGTTTTATGGAAGGAAAGGAACTCACGGATCTTCCGGCAATTGGCGAGCACGCCAACCAACATTCTAGCCAATATAAAAGATGAAGCGCGTCTCTGGGTTTTAGTGGGAGCCAAATCCCTCACTGAGTTTCCTTCTTTGGGAGAATAGGCTTATGCATGGTCAGGGACGACCAAAACTCCCATATGTAACCTGTAATCTGTTTTTCCCTCTCTATCAATATATAAGGCAAAACTTTTGCCTCTTTTTTTTAAAAAACAAAACAAAACAAAAACAAATACCACCGCCGCCGTACACTAGCAACTTCTCACACAACCTAGGAAAAGTCGCTAGCGCCAAGTCGACCGCCGCTATGCGTGGTCGATCACTGCTAGACCTAAGGAGGGTTGCAAAATGCCCCACGCACAATGACTCCGCCCGGAATATCGTCGACGAGTTCTGGTTAACCTCACGTAGAGGGGTTGAAGAGAGAGAGAGAGAGAGAGGATAGAAGATCCACATGTCCTTGGTGACAATCTGACAGTGACAACCAAAAACCACCGGCGACCAAACCAAGAGAAGGTGGCAAAGGCGAGGAACAAAACCTCCTAGGCAACGCCTCCAAGAAGGTCATGACACCTTAGGTGCCACCGTTGTCATCCAAACTGGACCGGGTTTTCACCTGGCGAGTCTTGCTAGGTAGAGGAATGGTGGTCGCTCGACAATACCCCCAAAGGGATCATTTCTCCCAAAGGCATCGACATTGTCGGCTCAAGAAAACCTAAGCTAGGCTTTCGCCTACGACACTCTCCTGACCCTGTCATTGCCACCCCAAATCTCCTGAGCCCAAACAACCTCTACCAGCCCGCAGGTCCACCACACCGGCGCCCCATCGTGGGCTAGCCCGATGTTGCCTCCCGCAATGCCGTCTCCCACGTCGACCAATGCTGCCAACAGCCATTCCAACCCCTCGTCGCAACAACTGTCATTCTCCTCCGTCCACGTTGGCCTCACCCACACCGGCCGCCTGCTTCCCCCAAGCCTGACCGGCATACTTGCCACTAGCCGCAACAAGCTCTTGTTGCCATTGCCCACGCAAGCCTCACATCACTATCACTGACGTGAGTCCCCCGCTGTCATCGTCCACGCGGGCCTCCCTACACCGTTGTCGGTGCGGCCTTCCGGCCATCGTCATTGTGGCCTTCCCACTGTTCTCGTCGCCGACGTGGCCTTGCCATCGCCACCGTCGTGGCCTTCTCACGGACGTCGTCCGCTCGTCGCCACCGGCTGCCGAGGCATTCCGCTGCCGCCAGCCGCCGTCACCAGCGCGACCTCTCCTGTCAGATCCAGCGCGGAGGTGCTAGATCCATCCGTAGGGAGACCAGATCCGCAGCCTATATGTCGCGCTTTCATCCCCTAGCTCTTGGCGCCGACCCACCTTCCACGCAAAGATGCAGAGCACCATCGAGGTTTGGCCTCACCACCACCATCCCGGCTAAGCCGATCGGTTTTCCGCGCTTCAGCAACGGCAAGGGGTGGGAGAGGAGGGGAGAGGGGTGGTGGAGGCACTAGGTTTCTCCTCCGAGTCGCCTGCACGTGGGCTACACGGGGACCGGGTTTCTGATTTGTGCTCAGAACATAAATTTGACATAGATATATCTACTACATTTCAGGGGTAAAATCTTTACTCAAACCTATACTTTTACCGTCCTTTTCCAGATATGGATGGTGTTTAATATTACCAAAGAGGACAATTAATTAAACACCATAGTTTATTATCCATTCTACACCCTACAGTTAGTTCCAAAAATAATTAAACAAAGAACTATGTAAAAGTAGACATAGTCTTTTATTGCATTTCATTTAATTCACATAGAGAAATGAAAATACATGGAAACTACACTTGGCATGGTAACTATTACACCAGCATCATGTCCACTTCAAGGATTTCCACTAGAACCAGACCCATAACCATACCCTTCTCCAAATCCTAAACCTGATCCATTACCCGACCCACGCCCGTATCCTCCACCCTCACCATACCCAGATCCTGAACTCGACCCACTGCCGCCACCATAGCCATACCCTTGTCTGCCACCAGACCCAGGTCTAGACCCAGCCGAGGACCCTGCTCCTGATCCACCTGACCCGGCATACGATCCGGCACTCGACCCAGCAAAAGAACTTGCCCCTCCAATAGAGACTGACCCAGATCTTGACCCGGAGGTAGACCCAGCCCCAGCCACCGAGCCGGAACCAGACCCGGACCCAGAAGCAAAGACACCTCCCGTACCCACTCCGACCCCAAGCCCAAGTCCAATCCCTAGCCCAATACCCTGGCCACCACCCAAACCAATGTCGAGGCCCATCCTCGCCACACGGCGGCTCTCCACGCATCCACCGGACAGCACGCACAGGAGCGCCACCACCACTAGAGCAGCAACCGCGCCGCCGTTGCCGCCCACCATCCTCGTTTTCTTTTCACCGAGACCTGGCAATAATGTGCAGTTGTGTAGATGGATCGATGGACGAATCGCCGCTCGTTGGTGGCAAGCTTTTATAGGAGGCGCGGTCTGCACTGCACGCGCGCGAGGCCAAGAGGAACAGGACGACGGACGGCCGCAGCATCGCGCGGTCGACCGGGCGTGTGGGCAAAAAAACCAACAGCTTTGTGCACGAAACGTACCGGGAATCATGCCATCTCATGTGGTCGAGCTAGCACGCGATGGTGGCGCGGTGGTGCAACGCGAAAAAGGTGCCTGCCTGATCGATGGATTGATTGATTTGGCTAGTGCGTGGAGTGGTTGCGATGCATGCGGTTTGGTTAGTAGCTGCAGGAGAACGTACCCACGCACCGGCCGGCGTGTCGTTCGTCCTCCCCGCACTAAGGTGATGGGTTTGGTATAACCTGATCCATCTATCGATCGATCTGCAATTAGAGATCGGGTGATGATGTCGAAAGTTCGCGACTCTTCAGTTAGGCAGATTAATTCATATGTCGAATAGTACTTGTCGTGATCGATCTCTCCGGATGCACTATAGAGATATGATGACTGAACTTTATCAGGATCTTGGACAATGGATGTGTGAATTGCAGGTAGCTCCATACCTGCAAAGGGATTCATGCTCGCCAGTGGCCTGGGAATCTGTACTGTAGCTCTTTTAAACGGCGATGTTGTCACAGGCGTGCAGTACGAAAGCTGTAGTTGGGCGTCGCTCGGACTCTCACACTTCCGCACTTGCAGTGGCAGGAATGATGGTGATGAATCTTTTTTTTTTCCCTTCTCTTTTACTTTGATCGAGCATGCACGTACGCGCTTCAATCTGTCAATCAGATAAACGAAAACGAGGAAATTCTCATGAACTGCCTCCCGTAATTTCCTCCTATGTATGAGGGGATGATCGACCTCAGTCGTTCTGTACACGAAGGTCATTCCTAACACAAAAGACAATAGACATAGTTTACATAAACTTCACATCATCAAGAAACTAATATTAGATACTACTCTTTCAATACAAACATCACTTTTTCATACTTAAATTTAATGCTACTTATCTCATATGATGTCCTGGATGTGTTGTATAGAAACTAGTACTAGACTTGGTTTCCTTCTTTTTTTCTCATTTATTCACTTGCCACATTATCTTTCATTTTAGGTGGCAGCTTATTTAATGCTATAGACATCATCATACTTATTGGGTTGGGGATGGCTGAACAGAGTTCTCCCCCTGTCCAAGCATTAAAGAGGACTTTCTTAATTACTCCATATTACTCCCTTCATCTATTTTTGATAGTCATATTTCCAAATCTGAAAAATTTATTTTTGATAAGCATATTTCAATATAAAAACCTATCCTCTTAATGACTTTCTTGGATTTAATGCGTGACTCTCTATTCTTCCACACAAGATTGGCTACATGGGCATCGAGAAATGTAAATATTAATGAATCGTTTGTTTACGAGGAATGACTAGTAGCATGTTTAAATGGATGTTAAGTAAAATTACTTATTTTTGGTCTGTGTGCCAAAATGAAATATGCCTATCAAAAGTAGTTGGAGGGAGTAGCACGTCATGCACACAAGTCAACTTTTTTAAAAAAGAAGATAAGAAAAACCGAGAATGCAGTATGCTAGTAATATGCTATACTTGAGGAAGTCTACTAACAAAATCCATATGTCCAAGTACCACATGTGAAACGGGACCATGATTATTTGACGTTGATATACAGCTGCTTTGTACGTAGCTAGCAAATTAAAGCATGCATGGTTACCATCAGCCAGTAATCCACACCAATCTTTGCATGAGTTAAGCGGCCGTCATTTTCTTCCAGACTTGCAGCACCAGCATATGCATATGCATGCGCCAACTTTTCTGCGCACTGAAGATCCCACACGGCCACACCTCACAAGTTTCAGGATTCAGCCGCCCAAACGTGTCGCACAGCGCTGAAGAATAGCTGGCTCACTCGCCGGGAGCGACGACTACTATACCAGCCGCCGCGCACTAACTACACTACACACGGCCGCGCGGCCGGCGGCCGGAATGGCGGGATCTCCACAGATCACCACTCGTGCTGAATTCTCACCGCTCGATCTCGGCGGAAAAAAGGCACACGGCGAGGCAAACGCGATCGCTCAAGAGCAAACACGCAAGCACAACTCAACTACACCACTCTGTCTCTGTCTTGCACTGATCTCTGTCTATGTATAAATTCCCATGAGGTCTATCAAACACCTGCATCATCCCATCTCCATTACTAGCACGAAGTAGCTGTTGCGTGTTGCAAACAATATAGTACAATGGTTTGCACGAAGTCCATTGCTTTTGTAGTTTTGGTTGCCGTTGCTGCATCACTTGCTCCGGTGGGGGAGAGCCGCTTTGCAAGGAAGGACCTTGGGGGTGGACTTGGGATTGGAGTTGGTGTAGGTTTAGGAGTAGGTGGCTCAGGTTCAGGTTCGGGATCTGGCTCAGGTTCGGGATCTAGCTCAGGTTCTAGCTCAAGGTCAGGTTCAGGCTCAGGTTCGGGATCAGGCTCAGGATCAGGATCAGGAGGCCTTGGCCTTGGACTTGGAGTTGGAATTGGCATTGGTCTAGGTGGCGGTGGTTATGGCTCAAGTTCAAGGTCCGGTTCAACATTCGTGTCTGGCTCCGGATCAAGTCCAGGCTTAGGATCGGCTTCTGGATCAGTTTCAGCTTCTGGTTCAGGGTCAAGCTCAAGCGGCCTTGGGATTGGGCTTGGAGCTGGAGTTGGTATTGGCGGTACTAGTAGCTCTAGCTCAAGTTCGGCTTCAAGCTCGGCTTCAACTTCTGGCTCTGGATCAAGATCGGGAAGTGGTTCAAGCGCTGGATCTTCAGCTAGTTCAAGTACATCATCCTCTACAGGCTCTAGTTCAGGTTCTAATACTGGGTCATTTGCAGGCTCTAGTGCGGGGTCTAGAGTAGGATCAAGTGCAGCCTCTAGAGTTGAGTCTAGAACTAGGCAAGTTCACAATTGATTGTTGTGGTTACTGTGAGCTTTGGTTCTCTATTAATCATGTTAGAAATTAGCATACAGGTAGACCATACATAATGATTTGAAACTACATCAATTATAATTAGGTTTGATGTATCAGATTCTTACAAGTGCTCATGTATAGTTTGGCTATGGAGACTGGTGTATATGAGTGGATTTCTTGAGAAATCAAAATGTTTGTGGACATATATATCCGCATAATTTAGCCACTGGTGACTTCTGTTGAGAAAAAAAAAACATTACCTACATTAACTTTCTTTTTTTTTCTACTTTGATGTAGTGAATCACTTCCATTATAATGTCACCTTTTTTGTATAATGAAACATTTTATTTAACCCAAGCAATTACACCAAGGTGATACAATCGTACCGAGAATACTTCTAGCCTCATGCATTACTGACGGATAAGTGATAACCCATCACTTATGGTTCTCTTGAATAAAAACTTTTGTAGGTATCCTATAAGAATAAGAGTATTACAATTTACCATAAAATTCAGTTATGGGAGTAGTTTTTTTTAGAAAATATTGATAAGTTGTAACTATTATAGAAACACGGATATCTCAGTAATGATATATATTTTATTAACTAAAGGAACATATATAAGAATCAATAATATTTGGTAATATGTTGGTTAATTATTACAAAATCTGTACTCAGAATGCTTGACTTGCAACTTAAGTTGAAATACCTTACTCTAAAACCAAGGTCAACAAGGTTTCGATCATAGGTCAATTACACATAAAGCGCAACATAATGATGTAAAAAAAATCCTAAATTAACTGTCAGTTGAACTTTTTTTTTGTCTGTGCACATTTGTGTGCATGTGAGCGTTCACCGCGTAATTGAACATCTAGCTACTTTGATGTCAAAAGAGAGAATATTCACTACTCAGGCAACAGTAATTAAGATGATTATGGAAGAAGGAAAATCATTTAAGTCAACTACAGAGTTGACAATCGAAATTGACAAATGAAAGAGACTTGCAATAGGCCAACAATTTGATAAGGTTTACAAGCAAACTTCCACTGATTACCAATCTAACCAAAAGCAAGAGCTTCTCGAAACCTCCAATGCTCTGCTTCATTGAGCTTCAAAAGTCGCTTCACTTATCTTTGCAGATTATTAGGTAAGGCCTTAAGCATCGGAAAGTCTTTTTAAGCATCGACCTTGGTGGTGGCGGTGGCGGTATTGGAATTGATACATGATTGTAAAATTCTATATATATTTTGATGTAGATCCATATATATATTTATGCCACTCCTTTATACATTCATGGAAAATTTGATGAACGTTAATAAACATAAAGTTCAGCAATGCATACTTGTAGAGTGATGGCATCGTATAATATATGTTGTCAACCTTTTATAATTTTTAATAATATTTAAATGGCATCTATGAAACAATAACATGCCTCCCTTAACGTGAATTAATGATATATTGAACATGTTATTATTTGTGCATATGTTACACCATGCTCCAAGTATTCCTTTTTAAAGAAAAACATTGTACAGCGTGCAAGTGTAAAATCTGCAGCATACATGGTCTTGTGCTCCTTTTCACTAATGCTAGTATCATGCAAGATGCTTCAAAGTTCAAACGTGTCACTCCAATGCACTATCTACGCACTAAGGGCCATACACCTGCACACCACCATTGCTCCACTAGGTTCCACTACTCAAGAACAAAATCTGCCGTCCAATGGCCACTACCACACAGGTTCTTGCCACAAATTAAATTAAGCATTATTTTTGGAAGCCCTCTTTTGGATTCTATAAATACCACTGCACTCCTGGTGTTTGCATATCCAGGAGTTGTTGGAGGTAAGAAAGAGAACTAGAGAATACACACATCTGAAAACATTGAAGCAATCTTAGGGTCGTTGTTCCTACTTCCTACAATAATCCTACTGTTGGTTTCATAATGTCTCATATGAAGACTTTTGCTCTTGGCATTGTTGTGCTTGCTACGCTAGTTCTCGCATCTAATGGTCGAATTTCTCATAAAGACTTAAGCATCGACCTTGGTGTCGGTGGTGGTATTGGAATTGGTACCGGAATTAGTATTGGCATAGGTGGTGGCGCCGGTGGCTCCGGCTCTGGGTCTGGTTCAGGGTCGGGTTCTTTCTCAGGCTCAGGCTCGGGTTCAGGATCCGGCTCTGCTTCTGGGTCTGGCTCAGGGTCGAATGTTGGTTCAAGCGCAGGGTCATCAGCTGGATCTAGCGCTGGTTCTGGAGCAGGCTCATATGCTGGCTCTGGTGCTGGTTCAGGATCTGGTTACAATCAAGGTCAAGGAATAAGTGATGGTCAAGGCGAAGGTTATGGCTCTGGCCATGGAGCAGGTACAGGGTCAAGGTATGGCGAGGGACATGGTGAAGAAAATGGATCCGGTTCAGGATATGGTGAGGGGCATGGTGAAGGCTATGGTGAAGGAAATGGCTCCGGCTCAGGTTATGGTGAGGGGCATGGCGAAGGCCATGGTCAAGGGAACAGCTTTGGCTCAGGATATGGCAAGGGGCATGGTGAGGGCCACGGTTATGGTCAAGGATCTGGTTATGGTGAAGGCTATGGCTCAGGACATGGCCAAGGATCAGGGTCAGACTATGGTGAAGGATATAGTAAAGGTTCAGGCAATGGATATGGAAATGGCTCGGGCTATGGTGAGGGCCATGGCTATGGCTCTGGTTCTGGCCATAGGAAATAAGATAATTAATTGTTGAAATTGTTACCATGCCAGTGTCTATAAATTTATAAATTTATGTTTGCTCATGGAAATCCTATATGTATATAAATAAATAAATAAATAAATAATGAACTCCCGTTGTTAAAGGTGAACAAATTTGCACTCCCAAGGATGAATGTTGACTGTCAAGCTGTCAACATTCTTCTTGCTCGACGGTTTTGGTATATAATAATATCCCTTTGTAGAAATAAAAAGCCATTTCAAGTGTAATGATAACAGAGAAGGACTCATGACTCTATTTTTTTTTCAAAAACTTAAGATGCCACAGAGGCACAGAGGATGAAATTTTCCCATCTTCAAATTGTTGCTAGCCAATGCATGGATACTAGCCCACTACCGATCTACGACCCCGTTCGATTCTCCAACAAGGATGAAAATTAAGTGCCCATGGTTAATTGAATTTTAACACATGGTTAATTGAATTTTAATTATCATAAACTTGATAAATGAATTTATTTGAATTTTTAAAGCAATTTTTATGTAAAAAGTTTTTGTACGAAATACATTGTTTTTTATTGCAGTTGCAGTTGCAGTCTTGCAGAGATGCAGTTGCAAAAACTTGAAGGCCGATTGCCGCCTTGCAGTTGCCAAAACTTCTTTGTAAGGGGATGTTAGTTGCAGAAACTTGCAGATCAGTGACACCGTCGTCGGAGTTCATCCACCCAGCCCTCCACGTCCTTCCACACCGGCCAAGAACGCCGGCCGCCATGGGCTCGCCGCGCTCGTCCTTGCCTCCTCTCTGGCTTCTCCTCCTCTGCGTCGTCGCAGCAGCACGGCGCACGTCGATGGCGCGGGCGCAGCAGCCGATGCCGCCGTCGTTCGCGTTCAGTTGGCTCGACTACAGGTCGTCGTTCGTCGCCGGCGACACCGCGGTGATCAAGATCATGCCGCTCGACCTCCCGCCCGGGGACGAGGCGCGGCGGTCGCTGTCGTTCACGGCGACGGTGAACGGCAGGCGGGGCAACAGCACCTACATCGCCGACGTCACCGCGCACCACGCCGGGGAGCCGGCCACCTGGAGCATCACGTTCGTGCCGCTGCGTGCCGGCGACTTCGTCGTGCTCGTCGGCGAGGAGCGGTTCGGCGTCGCCGAGTCGACGCTCGAGTTCACGGTCGCCGCCGCCGCCGTGCACCCGTCGGCGTCGTTGGCCTCCTGGACCTACTCCGGCGCGTGCGTCGCCGGATCGAAGGCGCTCGTGTCGGTCGCTCTCAGGGACGCGTTCGGCAACGGCGTCGCGCGAGGGGCCGACATGCCCGGCGGCAATGGCAACTTGAAGGTGTCGGTGTCCCGTAGCAATGGCGCCATCGTGGAATTCAAGGATTTTCGGTACAATGGATGGGCGGAAGATGGACGCATCAGCCTTGAGTTTGTTCCGGTTGTTGCTGGAGCATTCCTTGTCCGGGTTCAGAGCGATGACAACATATTGCGTGGTTCGCCATTGTTACTAACAGTCAATCCAGGTTAGCACCAGTGCTACTTATTCAGTTTCAGTAGAATTGCTACTCATAGTTTTTTTTAAAAAAAAAATTGACAATGGAAATAAATCCAGACTCATGGTTTAGGGGGAGTTTAAAATTCTGATAAGCAGCGGATTTGTAGCCAGTTTTGAGAATCTGTAAATACCGAGTTTTCCAGCTTCTGACTTCTAGTTCATTTACATATTTGCAAAATTTGAGTAAGAATATGTATTGTTTGGGAGAGTTGGAGATTATGTGATTATGTATTTGACCAAATTAGTTGTATGTGGCGAGAAATATAATTCATAATTAATTTGTGGTAGTATATTATGCTGGATATATATGCTAGCGGTCAGATGCATAATTTTGTGGGGATTTGAGTAATTTAGTTAACTTTATCAACTTCTTTCAGGCCCTATTGATATAGCTAAAAGCACATGCAGCTGGAAGTATGGGACTAATGTATTGCAGATATTTTCCAAGCTGGAGATTTTCATACATCAGAAGGATTATTTTGGAAATGCTGTTCCAGATATCCATCCATTTGATGCTAGAATAGTTAAACGAGCCACAAATTTGTCTGTCCCGGTAGCAGATCTACTGATTGAGGTTGTGGACGATGGAACTCGGCTGCTCTCTTTCAAAGCTGTGGATCCTGGAGAGTTTGTTCTCACAATTTTCGATCCTAAGCTGAACCAAAAGATCTCCAACATGGACTACGTGTATAATGTTTTTGTAGGTAATTTTCTTCTGCATTTTGTGATGTTCAACATGGTGTACATTTTTTATAGAGTGAATTTCAGAAACCCCTAGGTTTTGGGGCACCTATAACACAGAACTCCATGTATTATAATTTGTTTCGAAGAACCCTAAGTTTTAGGGCAAAATGTTTTAAGAAACCTCATGTTTAAGCTTATATCATCGCTTTTGGCTAATATATTTATGCATAATAATTGAAAAAAAATTATACGAGATATTTCTGAGTATATATAAATGCTAGCCTCATTTTAACGAGCATAGGTCATGGGTAGTATGATTGTTTATAGGTATAAATAATAGGTTAATGTGTCATTATTAATGAGGTTATGTTGTGTTTTTATCAATTGTGAAACTCAAGAGTGAGGAAAAAGATAAATTATATAGATGGGATGTGTATTTGGTGCCTAAACATATACTAAAAATCATATATAATATTTAAATTATGAGTATTTGAGTAAATATGGGGTTTCTTGAAACATTTTGCCCCAAAACATGGGGTTTCTCGAAACAAATAGTAGAACTTATATGTTTGTGTTACAAGTACCTCAAAACCTGAGGTTTTATGAAATCCACTCTTTTTTATATGGTGATTTTCTTATCAGTAGAGTCTGGTTTGCTACTTGTTTAGTCATGATTTAAGAGGTTGCTACTGTTTTTTTTTTTCTCAATATTCAACTGTCCATTTGCTAATTAATCACAAAACTAACTCTTCGTTAGTTCAATCTGAACAGGGTATTGCGATGGTTCAAACAGTTTTGCTAATGGATCTGGTTTAGCACATTCAGTTGCCGGTTCAGTGTCACATTTTATGGTTTACCTGCAGGATCACTATAGCTATCCTTCCCCAATTGAATCCGCATGGCTGAAAGTACAGATTTTGAGTAAAAATGGTGCTAGTGTAAATTCAACCATATCTCCAGAAGAATTAAATGGTAATGCTATCAAACCATTTGATCTTATATTGTTCTAGAAAAAAAAGTATTTTTCTGACCCAATATGGCATCCGTATGTTTAGGAAAATCAAGATATGTTACTCTTGACTAATATTAAACTAGTAATTTATATGTTTAGTGTCACAAATGTAATATATTTATATTTGAAAGTACTTTGACACGATGTTAACTCTGTAGATGATGATACTCCCTCCATTTCACAATGTAAGTCATTCTAGCATTTCTCACATTCATGTTGATGTGACATATATATCTGTCTAGATTCATTAATATCAATATGAATCTAGACATATATATCTAGACAGATATATATGTCTAGATTCATTAACATCAATATGAATGTGGGAAATGCTAGAATGACTTACATTGTGTAACGGAGGAAGTAATATATTACTCTCTCTCCATCCACAAAAGTTAAACATATTTCACAGTTAATTTTTTCCAAATAAGTTATTCCGGTCTATTTGTAGTCTTTATGCATTCGAGACTTAAATGAAGAGATAAATTAAATGTTTAATTAGAACCTAAGGAGTCATGTAAATACTCATTAGTTGCATGCTTACATTCACTCCTTGATTTTGTAACATTCAGAATGATTTAATTTTTTCTTGGTCTTGGTGACAAAAAGTAATAGGTGTAACTTTTGTGGATGGATGGAGTATGAAAGAATCAAATAAGTTAATACCATGTAAAAAACTAACACGCCTAATTTTAGGACATAGGGAGTATGTTCTAACAACTAAATTTATTTGCAGAGGAAACATTTGTGGGAGGACATTTCAGTACATTTGTGGGAGGACATTTCAGTGGAGGACCTACTGGCCATCAGGAAAAAGTACTATTTCTCTGCCTCTTTTGATTGTTTATTGACATGGTTACTAAAATACACTCTGTATCCTCAGATTATTGCAGGAAACATGCGAACAAATAGTTTTAATGTTTCATATACTCCTAAATTTGCTGGGGAGTATGAAATTTGGGTTCAGTGTGGGAACATAGTGATAAACAGTGGAAATCCCTATAAAATGACAGTTTCCACAGGTTTGATACCTCTTTTGTATATTTTTAGTAATTCAATTTCATATTGATGTGATTCAGTAGACATTTGCAATTCCAATGATTACATCACATCTTACCTTAACTTGCAGCTCAAAACAACCAATTTCAGGATGCTAACTATCCATATGACATTTTTCTACTTGCAGGTGTAGTTAGCACCAATTTATCAACAGTTGTCACGTTCGTTCGTAAAGTCAAAACTTCAGTCCACAATGAAGTAGTTGTTCAACTTGTTGATCCATTCATGAATCCAATGATACACTTGGCATCAAAATTGAGGATTCAGCTAACCTCTGCAGATACTACAACCCCTATGAATGCGCCAAGCTTCACCGCAGGGGAGTTTGTTGACAACAAAGATGGATCGTATACTACTTATTATGTGGCGAAAAATACCGGTTTATATAGAATTTGTGTTCAGTTTGAGGATGCACAACTGAAACCTTGCCCATTCGAAGTAAATGTTGTTCAAGGTAACATTTCAGTTGGTCAGATGAGATTCATAGTTAAATTCAAAAAAAAAATCATAGAAAAATTTGAGCATCAATACTTCTGTTTAGTTGTTAAATAGCTATGATTAGCTGAAAAAAAGAATATCTCATGCAGATGAAGAATTCTCCATGGTTCAAAACGATATAATTTCAGTACGGGAGAATGAATCTGTCTCCTTTGATGTACTGTCAAATGACTACATTGCAGGAGGCCAAGCTGTAGTTAATTTTTATCCGGTAAGTCCATGCCGTCAACTAATTCCCCAGATCAGCCCCAAAACTATCTAAGAACCACCCAAGGGTCTTCCGGCTAGCTTCACAAAGTGATGGTCTTTTCGAAGCCACACCCTTTCTAATTATTTGATATTAGGTCATTCCCTAATATTCGCGTCTTTTCAGCCCCAAAACTATCTATAACTTCTTAGTGATAACCACAAAATTTTCTCATGCGATATATTAGTCTTGTACATGTTAACACTTTAACAACACAACTTAAAATATACTACAAATCTAGCAAAAAAAAGTCTTTTAATATGTGGATCGGAGTAATATTCCAACTTAAAATATACTATAAATCTAGCCAAAAAAAAGTTTTTTAATATGTGGATCGGAGTAATATTCCAGTTACTTCATCATGCCATTACTTAATTTCACCGATTCGATTTCATGATAACCTTGGTTCTTTTTTAAACAAGGAATTCATGATAACTTTGTGCCTACCTTTTTGAAGCCGCTTCATGGGTCAGTCCTACAATACAATCAAAAAAATTTTAGGTACACACCTTTCGAAGGATTCTTTGGAAATGACACATTTTGGTACATAATATTCGACAAGCATGACAACACTGCATACGGCACAGTGTTCATATCAGTTCTCTGCAGACCACCCCAGTTTATTTCTTTACCCCAACAGCTGCATGCTACTGAAGACACGATTGCCCCACAATTCGGGTAAATAGCTGTTTCTCCCGACCTATCATCACTTCTTTTGTTTGGATTTCTGAACTAATCACTTGCTGATATGTTCTGGGCAGTGGGTTTCCAGGGATTAAGATAGCATATTCAGATGCAGCAGAAAATATCTCTGTTATGCTACAAGCGCAGTCTGGAAATGTGTCTCTTGCTCCTATGCCAATGAAATTTCATCAGACATCATATGACGTACTTTCAATCAGCACAGGAGATAGATATGGCGAAGATTTGATATTCAACGGAACAGTCGAAGCAATAAATGGAGCGCTACAATTTGTTAAGTATATCGGGTAGTAATCAAGAATCTGAATCTTCCTAGTATTACAAGGATTTATTTCACAAGGATCAATACAGTTGCTTACTAATGATCATAATTCTATCACCATGTGCAGAAACGAAGACTTCTATGGAAATGATATTATAAAGATATATGCCATGAGCAGGAGTGGAAGAGAAGATGCTCAAGTACCCATTTTCGTAGAGCCAATCAACGATCCACCAGTTATATTAGCTCCAGAATCGATTTTCTTGGGTGGGAAAAAATCAATTGAAGGATATCAAATCTTTGACAAACAAAGGGATCCATTTGAGTTCTCCATTGTTGAACCAGATCTTCAGAGTTTCCCAGGTACTTCATCACCTCTTTCTATTATTGGTAGATGAGGAATATCATGCTTACTTTGACATGTAACTGTTGTTCTTTGGCCTTTCAGATCAACTTAGCTCGCTTTATTCTCATTCGTTTTGCAGGGAACAAGTCCCATCTTCAGCTGGTTCTCTCATTAGAAGTTCATGAAGGAGCTCTCATGGTAACCTTGACAGCTGGTATCGTCGCCACTGCAGAGGTGAAGATTGAAGGGAACAACTGTTGGCAGCCCCTTCAGACTTCAAGTGCTGATCGCATAGTCCTGAGAGTAGCTGGTATCAGGTTCCGTGGGAGTGTCCCTGATTGCAACAATGCAATGCAGCGGTTGTTCTACCAGGTAAATATTTTATCTTCTCTGGTCACTTCATTAGTTCATTCCATGAATTATTTGTCTCCTTTCTTGAGTGAATATGTTGTTCCTCGGCCAGGTAAATTATGCAGTCCGTTGCATAGGTCATAGGTGTCTTTGTAATTGTATATCTGTTACTGCACTTCAGGAAAGCTAAACTTTTCAGACAATCCAAATGAACTGCTTTTTGGGAAGATTGAATTGGTGCCTGACTTTGTGAATGATTACCTAAATGTTCAGACTAAAATGATATATTTCATGCCACACAGGAGATTAGGAGAATGTTCAGACTAAAATATGGGTTATGTTTCTCTTTCAGGGTCAAAGCAATGAAACAACCTTAGATATTATTGTAAATGACCTGGGATACTTTGGATGCTACCCAGACTGTTCAATGAAAACAGGGACGCCATTGTCCACCATAAAGACCATTCGTCTACTCATAAGGAAATCTGTGAAGTCAAGAGATCTTTGTAAGTGTCCATGCTGATGGTTTTTGTGTGTAGCACAACCTTCTGCACTAGATGTCTACATCCACCAAATTGTACTGACCATTTCTCCGTGTTACAAATACTTTCAGTGTTCAGAACAGCCTTAACAATTGAGCTGTCCCTTGGGTGTGTTCTTCTGTATTACATCTTAAAATGCATCTATGCTCTCAAAGGCAAGGGAAAAAATCATAACAAGAAGACACGTAAGCTGAAGAAGACCGCATCTCATCAAAATGTGAGTACATTTCTTTCTGAAACTTTCACCAGCTCACCAGGATCTGCATATCCTTTTTTTTATCCTTTCCATCCACAAACTTTCGGAGAATTTATTTTGACCGTGTTCTTCTGCAATGTGAAAAGACGAGCACCTCATCGTCAGATGATGCTGGATATTTGTCTGCACCTGCAACCGTGCTCTCCTCAGGTGGAAACAGATCCAGTTTACGGCAGAGGTAAGGAGTGTGTGTATGCACGTTTCATGTTCAGAATTTTGTGCTGTTCATTCTAGCATCAGCAGAGCATAGACTTCAGATTTCGCAATTTGCTGCTAGGCACAACATGATAACAAAAGATCCCATGAATCATCAGTGCGTGATTGAATTTGCGTCTAACTGCCATTTGTTTTGGATATTCAGGTCACCTCGGTCACGCAGGCAGGAACTGGAGCTGCAGCCGTTAACTATGTCCAGAAACAATGGAGATCAAGATGACCAACTTGCAGAACACAAGGACAAATAGCACTTCTGCTCGCTCCAATCAAGCTCCATTTGCTCAATGCCCACCATAGAATAACATTTCTCTGGTTGGTCAGGTTTCCAGTTGATCAGATCTAGAGAGTATAAGCAGTTTAGCTAACTTTAAAGTAGCTTTAGACTCCTAGATGTCAAGCAAAAGAAAATTTTAGTTCATGAAAATTTCTTAGTTTGACTGATGCCAAGTGAAATCCCCTCAGATTAAACAATAGCTTACCTCTACATGAACAGAACCAAATCAAATAAAATTTTCTATTTTTCATGAACTAATATTTACCTGAATCTCTAATCTTTCTATTTGGTTTGCTTTAAGACTCTGTATAAGACTCTGTTTTGGGCTTGGTTTTCAAGCTGGGTAACGACTTTACCTGATTTCAAAAAATATATATTTCTATTTGGTGAAATTTGTAATGTTTACCTGAATCGCGGTGACCCGGCCGGGGAGTGAGCCGCTACCGGACACATAGATCGATTTCCGCTACAACGGATGGAGGTTGAAGAAGAGCAGATCTTACCTGATCGCCGAAGCCTTGGTCGGCGGCGGCCACTCTGGGTCGCCGTCGCCGGCTCGCCGCCGAACGAGTGTACTCGAGGCCATGGCGACCGGAGGTCTGGAAAACGAGAATATGAGATAAGCGAGGGACCTGTATGAAACGTACCCGTCGACGCTGCTGACTCTCGAATCTAGGCCGCCCATGTTAGATCGGACGGCCAGTGAATGGGTTGATTGAGTGAGGAAATGGCCTTGAGCTGAAAATATAAAAGCAAGTAAAAGAAATTTAAAGATTTAAATGTTTGCGATATTCTAAAGCTACCTAAGGCCTTGTTTAGTTCCCAATTTTTTTTCCAAAAACATCACATTGAATCTTTGACATATACATGTAGCATTAAATATAGGTAAAATGAAAAGAGGGAGACTATAGAACGCGATCCCGTTAGAACGGGATATTTTAAGAGCAGGTACAATAGCAAGCTATAAACCAGCTATAAACATATTTTAAAGAGATAAAAAATGAAAGAGAAGAGCAGTGGGCTATAGATTTGTAGCTAGCTGCATCACGGACTCCAAGACGTAACGTGTGTATGACAGATGGGACCAGGTATAATAGTATAGTAAGCAACTATTATATGAATTGGCTATTACATTGGCTATAGATGATTTGGAGCTAGTAGTGACTATACTATTAAACTTGCTCTAAGTGACTCCTCTTCTTTCTTTCCGTGAGTTTCCAGGTGGGTTCCCCTGGAACCTAGTACCTTGGGTACCAGCTGGTACCTGGTATCTTTGGTACCGACGGGTTATCGATTGATACATAGTACCTAGTACCTTGGTACCTAAGTATCATAGACTTTAGTACCTGGGTACCTGATACCTGGTACCTTAGTACCGACTAGTACCTACTCCCTCCGTCCCAAAAAAAAGGCAAACCGTGGGTTTTCGTGCCAATGTTTGACTGTCCGTCTTATATGAAATTTTTTTATAATTAGTATTTTCATTGTTGTTAGATGATAAAACATGATTAATACTTTATGCGTGAATTATCTTTTTAATTTTTTTCATAATTTTTTCAAATAAAACGGACGGTCAAACGTTGGGCACGGAAACCAAGGTTTGTCTTTTTTTGGGACGAAGGGAGTAGGTATCACAAACTTTGGTACCTAGGTACCATGCCTAATACTTGTGGGTACCACGCCTGATACTGAGGTATCACGACTGATACCTGATGGAGAAGGCCGTGGCGCGGACGCAGAAGGTGGTGAGGTCCGGCCGGAAGTCCTCGGCGACGTGAGGTGGAGGCAGAGCAGGGGTGATCGGCGGCGGCTATTCGCTGTCCCCGACGACGGCGATAGCCCAGCACGGGCGCCATGCCCAGCCGATGAGAAGACCGACGAGGGCGGCGAGCCAGAGAAGCGCGGCAAGGGAGGCGAGCTTGAGGGCGACCTCACCGAGGCCGCGCCGTCGTCATCCTCCTCGGGCGCCGGAGATGACGATGATGACCCCTTCCTCTCGACTGGCTTCGTCTCTGCCTTCTCAGCCTTCTCCCGAGAGAGAGAGAGAGTGGAGGGGAGAGGGAGACAGAGGGAAGTGAGGCGGCACGAGCGCCTGCGCGCGTCGTCACCATCGCCATTGACGACGCAAGCGTCAGTGGAGGAGGAGGAGGAAGCGGCAGTGGTGGGGACGACGACGACGACGTCAAAGAGACAGCCCGGCGTCACGCTGGCATGGTCGAAGCGCAAGGTGCTTACCCGGCGCCCGCGAGAAGAAGGATGGCGATGGAGGCAGAGCGATCGGGTGGATGAGAATACGGGTGGATAAGGATGAGAAAGCTATCCTGTCCCCACAGGATAGCGTGGACTAGTTTTTCTGAAATGAAAAACTAATTGCACAGTTTGTATGAAAATCGCGAGACGAATCTTTTAAGCCTAATTAGTCCATGATTAGCTATAAGTGCTACATAACCCACCTGTGCTAATGAAGGATTAATTAGGCTTAATAAATTCGTCTCGCTGTTTCCAGGCGAGTTATGAAATTAGTTTTTTCATTTGTGTCCGAAAATCCTTTTTTTGACATCCGGTCGAATGTCCGATATGACATCTAAAAATTTTCTTTTCGCGAACTAAACAAGCCCTAAGTGGTGGCATTTTATCAACTGCAACAGGAAGATGGCAATGGCTTACTGGCATACCATCAACATTCACTGCAACAACAATGTTAGCATTTCGTTGTTACAAGTTTATACTACCTCAGAAGTCAGAAGCTGTCAAATTCAAATACTGTATATGTTTATCCATTCCTTGCTTGCTGATCATTCAAAAGAAGCTTGAAGGAAGTGGGGAAAAGGATTACCCATAATTTGGGAGATTTTACTGTTAGCAGAATACGAATCATGTGTGTTTTACATATCTCATCCAAAAGGAGAATAGAACAATGAGAAACAAGATGGATGATTGGAAAACAATTCTTATTAGCAACCATCATTTGGTTGGTTGTTTAGTCCTTTGGATGTCTTGGAAACAGAAAACCGCGCCTGTTAGACCGAAATCATCCTCAAAAAACGGTACAGAACATAACAACCATCACTTCTCTCTTCTGTCAATCGCAGCACTAGCCACATCTTGCTGAGTTGGCGCCACGTTATGTTGGGTTGGGTGTACCCAAGCTTTATTCATCAGCTAACCAGATGCAGTGGCATGGCAGTTCACACTCTCGGGGTCGCACACAGAAACGATAATGGGTGTTACGGTTCTCCATCGGAAATGGATAGAATGAGCTACGAGCCACTGAACAAACTCGCTGGGACCTATAACATGGAATGTTCAAAAGCATCAGCACGTGGTACTCGACATTTCAATACATCAGCAATTCAGCATGCATATTAAATATACTTGGATAAAAATGGTGGAGTTATTTGGCTGGTGAATTCAAGTGTTCAGTTTCAATGGATTTTTCTAGCTTGCTGCCGTCCAAAGAGTAAATTCCTTTTCTTATTTTGACTGAAAGAGTAAATTCCATTAAGATAGGAGAAAATAAAACATACAAACAGTATAAGAAGTTACAAAATGTTATGGATCCCTATATTTATCGAAAACAGTATGCATTGTATTTCTTGAGCAGTAAAAATTAAGGCAAAATTTGCTATAGGACACTCAAAAAATGTGTAATTAGCTGTCGGACACCGTAAAGACGTGAATTTACTCTAGGACACTCCAAAAGTGTGGTAATTTGTTGCAGGACACTGGACACATTAAAATATAATATCCACCCAATTGATGAGAGAGAAACCAAATAAAATGACAGTTTTACCCTCATCTTCTTATCTCTTCTCCCCGGTTTGCTGCTGCTGCCGATTTCTTGGGTAATTAACAGATTATGGTGTTGATTAACTAATTACTGCTCGCTAGTTTTACTAAGCTTCCAAAAATTTCAGACGGAGTAGTCAAAGACAACGGAGAACTTCTCCGGGAGAAGGAGCAGCTCGACGATTGCGGGCTTGACAGCAGCGAGGAGCATCGCGGTGGCGGGTTACAATGGTGGCGATCGTCGGCGCAGCGCGCCACACAGAGCGCAGCCATGGATAGCACCTGCTACATCTCGTGCACATTGGCTGCCGCCTACATCTCGTGCACGTCGGCCTCGGCGGCAGCCAGCATCCACTGGACGCTACGCCGAGGACTCCTCGAGCAGCAACACGCCTTCTCCTCCTCCTCCTTGCCGTGCCCTCCCGTAGGCAGGGCTAGTAGACCCCCGTGTGCTGGCACCTCACACCCTCCGGCAATGGAAGAAGACTAGGAGAAGGAAGAAGATAAGGGCAAAATTGTCATTTCACGTGGTTTCTCTCTCATTAGTTGGGCATATATTATATTTTAATGCGTCCAGTGTCCTGCAGCAAATTACCACACTTTTGGAGTGTCCTAGAGCAAATTCACGTCTTTGCGGTATCCGACAGCTAATTACACATTTTTTGAGTGTCCTATAGCAAATTTTGCCAAAAATTAAAGACCAAGGTTCAGTTTGAAAATAACCAAATAAAATAATCATAGGAGTACCCGTTATTGAAACTAATCAGGTGGATATAAATACCACATATGGGAGGAAATATAAGCTACCTTCGCATTATGTGGCATTATCTTTATGTCATGAGGTGGATGGAGCCATGATTCAGGGGCATATGACAAGAAGTTCTCAAGCTTGCTGGTGTAAATATCTGCATATTGATGGATGTGATAAGCAAACGATGATTCCCTTCCAGTATCTGTAAGGAAGGTTGCACCAAAAGAGCTATTGAAAAGATCTCGCATCGCAGATCGACATTGACGCCTTTCTGCATTCAACTCATCAAGCAATGCTCGGTAAACTTGTCCTTTCTCAGTGCTAACCACAGTTGCATGAACTTTCCCAAGTAGATCGTGTATTATACTTAATTTTGCCTGCAGTGTAAGACTAGTTAAAGCAACCTGACAAAGCATCCGTGTAGATGGAAAATCATGGACTGTCACAATATATTGATAGAGGAACCAAATCATACAAACTGGTAAACAAAGAGAATACCATCCTTCTGTAGGACGAAAGTTGTGGTGCAAATGATTGTCTGTGTATCGCATTTTATGTGCTGGTAGGAATGTAGGGTGGATATATTTAAATATTTATCACCCTTGCATGCCCAAGTGCCTTATTTACTACTCCCTCTGTCTCAAAATACAGCTACCTATGCCCTTTTTTCAAGAGATTAAGGTTGGAGTGTGAAATGGTTGTGTTGAGATGAGACGCATCCATTGCGGTGCTTCCAAATCTCCAAAGCAACAAGGATGATAAGAGAGTTAAGGTCTTTTCTATGTTGCTTATAGATACCACCAACTAGAGGAAAACGTTTCACTGATAGTTGGGGAGTCAAAGCTTGCAGCCCAAATTTTTGGACAGCAAACCAAACCTCCCTTGGCAAAAGCCAAAAACACAAGAAACCAGACTGTTTTGGGCAGATTCTTCTATTTGATCACACAAGGGAGGTATGGTAGTCATTATAGCAGCACTTTTTACACACTAAAATAAACACTTGTTTTTAGAACAACATGTAGCATTTTTCTCACAAACAGTTTCAGTAAAAAAAATAATTGCCCTACATATATTATATGGTAATACAAGGTTTTATACTTTGTTTTTCATAATTTTAATTTAAACGGATTAAAATTTTCAATTTCTAATCTGGCTTAATTGTACTGGACAACATATTGATTTGCACACTCCTTCTATGGAAATTGAGTTACATTTTCTAAATATGAGAGGCGATGATAGTACATACCTGTTGGAACCGGTAGCTGTCACCATTCTGGATTTCTATTTCATCCTGAAGTGATAAAGATAGAACTTTATACACAGTACAACATGTAACCACATGTATTGGATGGACATGTAATGTTAATTCGTCAAGAGAATCAAAGAGAATTATTCAGATCTTTCACTTTAAGTACAAACTTCAAGCCATGTAACATCTTATCCCAAATTATTCAAGGTCAAGACCATCAAAAGGTTGGTAATTAGAACTTCCTGTTATATTATGTTTGATTTTAATATATTTCTTAGTTTAAAATGAGTTATCATCAGCACGCGACTTCTTTAGTACCAACAGGGGTCAAGATTCAAGAAAACCTAAGAGGTTACTAGTCAATCTTGATGTTAAATTAATGAAACTTGAATTTAACGCACTCCTTTCTAGTGTATTTAGACGTAAATCCCAACAAAAAGAAAAGGTCTACCTCAAGTTCACGAATTACAGCAGCTGTTCGCCAGCCAGCTTTTGCAGGCCCTCTCAAGTCACTGAGAAGATGATCACCAAAGTATATAACCTAAAGCATGGCCAAAACATCTTGAGATGATAGACTTGAATGGAAAATTTCCTAACTTCAGGAGGTGCATATGTTTGATGTGAAAATAAGTGTGTTCGATAAAGGAAATTAATATCACTGTAGACAGAAAGGTTAATGGAAAATAAAATCACTGTGGACAGAAAGGTTAATGATAAGCAGAAATGGAAATAAAAAAGAATGCAAAAATGATGTGGGTTCCAAACAAACCTCTGGGCCTCTCCACTTTGTAATCTGCAGAAATGATTTTAAGCAACCGTGATAATAAACTTCATTTGGCAGAAACTTGTCAACTGCAGTAAAAGCTAGTGTATCCTTTTGAGTGTCATATACCCTATGAGTAACCAGGAGATATTATTAAGAATACATAATTATTGGAGTAGACACAGTAAGAACACTTTCTTGTTAATCAACCATTAAAGGTTAAGCAACAATAATACTGATTACAGCAGTGGAAAAGGTAAATGAAACCATTAACTCCATAATTTTGCTAAGTATTGAATTCATTTCTTGTTTCTTTCGAAGAATGGAGATCTACCTGAATGGGTGGTCTGAATTATAGAAAGTCGGTTTATTTGCCTGCGCAATGACAACGTCAAAGAGCTCCCTCCAGGAATTCCCATCAAAATGCTCATCCTGTTCAATCAAATAATTGACAGGTCAAATCAAAATGTATGAATGAACAAAATGATGGCCTTATGAGAAAGATTTGCCATATTACAAGGACGATCAACTAGAAAGGACCTCAAGCAAGTAGCTCATTCCTCCATCCACAAAGTAGAAAGGTGAGTTGGTGAGAAGAAATAGGTTTTTCCCCTTCTCTCTTAGCATCTTTAAGAAACGGAAGACCTGGCTCTGTGGGTCACATAGAAGGCAATGGTCTCAGAGAGTTGCATTGGTGAACAAACATCATTGAATAAACGAAAGTCAAAAGGCAAGAATGTTAAAGCACTGCTCTGCAAAAATAAAAAATAAAAAATAATTAGAAAAAAGGCAAATGGAGGGGAGGGGGAAAGGCAATATGCTTAGAAGAATATTTGTAATGTACATTTTTTATCAGATATTTCTGAGGCTCAGAAAGAATTTTCCTGTGAATCAGACCACTTCTGTGGACATGCTGAATCGATTGGTTTACGTCTTCATACACATAGGATGCATCAAACTCCAGCTTGGCATCTACAAAGTGCTGAACTATATCAGCAAGAAGGCATGCCTGTGAAGATTAGGAACAGTTGAAAATCCAGTTAAATTTTGTGATACAGTCTCACAGTGATTCTATGAAATAAACAAATTATGTGACATTTCAATGGTACATTTGAGTGAATTATAACTCTCAATGTTGTTACATGATACAACAATGGATAGAAGAGCGCAAACATCTAGGCAAGGGGGTTGAAAACTGAAAGCCACACTACTTAGTCCACAAAATTCTAGTAGGGCATTGATAGTACTTTCCTAATCCAGAAGTGAAAGACTACAACATGAATAGAAGATAATAAAGTAAATGTGAGAGGAAGTTTGGATCGATTCAAAAGTACCTCACTAAAACAGAAGACATCCATTAGCCCAACAAGCTGGCGAGCTTGATCTCTGCCAATATGCCGTGTGCCATAGAGTTCTTTTATCTCACTCAAACTCAGCTGATCAAGAAACATACTGATAAGAATCAGTAACTCATTGACAAAAAAAAAAGACATTTTCCATAATGTAAAGCTTTGGCTGAAGACAATGGCAGGCATGAAAAACATTTTCCATAATGATGAATAAACTACTATGGGATTTTTTAAGGAGAGGGTCCCATATCTACCATCGACTCCAAAACAGTGTGCGCACAGAAATATCAAATAACCCCAGGGGCCAGAGACTTTCAGATCAATGAAAGACTAAAGGAGAATTCAGCTCTCAATATTCTGTCTGGATCAGCTTGAATTCAAAAGTCACCCAGTACAAGGCAACCAATCACTAACATAATTATAAGATTATATTAAGAAAATACTTATTTACATTTGAACATAAAAATTATGAATGAGTGAATGTATCACCTTACGCCGCCCAAAGAAGCAACCATCTGGTTCGATAGACCCGAAAAAATCAAGCTTCAAAAGGCAACCTTTTAATCTGTCATAATAGAGCCCCCTGATGGGAAAGCCGTGGTCATACTCATACTTCAAGCAGCTCTCCGGATACTTCAACTGCACAAAACATCAGCCGCTCACAACCCACAACAGCGTGACTCATGCAGAAGACTGGAAAGGCCAGTAAGCCACTAAAGCCACGAACAATCAAACCTCATTGACCAAGTGCTTCTTGGCGAGATCGTAGATCAAGCACTGCAGGTGCTCGGAGTAGTGGGACAGCGTGTAGTCATAGTCAAAACCATAGACTTGCAGGTCATCCAGTTTGACGTTCTTGTTCACATAAATGCCTGAAAACCCAGCAAAGGCGAACCAAGCACCATCCCCCAAGCACGGATTCAAGAACCTTTTTTTTTTCATACAGCAAGAAGAACCGGATGCGGATAGTAAAAGGAACAAACACTGAGACCTTGCGGGTTCATCTTGGCCATGTCCTTGATGGCGACGGGGATGCTGAGGTAGTTCCGCTTGGCGTCCTCGAACTCGCGGCGGATGCGCTCGATCTCGTCCTCCCCCGCGCCGGACCCGAGCGTCGTGGAGAGCGTGGACAGCGCGCGGAGACCTGCAATACCAAACCGCCACCCCACACCAACCGATCATCAGCGCCACCGCCGCGTCGGCATTACGTCGAACGCCTCGAAGGCAGAGAGAGAGAGAGAGAGAGAGAGGAACACAGCAAGCGGAGCAGCCGAGCGAGTAGTACCCTGCAGGGAAGAAGAGTGCCGCGCCCTGGACACCGCCGGCGAGAGGAGCCCCGCGGACAGCAGCCGGAGCCGCGCCGCCGCCATCGCGCTCGGTCGGTCGGCGGCTGGAGGGGAGGGGAGGGGAGGACGAAGGCGGGAGACGGCGACGGCCGGCTTTTCCTAGGCGTAAGGTGGGAAAGTGATGTGGGGAATCTGCCACGTGGGGCCCACCTGTAAGACCTGCCGTCTCGCCGACTCGTGGGCCCCAGAAGGGCACGGGCCCTTGGAGTTGCAGCCTATCTCGTGTGGCCTCGTGCTCGGTGTTTCCCCGTGGGCGCCCACCGCTACGCTTTCCACCGGCGAATCCGCGAATAGGCCCGGGAAAAACCAGACGTTGCGGCCCATAAGCGCGATGCGGCCCATAGGACCATAGCGCTCGCGCGCACGGCCCGGACTCGCGGTCTCCCGGGCCGCCGGTGGAGATATAGCTCGACGCAGTCGACGGCCTACTGAAGTCCGCGAGACAAATGCGGCTGGAAAGCCCAAAAGTTTTGATGGTACTTCTTCCTCCTCCTTTTTACAAGGTGTATAATAGCGTTTCAAAAGCCAAAGTTTGTGAACTTTTGCCATTAATTACTTATAAATTATACGTATATTTCGAATTAAAAAGGTATGTAAATAGAGTTATCTCTCTTCATCATTTCAAAATAAATAAACCTAATACGGAATGTGGCACTGCTATCCGTGGTACTCCTCACTCCAGTGGTGTCCCGAGCTTGTCCAGATTAATTTCCTTAAATCAATTATTGGATATATTTTTAATATTTTGTATATTTTGTGTTGAAAATTATTATATTTTTTTATAAATATGGTGCAAATCTAAAACAACTATAATATGAAAATATGAAGAGGGTACGTCTTATGAAAACAAACGGATCGGAGGGAGTGTATTCTAGATTGTGCGCATGCATGTTTCGTCCAGAAAATTGGGTTCTGTTCGCAATGACACGATAATCTATCTACGCTTGGCTATCTAGCTGATCGATCGCATAGCAGTATAGCACACGTACGTAATGACACGCATAGCATGCATACACGCCAATCATGCATGTTTAATCTAAAAAAAATATTCTAAAAAAATTCAATCATTCATGTAAATCCAATCCAGCAGTCCGTACGTACTGACCGGAACCGGATGGTCGAGTGATCAACTGTGACTGCAAATGTGCAACAAATAACCAAATTACGAAACGTACGTACGTACTCATGATCTTGGGAAGACTTTTTTTTTCACGAACGCGTAAAAAAATTATACGTCAATATATTAGAAAAAATAAAGTTTTATTATATAACGCAACCGACCAGACCGATCATTACTGGCTACAAGAAATGAGAACGAGCGGAATAAGAAAGGAGAACCATGCTCTTCGGAAGTCAACGATCCATCGGTTGTCCACGTTCTCCCTAATAAATCAAAATGATTTACTAAAGAATAATATATAATTTAATTTTTGTAAAACTTTTATATACTTAAAAGTCAATATAAAAAACTGCGTTGAAAAACATCTTAAATATAATTTTGAAAATTTAAATTTTCGCTTTGATACAGTAGTAGGCTAACCGATGGAGGCTCAACTAATCAATCGCTCACATCTGATGATATATCATATATGTGTGTTGTCGTGGCCTATACACACATATGGCACATCGATGATCGATCGATCGGTCCACCGGTGCCGCGCGCCGTACGTGCCGGGCGGGGGCAGGTGTGCGTGCTACCGAATACGCGGATGCGGCCCCTAGCAGCTGGATGCCTGGATGCCTGGATGCCCCCGAGCTGATCGAGACCGCGCGCGCGCCTACGTAGCAGCGAGGTGAGGACTGAGGTGTCCCTCGATCGCGCTCGCTAATTAAACTGCATGGACACATGGAAGGCTCAGGAGCCGTGTGGTCAGCACTGGCGCGTGGAGTGCATGCACGGTCGCACGCACGCACGCACCTACTCGTTTAAAGTGTAGTGATGCGTTCGCAACGACCACTCGTTCGGCTAGTCGGCTAGATGCTCTAATCGTTAAGCTAAAATTAGGTGTGCTAGGCTTTGGAGTTTGGACGGAACGACTATGCGAGATTGATCGGGAGTGCATTATGATGATGTACGATGATAAATGGGATCGTACGAGTAAATGAAAATAGATCAAGATGTTAAGATAAACTTTAGTTAAATGAAAATAGATCAAGATATTAAGATAAACTTTAGTTAGCTAGGATTAAATTTTTTTAGGAAGAAGGGGTAGTAACATTTTACTACAATAAATTGGTACTGGTAGTAAATTAGTACCCAGAAGTTGCGCTTTCCCATAGTCGGTCAGTCTCAGATACTACCTCCGTCCCATTATAAACACAGTTATATATTTCAGTGATCAACGTTTAACCGTCCGTCTTATTTTAAGTATATTTTATTAGTCTTTTTATTGTTATTAGATGATAAAATATGAATAGTACTTTATGCATAACTTAATTCTAATTTTTTTTACAAATTTATTTAAAATAACACGGATGGTCAAATATTGGATACAGAAACTTCAATGGAGTACTACTTGTGCTGCCGTATGAGCAGCTTGTTTGCGCACTCATCAGCCTGCAGTAACCTGTTTGTATCGAAACTCTGTAAGAGCATCAACAATGGGTGCCCCTGGACTAGTACCCCTAGCGCCTTCCGTCCGTCTCGGTTACCTTTTTCGCCAGCGTCGTTCCCCCACGATGCCGCGCATGCCTCTGCTGAGGGACGCGGCCCTAGCTCGCTTTTGGCAGAGGCACGCAGCCGAGGAACGCTTGGGCGCGAGGTGTGGCTCGTGGACACCGTTCCCAGCCAAAAAAATCCTCTTCCACCCCTCGCCCCTCTCACTCTCGAACGTGGTTCTCCTTGAGCTCCTCGGCGAGCCGACGAAGTGGTGGAGGAGCCACGACGGCGGGGACCGCGCGGGCGACCGGATCTGGCATCCCGACCAGCCACGGAGGGAGGGAGAAGCGGCGACTGGCGGAGGAGAGAGAGGCGTGGCTCCAGCGGTGGCCCTCCTCATCGCCCTCACGGCCGCCGGCGACGAGAGAGAGAGGGAGAGGGAGAGGGAGAGAGAGAGAGAGAGGGAGAGGGAGAGGCGCCTCCACCACCGGGACCAACCTCTGCGTCCTCGATGCGGCCACCGCCACCTTAGAAGGTGTGGTTTGGCCTGGAGCTTGCGAAAGATGGCGGTGACCTCCGCGTCTCGCGTGTACGTGGGGAGTAGAGCGGATCGATCGCTCTCGCGGCCGCCAGTGACGGGAGAGAGAGGCACCTCCACCACCAGGACCAGGACGACCTCCTCTGCGCCCTCGATGCGGCCATCGCTGGCGCCGCCATCGTCTCCCCCTCGATGTGGCGCGGCCGGCGACAGCGTCGGCCTAGGTCGTTCCCCTGGCTCATGACCCGGCGACAACCCCGCGACAGAGACGATGACGATGACCCCTCGACGGCGACGGCGCAATGGGCGACGACGGCCCGCTTGCCGTCTATCACCCCGCCCCGCTCACCGGAGGGAGAGAGAGAAGAGATGGCCTCCGCGCGCTCCAGCCCTCGATGCGGTGCGACAGGCGGGGAGGTTGGCAGCGTCGGCGACTGGAAGGTTGACGATGGCAGTGGCGGGGCAGGGCCGACGGAGAAGGACGCTTGGGCGGAGAAGACGAGAACGCGCGGAGGAGGAGCCGAAGAGGATGCACGGAGGATGGGGAAAAAACAGGGAATGGTTGGTGGGTTGGCTGAGTAAATGAGAGAGAGAAAGAGGCTATGGGTAGGGAGGGAAATAATACTTGTGGCTATATGGATTGGAGCAACCCGTTGTAGGCTGGAGTAGCCCCATCCAGTTGTCTAAGATTTTGAAGAACCCAGCTACGAGTATCCTTTATTATGAGGTAAGTGTTCCATGTAGTAGCTTCGGTTAATAAGGACAATCCTGGAGTTTCTTTGATTGTTGATGCCCTAACCACATGTCCAGATCGGTTGGTGGGCCACTCGTCGCGATGCAACGCAGCATTTGGGGTTCCGGCCTCCGACGTGGGACGACCAGATCGAGGCAGCTCGCCCCATTCGATCGACCACACGTACGTACGTACGTGACGCCGTGACGACGCGAACACCCACAACCACAGCCACACAGGACAGCTTCTCCGTTGCCCACACTCCCACAGTCAGAGCCACACAGTACACAGCACGAGAACGCATGCGCGCGCGCGCGTCACCTCGTCCCATGCTGTGCCGGGGCGTGGCGCGTACGCGCGCGCAGCGCGCCCGGGGGGCACAACGTACACGCAGAGTGCGGGGATCGCGCCGGGCGAGCGATCTCGATTCCGATCCGCGCCGCGTGAGGCCAATCCACCACAAGTCCACAACCCACATCGTCACGCGCGGCCGGCTTCTCCCGTGTCCCGTGACCTCTCCCCCCTACGTATTCCGCCTATGATCTCGGCATCTCCCCCCTTTTTCTCTTTCGCCGAAACTTTAGCCGAACAAGTCGAGCAGCTGCTGGCTAGCTACTCCACTACTATACTACACACTTTGGTATAGCGAGCGAGCAATGAAGCAACGGCCGGCTGGGCACGCACTTGTTGCAGAAAAAGGCGAGGCAGAGCCACGCACTCACCGAGTCACCGGGGTGAGTGGGCGCTAGAGGACGATGTCCTCCTCTGATCCCAAGGCTTCCCTTTTCGTCCATTTCCTCTGTTTCCTCCATTGCAGAATCGATCGATCGATTGGGGCCACGGCTGCATGCGGTGTGACTTTTTTCACTTGTGACTTCGTGAGCTCCGAAAATTTTGACAGCTTGGCCCTTTGGGAAAATTTATTTCAAGAATAGTCCACACTAAAAACTTATTTTAAAAAACTGAACAGCAATGGTGGTAAACTGGTAATATCCAACGTTTCAGCACCAGCGAGTGGCGCTAACTTCCTTGCCATATTGGTCTCTGGTCCGACTTGGCTGATTGATATGGTGAGTGGTAAGTGCCAAAGCTTTTTTTTTTTCCGACGGTAAGTGCCAAAGCTTTAACATTGACCTCCCAACCTCAACGCTGTTGGGTATGGCACTTAGAACAAGTTTAATAATATAGTTGATTACAAGCTCTAAAAATTAAATCATCATCTATAGCTAACCAAATAGCTCACTCATACAATATTTAGTTATAGATATGTATTGTATCATTAATATCTAATCCACCAATCTCTCACACATAGTTTATTAGAGCTTGTGCTGTAGCTAGCTACAAATCTATTACTCGATTTTCTTCTCTCTCCTCTCATCTTTCCTCTACAGGGCCGGCCCTAGGGCTATGCAGGCGAGGCGATCGCCGGGGGCCCATGATGGTGGGGGCGCTAACACCTAATACTAGTAGTCTAGTACATGCCTATGCCCTATCTAGAAGCAAAAATGCCCGAGAGATGAGAGGAGTTGCAGCGTCATCAGTAACTCGGTAGAAGACATCGCATCGCATAGGGCACAGCCGCATAGGCGCACAGTTCCAAGGTACAAATATATTGTTATTTTGTCAACTTTATTTCTCGATAATTACTAGACATGTTAAATTTAATATATGGATATATTTGTTTTCGTTTTGCATGTAAAATTATATATATATATATATATATATATATATATATATATATATATATATATATATATATATATTATAGAGGACCCATCATGATAAGTTCGTCTGGGGCCTCAAAATCATAGGATCGGCCCTGTTCCTCTACATAAGCATAAATAGGATATGGAAGCTTGTACAACCCTCTTAGGTAAAAGAGTTGACCAAGATTTCGACAAGAACAATAGTATGCAAATCATGTGGCATCATCGCGTCTCGAGTTCCAACGCCCGTCATGCCCTCATTTGAGCTCCAGGACTCATGTTCAACTCCCCTACCACAGCCAGGTCAATTAGCGTTGAGGTTGGTAGATCAGTGACAACTGACCAGGCACTTGGTGCACCACATCGTGCGCCAACTTGCTTAGGACGTCATGTTGACAAGGGTTCGGTGTTAAAACATCTGGTGTTGAGATGTCGAACTTCAATGTCATTGTGCTTAGCCCTAAAATTGTAGCCCATTTGTAAATAAAATGTGGATCCATTCTTTAAATAAGTTTTATCAAAGGGTTGAATTGTGAAAATTTCTTTAAATAGCAAAGCGTTTACCATTTTTATCTAAACACTACTAGCAAAACTTGGTAATTTGGTATTTGGCATTTGTTAGTCTATAGTAGCAAATTGTATCAAAAAGTGCTTTGGGACCACTCTCTCTCTCTTTCTCTCTCTCACTTTAGAATGGCAAAAGTTTAGGATGCATCTAAACACCAACTAGTACTTTTACAATACCAAAAGTTTTACCATTTGTTATTATTTGCCATTTCAAATGTATCTAAACAAGCCCTAACGTTAGTGTTTAGCATCTATTCGTCTCGAGACCGGCACCATTTCGTCGCTTTCCCATCCCCGGCTTAGCTTAGTGGACGGTAAACTGGTGGTGACTCACGCTGGCTGCACGCGACAATGGCTAATAATTGCCCTTTTTCTCAGTAAGACGCTAAGGGCATTTCCAAGACATAAACAGTGTCTATAGTATCATATCAATAAAACAACATAATAGAAACTACACTCTATAACCCATGGTTTCTTAAAATAGGCCATTAATAAATACATCATCACTCTTCTCTATCAATCATCTTTATTCTTCATCTATTATAAAGACACTATTATCTCCCAATGCAAAACTTGATAGTGTCTAGTGTATAGGTTCTCGTGTTGAAGCTGTGTCTTGCATGAGACCCAGTTTCTTCCTCTCTCCACTCTCTCTCTTAATTAATATAGTGGCATATAGACTAAAAGTTCTATACGACAATATAGTTAATACCATAGACACCATATTAGGTGGAGTGTTAGGACTGCCCTAATGAGTATGTACTGTCCCTAGCTAATGACTATGCACGCTGCTTTTAAGCTTAAATATTGTAACTTGTCTCTTCTCGCTGTGCCACTGACGCCGTCGCCTCCTTTACTTTAGGGAGACTAATGTACAAATGTGTAAGATTAGAGGCAGCGAGATTCGATCTCTTCTCTCATTTTTTTTTCTTGGGGACGCTTATGGCAGGTATAGGGCACGAATGGTGTTGTATTGGGGGTTCGATTGCATGCGTGCTGGTTTCATTTTTCTTTTCTTACATGACCATTTGTAACTTGCATCAAAGGCAACATGGACGTTTAGCAGTAAAACACTGTTGTAAACTGTGGACCCCCGTTTTTGTAACAGGAATCAATCATGTAAACAGTACCATTTCCCTGAATCAGTAGTTGGTACACATATACATAGTTGGATCACAACATATCATGAATGAATTCAGGCTAAAAGAGTTAAATACTTACATTAGGGCCAGGTAGGCCAACAACTATCAGAGAACAACAGCGGAAGACAAAATAATATAAGGGCTCGGTTAACATGCCACATACAGTCGACTGGGGAACGAGACCTAGAACAAGACCGCACTCCGATCATCTTGTTGGATACGCAAGCGTGCCGACAAGGGCTTCTCTTCAACACTCTCCTAAAAGATATATAAATAGCAAGGGTGAGTACCAACCGTACTCAGCAAGCCACCACAGCAACAATGCACATGATAGGGGTATTCAAAGGATGGCTATGGTTCTTTTGCGCAAAGCAAGTTTTGTAATTCTTTTCACAAGCCTAAGACCTAGCATACACTGATCAAATTTTAGTACCAGTATTCACATTAAACAACGACGGTTCTGTCCACCATCCATTGTGATCCCAAGGATAGCTTCCCGCCATTGAGTCGTCATGGTTTTCTAAGGACGTCCACCTTCCCTCCTCTCAGGAAGTGGCTCCATCAGTATAAAAATCATCATGCAATAACCCATCCCACACAAGTTAAGAATTTAGAGTCTAGCCAAGTGTAATACACGTCCCGGTGCTCAATAACCGCGAGCACAGCTATTCGAATAGATTTGGTTTACTCACACTGCAGTGGATGTACACTTTACCCGCACTCCGCGACTGCCCAACATATGAGCCTCGTCCCAACACATGAGACGCGTCACAACAAAGCTTTTCGATAACCTCGCATTGGCAGTACCCGCTCCATGAACTTTACATCCTCATGCACTCTAGGCGTACACAGTTTCTAGCAGTGAGAGGAGTTCTAGCGCACCCGGGAAGGAAAGACTCACACATGCATTAAGTTATAATTATGTTTAAATTCTCTCATGGCAGTCCTACCGATGGCGACACCACTGTAGACACCCGTCTCGCGGTTCTACCAATGGCTGCCCCACCATAGAGCCCCTGCCTCACACATCAAGAAACCACTATGCATGGATACTGCCTCCGCTCAGCTATCTATTCCGCTAGGTCTATACTCATATGAGAAGTGCGGTTGTACGGGGGTCGTTTCATGCTTAACTCCATGGCTCGGTACTTAATTGACCGGGGACGGTACTAGCCTTTTCCGGATACCACCCAAATCCTCCGTTCGCCCCAGTCGAAAACAGTTGTTTAATTTTATTTCTTCTTTCACAAATCATGTCATCAACATCATGGCAATGTGGCGCTCATGTCTCCACATGCCGCATCTCAATTACCTTCCCAAAGGTAATTGCCCAAGCATATAACTTTTGATAAATATGAGTATGCATAAATCTATAGTAGCATTTCTAATCATTTGTCATAGTTGACTAGGGACTTATACGTAAATCATGGTTACAAGGATTTAAGGGTAAACAATAATCAAGGCATGGCATAATCACAAGTAGGATGTTCATCATTGCATGCAATTTTATTTGTAAACAAAATAATTTTGCAAATGGGATCAACATGTTCAAGGAATAGTGATGACTTGCCTGCTCAGAGTAGTTCTTATTCTTAGTATAATCTTGATCAACCTTCACCTCCTGGAAGCTGCATACGTTGCCTCACGACTAACCGATACACAGTCTAGAATACGCGAGAAAAACCAATATTCAAGCAACAATCAAATATGCACAACAAAATATATTTGTTGAGGTCGAACCTAAGGTTGCTCATATTATTCGCGCTTGCTAATGGATTCCAACATGCTAAGGGCTAAAGTTTCTTAATCTTTCTGTTGTCATGGTGGTCTATATAGGAGCTACCTAATGTGGTATGAATGAGATACGTATCTGGCTACTATGTGGTTTAGTCTAGCAAATGGCTATTCATGCATCTATCTAAATAGAACGGTTATACACTAGAGGTTCTGTTGCCGGATGGATTTGGATCGGTCAAATAATTACTGTGAACCATTTGTATTATTATTTTATTGATGGAGGCTTTATTTTAATTATGTACATATTTTATTTGTCAAAATAAATTATAAAGGTTAACAATTACCCATGCTTTGTATGTTAGAATTGTTTAGGTTAATCATATTATGGTTACGGACTATCCCATCACATAATTTTACAATGAATAATTTTACAATTATATTAGGTCAAGATTTATAATTAGTATTTTATCCACTATAGATGTTTGTCATAGACTCATTAGTTTACTATACACAAAAGGGTAGGTTTTTGATATACCGCACATCTAAATTGGGATGTACAATGTATGTGTGTGCAACAATATTTAATCATTGGATCATTTACTGAATAGTTGTTATTTACTAGAAGCTATACGATATATGTGATTAAGATGGCTCTGTTTTGTTAACTAATGGATGTCAACCGAACTATATATATTCCACTTCACATTATACCGACTAACTTTTAAGTGGTCCAATTACAACTAGCTCAGTTATTATTCTCCTTAGTCAAGTTGAAGGTTCATCTAAGTGTGTTTATATTTTAGTTACAAAGTATAAGGCTAAACTTTTGTAAATAATTTATAAGTCATAGGTTTAGTTATATTTGGACATAGACTAATAAATGGCACTAATATTTCCTATGCTTTAATCAATTTGAAACAATGCTCCTAGTTAGTTTACATAGGTTTTATAGTGAGAAAGCATGTTAAAGACAATTATTTGACATCTACTTTACAGTACAATATCAATTTTATTATTAGCACATTTTTAAGTTAACTATTATGCATCATCTTGATATTAATTATTAATAATTATAAATATATTTTATTAAATAGTGAATTATATACCATTGGAAAGCTTGTGAATTTAGATGAATTTAGGTTCAAGTTTCACTCAAATCGGAGTTAAAATGAATAAGTTTTGCTAGTGTAAAGATTCAAATTTGAATTAATTCTAATAATTGTGAAATGGTACTGTTCCTAATTCATTTATTTTTAATACAACCTTATCCACAGGCTATAGTGACTGACAGGTGGGGTCTTCCTATTTTCTTTTCTTTTATTTTATTTTTCTTTCTAAAGAAATCATATAGGCGAATGATAGGTGGGCCCGATTCCTTTGACTAGGGTCAAACCGGCCACTTAACCCGGTAGGGCCCGCATGTCATAGACTCGAGATTATAAAACCTCTATAATTAGATTTTTAACCACCAGACCCACATGTAATAGACTCAACTAATAAAGATTAAGAAGGGAATTACTATTCACTAAACACGTGGGGCCCACTCTAATCTCTCCTCTCCTTTCTCTTTTCTCTCTCTCTTCTCTGTTTTCTCTCTTCTCTCCCTCCCGGCTTCTTCTCCCTTCTCTCTCTCGGCTCTCTGGCGACGACGACCGAGCAAGGGGAGGAGGCGGCGGCTTACCGACGACGGCGGCAGCGACGGCGGCACGATGACGGCGCACGGCGCGGCGGCACGAAGGTGGCGGTGCGGCGGTGCGAGGGCGGCGCGAGGGCGGCGCGACGACGGCGCACGGCGCGGCGGCACGAAGGCAGCGGCGCGGCGCGGTGGAGGGGAAGGGGGAAAAAGGAGGGGAAGGAGGGGGGGTGGTGTGGGATGGAAGGGCGACCGGGGAGGGGGTTTATAGGGCGCGGGGGAGGGGCGGCCGGCTCCATGGCGATGCGACGGCGCGCGGCGCGAGGCGGCGGGCGCGCGGCGCGAGGCGTGACGGCGACGGGCGCGCGGCGATGGGACGTCGACGGCGATGGATGGCGACAGCGGTGGCGCGCGGCTCGGGGCGGGACGCGACGGGCGGCGCGGCGGCACGGGATGCGGCGCGGGGAGGGGCTCGAGGCGTCGGCGGCACGCGCGGCGCGGCAGTGGGATGGCGACGGCGACGGTGCAGTAGTGGCGATGGGACGGCGACGCGGCGACGGGACGGCGCGGCGCGGCGCGGGGCTCGGCGCGCGGCGATGGGACGGGCGCGCAGCGGGGCAGGGGCGCGAGGCGACGCGACGGTGCGCGGCGCGGCAGCGGCGATGGCGACGGCGCGCGGCGGCAGGCGGCGATGGCGACGGCGACGGCGACGGCGATGGCGGCGCGGGGTGCACGGCCGGCTAGTGCACCATGGTGGGAGAGGAGAGAGGAGGGCTAGGGGACCACATCGAACACCTATGCCGTAATGAACAGTGACTTTTCCTATTTATCCCGATTTTAGCCCATTTTCTATACTATTTTAATCCTATAAACTCTAATTTTACTTAGTTAAATGTTAACTAAATTTAGGCACTAAATCCTCATGAAAATTTATCCAAAATTATTAGCACCTATATTTATTTATTTATCACACAAACGAGTTCTTTTTAGGTTAATTTAGATTATTGGCCCTAAAGTGAACTTATATATTTTTGAAGACTTTGGGGTAATATTGAATTTAATATAACGACTTGTAATGATTAATACATTAGCAGATTGGTCAAGTTTAGTTGTAAAGCAATATATTTTACACGGATAGGTTCAATTTATTTATTCTATAAATAGTAAATTGAGACTCGGCACAATATTAATCTAATTGTTTAATTAAAACCTCGCATAATTTTATAAAGCTTAATTTAATTATATGACCATTATTTTATATGAGTGACTTTATCAAGTGTTCAAATATTAGTGTATATATATTCCCATGAAATTCTCATTTGTTAATAGGATCATTATAGTGGTAATCATCATTTCATGTGGATTTATAATACTTCATGTGAGATTGGATCCAAATACATTAGATTTAATCTTACAATCCCATTAGTTAAACCTGACATCGAGCTATCAATATGGTTCGAATATTTAATATTTGATCTATGATTTATAATAGAAATTAATATTTTATTTGGCTTGCTTTCTTGTGCACTAATATATTCTTGTATCATATATATTTATTGTTCAGGTGTACGCCATTAATTTGATTCTCCATTGTTACAATTTATATTTGGCAAGCAATGACAACCATAACACCCAGCATGATGCAAAAGTTTTAAGAAGTTTGAAATTTTAGTGATTTTTATTATTAAGAATTTTCAGGATGTTACATAAACGTTGGCTTTATTTGATACTGTGCCACTGTGGTGGTTTAACGCATATAATTTTAAATTTGATTCAATTGTTACTAAAAAGAACTTTTCGATTAAAGTTGTAAATTAACTTTACAGAAACTGATAAATACTTATCTAATTAACTAGATTTCAAAAGCACAAATATCATACTACAGCAGCCACAAACTGCTCTAGGAACTTAATGGTTAGACGCCGAACTTATTGGACCTTTCCTTATCTGTCTATTTTAATTTTCTCGTCTTGTGCTCACATACTGGGTTGATACTAGCATTTTCTAGAATAATTAAGTACTACCTCCGTCCCAAAATATAACAAGTTTTAACTATGAATCTAGATACACAGTTGTTTATATTCATAGCTAAAAATGCTTATATTTTGGAACAGATGGAGTAACTTCTACTAGTCTCAACCGATCAAATAATAGTATACTATTATTTAGTTTCTCCACTTACTTTCTCATCTCAATAAACTATCATTTAATTTTATCTTTCTTCTTAATCCATGTGAAAAACTTTAGAAATGTTTTTCGGATTTCTAAATAGTGCGATTTTCAGTAACAAAAAACTTATATATAAAGTTCTTAAAAACTCTATTTTTCAACTTTATAATAGTTAATTCATTTGTTTGTAGCTTCGAATAGTTTATCATAACATCATTCAACTATTTCGTCATTTGGCAATTCAAGAAAGAGAAGGCCAGCATTTAGCGTTTCCAATATATACCTTTGTGAATCCTATCTTCCTATATAGTTGATACTCACTAAAAAGTATTTATACTCCTACAAAGTAAAGCATGTGTAACGTCCCGTCTCTCCCAAGCCGGGCGGGCGGTCACCCATCTCACATCCTCACCCCCTTAAGAGAGATCGACGTCCCCGTCGATCAACCCTAGGCCAGGAACCGTCGATCAACTCCAGGCCAGGAACGTCCCCTCTTGGCCACGTCCGTGTGTTCAGTGCCAGCGCATGTGCCATGCTGCGTGACCACTCCAGGTCCACACCAGCCACACACCATGCCTGCGCAACTGCGACACACGCGTCCGTGAAACCGTGAGAGTCGGCTCTGATATGCTCGCAGCACGTTTAACCTCAGAGTTCTTTGGAGATTGGCTTCCGGAAAAGAAGTTGCAACTTGTTGATACGAGTATTCTATTAATCCTATTAAAACCCTAGGCCGGGATGTCACAGCATGCAAGAAAAGTCGCATCATCAATAATTCTGAGCAATCGGATCGCATTAGTACATAGTTATCAGCCGTTGGATCAAGAAGCTACTCATCCATCTAAGGTCCTGTTTGTTTCAGCTTAAGATTATTATAATCTAGATTATTGAACCAGATTACTATAAGCTGGATTATAATAAGCCGACATAGAATAAGCTGTTAGCTGTTTGATTCTCTGGATTATTAGCTGTTAGTCACCTAATAATCTAGAAAAAGCACCTTTAGAGTGGATTACCAGATTATAGTAATCTGGCTTATAGATTATAATAATCTATCTGTTTGTTTCAGCTTACTTCTAATAATCTAGATTATCATAATCTTAAGCTGAATCAAACAGGGCCTAATTTAATCATTGATTACTTATCCAGTCGCCTCCCTTTAGATCATAATCACGCGTGACATTGTTATCCATTTTTCACATAATACTATGTTTTCTCCTCCAAGTCCTCCAAGATAATGCAAACTTATCACATTTATTTAATACAACTCGAATTATTGTATAACATGTGAGTTTTGTTTTGTTATAAATAATTGGATAACGCAGAGTAATTAAGCATCATTAACCCAAACCTATTTTTGAAACAAGCTTGAGATAAAAGCAAATAGGTACAAACTACCCTAATTATGACGATATCCAGATTGTGCATGAAAATAACTTCCGTATACAAAAAAAAATACACAATGACGTTTTTTAAAAAATAAAATATGAATTGTATTGTAATAGCAGAGGCTATTTATGAAGCCACATTATCATTTTGTATATATACAGAGTTATATCTAATATAATTGTTTAAAGAGTAAAGTCCATCACCGGTCCCTAAACTTGTACCGTTGTGTCATCCCGGTCCCTAAACTCGCAAATCGATCGTTCAGATCCTTAAACTTGTTCGACGGTGTCATCCCGGTCCCTAAACTTGCAGATCACTCGTTTAGGTCCTCCAACTTGTTCAGTTGTGTCACCCTGGTTCCTAAACTTGAATATATCATCTGGGTCAAATAGGACGGTCTAAAGACTTTATATTTAAAAATAATTCATAACTTTTTCGTGTGAACTCTAATGAAGACAAACTTTATATCAAACTTGTAGCCCTCGACGCGATCTACAACTTTGTAGTTGAATTTTTTTTATTTTAAGTCATTTTTTGTCCCAAAATGTAATTTTAAAATTAAAATTTCAAAATCTATAAACATGCAACAATATTTTGGGACCCTAAACAGTATTAATTCAAAAACTTTTTAACTATAGGTCACGTCAAGGGCTACAATTTTGATATAAAGTTTGTCTTCATTAGAGTTTACATGAAAAAGTTATGAATTATTTTTTATATAAAGTTTTTAGACCATCCTGTTTAGGGACCGGGGTGACACAACTGAACAAGTTGAAGGATCTAAATGAGTAATCTGTAAGTTTAAGGATCGGGATGATACAGTCGAACAAGTTTGAGGACCTGAACGGTCGATTTGTAAGTTTAGGGACCGGGATGATACAACGGTACAAGTTTAGAGACCGGTGATGGACTTTACTCTTATTTAAAACATTAATTTTATTTGACGATAAAACTAGCAAATTCCACGGCAAGACACGGGGTATCAACTAGTATAATAAAAATTACTAACCAGAGAGACTATACAACTCGACATTTTAGAAAGATTATAGGGGTATAATTAAAACACAAGAAACCAAAGGATTATTATGCCTAGATAGTGCTTATATGTATGTACGTAGTGCTTGGATTGCCACATAGGCACGGAGATGGATGGTGCATTATTAATCGAAGCGCACGCGTCCCCCCATTAATCCATTATTGCTCCAGAGTACAATATAAGGTGGTGAGTGGTGACAAGCTGAAGTAGATCGTCTTGCCTCAATGTGGGAATTGGAACGATTCCTAACCTGGATTAGTTTACCACTAATGTCCAATTATCGCAAACCGCATATAGTAATTAATAGCTAGTGCTGTACTACTCGTACAAGTTAATGACTCGTTTTATTGGTCAATTCTCAAATCTAATACTCCAACTATTGTTAGTAATAAGCTTACAACTATTGTTAGAGCTAATCAGGCTCCAACTATTGTTTAATTAAGACCTATCAGGCCTGTCATTAATTAAGATATACTATTTCTCTACTATTTGATCTGTAGCTAGCGGTACAGTTTCAACGAGGAACAGGGGAAAACAGGCCAAAACCAAGTCTTTTTCTTTTTCAGTTTTGAAACAAAAAAAACCCAAGTCCTTTTCAGTTTGTGTGTATATATATCTAACATATTGATCATGTGAAGCGCCAATATATATAGTCAAATCTCGCATGGTTTTATTCTGTAGAAGAGCATTATTTCCTCGCCTTTTATAGTGAGATTTTATTCCTGATCTCCCATTGAAAGAACTTTAATTAACATAAACGGTAAATCAAAGGTGGACTGATACTGAGCCATTGCTTTTGGGCATTTTTTTAATCATGAAGTGCCAGAAATGTATGATCCTATCACGCAAGTTATACTGCAATGTGGGTTTTGGAATCACAGTCAAACCCCACTATTGTCATGAATTTCCACTTCAATTTTAATTCCAGGAAGTATCTTCCTCCCATGAAAAAAAAACAGTCTGCTCCCAAACATAAATACAAATAAATTAAATGATACAGTATATCACTATAAAAAATTAAGAAAATGATATTTCAACTAAACTTGCATTATAAAAGATAATCAAATAAAAGTTGTAAGTAGTGGTAGCTATTTTTTAAATAATGAATTCTTAAAACAGAGTCTATACGTCCAACTGGACATACACGGTTAAAATCATGGACCTATAAGTTCTCTTATGTCATTTGATATTTAGCGGCGTGAAAGATAGTCAACAATTATTGAATACTCCCGTAGCGTACTAGTAGCCACTAATGTTTTGCAACTAACTACTCCCTCTATTCCAATTTGATCACCACCTAAAATTATTGAGATTTTCTCAAAATAATTATCATCTAACAAAATATCTCTGTTTATTTCTATAGGAGTAAATGTGTATCGTGGAATGCGCTGTATGCATGCAACTGGACAACCAAGATAGTCCTCATCTTTTCGCTTATACTTATGCTTATCAGACAAAATTTAAATTTTCAACATTAAATTTAGAGCTGATTTTGATGTATTTCCATTAAAGTTTATTTTTCAGCCTTTGCTTTTAGATCGCTAAGAACATGTATATAAAAGTTTTATTCATAAATTACTTTTCGTTTGCAAATATATTGTTACGCTTGTTCCGTGAATAAGCGAAACGATGGCTCCTTTAAATTCTATTAATTCAAACTATGCAACAGTTAAAGTGTGAATTAGTTTCTGTTGGACACGATATGATAAAGCACCTTGATTGATGATGATTAATTTCAGGATGATGTATATTTTGGTGTCCTTGGTTTAAGGTGTCCTTCTATTGGGATGGATGGAGTATAAAATTCACTAAAATTAACCTTCGCAACATACTATTTTTTGAAGTGAAATTAAGAGGAAACTAGGCGTGCATCCCAGCGCTTAACGGCGTGACCACCTGGCGTTGGAGCCGTTTCACAAACAGAGCCTCAGGTTAGGGTTTTTGGGACAGCTTAGCCGGCTCGACTATAAATAGCGGCGGTGGCGAGCTCCCATCTTCCCCCACGCCTCGGCAATCCAAAGCCCTCCTCGTCCTCGCAGAGCATCCATTGCCTCGATTTTCTATTCCAAATCCCCCACGCGAAGCCAAAGCCAAGACAAGAACAGCCAGCGCCCTCCTCCTTCGCCTCCCTCCTGGTTTCTTGCCATCTTTCCAGGGAAGGGGGAACCGCGGCGCGGCCGCATTCTTGGACAAAAATTATTGGGTGAGTCTCGAGTCCGCCCCCTTTGCTTGTGGTTATGCTCATGTTGCTGTGTTATATTCTGTAGAAGAAGATTGCATGTACTATGCGCTTGGATTGTTTAGCGAGTCGCCGAGATGTTTCGTTTCGTAACGCGTTGGGGGTCTGGATCCCGATTTAGCTTCTTGGGGATCGATTTGGGAGGGGATTTAGGACCTGTCTTCCCATGTTTCTTTCTTGCATGCGTTGGGAATTTTGTTTGTTCTTTGTGGCGACCGGGCTGTTATTAGTTAGAGAACGTATTGTGAGTTGTTCGGGTGCCTGGGCGATTCTAGAAAGGTGTCTCTTTTGCTAATGGTTATTATTAGCTGAATCGCTGATATGGTGAATCCAGGAAAGTTTCATGTTTTTTGTCCTATGTCCTGTCTTTCTTTGTCATATTCGTACCTTTCCCGGTTTGCGATGCCCAAGAAGCAACCTTTCTATTGGAAACATCTAGTGCTCAATTCTTTATTTCAAATTGTTGAAATCTTCAAGAAGCAGTTCATTGTGCGTCCTTGTCAAATGTCAATTGCCCTTCTTTATTTACAGAGAGGGATTTAGGCGTAGATTCATTCATATATGTTTTGTTCTATCAGATTTCTTTGCTAAGCTTTAGTTTTGTTCGTTGTTAATTCCCATGTATATTAAATTTGCACAGTGCCCTGTTAGCTTGGCAAATGGTCTTGCTTTTCGTGGTAGAAGGAAAAAAAACTTGTGATTAACGAGGGGAACAAATGATTGTTCTGCCTAGTTTAATTCAACAATGGTATCTGTATGAGAGTAGCTTCATTTTGGCTACTGGGCATCACTCAAGATGGAGTCAATTTCCATGCTTTGGTTCTTAACTCTTAAGTCTCAACCTGAAATAGAAATAAGATCCTGTCAGTTCACTATTTTTTCTTGTCAGTTTGATCTTGTCTTCTCTGGTTGTATTCTTTACTTTTGTCTGTGCTATTCTGCTGCCGAGCTAGTTGCATCGCAGTTCTTCTTATTCTCTGTCTTTTAGTAAAACTCTGTCCTTCTGGCCGTTCTGTGTCTCAGCTACTTGTTTATCCATTTTTGCATTACCACACAAGTTCTATTTGATGTTGTAAAAAAGAAGAGAGATAAGAGCAGCTGATGCTCTATGGTGTATACTTAGTTTCAAGGTTCTTGCTTTAATGGCTAAAATTTATGTACTGTCAGTACTTCAATTGTGTATGCTTATCTCAACATCTTGGTAGTGTATGTTGTACCGTCTTCTTGTAATATGTTCTCTCATCTGAATAATGCCTGTCATTCATATGCTACTCTACTGCTGAGTGCTGAGAGAACTACACTATTTGAAACACTGATTGCTAATTATGTTTCGATTAACAGCATAAAGGAACACTTTGTTGATGTTCTAATGGAGTCAAAAGGTGGCAAAAAGAAGTCTAGCAGTAGTAGTTCCATGTACGAAGCTCCCCTAGGCTACAAGATTGAGGACGTTCGCCCAGCCGGAGGAATCAAGAAGTTCCAGTCTGCTGCTTACTCCAACGTAAGCACCAAAAGATTTAAGCAGCATACTGTAAATAAAAAAATATATGTACATTTATGCACTCTGGTTTCTAATGCCTATTTGGTTTTTCTTTTCATTTGCAGTGCGCTCGCAAGCCATCCTGATATTCCTTCACATGCCTTTCCCCGTAGAGTAGGAATTTCCTTCAATTTTTCCTTTGTTTTGTTGCAATAAATCTCCCTTGGCTGGCTGCTTTCTCAATCTCTTCCCTTGTCTTCTCCGATCTCTTCTTTCCTCTCGTCCACTGCTCCTTGCAACACTTGATCAAATGTCGATGCCCTTGGCTGATTCTTGGGGCTCTGCCCCTGCCTCTCCCATTGGGTTTGAAGGCTATGAGAAGCGCCTTGAGATAACATTCTCTGATGCGCCCATCTTTGTGGACCCCTGTGGTCGCGGCCTTCGTGCCCTCTCACGTGAGCAGATCGACTCATTCTTGGATCTTGCAAAGTGTACCATTGTATCCCAGCTTTCGAACAAGCACTTCGACTCGTATGTGCTTTCAGAGTCGAGCCTTTTTGTTTATCCCCACAAGGTTGTTCTGAAGACCTGTGGTACAACAAAGCTTCTGCTCTCCATTCCTCGCATCCTTGAGCTTGCTGCAGAGTTGTCACTGCCTGTTCTATCAGTGAAGTACTCTCACGGGATGTTCATCTTCCCTGGAGCGCAGCCATCACCGCATCGCAGCTTCTCGGAGGAGGTCTCTGTGCTCAACAGCTTCTTTGGTGGCCTCAAGTCAGGTGGCAATGCTTATGTCATTGGTGATGCATTCAAGCCCAAGAAGAAGTGGCATGTCTACTATGCCACAGAAGAGCCTGAGCAGCCTATGGTTACACTCGAGATGTGCATGACCGGGCTGGATGCTAAGAAAGCTGAGGTGTTCTTCAAGGATTCCACTGATGGCTCCTGCTCATCAGCTAAGGAGATGACTATGCTCTCTGGGATTTCTGAAATCATCCCTGAGATGGAGATTTGTGACTTTGATTTTGACCCGTGTGGGTACTCAATGAATGGCATTTATGGTCCCGCCGTCTCCACGATCCATGTCACTCCTGAGGAAGGTTTCAGCTATGCAAGCTATGAAGCAATGAACTTCAATCCTAGCTCCTTGGTCTACGATGATTTGATCAAGAAGGTCCTGGCTTGTTTCTGCCCTTCAGACTTTTCGGTCGCTGTTACCATCTTCGGTGGGCATGGTTTTGCCAAATCATGGGCAAAAGGTGCAGAGGTTGATTCCTACATGTGCGATGATCTTGTTGAGGAAGAGCTTCCTGGTGGCGGTGTGCTGATGTATCAGAGTTTTACTGCTGTTACTCCTGGTGCTGTGTCACCGAGGTCGACCTTGGATGGCTGGAACAGCGATGGAGCAGAGATGGTTGCGAAGAGCAAAGAGATGAGTGTCTGCTGGGAAGGAGAGAAGGCGGCGAAGAAGAAAGATGCAGATGCCTGAGAAATCGGCAGTTCTTCAACCTCAAGTTGCAAGTTTGATTCATCTGAAGTTTCTGAGACGCCTTATTTGGTTCTGCTCTTGCAGTTTCGGTTAAGCAGCTGGCTGGGCTACCGGCAAAGCATATGTTACTTGTTCATTGTTCTTTTATATCTGTCTGCCCAAATAAGTGCTCTAGATGGTTTGCTGCGTCTGCCATAGTGAGCAAGTCAGATTGTAGTAGAATTCTTATCTGTTGCCGATGCTCTTTAAGGGAGAATCATATGTAACTCGATTATTTTCAATAACTATTGCAACTTCCATAATTTTCTGTCCATTGGTTATGTTTGTTTTTTTTTTTCTCTGAAAGATCCTGGTCATATTTTCACTGATTTATAGAGTGATTTACTCAGCATAATTGCAGAGTTGTCTGTACTGTTAAATAGGTTTGCTATATCATGTTTGAGGAGTTGCACATTTCACACTATCTTATTAAGCACACGAATTTGATGACCCAGTTTTGAGTAACTTATTCTTGGACAATGTAATGGTTCAGTCCCATGGTATGACTCATTAGTAGTGTTCTTTAATCTATTTGTGTTAATTTTGTGTTAATTTGGGTGTGTCTGATCACTCAACAGATCTGTCTTCATATTATACGATAGAGGTGCCAATGGTGTTGTCACTTGTCAGTTGTCACCAGCTCTGTGGTTGTTAATCTGAATCTTTACGTGTTACTAGCAAATTTGCTATGATTATGATCACAAGACTGACCACTGGAAATGAACAAAACAGTTTCTCGTTACGAAGAAATTTTGTCATGCCTGTTTTTCTTCCAGGAACCCTGGTCAAATAATCATTTTATGGAACAGATGGGAAATAAAAATACAATCAACATGATTCAGTGATCTTACTAAGCCATCGAGGCCCCGGCACAAATCTGGAGGCTTGACCTCTGTGGTGGCTGCTAAAAATGGAGAATGGACCATTGAATCATTTTTAGACTACTTAGAAATGACCTTGCAAATGCAAAGGTGTCAATGTCTTGAAATGTCCATTTAAAAAATGGAGCATGGACAAATCTTTGGCTACATGGTGTCTCCATTTTATGCTGCAGGCTGTAGTATGAGTATGACAAGGACATGTTTTTTTTTTCACTCCTCTTTATAAAATCCCACGTGACCGTCAATCCGTCATGGCGAGTCACCTTTTTATCTCAATGCTTCTAATATATTGATGTGCAAAGTTTTTATGTGTTCGAAAAAAAGAAAGATACCATGTTCTTCAAAACCTCAGTTTTAGTCGCACAGTTTCTGTTCGTATTTTTATAATTCTAATTTTCAGGTTTCCTTTAGAACATGCATTAGTTATACAACTATGTGCCTGACAAAATTTTGAAGAAAAACACACCAGTTCTCTCTGCAAATGATTAGCAGTAGACCAGAAACAATTCAAAGTTCAGGCTTGGCGGCAAGAAACTTCGGTTGGCCCATGGGCTTTTGGGCGAGGTGTCAGCATCAGTATTCAGTATTATTTTATCATGCAAGACAGGAAGAGGCATATGAACAGGTTCAGGTATTTTGACAAACTAGCCGCTTTTTCTTAGTTCACAAACACAGAAATTTAGTTTATTTGCAAAAATAAAGTAGACCATTAATTTGCATGAGCATGCAAAATTCCACACACATAACCAGATGACCTGAAAATCAAGCTTTGTTTATTCCAATTTTGCAGGTCAACACTGGTGGTAGAGACTTTCAACACACACTGATTCACAATAAATTTGATGCTAAAACTGGGCATGTGTGCCTACCAGTACCAGCACAAACTAGGAAGCAACAGGCATCTGTGCCTTACACTGTCATAACCCATATCACAGGCTACAAATACAAGGTATATATGTCCATATTTGTATGGCCATGTGTTATTCTTCTTCAGTCTTGAGGAAGCTTTTGCACAGCTTGATCCAGAACTCCCTGTCAGGCCCAGTATCCTCCAGCTGCCTCCTCACTCCCTCTGCGACCGCTATCTGCAAGTTAACACTAAAAAATATGATACCATTCGATACCAAGATTAATCTATAAATATGATGATGGGTCGAAAAACGCTCCATAGTGATAAGGACGGCGGTAACAACTACATTATCGACTAAAACCCAGTGAACTTTAAGAAATTGTCACAAATGTCAATTTAGGTTTGTAATAATAACCAATTTATTGAGCTGTTTTTGTATATCGGATAATATTGATATGTCCAATAATCACAGTAACTGAGCGATTATCATTGATATTTGAATCTCTGCTCGGTAATTTTTTGAAGGTACAAGAATTTTCCACGTCAATATATTATATCATATACGTACTTTTAGAGTGACCAAATGCTCTTGATTTCTGGGTGTTTAATACAAAGCGATTAGATGAGATTTTAGGTAGTGTTCTTTTTAAGGGGTTAGGAGCCCTTCCCTCCTGAGCACGTAAAATAGAACGACGGATTAGCGTACGATTATAAGTACGTATTAACTTAAAAACTTAAAAAATAGAATAACATGACTTTTTTTAATACAACATTCCTACAATTCTTTTTTTTCGAAAAAGGTACTCCCTCCAGTACTTTTTATATGATGCTGGCTAGTTCAAAATTTAACTAGCTAGCTAACGTCATTCATATAAAGATGGAGGTAGTAACATTTAACCGTTTGGGAATCGTGTGTGTGCGAGAAAAAAAAACAGAGAGTAGAGGTTATGTTAGACTCACGGTGATGGATCCAGCGGAGGAGAGGCGGTCGACGAGGTTGAGGAGGATGTCGGCGGTGTACTCCGGGTGGCCCTGGATGCCGAGCACGCGGTCGCCGGCGCAGAACATCTCGACGCCGGTCTTGGACGAGGAGGCGAGCACCTCGGCGCCCGCCGGCAGCTCCCACACCTCGTCCTGGTGCACCTCCGTGATCTTGGCGTACGGCGCCGCCGTGATCCCCTGCAGCGCGTCGTCGAGGAACCTGTACGGCGGCAGCGACTCCGCCATGGCCACCTCCCTGATGCCGATGTCCCACCCGCCCCTCGCCTTCCCCACGCGCCCGCCCAGCGCGCGGCATATCACCTGGATGAGACGCACGAGAGGAAGACGACGACGATGACACCACGGTCGACATGGGCGCCGGCCGGACACAAAGCTGCATTGAGGTAGCTACCTGGTGGCCGAAGCAGATGCCGAGGAGACGCTTGCGCATGGCGACGAGGTCGCGGACGAGGAGGCACAGCCGGAGGATCCACAGGTCGTCGGCGTACGCGTCGTGCGGGCTGCCGCTGATGACGAAGCCGTCGTACCCGTCGACCTCGTCCGCGCCGGGGAGCTCGCCGTCCACCGCCCGGAACATGTCCCACTCCTCGCCGTCGCCGTCGCCGCCGTCGTCGCCGAACGCCCGGACGAACACCTCCAGATAGCCGCCGTACACCTTGCGCACGTAGTCCGAGTCCCTCGCCGCCAGCAGCAGCGCGTACCTCCTCCTCCTCACGCCTCCCTCCACCGCCGCCACAACCTTCATAGCTTCTGAATTGATCTGATCGATTGCAAAGCTACCTAGAAGCTGATCTGCCGATCGATGGCAATGTGTGGGAGATGGCGGGAAGAGGATGCAAATTTATAGAGGCAGGAGGAGATGAACAGCAGCAGCTAGCCAGCTACCAAGAACGAGCTCGAGAGGAGTAGAAATGGTGGTAATGCAAGTTGGAGGAGTCGTGATTCAGACCAAGAATCTCTTGTGCTGACAATTGCATCGCATCGATCATGCAAAACCTATAGCATTTGCGGAGTGATATATCACATATTAATATATCTTCTCTCTTTTATTTTTATTTTTTTCATAACCATTTAAATAGCATGCAAACAATTAACGAAGGGATATCTTCTCGAGGATCAAAATTCACTTCCGTAGAAATGGTGGCAATGCAAGTTGGAGGAGGAGTCGTGGTTCAGACCAAGAATCTCTTGTGCTGACAATTGCATCGCATCGATCATGCAAAACCTATAGCTAATTAAGCTAATGATGAGTGGATTAGTAGTCATCTGATCCATCGCATCCTGTCGCGTTCGAGGCTGCAAGACGCATCGATCGGCGACGGCGAGTTGGCCGATTCGTTGCGCCAACTTGGGTTTGTGGAAAGCTGCTTGCGTCCGTTTTGAGATTTTGACCATGCTTTTGTTGGGAGAAATCAAGCTAGCTAGCTAGCTAGCGGTCGAGCTGAGCTGCGGCGGTCGTGTGTTGATCGTCATTAGCAGCCGTGTCCGAGACTCTGATGTGTGTGACTCATGTGTGTGGTGTTCAACGGTTCTACCTCTCTGAAGTCTGATCAGTTAATCAACTGATTCCCTAAACACATTGTGTAAATTTCGTAAAACCTCGGGTATCATAATCCAAATCACACATAATCACAGTGTTTTGGCATAAGATATTTTGGCTTTCTCCTAAGTCAAATATCTTGAAGTTTAACTAAATTTAACAAAAATATATAATAAAATTTCTAATTCCAAACAAAACATATTCAATGGTGATTTGACGCTGTAGATGATACTATACATATTTTTTAATAAATTCATTCAAATTTAAAGAAATTTAGACTTAAAACAAATTTTTAAATTGAGGGACTAGTATATATAACTCTAAATTGTAGTCCTATAATATTATATTATAAAACCACACCGCCGACCAATTTAACTTGATATGATTGAAAAAAATAAAATGTTTAACTTAGATGGTTTATTTTTTTTAATTTTATGGATGAAAGACTTCATAAATTTAAGATTTGATTTTAGAACTCCTAATACGGTGGATCAAACAACAATTTATTAAGAGACCTTTTACGGTGTTTGCGAGGTACTTAGAGGTACCTAGAGGTGAAACAACGTGTACCATTGATCAAAAGAGGGACAAGGTATGGAACAAAATTTTTGTAACATGATGGCAGTGGAGTAATTAACTAGTAAAACATGGGCATTATACGTGAATTGAATACTTACACCAATCTATCAGTAAATCGTTGTGCAGATCGGTATACCATGAGCAAAAAAAAGTAAATCACAGATACGATGTTGATTTAGCAGCAAACAATTTGGTCTGTATCAAAATAAACAGAAAGATCGCATCTCTTTTCTTCTCTCCCTTCGCTTCGTTCTTGATTTAGGGTTTGAACGGTTCCCCAGAAGGAGACAGAGGAAAAAACATCTGCATGGTTGAGGGATGAAGAGGAGATGAGATCGCCCGGTCAACGACTAGGCGCAAGCTAGCGCATCTGTAAGTTATCCTATGTTTATTTACACAATTGATTAGTTATTTATGTAGTTCATAAATTTCTTATATAAGGGACTGGAATTTTTGTGGGATAGTAAACGAGATCTACTCCTATGGTGTTCTTCTAGTGTTTGAACGGGTGCACCCACGAGGAGATACGGTTGAGGAAGAAGATTTGGCATGGTCGAGCGTTTGAACAGGAGGCAAGATTTGATTGACATGTATGGGTTACAAGAACACAATGTAAATCTAGAGAAAACTACGTAAAAAAGAACATCAAAGAACAGAGTAACTCTAGATAAAATGATGCAACTTAAGAACCTGTAACGCTGGTGCCAACTAAATGACTTAACTCAAATACAACGTAAATTTAGAGAAAACCATGCAAAAGAGAAAATACGCAAATAAGAACCTATAAAGCTGATACCGGAGAAATGTTAACTCATACGGTAGTACCTACGCGGTACCGATTCTAATTTGGGAGATAATTCTACCCTTTTTATGTACTAGTAAAATTATATTTTTACCCTTAGTACTTAAGTACCTATACCAATACTTAAATACCTTTTACATGATACCTGTGATTAAGTAGCGTTGGATCTATACTTTTTTTGAATGCAAACACCGTAAAAGTTCTCATTTATTAAAGTGCTCAAATCACTTTTTTTATCCTGGACCACATAAGTACTGAGGTGTGAAATTTACTCAATTTTTTTAACAAACTTAATTGTCAGATATGCTGCATATAATCGCGTGCAATTCTCGTCGGCAGATTTGACTGCATTTTCATGTTTCTGTAGCTATGTTAATTAAGTTTTTGGTATTATTTTTTTATGAGAACCTTTTGTATAATTATTGTTCTACTTTTGAATTTTTGTTGCACCCTTAGCAGTCTGCCAGGCTGTGACGACCAGGTTAATCACAAGGTCCTTGAAGATTTTCAACAAAGAAGACCATCATTGTTTGTCGTGAGACACGAGATCACCTGGACGATGACTGATGAACAGTATAGCAGTGTTGGTTGTCATTCATAAAAGTCCATGTAGAAAATTGAATTTTAAGCCCCCCTCAACCATATAAGATCAAATTAGATCTAACTGGATCTTTTAAAAAATCATTCTAACTTTTTGAGAGAAAAGCAAGTATATCTATAAAGTAACTAAAAATACAGCTGGTGGTCCTACAACTTATAATGTGGGTGCAGTTTAGTCATATATTTTGCAAATTGATCGAACGTGTTAATCGTTTTGTTTATTTTGGGGCGCAAATCATATAAAATCATATAGCATCTCACTCGCTATTAATTCAAGTGTTGTTCATTTCTTTCGCCAACAAGGCTCCATATAATCCACAAATAAAGCCAACACGCTAGTCTCTCTCGTACCCCCCTCTCCCCCGTCGTCCCTAGGAGCGATAAGAACCCACTATGGCCACCCCCTCCACTTCTCCTTCCTCCTTACCACTTCGTCACCATTCGAACAAGCCAAGAAAAATCTGCGGGGCCACAGTGAAAATATCGGCATGCCTTATCACAACCTTGGGCAACGTGGCCCGCATGGAGGTGAGGAGATACGATACAGCCTTGGAGGCGATGCGAGGCAACAGTTGTGCAACCATAGAGGCGAGGCGGCATGCGACCGGCTTTGAGGCACAGCGACGAAGTGCAGCCAGAGGCGAGGTGGCACGGTGCTGCTGCGCTCTCCATCGACCCCGATGGTGGTGGTGTTGGTGGGCGGCCTCTAGCACTCATCCCTCAAAAGCTAGTGCAATGGAAGAGGCTGGCGGAGGAAGCAGGCTAGTAACAACGTTGTGTGCCAGATCAATGTCAGGGAAGGGCGGTTGTGCCCATCCTCTATGAAGACATGGGCTACGACGACTTCCTGTGGCGCTGTCTAAATGCTTGAGGGTAACGGTTGGTGACGATGATCCTCAAGGTGGAGACTATGACGGTGATAGCGTGGTGCAGTTATATAGCTAACACGTGGAAACAGGTGGGGGGCATCAATGTAGCAATGTCTACGTGCTGACGGTGGGTGGTTGGTGGTAGAGCTTTGGAGCCACAATTATAGGACAACAATGGATAGGTGACGGGATAAAGTCTAGCCCGGTCTGGTCAGGCTGACAACGGTGACGCCTTTGGTCGTCGTTTTCCCTCTTAGGGATGTTGTTAAGGTGTCTCTCTTCCTCCCTGGTTGGACCTAGGACCTGGATGGACGACGGCGACGCTCCTTAGGTCACGTTTTTCCTAGAGGCGTTGTCTAAGAGGCCCCATTATCGCCTAATATGCTTTGAGACAGTTTAGTGCAAATCTCTTAGATGGTGGCGGTCAGTGGATTTGTGTGAAGAAGAGTGATCTTTCTTCTCTCTCGCCCTCTCCCTCTACAACCTTTCATCCCGGTGACCTCCGGGAGGTTAGGCATTCAGCAGTTTAGAATTGGTGTTGTTTAGTATGGTTGTAGCCCCTTTGTTGGTCTAGCGGCGACCAGTTTAGTGCTAGTCCTTTAATCAGTTGTATGTATGCAATATTGGTGTGTGGTTATGTTATGTTTTTGTCTTTTTTTTCCCGTGGCTATGGCTTTACATGTTTTAGTCTTGTAATTTCTCCTACTATATTCAATAAAACATCACACTATTTAGTGTTGTTCGTTAAAAAAAAGGCAACATTTATGGATCATATAATCAATATTGGCACCGCCTCACCTTCTTCGTTTTTGCTGGCTCTTATCACTGGATCTGCTATTATTGCCCTTGAGCTAGCGTTAGCAACAGATTTTTGAGGTTCATTGAATCTGGCCATGCTAGCTAGTTCACCGGCGCATATGCCCATGAGAGCCTATGGGTTTATTCACGAGACAAAAAGGTTGTGTGCAGAATAAGAACAAGTTCGATTCTTCCTGGACCTTAATTCCAAATGTGCAGTCAGATGGAAGGAATAGATCCTTTTCCCTCCTACTTCCTCCGTTCCACAATATAAATCATTCTAGCATTTCCCACATTCATATTGATGCTAATGAATTTAGATAGATATATGAATATGAGAAATGCTAGAATGACTTACATTATGAAACGGAGGGAGTAGTTGGGATCATCGAACACTGAAGAAAAAGAGATATCTGCTTAAAATAAAATGAGCACGCCATTTTTTTCGGAGCTATTCTCTGTTCCATATAAGGTATATTTTAGTTTCATATTAAGCTATTTTTTTAACTTTTTCTAAGTTTATATAACATCGAACTAGTCTTAAATCTAATATTCTTTCATACGCATGAAAGGATTCTGTAGAAAAGAAACATTTACGAAATTGGATTATCCAAAATTCCTAAGATGATTTTGTATAATTTTTTTAGAGGAAAGATCATTATATTGAAATAACGATCCTGCTTTTTGGAGAAAGCCCAATACAGAAAAGGTTCAAAACTAAAAAACTGATTTTGTGTAATCCAGACTGTCTTACATTGTGAAACAGAAATGTAAACGGAAGGAGTAGCAGGTCCATCGAACATATATACATTCATGCATGCACCGCCTGCCAGATTGAGGGGATCATCATGTCATATTATTCGACGTGGTGAATATAATGTAAGAGATAATCCAAGAAATGCCATTGACAAGCGTCCAAATCCCAGAAATGCCATCGACAAGTGTGAGTTCTAAGAAATATCATCGTACAAACGATTTTGTCCCAAAAATGCCAGCGCCGTTAGGGTTCCGTCCATTTTGTGCCGTTAAATACATTGTTCATCCTATAAAACTTAATGGCACGGAGTGGACGGAACCCTAACGGCGATGGTATTTTTAGGACAAAGTCGTTTGTACGATGGCATTTTTTGGAACTCACACTTATCGATGGTATTTTTGGGATTTGGATGCTTGTCAATAGTATTTTATGGATTATCTCATAATGTAATGGTTGATCACTGATCGAGTCACTGTGCGCGAGGTCGTCATCGTTCTCGTAATTTGCATGGGTGCATATTCCGTCACCTTTGTCATGCGAAGCACACGCATGCACGTACAAACAGCATGCGATGCGATGCGATTCCTTACGAAGTTACGATGATACGGCCGCATACGATTCGGAGTAGGCGGCGGCTGCGGCTACATATGCTATGGCTGCTATTAAGATTATATTTGGTAGAGTTCCAATTCATCAAGTTAAATTTAAGAGTTAGGTCTGGAGTTAAATTACGAAACAGTTTAAACTTAACCCTACCTCTCTAGTTCATTTTGTGATAGCGTTCTAACCAATTTCACTTTTATTATGAAATGTAGCTAAAAACTATTTGATTGAGCTCCAGCTTTAGGAGAGATGAAGCTGAAGCTGGAGCCATACCAAACACAATATATACGTGGCTCGCGTGCAAACACGCGGAGCATTAGGAATTGAAGGGCACGTGTCCGATACGGCGATAATATACGCGATCTTTTCTCCAAGATTGTGGCCGGATGTTGCAGACGAAGGATCCGTGGAGAATAATGCTTCATGGGCATGAAGCAACTGATGTTTATCGATTCGTTGTTTCGTCCTTTTTTGGCTGGCGTCTTGGCAAACAGTTTGATTGTGTGCTGAACAGGTAAATAAATGATAGACTAACTGATTTTGTAATGAAATTTGAGAGCTAATAAGTTCACAACCACAAAGTTGAAAAGTTATTTAAAAAAATATTATAAGCAATTTATACATAGAGCATTTTATTTAAAAAAATATACTCCTTCTGTTCCAAAATATAACAATTTAGGACCAGATGCGATATTTCCTAGTACTACGAATCTGGACATGTTATAGTACTAGAAAATATCTCATCTAGTCTTAGATTCTTATATTTTAGGACGGAGGGAGTACTATTTAAAAGCTTAGAAATTAAAGATGCCAACAATAAGTATAACTAGGTGATTCTCCGCGTTTTGCTGCAGGAATTACTTAATAATGTTCAATATATTTTTTTCGGCAATCAAGCTAGGAGTAAAAAGAAAAGAAATAATGGAACGTGAGGGTTTATCAGTATTTATCATAAAATAAACAAATGATACCCGTAATTTAATGTGGAACATATTGATAAGTATAGGTTAAATATTATAAAAATGATAGATATGTTTGTTAAAATATTGTGAAAATGATGTTAGGGGTAATGTTGTAGAATTAAATAAATTATAGATAATGTTGTATGTGCTTGCATGAGGTTAAATATATAATTATTGCCAGTGAATAATGACGTTGCATGGTTGTATATTGAGCTTTAGAAGTTAATGGACAAACTTTATAGTAAGATATGATACAGTAAGAGAAAAAAAAGAAAGGCAATGCTCTAAAGGTACCTGCAGAGTCAGTCAGGGCAGTCACATATAACCCACTGATGAATCATCGAGACTGGCCGGAGCAGTTTTCTTTATGTTAGGAAATATAAGAACAGAGATCTCTATACTGCAAGCAAACATGTGGCTCTGTTTGGATCTGGAGGGTTATTAAATAGCCCTCCAAAATCTTACTATTTAAGATTACTAAGTGTAGATTACTGACAAAACCTATTCTATAACCCCAAGGCTATTTTGCGAGGCAAATCTAACGAGTCATATTAATCCATGATTTGCTACAGTGATGCTACAGTAATCAGCCACTAATTATAGATTAATATACATCATTAGATTCGTCTCGCAAAATAGCCTAGGGGTTATGAAATTGGTTTTGTCGGTAATCTACGTTTAATAATCATAAATAGCAAGATTTCGGAGGGCTATTTAATAGCCCGGAGGATCCAAACAAGACCCATGGAAGGCCCATGGGAAATATATAATGCAAATTTTAGTTGGATACAAATAACTTATTAGATTTATTCATGTCACTATATTAAAAAAATTACAGAAAAACACCCCGACAGACCACCACCCTCCATGCACTCCCTCTCCTCATCTCTCTCCCTTCCCGTCTTCCCTGCAATTCCAGCAACGACAACGGGCGATAGAACTCGCGTCGGCGGCTCACTCAATCCGCCAGCCTGCCCTATGCCATCACCTTCACTGTCCCTGTCCTCTCTCTCATCCCAACTTTCATCGCAGACATTGGGTCCATAGAGCGGATGTGGCCGCCTTGACCTTGCCGTTGCCTCGCGGGGCTTCGATTTTGCCTTCTTTTCCTTTTTTTTTTCTTACTCTTGATTTTTTTACTCCTAAAGTTGAACCGAAGAGTTTTTTTTTTACTCTGAAGGATGAGAGAGCGAGGAGGAAAGGAGCAGGGAGCTAGAGACTTAAAAACGTAAAATGTTATCGGCAGACGGGTGCTTTTTTATTTTTTGCAAAATACGAGATGAGAAGAGAGTAGTGCGTGGGATGACTTGGATATCTATTTTATATCTAACGATAGTTTGTAAATTTGCACTTCATGTAGAGTTTGCAGTACATATTTTCGAGCAAACATGTCGAAATGTCTCTATGGACCACACACACACAAGGGCTGCGTTGTAAACCTGCCTAAGGGTCTGTTTGAGAGAGCTTCTAGCAGCTGCAGCTTCTCCTAGAATCTCTAGCTACCAGAAACTTCCCCAAACAGTCTAGCTTTTTACCTAGATTCTGAGAATCTGTAGTTGTAAAATCTGGAAAATGAACTAGAAGTCAGAAGCTGGGATTCTCAGCAGCTGGTTCTCAGAATTTTAAGCTCCACAAACAGGCACTGAGTTGGCCTACAACCCTGAAGCCCTTAGGTCCAACTATTTCACTTGGCCCAGTGTAATTGCGATGCAAGCTGACACAGTTGAGCCCATGAAACTGCAAGGCCCAACTAGCCAGCCCATGGCCACTTCACCTTCTTCCTCCTTTGTTTGTTTCTCTCTTCTCAAAACTGTTTCACTTGGCCCAGTGTAATTGCGATGCAAGCTGACACAGTTGAGCCCATGAAACGGCAAGGCCCAACCAGCCAGCCCATGACCGGCCACTTCACCTTCTTCCTCCTTTGTTTCTCTCTTCTCAACTTGTTCCCAAGTCTCCTCGCAAATTCCTACAAGAGGTTGCTTTCCTCTGCATTGTTCACTCCGCCGCCGAGGCATGGACGATGAGTAGCTCTCCAAGCTTACTGACAAGGCGATGGACGATGCTTTCCATGTGTACTTTGATAGTACAATTTGTCCCATCAGCATGTACATTTGGATCGCAACAGTTCAGAGCTTCCAAAGAACGGGTGATCGAGGCGCTGTTTGTCGCGAGGTATCTTCTGATGTTCCCTTCCGAGAGAGCCTTGTTTGGAACGGAGAAATTTCACGGGAAGCCGCAGAGATTTAGGTGCAGATTCTTAGTTTAAATTTTGATACCTATATAATGTGAAAAATGAACTTAATAGTCTAGTACTAGCCAAAAGCCTTTCATTCTCTCGAGTTGGATACTCGCAAGTTGTTTCTCAGAATATCCAGCTTCTCCAAACAGTCAAACACGACTTAAGAATTTTTCTAGTTGGTCACGACTCACGACCGCCAATGATACCAAAAATATTTTCTTTCTCTCGAGTTGGATACTCACTAGCTATTTCTCAAAATATCTAACTTCTCCAAACATGACTTTAGAAATTTCCCAGTTGGTCACGACCGCCAGGGACACCGGTCGACCATCGGTGATTTGACATCGAGGATAAACACGTTACTATATAATTCCTCCATCTCAAAATAAATAAATCTAATATGAAATATAATACACTCTAATACTAGAAATCTGAATAAAAGACATATATGCAGATGTTACATCTCGTACCAGGCTTACATATTTATTTTATTTTAGTACATAGTATAAGTATCGCACGCTGCCGGGGAGGCATGCAGTTGGCCGTTTCAGCCAATGTTGATGTTTTCACTGCCGGTCTCTGACAGCCAACGCATTGATACAATGGTGGTCACTGACAGCTGAGGTATTGAACCACACTGGCAGAATCGTATGTGCCGGCACATGCCCATGGAGAAAAGCTAGAACTTGGACCATGCTCAACTTGCAGTCGCGTACTTCGCCATCGATGCGTGCAGTGCAGCAGATCTTCAGAGCTGAGCTTGGAGGAGTCAAATGCTGATGATTCAGAAACCACCCTGTCACTGACAGACTTGTGCTCATGGTCATGGTGAACAGTCAGGAACTCAGGATTGAACATGTAGTAAGGGCTTGTTTACTTCGCGAAAAGAAAATTTTTGGATGTCACATCGAGCATTTGACCGGATATCGAAAGAGGTTTTTAGACACGAATAAAAAAACTAATTTCATAACTCGTCTGGAAACCGCGAGACGAATATTTTGAGCCTAATTAAGCCGTCATTAGCACATGTGGGTTACTGTAGCACTTATGGCTAATTTTGGACTAATTAGGCTTAAAAGATTCGTCTCATGATTTTCTCATAACTATACAATTAGTTTTTATATTTATCTATATTTAATACTCCATGCATGTGTTTAAAGATTCGATGTGATGTTTTTAGGAAAAAAAAAGTTTTGAGAACTAAACGGGGCCTAATTGTTCAGAAACTCACAAATCCTTCTATCAAGTATTTATGTAGATTATAGATACTATATAGTCGTTCTCAAAAAAAAATACTATATAGTTGTTCATTTTGTCAGGACTGAAGCAAAAATGAAACAATCTCCTCTCCTCACACTCACACACCCACTCTCTCTCTCTCTCATTCGGATTGTCAAGGTAAGAAGAAAATCAATCTTGAAATAATTCCGAGTCTTCAGTTTGTCACTATAATACTGTCATTAACTCTGTAAGCACTAGCTTGTGCTATAGGAGTATCTTGCATTCTTGCCTGCCTTCCATTTGTCTGTTCCTCTGTTCCTTCTCTTTTTTTGGTCATTCTCCTATGGACAAAATCCACCCAATTAAAGAAATTAATTAACGGTCTGTAACTGTATTGCGCCGTGGCCGTTGGGCTACTGGCGAGGCACAAGCTGACACTGCGCGGCTGCGGCAGCGGCGGCGGCGCCGTCACAAGTCCAGCTCGAAGTGGAACGCCGGCGACGCGTACGCGGCGAGGTCGCCGAAGAACAGGCCGTCCACGTCGGTGTATCCCGCGCCGGCGGCGCCGTCCTCGGCGGCGCAGCCGAAGTAGGTCTGGATGTCCTCCGGGAAGCTGCACTGCGGCGAGGCGCCGTCGTCCTTGGTCGCCTGCGGCGGCGACGGGGACGAGGAAGAGGTGGTCGTGCTGCTGGTGGTGGTGGTGGTCTCCGCCGCCGACGTCCGCTCGATCATCTCCTTGAACTTGGGCGACTGCAGCAGCAGGCTGAGCGCCGACGTCGTCGGCGTGTGGCCGAGCGAATGTCTTGCCGGGATCAGCTGTGCCGCCGCCGCCGCGGCACCATGGCCGTCGTGCTGGAACGACGACGCCATGGCGTCGAGGTCGATCGCCGGGAGCTCCTGCGCCGACAGAGCACCCAGCATGGGGTGAGGGTTCTGGGCGGCGCCCGCGCCGTCGGCGCCGGGACGGAGCCACTTGATGTACCGGCTGAGGTCGAAGTTGGTGACGGCGTTCAGGCCCCGGTACTCGATGGCCGCCATGTCGTACGCCATTGCCGCCTCCTCCTGCGTCGCTGCAGTACAGAAAGATTCGCTCAGACAATGGCTGACGACGAGATACACCCCAAACTTCCTCATTTCAAGATTCCCATGAGCACCTGTTGTAAGTCGCTTTAAGTTTTTTCTAATTAAACTTTTTAAAGTTTGATCAAACTTATCAAAAAGTATACTAATATTTTTAACACAAAATAAACATATTCTCAAAAATTTAATAAAACTTATTTGGTGTTTTAATGTTGCTAAATTTTTCTATAAACTCGATTAATTCTTAAAAAATTAAAACGACTTATAATTTGAGTTATAAAACGGAGGTTTTTTTTTTAGCAACGACAAATTTTGGCAAGATTGACTTTTGGTACCAAACCAAACACTTCGTAACTAACCTATTGTGATTTTTTTCAAGATTTGGTAATTTCAAGGGAAAATTTAGTTTAAGAAGACCATTTCTAAAAAAAAATACCATTGTTTTTTGTATTTTCAGACTTATTCCTTTCTTCCCACATTTCTTAAATACTCCTAGTTCCTAAATTTATTTATTATGTTCTCCAATGGGAGGCAACAGGGGTGATGTAGTGATACTATACACTTTTGTTGTGTGTGCAGTGTGTGGCATGACAAGCTCACACCATATCCATCGTGTCTGTATGGCTACATTCTGATCTTTGGTATGTATTAATTATGCTAATGTTTGGATTAATGGATGTGTAGCCTTCAACTGGTGCACACAGAACAGAGGGGCCGTTGGAAGTTGGTCTTCATGGGGTCTACCTCATTGAGTCATTGCATCTAATCCTCAACTAACTTGGGATTTAAATTGCCGGGAAATGTCCTAAATAGCCTCACTTCACTTCCTGCCATTGCTAGCTCAACTACTTCGATCTAGATCATCCCCATCCTTGCCTCATTGAGCAACTCCTGGTGTATTTAAATTAGTGGGGACACCACATACTAGTTTATCTCTTTTCATTTGTGTGGAGTTTCATTCTTAATTAGCTATGGAAGAATTTACAGGGATGGATGTTTTACAGTTCGTTCCCTCCAGTTAAAAAGTTATCTTTTTCTTTCCAGGTATACATCTAGCCAAACTTTTGGAGCTTTCAAGTGTCCATGTCATTTTGATATTAAATCGTATGCATAGATTGCCTTTAAATCATTTCAAAACATGTTGTCTTTCTGGGCTTCTGGCTTCACAAATAAAATATAATTTGGGGATCAAAATTGTTTTTTGAATACCATATCACTATCTGAGACGATGGCATGCCTTTTTCCTGACCACAGGAAAGTATTTATATATTGTGAAAAAGAGTAAACCGTATATCAGCGTGTTTCTACCCTTAGTTTCTCTTTCTGCTTTCTCCATGCATGTTCCCACTTGGAAAGCAAGGATTATGTAAGAATTTTGATGCAAAACTCATGTGAGATGTGATGTTCCTCACAAATGCATATGGAAATCATTTGTTGCAATCGTGGCCTAATTATTTGGACCGGAGATTTTGGTGTTGACACATGAGAGCAACTGAACACAGTGACATACGTCACAATCTAATCTCTATTGACAGGATCCAGCCATTACAATCACTGGATGGAGAAATTAGTTGGGGAATTTGTACAATGTCAGGTGATATGGTTCAATGCAAGGGGCAGATCCGTCACTATAGCGATGTGCACCACCAGAAAAGTAGACAGAAGCTAACTCCAGTGACTTGCACTTAATACTACTCAGATTTGGCTTTCAAGAACTTTGACAGGAATAGAGTTTATGGGTGAAGGAAATCTAGGCATTTATAACTTATAAGGCTGTTGCGCTGTTAAATTTTTCCTGGTATTTTGTTTTCAGAAGTACTAGTGATTTTGTGGCAAGAAATTAACATACCGTAAGTACCGAGATAGAGGTACTTGTTGCCAAAAACACGGCCAATCCGGGCCTCCCATCTCCCATTGTGATGGTGTCTGAATATTTGCACGAATTTGTGATATGAGAAATTTTCAGTCAAGTTGTCTTACATATTTTGGATCCCATTTGGAGTGTAGTAATTTGGAGCTTCTAATGATTACCTTGCAACGCCTCGGTACTTCGATACTCCTCTTGAGAACCCACTGCTTTTCCTGTGAAAAATCATACATATGAACCATATGGTTATGAGTTGTAATTGCTAATTTAGTTTTCAGGGGATTTAATTCCGTTAATTTCTTTAGAGAAATTCATTGCATGTTTATCTACTTGAGAATTACCTCCTTAGGGATCCAATATACTCTTCCCTTGATTGCCCCTCCATTTCTTTCAACTCGCCTTCATATGCAGACAACTGTACATCGTAATAATAAACGTGATAGTTATACAAATGTCACGAAAAAATGTAAAGCGCAAAGATTTTGCGCAGATGCAGTGCGCTTTATCAGATGGTAAAAACCAGTACCCTCATCACTCATGTCCCAAAGAGATTGTCATCATTCATGTACTTTGTATTTAATCGGTTAAATCGTAATAAAGACATGAGCTTTTTTTTAAAAAAAAAAAACCCTCGCTACCACTACTAACAACGACAATAAAATTATCATTTTTCTACCAAACATAAAGCACAGGCTATATTCTAACAAGGCATAGATTGCGCTCCTATGATACAGCATCGAAAACATTTATTCGACGACTTATCAAGTATAGGTGTACTTTTAAGGGGATCATGAAGTAGTCCATGATCGAATTGAACTCGCGGGAGGTGCGGGGATTTCAAGCCGGAGATCCATCCACCATGGGACACGCTGCCTCACATACATACACACAGAGAGTGGCAGTGCAGTGTGCTGCTGATCTACTCTACTGACTGCTACTGTGCAACAACATGCTGTTGGAATGTGCAGGGGAGTAAATTTTCCTACCGGGAAGTTGAGGATGGTGTCGGGTCCCCAGTACTTCAATGCCGCCAGATCGTACGCCCTCGCCGCTGCCTCCTCGTCGTCATACGCCCCTGCAACGAACAACAATCGGACGCACCACCACGCTAATCACACACTTATCACTAACACCCCAGCTAATTTTTATTTTTTTTGGAAATAATGGATCGACTGGCTAGTTGTGTGTGATCATGCCAAGGCCATGACCCGAGAGCCTCACGTACATACCGAGGTAAACTGCATGCACCAACAGAAGAGAGGGATTAGTTGAGGCGAGTGATTAAGCAGGGAGTGGTGATTATATCAGTGATTAAGCGTACCTTGCTTGCCCTTCTTGTTCTGGGACTCGTTCCAGCTATTCTTGTCCCACAGGTGCGCCTCGAACCGCCCCGTCCACCGGTGCCTGCACGTCCGAAATCACGCGGTCGGCGATCGATCAGCGGCCGGCCGGAGGAGCAATGAGCAATCTAATTAACACGGTGGCTCGATAGATTAGCTCGGTTAATGATTCGTTATAGAAAGTTACCGGGTGACGCCGCGGTAGACGGAGCTGCGCTGGGAGGGGGACTCGCGGGGGACGCTCTTCCGCGTGCGCTTCGGCTTCACCGCCGCCACGGCGGCGGCGGCGGCGCCACCGCTGCTGGTGTTGGTAGTGGTGGAGTTCTTGCGAGGCTTCGCCATGGATGGAGTGCAGAGCAGAGGAGGGAGCGAAGACGAGATGGTGGGTGACCAACTATGGTGGCGTTAACGGAGGTGGCAGTTTTAAAGAGCGGGAGAGGGGGAGGGGTGATGAGGGACGGCAGAGGTAGTTGGTGTTTGGAGCTCAGGGCAGGCGCCAAATGAGAGCAGGAGGAGGAGGGAGAGAGAGAGAGAGATGGCCGGCCTCTTAAATCTTGACAAAAAAAAAAAAGGAGAAGGAAACCTTCCTGGATCTGATTAAATGGCCGTCTAAGAACGGCCTCCTCCTCTTGTCTCTACTCTGCTCTCTGCAGGTTTGCTGGTTTTTAAGCCTGCAGAAACATCGTAGTTAAGGGGGGTTAATCTACAGCTGCGCTGGGTATCATGTGGTTAATGCACAGTTGTTGTGTTTTAACCTTACTGTGGGATGGATCATGTATAGGATCTTGAAACAGTTTAGCTGATGTAGGAGATGGATGGTTTTTATTTTCCAGCGTAGTTTTGTGCATAGCTAGATTTTAGAAGTATAATGAGATTTAATATATAACTTTTGGTTCTGTTTCGATAAATTTAATTTTATTTCGTATATTGATCTTATTATAATCTGGACTCAGTACGATTTCAGATAGCGCATCTTTCTCTTTTTCCAATTAATGTTGTAATTTTAGGTCTTCTTAGCATACATGGTGTCACATCCTTGCTTTGCTCAGTAATACAACAGATAGATAGTAGATTACGTTCTAAACAGAAATCAACTGCACGGAAGATCTCTTAATGGCAAACTATGGGCAGGCTGCTTCTAATTGACAAAGCGTTGTCTAATCAAAGCGTCAAAAGGAACATGCCTGAGGAGCATGTTTGGCTTGATGCCAAAATCAACTTAAGATTATATTAAATCTGGTACTATAGAGATATCTAGGACTGTAGAAGTACGTTTGGTTTGATGACTTGCCTAATTTTAGAGTGGTTTTGAGTGCGGATGTTTCCAGAGTTACCAAATTTTGGTGTAGTTATAGTATTTAAGGGGCTGTTCACTTTGATGTCATTTTCAACCTTACCAAATTTTGGTAAAGTTACCAAAAAAAAAATAGCTACATTTAGTTTGCTGCCAAATTTTGGTAACTATATAAGAAATCCTGCCAAAAATTTTGGTAACTATGCTAAAAGTTTTTTTTTTTGGCATCAAAGTGAACATGCCCTAAAATATGTTTAATCCAATTATGGTTCAACTTCATGATTAATTGATGCTATTCAACCAGAAAAAAAAAAGAGGGTAGAACCTACGCTGCCTACCTCTTTTATATGAGGCTACGAGCACAGCGTCTAATTCTGATTTGTAAACCACAAACTTTTAACATCGCTGAGCAAAGGAGTTTGACAAAAACCAGAAAGTGATATCACTCTTAAGTGACTGGTTAATATATAGCCTTAATATAGCCACCGTAAGTGGACTTGTGTGCAAGTGTAAAGCAGCATATGTCACAATTGACTGAAGTGATTTCTACAGTCAGCTCATTTTGTTGGCCATTTTAGACATCATAAAGCATATATTATCAATTTGTCATGTAAATGAATTATTTCCATGGCTTTAATTCCTTTATCGGACGCTTGTCAGTGGTCATATCGTTTTCAATTGGTGAGAATATGGGCCGGACTTATGAGTTATGGCAAATTGAATCAACTCCCAACGAATCTGGACCGTCCGAAGTCATGAGCAAGCCTCTGCCTTAAAAGCGATACATTCCTCCCAATTATGGCACAACTACAATATGTGACATACTTACTGACACTGATGTGTATATCCATCAAAACTAGAGGCTAGAAGCTCAAAGACTGATTGTAATAGGTTGTGCAAACATCTTCTACTTAAACTTGTCGCCACTAATATGTGTCCTAGAACTGATTTGACACAAATCTGTGCTAAATAAACTCTCCCCCGGTCCCAGGACCATGGCCTTGATCATGACTGCAACGGCCTAACGTACTTCAGCAAGTTACGGTAGAAGATGATATGGGATTGACTTTTGAATATTTTGGACATTCATAAAAATGAAGAAAGAGGGTTGATAGAAAAAAGAGAGTCGCAATCGAGCAGACCAACCTTGGATTTCAAGTACCTCGGCAAGGCTGGAGAGCATGGGCCTTCATCGAGCAATCGGATGTATTTAAGATAGTAAAACTGTAATCTCCAAGGCAAATTCCCGATCTGATGGAGCATATGAATATGCCTTGTCACCGAGGTGAACAACTGAACATGTTGGACAGTGTGTACACAAGGAGACACATGCTTCTTATCCTCAGTTTTTTTTTGGTTGATGTAAGCCTGTAAGACTGCAAATGTGAAAAACATGAAATAGATAAAAGCTAGAAAGAAAAGTTGCGGGCAATTATCCCCTGATGCGTTTTATTCACTAGCGTAGCAAGTTTGCACGTGCTATGAAGTAGTGGTGATTGGTGAAGTGTTATTGCTTGACTGGACAAAGTAAATCGGCAGGTTCAGCACTGCATGCATATCCTATTGTGTGTCACTATTTGTGTTGTGCTAACACAAACTCCGACAACATCTCAAGATTCCCAATTGACAAGCACTTGGACCCAGACATATTTCTCTGTGATTGAGAGTTTATGGAGTCTGCCAAGTGCATTGGTGGGTGACAAATTTTCCAACGTGGGTATCATTTTCATCCAAGTCTCCATTGCATTATTCAAGAAGACAAGAAGAACTTTCATTCTGCTGGTCTGTTCTGGATGTGAAAGCAGGAATGGTTAACCTAGAGGATGTACCTGAAGATGCAGAGGAAGGAAGGGTTGTGATATCATAACTAGTTCCACTGGAAGATTCAAAATCAATATGGAGTATCCTTCTCTTCCTTTTCTCATCAATCATCAGAAAGGAAGTTTCTGATCATTCAGTGGCCAGGTTGAGTTTTTTTTTCTGAGGCTGTAGCCTGTAGATTCACAAACAAAACTGCAACAGATCAGCAAGGTTGATTCTATAAAAAGTTTGATGCTCCTCTAAACATTAAGAAACCAATTACCAAGATAGCGTCTTCACATAAGTCACAACAGAAATATCCAATCATGCATGTGGACTCATTCCTTTGCACGCATGATGTATCAACTGCAAATACATAATGCAACGCATAATGGTGATAGAAATGCCAAATATGCCATAGAAGTCCCAATCCTACAGCTTCAATCAATTTTCTTTTGTTTTGCACTGTAAGTTCTATCAATTGCAACGACTAACAAACAATAAATTTGGTTGCTTTCATTTGTAAGATCTGCTGTGTACGGCTCAAAACAGTCCAAACTCCAAACCTTGATGCATTCTTTGTCTTAACTGCTGAAACCATCGTTCCTGCACAGATAAACGAGACCAGCAGAAAAGATGAAGAGAGGGAAATATCCGTATATCAACCAATCTTGACAGAGTCATTCACCTTCCATAAGCATAAATCTGATGCTAAAATAAATACAATGGAACTCATACACTTCAAGAGTAGACCAACCTGTGATTAAAAGTTAATCAACAGAAGCAGAAATCTCCTTAAAAACAAATTAGGCACAAATAATAGTGTTAATTCATGCAAGTTCTGAAAGATTATAGAAATCTGGGAGAAATTATCTATTAGTTATTTTTGCCACATAAAGTAGGTGAGAGGACAAAATCTCCTTATATAAAATGTTTCTTCATGTATGAAACATGAAACAATTCAAGGGCAATCGTGAATATAGAAACATTCGATATGCTAAACAACTTGTTAGGAAAATACATTCACGTGCACAACAACTTGTAATAATGGTTGTAATCATGAGTTAGTGTATGCAAACAAAGAACCATCAAGAATTTTGGCTACACTGTGGAGAAACACATTCAAATCAAATTGAGTATTGGTTAGTAATTCAAACCAAAAAACCAATAGACTAAAAAAACTCATGTGCCTATAATGTTGCGTTTTTACAATAAAACTGAACTGTACTTGCTGCAAGTTAGTATGGCCAGAATGCCAGATACGTTTCAGGTTGTACAGACTACAGACACCATTTGCAAAGAATCTCCAAAAGCATTCCATGCCAATTACTTATCACAAAAAACTGCTTTCATATATTGCCACATATTCCCTGATCACTGTAGAAAATGCATCCTACGCAGCCTTCTACTCCACAAAACTTCAGTGATCCAGTAAAAGATGCATACAATAGGTAGTAGCTAAACCATACTCTATGGCTAACCAAACAAAACCATTTAGGAATCAGTGAGCTAAACATAATCCAAACGAATAAAATAGGACCAACAATATTGACGAAACTAGATGGGCTAATGGAATGAATCATCTCATTGAAGCGTAGTTCAGAATGGATACATTAAGCCTTTACTCAATAATATTTACCTACTTACATACATAATCGTTATTATCCTATGCTGAGAAAAGGGAATTACAATCCTGTTTTTTCTGCACGTCTGCAGACGGCTGAATCAAAAGTCTACACATAAGAGGGGGGAGTTACCTCTTTGTAATTTTGTATGTTACACAAAGGATGTAATGAAAAATTCAAGACTTATCAGCATGGGGAAATAGCTGAGGCAGTGCAAAAATATTATAGTACCACTTGTACATACAGAGGAATATGAACAGATGTACATACAATTAGCAAGTTTAATTTTAACTAGTAAAGTTATACGGTATGGTAGACTTCCTCTGCTTCATTTGTCGACAGGAGGATCCTCAAGCCACTTGGCACGAAACCCAGTTCCTTTGCAATCAGCACAAGTTGCGAAGCCCTGAAATCATATGAATTAATTATATCCAATGCATGTCATGTAAAAAACACATTGATGGAATATCTAGGGAGTCAACAACATGTTACTCTTTTTCACATGCAGTATTCACAGAATTAAATGGGACAGCACAATTCAGAATAAGAACTCATTCTGAAATTTATGGGAGGGAAAAGGGCATACTACCTTTCCAGAGCATATCACACATTTCGTGTTTTTTGAGGGTACTTCGCACAACATGTTGTTGCCGAGGATAAAGAAACCTGTGCCGGTACACCACTTGCACTCCACGTGCCCAGCAGATTGACAAGATGAACATGGGATAGGTCTTGGTTGCTGCAAATCCATCACATGTGAATGTTAGATTGTAGCGCAATTGCATGCTGCATACACGATTTAATTTTATTCACCTATTACTAGCACTGAAACAATGAAGGCATAAAGCTAGAAGAACTTGGGACCTTTCTTAAGTTGCCCTTGTTTGCAAATAAAATATAGCCATGAATTCTAATTTGCATATCTTGTTATTTTAAGCAATGTACATCCTATATAGCTCATCTCTTAGAACTGCACCAGTCAAAGAAGTAGCATTTTCATTCCCTGGTCCATAACTCCATATTCAAATTAGATTGCTGCAACGCACGCTGTTAAAATTGTGACCAGAATTCATTTGATTATTTCCTTTCTAAATATAGGTCACTACAAGTATACTAACTCTCCATGTGATCCCTATAAATATATCCTTGTTGGCCTAAGGAAAACACAATAGAGCAAGGCAGCTCCAGTAGTTATCCACAAAATAGTGATTATGCCTTTGTGGCGTACCCTTTTGTTTTCCCTCAGGGGTTTACCAAGTTATGTCTGGTGTTCATCTATTTTGCTGTGTGATTCCTAAAAAGTGGCAAGCATTCCATAGCATATCATTTGCAAAACAAACACACCAAGCACGACATTTTTGCGTGCAATGATATGTATGGTTGAATTAATCATGTGATGCAGTTGAACTCCTGGAATATCAAACTCGCGTGAAATTGACAAGTCCTTTTGACAAAAACAGTGCATGATTTACGCTGGACTACTGTTGTTAGAAATTTCTTCATAACATGGATAACTAGTTTAAAGATCACACATAAGTACATACAGATTCAGAAAATGTGTGGACCAGCTAAGTTTCCCGACTATAGAATTCACCATCCACAAAACATATTATTCCTGGCGGAATGAACCGTTTCGAATTTATTGTTCTATATAAATAAGTTTCTCCAGTCTGAATATCCAACTCTGTGTATTTTCGCGCAATAATTCCACATAATTTCCTCTCTGTTGTACACACATTTAAGTCCAAATCCCGGGAGAGTTGCAACCTATCCTCATCACAATTGCTCTACGGGGTCAAATCCAGGTAGAAGAAGCGAGGTCGACGTGATGGAAACCTCGTAATGCGATCGTACGGATAAAAAAAGTTCTAAACAGGACGCGCAAGTAAATTTCCACTCGAGCAAACAGGCATCAAACAGACAGGCAAATTTCCACTCGAGCGCACCTGGGAGATGAGCCACGCGCGCTCCATGCGCTTGGCGAAGTCGGAGGAGCTCCCGGGGGAGTCGATGGTGGAGGCCATGGGAGGGGGAAGGCGGCGGAGCCCTAGCCGCGGCGCGGGCGGAGCAGGGACAAGGGCCCGGAAGCGCCCGGGAGGCCGCGGGGCACGGGCGTGGCGGGTGGAGGGGGAGGGGAAGGCGGTGGCCCCCGCGCGGGCGCCGCAGGCCATCGCCGGCATCCTTCGTTCGCCGCCGCGGCGAGGGTCTCGGAATCGGAGAGAGGCGGAGGAGGATGTGGATGGAGGTCAGGCGAGCGAGAGACGCAGGCTTCGCTGCTGCGGCCGCCGCCGCCGTGGGCTTCGTATTTACCACGCGCGTGGCTACAGGTCACCGGTGAACGGCGAGGGCTGTTCGGTCACTGACGGGTGGGCCACATAAGCGTAGGGCCTAGGGCCAATCGCGGGTTCGCGTGTGGTTGGTCTCTGGCTTGCCGGGTCCAGGTGGCCCTCCTGGCGCTGAATTTTCTGCCTTTTGTTTTTAAATGGGCGGTGCGGGTTTCTTTCTACGAACAACATGGCTGAAGGAGTTGGGAAAAAATAAATTTGAACCTAATGTAAATAGATAAAAGTTCATTTTGTGTCGAACTTTTTACAAAGTCTAAAACAACATCTCTAACCATTAATATCGAACACAATTTATCTCTCAAAATTTCAAACAATTTACTTTACAAAATCATCAGAGCATCAAATAAAAAGGTTTGGCTTAAATGACACTTACGTTGCGTCCGACTTATACTTAGCATATATTTTTTTAAAAAAATAAAATCTACTTGTCACCCAAACATTTATTGATACGACTTGAATAGGGTGATGTTCTAATCGACGTAGGATCACGAACCAATAACTGTCTCAATACCAAGATAACTAGTTGCAAGCAGTCAAATGTAGCAATACAATCTGATGATCGTACTCGAAGCCAATCACCATCTCTATTACGACAACCTGAGTTGAGGGTTTGCTCAACCACACTCTAAATTACCAACCATCACAACATGCAATTCTATCAAGGGAAACCTCGAAGGGAGTAGGCACACCAATTAGGGAGTGTTGAATGCCACTTCTATAATCTCACAAGGAAATCACAAAGATCGTGGGTAGAGATCTCTCACTGAATTTTTTAGCACATAGCTAAACAAAAAAGTTCATATTTTCATTGTCAAAAGTTTTCTAAACGATATAGCATGAGGGGTATTTATACTAGGAACATCCCTCGGAGTAAATTGGCAAGCTAAAAGGTCTCAAAAAGTTATTCCCAAGCTGGTTCGCAAGGCCATTTCAACTTCTATGCAGTCTCCACTGAAAATAGACATTACTCCCTCATGAGAAGTGGAAACAAAAATAGAGATCTCTCACTGAATTTGTTAGCACATAGCTAAACAAAAAAGAGTTTATATGAATGTAAACAATCCGAAATGGTGGTACAACTCTAAATGCACAGTTACTTTGTCTTGGTGTGATGGTGGTATTTGTCAAGTAAACAATCCGAATCAAGTCTCACTCTTTAAACACAGTAATACTCTTAGCCAAATTAACCTGCTGTCAAAAAGACCAAAGTGCCCCCATTTATTTGATTCAGTTCTCAATCCTATACCACCGTTGTTGACAGCGCATATGTGTGGCAGGCAGGAGTAGTCGCTCCACGCAGGCTACGCATGCCACGACCACCTGCTCGGGCGGCTCTAGTAGGTTGACAGAATAGAAAAATCAAATGAAAGTGAAGACTTGACAGAATAGACTAGATGCCTCCAATTAACAACACTACAACGACATATTTTATGAGATTTTACAGCAAGCCTAAAACAACATGTTTAATGGGACGGAGGAAGTATGCTTTAATATACACTCATACAAGCCAGGCAACAATATTGTCTTTTGAAAATAACAATATTCTGAGTTAAAGCCTTTTCTTTTTGAAGAATAACGTAGTTAAAAGCTCTAACCTTGTATAAATGTGTAATAATAATAACAATTTGATTATATATGAATGGCGTTGGTCGATCCGTATGATTCCTTCATCCTCTCTCCTCACCCGCATGCCCCCTCTGCAAGGTAAGAACATAGATGAGGTAGTTGGGGCATGAGGGCCGAGATGAAGGTTAAGAGGCTAACATTCGTTAGAATCCACAATTACAGTAGAAAAAAAGAAGAATGCACGCTGCTCTTAATTTGGTTGGAATCCTTATTAACGTTAACTACAGTACTCACACGTAACACAACATCCTCAGACTTACTCCTATTTATTTAGTGGTTACCCGGCACGACTATTGTTATTACCATATTACCCAACATTGATCACGTGCCAGATCCCTCTTCGTCCAAACCAAACCAGTGTGAAACACCCAGCAGCAGTCCTGTACCGACCCACCGACCGTGGTGGGAACCCCGACCCAACCCCACCGATCCATCCAACCCCAAACTAAAACCGACGCACGCGCACCCCGCCCGCGCCCAACCCCCGCGCCTGTGTGGCTCACCTTCCCCTCTCCCCCACACTACCACCTCCACCACCTCCACCCTCCCTCCCTCGCCGAATCCCCCCCGCACTCGAATGTGACGCGCTCCACCGCGCCACCGCCTCCGCCGCCGCCGACGACGTCATGCCGGCGCCGACAGCCTCGTCGCTGGCCGCCGCGGCGGACCCTGCGCTCCCCGCCGCGTTCCTCTCGCTCCCGTCCCCGCTCCTCCCGGCCTCCCCTCCCCTCCCCGCGGCCCCCGCCCCCTCCTCCAACGCCTTCTGCCTCCCCCGCGGCCCCCGCGGCCCCGCCCGCGCGGTCGCCGTCTCCGTCTCCGTCTCGGCCTACGGCGCGGGCTCCACCGCCGCGGCGTCGCGGCTCCACCGGATGTGGGCCGAGTTCTCCCGCTTCGTGCGGCTGCACGGGAACCAAATCGCGCCGCTCGGGTTCGCGTCCCTCGGCCTGGGCGTCGGAAGCGGCGGCGGCGGCGGCGGGAGCGGCGAAGGGGCCGGCGGGGGAGGCGGGGGCGGAGGTGGGGAGGTGGATGGGTTGGTTGAGGAGGAAGGGGTGGCGCGGGCCGAGGCGCCGAAGAAGGTGCTGATCCTTATGAGCGACACGGGCGGCGGGCACCGCGCTTCCGCCGAGGCCATCAAGGCGGCGTTCATCCAGGAGTTCGGCGACGACTACCAGGTGCGGTTCATCCTGCCAGCTTGGCGTGCTCACCTGATTGTGATGTACTGATGTGCTTGGGATTCGTTTGTTACTTTGTAGCTGTTGCTTGCTAAGCTCTGATATTAATTTTATCTTTATATGTTAATATAGTACAAATTTAATATCCGCACATTTAGAGTTAATTCGCTGCTTCGATATTTAGAGTTAATTCGCTCCTTCGCTCATACGTCGTTGGATATGGTGGTTGAGTATCTGAGTGCTTGAATACAGTGACGTGCCACCTTAGTTAGGTCTATCATCTATGTGCGCACAATCACTGCCTATTATAGAAAATGGTTCCCTAGGCTACAAGGGAGCGAGCCTAGCTAGAGCAGTGCGATATGCTTTCTTTAGGAAAGTGAAATTTAACTTTTAAATCGCGTTTTGTATAAAGCTCACATAGTATTTGACATGTACCAGGTTCAGCTGTATGTTTGTCAGAGTTAAGACCTAGTATTTGTCCACAGTAACTGTTACGCATTGCTGTCTTTTCAGTGGAATTTGCGTTAAGGAGGGTTGTGGAAATTTAGGGAAGGACTATAATGTTTGGAGAAAGAAGTTTACTGGGAAAGGGAATTGGATTCAATTAAATCTAGCCATTGTTGCGTCGCTTACTTCTGGCACCTGAGCTTATATGGCCAGTCCTCTTAACACACAAATTCTCGTGGATCCAAATAGCCAGTCGCAGCTGACTAGGCCAGAGGGGCTACTGCTGATGTCAACTTTATGCACAGACAAACCTTTGTTACCCACTTTTCTCCGCTTGTAGCCTTAAGCAGCAGTTCCTTTCTTACATAATTTTATCTTCGCGTTCTTTACTTGCCTTAGATCGCTGGTTTCCAAATTCTTCTGGTTTCTTCACTTGTATGTCTCCTGTTCAACTGCAACATTGTCATTATCAGATTAACTTGCTACCAAATGCTGTGTTGTAAAATTATATTGTGGCATATAGTAGTCACTAGTTAGGATGGAATGCCCATGGAACAGAAACACAGAAATAATTCAAATAAGCCAGCTGATAACTGGTAATTGCAAGTTCCATAGTATATGACTTTTATACATGAGAGGGTGGGACATGCCCTTTCGAATTGTTGTGTGCAACTGTGGGACTTTCTTATAGCATAAGAATAACCAACAAAAAATATTTGTTATCTCTTCAGTAGAAATTTAAATGTTTTCCTAGACATGCATTTTTTTTATGAATATTTAGAATGGCCTTATGTTAATAATGAGTAGATTTGTCTCTCATAATAAATTAATATTACAAGCTCATTATGTTAGAAACATAATACTGTATAAATTGCTGTTCAATATGTTTTGAAAGTCATGCCAATGCACAAGCTTACCTGTGACCAGTAAGAAGTATTTTGTGTTTATTGATGTTCCTGATTCTTTTTTCACATAATGCTATAGTTCGAGTAATTGAAGAGGAAGAATGGTCGTGTGCTTATGGAAATCTTTACTGCCATCAGCTAGAATTTCTTTTCTCTTTCTACAATAAAACAATGACCTAGCAGGAGATGATTTAGAATGTTTTGTAGTCCTGTGCTTGCTATGTAGTAGAACAGGAACACGTGGCAACAGGCAAACACTTCTCCACTTGCGATTACAGTTATTTGTATAGGTTTGATTCTTAGATAACAGGGTGAATGATCACTTGTTCTGGCGTTCTTCCTTCTGAACTAATGGTTGTTGATATTGATAATTTATGTAATTTCTGTGTTCATAACAAAGGAATTTGTTGCAGGTATTCGTCACTGATTTATGGACTGACCATACCCCATGGCCATTCAACCAACTACCCAGGAGTTACAGTTTCTTGGTGAAACATGGACCCTTGTGGAAGATGACATACTATGGTACTGCACCGCGAGTAGTTCATCAGCCACATTTTGCTGCAACATCGACATTCATAGCAAGGTAGTCCTTGTATGGTCTGGCTTTTTTCTCTTGTTATCTTAAATTAATTTAATATTTTTAATTTTAATTATCATAGGGTTTCTTTGTTATTCTGACACAATTCATAAATAACTCAAATTGTAACTTGTATTGCCAGATAAGTTACAGAGTCTGATTTCTAACTCACGAAGATGCTTTCCTTGTGTGGTTTATGGCAGTGAATAACTTCTGAATAATACATGTTAAGAATTTTTGGTATCTACCATTCATGTCATTCTTGCTCATTTCCAAACATATTGTGAGTTTTTGTTTTTTCACCCCAAATTTTGTTAATATCAGGCCAGCCACTCTTATGGTCATGATTGAATTAAAAATATATTATGTCGCCTTATCTAAATTAAGCGTTTTTTTATGATTAAGGAACATTAGTTAGGACCACTGCCAGGGATGTGGGTTTATATACCCAATGCCTCAATTCTATGGTTTCCCATGAGCCTGTGATGATGTTCTAAAGTTTAGCTACAACACTCCGCGGTGGCTAGCTTTCTTTAATTTGATCTCTTTAGTTATTTTCCTGTTAATATTAAAGTGATGCACATGTAGACCCTTATTGTCTTGTTAAATACACCCTTCATCCCAAAATGTAGCAACTTCTAGTGTTCACATTTTGTCCCAAAATACAGCAACTTCTCCCTACTCCCTGATCTCAACCAATCACAACTCTCTCTCATTTAATTTCTCAACCTACTTCCTCATCTCAACCAATCACAACCATCCCCCATTTAATTTTACCTCTCTCCTTAATCCCCGTGAAAAAATCCAGAAGTGCTTATACTTTGGGACAGAGTGAGTATGTGAGCTGTGGTCCTTGCCTATATTTGTGAATAACATGGTATATAATATCGAAATTTCCTCTCTTATTTTCCTGCAGAGAGGTTGCAAAAGGTCTCATGAAATACCAACCAGATGTAATTATCAGTGTCCATCCTTTAATGCAGCATGTCCCACTCCGAATCCTAAGGTCAAAAGGTTTATTGGATAAGATTCCGTTCACAACAGTTGTCACAGATCTGAGTACTTGTCACCCAACATGGTATGTCGGTTTCAATGTTCATGTAACTTAATACCAGCTCAGGTCACTTACCAAGTTTAAGATACACATGTTATTGCCCTTACAGTGAAATAGTTATTTTACTGCTATCCCTTAGGTTTCACAAGCTTGTGACTAGATGTTACTGTCCATCAGCTGAAGTGTCAAAGAGAGCACTAAAAGCTGGATTGCAGCCCTCGCAAATTAAAGTCTATGGCCTCCCAGTACGTCCATCTTTTGTCAAACCTATTCGGCCAAAGGTAAACAATTTATTCAACTATCAGCACCTTACTGCCTTTTGGATCTTTTGTCATCTGCACAAGTTCCTGAGTTTTCTACATGTTCTTATCTTATTTGATAGGATGAACTGCGAAGGGAGTTAGGTATGGATGAATATTTGCCTGCTGTTCTACTAATGGGTGGGGGGGAAGGGATGGGTCCTATTGAAGCCACTGCTAGAGCACTTGGAGATGCTCTATATGACGAAGTCCTTGGTGAACCCACTGGTCAAATACTTGTGATTTGTGGCCGTAATAAGAAGCTGACTAACCGATTGCAGTCAATCAATTGGAAAGTTCCAGTTCAGGTGCATTCTTAAAGCTGATCCGGATTTGTATCTTCCAAGCATTTGGAAATTGCAACAACTCTGGCTTACCAGTTTTTGATATTTCTCTTTCCTGCGCAAGGTTATGTTTTCTTCAACCTTTGCAAAACCCAAAATATACAGCATATGTCTTCATCATCTGTTAAGTGCAGAAAGAACTTAAACCAAACTACCATATTGATTGTAGAATTCGATTTATGGTGGATTCAGGATACATCGAGTGAGTCATAAGCGTAGACTGTAGCATAGGCTTTCTTCATCTGTTGCGCAGAATCTTTTACTAAAGGAATTATTTGCTGGCTGCACCAAAGTTATACACTCCATTGCTTTAAGTCTTCTTTTGTTTTTGAAATCTTAGGTTAAGGGTTTCGTTACTAAGATGGAAGAATGTATGGGTGCTTGTGACTGTATAATTACAAAGGTATGCTGTACATTAGCTTCACCTCTTCAGATCATGTTCTTCGCTATCTGATATATTGCACAATTAGTGATGAACTTATAATACATGATTTATGGTGATCTTCAGGCGGGGCCTGGTACAATTGCAGAGGCCATGATTCGTGGCCTGCCCATTATTCTAAATGGTTATATTGCTGGTCAGGTAATGACACTGATTTATATATTGCCTGATTTATCATTTTCGCTGAGAAATGACACTGATTTATATGTTGTTGGGTAGTTGGCACATTGTTTCACCCCTCACTATAAGCTTTCATTAAGATATTGCAGCATTAATGCACCCATTTATCCTTTTTCTGAATCTAGATTGAATATGTTTGAGTAGTGGTCAATAAAAATCGCAACAATGTCTGTAGAATACAATCATAGATCGAATACTACCCAGCTCAAGCCGAGTTCCAAATTATGCTCAACATTTATTTTGATGGATTCTTAGTTTACCGAAGTTGGCTTTTATACCCACGTGCCATTCTTATACACACCTGGAATCTTTGGTTTACACCATCCATTTTTGTTCTATCATCAGGGTTCATGCAGCTATTCTCGCCATATTTATTCGAAAAGTTATCCCGATGATATGTCTTTATGTTAAATTAAAGATGGCATTAGATCCCATCAATTCCTTAAAAGTATATTTTTTCCATGGATGAGGTGTATCATATCTATAAGTATTGATCTAGTGTACAACATGATTTGTTTTTCTTTCTAAAATAATTTATTCACACGACAGGAAGCTGGCAATGTTCCATATGTTGTTGATAATGGATGTGGGAAGTTCTCAAAATCTCCAGAACAAATTGCAAAGATTGTAGCCGATTGGTTTGGCCCTAGGTCAGACGAGCTCAAAATGATGTCTGAAAATGCCTTGAAACTAGCGCGACCGGATGCAGTGTTTAAAATTGTCCACGATCTGCATGAGTTAGTCAAGCAAAAATGTTTTGTACCCCAATATGCGTGTGCATCATAAACTCCTATCATCCTTAGCGAGTTTAGTTAATTCTATTATTTTTTGTGCGGCATTAGTAACTAGTTTATCTGTGAGAATTCATAAATATCAATTGATTTGGAAATTTTCTCCATGATAGAAAAAGGTCATGATCCAATTTGGTTTACCTCAATATTTTGCTTGTACATGACTGTTGGGACTAGACAGTTTAGGAACTGTATGAAAGAAAAAAGAACAATTCAATTTCCATGGTGCTATGTTGGGTGAGAGCCCTATAGATTTTAAGGTGCTGTTTGGTTGTGACTTACTGACCTGTGACACGGTATTGAATGATCTTGCCACACTTTGGTGCATTCTCGGTAGATGATGGATATAATTGAGTTTAATAGTTATTCTGGAGTATAAAGAAATGAATTAAATATTCTGTTGTCTAGGCGCATGGCAAGCGTGCTTATGATGGACCTCATCGTTTCAGCTGTTGCTAAAATTTAAATTTTAAAACTTGTTTTTAAGTTTTTTCAATCGTAGTTTATTTTTTGATATTGGTATTTAAATCACTAAGAACACATATATAAAAGTGTTACTTATATTTTTTTTCTAATATGCTGTACGGCATATTTTCAACCTTTGACAAAAAAAGATGGGGCCCGATAATTTATAATCTGTAAGCTATAAAAAGCGCAATTGGTCGAGCACATAATCTTGCGATCGGGATCCAAAAAATTCCATGCAGTATTAAGAATCATTGAGCTTTGTGACAGTATCTGGTCAAGTCAAACATCGGAGCTCTGTTCACTCTTGTTTTTGACTGACAACCCTCTGCAGCCTGCCTCCTAACCCCATCAAACTATTGCTTCATGTGCTAAAATCTCCTGTCATCTGATTCGCATTGTCAGGCAGGCAGAGCATACTATATAAATCTATTAATATTGGCTTAAAAATATATCGTATTTTGCTTTATTATGATAAACTTTAGCTAAAAATTGCTTTACTAATATATCATTTATGTGATACCAAATCAAAATTATAAGGAAGTGCTTTTGAATATAAATCAAACCAATTTTGTGACCAAAAAAAATATTTTGATTGAGTAATTGTCAGTTAAAGTCTTTATCCTAACGAAACATAATACTCCTACATCTTATATGTTTGAACGGATAGAACAATACATTAATACTTCTTAAAGTTCAGAGAAGCTTTAATACCCCAAAATCTAAGCCTGCCTCCAAACAAACAAGCTTATACTATATAAAAAAAATCAAGGAGCTGCCTAATCAGTCACTCCAGCCTTAACCTGACGTGCATGCTGAGGAACATGCATCCTGAGCTGGAGGATGCATATGTTGTTTGGCACGTCTGCATTGCACGCAGGCAGGCTAGCCTGATCCACAGCTGTGTTTCTTTGGTCTCTTGTGCTGTCTGCAAGCACCGAAAGGCCAGCCAGCATGTGGATGTTGGGTCGATGGACGGATGTTGTGTTGCATGCCCTGCCGGGACACTGTCAGATCAGGTGGATGATGAGCTTCTAGTGCTTAGCGCGAGACTGTACCTTGCTTTAGATTCTGAATCCGTGATTGTACTACTACTTCAGTTTTTGTATTCTATTAAAAAAAATTCCCTCCGAGTATTCATGTAAGTACATAATGGTGCAGCAGTATGTATTGCAGTATTGGTAGCTCAGTGGCTAAGACTGCTTGTTTGTTTGGTAGTTTTTTCTTCCATTCTAGCCAGAACAAACTGAATGGTTGAAAAAAAAATGCATGAAAAATGTGAAACTTAATGGAGACGTACTGGGTTTTAGGCAAACGTATTTTGTTCATAAGTTATAATTTTTTTTTGTGCCAGTTAACCACTGAAGCTCGCATTCCCAATTGGGTGATGTGAGAACTGAGAATGCGATTCTAGCCTTTTATTCTTCTTTCATTTTTAATTTATACTATCAGTAACTCTGGCGTATGATTTGATCTGTATCCTGTAAAAGCACATTTCTGCATAGTGTATATTCTCTGTCTGCTGTTTCTTGCAGATGTCTTCATTTGGAAAGGTAGTGCCGACCTCATGTGTCATATCTGATCGCTATAGGATCGGCATGTCCTGATCTGCTTTCTTTTTACATAAATTTTCTTATTCGGCATCCTCTCAAGTGATTGCCCAGTTGCTGTACATTGCTCACTTATGCCTAATTTCTTTCATTAAAAAAAAAAAACCACTACTGCCTTCCCCTCTAAATTTACAAGTTGGTATTGTGCTTCTTGTTGTCAATATGCACTGGATGATCTACAGTAGGATCTGAAATTACAAGGAAGTTGTAGGATCTAATGAAACAAGAAGACAAACAAAAAAAATCCACTTGTTTCTTGAAACGATATTAATCTAGGATGAACTGAAGCACAAAGAAACGGCAGTAAAAAAAAAAAAACAGAACAAAGCATTTATAGATGCTTGTACATTTGACAATAACTAATACTGTACTACCATTTGCCAATTACCAGAGTAATCTCAAAACAGATCTCCAGGTATAGGGATATTCACATAGCTCATGGCCCCCTTCCCCCTCCAAATCAAATCATGTTAAATATAATCACAAGTCTCTTGTGCAAATCCAATTTGAGATCCTAGAGTGTCAAATATGACCCTCAGATTCTTCTGCTGGTAATTACCAATGATTGAAGTTTCATACTCAGATTTCAGGGAGGCCAGAGCCAAGCAAACCTGAGAAGAATCACTGCTGACAAAGTAGAGCGCTCCACTGGAATCAACCTCCACCTCCACATTGCCTTCAAACACAAACTTCAAGCTAGGAATCTGCACTTCTCTGAACCCTGTCAAGTTGAAGCAAGTGTCAAGAATTGAGAACCCCGGCGCTTGCGGATACTCCGCGAACTGGCTCAAGAACTCTGCCTTGACCGCATTGTACACCGAAGGCACGAGGCTCGTGATGATCGTTCCCGAGTCGACGATAACCTTGCCAGCTGAGAACCCTGAAGACTCTACCTCCTGGCCGCCAATGGTGATCCCGGTCAGGTTAACAAAGTAGAAGGGCCCTTGCACCGGGTCGGAAACCATGGTTGTGTACACAATTGGGGTTGAATTCCGGTACACCGAGGTGTCGCCGCCGAGGACGAGAGACCCTGATGATTCTGACTCCTTGGGAGGTAGGCAGTATGAGAAGACACCACCGAATTGATCCATGGTTTGTGATATCAGCGAGAGCTGGCTCCGGCCTAGACCCATCAGACCGGAGGTGCCGCCGAATGGTCCCTGGTTGCTGGTGCCGCAGCCGAACACGAAGCCGTCGATGACCTCGCCGGCGAGGCTCAGCTTGTCGTGCGCCAGGACGCCCTGGGAGTAGGAGCCGTCACGGTAGCTGAGGGTGTAGCTGCAGGAAGGCTGCTCGCCGCCGCCGCACGCCCCGGCCGCCGAGCCGGTGGCCACCTGCAGCGCGTCGCAGGAGGAGGAGTTGCACGGCAGCACGGCGTAGGACGGCGACGACGCCGGGTCGAACAGCGGGCCCTGCTGGTCGTGGCACGACGCGCACGGCGCGCACTGCACCCAGGTGAGCTCGCTCGCCGTGTCCACGATCACCGTCGCCTCGCCGCCGCCGAGCCCCACGGTGGCCACGTAGTTCAGCGTCCGAAGCCTCGCCCCGGACGTGACGGGCACCCGCCCGGTCGCCGCCGCCGCCGCCGCCTCGTCCTCCGCCCAAGAACCGCCGCCGCCGCCTGCGCGACGCTGCAGCGACGAGACGCGCGCGGCGTCGGAGGAGAAGAGGCCGCCGAGCTCCTCCTCCCTGCTCCTCTCGCCGCTCTTCCCCAAGCCGCCGCCGCCGCCGCCATGGTGCCTGAGCTCCAGTATGGTGGCGCCACTCTCTGCCCCTGAAAAACCTCAAAGCATCATCGATCAGTCCGAGTCACCACCATTCACCAACCACATGGAAATCAATCCACCAGCTCACTAGCTACTATTCCCATCATTGTTTATGCAATTCTTCCCATGGTCGAAGGCTACATTGGAGGCGCTACTTTTGGCAAACGCCCCGGGTGAGCCGCTGACCAACGAACACCATAGATATAGAAGGAACTCATCACATTCATGGCGCAGTCACACTCACATCTTGGCAATTCACGCGCCTCCATTTTTCTTGCCAAAACGGGTCATTTTTCCCCCATTGGCAATACTACGATGTAAAACTGGGAGCAGTAATCATTAACTAACCAAGAACGCAAGCACCATCAAACCAACACATTGCAGATTATCGTGTTACAACAACACGTCAACACTATGCATGTTCAGAGAAAACTATGGTGTCTGAAGCCTGAACACCAAGCAATGAAAAGCATGAAATCCGTTTCAGCTAGCTTGCTACCCATTCCCATGTCATCGAAGAGCATCAAGAAAGGAGAGAAGAAGAAGAAGAAGAAGGCGATGAGCAAAGAAGGGATCAATGCAAAGAGAACTCACTTGACCTCAGGTGGTGCCTCCTCTGCAAGGCTCTCCTGCTCCTCGTCACCTCCAGGCAATGCACCCCTCCTCCTCCTCCTCCTCCCGCACCAAGAACAACCAGCAGCAGGAGGAGGAGCAGAGTGCAAGCCCCCCACGCCATCACTGACCTTCACCTCACCTCACTGAGACCAGAGAGAGAGATGGAAAGAAGAAGAAGAAGAAGAGGAAGACCGAGTGAAGTGTGTGAGAGAGATTCTTGGGTGGTGGTGGTGGTGGGGTGGGGTTTCTTGCGGGCGCATGGGAACAAAGGCGCAGGAGCTGGCTTGGCTGGCGGCTGGAGGACGCGAGGGGTGGGTGGGCCCCGCGGCGAGGTGGTGGTGGTCGCTGCGGCCTGGGTGAGAGCCGAGAGGAAGAGGAGGAGGAATTATTGAGTAGCGGGGGGACTTCACATGCATGTCCTCTTGCTCGGCAGCCGCAGCAGCAGACGCGCGCGCGCGCTCGTCGTCGTCGCCGAGCTGAGCTGAGCTCTCTCGGGTGTCGCCGCGGGGGTTGGGTTGGGGTGTCTCTGATCGTGTCTGACAGGGTGGTGGGGGTCGGGAGGTGGGTCCCACGCGCCGGGGGACGCTGACACCGGTGGCCTTTATTTTAGTGGCACTGGGGGTGGGTGGGTGGAGAACTGGAGATAGAAGAAGAGAGAGAGAAGATGGAGGTTTGGTTTTTTGGGGCGAATTGAACACGGGGCGTGAGGGGGGCATTAATGGTTTGTCAGCGGCAACGGGGGAAGAGAAGAAGGGAAGAAGGGTCAGCGTGGCACGGCGCCGGCGCCATGTGGTGTGTGACCGTGTGCCCATCGTGTCAAGGACTCATGGCACGTTGTTTCTCTTCACAGTGCTCCTATGTGGAGCGTAGCACACCTCACCACGTAGGATAGTTGCTATACTTCGTGAGTAACGAGAGACCAATTTGAGAGGCGAGAGGCTGATGAGAAAAGCTGTAACAATACCCACCATTCCCACCTCCCCATCCTTGGAGAGAAGAGAGGGGAGCCGACAAGGGACGACGAGGAGGACGCCAATCCACCGCCGGAGCTCCATTATCGTCGCCGTCGTCGCCCTTCGAGCCCTCAAGTCCCATATTCTCGTCGTTAGCCGGGAGAGGAGGGACACCGGCGAGATCTCGCGTAGCCATTGAGCTCACTAGCCAACAAGGGTGAGAGGGCGGCGTGGGAGAGGTGAGAGTTGGCCATGCTGGAGCTCGAGTTGCCGGCCACTGTCGACGGAGCTGTCGCTGGCCTTGGGCTAGATCCAGGCGGCGCCGTCGAGCTACAGGGCTGGATCCTTCTCCTCCTCGACGCCTAAGAGGAGAGAGATGTCATCGGTGGCAGCCGAGCTCCTGTGCTGCCGTTGTCGAGCTTGGCGTCGCCTTCCGCCACCGCCTCGGTCTCCTCGATCCGCCGCCACGTCCCCAGCCTCCACGGCACCATGGATCTATCGTCGCCTCCCCCCTTTGCCGCTCGCGTGCCGCCGAGCTTGTTGTCGAGCCACCGCCTCGGCCTCCTTGATCCGCCGCCGCGAGGAGAGAGGAGGGGCACCGTGGATCTATTGCCGCCCCCCTCGGCTGCTCGCGCGCAGCCGAGCTCGTTGTCGAGCCACCGCCGGGAGTGAAGGGACCCGGTGAGCTCTCACGCCGTCACCGCCCTCCACGCCCTCGTCACCGGCCGGAAGTGGAAGGGCCCCTGTGAGCTCTCGCACCGCCGCCATCGCCCTCCGAGCCCTCATCGCTGGCAGGGAAAGGAGGGGCCCCGACAAGCTCTCGCGCTGCCATCGTCGCCCTGCGAGCCGCAGGTTGGGAGGAGGTCTGGGCGTGGATTGGGGAACGGAGAGATTGAGGGAAGGGGAGATGTTTTATACTTGTTTCTGGATTTTAGGGTGTTTAGTGCTAGATTTTATACGTTATATAGTTTAAAAACATGTGAGGACTAAAATAGAAGATGGCAAGGTCTGACATGAAAAACTAAGTACACCCTTAAAGCAACTTTGCACTGTGGGAGAGGAGGTGTGACCTTAGCCCGAGGTTCCTCATATTGGGTAGCTTGCACTGTGAGTGCTCCTAACGTTAGGGTTTAGGGACTTAGGGCTTACTTCGGGTATACTCCCTCCGTCCCAAATAAAACGAATCTAGAAGTGGATGTGTCACATTTTAGTAAAACGAATCTAGACATAGGTATATCCAGATTTATAGTAATAGAATATGTCACATTTAGCACTAGGTTTGGTTTTTTATGAGACGAAGGGAGTAGGTTTCACTCTTAAAATTGGCGAAAGCCAAAAGGTTCATCTATTAAAAATATATGTTATTTTAAGCTAGTTGAAAATGATTAATAAGGGATTATTATTTTAGAGAAAAAACGAGGTGGGAGAGAAAACAAACGAGGAGGATGAGGGAATACTGTTGGTTTGATGGTTAAAACGAGAAGAAAAAAATAATGCAGTACTATTAAAAGGTCTAATGAATTGCACCCTAAGAGATAGTTTAGGTGAGACAAATATTGAAAATAACTAATAAACTTATGGTCACATCTTAGATAAGATTTGACTAAAAGATAGTAAATGTATAGCACGTGGGTCTAAATACCTATGACATGCAACAACTTTGCAATGAAACAAGCTTATACCTAAAAAAAGTATGGCAAAGTAAGACGATGCACTAAATTTTGCACATGGTACACCTCCTGCCTCAGTATAAGAGGAGATAGGAAAGTAGTGGTTTTTCCTAGCATGGATTCTACTTGTGCATGGAAGTCGATTGAAAACAATTTTGGTGTATTAGCCTTTGCCATTTTATAAGCCGGGAGCTGAACATTTGGTACAGAATGCTTGGCTATTTGAATTTCTTATGGTGAAGAAGCAACATGCCAAAATCAAGGCTAACTTGGGCCAAGCCTATGATATTCCACCAATTTTCACAACGATAAGTTTAACGTGGATCAAAATAGACCAGTCTTCTCATACCATAAGACCTCTTCTGCAAGTTGTATTGCAATTTGCAATATGACTCACCCACTACCATCGATTCATATTCATTGTCACCACTTATTAACCACTTTGTTTCTCTCACCATCGTAATTGTCTTAAGGGACTATCTGATTTCCAGGTACTTGAAAATAACTATAAATTTCAATCATATTTAGAGGGTCTAGATTGCAACAAGATCCATGTTGCTACAATGATTCCAACCTTATATTCTCCCCTCGGGTGTTTCTCCCCACCAACGCCTAACATGCTTCGTGCACAGCGGCGAGGTGCCCACGAGGCCCACCAGGTCAACCTCCCCCTCCCCTTACCCTCTCCTTACTAAGCCAAACAACGGTGAGGTGCCTCTCCTCTCTTCCCCCATCTTTAATGGTTAAGGTTAATTACCAGAGACACCATTACCTTCTAACGTCTCTATCATCGACCTTGCTCATTGTCCTCCTTCAACCTCATGCTTTGTTGGTGGCACTGTTGTCTCACTACTAACCCATATCTACTATCCCTGTCAGTCCACCACCTAACACGGGAAACCCCTTTCTTCCCCTTACACTAGCCTCAAACCTTAACCCTACCCCAATCCTTACCCCCAAAACTCTAAGCACTAACCTAGTTACCATCGTTGTTGTTATTGCTGCCATGCCTTCGCCAGATAAGACATCACTGACATCACTAGAGCACAAAATGTTGGCATGTATTTTTTTTAAAAGGGTTTTAGGTGACTCAATTACAAATCCTTCGTCCTAATCAACCATAAACTCCTGTACCAATGGCAGCTTTAGTGTCATTACCGCTATCTCACAACACCATTGTATTACTGCCTACTCCCTCTATTCCAAAATAAGCCAACCTCGTATTAGGATGTGAGTACAGTCTAGATTCGTTGTACTAGGATGTGTCATATTCCAGTACGAGGGGTATGTCTATATTCGTTGTCATATTCTAGTACGAGGTTGGTTTATTTGTGACGGATGGAGTAGATGCCTATATATGGCCAGTTCGGAACTCTTTTTTTTGTCAGATTATTGGCTCATATTATTTACGGATTATTTGCGTCATGCTTATAAAAATATGTTTTTCTACTGTACTTTTCATCCGCTTGTTCCTAATTATTATTATTTATTTTTAAAAATCTATTAACTTATTAAAGGAATAGAAAAAGGAGCCTCTACGTTCGCTCTCGCAGCCTAGAAATTCTCATATTAATCGGAGAAAAAGAAAAACAGAGTCCATATAGAAATACAATTTAGAAATAGTTGAAATTCGGAATTAAAAAAATAAGGAAAATTGGAAAAGGAGACTAGAGTGCATATAGAAATATAATTAAGAAATAATAGAAATTCGGAATTAAAAATAAGGAATATTAGAAGTAGAGTATATATAGAGTCCATATAGAAATACAATTAAGAAACAATAGAAATTCGAAATTAAAAATAAGGAATATTGGAAGAGGAGACTAGAGTCCATATAGAAATACAATTAAGAAATAATAGAAATTCGGTATTAAAAATAAGGAATATTAGAAGTAGAGTATATATAGAGTCCACATAGAAATACAATTATGAAACAATAGAAATTCGGGAAAAAAATAAGGAATATTAGAAGTTGAGTATAGAGTCCATACATGAATTTAAAACTAACTAAAATTCGGAATAAACATAACAAAATTAAAAATAGAGTTTAGAGTTCGTATAAAAATGCAATTTACAAATAAATAAATTTGAAATTAAAAAAAACATGGGAAGAAGAGTCTAAAGTCAATATAGGAATACAGTTTTAGAAGTAACTGAAATTCGAAATTAAAAATTAAAGAATATTGAAAGATGAGTTTAGAGTTCACATTGAAATACAATTAGAAATAATAAAAAAAATCAAAATTAAAAATAAATAATATTAGAAGAAGAGCCTAGAGTCTATATAAAAATACAATTTACAGACAATGAAAATTTAGAATTAAAAAAAGGCATATTGAAAGACGAGTCTAAGAGTCCATATAGGAATATAATTTACAAATAACTAAAATTTAATATTAAAAATAATTAATAACTAACATGTATATAAAATACAATATTCTTGAATATTACACATTAATAGTTTTGTAAAGTTAGTACAAATTTTAAAATTATGTTGTCACTTTAATATATTTGAATAATACATTGAGAAAACATATATACTATTATGAGAGAAAATATAATAATGCTAGCCGCGCAATCTGCGCGGGCCACCATGCTAGTAGTAATGATCACATTAACTAAGTGAGTCATCCCATTTCATTTCATCCGCTAATCATCACTTTCAAACAGAAGACGGCCACCATTACCACCGTTGTCGGAGAAAACCGAGAAAGCTAACAGAGCACGAACCTTTAGAAAACATTCCATGATGAGGATATCAAGTACTCCCTCTATCTTATAATATAGCAACCTTATATTAGATGTGACATTTTATAGTACAACGAACGAATCTGGACAGAAGGGTGTCTAGATTCATTGTCTTATGAAATATCCTATCCAGTATTAGATTGCTATATTATGGGACGGAGGGAGTAATGATGAGCAAGAAATCAGACTATTAATGAATATCAAATCTGTGTATATATAGTCTACTATATTCTCAGTTGTTATAACTTATAAATTAGATGTCCTACAACCTGAGATAGAACCCAAAGTTCATAGTACTCCCTCCGTCCCATAAAAAAGATGTGATATATCGTAGTATTATGAATGTGTCACATCTAGTTGTAGATTCGTTTTTTTGAAACGGATGGAGTACTATCTTTTCTAAAACAAATTCAGAGTTTAGTATCACTTCATATATTTTTCTTCTCTAGAATCCTCCTATGCTAACCAAACTCAACAGAGAACAGAATCCGTACATCCCAGGTCATCTTTCTACTCCGGGTTGTCCGTACAGAGAGAGATGCCATTTCTGTCACCTGGCAACGTCTCATCAGAGACATGCATGCGCTCGCCATGAACGAATCTCTGATCCATTGATCAGAGCTAGCTGCATCCTCACCTGACAGTGACAGCCACCACACTCGCTTCTGCATGCATGCAAGAACGCGCTGCAACAATGTCGGATGATCAACTATGTTCAGTCGTCGTCGTCGTCGACGTGATCAGTGAATTTCGCCAGCTGCAGCCTCTCCTCGTCGTCGCCGTCGCCGGCGGCGGGAGGAGAGCCGTCGCCGGCGACGGCGAGGAGGTCGCGCGGCAGCAGCACGTCGGTCTGGTCGGCCGTGGGGACGAGCGAGATGGCGGCGAGCGTGGACAGCCGGAGCAGGTTCCTGACGAGGACGGCGAGCCAGAGGCGGGCGAAGTCCGTCCTTGTCACCCGGAGCGCGCGCAGCACGGCGGCGCCGCCGGCCTTGGCCGCCAGCATGCCGGCGCTGTCGATGCACATGAGCAGGGCGAAGAAGGTGCCCTCGGCGCCCGGCGGGCACAGCTTGGTGCTGAGCACCATCATCGGCATCAGCCTGACGCGGCCGACGACGCGGGCGCAGCACTCCTCCAGGGTGACGAAGGCGGCGTCGGGCACGCCGAGGAGGAGGTTCCACCGGAGCACGAAGGTGAGGTCGAGGAGGCCGGAGACACCGTACAGCAGCTGCGCGTAGAAGAGGATGCTCCGGAAAGGGTAGTCCTTGAGGTACTTGTGGTACACCAGGACACCCACCATGGATGCAACTGCGCCGATGGCATGGACCATCCCAACAAATTCCTGCATATGCAATTGGATGAGTACTGTTTTTAATCTTATGACAACTTTATCGACGGAAAGGGATTCTCTGACGTAAAGTTACCCCTGACGTGGTCAGGGGCGGAGGCAACATTTTAGCAAGAGTAGAGCTAAACCATATAGCTATAAATTTTTTGTGCAAATTCTACGAAAATTTTAGTGTTTCTCCATTGAAATTTTTTGCCACGTGTGGGGCCTAAGCCCAAGGTGTCCCACACGTGGCTCCGCTCCTGGACGTGGTCACTGACAAGTGGGCCCGAAAGCGGTGGGGCCCACGTGTCAGTCACCACGTTCCTCTGACTTTACGTCAGAGGATCTCAATCCATTATTGACACCCTTAGCACCTGTTTAACAAAATGCGGTTGGATTAAGCGTAAAAAGAAATCTTTGTAAGCTGTTTGTATCTTTTCAGATGAAGGAAAGCTTTATTGATCTTAGATAATTGTATCGTTAAGAACTAGGATGCACATAGCTTATGATTATTAAAAAAGAAAAAGAATTGGGAAATTTTGACAACAAATATTACGCAGCAGTAAACTATGACCACAATTGATCTTATCCCAAACTACTACTTGTAAACTGTTTGTAAGAATCTTGTTGTACATGCGTCCTTTTCCATTGTTTAATTTAATTTACTCTAATGACGCCCTTAGCAGTTAGCACTTGTTTAACAAAAAGTGGTTAGATTAAGTGAAAAAAGAAATATTTGGAAACTGTTTGTCTTTTCAAGATAAAGGAAGATCTATTGATCTTAGATAATTATATCAATACAATTATTTTAAGAACGCTTCTGTATAACTACGATGTACATAGCTTATGTTCATTAAAAAAGAAAAAAAAAAGGAGGGAAGAGATGACAACAAATATTATGCCGCAGTAAACTATGACCACAATTGATCTTATCCCACACTACTACTTGTAAACTGTTTGTAAGAATCTTTTTTGTACATGCGTCTTTTTTCATTGTTTAATTTACACTCATGATACCCTTAGAACTTGTCTGATAGAAAGGGATTAGATCAGATTCCTTTAGATTAAGCAAGATAATTACTATATCAGAAGGGATTGAACTACTGATGCTAATCTCCATTCACCCTATAACAAGTGTGAATTTTTCATGATCAACAGTCTTCTTTTATCCTTTGTGAGGGATGCTTTATGCATTTGCTTTCGCTATTCACAAAACATACTCATCATGCCCTGACTTTATATTTGTATAAATGTCTAGGAATCTGGAGAAAACCCAGCTCTCCAAATGGGGCCTGACTGCCTGAGCTTTAAGGAACAATGCCATTGTAAAGTTTCCATGCAACGCTTGAACATGGGGATTGTGTACTATCTATTCATTATAAGCTCTTAGATCATGGAGATTAGGACTGATTGTTATGTGCCAGGCTTAGATTCTGAGATAAGGTGAAGAAATTTTTTTGTGATAACATAGTCTATCTTATATAAGGCATCTGTTACAGACAGTGAGGACAGCATTGTGGACCAAGCAAGATTGTGGGGACAGAACCTGTGTGAGTGCATACTAGATTCCCAGTTTGAAGGAAAGGGCACACTTTTGTCTAGGTTTCCTTCCTGATATACCTTGATTGTGTTATTTTCTGTTGCTTGAAAGTGATTGGTGATTAGTGTGTATGACCAATTCAACATATCCTATTGCACCTCACTTCTATTATCTTATTGACAAGTATAAACAAACCCTGAGAAAAAAAAAGGTAGCATCATAAAGACATGATATGAACTTGAGAAGAAATGAAGGTAGTTGCTGTTTTAAATAACATCTGTATGCCTATGATGTCCCTGTGTTTTGTACTTCTGTATTATGTGTAGGAGTGTTGAGAGCAAAAAGAAGAGTACTTGGGGGCACATTGTAAACTTGGTTTTCCCAGTCCAAAACCATGTGCTATTGTTTCAAACTTCCAATATGGACTTGGATTAGGCCTTTTATCCAACAAATATGCTAATCAGCGATAGCATTAAGCAGGCAGGTAAAAAACAAAAACATTTACCTGAGAAAATCCAGGATTAGGTGGTTCCTTGCTAGTATACCAGTAGAACTGTCCCTCATGAGTGCTGATACTAAGCGCCAGGGAAAGAAACATGTACAGGGATGGCTTCCACACTACTGGGTACTTTATTGTCTGAGCCATCCCTTTCACTGCCATATGAACCTTATTCAAAACCTGCACATTAGCATCTCGGTGAGAAACTATATATTGTGTATTTCTTTCATTGTTATACCATATATTAAGATATACTTGGTTTCTGCCTATGCTTTACAGCCTATTGAGTTCACTGTCTGTGTTTACTTGGGATTCAATCCGTAAAGGTCTTAGTTGCTTTAACAAGACCTGTGATGAATCTCAGTCACTGAAGCATCAGTTTCATTTTATTGTGAACTTTGCTAATATGTTACACATCTCAGAAGAACAATACACAAGCCACTCGTCTCAGCTTGGCTAAGCCAAGTGGCATGCAGAGATATCAGACAAACCATCCTCTATCTGTACGACCATATGAAGACACCAAAAATATATATTGATATTCAAAACTTGGTAAATTTCAATGCAGGCAAACAAAAAAATATCATAATTAAATGGAACAAAATTTCAATGCAGGCAAATAAAAAATGTCACAAGTAAAGGGAACAAAATTTCAATGCACAATATAACTGTCACAAGTAGATAGAACAATATTGCTTTTCACTTCGGCATACCTTCTCTTTCACATTATGCTGATACATTTTCAGCTCATATATGAAAAATCCTAGAAAAACCAACGTTGCAGGAGGTAAAGCCATCACACCTAATGCACCCTACAAAAAGAATCATACAAAATTTAAATTATCAATGAAGCAACATACCAAAAAATGGAACTTGGCAATTCAATAAGCTTCAAGAATTTAGGCTGTAATTGACCTGTGCCCCAAGATGGTGGACAAACATTCCACTTGTAGCATACCCAATAAGTGCACCTAGAGATGATGAGAATGCACAAAGGCTTTGCATGTCTGGGACTAATGATGGCTTATCAATACCATTCTTCGCAATGCATGCATCTATTGTAACATCTGCAATGGCAACTGCTGTTGATATCCCCACAAAGGAAAGTATAGCGGAAGTCATCGGTAGTCCATTAACCATGGTAACAATAGCAGCTGAAGCCGTTCCAAGTACTCCTGTCAGCACCAGAAATAAATGGGATTTATTTGTCAAGTTTATAACTGCTGGAGAAATCGACAATATGATAACATATAAGTTTCTGATCAATATGTGACCATGCTGGTTGATCCCTGATTCCCTGTAATAAAATGAAAATTGCTTATGCTCCATGTTCCATGTTTGCTACTTTCTCAGACTCACTTTAAAAACTTACTACAGCAAGGAATTGTTAAAATGATCATGCCCAGCAATTTGTAAAGTGCAATATCACAGATACATCACATTGATACTTCAATTGTTCTAAGAATTGGCAAGATAACATCTTACACCAAATCTTGCACCTACTAATTAAGATCTGGCTAGACCTCCAATAAACAATGCATATATCATCCAATATCCAAAGTCCCAAACGAAATCCACATGGTAGTTGAACCAACACATCTTCATCCCCAATTCCATCCAATGAGCTGCTGATACCTAGCATAAACAGTTCCTGCTCGTGCCTGGAACTACCTCTCCAGTCTCCACTCAACCTCCTCTCCAGTCTCCACTCAACCTCTCTCTACAAAGTCTAAAAGTATGTACTATCACCAAGCACTCGTTGTGTTATCAATTCTCTACCCCCAGCAATCCCATGAACCTTTTGAAAAAGCTGAACTAGCACTATGTTTTCAATTACCACCACATCAGACCCCAAATATCATTTAAGAACTTACTATGCCTACCAAATACTCCCTCCGTCCCAAATATAAGAACCTAGGACTGGCTGGGACATTTCCTAGTACTACGAATATGGATACTAGGAAATGTCCCATCCAGTCCTATGTTCTTATATTATGGGACTCTATCCAGATTCGTAGTACTAGAAAATGTCCCATCCAGTCCTAGGTTCTTATATTTTGGGACGGAGGGAGTACCAAATATGCCACCACAACTAAAATTTCTACGACATTATGGACACTGGAGGAATTCAGGATGTTCTTACCAGCAAGCATATTTGGCTAAAATCTTCACAAAATTTTTTGTTCTTTAACTGTGCACATACTCTATCTACTGATAAGATTCTCTAATCTCTACTATCTATGCACGCCAACTAAAGATCATCAATCTCATCATTTTGAGATGCAGGATTCAGTGGGCTGACCTGCGAAGAGGAAGTAGGGGCGGCGGCGGTAGCCGCGGACGGGGAAGACGTCGGTCATGATCCCCCAGAGGGGCTTGAGGACCCAGGGGATGAAGAAGAAGGCGGAGAGGAGCTGCACGGTGGCCGGCTGCACCCGCTGCACGTCCTTCCAGTAGTAGTCCGACGCCACGCGGAAGAAGGACCCGGCGAACCCCTGGCTCAGCCCGTACACCAGCACCACGCCGGCGACGAACGTCGCGCCCAGCTCCCGGCACAGCATCCGCAGCCACCGCACCGGCTGCAGCGCCGTGCTCGCCCATCCGCCGCCGCCGCCGCCGCGCGGAGAGCCGGCGGCGGCGATCCCCTCTTCCGCTTCTTGTTGTTCTTCCGGCATTGACCTTGGATTTCTTTTGCTGGTTTTCTTGAAGGATCACCTGCTCATGAGTGGTTCTTGCGCACGTGCGGACGCCTCGCCGATGAGTTCGAGCACCGGAAGCGAGGTCGGCATTTGGATTAGTTTATTGTCTCCGGGAGGAGGAGGAGGTGTTCACCGGGGAAGCCTCGAGCTCCGGGAGGTGGAGCTCTCACCTGCTGCATCTGAACAAGGCGAGGCGTTGACTAAAAGGCATGGAAGCGACAAATGTTGCTGACATTTTCGGCAAGAAAAATTTGACTTTTTAGTATGGATAGTCAAAGGAACTGGAATTGCCGTCACATTGTTTTTACCATTTATACGAAAGATTGAAATTTGGAGGTATACAACTGTAAACTGACCGAAAACATTTGGTCAGGTAGGTCAAAATCAAGCGGGAAAATTTGCCTGAATTGAGACAGCAGAAAGCACACAGATTTTACAATGACAGATTGACAGACATGAGAGGGTACAATAGACATTGAACTTGGGTTTCTCAATGAATCTTTTATCATTATTATCAGAAGTTCAAACCAGTTTTGGTAAAAAATTTACAATTGTATGATTGTTATGATAAAAGTTCCTATCTTGCTATCCACTGATTGAGTTTCATCTTGTAAGAGAATGGAAGGGTAGGAGGTTTTTCTGAATCTCCAGTACCCACAGGATGTGTAGAACAATCAGAAATGGAGTTGTTCTCTGTACAATGTCACTCACATGTATGTCCTCTACTGAAAGATGAAATATAAACGTGTGTGGATGCCAGGATTTGCATGCAACCAAAACTCTGAATTCTTAGGCACATCATGTTCGAGTTGCAGCAACTCCAGTTTGCTTCATCCAGAGAGACCACTTAACTGCTTCCAGGAAATTCTCATTCCTCTGTAGAGCAGCTATAAGGTTAGTATAGGTTACTCGGTCAGCGGCAATGCCTTTAATCCTCATCTCCTGCATCAGTTTAACAGCATCTTCAGGCATTCCTGCTATCCCGTATGCTTTTATTAAGGTGTTGTAACTGTACAGATCTGGCTCGCCACCACGGCTCTTTAGCTCTGCAAGAACGTTTGCAACTCCTTCGATCCAACCCTTTCTCCCGTATATATTGATCATAATGTTGTAAGTGTAGTGATCAAACTCGCATCCTGCTCTCTTCATTTTTTGCAGAACAGCAGCAAACTCCTCCAACTGTCCTGCCTTACCGTAAGCATCCAGCATACAGTTGTACGCCTCGAGAGAAACAGGAAAACCTGCCTCTTGCATCCTCTGGACGAAATAAGTCATGCTACGAAAATCCCCATTTTTTGCATGCGCGGCAATAATGGTATTGTATGATATGATATCTGCCAGACCCTGCTTGCGAGCCATGAGAAATACCTTTTCTGCCTTATTAAAAAGCCCAGCTTTTCCATATATGTCTAGCAATACATTGAGGGTAACAGTGTTGGCCAAGTGCCCTTGTTGAATCATTTCATCAAAAATTCTTGAGAGCTCATCAACCGGTATTGCCCGCCCACAACAGTTTATAATGCAGTTGTACATGGCTTCATCCAATTCAACTTGACTCTTTAGTATCCAGTAATATGTATCAGATAATTTCTCGAGTAGGCCACATTTTTGGTAAGCCCGAAGCATGTCAAGGAAAAGGTACTTATCAGGAACTATTTCCTTTTGTTTCTCCATGTCTTCCAAAACTAAACAGGCATCTTCTGGTCGCCCAGCTTTAGTATACATCCTCACAATTACGCTGTAGGCAATCATGTCAAGAACACAGGATGATGCTTTCAGTTCAAGATATAAAGTTTCAGCATCAGTGAATCTCTCCATGATGCTGAAAACATCAATCATACTGCAATAAATACGTAGATTTGGATGTGTTGCTGACTTAGGCATCTGATTATATATCCTGACAGCATCATCACAACACCCAGCCTCTTTGCAAGAACAGATCAAAATATGATATAAATTGTCTTCAAAATCAGAATCTTTCCACTTCTTTTCGCGCAAAACACGCATAGCTTCTTCTACTAAAGAATTTTGAACGAATCCTGTTACTAAAATAGAGCATGAGGTGGCATCAAACAAAATCTTCTTATAGAAGCATGCTTTTAGAATCTGAAGAACTTTATGCATCCTTCCTACTGACCCATATGCTCGGACAAGAACAGTGACAATCGATGAACACTGGCAGCCTGCTGCCCGCATGTCCTCGAGAATCTCTGTTGCACCTTCACTGTCATCATGTCTTGCTAGCAAGTTAATCATTGTGTAAAAGTTGGATGCATTTGGTTTAAATCCAGAGTTTCGGAGTTTTCTGTAGTATAAAATTGCCTCTTTGTATTTGTCTGCTCTACCAAAACCTTCAATCATTGATCTATAGGTTGTTTCATCAGGAGCTAAACCTGCACTCTTAAGCCTATCAAACACTTCCATTGCCTTCTGCATGTCAGAAACTTTTCCATAACCTGTAATTACCGTATTGTATGCCACAACATTCAGAGCAATTCCTTCATCTACCATGGACTTCAATACCAATTCAGCTTCTTCCATTTTACCTTGTTGACAATAAGCATTTAGCCGCACTAACCAATTTTCCATGTTCGGAACTACTTCATCATTATTCATTAGAGTAATAACCTCCTCAGATTTGGCAAAATGGCCTAACCGTGTATACAAAGTAATCATAGCTGAGTAGGCATTAACACACTTAATGCCACATTTCCTCATTTTAGCAAAAGTGAATTCGGCTTCTGGAAGGTTCCCAATCCTCTGGTAAAGTCCCATAAGCATACCAACAGTAGACACATTCGGCTGCACCTCTCTTTCAAGCATCATATGAAACCACTTTGTTCCCCAGTCAACAAGCCTCCGTTTGGCACAAACATATATAAGCCCATTAAATGCTTGAGCATCGAGAGCGCAACACGAATCAGCAACCATTTCATGAAGCAACTGTCCAGCTGCTTCCCAATCCTCCTTCCAGGCGATCGCTTGAAGCGCTAGGTGATACGCCTCAGCATTTCCCTTCAGCTTTCCATTAGCCTTCATCCACTCAAAGAAACCAAGAGCTGTCTTATCACTATGCTTCTCGAGACGGATGAGAACAGAATTGCACTCCTCAATGCTAGATTCATGGGTAACACTGGACAAAATTGCAGTGATATCATCCTCGCTCAAAAATATTCTCTGATCTTGCCCGCACTTTCCATTGGCACGCCTCGGAGCACTACGCCGTGTCAATCTATTTCCACCCTGCCCTCTTCTCCTGAACTTCATCCCCTTCCTCTTTCCCGCAGAAATTCTTGGAATACCACTAATACCATCCACCATGTCCCGACGCAAATCGGACAACACTTTTCCACTGGAGCTAGCGTCTTCAGGTGGATCAGATACGCATAGCGCAGGCTCCCCGCCGCTACTGTCCTCCAGAGATGAAATCACACCATTCACCAGACTTGCCCCCGGATAATTCTTCCTCCTCCCACTGTCAGCATACGGGAGCCCATGGCATGTGGCAACTCCACCAGCTGCCGCGTGCCTCCGGTCCACGGCATATCCGGCACTGATTGGCAGCACCCAAGAACTGAACCCGATCAAATCCGGTCCAGGGTGAACCGCGCTCCCGCCAGCAAGACTGCCTCTTCTGGCCTCCGGAGCACCACCACCCGGCGTGCAGATCCGCAGGGCAGCCATTCGGATTCGGACAAGGGCATAGACTCACTACTCCGGATCGAACAATACCTGCGCATCATAGCAAAACAACGAAACAGACCGCGATCAGCGAGGTGCAGGACCAAACGATTCTTTCAACAAGATCGGCTGGTCAGCTCGCGAACTGCAAGATTCACATTCGGTGCTGCGGTTTACCTTGGAGGGAGGCTGGCGTTGACGAAAGCAGAGAACTTTGGAGGCGGCGGCTGCGGCCCGGGGGGGGGGGGGGGGGGGGGGGGGGGGGGGGGGGGGCGGGGGCGGGGGGCGGGGAGAGGAGGTTTTGGGATGGGATAGGCGGATAGGGAGTGGGTGACGGAGGGGGAAAGCCGTTGGAGCAGCTGCAGGCCTGCAGGGGTGGTCGGTGGTGGTGGTGGCTGATCAGCAGTGCTTCAGTGGTGAGATTACAGAGATATGCTAGCAGTGATGAGGGATCAGATCAGAATATCTATCCCAACTAGTGGCCGAAATTTTGACAATTTAGGTTTTTTTTAACTTATTACAATAAAAAGAAATGTGTCAAGAAATTATTTTAGAAATAAATCACAATTCAACGTCATTGAGTATAATATATCCGCGCACATACCTTTTAGCGCTTAGAACATTATCACATGACACGAAATCCCTATCCGTAAGGTTTAGCGCTATTAAGCTTGGCGCTAATCTCACTTATATAGGTACAAAAGTAACAGTGCCATCCGAGCAATAATTAGAGCTTAGTGTGGTGGTGCGAAGTTTGTGCATATATGTGGACGAGGCAGGTTTGACCCTGCAGCAATATTTTTTATGTTGTTTATATTTTGTGACATTTCTTTTTTTTTTACACTTTACTAGCCAATGTTTTTTTTTAATTCTTGGATATCATATATATCACAGCTTTATCCTACACCCTCTCCCAGCTAAACAGCTGATCTTTTGAAAGAGATCACACAAATAGCTAAGTTGATATTAGACAACCATAGAAAGTTCCAAAAATAAACTCAATTCCGTTTATGAGATATAAAATTGAGAAACATTGGAGAAAAAGCGGATAGTGGCTTTCCTCTATGATTTGTTAATTTTATATCTCATAAAGGAAGTTGAATTTGTTCGTGCAACTTTGTAGGGTTGTTTGTTTACACATTACTTACATGTGTGATTTTTTGAGATCTTTTAAGACCTTTTATATATAAAAAAAGGGTTTCAAGTTTTTGTCGGTGATATGGGCCCGGGGTACCTGAACTAGGGGGAAGGGAAGCCCTTCCTATGCGGCGCGCACTGCGGACCCAGTCCCTCTCGGGGGTTCGCGCGTCCAACCGGGAAGCGGCTGCCTACCCCCCCCCCTCCCGGGGGGCTGGCTCGGGGTACCTTGTCGTACCCCTCGGGCCCGAGGGGCTGAACCGCCCCCGAGGCCCTCGCTTGGCCACCACGTGGCGGCCATGTGAGGGCTTGAGTGGGCGGGGCGCCGTCCGCCAGGCGCATTTATGGGCGATGCTCCAACCGCCCCAATCACATTTAATGCGATGTGGCAGGTCATGCGCTGCCCACTGATGGACGTGTGCCTGGCGACCGCTTTTTGATCGGTCTGTGACCCGGCGATGGATGGATGGGACAGGTGGCATCGCACCCACGTCCTGCTTCGTGTCAGACGGCGTGGGGGCTGGTATGCCCCGTCCCATCATGCGCACGGGAGGACATGTAGATCGCCACCTCCCACGCGCGTGTGCCCATGAAGTCGCCAAATGTTTAATAGGGGATGACAGGGGATGTCCCCCGTGTTAGACGAAAGGATTCAGTGGGGGCCACCCAAGGGCAGCCGCATGGATCGCTTCTGGCCCAAGGCATGGGATGCTTTTAATATAGGCAATGTGGCCCCCCTTCCTGTGAGGAGAGTGTAGGGGCGATGCATGTGGTATCCCCTTCTTCTATAAAAGAAGGACCATGCCCTACGAGTAAGGAGACGTCTCTTAGAAAGCCGGATTCTGGGAAGAGGCTGGCCAAGCCCTAGCTGGTACTCCCAGGGTGTGAAGTCTTTGTAACCACACGAAGATCATCGCTCAGATAGGAGTAGGGTATTACGCTTGATAGCGGCCCAAACCTGTATAATCCCTCTCTCTTATTCCCTCGTCTTCCACCTCGTAAGCCCAATCCCCGCGGATCCACCTCGCTTGCGCGAGCACACGTTCCTTGGCATTGCACCCGGTCCCCTGGCCGAACTCACAAAGGGGAGCCTCACAGCCTCCCGCTAGAGAGGATCACACCACGATAAGTTTCTACCTAGGATGTGATTTTTACCATATGTTAGCCACATAGTTGCGCTCTGGGCGACTTTTGATCCCATATAAGAACTTTTGTATACGGTATATTAGTTTATAGAAGGTTATAACATGAGTTAATTGATTTACAAAGTATCAATTGGTCTAAGCTAACTATAGATTTAGCTAAGTTGTGCAATATGAGAAATCACTAGAAGCCTCCTAGTGTTTTTAATTCTTTATTATCTTTGCCCCCTCTCTTGGCACTAGAAACCTCCGGAAATTACCATACGCCTATTTGTTTTTCTTATTGCATATGTACCTTTTGATGTGACACATCCTCGTGTGAAAAAGCTTGCTGCTTTCACTATATAAGATAAGATAAGATAAGACTAGAAAAGTAGTGTACATGTTGGCGCGCTGCTATATGACCCCCTATGTGTTTACCATCAAATTTTCCTCTTTCCTTTTAAATTCTCCTATGATTTTTTTAATAAATTTGCCCTGTGAATTTTTGTTACTGGTTTCTGTATTGGAGTAACCGAAGGAGAATAAGACAGCAGCTCAGATTTTTAAAGGCTCTCGCTTTCTCCATTTTAGTTTATATTTGAGAAGGTTCTAGATTTCTTATATCTTAACCTTCTCTCTCTGTTTCTTGTCCTACACAAGTGAGTTTTTCTTTTTTCCCCATCGGTAAATGCTTGATTTATCTCAATATTTAACAACATCATGTGGTCCAATGCTAGCTTGAGATTAGTTGATGTCTGTGTGTGTTACAAAGAAGGCAGATACTAAAAGCTGAGACCCCGTTGATATAGATTGGATTTACCTTTTGTTTTTAACTTCACACACATGACTGGATGTATCTAGATCATTCATTTCATGCACATAATATTGCATATATTTAGATACTTCTATTCATTAATCTCCTTTTACATATCCTAGCATTTTTTTATCCTCATTACTCCTGAATTTATCTTAAACGTTGGCACGCCACGTGGACCAATCAACAACCGGTAAAATTGCAATTGAGATCCCTTGCAGTACTTTTCACTGACATGTGGGCCCGAGGGGCTGTGGGGCCCATATGTCAGTGAGCAGTACTGCATATGGAGTACTGCAAACGACCTGCATCCGTAAAATTGCCGGCTTGAGAAGGATTGATGATTGATTGATTGATAAGATAAGATTTTCCACGGTTATTCTTTATCATCTATTTAACCTATAAATGAGCTCAACACAATTTACGTTGGTGCCCTTGCTGATGGAAATTTCGCACCAGTGTGGCGATGTTCGTAGCAACGTATCCTTTTTGGCTGAGGTGTTGTACTTTGGCGTTATTATACTATGTGGTATTCAAGTTACGGTTTATTACTGAAATAAGTTTTGACATGATGTGTTCTTATATTAAGATTTAAAAAGGGTTCAATTGCCAAATTTTCATTCTCTAGTGGATCTTGAATTCTGAATTTATGATGGGATTGGAAAGTTTTGAGGGCCATATGGAATGGACCATGGTGTATATGTCCTTTTTGTTAGTGGATACTCACGATACCATGTACTCTTTGTCTTAAAATAAATGGATCCTTATATCTGGTGAAAACTTTGTAGTGAGGAAAAAAAATCAAAGTGGATCTAATTAATAGAAATAGTAATAGAGGATGGGAAGGTAAGGTGTATTGGATAAAACTTCTTAATTTATAAAACAGAGATACGTAGTTAAGAAGTAAAAAAAACAACATATTTTGGAACAAGTCTAAAAACACTTATTTTGGGAAAAAAAACAGACGATAGCATGCTAGATAGCTTATGTGGTGAAGTGGATCTTACAACAAAATATCATGGACAATACCTTTGTAGACCGCCATTGTGGAAGAAAGACAGAAAATATAGTGAATTATAGTGTCACAGAGTATCCTGCAGAGAAGACGAGTATACAATGTTCTTGTAAAGTTTATCCAAAAATATACTTTGCCAGCGGAAAATATAAATAGAAGTTTCGGCAATGATCGGTTTCACTCTGAACATGCTAAAAAAAGCCTTTAACAATATCCAATGAGAATCCTCATTTGTGGAACATTAGTAGACTAATATTTGGATAAGAGCGCAACAATGATATGCATTATCTGCATAACCGCATAGTGTGCAAGATCATGCTATTGCCCTCTATTATATTTACTAGACTGGTCCATTTTAGGCTTTGCTAGTTTGCCAGTGCACAGCACATCCTCAAACGTGCTCATATCGCACGCTCGGTTTACCTCAACGATGCGTGTACAATTTTCCAATAACCAGCTTTGTCACCAGCCTATTCCTTAATAAATGAGCTTAGAGTCATATAGACCAGATTTCGGTCTGAAAATTTTATGTGCAGCAACACCATGTCATTCATGACCTAACCCTCTTTGTAAAGCCTAAGAAGAAAGGTGTCAAAGCTATTAGATTTTTTTTCAGTGGACCTTTTCGCAATTTTGCTTCTCATTTACACTGCTGTTTCTTGCTAGCTAGAAGTCAATTTAGCATGGCTGTCTAGAGTTCATGTTCTTTAGGCAGCATATACAGTTTGAACAGACGCAGAGATAGGAAGGAAGAACATGCATAAGCAATACGACTGAATTAGTTTCCGCTATTAATATACGAGACAAAGCTTTTACCCTCATTTCAAAAAAAAACCGACTGAATCAGCTACACACTGGGATTAATGTATTTATCGATAGCTATAACCGAAGATATCACTCCATCAAAATTTAATCAGATACTTCCAAAGAATCCTATAAATCTCGCAATATTTCTGCACAAATTGCACACTTCTTCAATTTCCTGACAAATAATCTTCCTGCCTCTTAGCTAAATCCCTAGCTATTTACACATCATGATTCATATGCGTCCTTAGGAGATACTGCTGCCTGCTGCTAGTCGTCGAGATCTTCAAATGTTGAGGATGAGAAGCCCAGCGACGACGCGAACGTGGCCGTGGTCTCACCGCCGATGTACCGCTTGAGCCGGTCCAGGTCATCGGCGGCGTCCATCATGGTCGGGCGCACGGCGGCGCTCTCCTGTGTGCAGAGGATGCCGAGCTCCAGCAGCTCGCCGATGGCCACGTCGGACATCCTTCTGACCTCCGGCGTCTGGTCCCGCACCATGCGTGCCAGCGCCGGGTCGACCACCGCGTCGGCCCGGCCGTGGTAGTGGTTCTTCACCCACTTGTGCAAGCTCAGCCCCGCGTCGAACATGTCGTCGATCGGCTTCTTCCTCGTCACCATCTCCAGCACCAGCACGCCGAAGCTGTACACGTCGCCCTTCGTCGTCGGGTTCGAGCCATACCCGTACTCTTCGGAATCGAATCGATTAGAATTTGTCACGAGAAAAATGATGATGAGTTTGCTTGATGATGATGGTTAATTTACCTGGAGGAATGTATCCGATGGAGCCGCAGATCATGTTGGCGGTGGAGGCGCCGACGTCGGCGGCGTTGGCGACGCCGCCGACGCTCATGACGAGGCGGGAGATGCCGAAGTCGGAGACGAGAGCGGTCATGTCGTCGTTGATGAGCACGTTGCTGGGCTTGAGGTCGCAGTGGATGACCTTGACCGGGGAGTGGTGGTGCAGGTAGGCCATCCCCTCGGCGATGTCGCTGCAGATGTTGACGCGCTGCACGAGGCTCAGCTCGCCGGCCGGCGGCCCCGCGTAGAGGCACCGCTCGAGGCTGCCGTTCGCCATGAACGGCAGCACCAGCGCCTTGAAGTCCGGAAGGCTGCACGCCGTGACGATCCGCATGAGGTTCCGGTGGCGGATGCGCTTCAGCACCTGGCACTCGCGGTTGAAGCTCTTGGTGGAGTTCCCGGACTGCAGCTGCAGCACCTTCACGGCAACCATGGTGCCGTCGCGCAGCGTGCCGCGGTACACGCGGCCGTAGCTGCCCGTGCCGACGAGCCGGTCCGGGCTGAACTCCTCCGTCGCCTCGACCAGCTCCCGGTACGTGATCCGCGGGAACTTGTACTTCATCACCGGAGACGAGCCGCCGCCGCCGCGCCGCCGGCCCCTCCTGAACTCCTCCCGCACCGCCGCCAGCCGCTCCCGGATCTTCCGGATGCTGACCGCGCAGAGGATCGTCAGCACGAACGCCAGCGCGGCGGCGCAGATGCACATCACGACCAAGAACTTCCGGGACTGGTACCACCGGTGCCGCCTCCCGCAGCGGCGCCCGAGCACGGCGCCGCAGAGCCGCGGGTTGCCGAGGTACGACGTCGAGGTGAAGTTGGCGAAGACGCCGGCGGTGGGCACGACGCCGGCGAGGTCGTTGTACGACAGGTTGAGGTAGGTGAGCGTCGTGCATTTGGTCAGGGTCTGCGGGATCTCGCCGGTGAGGGAGTTGTCGGAGACGTCGAGGCGCTCGATGCTCTCTAGGCCGTCGAGCGACGACGGGAGGACGCCGGTGAGCGAGTTGTGCGACAGGTCGAGGACCTGCAGCTCGGCGCAGGCGCCGAGCTCCGGGAAGATCGCGCCGGTGAGATTGTTCCATGACAGGTCGATGACTTCTGCCATCTGCAGCCTGCTGAGCCCCCTCGGCAGCCGGCCGCCGAGCAGGTTACGAGAGAGGTTCAGCGACATCTGGACAATGCCGGCGACGGCGTCAGGTATCTCGCCGGTCAGCCGGTTGCTGGAGAGGTCGAGCCGCACAATGCCGAGATGCTGGCCGAGGCTCGCCGGTATCTCCCCGGACAGCTGGTTCCTGTGCAGGGAGAGGTAGGACAGCTTCAGGCTGCCGATGCTGCTCGGGATGCTCCCCGACAGCGCGTTGCTCGACAGGTCCAGCTCGCCGAGGCTCGTGGCGTTGCTGATGCACGCCGGCACGGGGCCGGTGAGCGAGTTGCGGGACAGGTCGAGCTGCTGCAGATTCGGCAGCCAGCAGATGGACGTCGGCATCGTCCCGTTGAGCAGGTTGCTCGACAGGTTCATCAGCGTGATGTTTATCACGTCGCCGATGTCGGCGGGGATCGGGCCTTCGATGGCGTTGAGCTCCAGGTTGAGGTGTGACATGTTAGGCGGCAGCAGCGAGCCGAGCAAGCTCGGCAGCCGCCCGCCGATCCCCAGTGCTCCGGCCTCGATCTCCAGTATGCTGGTGCAGTTCGACACCGCGGCGAAGAAGGGCCCCAGGTTGGTGTTGCCGTCGCCGCTCGCGAAATGGACGTTGTTGGACAAATGCAGGTACCTGAGGTTGCGCAAGCCGGAGATGATGGCGGTCGGCAGCTCGTCGGCGAGCGAGTTATTCTCCACGTCCAGCAGGTAGAGAAAAGTGCAGTTGGCGAGCCACCGCGGAAGCCTCCCGGTGAGGTTGTTGGAGTAGAGATTAAGGACGGCGAAGCTGTCGGAAAGGCTATCCGAGGCGTCGCCGGGGATCTCGCCGGTGATGTTGTTGTCGCCGAGGTCGAATACACCCATTTGCGTGCAATTTTTGAAGATCGCGGCGGGGATAGAACCTGACAAGAAGTTCTTCTCGAGGCTGAGGTAGAATAAGTTCTTCAGCTGGGTGAATGACGTCGGTATGCTGCCGACGAGGTTGTTCTGGCCGAGGTTGAGGCCTTTGAGCTTGCCGATGTTGGAGAGCTCTTCTGGGATTCGGCCTGTGAGAACATTGATGGACATGTCAAGGATCTCGAGGTTCGTGAGGTTGCCGAAGGACGGCGGGATGGCGCCGGAGAGTTGATTTTTCGATATGTCGAGCTTCCGGAGTTGCGTGAGGTTGCTGAGGAATGAGGGGACGGCGCCGGAGATGTGGTTGTCGGACAGGTCGAGGTACCGGAGGTGCGGCAGCTGGGCGAGCGCCGGCGGGATGGAGCCGTTGATGCTCATGTTCGAAAGCTGAAGGCCGACGACGTGCTGCCGCCTCCGGTCGCAGGCGACGCCGGTGAAGCCGCACGCGTCGGTGTTGGAGTCGTTCCAATCAGCAAGCAGCTTCGGCGACAGCAACGTGAAGCCCCGCTTCAAGGCCAGCAGCGTGGCCTTCTCCTGCATCAGAGCCTGGAGCCGCCGCCGACGCCGCCACCCGCCGACGATCGCCTCGGCTGGCCGACGCCCATCCACCGCAGCAGCCGCTGCGGCGATGACGAGCACGAGATGTAGGAGGAGGAGGAGGACGGCCGTGCGCCGCACGACCATGGGAGGAGCCCTCGCCCTCGCCCTCGCCCTCTCCCCTAAAGCCATGTACTTAAGCCAGTGGTGGTGCCCTTGCTGGTGCGCTCCTTGCTAGCAGCTAGCTAGAGCGCTAGCTAGCTAGCATCTCTGATCTAGTAGAGGCATAGATGAAGCTCTTCTTCACGTACTTGGTAGAGAGAAGGCACTGAAGCTGAAGCTGGAGAGTTGCACGAAAAGACGGAGATGGATGAAAGAATAACGGACAGATACAGATGGAGAAGAGCTGATGCGATGTCAATGGCGAGGTAAGCGAATGGAGGAGGAGGGGAAGGTGCAGGCGTTTCCGCGATAGCTATGATTATGCTGCGCACGATGCGCGGCTCTTTTTTGGGGCGATGGGTTCGTGCATGATGAGTAGGCTGCCGGCCGGGGAAGCAAGTCGCCGAGGGATCGGACGAAAGGGACGGGGCTCTGCGCACATTCGACGACTCGCGGTGGGCTCCGGGCGCTGGCGCGCGCGCACCGGAATGTAGGAGGGGCATGGCGCACGCTAGCTACCTACGGGTTTCGGGCTGTTTGGGAGAGTTTCTCGCAGCTAGAGATTCTTCTAGAATCTACAGATACCAAAAGCTTCCCTCAAACAGTTCAAATTTTCAATGAAATTCTGAGAAGTTGTAGTTTTAGAATTTAAAAAATAAACTAAAGTCTCCAAATTCTCACCCGTGAGCTTCTCACCAACTGATTTTCAAAATGTTAAGCTCCCGTTCGTCTTCCACCTGCACACGGCTGCACTTGCGGGTTGCACCGGTGAGTGGTGCGTGGTGTTTGCCAGGCAGCCTGCAGGATGCATGCACAGAATCAGCTTGGTTTCCATTCCATACAGTGTTCTCAACAGGGAAGTGATTAAAACGATAAAAACCAAAACTGGAGCCTGTTAAGCAACATGCAAAAATTAATTTAATTAGTGTGTTCAGTTGCGAGGCTAATCTGGCTAGATAAGAAGCAAGTTTGGACCAGGTAGATCTCTGTTGATAAAACTGTTTAAGCTAGCATAATCCAGTTAGATGGCCTAGCTAATTTGAGGCTTTGGGCCTGAACCAAAACATTATAAAGAAGAGAAAATTCAGAAGAAGTAACTTCTCCCTCCCACAAGGACAAGGAATACAAAAGGAGGACGGAATTATTGATGGTCTGTTTATCTCACGTAGTCATATCTCTCTGGGTTATTTCAGTTTCTTGTCACTCTAGGGGTTTATCAGTTCACGTGATTTTTTTTTTCTAGCCCTCCGTTTCAGGTTATAAAATGTTGACTTTGGTCAAAGTCAAACTGTTTCAAGTTTAACTAAGTTTACTGGCACATATAGTAATATTTATAATACTAAATTATTTTCATCAAATCAGTAGTTAAATATATTTTCATAATAAATTTGTCTTGGGTTGAAAATATTTCTACTTTTTTCTATAAACTTGATCAACTTAAAGTAGTTTGACTTTGACCAAAGTCAACATATTTTATAGCCTGAAACGGAGGGAGTACCAACGTAATGTTTTGCATGCGTGGCAATAACTTGGGAGTTGGGAGCAATAGACATACCCCTGAAGAACACATAAGCTGGCCTCAACTAACTGAACTCTCATGGAGACGTCATTTATCTGGCCTGTTGCCATCAGGACCCGACTTCACAGGGTATATACATGGGGTCCATTCATCATGCCAAACATGCATACTCGCCCCTATATATGTCCAGCAAAAAATTCCAGCTTTCAAAAGGTTCACGTATGATTCACACATCAGATTTTCAACGGTTTGGCCCATGATGCAACACTGCAATTGTAGATTTTTATGGGGAATATAAATTTCAGCCTAGGAGAGTGACCTTTGCTGCTTCGCACGAGCGGTGGGCCAGAAAACTCTACCTATGACACTCACTCCTTTTTTTGACATCTAGGTAATCAAGAAAGTGTCAAAGAATAATTAGCACATTGTGATATTGCAGGACTGTGTGGCTAGAAAGATCTGCCTACATGTCTAAGACAGTTCTTAAATGATTTCTTAGGTACATCATGCCAGCCCTTTTAACCAAATCTAGTGGGGCACTCTTTGAGAGTTGAGACTGTTTCATTTGCCCCCTTTTGTGTTCCTAACTAAAAGAATGATATTCAATTTACACATTTCTGGCACTATTCCACCATCAAAGATATGCCGGTTCTTAAGAAGATTGTGCATGCTATTTATATTTAGAGTTGCATGCTGTTCCCATGAGCTTACGCAACAAGAGAACGCATGCCAGCATGCCACTACCTTTCCAAAGCAGCTAGTTCCTAGCCTTATCAGTAACTACCTACAAGATAAATTAGCAGATACTAATTCTGACCTTTATAGAAGTATAGTGGAAGTGATCCATATGCACAAGCGTGTGAGTTTCCTTCTGTGCTGTCAACTTCTTCGGAACGAGAAAATTGCACCATTTGTTCCCTGCAAAGAAATTTGACTTTGTTGGGGAAGATCCTCAAGAACGGAAAAACAACTCCTACAATCCTACTACTGCGTGATAATCAGACATATATCTACTGAACATTGAACAATCATCACTAAATTCACCTTGGTTCAGTTGTAAACCGGCTAAATTTGAGAGGTTGGTACCTGAATCTCCATGAAGGATCCGACGAAGTAGCAGTTCCGTGACTCCACGACAGAGACCGGAGCCCCGCAGCGGTTCTGCTGTGAGCCTGCCAACAGGACGGTACTGGAGGCACACGCGAATCATGACCGCACTCTTCCCCCCAACAACAATGCGCGTAAACGGGTAGCACCGCTGTGGCCGGCTTTGGCTCTCGCATTTGCACGAGCAGGTGGCGGGCGTCCTAGGGTGGGCACCACGCCGGCAGCGACGGGAGGCTGAGTGGGCGACAAGAACTCAAGGGGTGTGGTGGGGCTCCCTTCAACCGCGCCATGGCGAGTCGGCGAGTCGGCGGGTTGCGCTCGCGGCGCGGTGAGGCCGATGCGGTGGATCATGTAGGGAAAAAGTACACCGTCCCTCAACTTCTCATCGAGTTACAAAATCGTCCCCCAACTGTTTTAAACAGGATACAGCGTATCCCTCAACTTACAAAACCAGTGCAAACTAGGTCTCTCAGCGGTTTTGACTCCGATTTTATCCTACGTGGCAGCTGACTCAGCGTGGGACCCACGTGTCAGCGACTATTTCCCTTCCTCTCTTCCTCTCTCGCTCCTCTTCTCTCGAGGAGCACGGAGGCAGGAGAGGCGCGCCGGCGGCTAGCGAGGGAGGAGGACCGGCGCGGCCGGCGAGGGAGGAGCGCGGACGCGGAGGTCGCGGACTTCCTGTCGCCGTCTGCTTCTTCCGTGCGGTCGCCGCGGCCGTGTCGCGTGCGGCCTGGCGGTCGTGGTGGACGATGGTGAGCACGGGTGCCGGGACGCCGGGGTGGCCAAACTGCGTGGCGCGGAGATGGATGTGGCCGTGGTGCAGGAGTCGGTGGCCGGAGAGAAGGGTGGAAGAGCAGCTCGGCGTGGCGGAGGAGAGCAGCGAGTATAGCTCCGACCTGTTCGAGCTCGAGAGCTTGCCGGCGTTCGACGAAGCCGAGCTGCCGCCGCCGCGAGCTGCCGCCGGACTCGTGCTGGCACGTCCGTGACCTCGCGTTTGTCCCCACCTCTCTGCTCTCCGCTGACGACGACGAGGCCGAGCTCAGTCGCGCTCGCCCGCCGTCGCTTCACCACCGCACTCGCCCGCCGACGCCGTCGAATCCTCCGCGCCGTCGACGCCGCGGCGGTGATGGAGGAGACAGCCGACAACGCAGCGGCGCTCCGTCCGTTGCAGCATCCTCTTGCCACGCTCACGCCGCCGCGGCACCCAGCAGCCGCCGGATCGGATTACTAACTGACATCGGGCGCGAGGACGAGGCGGTCGGCGGCGGCGACAGCGGCGTTCTTCCTGATCTCGCCGCGGTGAGCCATGGATGATTTGTTGTTTGATCTCGTTTCGATCCCAATTTTCCGATTGCATGCCTCGATCTGAAGAACTTTTCTTGCATGTGTATAATTAGAGAGGAGTGATTTACTGGTGGTGTGTTTGGTTCTTGGCTTCTTGCATGGGAGATGTGTTTATTTATTGATTAATTTTGTCAAATTTCCTTGAATTTGCCGGCGGCGCTGCTCGCGTTCGCGGCTTCGCGCTGCACTGCTGCGTCTTGCCGGTGTTCGACGTACTGCAGCCGCCGGATCGGATTACTAACTGACATCGGGCGCGAGGACGAGGCGGTCGGCGGCGACGGGGTCGACGGGGGCGACCAGGTAGACGGCGTCGGCGACCTCGGATTCGCCGTGGCCTCTCCGCCATCGCAGCCGCCGCCTCGGAATCGCTGTGGCCTATCCGCTCTCTCGCCTCACCCCAGTGGCCTCGTCCCCAGCCGCCGGCCAGCTTTGCTAGAAGAGGGGAAGAGAAGAGAGAGAGAGAGGAGGAAGGGAGAGGAGGGGAAGATAGAGGGTGCTAACGTGGCATCCTGACATGCGGGACCCACGTGGGTCTCACGGTAACTTAGCCGCTACATAGAATAAAATCGGGTCAAAACCATCTAAGGACGTAAAGTTAACGGTTTTTCTGTAAGTTGAGAGATGCGTTGTATTTTACGGTTGGAGGACGATTCTGTGACTCGATGACAAGTTGAGGGACCTGCGGTGTACTTTTTTCATCATGCGGCAGTGCCCCGCCACACGCTGGACATTGAAGGCTCGAAGCCCACCGATAAAATTTGTTCCTTGGTGGGCTCCCAATTGGCCCCAAAAGGCCGAACTTCTATGGGTTCTTTTGGGCCGTGTGAGCAACTTTTCTAAACCATATTGGGACGTATCACATACTCCATCTATCCGTTCTATAAAAAAACCAATTTAGTACCAGATGTGTCACATCCGATGCTATATTTGATTCGCTTTTTTATGGGACAGAGGGAGTGTGTGTTTGTGCATGAAATAATAAGTCCACTAATGGCTCTGTGAAGGCGTTGCCGGCCAACGAGCACGGCGGGGGAGATTGGGGGAGGTGAGGGCCAGATTGGGGACAGTGTGGCGAGCGCCCTTTTCACCGGCCTCATCAAGCTCCCATGTCGCCGTGGCCTCCTCGAGCTCCTCTGTTGCTGGCATGTCGACCTCCCTCACCACGATCTCCAGGAGATCCTGCCACCGCCACCACAAGGATTAAAGAGAGAAAGGGTAGACAAAAGTTGAAGGCGGTGGTTGGCCACTTACAAGTGGGTCCCGTATGACCTTTGCTTTTTTATTTTATTTTTTTCTAACTAGGATGACATGTAGGAAACCACTCTCAAATGCTACCGATGAACTTGATTAGCCCCAGTTTTAGAAGTTGAGCCGTCTTGTACCCAGTTTTGCGGTCGAAGAATGTAAATCAAACTCAACTTATATTCGATCGGACCTAAAGTGAACTTATTCCTTTATGCGCTATGCAGGCTGTCATATGTTACCAACCAAGTTGGGCTACTTTCTTTACAGTTCTCTTTAAGTTTTGAGAGGAGTAACACAAATTATTCAAACTTTTACATAAAAACAAATGCATACACATAAAGATTGGATCGTGGTCGTATCATGTAAAATTAAATGATTGCTTACACTCAAAAGTTAGAGTAAACATGACGGAGTAATATCAAGTTCTTTCTCACATATTCTTCATTGAGAAAATTGCTCATGCATCTCGGTTTTCATGATATCCTTTCCTGCCCCTGAGTTTCTATTTTCATCCCATCTATGCCTACTATGTTATCTGACCGTGTTCTGACCATTAGATTTCCCCAAATGACTACATTGCCCTTCTCACAAGTCACAAGCATGTTTTAGTACATTCATATCAAAATATAGCAATTTTTAGTTATGAATCTAAACACATAGTTATCTAGATCAATAGCTAAAATGGTTATATTTTAGGATAGAAGGAGCACTTACTTTCTTAAAAAAATAATAACTTCCAATGCAGAAAGATTTAATTTAGAACAAAATCAAGGGGGACAAAATTATTTGACCCCACGTTTGAAAAAACAATTCCAAACAAATGTCAAAAAAATGAATTTTGTAGAAAAGTTTCACTGAGGATTTGAAAACCAAAACTATTTTTTACTTGAATTTAAATTCCAATGGAACTATTGTATGAATTTCAGCAAGTTTGATTTGAAAGTTATTTAGAAATTTCACTTTTCTAATGTATGATCAAATAAGTCTATCCTTTTTTTATATATAAATGAATGTGTTCACTTTGAGAACTATATTTATTAGTACTCCCTCCATTCCATAATATGATACACAACTAAAAAAGATGTTTCATAATATAAGGGCATGAATGCATGCTATTAACTAGCCCTTCTTTTGCACTAAATTATTATTTTTTAAGTTCTTCATTCTCAATAGTTTTAATTCTATTAGGTGCATGCATTATATTTATTAATGTGATTCAAACTATGAGGTGATAATAATTATTTCTTAATTAATTCTTTTCCTATCATTTGATTCATTATTAAATATACTACTACTACTACTCAAGTTTTTGAATAAGACGAACGGTCGAATATGTTTAAAAAAGTCAACGGGGTCAAACATTTAGGGAAGGAGGGAGTATTTTGGAATGGAGGGAGTAATAAGCTAGTAGCACATAAGCACGACAACATATAATCGTTTTAAAAAACTAGCAATTAATTCAAGATCAATTAATGGAATGAGAATAGAAGGGACCAAAGTGAAAATTCATGGGAATGTAGGGAATGAATCAAATTTCAAGGGAATGCAATGATGTAAAAGGAGTGAAAACCTAATTAGCAGCCGTTCAAAAGAAAAAAAAAAGATCCACTCCACAGGATTGATTACAACCAATACTGCATCTTGGTACTAAAAACTGAAAACATATTACAAGTTGGGAGCTTCGTAAAACATATCATGGTCATGATAATAACATAACATATTATCATAAGCTGATAATCTTTTTAAAGCATATCAAGGTTATCCCCATGCATTAAAAGAAATAACATAGGTATGCATGCATGCCATCATGTGAAAGTTGGGTACCTTAAACTACCACGTCTGATGATTACTCTTCTAATACTAGTATATCCAAACACAGTTTCAATGCTTTGACATGGTCATGGTAAGGCTGATAAAGATATCGATCGGCAGCAGGATAAGTTAAAGATGTGTGTTATCTGGTCATACCCATGCATGCTGCGCATGCACACGCTTGAACTTGACCATACTTAGCTTTCTTTGATTAATTAATTTCTCCCCGAGAAATGCCAGGTGTGGCATCTGACTGATACATGCCTAGCGCATCTGATCACATTTCACCTCTGATTAATCAACTGAGATCACAACTGATCAGAAAACATCACCGTGAATCGTGATGTGGTGATGCTTTCGCTCGTACGTACTGTCGTACTCTCTGGGTCAGTGGGTCGTACATCTGCCACGTTGTGTTATTAAGGCCGGAGCGGCGATAATTATGATGGCATGCCTCCTTAATTTGATTGCTGTGTGTTAACTTTGCTGTGTAGTGCTTATTAAACATCAATGCATGGTGTGTTTTTCTAAAGGGGCACGGGGGTAATCATGCATAGTGCCGCGCACGTTGCTTCCGCTCTAATTTATTCTCCATTGTCCATCCAAAAGACCAAAAAGTAGTAGCAGTATCAAGTACCTTAAGCTGTGCGTGTGTGCCTCGTAAGTCGTAACACTCTACGGCTCATTTCTTTTTATTAATAGGATTGACAAAGTAGATAAATAGTAAAAATATAATTCTATCTAATAAAAATGGGTGAAACAGATAATTACAAAACACAAAAAAAACACTAAAACGATCGTTTAATAGAAAAAAAAAACAAAGAGAGATAGACTCAAATAATTTTTTTAAGGGATTAGAGCCATTGCCGATTTTTCTTCAAGATCTATATGCATTGAGCTAATACTTAGGAATTCATTGAATATGAAAAACACCAATCTTTGTTTGAAAGGATCATTTAGAAAAAAAATCATATAAAATTTAAATCCTAAAAAAATTCCTCTACAATTGTTTTGTAGTAGAAAACTTGTACTTATAAGAGCATCTACTACATATTAGGTTTTATGGTTGAATAGAAATGATATGATTTTTGATAAAATACTATCTGTTTCATATATGCAGATAATTTTTAAGGCAACACATTAGCTCAGGTCTTTGGCACAACTACAAAGGTGTGATGAAGATGACTATGTTTTAAATGTTGTATGTCGTAATCTTGAGACAACGATTATGCAACTATTTGCCAATTTAGGACGCAGGTTCACAAACAGAATTCAATAATTGTGTACTATTTATCTTGGGTTGATAGTTTTTGGTTTGTTTCTTCTTCATGATTTGTGTCTTTTATTTCTATAATTCTATTTAAATTAATCACACTCATTAAGAGTGTTAGGTTATAATAATTGGCTGTAGCTCATTAATCAAAGGCCGTAATTTTATATTCTATTATCTTATTAAAAAATTGCTTTGTTTTAAAGCCAGCCTAAAACTGAGAAAACCACGGCGAATTCCAAATAGCAGTGGGCAAGGGGGGATCTTAATGGGCGATCGATCGCCCGGAGACGGGGGTAGCGATCGATCCCCTCCCCCCTCCCTCCCTCCACCTGGTTTCCTTTTTTGGCACCGCATTACTTTCCTATTTTAGTAAATTTATGCATCTAAAGTTTATACACCTCAAGTTTACACATCTAAAGTTTAGAGACCAAAAGTTTATATATCCGATTTAAATTTGAATTTGAATTTGAATTCAAATATTATATATATATATATATATAGTATTTTTATGCACCTAAAGTTTATAGACCCAAAGTTTATAAGTCAAAAGTTTACCTACCCGATTTAAATTTGAATTCGAATTCAAATTTTTTATATATAGTATTTCTATACATAAATTTTTCTAACTTTTTATTTTTTAAAAAAATATTTCGTGTGGTGCACTGTAATAGGGAGAGAACAAGGGAGGAGGGAGGAGTGTATCGTATAGGGGAGGGGCCGAGCGGGTGATCGCTGGACGGACGTGGGAGCGATCACTCGTCCATTAGCATTCTCGGTGGGCGAGAGGCATCAGGCATGCGCAGCGCCATAAGCCAGTGGTGAGTGGTGACCCGATCAGCTATTGCCAGTTTGCCACTGGAACGTGGGAATCTCCCGTATAAACACACATCTCAAACTGGGCGAAATGTTTTAGCAACGAATAGTTGTCTCGGGTGCGCGCGCGGGAGGGTGCGGCGTGTCGCGATCGGGCGGCACGCGCGGCCACCATGTGTGCCAGAGTGCGCGCACTGTGGAGGCGGGGCCGCGGGGGCGGGCCGGGAATTGTGGCAGTTGGAGAGACGGCGAACGTGGTCACCACGATGGGGCCCTCCCGGGCTCCCCGGGTCCGGTTCTGTGGCTCTGCACGTATATGCTGCCGCGGGAAATAGAGAGCCTCTGAGAGCAGGTAAAATAGCAGACGAAAAGCCAGCTGCAAATATATTTTAAGGAGATAAATAAAGAGAGAGAAGAGCAGCGGGCTACAGATTTGTAGTCAGCTGTAGCACGGGCTCCAAGACACACCGTGTATGACAGGTGGGACCAGATATTATTAGTGTAATATGTAACTATTATATGAATGGGCTATTAGATTGGCTATAAATAAATTGGAGCTAGTAGTTGGCTATACCATTAAACTTGCTCTGAGACGGAGCAACGGCAGGCAGAGGCAGAGGCAGCAATCCAGATCCTCTGCAGTAATGCTCACTGACATGTGGGCCCGAGAGTCTGTGGGTCCCACATGTCAGTGAGCTGCACCAGCAATACTGCAGAGGATGTGTGTCTTCAGTTCAGAAACATCAAAATGCAGGTACCATATAAAACTAATCACTTGCTGTCCAGACTTCAAAATTAACATACCAGAGCAGGTACAATAGCAAGCTATAACCACATATCAAGAAGAAAAGAGAAGAGAGAGAAGAAAGCGGGCTACAGATTTGTAGCCGGCTGCAACACGGACCCTAAAACGTTATGTGTGTATGAGAGGTAGGACCAAGTATTAATAGTGGGCAAAATGTCGGTTAGGCTCTCCCACCCCTCATCGCGGCGACTCCCCGCCGACGGTGCCACCCACGCCCGCCACGGCGACTCCAGCGACCGCGTCCCACGGCTGCTCGTCCGCCCAAGCACAGCAGCAACAGCAGCAGCCCCCGCAGCGACGCAGCTGCCCCCACAATGCAGCCCCCATTACCCCAAGGTTCGTTCCCCTTCCAATTCAAATCTTGGACCAGATCTGGGCTCCGCGGCAGGAAGTATCTGGCGCCCGTGGTCGGATCCAGGGGAGCTACATCCATACGCACCGAAGGAAGCTGCTCCCGCCCCTGCCTTTACTCCCCAGCGACCGACAACTTCGATATGAACTCCAGAAGCAACCTGGGTGCAAGTTCTCCAACGGCCAAAATTGAAGTCCATAATCATAATTCCGCCTCAGCAAGGAGCTCCGCCTTCAATTCCTAGCCGCCTAGCCTCGCATCGCCTACCCCGACAGCCTCTCTGCCCAGAGAAATCTCATGGCGTCAGGAACAATCTTGCTATGCCGGGTGGAAGATCTTCTGGGGAGGAGGCATGGGAAGAAGTACGCCCACAGCATTGGTGGCGACGCGACATCCATTCAAGACGGTTGTTGAACCAGAGGAAGAGTTCACCCCCCTCAAGTGCGCATCAACTTTTCCTCCTCCAGACAAGAGACCGCTGCTCACACTGCCTTGCCAGAGACCACCGCTCCTCCCACTGCCGCGACCCCGTCAGTGCCTTAGTTGTCTCCGCTCTGGCCACAGAGCAAAAGAGTGCAAAGCCACCAAGACAAGTGCCCGGTCGAGGCCCCGCCACCGTTTTCAGCCTCCGCTCCCGCCGCCACCGCCACCGCTGCCTCTTGGCGGCCCGCTGCCGCCAGGTGCGATGGCCAACGCCAAACTTGGCACTCCGGAGACCAGGCCGGACGAAGAAAGCTGCTTCATTCCTTCAAGCCATGCCATTGATCGGGAGCTGCAGGACTGGGAGGGGACCGCTCTCGTCGCCTGGCGCGTGTGTGGTCACACCCGCGTCAGTGCTGCCGAGCTCGACAAGCTGATCAGGGACAAGTTCCAGCTTTGCCGCTCCGAGCTCACTGTCAGCCTTCACCACCCAGAGGAGTTCCTCATCAAGTTTGAGCACAAGTCCCGCTGCAACGAAGTCCTCAACTTCGGCAGGCTTTGCGCAGACGAGCTGGAGTTCCACACGCGCCCGTGGCTCGCGCTCAGCCATGCCTTCAGCGCTTCCATGTTCTTCCGGGTGCGCCTCTGCCTGGAGGGCATTCCTGCTCACGCACGTCGCACCGACATCGTTGAACGCCTTGTGGGTCGAAAGTGTGCCCTCCAGCGTTTCGACACCACCAACAGGGAGGACACACGCACCCTCAACATCTGGGCGTGGACCTCAAACCCGAGCTCGATCGCCAAGGTGGTCTGGCTCACGCTCACCCACCGCGCTGGCGACGCAGGTGAGCCGGACGCGACAGTCTCCAACAGGCGCCCGACGCACTGGACTCGTGGGATGACCTTCCGGGTGATCGTTCACCCCGACACGATCGAGGACTTCACGGCTGCGCCAGTTGAGCCACAGCTGGCGGAGGCTCAGAACTTCCAGCCTGTGACACGACGCTTCACCTGGCACTTGGGCGCCGTGGATGGGGCGGCGGCGGCCACGAACGACACGCGGATGGTGCAAGGCGAGCGTCGCTGCGGAGACGACCACCCAAGGTGGAACCCACATCGCCGCGGGGACGACGACGACTCGGACGACGACGACGACCGTCGGAGCGGTGACCGTCGTGGACGGCGGGGTGATCGGAGTGACCGCGGTGACCGACTTGGCACCCGCGATGAGGGCGAGGTGCACCGTGAGCGCGACCGCTCCCCTCGCAGCTGGTACCAGGGACACTATGGCCGCCGCAGGGCCACTAAGGATGAGGCAAAAAGCGTTGCGTGCACCCCCCTCGCCCCGTTTGTTCTGGGGGCGCCTAGTCTACCGTCGGGAGAGGAGATCAAGGCCCAAATTGATAAGGCCCTGCAGAGCTCCTTCGCTCTAGGAGCCGACAAGCTTAGGCGGGAGCTGCATGAGCTCCTGGAGAACGACTCGGCGAATGATGCAAGCGTAGCCGTGGAGTGGACCCGCAAGGCGAGGAACTACCTGGCATCGACGGCCTCTGTCGCTGACCGGCTAGGTGTCGCCCCAACGCCGCACCTTCTGTTCGGCACCCCGTTGAAGCTGGTCGTGGCGCCATCGGAGGACGGCTGCTCCGACCTCGCGAACTACTTCAGCAAGATGTCCTGCGGACCTGAACCAAGCCAGGTAAACCAAACTTCCACTTCTCCCAGTGGCACGTCTACGGTAGCTGCAAGGCAAGAACAGACTTCTGCGCCAATCTTTTCGACTTCGCCGCCGCTAGAGTCAATAGTGCCCCCACAGCCTCCGCGCTCATCGTCAGCTGCACCCCCTGTGTCGCATGACTTCGTGCTCGAGTCGCCACTGCTAACTCCACAGGAATCGTTGTTGGCGGTGCCAATACACATGAATCAAATGAGTGAATCGCTGTCTGCGCGGCCAATACCGCCATCACGCGCGTCGCCAACACAGTCAGCACTGCCATCACGCGTGTCATCGCCTGTGCTGCCAACACGTGAGTCCTCGCCTTCGTCGCCAACACAGCTAACACCGTCACAACGCGAATCGTCGCCTGCCTCACCACCGCCACCTCGATGCGAGCCCACACGCGTGTCGTTGTCTTCGCCACCAGCCTTGTCATTAAACCAGCCAACACTATCATCACGCGTGTCATCGCCTGTGCTGCCAACACACGAGTCGTCACCTTTGCCGCCAACACAACCAGCGCAGTCATCACATGTTTCGTCGCCTGTGCTGCCAACACGCGAGTCGTCGCCTTCATCGCTAACACAGCCAGCACTGCCATCACGCGAGGCGTCATCCGCACTGCCAACACTGTCGTCAACCTCACCGCCGCCTAGTCGACGCGAGCCTCCACAAACCTCGGCAACATCATCACCACTGCATGCATGTGCGCCACCATTGTCAACGCACGCGCAAACACCACCGGCGTCAACCAGACTTGCGGCAACTGAAGCTCAGCCCATGCATCTACAATTAATGTCCTCTCCTCCTATGCAGCAGGGTGATCTCATGCCGCCGTCAGAGGCCGAAGACTTGGAGCCGCCTCCCTTTGAGGAGGTGATGGGAGCTGACGAGGCGCCTGGCGAGAACACACAGGCGGACGAGACAGGCGACGGCGCCGATGGAGCCGACGCATTGGACGACGGCGCCGAACATCCGGCGAACGATGATGAGATGTAGACTCCAGCGCCGCTGCGTTCCATTTTCAAGCCGGTGACCCCAGGGCTGCTTCCGCCGCCATCGCCAAGTGTGCGTCACCGCCGGAACATCTACAGCCAGGGACCACGACGCAGGAGCGCAAGGTTAGCCAAGAAATCAGTTCACTTGCCAGTTGTGATGCGGGCACAAATCACCCTCTGTCGACGCCTCGGTTTGCTCCCGGAGGAAGTGCCTATGACGGAAGAGGCACTGAACGAGTACAAGGCGCTCTTCAACGACCGTCTGCCGCCAACGGCCATCCAGGCTATCTCCACTCTGCTGAACCTAACAAACTCGGCGTTCACCAGCAGAGATGAAGCGCTGGCACTTGGCATGGGGATGCAAGATGCCAACGAACTGGTGGAAGCATCGCTGAGGGATGCTGCTGACGAATGATCGACTTCCCCTCATCACCGACGAACCTGGCAAGAACCAGGACTACTGCTATGAGGCAGCACATGTATGCTTCGTTTCTTCGCTCCTGACATTGGCCCTGCATGAACTCGACAGGCGGCCAAAAGACCTTGATGGCTAGTAGAGACTACTTCTCCGCCACAATTCCGCGGATGAACCTTAATCGACCTGCTGCAACTCCGTCGACGCTCAAAACATCCGCCGCAACTCAGCGGAGTCGACACCACTGCCCACCTTCCCCTTCGTCGACACTCAAAACTTCTGCCGCAACTCAGCGAAGTCGACACCAACGCCCACCGTCCTCTACGCCGCCGTGTTGTGAGTACACGTCAGTTTTCTATGACAGGGCCACATCTTGACATCTTGAGTTGGAACGTTCGCGGCTTAAACTCGGAATAGCGCCAAACAACCGTCCATGAGACAATTGCCGGAAATCCCCCTCACATAGCTTGCCTGCAAGAAACAAAACGATCACACATCGACGCAAACTTGGCCCTGTCGCTGGGAGGTAACAGACTGCGCAACTTCGAACAAAGGCCGGCGATTGGAACTAGGGGCGGTATCTTAATTCTCTGGGATGATAACATAGTAGACCTGGAAGACTTTGAGATCAGAGAATTCTTCCTCTCAGCAAAAATCACAGTTAAGCATTGCGGTACCTGCTTCAAACTGACAATGGTGTATGGCTCATCTCGTGATGAAGAAAAACCTGACTTCCTCCAGGAGCTCCTTGAAGCCAGGCCGGTTGGCAACACGCCTTGGCTCCTAGCGGGGGACTTCAACCTCATCTACCAAGCAGCTGTCACGCCCAGAAATTCACGAACCAGAATTTCTAAGCTGAATGTGTATTAAACCCCTGTCCAGGACCAGCCAGGGTACACAAACGACAATTGTTGACATACAGATCCACGTCTTACAAAAATATAAAAGATTACAAATGCAGCGGAAAAGATAAAACGAGCTAGACTTGGAAACTTGACTTCTACAGCGGGGCGACTCCACTCCACAGGCAATCCTTGACGGTAGCGACGAAACCAACTTCGACAAGACAGTTCCCACTAGGAAGATCTTCGGCTCTGGTGTGGGGGAAAGATAGCAAGACTGAGTACTACCCACTGTACTCAGCAAGTCATACCGGAAGAGGAGGTATGATGCAGGATATATCCAAAGGAGGCTAAAGGCTCATTTGCATAAAGCTAGCATTTAAAAGCAGTAGTTGAAAGCAGTAAAACAGCTATAGTGATTTATCAATATTAACCAATCACTGTCCAACCCTACACCACGTTGCAACAGGCCCAAACCCCTCCTGAACTAACTAGTTCCATTAGCTAACTAGGGGTGAGACTAATCACGGTGAATCTGGTCGACCGCCCATAACCGCGGGCACGGCTATTCGAATAGTTTTACTCTGATCAGAGGTGTACAACTGTACCCACAAGACACAGCCCCACGACACGTTCCACACGTTCCCGTGCGCCGACATGCCACCACGACATACCGGAAAGAGGCCGTGACAGGACCCTTCGCATAACCCCCTCTAACCGATCGCACCACACCTTAGGGTTCGCCCCCGTCCCAACGGGCAGCCCCCTTTCGTGCCACAGTGAATCCGGAAGCCGATCAACCGGACACCCCGGCCGACCCAACTCCATCACGCCCACCCTCGCCTGGGTACGTCGGCTAGAGAAAAGCTACACTACAAGCCCAGCCGTTGCCCACGCTGGCTTGTGGTAAGCACGATAAATTCTTCCAGGGTTTCCCGTGAACCGGTCCTTAATCGCCATGGGCACAACTAGCAAAACCATGCACCCACAGCCCACCGTGTAGTGTATTTTAATAAGCCCACACCATTACGGTGGCACTAATCCAAAGCTATTGCCAAAAATCAAAGTCTATGCTTTAATGTGATTCCCTTTTTGTGTACTAGTAGAACTAAGCATGGCTAAGCATTTCCTAAACCAACATCTAGTCATTTCAATACCCGAGTTAGCAATGGCATAAGGTAAACAATATATGGCTGAGTAGTAGGACCCATCCCACGTGATATTGTAAAACGATGCAATATTTAATAGAAAAGCGGGACATTTGTAAATTGGGTACAATATGATCGATTATAATGCATGACTTGCCTTGCTCTCGCACTGATGAGACCACAGCAACGTCTTCGAGAAACCGCGGATCGACGAAACGGCCGAAATCTACGCGACAAACAAAGCACACAAGCAAAACAGGCTATAAGACTACTGAAACAGGAAACAAAACCATTTTTAATGGATTCTATGCATTTTTATGAATTTACTGAGACTTGAATGGACTTAATCGGAGCTCGGATGAATTAGATATGATTTTTAGAAGATTATCTGTGTTTTTACTAATAAAGAAAAGGCCTTAATGTATTTGTTGCACAATAAATCCCAGGGCTGACGTCATCAAGGGGGGCGCCGACAGGCGGGACCCGCATGTCAGCGGCGCACGGGTGGCCCGTCTACCGTGGACCGGAACCACGCGGGTGGTCCACCGCCGGTCCACAGGATCGACGGCCCGGATCGGCCCGGGGCCGATCGGACAGTTCGGTGGTGGCCTGGCTCGGCTCGGCTCGGCACAAAGCCGGCCGGCCGGCCAAGGCAAGGGCGGCGGCACGCGCGCGTGCCGCCGGCGATGGCAACCGACGGTGCGGCGCAAAGGCGGCGAGTCTAGCGGCGGTCGGAGCAGCGGGAGCGGCGGCGGTGGATGGGTGCACGGCGCGGGAGCGATGGAGAGCTCGGGAGAGACCGGCGGCAAAAGGAAAAGTGAGGAGGAGGATGCGGGGGTGGATTTTATAGGGGCGGAGAGGTCGGGAACGGCCCGGGGTGGCCCCATTTCGCCGGCCGACGTGGGGAGTGGGGGAGAGGAAATGGGGGGATTCAAAATGCGAATCCCGCCCCATTTCGAGCGCACACGCGGGCCGGGAGACGCGGGGAGAGGGCGGCGTCGTGGGGAGGACGCGTGGGCGATGCGGCGTGGGCGCGGGAGGAGCGGCGGAGGTGGGCGCGGCGGCGGTTTCGGCGGTGGTGGTGACGTGGGGGCGGGCAGCCGGAGGAAGGGGACGACCCCGACAGGTGGGGCCCACCTATCGGCGTCCCGGGGAGAGAGGGAGGGGCAGCTTGGGCCGGCCCACAAGGAGGAGGGCGCGCGCGGCGGCGGGGTGGACTGGGCCGACGGCCCAAGAAGAGGAAAAGGAGGGAAAAGAAAAAGAAAAGGAGGAAAATATTTTCCCTGGGATTTAAAGATTGCATGTGCTCAATTTTAATTGGTTAAAATTATTTCGAGAGCTCTGAAAATTCCACTAAAAATCTCGTTAATGTATTGGAGCATGGGGAACTCAAGAAAAATTCCACCACGCCGAATTTGATTATTAAATGCATTTATTAATTAAGGATTCAGCTCTAGGTTAATTCAACAATTTCTTTAGGCGATTTATTTAACAAATTTTAAAGCTGGAAAGGGGAACTTCGGGGCGTGACAGCAGCCGACAAGAACAACGACAACTTGAACTTCAGGCTAATGGGGCAATTTAGGAGAGCCATAAATGACTGCGAAATAAGAGAAATCCAGCTCCAAAATCGCCGGTACACCTGGAGCAATGAGAAGAGAAGATCCAACCCTTGTCAAACTTGATCGTTTCTTCTGTAATGCAGCTTGGGACCTAAAATTCAACTCGCACGCACTACACGCCCTCGCCACCTCGCTCTCAGATCACTGTCCCTTGCTCCTAGCGAATCAATAACAACCGAGCCTACTGAAAACCTTCCGCTTCGAGAATTTTTGGGCCAAATTGCCTGATTTTGAGGAAGAAGTTTCTAAAGCTTGGGCCCTCAGCTCGCCCCACACAGAGCCTTCCCATATTTTGTTTCACAAGCTAGGAAGGACAGCAAAGCACCTGCGCAAATGGGGTAGATCCCTCTGTTCTGATCTCAAGATCCAACTCCACATGGCCTTAAATTTAATCCTTCGCCTCGACACTGCACAAGAATCACGCCGACTAAGTCCGGAGGAGGCAAACCTCAGAAGCATCCTCAAAAAAAGAGTCATCGGCCTCGCGGTGATCGTAAGATCGCGGAAACGGCAAGCTTCTAGGATCAAATTCCTAAAAGAGGGCAATGCAAACACTAAATTCTTCCACCTCAAGATGAATGCCAGGCGAAGGAAGAACTTCATCCAGCGCATTAAAAAAGGAACCGTATGGGTAGAACGCCATGACGACAAGGCAACGGCAATCCAGGCTCACTTTGAGCCCCTCATGAGTCCACCTGGTCGACGAGACTTCGACCTAAATTGGGATTCGCTCCAACTAGCCAGCCACAACCTGGAGGCCCTCCAAGAACCTTTCACTGAGGATGAGTTTCGGCAAGCAATTAATCAAATGCTAGGAGATAAGGCGCCTGGGCCGAACGGCTTTATAGGGTTGTTCTATAAGAAATGTTGGCACACCATAAAAGCAGATATCATGGTGGTTGTGAACGCCTTCTACGATTTGCGAACTGTTAGCTTCAAGATCCTAAATTCAGCAAATGTTGTTCTTCTCTCGAAGAAAGTGGGTGCGGAGACAGTGGCCGATTACCGTCCAATAAGCCTTCTACACGGGGTCGGCAAGATCATATCCAAAATCCTTGCGCTGCGCCTTCAGCCTTATATGGCCATGCTAACCTCCCAAGCACAAAGTGCCTTCATAAAAAAGAGAAGTATTCACGACAACTTCATGTATGTCTGCAACCTTGCAAGAAACTTCAATCAAAGAAACATTCCGACCCTTCTTCTCAAACTTGATATTGCAAAGGCCTTTGATTCGGTGCGATGGGATTACCTCCTAGAACTCATGCACCAAAGGGGCCTCCCACCGAGATGGAGAAATTGGATTGCTAGTATCTTATCCTCGGCCTCATCTCGATTCCTACTAAATGGCCACCCAGGGCCACCGATCCCACATGGTCGAGGACTACGTCAAGGCGACCCCCTTTCCCCCTTCCTGTTCATTCTAGCAATCGACCCTTGCACCACATACTGGACAAAGCTACCGATGAAGGTAACCTCACCCGGCTTCTAGGACGGACAGCAAGACAGCAAGCAAGACTACGGACCTCCCTCTACGCGGATGACGCGGCCATCTTCCTTGCGCCTACCCAACAAGATGTAAACAACTTATCTCAGATCTTAAACCTCTTTGGAGAAACCACGGGATTACGAACAAACTTTCAGAAAAGCAAAGTGGCACCGATCCGTTGCGGCTCCTTAGACTTGGAAAACATCTTGCTACACCTCTCGGCGTAGGTTATTCCTTTCCCGATGACATATTTGGGCCTCCCCCTCTCCATGACAAAGCTGCGCAAGGTCCATTTTCAGCCCTTAATAGACAAGGCGGCCGCAAAGTTACCTCTGTGGCAAGGGAAATTTGTAAACCAAGCATGACGCTCTACCTTGGTTAAAGCCGTCCTGACAGCACAACCAATCTACCATTTAACCTCGCTAAAGATGCCAAAAGCAACCTTCCAAGCTCTAGATAAGATAAGAAGAAAATACCTTTGGGCGGGCAATGAAAACTTGTCAGGAGGGAAATGCAAGGTGAATTGGGACCGGGTGTGCCGCCCCAAAGACCTCGGCGGGCTGGGTGTGTTGGACCTGCATCTCTTTGCTCGTGCTCTCCGCATCCGATGGCTCTGGCTTGACTGGACCGACCCCGACAAACCCTGGCAAGGTACACAACTCCCGTGTGACGAGGTTGATAAAGAACTCTTCAATGCGGCCACCGAGATAACGATTGGCAATGGAAAAAAGGCCCTCTTTTGGAAATCCAAATGGCTGCAAAACCAATCTCCATGTGTCATGGCACCAACCATCTACCAAACGTCCAAGAGAAAGAACCGGACGGTCAAGGATGCATTAACCAACAACCAATGGGTGGCGGACCTCCAACCAGCGCTCTTCTCTTCGTCACAGCATTTCGCAGAATTCGTCAACCTCTGGACCGTGATTAGCGAGGTGGAACTACAACCTGAGACAGATGACCAAATAACCTGGCATTTCGCTTCAAATGGCCAGTACTCAGCAAAATCAGCATACAGGATACAATTTGAAGGAGCGGTTGGAACAAACTTCGAGAATATCATTTGGAATGCTTGGGCCCCTCCGAAATGCAAATTTTACTCTTGGTTGATTATCCAAAACAGGGTGTGGACTGCAGATAGACTCCAAGCGAGACAGTGGCCAAACCAACTCCTGTGCCCTTTATGCTGCTCTGTGCCAGAAACGGCAATCCACCTACTAGCCCACTGTAGGATGTCGAAGAGAATTTGGAGTTCAATTGAAGCCTGGCTACAGTTTGATCTCCACCTCCCTGAATGGACCAACTTCCTCACTGTGCATGACTGGTGGTCCTTCCTACTAACAATTCCAAGCAGCTCGAGGAAAGCCCAAAAATTCTTTGTCATCCTTGTTTCCTGGGAACTTTGGAAGGAGAGGAACTCCAGAATTTTCAACCACTTGGCAAATACCCCGACCAATATCATTGCAAAGATTAAGGAGGAGGCTAAAATGTGGGTGACAGCGGGGGCGAAATGCTTGACGGAGATACAACTATTGGGAGAATAAAAACACTGCTTTCGGTCGGGGAATGACCTAAACTCTCATAATGTATATATTGTTCTGTACTCCCTTCTCTATCAATATATAAGGCAAATTTCTTGCCTTCTTTTAAAAAAAAGTATCAATAGTGTAGTATATTTTTATAGGCAACTATTATATGAATGGGCTATTAGATCAGCTATATATGATTTGGAGCCAGCAGTTGGCTATACTATTGAACTTGCTCTTACCGTAGATGTTCTCATGTTCAGAATATGATATGACTTTGGCAAGATAAAAAAAAGAGAAATAGAGTGATATTTCGCCAAGTTAGAATTCTGCAACTAACTATAAGATACAACACTTATTAACAATAAAAATAATTTTTATATATAACTTTTATATGTGCGATAAAAGAAATATCATAATTAACTTTTTAAATTATGTTTTAAAATTTAAAATTTAGTAATGGCTGATAAAATAAAAAGCAAACGGTGGAGCCGATGTCTCATGAGAACTGCGCATATTGTACGTGGGCTATAACCCGCATTTGACTTGAAGCACTCACCGTTTCCTCTTACCATATGTATGTCTCAAAGTTCCTCTCTTAATTTTGTAAGTAAAATTGATATTTTTAGACTCGTCTTCAAAAATACTTTCATATAATTGCCAGTAAAGCCTTATTCTAACAAAAACAAAATACCCTTATATTTTATAAAACGAAGAGAGTTTAGGATTATAAAAGTTTGATCGCCATCAATTTTGGACTCTGGAGGGTGTTTGCTTTGATTTGGATTCTTCATTGAATGGACTGTTCTTGAATGCTATTACTAGCCGCCTAGCTTACTCCATATCAGACATCAGTGTCTTCCAGCGATGATAAAGATTGAAAAGGTCATCGTAAAAGAAAGGGGTCTCTACCCTAGAGATTAGGTCAGCTAATGAAGCCTACCGGCATCATTGACCAGGCTTTGTTAAATCGTGTTAATTACTTTTAATTTGGTCCAAGGAGATGAGCTAATCCGGGAAGAACTCGCCTGCTCTCCTTTTCCTATGTTGTTGCTTCCGTTGAACAAATCAGTTATGACCATGAGGTCCCATATTTCTACCTCCAACTACAAGTCTACAAAATTCCGATTGCCCCATGGAACATAAATATTGTTTGTCTGCACCCTGCAGAGAGGTAGTAGCATGCTATTCATTCATGTACCCATGATTCAACAATTACATCCTAAAAAAAATGATGTAAAATGCATTGTTATACTCGTATGCGTTTCGTATTTCGGTAACCAAACTACCCCCTCCATCCTAATATATAAGCATTTTTAGGCTTCACCACAGTCTTCTAGATGCTATTTTGACCAACAATATCTATAAAAATAAGATATTTTAAATAAAAAGAGTTGCATATTATGGTAGTGTGTTTAATGATAAATCTAGTAATATCAATTTTACATGATTGATCTTTTTTATATATTTTTTTGCTATTAATAGTCAAAGTTAAAAATGTTTGACTTGACACTATGCTAAAAATGTTTATATTTTTGAGACGGATGGAGTAATAGGTTGGACAATTTATATACGATGGACCATAAACATAACCCTCAAGTATTTATAGTGCTTATATGATTATAAACATAATATATTTTTCAAGTTCTTTTAACTAATATTTAATTAATCTCGTGCTAATCCTTTGTTTTGTTTTTCGTGTCAAGGCCCCATCGTTTGGTTTTTTTCCTAATAAGCCAGGGAATAAAAATGAATTTGCAGGTAAAAACCTCTGGTAATCCTTTTATCTCTATTTTATGGTGCAGGCGCCTGTCCAGTGTATAAACAAGTACTAATAGGGAAATGAAAACTATACTAAAGGAAACTAACTTTTTTATATATATATATATATATATATATATATATATATATATATATATATATATATATATATGTTCTTGGTGACTTAAAACCCAATACTGAAAAAAAACTACGTTGAAAATATCTCAAAATCAATCTTAAAATTAAGTTTAAAAATTTAAAATTTGGCTTTTTTTGGCTTATTAGGCCATCCGATGGGAGCGTCCAAACTCAGTCTATAAACCTCTAGTTAACCGCAGAGAGACAGGAGTGTTAATTCTCTCTGGGTACGAAGTTGCGTGTGCACGAGGGAAAAGCCCAGGACCACAGCCCCCACCTAGCAAGGCCCAGCTCCTCCAATCCCCTCATCGCCCCACTGCACAGCGCACGCTGGTGGGGGCCGGGGTACACGTACCGGATCCCCCGCCCCCCGGGTGGTGGTGGTGGGGTTTAGTAGTAGTCCTCCATGGCTTAACAACAAGAGAAGCGCGCAATTAGGGAAACCGTTTGGTCTTCCTTAATTGCGCCCTCGCCTCCGCGGCAACCGTCCTTCTCCTCCATCTCCATCTCCCCCTCCACGCCGCTGCCCTCTCCTCTACCGCCGAGAAATCTGTAGTAGTGGACTAGTCGCCGCGACTCCGCGAGGGTTCGCCGGCTGCTTGTCCACGAGATCCCACGACCCGGCGGCGCCGCGGCGAGGAGGAGAGCAGTTTGGGGTCTCGCCGCGATCGCTGAGGTGAGGTTCCGCGTTTGCTTGCTTGCAGTAGTTCGGTTTGGTTGGTGTGGAGAGAGGCTGTGGTGTGTTTTGATTGAATCCGATTGAGCTGGGGGGAAGGAAGAGGGGGCTTGGAGCTCGTAGGCTAGGATGGTGCTCCGCGCCTCCGCCGCGTCGGTTTTGACGGGGATGGAGCATCGGCGAGTCCGGATTGGCTTCGTCGCTGTTCTCGGATGATCCTGGTAAGTGGTTTGGGTTTCTCGCGGCGGATTCCGTGGGGGTTCTCTAGGGTGTTGCGGCGTGAGTTCTGAGGAATCTGGATTGGCATGGTTTCGATTGGCTTGTTGCTTGTTCGTTGTCTGTACCTAGGGAGAGTTATTTTTACTTAACTGCGAAATTACTTTTTCTCCGTACTTTGAACTGTTATTAGTCTATTATAGGTGATTTCGATGCTTGTGGTAGTATACAGTGCTTTTTTAAATTATGTGCTAGTTAAACCAATTTATGGCGACCGAGCCGTACAAAACGCCTGCTGTGAATCCTAAGAGCCAGGGAATATGCCTCCATCTATGCTATATGTGGTTGATTTGCTCTTGCTGGGTGAATTCTTCTAGCAAGGATTATCTAATTTAGAGCCCAACAATGTAAGCATCATGCTGTTGCCTTTGAGTGTGATGTTGTTTTTGCGTTTGGTTATTCGATTTGATCGAAGAAAATTCCCCGCAACTTCAAGTGAACTCTGCCAATTTTATTTGGCACTATGTCCACTGTTATATTTTTTTTTCTCTTTGTCTGTATTGGAGCGTACAAAATCTCAATGCATGTGCATGGTTCATAAGTGGTAATCATTAAAAAGGCCCCTGTTTCCCATGCTGCTTCTGATGAGAAATTATTAAACTTTTCTAGCCAAGAGATTCGTCTCTCATCTCATGCATGTGGATTGTCCTGTCTGTTCCAAAACCATCAGAATCTCCGCAAACAGTTTGTTTATTTGCTTCGTCCTTCCTCGAATGCTACATAATCCCATGTAGCAGCTGCGATTTACCCAAAATATCTTCTTTTTTATGTTCTGTAATGGATGTGCAATGTATTCATAAATTCCACCCTCCTCCCTTGCTTCCAAGCCACTATCAGATCACTTCCCTTCACCAGTCTGCCTTCGATATCCCTGTGAGAAGAATTGCAGCAACAATCGTAGCTGTAAACATTTTTGTTCCTTGAACTGGTATAGCAGCATCTCATTTCTCAATTCAGCCATCTGCGATATCTGCATTACCTTTTTATTGCTTATTTATTAGTATACGTGAGAAGTTTCTCTTGCTTATTTCAAGTTAAATAGATGATTGCTTTTTGTATTCGAAACCTTCTGATTGTTTGGTGTTCTTCTTTGGATGTTTGGTAGATCCCAGTTTGCCAAGGGGTTTCATGAGTCATCTTGACGTTGTTACTACTGTGGAAGTTGCTATTCTTCATGGACGCCCTCAAGAGTGATGCGAAGAAGGCTGGTATTCTCAATGAGACTCTAAGACCACCGCTAGTTCCATCCGAGAAGCATAATGCTTCTCCAGTAAACCGTGGGAGAGATGTTGCTTCCAGGTACAAGAATGGTCTGTCTGCTCATTCTGCTGCCACCACAGCAAGGAGATGCACATCACCAAGTCCTGGGCGGACCTCCGCAAATGAATGCACACCAGAACAAAAAAGAGCTCAATCAGCAGACAGAAGAAGGCCCTCAACTCCTCCTTCTAGAGTGTCAACACCCTCCACCCCTGCATCAAGGTCTGTCACACCAGTTCGTAATACTGTTACAGAGGGACATAAGAGTTCTAGGCGTATAACAAGCACAAGGAATACTGATGGCTTGTGGCCAGCAATGCGAAACCTATCTTCCTCTTTTCAGTCAGAATCTGTGGTTACCCCTGGTAATAAAAAGGATAAGGTAGTCCCCAGTGGATCTTTGGACCATATGAAGGGGCAAGCTAGTGTTATAGCCGAGAGGAAGAGGAGTCCTCTGAGAAGGAAGAACATTGGTGAACAATGTGAGAATGCTCAACCCTCAGAGGACCAACCTAGGAGGGTAATCGAACAACACCGCTGGCCAGCAATGCAGAGTGGCCGTGTGGTCAGCAATATTTTGTCAAGGAGTATTGACATGTCTGACAAAGCTGGCAGATCAGTCCCTTCAACAAATATTTCTAGAGGTGTTTCACCAAGGAAGACGCTTGCTTCTGAAGGCACAGGCAAAGGGTTTAATAAATCATTGGATGAGGTAGCAAGGAGATTGGCTATTCATGCAGGTGGAAGAGATGACAAAGTAGACTCTCGCTGTCATGCTTATTCACAGTCAACAGAGAGATGTAAATCCATTAGCCGTCCAAGTAGGGCAGTTACTTTACCTGTTCCTGTTCTTCATCGCTCATCTTCGCCAAGCAAGGCCTCTTCAGTTACATCCTGTATTTCTAGGTCCTTTCAGAGCCCATCTCGGACAAGGCCTTCAACACCTAGCCGGTCACAAAGTGCTGGAAGTATTCAATCAGGTGTTGCTTTGCCTGTTATTAGCTACATGGTTGATGCAAAAAAAGGAAAGAAGAACTCCAGCCAAATTGAAAATATCCACCAATTGCGCCTGTCTTATAATAGATACTTGCAATGGATCTTTGTAAATGCTTATGCAGAAGATACTATGTCTTTCCAAAAAGTGACAGCTGAGGTAAAGTTAGCATTTGGTTTGCATCACATTACACAGTCTTCCTTGTTCCCTTTGCAGTGTCCTCCTTTGATGGATACCAACATAACCATAGGTCCATAAGTATGTTTATGCAATGATTTGCTTCCTGATCTGATAAGCTTTTGAGATTACTTTTCTTTATGATCAATTAAAACAAGCTTCCAGACTATAAAATGTGATTAAGTAAAAAATCAGCTAGATCTACTGGTGGTTATTTGTTTGACTTAAAAACTGACAATTGATTTTGCACTGTAAATTTGTGGTCTGCTATTTCTTAGCATTAGTCTCTTGGGTGTGTAGATGTACTCTCTTTTAATATTTGCCATTATTTTTTTAGTGATCTTTAGCTGTTGAAAGTTCTTTCTATGTTGTCATGTAAAACAGAGTATTATATATAATGTTTGGAGGAATACCTCGAACTTGCGGGATGTTGTTAATATGAGAAGAATCATGGTTCAATGCATACAACAAGAGTTGAAGCTACATGGCATTCTTAAAGAGCAGGTAAGCTCCTCCCACTCATTAATGATTTTTATAATTGTATAATCTACCAAGGTTGTTCTAAAATGCAAGTTATCTCGCGTTCAGATATAATCCCAACTTGTGTCAAGTTGGCACAGACTTACTATAATGCTCATAATCGAAGCACAGCTGGTGAAAGTAAATATAAACAATTTGCTATTTAGTCTCTTCTGTGAAAGATAAAGGCTGGTTACAGAGTAAAAGGAGTCTTCTGATGCAAATAGGATAAACTTAGGATAACTTAGCAATGTTGAAGTAAATGCATTGAACTGCACAATAAGGACATAGTTGTGAACTTGTTATGTCACACTTTGGTTTTCTAAAGATGGTGAGACGTGAGACTTGAAAAGTAGGGGTTTGCCAAGAGATCATTTATCCTCTATTGGACAGCAGAGAGAACATTTAATCTACTCCAGCAGATCACATGACAGCACTAGCGTCTTATTCTTTGCAATCAATGCAGTGTCAGGAAAATTCAAAATAATGTGTTTAGAAAGCACAAAGTCTAAATATTGTGCTATATGCAAAAATTAAGTATGCGACACAGAGTAATCGGTATCTACAATGATAAGAGAAAATATAAATTGTCAAATGCATACAACAATTTTTTAATCCGCTGTTATTTTGATTCAGATTGATTACCTTGAACAATGGCCAGCACTTGAAAAGGAAAACAGTATTTCATTATTTCGGGCAACTGAAGCTCTAAAAGCAAGCACATTGCGTCTTCCAGTTACATCAGGAGCAAAGGTATGCTGTAAAATGTTGCATTACTGAAATTGCAAACAATTTCGTAATTTCGTCATTATTAACTGCTACTTTGTGATTATGGCTAATGGTTTTAATTATTCTGTTAATAGGCTGATGTAGTTGCTCTTAAGAATGCCGTAAGCTCTGCTGTTGATGTCATGCAAGGTTTGGGATCAGCGGTTCGCTGTATGCTTCCAAAGGTCAGCTAACAGTGTGCATACAACTGAAAATTTTACTGTCCACTTTTATCTCTCTTTGGAAATCATTTTTTTAACCATATGAAGCTGATTATGTTAGCTCATTGTTTAGTACTCAATACACATTTAGCACAAGAATTACCTTTTATAAAGAAAATATTATCTCTAGTTGTGATCTTCCATGCCCACCTGTAGTCATCTACTCATCTTTGTGACAGTTAGAGATATCTAATTCCCTGAAAAAAAGAAGGAACCTGCCCTGGTTTCTGAGGATGAATATACAATAGATTTTAATTTTCTTTAAGTATCTAATAAAGAACACCCTCCATCTTCTGTCAAGTTCTTTACATTGGTTGCTTAATTTATTTATTTTTTTCGCTGGGCCGGCTTAGCCGGCCTGCCAAAATTTATTAAGAAGGGGAGGGTTTTAAAATTACAAATTTACAGCAAACTGCCCACACCTGGCTTAGTTTCATAGTGTATTATCTTACCAGGTCGAGGACAGGACGTATTTGGTATCAGAACTTTCAGTTATAGCAAGACAAGAAAAGGCCATGCTTGATGAATGCAGAGAATTATTAGCTATGGCAGCAAAACTACAGGTACTTCCAATATAATCCCATGTAATCTTTCCTAAATGTGAGTACAGAGCCCCCTTGAATATCAAATAATGTAATTTCTTTGTAATTGATGGCAAACTGCCCATGATAGCAACAGTTCATACACAAAGCCTTACCTAGAGCTGTTGTATTTTTAATCAGGTACAGGAGTCCAGCCTGCGGACGCATCTCACACAACTGAGGCCTGGAATTGCTCATATGATTTGACAATCTAAGGGAAGATCTGCAAGCCCCAGACCAGCCTTCTGAACAGGTACAATAGTGCAAGTTGAGCCTCTGGCGATATGAACATATTGTGCAAACATACAAGGAGTTTGTAGAGATGAAATAATAGACCAAAAGAACTTTGAGCATCCCCTGGTGATGATGGATTGATGCTGTGCAGCTAACAACTCATGGTGCGGTACAGATGATAGATTTACTTAAAAGGTCTCCTCATGTGTAAATAAATTCATTCAGGTTCCCCACACCCACCTACCTCTCTTTAGTTTCTCTAAAATTATTTGTTAGTATTTCTCCAATGATAGAGCTATGTTCTTTCCGATTGTATTTTTTGGCATCTGGAAAGAAAATACACAGATGAAATGGAAGGGCAAAAGTAACGAAAAAAATGTATTTCCTTTTTTCTTCTCCTCCAACTGTTGTTGCCAGATATGTAGGTCTATAGCTTTACTCTTTTCGTCAGTTTGACCAACTTAAGCGTTGGGTGAATGCTGACATCTCACTCGTACCAATATATATTTTCTTTGGATTGCAGTTTACTCTAAACAACACTGGTGCTGGGCACATTTCAGTTTGTTGAAATGTCAGAAGTACCTTATGTAGTAGTTGAAATTTAGAACATAAGAGTTGAATTCTCATGGGATGGCCAATTTGCCGTATGGGTTCTTTGGATGTTCTCTCAGATTTGGTATCTTTTTGGTTTCACTTAGGCTTTACACCTGGGCTAAGCCTTGCCTAACACTTTCTTACCTAGATGCAAGACTCAAAATTCTAGTATTTGTTTTGTTTGAGTCAGTTTAAAGCAAAGCTGCCTGTGCTGCAATCTGAATATATTCCTTGTAGGAATATTACTTCAGCCCTTGACCAAATCGATTCAGGCCTTGTTTAGTTCCAAACTTTTTCTTCAAACTTCCAACTTTTTCATCACATCAAAACTTTTCTACACACAAACTTCCAACTTTTTTATCACATCATTCCAATTTCAACCAAACTTTTAATTTTGGCGTGAACTAAATACACCCGTCATATACTTTTAAGCTACATTAATGCCCATGGTTTGGTCCAGATTACCCATATATACCCCTAGTAGGAGCAATGAGAAAACACAGCTACAAAAAATCTTTAACAAACATGGAGTGAATACCAGCCCTTGTTGTTTAACATTCAAATATGGCCATCTGTCCATTCCCTCTTCAAAAGTTTAAACCATTTCTGGGTCCCAAAATATTACAGAAGAACATAGCACGAACTCAACATGAGCAATACAAAACTTTTACAAATCGATCTTCTTGCTGCCCCCCCTATGCACAAATCTTCAGAAATCGCTGACGCTCTCTCTCAGCAGTTGATGCCGCACTGCCTGACGTCAGGACCCCTGGCCTTGATGGTGAAGGGATCAATCCTGACCCAGAGCAAGGAGAAGATGGAGGCGAGCAGCACGGACCAGATGACAACAATGGTGGGCGTCCGGTTCTGCCTCCCCATGAGCCCCTTGAGGAAGGGGTAGAGGTGGACGATGACCCAGAAGGCGAAGAAGAGCTTCCCGAAGAGCGGGCCCCAAGCCTCGGATCCGTTGTTGATGGCGTCGGAGACGCCGGCAACGACGCCGATGATGTTGAGGATGAGCAGCGTGGTGGGCGGGATGAGGAGGGTGGTCCACTTGAAGGCGTAGAGCTCGGCGAACTCGTCGTCCTCGTCTCCGGTGGCCTTGGACGTGACGGTGAAGTTGGTGTCGATCCCGGCCAGCACCTTGAGCAGGCCCTGCACCACCGCGAACAGGTGCGCCGACACGCCGCCGATGACCCAGAACTGCTCGTTCCTCCACCACTCCTCGATGCTCACCCCGCTCCACCTCATCTCGAGGATGCCCGTCGCGAAGATGGAGATGAAGAGCGCGATGAAGAACAAACTCGCAAACGTGCTAATCTGCATCACCATCACCACAAAACAAACAAAAAAAAATGTCAAAAACATTTGAACCTTCAGTTTTGGCGGGAAAATGTATGGAAGAAGAGGAGCAATGGCAGGATGGGATGGGACTGACCGGAGGCATGATGAACTTGCCGGTGAGGAGGCAGACGGCGGGGAGGGTGCAGTAGGCGAGGAGGGGGAGGGAGGTGAAGGGGTAGATGGTGGTGTTGATGTAGGAGAAGCGCTCGAGCCACTTGAGGTTGCCGTTCTTGTAACCGTAGAGGAGCGGGCTGTGCCGGCTGAAGAAGATCTCGACGGAGCCGAGCGCCCACCGGAGCACCTGGTTGAGACGGTCAGATAGATTGATCGGCGCCGACCCCTTGAACGCCGCCCTCTTCGGCATGCAGTACACCGACCTCCACCCGCGGCAGTGCATCTTGAACCCCGTTAGGATGTCCTCCGTGATCGACCCGTAGATCCACCCCAGCTGCATCACACACATCCATCCATCCATGGCGTTCACACCACAAACTCACTCAATGGTAAAATATGGCTTAGTGCTTGATAATGGTGGTTACCTCGAGACCCCAGTCGGTCTTGTCCTCGTAGCCGCAGCTGATGACATGGATGGCCTCCTTGAGGAGCGCGGCGGGGCTGGACGACGGCGGGACGCCGCCTTCCTCCATCAGCGTCGACGTCACGAACGCCGCCGACTGCCCGAACCGCTTCTCGAAGTTCATCTGCGACATGAGCATCTCCTTGTCGCTGTCCATCCCTGATCCACCACACACAAACTTGCATTATTCCATCAGCTGAAAATTTTCACACACCATAATTTCTTCTTAGCTCTGAATTTGGGAGCTCACCGCCGTCGGCGGCGACGGCCTCCGGGAGGCCGTCCTTGCCGTGCTTCCGCTTCTTCCTCCCGAAGCAAGGGCAGCAGTCGCAGGTCACCATCTTGGGCCTCTTGGGTCCCTTGGGTGGGTTGTATCCGTACAGCGCCTGCCGCCTGAACACGCACCCTGTCCCGACGTACACCGGGCCCTGGATCCCATCAAGCCCCTTCATGTTGATCTGATGATCTCACCAATAAACACACCAAGGTCAGCCACAGCCACATCACACTGATGGAAAGTATTTTCTACACCTAAGTACCATGTATGTAATTTAAATAGTTATATAAAAATTTCATAAAATTTGATAAGATGGACTATGATAATATAAGACACTATATAAACATGCAAGTCTAAATTCGATCGATATATGAAGGAACAAAAATAACAAATTTTATCTGCGCTGTACGGGTACTATTTATTGTCTGATTTTATTATTTTTATTTCTCTAGTTGTAGATCAAATTTAGTTTGTGTATAGACTTATATCACTACAATCGATGTTACTTTTTTTTTAAAAAAAATTCTATAGCTATTTGAGTCACATGCAAGTGATGGGTGTTATGGTATCTAGGTGTAGAAAATTCTTGTCCGATGTGGAACGCGAAGATTTGTGTAGGTTTGTTTGTGTGGGAGAGAGCTCACGTCGAAGAAGACGGTGTTGCGGTTGGCGTATCGGTCGTGGATGTCGATGCCGTCGAACCTCTGCGGGAACTGCACGTAGCACACCTTCCGTCCGACCTGCGGATCCATGAGGAAGCACATCGCCTCCCTGATGGCCTTGCTGTTGTTGATGTAGTGATCGCAATCCAAGTTGAGCATGAACGGCGCGTTCGTCAGCACGGCCGACACACGAATCTGCCAAGAAACCAGAAAAATCCGATCAGAGAGAACCGCCAAGAATGAATCGAATCGAGCAGGGTTGTGTTGTGCTTGCGCGTACGAGGGCGTTCATGGCGCCGGCCTTCTTGTGGTGCTGGAAGCCGGGGCGCTTCTCACGGGAGACGTAGACGAGGCGGGGGAGCTCGTTGCCCTCGGTGTCGTGGCCGCCGCTGTGGCCGAGGAACACCTGGATCATGCCCGGGTGGTCGCGGGTGTTGTTCCCCGGCCATGGCGTCCCGTCCTTCATGATCCACCCTTCCGCCGGCACCTTCTGCGCCTTCGCCACCAGCGCGTTGATCCTCACCTTGAACTCCTCGTACTCTCTCTGCTCGATCAAATGCCCCAACCAACACAACTTAGTACTCCTACTATTTGTCAAGCTCCGACGAATCAGCAATGGCGATGGCGATCGGTATTAATTACCTTCATGGCGCGGCGCTCCTGTACGAAGTTGGGATGGACCTTGTCCTTGAGGTAGTCGACCTTCTGGGAGAAGTAGAACTCCGGGGCGCGGGGCTCGATGCTGAACTTCTTGCAGAATGGCACCCACTTGCGGGCGAACTCCGCGGTCTCCGACAGCGACTCGAACGTGAGCATGGACGCGCCGTCGTCGGAGACGTAGCAGGACACCTTGTCGACGGGGTAGTCGACGGCGAGGATGGACAGCACGGTGTTGGCCGTCACCAGCGGCGGCTCCTTGAGCGGATCCACCGTGCTGACGAACAGGTCCACCGCCGACAGCAGCGACGGCTCCCCCTCGCGCTCGTAGCGGAGGGAGAGGCGGTCGAGGTAGGTCTCCCTGTCGATCGGGTACCACTTGGGGAACTGGTCGAGGATCCACGACACGGCGAACCAGATCTCGCAGATGATGGAGGTGAGCCACAGCGGGATGGCGTCGGGCACCGGGTGGAGGATGCGGTACCGGAGGAAGAAGCCGAGCACCACGAGACGGAGGATGATCACCATCCGGTACGGGTTCACCTTGCTCGACGCGATCGACACCTTCCTCGACAGCGGCTGCCTCGCCTCGTCGTTCCTGCGCGCAATCAGCCATTGCTGGCTAGGTGAGGAACAGTTCTTGCAAGTTGGTGGTTGCCATGGAAGATCAGTCACGTACAGTGGGACGTCGGCGTCGTAGTCGTCGGGATCGGGGGCGCCGCCAGCGACGATGCCCTGCTTGGACTTCCAGTCGTCCATCCTCTCCTTCCAGCTCACCTCTTTTTTCTCGTCCCACTTTGCACTCCCTGGTCAATATTCATCGGTAGATGATTAAGTGAGATGATCAATGTGTGTTCATCATGAACATTGATCGATCAGTGTAGTGAATTACTGACCTGGCTCAGACACTGGGTAGGGGTGGATGCGCTTGTGCAGGGAAGAGGAGAACTCGCCATGGCCATGGCTGTTCGATATCGGGAACTCCCCGCTCACCTGATTGTTTTTTTTACAGTGAACAATTCGTGAACGTGTTGAGGTGAGAATATGGAGAGATTTGGTGGAGTGGGGTGAGGTGTGTTGTGTGTACCGGGACGGAGCGAGCGCCGGTGATGATCGGCGGGAGCGGGGTGGTGTTGCCGTCGCCGTCGTCGGGGCCCCTCCCGTAGCTCATCTTGCCGTGCAGCATCGCCTCGGTGATGTGGCTGTTCTGCATGCCATCCTGATCCTGCTGCAGCTGCTTCTGCTTCTCGTCGTCGATGTTGAACTCGTGCTCCAGGTCGTCGATGTCCTCCTCGTCCTCGTCCCCGGGCACCCTCGGGCTCCCTGTAACAAAACCACCACCACCACCGCCATTAGAGATCAATCAACGGAAACCTTGCGATCGGTATCAATGGCGTAGCGTGATGTGAGTGTGTTCACCCTTGAGGCGCTTGTAGCGGGTCTTGCACTGGGGGCAGTTCTGGGTGCCCTCGCGACGCTCGTACTCGTAGCAGGGGCGGCACACCGGGAAGCCGCACTCGTTGCAGGCGACGAAGAGGTCGCCGTCGACGGTGCGGCCGACCTCGTCGCCGCATATCTCGCACACCTGCCCGCTCAGCGCCCGCAGCGGCTTGGGCTCCTCGTGCCCCCGGATCAGCACCAGCTCGTTCCGGTTGTGCGACCCGGCAACCAGCCCGGCGCTCGCTTCCATGGCCGCACAACAACGGCCGGCAACGAGCTGCGGCTGATCAGGGAGGCGATGCAGGAAGGAGGAGGAGGAAGGCGATCGATCGCTTGCTCCACCCGCTTGTGGCAGGGGCTATATGGGAGGGGGGTTTTGGCGGGTGGGAGGGATCGAGAGGTGAGGGGTGGCTGTTTGTTCGCGCGCGCGGGAGAGGAGGGGTCGAGGAGGCGTCGGCGCGTGTGGGAGACGGTGGCGGGTTGGTTGGGTGCGGCGTCTCCGTTGCCGCCATGTGAAGCGAAGGGGTTGTGTGTTTGCTTGCTTGCTTGCTTTGCATGGTGGCGCGTTGGCGCGAGGAGGCCTGCGTGCGTGCGTGCGTGCGTACGTTGGCTGCTGCTGCTGCAGATGCAGCTGCTGCCGTTGTTGTCAGGCTGCGTTCGCGGACCAACCCGAGATCAGTCACCAACCGATGCTTGGCTTTCCCGCCATCTCCTCATTTTTCTCCCCTTAGCTCTTTTTATTTAAAAAAACAATAATAAAAAGGGCTAGATTATATTGGTGAGTGGTAGTAGTATAGTTGTAGTAGTACCAAAATTGGGGCATTTAAAATTTGATGCATGGTTGCCGAGTAATTCTACCTGAGCTTGCCTTCAAGATTAGTTTGGTGAGTACGGAAGTCCTCTCCAGTTGATTACTGGAGTAGATTAGTACACTGGAATGACTGACGCACACCGACGAGATTATGCGTCTAAGGAAGTCCAATTTTCTAGAGTTTGCACATTGTTTATACGGAAGTCTAGATAATGCACATTTGATATAGAACGCCATTGTTTATACGGGATTACTGGAAGCTGTAAGTGAAAGACAACCACTTCTTTTAGTTCAGTGACAAGAAATGGATTCCGAGTTCAGTAGCTAAACCGATCAAAACTAGTCTTTTTGACAAGATGTCACTAGTACTCCTGAACTTTTTTTGGAACGGATTTTTTTTTTTGAACGGAAACTAGTACTCCTGAACTGATTTCTTTCTACTTGCGGTGCACAAATAGTCGTTCCTATCAACTCAAATCCAACCGAAAATTGCTGTTCAAGTCTAGAGTAGGTTGGTCTGTCCCATGCAAACGCACGTTTCTGCCCATCGATCGAGTCACAGCATTGAGCCAGAAGCAAACGAGGCATCAATCGATCACCTTTTCTTTTCTTTTTTTTTTCTTGGCACCCCCAGCGATTCAGAGAAGGTGACCAGGCACCTTAGTTTGGTAGCATCATCCATCACACACCCTGCCAGTTTGCCACCAACCACACGTTGTGATCGTGTAGCACACACACACATACAAAAAACGCCACGAGAGCAGAGAGCTTCAGCTTCCATTGGCATCTGAACATATGCAATCTGATCATCGCCGGAGGAAGGAGGAAGAAGAAACCGTCACGATGAAACCTGGCAGATGCGTCTTCTGCTATCACTGAAGGTACGCAGCATATCATGTCGTTGCGTCCAGTGACGACCTGGAGGAAGAAACGTCCCCATCCTGGATGTGAAATGCAGGTGAGGGGCAGCAGCAGCAGCTGGCTGAAGCATCTTAGGACGCAAGTTTTGATTTTGGCTGGTGATCATCCTGTCGTTGTTGCGAGATCTGCCTCGTGTTAAAGGCGAAGTATCACTGTCGCTGCGGAAACTGTAGCTTACTGGCTAGCTAGCCCCTCCTTGCGCCGGCCTGCTGTTCTCCGTTCCTGGTGGTGTGCTATATATTGGGCCGGGAGTCTCATGTTCTAATATATTGGTTTTGCAATTTGGAAGCAGGGAGATTGTAAGTTGCTAAGACGATTGTGCAATTCTACGCTCTTGAAGCTGCTGTTTTCGTGCGCCCGTACGTTGGGAACGCCTAATACGCAACCACTCGCGCGAGGGCGCGCCCGCGCGGTGGGTTTATCCCTCTCTCGTCTCTATACTTTATCTACGTATGTACACAAATTAGCAGTTTAGCGCACATATTGTGTAATAAGCGTCTTTTTTTTAATTACACAGTACAACACAGACACTCATAAACACACGCACACTCATCTCTATAAACGCACACACGCAAACCCTACCCCTATGAGCATCTTCGAAGACTGGGCTGGTAAATTCTCCTTAAGAGATTGACGAAGTCACCACAAACGCCTTGTACCACTAAAAGCACAACGCCGTTAATTTTTGAAAAATTCGCTCCATTTGTACTATAGCACCTACAGAGATGCATGTAGCACATTTTTTTCTTGCAAGGAATGATGACAGGGAAATATGAAAATATGGAGAAAGTCTGTTTAAAAACCATTGATATGGAAAAAAAATGACAACACTCATATAACTAACACACACATATATATAAACAAACTACTCACACCGTCACACGTTGAGATATATAAAAGAAAAATACAATAGATGAATAGTATTGGTACTATTCATACCCGAATTTGTTTTTTTCTTAACGTGCAGGTTGAATTTGAACTTAATTTAGGGTGCTTTCATTATTGTCGGCAGGGAACTTTCCCCTCCAACACGGAAAACAGAGCAGCTCATTAGCACATAATTAATTAAGTATTAACTAAAACTAACTCGAAAAATGGATTAATATAATTTCTTAAAGCAACTTTTCTATAGAATTTTTTATAAAAAATACATTGTTTAGCAATTTGAAAAGCGTGCACACAGGGGAGAGGAGATGAGAACACAAACAAACGAATAGTCTTAGTGCTAGATGTCACTATTTCACATTATCATTATTTTAAAAACAAAATTATGACTGTTTGCATTGAATTTGGAAAAAAAAGATCTCGAGGGATTAGAATCTATTTCCTAGAGTACGCAAGGGAAGAGAGGGTGAGGGGAACAGAGTGGATAGGGGAGATGGGTTCCTGCGACTGTGGTGATGCGCGAAATTTGACAAGAATTCAAATTTAAAATCTAAATTTAAATATCTTTGTTATGCTTAAAAAAACCAGTCCCTATAGGATCCTGTCAGGGTTACGGGTTAGGGATACCCTTTACCTTTCGATATATGTCACATATCGATATGGCATGCCCGCGCATACATGGACATTTTCTGTATGAGTTAGGGAAATCCTTCACGGAATTGGTAGAAGAAAAGAGACCTACTCGGACAAGGCTGGGTTCTCAACGTATCGTGTGCGGTTCGACGTCTCCGAGCCCTACTTGGAGATCGCTTGACCCGCGATATAAAAGGGACCACATAGGAGGACCCAAGGGGATCGAATCACACAGCCAACACCACCACCACAGCCTACGAAGTCGGAGCCCGTGGAAGCCAAATCGCCGGGAGGTCTAGTCGAATTAACTCGATTACGATCTCGCCGGTTTCATCGAGTTCCATCGTTCCCTTTGTAACCTGTGATTTCCATCATATAATCCCATACCAACTGGATTAGGGCTATTACCTGTCAAGGGGCCTGAACCAGTATAATCTTCGTCTTCTGTTTGCTTGATGTCGTACTACGTAGACCCTTACATCAACGTACCCCAATACCCTCTATATCTAGTCTACGGGTATCACCCGTCGACAGTGGCGCGCCAGGTAGGGGGACTTGGTGCTCAAGGTTCTACTACTATGTCATCCAGCCTCGTCGACAACAGCGTCAACACCAACTTCAACTACGGGCTTCCTGCCTCAACGATGCTAGCGTGGACTCAAGTCGGCGAAATTGTCTTTCCGGTTTACACCACGATGCCGATCTCATCTGGGCTATCGATGACCAGAAACGAGAACGCAGTGGCTGTAACCCATGACGACTCCACGTCGAAAGGTCCTCCCGCCGAAGCGGAGAACGGAACATCGACGACGTCCGAGCTCGAGAAGGATTCAAATGCGGCCAAACCTTGTCATTCCGACAAGAAACACAAGCAGACGAGAACAACTTCCGAAGCAACAGGGTCCTGGTGCCCTATCCACAAAACCAGGAAACATACTTTGCAAGTCTGCTGGGTTTTCCTCAACGCCCGCGCCGAGATTCGCGCCTGCAAGGAGCGTGGAATTCAGCGTGATTCTCCAACTCGTGGTACCTATTGTCCTATTCACAAGACAAAGAATCATGACCTCTCGAGCTGTAAAGTTTTCCTCAGCGTCACAAAGATGTCATCTCCCAAGGTCGAGCAGCCAGGCAAGGCCCTCGGAGGCGAAGACAAAGAATGAGGAACGACGCTGACCCCAGATCGTTTCGTCGGTGTTATCGACATCGGCTCTTCCGAACCGTCGGTCCTACATCTACTCGAGGACTACGACTCCTCGTCAACCAGTACGCCACGCGAGGTATTGGCTATCGACGGGATAGGCACATTGGCACGCGCTAACACCAGGGTGGAAAATCAAACGTCTACACCAGCTCAGCACATCAGGACCCTCAACGCAATACTGAGGGAGACCCCTTATGACCCCGTTCTACACGATAACCTCGCACAATGGACGGAACGGTTACGGGAGTCAGTGACCAACCTCAGCAACGCGTTCGAAGAGGCCGCCGCTGCAACCCACCCGAAACAGCAACCAACTGCTGGTGCCAACGGCGAAAACCCCGAACGGCGGGAAACACCCCATTGAGCCAGCCCTCCACCTCGCGGCACCAGCGATCTCCGCGATCACCTAAACGGTCGCCGAGAAGCTCGTCGCACACGGGAAAACGAGAACCGTTCCCGGCATCACGTTTCTTCACGACATCACGACAATGAAGAACGAGGAGGCCGCTCGAACGAAGACCGCCACAACTGTCATATTCGTGACGATCGTGAACGACGGACGCCGGGCGATACTAGTCGAGGATGCCGCCATTATGACGAAGACGACAGAGAACGGCGCCGGGACAACAACGGAGGGCGACGACAGGACTCTCGAGAACCCGGCCGGCGTTCTCGTAATCCTACACCGGAACCAAGCAACCCATCATCGTCCTCATCTTCCTCTTTCTCCTCATCATCGGACAGACATCCACGAAGGACATACGATCGCCGACAACCCACTGCCCCCAGTGCTGGGTGTAGGGCTTTCAGTCATTCTTTGCGAGATGTCCGATGGCCTGAGAGGTTCCGACCGGGAGCAATAGAGAAGTACGATGGGAGCACTGGCCCAGAAGAATTTCTTCAAGTCTACTCCACAGTACTCTATGCTGCCGGAGCGGACGACAATGCGTTGGCGAATTACTTGCCAACTGCATTAAAAGGCTCTGCGCGTTCATGGTTGATGCACCTTCCGCCCTACTCGATTTCTTCCTGGGCAGACCTGTGGCAGCAATTCGTCGCCAACTTCCAGGGAACCTACAAGCGACACGCGATCGAAGACAACTTACACGCATTGACACAGAACTCGGGTGAATCCTTGAGGGAATATGTTCAGCGCTTTAATGAGTGCAGAAATACAATCCCCGAAATCACCGATGCTTCTGTAATTCGTGCCTTCAAGTCCGGTGTCAGAGATCGCTACATTACCCAGGAGTTAACAACGAGACGCATCACAACTACTCGGAGACTATTCAAGATTGTTGAGCGATGCGCCCACGTTGACGATGCGCTTAGACGCAAGAACGACACGCCGAAGACCGGGGGCGAGAAGAAACCAGCCACAAACACACCTGAGTCAAACAAAAAGAAAAATCGCAAGAACGCGAAAAGGAAAGCTCAAGCAGAAGTACTCGCAGCAGAATACGCTAACCCTCCCAAGCGCCCAGACCCACAAGGTAGTGACGCAAGGAAAACATGGTGTCCCATACACAAGTCGAACAGACATTCTTTGGAAGACTGCCTTGATTTCAAAAAATCGCTCGAGAAGCACATGACATCAAAACAAGGCAAACGAGTACGCGTGGTCAAGAAGGATGTGGATATGACCGCTCAGGAGTCGGACCCAACATATCCAGACTCTGACCTCCACGTCTCACACATTTTCGGAGGCTCTACAGCATACTCCTCCAAGCGAGAGTACAAGAAAGTGGAGCGAGAAGTCTGCTCGACGTGGCAGGGGGCTGCACCCAAGATGAAGTGGTCTGAACAGAAGATACAATTTTCGGAAGAAGACCATCCCAAGACTGCCGTTATCCCAGGATGCTATCCGATCGTGGTCGAACCCACTATTCGGAACATCAAGGTCGCGCGGGTTCTCATCGACGGTGGCAGCTCAATCAACCTCCTCATCGCCAGCACATTGGACGCCATGGGAATCCCATGAAGCGAGTTGACACCCACCGATCAACCCTTCCATGGAATTACTCCCCAGTCTTTGTCCAAACCAATGGGCAAAATCACGCTGCCTGTGACTTTCGGCCAAGCAAACAACTTCCGAACAGAGCATATCACCTTTGATGTCGCTGAATTCGATACAGCGTATAACGCCATCATCGGGAGAACTGCTCTTGCGAAGTTCATGGCCGCATCTCACTACGCATATCAAGTGCTCAAGATGCCAGGGCCGAAGGGAACAATCACCATCCAAGGGAACGCAAAGTTGGCGGTACAATGCGACAAGCGGAGCTTCGACATGGTCGAGCAAACGCCAAGTCCACCCGCCACAACCGAGCCACCCAAGAAAATGAGCAAGACAAACAAGATGCCGAAACCGGACGGCGCAACCAAGATCGTTCCTCTCTCTAGTGCCAACCCCGACAAGATCGTTAAGATCGGGGCATCACTAAACGAGAAATAGGAACTCGCGCTCATCACCTTCCTCCGCGACAATGCTGACGTGTTCGCTTGGCAGCCGTCCGACATGCCGGGGGTCCCTAGGGAGGTGATCAAGCACAAACTCATGGTGTGACCCGATGCCAAGCCAGTAAAACAAAGACTGCGGAGATTTGCACCAGACCTAAGACAAGCCATACGAGAAGAGCTCGACAAACTTCTCAAAGCTAGCTTTATCAGAGAAGTACTTCATCCAGAGTGGCTAGCCAACCCAGTCATGGTGCGTAAGGCCAACGGGAAATGGAGAATGTGTGTCGACTTCACCGACCTCAACAAGGCGTGCCCCAAGGATCACTTCCCTCTTTCTTGAATAGACCAACTGGTGGACTCAACAGCTGGCTGTGAGCTGTTGAGTTTCCTCGACGCTTACTCCGGCTACCACCAAATTAGCATGGCGAGAGAGGACGAAGAGAAGACAGCATTCATCACGCCGTTCGGGGCATTTTGCTATGTTAAGATGCTATTCGGACTCATAACAGCTGGGAACACTTTCCAGCATATGGTCCAGGGTGCACTTAGCGACCAGCTCGGCAACAACGTCGAGGCATACGTCGACGACATTGTTGTCAAGACCAAGAAAAGCGACTCATTGATTGACGACCTACGGGAAACGTTCGACAACCTTCGACAATATCGCCTCATGCTCAATCCAGAGAAGTGCACCTTCGGAGTACCGTCGGGCAAGCTATTGAGAACATGAAGAATAGAAGCGAATAGAAGCGAACATGAAGAATAGTACCGTCGGGCTTCCTCGTCTCTGGCAGAGGAATAGAAGCGAATCCCGAGAAGATCAAGGTTATTGAGAACATGAAGTCGCCGACAAGACTCAAGGAAGTACAGAAGCTAACCGGATGCATGGCAGCACTAAGCAGATTCGTCGCTAGGATGGGAGAACGAGGACAACCCTTCTTCGCTCTGCTGAAGAAGCAAGATAAATTCGTATGGACACAGGAAGCCGAAGAGGCATTTATTGCACTCAAGTGCTACCTATCAAATCCCCCTGTACTCGTTGCTCCCCAACCTAATGAAGAATTATTCCTCTATATTGTCGCCACGCCATACTCCGTCAGCATTGTAATTGTCGTCGAGAGAGAGAATACTATGTCAGCGAAGCTCTCCACGACGCAAAGACTAGATATCCACAGATCCAAAAACTGCTCTACGCAGTAATCATGACATCAAGAAAGCTACGACACTACTTCCAAGCCCACAGAGTCACAGTTGTCTCCTCCTTCCCCCTCGGTGAAGTCGTGAGAAACAAAGACGTTGTCGGCCGCATTGCGAAATGGGAAGTCGAGCTAAGTCAGTTTGATGTTCACTTTGTACCACGAACAGCCATCAAATCCCAAGTACTCGCCGATTTCGTAGCTGACTGGACCATGCCTGATAATCAATCAGACAACCAGATCGACAACGAAACATGGACAATGGCGTTCGACGGTGCACTCAACAGCCAAGGAGCAGGGGCAGGATTCATCTTGACATCTCCTTCCGGAGATCAATTCAAGCACGCAATCCACCTCAACTTCAGGGCGACCAATAACACAGCCGAGTACGAAGGACTACTCGCCGGGATAAGAGCAGCAGCCGCACTTGGGGTCAAACGACTGATCGTGAAAGGGGACTCCGAGCTAGTCGCGAACCAGGTACACAAAGATTATAAATGCTCTAACCCCAAGTTATCTAAGTACCTCGCAGAAGTCAGGAAGCTGGAGAAAAGGTTCGATGGGATCGAGGTCCGACACGTATACCGCAAGGACAACATCGAGCCAGATGACCTAGCGCGACGTGCGTCCAGACGAGAACCACTTGAGCCCGGCACTTTTCTGGACATCCTGACGAAGCCATCAGTGAAAGAGGCAATCGGCGAGATCAACACAGCCGCCCCCGACATTAGCTCGGAGGCCACAGAGGCGGAACGCGCCATCGCCGATATCGAGACCACAGACAACTGGCGCACCCCACTGATCAAATTCATCAACAGCGAAGAGTTGCCCGAGGATGACGCAGAGGCTGAGAAAATAACCCGTAAAGCAAAAATCTACTGCACGATCGGCAACGATCTATACAAGAAAGCGCCAAACGGAGTACTTCTCAAATGCGTCTCGTCCGACGACGGCAGACACCTCCTCCACGACATACATGAAGGCATCTGTGGGTCACATGCCGCCGGTCGCACATTGGTCGGGAAAGCCTTTCGACAAGGGTTTTTCTAGCCAACCGCCCTCAAAGACGCATGTGACATGGTCCAGCGGTGTGAAGCCTGTCAATTCCACAGCAAGCACACAAAGCTACCTGGACAAGCGCTCCAGACCATCAATCTTACTTGGCCGTTCTCGTGCTGGGGGCTAGATATACTCGGGCCATTCCCACGAGGACAGGGCGGCTACAAGTTCCTATTCGTGGCGATCGACAAATTCACTAAATGGATAGAAGCAGTACCCACGGGGGAAATCAAGGCCACCAACGCCATCAAGTTCATCAAGGGGATATTTTGCAGATACGGACTACCGCATCGCATCATTACCGACAACGGCTCCCAGTTCATCAGTGCCGACTTCCAGGATTACTGCATCGGGCTGGGAGTCAAAATATGCTTCGCTTCGGTTTCCCATCCTCAAAGAAACGGACAAGTCGAGAGGGCAAATGGCATAGTACTACAAGGGATCAAGACCCGTGTCTACGACAGGCTCATGTCACATGACAGCAAATGGGTCGAAGAACTCCCATCAGTACTATGGGCCATACGCACCACACCGACAACGTCCAACAAGGAAACACCCTTCTTCCTCGTGTACGGCTCCGAGGCCTTGCTCCCCAGCGAGCTACGACATCAGGGTACACGAGCACAGAAGTATTCCAACGAGGAAAAGGAGGAGCAGTGAAACGACGATGTGAATCTACTCGAGGAACATCGCGAACGAGTTGCCGTTCGAGCAGCCACCTACCAACAAGCCCTTCGCCGCTACCACGAGAAGCGCATTCGAGCACGCATACTTTCGATCGGCGACTACGTCCTCCGAAGGGTTCAAAGCCAAGCAGGGCGAAACAAGTTCTCACCCAAATGGGAAGGACCATACACGATCACACAAGTCTTGCAACCAGGCACATTCAAAATTGCAGACGGCGATGGCCGCGAGTTGGCAAACTCATGGAACATTGACCAACTACGTAAATTCTATGTATGAGTCAATACCATCCACACCTGAAAGACAACTTACATCATCAATAAAGCCTATTTTTAGGCGCATATTACAATCACAGTGTTCCTGCCTGACGATCCCCCACCCAGATGACACCTAGCATTGAAACCTATCCTCATGTCCCTTTATGCCATGCTGACAAGGCCTCCGAGGAACCTAAGGGATCTTCGGCTGGGGACGCCTGGAGCCGATAAGGCCTTATCGGATTCTGTAGAGACGAAAGACCGTGTCAGACCTGGTCGTGTAAGAGTTCTCCCCGTGCGTATTAACCAAGCCGCGTAATCGGAAATGAACTTTCCAACTTCGCGGCTGGGGGCTAGGATCGGTGCTTGTTCAACCGAGGCAGGTCAAAGGTCCAAGAGCCTTGTCCTCTGAGAACCATTCTCCGACGACAAGGCTGGGGGCTAGGGAGAGTGTACAACTCAAACGACTGCCCAAAGGCGAGAACTGAGGAGGCACTCTTACACACTACATCCAGAGTAAGAAGGACTCGTTTCGATAGATTTCTTTTCTATTTCATAAGATACTTCTTATAATTCCGCACAAGTCCAAAATTATATCACATTTTTCCTAAGATGCCTATCGCAGGGTACATAGGCTACCAGGAAGGCCAACGCCAGTCCATCGACTGGAAAACTTCCTCCGCAAGCGGCGCCATCGACTTCGTCAGGTGGTCTATCTCCGCCAGAGTCCTCCGAGAACGAGCGAAACCTTCACGGAGAAACTCGAGGTGCAGCTGCAGACGATGATCTCGTATGCAAGCCAACACATGTCCTCCGGCATATTGGCTCAACCGACGGCATTCCTGCTTCAGGGCTTTGTCAATGCGCTTGCCGACGCCTTCGAACTGAGTACATGCCCCATTCAGCCACGAGATGTAGCCGGCCGCCGATTCCTCGGGATCTCCACGGGGCACCCGGAGCTCCCTACAAACATGGGCCATGGACGTGCAGCAACTCTTTAGATAGGAGTCAAACCACACCTCGCGACCCCTGAGTGCCTCCATGGCCTGGTCTTTTTTCACCTCCACCATCGCCCTCTCGAGTTCCGCGACTTCACACTTCGTCTTCCAATATTGGATACGACGGTCTTGGTCGGCAAGTCTACTCTCGAGGTCTGCTCTTCCATTCCGAGAACACAAAAACCAAGTTACTCCGGGAAGAAGAATGAAGGAGATGAGAACAAAGATCACCAACCTAAGGAGGTCATCACCACGCCCGTTTCCACGGGTGAGTTTCGTCCCATATCGTCCTGCGGCACAGACGTTTGGAGGGTAATCGTCGGCGCGACCACCGGTAACTGGGGCCGCCCACACTGCTGGACATCCTCCACATCGACACCCCTACAAACGACAACCAAAAGTACTCAGGACCAGGGTGCCAACAGAGATCAAGGCCACGATTGCACGAATAAAGGCAGTTGGAGCCGATAACTGTTATACGAAGTGTAGTCGATTACAAATGATCTGAGGCCCTACTCTTCAAAAAGCGGGAGAACAGACTCTCCCAGTTCGCGAACCTCCTCCATCACGCCCTTACGAGCGTCGTTGGCGGCCCCCCCGGTCCAAGATCTGCCGAAGATCAAGTTCGGGGTGCGCCAGTCGGACACACGCCAGGACGTGACAGGCCCCGGTGTAAATCCCGCTTGATGCCTCCTCCACGATCCTGGCCGCATGCTTGGAGGGTATCGCCTCCATCGCCGTAGCCAGTTCCGCAAGTGAGGACGTCAGCAAGAACTCGTCGGGGTTCGCGGGGATGGTTGTCGTGACGCCACACTCCCCGGCGAGCTGATGAAGACCGGTGTAGGTGACCCGCAGCGACCCACGGATCTCCGACAGGTTGTTCTCAAGTTCCGACATCCGGTCCTCGAGTCCCCGCTGTTGCCGCTCGTTACTGGCCACTAGCTCCCTCATCTTTTAGAGGTCCTCGCGAACCTCCGCCAGGTCGCGTTCCAGCTTGTCGGCACGCTCGTCCGCCGACGACGTTGCCGCTGTCTTCGCCTCCTCGATCTCGCGACTCACGCCGCGAGCGCCAGCCTCAAGGATGCGTTGCATCTCAGCTTAGAGCTCCCCCCAGGTGAGGACATTGGCAGATGGCCCGTGAGTAGGTCCGAGGGTACTGGACGGACCGCTTGGCGTTGCTTCACGGCTCCTTGGCGCGACAACAACATCGGTTGAGGTTGCTGCAGGAGACGCTCCGGAGGCCCCTTCGGACTTGTCCTACGCCGCTCTCGCCTACGCCGCCCTTGCCCGCGCCGACCTGCAGAAGATCTTTAAATCAAGCCGCCAGAAGATAAACGAGGAGATGATCTCGACTTCCGCTTACTTACTTCTCGCCTAGCGTCACCAGCTTCCTCCATCGCGGAGGTGGCGAAGACGCGTCCACGGCTTGGGTAAATCAAGCGCGAGTTGAGGGTGACATCTCTTGAATACGAGATTAACGAACCAAGGGACTTACCGGTGGGGAGGATGCTCTCCGGCGGCTACCGATAACGGAGGTGAATGTCCTTCCCGTTTTCGGGACACGACCGCCACTAGTCGTGGCAGCAGTGGCGACGGCCACGTCGGGCGTCTCCCGAGCGACGCTCTCCTTCAGTGAGGCCACCGCCTGGTGGTCCACGAGCGGTCCAATAACGTCAGTCAGAGGGTGTCACAGCCTGATTTTCGTTTTAGGATTTATAAATTATCAAATAAATTATTAATAGAATTTATATTAAATGTTCTTTAATTTACAAGTGAAGTTAAATGTGGGAAATAAAACTTCCTAAATATAAAGCATGGTTGGATTTAATTTTTATTAAATTCTCCATGACTAATTATACTCTCTGAAATTTTCTCGGATTTTTCAGAGCTCAATTCCTAAATGATACAAAGAACAGTTCAGTAATTATTTAATCATTAATGATCTAATTATAAGTGTTAAGAGCTTTTCTTGTTTAAAAATTCTAAATATATAAATTGTTGTTTAATTGGAATTATTAGAAATAACTATAAAAGCCTAGAAGAGAAGCTCTAATTTTAAATAATAAATTCCAATATAAAAATGGGCTAGATAAAATTTTATTAAATACTTTGCTTAATTCTATAGTTCCTAGATTTTTCTAGGATTTATTTGAGCTAAGGAAGTATTTTTAATAAATGAAATTGCATTTCATGAATAATTTTAATTGAAAAAGGTTTTAAAATCCTCTTTTGGCCTTGGGCCGAAAGTCGGCCCAAAACCCCTCTCTCTCTCCCTCGGCCCAAGCCGGCCCGCAGCCGAGCCGCCGCCCGCGCGCGCGTGTTCGCCCGCTGACAGGTGGGGCCCGCCTGTCAGGCCCGTCGTCTTCCTCGCGCCGCTGCCGCGCCGAACCCTAGCGCCGCCGCCCTTCCAAATTCGGCCGCGTCTTTCCATCTCCGGTCGAATTGGTTAAGGGGAAATGATCCCCGGGATCCCCTCTATCTTTTCTCTTTTGGAATCGTCGCCTAATTCGGTTTGGAAATCGCTGGATTCGATCTCGAATCGGATTCGTCTCTCTCTCTGAACCCTAATCTTTCCTTTCCGTCGCCGGCCGCCGTGGGCCTTCGCCGCCGCCCCTAGCCCCTATAAAATGATCCCCGAGCTCCCCTCTACCGCCGTCACCCTTGCCTTTGCCCACCGCCGTCTGTAGCGCCCTAGCACCGTGCAGCCGTGCGCCGCCGTCACCGCCGCTGGTCCAGCCGTGCGTCGCCGTCGCTCCGGTCGTCGTCGCCGCTTGGGAAGGTCGCCATCGTGATCGCCAAGCCGTCGCCGACCTCGTCCACCCCTCCGTCGCCGTCGTAGGTCGCCGGAGCACTGCCGTCGTCGTCAAGCCGAAGGTCTCCGCCGTTTCGACCTCGTCGCCGTCGCCGTCCGTTGATCTTTCGCCGCTGTTTTGGTCACCGGTGAGTCCGCCGCGATGCCCGCAACCCGTTGGTGCCCTCCGTTTGCGCCGCCGCGTCGTCGTTCGCCGGCAAGCATGCGTTGCCGAGCCGCCGCCGGTGATGACGTCATCGCCGACGTCATCGTTGCCGTCCACCGTGGACCGGTCGTGGACCGATAGATCTCGGCCGTTCGTTTTGGATAGGGTAGATCTCGGCCGTTCGTTTCCGTGAGCCGCCGTCGTGCACCCGGTCCACCATGAACCCGAGCCCACTGATGCAATAATCCTCTTTTTCTTTTCAAAAATAATTCATTATTGCGTCATAATTCAATTAAAATCCACATAAATGATTTAATCTGATTTAATCTTTGAAAATTCATAACTAATTCATCTTAGCTCGGATTTAGTTGGTTCAAGTCTCTAAATTTTTCTAAAATCGAGATCTACATGTTAAAAATATCCACATGTACTGTTTATGCTTGTTTATGTGCTGTTTTGGTGATTTTGCTCTTTTCTGTTTAGATTCCGTCGTTCCCGGAGAGTCCGTTTTTGCAGGAGAAGAATTTCAAGAGTTCCAAGGCCAGCAAGGCAAGTCACACAGATCCCAAACACAGTTCCTTTGAGCATGTTGATCCTATATTTAAATTCTCTATTTATTTTAACTGTGCATTTATTTTCAAATGTCACTGGGTGGTGTGAACTTATACCTTTGTTATGGCCAGTTTGCATTGATTACTCTATTCCTTGATACCTTGGGTTATTATAATTTGACTAGTTGAGCTTTATATATTGGTTTAGCTAGATGTTAGACATCATTGCTTAGCCATGCTTAGAAACATTAGCACACAATTGGGATAATTAATGTTTCACTTTTACTTAATGATGGATATTTAATGATAACTCATGATGGTCAATCGTGATTGGTGAATTAATTAATGTGCCTACTAAAACTTGATAATGGTGGGTTGTGAGCACATGGTTTTGATGGTCGTGCTCATGACAATTAAGGACCGGTTCACGAGTTTCGGTTGTGAAACATTAACCGTGCCAACCACAAGCCAGAATGGGCAACGGCTGGACACTTTGTATAACAAGGCTCATTGTGGAGCACCAGACTGAGAAGTGGCGGAGATAAGCCCACGGGGGTCGCTGGGGAGTCCATGCCTACTTTGGGTTGAGTTATGTGAGGGGTCTTGTCACAATCACTCAACATGGTGACGTGTCTGGCCTGGCACGGTAACATGCTAGTGGGTTGTGTCTTGTGGGTACAGTGGTACACCTCTGGCCAGAGTAAAACTATTCGAATAGCCGTGCCCGCGGTTATGGGCGGGTCTAACAATGTCTTTCGTGATTAGTCTCACACTTCTCACCATAATAAATGATGCTATAACTGGTAATAATTTGATTAGCTCCTGGTTTGGAATGGTACATTCCTGGTATGGAGATAGATCTGTACAGCCGGGTATGGTTGTTCAGGATGGTTGGGCCTGAGCAGCATGGGTGTGCTATTCAGTGTTGATTAAAATTGATGATTAATTACTCTACTGTTTTACAATTCTCAATTGTTTACTAAATGCTGCTTTTGCAAATAAGCCTATATTATGCCATTCTTTGGTATCCATGTGCACTTGCATATTTGCTGCGTGGCATGCTGAGTATGTCATATGCTCACCTTGCAATAATCAATCAAACCTCAGTTGAAGACAAGTTGCGAAGGAGAAAACGTTTGGCTTATACCCCAGTTGAGCTGCCTGTGGGAGTGGAGCCGGAGCTTCGCTAGACCGTTATTCCGCTGCAGTTTTCTTTTCTTTTGTAAGTATGTAACGTTATTATTTTGATGGATTTGTATATTAAATTGTCAGTTTGTGTACCTCGGCTGATTCCTGGACGAGGGTTTTATGCACAAATTAGTTCGGAAATTACTAGTGAATTTCCAGGCGTGACAGAGGGAGAGCCTACACCGCATGAAATCATTTTCCGACCCGAGAAGCAAAAATAGCAAGGTTACCGAGTACACTCACGTTGATTGCGGCTTCGCGCTCGGTTGCCTCCTTATCACAAAGAGGCATGGGGATGTCGCTTGCCGTTGTCGGGCCGCTGATCATCAATTGGCCGACGCAGCGCTCCACGGTGGCGTCACTCAAGCCTGCAGATCGAGAACAGAATTCGATAAATTAGGGAGCACATGCACAGAAGGGGATCAAATTAAACACAAGAAAAATACCCCGAGGAGAAACCCGGGTCGCGTCCTCCGGCCCAGAGTAGTCAAAGGCGGGGTGGGCGCGAGCCTGGAGCGGCTGGATCCGCCTACTAATGAAGTCGGTAGCGACTTCATACCCCGACATGCCTCGCGCTCGGAGGTCATCGATGGTTGTTCCTCGGTAACGACTGAAGAGCAGGGGTCAAGGCGGGTTTGGCGGTCCAAGATGAGATTATTTTGTCTGGTTGTTTCTCAGGAACGACAAAGATTGGATCCGAATCCTCTATCTGAAGATAGAACCACCTTGCCCGCCACTTGCTACGAGAAGAAGGGCACTAGAAGGGGATATATCGCGACTTCAGGCCATCTCGAAGTCCGAAACCCACACATCCAGATACCCTGGTAGATTCCATCCAACGCAACTCGTAGTAGAAGCGAAAGAGGTCGAGAAACGGCTTTACCCCAATGTAGGCCTCACAAAGATGTGAAAAGATGCTGAGGAAGGCAATGGAATTGGGGTTCAAATGGAGCAGAGAAAGGCCGTAGAAATTCAAGACCAAGAGAAGAAACTCAGAAGGCGGAGGAAGAAAGCCACAGAGAATATAGTCCTCGATCGCAACTATACGGCCCAGGACAGGTTCAGGTTCAGTACCTCCTGGTTCCCTCTCCATGGCTCCGCGGCCGGGGAGGGCGCCATCCTCCTGTAGCTTCTTAAGCGACGCGCTGGTGGAGGTAGACTTGCCGAGATCCATCGCCGCCAGAGATCGCCGGAGAAGGGGCCGAGATGAACAAGCTAGGGCTTTACAGGAGCGGAGGAGACAAGGAACGCCTGGAGGCTGGAGAGCTTTTTTCACAACGGACGGACTTCAAAATGGATCCTCATAATCCTCTTAAATAGACGCATTTCCGACGGTGCAAATTCCAAGGGAACGAGAGAGAGATTACCGCCGGAAATTTCTGGGTCCGTTACACGCGGCAGTTTTTTAGACTTCAGTTTAAATTCACTCATGACCGTTGGGTATCGCATGGTGTTCTCGACTATGTCCTGTCTCTACGGTTCCTACACCGAGAACGACATCAGCTTCGACATCAGAAGTCGCGATCGATCACACGAGTTCATTTAAGCAGAAGTCGGGGGCTACTTTCAGGGTTACGGGTTAGAGATACCCTTTACCCTTCGATATATATCACATATCGATATGGCATGCCCGCGCATACATGGACATTTTCTGTATGAGTTAGGGAAATCCTTCACGGAATTGGCAGAAAAAAAGAGACCTACTCGGACAAGGCTGGGTTCTCAACGTATCGTGTGCGGTTCGACGTCTCCGAGCTCTACTTGGAGATCGCTTGACCCGCGATACAAAAGGGACCACCTAGGAGGACCCAAGGGGATCGAATCACACAGCCAACACCACCACCACAGCCTACGAAGTCGGAGCCCGTGGAAGCCAAATCGCCGGGAGGTCTAGTCGAATTAACTCGATTACGATCTCGCCGGTTTCATCGAGTTCCATCGTACCCTTTGTAACCTATGATTTCCATCATATAATCCCATACCAACTGGATTAGGGCTATTACCTGTCAAGGGGCCTGAACCAGTATAATCTTCGTCTTCTGTTTGCTTGATGTCGTACTACGTAGACCCTTGCATCAACGTACCCCAATACCCTCTATATCCGGTCTACGGGTATCACCCGTCGACAGATCCTACTGTGATTTCAGCCGATTAGCAGAATATGACTCACGGGTCACGGCTTATTTGGAACAACTCACAATAAAATAAATGATAATTACGTAAATTTTTTAAAATACAACTGCAGGGTGGGACATTGATGATTGCTTTTACCTGAGAATAGATCGATAACAAAGAGAAAACCCACCATATATCTATGTACATTGTTTACTTATGTAATGTTTCTTGATAGCAAAGAAATGAACATGGGTTTATGCATCTTTTCACGTCTCTGCTCATGTGGGAGTGATAGGGAATGGATCCGGTGATCTGCTGGCCATTGCTAAAATTTTGACAAATGCACTTCTTTGAATTACCTCTAAATTTGTACTCATAGGTGGACCACCTATACATTTGTCGATAATTTTTTTCCTAAAAATTTAACAAATATAATTATAATACAATCGTAGTGTAATTACACTGTAACTTGTATATACTGTAACTTGCATGTAACTACAGTGTAACTTGTATGTATGTTTCACGTAATTTTAAATCGTTAGATCTATTACAAGATTTGTTCTGGTGAGGAAGAAAAAAATTATAGCACATACAAATGTGAAATGATTTGTTCCCACGACCTCTATTTTACTAAAATATCATGTTAAAGAGAGGTTTTTAAAAGTTACATACGAGTTATATTATAGTTACGGTGTAATTACATGTAAGTTATAGTTTAATTATTGTAATTACATCTGTCAATTTTTTTTAGAAAAATTTGTCGATAAATATAAAGTAAAATTGTTCTAGAATCAGCCCGCCCGCGGGGTTGTCCTCGAGCGACACGCCGTTCTTGCGCCGGGAGCCCGCTAAAAGCTGCCTTTTGCCTGCTACTGAGCCTGGGCCGGTCACGCTAAGCGGCCAGCCAACACTCGCGCGCGACGGCCCGAGATCGAGCCGAGAGGCAGGCGCAGGCCGAAGCAGCCGCCACCCAACCCAAGCCGTCGCGGGGGCGGGGGGGTGCGTGGGGTTGGGCGCCGCGATCGTGCTCTGCTCGGCGGGTCGGGCCAACCACCACGGCGCGCGGTTGTTGCCTCATGGACTGTTGGGCTGTTGGCGTGGTTTGCTGGAATGAAAAAGTACACCAAAGGTCCGTCAACTTGTCCTCGAGTTACTAAATCGTTCTCCAACTGTAAAACCGGATACAAAGAACACCCGAACTTATAAAATCAATGCAAACTAGGTCATTCGACAGTTTTGACTCTGGTTTATCCGACGTGATGGCTGAGTCAGCGTGGGACCCATGTGAACCCCATATATCAGGATGCCACGTCAACAGGCCAGCCTCTCCCTTCCTCTCCTTTCCTCCTCTCTCTCTCACTCACTCTTCACTCTAGACTGGGCAGGCCGGCTGGCGGTGGGGAGGAGGTCACCGGGGCAAGGAGGTCCGACGGCCGGCCGGCGACGCGGCGGCGGAGACACAGGAGAAGGGGAGGGCGACGGCAGCGCGAGGCGGCGTCGGCGAGCGAGCGCGGTGGCGGAGAGGCAGCGGCAGTTGCGACGCGGGAGGGGAGGCCGGCGCCGACCCAGAAGTAGAAGCTGAAGGCGACGGCGTGCAAGCATGGAGGACGTTGGATGCCGCACTGGACACCGTCATCGCCGACCGGCACCCGACCTGGAGGGCCTCGCCGCCAGATTCGGGTGCTTGCGCCCGTCGCCGACCGGCGTGCCGGCCATCCTCTGCGAGCCAGACGTCTCGGGCTCCACCCCGCTTCCTCCACGCGTCGGCCATCACCGCCTCCACGGGGACATCGCCGTGGGCGGCCGCCATCGTCGACCTCGCCGCCCCAGGAAGCTCTTTGCCATGTTGCGCCGCCGCGTGGGTGTTCGCGCACGTGGCGTCCATCGACATGGCCTTCCTCTGCCTCCACGCTTGCCCACGCCGTCGCCTTCGGCTTCCGCTTCTGGGTCGGCTGCAGCCTCCCCTCCCACATCGCAACCACCGCCGCCTCTCCACCACTGCGCTCGCCCGTCGACGCCGCCTCGCCCTGCCACCACCACGTCGCCGGCCAGCCGTCGAACCTCCTTGCCCCAGTGACCTCCTCCCTACCGCCGGTCGGCCTGCCTAGTCCAAAGAGAAAAGTGTGTGTGAGAGAGAGAAGAGGAGGAAAGGAGATGAAGGAAGAGGCTAGCCTGTCGACATGGCATCCTGACATGTGGGGTCCGTCCCACGCTGACTCAGCCACCACGTCGGATAAAACCAGGTCAAAACTACCGAGGGATCTAGTTTGAACTGGTTTTGTAAGTTGGAGGGATGTGTTGTATCCGGTTTTATGATTGGGGATGATTTTGTAGCTCGATGACAAGTTGAGGGACCTTCGGTGTACTTTTTCCTTAATTTGACGATACTGATGCCGATATGCGATTCGCGGCATTGGACTTGAAGCATGGGCCTCAATCCATTGGCCCTGCACTAGTACTACAAGAACACTCAAAAATTCAAGATATGTCAGCATCGGCTGTATCTATCTATCTATTATATTATTAAAACAGCTTTGAAAAGAGACACCACGTTCATTGTGGGGGCTAAAAATTCCCACATTAATCGGAGAAAAAGAGAAAAAAGAAAAGGAGAGTCCAAGTAGAAGAACAATCTAAAAATAGCTGAAATTCGGAATTAAAAATAAGCAATATGGAAAGAGGAGTCTATATAGTAACCCAATACGAGATTAATTAAAATTTAGAATAATAATAAAATAAATTTCAAAATTAGAAAAAGAAAAAGAAGAGTTCGAGTAGGAATATAATTTATAAATAATTAAATTTCGGAATTAAAAATAAGGAATATTAAAAGAAGAGTACATACAAGAATCTAATATGAGATTAATTAAAATTCATAATAAAAAAATAAAAAATCTAAATTAGAAAAAAGAAAAGAAAATAAGAGTTCAAGTAGGAATACAATTTAAAATTAACTTAAATTCGAAATTAAATATAAGCAATATTGAAATAAGAATACATATAAGAACCCAATAGTAGATTAATTAATATTCGAAATAAAAAATAAAATAAAATCCAAAATTAGGCAAATTAAAAAGAGAGTTAAAGTAGGAATATAATTTTGAAACAACTGAAATTGAAAATAAAAATATCAAAAGAACAAAATAATAAATAAAATAAATTCTGAAATTAGGAAAAAAAAAGATTTCAACTATGAATACAATTTATAAATAACTGAAATTGGTGATAAAAAAAGAAGACTATTTATAGAAAAGACCATCTAAAACACATGATGAGATTAATTAAGTAACAGGCCTATAGAGGAGCAGAGTGGTGGCGGTTGATGAGACATAGAAAAACTATTAATAAAACACCAAATAGAATCCTATCGACGATTAAAAGGACGACTGGCAGGTCGTGAAGTAATCAGTCAAGGCGGTTGGCGGGGACTTCTAGAAAGTAAAAAAATAAACTCCGATGATAATCATATTTGATTTTTAAAATCCCAAATACAATAAAAATGAGAGGCAACGGACGGGTCGCATAGGAGTGCAATGGTAGAGCCGCCAATGGTTGGTAGGTCTTCTAGAGAGTAAAAAATGAATTCCAACGATAGTTATGTTCGAGTTTTACAATCCCAATGACAATAAAGATTATGCAGCGGATAGGTCGTAGAGGAGTAAAGTGGCAGCGTTTGACGGGATTTCTAAAAATATAAAAAACATAAAACCCAACGAGACAATAAAACTCTAAAAACCATAAGGTTCAATTTTTAAAGGTTCGGGCTTCTAAAAAGTAAAAAAATAATCCCCAATGATAATCATGTTTGATTTTAAAATCTCAATGACAATAAAGAAGGGCGGCAGCGAGCGAGTCGTAGAGGAGTACAGTAATAACGGTGTTGACGTTTTGGCGGAACTTCTAGAAAGTAAAAAAATGAACCTAAACAATGCTTATGTCCAATTTTTAAAATAGCAATGATAATAAAGAGAAGATGTAGTGGACGGATGTAGAGGAGTATAATAGCAGCGTTTGACGAGACTTCTAGAAATTATAAAAAAGAAGCCCAACAGGACAATAAACTCTAAAAACTATGTTTTTAGATCTAATTTTTAAAGGTTCCAAGGAGAATAAATAGAAACATAGGTAGATCGAGCAAGCTAATAAAAAATAATATGACATAAGTAGGGGGTAGCAACTGATGTGTCTTTTAAAAACTATAAAATTAGAAACACGAGGATGATAAGGTTTGGTATTTCAAAATCTTAAGACAACGAGATAACTATTTAATAAATTTTAAGTAAAATCATATAAAAAATATATAATTTTATATAGGTGCTAGCCGCGCAATTGCGCGGGCCACCCAGCTAGTTATATTATTAAAAGAATAGAAAAAGGAGCCTCAATGTTTGCTCTCATGGCCTAAAATTCTCACATTAATCGGAGAAAAAGAAAAGATAGAGTCCATATAGAAATACAATTTAGAAATAGCTGAAATTCGGAATTAAAAAATAAGAAATATTAGAAGAGGAGACAAGAGTCCATATAGAAATACAATTTAGAAATAGTTGAAATTCGGAATTAAAAAATAAGTAATATTAGAAGAGGAGGCAAGAGTACATATAGAAATACAATTTAGAAATAGTTGAAATTCGGAATGAAAAATAAGGGATATTTAGAAGAGGAGACTAGAGTCCATATAGAAATATAATTAGGAAATAACTGAAATTCGGAATTAAAAAATAAGGAATATTAGAAGAGGAGACTAGAGTCCATATAGAAATACAATTAGGAAATAACTGAAATTCGGAATTAAAAATAAGGAATATTAGAAGAGGAGTACAGAGTCCATATAGAAATACAATTAGGAAATAACTGAAATTCGGAATTAAAAATAAGGAATATTAGAAGTAGAGTATAGAGTCCATATAGAAATACAATAAGGAAATAACTGAAATTCGGAATTAAAAATAAGGAATATTAGAAGTAGAGTATAGAGTCCATATAGAAATACAATTAGGAAATAACTGAAATTCGGAATTAAAAATAAGAAATATTAGAAGAGGAGTATAGAGTCCATATAGAAATACAATTAGGAAATAACTGAAATTCAGAATTAAAAATAAGAAATATTAGAAGAGGAGTATAGAGTCCATATAGAAATACAATTAGAAAATAACTGAAATTCGGAATTAAAAATAAGGAATATTAGAAGTAGAGTATAGAGTCCATATAGAAATACAATTAAGAAAAAATAGAAATTCGAAACTAAAAAATAAGGAATATTAGAAGTAGAGTATAGAGTCCATATAGGAATTTAAAACTAACTAAAATTTAGAATAAAATAATAAAATTAAAAGTAGAGTTTAGAGTCCGTATAAAAATACAATTTACAAATAACTAAAATTTGAAATTATGAAAAACATGGGAAGAAGAGTTTAAGGTCAATATAGAAATACAAATATAGGAATACAATTTAGAAGTAACTGAATTCGAAATTAAAAATTAAAGAATATTGAAAGATGAGTTTAGAGTCCACAAAGAAATACAATTAGAAATAATAAAAATTCAGAAATAAAAATAAATAATATTGGAAGTAGAGCATAGAGTCTATCTAGAAATACAATTTACAGGAAATTCGGAATTAAAAAAAATAAATATTAAAAGACGAGTCTAGAGTCCATATAGGAATATATATAATTTGCAAATAACTAAAATTTGATATTAAAAATAATTAATAACTAACAGGTATATAAAATATAATATGAATATTACACATGAGTAGTTTTGTAAAGTTATTGCAAAATTTAAAATTATGCTGTCATTTTGATATATTTGAATAATATAATGAGAAAACAAATATGCTATTATATGAGAGAATATAATGATGCTAGCCGCGCAATCTACACGGGCCACCATACTAGTTATATTATTAAAACAGCCTTGAAAGGAGGCACCACGTTCGCTGTGGGGCTAGAAATTCCCACATTAATCAGAGAAAAAGAAAAAAAAAAGAAAAAGGAGAGTCCAAGTAGAAGTACAATCTAAAAATAGCTGAAATTCGGAATTAAAAATAAGTAATATTGAAAGAAGTTTCCATATAAGAACCCAATATAAGATTAATCAAAATTCAAAATAAAAATAATAATAAATAATAAAAATAAATCTGAAATTAGCAAAAGAAGAGTTCAAGTAGGAATACAATTTAAAATTATGTGAAATTCGGAATTAAAAATAAGGAATATTAAAAGAAGAGTCCATGTAAGAACCCACAACGAGATTAATTAAAACTCAGAATAAAAATAAAAATAAATCTGAAATTAGCAAAAGAAAATAAAAGAAGAGTTCAAGTAGGAATATAATTTAAAATAGCTGAAATTCGGAATTAAAAATAAGCAATATTCAAAGAAGTTTCCATATAAGAACCAAATACAAGATTAATCAAAATTCGAAATAAAAATAAAATAAAATCCACAATTAGAAAAAGGAAAGAAGAGTCCAAGTAGAAATACGATTTAAAAATAGCTGACATTCGAAATTAAAAATAAGGAATATTAAAAGAAGAGTCCATGTAAGAACCCAATACGAGATTAATTAAAATTCGGAATAAAAATCACAATAAATCCGAAATTAGCAAAAGAAAATAAAAGAAGAGTTCAAGTAGGAATACAATTTAAAATTAGCTGAAATTAGAAATTAAAAATAAGTAATATTGAAATAAGAATCCATATAAGAACCCAATATGAGATTAATTAAAATTCAAAAGAAAAAATAAAATAATATCTAAAATTAGAAAAATAAAAAGTGAGTTCAAGTAGGAATATAATTTTTAAACAACTGAAATTAAAAATAATAATATCCAAAATTAGAAAAATTAAAAGAGAGTTCAAGTAGGAATACAATTTTGAAACAAATGAAATTAAAAATAAAAATATTAAAAGAACACAATGTGATATTAATTAAAATTTGAAAAAAAAAATTCTAAGGATAGAAAAAGAAAAATAAGATTTCAAATAGGAATACAATTTATAAATAACTAAAATTTGTGATAAAAATAAAGACTATCGAAAGAAAAGACCATCTAAAACACATGATGAGATAAATTATGTAACAGGTCTATAAAGGAGTAGAGTGGTGGCGGTTGATACGACATATAAAAACTGTTAATAAAACACCAAATAGAATTCTAATGACGAATAAAAGGAGGGACGACAAGCAGGCCGTGAAGCAAACGAGCAAGGCGATTGCCGGGACTTCTAGAAAGTAAAAAAATGAATTCCAACAGTAGTTATGTTCGATTTTTAGAATCACAATGACAATAAAGAGTAGGCGGCGGACGTGCCGTAGAGGAGCATAGTGGCATCATTTGACGAGACTTCTAAAAATTATAAAAAATAAAACCCAACAAACAATAAACTCTAAAAATACAAGGTTATTTTTTTAAAGGTTCGAAACTTCTAAAAAGTAAAAAAACAATGATAATCATGTTCGATTTTAAAATCTCAATGACAATAAAGAAGGGAGGCAGCGGGCGAGCCGTAGAGAAGTACAATGGCAAAGCCGCTAACGGTTTGGTGGGACTTCTAAAAGGTAAAAATGAACCCAAACGATAATTATGTTCGATTTTTAAAATCTCTGGCAACGTTTAACGTGATGTCTATAAATTATAAAAACAAAGCCTAACGTGACAATAAACTCTAAAAACTATAAGATCCAATTTTTAAAGGTTCCAAGGAGAATGAATAGAAATAGTGGTAGATCGAGCAAGAAAATAAAGAAGAAGATGACATAAGGGTAGCAACTAGTGTGACTTTAAAAAACAATGTAATTAGAAACACAGGGATGATAAGGTTTGATTTTTTAAACTCTTAAGACAATGAGATAGCTATTTAATAAATTTTAAGTAAAATCATACTAAAAATATATGATTTTGTTTGGGTGCTAGCCACGCAATTGCGCGGGCCACCCAACTAGTTATATTATTAAAACAGTTTTGAAATGAGGCATCACGTTCGCTGTAGGGGCTAGAAATTCCCACATTAATCGGAGAAAAAGAAAAGGAGAGTTTAAGTAGAAATACAATTCAAAAATAGCTAAATTCAGAATTAAAAATAAGCAATATTGAAATAAGAGTCCATATAAGAATCCGATACGAGATTAATCAAAATTCGGAATAAAAAAAATAAAATCCGAAATTAGAAAATAAAAGGAGAGTCCAAATAGGAATACAATTTAAAAATAACTGACATTCGAAATAAAAAATAAGGAATATTGAGAGAAGAGTCCATATAAGAACCCAATACGAGATTAGTTAATATTTGGAATAAAAATAAAAATAAAATCTGAAATTAGCAAAAAGAAAAGAGAGATTAGTTAATATTCGGAATAAAAATAAAAATAAAAATCCAAAATTAGCAAAAATAAAAGAAGAGTTCAAGTAGGAATATAATTTAAAATTAACTGAAATTCGGAATTAAAATAGGCAATATTGAAAGAAGAATCCATATAAGAACCTGATACGAGAATAATTAAAATTCAGATAAAAAATAAAAAATATCCAAAATTAGAAAAATTAAAGGAGAGTTAGGTAGGAATACAATTTTGAAACAACTGAAATTAAAAAAAATAAAAATATTAAAAGAACACTATACGGTATTAATTAAAATTTGAAACAAAAAATAAATAAATTCTGAAATTAGAAAAAAAAATTCAATTAGGTATACAGTTTATAAATAACTAAAATTGGTATAAAAAATAATGACTATTGGAAGAAAAGACCATCTAAAACACGTGACGAGATAAATTAAGTAACAGGCCTATAGAGGAATAGAGTGGTGGCGGTTGATCCGACATATAAAATCTGTCAATAAAACACCAAATAGAATCGTAATGACGAGTAAAGTCTAATTTTTAAAGGTTCGGAACTTCTTAAAAAGTAAAAAAAAACAATGATAATTATGTTCAATTTTAAAATCTCAATGACAATAAAGAAGGGAGACAGTGGGCGAGCTATAGAGGAGTACAATGGTAAAGCCGCTGATGGTTTGGCGGGACTTCTAGAAAGTAGAAAATAAAACCGAACGATAATTATGTTCGATTTTTAAAATCCCAATGACAACAAAGATAAAACACAGTGGACGGGCCGTAGATAAGTATAATGACAGTGTTTGACATGGCTTCTAGAAACTATAAAAAGAAACCCAACAAGATAATAAACTCTACAAACTATAAGATCCAATTTTTAAAGGTTTCAAGGAGAATAAATAGTAATAGTGGTAGATCGAGCAAGCAAATAAATAAGGAGATGACAAAAGTAAGAGGTAGCAGCTGGTGTGACTTTTAAAAACTATATAATTAGAAACACGGGGATGATAAGGTTTGGTCTTTCAAAGTCTTAAAATAACGAGATAGCTATTTAATAAATTTTAAGTAAAATTATAATAAAAAAATATATATGATTTTATTTGGATGCTAGCCGTGCAATTACACGGGTCACCCAACTAGTTTAGCCTAAGCGACGGATTTAGCCTAGCAGGGCGGTCTTCGAGCTGTCACTTGTCAGTGTTCACCCCTTCACGGCTTCACCCATCTCCATCCATCTGATCGACGGACCATTTGCGCTTGGCAACACGAAGCGTCCACAAGTCTCCACGTCCCCGCGTACTGGGCGACATGATTTTTTTTTTAAAAAAAAGGAAAACTAAAGAGCACTTTATTCCAACTTAGAAGCATAGAACATGCTAGATTACAAATTTTCTGAGACTGATGTTGTCTCTGACAGAGTTTGCATAACGATAGGCTAGATGAGATATGTTTTGACAAATGAAAACAGGAGCAGAAGGCTGCTTGGATTTTGCTTCTTTAGCTAACCTATCTGCTGACTTGTTTATCTCCCTTGGGATCCAGCTAACCTGCAAAAGACATTCTGGAATTCTTGAACAGATTTGACTCCATATTGGTCTTAGACTCCAGACTCCAGTGCCCTGGTTCTTCTTCAAAGTTCACTTTTTTTTTTTGCAAGAATCAGCTATGATGACATTACCTGTAAGAAAATTTGCTCCTTCAATAATGTTAAGAAGTTTGACAAGTTCCATAGCAAGTTGAAGAGGCATCAATTCAGCATGCAAAGGAGATTGGGCCACTAAGGTTGTGGATTTAATGAAGATAGCATTATGAGTGGTTGGTATGTGGAAGAAACTTCCAAGTCCTGTCCGGCCATTGTTCCAGGTAGCATCAGTATAACATCGGGTACCATTAGGTAATTTATCAAATCTTCTGATTGTCTCCTCCTCGTTTTGATCTACATGCAACAAAGTATGAGAAGAAAGATTCGTGTATGTTTTGCTCATTGCTTCAGCCGCCTTGCATACCTGAGTTGGCTCCTTGTCGCCCCCTCCCCCCTGAAATTTAAGATCATTTCTAGCTTTCCAGATATGCCACATTGTGATCAGGATTCTGTTTAAAGTTGCTTTGATATAAGCAATGGTAAGAACCATAGACACGTTAGTAGGGAAAATGTCAATGTTAAGAGTAGCATCAGAGATCAGTATATATGTCACATTGTGATCAACAGTGACGGGTGTTCAGGGCAGTGACTTGTGTTCAGTGTGGCCATCGTCGTTGTGGTCGTTCAGCCAGCCAGCGTTCGCCCGTCAGGCCGTCACCCCCATCCGGCCATGCATGCATCTCCAGCTCTCTCCACCAACCAACCAACCAACCAACGGGGCGGACCGGCCGCGCGCGCGGCGTCACGTGAGCCTCGCAGCCGTACGTCCTCCGGTGGGGGGAGGCGTCGTGGCGTCGGCGCGTTGCGTGAGCCGCGCGCCGTTTCCATGGCTTTGGGGCGATTGGCAGTGGCAGTTGACAGGAGGCGTCCACAAGTCTCCACGTCGATGCACGGTGAGCCACACCGCTGTGCTGTTTGCACGTACGCGTGCGTTCGATCGCCGCCTGACACACCCCGGCCGCCACGTACGTCCGGTCCAGGCCGAGCAAATTGGGTTCACAAATTCGTTGAGAGCAACCACAAAGTATGAAAAAGAAAACCTGAAGACTAATTGCATTACTAATGAGCCATATGTATTCTTGGGAATAGCACTAGCTTAGGGTGCGTCTTATATAAATAAGAGTTGAAGCATTTTTTTTTCATCTCATGTGAGCCTATGTTATGGTTAAATTCCAACCATATTCTAATGGGAACGGAATTGTTAGAAAAATTTCGTAAGACTTTTGCTCTGGGAACGGAATTGTTAGAAAACTTTCATAAGATTTTTGCTCCAAAAACTTTTAGATTTGGCATGAAGGAAAAAATAAAAGAAATTTTCACATGTCCTGCGTAAGATCCCAATGTTAGCCAACTAAATCATAGTTAAATACAAGTTTTATGTAACTTATAGTGGAGTTACAATGTAATTATACTATAGTTAAATCTGAAAATTTTTCATTCACGAGACATATTTTTTAGATATTCCCCATAATTGTTTTAACAACAATCCACTATTTATGGGCTCACTCTTAAAGTTATATTACACCATAAATATTAAACTTGCTCTTGATAACAGTACATATTAATATTAATAGGGGTGAAAACAGATCGGATATTATCCGATCCGATCCGCTCTAAATCCGTCTGAAATGAGGATATGGTATAGGTTTTTAGAAATCCGGCGGATACGGATGTGGATGTGGATAGTACGATGCGGATACGGATGAGGATATGGTATATCTAAAATCCAGCGGATGCAGATTATCTGACATTTCTATCGGATTATCCGATAGGTCGTTTGCTGGATAATCCAAAATTATCAACACATGTAACCACTTATATGTAGCATATAACATAAGTTGGTCCATCCAATGGCCTAATTCATCAATTAACCTAGATTCTTTTAGTATGAGGCTTTCATCGTCTCATGTCACACTTGCGTAGCTGTATTTTTTATACTATGGACATTATGTATTCATGTTGTTTAACACTTAAGCACATAATTATTACGATGAGTCGTTTATTGATTATTGTATTATTGTTCCTTGCATTGCTAACTCGATGTTGTATTGATTGCGTACACACGTAACATCCAATAAATTTAATCCGTTTCCGAACCGATTCCGCACCATTTTTGACATCCGAAACAATCCGCTCCGCATCCGTATCCGTACACTATCCGCACCCGCTCCGAATCCGCTTAAAAAAAATATGGTTTAGGATATGGTATGACCACTATCCGCCCGAATCCGCTCCGTTTTCACCCCTACATATTAAGCCACATTGAAACGAGGAAATGGGATGTAAATAGTGGTGGAGCCAGGCATTTGAAAAAACTAAGGGGGTGTTTAGATCCAGGGGTGTAAAGTTTTGGCGTGTTATATCGGGTATTATATATGGTGTCACATGGGGTGTTTGGGCACTAATAAAAAAACTAATTATAGAATCTGCAGTAAACCGTGAGATAAATTTATTAATCCTAATTAATCTGTCATTAGAAAATATTTAACGTAGCACCACATTGTCAAATCGTGAAGTAATTAGGCTTAAAAGATTCGTCTCGCAAATTAGTCGCAATCCGTGCAATTAGTTATTTTTAGCCTATATTTAATACTTTATACAGGTGTTAAACGTTCGATGTGACAAGGTGAAAAATTTTAGGGTGGAATCTAAACATGGCATAAGACTCAACCAATAAAGACTAGGATACAACCAATACTATTTATTAAATTTTCACTTTTCATAAATTTTACGATACTTGACTAACATATCTTTATATCGATAAAGAAAAGTCCCTTTCCAAAAAAAAAGAAAGATATATTATACGTAAATATGAGGGCACGTGTGAACATAGAATTAAAACCGGGATGGACATATTTTAACACTAAAAACTTAACTTAACCAGTTAAGCTATATTCATCTTTTTATTTGGCATAACACCGACCGTTCATCATCTTTTTTATCAACCAAAGTTCGAAGTTCGAACCATGTGCATCCTATTTGTCAATATAAATCGTCAGACCATGGACAAAAATTCGCGTTGTTATCGGCCAAAATTTTCTGCTTTGAATTTTCATCCATGCAATTTTGGTCCTGTAGGAATATAGGTTTTTACTTTGTGAAATATGTTCCCTTTTTTTAGCGATAACTACTCGATTACCGATTTATCGTGCATATCGATCGCTGACTTTGTGCACATCGATCGCTGATTTTTCCTTTTTCAGCCACGCCGCGCACGGCGCACGGCGGCCGCGACGTCACGCGGCGAGGAAATCAGCGGAGGCACCGCCTTGGCCGGCCGTGTCCCGCGGGTTCGGCCGTATACCCGGTGAGGCGGTGAAGGCGACGTGCTCAGAAAATCGTCGCGTTCTCTCGCAAGTTTTCATGACCATTTGCGGTCTCCGTCCGTCAGCGCGAGACTGCGTACACAAAGAAACACCTGCAGTTTGAGTAAAACACGGGGATTGAACACGAGGACTTTGAACTTTAGATGATACGGCTCAGTTGTTTACTTCTATCACGAATCTAAACAAATCAGTGTTCCAGATATGCTTGTACGGAAGGGGCAGGTTTATCTTTTGAGTGATGCAGATTTGCGACGAGCTCGAGCACATGACCATTGACCAGAAACTACCGTATAGTAGAGTGTACCAAGAGTGGTAGTGCACATCTCAAACTCCTTTAAAATCTCATTTTTATATATTTCTTTTGTCTCATAATATAATAACCTAACACCGAATGGGATGTATCGTAGTGCTACGAATATAAACAAATATTATATCTAGATTTATATAATACTACGATACATCTCACTTGATTCTGGATTATTATATTCTGAAATCGAGAGAGGATGATGTGGACATAGGGAGGATGTACCAAGTATACATGAACAGAAAATTTCCAAGAATCAAAGATCAGCAGATAACCTATCTGTACATCAATTCACTAAACAAAACAGAGCACTAATTACAGTGGTTAAGCAAGAATCTTCCTTACCTAAAAAAGTTCAGAAAGAATTCACTAATTAAATAACAATTCATGACCAATTGGATAGACGATGAATATGTGCCATAGCATGATGGACATCCACTTACAGATTAATAAAGGCTACACCGATCGGTTAGCAATTTAATAAGCTTCAATTAACATTACCCAGATTGATTAAAGATATTGATACAGATCCTGCGACGAATGGATGACTGCAAACACTGGCACGAAAGCAAGAATATAATATAATGGCACCATTGATGGATGAAAATGTTTAATTAGCTTGGTTCTATATATGAGCACTAGCTTAGTTCTGACCGAAGACAATTTCAAACCTGTGGCTGCCGTTCGAGTTGCTTGTTGTGCTTCTTTAATTTGATTTGTACGCACTGGCATATAAGTATATAACTCCAGAGAGTAGATTATTCAATTATTATTGAACATATATCCTTGTGAGTCATATTTTACGTAGTACTTATACTGTGTAAAGTTGAATTGAGCACTAATATTTCTGCAATTCGATGATGTCGAATATTACAAGTCAAGCACGCTAAGTTTTATAATGTTGCAATAGCAACCGCCGGTGTCGATATAGTATACACTACTACTTGCAATGTACTTTGATAGCTCTAGATTAAGACTGGATTTAAGTTGAGTTAATCACTACTAAAAAAACATTTTTACGGACGACCAAAAGTAATTTTTCCAGGTGGAGGAGGACCGCCTGCAGAACAATAACTGCGAAAATCATCGATTTTCGTAGTCGAGGCAACAGCCCGTCTGCGAAAATCCAATGAACGAACAAAAAAATTGTGGGACGCGCCTTGCCGCCACCGCCCTCCCCCGGCCGGATCTGGGAGGGGAGGAGAGGGGAGCCACCGCCGCCGCCCCGCGCGTCGTTGTCGCCGCCCTCCCTAGGCCTCCCTCCGGCCGGATCTGGGAGGGGAGAGGAGGGGAGCCGCCGCCGCCACACCGGGAGCCGTCGTCGTCGCCGCCGCTGCCCGCGTCCGCGCCGCCTGTGGAGAGAGGGAGGGGAGGGGAGGGGGACGGCCCAGCCGGTGGAGGGAGAAGTGTTGAGGGAGAGAGAGTTGAGAGAGGGAAATGAGTGGTGGGGAAGGGGTGGAGGAGAAGATAAGTACTTGAGATTTTCTTTTAGGGTAGGTACGATTTTTGCAGGCGAACCACATAAGGTTCCCCTGCACCGCTTAAGTGGCCCGCTTGCGAAAATTATTTTCGTATGCGTCGCTTAAGTGGTCTGTCTGCAGGCGGACAATAAACTTCATCCCGATTTATATTTTTTTTAGACGGTCATTTGGCTTTAAGGGTCATATCCGCCTGCGTAAAAAAGACCCTCACGTCAGGAAAAATGTTTTTTCTTGTAGTGAATACTGTATTAGTTATACTTTATCAACTTCACAGTTCTGTCGACCGGGAATTAATCCAGGATGCATGGGCCGGACGACGGAGACCGGCACAAACCAGGCAATAAAAGCAAGCATGGCAGATCAATGAACGGAGGAGAAAGAACAAAACCACACCTTGATATAACTTCGCCAAAAACGTAGTGACTTGTTTGTTTGTTTTTTCTAGGGCTTATAATATACTCCCTCTATCTTATAATATGTGGGATTTTGATATTTTGTTTGCACTGTTTGATCACTCGTCTTATTTAAAAATTTGTGCAAATATAAATAACGAAAAGTTGTGCTTAAAATACTTTGGATAATAAAGTAAGTCACAAAAAATAAATAATAATTCCATATTTTTTTTGAATATGACGAATGGTCAAACAGTGCAAGAAAAAGTTAAAATTCCTTATATTAGGGGACGGATGGAGTATACCAGTTGATCCATGACAACACCGCTTTAATAAAAAATAATTGATTAAATCTTTTTAATAAGATTTTTTTTTTCTTTTGCACTTTCACTTTAGACGATTTAAGACATGCTATGGTTACACGATGAAAACGACAAAAATGCCTTAAATTAATTTAAAGTTTTTAAAATTTAAGATTAGCTATGTTTTCATTCCGTGACCAACTTAATTTAACCATGTGAATTAAACTTCTAGTATTTGTTTTATGACTCTAGATTCTATAGATTTTAGTTTGCACGCTTTCAAAGCGGTTCCTTTCTTTAAAAAACAATTTCTATATGTCTTGGAATACTGTTCTAAAAGTAATATTTTTATAAATCACTCGTTTACACTTTGAAATAGATATAATAAGTATAAGATAATCCATCAATTTGATCTATCGCAGGCATGACCTAAGTCTAAACAGGACACGTCAGCTCTCAAGAAACTCGATTGCTGCAATTAACCAAGCGGCGAAACACGTCCGCGTGAATATCCATACCTCACGCAAGGATAGGAACGGAGAAAAAACCGGGACATGAAAAGGAAACCGCAGATGAAAAGAAGATTAGCTAGTACAAACCACGAAAGGTACTGGTGCTGATCAATCGAGACAGTAGACAAGTTTCCCGGGTGTAGTTTAAATTTAAATGCAAAATTTAAACCATCGGCGTCGAGGCTGCAAATTTCAACGGGCGCCCGGCAATTAAGCGCCGATTCAGGATTAAACATTCCCTGTGTTGGGGCCAGTAAATAATGCACGTGATCAGCGAGTAGTAATTAATCTTTGTTGAATAATGTGGTCCGACAAGTCATTTTTTACTAGCACCTTTCGCAATTGTAGCCAAGAAAATACCATCCCGATGCAGACGTGTTAAAAAGCTGCTATTGCTAACGTGAAAAAGATTTGGGAAAAATACCATCCGTTTTCAAGTTTTCTACCGGTGCGTAATCAGCTGTCTGTTGACACTCTCTAAAAATGCTTTTCTTTATGCTTTGTTTGGTTCTATGTGTCGTCTTGTTCCTTATGTTGAGAACGTGATGCACGCTACGGCTATTGTCAGCAGGGGTGAGATGGACGGCAATATGCGATGGGAGCACTGCGACAAGGCCGAAGGTAGTGTTGGTTTATAGAGATATAACAGATGCATTTGTATGAAGGTAAAGGATGATGTTGTGTTAGATGCTCTATGACAATGGTAGTTTCGCACTTTGGTCTCTGTGAAGAGGAAAATGAACTCGCCAGAGTGACAACATTATTAAAGTTATTTTTTAAAAAAAAGTAAAATACACGAGCGGTCCTTAAACTTGTACAGATGTATTATTTAGCTCCCTAAATATTCCAAATGTCAGATCTCAGAACTTTTCAAAGCATGCCATCTAGGTCCTAAATCGCCACAACTCCTATAGGATCTTACATGGCACTGATGTGGCATATGCCACACGAACGTGACGTGACATAATTTTAACTGATAAATGGAATCCACTTAAAAATTTTCCTTTTCATTGTTTTCTTCTTTCCTTCTCCTTTTCTTTTTTTTTCATCTCCTCTTTTTTTTTCTTCTGCTTCCTCTCACTGAAACTCTAAACCATCTCGAGTCACCTAGAAAGGAGAAAAAAAAACAGAAGGAGAAGAAAAAAAGAAAAAAAATTAAGTGGGTCTCAATTTTTCAGTCAAGGTAGTGCCACGTCACATTCGTATGGCATACCATATCAACGCCATGTAAGATTGAAGTCATGAAATTTTTTTACGGAGGCTCCAAGCACAAATGAACACAACTAGCTTGCGATTAACATATTTTTATTATGTGGAAGGACATCAATGTGGGGCACTACACTAAAAGATTGACTTGGCGCAATGCGCAATCATGATCATGCACTAGTGGCAAGAAGAAAACTTGTCGAGATGCTTAAAAGGCAACTTACATGGACTCCTTTGCCACTCTATAGCGTCCTTAGCTTCATCCTGTTGTTCATGGAAGTATTGCAAAATAAGGTTAGTATGGATGGTTGTCCATGTGTGATAGAATTATTAGAATATGACAATTTGCGTGGAAAGATGAAGGCATGAAACAAGTAATAAAGTACAAAACTACAATGAAAATCGGCTACGCTTGCTTGTTGATGAGCTTTCTGAGATTGGTGTTGGAATGTCCTGAAAATGAAGATGAAGATGAAGATTAAGTGTTTCACATAAAATGATATTGTAATAATGTGTGATTAATTGAGTTTTAATTATTTCAAACTTAAAAAATAGATTAATCTGATATTTTAGAACAACTTTCATATAGAAAGTTTTCACACGAAACGTACCGTTCAGCAGTTTGAAAAGCGTGCCACGAGTATTCAAAATTTAATCCAATTTTTATTGGAGAAAAGAACATGACCATATATGACATGAATGTGTGATAGATAAGACAATTTGTGTTGAAAATTGAAGGCACAAAACAAATTTGAAAGTACGAAATTGCAACGGAAATTAGTTGTTATAAAGTTGTTTGTCAACAAACTTTCTGAAAAAAAGAAGAAAATAACATCGAAGCATGTGAGGGTGGAAGGAGTATTGAAATTTTAAAGACTTCTATATCTTCAAAGGAGATTTGGATAATGGTTTTCTCTAGAAAACCCCAAAACATTATTATTTCATATTATTTGGTTGCGGATGATAACATTTTCCCCAAATTTCGAAGTTTCAAACTTGAATGATACTTTTATATCTTTATATGTCAACTCACCACAAATCCTTTATATTGCAATATTTTTAGGACACTTGGCAATTAAAATACTCTCTATCCCATAAAAACAATCCTTTATAAGATGTGATATATTATAATAACACGAAACTAAATGTGACACAATTTCATATTATTAGAATATATCATATTTCTACAATACTTTTATTTTCTATAGCACGAAAAGATTAACCTACGAGATGGTGGGAGAAATAAAACCTAGACTCTATGGTATTCTTAAATCCCACCTCCCACAGCCAAACTTTCATACTAACAGAATCGATAAAAACATCCATCCATTTGCCAACTCTCGGTGTATCAATACACCTTTATTGATAATTAGATCTTTGGTTCTGTCGTTATTCAGTTTTGTCAAACAGATTTTAATGCTTAACAGTATAGTACTCTATCTATTTCATATTATAATTCACTGTGATTTTTTCTAGTTAAACTTTGATCAAGTTTATAAAAAATATAACAGCATTTTAACACAAAACAAACATATTATTAAAATGGCAATTTTTTTGCTAAGTATATTGTGACTTTACGGTTTTAGCTATAAGACACCGCACGGAATGATTTTTAGGAAGATATTTTCAAAAGTTGGATATTTGCTGTAGGACACCGTACCCATTAAAATGATAATTTCTGGTTAGAAAGGAGAGAGAAATCGCGTGAAATGTCAAAAATGCCCTTGCGCCCACATGTCAGCTCTCCTAACTCTTTCTTTCTCTGCCCCGTCGGTCTGGCGGCATGGCGCTGTGAGAAGCGGTAGGGGACACGCGCGGAGGCCGGTCCGGTCGAGTGCAACGGCGATGGTGCAGAGGAAGGAGGGACTGGAGATAGAGGGGCTAATCTGAGTGTTTTTGGCGAAGTCGAGGAAGGTGGAAGCGGAGAGGATTGGATGGCGGGCGGCTAACGACTAGGAATTGAGGTCGACGGTTGACAGCGGTCCGATTTGGGGAAAACGGCGGTGGTGGTTGTTGGGCGCCGGTGAGGGGTGAAATGGGGTCGCGGAGGGGCGAGGGACTTGTTGGTGGTGGCGGCTTGGTCGATTACGCACCGGAGACGGTGGATTGAAGGTCGAGGTGCGGCGGCGGTTGAGGCAGAGCTCCCATGGCTGGCGCTCTTCTCCGCCCCGCTTCCCTACCCACAGCACCACCCGGCGGCATCGCGGTGGACCCGCACCCTGGCTCCGCCTTCCTCACTGTGAACGCACGGATCTACAAGGTGTCCCCCGACGGCAACCTCGCGCACCAGCCATGGCCGGTGCTGTCTTCAGCAAGCGGCGTGCAGTGCACGCACTAGTTCTCAACAGGTATGCGACAAGCTCGTCACGACGGCTAACCTGGATTGCTCCTGCGGCAGCAACAGCCTCTGCCATTGTCGCAACGACAGGCGGGTGTTCGTCCACCACGCCACGAAGGCCACCGCCGCCATGTACGAGCACCAGTTTCAGGACGACGCGCCCGCTTGCTGCAATCGCGGGCACGCGAGATGAAGCTCATCGCGCCATGTTCCTCGCATGCTGTGCGCGTGCTGTGCGCCCACCGGAGACGGCGCCGGGCATGGTAGTGTGGAAGAAAGGGATAAATAAAAGGAGAGATGATAGAGCTGGGCCAAGGGCAATTTTAACATTTCACGCGATTTCTCTCTCCACTCAAACCGAAAATTATTATTTTAATAGGTGCGGTGTCCACCAGAAAATATCCAACTTTTGAGAGTGTCTTCTCCCAAAAGTCATTTCGCGCGGTGTCTTACAGCTAAAATCGCAAAGTCATGATGTCCTATAGCAAAATTTGCCTATTAAAATATATTCCCTCCGTTTCGGGTTACAAGACGTTTTAATTTTGGTTAAAGTTAAACTACTTCAAGACTAAGCTTATATATAAATATAATAATATTTACAAACCAAATTAGTTTCATTAAATCAATAATTGAATATGTTTTCATAATAAATTTATCTTGGATTGAAAATGTTATTATTATTTTTTCTTTAAACTTAGTTAAACTTAAAGCAGTTTGGCTTTGACCAAATTCAAAACGTTTTATAATCTGAAACGGAAGATCTATTTAATAAAATTAATTTGGTATTATAAATGTTGCTAATTTTTTCTATAAATTTAATCGATTAAGAGCAACTTATAATATAAAAATATTCATAAGAAAAACTTGTACAAGAAGCTGCTTTTCGGTATTTAAAGTTTCTGTCCAAATTGGACAGTTGTGACAGTCATCACCTAGCAGAATTAATCTTGTCTCCCAAAAGAAACAATAATATAGTAGTAATAAAAAAATGAACGTTATTCCCATCGCATCATCCTCCTCTCCTCTCCGCCTATAAACCCCTCACGCCCTTTCTCCCTTCCCTGCACACACAGAAATTCACACCCAAGCCGCTGTCACAACTCACAAGCAAGGCATCCACACAGAGAGAGAGAGGTAGAGAGTGAAGGCGAGATGAAGGTGGAGGTGGTGGAGACGACGCTGGTGGCGCCGAGCGAGGCGACGCCGCGGCACGCGCTGTGGCTCTCCAACCTCGACCTCGCCGTGCCCAAGACGCACACCCCGCTGGTCTACTACTACCCCGCGCCCTCGCCGGCGGCGGAGGGGGAGGGGTTCTTCGCGCCGGAGAGGCTGAGGGAGGCGCTGGCGAGGGCGCTGGTGCCGTTCTACCCGCTGGCGGGTCGGCTGGCGGCGGGGCCCGGCGGCCGGCTCGAGATCGACTGCAACGGCGAGGGGGCGCTGTTCGTCGTCGCCAGGGCCGACTTCACCGGCGACGAGATGTTCACCGACTTCGAGCCCTCCCCCGAGGCCCGCCGCCTCCTCGTCCCCTTCGCCGCCTCCGGCGAGCCCCCCTGCGTCCTCGCCATGGTCCAGGTACTCTCCAATTCTCCATTAATTAATCACCCCACCCCATCATGGTTAACTTTTTTTCTCCACCTTTTTACCCCTTCCGGTTAATTTCTCCTCGTATTATTCCGGCAAAAAAAAAAGGAGTAGTAGTATTTTTTTCTTTGTATTTCTTTTTCTTTGCGTGGCACACGTCGGTGGAAAAGTACAAACGAGTACAAGCCGTTTGGTCAGCCTCATAAATATCGCCCCACTGTCATGTGGGGCCACGTCGTAGTGGGACCCACCTGAACAGTGTCTCGATGCAGTTGAACAGTGGGACACACAGGTCGACTCGGACTTGCAATTTGCAAACCGGGTCGCAAGATGACGTGTCGACCGTCCATTGGCAAATTTTATTTTTTTTTTCGAACATAAGTCCATAGGCAAATCTAGCTTTGGCGAAATCCGAAGAGGAAAAATCGGCACCTCTCGATAAAATCTTGATGGTCCTGTAGTTGCTGTTCGTCGTGTTTCTACCGTTGCTTTCGTGGACTGATAGGTTTGCTGTGCCGCTCGTGACCTCCCTGATTTGATGCTCTGCTTCTAGATTCTCCTTTAATTAATCGTGGTTTGCGAGCAAGATTAATTAAGTGACTGTTTCTTCAATTGCATTGTGTATAATTAAGTAGATAATAATCCGCTGAATAATCTGGCCTAAGCTTGCAAGCTAAGTCGTGTACTCTTGTGGTGCTGTTGCATTCTGCAGTAGACAGGGTAGTACATGTCGACGTGCTCGTGTTTGTAAGGTATTGACGCTGTCAATTATCGGTGGGGCCCACCTCGCTAGATGTTTCCAAGCTGTAGCCTTTAATATGTTAGTGTGTGTGGCTAGTTAATTGCTAGGTGTGCAATTCTGTCATCGTTGACAAACAGTTAGAGATACTCAAATACATCGGCCATTTGGATAGATACATATAACTGTATAAGTTGTATACTGGAGTATAATAGTAGCTGTTCTTGTTCATGAAGTAATAACTGATCTCATGCATGGGCATGATAGAGTAGACGTGCCTACTGGATAGGAGATGCAACTTGGTTTTGGATCAATTCGGCTAGTTATTAGTATTGGAAAAGAGCAGTTGACTTGTGAGCAATCATAGAGCCTGATAGTGTGTTATTCTGCACCGCCTTCTAGAACCTCTTTACTTGGGATGATCTTCTAGAACACCTTTTTGTCAATCACCCATGGTGATTTGTTATTGGAGGAGTACTAGTGATTAGCCAACTGTCAGCTTTTCCCTTATGAGATGACAGATGACTAGTATTTGATGCAGCTCCACGTCAGATCTTGTACGGTTCACAGTAGAGCTAGAAATAAAGCGAAATCAATCAAGGCTAAGATCTTGACTCTCTGTCCTCCTGTGAGGACAGCTATCTGCTCTGCAGATGGCCCATTCTGAATTTCTGATCTCGGAACATATGGCTCGCATCGAGACTTTCGGTGTGTAGTTTGTCTCCTGGCTTCTCTTGAGGAAACCTTGCTTAGCACATTGTGTTAGACTGTTAGTTGTTAATCAGGTACTCCCTTCGTCCCAAAATATAAGGGTTTTGAGGGTAGATAGGACACATCCTAATACTACGAATCTAGACAGAAACTTATTCAGAATCGTAGTACTAAGATGTGTCACAGTTATCTAAAAGCCCTTATATTTTGCGACGGAGGGAGCAGCACTTATATAGAATGAATGATGCCGTATCTTGTATAACCATGAGCTAAGCTAATGTTTTGTAAGAAAGGATAAAGAAACAGAGAGGCGTGACTGCACAACACAAGCTTTCTTTGATTTCCATGCTCTTATCTTTTCCATATCCATGAGACCAAGAGCTAATCCCATGCTGCCTGCTGGATGGAACTTGGAACACTTGCACCTGATCTGAATCATTGAGTTTAGACATGTGGTGTCCCACTGCTCCCGTTCGCTTTATCGTTTGTATCGAATGCGACGTTTTTATTGCTTTTGGCTCCCCCCTAGATCCATCCATGATGGCCCATGGTTCTCGGATCAGGATGCGAGTACCGGCTTGGTCGGATGACATGAGGGAAAAAATAATCCTTCAGATTAGCATAGGTCTGAAGAAAGTTCACCATCTATCATCTGATCTGAGAAGAAACAGAAGATAAGGCAAATGGCCATGGGTCCATGCCAAGATTGTGATGGTAATATTAATCTACTGAATCAGCCGCAGTCTGTATTGGAGACGCATGCGGATCTTCGCGTGATTTTTTTGGCTGCAAGTAGGGACAAGTTGCTGTCATGATGCAGCCTCTTAATTCTGAAAGGTTGGATGAGTTCTAACCAGCAACCGCCAGCCGTTATGAAGAGACAAAGCGACACGATCGGGAGATGCTTAGCTCGCCATTGTTGACATTTTGGAGAAAGTGGAGTATTATATCTATGATAATAGTGTGTGGTTGTCTGGTGACATCACTAGATTATAGTACAGTAGAAAAGTTTCAGAACTGGGCGGCTGCTTGATGCACGTAAATTTGGCACTCTGAAAGACAAAATTTTAATACCAAAGTACAGCAGAGGAAATTTGGCACTCTGAAAGACAAAATTTTAATACCAAAGTCAACAGTTGATGCACGTAACAATTTAGCATGAATTTTTATATCGTATCAGGATCTGCTGATTCAAAAAATTGAAAAACTTTGGATTGATGCAGGTGACGTTCCTGAAGTGTGGAGGCGTGGCCGTCGGCACGGGCATGCACCATGTCACGATGGACGGCGCGGGCGCGTTCCAGTTCATCCGGACGTGGACGGGGCTGTCGCGTGGGCTCGACGCCGCGGCCGCGTCGCCGTCGCTGCCGTCGCACGACCGCACCCTCCTCCGGGCGCGCTCGCCGCCGCACGTTCCGTTCGAGCACCCGGTGTACTCCCCGAGCTACCTCAACGGGCTGCCGCGGCCGTTCGTGACCCGCGTCTACTCCGTCCCGCCCAAGCTCCTCGCCGACATCAAGGCCGCCTGCGCGCCCGGCGTGTCCACGTACGGCGCGGTGACCGCGCACCTGTGGCGCGCCATGTGCGTCGCCCGGGGGCTCCCCCACGACGCCGAGTCGCGGCTGCGCGTCCCGGCCAACATCCGGCAGCGCGTCCGCCCGCCGCTCCCGTCGCCCTACTTCGGCAACGCTATCGTGCGCGACCTCGTCACGGTGCCCGTCCGCGACATCCTGTCGCAGCCGCTGGGGTTCGTGGCGGAGCGGATCAAGCACGCGATGGCGCGCGTGGACGACGCGTTCGTCCGCTCGGTGATCGACTTCCTGGAGCTGGAGTCCGAGAAGGGGAACCAGGCGGCGCGCGGGCAGTTCATGCCGGAGACGGACCTGTGGGTGGTGAGCTGGCTCGGGATGCCCATCTACGACGCCGACTTCGGGTGGGGGCGCCCGGCGTTCGTGGCGCCGGCGCAGATGTTCGGCAGCGGCACGGCGTACGTGACGCAGGCGCCGGACAAGGAAGACGGCAGCGGCGGCGGCGTGTCCGTGCTGTTCGCGCTCGAGCCGGAGTACATCCAGTGCTTCGAGAAGGCCTTCTACGGCACAGAGTGATACGATGCGGCTGCGACGGCGGCGACGGCGGTGGCCGGAGTTTAGAGCTGGAGGAGGACATCGAGCGACCTGGGATGCATGATGACGCCGAGGTGGCGTCGACGTGTGCTGACTCTGTGTCATGCTCAATACATAACATAATATGCGTTATTTGATTTGCGGTAGAAGTATTTAGTGTATGCTGGTACTGTGCAACAGTGCAAGTGTGATGAGCTGCTGCCTTGTTGGTTGCAGCTCTCTCTACACAGACACTTTGGTCTGTCTTAAGTTCGTATGTACAAAAAAAAATCAAATGGAAATGAAAATGACTATCGAAGCAAAGAAAGTCGCAAACGGTCGCTTATATGTGGAATAAGCGAAACGGCATATTTGCAAACGAAAAAGTAATTTGTGAACAAAACTTTTATATACGTGTTTTTAGCTATCTGAAAGTAAATGTTGAAAAATAAACTTCAATAAAAAAACCTTAAAATCAGCTCCAAATTTAAGTTTGAAAATTTAAATTTTGGCTGATATACATAAGCCTAAGCAAAAAGATAAAGCCCTATGGTGCAGGGCTCGAAAATTCGATCAAAACCGGACGAACTTCGTGAATTTCGTTGTTTCCGGCGTGGGACGAAAGCACAATTTCGTCAGGGAGTTCGAACACTTTTGAGATTTTCCAAATTTGAGAAGGACAATGAAAAATGGGGAAAAAGTCCTAAAAACAATCATGTTTTTGTGGTACAGACTGGCAAACAAAAATAATAAACTGCATTTGCATAAAAAAAGGGGAAAAAATCCTGAAAGTAGTCTCTCTTTTTTTCAAGAAACCTCAATTGACGAAAATAAAAAAAGAAGTTTGCATTTGCATATTGGGCCGAGACCATGAAGCATGACAGACCGGTTAGGCCTATATTGAGCCTGTATGTTTCTCTATTTGTATGCTCTTTCGCTTGCACGCAGTCTTTTTGCATCTGAAATTTGGCTCATCTTGCTTGGAATTTCGATAACTCAACCGGATTTTGATGCGTGCCAAGTGGACCTCTAGGATTTGAATTCAAATTTTCTTTACTCAATTTATCCAAAAACTATAAATTTTTTGAACGACTTTCGTGATTTTCGTCATATCGCCAGCGTCCGGCATCCACGGCGTATTCAGTAATGTAAACCTAGGTGGTTACTACGTTAACCTTAAGGTGATCATATTAATATAGGATGTATGTACGTATTTATATGAGTAAATATGCACATGCATATATAAGTGTGTTTGTACTATAGTTCGAAAAAGAAAAAAGTGTATTTAATTTTATCCTAACTATTTCATTGGGTCACTTAATCTTTTAAAGTATGTTTTAGCTTATTTTACCACGAAACCATTGAAAATGATTCATTTTACCCATTGATAAAATTTCTCCTTTTAAATTTGTACAGTTTGTATTTTAAGGTATTTTTTTACAACCATTGATAATGTCATTATCAAAATTTTAATAGTGAATCATTTTTAATAGTGTACTGTAAGGTGCAAAAAGACTGAAAAATAGTTAAGGAGGTAGGTTAAATACTTAAATGCAATGACGAAATAGTTAGAATATTCTTTTTCGTTACTGGACATTGATTTGGGCCCTCGTCCGTGTGACTGGCGCACACGCCATGGCGTGCTCACGGCTCACCCTCCACGCGACCACGCGGCGCCCACCTCTGGCACATGGCGCGCCACCTCTGTCATTTGGGGGCTGAGTTTTGTGATACCCGCCAAGTCGCGCGTCCCGTGTTTTAGGGTGTGTTAGGTTGGACTTTTTAATCTGCTTGTGCTTTTGCAGAAGCCAAAAGCAAACCAAAGGACTAAAAGCCACGATTGCTTTTGCTCCAAAGCTGCTTCTAGTGTAGTACAAATCCAAAAGCAGTCCCTACCCCTGCTTTCACTGGCTTTTGAGAGAAAAAAATTACCCACCTATACCATTATGAAAAAAACGATTCGCTCTTTCTTTCTTTCTTTCCCGTTCCCCTTCTCGCCAGACCGAGCGCCTGGCAATTCGCAGTTCGACGCGGTGCTAGGGTTTGCACCGCCGCCAGCGCGCGCCGCCCATGCTCCCGCCGTCGGGCGCCGCATCGCCTGGCGCCGTCCTACTCCGGCGCCCATCTCCCCGTCGCCCGCCCCCACACCACCCAACACCGCCCTAGGCCTCCCGACGGCCGACGGCTGTCTCCCTGTCGCTCGCTCGGTGGCCGTCTCCCACCCGACGCCGCCCCACGCCGCAATGAAGCCACCCCTGCTCGACGCCGCCCGACGCTGTTCCGACGCCTTCGCCACTGCTCCAGCCGGTTTGAAAGGTGAGGCCGAATCGCCCCTGTTCCTGCTCTTGTGTTAATGCATGTGATGTCCCTAGAATATTACAACAAATTGATTTTTGGCCTGCAAATTGATTGAACAAAAATTTATTTGGTTCAAGAATGGGTGACAAGGCAGATTGGGGTGATGGTTTTGTAAGGCATTTGTTTGATGTTTGCGAAGAAGAGATAGAAGCTGGGAATAAACCCATGGGAATTTTCACCACTACCGATTGGAAAAATGTTGTTTCCAAGTTTGCAGAAAAATCAGGTGACAAGCGAATCAAAAAACAATTGAAGAGGAGGATAGTTATTTTGAGATATGGCATCATTGTATGAACCATTTATCTTTTGCTCTGTTTATGTGGACCATATCACTTTGATGGATGGAAAACTTTTATTGATGAAAAACTTATACATTTTTTCTTTACAAATTGGCCTTTTAAATACAAAATATTGAACAGATTAGGTTTGTACGAGTAATTTGCATATAAACAGTCCTACATGCCATTAGGAGCATTACAGATATTTCTTATACAACCTACAATTTCACAGCTGCTCTAACCAAACGGGCTTCTGCTTTTTTCACAGCTGCTTTTCCACATCCCACAGCTCACAGCAGCTTTTCCAAAAACCACAACTCTACCAAACACACCCTTAGGCTGTGTGAAAATTTTCGCCGCGTTACATCGGATATACGGACACATATTTAAAGTATTAAACGTAGTCTAATAATAAAATAAATTACAGAATCTGTCTATAAAACTACGAGATGAATTTATTAAGTCTAATTAATCCGTTATTAGCAAATATTTACTGTAGCATTATATTGCTAAATCATGAAGCAATTAGACTTAAAAGATTCGTCTCGCAATTTATACGCAATCTATCTAATTAATTTTTATGTATATATTTAATACTTCATATATATATATATATATATATGTGTGTGTCCCCAAACATTTCACACATTTTATTTCATGAAACAGGGTGAAAAAATTATCAGCTCTCCGTCCGCGCAGTGATATCCGCACTCGCTTTTTCTGACTGCGGTTCCCTGAATGCACGTCGCATCAAGTCAGGAGAGGCATTGAACAGGAGATAGAAAAGCCAACGAGTCCTCTTCGAGAAAGAAAGGTACTCCCTCCGTACTAATAAAAAAAATTTATTTTAGACAATGTTTAAGTCAAATTTAAAAATATAAATCATAAATAACTTACAAATTATCGAGTTTAAAAATATAAAAATTATATGAATAGATTTATCTTGTAAAATACTTTTAAAAAAATATACATATATCACTTTTTAATAAATATTTTTATAAAAAAGAAGTCAAAGTTGTGTTTTGGCCGTTTCGCTATAACAACTCTTTTACGAGTACTGAGGGATGAGGGAGTACTCCCGCATCATCTGCAGAATTTTTACGACGGTTAATTTATTTTTCATAAGAACGGAAGTACGGAACAAAACACCCGCATTTCTTAAGATGAAGATAAAGTATGGTATGGTTTTGGTGATGATGATAGGTGTCGGGTGAAAAATGAAAATCTGATCTGCACACTAGAGGCGGGCGATGTGGCGGTCGACGCGGCGGAGGAGCCTCATGAGCTCCGGCGACTCCGGTGCGGCGCGAAGCCAGAGTCGCGGCGGGTGGAGGTAGGAAGAGTAGGACGGGCAGTGTACGGTGTACCATGTCGGCGTGCGTCGGGAGAGAGAGAGGGGAAAAGAAAAGAAGAGAGAGAGGAAAAGAACACCAAGATGATGATGCAACACCGGGGAAGAAGAAGAAGAAGAAGAGAGATCAAAACACCTTATACGGAGTAACAGTGAATCAGTGATGGATTATCGCCAATGCCAACCTCCAATTTGAACCCACGCGCTGTAATGCCAATCAGTGATGCATGCATGGCCGCCGCCGCCGCATTACCAAGAAGTGCCACTGCCACCGCCGCTCATGCCGTTCCAGAACCCCGGCGTGTCGTGCCCGCCTGGGCCGCCGCCGCCGCCACCGGCCTGCTGCTCCTTGCCGTGATCGAACTGATGGCCGCCGGAGCCGCCGCCGCTTGTGCCTCCACCGCCAGTGCCAGAGCTAACCGTCGGCTTCAAGTCCTCGAACAGGAACAACAAGTCAACACCCTGCCCGTGCTCTCCGGCACGCCTTGCAACCCCGCGGCGGATGGCCCGCCCACCGAGCCGTGCGCGTCCAACGAGAACCCGAGCAAGCTCTGCGACGACTGTGGCGGCGGCGGCGGCGGCGGCGCGCGGAACTCACCGAGCGCGAACCCCGGCGTGGCGTACTCCGCTGGAATCTGCATCGGCACCTGCTCTGCTGCGAGGAAGAAGGGGAAAAGAAAAGAAGAGAGAGGAAGAACAATATCAGGGGTATTTTGGTACTTACACAACTATTTCTCTTTTCTTTTTAACCGAAAATAATAAAATAATGGAAGAAGTGTCCAACAGCTAATTACCACTTTTTTACAGTGTCTATGAGCAAATATACGATCAAAATAATGGGAGAAGTGTCCAACAGCTAATTACCACTTTTTTACAGTGCCTATGAGCAAATATACGATCTTTAGGTGTCTCACAGCAAATAACACAATCTTTTAGTGTCCTATATCAAATTTTGCTATATTTTTATAAATCTCGAATCGATATATAAAAGAAAATTACCCACAAATTATTTTTCCCGCAAATCATCGCTTCTGAAGATCACAACACAACGGAAGTCCGGAACCCACGCCCAAATCAAAAAGAAGCGGACGCCCCCCAACACCAAAAAAAAAAAGTTAAAAACTTTCCAAAACATCGTGTGCGCGGCTGTATCGCCGCCCACCCGCCTCATCGCCTTCACAACTCTCGCCTAAAAGGCTAAAACCCTACCTCCGCCGGCCGAACCCGTCTGGATTCGCCAATGCAGTTACCCCGCCGCGGCCAGTCCTCCCACTCCGCCGACGCCGACGACGGCGACGACGACCGCCGCCGCCGCCTCCGCTTCCCCGACTCCACGCCGCCGAGCGGTAACCAATCCCAACTCCCAAACCCTCGGTATTCCCCCAAATTCGTTGTGCGATTTTTTTTATTTTTTTTTATTTTTGGCTACGAATCGCATTATCTCTGTTGCAAATGATGATCTGGTGGTAGATCGGTAGTGAATGATGTTAGGATTTGTTTTGATGATGCAGTAGTTGTAAGCGGGGGTTAGTGATTTTTTAAAATTTTTTATTTTGTTGTGGTGATGATTTTGATTGTGTTGTGCTCATGGGCAAAGCACGCGAAGCTAGCCCGGCTCCGGCACAGGGGGACGCGGTGACGGCGGCGCTGGGGCGGCGGAGGGAGGAGCTGCTGTGGGAGCTCCACAAGACGAAGATCCACCGGGAGATGCTCCTGTGCCAGCTGGTCGAGACGGAGCGCGCCATGGCGGCGCGCCTCGCCGCGGTCCGCGGCCACCACGCCACGCCGCCGCTCCCCTGGCCGCAGGGCGACCTGCTCCCGGCGCGGGAGTACGCGTGGCGGAGCACGCCGTGGGAGGAGCAGGCGAACGCGCACGCGCACGGTGCCCTCGCGGCGCCGCGCTCCGGTGACGAGGAGATCACCCCGTGGTGGCGCCGGAGCCCGTCGGCGGTGACACCCCCGGTGTACCCTCACGTGGAGGCTCTCCGTCGCCGCCGATCGCGCGGGGATGGCCGGCCGACGATGACAAGCGGCAGGAACGTGGGGAGCCATCCGGGTCGCTGGCGATGGCTCCTCCGGTGCGGCATGCACCTCATGTCGAACAGTCCACACCAGTGCCGATCAAGTCGCCTGCGGCGGAGGCCGTTTGTATGCCATATGGGTCACCGGCAATGGCTCCTCCAGTGCAGCCTGCTCCTAACGTCGAGCAGGCCACACCATTGCCGGCCAAGGAGCCTGCGGCAGTGGCGGTGGCGAAGGTGGAGCCAGATGCCGTTGTCCAGACTGCGGCCAATGCTGATGCAGGCCAGGCGTTGCTCGCCAAGGGGGCGACACCAGGAGGGCAAGGTTGCATTGGTCAGAAGGGTGAGGAAGGCGATATTGCCATCGACGGCCATGGCAGGCAACTGTTGGGTGAGATGAATGTAAGCAAGAGCACCGAGCAGCCAAAACCTACAGAATCCATCTCTGGAGGCCAGACCGATGAACTTGTCCAGAAGCGTTATCAAGATAATAAGCCGGCAGATCAGGAGATTGCAACATTGGACAAGCAGAACCGAGTAGGGTCCAATGATGAGGTGATTCGCTTCAGTTACTGTTGTTCCCCAGTTTCTTGCTGCCTTTTCATGTTTACCTATCAAGAATGTTGTTCAGATTATGTTTGCATGTGTCCATACTCCATATTGCCATACTGTGCGACACTTGTACAGTGTACACTTGCGCTATATATTTCTTTGTATCGACCATTCACCAGCATCTTACCTTGTTTATGTGGGATTTTAGCTTACAATATCAAGTTCAAGAATGATCTACTAGCATTTTACTTGCAGATCAGGAATTGTGTGTGGAGAGCTAGAAAAACTATATCAGTTTTCATTGTGTTTACTTTTACGGGCAGATTGAGGTAAGCAACCGAACAGGCGGAAATTTAAAGGTGTAGGATAAAATGTCTATTCAAAATCAGCAAGTTTCAGTGTATAATTTATAGTAGTATTAGTATATTTTTAGTTAGTTGAACTGTAGGATTACCATCGTTCACACATCTGGCCTTATTTATCACTTTACCTATCTGAGATAAGATATTTGAGATGATACTATTGTGTTGATGCTCTATAACAAACTTGCTCTGGAACAGCTTACACCAGAAAGGAGATCCTCTGGTGTGAAGAGGCAGCTGGCTTCAGGAGCCTCACTGGCAAAGAAGCCGAGGTCCCAGGGGAGTTCCATCACTTGCTCCCTCTGCAAGGTCACCATGACTTCTCCCCGGGCGCTGGTTGAGCACCGGGCATCCCTCCTGCACCGGTCTAACCTCGCGCCATTGCGATCGGGGAACAAGGCCACCACTGAAGCTGCGCAGCCCGCGGCGGAGAAGAAGACCGATAAGCCAGAGGCATCTGAATGGAACAGCAATGCACACCACCACCAGAATCGGATGTACTACTGCGATATATGCGAAGTGAGGTGCAGCAGCGAGAAGATGATGGCGTCGCATCTCGCCGGGAAGAGGCACCGGGAGCGGCACAACTCCATTTTCATGTAATGATGATGGGACACAGTACAGGCTTGCCGCTTTGCCGCAGACCTGCAGTAGTGCAAAATTACCTTTTTGTTTGAAGGAAAGATTGTGTAGGGCCATGTTTGTTTAGGCTTATACGATCGGTTTATGAAAAGTCTAAGTCTAAACAAACAAATCAATTTATTAGTTTGGCTTTTTTAGCCATAAGTCAAAAGCTATGTCACAGTAGTTTTTTAGGTTTATGTAAATTGTAGTTATTACTCGACCATTAAACTGAAGGCTTCAAAGTCACTATTATAAAACATCCTCCATTCAAAAGAGTTGGCTTAAAAGCTAGTAAACCTAAACAAAGAGGGTTTTAACTTTTAACCTGATGCTTATAAGTCATGATTGGTGAAAATATTTGGGGTAAAGCTTCTGTACTTTATACTATAGTATATTCTGCTTATTAAAAAAACAATCTATCCTTCTATTCTTAGTGGTGCAAAAGTTAAGATTAAAAAAATACCAAGCAAAGAGAAAAACTCTAAAAATTAAGTTGTATAAGGTTGAAGGATAAATTTTTCAGAACTACGGAGATTTTGGCATGCGGGCGTAACCTTAGGTATTTTGATGCTACAATTTTACAAAACCTCATCCTAAGCAAATCTTTTTTTAAGATAATTGAATAAAGCATCTCGGCCTTTGCTCAAGAGCTACATCCAATTATTATAAGGTTAACACAAAAGCAAACTCACACAAGGAGTACGTAGCCAAAGTAAAAAAAAACTAAAAGTAGAAGCAAATTAATAAAAACCAAACAAGGTAAAGACCTCACAGCTACTGATTCTATTGGTGAATCTCCACCTGAATTTGGCAAATAGCTACATGATCATCGACTCAAGTTTACAACATGCATCTTTTGTAAGCTTGATATGATTCTAAGCAAATCTTAGCATAAGTTATCTGTTTGGATTGGGTCTTGTGAAATTACAAAACAAAAATACATAATACCTTCGTTTAACAATACTAAGGGATTTTAACCTTTCTAGCCTGTCTTACAATATTTTGGTGTGCTATCTACCGCATTCATCAAATATATGGTTATTTAACATATGCCAAAATTCTCGTGGTTTTCTATAACTCGGACCATATATTTGATATAACTAGATAAATACCCCGTTGCATTGCCGCGGGAAATTAAGTTGCATAATATGTACAAATAATATGTAATATGATCAAAACTAAAACAAATTGATACAATTTTGAGCCTAAAATAATTAAGATTGCATGGTTTTATGAGAGAAGAAGAAGAGACAATTTGAACCATAGATGTATCAGGCCATCCCCAACCTTCCATGTCATCTAGTTTCCATAGCATTAAATACATTGACACATAAACAAAAATCCTATGTGGCAAGAGAGTTAATGATGAGAGAGGTCAAAAGATGAAGAAACCATTTCTCATGCAAGAAACCATTTCTACACAAGAACCAAGAATAAAATTAAGGGGATAGGTGGATAAAAGGAGAGAGAAGAGAGGTGATTGGATGAGAATTTAATTTGAAGACACCATCTATTGAATACATAGTTTCTACGCATAGTGTCTATATGACATGACAAGTATGGAAACTACTAGATAGTTTCTAGGTTGGGGATGGCCTCATTTAAAGTCTAAAAATAATTAAGGTGATGTGGCTTAATGAGAGAAGAGAGAAATAATATTAGCTACACTTAGTGGGGATAAACTATATAAGGTTGTGTTCTTCCCCCAGTTTTCCCAACTCACCTCTCTCGTTTTTCGCACGCACACTTTTCAAACTGTAAAACGGTGTGTGTTTTGCAAAAAAATTTATATACAAAAGTTGTTTTAAAAATCATATTAATCTATTTTTTTTAAAAAAATAGTTAATACTTAATTTATATGCAATAATACGAGCTTCGTTTTGCTTGCCGGTGAGGAGGGGTTCCTCCTCCCGAATGCAGCCTCTAAGTATATAGGATTTGCTCAAACATTTCAAATTTAGTTACGGCCTCTAGGCCATCCTCCAAGGCACCTTGCTACAGTTTTAGCTCCTTTTGAACATTGATTATTATCTATGATTATTTGTTTTACACATGTAAAATTATGTTTTCTAAAAAAAAACTTAGGGCCCCTTTAAATCGCAGGATTGAGAAAACGTAGGAATAGAAAAAAAACGTAGGATTTTGATAGAAATATAAGTATAAACAGATGATTGCAAAAACACAGAAATGACCGTTTGATTAGACCATAGGAAAAACGCGGAAATTAGAAGAGAGATAAAGACTCGAAAGAAAGTTTCCATGAGGTTCTACCCCAAGTTAGAATTCCTCTAAAACTTGTATGGTATTAAGTATTCCATAGGAATTTTATTGGATTATATAACATCTATTCATTTGATTTAAAGGGCTATATAGGAAAAATTTCTATAGGAATAAGATCCTCTAAAATTTATATAAATTTTATTTGAATGAAATGGGTCTTAACTTTTCTCTTTTGAATTGTCCACATGTAGTACAAAGTTTGACCGGCATCCCCGCCGCTTCATTGAAAGCAACCACCTCTAGTTCTTCCCAGTGTCTTAATTACCGGCTACGTATTCGAAGATTTCCAATGCGGACATCGCTAGCACTAGTAATTTGACCGACGCTGCTAGTGCTAGTACTGGAGTAGTACTACCTCCGATTTTTAAATAGATGATACCGTTGATTTTTTCTCACATGTTTAATTATTTGTCTTATTTAAAAAATTTATACAAATGTATAAGATATAAATCACACTTAACGTAAGTAATAAAACAACTCATAACAAAATAAATTATAATTACGTAAATTTTTTGAATAAGATGAATAGTCAAACATGTTAGAAAAAATTAACGGTGTCATTTATTAAAAAAACAGAAGGAGTATGAAACAGTGAACCAGCCGTAATCTCCAACGTGGAGTGTTCGCTTTCCCGTACGATGAATCTGAATTAAACGACAATTATTTCCTATTTGCACGTTAATGTGACGCTCCGTTTTCCCTTTCCCTCGAAGGACATTTCTAACTCAATAACTAGAATGTTATATGCAACTAAAATAAAAAATGATGTGCCAAGTGAATAAATAAGAAAAGAGAAGGAAACCATGTCTTACATGAGACATGGTTTCTACACAGCATCCAAGACATCATGTGAGATAAGTAGCATTAAATTGAAGTATGAAATAGTGTTGTTTGCATTGGAAGAGTAGTATCTAGTACTAGTTTCCTTGATGATGTGAAGTTTATAAAAACTATGTCTAGTGTTATGGGTTGGGACTGCCCTAATCAAATCATTGCAAACGCGACTAGTGTGTGAGAAACTGAGAACAAATCAGCCATTAATCTCTATCATTAGCTGGTCACGCGGCCCAATTGATTCCTATAAAAGCCGCCCACTCACCATTCTGCTTCTGCGCTCTGCTTTTTCTCTGCTCTTCTCGATCTCTCCGGTGCACCGCTCCTCTGATCGGCCGATGGACTTCGCCAACGACGGCGTCGTCGCCGGCGCTCCGTCGCACGGTATGCATCGACGAAGCTCTCTATAGTATATCAACATCTTCCACTGTCGTCGTCTCCATGGCCGTTTCTTCGCTGGAAAATTGGAGCTTAGAACCGAACGATAAAACGCTAGTAAAAACAGATGACCCTTTCCGTGTCCCTTGGTTGTTTAGATTATCAGATGCGATGCGATTTGATCTTAAGTTTTTTCATGCCATGAGTCCACTTTGCATGCATGGCAGATAAACATTTGGATTGCAAGATCTGCTTGTGTGACAGATAGATTCTGATGCAGAAAAGTTTCATCAAAACTGTTTGTTTCATGGAGTATTTCGTTACAAAATCAGAAAAGAAACATGTCCTTCTTGGATCGGCACTCGATAGACTTCTGCGTTTAGGCCTTGCTAGTTCTAGTTTAGGCACTTGACATTTTGCGTGTGCTTAGTCACCAAGAACATCATCATCAACAATGGCTGGTGCATATGCTTGCAGGAGACTCGCTGGTGGTGGTGAGGGACGCGCTGCTGTCGCAGCTCCAGCAGGATCGCCTCCGGAAGGACATAATCGTCGCCGAGCTCGCCAAGATAGAGCGCGCCATGGCTCTGCGCGATGTCTCGCCGTCGCCCCGGCACGCCGCCGCCGGAAAGACTATTACAACTGTCGTGAGAAACTTGTATATGCCATCATGTTTTTGAGTCATATCCATGACCCATCAATTTTGTGTCTCTACATGTATCATATCTATTATATTATTAAAACAGCTTTAAAAGAAGCCACCATATTCGCTGTGGGAGCTAAAAATTTCCACATTAATCGAAGAAAAAGAAAAGGAGAGTCTAAGTTGAAATACAATTTAAAAATAGCTGAAATTCGGAATTAAAAATAAGTAACATTGAAATAAGAGTCCATAAAAGAACCCAATACGAGATTAATCAAAATTTGGAATAAAAATAAAATAAAATCTGAAATTATAAAATAAAAGGAGAATCCAAGTAGAAATACAATCTAAAAATAATTTAAATTCGGAATTCAAAATAATGAATATTGAAAGAAGAGTTCATATAGGAACCCAATACGAGATTAATCAAAATTTGAAATAAAAATAAAATAAAATCCGAAATTAGCACATAAAAAAGAAGAAGTGTCGAAGTAGGAATACAATTTAAAAAATACTGAAATTCTGAATTAAAAATAAGAAATATTGAAATAAGAGTTCATACAAGAATCCAATACGAGATTAATTAAAATTCAGAATAAAAAAATATAAAAAATCGAAATTAGAAAAAGGAAAATAAAAGAAGAGTTCAAGTAGGACTACAATTTAAAATTAACTGAAATTCGGAATTAAATATAAGCAATATTGAGATAAAAGTACATATAAGAACCCAATAGTAGATTAATTAAAATTTGGAATAAAAATAAAATAAAATCCAAAATTGGGCAAATTAAAAAGATAGTTAAAGTAGGAATACAATTTTGAAACAACTGAAATTGAAAATAAAAAATAAAAATATCAAAATAACACAATACGAAAAATAAAAAATATCAAGGCGGTTGGTGAGGATTTCTAGAAAGTAAAAAAATAACCCCAATGATAATCATATTTGATTTTTAAAATCTCAATTACAATAAAAATGAGAGTCAGCGGGCGGGTCGTACAGGAGTACAATGGTAGAGTCGCCGATGGTTGGTGGGTCTTCTAGAAAGTAAAAAATGAATTCCAACGATAGTTATATTCGATTTTTACAATCGCAATGACAATAAAGAGTATGCGGCGGACGGGTCGTAGAGGAGTATAGTGACAGCGTTTGACGGGATTTCTAAAAATTATAAAAAACATGAAACCCAACGAGACAATAAACTCAAAAAACTATAAGGTCCAATTTTTAAAGGCTTGGGCTTCTAAAAAGTAAAAAAAAAATAAATAAATAAACCGCAATGATAATCATATTTGATTTTAAAATCTCAATGACAATAAGGAAGAGCGGCAGCAAGCGAGCTAGTAACAAAGTCTGATATTTTGGTGGAACTTATAGAAAGTAAAAATAAAACTTAAACGATAATTATGTTCGATTTTTAAAATAGCAATGACAATAAAGAGAAGATGCATTGGACGGTCGTAGAGGAGTATAATGGCAGCGTTTGACGAGACTTCTATAAATTATAAAAAAGAAGCCCAACATGATAATAAACTCTATAAATTACAAGTTTTTGATCCAATTTTAAAGGTTCCAAGGAGAATGAATAGAAACAGTGGTAGATCGAGTAAGCTAATAAAGAATAATATGACAGAAGTAAGGGGTAGCAAATTGGTGTGACTTTTAAAAATTATAAAATTAAAAACACGAGGATAATAAGGTTTGGTCTTTCAAATCTTAAGACAACGCGATAACTATTTAATAAATTTTAAGTAAAATCATATTAAAATCATATTAAAAAAATATAATTTTATATGGGTGCTAGCCACGCAATTGCGCGGGCCACCCAACTAGTTGTTAAGAAAACAAACCTGTTCAAAACAAACCTGTTCGATCAGTCTATACTTCGTCTTTGTTTCTTTCAGTTTCAAGGTAGTCAACACATTAATGTAGTTCTTTCAAACTCAGTAATACTGGGGTTAGTTAGTGTGCACTTGCACTAGCTAGCTAATATACTTGTATTTTCGTGATTGGTCTCAACTTCATTGCTAACGGTTTACTGAAATTTCATATCAAACAGGCTACACCGGCCAAGAAACCATCGCCTTCAGAGAAATCTGAACCGGCAGTTCAGAAGCCGATGCCACCCTCGGCATGGAGCTGCGCCGTGTGCCAGGTTCGAACAACCAGCGAGCGCAACCTACGGGATCACCGCGGAGGTCAGAAGCACCAGTCCAAAGTCGCAGCACTGGAGAAGACAACCAAGGCCATGGCGAGAACGACGGCGAAACCTTCTCCCGGTGCAGCAGCAAGATGGGGCTGCAGCATCTGCCACATTAGCTGCAACGGCGAGTGGGATTTCGATACCCACCTGAAGGGGAAGAAGCATCAAGCGAACACCCAAGCCTTACTGGAACAAAGCAAGAAGAGCTCAGTGAATCCAGAGTCACAGGGAACCAAGGCGGCGGCAGCAACACTGATCTGCAGAGTTTGCCAAGCTAAGTTCACCTGTCAGTCAGATTTGCAGAGCCATCTAAAGGTCAAGAAGCACCAGCTGAATCTCCGGGCACCATCTTCAGATGGCTCTAGCTTCACCAGTGCAACCTCGGAGAGTTCGAGTTTGGAATTGTACTCTTGCAAGGTTTGCAGTGTGAAGTGCACCAGCGAGAGGATGCTCGCGTACCATCTCACTGGGAAGAAGCACCTGAAACAGGAGAATTTGCAGATGTCCTGCGAGATCTGCAAACTGCAGTGCAACAGCGAGAAAGTGCTCTCTGACCATCGTTATGGGAAGAAGCACCAGGCGAAGCTCGAGAAAGTGCTTCAGGCAAAGCTCAATGCGATGGAATGAGATGTGTCTGATTCTGATTAAAGATGCTGGCGTTTTGACTTTTGAGCGTCGAACATTTCAATTATCGACGGCGCTGTATGAACATTTCAGATTATTAATCGTTGATTTTGGGACTTACTGCTGCTTCTTTTCAATTGCTTCTATATACTAGTACAAAAATAATATATACGGTTTAAAATGCCACTAATACTACTTGTGCAAATCAATACTCAAATATCGACTGTGCTCTTGCTCAAAGACGCGAGTATGTGCCCTCTTGAATTATTTCACAAGTGAATGGTACCAACAAAAACATCGATTTAATTATTTAAACAGGACACAATCACAATGTTTCCAAAAGGACAGAAAAACACAATCTGAGTGACAGAAGCATAGGCTGTGTTTCGTGTGCCAAAATTATTTTGAGTATACGACGCACATTTAAAGCATTATATATAGACTAATAATAAAACAAATTACATGTTCTGCTTATAAACTGCGAGACGAATTTATTAACCATATTTAATCCATCATTAGCATGTGTTTACTGTAGCTATCACATTATCAAATCATGGCGTAATTTGGCTCAAAAGATTCGTCTCGCAATTTACATGCAAACTGAGTAATTGGTTTTTTTTCGTCCACATTTAATGCTTCATACATGTGTTCAACATTTAATGTGACAGAATTTTTGGAAGTTTGAAGGAACTAGACATTGCCATAGACAAAATCTGAGTGGATATTTTTATCATATCACGTTGTTAGGGCAGTCCCAACTTATAGTGTCCATAAGCAGTGTCTATGGTGCCATGTCAATAAGACATCACAATAGAAACTACACTCTACAACCCATGGTTTCTTAAAGTGGGCCATTAATAAATAAATCATCTTTATTCTCTACCAATCATATTTATTCTTCATCTATTATGAAGACACTATTCTCTTCCAATGCAAAACTTAATAGTGTATAGTGCATAGGTTCTCGTGTTGAAGCTGTCTCTTGCATGAGACCCAGTTTCTTCCTCTCTTCACTCTCTCTTAATTAATATAGTGCCACATAAGTTAAAAGTCCTACATGACAATATAGTTAATGTCATAGACACCATCCTAGGTGGAGGGTTGGGACTGCCCGTACATCGAACTTGCCTTGAGACATGTAAAAACTAAATGATATGCCAATTTATGCAACAGGGGTGTAACTCGATGAATGAGTATCCTTAATTCGTGTATCTTTATGCTGCTCTCTATTAATAGTTCTATGGAGTATCATTTCATACAAACAATACAAAATTCTCACTCCGTGCAAAAAATATAAAATGCATTAATTTTACTTTTTTTAAGACAAGACTTTACCCATGATTACTTTATGAAAGTAGAGCCTTATAATACTTCACCTTATCTCTATGGTTCTCATGGACAAACTCTCAATAGCAAGCAAGTATAGTTCATCTCAGGTTATTATGCGGCATATTTGCAACCAAAGTGAAACTATTATACGGGTATCAGAAGTTGTGCAATGCACGATTAAAAGGGTAGTTTTTTTAAGTATCTATATTTATGGCCTCACATTTTTCCAAAAAAACAAACAAACGCGTCACATTGTTAATTCAGTACTTACCTCCCTCCGTCCCTAGAATACTACTCCAGAAAGTATTGTTATTGTTTTGAGCCTAAAAATTTATCCCTTAAAAAAATCTTTTTAGAATGAAGTCCAGTAGACATCTTTAATACTACTTCATCCCCTCTTAGTTTTTAGAATGATGTTTTACAATGCACGCCCCCCCTTCTTAGTCTAAAATTTAATCTCGCAAAACACATCTTTTAGGTTGACGTCCATTAAATCTTTTTAATATCACTCCATTTGTCTTTAAATAAGTGTAGTTTTAGAGTGTTCCACTATACCTCTTTAATATTACTCTATTTTTTTTTCTTTCATTTTCAGTCATTGAACCAATAGTACTCACCTCCCTTTCTTGATTTCCTTTGCCACGTAGGTCCGCAGGTGTGCGTGAGAACTGAGAACAAATCAGCCTTTTTAGGCTGTGTGTTTTTTTGGGTTAGGAACCCCTTCACTCGCACGAAAAACAGAACTATAAATTAACACATGATTAATTAAATGTTAGATATAAAAAAAACTTAAAAAATAGATTAATATAATTTTTTAAAGCAACTTTCCTATATATTTTTTTTAAACGTGTACCGTTTAATAGTTTGAAAAACATGCGCGTGAAAAACGAGAGAGATATAGGTTAGGAACCTATAGGAAAAGAACAGAGCCTTAATCACCACCATTGTTGGTTGGTTTTGCGGCCCGGTTAGCATCCAGTGCTCTATGAAAGGAATAAGTTCACTTTGACTATCTTAATTAGTGATCGAATCTTATTCTTTAACCATAGTACCGGATATCTCGACTCTTAAACTATTAAAATCAGTGTAATTTGACTTTCTCGGTAGTTTTGGAGGACGGTTTCACTGACGTGGCAGTATTGATGTGGCGCTTAGGCGGTATTAAAATTGAAGATATGGGACCCATTTGTCATTCACTAATAAAATGTGAGGGCCACTTTTCACCCTCTCATTCGTAAACTTTTCACTCTAGTTAAGGGAATAAAACTGAACTTATTCCTCTGTTAAAAAACTACTCTATCTCCCAACGCTTTGCTTTTTGCGCTCTGCTTTGCTAGCTCGCTTTCTCCGGTGACCCGGTCGGTGCGCTGCTCTGCTCCGCTCCTCATCTGATCGGCCGATGGAGTTTCCCACCGCCGGTGGCAGCCGCTTCGCCGACGGTACGCATCGAAGCTCTCTTTCTCTCTACCCTCTCTACCTACCCTTACTAGGACAAGAGCTGTGGTCGAAAGGGTGATCCGTTTCGTATCTCTTTGGTTCAGATAATCAGATCTGCTAAGGTTATCAGTTCATGTGTTTTGATGTCAAGAACTCTCCATCCTGCATTCATTACAGTTAGATTGCAAATTAGATGCATCATACATGTCAAATAGCACAAATCTGATAATAGGACTTCTCAAAGACTGTTGTCTGTTCATCTGGAAGTGGATTTTTGTCCCTTAAGAAGGCATCCTCTCGTTTTATGCATGGCATTCAAAAAGTTATCAAAAAATTTGTTAAGATAGATTAATATATGATATATCTTTTTCAAACATACAAGTTAAAATTCGACTTATATAATTCGAAACAAAAATAACAAATTTGATCATGAATTGCGCATTCTATTTATAGTCAAATTTGTTATTTTTGTTTCTGCTTGTATAAGTTGAATTTAAATTTGCATGTTTGTGAAGTGATATATCACATATTGATCTATCCTACTAATTTTTTTCAAATTTTTTTGATGACTTTTCCCCTTATGGAATGATTTGAGTTTTCCTCTTCATCTTTTCGTTAAGATAAAAACAAATGAAACTTGTTCATCTTGGATAGGAACCTGACCTGACAGCGATTAGGCCTTGCTAGTTCTAGTTTAGGTGTGGAATAATTCCAATGTTGCGTGTGCTTGACCACCAAGGACACATGAAAAACAACAATGGATTTGTGCAAGCAGGAGCAGGAGACCCGTTGGCGGTGGTGAGAGACGCGCTGCTGTCGCAGCTCCAGCATGATCGTCTTCGTCAGGAGACAGGAGATAATCGTCACCGAGCTCGCCAAGATAGAGCGCGCCATGGCTCTGCGCGATGCCTCGCCGTCGCCGTCACCGACGCCCCGGCACGCCGCTGGAAAGACTGCGGCAAGTCAGGTGAGAAACCTATGTACCTGTATGCTTCTGACTAACCTTTTTTCTTCTTCTCACATTCTGATATTCAGATATGATCATATATATGCCATCCATTTTGCGTATCTGCATTTGTAAATTTGTTCATACTTCAGCATACTGTTAAGAAAGTTAGCTCCTTGTAAGGCAGATACTTGTTTGCTCGGTCAGTACTTTGCTAATTTTCTTTTCAGTTGTAAGGTAAAGAACTAAAGATTGATGTAGTTCTCCCAAACTCAACCATATGTATGTGACATTAGTACGGTTTGATCTATTGGACTAAGTAAGTAATACTCCAATTCACTTCAATTTCGCAGTTTCCTTTCGTAATTGTTTATTCAAACTGCTTATTAAACAGACATGGAGCTGCGCCGTGTGCGAGGTGCAAACAAGCAGCGAACGCAACCTACGGGATCATTATGGAGGGCAGAAGCACCAGTCGAAAGTGGCAGAATTGGAGTTGAAGGCGAAGACGGCGACAGTGAACGACGGCGAAGCCTTCTCCTGTTGCAGGGCAGAGAGCACACGCTGCCAGATGGAGCTGCAGCGTTTGCCAGGTACACTGCAATGGCGAGTGGCATTTTGATACCCACCTGAAGGGCAAGAGGCACCAAGCAAATACCCAAGCCCTGCTGGAACAAAGCAACAAGAATTCAAGGAATTCAGAATCACACGATGGAACCAAGGCGCAACCGAGCAATGTGAGCCATAACGCCGAGAAGAAGAGGAAGAAGAAGAAGAAGAAGGAGGAGGAGGAGGAGGAGGAGGAGGAGGAGGAGGAAGAGGAGGCGACATGGATCTGCAGAGCTTGCAAAGCTATCTGTACCTGTGAATCAGACTTGCAGAACCACCTTAAGGGCAGGAGGCATCAGCTGAAAGTTCAGGCCTCGCGTGAAGCTGCGAAACAAGAGAAGAACAATCCTCCCAAGCTTGCCAAGAACCCTAATAAGCAACCCTCAGAATGGGTTTGCAGTCTCTGCCAGGCCAAATGTAACTCTGAATCTCAGTTTGAGCATCACCGCAGAAGCACGAGGCACCAGCAGAAGGTAGAATCTCTTGGATCGAATGCGAAAGAGAGTGACCTGGGGACTCTGCAAGGAATGTCTTCGGATGGCTCTAGCAGCAAGAGTGTAAAAATCTCAGCAATGATGGATAAACAGAAGACTACGTATTTTTGCGAGGTTTGCAGTTTGAAGTGCACCAGCCAGAGAATGCTGGCGGATCATCTTAGCGGGAAGAAACACATTAAACAGTTGGAGTTGCAGCTATTCAGCTAAGGTCTGTAATTGACTACGTATTTTTGCGAGGTTTGCAGTTTGAAGTGCACCAGCCAGAGAATGCTGGCGGATCATCTTAGTGGGAAGAAACACATTAAACAGTTGGAGTTGCAGCTATTCAGCTAAGGTCTGTAATTTGCAGTGCACACACAGGTAGAAAATGCTTGCTTATCATCGTGACCAGGAAAAGCTCAATGCAAAGAAATAAAATGTAGCAGCGGATATGATAGTTTTGAAGCAATGGCGTTATGATCAACGGTCATTTAAATTACGCAATGGCATTGTATGAATTTGAACCGAATTATTAATCATTAATTTCAGGACTTACCACTGATGTTTTCCTTTTGCTTACAATACAACTTGCTTGATATTCATAATTCATTTCACATGTTACAATATGATATACATGCCAAAATGCCAGGATGCCAGTCTGCTGCAGTTGCCATTTCAGAAGTAAATGGTAACAACAAAACAAAAAACATTGATTTGTCCGTTTAAACAGAGCACCATGTTTCCAAAGGATGCAGCAGAACACAATCCAGACAAATGCAGTCAATGTGCGTCAGTTCAAAATCTGGGTGGATATTTCATAACATCACATCATCAGATCGAGCTTGCATAAAAAACTATTGAGACTCTTGTGATATACAAAGCACTGCAAAATATTTCAGAAAAAATTAAGCAGAGTGCAGTTAATCATCTGAGAAGGATGTTATTTCATAGCCACATCTATGGAAGGATTAGACCTTCAACGCTACACGGTCTTGCCATGAAACACTCCTCTTATCATCGCTTGCTGGAGAGTTTCCGGTATCCCTACAAGCTGATAGGTTGACATCGGCGGTCATAATATCTTCATCTACTCCAGCCTGTTCAGCCCTTTTAAGTTCCAAATGGTTATGGTGCCCGGGGAAATCAGAAAGCTCATCATTCTGCAGTTACAGAAAACCACGATGTTAGTTGTCAAAAATAGATTACGTTTTGTCAGATATCCATAACACTCCAAAAAAAAGTTACATACCATTGCAGAATCTTGATTTAAATCTAAATCTGTTCTTTTACTGGTAGATGGCACTTCAGTACTCGCCCCATAAAAAGCTGAAGCATCATTGATTCCCACATGAGATGGGACTCGCGGAGCTTTCTTCTTCAGCCGTACTTGCTGCGAATCACTCTTCTTGAAAGAATTTAACTTCTTTTGTAAGAACCTTACAAACAAAACAGTTTCCATGATTAGTTGAAGAGGATAAAAGGGTCAATACTACTATTTATGATAGAATTCGCATAGCTTGCTTCGTTAACATCAATTGAGTAGATAGATGGCAACATGGAGGGACAAGAAAGAAACGGAAGTGCTGTCATACTTGACTTCAGAAAGCAGGACGAGCTTTCGCTTGTTTATGCTCTCTAGCTTCCTCCTCTTCATCTCATTTTCCTGCATCAAGAACCGCTATCAGATTCAAGTCCAATGTAGTGCAAGTGTATATATGCAGTATCAATGTGACTATGTCATCACCCCATGCTACAACCATAACCAATTCTTGACAGCCCTAGTTTCGCCCTAACATCAGCTATGCAAACAATCCTAGTTTCACACTAACATCAGCTATGCAATCAACCCTAGTTTCGCACTAACATCAGCTATGCAATCAACCCCTGGACTCCTGCAATCAAGCGGAGCAGAGCACTAGGAGATATCATATGCAATACAAAATTGCAACCGCAGCGAGTTATCAGACAAGGAGGTGAACAAGGAGATTCATCGGCGAAACCGCTGCAAAGGGCTAGGGAAACCAGAGGGAGCAAACCCTTCACCTTGAGCACGTCGCGGTAGTCCCGCCGGAGCTCGTCCAACCTGTCCCTCTCGCCCCTCTCCGCCGGCGGCGGAGGCGGAGCCCTCTTCTTCCCCTTCCTCCTCAACAGCCGCACCTCCCCGTCGCCGTAGTCCATCTCGTGAGGAGGACGAGGGCGAGAGGGGAGGGGGGGCTAGATCCAGACGGGGGAGGGGAGGGCGAGGAGGGGGGGGAAGACCGAGGCCCGCGTGGTGGTGGTGGTGGTGGTGGTGTGAGGGGATCAGGAATTCAGGAGGGGTCAGTCAGGCCACGGGGAGGGGAGAGGTTGGGGAGAGGAGGAGATGGGGATAGCGAGGAGGAGGACGCCTTCGCTTCTCTCCCTCCTCCTCTCCATATCCGATCCAATCCGATGCGGTCGCGGCCGCGTCGTCTTCGCGTCGGAGAGGTGGGCGGGGGGCGGGGGCGGGGCGAGGCGCTGGTGGTGGGTGGGTGGATGCGTGCGTGCGGGCGAGAGCGCCACTTCTTTTTTTTCCGCCATAGATATCCATGACCATCCATCCATCGACGCGGTTGATGGCTGTGGTCTGTGCGGCTGTGCCCCCATGCGACTGGAGTTGAGCTGTGCTTGTGTTGTGCTTGCGTGATTGGCTGGGGGCGGATGTCATGTTTGTCTTCCTCCTTGGTGTCCATGGTTTTGGCCTTCGGGGGCACTTTCTTTTTTTTTGGACTTTTGCTTCAGCAAAATTTGTTTAGGTTTACCTTATGTTCCTTTTTTACTCTTATATAGTACATACACAAAAGAAAATTGTGATGATTTTTCTCCCTTATACTATGTTAATATAGTACATTTTTATCTCCCTTATGATTCATGGAAATTTTGCCTATGCTAGTTTTGATGATATGTTTTCCACTATATCTATGATATGTCCCTCTATGTTTGGGGTGATTTTTTAACTACCCAAGTTCACCATGGTATATTTATATTTTTTACCGTGTTGAACTGTTTGACATTTAGAATGTAAACTTGCATTTTTACTACTTAAGGAATTGATATTTTAATACACTGGTACTTTGATACACCCTCATCAAGTATTCTAACTAGAAACGGGAGGCCAACGGGAGGAGGGGGGAAGGGAGGGGCTAAACATACTAGGGAGCACTAATGTCAACATAATCTCATTATTTTGCATACTAGCTCTGTTCCTTTTTACATTATTTATCGGATTATTAAAATGAATCATTTGCTCAATGCTTTAAAAACTTTGTTCGGTCGTATTATTTTAATGAGTAAATTTCACAAAACTACACGTTTTATGGTCCAAGTTGCAGAAAACCACACACCTTGACACTTGGCACTTAAGTACATATATTTTGGTTGTGTAGTTTCACAAAACCACACTATCGATGAATGGATTCACTCGTGAGATGACGTGGTTGTTCCATCTAGGATGAGGACGTGGCATCCTATTAATTTTGTGCAATGGCTGGTAATAGAATGCCATGTCCTCGTCCTAGGTGAAACAACCACATCATCTCGCGGGTGAATCCATTCATCGATAGTGTGGTTTTGTGAAACTACACAACCAAAATATATGTACTTAACTGCCAAGTGTCAAAGTGTATGTGGTTTTCTGCAACTTGAACCACAAAACGTGTAGTTTTGTGAAATTTACTCTATTTTAATATCTTGTTTATAGATATTTGTTAAGTTAATTTTGTTTAGAAAAAATATCTCTATAATCAAGTAGATAATTTGCTCAACAAATAAACCAAATAGGGCCTAGACCAAACATTATAGTTTAAAACAGTTTCATATGAAAACATAGGTGAATAATGCAAAATACATAGCAAGGTAGCAAAAAAGGAGGGGCTCTGTTGTCCCCACAGTTGATCCGACATGGAGGAGAGGGGGAGGAGAGAATGAGGAGGATTATCTTGTCCACAAGAAGAGGAAGAGGATCCGATGATGCGAAGATTAGGCCGGAATCCCTACGTGTCCCAACCCAATATTGGGTATACGGTCTAAAATTTGAGTAGCCGAGAACATACTACTAACACTTTAAATAATTTGAGTGATATAAATTACAAATGTTCTTTTTATGTGTTATTCATAATGATTGGATCAACACTTTGGGGTTGCTACCTCAGCTTCGACGATATTACTTTACCTTATTTGTCAGGCATGGCCTAATAATCTATTTACTCCAATGGCCATAGAGAGGAGGGGCTTTCTGCCTATGCCTATTGTATGGGACATACAACCTCTGTTGACGTTTTTGCATCTATACAGGACACACCAATAGATGGTAGTAGAGAGTGTTTGCTGTGTTTTGAGTAGATGGTAGTAGAGAGTGTTTGCTATGTTTTGAGGATATGACGAGGGTGTATGTGATGTTACTGTCCTATGACCACGTTTTTCACTATTGCAGTGAGTTAGGGATAGTGAATTTAGGAAAAGATAGTTTTTCCACTATTGCAGTGTGTTAGGGATAGTGAATTTAGGAAAAGATAGTTTGGGGCTAAACATACTAGGATTGTATCATTATTTCTCATACTAGACATGCATTATAGCTTAAAGCAATTTCATATAAAAAGATAGAGAAAATGCAAAATGCATCACAAGATAGGGAAAACAAAGAAGGGAGCTCCACTGGTCAGAGGGCTAGGGGGCTTGAGCCCCCTTGCCATACTACTAAAAGTAATTCATTTTACTTCTAGGGAATAATAACCGCATCCGGGATGACTTTTTGTCCATCATTGTCATCATCTGCTACGCGATTTTTTCTTCAAGCGAAACATACTAAACTCTAGGGTCCTCTTGGCTCGATACGAAGCAGATTTGATCCGATTATTGGAAAAACGAGAAGAGAGGAAGATAAGGATAGAAACCCTCAATCAATTTTGGATTATCTCCGAGGTTGCGGCCAAATTTTACAGAGGAGAGGTGTTAGGCAGCTGAGGGACTCTGTGACATTGTAGCGATGGCCCCACGTGACAGTGACAGGAGCAAGGGGAGTCCGATTAGACTTTTGATTGTTTGATGGGCCGGATGTGCGATTGCAGGCTGAGGCGGAGGGGAGGAGAAGGGAGGAAAGGCCAGCTCGGCTGCAGGCTAAGGAAGGAAATGGGCTCAAAATGGTCTAGATAGAAAGGAGGGTTTGATTTTTATTTAAATAAATATTGAAATGATGTTTGTATTATTAAAATTAGCAATTGACCTAGAAAAATTCCGAGAAAATTTCAGAGAGTGTAATTAATCATGGATAATTTAATAAAATTAAACCCAACCATGTAATTTTGTTTCTCACACTTACTTTACTTTACTTGTAAATTAATTTAATTCTAGACCTTCCTACTTAGAAATACCCAAGTATTCCCAAAACAATGTATTTTAATTAATTAAATAATATAAATATTTATCGATTTTTCTAACTTTTCTCGTATTTTCTTCCCGTTGCAATGCATAGACAATTTTTCTAGTCTCTTATAAAATACATGATTATTTACAGACCATGTTTCTACAGTGGTTGAGACGAAAATGCTCTTACTCAAAAATATTCTTCTTATTACTGTTCTTTCCATTTTTTTCACCCTCATGCAACCATGTTTCCATATTATATAGGCTAAGAGTCGTTGTTGAGCCGTTGTTACCCATAGCACCGATGTTTTGTCTCTCATCTTTCGCTCTTTCATGTCAACGAATATTCCTAATTAACAACGCCAAGAGTCCGCTATTAACAACCATTGTACATGCCGTTACGCTGACCTCGCTTTCTTGTGATTCTCTGTTATCTTTCTGTTTTAAGATCGTGATTTTCTAGGGTAACAAGCTCTCTTTTCTCCTTAAAATTCAAAGAAAGGTGTCTTTCCCTTTAGCTAAAAGGAGGTTTGCATTTCTAACTGAACATTGGTGCATTTTGTGAAGCTTGTTATTTATGTATTTGTAACAGCTTCTGCTCTTTGAGACATGTCATTGTGGATGCCTCTGTTATGATGCGTTTGTTGTTCGGCATCGAACTAAATAAACTGTTGAGTGTTCTTCATTCGTTTGGTGTGGTATTATCCGTATGTGGAAGTTGTTATGATGCGTATTGCTTCTGTATAACCAGCAACACTCTTTTCATGTCACGATGAGTGACATCACACACCCTTCATATAAAGCCATATATATCTTTTATTCTCCAGGTGTGTTGTATTCCTTCAATACGGTAAAACAGATGCAAAATAATCCAAGGTTTGAAAATTGTACCACTGTTGTGTAGCCACAAAATGACATGTGCCTAACTGCTGAATTTGAGTGGATTGATTTGGAAATCCTCTAGCTATCTGGATTAGTTTTGGCCTTTCAAATGACGCATTATCGATATAGGAACCTAAGTTTGCCTGTCCTTTTAACCGGCAATCCTGAACTAGAAGTGCCTTGTGTTCCTGCTCGGACGACCACTAGCTACCATGTTCATCATTAACCTCTCCATTTCAATCTCTTCATAATCCTGCTTAACCAATCCAAACCATCCACACAGATTGAAACACCTACGACAAAGTTCTCCTGATGATTTCGGCACTGAAGAATAATTAGCTTTTGTGGCCGGCAGTGCTGCCTAGGAATTCAGGGAAACGTCTCTCTCCTCCACGCTGCATTGTCGTGTGGATCGTTGGGAGAGATTAGCCGGCCATACACTAGTACAGTAGTACAATGTTAATTACATTGGCTAATCAAAATTACCGGGAGAGATTAGCAGTGTACCAGTACTGCACAACGTTAATTGCATTGGCTAAGTAAAGATTAGTAGGGAATCAGCGGAATGGTGGTGGAAAGGGGCGTGATGCGAGAGCAAATGAAGGTTTAGTTTTCTTCCCTTTGAGGCTTTCACTCCTCTCGTTATAAAAGCAGTTCTCTGTCGCAGCGGCGCGGGAGGAGGTGGCAGAGAAGGAAGGAAGCCAAACGGCATGGGCTCTCGTGGCGCCGCCGGCGCCGCCGCCGACCACCTCCACGGCGTCCTCGAGCTGACGGTGTACGAGGCCGACGACCTCCACAACGCCATCCATGGCCGGATCATCAAGGTACGATTACTGTGACACACACGCTCACAAGCCATTCTAGATTCTTTTGTTTTTTTGTTTTTCTTCTCCTCGTGGCTTAGTGGTGTTTCGCTTGCTTGGCTCTCATGGTTTCTTCTTGCTTATGAGCTAATGGATTGGCCGTCAAGGATGCCCTTCTCTTTTTCAGCTAGAGATCACCTACTGCCACTAACAGTCTGGTCCATCTGTTTGTCCCGACCGAAATGTTCTCTCAAGCTGAATTGCTGATGCAGTTATGCTGCACAAGTGCACAGTTGTTAAATATAAATCCTTTTGAGTACGTTGAAATCTACTGATATTCTAGTGGCAGTTCGAACAGTGAGCAAACTGGAAAAGTTTGGTGGTGTTTAAATTTCCCGAAAATAAAGATGAAAATAAAGATTAAGTGTTTCACGTAAAATGAGGTGGTAATAACGTGTGATTAATTGATTTTTTAATTATTATAAACTTGAAAAATAGATTAATCTGATATTTTAGACTAACGTTTAACAGTTTGAAAAACGTGCCACGAGTATCTAAAATTTCATCCAAGAGTTGTTGGAGAAACGAACGCATCCTTTACGTGAATAGTTTTTGTGCGTGATGGTGAAGTGATTAATGGTGGTGCCACGTGGTTCGCCGGCGAACAGGCGGCGGAGAGCTTGAAGGAGTCCCTGGGCGTGCACCGTCTGGCACACAAGATCTATGTCGACGTCGATGTCGGCGCGGCGAGGGTGGCGCGCACCCGCGAGGTGGAGTTCCACCCGACCAACCCCGTCTGGAACCAGTCGTTCCGCCTCCACTGCGCCTACCCTGCCGCGCCCGTGGCGTTCACCGTCAAGAGCCAGCACCTCGTCGGCGCCGGCGTCCTCGGCGCCGCGCGCGTGCCCGCCGCGCGCGTCGCCACGGGTGAGCCCGTGGAGGGCTGGCTCGACCTCCGCGGCGGCGAGCATGGCCACGCGACGCACACCCCGAAGCTCCGCGTCCGGCTGCGGTTCTTGGGCGTGGAGTCTGACCCGTGGTGGGACGCTGGCGTTCGCCTCCCCGGGTTCGCCGGCGTCACGCCGGCGTTCTTCCCGGAGAGGAGCGGCTGCCGCGTGACGCTGTACCAGAACTCGCACCTGTCCGGCGAGTTCGACCCGGGCGTCCGCCTCGCCGGCGGGGGGGCGTACCGGCCGGCGCGCCTGTGGGAGGACATGTACGTCGCCATCCGCGACGCGCGGCGGTTCGTGTACGTCGCCGGGTGGTCGGTGAACGCGGAGATCACGCTCGTGCGCGACGCGTCCCGGATGGTCCCCGGCGCCGAGGGCGTCACGCTGGGCGAGCTGCTGCGGCGGAAGGCCGACGAGGGGGTGGCCGTGCTGGTGATGCCGTGGCAGGACAAGACGTCCGTCTCCTTCCTCGGCAACGTGGGCCTCATGAGGACGCACGACGAGGAGACGCGGCGCTTCTTCGAGGGCACCAACGTGCGCTGCTTCCTCTGCCCGCGCAACGCCGACGCGTCGCTCACCATGGTGCAGAGCATCGAGGTCGCCGCGGAGTTCACGCACCACCAGAAGACGGTCACCCTCGACGCCGCCGCCGCCTCGCCGGGCGACGCGGATGGCAGCCGTCGCCATATCGTCAGCTTCATCGGCGGGATAGACCTCTGCGACGGCAGGTACGACGACGAGAACCACACGCTGTTCCGGGACCTCGACACCACGTACCGCCATGACTTCATGCAGAACAACTTCAAGCACGCCGGCCTGCGGCGCGGCGGGCCGCGGGAGCCGTGGCACGACGTCCACTGCAGGCTCGAGGGCCGCGCGGCGTGGGACGTGCTCGCCAACTTCGAGCAGCGGTGGAGGAAGCAGGCGCCGCCGGAGATGGCCGGCTGCCTGCTCGACCTTAGCCAGGCGGAGCTCCCTGACCCCGGCAGCTTCGGCGACGACGAGTCGTGGAACGTGCAGGTGTTCCGGTCCATCGACGACGCGTCGGTCGTCGGGTTCCCTGCCGAGCCGGCGGCGGCGGCGGCGATGGGCCTGACGAACGGCAAGGACGTCACGATCGACCGGAGCATACAGGCCGGCTACGTCGAGGCCATCCGCCGGGCGCGGCGGTTCATCTACGTCGAGAACCAGTACTTCCTCGGCGGCTGCGCGTCGTGGGCCGAGGACCGCGACGCCGGCTGCCTCAACCTGGTGCCCGTCGAGATCGCGCTCAAGGTCGCCGCCAAGATCCGGCGGGGCGAGCGGTTCGCGGCGTACGTCGTGACGCCGATGTGGCCGGAGGGCGAGCCGGGCGGCGACTCCGTGCAGGCCATCCTCCGGTGGAACCGGCTCACCGTGGAGATGATGTACGGCATCGTCATGAAGGCCATCGACGACGCCGGGCTGCGCGGACAGGCGCACCCCTGCGACTACCTCAACTTCTTCTGCCTCGGGAACCGGGAGGCGCCGCGCCCCGGCGAGTACTCGCCGCCGGAGACGCCGGACGTTGACACGGACTACTGGCGCGCGCAGGTGAACCGCCGGTTCCCCATCTACGTGCACGCCAAGCTCATGATCGGTAAGCCAAGCTCTCTTCAACCTCTGCCACGGGAGCTCTCGCCGCCGCCGCCTCACCACCGTCTTCTTCTCCGCAGTGGACGACGAGTACGTCATGGTCGGCTCGGCGAACCTCAACGAGCGGTCGCTGGCCGGCAACCGGGACAGCGAGATCGCGCAGGGGAGCTACCAGCCGGCGCACCTGAACGGCGGCCCGAGCGGCCGCGCGCGCGGGCTCGTGCACGCGTTCCGGATGTCGCTGTGGCACGAGCACCTCATGGGCCACGCCGGCGGCGGCGGCGGCGGCGAGGGCGTGTTCCTGGAGCCGGAGAGCGCGGAGTGCGTGCGCGCGGTGCGGCGAGCGGCGGAGGCGACGTGGGACGCGTACACGAAGGACACGGTGGAGGACCTGCCGGGGCACCTGCTGCCGTTCCCGATCACCGTGTCGGAGTTCGGCGAGGTGGCCGACCTGACGGCCGACGGGTGCTTCCCCGACACGACAGCGCCGGTGAAGGGGAGGAGGTCGTTGAAGCTTCCCGCCATTCTGACCACGTGACGCCCTGAGCTTACCGTGCCGTGCCGCATGTACAAAACTTTGACGCAACGATCTTCTCTTCACGAAGCCGAACAAGTGTACGTGTTGGATCTTGCCGAGTTTATATTGAGTGAATAGCCACTGAGTGACACCAAAAAATATTCTAGTTTTCCTTAGAGTAAATTGTAGTGGTACACAAACTTATTAGGTGGGTGCAATTTAATATACAAACTTATAAAATATTCGTTTTAGTATACGAATTTGTCTAGTTCATGCAAACGAGGACCAAAATAACTTGACAATGTTAATTTTACGAAGCTTATGTTGATTAGGATATGACGTGCATACGTATAGTGCGACATATATAAGGCATGTAATATTTATAGATTTGGTCTCTACTTTATCCTTCATCATCGAAATGGTGAATTTCATATATTTCTAACTCTGTATCATTGCTTAGGTTTTTTAATCTTTTTCTACCATCACTATATCTTATTTTACTTTTTATTGAAAATGTGTATGTCTAATAGCAACTTTCTCAGATATATGTTTACATAGTATTTTAATCAGCCCCTAAATAAAAAAGATTAGCTATATAGTGTCCTTTTTGCCTTCCTCCACACATACCAGACAAGTTCATGCACCGAAATGACCATTTTACATCTTCGTGCACTAGATTGCCCACACTTGACAAGTTTGTATACCGGCGATGCAATTTTACTCCTTATTGAGCTGGAACATGGGAAAAAAAACAAAACCTGAATTTCACAAAAGTTTAGGTTGTGTCTAGTTCACGCCAAAATTAGAAGTTTGGTTGAAATTGGAACGATGTGACGGAAAAGTTAGAAGTTTGTATGTGTAGGAAAGTTTTGATGTGATGGAAAAGTTGAAAGTTTATTGAGAAAATTTGGAGCTAAACTCGCCTGAGCTGATCTTTGTGAGAAATCCAGCAATATTCGTGCGAAATCTGAACTCCGATTCTGTGCAAGTGTGAACGTATAAGGACGTATAATGTGGCCTTGTTTGGATTTCAGCCCATCAAACAAGAACACCATGGGCCGGGCTCCTCGAAGTTTTGGGCCTCAACGCGAACCCGTTTCAGTCTTCCCTAATATTTTTCATCTCTCTCTCCTTTCTTCTAGCGGGAAACCCAAAATCAGCATCACCCACGCGAAAAGTCGAAATCCCCCATTTAGCCCTCCGCTCCGGCCGCTGAAGCCTCCGACGGGAACCCCGCCGCTGCCGCTGCTTCCCGGCGGCGCCTCCTCCTCCCAGGCCAGCGGAGGCGGACCGGACGGCGATGGAGCGGATCCACGTCGCCGTGAGGGCGCGGCCGCTCACGGCGGAGGACGCTGGAAGCAGCCCGTGGCGGGTCTCCGGCAACGCCATCGCGCTCTCCACCCAGCCCTCCATCCGCTTCGAATTCGGTGAGGAACTCGCACCCTTCCGCCCCGTTGCTCTGCCTGCCAGCTTCGGTGCCTTTTGGCTTGAGGTGCCGGATTTATCGCGGAGGGTTCGTTTCTCGCAGATAGGATATTCGGTGAGGAGTGCCGCACCGCCGACGTCTACGGGGCTCGCACCAAGCACATCGTCGACTCCGCAGTAAGAGGTTTCAACGGTAATAATCTGTGCTACCTCTACATCCTCTTGCTGATAGCGGCGTTTTCTAGGGGAAGCTAGTTAGGTCGTGCCTTTTAGTTATTTGAGTTTTTTTTTTGTGTGTGTTTTAGATTAGTTGTTTTGGGCTTTTGGCTAACTATAGGCACAGTGGCTTCTTTTCTCAACCAAGCTATACATGCATTAAAAGCTAACCATATGTTTTCACGCATAACAGGCACAGTTTTTGCATATGGACAAACTAACAGTGGGAAGACCTATACAATGAGAGGGTCTGGTAATGAACCTGGGATAATACCTCTTGCAGTTCATGATCTATTCAGGACTATCGAAGAGGTAAATTCTAGAAATTCGTATAATTTAACAGCATGCGAACTATATATCATGAAATATCTTTCAAGGTGAATCTATAAACATAAACGTTATGATGTTGAACTATGTAAATTTGTAGAAATTGATTTTCAAAGATATAAATGTTTGGTTTAGCACAAAACTAGAATGGAATGTAATTTGAAACGGAGGGAGTAGCTGTCATATCCTTTGTTTGCATGATGGTAACAACAGGAGATATTTATTTATATATTGATGTGTTTGGTCGTGATCTTCTAGCACTTTGGTTGCTTTCTAAACTGATCCTGATGTTGTTTTCATAAAGACCAAAACAATGCTGATGTAACCATTCCTAAAGACCAAAAAGACTTGCTAAGTTTATATACAGAGGCTTTATAAAATACCCTTATCCCATTATGTCTTCGATATGGGATCTCCTTCATATGTTCTACTCTTAACCTGCGAGTTTATTTTTAACTTAAACTTTTTTCACTATTTTTTTTAGCATTTGGACAGAGAATTTCTTCTCCGCATGTCTTATATGGAAATTTATAATGAGGAAATAAATGATCTTCTCGTCCCGGAACATCGGAAATTGCAGATTCATGAAAGCATCGAGGTAAACAATCCACATATTATAATGAAATTCATAAGTTTTCCATTCTTTAATAACATGGCAATGCTGTTCTCTTCTGAAGAGGGGCATATATGTTGCTGGCTTAAGAGAGGAAATTGTTACCTGTCCTGAACAAGTACTGGAGTTTATGTCATTTGGAGAATGTGAGCTTTTTTTATTTGCTTGCTTGCACCGCCTATTCATGATTTATGATTTTTAATAATTATGAGCAAAACTGCAGCTCACCGTCATATTGGGGAAACAAACATGAATGTGTACAGCAGTCGTTCTCATACCATATTTCGCATGGTATGCTTACTCTCCACTGTATTATCTGTTGTCTTACAAAACAACATCATACCTTGAATTCTCACATCACTAATTACTCAGGTAATCGAGAGTCGAGAAAAGGTTGATGAAAGTGAAGCGGGAGAGTTGTGTGATGCTGTTCGAATATCTGTTCTGGTAGATAACTGTCCAATGTTACAAAACAAAAAACTAACCAGCGTGTCTTGTATGAGATGTAGTACTTATTTAACTATGGGCTTTTGAGTTTTTGTACACTGTAATTTATGCTCATTTGAACTTTTCAGAATCTGGTAGATTTAGCTGGTTCAGAACGTGCTGCAAAGACTGGTGCTGAAGGTGTGAGACTTAAGGAGGGTTCTCACATTAACAAAAGTCTTATGACCCTTGGTACAGTCATCAAGAAACTAAGCGAAGGCATAGAAGGTCAGGGGTAAGTTATTAACTTGTTAACTAGTGGTTTTAGTTGCTTTGGGTTGTTTGTGGTTCATCTGATTACTAATGGAATTTGTTATCAGGGGGCATGTTCCTTACCGAGATAGTAAGTTGACAAGGATTTTGCAACCTGCTCTGGGTGGAAATGCCAATACAGCCATTATATGTAATATAACTCTTGCACAGGTACCAGCTCTCTTCTATCCATCATGTTCCTGTATTGTTGGACAATGGAAGTAGACATAAATTCTCCTAGTTTTCTCTCCCTCATATAACGAAAGAAGATTGGTGGATTAGTTTAAAAAATGTTGCTAGATTGTTGTGCTTGGTATTATCTATTCAGGTTACTGCTTGATTGATATTCTCAAGTAATGTGTACAATATGTAAACTATGCTTAAGCAATGTATTTAGTAGCATAATTTGGACAACTGAAGTAATTTTTTGGTATCATTGAATATTATAGTCTTAAATCCAAACTTTCCTATTTGATTTACCTTTTAGCATATGTCCTCGCTGTTTACTTTATTTTGTGTTACAGGTCCATGCAGATGAGACCAAAAGCAGCTTACAATTTGCCAGTAGAGCATTACGTGTCACAAATTGTGCATGTGTTAACGAGGTATTGAAATATCTGTTAATGCCAATCATATTACTCTTTCTGTGCAAAGAGCAAAATATATAAATTTGAAATGCATCTTTCTGTAAAGATTTTAACAGATGCTGCATTATTAAAACGCCAAAGGAAAGAAATTGAAGAACTTCGAGCGAAACTAAGGGTATGTATTGAGAAAGCTCTGTTTAAGTTAGTACAGCTTGATCATGCAAAACTTATACTTTGTGTGATCATAGAACTCGCAAAGTGAACATTGGGAGGAAGAAATTCTGAATTTGCGAAACACGCTACTACAGGTTCCTTTCTTATTTCTTAAGCATCTCTGGTCTCTGTTACTTGCTATGTAGTGCCTTAAATAATCTGACTATTTTGTCTAGAGTGAACTGGAAAAGGAGAGAATTTCTTTGGAGCTGGAGGAGGAAAAGAAAGCCAAAGAACAGCGTGATAAGAGGTTGATTGAGCAAGCAAAGAAAATTGAAAACCTTAGTTCATTGGTATTAAATTCAGAAAGGGATGATAGAACTACTGTTTCTAGTAAGGTAGGAATGCAGTTTATTTATCTTACCAGCACTTGCCATAAAATGCACTTGAACCTCATGTTTTTTCCTTTCTTATTGGTGCTTTATTTCCATTTAGCTTATTGCTCTACCCTCCTTTCTACTAAAAAATGTGAATATTTTTTAGACATTTTTAGCAAGAGGGCAACAATTTTTAGACAAATAACCATAAGAAGTAATGAAAGTATACCTCAGTTACAGGGGAACATAATAGTCTTATGGCTTTGTACTTATGCTCTTCAAACAGAACAAAAGACGGTTGACATGGTGTCCTGGACTACTCTCTAGACAATTTGATGGTCAGGTATGATTTATCAGTGATGCTTGCTCACACCTTTGATCAACATGCTGAAAATATAAAGTCTCGTTGTTTGTTTCGGATAAACATGGCATTGTTGGTTTGTTGCTCATATTATTTCCAAATTGCTGTTTAAGATATCCTCCCAAAATGTTCATTTAGATTGCTTTGTTGTGAATGATTTACCTTTTTTTACTACAATTTCTCTTTTGCGTGATGGGGTCAATTACATGATTTCAACTTTTGGGTACTGTCTGTTGATGCATGCCATGCTTTTGTAAATGCTCGCTATTAAATCCTTTTCATGTTTAATCCATTGCACGAGTTTGTCAAATTACATAGAACGCCAGATCTTGTTAAGAATGACATATCTACAAATATCCAGGTTTTAGAGTCTGTGCAAGAAGACCCTCCGAGCAGCACAGTTAGGCATGGACGTAATATGGAGATGCCACTGCATTTTGAAGAGCTAATGCAAGAAAGCTGTGAAAGCAGTATTAAACATTGTACTGATGCTTACTCATCTGGTAGTTTATCCTGTGAAGATGATTCTCTTCCAGATTCACATGCTTTGCTACATGTTACCAGCCGAAGAAAGCCAAATACGATGGTGACTGACTCTCTATCTTAATTTTATTAATGTCAACGCATTATTATTGAATTTTATATTTCTTAATAAAATAGTTATCATTTTTCATTGGTCACATTTCTACTGACTGTTGAAACACGTGGCCTTGCCAGAAGAAATCAGATCAAGAACAGCTTATGGGGTTGGTGAGTGAACGAATTATTCCCCAAGAACTTAATGACTGGAAATACACCACACAAAGTCAGGAAAACATCAAAGCTTGTGTTAATGGTTTATCTGCTCGAGAATCAGAAGCAATTCTTGTCATTAAGCAACTTGAAGATCAGGTGCCTAATTATTCCCCTATTATTGTCCTATCACACAATGACTTTTCCCCCTACCATTGCCCTATTATGCAATGACTTTTCATCCCCACTATTGTGCTATTATGCAATGACTTTGCCATAACATTTCCTTAAAATCCGAAGCAGATAAAGTTGCTGGAGTTAGAGAAGAGTTCTTTTCAAAGTAACTTGGATGATGTTCTTGAATTAGCAACTCAGCAGAAAGCTTCTTTCCATGAGAAGTACGAAGAGGTGAATAATCTTATCCTGTTTGTTAAAAGTTCAAACATGTCCAGCGTTGTGTATATTCTTGTAAATCCTAAATTGTGTATATTCTTTGCTTGTTTACAGCTTCAGCAGAATGCTCTGGTTGCACAAGAACAAGCTAAAATTGCTAATGAAAAGCTTTCCAAACAAGTACTTTCTTATTCTCTTCCAGTTATAGCAATTCTCCTTTCCTCACAAATGGCATATTTTGGACACTTAATCTGTTTTCTATTTTGATTTCGTAGTTGATTTATTAACATGAATGATTCTTGGATAAAACATTTGTATGAATCCCAGGAAGCAGCATATGAATTCCTTACTGGTATATTTGTGGAGACTGAAAGCATAGCTGTGCAAATGGATCAATCAACACGCTCAGTTGACAATGCTCTTTCTTTCATTGAAGAGCTCTTCCAGAATCTCTTCATGATGGCCAAAAACTTCAATGTATGACAGTATCTCCATAGTCTATTTCCCAATTTCTTGATAATCATGCCATTTGTTGAATTAGCTGTCTATGTGCTATGGACTGGATATGGTAAGGGTCTGAAGATCGGTGATAGGACACTCACCCTCGCACCAGCAGGGCTTCTCCTTGCTGAGCTAAAAGAGGTTGTGAGGCTTAGACTAACTTTAGAGCTTCATTGATTGATTGATAATAGAGTACATCGGGTACCTTTATATATAGGAGGACTAACTTGATATATAAGGAACTAATATCTAATAAGCTAAAAGAGGTTGTGAGGCTTAGACTAACTTTAGAGATTCATTGATTGATTGATAATAGAGTACATCGGGTACCTTTATATATAGGGAGGACTAACTTGATATATAAGGAACTAATATCTAATATTGTAGAAACCAATCTACTGTCTGTAATGTACTAATAAATCTTGTCTCCTTACCAACTAGATAATCTCCTAATTTATTATGCCTAAACTGTTGCATTCCCATAAAACCTATCAACCCACCGGAAAATGCTCTTTGACATCAAATGCAGGATAAAATCTTAAGAAGTTTTGGCTTTGTTCTAAGTTTGATTTAGGACAAAACAAAAATATCTTGTATTTTGAAACAGAGACAAGTATTTAGTACTCAAAGAAATTTTCGTGTGTGTAGTACCATCAACATTTTTGGGTCATGAGCCAGCTACATTGCTATAAATTGTTATCAACATGTCATTTTTTAAACTTCCAATATGCAAATTGTCTGGTTGAAATGTACTATATTGAAATCTAATATGAAAATGATCTGGCAAAAATATCTAATATATATAGTATAGAGCCCTTTGTTATGCCCATTTTTCATTTGCATATTAATCTATTTAAGCTGTCTTACAATAGTACTATAGTTAGTTTTCACTACTGTAGTTAGTTTTATGGCTGGACACAGTGCTCTGTCGTATATGTTTCAAATGTTATGTCATTGGTCCTTTCTGTAGGAAGTAAAGCAGTTTGTTTGTGGAGATATCACACAGTTCAGTTCTGTCATTAGGGATTACGAGAACATTTCAAACTGTTTGCGAGAAAAACTCAGCAAACTTGAAATGGAGAAGGTATGCATTTTAAGTTCTTTTTACCCATTGTTTGATTTTCATTCTAAGCAGCTCTCATTGGCTTCCATTGATTTCAGAAAATATTAGATGAACAATCCCTAGATCAGAAAGATGAACTTCAACGGTTGAAATCTAGCTTAGAAAGTTGTGAGAAAGCTATGGAGGTCTGTGACTGCTTAAGCCCTATTTGGTGATTAAATTCTTTATGTATTGTTTATGTTCTAAAATCATTGCTTGTACTCAGGATTGTAATATTCAAAATGAGCTGGAGAAAGATAGCATTCTATCGGAGCTCCTAACTCTCCAAAAGGAAGTCGTATACTTGTCATCATCTTCTTTGATGAAAGAGAAGGAGTCTATCCGAAAGGAACTTGACAGAACAAAAACAAAGTTAAAAGAGACCGAGAACAAACTTAAAAATTCCATTCAAGAGAAGATAAAACTTGAGGTTTGTTTGTTGCAATTAGTATTGTTAATATGCGTGGTACTTCAAGTTTGTTAATTATTTTATATGTGTAAACAAGAAAACCCTACATTATTCGCTAATAACCAGTTCTTTTTACTGATGAACTATCAATATGTATTTCCCCTAGAGTGAAAAGGCTGAGGCCCAGAGAGAAATAAAGAAGCTACAGAGCCAAAGGACTCTTCTTGAACGTGATTTACGGAAACGTGATTCGTTTACTGTTGACAAAAGACATGAACAGAATGTGAAGTCGAAGGAGCTTGCCGGTATCTATGATCAAGCTGTCCAGATTCAGGTTACAATCATCCCTTGTATTACTTTTCAGTCAATTTGTTGTGTAGGAAACTGATCTAATTGACTAATTCAGGGTACTGGCATAATATTGTTACAACTTGCAATAATAATTCTAATAAATCACAACAGTCACTCGACAATAATATTGGCCAATATGCTCCCAATCACAGACCATACCATTATGCGATTCCACTGTTCCAGAATATGTGTTTTAGACTGTGGTGGTTTGAAGCTACCAAGTGCTAATGTGGATTCAATATTTCTAGTACAGGGCTAGTGGTTCATAAAATATGCCATCTCTCTGGTTTCTGGTTTATGATGGTTTATCACTTCATTGGTCTCACAACTTGGCAACCTGCAATCATGGAAAAAAATCTATTTATTGTTCCGCATAGCTTTTATTGCATGTTTTATAACCCAAATCTCTTTTGTTGACATCCAGAATGTTCACCATTTAAGTATTGATGTGGACTTATAGTCAACAAAGTACAAACACTCAAGAGCATCCATTTTTTTTTTGTCTATTTCAGTATTACATATAGTAAATTTGAAACAGAAGGTCATTTCCTGATATCATTTAGGGAACAGTGACAAAGATGCCATGTTGAGCGAGGAAGAAGAAATTTCAGTCATACTGTCTATTCACATATCATCCCAGCATAACACTAGAGAGTTTTACATCTGTAGGACGACCTAACTAGCTATGCTATGCATGTAGTGATGGCTCTTTTATCCTTTTCAGGAGGACTACGGAAAGCTTGAGATGCATGCTTTTGATATGGAGGCTGAAATTGCTTCGTTACAAGAAGCTTTAGTTACTACCATTGCAGAAAAGGAAGAAGCATTATCTAGAGTGGAGCTTCTCACATCAGCAGTGGAAGATCTTGAAAGTAGGTTGAATTCAGCAGAATCAGAGACTAGTTCCTTGCTTGAGGAGACTGCTGTCTTGGTATACTTGATTTGTCTTTGCATATTTTGGAAGATTTGTTTCCCATCTATTTGTCTAATCCTAAATGTTTTGACACCATGAAATTTTGTTGTGTTTCTCTTTGATGCAGACTAGGAAGTTAGATGCATCTGAATCTATCTCTAAAAAACTTGAGGCTTCTATTAGTTCTTTATCAAGGGAAAAAGAAGACATGGGAATTGTATAGCTCTGTGCTTATGTCAAATTGATTGATGTTAGCTGAAAGTTGAAACTTATTGCACTTCTGTCTGCTGTAAAATACAGGAACTTACTGATGTTCTTCTGGAAATGGAGTCTGAAAGATCAACGTGGACTGCCAAGGAGAAAGCTTGTCTTGAAGCCAAACAAAAACTGAATATCTGCAATGAGAACAATTGCAAATTATCAGAAGATTTGATTAAGGTAACAACAATAGAGTTCCCATTGATCATTGCACATCTCCCGTGTGCCCAGTCCATTTTATGTATGCAGTCACTAGTCATGCTATGTGGTTTTATCAACAACTCAATATTGTTTAGTTCTTTTTTTTTCTCGAAAACGCAAGAGAATTGCATTTCATTTCATTAAGGGGAAGAAAAATAAAGGAAAAAAAAACAAAGTAGGAGATACCAAAACCCTCCTACACACCCACGCCCCGGCCAATTAGGTGCCTAGGCTTGCCGAACCACTAAGAAACTTTTGGAGGGCAGACGCCCCCGCTAAACACCAAAGATTACCCTCGTTCTCGACCACCTACAAGACCGTCGCTACATTAGGACTAGTGCCATTGAAAACACAGTCATTGCGATGCTTCCAAATCTCCCAAGCCACTAAGATAACCAAGGAGTTGAGCCCTTTTCGCACGTCCTTTGGCCGGTGTTTTGTAGATTGGCTCCACCACCTCAAAAAACGATCAGTTGAAGGTTGAGGCACTACACCAGAGATCCCTAGCTTCAAGAACAGAGCTGTCCACACTTGGCGGGAAAAGACACAAGAGATCAAAATGTGTTGGATGGATTCTTCACTTTGATCACAAAGGGGACAGGCCGCGGAGTGCTGCAGTCCGCGCTTCGCAAGTCTGTCGGCTGTCCAACATCTATTATTGATGACCAACCAGAGGAAGAACTTACAGCGAAGAGGAGCCCAACTCTTCCAAATGCATTTCCAAGGAGCAAACTTGATCGATCCTAGGAAATAAGCTTCATAGGTAGATTTACAAGTATACATCCCATCAGCGGTTAGCTTCCAAACATGCTGGTCTTGTACATCTTGTAGCAGAACCACCTCGCCTACCAAAGACCAAATGGCCAAGTACTCATAAAGGACCTGAACAGATAGTCCCCCATGTATGTCAGCCACCCATCTTCTGTTTTCCAAAGCCTGCGCCACAGTACGTTGCTTCCTTGCCCTCTTGGAGGTCAAGGCAAAGAGATTAGGGGCCAGCTCTGCTACTGTTTTACCTTGCAGCCACCTATCACTCCAAAACATGGTATTTTCTCCATTTCCAACCACAGTTTTGACAGCCACATTGAAAAGAGAATGGACATTTTGAGGCACATGAATAGACAAACCGGCCCAAGGCCTAGCAAAATCAGTTTTTTGAAGCCATAACCATCTCATGCGTAGTGCCCATCCCATCTTTTCAAGGTTAAGGATACCAAGGCCTCCATAGGACAAAGGCCGACACACACGGTCCCAAGAAATCAAGCAATTTCCTCCATTAGTATTTTCTCTTCCCTTCCATAGGAAGCCGTGGCGCCTTTTATCTATAGCCTTGACACCCACTTAGGAAGATCCAATGCCATCATTGCATAAATAGGAATAGCCGAGAGGACCACCCTAACTGTTATAAGCCGACCTGCCTTGTTCATTAAAGAGGCTTTCCAACCCGGTAAATTATTTGCCACTTTGTCCACAAGGGGCAACAAATCTGTCTTGGTTGGTTTTTGGATTGTAAGAGGAAGTCCGAGATAAGAGCAAGGGAAATTCTTCACTTCACAAGACAACTCATTAGAGATCACTTCCAGATCATCTTCCAAGCAGTGAATAGGAGTGCATGAGCTCTTTGTCATATTAGTCCTTAGCCCAGAAATTTGACCAAAAAACTCCAAAATCTGCTTGATAAGAGATAGGTCCCCGCTTGTTTAGTTCTGGATCATGCTATATCAATTTGTGTCAATACTGTTTAGATTTGGATCATGCTATGAATATCAATTTGTGTCATATGTACTGCTGCACTTACCTGTTGTGGTTGTTTGCTATGATCTTTTTTATTTTAACATTTATTGCACATTTCTTTTCTTGCCTAGCAACATTAGTGGGGAAGAAAGCATGTTTGGTTTCCTTGTTTGGTTCTTTTCTGGACAAGGGTTTCCTTCTTTTAAGGGAGACACAATTTAGCTCGCCTCTTTAGCATGAATTTGCTTTCCTACCAGCAACTTAGAAAGGTTAGTTGCGTCTTGTTAAAGAACAAGACATGCCTAGTTGTCTTGTATTGAGTTGATTTACATAATGTAGTTCTTCTAATGTTGTCTTGCCCTAGACGACTAGTTTCATTTTCCTAATGTTTTTCTTTTTTTGTTCAAAGTAATAGTCAAGCAACCTCCACATTCAATGTTTTTTCACCAATATTTTGAAGAACTTTGGTATCTTTGTTACTGATATTGCAATATACTGCTAGGTGAGACAAGAATTGGCGTGTTGCAGAGAACAGTACAGTATTCTTGAGGCTAAAATGATTTTCTCCAAGAATGACACAAATGAGGAGAAATACTGGTTAGTCTTGTTGCAGTAATTCCATCAATCTGACATTGTGCTTCAGTGTTGTTATGATCGGGAGAACAAGTAATACAACAACCATGTAGGAGCATGCCTTAAGCTACTTTTAATATTTCTTTTGCAATACTTTCTAGTCCTGAGCCTGAAGTTTAAAATATTCTTTTAAAGGAGTTACTCTGAAAATATACAAAATGAACAAACTGGAGTTATCTAACAAGCACATATCTTCGATGTGCTAAAAGGACAGTTATAATAAACATAAAAATGTTTGACGGGGTGAACCAATAGCTGTTTGTGAGCAATAGGAACAGATAGGTGAAATAGTCCTAGTAGAAAATAAATACATCACGGCCTCTCTTGGCGACCCGGGAGGCGAAGCTCGTCTCCCCAGCGTGCCTTGCCGGCCTCGCTGCCACCTGCAGTGATGGTCGGCGGCGGCAGCGCCTCCCTCCTTCCTCCCATTTCCTTCCTCCTCCTTCCTTTCTCCTTCTCTCTTTTTCCCTTCCTCCTTTTCTCTAGATCTGAGGTGACCCGGGGGACGTCGTTCCTGAGCTTGGCCCTCCCCACGTCCGGCACCGGTGGCCTCCCATCCCGGACCGCGGTGGCGGTGAAGGCTGCGCGGGGCACGGCATGATCTGGCCACGCTAGGTCCAGATCCAGCGCATCTCTGGCGGGTTCTGCGCGTCTCCCTGGCACGAGAGGCCGGAGTTGCGGCGGCGGCCGACGGCGGTGGTGAAGGCAGCAAGGGGGACGGTCAGATCTGGCCCCTCTAGGTCCAGATTTGGGTGTGTCCTAGTCGGGGTTGGGCGAGGCTGGACCCTCGTGGCGGCGGCGTCGACGGGTGGGCGGCCTGTGTGCCGCCGATGAGCTCCGCAACTCAGTGGAGCTCCGCCGTTCTGGGTGAAGTGGCAGAGCAGGTTGTCAACAACGCTTGTCCGGTTGTTGTGCAGGTGTTGCGGTGTGCTGGTGGCATTTGGTGGCTTCCGTTGCGGACACTATGTTTGGATGGGACTCCGAGGTGAAAGCCTTGCTCGACTTGCCGATGCTAGCAACGGCGACGCCATTGGGCGTCGTTCACCTTGTTGAAGGCGTTGCTATTGGAGCCCTCGTTCAACTCCACATCAAGGGATTTATCCGGTTAAAACCTTAGATTCGTTAGGATCAGGCGATATCGCCATTCTGTCGGCGTTTTCTTCTTGAAGGTTTCGTTTTATGAGTTTTTCCCTTGCTGGACTGCTGTTCTTAGGTTCTTGGGTTCAGTATGTCAATGCCAGGGTTTTCGCCGGTTTTCCATAAATTAACCGTGCCGTTGTAAGGTTTTAGGGTCCGGTTTTCCTTATAAACTGGATCAACTCTCTTCTTCTATAGTGTAATGCAGGAGCTCCCTTTCGTTACCTCGAAAAAAGAAAACAAATACATCGCCATCTGTTGTTTAATATGCCGTAGGCTCAAATGTTCGGCTAGCTGATTTACTACTGACACTAGAAAGTTTGTGCAGCAGGGAGACTTGTGAAGAATCAGAACGACTTCTGAAGAAAGAAATAAACATTGACACCGGTGTGAATGAAAATGTAAGTCTTCAGTCTATTCCTTTTGCCCTCCATTGTGAAAAGTCTTCTTATAACATGAGTAAATCAAATGGAAGAATTTTCATCCTAAATCGTATAGTCACAAGTCATGACCAATTACTATACATGCGTGAGAAACCATCACCTGGGAAGCTACAACGTTTCGAACTTTCGATGTTGGACATTCTTTGTTTTCCTAGTGAAAAAACGATTGAGCAGTAACTTATCTTGCAGTTTTTCTCTCATTTTGTTTTGAGCAGGAACTTCACCAACAACTATTGTCGATTACAGAAGAACGTGACAAGTTACTTTCTGAGATTAAATATATGAATTCAGTCATCAATGAATCAGAGGTTTTAAAAGAGAATCATAGTAAAAAGGCATGTTAGGTTTATTGTTGACCTGCTGCACTTTATCTCTGTGAGTGAGTGGTTTTCTCATGTGCTTTTTGATTATTTGTGCAGTTAATACAGGCCAAAGCTACTATAGATGAGTTGAGTTCTAGGATATCTATCGTGGAAGCCAAAATGAAAAATGTAAGCATTAATGTACTTGTCATTTACTGTTAATGGAAGTATATTATTACTGTAGCTGCTGTTTAAAATATTTCATCTTCGGATGCAGAGTTACTGGTTACCATTATCAAACTTAGGAATAGATGAATGTTTTGTGAGTAGGGTTCCATGTGCAGCCTCTCATAAGAGCATGTGCATTTGTTATCAACAAATATTTCTATCTGATTTTATTCATTTTTTTAGACAAGGAATGTCACAAAGTTTTCCATAACATGGGGGAGTACGACTTCAAAACCAAAACTGTATAAAATAAAAAGTCCAGGAGTTTCAATTGAACTCCAGAACAGATATGCCAAAATTGCTTCTGTTGCACAGTCGAAGTATTTTTTTAAATTACCAATGGACCACCACAGGAACTACAATTTTTTTTAGATAATAGATTTTTATTAATCCGGCCTCTGTATTCATGAAGGATATACACAGCCAAAACATACACGAGTTCTTAAACTCTAAACCTCGCACAAGGGAAAACACAAAAGACAAAAAAAGAAAAGCTACTAGAAGACTTGGCTTCAATCTTCAACGAGAACATAATCTTTCTGTCACAGCGTGAGAGGGAGAAGGGGAGAACTGGAACTGGTTCTTGCTGCCTTTCACCAAACCATCTCCGCCTCTGTGTATTATGAACGTCTATAACCAAAGTCTGTTTCCAAGCTTCAGCATGGAACTACTTGTCTAGTAATCTAATTTAACTTTCCTTTCTATGGTTGCTTGGAATTGCAAACCCCAGTTGAAACTTGCTGGGCCCCTTTTAGGCTGCTGGTTCTAAGCCTTGACCTAAACATTTGCAAAATTGACTGCATATGTTCTGTTGCTATTTTGATGGACTATTGTAATTTATGTTCGTCCTGCATTTTGAAAACATGGAAGCTTGACATAATACAATAAAAGTTTGCCAAATAACTGGAAAACACCAGTTTCAGTGAACCGATGGGATCTAGTTTGTTGTTGGGAAGCCTGGGATATGGGTGGTCTGCCAGCAAAGCTTGTGGATGCATCAGGCATGTAGTAGATAAGCACAGATGCATACAGTATAACTCAATCAGTGTACTGCAAACTATAAATCCCAAGGGCCAAGGCATCCTCAAGAACCTGGATAGCCATAATTCCTATATTAAGAGAAAATGTTAGGCACTTAAAAGGCACTGCATTTCCTGAAGAAATAACTACTGTTGAGCAGTGACTCTATCATTCCTGCTTTGTTAATTATCCAAGTGATAGCTTTGCATAGAGGAAAATCATTTTCCAATTTGAATGTATCTTATTTTTCAGTTTTCCATGTCATTTAATTTTGAAAAGCAATTCAACGATGGCCCTAGTTGTGCCTCTTTAGAGAACAAGCCACCTTACTAATTACTTACTGACAACTTGCACTTTTCTGTATCCAGTAATTTCCCAAGTGCATCCTGCGCAACTCTGTATATCATTAGTTCCGTAACATGCTTTCTTTTGCAGGATGCTTCGGCTTATAACAAAGAGAACACAAAGCTTAGGATGCAGATTCGGTGGATGCAACCAGAACTTGATGCACACCGTGGAAGGCTTAAAGAAGCAATAAATGAGATGAAGCTGATGGACACAAAGTATCAGGAAGCATCCACCAAGCTGAAGAAGGACCTTTCTTTCTACTGTCGTGAGGTTCTGAGGTTGAAAGAACAGCTTAAAGAATCACAAGTTAAAGCAACTTGACCCTGAAATCTTTCTGCTGAGTAATTCATGTGTGGAGAAACTCGTGGTAGTACTAACCATAGGACAAACAATTGGTATTGCCTCAATGCCACTTCATACAACTTTTGTATACTGCTTAGTGTATTTGTTTCAGGTAGGTGTATAGTGCTACAATTCCCTGTAGATCATTACCTCCTAATGCACCTGATTCGAATTATAAAGTAGTGGACCGTCTAGAACTTTTAACAGCTTTTCTCGCACTGCGAGTTTGTGATATAGATAGGATGAGCTATTCAGATTGTAACATACTCCTATATAGATGTTCGAAAAATGATATACGTACGACCCTATTGTCCGGCTAATGTGTACGACTCTGGTAACTAGGAAAGGCTCAAACGGCAAAAGTCTCACTTCGTGATAGAATTTGACACGCGTAGGTGATGCCGTAACGGAGTCGGACGCCAGTCGAATGCTGGCGTCGTACGTATAGCAGCGTTCATAGATGTTCTAGTTGTTTCTTTATTCTTTTTTGGCTGTGTGCATTTTATGTAGAGGCCGGGGGTGACTCAGTTTGATTGTATCATTTTGATGTAATTAACTGAGTCTAAATAAAGCTTCCATTATCTAAAAAAATACTCTCTGTGCCAAAAAAAACAAATCTAGAATTGGATAAGACATATTCTAGTACAATAAATCTGGACAGATGTATCTTCAGATTCGTAGCATTAGAATGTGTCACATCTAGTACTAGGTTAGTTTTTTATGTGACAAAGAGATTAATGGTGAAGTGTGGCTGCATATTGATTGCTCATGATGCCAGCGATGTAGAGTAGAAGTGTTCTCCTATCTTTTCTAACTCACCTCCCTCGTTTTCATGCCCATACTTTTCAAACTACTAAACGATGTGTGTTTTGTAAAAGTTTTCTGTAAAAAGTTGTTTTAAAAAATTATTTTAATCTATTTTTTAAAAAATAAATTAATAATTAATTAATCATGTGCTGTTTTCCGTGCGGAGGGAATGAGTTCATATAGGAAGGAAACGAACGCATCCAAGCTGCTTGTGCAACTCGCCGTCTCCACCTGAAATGTGGTCTAGTCGCTCTCGTGGGTGCAGCCGGTGCCGGAGATGACGACACGACATCAATGAAAAGGGATAAGTTCATCTGAGGTCCCTTATCTTATCAACGAATTCGATTTTCGTCCTTCAATCAAAAAACCAGATACAACGAGTCACTCAACTGTCAAAATCAGTGCAGACGAGGTCCCTCGGCGGTTTTGATGGCGGTTTTGGCTGACGTGGCGCCTACATGGCTAATTTGACTTAGTCTTGATCTGATGTGGCATTGACATGGCGCTTACGTGGCAATTTGATCAAGAAAATAATAAAACTCGTTGGACCCACATGTCAGTCTCACACATAATAATAAAAAAATGGTGGGATCCACGTGGGCCCCACCTGTCATTGTCAATCCCCTCCTCTTCTTCCTTCTCTCTCCCTATCTCCCCTCTTCATCTCTCCCCTCTGCTCCCTCCTCTCGTCGGCGGAGTCGCGGAGATAAGGATGGCGTGGAGAGGCGCGGCCTCCTCCACTCCCGCCCCCTTGGGCCTACGCCGGCGGCCGCCGCCCCTCTCCTCGTCGCGCGCCGATGCGTCTTAGCAGCTCTTGCCTCTCCCCTCCCGATCTGTTCGCCGGCATGCTCGCTGCAGCACTCCCACGGGCGCGGCCTGCGACGGGCGCTGCCGGCATGCTAGCTGCGAAGACGCCGTCCGTGGCGGCGGCGGCGGTTCAGAGAGACGGTGGATGGAGCTGTGGCAGGACTGGAACGCCTACAAGACCACCACCACCACCCGCCACTCGTCGCTCGCTCGCCCACCATGGCCATCGCGACGGCGCTCCGCAAGCTCTCGTCTGACGCCCCATCGCGATGGCGGGTGGAGGCCGGCGAGGCGGTCGCGGAGGCAGGCCCGGCAGAACCCCGTCACCGCCACCCGGGTGGAGGCCGCACACCGACACCGACACCGACTCATCCTCCATTATCCAACCAATGCCTGCAACTGCAACTGGAGTAGTAGATGATTTCTTCTTCTTGTTGTTGTTGCTATTAAACTGACTGCATGCGGCTAGTCTGCGTTCGTTGCAGAGGAGGCAAACAAGGAAAGAAAAAAAAAAAGAGGAGCAGAGCAGGCAAAAGAGACAGATTGATCGATGGTCTCTCTCTGTCTATTCTTCTTCTACTTGAGTCTTGAGCTGCTGCTTCTTCTTCTTCTTTTCCCTTTTTCCCTTTCCCTTTTGCTTTTTTCCCTTCTCTGAATCCCTCCCTTCTCTCATTTCCCCACCCTCTGCCTCCTTGGACTTCACTGGACCCCCAATGCTTAGTTAGCTTAGCTCCGCATTCCTATAATATACCTCCATTTTCCCCCCTTCTTTCTTCTTTGGTTTGGATTGCAGTGTTAGCTTTGCTTTTTTACTTTTACCCCTTCCTCTTCCGCGCACAGCTGCCGGAGCCGTGCCTCCGCCGCTGCACGCCGCTCCCTCCTCTCCCGCCGGCCGCCGTGCGCCTCGCGCCGCTGCCTCTCCGTCGCGAGAGAGGAGAGGGGAGAGTTGAAGAGAGGGAGATGGGGAGAGAGGAGGAAGAAGATGGGGCTGAGAATGACAATATGTGGGCCCCACCATTTTTTTTATTAATTTCTATGCAAAACTTACATGTGGGTCCCATGAGGTTTATTATTTTTGGATGGAATTGACACGTAAGTGCCACGTCAATGCCACATCAGATGAATACTAAGTCAAATTAGCCACGTAGGCGCCACGTCAGCCAAAACTGCCATCAAAACAGTTACCTCATCTGCACTGGTTTTGAAAGTGGAGGGACTCGTTGTATCTGATTTTTTGGTTGAAGGACGAAAATCGGATTCGTTGACAATTTAAGGGACCTCAGATGAACTTATTCCCAATGAAAATTACGTGAGAAGCTCATCGGCGTCCGCAACACGCGAACATCTGGTGACGACGCCAAGCGATGGCCCAGAAACACACGGCCTGCCGACGCCGCTGCAGTCGGGACGGGCCGTGGCTTTTTGTGCTCGGACGTTGGGCCTCCCCAGAGGGGACATGGGCCATGTTGGGCCGAATTGACACTTGATTTTCAGCCTAGGCGGCGGGAGGAGGCGCAGCGCAGGGCAGACGACGCGGAACCTGATTATTCTTTTGCATATTTTTTTTCTCGGGAAAAAGTAATTCGAAGCTGATAGCTCGCGGCGGCGGCGGCGGCTTCGCGGGCGATGGCCGGGGAAGGAGGCAGCGGCGGCTCGGGAGGAGGAGGAGCGCGCGACATGGACGCGCTGCAGGGCGTGCGCTCGATCGTGCTGAAGCCCTCGGAATCCCTCGACGAGGGGCGGTTCACGAGGATCGCCGGCGCCGACTTCAACGACGCCGGACTCGGGCTCTCCGGGATGCTCGCGTCGCTCGCTACCACCGGATTCCAGGCCTCTAACCTCGGCGACGCCGTCGACGTCGTCAACCAGATGGTAACGTTACTACTCCCTTGCTGCCTTTTTTAGTACAATTCATGATAGAGATGAGGCAGATTGGGGGATACTGTAGCTTGAAATTGTTGTGTTTCTGGATCTGTGGGTCTTCTGAGGAAGTGCATTTTGGGCTAGATAGGGCCTATTGCTGTGTTGTTGGTGTACTCGGAGAGTAGGAGGTGAAGCCATGTATATACTGAGTGATGCAATAGCTACGCCTGCTGTAAAATGGGAACCTTGCAGCTATTGTTCATCCTAAAGCTAATACTCTACTGTTGGTTTTCTTGATAATTCCTGTGAGACGAAAATGAAGTAGATGTATAACAAAATGCTACAAACTTTACTTATTTACATCGTGAATTTATTGGGAAAATTCAGACCTGTATATATTTGAGTTTTCTCTTGTATAACCTGGAGGTAATCCAGATGAAAAAAAAATATCTCTGTTATAATCTTACATGTGTGTTCCTTAAATTTTTTTTCCACCTTCATGCTTGTACTGATTTTAATACATGCCTTCAAGAGGTTCCTAATTCCTATATTTCCTAACCCTTTCTTTTCTGTACTTGAATACATTGAAGTAAGAATGGAGGCTGTCCCATGAGAAGCCACGCGAGGACTGTGATGAAGCTGAGCTTGACCCTACATATAGAGAATCTGTGAAGTGCAAAATATTCATGGGATTCACCTCAAACCTTGTCTCTTCTGGCATTCCGGATGTTGTCTGATTTCTAGTTCAGAATCACATGGTGAATACTCCACTTTTTTAATTTACTTTTATGAACTGGCTTGTTAGACACGTTTTGGCATGCTTTTAGTAACATACTAGCATTATTAAAAGCATTGAGATCTCACCCCTGTGATGTAGCTAATTCCCTATGGAAAAAAATGTGTTATTTAGGTTGATGTTATTGTTACGACTGCTGGTGGTATAGAGGAGGATCTCATCAAATGTCTTGCTCCTACTTACAGAGGGGATTTTTCTTTACCTGGAACGCTGCTGCGGTCAAAGGGATTGAATCGGATTGGAAATCTATTGGTTCCTTATGATAACTACTGCAAGTTTGAGAACTGGATCATGCCAATTTTGGACCAGATGTTACAAGAGCAATCCAGGGAGGTACTATAACATTTTTCTTCTGGCTGAAGCACAGCAACAAGGTGTTTGATTCTATATGACGCACATGTGCTTATGGCTCATTAGCTGTAAAGTGGAGGAATCATGTAGGGGGCAGTGATATGAAAAGGCCTACCTTATAGTGCTCAGAACTCCACTAATATAATTGTACAGAAAGGTTGTCATTATTTGAACCAGTCTTCATTAGCTCCGTTTCAAATTGGCCTCTGTGAATTTATGTAGTAATAGCACGTGAATAAATCCATAATCCAAATAGCACTAAAACATGAGGCTACCACTTACAAGTTTCTGTACAACTGCCAAAAATCAATAAGGAGAAAGTTCCACACTGTTAGATTTGTAAGCTTTACTGCTATGCCCTTGATGTCCAACTATTCGATTATCAGATATGTGTCCTTTCTTTCAGAAGCAACTCTTCCAACTACTTTTATGCTTCTCTCTCTTCTGTTCATGAAGCGCAATCAGTTTTACTTACCTGCAGAATGTTTGGACACCATCGAAGGTCATTGGCCGTCTTGGCAAAGAAATAAATGATGAAAGTTCCTACCTTTATTGGGCATATAAGGTAACATGTTTATTAACTCACCTGCATATCCTTGCAAAGTGCAAGAATAGCAGAAGTGGGAGAACAAACAATCATTTCTGTTCATAAAGTCCCTGCATCTCTATCTTGAGTACACTACACAATGATATACTAGGTAGTCTCGTTGAATTTTTTTTTCAGAGTTCCCTTTAAAACAAACAAATTAACTATATTATTATTTGAGTTATTTTTGTCTGTGTTTAATGTTGTCTAACTGTGGAAACTCCTCATAATAGTGCCATATGTACATCTTTTCCCCCTGGAACTAGTGTACCACCATCCTTAAAGTTGTGCTTACCGATGTTAATCTAATGTACTTGGTGTCCATATTTGAACCTTTATTTTGACTTTTAGAGTGAGTTATAGTTGAGTGGATTTGATCAAGATACTTGTTCTTTTCCTGTTGATGTTACAATAGCATGGTATTCTCATGTTCCTTGGTTTAAAATTCTTATGGCCAAGTGCAATGTTATGATCTGTATCTCAAAGACTGAAAACGAGACAGTACTGACTCTCCAAATGTTGATCAGAACAATCTTCCTGTATACTGCCCAGCATTGACTGATGGATCACTTGGAGACATGCTATTCTGTCATGCAGTTCGCAATCCTGGCCTAATAATTGACATTGTACAAGGCAAGTTGTGTGCTTGGTTTTCTTGCTTTTGCTATCACTTTTGTTTTTCTCATATTATGCTTGAAAAACTTGGCAGATATAAGATTGATGAATGGGGAAGCCATTCATGCAACCCCAAGGAAGACCGGGATTATAGTTCTTGGTGGAGGTCTACCGAAGCATCATATATGCAATGCCAATATGTTTCGCAATGGTGCAGATTTTGCAGTCTATATCAACACAGCTCAAGAATTTGATGGCAGTGATTCTGGAGCACAGCCTGATGAAGCAGTTTCATGGGGAAAGATAAAGGGTTCAGCCAAACCTGTCAAGGTATGTTTCTGTAACTTGAACAATTTTCACATGATCTTTTTAATGTTTTACATACATCTAGGCAGTCAAAAGTGTCTACTCCCTCCGTATCAAAGATCATGCTGCATGTAAAAATGCCTTTATTGATTTCACTTGAGATGAAGTATGCCAATGATCTTGGACTAGATTCTAATCCTAACCATCATAACGTACCTTTATTCATGTGTATAGATTTTGCTCTGTGTAATACCACATGTGATGCATTAAAGCCTTGAAGCATGCAGCCATGGTTGACATGATTTTGTTTAATGATTTATGCGATCATGGTTGACATGATTTTGTTTTGCCTGGTATAGAAGATATATGTAAGAAATTATGACACGGCATGATCTATGTAAGAAATTGTGACTCGAAAAGATCATATGAATGCACTTTTGTTTAATTCAATACACTACGACTGGTTATCACTGTAAAGCCTATCTTAATACCGCGGCTCTTGGAAATGCAGGTGCACTGTGATGCTACGATCGCGTTCCCGTTACTCGTGGCTGCAACATTCGCACGCAAGCTGCATGGTACGAAACAAACCTACTAAATTTCTGGGTGCTGTGGGCTATGGTGTTAGACTGCACGGCTTGTTCTTTTTGCAAAGGATGCAATGGCAAGGTCTTGTTGGTACCAACTCACGAACAGTACCGCCCTTCTCAATCATATTTGTTCCTTGTACACCTCGTGTTTTTACATCAGGTAGCAGCATTGTTTTTGCCCCCTTTGGCAATTTTGCGTGCTGCAGTGGAGGCTTACATTGTACAATAACCGTGAACTGTGACCGATTGGGTGATTCTGAGTTCTGGTTAGTGCGATACAATGAAATGATATTTTCTCTATTGTTTACAAGTGCATTTGAGTTAGTTATCGGTTTGCGCCTAAATCTCTCTTTTTTTAGCCGGGACGGCCCAAGGCAGGCCGCCCAAATTGTATTAAGATTTGAAGAGAGGGTTTGAAAACATTTACAAATCGACATTAAACAGTTGAGAAAAACGGAAAAGAAAGGAAAACAAAACAATCCGCCACCGGCGGGCTCTTTAGCCGACTTCTCTCAAAATGTTGGCCTCCCTCCACACTACAACTTTATCTTTAATATCACTGAAAAGCTCCGCTACCGTTCTCGCCTTTTGTTCAAAGATCCTGAGGTTTCGTTCTCGCCGCACGAACCAGCAGATGAGGATACAAAGGGAGTCAAAAGCGCCCCTGTAGCCCGACTGGAAACATAGTCTGGCTTTAATCCAGCAGTCCGCGAACTCCCAATTGTCATCGCCAGGCAGGGGGAAAGGAGTTCCTAGCCACGTTCTCAACAGACCCCAGATCCTATTCGTGAAAGGACAACCCAGCAACATCCTATTCGTGAAAGGACAACCCAGCAACAGATGATCGCAGCTCTCCTGATCGCCGTTGCAAAGGACACAACAATCTTCATGCAGCCATCCTCTTTTCTGTAAATTGTCTGCCATCAAGCACCTGCCCTTGGTGATTAGCCACATAAAGAACTTAAGTCTGGACGGGCCCCTAGCTTGCCAGATCAAATCCGCACATTGAGATCGCACCTGCGCCGCGAAGAACATCTCATACACAGAGGCTGTGCAGAAAACTCCATTAGGAGTGAGCTTCCAACTGATAGAGTCTTGGACATCCTCTTGCAGCTGTACCTCCTGAATCTCATCCCACAAACGAAAATATTCCGATAACGCCACCGCAGAGAGGCTCCCTCAAATGTCGCGCACCCAGCGATTCTGCGAGAGCGCTTCCGCAACCGTCAGCTTAGTTCTGCCCAGGTGTGTGAAGAGCAAAGGTGAGGAGACAGAGATGCAGCCCCTCGGCAACCAGTTCGCCCTCCAAAAGTCCGTATCTTTGCTGTCCCCTACCTGAAACGACGCCACTGATTGGAACAGACCGGTGATGTCGTTTGTCGGTACTGAGTTTATCAGAGTCTATGGCCTTCCTCTTTGCTCCAATTGTCTAGCGAGCCATTTCATTCGCAATGCTTGGCCAAATAAGTCCAGATTTTTAACTCCCAATCCCCCGCACTCCTTCGGGCTGTAGACGACATCCCAAGCCACTAAGCAGTGGCCACCGTTAACCTCCTCTTGCCCTTTCCACAGGAACACTCGACATTTCTTGTTAAACTCATTGATTGCCCATCTTGGCAGCACAAGCACAGACATGAAATGAACTGGCAGCGCGGTCAGCACCGATTTGATCAGGCGCAGTCGGCCGTCGGGAGAGAGTAGTTTGGGCTTCTAGCCGGCCACTTTTTTGACAGCCGATTCAAAATCGGCTGCACTTCCGCTTTCGTCGGTCTTCTCAGGGAGAGTGGAAGACCAAGGTAAGTGATCGGGAAATTCTCAACTCTACACCCAAGCAGCTGTTGAACTTCGGCCAACACCTCATCATCACACCAAATCGGCGTCAAAGCACTCTTGCTGAGGTTGGTCTTGAGCCCTGTAGCATTTCCGAAAAGCTGAAGAATGGCGTTTACCGCCGTTGCCTCCCTCTCGGTTGGTTGCATGGCCCCTGCGCCTATATCTCTCTTCCTCTTCCTCTATCTGGGACGGAAATTGCAATGCATATGACCCAACTGTCTAACTCACATACAACTAAATTTGATCAATAGTTGTAAATGGTTGTAGTGCGTATAAACATGCTCTCTTTTGGTTGATCTATGATTGCATGTTTTTAAGTTGTACAACTCATCTGGGACTCTGGTTACTGGATATCCCCAGTTGGCTCTAGTGCTGTCCAAATAGGGCAGGCCAAATCGTTGCCGGCCCAGGCACAGCTGTAGCAGGCTGGCTAATGGGCCGGGCCGTGTCTGGGCGGCCACAACGGCAGGGCGTGCCAAAACAAGCATGGCACCGGCACGACTCGGCACTGTCTCGTAAAACAAACGAGGGTACAACTAAGTACAGAATCTTTGGAACTGGAGCTAGCTAGCACGCATGGGCCCCTAATGATCAAGCGACACTGACCCAAGGAAGCAGTAGCCTCCATTCCAAAGCCTGTGCAAGGCAACATCACAAAGCTGATCACCTCCACAATGATCGGCGACGGCATGCAGCCGCAGGGCAAGTAACCGAGAAAATTTGTCGGTCGTCGATTCCCTCACGCGAGCGTGAAAATGGATGGCCATGATTCGCGCAATCACGCCCGCTAAGCTGATCCCGTCTCCAAGATACTCTCGAAAGACAGATTTTCTCGAGTGAAATAATACGCAATCATAGATAGACAACAGACAACCCCACGCTAGCTAACTATAGCAGGTTGTCCCGTGTCCACCCTACTACCACGTCCCAAATTATAGGGCATCCCCTGTTTTAAAAAAAATTAAACTTGGTAGCTATTAACTAATAATTATATTAATTATATCATAGATTAATAGTTTAAAGTACTTTCATGTGATACTAATTTAATATTTGTTAGGATCATAGTATAGAATAAAATATTAATCAAAATATGTTATTAAAGATCGTGTAAAAGAATATATACTTATAATTACGGACAGAGTGAGTACGTTATTACTGTCCCACACCGGGAGATCGGTCTCATCTCAGCCGTCCGTGGCCGAATGAACGGTCGGGATTTCACGCTGGGAGCAACAGAGGTTTAAGGTAATCGATGATGATGAATAATAGGTTAGCGTCTCGAGAGTAGAGATTCCATGGGAGAGGGGAAGTGTGTGTGGTGTGGCCACATGATTGCTCGTGATGCCGGCGATGCAACGCACTGCAGGCTGCAGCTAGCCTCCTCCTCGTCTCCATCTGAAACAAACTCATCATCAGGAGCATATCATCAATCCGGTGGAGACGATGATCATGACGAGTGGCCGCGCGTCGTTCGAGCTGAGCTCGCCGTGACCAGGAGGCCGGCCGGCGGGGCCCCCATGTGCCCGCCGGGGTTTCGCTTTACTCCGGCAATCATTGGGCGAGCCGAGAGATTGATGATGCCCCTCTTCTCGCGCTTTTTTTGGCTTGGCTTGTTTATCGTGTTCCGGTTCCCGAGAGGCAGAAACGGCCAGGGACGACGACGACGACGACGACCACGAGTAGCGCTGTAGCTTCGTTCGAGTGGCTGGCGCCAGGTCGGTGTCCGTGATCCGTCTGTCTCAGGTTGGGGCCGGCTTAAGCTATAGCTTCTCGTCCACTGTTCCACGCAAAAAGCTCCCCAAACAGCATGCGTGAGATGCGTACAGTGGCACGTACAGAGTAGTACCGCTACTAGACACGGATGTACAGAGAGAACCAGCAAACGATTGATCGACAAATAGATCGTCACAGATAGATCGAGCAGAGAGCACGGGTGAAAAAAAACAACGGCTGCACAGCCGGTTGGCTACCAGGGTTTACGATTCTGAGATGACCTTTCGCTTTGGGCTTTGGCGGAATGATGGTTTTCACGAAATCCGGTGGAAAGCCGGTAGATTCCGAATAAATTTCATAAACCAAAATTTAAATATAAATTTCTCGAGTTTACCAATAAGCTCGCGAAAACCGGTTGGCTTAGGCGAAATTCCAAGCGAAATCATCGAAATTTCAATCGGTAACTAGAAAAAAGGTAAACTGATTTTTTTCCTTTTTTAATTCATTATTCTTTTCTTTCCTACTGTAAATATTTGTAAATATTAGTAGATACACAGAATACATTAATTTTTTTGAAAATGTATATCCCAACAGATTCTATGAATATCATACTATTTATAAGATTTTATTTGATTTTTTTTATCAATTTAAATTTGAATTTGGATTAAACTCATCGAAATCTCAGACGGTTTCTACTTTTGAGCATCGTCAAAACCTTGAAATTTTGCAGAATTCGACCGGTTTTCGTCGGAATTGTGAACACCCGCCCGCACGCATGCACGCAGTACGTATATAGCAGGAGTACGTTGTGCACTGGTGCAGCTCGTCATTGTCCGGAAGGGCATGAGCCGATGAGCGATCGATCGATGGCGACGGCGAGCACGGCGGGATCGGAGGAGCGCAAACACACGGCGAATCGCCAGGGAGATATCATATCGTTCGTCAGGTCGGCGGATCCTCCACTCCACACGCGCACGTGTTGGCACAGTGGCACGGACGCTCACCTCCCACCCACACTGATCAACCCACACACCCATCGATCGTGTCCATTTTTTCCGCGCATCCGCGCGCGCGCGGTCGGTCGCTGACACACGCGCGGCGCTCCGAGTCGTCGTCGTCGCCGACACGGACGGGATGACGGGTCCCCGGCTTGCGAGTTGCCCGGCTAATGCATCCAGCGTACAGTGTTGTACCAGCGCGCGCGCTAGGCGAGGCGATCGATCAAAAAGTCGTCCAAACAGCAGTTGCCTTTGTCCGCGTCGTTAAGGCCAGCCGTCCAGCGCCTAGGCCACCGATCCACCGTGGTCTATTCATCCGTACGTGCATCATGCATATGGGGGTACGTAGTACGTAGCTGCACGTACGCTTTATCACGGGCTATAGAATTACAAAGCGTGGCATACTTTAGTAAGGTCGCTCTCCAGCTCCATTTTTCGCAAGCTGGTCAATCACGCTCAAGCGAACAAGCTTCTGGCTGGCTGGCTCCTTTCAAAGTGTGCCCAAATGATTGGTCTCTCTCTGCCTGCACGGCTGCATCCCAACCCCTGGCCCTGGCTAGCCGGAGCCCGGTTTGTTCGAGTGATCAGGTCAGAGAACTCATCGGAATTCAGAAGTCAGATTGCCATCCATCCTGCTGCATGCGGCCGTGGGGCCCACACATCGCGTGGGCCTCGGCAAACCAGCAGCAGCTACTCTCCCGGCCCTCGGCCCAAAGCTTTGCCCCGGGTGAATCACGAGGGGTGGCGCATAAGGCCATAACCAATGCTTATCTTTGCCCCGTGCCCCCTAGCACCGTTCGTTAGCCTTTTTGTCTTCATGCACCTAACCCCCCCCCCCCCCCCCCCCCGCCGATGGAACACGTCCCTCTGCTGGGTATGTGTCCCTCGCTCGCTTTTGATAGGGAACAAAGCCGAAGGGGCGCGTTGGACGCGAAGGTGGCTTGTGGACACTATTCCTACCGAAAAATTTCCTCTTCCACCCTCGCCCCTCTCACTCATCGCCCTCACGGACACCGGCGACGAAAGAGAGAGGGAGAGAGAGAGGCCAGCGGCGGCGGCGAGGGTGGGGGAGAGAGGTGAGAGTCAGCGTCGAGAGGGAGAGGGAGACGAGCGGTGGAGACGATGCCGGCGACGACCTGGAGACGATGCTGGCGGCGACGACGGATCAGCGCGCCGCTCGCTGGGCCGGAGTAGGAGGCGGGGCCGTGGCTCCCCGCATCCAGATCTCGCTCTGTCGCGTCCTCCTCGCTCCTCTCGCCACTGCCACCGCGTCCCGCCGTGCAGAGGGAGAGAGAGGAGGGCGTCGGTGGCGGGAGAAAGCGGCAGCAGCGGGTGGAGAGGGAGAGGAGGGAGGCGCGGCGGCTGTAGAGAGAGGATGAGGGAGAGAGCCGCGGCGCGTGAGAGAGGGAAAGAGAGGGGAGCGACGAGAGAGAGGGAGGAGTTGCCGAGGGTAGATGCGGAAATTTAACGCGGTGACCTTTTGGTAGGGGTACTCACAGATTTTGAGGAACCCATCTAGCTATGGTCTCCATTGTGAGATGAGTGTCCATATGAGTGTCTTTAATTAGTGAGAACACTCCATGAATATTTTACATTGTAGATGCCCTAACGCGTATAAATAAACAATGTCACACAGTGCTTACAGCAGGGCTCAATGCACGGCACGGTACGCCATGGCTGGACCGTGGGTGGCTAATTGGGTGGTGGTGATGGCTCACCAAAGAAGTATTTATCACTCTTACAAGTTCGATTAAAATTTAGACAAAATTTGCTTTAGGACACCTTAAAAAATGTGTTAGTTATGGGACATCGTAAAAACGTGAATTTGTCCGAGTACACTTTAAAAATATGGTAATTTACTATAAGACACTGGACGTATTAAAATATAATATCCACTCAATTGACGAGAGAGAAAATACATCAAATGACAGTTTTGCCCTATCTTCTTCTGCTTTGCCACACCACGTGCGCTCTCATGTTCCTATGCTGCCGCGCGGCTGCTGTGCGTCATGTCTGTTCGCCGCCACGGAGATGGTGGTGCTCAGGCTCCCCGTGGCGGGAGGCATCCACCCGGCGCACGTGCACGGTGGCGTGCGCGTGGCACTCGTTCAAGCAGCTGCTCGACGCGCGGCGCGGGAGCCATGTCACGGGGCTTGCCGAGCTGAAGCGGTACCTGGCGCGGTTCGGGTACATGGCCAAGCCGGGGCGTGACACCACGGACGCCTTCGACGAGCACCTCGAGCTCGCTGTGATGTGGTACCAGACGAGGTTCAGCCTGTCGGTCACCGGCTGGCTCGACAACGTCACGCTCGATCGGATCATGTTGCCGTGCTGCGGCGTCGGGGACGACGAGGAGGAGCGGCGTCCCGTGTCCGTCGCGCTCTCGCCGGGACAGGGCGGTGTGGTCAGCCGGTTCACGTTCTTCAAGGGCGAGCCGCGGTGGATGCGGTCTTACCCGCTGATCGTGCTGTCCTACGTCGTCCCGCCGATGGCCACCGTCCACTACCTGCCGCCAGCCGTCGTGCGTGCCGTGTTCTAGCATGCGTTTGCGCGGTGGGCAGGGGCAATCCCCGTGGGCTTCGTCGGGACGGACAACTACGAGGCGGCAGACATCAAGGTGTGCTTCTACGCCGGCGACCACGGCGACGGCGTGCCGTTCGACGGGCCGCTCGGCATCCTCAGCCACGCTTTCTCCGCAAAGAACGGGCGGCTCCACCTCGACACGTCGGAGCACTGGGTGTGGTGGACTTCGACGTCGACGTGATGGCCGCGGCCATCGACCTCGAGTTCGTGGCGACGCACAAGATCGCCCATGTCATGGGGTTCAGCCACTCGGCGTCGACGCGCGCCGTCATGTACCCGAGCATCAAGCCACGGGAGAAGAAGGTGCGCACGACGTCGAGGGTGTGCAGGTGTTGTACGGATCCAACCCACGGTTCAGCCTCAATTCGCTATCTAAGCAGGGCTCGTCCAGCTCGTCGTCGCCGCCGGGGAGCAGCAACTGGCTTGCTGTATCAGCCAGGCTGCTTTGTACCGTCTTGGTCATAGTTGTGACACAATTGTAGATAAGAAGAAAGGATAAAACTGTCATTTTACATGGTTTCTCTCTTATCAATTCGGTGGATATTATATTTTAATACGTATAGTGTCCTATAGCAAGCAAATTACTATACTTTTAGAGTGTCCACGGATAAATTCACGTCTTTACGATGTCCCACAGCTAATTACACATTTTTTTAAAGATATTCTATAGCAAATTTTGTATAAAATTTACCATTAAACTAACATATTATACATATATGAGAACTCATATATCATAAACACGTGAGAACTCACGCGTTATGAATTATAAATTTTTAATTATTATATTTTAAGAGTGATAAATAGTCAAATACAGTACTCCCTCGGTTTCAAAATAAGTGCAGTTTTACACTATTCACGTTCAACGTTTGACCATTTGTCGTATTTGAAATTTTTTTATGATTAGTATTTTTATTGCTATTAGATGATAAAACATAAATAGTACTTTATGTGTGACTAATTTTTTTAATTTTTTTATAATTTTTTTAATAAAACTGACGGTAAGGAGGAAAAAAAAATCAAAACTCCCAGCTATAACAAGGATGCGGATGAGGAGACACCGAGAGACAGCCAGACAGGCCCCTGGGACCTGGGTGGCTGGCTGAAGATGATCTCATCATCTCACACGATGCTACTACACGCAGTTCACGCGTCCAGGCCCCGACCGGCCATTAATGGTGCTGGCTTCTACGTGAAGGAAGCAACTCCCACGCCTCACGAGGCCGAGCCAGCCAGACACTGCATCACCGATTCACCGGTGCGCGTGCCGTCGAATCCGAGGAGGAAAGACAAAACCGGTGAATGCGTGTGTGCTTTACCTGTTCTTTCTCCCCTCCGAGAGCTGTTTGGATTCAGAGACTTAACTTTAGTCTCTATATTTAAACATTAATTTAGAGTATTAAATATAGACTACTTATAAAACTAACTACATAAATAAAAGCTAATTCGCGAGACAATTTTTTTAAACCTAATTAATCCATAATTAGAGAATGTTTACTGTAGCATCATATAGGTTAATCATGAATTAATTAGGCACAATAAATTCGTCTCGCGAATTAGTACAAGATTATGGATTGATTTTATTAATAGTCTACGTTTAATATTTATAATTAATATCAAACATTTAATGTGATAGGGACTTTTTAGTCCCATCTAAATAAGGTCTTATGGCAAAAAAACAAAAAAGGACATGACGCTATTGCTGCATCACGTACGAGTATCACTCCAGATGACAGCTGATGACCAGCGTTAATCTTTTCCCGGATGCAGTTTTGAAAGGGAGGAGCCAATGCAAATCAAAAAGAAGATTCTTCGTCGTTTCAGCATCACAGCCTCATCAACGGTTATAAATAACAGTATATATCTCGATCGTACTCTCGCGACTTGTTGTTATCTTGATCAGATCTTGAAGATCGGTAAGGCGATCGATCGACCTGATCAGCAAGTGGATTGCTAGCAGGAGTGGTGGTACAAGCAGGCCGGCACATCCTGCGGCAGGATACTGATATAGGACACCAAGTTGCCACTTGATAGCCCGAACTTATGAGACAAGGGTTGACATGCTCATGTTGACATTACAGATCATGCATGAGGCATCTACTAGTACTACTAGATGATAACTAGGGGGTGGTTAAATTCAAGGGTATAAAGTTTCAGCGTGTTACATCGAATATTATATAGGATGTCGCATGTGGTGTTTGAGCACTAATAAAAAAAACTAATTACAAAATCCGTCAGTAAACGGCGAGATGAATTTATTAAGCCTAATTAATCTATCGTTAGCAAATGTTTACTGTAGCACCGCATTGTCAAATCATGGAGCAATTAGGCTTAAAATATTTGTCTCGCAAATTAGTCATAATATGTGCAATTAGTTGTTTTTTAATCTATATTTAATACTTCATACAGATATTTAAACGTTCGATATGATAGGGTGTAAAATTTTTATGGGGGAGCTAAATAGGGCCTAAGCACAGGAAGGGACCAACATGTGTGCTATGTCTTCGGCTTGTCCGGACCTCATGCATGACATGGATGGATGTGTATTGCCATAGTGAGCTAATTTTGCACCGAAGAAAAATAAATCTTGGAGGAAATTCATACAGAATATGCACAAGCGTGTACGGACACATGCAGGTCGTATGAGTTACTCCCTCTATTCTAAAGTACATAATGCACAACCACCACTAAAACAAATTTAATCACCTCCTCCACTGAATCATCTCGATAAGTAATGTGGTTGATGGTTCAAAGGTAGAAAATTTAAAACAAATCGAAATTTAGAGGAGAAAGAGATCTATCTAGTTGTATGTCTGCATACGTATTATGAGATTTGAAAAAAAATATTATTTTATATTTTATGATAGAAAGAGTATGAGGTACTTAACTCCTGAACAATATGTTTGAGCAGACATCCGAAACAATTAGGGGCAGACTGGGCACGCGTATGGTTAAGGATTTCAGGACGAAAAGTCTTTGCGTGTCATATTTGATATACGGACCCATATATATTTAAAGTATTAAATGTACGTAGTATAATAACAAAACAAATTACAAATTCCGCCTGTAAACTGCGAGACAAATTTATTAAGTCTAATTAATCCGTCATTAGCAAATATTTACTATAGCACCACATTGTCAAATCATGGTGCAATTAGACTTAAAAGATTTATTTCGTAATTTACACGCAATGTGTATAATTAGTTTTTTTTTGTCTAAATTTAATACTCCATGCATGTGTCTAAACATTTTATGTGACATGGTGAAAAGTTTTTGCGTGAGAACTAAACCTCGATATCAGCAAAATCTATGATTAAATTGTAAGGGCACCATGACTTAAGCATGACCAGTGCATTGTGATATTGGCACCATAAATTTTCTGGATCTGCCCCAAGAAATATGTAATCAAAGAATTGGCGCAGTTCACCGGCCGGAATATTTAGCCTGACAGCAGGTGATCACGTTGACATGTTTAGGCCGTGTGGTTTTGATCATGGTCGGTGCTTAGGTTAATACAAACGATAGTACGTACTGCATGCAGACGTGCAGACGTGATTCGCGGAGAACGATGCTCACGCGCAGGAGCAAACCGACCGTCTGCCGGTGAGATGAGTATATCGTACACATAATATTACATATGGCAACGTGCCTGGTAGGCTATCGCTTAACCACCCTGTCCAGAACTTAGATCAACAATTTCTTGACGTATTAGCTTTAAAATACAGGTTAATGATCGATAAAAATAACGTGAATTATTATACTGCAATAGCATATAAATAAAGTACAATTAATTAATTAAGACACAAAAGAACATCTAAGATGGTACCGATGCACCACAGAGGACAGCGACGCAACTATGATCATACATAGAATAATTTTGCAAAGTTTAAGATATGCCATCGGTATCTCAATGACATGTAGGACCCACATGAGTCAATGACATGTGGGTCAGGATGGCATATCTCAAATTTTATAAAATTATAATGGCATGGTTTTAATTTTCCCAACAACCAGATGCACCGCAGAGGATAAAGACATAGCCATAATCACACATAGAACAAGACACTCAAATCAAACCAGGAGGTCACCAAACTAGCACCGCACGAATCGTGTCAAGCGAGTTAGCGAAGGAGACGAATAGTCATTACACGAGCGAGGTGGCAAGTTTAGTGGTAAAGACGAGATGGCAATTGGTGATGATAGCTTGCAGCCTAATGTGCTAGGTTTAGGGCTAGGAAGGGGTCTAGGGGTGTGGGGGCGTTGTGGACCATATATAGACATATAGGCTGTATTTAGATTGGCACAAAGTTTAAAATTTGGTTAAAATTGGAGACGATGTGATTGAAAAGTTACATGTGTATGGAAAATTTAATGTGATAAAAATTAAGTTGGAAGTTTAAAATAAAACTTTAGAACTAAACACACCCATAGTTGACCAATCGCCCCACCCTATACCCTATAGGTGTGTCCATCCCTGATTAATATATGATTTTTTTAATTATACACACATGTACACATTGCATATATATTTTATCATAAATTGTATAACAAATACAATACACGCAAGTACATATATCATATGTGCGTCCTTTCTTACATGCACTCAACGGGTAGAGGTCGATAGTAGGTAAATCCATAAAGAGTAAATTTCATAAAACTACAGGTATTTTGACTAAATTATCACAAAACTATATATTTAAGGAGTTGTATCACAAAACTATATATTTAGCACCAAATTTATCATAAAACTACATATTTTAGATTAAGTATCATAAAAATGCATATTTAATATTGAACTTATCACAAAACTACAACTTTTATAGTATAAATCTCTAGCACCATTTTTATGGTGGAGCTATAAACATCATTACTTTGTGGTTAAATTGATTCTAAACCTATAGTTTTGTGATAATTTAGTTACTAAATATGTAGTTTGTGACACTTCATCTTAAATGTGTAGTTTTGTGATAAATTTGGTGTTAAATGTGTAGTTTTGTGATACAACGAGTTAAATCTGTAGTTTTGTGATGATTTGGTCATAGTATATGTAGTTTTGTGAAATTTACTCATCCGTAAACCTTAAAAAAAGTCATATGGTCATTAATGTATATCATACATTTTGTAAGAATATTTCCTTTTTTAATAATATATAAAAATTCGGTCAATATATCCACACGTGGATATACATAGTTAATAACACCAATATTTCATAAATTAATCCATTAATTAAGAGCTGTACAAGAAAGACCTAAAAATATGATCCATAATAAATTATTCGCTTGAAAGGAAGCACTTGTATGTAGTGGTAGAGTCATAGACTCGTAGGTGCGCAGGATTACACTTACATTGGTTGAAATCCCAGTTGCCTACAAATATTATACACACACAAGTGATTTAATATTCCTTTTTTAAATTTTAAATTTAATTTAGTTCTAAATTATATTCCTATTTGAACTCTCATTTTTATTTTTCTTATTTCAGAATTTATTTTAGTTTTTTTCTGAATTTTAATTAATCTCATATTGGGTTCTAGATGGTTTTTTCTTTTAATATTCTTTATTTTTAGTCCGAATTTTAGTTATTTCTAAATTTTATCTCTACTTGAACTCTTATCTTTATTTTATATTTTTCTAATTTATTTTTTAAAATCAGGATTTAATTAATCTCATGTTGTATTTTAGATGGATTGTTCTTTTAATATCCATTATTTTTATTCCCAATTTCAATTATTTTCATATTGTATCCCTACTAAAAATCTTATTTTTATTTTATCATTTTGTAAATTATTTTTTTAATTCAAATCGTAATTAATATCGTGTTGTATTCTAGATGGATCGTTATTTCAATATTCTGAATTTCAGTTATTTCTAAATTGTATTTCTACTTGAACTCTTTTTTTTCTCCGATTGATGCTGTTAGAATTTCTAGCCTTCACAATGAATGTGATACCTTGCCTTTTTTCAAAATTATTTTAATAATATAATAAATTTAATGAGATCAAAGATGTGTCCGTGCTTTTGGTTTCTCTCTCTTTAAGCGTGCGTTAGAGGTACATTCGAGAATGAGTATGGTGTTGTATACTTGCGTGTGCATCTGCCGTATAATTGAAAAAAATATTCACTTGTAGTACTTCACACTAACACTATCTATATCAATATATGAGTTTATATGGTCATCTTTTATTGAAAAAGAGTTTACATCATTATTGCACACGTAGCCATCAGCTTGCGCCAGATAAATAAATCCCTGATATATAACACTTACTACTAGCGTAGCCAATTAATCATTTCAGCCGCAACTCGCAGCTTAATCTCACTTAAATAATCACAACAGCAAAATGTGTCATGATGCCGGTGCATATGCCCTACAAAAAGAATCAAAGAGTTGGGCTTTCGGTTTTTAGGAGGGGGATGGCTAGCTACATGCATATTTACATTCTGCTACAGCCTTTGTGATAGCTGATCGATGGAGAGATGCATGTGACCTATCTTTGGTTGCTTACAACAACTTGAGATGTTACCTTTCTAATTAGCTAATCATTAGCAGTTAATGATGCGCATCTTGATTAACTTCTTGATAGACCACTTTGGCCTATATCAGGGTCCTCAAAAACCATACTCCTGCACAGAATTAATTGCAAATTGTTGGACCACCATTGGTCGTTCCCATCCATAAGAACCTGGCTCACCGTACATACATTTTTCCCTGTTAGAAGAAAGACGGAAACGCATAACAAAAAGAGGTTAAGGCTAAACTCAAGATCTCGCTAGTTGCTAGCCGTCCATTTCATAACACTCCAACCGAAAACTTTAGCTGATCTGATTAGCAGTAGCACGAATGTGAAGGACAGTAATTCGCTCCAGTTCCATATGTATTAATTTCCTGTCGTTTTAAACATTACCTCATTTACTCACGAGTGATTATTTAAGGTGTCTATTTACAAGTAGTAGTCTCTCCGTATTTTAACGTATGATGCTACTGACTTTTTACCAATAATTAACCATTCATTTGTTTTAAAAAATTTATGTAATTATTATTTATTTTATTGTGACTTGATTTATTATTAAATGTTATTTAAGCATGACATAAATATTTTTATATTTACACAAAATTTTTAAATAATAAGAATGGTCAAATGTTGGTAAAAAAAATCAACGATGTCATACATTAAAATACGGAGGGAATACATTTTAAGCATAGGAGAGATGTCGTTGGAGAAACAACAACTTTTCATTAACTATATAAGAGTAAACTCATCCAAAATGTTTATACTCCCTCAATTCTAAAATATAAGGTACAAATACTTTTTAAAGTTGTTTCGTAATATAAGACGTGCATGCATGCATATAATTAATTAGCATGTTCTCTCCTCTAAATTATTATTATTTTAAATTGTACACTCACAAGATCTTTAATTCTGTTGTTTGCATGTATTGTACTAGTTAGGGTGGTTCATGACAATGATGTGATATTAATTATTTCTTGGTGTTGGGTTATGGGTGGTTATGCCTTATATTATACTCCATTCATCTACTTTTGATAGCCATATTTTATCTTGGCATAATGATCTTGTGAGTATCTTCGAAGACTGAGCCAGAAAATCCTGGAGATTGATGAAGTCACCACAGGCGCCTCGCTATCGAGGGGTATGTCACTTACCACTGAAAGCACAATGCCATTAAATACTGGAAAATTCGCTTCCATGGGGAGTCTAACCTAGGACCTAAGGTGCTACTGAGGCTCAAGCGAAAAACCTAGGACCGTTAAATCCTGGAAAATTCGCTTCCATGGGGAGTCTAACCTAGGACCTAACGTGCTACTGAGGCTCAAGCGAAAAACCTAGGACCGTTAAATCCAAGCCAAGCACGCTTAACCCTGGAGTTCTTTGAAGATCGGCTTCCGGAAAAGAAGTTGCAACTTGTTGATATGAGTATTCTATTAATCCTATTAAGGCTTAGGCCGGGATGTTACATTATTCCTCGTAAATAAGTGATTCATTAATATTTACATTTCTCGATGCTCATATAGCCAATCTTGTATGAAAGAATAGAGAGTCACACATTAAATCCGATAAAGTCATTAAGAGGATATGTGGCTGGATTGAAATATATCTATCAAAAGTAAATTATTTAGATTTAAAAATATGTCTATCAAAAATAGATGGAGGGAGTATTAATCTCTCTAACGACAGAGTTTTTTCATTATTCATCCTAGTAAAATGCTTCAACGACAAAGGAAATTAATATAGGACTGGAGGGAGGGAGTACAATACGAACTATACAAAGCTATACCCACTTAACTCCTTGATCGAACAAGCTAACCAAAGCAGAGTCACATCCCCATGTTACACACACACACCCCTCAACCAAACCCCCTCCCTAACTCCTGAGTAGTGGCGTATTAATTAGGCCTCTAATTAATCGCGCCTTTCGCACCGTCGGTTTGATGGCGATTTGTTTAATTAATCACTCCCGCCTTACCCACAAAGTTAACCGCCTCCCCCTCGTCGTCGTTTGACTAAGATTCTTCCCCCATTAAATTAAACCAACCAACTAACCAACCAAAGCACATCAGGATTCGACCGATCTGACGCCGCATGCGGCACGCGTACACATACACAGCAGTGTACGTGATTTCCACCATCACCAACCACGCGATCCGGGCGCGCGGTGGAGAACCACCACCACCGGGACAACGCCCCGCGAAAAACACCGCGGGATCACGAGAGAAAACCACGCGAAAACCCAACCGCGCGCGGCGCGACCGGTGGACACGCGCGCGTACGCACGCTACGCCCCGCGCTCACATGGCTTTGGACCGTGCCACGCCGGTATTTCGGTTAAAAATATTTTGAGAGAGGGCACCGCCACCGCGAGTAGTCTCCGCGACGTATCGTACGTAAGCGAGCGCGGTGCGCGCGTGGTTGATAGGCGGAAAAATCAAGCGGCCGGCAGCCGGTTTCGCGGCGTCGGCAACGTAAACGCGGGCGGGCGGGCGCGAGGCCGACGGCGGGGTCGGCAGGGGCAGCAGCAGAAAGGTGACGGGGCGAGGGATTATTATCTATCTATCTATTATCTATTATTATTAAAACAACCTTAAAATTTAAGGGCACCACGTTCACTATAGGGGCTAAAAATTCCCACATTAATCGGAGAAAAAGAAAATAAGAGTCCAAGTAAAAATACAATTTAAAAATAGCTGAAATTCGGAATAAAAAATAAGAAATATTGAAATAAGAGTCCATATAAAAACCCAATACGAGATTAATCAAAATTCGGAATAAAAATAAAATAAAATCCGAAATTATAAAATAAAAGGAGAGTACAAGTAGGAATACAATCTAAAAATAACTGAAATTCGGAATTAAAAATAAGAAATATTGAGAGAAGAGCCCATATAGGAACCCAATATGAGATTAATCAAAATTCAAAAAATAAAATAAAATCCGAAATTAGCAAAAAAAGAAGAAGAGCCTAAGTAGAAATACAATTTAAAAATTACTAAAATTCGAAATACTAAAAGAAGAGTATATACAAGAATCCAATATAAGATTAATTAAAATTCGGAATAAAAAAATAAAAAAAATCGAAATTAGAAAAATAAAAAGAAAAGAAGAGTTCAAGTAGGACTACAATTTAAAATTAACTGAAATTCAGAATTAAATATAAGCAATATTGAAATAAGAGTATATATAAAAACCCAATAGTAGATTAATTAAAATTCGGAATCTACTATGTTTCCTCCGTCCGTTAATAAAAAAAAAGCGATAAAAAAAGTTCGATTGTAATTAAGAAAGTCCGGCCCCAAAAAAGAAGGCGCGGAAAAAAAACTGACCGATTCCTATCCGTGCTAAAAAAGCGGACAAAAAAAGGCAGAAAAAAACGATCGTAAAAAAAAGCCCGGCACGGCAAAGAAAAAATATAGAAAAGGACGAAAATTATTTTTTATCCGTTTCCTTTTTTCGTTTTATTTTCTTGTCGCTATTTTTTTGACCGTTTTTCCCGGTTTTTTCGTCCGTTTTATTTTTTTTCCGTTTTATTTTCTTTACGTTGTTTTTTTTTCCACCGTTTTTCCGGTTTCAACAAAATCCAACACGCTATTTTGTCGGCGGTTTTTTTTTGCCGAACCTTAGCGCTGCCGCCATGTCGATTTGCCTCTCCATGTGTTTCCCCATCCCTTTAGTTCGTCATTTTTTATTCCGAGTTTTGTGGATTGCTTCGACTTTGATAAAAAAAAATCGAAAAAGGAGATCGAGTAGATCAAAATCTCTCAACAATTTTGGAGATCGAGAAAGATTCGGCCGCATTTGACGGAGAGGATCGACTCTGTCATCTTACGTGCACGGTACTATGCGAGCTCGACCGGATTACCGGATTTGGTGGGAGGATCGGCTCCGTTATGGTACGGGCACGAGACTGTTCGAGATGGACATACAGCTCCACTTACGGGCTGAGCCGAAGAGAGGTAGGCCAGGCACAGGGCTGTTCGAGCTGGGCCTACAGCTCCACTTGCGGGCTGAGCCAAAGAGAGGTAGGCCAGGCACAGGACTGTTCGAGCTGGGCCAACAGCTCCACTTGTGGGCTGAGCCGAAGAGAGATAGGCCGAGCAGATAGAGGCAGCGGACTGCTCTAGGACTAAATCTGAAAATGAGGGAATGAATGAACGTTCGGTCCAAACGCAAGAAAGCATTCGGTCTATAAACAAGGGAGTATAATGTATAGTATAAAAAACGTTTTTACCCGTTGCAACGCACGGATATTTTTTCTAGTAAAAATAAAATAAAATCCAAAATTAGGCAAATTAAAAAGAGAGTTAAAGTAGGAATACAATTTTGAAACAACTGAAATTGAAAATAAAAAATAAAAAAAAATCAAAATAACACAATACGTAAGATAAAATAAATTCTGAAACCAGAAAAAGAAAAATAAGATTTCAACTAGGAATACAATTTATAAATAACTATAAAAAAATTAAGACTATTGAAAGAAAAGACCATTTAAAACACATGACGAGATTAATTAAGTAAGAGGCTTATAGAGGAGTAGAGTAGTGACAGTTGATGAGACATCTAAAAACTATTGATAAAACACCAAGTAGAATCCTAATGACGATTAAAAGGAAATACGACGGACAGATCGTGAAGCAATCGATCAAGGTGGTTGGTGGGGATTTCTAGAAAATAAAAAATAACCCCAATGATAATCATATTTGATTTTTAAAATCTCAATTACAATAAAAATGAGAGTCAGTGGGCGGGTCGTATAGGAGTACAATAGCAGAGTCGCCGATGGTTGGTGGGTCTTATATAAAGTAAAAAATAAATTCCAACGATAGTTATGTTCGATTTTTACAATCCCAATGACAATAAAGAGTATGCGGCGGACGGGTCGTAAAGGAGTATAGTGGCAGCGTTTGACGGGATTTCTAAAAATTACAAAAAACATGAAACCCAACGAGACAATAAACTCAAAAATCTATAAGGTCCAATTTTTAAAGTCTCTGGCTTCTAAAAAGTAAAAATAAATAAATAAATAAACCCTAATGATAATCATATTTGATTTTAAAATCTCAATGACAGTAAAAAAGAGCGACAACAGGCGAGATATAGAGGAGTACAATAACAAAGTCACTGACATTTTGGCGGAACTTCTATGAAGTAAACGATAATTACGTTCGATTTTTAAAATAGCAATGATAATAAAGAGAAGATGCAGTGGACGGTCGTAGAGGAGTATAATAGCAGCGATTGATGGGACTTCTATGAAGTTTTTAGATCCAATTTTAAAGGTTCCAAGGAGAATGAATAGAAACAGTGGTAGATCGAGCAAGCTAATAAAGAATAATATGACAAAAGTAAAGGGTAGCAACTGGTGTGACTTTTAAAAATTATAAAATTTAAAACACGAGGATAATAAGGTTTGGTCTTTTAAATATTAAGACAACGAGATAACTATTTAATAAATTTTAAGTAAAATTATATTAAAAAATATATATAGCAATTGTACGGGCCACCCAGCTAGTTATAGTGGTACGACGGAGGGGGGGGGGTCACGGTGGCTTGTGTGCAAAGCTTTTTGTAACATATTGTTATGTGGTGATCCTCCCAATCTTTTTTAGAGCTTGGTCCTCCGAGGTGTGACGTGCTTAGCTAGGGGGGCTTATCGGCTAAGCAAATAGAGTTTGGCCCATGAAAAGGTGGTGACACTAGTCACAATGTAGGGAAGCTAAGCTAGCTGTTTTGCTAATCTGCGGGTAATTTTTCTTTAGAAAATCAGTATAAGCACAAACCCTCACAATATACACACACTTATCCCCATAAATACACACATGTATATCCTAACCTTTGAGATTGACAAAATCATCACAAATACCTTTCTATCGATGGTACATCGCATATTACTGAAAAGAAATAATTAATTATATTACTGAAAAGAATAATTAATTATAAATACAAGCATCTATGTTAAGTCTAGAATTTAAATCGAGATTGGGCCGAACTGGTTCTACAAAAGAAAATATAACCAGTTGAACTACAATCAATTTACAATATGTCATATTTAATTTGTTAGTTTCTTCTGTTCTTCTGCAAGAACTGTAGATTAGAAAAAACCGCTAGCTTTCCGCTGCTCTAGTGTTAATCTGATATCAAGCGAATATTAATACACTACTTGACCGATTCAAGATCAGATAAAACAACTAATGTTTTTTAACCCTGTGATGTTCAACGGGATTTTAAACCTGTGAGAGGATGTGTCCTTTTTTACGCAATGTTTAAATAATTATGAAAAAAATATGATATGACTAGAAAGCATAGATCATTGTACATATATGTTACATATTCCTCACAACCATGCAAGATCGAATTTATTTTACTCATGGAGAAGGAGAAGTTGATTGAATGTGTTCTTGTGTATTTGTGAACTGAGAATAACACAACCATCTATGTTTTATCTTCTTTTTTTTGCCACTATTTTTTCCACAAGAAAATATGAGTGCATACACGCTTGTGCTTGAAATAATAGCTCCATCAATTTCCTTGCTACTTAAACTAAAATTCACTTTCCAAAATGTGTTCTTCCAATAAAGTACTTCTCTGTGGATTTTGCTGATCTGACATTCTGTTCAAGTATTTAGCAATTAGCATATATTCCTTTGGTCCTGTGAAGTACACATTTCATGGACGTCCCTCTCCTCTCTGCATGTAGCATGACGCTGCAGCCTTACCAACCTCTTTGTCTGCCGTAACTTTCAATCCATTAGCCTGAATATCCAAAATGGGATAATATATTATATTATTAAAACAGCTTTGAAAGGAGGCACCACGTTCGCTGTAGGAGCTAGAAATTCCCACATTAATCGGAGAAAAAAAAAAGAAAGGAAGAGTCCAAGTATAAGTACAATTTAAAAATAGCTGAAATTCGGAATTAAAAATAAGCAATGTTGAAAGAAGTTTCCATATAAGAACCCAATACGAGATTAATCAAAATTTGAAACAAAAATAAAATAAAATCCAAAATTAGAAAAGGAAATGAGAGTCGAAGTAGGAATACAATTTAAAAATATCTGAAATTCGGAATTAAAAATAATGAATATTAAAAGAAGAGTCCATATAAGAACCCAATACGAGATTAAGTAAAATTCGGAATAAAAATAAATAAATCTGAAATTAGCAAAATAAAATTAGAGAAGAGTTCAAGTAGGAATACAATTTAAAATTAGCTGAAATTCGGAATTAAAAATAAGCATATTGAAAGAAAAATCCATATAAGAACCCAATACGAGATTAATTAAAATTTAGAATAAAAAATAAAATAATATCCAAAGTTAGAAAAATTAAAAGAGAGTTCAAGTAGGAATACAATTTTGAAACAATTGAAATTAAAAATAAAAATAAAAAAATTTAAAAGAACACAATACGGTATTAAATAAAACTTTTAAAAAAGTTCTAAAATTAGAAAAAGAAAATTAAAATTTCGATTAGGAATACAATTTATAAATAACTTAATTTTTTGATTAAAAATAAAGATTATTAAAATAAAAGACCATCTAAAACACATGACGAGATAAATTAAGTAACAGGCCTATAAATAAGTAGTGTAGTGGCGGTTGATACGACATATAAAAATTATCAATAAAACACCAAATAGAATCCTAATGATGATTAAAAGGAGGGACGTCAGGCAGGCCGTGAAGCAAATGAGTAAGACGGTTGCCGGGACTTCTAGAAAGTAAAAAAAAACAAACCGCGTTGATAATCATATTCGATTTTTAAAATCTCAATGGCAATAGAAAGGAGAAGCAGCGGGCGGGGTGTATAAGAGTATAGTTGCAGACTCGCCGATGGTTGGCGGGACTTCTAAAAAATAAAAAATGAATTCCAATGATAGTTATGTTCGATTTTTAGAATTACAATGACAATAAAGAGTAGGTGGCGGACGGGATGTAGAGGGGCGTAGTGACATCGTTTGATGGGACTTCTAAAAATTATGAAAAAAGAAACTACAAGTCCAATTTTTAAAGGTTCGGAACTTCTAAAAAAGTAAAAAAAAAACAATGATAATTATGTTCAATTTTAAAATCTCAATGAAATAAAGAAGGGAGGCAACCGGTGAGCCATAGAGGATTACAATAGGCAAAGCCGCTGACGGTTTGGCGGTACTTCTAAAAAGTAAAAATGAACCCAAACGATAATTATGTTCGATTTTTAAAATCTCAATGACAATAAAGAGAAAAGACAGTGGACGTATCGTAGAGGAGTATAATGGCAACGTTTGACGGGACATCTAGAAATTATAAAAATGAAACCCAACATGGCAATAAACTCTAAAAACTATAAAATCCAATTTTTAAAGGTTCCAAGAAGAATGAATAGAAATAGTGGTAGATCGAACAAGCAAATAAAGAAGGAGATGACATAAGGAGTAGCAACTGGTGTGACTTTTAAATACTATATAATTAAAAACACGAGTATGATAAGGTTTGGTCTTTCAAATTCTTAAGACAATGAGATGGCTATTTAATAAATTTTAAGTAAAATCATACTAAAAAAATATATAATTTTGTTTGGATGCTAGCTGCGCAATTGCACGGGCCAACCAGCTATTTTGCATAAACCGAACATAATTAAGAGAAAGATTTGCTCACTTATCTCAAACAAATCGGCTTTTGTGCCGGAAACAATCAACTTACACCTAGCACACATTTTTGAACTTTCAACTCTAACCAATCAGATTTTTACAGAGGAATTCGGCTTTCAATACAAAAGGTTTGAGTTTCCCTGAAGATTTCCAGGACATCTCACTTATTTCCAAAGAATTAAGAACCTAGGTTACATACCAAGCCAAATTTGAAGGGTGCAGAGCTATTTTTTTTCTAAAGAATTACATAAGTAAATTGCCAGTAGGTCAATTACTGAACTCTACTAGTAGTGCTGTAGTATAATACATAGTAGTTTTAGGGGGTGTTTAGATTAGGGGTGTAAAGTTTTAGCGTATCACATCGGGTATTACATAGGGTGTCGTATGGGGTGTTTGGACACTAATAAAAAAACTAATTACAAAATCCGCCAGTAAAACCGCGAGATGAATTTGTTAAGCTTAATTAATCTATCATTAGAAATGTTTACTGTAGCACCACACTGTCAAATCATGGAGCAATTAGGCTTAAAAGATTCGTCTCACAAATTAGTCACAATCTGTGCAATTAGTTATTTTTAGCCCATATTTAATATTTTATGCATGTGTTCAAACTTTCGATGTAAAAAATTTTAGAGTGTGATCTAATTATTGTCTTAATTTTTAAAACAAGTACATAGGTATTCGAGTTGTATAAACAAATGTCACTATACATGTAGTATGTCAAACTTAGGATAACATATGTACAACAGTACAAGTTCAGAGAAAAGAGGAGACTCTCCATTTTTGTATTGCAAAAACGACGTGGAGGAGCCTTCTAGATGACAAGAGGAGAGAGAAAGAGATTAGAGAGAGAGAGAGAGAGAGAGTATGGATATTGTGTATATACGTCATTACGTCGTTAAGTTTGCTCCCCTCAAAATTCTCTCGAGAAAAAGAAAGAATTGTTTGCTTCTCTGAACCGCGCCGCACACCGAAAGCGACCTGTGCAGCTGCGCGCAAAATCACACTACCATCCGTTGTAAAGGCTGGCGCACCCTGAAACACTACTACTAGTACCAGTACTACCAGAGAAAAGCACCCTACTAAACAAGTGATTAGCCCAGCTAATTGCTGGAGTAAGTACGATATTATATATAACCACAGCGAAAGTAATCATCTCGGAGCATCAGCTAAGAGCATGGTCATGGTGTAAGTACTATTATGGCAGTCACAACCCATAAAACTAGAAATAGTTTTCATAAACTCTATACCATCAAGAAACTAGTACTAGACACTACTCTTCCAATACAAACACTACTATTCTATACTTCAATTTAATACTACTTATCTCATATGATGTCTTAGATATTGTGTAGAAACCATGTCTCATGTAAGACATGGTTTTCTTCTCTTTCCTTATTTATTCACTTGCCACATTATTTTTTTACTAGACAATATTCTAGTTATTAGGTTGGAAATGTACTTATTAGTGCGTTGAAGTGAAGAAAAGAGGTGCAGAGATCAGAGGAAAGGCAACAAGTCTATAGAGAGAGAGAGAGGAGCAGTATATTGACATTGCAATTTGCTAGTGAGAGCAGAAGAGAAGGCGGCTTCGGCAGAGGAGAGAGAAAGAGGAGTTAATAATATCCCATCATTCACACTCCACGGCATCATTGGCAACTCCTCTCTTCCATTCCATTCAACCACATCCGTTTCTTTAATTGCTGCGTTTAATCCCTCTCCTCCTCACCAACCGCTTCGTTCTCCGTTGGTGTATAGTTGCAGCAGCAGCACTCGCCACTGTTCTTTCTTCCTTTCATTCTCCTCCTGCTGCTGCGTTGCTTTCTTCAGGCAGCTAGCTCAGCTGCTTGCGCGTGCATGGGAAGGAGGAGGAGGAGGCTCTGAGAGGGAGGGAGGAGGAGGAAGAAGAAGAAGATGAAGTTCATGAAGCTGGGCTCCAAGCCCGACGCCTTCCAGTCCGACGGCGCCGACGTCAGGTGAGGCGCCGCGTTCGTCTCCTCTTCAATCTTTAGCTTCGGTTTGGGTGAAGAAAAGTGTGATCTTCTCTTGCGTTTCTTTGGGTGTCTGATTCTGATAACGTTGTTAGGATGCAAAGGTGGTAGTCAAAATCTGTTCTTTTTTCTTCCTTTGCTTGTTTATGGGAGGCGTCGATTACGAACGTGTCTGGTTGCTGTTCATCATGTTGGTTTGCTAATTATTGGATTGGATTCTTTCTTGGGTAGTGGTGTAAAAGAACGATTTTTTTGAAGCTTTTTTGGGGAGATATCTTGCAATAGAAACCGTTCGTTTGATGGCCTCTCTGTGTTTATGAAGTTTTGCGAGAGTGAAGGTGGCAGCTGATAGAATGGGAGTCGTTTGGAAAGTTCTCTTCTTGCATCAGTTTTCTAGCTTCTCTTAATTATTAGTCAGTAGCTATGTTTTCTTTTGTCATCTTGTGGCTTGTTCATGGATTTGGACCTCACATTATGCTTGAGTATTGGTTACAAGTCCCCTGTTCGATTGCTAATACCAAATTTGTTCGTACTTTGTACTTTTGTTTTCTTCCCAAAAATGGTCTCCCATTTGAAGTTGCTGGGTGAGTTGACTACTGATTCTTGGGAAGTGCTAAGCTGTTTATCGTTTCTGCTCTTTCTTTTTTTTCTTTTTTCTTTTTGCAAACTCTGTCCTTTGTACTAATGTATAGCATGCGTGATTCTCTACAGTTTTGTGAACTGGATCCATCACATACCAAAGTTTTTCCTTCTGATCTTTCGAGCTGGCATTCCTTGTTTCTCTTGGGATTAGTTTTCTTTCGTGTCTATCTCCTTGTCGTGATTCTATATGCTAGCTGTTAAACGTCTTAGTTTACAGTGATGGGCAATCATCTGATTAAATAAATTACTCTCGTTGTGATGCGGTTAATCATTGGGCATAAGCTGAAGCCAAATTGCCTTCCTGGTATCCGTAGCTTGGTAGCAGTTGTTTCTTGGTTGTGTTTGAATTAGATTGCTCAAAATCATTTGTCGACTAAAAAGAAAGGCTTTGTTTATGCCTGCTATATCTGAGCATGTACTTGTTTCTTTTTCCTCCTCTTTGTGGCTAGGGCGCTAGGTTAGTGCAGAATAGATCTGAGGGTTAGGAGAATTAAGCTTCAGTCTGTTACTATTATATGGTAGGCACCACTATGTTTTGTTGTTTTGGGCAACTTGGTAAAGTTAGATGGTTTAATTTATTATTAAGGAAAGAAGAAAACGATGGTCATCTCACCATCTTCCTAATAATTGATAGGAGTTCACTTTCCCTTCAGTTAAAGAATCCACACTGCAAGTTGCTTCGTTACGGCCGGCTTTTGAAACAATCCGGTAGTTCTGTACTACTGATGAATGCAATATCATAGTGATGAGAGGCATAAAGCAGAATGTGATGTTGGGATCTTATGGCAAGATGCTTTCGTAGCAAGCTAACCTGATGAAAACAAGGCAACCTGAGCTTAAGTCATCCTTTTGTACAGATAATCCTCAAAAGAGAGAAAGGGATGGTGCTAATCTTAAGTGAACATGATAGGTTTTTGGACATTAGTGGCTAACAGATGCATGCGTGTCCTGATTACCAACTCTAGTGGCGCCTTTCGCATGCTTTTCTTAAGTGAACTGGAATAACCGGAAAGCGAGGTGTGCAAATGTGCAGTCTATTTAACAGCCACCTCATGTTTTCGTCCATTGTCGATAGACAGTGCATGTCTTTTGGTAAGACCTTTATACCTTAGGATAATAGGAATTGTTTTGTTGTTGTTATTTGTTTGAGAGAGTGACTGTTCATGATTTATGGGCAGCCATATGCTGGTTGGATACGCATTTGATTTCAGAATCTTGATCTGACTGCCTTTAGGCTCATATACTAGTTTTTTTTTTTGCACCATTCTATGGTTATCCACCATTGATGTGTAATTTGAAAAAAAGAACTCCGTAAGAAACGTTAAAACTAGGTAAAAGCTATTATTAGAATTTTTTAAGACTATTATTATATTATCTAGGGAAAATATATGTTTGTTTTTGCAATATTATTTGCTTACAGTTTATTTTTTATGCATGCAGATATGTGATTTCAGACCTCGCAACAGATGTCATTGTGCATGTCAGCGAAGTCAAATTTTACTTACATAAGGTCGGGCTCCTAATATTTCTCCACAACTGCACTGAAGTTAACTCTAAGTATTATATCTTTTCTTTAGAATAGTGACAAAGGTAGAAACAGGCACTGCTGCTAGACATGTATTACAACTTACATATAGTATATCCTGAGGCATAGCCGCATAGGTGCTCAAACTTAGGATTTCATTTTCATACTCTCAGTAACAGAGCATATTCACTATTCAGCATTTATGTTTCACATCTGATTGTTGCTGCGCTATCGCTTTCCAATAATCTGCATACTGTTTCATGTTAAATTTTTCATTGGCAGTATCTCAATAAATGTTTGGTGTGATTAGTATTTATTTGTAAATATTAGAACTGTAGTGACCTTGTCATATTTTCGTTTGCATGGAAAGTTTCTAGCTTAAAGAAAGTGATCTATGCTGCATGAAAAGCTGTTGAATCAAGTAAATAATAGGCCGCATGGACCACTTCTGTACTTGATCAGTTGATCTCTGTGCTAGCAACCCTTTTGCAATTAATTACTGTTGTGCGAGATAGCTATTTAAGTCCTGCTGTGACTATCAGATTGTTTCAACAACAATTATTTGACTGAAAATACTACTTAAGGAAACAGTACCTTGGAATAAGAGGGATACACTGACTAGTGCAATTCTCCACCTTTTAAGAAAAAACAAACTCCGATGTTTTGCATTGTACAAATGTTATTTCTTATAAATGTTTATGTTTTCTTGCTGTTGAATGGTGATGGCTGATATTCAGGGAAATGTCTTGTTGACAAGCATAACTGAAAAAATATTTTTGATTTTGATTGCTTGTGCAGTTTCCCCTTCTGTCCAAGAGCAGCAAGCTTCAGAGGTTAGTTATTAAGGCCACTGAGGAGGGGACTGATGAGGTCCACATAGATGGCTTTCCTGGAGGAGCGACAGCGTTCGAAATATGCGCTAAGTTCTGCTATGGGATGGTTGTTACCCTCAGTCCTCACAATGTTGTTGCAGCAAGATGTGCAGCAGAGTTCCTTGAAATGACTGAAGATGTGGACAAGGGGAACTTGATATTCAAAATCGATGTCTTCATAAATTCTAGCATCCTCCGTAGCTGGAAAGACTCTATCATTGTTCTCCAGAGCACAAAAGCACTATTACCTTGGTCCGAAGAGCTGAAGGTCATCGGCAGATGTATAGATGCTATTGCTTCAAAGACATCTGTGGATCCAGCTAATGTAACCTGGTCATATAGTCACAGCAGGAAAGGAATGAGCTGCACTGAAATAGTTGAATCAACAGGAAGAACATCAATAGCTCCTAAAGACTGGTGGGTTGAGGACTTATGCGAGCTCGATGTTGACCTCTACAAGAGAGTGATGGTTGCTGTCAAATCCAAGGGGAGAATGTCACCTGAATTGATAGGGGAAGCCCTTAAAGCATATGCTGTCAGATGGCTGCCAGATTCTTATGATGCTTTGGTCGCGGAGGATTACATGAGAAGGAATCAATGTTTGGTCGAGACTATAATATGGTTATTGCCATCAGATAAGACATCAGGTTGTTCTTGCAGGTTTCTCTTGAAACTGTTGAAAGTTGCTATATTGGTTGGAGCTGGGCAACATGTGAAGGAAGAACTTATGAGAAGGATTAGTTTCCAGTTGCACAAAGCTTCGGTTAAGGATCTCTTACTACCTGCTGCTTCACCCAGTGATGGCGCACACGATGTTAAGTTAGTCCATAATCTTGTGCAGAGATTTGTTGCAAGAACTGCGATGTCCCACAATGGTGGTTTTGTTGAGAAATCTGATGACAAAATGATTGAGCTTAACTTTGAACAAGAATCCACTTTGGCTTTAGGAGAGCTGGTTGATGGCTATCTATCTGAAGTAGCTTCAGATCCAGACCTTTCATTGTCTACATTTGTTGAACTAGCAACAGCGGTTCCAGAAGCAGCTAGACCTGTTCATGACAGCTTGTACTCAGCTGTTGATGCATATCTCAAGGTATGTTCTACCCTGTTTGGGATTGTGACTCATCAATAAGTTACTCGGTGCTGCACTCTTCTAAAACTCAAGATTAATGCATTTTTATTTTTCTTTTGCTCTGGCATAGAAGCAGACCTGATAAATCACTTGTATCCAACTCAACCCCTGTAAATGCTGTATATTATAACGGCACCTGATCATTTGCTTCTTTCTAATCAGGAGCATCCAAACATAAGTAAAGCCGACAAGAAGAAGATCTGCGGTCTGATAGATGTCAAGAAGCTTTCAACAGATGCAAGCATGCACGCCACGCAAAACGACCGCCTACCGCTCCGGTTGGTGGTGCAGGTCCTCTTCTTCCAACAGCTGAGGGCGGGTTCCAGCAATGCGCTTGCTCTACCGGACGGTGGAGGACACACGTGCGCAAAGCCTATTATGAAGGATCAGAGTGACATTTGCGAAAGACGGATACCAAGGCATCCAAACTCGCTGAACAAGCAAGCGACCAGCCTAAGCGCGAGAGAGGTCGAGCACCGGAAGAGCGAGCACAGGGGAGGAGGCAGGAACAGCTTCAAGGACCAGCTTGGCGGCTTCCTTCTGCAGTCAAGGTCCAGGAGGATCTTTGACAAGATATGGAGCAGCAAGGGGCAGCAAGGAGAGAATGGCAAAGGTTCAGAGACGTCAGGTAGCTCACAGAGCCCGCCATTGTCGGCTAAGCCTGCAGATGTGAAGCCCTCTCCCCTCCCACCTCTTAGGAACAGGAGATATTCTGTTTCATAGGGTTCTTGCTTCTTTTAATTTAGCTCTGGGTTAGGTTGTACAGAAAAGATAAGTTGATCAGCTGGCTGCACATCATTTTTGGTTTGATCCTTGCTCAGATCAGTGAAGAGAAAGGTGTGGGGGTAAGGGTGTAAGCACTAAGCACTAAGCACTTGTTCTACCTGCTGCTTTCTGTATGTTTATCAAGTTGTAGCTTACTATAGTGTCATCTTGACTTGAGAGAGATTTGCTAGGGCCTTTTATTGGAAATGTCTATGAACAAGAAGCGAAAAACTAATGAAAAGGGTTCATGAGGTTGGTGTTTAACACTTATCCTGTTGTTTATATCAGAATACTTGAGATTGCAACTTTGCAAGGCATGACATTGAACTTAAGAGTAATGGATTGCATGTTGGTGTAAGTGGACTTGATTTTTGCACTGGACTTGTCTGGCTACTGCACTATTTGCCATCGCAAAAATCATAACACTACGTGACATCTCCAAATTCAGCTATCACTCAACACTGATTTAGCAAAAGAATTGGCGACCACAGAAGATTCAGAAATATCAACGGAGCTAAAACCACAGCACATCCAACAGTGAAGACTGGTGAATCTGGAATAATATGCCTCAAATCATATAAGACAATAACATGGAAGACAACCTCTCCCACTAGGCAAATGTGCAAAGCTAGCATGTTATTATCCCTTCGCAAGTTCCATGCCAACAAGAGTAACTTTTCTCAGCCATTCGAAGGTATTGAGCTAAGTACTAGCACATTAGCTTTACTAATAACCACCCCTCAGAGCAAGGACAAGATGGAGTACAGAGCCACCTTCGATGTTGTAGTCCTTCGCAGTCTTGTCGTCGGCAAGCTGCTTACCAGCATAGATAAGCCTACAAGAAGAAACCAAATACTTTTGTCAGCTCAGATAATACAAGTCCTAGATATATAGTAGCAGACCACCTTTGCCCCGATGTGTGAAAAATTTAGAAACTGGTTTGAGCAGAATATGGAATGCAGTTCCAAGAATATACACCTTTGCTGCACGGGAGGAATGCCTTCTTTCTCCTCAACACGCTCCTTGATCCTATCGATCGTGTCGGTGGGCTCAATGTCAATTTCAATCTCTTTTCCAGTGAGGGTCTTAACCTTGATCATAGTGCCACCCCTGAGCCTGAGGACCAAGTGAAGAGTTGACTCCTTCTGAATGTTGTAGTCGGCCAGTGTGCGCCCATCTTCCAGCTGCTTGCCGGCGAATATCAAACGCTGTTGATCTGGAGGGATCCCTTCCTTGTCCTGCGACAGTGAACAAAATAACTTGTTAGCTTAGTTTCCACTAACCGAAGTAGCTGCTACAAACTGTCACTGCACTTGTTTTTTACAATTGTAAGACAGGCATCGACAACGCAGAATTATGGATGATATTCTGATCAAACTGGCAACAAACGATATGATAGGACCAATAGACCAATGATACACTTCTAAATCTCATGGAATCGATCAATCATTAGACACAAGTATGGGGACCTTCACTGAAAGAATGAATTCCATAAAGGCAGTAAGGTTCGCATGTCTAGGAGAATCAAATAAAGGGCACCGTCATAAATAAATAATGAGATAAAATATGAGTATGCACATTGGACCACACCATTTGACATATTCTCCACTACCCTAGGCAGCTTTTCAAGATTACCATCTATCTTTATTTCTTGACTATTGACTAATAATCTATATACTAATACAACACACAACTCAAAGCATCTTTAATTCCAGACGACAAGTCAAATTTCATAGCAAGGGACGATGTTATTGATTATTTATTGAATTGTACAGTACTATTCAACCTGACAAACATTGTGCAATCACATGGAAATGGAGCGTTCATTATCAAATTTGCATGAATTCGGTGATCTCAACCTCAAGAGGAGCAACTACCGTATTCATCCTTAATGTTAATTTCTCCCCGAACATATTATCCTACTACCGTATTCATCCTCAATGTTAATTTCTCCCCGAACATATTATCCTTTCGTGCTTGATCTAATTTTAGGCATAGCTCAAAATTAGTGCAACTAATCTACAAACTGTGAATGGACAAAAATATACAGCTTCAGCTTCTCAAAACCACTTCCCCCAATTCGAACCTGAGCAAAACCCAACTCTGACGGCACATCAAATAACTAGGGCAAGAACCATCGCGCGACACGGGCGCGGGCTAGATCGATCGATCGAGCGATCAAGCCCCTCCCCCAAGAGGGAAACACGACCAGCGACAGCGATCCATCCAACGCCCTCGCATCATTCACAGCTATAGCCTAGCTTGGACGAATCAAGAACCGGAGGGGGGAGCGGCGGACCTGGATTTTGGCCTTGACGTTGTCGATGGTGTCGCTGCTCTCCACCTCCAGGGTGATGGTTTTCCCCGTCAGGGTCTTCACGAAGATCTGCATCTTCTTTTGCTGGGATTCGCCTCCTCCTCCTCCTCCTTCTCCCTCTAGTGGCGGGCGGCGCGGCGAGGCGCGGCGAGAGCTGCGTGAGGAAGAAGCGGAGGCGAACAAAAAAAAGAAAAAAAATTCCTTCCCTTTTTTTTCCCTCTTGGTTGGATTTTTCGGTGGCTCGGGTCGCGTGGATTTATAGGTAGAACGGTGGTGGTGGGAAAATTCGTCGCAGCCGTCCGATCCCGACGGTGCAGGTAAACTAGGTTTTTATTAGTACTTTTTACGTTCCGGATTATGTCCCTGTTTTCGGCTCGCTTTCGCTTTAAGATTCACGCTCGGTGATCAGTGTCTGACTCTGATACTCTAAACCTTTAAGATTCGCGCTCGGTGATCAGTAGATCTTTTTGCTAGGATGATGAGTAAATTTCATATTGAGCCACTACTTTTTACCTAAGTTGTAATTTGGACTAGGGATAGAACTAAGTTTTTTCTTCGGACCAGAAAAGTTTACATTAATGTTTCACTTTGGGCCAGTTCTTCCACTGCCGCTGTTCTCAAGTGAATCTTGCCGATGCACACCTTGTGCGATGGTTCAATGCTCATGATCTGTTATCCTGCCTCATCTCTATTTATTATTGATGCTCTAGACAAACTTCAGGTGAGAGAGGGGAGGCTGAATGAGAAGACTAAGCGCGCTCAAACTTTGTTGGCGCTGCAAACACGCTCGACCTCCGCTCAGGGTTGCGATGATCTCGATCGATTTGCGATTTGGAGGAAATTATTAAGTCCTAGACAAATAGAGGAAAGCTGACAATGCAGCGGCTCTGCTCCAGCACCGTTCGTACAGTCACCCATTCTCAGGTGGCCCTGCGCATGCATCGATTCGATTATTCAATCTAATTGTTCTTCGTCTTGTGTGCTCCCTAGCACTTGTGCAGGGCTGCAGCCGGCCATGTAATAGGAGTTGGAGCAGGTCTACAGGGCCTAGCTAGCCGGCCGCTATTTGCTGCTACTTGCTGAAGAGATAAGCTCCGGTGTGGATAGAGAATTGGGCTCAAGGAGTTTTGAGGAGGAAGAAGGAGAAAGAAGATCCAATGACATGTGGGCCATCGGTACAAGGTGCAAAATTGGTAACAATACATAGTTCTAGGTGAAAAGGCTTACTAACGTCTGGTCTAATATGCAACATAGGTAACTAAACCTAGCCCAAAGTGGAATTCACTCTTTTTTTCGGAGGACGGGGTCCGACTGGGTAATTGGATAAATTGTAGACAAAGAAAAATTAGTCGTATAAATGGAAAAAAAAGTTAATAAATAGCTTAAAGAATTATTTAAGCAAGGTTGATTTAGAAAGTTTTAAGAGATTGTAAGCGTGACATAATAATTCTAACTCCGTTCTAAAATATAATAACCTACGATATCTAATCTAGGATGGGGAGAGTAATGACGAGTTTAAAGAAATCTTTCTTTATATAATTGAATTCACATCGTGTTACGGAACCTCGTATGTATAAATTTCCATAAAGTTAGATTACGGCAGATATTTCTGAGGCTACCTTACTACTACCTCCCTCCCAATATACCTGTCAACATCCTACTCCGCTAATACTCTCTGTTTAGCAAAAATGACTGCTATTAAATGATATATGGTTGTAGGTAGAGGGTAGAATGGAGAAAATTTTGAATTGGATGTGATTGATATGACAATATGAACTTTAAAGTGACAAGTTTTTTGAGATAATTTTTGAATCCTAAGTGACATCTATTTTGGGACGGAACGAGTATTCTTTTATTACTGCTAAATTAACGAGAAGTACATCATCTCTATTGGTGCACCCATTGTTTCGTTTGTGCTTATGGTTATGATTGTAAGCTAAAATTTATATTTTAAAACTTAATTGTAGAGTTGATTTAGTATTTTTTTCACCCTACTTTATTTTACACAATTTATTTTTGAATCCCTAAAGACATGCATATAAATATTTTATCCATAGATTTTTATTTTGACAACATAAACAGTATGGATAAAGCTAAATATAAGCGTAACGATGGCAAGATAAACACAAACGAAACGATGGCGATGGAGTTGGATGATGCATGCATGAGACGGTAGTAAGGAACCTTGAGGCAATCCTCTGCCACAATTTCCACAAAATCATTTGGAATATAAAAAAGGAGGAATAAAAAGCAAAACTGGAGACTACAGAATCGAACCGAAATGCTTACAAACCACGCGACCCTGATATTGGAAAAGTGAGTTTTTTTATAAGAAATATATATATATATATATATATATTGGAAAAGTGCCAGAATCCACAGCATCCGCACGAAGAGCACAAATGCAACAAGCCCAGCACCACTGCATTGTGTGGCAGTACGCCAAGCACGTAGTGTGACCAGAAAACTGAAGCAACATGCACCGGTAAAAAGATTTACAGAGAGAGTTTGACAGCATCTTGTACATTCACCACTGGTAATGTGGTGATTCGAAGAGCAATAATCCAAGCATAAAAGTTAAATGAATCTTAAGTCCAGTCAATGGACAAGAAGAAGCATGCTTTCTTTCGTACAGTATCAATTGAGGCAATTGCACATCAATGGTGCTAAGTGTGTAGGAAAAAGACATATGCCCTCTTGCAAATTGGCATGTTCAGTGACTTGTCCCCTTTTCCGAAAGTGAAACAGCGAGTTCATCCTAGAGATCTAACAGAATCTTTTATTCATCATGTTGGTTCAGGATCGAAAGCGGATTATGACAAGAGCAAAATATCACTTTGCTATGCCTATGATGGGGGCATGGCATCAGATGTTGAAACCTTCGGCTCTCAGGCATTGCCGATGGGCTTCGATCCACTTCCGGCAGGCGTCCTCACCATGCTGCACGATGCATTCGTCTCTCAACTTCTTGGTGTCTGGGCAAGCACAGCAGATCTTCTTTTTTGGTTTTGTGTCAGCTGGAGGAGCTTGTTCTGTTTTTTCCGTCGAATCTGAAGCTTCAGTCGCCCCAGATGCAGTGTTCCCCATCTCTGAAAACAAAATTGAACAGCGTTGGATCAGTTCCAAGAAGAATCAAGAGACTAGCATATCATCTTGAACAACTGATTTGTGATGACTGATGATTGCTTAGAAGATCGAAACAGTTAGGTGCTATTTGATACTATCACTTTCAGGCATTCAGTGCATACAGTATTGTTCCAGTGCAATTTTGTATGATCGCTTCCAATGTATACTGCATTTATTTGAGTAGGTGTATACAGTATTCAGCTAAAAGAATTCATTAGTAACAATGCAACATAGTAAAAAGAAGTTTGCATCAACAGAAGCACGCAGAACAACCACAGTGATCACCAGAATCGGTCACCGGTGAAAAGGAGAGTGGTAAATTGTAAGCACAGAAAACTACAAATATAAACTTACTGTAACCAATCAAAATTGGCTATGTAACAAAACAGTGTCGTCGATACAATTCAAGAAGTTGATATGATTAAACTAGTGGTGTTATGGTCAGTGGTATTGGAGCTCACAGCACAGGGCAAATGGCAATATACATTAAAAGTTCTAAACCATTAACAGAAACTTAGGATAAAATCTCTTCTCTAGTTTCAGAATCCTTCTGTTTCATGATTCGCATAGACAGTTTTTCTTTTCTCCCTTTTTAAAGATGAATGCTATTTTAAGACCCTAAGACTTCTCATGGATAGTCAATGTTAAGAAGTTCAAGCAAGCTTCCAGGCTAGGGCACTAAGCGATTTATAATTGTACTATTGCAAATGTGGCAAAATGCTTATGAATGGCCAAATTCAGCGTGTGCAGTGTGCTTCACATATCTTTACAGAATGCACCACTGACTTGTTTACATGACAATGTTGAGAAATATCACTACTCTTTTCCTCGTTCTCTCTACAAGGGCTCGAGAATTATCTCCCTGCATAATCCAACACTCTCTAGGAGAGAGGGGACTCACACGGCATGGAAGTTTGATCTAGCAACTCAGCTTCTCAAGGGTTCAATCGCAATTGGCACAGTTCAGGTTCGAACTAATCTTACTAGAATCCACAGCCTAAAACAATAGGAAGAACCAAACTCGTAGCGGAATCCTGCAGACGCAATCGACACCATTCTTCCCCACCCAGCAACGTAAAAAATGGGAAAAAAATCCCCCTTCAATTCCTAACCAAGAACAACCTCATCATCCCTCATCGCGGAGCTGCAACCAGTGCACGAGGCAGCGAGGGAGAGATCTAGGGCTTACCGGATCTCGCGCTCCTGGAGGAAGAGGAGGCCGAGCCGAGACCACCACCGCCGCCGCCGCCGCCGCACGCGAGAGGGTTCCAGAAGAAAGAAGAAGAAAAGGAAGAGACCCCCGCGCCGTCCGATCCTGACCGTCCGTCCAGGATCTAACGGTCCACGACTGCTTGACCGAACCGCCATTAGATCTAACTCTACACGAATAATACGCCTCGCGAATCCGCGTCGCCTCCGCGAGAAGCAGCAGCAGCCGAGAGAGAGGGGAGCAATGGTGGCGACGAACCTGAAGGCGGAGACGGTGGGGCTGATGGACCGGCGGGCGGCGGTGGAGGCGGAGATGGACGCCATCATCGCCGCCCTCTCCGTGCCCGGCGGGCCGGGGATCACCGGCGGCCTCGTCGACGCGGAGGTGGGTAACCCAGAACCCTAACCTAAACCCTAGCTTTTGGGGGTTGGCTCCGGTTAGCTCATCGATTGTGTTCTGGCTCTGGATTAGGGTTTCCCCAGGTCCGACATCGACATCCCGGCCGTCCTCGCCCAGCGCCGCAAGCTCGCCGGTATGGTTGCCCCCGTTGCTTGTTCTGTTACCGATTTACTGTGATGTGTTTGGACCAGCAATGGGGATGCTTGATTATAATGAATTAATGGGTTTCTCTAGCGAAGTTGGGGTGGGTCAGTATTATGTACTATATGTGATAAGATCAGTGTGTTGGGGCTGGATTGTGTGGTGCTTAGGATGTGGCTGTTCTAATGAGGTGCGAGGATGGAAATTGTGCAAAAAATATATACATGATGGCAATTGTGTTATGTGGCCTTGGTCTGAATGTTTTGAATTTTCTAGCTTGAGCATTTCTTTTTGCATTTTCTCATGATTCTCATGCATGTCAATGTGTTCAGGAAACCCCTTTTTTTAATGGATCTCTGTGACTCATTTATGTTTTGCTCTCAAGTATCAGAAAGTCTCTTTTCATATTCTGGATGGGATTGTGATAAGTTCACTTACTAGGTTGCTACTATCGATATATATATATATAAAAGGTACATGAAACATGGGAGTGAAGGAAAAAGAGGACTAAGATGTAGATGAAAGGGAAAATAGGCAGTAAATGAAGCAAGAGACAGAGTTACAGTACGTGTCAGTTATAGGAAGTTTGTTAATAAAGTTTTGGGGGAAACTTATATTTCTTAAAGGTTTGAGGGAAACTTATATTACAGAACGTGTGGGTCCAGCGGGGCAAGGTTCAGCCTTGGGTAATAGTGGACTACGTTTAGAATTGTGGCTTGGGGCTTTGGGCTGGCATATGATGTATGTATACTAAATGCTCTATACATAGCATGCTGTAGTTGGTATTTATATCGTACTATGTTCATTGCAGAATTGCGGAATGATCACAAGGATATTACAAACAAAATTGAGAAGAATCTGGAAGTTTTGCACTCAACAAAATTGTCAAGAAATGAACCGTCAATCCCTGCAAGTTCTGGTAAGTTTTAACCACTGTCTGTTCATATAAAATTTCTCATCGTAGGAGCTGCAGCCAAAGTTTTAGATTTTTTTTTTGCCAACATTTTATCACAAAATTCTTTATTGGTCCCATGAAGATAATATGAACAGATGATCCAGAATTCCAGATGTCATAAATACTGTACTTCTGTAACTTTGTAGTAGTCAAAGTTGTGCCTTGAACTCTTGGAGATCATGAGAATTCAAAACAGCATACTTTCTGTGATCATAGGTTTCTTTCCCGTACTCTGATGTGCTATGATTTCTCATACGAATCAATTATTAGTCATCTTCACTATAGCCAACCAATACCTTCAATTTTGCAATTTCTACATGTTCACTAATTCTGCAACATAAAGTACCCTCAGTGACAAAATGATGGCTTGGCAATTGTATTCTGTTTTCCTTGATGATATAAATATGGAATAACCAACATAAAGTGAGTAATTCTCTTTTCTTGCCAATCATCGTAAGTATCTTAAAGGCAAAGAGTGCAAACCGGTGTATGGAAAGTGGTGCGTTGCACATAGTATATAAAAGCATTGGCTAGGCTTCTCTTAAATGTCTGCTACATAAAATTAAGGTCCTAACCTCACCACCAGAGCATGAGTTAAATCATGATGCAAATGATATTAGGATTGTTGATCTCTCATCATATTTGATTTCGTGCAGGTACACCTGCTTCATTGCACAGTGGGTTATCTCAAAATGATCCTATGGAAGAAGATGCCGTGACCAGACTTCCTTTTGCCATAATTGATGAACTGACAGATGGTTCTCCTGCTGCTGTGGATGGCTTGCAGCTTTGGGATGAGATAGTAAAGTTTGGAAATGTGGAAGCAGGTGATAGATTGCAAGAAAGGCTTGTCTCTGAAGCTCTTTCCAATGAGGATTGTCAAGTATCTCTAGTCATCATTCGTCAGGGATCATCAATGAACTTAACTGTTACACCAAGAAAGTGGCATGGAAGAGGACTTTTGGGGTATGCTTTACTAAACCTTTGCATCGATTGTTATGCTTGCGTTTGCTAGCAAACAGTCATAATTTGACCTTACTTTTCCAAGAACAGTGAATATTTTGGTTGCTTCTATTTGGATGTTTCAGAAATAAAGCCAAAAACTGCCAATCATGTTTAGCTTTAGTTGTCCATTTAGGATTAACACACACTAAAAATGCACCAGCTTACAATTTTCTTTTCACACTTTTTTCTGGGCAAGCATTTGTAGTATTCTGTGGGCCTTTTTCTCTTTGCATCTCATTCTAGTGTGTTCGCCAGTAGGTATGTCACCTGTTGAACTTATCAGTACTTCAGTAGTAGGACTGCCTCCTTATGTTTGCTGTTTATTAGTTTATCTTACCAATACCTCGGCACAGGGAATCGAGCATATTATCTCTAGCTGGCAATTTTTATTATGTGCTAGTTAATAAGCTACCTAATTCTTCCTTGTTTGCTGCTGATTTATTAACTGCAAGTTGGTTTCTTATACTTGCAGATGCCATTTCCGAATCTTATGAACAACGGACCATGGTCCCACATCTATGAAAGAACGAGATGGTTTCGTTTTTGTGCTTGCAGACAGAGCTCTTGCAGAATCAGCGATAACATTCAACATATAAGACAATCTGATTAACCTATGAAAGGATTAGATGCTTTCATGTTTGTACTTGTGCAGACAGCCCTTGCAGCACCGAGAGCAATCTGATTAACTGAATGCGTGTCCTTTTACCTTTTAGCATCCCCTTGTTAGATGTACATTTGGAAACAAACCAGGCTGCCTTTGTTTGGAGTTTTTTTTAGTGCATTGTTCTCATGCATATTGGTCCTATGAAATGATGTCTTATGGACAATCTTTTTGAAAAAGCAATGTAAATCTGAGGCCTTGTTTAGGGGAGCTTTAGATTCTGAGAAGCAGCTGTCTGGTAGCCAGCTTCTGAGAATCTGGAAAAGCTCTGAAACTCAGCTTCTGGCTTCTTAGTTTATTTTTCAGAATCTGTAAAACTTCTGAGAATCTGGAAAAGCTCTGAAACTCAGCTTCTGGCTTCTTAGTTTATTTTTCAGAATCTGTAAAACTGTGGACTGTTTGGGACAGCTTTTAGCAGAAACAGCTTTTGGGAAAAGCTGCAGCTGGGAGAAGCTCCCCAAATAGGGCTTGAGTCTGTTGGCACTAACGAGTAACCACTCCTTGACTTAAATTTCTTCGGCTTGTCGATCACTTTTACTAATCTTATACTGTAGTAGACGAGAAGTCAAAATGAGACAGGAGAGATGCATACATCGTATGGACATAGTACAATTATGGAAAGGCTCTCTATCTGGTCTTGGTCTTACAAATTTCAGAATGCTTAAGAGGAGCAAGAACATGTCGGTACCTTCCCATGTATGCACGCATAGATTATGAAGTGAGAACGCATCGGCTTCCAGAATTGCCAGGCCCCTCGGCATTACAATATTCAGGAGCAATAACCTAATACGCATCATTAAGCTGCTGCTGTTGGGTTAGCGAGTCAAGATTAGACACTTATATTCAACAACCGCCTGCCTGAAAAGCTCAAATTGCACAAGAAAAATTGCCCCCTCTTGTACGGCCATCTGCCATACCGATAAGTTATGAAATCGTGTTTAGACTTCTCCTTTTAAAAACAGCCTTCACGGCGTTAATTAAGCCGGCATCATCAGACCTGCGAACTAACTGATGGGAAGAGTTAGCCTACTTGATTCTGCTTTAATAACCCTCTGGTAAACATACTTAGTTGCTCTAATTAAAATGCAAGATACGATTAAATATAACCAAACAGCTATTCGGAGCCATTGTTTCGCGAAACGGCATATTTGTAAATGGAAAGGAATTTGTGAATAAAACTTTTATAGACGTGTTCTTAGCGACCTAAAAAAGCAAGGCTGAAAAATAAACTTCGATGAAAAATTCTTAAAATCAACTCCAAATACAAGGTTATAAATTTAAATTTTGTCTGATAAGTATAAGCATAAGTGGAAAGACGAGACCGATTAATTGGACATACCCTCGCTAAAACAAGCTCAAAACAAAGTACGACAAATTTTCAATATAGTGTTTGTTCTTCCAATGATCAGTGCACTTCTTTTTTTTTTTCTAAAAAAAAAGATCAACGCTATATATGCTCTCGATAATAAAAAAAAAATTCCAATCAAAATTCTACGTCAAGTTCCTTGATGTCGTGCTAACACATCTCATTGTATAACGGATGTGTCAATCATAACTATAAAATTAAAGGTATATACCATGGTTCCTTGTTTAATTTGATATGCTCTTTCGCCCATTAACATATCTGGGTTTGACAAGTATTACATTGGATAAAGATAACATAAACTCATGCATTTGGGTGTATTTTAGTCCAAAGAGACAGAAAGAAATGGCCCCATTGTCCCCACGCAAGAGGTACGTAACAACCTCTGCTTATGATTACAGGTATGACCAGCAGCCAAGATATATTCTGTGATACAAGGTGTCAAGACTAATTACTTTTTTTTAGTACAACTCCATATGTATGGACGCTTTTATCGTGTAAAGCATGGATCTAATTAATATTCAAGCAGTAGAGCACCAAACCCACATCACACAAAATGGGGCTTGCGATCAACACGGATCAGAGAGAATAACAATTAACCCGAGTCTCTTTTGATGTTAAAACCTGTTAGCTGTTTAGGTCACGACATTTGGCATAAACAAGCAACTGAGATTAAAATATCAGTTGAATATCAAGCAAACAAAAAAAAATGTTGCAAGTCGTTTTGTGAATAGGTTCCTATATATGATCGACCCCTGACCTGTATTTAGTACGATCACTCCTCAAAGGTGTGCTACAAGACCGACAAATTTTTCATATACATGACCACAAGAGTTCTCGCATGACGAGACCATTCAAACTTCTCTCTCATGGAGTGATTGATCTTGGAAATTGGAAGCATGCGCCATGCAGCAATGACCATATTGGAGTCTTCAGACCATGATACATTCACGAGTCCAGTTCGGTATAGCTAAAACTGAATTATGGATTATCATGTGGATTATTCATACCATGTTTTCAAAAATACAATACCTCCAATAGTAGCCTATATAGTTCTAAAAAAATAGCCTATATTACTTTTCTAAGCTATTTTAAATTATATATTATATAATATATTTAACTAAACCTGGTAAGCAGATCATCCATCATCTATCATCTACAATTTTATCTGTTTTGAACTGGCCCTGAGCTTATGTTATGAATGGAGCACTCAGCAGGTAAGGTTATTTCTTCCAGTGACAGGTGAGTGCTCCACGCATAACATACCCTCTCCGTCCAAAAAGAATCCAATCCTAACTATGAATCTGGATACATGTCCAGGTTAGTAGCTAGGAGTTGGTTTTTTATGGGACAGAGTAGTAAGTCTTAAGGTTATTTCTTCCAGTGATTCGATTTAGATCGGAAAAATCGTATAGATTTTAGGAAACCATGTGTTATGGCTCGAATCCATAGTCAATCATATTTTCGATGACATATCTTAAGAGTTTACATATTGACGGCAAATTGTGCCAACACGCGAATATCACCTCATGTGTTTCTTTAGTGAGGCTAGCTTGCTAGTAGTTTGTACGACACTAATTGTAGCACGCCCACTAGGATGAGGCTCCGTTAAGGAATTCTTTAATTAAGATCGTAGAGATAATAGATGACGAGCAATAGAGAATTGGAAAGATCTGTCGTCTATACGATCTTAATTAAAGGATACCTTAACGGAGAACATACTCATGTTGACATTACAGATCTTTCCAATGCGAGTATTCAACCTTCCCAATATTTCGAGCAAGAGCAAAACAGTCTCCACTACCTCCATTCAATCAAATTATGCACGTCCCTTTAGACTTAAAGATGCATTAGAACTTGGGCACTTGGCAAACATCAGCCTCTAAATAATGGAATACGCAAAGAGTCAAATTGACTCCGAATTTACCGGTGAGACCATCCAAACACCACAGTAACTTAGAGCATCATCAAGAAATTACGTATAATCTTCCCAAAAATTTGTTTTTGAATTTCTTAAACTGAAAATAGGTACCAAAAAACTGATATCTCCAAGATAAACACTAAATTTTATTCCCAAAATTAAAAATGGGCCATTATGTTAAACTCCTCGCTGAGAAAAATCCCACGCGAATGAGAGATTGGGGGCAGCAGACGCACCGTCGCTATTCCTCAAATGCAGAAAATGAAGGATACGGGGGAGGGATTTCCAAAAAAAATTAGGATCTAGATAAATGATCTGTTGGAGGCAATTTTTTTTTACTAAAATCTAAAAAAAATCAAGATGGGATGGAATAAGGGTCAGACCACCCAAACCCGCAGTTAAATGCTCTAGTCCGACCTCTCTGATACCGGCGGTTAAGAGTTAAGACTGGTCTTTGTGTGAGGGCAGGGCAGTGTGAAATTTAGTTGCTAAATTTGGCTGTCAAAGCCTTCAGCACCTCGTACGTGACACCGTACGTGCACCTCTTTCGGTCTCGCTCGCCTTCCTTCTTCCGACTCCATTAGCACCGCGTGACACCGTGCCGCGGACGATCAAGATCGACACGACCAACGTGGCATGCTACGTACGTGTGTGTGTACTCACTCACACGGTCACAACTTACACCGCGCGCTCTCGCCAGTAGTAGTCCACCTCTTGCATGCCCCCACCTGCCCACCTCGCCCGCCGTCTCGCTCGCTGTCTCGTCGCCCTCACGACTTCCATCACGAGCCTCCGCGCCCGATCGTGATCGATCGGTCTCGCTGCCGCCCGCCGCGCGCGCGCCCCCCGCGATCTCACGAGGAAAAAGCGGACGACGACGAGGTCACTACTCCCTCCCACGACGCGGCACCAACCGCGCGCCCACGCGAGCGCTCGCGCCGCGCGAACCCAACCTTGCTCGATCGTGTCGCCGTAGCATATAGCGCGCGCGCGCGCGCACCACCAGCCACCCACCGTCCGCGTTCGCGCGCGGCGTACCTACGTAATACGTATACCTTGCCCCCCAAAAGAGCCTCTCTTATTACGACGCCGCGCCCGCCGGCCACGCTCCCCAACGACTCTACCCATTTCTAGCTATAGCTAGCTAGCTCGTCACACACACACACACACACCTCACAGTAGTGCTCGTCCGCCTCGCTCGCTCGCTCGCTAGCTACACGTATACCGTGCCGTGATGTCGTCGGCGGTGGCGTCGTCCAGGGTGGCCGCCGGCGCCGTCGCCGCGCGGAGGTCGTCCCCGTCTCCTGGCCCGAGGCCGGCTGCTGGAAGCGGCGTCGTCAGGGAGAAGGTCGTCGCGGCGGCTGCCGACAAGGACGCTACTACCATGATGAGGAGGAGGCTGCCGTCGTCCGGCGCAAGGGCGCCGGGGGTGCCGTCCATGCTGCTGCGCCGTGCGGCGGGCGGCGGCGGCGGGCCGCGGTCGCTGAACGTGTCGTGCGCGTCGGAGGCGTCGAACGACTCGTTCTGCAGCCGGGCGTCCACCGGCAGGATCGGCCGGCCGGTGGGCCCGCCCGGCGTCGGCGCCGCGCACGCCCGGCGGAGGGCGGCCGGGTCGGCGGGGCCGCCCGCCGCTCGCCCGGTGGCCCGGAAGGCGGCGGCCAGCGTTGCGCCGGAAGTCGCGGCGTCGCTGATCGCCGTGGCGAACGGCGAGGCCGCGCCGGCGTTGACGGGGCCGCCGAGGTGCCCCTGGGTCACTCCTAACACTGGTAAGTTTCAGTTTCACACAATTCAAACCTGCTCTAGCTACTTGGGTGATTAATTATGAATTGGTTTAAGTCGATAACGAGTTCGTTCTTAATTTGCATATACTTTTTCTTTATAACTGCCAATACAGATCATCATTATATAAAATAACTACTAATACAGAAATAATTAAAAATATGTGTTTATATATAGATTAGACTTCTTGTAATCTTGTATGGGTACATGAAAAATCTAGGACTTCTTTTGGAGTTGAGGTTTTATGCTATTTTTTTTACAAAAAAATATGTGTTACAAAAAGCGACCGTTTAACCTTGCTAAAATTTGGAACTTCTGCTTGGTATGACGATACACTGAAATTTCCAAAAAAAAAAAGTTGCCATTATTTACTCACAGATACAGGTTAAGTTATACTACAGGATCAGATATTGTACATACAGGATTCCTAGTTTACTGATAATGTATAGAAGATGAGTTTTGGCACACCATACATAAATATGTTGTCTTGCTAAATAACGTACTCCATATCAGTAGGTATTCTAAAGTTTTCATTGATGCATATACGCTAAAAAAATTTACCATTAAAATTAACCAAATTGGACACTTATTTGTGCTTCTGTACTTCATGCGTATTGCACTGTACATCAGAAAGGAGAACAACATAGTCGCCATCGAACAGTTGCTCGCGTCCAAACAAGCCTGATTATTCTGTAACATAACTGTCTCAAATAATGCTGTTGCTGCATTGACAAAAGCTTCCAAACACCAGTCTTCACTCTCTTCAGCTAGCACACTAGCACAGTGCCTTCAGCAAAGCAGATATTATCCAAGTACTGAAACAAAATTTTTGCCTCCAACTTGTTAAAGGAAAACTACAACTTGTAAATTTTATGGCAAATCAACCCTGGGGGGTGATGATTATTAATTAGATCATATGACATCACACATATGGTAGGTGGTATAGAAGTACAATAAAAGATGCACTCAAATGTTTGTTGGCAGGTCTGTTATCTAGCAAGTACTTGTCAATTTTATCTTGCAAAAGGATTCCATTACCCACTAACTTGTCGGCAATGCAAAGTTTATGCAAATGGAGTTCATCAAAAGCCTCTAATTGTAGCCAATAAGCTCTCAACTGAATTGAAGAATCAAGTGGCAATAGTACCCTAATAACTTTGCAGTGGTTAAACCAGATCACCCATACATATATATCTAATTTTCGGATCATATAGTGGCTAGGAAAATTCTTTAGGACTCCAAAAGTAATTAACCAATTCCACTACACAGGCTTAATTACCTTGACATGGATTATCATATTCTGTTGCATTGTGTATACCACAATGGTGACCCAGGCTATCTTTCTCTTTTATTTTCCTTTTGCTGGCTGCGAAGATATGCCTATCATTGTTGTTCTTTAGTTTATGCAAGTACGTACAACTGCACTTTGCATCTTTTTTGCAGTGCAGTAGGCAGCTGGAAGCCATGACCACTATATTTAATCTCTCTGATGCTCTACTATTAATTCTCATTTTCTTATTGGTATTAATTATTAGCAGCTTTTTCTTAGTTGTAGCAGTGAGTTCTGCTATTCTAGCTTCACGTACTGTAGTACAGCAACTATTGAAAACTAGTATCATTCAGTTCCACATACTGTATTAGTATACGTCAACCATAAAAAAACAACTATTTGAAACGTCAAAGCAGGATCTAGGAGGCTCATCACTCTTCAGTTTCTTGTGTTCTTGGCTCTGCTCATCAGTCAGTCCTACCTGCTGCCTGCTGACCTTACACCTAATTAACTGTTTAGTTGGGGCCCTTCTGTCTCTTTATGGACAAAAACATTCTGCTTGTAATCTGAAGTCCGAAGCACTCTATCAAATCTTAAATCAGTATTGTTTTTGATCTTAAAAACGTTGCAAGTTTTGTCAAAGTTTTCTTTGATTCACCGATTGCTTTCATCTGACCGTGAGGTAATCCCTGATCATGACATTGTAACAGATCCATGCTATGCTGCCTTCCATGACCATGAATGGGGAGTCCCGGTGCATGATGACAAGTACGTCTAAACCCAATCAAATTAGATACAAGTTTTACTTAGAATTCTAGTCAGATAAATTATAAAGTTACAATTTTCAGCCCTGAACCTGTAGGAAATTGTTTGAGATGCTAGTCCTGTCTGGTGCATTGGCTGAAATGACATGGCCTGCAATTCTCAGCAAGAGGGAAACATTCAGGTAAGTATTACTCCTCCTTTTACCCACTGAACTGTCTGAAGAATTGCATTCAGTGATCACATCTAACAATTATAAACTTCTTAAAACTAATGAATTAATTCAACAGGGAGGTTTTCATGGACTTTGATCCTCTATTGGTAGCAAAGCTAAGTGAGAGGAAAATTCTGGGGCCATGCAGCCCTGCAAGGTCTCTCCTGTCAGAGCATAGGCTGCGTATAATCATTGAAAATGCACAGGAGGTCCTAAAGGTAAGTAAGCTGACAATCTAGATATCGATCTGTCCACATCTTAACCCTGATGATTAGCCTGAACAGCCCTGGCAACCATCATTTGCTCTTACACTTAATGACACATCTGCTTCTTTCTCGCAATCATGCAATGCCTGTCTGAATCATTCATGCAGCATGCTTAATGGCTGCCTCTTTCTGAAAATCATGCATTGCATGTCTGAACTCTGAACTTTTCTGGTTGCTGTTCATAGGTCATAGAGGAGTTTGGATCATTTGACAACTACTGCTGGGGCTTCCTGAACAGCAAGCCGATGGTTGGCAGATTCCGGCACCCGCGGGAGGTGCCGATGAAGACGCCGAAGGCCGACGCCATGAGCCAGGACCTGCTCCGGCGAGGCTTCCTCGGCGTCGGGCCGACGGTGATCTACGCCTTCATGCAGGCCGTCGGCATGGCCAACGACCACCTCGTTACCTGCTACCGCTTCGGCGAGTGCAGCAGCAGCACTGAAGCTCCTGCCGCCGCCTCCATGGATGGCGCTGACAATCACAGCAAGAGCATGGTGAAAGATCAGGAGGTGAACATGATCTGTGGATTGGTCGAGTGCGTCAGCTTGGAGCCGTCGAGAGCTAGAGCCACCACCGTGCTCAGCATCTCCTAGCATTCGCTCAATCGACGGCGGCAATGGCGACTGATCCAGTAGGAGCTTCACAGTTTGTTCACTGTATAGAGTGAGTGAGTGAGTGAGTTTGCTGCAGTGGCCTCCGTTTTTCTTGGCGTGTCAGAGATTGGGTTTGTGTCATTGTGTATATGATTGTTCATTTGAGGTTTGGGTGATATGTGCTTTGCTTGAACTGTGTGGGTTCAGAGAAAGATACATACATAGCTAGCCAAAAAAAAAAAGTTATAGACGATTTGATCACCCTACCGGCTGCAGATCATGTAAAGTTGCAATGTTGGCGTTATCTAATTGATCAACTGATAGACGCACAGAACCATAAAAAAGTCTGATTATCCGGCTTTTGTCAGATCTCAGATGTGACAGCAAACAGAGACTGAATATCTTAAACCATGCTGGTAAAGGCTTTGGGTCGTTGCATCGTCGCTCTCATGACTTTGGAATTATGGAAGCAATATGGAGCACAAGAGAGCAAGGACAATGGCAAGACTTATTTATGCTAAATTACTAATCACTTAATGCTTTTGGAATGGGTCAGTGATGTTGCCAATCATTGGAACAATGTCTACATGCCAAGGGCACATTATCCTTACTCCTTAGGGTATAGCTTCTAGGGTACCTAGCTACTTCCCAAACCCATAACAAACCCCCAACAAACAGGACATTTTTTAGGAGAATCAGCTATCAACACAATCCTACCTTTTCAGTTCTGTACCCAAAAGAAAGAGATAGGGTTATTATGCCCTGATAAGGGCTTATTTATTTACATAGTTCAAGATATCTGTAATCCTTTGCGATGAGAGGCAATCAAACTAGAATCCCCATCAAGCCAAAATAATCGTTGCTTGGTCCCATTACCCCCCAAAAAAGTGCCAAACAATAGCTCAAAAGGGGTAGTAACTTCCCACAAAAAGAGTATTTTTGACAATGGAGATTGCATTTGGAATATTTTACCAAATATCGAACATAACATAGATAAGAGTAAATTTCATAAAACCACAAATATTATAATCCAAATTACGTAAAACCACATGGTTTTTAGCATGTGGCATGTAACCCTAGGTACTACAATCATATATTTTCATAAAAACACATATTTGAAAAATTATTATTCAATCCACCTTTACTATGAGTGCTAAATTACATATCAAATTTATAACTTCTTTGATACATCATATACCAATTGTACCTATTTTTGTTTAAGCATTTTTACCTTTCTATAGTAACAAGTCAAATTGAATAATGATGTGGTTTTGTGAATCTTTTGAACTATAATAGCTGGCGTTATGTGCCACATGGTAAAACCCAGGTGGTTTCTTATTTGGTGGAATTTACTCTATAGATAATGTTGAGCAAGATTGATTGCAAATTTGTCTTTTTTTTTTCTATATTTCAATGTCTAATATGATATGTTCTTCTCATTGAAATTTTAGAGAAGTATGTAGAGACAAGAGATAGATATCACAAGCATCATATCAGTAACCTCAATTGATCCCAATCCGCCATGATCGCAGGCGCTCATTGTCACTCGCGCAAGGAGCATTGATGGATTCTAATCTCCTGGGTGGACGTCCATCCGTTTTTTGCATGTCAAACAGATGGTTATGAAAATGTTTTTTAAAAATAATAAGATAGATTAAAATGTAATATATCACTACAGAAACATGTAAGTTCAAATTCGACTTCTATAAGTTGTAAGAAAAACAACAAATTAAACTCTAATTAGTATACATATATTCATAGTCAAATTTGTTATTTTTGTTACAAACTATAGAAATCAAAATTGAAGTTACATGTTTGTGGAGTTGTGGAGTGGAGTGATATATAACATATTTATCTACCTTATCTTTTTTTCTTAAAAAAATCATAACAATTTAATTGACATGTAAAAAAAGGCGGGTGGACATTCACTTGAGTGCTTAAAAGAGTTTCCCGCATAAACCCAACGACGCCGCCCTGCTCTCCATCCCTAGCCCCCGCGTCCTCCCCTGCACTAGAGCTTCCAAGGCGGCGGCGACGGCAGCGCCGAGCTCTTCACCACAAGCACCACTGGGAAGGACCACATCACTGCCATGTAGTTGGGGCAAAAAATAGTACGGGAGCTCGTGCACGCCACCAGCTTGAGGTCGACGCCTACCGTGACTACTAGGCCCTCAGTTCATCATTGCTGACGAAGGCATGTAGGGGTTCTGAGTCCAAAACTCCGACCCCTTCGAACCTCGTTTTGCATTTCCTCATGCCGATGAACTCGATGAACCTGTGCATAACAGCTACCTGATCGTCCCTTTGGCTGCTTCTCCGTTTGCTTTTCACGGTTTTGCTGTTGTTTTTGTTTTTGTTGCGATATGTTATTGCTTTCCAAGTTGTTGAGACTGGAAGCTAAATCATCTAGCTAGTCCACCGGGGCAAATGGTTAGTCATTGTTTGTGTTATGATATATCCGGTCTCCTGGAAAAAAAAAAATCAGAAACTGGAGGGGACATCTTGATCTTGTTCATATTTCGTTTTGTGCTGGCCTCTTGGTTACTAGCTGGAAGCTGATGCCTACCATGACTACTCGTACCTCAGTTCATCGGTATGGAGGAAGGCAAGGGGTTCAGAGTTTAAAACTCCGAACCAGTTTATAACTCCGAACCCCTTTGAGCATCTGCTTTCCACTACTCTTATTTTTCTCGGCCCTAAGTTCATCAATCAGTCTTGACTGTTGATTTGACTGTTGATGAAGGCAAGGGGGTCGTAAGTTTGTTTTGCACTACCTTGGCAGTTCACCATGCTGATTAACTTCAAGCAGCTGCACACAAATACTCCTGCCTTGAACTGAAAATGTTTGCTCTTTTTCATGGCATTTCTCATCTTCAGACATCATGCAAGGAACTGACTGCAAACAACAGAACTACAGCTGCTATATGAAATTCTCGCCCATCATTTAATAAAAAAGATAAAATTTTCTGAATCATGAGTCTATGACAAAGCGGCAACTTTCGGTTATCCTCACGTGGAGGGGTTGAGAAGAGGGAAAGGGCGAGAGAGAAGGAGATCCACTCATCCCTCGCCCCAACCTAATGAAAACAACCTAAAACTGCTGATGACCAAACAGAGAGAAGGCAACAAAGACAAGGAATAGGACCTCCTAGACAACACCTTGACGAAGGCTATGGCGTCTTAGACTTCACCGTTACTGTTCAGCTAGACTCGGTTTTCACCTGGAGGGTACTGTCAAGGGTGAAAGGGTGGGCACTTGACAATGCCCTAAAGGTGGGGGAGGGGGGGGCGCACGGCATCCAAAAACGTTAACGTTGCCGGCTTAGGAAGTCCCGAGCTAGGCTTTCGCTTGCAAGCCTCCCCACCACACTTGTCGCCACCACCCCCGCTGCCACTTGCACAACCTCTGCCAACTCAACCTCAGCCGAACCAGCGCGCCACCGCCAGCCAGCCCTGCGCCGGTCCCTTACACGGCCACTCCACCTCTTGCAGCTCGCCAGCTTCCTCGCCGATGGCGCAGCTGACCCCTGTCGTCGACGAGAAAGGTTCACTGCCGCCGGATACGCCGGCCTCTTGCAGTGAATTAATCATACATATTACTTTTACTATCGTTGCAAAGCACCGACATATTACTAGGGAACCTAAACATCTGAAACTAACAACGTTGCCTTATTTAACATGTTAGAAGTCATTAAGTTACCAAATCAGTACGTAGGTTAATTGCGTTCACCAAATCTGAAGATCTGAATTATCAGTGCGGATTTAACCCACATCTAGCTTATATTAGTGCCGGGTTTACATAATACCTGATACGGATGAGTCTATCATGATTTTGTCTAGGTGTTTCTAGGCTCCATTTTGACCCGACACTGATGAGGTAGAGTCATCATTGTTAAAAGTTCTATGCCGGGTTTATTTACCATTTTCTGTACTAGTGGCGTAAGCTCTTTCCAACGTCGCATCTCGATCGATTTTTACCTGCCAATATAATGTACTTCATCCGTCCCAAAATATGATAACTTTTAGCTCTTAGAATTTATCCTAAAATATAACAACTTTTTCACCAACATTCTCTTTCTAACCAATCACAACCCTCCATCATTCACTTTTTCCACCTACCTCCACTACTCATCCAATCGCAACCCTCCACCATTCACTTCTACCTACTTTATTAATAACCGTGTCCAACTTTAAAACTTGTTATATTGTAGGACGGAGGGAGTACACAGCTTTGGAGAGATCAAGATCGATCCCAAATGTATATATTCACAAATAGTATACTACGTGTGTTGATTTGAGTAGAAATGGCGACATATATATAGATGCAGTTGGTTCTTTGCAGTTGCAAAAGCTCGTGTGGATTATGCCCAATCTTTCAGGCCATTAGGGAAACTGATCATCCATATAATCCCTGCCTGACCGAAGGGATTATTAGGCACACATCACTGCATAGAGGGGTGGGCATTCGGTCTAACCGAAAATTTTGGTTTCGGTCTTCAGTCTTTCAGTCTTTTCGGTTTTTGAAAAGTGAAGACCGAATTTCAGCGAGAAAAATGTCAGGACCGACAAATTCGGTCTCGGTCTTGGTCCTGACCGAAATTTAACAACATTTTTATATATGCAAAGAAATAATGGAAATTTTTGACACAAAAATCACAAAAAAAATACGTAAGCATTTATGAGTAAAGACTCTTATTAGGTTACAGAAAATTAGAGTTCAATCCTATTAAACATAGTGGATTGTAGGTTGTATTTAGACATTTTTTTATAATTCGGTATTTTCGGTCTATTCGGTTACCTGAGGAGACTAACCGAATTGACCGAATAAAATTTGGTCTTTCACTACCTAGGACCGAATTGATGACCGAATTTCTCGGTCTCGGTTTTTTTGTCTCGGTCTCGGTCTTTTCTGCCATTGAAGTTTTATTTTTCAGTATGCAACACAATTAATACATTAGACAAACAAACAGACAAGTAGACGACACATATAATGTTTGTACCAACGAAATATGCATACAGCTAGTAGTACACTTGTTGACACCATAATTTAAACTGGGTAAAAATCATGTAATTAAACTCATGACTCCGCCACCTCACCAGCCTTGAAGCAGCCGTCCTTGGTAATGCAGTCGGCGTAGCAGGCGACCGGGGTGGGCTTCAGGACGCACTTGATCGCGCAGAGGATCAGGCAGTTCTGGCACGCCGCCGGGCAGGCATCGCCGCCGCCGCCGAGGCCTAGCTCCTCGGCGACGACGTTCCGCACGAGCTCACGCAGCACCGCGCCGGCGGCGGCGTCCTGCTTAGCAGTCGATGACGCGTGGGCCATCATCGCCTGTGACGTCCCAATGCTGCACAGAACCAGCACGCACAGGGCAGCCATCTTCAGAGCAGCAGAAGCAGCCATTGCAGCTTGCTAATGCTAATTAATCAATGTAGTTGTAGTGAGATGATCGAGTAATTATAGCTAGATTGGGACTGTGATATTGAGAAGAGTTATAAGTGAATTGGGTATTTATAGAGAAGGAAATGGTTAATGTACGGAGGTAATTATCAGAAGCTTGCATTCTGAGGAAAGGGATATATAATTTAAACGGATCATTCCTTCCATGCAAGAACTGCTCTAGCCCATGAAGCAATCCAATCAAGGACGAATTAGATGCCTTCAAAAGGCTCCAAAGTTCTTCGTGCCGTTGTCCGTGAAATAATGCATTTTAAGTTCGCTCTCAGAGCTTAAATTATTACAATGTTAATCAGGAAAAAAAAGAGTAACCTACATCGTGAGAACATATTGCAACTGTGTAGGAAATAGAGACAGTTGTTTATCAGTTCGTACACATTGATAATTCCATTTTAGCCCTAGGCAATTGAAGGAAATTTAGCCAGTTAAATTTAAGAGAAAGCAACAATAAGTCAATAATATGTGACAGTGTAAAGCAGGCAAAATTTTCAGCCAAAATAGGATCTTCCTTTCCTTTTATTTCCCTTTAGTCCAAAAAAGGAGCGGCTCTTTAAATTGTCAATCAAGCCATACAAAGTATTGTTTGTATCATTTCAGGTTGCACATTAACAGTAAACATGAATCCCCAATGCAGCAACGCTTATCTGCTCAAAAGGGCAAGTGAGAACCTCAACCATGCAACCATTACAGAATTGCTATTCGCTACATAGTGTGGATATTCCATCCAAAGTTCACGCAAAATTGATTAATAAAAAGATGACACTGAGACTTGGATCAGTGACCTGCTCTTCAGGTCATTAAGATCATTAACATTGTACAAAATGTATTTCAACTTCAAGGAGATGATACCATACTTATATTTATTACATGTTACCTATACCTATGTACAAAGTCTGTGTTTAGATAAGACCCTTCACTAACGATGGCAACTCTTACAGTGTTTAGATAAGACCCTTCACTAACGATGGCAACTCTTACAGTAGTGACTATCTTTCTTCATTGGTGCAGCACAGTAGTAACAGAAATACTGTTTACACCTTCAAGACAAACATGAAAACGTGTTAGTGAAATGACGAAGACTGAAAATGCATAAATAACATTATTCAGTACATCTTTAGAATTCAGTGTTTACGAGACAAATGAGGTAAAATATTTTTCCCTTAAGTTTTTGACATATCTAAGAAACCAGAAATGGCAGGTAGACCAGATTTCCAGATTCATAGTGAAAAGAATGGTGCAGCAAACTGTGCAGCAGAAATCTACTGATAACCAAACCAAAACCACAAGCTTCTAGTTGGAACTATGAAAAAACAAAATTTATGCACAACAAAAACAAAAACTGCTGGCTGTAGTCAACAGTTTCATGCCCATACAAGGGGGAAATTTAGGGCCGTTAGTTTGTTATGGAGGGCTAGTTTGGTTTGGTTCCAAATTGTGCCCTACCAATTCATTGACAATTTTTAATAGTGTTTCTGGTTGTTTGAATTAGTGCCAAATTTTAACAACACATCTCTTAGATAGTAAAAGTTTTGGCCATCCAAATTTGGTAGTACCAAAAGTTACCTAAACTTTGGCACTACCAAGATCTTGGTATGGCACTAAACCAAACTGGCCCTGAAATAAACTTTATCAAATTTAGGTAAGGTAACAAATTTTGGTAGGGTAACGAACCTAACAAACTCTTACCATCACGACCTTACATTGCCTAACTCTACCAAAATTTGGTGATTCTGGAATCTTCCATTCAGAAAACTAAGCCAAAATTTGATAAGGTCACAAACCAAACAATTCTACCATCTTAACCCTACCAAATTTTGGTAACACCAAAATTTGGCATTGTCAAAATTTGTAAGGTTGATTCAGCCAACAAACCAAACATGCGCTCAATCATTCCCTATTTTGCTGTTGAATTGACGGCAGTTTTGAAGTGTCTGCATGGTTAAAACCTACAATGGCTGGGAGTATATCCCGGCATTGACCTATGAGAGCAGCAATTATTAAGAAAAATCTTGAGCATAAGGTCAGTAACCAAAACTGCTACTAACCATACCAGTAAAATCCTGACCCAGTAGGTAGTATTCACCAAAACACTACTAAACCTAAGCAAAGCTACAAACTTGCTATTTCCATTATAACACTCCAAAGGTACTATGTACTCTTCCAAATATGTAATGATGGTGCACTATGACTTACGTGAACTCTATAAACATGTACTGCCAATTAGCTAACATCAACGTCACCAACAAAACTATCTAAAGATGGAGAAAGGAAATTATTCACAAAATTTGATTTGACATGTGTAAAGTGTAGCAAAGATTCAAATATGCTTGACCCATCATTCTTTTTCTAACCACTATAATAGCGAAAAGACTGCCTCATCTCTTCAGTGTACATGAACAGAGGACATCAATTTGTAACTCCATTCAGCCTTTTTGTCCTGGTGTCATCCATTCTCTTAATTTTAGGAGGGACACAAATCAAAAGATGAACACAGTTACATAAACAGATTACCTGCATTTTATCTGCAAACAACCATCGATCCTTGAGACAAACATCTTACAATTTGGGCACCTCTGCCATTTCTTCTTCCCAGCCAGCTTCTTGAACATCAGATCCTCCTCCCCCTTCTCATCATCGCCCAGCTTCCTGAACTCCTTACATTTGATCCCATCATGCCAAGGCACACGACACCTTGCACAAAACATCCGGTGGCAGTGGGGGCACTCCGTCTCCCTGATCTTCTTCTCCGCGCCGTCGTTGTCATTGATCAGCAACGCCGAGCAATCCTTGAACGGACAGTAGTACTTCTTCTCACCCAGCGCCAACTCGCACAGCGAGACGCTCCACCGATCAAACAACTCCGGCGGGATGATATCCCTGCAAGTGTCCATCTCGACGAACCCCTCCTCGCACCCGGGGTCAGGGCACCCGATCACGGCCACGTTCTCAGAGATCTTGGCGGCGACGTAGCGGCCAATGCAGCTGTTGCAGAACGCGTGGGCACAGAAGCTCACGATGAACTGCTCCGAGACCTGTACCTTCTCCATGCAGATGCTGCACTTGAATCGGCCGCGCTTCCGCCGCTTCTTCCTCGTGGATTCGCTAGGGCCATCTTCTGCATTGCGACAGATCGGAACAAATTAGGCAAGGAGCAACCACAAATCGGCGCGCATCAAGGAGAATTGCAAATGGCGGGTACCTTCCGATGATAGCTTGCGCTTGCGCTTGCCCTTGCGGTCGGGAAGGGAGGAGGGTTCGTCGGAGGTGGAGGCGGCGCCGGAGGGGCGGGAGGAGGAGGCGGAGGAATGGGCCGCGTCCGCGTCGCTGGAGGGGTCGAGCGAGAGGAGGATGGCCTGCTGGATCTGGATCTCCTCGGCGCTGTAGGATTCGGCAAGGAGGACGCGTGTTTCGTCCTCCTCGTCGTCGGAGGATACGTAGATCAAGTGGGCGCCACCCGCGGCGGCGGCGGAGGTCTCCATGGCCGGCGACGAGTGGTGCTCGGCGGCGGCGGCGGTTGGCTGGCCGTTGCTTCAGGATGGGGACGGCGTTGTTTGAGGATGGGGATGAGATCTGGGGGACACGTGGATGGGTGAGATTCCGTGGTGCAAGTGGGAGAGTGAATGAGCTGGAGTATCTGTAAAACAAGGTCAAAATTTCACGTGTTTTGGCAGATTGAATTGTTTGGAAAGTTTTAAAATGGCCTAAACTGTGGGTGTGTTTAGTTAACGTCAAAATTGAAAGTTTGGTTGAAATTGAAACGATGTGACGGAAAAGTTTGAAAGTTTATGTGTGTAGAAAAGCATTGATGTGATGGAAAAGTTGTAAGTTTGAAGAAAAATTTGAAACTAAACTCGGCATGTGTGTTTACTTTCTTTCCTCCAAATTACTGTGAGACGTGTATATAAATAATAATGTTTATACATGTTTTCTACATGCGCATATAAAGGATCTCATGTCGTGAAATATATATAGATGATCTTATTTTTCATATGAGAATAATATGATACCCTAATTTAATTCGAGAATATTTACACGTGCCTCCGTGGATTAGGGTCCATCGTCTATGTTTCTCTAAATTTCATATCATGCCTACTATGTTTTCGAGATTTATATAGTACCATTTATATCTTTGTAAGTTCCTATTTGATCTCTTATTTCTTCGGCATTGCGGAAGAGTCGCGTATGATTAGACTTTCCATTCAAGGCAAAATATGCATAGTTATAAAAAAAAGTGATATTGACTAATGCGTTCGTGTGCCATGGATGTACACAAGTTTGTGTGCTAGCATTTCCATTTTTTAAGACCATCTACAAAGTTATTGTAACCAAATAGAGAAGCAATATAAAATACTAATGCAAAAAACCAATTCGCAAACGGACACGCACCTATAATTCACGCGAACGGATTCCAATCATATCTTGATGTGACACCGAGCATACGGATTAGCGTCTAGGGTTATGTTGGGAGGGAGGGAAATGCTGGGAGAGGCATGGGATTATGATTCTAGGCTTAGAGGGATGGCTGGGAAAGGGACGGACCGGTGGTGTGTGACGACACGGGTGGGTGATTTAGCGTGCTACGCTGAAGGACATGAGAGGATGGGGACGGTGGAGGAAAAGGTTGCCAATCAGTTAGGTTGGGCGGGGTAGAGGGTGGCGCTGCTGGCCACCGGAGGTGGGAGAGATGGTAGGGGCCAAGGAGGAGGCATAGCTTTTGTTGTGAGGATGAGATCGTCGGATGGAGAGCGAAAGGAGCTCGTTCGAGAGAGGGCAGATAGAACTCGTTGAAGGGAGGCTGTCATGCTTACATGCACTCGATTAGGTCAACGAGAGAAGAGGAACTCAATTTAGTCAACAAGAGAGGAACCAACAATGCGCTTAATTTGGCTGACAAGGGAAGAGGGAAAAAAAAAGAGGAGAACATAGGCAAGGGCGGCTACGAAGGCACGTGGGCTTATTAAATTGCATTCACGATGGCTTAGTCATGTGATTATTCGCGCATTATGGCCCCCTACTAATGTACAATATAAGATAGTTATGGGTAGACCTAGCATGCATTTCTTTAGTATTATCAATGCTTTTTTTAGAGGAATAACATCAAACAATGTGATGTTTCTTAAAGAGTAAAATACACGGCCGGTCCTTAAAGTTGAGTGCGGGTGTCACTTAGGTCCATAATCTTATAAATTGCACATCTAGGTCCACCATCTTGTTTAAGTGACCCATTGAGGTCCAAAGGACCTCTGACCCAGTCTGACCGCCGACGTGGCACTCCACGCAAGCATCAATTTTGCAAACAAGCCCCTCTACAACAGTAATGTCGTTGTCTCGCCCTTGCAGCAGTAGCTACGCCTGCGCGCCGCTCTGGCTCCGACTGTGGCGCCTCGTCGAGCGCCACCGCGTCGCCGCGCGGATCCGGGAGTTCAAGGCCAGCGTGGAGGAGCTCCGCCGTGCGCCGTCCTCGCCGTCGCCGGCGGATGCGCTCACCGAGTTCACCGCTCGCGCTCTTCCTCACCGCCGCGCTCTACCAGCACCTCGAGGGCTTTGAGGCCGTGAGCTTGGCGAGCTCGCCGGCGGCGATAGGTGGCTCGTTTCGGGGTGCGACCAAAAGACAAAATGAAGAGCATGTTATTGCGATTCCATTCCCCTATTTTTCTCGGTTAGTGGACATCGGAGTAGCGCCGGCGCCGAGTCTGAGCTGAAGACGTTTTCGGGTGGTGGTGCATGTGCGCCTACGGCCATGTATTGCTTAAATGCGTGCATGCATGTGGTTCTATTATGTACCAGGAGGCTCACTGAAGATTGACTGTGGCTTGGAGAGGCCCGACGAGGACTTGGCGATGGATGGACATTGGCGGCGACGGTAAGAACCTCCGGGATGACGGTGACAGCTCAAACGACTCCAAGATCTAGCATGCATGTGTGTCCACGAGGTTAGTGAAGTCACAGGTATGGTGTATGCGCGAGGAATCGGACAATGGCTCACCGGAGGAGGCGGAATCAATGATGGTAGCTAGCGGTCGGAGTTGGAGAAGATGATGCCGATCTCCGTCCATGATGCTTCATTCTCCACGGTTCTTGAGGGGTTTTGGTCGTGATGGTGTGGGGATACTGGTGGCGCGGTGGCTCGGCTTGACTTGGTCCAGAATGACGGGAATGGCGACGAGGTCACGAAGGCGTCGTGCAGAGCACGTCCCAAGGCCGGCGATGACACAGCAGCGTTTCCGTTGATTCGCTGCACGATAGAGGATGAAATCAAAAGGAGAAATCTTCAGCATGGTGAGTAGAATATGGAACGGGAAAGAGATAATGGCGAGCGCGGCTTGACGACAATTGGCAATGCATCCTTCCCGACGGCCGACGATGGAGTGGAAGGCGAGGAGGGCACGATGGAGCTCTCCCTCTCGGTTTCTTCGAGGTGGAGAGTGATGAGTGGCGATGCAGCTGGGTGAAGGAGAAGGCTAGAGATCGAGAGATTAAGAGCCGTCGTCGACGAGGCGGTGCTCCTGCTGGGCGTGCGGCGGGAGGCGGCGACCTCGCCTCCTCGACTTCGCGCTGCACATGTCGTCGTCCCGCCCCTGCAGCAGCAGCTGCGCCTGCGCGCCGCTTTGGCTCCGACTGTGGCGCCTCGCCCTGCCCCTCCGCGTCACCGTTCGCCGCTCGCCACCAACGCCTCACCGTGCGCACTGTCCGTGAGAGAGAGATTTAGGAAGAGGGGAAGCAAAATGTGGGGTAAAATGCAAATATGTTGCCACGCTGGACCGCCACGTAAGCCAGTCAACCCGGTCAGAGGTCCTTTGGACCTCAATGAGTCACTTAAACAAGATGGTGGACCTAGATGTGGGTTTACAAGATTATGGACCTAAGTGACACCCACGCTCAACTTTAAGGACCGGCCGTGTATTTTACTCTTAAAATAACAGGAAGAATTACAAAACTACAGACTTGGGAGGCTACAAACAAGAAAAGAAAACGGTAAAAAAAACCACACCACACACTGACAACGCAATGCGAGGCCGAGCGCCATTATGGACCACCAACGAGAAGGGTCGTAAAGTGGGCGAGAGAGTAGAAGATCCACTCGTCCCTCATATAGAACCGCCGCCATCCAGAGGCATCTTAAGGTGTCGAAGGCAGAAACAAAGTCTCTTTGGCAACATCTCCATGGACGACGTGATGCCAATGTGCCGCCATCACCTGTACAGGGAAAATGGACACGGTTTTCACCAGGTGTTCACCACTAGGGGGATAGCAAGGCGCCTAGGCAACACCCTCGAGAGGGATCACGCACTCAAAAATGTCATCGTTGGCTACCCAGCAAGCTACCCTGCAAAGCTTTCACCTGCCGCCTAGCCACCCCCGTTGCCCACCAACATCAAGCCCGCCACGAGCGTGTAGAGTGGTGCCTATCCACTGACCTCCGCATGCAAGCATGGCAACCAAGTAGCTCTTCGCACGTTGCCATCATGGATCTGGGCCCGCCACTATCTCCACGAGACCATATCACCGCAAGGGCGAGCACCCCGCCCTCCCCTAGGTTGTACCTTGCTGCCATGATGCCATTGACCACCAAGTTGCCATGCTCCTCCGCAAGGGCCATCGCCACTCCACCAAGCCACCATACACCTCTCCATCGTCAACCGGACACAATGCATGAGAGGGAGGGCAGCCTCCACCACAACAAACAATCCCTCCGGTCCCGGTAGCACCTGCCAAACAAGTCACCGCCATCTCATCACCGATGGCCATGTATGAGAGGAGGGGAGAGTGCTGCCACCATCGCCGCCAGACTCGGCATAGATTCGGAGTCACCTATATATTTATAGAGAACTTCACATTCTAGTTTGATCCGGCACATAGATTTAGCACGACATCAGCATGAAAGCTTATATGTATTTTATTTTGTAAACAAGTTCTTAGATCTTTTCTATGCCTATAGTATTCCACACCTGATTTTACGACCTTGGACTGATGCGTACGTGCTCATCAAATTCATGAATTCAACGGTTGCATTTCTTGCAGTAATGCACTAATTTGGTCATGGGAGCTGCGCAGTTGTAGCAGAAGAAAAATCCACACCTGCAAATCAGAATCAAACAGCGAAAATTAAGAACTTCACACAATCAAATTCATGTAAAGAAAATCATCTTCACGGAGATTTAAACAAGAAATGGAGCGGCAAGCATTTCATAAAGGAAGCAAGATTACTACTACTAATTTATATGAGTCGGTTTTAAATTCCGTTCACTTTTGAATATACAAAAGGAGTTGTATAAGAAATAAAAAAAATAGCTTACCAATTTGAGACGAAAGGGCTCCTATCTACAGCTTATGATTTTCTAAAAAAAATATATATCCAAGTGAATTCTCTCGGTGAATTCCACCTTAACTAAACAATATAACAATAATAAGATTAAAATAGTCATCACCCGTTGTAACGCACAGGTATATTTTCTAGCATATTTATAATATAATATTTATATTATTTTACCTGCACCTCATGAACGTGCATCCCGTTGATTTCTCCACGTACATCCTACACTGAGGACACCTCTGCCATTTCTTCTTCCCAGCCAGCTTCTTCAACATCAGATCCTCCTTACCCTTTTCGTCGTTGCCCAGCTTCCTGAACTCCTTGCAGTCGATCCCATCATGCCAAGGCACGCGGCAGCTCGCGCAGAACATCCGGTGGCAGTGGGGGCACTCCGTCTCTGCGATCTCCTCCGCGTCGCCGCCGTTGTCGTTGATCAGCATCGCCGAGCAATCCTTGAACGGGCAGTAGCACTTCGTCTCCCCCATCGAGGACTCCCACAGCGAGACGCTCCACCGGCCGAACAGCTCCGGCGGGACGATGCCCCTGCACTGGCCGATCTCGACGGACCCCTCCTCGCACCCGGGGTCGGGGCACCCGATCGCGGCCACGTTGTCGGAGACCTTGGCGGCGACGTAGCCCCCGATGCAGCTCTTGCAGAAGGCGTGGGAGCAGACGCTGACGAGGAACTCCTCCGAGGCCTGGACCTTGTCCATGCAGATGATGCACGTGAAGCCGCGCTTCCGCCGCCGCCGCCTCGTCGTCGTCGTCGATTCGCTCGGGCCATCTTCTGCGTTTGCAATCGACAGATTCCGACAATTACGCAAATTAAGCACTAGCAAACTCAAATCGGCACCCACATCGCATCTACACAGGGATTAGGTATACCTTCCGATAATAGCTTGCTCTTGCCCTTACGGTCGGGGAGGGAGGAGGGTTCACCGATGGCGGAGGCGGCGGCGCCGGCGGAGGGGCGAGAGGAAGAGGCGGAGGACAGGGCGGTGTCGGCGGCGGCGGCGGCGCGGGAGTAGTCGAGCGAGAGGAGGATGACCTCCTGTATTTGGATCTCCTCGGGACTGTAAGGATCGGCGGAGAGGATGCGAATTTCTTCGTCCTCATCGTCGGAGGAGATGTAGATCACGTCGGCACCACCCGCAGCGGCGGCGGCGGAGGTCTCCATGGCGGCGTTCTGTCTGGTTCCAGGATGGAGATGGCGCCGTTTTAGGGATGGGGAGAGATTGATTTTGGGGACACGTGGATGGGTAGGATTCGGTGGTAGTGGGAGAGGTAACGGGCTGGATTCCGTCTGTCAACAAGTTCACTTTTCAATTATCTTTGCAGATTGAATTGTTTGGAAGGTTTCAGTTTTGAAATATGAGCGCGTGTCTCGCCTTTGCTGTGATAAAACGTATCCATAGTTTAATTCCCTTTCCAAATTTAGTTAGCTGTGTAGTACTAGAATACGATCATTCTGCATCAAAAGAAAGAAGAATATGATCATTTATTTATGTTCGTTCCATATCAAGCTCTCAGATATGACTCTATCACAAGAGAGCGGAACTTAATTAAAATAAATAATACGGTCGATTGTGCACCCCGAGTATATTCAACTGTTCGAGATTTTTTATAATTACTAGCAAAATGCCCGTGTTTCGCTACGGTGTATTAAAACTAAAAATATTTGTTTTTAACCGAAGTTATTTTCACACTACTTTGATACTTTTGCTCGCTAGAAAAAAGTCTCAAATGATAGAGAGAAATATAGTTCCGAAGGAAGGAAGACAAAAAAAAGACAAAGCCGGTTTGATTTCCACCTTTATACGGTACAAGTCAACATGGACTCTGAAGATATGGGTAGATCTACGGGGTGGCTCAGCAGCACGGTTGACCAGCGAATCAGCGAGCAACATCAGACCAATCGACAACCGTAGCACGGTCGGTAGCAGCTGCGTCTGACCACCCGCTTACCTTCCGCGACAGCGGTGACCATGACTCTGCGCTATTATTATTTCAATATTTCTTATTTTTAATTCTGGACTTCGTCCGTCTTGTGAAGAACAGAAAGTTATGAATATTTTAATTGGTTAAGATTAAGATATAGAATTAAACTTCTTTTCTTCGGCTGAGGGACCTAGAACAAACTTTTTCCTGGCCTGGCTAGTTCTTTTCTTCGGTGAGGACCTAGAACAGACTTTTTCCTGGCCTGGCCAGTCGGTCCACGTCCTCTTACGCACACGTGCGAGCGCTCCCCCCCCTCCTCGGGCCGCAATCTAGGCCTGGGCCGGGGAAGCCGCCCCACGTGCACTTCCACTTGGGCCAGTTTCGGTCCATCCAATGCCGGCCGTCCGATCTTAGGGTTTCAATCGGACGACCGGGCGCCAACGTCAGAGGTACAAAAGCCCATCCCTCACAGCCGTCAGCGAAAACCCTAGCCTCTCGCCGGAGCTGGAGCGGACGGTGAAAAGCGGCGGCATCAGCGCATGCCCCCCACTGTCTACCATTCCACCAATCCTGGATCACTGGTGGCCAGATCGACGTGAAATGCTGACCGTGAAATGCTGACTTTACTGCCACCGCCCATGCCAACTCCTCTAATGCCGACCCCCCCCCCCCCCAACTCCAAGCCCACCTCTGCCTCCCCAGTGACTCTGGGAAGCTGACCCCCTTCTCCTACCCTACTCATACCCCGTGCCTCGATGGAGCTCCACGATGAGGATCTGAGCTGCCGCCACTACCACACCATCTTACTCCGCGGGTAGCTTAGGCTCGAGCTCCAACAACCTCGGCATCTTCCCCAAGCCTTCAGCGGTACCAACCTCTTGGCATCCAAGTCGACGTTGGCGCTCATGTCCGCTGGTCCCTCCCCTGCGGACGGCAGCACGTCAATGGGTGAAGCAACAGCGGCGGTGGCGGAGGGGGAAAAGGAGGAAGAGTAGTCATCGTCATCGACCCCCCCCCCCACCCCACCCTTATGCACGTCGGAACCGGCCTCCTGAAGCTTGCCGATGGGGAGGAGAAGAAAAGCAAAGGAGGAGGAAATAAAAGGGTCTGTGACGGAAACTGGGGGAAAAAAAAGATAGAAAACGTAATGGTGAAAGCATGGTTCCATATATCACTCATACTAACTCCGTTTTTTAATAGATGACGCCGTTGACTTTTTCTCACATGGTGACTATTCGTCTTATTTAAAAAATTTACGTAATTATAATTTATTTTGTTACGAGTTGTTTTATCACTCATAGTACTTTAAGTGTGATTTATATTTTATACATTTGGATAAAATTTTTGAATAAGACGAATGGTCAAACACGTGAGAAAAAATCAACGGCGTCATCTATTAAAAAACGGAGGGAGTATATGCGTTCATCAAATTGAACGAAAAAAAAAACCTAGCCAACGATATCAGCGCTTGCATCTCTTGCAGTAATGGAGCTCCTTTGACATTGGGGATGCGCAAGCGTAGCAGAAGCAATATCCACATCTACAAGCACAAATCAAACCACTAGAATTAAGACCTTCACAAGATCAAAATATCAAATTCATGACTAGAAACCGAAATTTTCCATAGAGAAATATCGAGAAATGGAACGGAAAGCACTTCACAAATAAAGGAAGCAAAGATTATGACTCATATTTTTCTCATACCTGCACTTCATGAACATGCATCCCTCGGATTTCTCCACGTACATCCTGCACTGGGGGCACCGCTGCCACCGCTCCCTGCCGGCGAGCCGCCGCACCATCACGTCCTCCCGGCCGCGCTCGTCCTCTCCGAGCTCCTGGAACTCCTCGCACCCGACGCCGTCGTGCCATGGCACCATGCACCGCGCGCAGAACAGCCGGTGGCAGCTCGGGCACTCGGCCTCCGCCACGCCGCCGTCCTCGCCGTCGGCGTCGGCGAGGAGCGGCTCCGAGCAGTTCCGGAACGGGCAGTGCAGCCTCCTCGCGACGATCGCCGCCTCGCACAGCAGGAGGCCCCACCTGTCGAGCACCTCGGAGGGGACGACGCCGCGGCAGCTCTCCGGCTCGACGCCGCCGCCGCAGCCGTGGTCAGGGCACCTGACGTCGGCGGTGTTCTCGCCGATCTTGGCCGCGACGTACTGGCCGATGCAGCACACGCAGAAGGCGTGGCGGCAAGGGCTGACGCTGAACTTGAGAGCGCCGGGCACCGTCTCCATGCAGATGGAGCAGTAGAACTCGCCGGCGCCGGCGCCGCCGGTAGTCGTCGTCATCGTCAACGGCGACGGCGAAGAGGACTCGCCGTGATCGGCAACGGAGAAGGGTTTCTTGGATTCTTGCCCCTGATCTTGGCCGATCAGAATCAGATGGTCGATGGAATCGTCGTCGTCGGTGTCCTGGATGATCATTTCTTGGAAGGCTGAGAAGAGGATGGCTTCCTGCAATTGCAATTCCTCCGCCAATGCGTCGTCAATGTTCATGGCGTCAACGTCAACGTCAACGCGTTTATTCTCCATTCCTGATCAATTGTTCTAAGATGGAAGAACTACTAATCGAGTTGCAGCTACAAGCCAAGCCAGAGTGTGTATCTGATCATGATCATGGCATGATCATGCTTATAAAGGAAAAGGAGATCGGAAGAAGAGTTAATTTCCTAGAAAAATGAAGGCATCTACAAGTTGTTTTCTAGGTGGAAATGGATTCGCATGTTTGCTAGTCTTATTTTTCTTTTTTGTTCTTTTTCAGTTATCTTGTCGAACTAGTACAAGTTACTCCTATTGCTTTTTGCAGCTAGCGAGCTATCAACGAAATTTCCACGTTATGGCACGATCGGTCGGTTACTTTAATTTTTCCTACTCAAGGACAGTCAGCTGTGAGCATGCGAGCTCAGGCTGTGTTTAGATGGTGGAAAAGTTGGGAAGTTGATAGTTTGGAGAAAAAGTTGGTAGTTTATGTGTGTAGGAAAGTTTTCGATGTGATGTGATGAAAAGTTAAGAATTTGGGGGTAACTAAACACGGCCTCAGTCCAACCGTACAAGTAGGCGGAGATGGATTCTAATTACTCGCATAGAAGTCTACACATTTGTTACATGTCAATTCAATAACTATGATTTTTTTAAAAAAACTGACAAGATAATTTAATATAAAATATAGCACTCCACAAATATACAAATTCAAATTCGACTTTTATAAATTTGTAACAAAAACAACAAATTTAACTGTGAATATATTGTATAATAATAGAGTTTAGTTTGTTATTTTTGTTATAACTTGTATAAGTCGAATTTAAATTTGCATATTGGTAAAGTGACATCACGTATCAATCTATCTTGTTAATTTTTTTCATAACCATTTAGGTGAAATATGCAACAAATATGTGGATGTTGACATAAGTGAATAAAAGTTTAAAATTGTTTTCCCCAAGTAGCACCATATTTAATTTTAGCGTAACATGGAATAGGATTCTAATCACTCAGGGATTCTTCTACAAGCTTCCCCTTATCAAATGGAACGCAAATATGTGTTCTAATTAAATCTCTGTGTTCTCAGCTTCATCCAGTCAGCTTTGAGCTTTCTGCTTATGTTTGTCCACAACCTTTCAATACATTTTTCACAAGGTAGAGAATCCTCTATCATGCTTTCTCCTCATATATTCTAGTATTAATTAAGCCTCGATTTGATGACCTTTGAACCATTCACATCATAGGACCACATCACAACCCCCGTAAACTGTAAACATATGTTTGGTGTCCATGTCATATGCAAGAAGCTACTACTGGTGTCCATGTCATGTCATACCCGTAAACTGTAAACTGATTGCAGGTTACCAGGTGCTAACTTACCAGGCAAGACCGTACTTGTGTTGACCGACAGATACATAAAACTAGAAGATAGACATCTATTAGAAAGTGCCATGGAATTTCCTTTTGGTCATATGCACGGTGTGCTTTGCTTGCCCAAGAAACCCGTCAGCTTCTTCATTTCTTGACATAATAGACATTGCAACGAGCTTACTACTGATATTGATTGACAAATGACATCAGAGTGGTAATATACGAGCTAATTAATGCTAAGTACGGCACGGGCTAAAGTAGAAACTAGGTTAATGACAGTAATTGACCATTTTTAACAGTACGAACTTAAGTAACTTCTTCGACTCAATCAGAGTTCTGCAGCTTCAGATCAGTCACCACGTTCGCTTGCACTTCTTGCAATGGTGGTTGTCCCTCGACATTGGCGATGCACAGAGGTAGCAGAAGCAGTGGCCACACCTGCAGATCAGTTGGCAGAAGTCATTTTGCGCAGTTGCGCTCAGTGATCGATCGAACCGTTCAGCTGATTAGCAAGAATGGCAGTAGGCAGAAAGGTAGCTGTATCATGTACCTGCAGATGATGAACACGCAGCCTTCGACTCTCTCCACGTACATCTTGCACTTGGGGCACCTCTGCCACTTGCTGTCCTTCGCCACCTTCCTCAGCAGCAGGTCGTCCCGGCCGCGCTCATCCTTGCCGAGCTTCTGGAACTCGACGCAGGTGGCGCCGCCGTGCCATGGCACCTTGCACTGGGCGCAGAACATCCGGCTGCAGTGCGGGCACTCCGCGTCCGTGATCGCCTCCTCGCCGTCACCGGGGTCATCCACCAGCAGCGCCGAGCAGTCACTGAAGGGGCAGTAGAACTTGTGCGACGACAGCGCCGAGTCGCAGAGCGCGTCGCCCCACCTCTGAAACAGCTGCGGCGGGATCACGTCACGGCACGCCTCCGGGTGCAGCGCGCCGCCGCCGCTGTCCTTACACCCCGGGTCGGGGCAGCCGATGGACAGCACGTTCTCCTCCACCTTGGCGGCGATGTACTGGCGCACGCAGCTGGCGCAGAAGGCGTGCGTGCACCCGGGGATGGCGAACCGCTCTATGGCGTCCACCGTCTCCATGCAGATGGTGCAGTAGAACTCACTGCTGGCACTGCTGCTGCTGGCTGTGGCTGCCGCGCCACGGGAGCACTCGCCGCGCTCCTCAAGCACGACATATGTCGCCAGCTCCTTCCCTTTGCCGCCGCCTGTCTCTTCATTCGAGACACTGATGATGTCCGGCGAGGATTGGCAAGATGCCAGTGGGCACTTGGGCAGCTCGTCGGCATGAGAATCAGAGGCGAGTTGGCCAAAGCAGGTGATGCACATGACATGGTCGCAATTGTCAGGCTTCCATGAGGCATCCACCGACGGGGTCGCCTGTCCGCACACCGCGCAGTTCGGTCCAGCTGAGTGAGCTGAGAACCGGATGACCTCTTCCAGCTGCAGATCTTCAGCGAACATCAGATCATCAGCTACCCTGCAAACCTCATCCATCTTTGCCACCATAGAGCTGTTCCCGGCCATGACCTGACTCATCAAGGCAGGCTTGGCAACGGCCTCTGATGCAAAGAAACACAAGAGAGTAAGCCATGTCTCACTTCATATCATGTTTACAAGAACAAATCAGCCATCGTTAATCGTTTCCCATGATATCTTTCTAATGCATACGAATATTGAATAAGCATCAAAATTACAAGAAAACGACACAGAAACAAAGCTCTTGCCGCTGCTACTCCACTACAGAATCAACTGACAATGAGAGCTAACACAACTCCTTGCAAGCATTTCATCGAACATGGCGCGTACAGCGGTGCAGGCGCCGAGATCAACGTCGAACGTTTCGTACAGTCCCAAGCACCTACCGTTCTACCCACATTGGTTGCATTGGAACGGGGATGTTTCGCTGGGAGGGAGAGCTGTTTAAGGGATGTGAATTTAGAGATTAAAACAATCATCAGTACTACTCCACTGATCAACTGGGTACCTAGGGTTTGAACTCTGAACAGTAGTTCGTTCGTGCCGGGGATCGAGCGAAGCAGCAGCACACGTACCTTGGGGGAGCTCGTCCGCGATAGCCAAGGCTAGCCCTCCTCCGCGCGCGCTCCTATCCGCAGTCGCCGGCCGCGACATGGGCGATCCCATCGTGCGCGCGCGCAAGCTGGGAGAGCCTCGTGGGGGGAAGAAGTAGTCGGAGGGGGAGACGGAGAGGGGGAATAATGCGGCGCGCGCCACGAGGCGCGAGGAGGAGGAGGAGAACGAGGCGTCGTCGGCGTCGGCGTCGTCGTCGTCGTCGTCCCGGTCGCCGAAGCGTCGTGGGGCTTAGTAGGCCATCGGGATACCTGCGGCCGGTTTCGTCGGAGTTGATGCGGCGGTGGTGGCTTTTGCCTTTTGGTAGATTTTTGGGTTACCGCTACGCGTCGAAGGAAACGGGGAAAGGACGCCGCAATTTCGAGGGGAATGCAAGGTGGCCCGTGCCACATGACAGGCAGCGAAATTGGGCTGGTCCGTCATCAGGTTAGACATGGGCCAAAAGTTTCGTACTTATTTCGGCGAGGGGATAAGTCCATCTTAGCCCTCATCAATTAATCCGAAAGAGAGAACAACAAAATAGGAGTGGTTTTCGCGTACATTGATGCTAACGTGGCAGTCCAGTGAACCAAAAAAGTAGAAAAAATTGGGTAAAATCATTGAGCCCACATGTTAATTAATGTGCCGTTTGTTTACGGTTCTCCCTTCTCTTTATCTTCACTCACTCACTCACCAAGATCGAACTAGCCACTTGTCGATTGCCGCTGATAGCTCGATCTTGGTGAGTAAGGTCAACACCACTACCTCCAACTCGTGAGCACTGTGCCCCACCTCCTCCATCAGCTCGTTGCCAGTGCCTCAAGCCGCCATCACGACATCACTATCTAGAGTTGCACAATATAAATGCGTCACCTTGAGCTCCAAATTCACGTCATTCTACCATCATCGGTTATGCTGTCCTGAGCGTCAAGTTCGTTGCATATGACAAGGTATGTCTCTGTGCACTATCTCCTCCTAGAGCTCCACCTTTGCCACCATCTTATCGAGCTTTGCCTCTATTGTCATCTCCTCAAGCCCCACCGCCTACACCACCATGTGCTCGGCAAAGAAAAAATATGCCACCCTAAGCGAGCTTGAGCTCGAGCTCAAGCTCTACCTCAACGCGGCTGCCACCTCCTCCTTGAGTTCCATCTCCACCAACATTTGCCTCAAGCTCGAGATCGAGGAGCTCGCCAAAATCTCTCTCACACACTTCTGGTGATGGCCGCACCACTAAGATCGAGTAGAGCTCCCCATCTTCCCTTGCTCACCTCATCTCTTGTCACCATCTCTCCCTTCCCAAATCCCTTCACTCACACCACAAGCATCCTTCTACTCTCCCTTCCTAGATCCGAGAGGTGCGGCAGTAGAGGATAGGTGCGCTGGGAAGCGATGGCGCTTCAGGAGGACACACACCACAAATGCAGATCTTGCGGCTACCCGGCAGAGGTGGAGGCGGAGCTCATCAGACCTAGCCCTAGGAGATGTAGGCAGCAGGACGGCCGCACTAGCCCTGGAAAAGTAGGGGCCCCACCTACCCCTTGGATTAGTGATGCGATCAGGCAAAAACGTAGTTGGTACTACTGCTGTCACCGCATGCATCACGAGACGAGTAGGTAGTAGAGTAGCAACCAAGGTGGTCTCGATTCCATAACTGCTACCGGCAACTACGCCATCTTACACAAGAGCTAGCTGAGACCGCCAAGAAATTGTGCCACAACCGCGAGCTGACCTCGATAAGCTAACGTGAACCAATTTCCCACCATGCATTTGCTCATCTGCTACTACCGCAATCAACAAATTGGTAAGATTAGATTGTTTGAAGTAATTCGGTACCTTTTTAGCTGGTAACATATACAAGTTCGACCACTAGCATGTTAAATTTTCAATTATCAGCCCATTCTTAATAAAATGTCATTGAGAAAGTAAATGGTTAAATGGTTTGGCCACTTAATGCATTGAGATGTAATTGCTAGATGAGATTGATATTGATACAATAACCAATGATTTTGCATATATAAATGTCCAAAGAGACTTTTTAAGGTAATATGTATGGTGTGCTTCATATAAATATTGCTTTTGGATGCACTTTAAATGTTTGTTGGTAGCATTTCATATATGTATATATATTGATTTATTTTTAGATATTACATTAAAGACCTTGTTATTAGTTTCACCCTAGGCCACCAAAATCTCAAGGGGGGTCTTGGAGCTCATTGAGGGGAGGTGGACACTTTTCCACTACTCGAGCTGCTAACGGTGGTGGAGGTGGTAGAGATAGAGGAAGTAAGTGTACTCATAGGATAAATAATGTGAGCATACTTTTTCTTTCTACCTATTAATGATCTGACCCATGCTTTATCATTGTTGAGTTTTTTTCTAAGTTGCTTAGCGTGTTAGGGGGAGGAGGGGGTGTTCTCAATAGGGTTGGTTTTTAGGCATTTCACCATTTTTTGCGACAAAATGGTTTTGCATGGTAGATGAGGGATAAGCATGTGGATGGACGAAACTCTCTTGGGCATACTCTTTCAGACCTATTTTAATGGTCTAACACTATGCTTTAATATTATTGAGTTTTTTTCCTAGACTGTTTAGGGCACTTTTTTTAAAAAAATAATTAAGGGTATGTTCAGATTGTAGCTAAAATAAACCTTACCAAATTTTGATAATGCTAAAATTTTAGCAAGTTAGCAATATTGCTAAAATTTTGACAGAATTTCTTATATATTTACCAAAATTTGGCAATAAACTAAACGTAGACACAATTTTGACAACTATGCTAAAAATGATATGGTTGAAAATGGCATCAATCCGAATAGCCCCTAAAGCTAGTTTTTGGTAATCCATTGTTTTTTTTTTTCAACGAGGTGGTTTTGTATGGCAAGGGAGAGAAACAGATGACACGTAAACAAAATTACTCCTATCGGTGCATTCCATATGAGAGGTTGGCGGATGGACGAAACTCCCAATAGATAAGGAAGCAAATAGGGCCAGAGTTTTCCATGGCTCATGTAGCTTTGTGTGATGCTTACGAGTTGCAGTACGACCGAGATCGGTCATGTCGATCAGTGTCGTCTAACCTGCTCACCTACTCGACGGGTAAAATCATAGGGTCGAAAATTAAGTCGGATCAGTTAGCCTTTCATCTCCTTACCAGAAAATCAAACAGAAACCATCGGCTCCTGTCGTGCAGAAGTGGACTGGGTCAATCGATCGGGCGCTAAACCAACAGCCATCTGAGATGTGTAGTTGTGTCCAGTTCGAATGTTCGATGTACTATAAGCCTGCAGGGTTCCATGGGAACCTAGTACTGCCATTCGGCAGGACAAGATCATCGAATTACATTAGCCGTAGGTTACAAAATTTCGATTCGACGTTGGTTGGTTCGACGTCTCTCTCGTGCTTTCTCCATATGTCCCACAGCGCAAAGCTACGCAATTGCGCCAGTAAGCCCGGGTCGGCCGGGGCCGGCCGCGCGCGCGACGGGACGAGACTGTGCAAAGGCAAAGCGCGCGCGGGGAGAGGACCCGGCCCTAGCTAGCTATCCACGCCGGCGCGCCGGTCGTCGCACGCACGACACGGCGACGCCGACGTGCAACAACCCCCGCGCACCACACACCAGTGGAGGAGGAGGCATGCAGCTGCTGCTAGCGGGCGGATCAGCGCAGAGATCGAGCCGGGGAGGAGAGGGGCAGTGTAGCGTCGCGCACTTGGCGTAGTGGCGGCGTCGGTGGGGTGGGTGGAGTGGAGAGGACGACGACTGGACTAGCTAGCTAGGGAACAGGATTATCTGAGCGAAGCGGAGAGGGTAATTACTTTGGTGTGGATATGGATTTTCATCCCTATAAGGATATCTCTCGTTGTTTGCATGTCATTTAAATACTTATTAAAAAAACTGAAAAAAAATGACAACATGCAAGACCAATTCAACTAGTATAAGTTGCAACAGAAGAAACAAAATAAACTGAACATCGTACATTCGCAGTTATATTTGCTATTTTTGTTATAAGTTGTAGATGTTGAATTTTAACTTATATGTTTGTGGAGTGATATATTTCATATTAATCTATCTTACCAATTTATTTTAATTTTTTATGACTATTTAGGTGGCATGTACGAAACGAGAGGATATCCCATCGAGGGATAAAATCCTTTGTTGTGCGCGATTGCACGGCTCAATGGATGGATGCGGATACGCGCCATATATACACGGTTGCCGGGGAACTGAAACTAGCGTGCCGTCTCGTCGATCAGTCGTCACGACGTACTTACTGATCAGCATTGAGCGAGCTTAGCTAGCTTCTCAAGTACGGAGGCCTTGTTCAAGCTTCAAAGCATGAAAGCATGCATATGGATCCATGTTTAGTTGATGCACGGGGAAGCAGTACATACGTAGTATCCCTTAGATATCACACACACGTACACGTCGGTGCTAAATTCAAATTCGGTAGAAGTTATCGATTTGACGCTCACTTCCATCTCTATGAGCGTGCAGTGTACGTGCATATGGGTATTCGTCCTCCATATAATTATAATAGAATAAAATGTAGCCTTGGTACAACGTCAGAATATGAGTATTTTAGGGTACTGATGTATCCTTGGTACATACTTCCTCAGTAAAAAAAAAAAACCAACATAACATAGAATGTGATATAATCTATTACAACGAATCTAGATAGGAGTATGACCAAATTCGTTATACTAGATTATGTACCTTCCCATGTTAGATTGGGTTTTTTTTACGGAGGGAGTATAATAGAATAAAAAGAGAAGGTACTGATATACTCCCTCCGTTCTTACCTATAAAGTATTTTAAAAGGTATTTAACAAAGATTTAGGTTAAAGAAAAATGGTCAAATTTTGAATTGTTTGAAATTGTCTCCTAAACACATTGACAAAAATGCTTTTATTCCCGTGCATAGAATCAATATCTTATAAATACTTATATTATATTATATGTACAATATTTAAATCATAGAAAAGCTTATAGCTAAAAACGGAGGGAGTATGTACTACTAGCATATGTGCACTCAATGTTTATTGAAAGAACTTACCAAACACTCCCATGTACAAGTCTCTTGCTAATATCCTCACTCATGATAGACGTGTAGCCCCTAGATACCATGTTTGTGGTTCCCTTTATCTCGTTACCACGAAAGTATGAGGGCAAGCTAGTGGCCAAGGAAAAGAGTAAATCTCTCTTTAATTAGCTAGATTGATGTACGTGGTTACCTACAGGCAAACCACGTACGGGCTGATTAAACAAACATTCATCATATACCATTCATACATTGTGATCGATCATATCCGAGCAGAAAAAAGGCTAATAAAAAAGATACCACTGTTTGAGCCGTTTTGATTCCAACGATATAAGGACGCGACGAACAATATTGCTAGTGCTACCGCCTTACCTAACTCCAGGTCGCCGTCGCCCGCTAGCTAGTGGACGCCGCGCACGGCCGGCCGACCTCATCAGCAACTACTACGACTACTTCTGCATCAGAGCTCCGCTTATAAATTTAGTAGCAATCGACGCCTTCCCATCCAACAAATTGCCTAACACTAACAAGCAACGATGACCGTCGTCGTCGTTGCCGATGACGATGCCGCGGCGGCGGCGGCTGCGGCGGCGGCGCAGCAGCAGGAGGAGCTGCCGCCGGGGCACGGCCAGACGGTGTGTGTCACCGGCGCCGCCGGGTACATCGCGTCGTGGCTCGTCAAGCTGCTGCTGGAGAGGGGCTACACCGTGAAGGGCACAGTGAGAAACCCAGGCACGCACGCACAAACTCGCTGGACATCCATGCAAATAATTTTTGATCAATGATAAAAATGTCCGCACCTGTGTGATTGACTTGGCGTCGACCGTCGACGTGATGCGTTTCTGTGCAGATGACCCCAAGAACGCCCACCTGAAGGCGCTGGACGGCGCCGACGAGAGGCTGGTCCTCTGCAAGGCCGACCTCCTCGACTTCGACTCCATCCGCGCCGCCGTCGACGGCTGCCACGGCGTGTTCCACACCGCTTCCCCCGTCACCGATGACCCTGTGCGTTCTCTGGACGCGTTTCTTTGCATAGTTGCATCTTGCATACCACTGCATAATGGTATATGCTAAGTTGCTAACGCACGAATCGATCATATCGATCCATGGCTTGGTTTTGGGTTGGAACGTACGTACGGATCGGTGCATGGTGATGCAGGAGCAGATGGTGGAGCCGGCGGTGCGGGGGACGGAGTACGTGATAAAGGCGGCGGCGGAGGCCGGCACGGTGCGCCGGGTGGTGTTCACGTCGTCCATCGGCGCCGTCACCATGGATCCCAACCGCGGCCCCGACGTGGTCGTCGACGAGTCCTGCTGGAGCGATCTCGAATTCTGCAAGAAAACCAAGGTCAGCAATAAACCTCTCCGCGAAAACTGCATACGTACGTAGCTTGGTTCAGTGTAACAAAACCACGTGGATACCAGATTACCAGCTTACCTAAACTGCAAGGGCAATTTACCCCAGCTTATTCGTAGTAGCAAAAGATATTGATTACACAGTTCCTATCACCACCAGCCCTTTATTTTCAGAACATTTTTTGTGAGGAGAATTAATTCTTATCTTATGGCCACGACATCACGCGTAATTATTAATTGCAATAAACATGACATAACTGAGCGCACCTGACGTTAACGACGAGTGGTCGACTGTCTTTTCTGCTCATCAGAACTGGTACTGCTACGGTAAGGCGGTGGCAGAGCAGGAGGCGTGCAAGGCGGCCGAAGAGCGCGGCGTCGACCTCGTCGTCGTCAACCCCGTGCTGGTGGTCGGCCCGCTGCTGCAGCCGACGGTGAACGCCAGCGCCGTGCACATCCTCAAGTACCTCGACGGCTCGGCCAAGAAGTACGCCAATGCCGTGCAGGCGTACGTGGACGTGCGCGACGTCGCGGCCGCGCACGTCCGTGTCTTCGAGGCGCCGGAGGCCTCCGGCCGGCACCTCTGCGCCGAGCGCGTCCTGCACCGTGAGGACGTCGTGCACATCCTCGGCAAGCTCTTCCCCGAGTATCCTGTGCCCACAAGGTGAGTTTCTGTATGTGTGCTAGTGACTCTTGATCTGCCCATGCCCTTGCATGTTAATCAGTTGTGTAGATACTAGTAGATATATACTAGATAGCTTAGCTTCAAAAAAGATAGTACTATATTATGCCGCTTACATGCTTAGGACATTTTCATTGCTTTAGTTAAGCATTTAGCATTTGTATGCTCCTGCCCCCAGCACCTAACTTCCACCTCTGTCGATTAAAGCATCAAACACAAACTCATGTTATAAGTGATATTCCTAATTTTTTTTTCCTAGATGCTAGGTGTAGTCCTATAAATGTCTTACTAAGGATATGGTTTTTCATCCCTTAAAGCAATATCCCTTGTTTTCTAATGTCATTTTCATATATTCATGAAACAATTTGACAACATAAATTAATTTGGGATATATTATTCCACAAACATACAAACTAATTTGACTAAAAAAACAAATATACATGTGAATAGGTGCAATATTCATTTTTTGTTTTCAAGTTATGGATCGAATTTAAACTTGCATATTTGTTAAATGATATACCACATATTAATATATATTTTTTTTAAAAAAAAACCATGACTATTTCGATGGCAATAAAAACAAGGGGCACTCCATTTCCTCTTATGAAATTTGTACGTAGAACTATAGTGTGTCCAGCAAAACTAAAATATAAAATTACTGAACCGAACCACAATGATTATTTGGCAAACTTCTATTTACTACTACCTCTGGTACTACTCCATAAGAATTAGTTTGCTTATAACTTGTCGAGTGTACTTGGTAGGGTGGATCCCACCTTTGGTTGGTGAGTAAGATAAGGGTACTAGTAAAGCAAAAGAAATAGGTGCCCAGGTGCAGGTGAACCAAACACACACGAGTGACGGCAGGCAATACACTTTCTTAAGCTTACTGGAGAAGATTTTAGAATGTAAAGATTTTATACCATCATGGGTAAGATTGAAGCTATTTATCAGTCCACTCCTCTCAACACGACAAAAGGTGGAAAAATGAACACATAACCTACACCAACTGCAGTTTCATATACGAGTATATGTTAGCAAGTAGTAACTACAAATGCATCTAGGCAAAGTTGGAAACGACAACTCACCACAGTATGATGCACCATTGCTGAAGCTTGCCATTGTTGTTCCAGGTGCTCTGACGAGGTGAACCCACGGAAGCAGCCGTACAAGATGTCCAACAAGAAGCTGCAGGATCTTGGCCTCCACTTCATACCTGTGAGCGACTCGCTCTACGAGACGGTGAAGAGCCTCCAGGAGAAGGGGCACCTTCCAGTGCTGAGCAAAGAGATCCCAGAAGAGTTGAATGGTGTGCCAGCATGATACTGTTGAAGAAACAGAGCATTTAACGTTCTCCTGTAACAGTGTTAGGCATCTGTTGTTATGTATGTAAACTAAGTGGATAACGGAAAAACATGGAGACTATCACTGAATATCAACAGACGTGAATTCTGCCCCTTCAGAAATTATATATTTATGTGATTTCACGAGTAATTTCTTCATTGGCATTAGTATATCTAACACAATTGATTTCCTTAACCATCTGTACCAAATTATCACCAACCCACATCTGAAGAAAGATGTAATAACAAATGGAAAAGTATACTCAAGCAATATCAGATGTCGCCAATTGAATTCTATCAAAGATGATTCGTCTCCCTGACGAAAATTTTAACACCGGTCAAACAACCTAAAAAGGGTAATAATAACCTTCTAGATTCCAGATAGGGCTATAGTAATCTTTGAAAAAAAAATACTAGCAACTTTATGCAATGATTCAAATATCAAAATCAATTTTTAACAGCCTGTTTGTAAGCAGTGCAATATTATACTGCTCCTATTTTCTTAGGATAAATGTTTCTCATGAAAGTCGTGAACATTTAAGTAGATAATAACCCTTAAGGTTAGAAAACGTTCCATGACTGAGAGCGTTCAATCTAGAGAAAGATAGAGAAGTGAAATATCATGAAGGTCTGCAAACGTTATGGCCTTATGTATTTATAACATTTCCATTTCTCTCTTGCAGCTATGATCCAATAATGAGCAAATCTGACAAGTTCCCTGGTATCAATACAAACTATCGGACAGAAAAAATAATGTTCAGCAAGTGGAGTTACGAGCTTCATCCACAAAGGAAGAATCTTTGTGGTGGCAATTTTATATTTGTCGTCCAAGCTTTGAACAAAAAATTGCCATATGAAACAAGATCTTATCACTAGTCAGATTCATAGAAAATGAAAAAGATCTTACATCAGAGGTAATAAAGTTTTAAACTGCACCTCAAAAGGAAAGAACAGTACAAAGAACAACTAGTAAGTTGGTGATTCTTTAGCATAAGAGTTGTTGAGGGGGGAAAGGAGTATATATCAAGATTGCCCAGGACTACCAAGTTACTACCAACTCCATCTTCAACTTTTTTGCATGTATATGTGCTTCTAAATAAAGTGAATAGGAGCAAGGAATCTACAACAGAGAATCTGGTCAAGTATGATACAGCATAAAGGATCAATATGTTTCTGTTATCTACATAACACACCAGAACCAACAGAAAACAACACAACCTAACACAACATATGCTTTGAATTGGGCCGACATCAGATCCATTCATGATCACAAAACACATTCAGGAAACTCAATGGAAAAAAGAACAGACCTATTAACTTTGTACGTACAAAACCTGAACCATAATTGTCTTCTGCATCATGTTTGAATATTTTTTTTATCACACTGTACCCAAAGCAGGAGTAAGAGTGCACCACGCAATTCAGAACAAACAAAGGCTGCAATAGGCAAATGATCATCACACAGAAAGAGCAAGATGGACAGAAAAAAATCAACTGCAAAAGCAAGCACTGGGAAGTCGACTGCAGTTCTGGTCTCAAAATAGGAACAAAGAAGTAGAAGCTACTACATAAGTTTAGCTGATATTGAATGAATTGTTAGATTGAAAGGGATAATTATCCATTTCAACACAGTGTTTCCTCTTCCTTCAAGATCATATTATCAGTTATTGCTACTGATCCTCCCCTGTCCCCAACCCCTTTTCAACATCTGATACAAGAGTCGCTTCCATATTTATCCAACAAGATCATGTTGCAAAGATTGACACATACCAAATTTGGCTTTCCACAAGTTAATTATATTCATCTCCTCTCCCACACATATTTATCAAGTGGCTTTGAAGTCATTCGTACGCACGCTCTTTCCTTAGTCATGCCACCAGCAAAGTGGGTAAGGATTCACTCATTACCAAGTGACAGAGTGCCATTCAGTATAGTTTCTCTTGCAGCTGATTCAAAGGTAAGGAGTTAGGATCTACATCCATTTTTTTTAATATCTATATCTCATATTGATATTTTTTTCAATTTAATATATAGTTCATCTCCATCATTTTTGATATTGATGTAAACAATCGAATTTTATGTTTTAGAAAATAAAGTGAAGTTCAAATGCTAGACTTTCCTGTAACCAGAAATTGGCCATCTACCCAGAGAATTTAATACCAGGAAGTTTAACATGTACAGGTTCCAAGGATGCTTTGTATAGCAAAGAAAAAAAACAGCCGTTTTACTATTTAACTGTAGTATTCTCCAATAAATAGAATAGTTGTTAAATATAAGACTGTGTTCAGGCAATAATTGTAAAATAAGATTGTAGAGAAAACAAAACATATACAGAAGTGAGTTAGTCAAAGTGGTCAGCGACAGCGCAAATGGACAATGATGATACGATTAAAAGTTGTGATGTATCTCCTGCCTTGTCTCCACACGAAATTCTATACCTTCTAGCTTCCAATGTAAAACGAATAAAGGAGCATAGATGCGATGCTGTATACCACACAACAAGAATAGGCATAAAGAGGACAATCGTGACATATGACTGAGCTGTTCTAATTTTAACATTCATTCTCCTATTCCAGTAGAAAACCAAACCTTCAGTGGGCCTCGTAAATAGACTAGGAAATCAATCGGCGGCATCAGAATAACCTCCACAGATTCCACAGATTTGTGGAATTGTAATCGTATCGTACCGACCAAAACTGATGGAACTACATTCCAGATCATCTTTTCATCAGCAAAGCTAGACAAAAAACCATGGGGGAATCTCTCTCGTGTGGCACCCAACCCAACGGGAACGAATCGAGGGACGGAGTGATCGAGATACCCACCAGCCGCGATTCTTCCTCTCCTGAACAACCCCCACCCCCCCCCCCCCAAAAAAAAAAAAAGAAAAAAAAAACCCAAAAACTCGCCCGTGCACTGCTACTACGCAATGTCCACCTCGCTTTCACCCTACCTCTAGCAAAGCGAAAGCCACGCCGGCCGCGGCCGCGACAGGAGAACAAATGCGCCTCCACCGGCCACCCTCTCGCGGGTAGAGACAAGCGCGGGCGGCTAGCGGCGCGTCCAGAGGAAAGAGGAGAAGGCAGAAGAGGGCCATCACCTCGCGTCGCGTCGTCGGCCGGCGAGAGCTGCCGTCGCCGTCGCCGTCGCCGCCGCGCGCCGGGCTCTCTCTCTCTCTCTCTCTCTCTCTCTCTCTCCCTCGGCTGTTTGGGTCCCCGACTCCCAACACCTGAATCCCAGCGGCCCAAATCGATTTCTAAGTTTGGGCCGAGAAGGCAGCTGCAACTGCAAGCTGTAATTGGGCCTAAATAATAGGCCCAACGTTGGCAATGGAGACCCTGCAACTGGGCCTCAATAGTGGGACCAAAGTTAGTTGCAGGCCTCAACAATGGGCCCAAAGTTGGTAATGGGTGGCGTGGGTGTGTTTTCTCTATCTTCTTCCAGCTTCTACCCTTTTGGTTTTATATTTTTTTGCAAAAAAAAAATTGTGCAAGAAATATTTTGTAAAAAATCATATTAATCTATTTTAAATTATTTTAGCTAATTTTTAATTAATTATGCGCTAGAGAATCACCTCGTTTAATAGGAGATCTCAACTCACTACTGGAGAAGTCCTTTTCTCTCCGGTTCGCAACCCCTTTACTCCCGAGTAGTGAACCGGGACTAAAGATAAAAAAAATTAACCGGGACTAAAAACAATATTCAATCCACTATTGTAAAAATCAACCGACCCAGCAAAGATCACTTCTTCAGTAGTGGCTCAAGCCGCAAAGTAAGTATAGCTCAACTGGGTGTTTGTATTTACGGTTAATTATTTTCTCAGTAGTAGACGACAGTACTCATCGATAGTGAGGTGTCTACAACGACTTCGTCATCGATAGTGAGGTGTCTACAGCGACTTCGTCGATATCAACATATGCTGGCTCAATTTTCAAAGGTGCTCATAAGATAGGATGTACGTGTGAATACATATTGGTGAGTGTTCATATGTGGACACCTGCGTTGCACTGTGTTTGAGAAAAAAAAATCCCAACTCAGGCCGTGGATGGCCCTGGCGCTCGGATGTGGCCGTGTGCACAACTTCACATTAACATCAGCCGTGAATATAAGGGATATCACTATTCCCGTGTAACGTTTGACCACTCGTTTTATTCAAAATATTTGTACAAATATAAAAAAGAAAAAGTTATGTTTAAAGTAATTTAGATAATAAAATAAGTCACAAATAAAATAAATAATAATTCTAAATTTTTTTAAATAAGATAAATGATCAGACGGTACAAGTAAAATATCAAAATCACTTATATTTACGGACGGACCGAGGAAGTAGTAGACAGGCACAGCCGTACAGATCACAAATCATCCGGTTGTACTAATAGTACAAGTAGCATCAGGCTATATATCAGCATTCACAAGGTGAAAAATAAATACAGTCATGTCCAAAATTTACATGGAGAGGATTCCACAGTGTAAAATTAACAGATTACAGACTGGAGAATGAATTGTCGTAATAAAACTGGCAATGATTTCTGGGCAGCCCAGAGAAGAATTCTTTGTTGGCATTTATGGTATATCAACGTGTCAAAGTTATTCAAGAGAAACTGCATGAGTTAAAGCAGGGAATGAGGCACCGAGGCAAGAACTAAAAGTATAATCCTCGAAAATAAAAGAACGAAAGGAGTAAACATAAGCAATTAAACAACCCTACATCAGATAGACATCACTAGGGTATATAAGTGAGCACAAAATATGAAGCTACATATTCAGACATGACAGAAGAAACAAAGGATGATGCTTACCAAACATAAAGTCATAATACCAGGTTGTTTTACTTGCCAGTTTCACCATCGACACATCAAGAGATGATGTAGTAAGACATGTACAACAAAGTGGATCATGTTATTCAGAATTCCATTCAATAACAGATACGTACAACAGTAATAAACAAGATATATGTATCTTTCTTTTTTGGGACAAATGAAGTAATTAAAACTTTCAGTCATGCATTTCATGACGCCATCACCACACCAATGGTGCTTCCTCCACACGACATACATTAGTAATTGGCTTCAAACTAATATGTTTAACAAGCATATATATGTTTCACTAGTTCTGTTTTAGGGCACTAATTACCAGAAGTTAGAATACAACAACTTTTGAGAAAATGAGCAGCCGTTCTAGTTTAAGCTAGGCACGTAACATGTCCCTTTTCTTTGTACATGATGCTTAATGTTCAGTGCACACATCTTTTCCTAGGCATGCAACAAGTTCCTACTAATAAACTTAGCTTTTCTGGCGTTTCTATTTGGTCAATTATTTCTTTCCATTTTACATCTCAGATTAAATTATACAGATAGGTAGCCAATATCTTTTGGCGGCCACTAATGGTCTACCATCCTAAAATTGAACTTGAAAACAATTGATGCAGAAGTAGGAATGCTGAACGACACACAACATGAGTTGCAGGCACCAGACAGGATCATAGCACTCTTACAGTCGCACCTTTCCAAAATCCTGTTCCAAAAACGCCGTTTCTTTCAATAATGTGTTGCAAAATTAAGTACCTAATAGACAGATATTGACATCATGAATGATGAAATAATCCAAGCAGTTGTTCATACCTAACATATACAACAAACAATGCGCAGAGAGCTTTCTTTGTCTTCCAGCCACTATACAATCGCTACTGACGATATAGAACACCTGTCACCTGATCAAATTATGCATGAATGGAGGACATCGAAAACTTAAACATTATTGAAGGAAGTCCATTTTGCAGAATATGACAAATACACACATTTGATTTTGCAAACCATCCTTAATTACCTTGACCCAAACGCGCGACTGTTGTTTCAGTTGAGATGGAGATGTTTTGCAAATGACGCCCCATTCAGCTATAACTAAAAAAATAGAAAGGGAGAAATAATGAAAATAGTGTAACCCAAGAAATTAGCAGTCTTTTTTCTTACTTGGAAGATAGCAAGAATATATCACACATATTTCCTGGTAGGGTTAAATTTGATTTACAGAGGATAAACAGTATCCTTATAGACGCCATGCCTTGTCAAAAACCTCCAGTAATTATTTGCCTCAGGGGTTAATTATTAATTACATGGTTGTGTTCAAGATAATTTTATGGTACATTTGTTCATATAGAATTAATTGGACCACGCTTAACAGTTTTAGAACTATCTTTTGATCCCCATCTATCAAAATTTTCCTCTCTTCAGCTCCTTCCTATCCTCCTCTCCTCACCTATCCCAACGCCCATGATTCACCCCCGCCACATTTACGTGAACATCACCATATATATTTTAGGTACATGTGGTTTTTGGAATTATTCTATAAATATGCCATCATAAAGTATACTATAACCCGTATCTGCTTCTCCTTCCCAAAGGCATGATCACTTTTCCGATCCAGTTTGAACATATGAGAACTACAGACTAAATTACAATTTTGAGTTTTTACATTATTTGGCTTGTAGAAAACTAACGAAATGATAGATGCCAACTTAAATTCTTCTTGCAAGGTTTCAAAAGCAATAAAAGGATTTATAGGACCTCAAAATAGCACATCAAAGTTAATTTCCTGGGTAGTCTTGGTTGTTTGGTGTCAATTTTCTTTTTCATTTTCTTGCTGTATCCATGTTCCAAACTAGTCCTTTGTCCTCTGCTGATCTGCTCCAAATTACTCCCTCCTTTCTCATATAAAAAATGACATCCTAGAATGGTGCAATCAAACCTCAATATCATACAACATTAATTGATGCAAAAGTATTAGGATTTGATATATGAAAATGGAAACGGTATTAGTAGACCATGAAAAACACATTCATATAGTTATATTTTTAGCAACTTCTATAATTATATATATAGTTAGAACAAGTAATGATGAAACAATACCTTTTTATCTTTGGAGATTGTGACGATGTCCAAAACATTAAGTAAAATGCAATGGAAACAGTACCCCTTTTTTCTAATCTTTGGCACATCTGGTTTAGAGCTACAAAAACATCTACTATGCGACCCATCGTTTCTCTTATTCGGGGAATAAGCAAAACGGCATATTTGCAAACGAAAAATAATTTGTGAATAAAACTTTTATATACGTGTTCTAAGCGATCTAAAAACAAAGGCTGAAAAATAAACTTCGATGAAAAAACCCCAAAATTAACTCCAAATTTAAGGCCGAAAATTCAAATTTTGGTTGATAAGCATAAGCATAAGTGAAAAGATGAGGCCCATACAATACACTATCACAAAAACCGTCAACTATAGCAGTTTTACATGACATGACCACATCATGATAACCACCAAGTAATACCAACACATAAAATCAGAAAGTTCATGAATCAAAGATGATTCAAGACCATCTATGTTTAGCCTTGTGTGGAAATGTTTCTGCCCTCCAATGAATAGCTAACACCAAATTTTTCGCCCACCATTTAATTGCAAGACAATCTAATATTATTAATCATTATTTCTTTAGAAAAAGAACTATATATATCGATTGGATTTTTTTATGGTTCTCCAAGATTGTCTAGGCGATTCATTCCAAATTGATCTAATGCCTAATATCCCTCTTACTTGTAATGATCTAAAAGAAGGAACAGAAGATATTTTTTCACTTGCACATGGTTGTATGTAAGGCAAGCAAGTAATGAATCAATTTCTTTTGTCATATTTGAAATTTTTGGGAATATTGTCATATTTGAAATTGAAAATACAACGTTCAAATGTAAATTTCATTTTTCAAGACATCATTTTTTTAATTTCTGGTAAATACTAGACTATTCATTTTAAGTCTACCCATCCAATTAAGATGAAAATGCATTATAAATTTAGGCTGTGTTCGGAACTCATTGTTCCCAACTCTCTTTTCGTTTTCCGCGCGCACCCTTTTCAAACTGCTAAACGTTGTATTTTTTGTAAAAAGTTTCTATCCGGATGTTGCTTTAAAAAATCATATTTATCCATTTTTGAAAAAAAGCAAAAAATTAATTAATCATACGCTAATGGATCGCTCCGTTTTCCGTGCACACAACTTGTGTTGGGAACACGGGATTCCAAACACAACCTTAATACTACTCCCTCCATCCCATAGTGATCATCACCTAAACAGAGAGACCAAGGATAATAAAACATTCATCATTCTATAATTGATTCTCATCGGTTAAGGTGCTACATCGCTTTATATTCTGTGGATTGCATCAAGTTTTAAATATTGCATGTAATTGGATCAATAGAAATTAATCTTGGTTGGTTGCATGCAGTGCATTCAATGATATTCATTTACTCTTGGCACAAATAAACAAATATGCACTTGTTAGAGGATGGTCGTTTTGGGAAGGCCTTAAAAACCTTGCGATGATCAAACTAGGATAGAGGGAGTAACCAGCTGAGTAAGAATAAGTCCTTGTAGAAAAAAAAATAGTAGGGTAAGTATTTGTGGGGAAAATGTAGACCTTTTACTTTGCATCGGTCGGCATATAGTAGGGATAAGTATTTGTGGGGAAAATGTAGACCGTTTACTTTGAATAGGTTGGTTATTAAGGACACATATACACATAGCATAAGTGTTACATGTGCAACAAATTTATTTACACGTGTGCAGCAAGCTGCACAACTTTGTGCTGAGTTCATGACATGCTTAATCAATAAAAGGTTAATCACTGCAATTGTATACTACATCCAAGAATTTTTCTTAAAAGGTTAATTAGCAAGATCCACCAATTGAATTTTCATATGGTTAAAGCCTACAAAGGTACAGTAGGGATATGTAGTGTATCACCTCCATTCAAGAAGAACATATGCACTACAATTACCTGCCATCAATGGACCTTTTTGTTTTGTATTGAGAGATATAAATACTCCATAATTAATATAAAACAAAATATGCTCACTCTTGCAAAATCATGCTGTCATATTAACACATCCTAGCAAAAAGATTATATATATTAATTACAGCATAGAGGAGAATGCAACCATTTCCAAAGGCATTGCAAAACCATTAATAACAGATAGAGAACAAATAATCATAATCACCTTCAATAACAGATAGAGAACAAATAATCATAATCACCTTCCAATCAAATCCTATCTAAGTCAGCTGACTAGCTATGCACATGTCGAATAAAAAAATTATATCATCACTTCTAATTGAAATTTAGTCGAGGCAGAGATCCATTAACTGTCTCTAGCTCTAAAAAAAACTGCATGCTCCATACATGCATCTCGAAGCACATATAAATATGCATTGGATAGATGCCACTGGAAGTGGGGGATTAATGAATATGCAGAAAAGATAATAAAATAGTCCAGCACTGCAAAAACAGCGAATTCATGCTTTTCAATTTAGAAATAATATTGCATATCTTGCAAATGTGGGGATCGAGCACACTTGCAACACTATGTACTATATATGTAAAAAAAAACAACAGTTATCTGAATTTCAATCGATTTGTGGTAACTTCCTCAAACGCAAAGACAAAAAATACAATTGGGGAGGTAAAGAAACTGTGAAGAAGCACAACAACTCGTACACGTAAAGATCTCCAAGAAGGTAAAACTCAGTTCATGAGTTAACGCAAGCTATATTCCGCATACAATAAAACGACCTTTGGTTACACTTTGCTAGCTATTCCCAATTTTTCGCATGGGGGATTATACAGAAAACAAAAGGAAAACTCAGCCATTAGAGAGTTAGCAAAACGATTACATATGCTTAAACCGATGCAAACAACTGAGCCCCCTATATGTTGTTATCTCCTAGACTTTTAACTACAAACAGCCCAGATTAAGGAAAATATCAACATGCAAGAGAGTAACTCAAGCTGAAAACAAAAACAATTGCACAAATGAACCAAAGACACCACAAGTTAATTACTCCTTAGTTCAACTAGCACATCAATGACATTGAGCCCCGTATATGCTAATTTTCTCCTAGATTTTCAACTATGAAACCACATGCAACAGACTAAACCAAGCAGCTGAAAAGGAAAACAATTGCAGAAACGAATGAACCAACCAACCACAAGTTACATGTTACTCCGAGCTCAACAGGCAAATCCACGAGATGTGCAACTAATCACCATTATATTAGAGCCAAAAACCGTGAGGAATCTTGAAAAGAAAGAAGACACCACGGACACGCGGAACTGACAGTATAATACCACAAGTAGACCTTGTACGAGGAGGCATGCATGAGCTTACCGGAGAGATATGGAGGGGTTTTCCAGATCTTGAAGGCGATAGCTATGGCGGTAGGTGCAGAGATCTGCTCCCCTCTGCAGCAGCCATGGCGTCAGTCTCCTCCTACCTAACCCACCACAAGAACCATCACCATGAGATCGATCGATCGAGGAGGAGGAAAGCAAGAAGCGAAAGGAAAAAAAGAAAACAACAGCTCAAAATTTGCGAGATTTTCGGCTTGGTTTACATCCTGTAAAGAAAAGGGAAAAGAGAACGAAGAGGGAAGCTAGCTGGAGAGCAAGTGAGAGAGAGAGAGAGAGGAATGGAAGATGAGGAGGGGAGGAGCAAAGCATGAAAGGACTAGTCAAAACAGTGGTTTCCGTTAACCACACCTGGGGCGGAGAGCATAGATCCGTATTAATCAAAACCAAACAACCACGCGTCGTCTTCCCCAAGAGCATACTACTACTCCCCACTAAATAATCCTTGGAAGGCACAAACATGGCAACGAGAAGCTCACCAAGAAAAGCAAGCGGCGCAAAAGATAAATCCATGCGTGTCACGTCAGCAGCTGTAGGAGGAGCAGTAGTAGCCGCCTGTTCCAAAGAAGCAGCCGCCTCAGCACATCGGAATCCGAGCTCCGGGACAAGATAAGGCTCTGATTGGGAACCGAGCCATGCCGTCCTCGCTTCTGCACCTGCACACACGCGACGGAAACAACGGCAGGGGAGATGGATGGATGGACGGACATGGACGGACAGCCATGGCGGAGCAAGTCCCGAGGCGGGGGACGAGAGAGATCAGAGAGAGCTGACAGAGAGAGAAGTGAGCACGCAACGGCAAGCTGCGTCCGTCGTCTTCTTCGTCGTCACCAGTTTATTCAGATGCAGTCTGCCCGCTATGTGCTCACTCTCTTCTGTCAGCCAGCCGGCCACCGCCATCGGTCGTCGCCCCCACATCCGTCCATCCATCGACGACACCATCCCGTCGTCGACCACCGCGATCCAATCGCGGACCAACACGGTGACAAAGCATCAGAGAGAGAGAGAGAGAGACGACCACCCTGTCAAACAAGTACGACTATGGCGGAAGGAGCCAAGAAGAGGCCAGATCTGGGGAGGTCTCGTCTTCTTCTTCCTCAAACCGTTCCGGTGGCTCCGGCCTTAAATAGAGAGGATTAGGGGTGATTGTACATGCCTGCGCAATACCGTATGCCTATGGTGGTTAGGGTTGGGGGAGGAATGTGGCTAGTGAGGATGAGATTCTGCTCATCTTTCGCTAGGAGTTGCGGCTGGAATATCCTCTCCTATGTGTAGTTGACGGCAAGTGAACAAACGGTCGATCGACGAATAGTCATATATATATATATATATATATATATATATATATATATATATATATATATATATATATATATATATATAATAGTTTTATTTAGGTTCTTAAAAATATAAAGTCCACTTATTGTGAATATTCGTTTATTTCTTATTATACGATTTGTCGCGTTTATTATTGTGATATATTTATCTTGTAAATATGTTATTATAATATATATTTGTATGTTTTGTGCTTCTATTTATATTATAATATTAATTCTCTATAATTATTACTGTCTTATTTGTATGCACCAAATATGAGTGTCTTTTATGTTTGAGTTCCCACAGCATTTACTACCAAGTGCATGTTTGTTCATCAATCGTATTATTCAATGATCAACACATATTGCTCCTTAGAGCGCCCGTAATAGTTATTTATAGGCTCTCTACAAGAGATTCATGTCAGCATATTTTCCTATTTGAAAGAGATTAAATGAAGAGAAAGAGTAAAGCTATTTATTAACCTGGAGATAGTCTATAGAGAAAAACGAGGCAATGGATTAGAGAGCTATAGATACCCATGTAGACAATCTATTGAAGTGGTTTACTATTAATCTAATTTATTACTGAGATGTACATTCTTACAGATAGTATCTTACTTTACCATTACGGGTGCTCTTACTGTTGGTTCTGTAATAGTATTTCCTTTCCTGAGTACTACTGTTTTATTGTTGTGCTTATTAATACAGACAGGCACAAATATTTTTTCCTTTAAAAAATATTTGTGCTTGTTTGTATTACTAAGCCATAGATTCAAGGCAATGATGACAGAGGTATTTTGGCGAATATATAGTGTTTGCACACAAATAGATAATCTTTTTTCCAATAGCCGTGGTGTACAATAAAAGGCTCCACGATCATGTAGAAAAATTATCATTATATTTATTATTTATATAATTTATTCATTGGTAAAACGATGTCGTAAAATACGTAAAGTATTAAAAACTTTGGTGTCAGGATGGTTGGGGCGGAAGAGTGCTTAGGATAATATGAAAAAGATCAAATCAGAGGTACTCCCTCCGACCAAAAAATAACCTAAAAGAGGATTTCAATCCTCCTTGTCTAGATTTATTGTACTAGGAGCCTCTTCTAGGCTGATTTTTTTTACGGAGGAAGTAATTGATAGGGCAAGTAGTATATTGGAATATTTATATATGTGGACACATTTCAAAGGCTTGAAATGCTTATATTGATGAACAAAGCTAAAATTAATGTAATTAATGTATCAAATTTAGAGAGGTTTAAGGTATTGTTGGCCATCTACCATAAGGACAAAAATATTTTATATTGACTTCAAAATTTCTTCAAAAGATCATCATTTTTTGAATTTTTTTTTGGCAAAAATAATTTTATATTATAAACCTTGATGAAGATGTAGTCTTTGAGTTATAATATCTCCGAGATAAAAATCCAGAATTGACTTTAAACCGGTTCGGACGACATCTAGGGGTAAATGATAAGTTCCTGACTTCCTTCTCAAGGCGTTGTTACGGAAAATGCATCATAGTCTTTGTATTTCCGACATTAGTTGTGCATGTGTGTACTCCTTTTTTTTTCATTTTTCTTATTATATGATTCTGTGCATCCCTAGTTATTACAGAGATCAAATATTTTTACTAAGCCAAATAACTCATGATCAACAAAAGCTATATATGCAAGCAATAAATAACAGCCACGTATATCGTGCTCTTTTAACTGATCGATCACTACCTCTGTAAACGTAGGCCTTGTTTGGTTTAAAGCTAATTTTTCCCCTAATAAAGCTTTTGGCAACATTAATAGTATCTCATGGGGATTTGGTTTGCTAAAATTTTTTCGCACACATTCGAATTCCATGCTACTAAATTTGTAAGGGCAGTACCAACCCATAAACTCCACATCATCAAGAAACTAACTAGTAATAGACACTACTCTTTCAATGCAAACACCACTATTCCATACTTTAATTTAATGCTACTTATCTCACATGATGTCTTGGATGTTGTGTAGAAACCATGTCTCATGCAAGACATTGTTTCCTTCTCTTTCCTCATTTATTCACTTGCCACATCATTTTTTATCCTAAGTGGTAACTTATTTAATGCTATGGACACCATCCTAGTTATTGGGTTGGGAATGCCCTAAAGCCAAATTTACCTAAGATTTAGGTACTACCCAAAATTAAAAATTAATTTTAAACCAAACAAGCGCATAGTACTGGCTATACAACTGGACCAAACGTACATGGTATTGTCTGCTCTCCATTCGTTAGTGTCAGCCATGCCCATTAATTTGTGCGACAATTTTGTGCACCTTTAACAGTCTTGTTTTATTCGGTTAGTCGTACCTTGATCACTCCGTAGTTAAATATAAGTATATTTAAGTTATTTTTATAGATTATTATGGAAAAAACTATGATGTCACTTACTCCCTAACATATGGTTAGTGGAAGATTAGTAAAAAAAAGTAACATATGATCGGTGGGCTTATATTTATATTTATTATCTTAAAAACTTATATTTATATTTATAGATAAGTTTTAAACTTTAGACGTGCTTATATATTTTTGAACAGAACGGTATATAGATTGACCAATAAATTACCTAACGATGATTATTTTCCTCCAACACGGGAACCGATGTTATGAGCTCTTCGTGTTTCACATGTTTAGGGCTCAGGTGAGATTGAAAAAACAAAAATAATAAGAAAACACAGGATTTCAAAAGAAATGCAAATACAAAGAATTGGGATCATATTCACCTATATAGTTTGAATATATAGCAACTATAAGTTAAGCGATGCACAGGCACCTATCCATTTTCTTAACGAACGGACTAAATCGTTAGCTATAGTATCAATGGCCGAGTTTAGATCCAAAGTTTTTCTTCAAACTTCCAACTTTTTCATCACATCAAAACTTTTCTACACACACAAATTTTCAACTTTTCCATCACATCGTTCTAATTTCAATTAAACTTCCAATTTTAACGTGAACTAAACACACCCAATATATAAGTACCTAACAATTATTGCCATAGTTCTAAAAAAAATTGCCATCGATACACAGTGATACACATCAATTTCGGGTCTAATTAAGAGCTAGCAATAGACTGCATAAGTTGCAAACTTACAATCACATTACCAACTGCACTAGATCCAAATCCAAGTACAAAAGAGAGAATTGTAAAACATAGAAAAAAGTAATGATTATTTGATTTGACCGTAGAAAAAAATATAGGAATCGATGAAAGAGACTCAAAAGAAATATTGTAAGAGATTAAAACTCTCGCTAACTTTTCTTACAAATTCTTAGTTTAAAAGTTGTAGTAGAATTCAATCATTTGCTTTAAAAGCTTTTATATGATTTTTTTTCTTTAATATTAAAATCCTTCAAGTTTCCTTTTTTTCTTCTACAAATTAAAGAGAGCCTTACGTACTCTGTTGAGCCCAAATTTTCATCAGTAGAGAAAAAGAAAGCAACGCAAACAGTACTGTAAAGATAAGGGAGGTTCAGAGGAGAGTACTGGTGATTCATCCATTCGCTTTCAGTCACTAGTGCTCGACGTCACCTCCCTCTGCCCCCAAACCTTCATGTCGAGGAGAAACCCCAGACAGTGTTCGTCTCTTCCTGGACAGGAGCAGGGGATGAGGACACACTGTGGTACGAGTACCTCGCGACACGTTTCGCCCTCTCGTACGTGCCGGCGTTCATGTTGGCCACAGAAGATCTAGCAGCGACGGACGACGCCATCAGCAAGCCCCAGCCAATAGGGAGGCAACACGTTAACGTATGGCAACCTGAAGCTCGTTGTCCTGATCTGCTTGCTTTTGTAGCAAGGGGTGTTAGATGCAGGGTTGTATTTGTTGGGGGCGTACGTGTCATATTGGATATTATATAGGGTGTTATATATGGTGTTTGGACATTAATAAAAATTTAATTATAGAATCCGTCAGTAAACTGCTAGACGAATTTATTAATTCTAATTAATCCGTCATTAGCAAATATTTACTGTAGCACCGCATTATTAAATCATTGAGCAATTAGGCTTAAAAATTCGTCTCGCAAATTAGTCGCAATCCCTCCGTGAGGAGACGAGCTCGAGCTCCATGAAACTAGCACCAGGGGAGAGGAGCTCGTTGTCAGGCGGTACCACAAGCGGGTGGCGACACCAGACGCTGTGGGCGACCGACATCGGGCACTGGGGATAGGTGGCATCGAATGCTGAGGATAAGCGGCGTCGGGTGCTGGGGACATGCGGTGTCGGGTACAGGCGGACTGCGCCGAGAGCGCTGGGTGGCGGGCGGCTGCTCGGGTGGACTCGTATGCGGCATTGCGGCATGTGCATGGAGCAGCGTTGGTGGCATGGGCGTGAGAGGCGTGAGGCGTGAGGAGAGGATTGAGGGCCGTTGAGTATATCAGTAGAGCTAGGGTTTTTATGGGCCTTCTAGACAAATGGGCCACAAGCTAGGAGAAAAGGCAGGGGTATGGGCTGTGGCCCCAAGCTCGTTTAGGCTCGCGAGCCAGCTCGAGCTGACTCGTTATCTCTAACGAAAATGCCATCTCAGCTCATTAGGAAAATAAAACGAGCCGAGCTTGTCACTGAGCCAAGCGAGCTAACGAGTTACGAGTTTTTTGTTCACCCCTAGTTCAAACGTTCAATGTGACAGGGCGAAAAATTTTAGGGTGGGATCTAAACAGACCCTAAAATTTTCTTCCGTTTTGGCCTTTCTATGTGACGGAAGAATTTAGCAACGAACACAGCGGAACAAGAGAGGTTTATTTTTGTTTTATTTTATTTTTGGAAGAAAGACAACTCCAGCCCAGCTGAGTCGCTAGCTAGTACCAAGTTACAAACAATATCTGGAATCCTTCAAACCAAACAAAGTGGCTCTGTATAGATCCAGAGAAACGTCAATCTTAGCAAGCTTATGGGTAGCACGATTACATTCTCTAGGACTAGTGATGGAGCTAGAAAAAAATTTGAGCCCAGGTAAACTTCAATATACACTACTAGATAATGCATCTTCAATGGGTTAGGCAAAAACCACAATAATCCCGGTTCCAATAAGAACCGAGACTAAAAATACTCTTTATTCCCGGTTTAAAAGTGCAAGGGGACTTTATGATCTTTAATCTCGATTGGTGTTATCAACCGGGACTAAAGATCATTTTTAGTCCCGGTTCCCGGTTGGTATAAATAACCGGGACAAAATACCTATCTTTAGTCCCGGTTATTTATACCAACCGGGACAAAATACCGGAGCCCGCGCACACACGCCTCGATCATATCCCTCGTCCTTATCTAGCGCGCGCCTCGATCTCCTCTCACAGTGGTACTGGTACTAGTACTCCTCCACTCCTCCTCCTCCCCCTCCCCTCCTCCCTTCCCCTCTTGATCTGAGGCAATGGCGACGGTGGCAGGCAGTAGGTGGCGGCGGTGGGCGGCAGCGCACGAAGGGGGAGGCGGTGGGCAGTGGCGGGCGGGATGCGGCCGAAGGGAGGCGGTGGGCGGTGGCGGTGTCCTCCCCTCCGCAGATCCGGTGGGAGGGGCGACAACAGGCGGCGGCGGGCGGCAACGGTGTCCCCAGCAGTAAATATTTTTTGAGAATCTGTTTGATTTTTTTTTGTGAATTTGTGGTGTCAATAATGTGTGAATTTGTAATGTATGCGTGAATTTGTGATGTCAATGTTCGATTTTGTGATGTTGATCTGTGTGATTTTTGTGAGTTTGGCATGAAATCAATATGCAAAGAATAATTAAAGAGAAGAACATGGACTAGAGAGAGTTGACGCTGCCCTTCTTTAGTCCCGGTTGGTAACACCAACCGGAAATAGAGATGAATCTGTAATCCCGATTATTTTAACCGGGATTACAGATGGGCATCTATAGTTCCGGATTCATAGTTCCGATTGTATAACCGGGACTATAGAGGGTTACGAACTGGGTGAAAACCCTTTCTCCAGCAGTGATAACTAGTTAATATTTGCTAAAAAATTTCATCATCAATTTAATTATCATTATTAAATTTTAATGGAGTTTTGGCCAGCGAGCTCGGACGGTGGCTTCGCCACGGTCTAGGACAATACATAACTTGACGTGCATCATCAAATTATCAAAAGTCATTGAAATCATAAATTTGACTTCTCTAGTGACAACAACATTCACACTTTTGTTCCGCATTTCATCTAACAGAGCCACTTTCATTTCTTTTCTTGAGCATCAGTTCTAACTATAATTCCCGTATCTTGAGCATCAGTTTGAAGTTGAACCCTGACGAAAACGATGAGGTCCACGCGTGGGGAAGACGTATATATATGCCTCATATATGCGAGCACCTACGTACTCTTTCGTAGTCTGAGTATGTTTTCAGAACCTATGTTCATTTGGCGATGATAACTCACTAGTTTTGTGTTAGTATGTTTCATACATACATACATACATACATACATACATACATACATACATACATACATACATACATACATACATATATATATATATATATATATATGTTAGTTTATACTTAACTAATCACGTGTTAACGATCCCTCTCTTTTTCATGCCACGAATAGCCACAATCGAATAATAACCCAGCATGCATATCTGGTGCTCTTTACAGCTAAAATGGATCGAATCAGTCCTGGTCTCCGGCAGCTATTATGGTCCAGTTTGGTGTGAAGCCAAAACAAGATCCCTATCGGTTACTTACGGTTTCATTATAAGCCATATATAACGGCTTCTTAGTGATAAAAAATAATTGAGTAAATTACACCTACGATACGGTGCATCAACTTAACAGGTGGGTACAATTTGATGCAAGAACTTTAGAAATAAACGTTCTAGTGCAACAAATTGGCAAGAAGGTGTAATCTAGTACAAGAACTGAATAAGTAATCACATAAAACAACAACTTGTGGCAACTTAATTAATTATTTGGAACACTTTTTTTCATACATATTCAATTTTTAAGTCTTTATTTTGACGATATACTAGCGTGGATTTGTATGTAAGCATATTATATTTTTATCCTAATAACTAATAACTGAAAGTCAATTAAACTGGATGTAGAAATTATTATATTTCAATTGAGATTTGGGAAGGTGAAGAAAACAAAAATTCTTAAAGGTAATCGGATGTGCAGTATAATGCTTAAAGATTAAATTCAATATTATAAGGTAATATCCGTAGGATTGCTATGTAATGACATATTGATATCATGAGAAAAACTCACCTAGCATATGCTTAGCTAAGTTGATGCACCAAATACTAAATCGTCAAGTTCTTATACTAGAACGGACCCACTTGTCAAGTTGTTGCACTCGAATGTTTAATTCTCAAGTTCTTGCACTATATCACACTCACCCGCCAAGTTGTTGTACAGTGGGTGCAATATACTCAAAAATAATTTATGAGTAAAATTTTTCTATATATGATGAAAAAGAAACTACATTAAAAACATCAAAATCAACTGTAAAATCAAGTTTTAAAATTTAAACGTTGCCATATGGCTTATAGGGCAAAAGATGAGGCCCCAAGTCTTATAAAAAATTTGTCTACAGATACATTTTGGTATGGCCAATATATATTATCACTGGTGCAAACAAATATAATCTACTACCAACAGAAATATTCATTCTACCGTTATTAGTTGACGTGGTGGTAGCAATAGTTATAGGGTCATATCGGTTGAGAAAAGGTGAAAATTATACTACCTCCGTCCTATAATAATTATATTTCTAGAATTTAAATTTTTTCCAAAATAATTTTCACAATAGAGTGCTAACTTTTCTATTAATCACATTTGATTTGAATTTCTCCCTATTCTATCATCAATTATTATCTCATTCTTACCTATACACTATTTATTGATGGGCATTTTAGTTTTTCCTCTTAAACCTTATATATATGTGGGGTCCACGTGGCAATGGAAGAAAAGGTAGATGAAAAGAAAGAAGAAACCGAAGAAAAGAAAATGAAAAAGGGTAAGGGGGAGCGAACGACGACATTTGTAGCACCGTTGCCGCTCGCCGTAAGCCAAACACGCTCACGACCGCACGCCGGTGCCGGCCAGCCGCCTCGCAGCCGATCTGGCCAGCTGCAGCGCTGCCAATCTGGCTGCGGGGCAGCGTCGCCGCACCGCGCCAATCCACTGCTCCGCCTGGCCTCCGCAAGGGCCGTCCTCCTCCTCCACGTCACGCCACCATAAGCTGCGTCGTGCGGCTTACGGGCCGCCCTCCTCCGTCGGGTCGCGCCACCGCAAGCATTGGTCACATCGCTTGCGCCACATCTCATCCGCCGTGGCGCCGTGGCCGCCTGACCTCACCGCTCGACCGCTGGTCGACGTGGCTCGCCCGAGTCACTGCCATGTGGACCCCACATATACAAGATAGGAGAGCTAGCTGACATGTGGGCTAACGGCATTTTTGATATTTCACATGATTTCTCTCTCCTTTTCAACCGAAAATTATTATTTTAGTCGGTATGGTGTCCACTGGCAAAATACTACGATTATGGAACGTTTTCTCCCAAAAGTCTTTTTTTTTCGGTGTCCTAGAGCTAGCTAAAACCACACAATAGAAGTGTCTTGTAGCAAAATTTCCCTTAAATATATATCTAAAATTAGGTGCGGTACATGATCTAAGGGTTAGGCTAGCCTGTACGGTCTCTAGGCGTCTACACTTTGTACCAGTAGTTTCATTATATATGGAAAGAACGGAGGTGATAAAACGTCAAAAACAGAAAATTATTCGGTTCTTTTTATTCCTAAAGGGCTCCAACTTTATTCCTGCATCGGCGGTGTGCTGATTCTTGCTTACAATCATTGAGCTGATGCAAACATATCCCGGTAATTATGCACATAAACCATCTGACTTTTGAGCATTTCTTTAAGAGATTTTCTTTCATTTTCGCCCTTCAAAGATGATCGATTCCCTTATCTGTCCTCATGAAAATGGCTCTCTTCTAATAACCCTTATTTTTACTATTGTCCTTCATTTACCTTTTCGGTTAATTCTTCGTTAACCTACTGTTAATAGGCTGGTGAAAAGACTACATTTTTTTCACATGATTTGTTTACCCTCCAAAGTTGGATAGTTTCAATCATACTAAGGCTGCGTTCGTTTGTGCGGGTTAGGAAACTATCCCTCCGACACGAAAAAGGAACAGCTTATTATTATAATTAATTAAGTATTAGCTAAAACTAACTTGAAAAATAGATTATTATGGTATTTTAAGCAACTTTCCTATAATTTTTTTTAAAAAATACACCGTTTAGTAGTCTAAAAAACATACGCGCGGAAAACGATGTAGATTAGTTGGTAATAAGCATAAAAGAACACAGCCTATGTTTTTAGGAAAAAGTACAACGAAGATCCCTCAACTTGTCATCGAGTTACAAAATCGTCCCCCAACCGCAAAACCAGATATCCGCCCTTAACTAATCAAAACCGGTCACAATAGGTCCTTCGGTGGTTTTGACCCCGGTTAATTTTGTCCTACGTGGTGGTTGAGTCAGCGTCGAACCCACGTGGGCCCTACATGTCAGCGTGGCCACGTCAGCCTCTCTCTCTCTTTTCCCCTATTCTCTCCCTTGCTCATCTCTCTCTGTCTCCTTCTCTAAGAGGCCAGCAGTGCAAGGCAGGAGAGGAGAAGGGCGCTGGTGGCTGTCGACGCGCGACACGGCGGCGGTGATGTCGGCAACGGGCGACGCGGCGGCGGTGGGGGGAGGAACTGCGGGCGGGCAGCGAGGAGGGGCGGCGTGCGGGCTCCCCCGCCGACCGCTACCCACGAGGTCTACGAGGCCCACAAGGCAGAGGGAGCGGTGGCCGGGAGAGAGGAGCGACGGCCGGCGGAATGGAGTTGGGTGGCCCCTCCGTTCCTCTCCTTTCCTCCTCTCTCTCTCACTCTTCTCTCTGGACTAGGCAGGACGGCCGGCGGTGGGGAGGAGGTTGAGGATGATGTTGTACGACACGGCGTTGAGTCGGACGTCGAGCTTCGGGGTGAGCGGGAGCATGTCCCTGGCGGCATCCGCGCGGCTATTGGAAACGAGGGCGTTGAGGAGCGAATGGAATGTGACAGTGGAGTGGGAGCAGAAGGCCGGGACGGCGCGGAAGACGACTACTGCGGTGTCGGGGTGAGAAGTGGCGCCGAGGTGGTCGATGAAGGCGGCGAACATGGTGGGCCGGAGCGGGGCCCCGCGGGAGTGCAACGCGGCGAGGAGTGGGGCCACGAGTAGGAAGAGGCGCGCACGGGCGAGGCGGTACAGCACGCAGGCGGTGAACGGGTGGTCCTGGAGGCACTTTAGGCTCCGCCGGTGCCTCTCCGCCACTGCCCTCACCCATCGATGCTGCATCACCTTACCGCCACCCTCCCCTTCTGCCGTGTCTTCGCCCTGCCGCCCGTCGGAACTCCTCGCCCCAAGTCGTAGCCGTTGCCGCCTCTCTGCCACCGCGCTTGCTCACTGGCGTTGCCTCGCCCTACCGCCACCCTCACCTTCTCCCGTGTCTCTGCCGCCGCATCACTGGCCGGCCGTTGGACCTCCTCACCTCGGTGACCTCCCCACCGCCGGCTGACCTACCCAGTCCAGAGAGAAGGGTGGTGAGCGAGAGAGAGAGAGAGAGAGAGGGGGGGAGGAAGAGGAGGAGGAAGAAAGGAGAGGAAGGGAGAGGCCGGCCTGCTGATGTGGCATCCTGACATGTAGCACCCACGTTGGTCCCACGCTGACTCAACCGCCACATCTGATAAAACCGGGGTCAAAACCGCCGAGGGACCTAGTTTGCACTAGTTTTGTAAGTTGGGGATGCGTTGTATCTGGTTTTACGATTGAAGGATGATTTTGTAACTTCATGACAAGTTGGGGGACCTTCGGTGTACTTTTTCCATGTTTTTACACAGCCCACCTCAATTTACATCCTGCATTTGTCAGAGTGTAGCCACAGAACCACAACCACAAACCACAGTGTTGTTGTAGCCGGCCTCCTAAACAGGCCGAGTAGATTGCGAGATCAGGGCATCCACTGGGAGATCGATCTGCTTGGATGGCCTGTAAACTTTTGGTTCTCTCTGGAAATCCCAGTGGGCGATCAATCAGATGATGCAGAATTTCCAGGATTCCCACGTCCATGCACGCAAAATTTCTGCAGCGGCAAAGAACCTCACCTTTCCGTAAAGCAGTTTACGGGGGTGGCGCACAGGCGCAGGGACCCCCAAGATTCTGAGCTGTTGGTGCTATGGCTGGTTTTGTCTACTTGTCGTCAAGTCGTCGTTGAAGCATCGGTCAATCAATATATACTAACAGTGCTAAAATATTTATTTAGGAAAGTGTTTCTTTCTCTTAAGGGGATGTACTCTAATTATTATTGGAGTTATTTTTTTTAAAAAAAGGATAACATAGATGTTTGTGTTATTTCGCTCTACAAACATTGTATTCAAATTTGATCCATACGAGTTAGGAAAAAAACAAATATGAGTACATGACTATGAATAGGGTCAGTGTAAAATTTAATACCTCTAAATACTAAGTACCTTGATGCACCAAAAAATTTTAGCGTAAAATTTTAAGTACATTAAGATACTTTCTTAAACACCATAAAATTTCTTTTAAGAGAGTATAGGATAGAGGTTGACACTAATTTGTAGCTGACTATTGTGTACACGATACATGAGCTAGCAAAGATTAATGGCTTGAATAAGAAAGCCGAAGCTTTCACAAGGTTTAAGTCTTTCTCAACAGCGGCGACCTTGACTATCCGTGGACCAAATGTCATGATCCGTCCGCAAGCGTTATCTGGTTGTTTAATTCTGTTTGATCTGCCGCCGCTGTCACGCGAGAATCACCCTCCACCACCCCATGACGAGACGAACGGTCGAGCATCTTGCTATGCAGCGTGGACCATGCTAGTAGGCAGCTGCTGCCACCACCCAAACGGCTATTCCAATCCCTAGCTAGGTTTGTCTTGTTTCTCTTCCGTGTATGCTTTGCCTGATTGCCTCGCTTTTGCAGTACTCAAGCTGCCGTCTTCCCGGCCGAGAGGGCCGGGAGACGACGCAGATGGAGAGATGGAGTGGATCGATTAGGTCTCATTTGGTGGTGGTGGTGTGGTCTGCGTAGATTGTGCTCAGATAGATACTAGATAGATGGGCATGTGTGGGGGATTGAAAAGAAGCGTACGTCGAGGGATCCGGCCGGTGCCCCAAATAGGGGATGAGCATGATGAGCGGGATGAAAGCAATTGACCGACGTGCTGTGTCGAGGCGCTACCCGCCCATGGCCCATGCCACTACTACGCACACATGCCACAGACTCACAAACGAATGCACCCGCAATCCACTTTATAACGAGATCGAAGATCAATGGCAAATTATTGGCTTAATTAAATTAATATTGAAATCGTACATGCGTGTGCGATCAATTCTTTAGCATGGAAATGAGATGAGCGTATAGATCGCCAAAAGGCCCGAGGCCCGAGGCCCAAGGTACGATATTTTGGCCCGGCCCAAACATGGCACGGCCTGACCGCCGGGCTATGCCTGGGCCGGCCTAGCACGGTCGGGCCGGCACGGCTAGGCCCGGTAAGAGAGTGTGGGGATGCATAATAGACTTAATTTCAACCATATTTAAGGCATGAGGGAGCAAAAATAGACTTATTATTATATGGCACGGCCCAAAAGAATAGGGACATAAAATAGACTTATTTAGCTATATATATGTCAGCCCAAAGAGGGGGAGGGGAAATAGACTTATTTTAAAGAAGGCACGATGGGCCACCCGTGCCTTCGGGCCGGCACGGCACGGCCTGATCGCTGGTGGACCGTGCCTGGGCTAGAGGTGCAGCTCATGGGCTAGCACGGCCCGGCACGAAGTGCCGACCCGATCTCTGGTGGGCCGTGCCTGGGCCGGGCCGTGCTGGGCGGGTCTTATGGCCATCTATAGAAGAGCGTCACAGTCATTTATATTCCAAAGCGGATCTTGTTTCAAGCTATAAAAACCGAGCTGAAACGATCTCTCAATCCGGAAATTATGGATGAGCGATATGTTGGATCTCCCAAGACGCCCTCTCACACAAACCCTAGTGTCACTGCTAGCCAGTCAGGCTTGTCGGCGGCAGCGCCTGCACCTCTACTGCTTTCCACCTTCCTTCACCCTCCTCCCTTCTTTTTTTCTTTCTGTTTTACCTTGCTTTTTGTCGACGAGTAATACCGCGACTACGGTATTTGGATGGTATGGGGATCGTTGGTATCAGGGTATATGCGATATTGAGGTAAAAAAGATGGAGATAGGGATTTTTATACAAGTTCGGGCCCCTTATCTAATAGGTAATAGCCCTACTCCTGTTGGCCGAAGCCGGTGTTGCTCTATATTCATTAGAATCACAAAAATACAATATTTGGGATAACCTATCTAGCTGTCGTCGACTTGGTGGCAGGGACAACCAACTCGTAGTCAACGACAGGGTAGTCTTCCTCCTTGAATACGAACTCATCGAGATCAGAGATGGCGCTAGATCCCTCTTGCCGGCCTTCGAAGGCACCGGATTGGGTTTGCCTAGGCTTATCTCTGATGTCGATATCTGACGGCGTATTGGTTTGTGTATATGTTGTCTTGTGGCTCTGTCCCTTCTCCTCCTAGGGGGGCTTGTATTTATACCCATAGATGTCCCCTTCTCCAAGTAGAACTAGAAAGACAAGTATGGATACGATCTGAATAGTCCTTATAGTTTCCATATAGAACTCTATTTGTCCTTCCTTCTCGGTGAGATCAGAGATAGTGCTAGATTCCTCTTATTGGCCTTTGTAGGCTCCATATTGGGTTTGTCTATGTTAATCTCCGATGTTGACCGAGAAGGTACGGACCATACGACTAAGTCCCCCGTCTTGCTGTAATCGAGAATTTGGATTAAAGTCAAGAAATTCCATCTCAGCGGGTACACCATCGCTTCATTCCATATTCCTTGTCGAAATCCAACAACCGTTCTCGGGTAATCGAGAAGGTGTAGAGTCTACGACAAAGCTTTCAACTTAAATGAACTCATGTTGTCATCCACGACTTCGCTTGTCAACATTTATCGTACTCACTTAGTCGATCCCGGTGTAAGACCGTAGAGACATGGAGTCCTCGACAGCGTTGAATGGAACTTTCTTGAAATCAATACTCAGAGCAGAATATTAAATAGAAATAGCCCCCGAGCTAACGCTCAAAGGGTAACATGTTATAATATGTGTGGAAAAAATGAAAATAAGTTGAATCTGCGTGTGGCAATAAAAGAGTATGCTCACTAGAGTTGCCCTCAGCAATTGGAGTTTGATACTCTTCCTAGCCCCTAGCTGTCTTTATGGAAAAACCATTCTCCACAAAGGCAGCTTAAATCTTATAACAAACCATACTGAAGCTGACAAATCCTAGCCCCCAGCCGTGAAGTTGGAAAAATCAATTTCCGATTACATGGCTTGGTTAGTACGCATCCATTGAGCACTCTTACATGCATGACCAGGTTTGACATGGTCGTTCGACTCCCATAATCCAACAAGACATTATCTGCTCTAGGCATCCCTAGCCGAAATTCCCTAAGGTTTCTCGAAGGCTTGCCAGAATAGCTTAAAGGGACGATAGGACCGACTTCAAGATGAGGCGATATAAGAAAAAGGAGATCAACGGATAAATATTGCACATATAAACACTTACAGAAATTGACGTAGATGATGAGACGACCATCACACTGAGCAAATACCAGGTGTATAGTTGTACTCAACAAATCGCAGAGGTAGTGGGAGAATCGCTACACCGCTGGTCGAAAACCAGATGTAGTCATAACTTGACCACTAGAAATTGAGGTGCGAGAACCGCTACGCTGCTGGTCGAGGACCAGTCGTAGTTGTAACTCAACCATTGGAAGTCGTGGTACGAGGATCGCTACGTTGCTAGTGGAAGACCAGCCGTAGTCGTACCTCGACCATTAGAAGTCGTGGTACGAGGATCGCTACGTTGCTGGTAGAAGACCAATCATAGTCGTACCTCGATCATTATAAGTCGTGGTGCGAGGATCGCTATGTTGCTGGTAGAAGACCAGTCATAGTCGTATCTCGACCATTTGAAGGGAATCCAGAGTAAGAGATGGATGGCATTTTCGTGACCTGCGAGAACTGCCTCCTGATGACGAGCAAGACAATGAGGAATTATCATAATCGAAGGTTCGGCTCCTGAACCTACTACCTTGTCCTCGGGCCCTCTAGAAGTCTGGGGATCTCGAGTTTCGTCATCGTCGTGCGATGTCGTGTTGTCGTTAACCTTGTCCATTTTCGTCTTGATGTCGTTAGTCATGTACCTTGTCGTCCTGGTGACAACGGCGATCTAGTCGGTCTTGATTGTCGCGTTAGATGTCGAGAGATTGCTGTAACCGACTGGTCGAGGACCAGGAGTAGACGTATCTCGATCACCTGAAGATGAATTTTTTGGTGATGAGAGATCGCTACTATCTACTGGTCGAGGACCAGGTGTAGGCGTATCTCGATCACCTAAAGATGAATTCTTAGGTGGTGATAGATCGCTACGATCTACTGGTCGAGAACCAGGTGTAGGTGTATCTCGATCACCTATAGGCAACTGATAGGCATACGAAAACAAACCATACTCGCGAAAGCATCTCTTGTTATCCGCGACTCCCCTTATCAATATTTGTCGTACTCACTTGCATTGGTCGATCCCGGTGTAAGACCGTAGAGACATGGAGTCTTCGACAACGATATATGGAGTTCAACGGTCCACAAGTGAATTTAAATTGATAGGCGGCGAGATGTCTCTACAACTGTCTGGTTGATAACCAGGAGTAGGCATCTCTTAATCACCTATAGGGGTGCTAGAGTTGGTTATTATATGTGCATGTCATGTGGCCAGCATGACTCACATACCCAACTTATAGCATATCAGGATGTCTGTTCGCAATCATATCGGGTGATCAAGCCGACAATGTTTGTGAGGAATTATCCGTTAACAACCTATGCCCAAATAGTCTAGCTGTGGCCATCGCTATACATGAGATAGGTCATCAGTCTTCGTTAGTAGGTTGGGTGCGACAACTCTGCATTTGTCGAGAACATTCTCGATAATGGGTGTACTCGACCACAACCTACTCGAGTGCTCAATTGTCCCGAAAAAACATTATCTAGAAAACAAGATATATACAACAGAGAATATCGAGTATGTACTCAAAAGAATGCGCGAATCTTCTAGTATTATCAGGAAATAACGAGCAGATTAAATATCAGGCATTATGTAAACCGTAAACAAGCATGATTTATATATAAGAAAATAGAGCGAGCCCCAGCATTAAACCGTAGTCGGCCTAATGTCGGAAACACTCATACAATAGGTATTGTAAAAAAAATGCTCTAGGTAAACACAATAAATCATGGATCTGGCAATATTGTATTGATCTTAAGAATAGGCACAATAAATCACATATAGAATATTGCATACCTTTGTAGATACATGCCGGATGTATCTACGAAATTAGTAGATTAATTTAAAAAACCAATCTACCAATTACCTTGTTGCGTACTCATTTGACATCATATAATCTGACATATGTAGGTGCGCCGCGTATCTTGAGGCTTGGATGATCTCGATAGATCAAATTGTTGATGACAATGATTCTGATCTCGTCGGAAGACATACTCCGGTCGAGTTAGATCTCCCCACAGTTGAAGTCGTTGAGTAGCTTGTTGTTGGAGAATCCATCTCTTAAACCCATCTCGTTGAAACCTTGAAGCACCAAAATTCCCCTACCTAGCGCGCCACTGTCGACGGGTGGTACCGCGACTACGGTATTTGGATGGTATGGGGATCGTTGGTACCAGGGTATATGCGAGATGGAGACAGTGATTTTTATACAGGTTCGGGCCCCTTTTCTAATAGGTAATAGCCCTACTTCTGTTGGCCGAAGCCGGTGTTGCTCTATATTCATCAAAATCACACAAATACAATAGGAAAAAGTACGTTTTACCCCTCTGAACTATCGTGGTCGACCAAATTACACACTTGAACTAAAAACCCAGATATTCTATACCCTCAACTATTGAAACCGGACAAATAAGGCCCCTGAACACTGTTTTGAGTGGTTTTGAACACACGTGGCGCCAACGTGGCAATCTAACCAGCAAAACAAATCCATGGCCCACCTGTCATACCTCTCCTCAACCCAATTTGGCAATCTCTCAACCATTCCATCTCTCTCACGCACACGCTCGGGCAAGGCAGAGGGCGACCGGCGACGGAGGTGGAGCTCCCCGGGCGGCCGGTGGCTGAGGCGGAGTGGGTGAACTGGCGGCAGAGACGGAGCTCCCCGGGCGGCGGGCGGTGGGCAGCTGAGGTGGAAGTAGAGCGGACGGCCGACGGCGGAGGCGGAGCACCCCGTGCAGCGGGCGGCGTGCCGCTGAGGTTGAGGTGGAGGCGGAGCTTCCTGGGCTGCGCCGCTGCGGGCGGCGGGCAGCGGTCGGCTGAGGCGGAGGAGGAGTGGGCGACTGATGACGCCGTGTTGGAGGGCGGCGACGGCGGCGGCGATGCGGGAGTAGGCGTGTGTGGCGCGCGGGGCCGGGCGGTTGGCAGCGGCGGAGGGGGAGCTGGAGCCGACAACGGCTCAGCGGGCAGCGGGCTATGGCGTCGCCGAGAGGCAGCGTTTCTCTGCTTCTCTCTCTCGGTGAACAGAGGAGGCAGCTGTGGCGCAGGGGCGGAGGCAGCTGCGGGCGACGGCCAAGAAGCCGAGGACGGCAGCCGGAGAGGGTGGAGGCAGCTGCGGGCAGCGGGCGAGGAGTTGAGGATGGTGGCCGGAGGCGGCGAGGGAGATGGCGTGGGAGCAGCTGCACAACGACCGACGAGCCGCCCTCCGTGCGCTTGGCATGGGCCTCATCATGGGTGGCGACCTCCTCTGCACCGAGCTGGAGTAAGCCATCTCGCGGGTGGTGTCCGACCGTAGCCGCGGTGGCGGTGGCGATGGCGCGGGAGAGACCGTCGCCTCCGTGCCGCTCGCCTACTGCCGCCCACCGCCTGCCTGCTGCCGCGCGCAAGAGAGAGAGGAAGAGTGAGAGATAGAGGAAGAGGAGAGAGAGGAGGTGAGAGAGATTTGGTGGCCGGTGCGATGAGATCCACGCCAGCGGCCGCTCTCCATGGCATCTTGCCTTAAGCTCCGCCGCCGACACCCCGAGGGGCCCTATCCCTTCTGCGCTCTCTCACTCTCTCATCCTATCTTACTATAAAGTTATTCCCCACTAACTCCTTAAGCTTAACATGCAAAGATGCCACATCATCATCCACTAACAATCATCACATTTAAACATCATATAAACATGCTATATCTTTATAGTTTTTATAATTTAAAAGCTTTTCAAATACAAACATGTTAAATTATCATCCAACATAATTCACATAATGTTTCAATGTATATCTTTATTATGTTTTATGATATCCTATATATATACTTATATAGTTTATCCTCACATAGGTAGTGCTTAAATGATTAATCTATGGTCCAAATTATCTTTATCATTTTTCCCTCTAATTAAGTCATATCACATTAATTGTTTTTAGCCTTTAGATGATTAATCTACGGTCCAAACTATCTCCCTACTTTTCTTCTTCCATAAAGTCATACCCAATCACCATTCTACATACTATTTAAATTTAAATTATCATAAACCACATTAATTTACTTAATCTGATGTTATCTAGCTATCTTACACGTTATTTTTTTTATTGTTATCATACTAAATTCCCGCAGCAATGCGCGGGGTTTCACCTAGTATACTTAGAATAGGTGCTTGATAGGTAGGGCCCACCATTTATTATTATTGTTATTTCCATGTTGGACTGCCACATCAATCAAACTAGTGCCACGTGTGCGCCACGTCAAACCAAAACCACCCCGAATTGACTTAGAGGGTAATTTGGCCGGTTTGAAAATTTTAGGGTGTAAAATAACTGGTTTTAGAGTATAAGGGGGTAATTCGAATGACCCATATAGTTTAGGGGGGTAAAACATACTTTTTTCAATACAATATTTGGGATAACCTATCTAGCTGTTGTCCGAGAAGCCATGCAAAGCTTCCCTTGTGAAGGGCTTTAGTTGCTCCTATTTCCATCGAGTTGATGATGGCTTGCATGCTGCTGGGAGAGGGCTTGGCTAGATCGGACACCTCCCAAACCAAGCCGGTCGGAACGTTATCTTGGTGGTTCATTGAGGCAGTGAAAGACAATGTGATGACTTGTCAGTGTTGGTGCATGTGGTATTGCACGCGTGTTGCGACATGGTGGCCGAAGGAAGCAAGATCGTCATAGTATGTGGCAGGTATGGTCGGCTTCACGGTGTTTCCATGATAATGATATTGTCCCACACATATTGTGCGTGACACAACATGTTGTGTAATGGTGAAAACTGAAAGGACCTTAATATCGCCTAGAGGGGGGGTGAATAGGTGTTCCTAAAAATTATCACAACTTCATAGCATATTAGAATGTTGAGAACTTTCGGTTCAAATAGGAACTTCCGATATGAGATTGGAAGTTCCGGTCTCAATCGAAAAGTTCGGCGGATAATGGAAGAAAATACTAGCTATGAAATTGTAGCTCAAATAAACAAAATGTATATGAATCAAAAGGTGACAAATAAGGTATCTAAACAAGATATAAGGTCACCAATTAAATCAATTAAGCATGCAAGTAGATTGGGTAAAAACAAGCTCAAGCACAATATGAGAGAATGCACAAATGGGCAAACCAAGAGAGGAGACGCGTGATTTGTTTCGCGAAGTTCGGATCCACGGATCCTACGTCTCCGTTGAGGAGCCATAAGGGCCAGGCCTATTTCAACCCTTTTCTCACGAGGTTGCACAAATGCACTCCTCGGTTTCACTCTTGATTTCTTCCCTTGCGGAGGCGAAATCGAAGCCTTCACAAATTTTCCGTGACACACCACAACCTTGGGTGCTCACCGGCGACGCCTAGCCATCTAGGAGACCTTAGTCCCCAAGAGTAACAAACACAATCGAAGATTTGCTTGCTATAAACTCGAATGCTCAAAGTATGGAGTGAAGCTCACTAGCTCTTAACTTCTCAATCACTCAATCCAACTCTTTCCACTTCTCAAATCCCTCTCCAAAGAGACACCACAAAGGATGGAGTGAAGCTCACTAGCTCTCAACTCTTCACTCTCTCAATCCAACTCTCTCCCCTTCTCAAATCCCCCTCATAAAGAGGCACCACAAAGGTAGGGAAATGGGGATGGCTATTTGGCTTTGGATATGTCTAATACTTCCCAAGAGTAGCAGCCACTCAAAGGAGGGGTGGAGGAGTTTATATACCCGAGCCCCTCAAAAACTAGCCGTTGGAGGCCAAGACTGTAATTTTCGAAGTTTCCGAAAAGCATTTTCGGACAAGTCCGAAAACTTACAGAAGCAAATCTCGCAGCCATTTTCGGAATGTCCGAAAATTTTCGGAGTTATCCGAAAAATTTTCGGATTTTCCGGTAATTTTTCGGACTTTCCGAAAAGCATAGAGTAAAACGACTGCAACTTTTCGCTCGGGAGTCTATTTTTGATGAACTTGGACTCTAATGGAAAGCTCACTCAGAGAACTACCCAACTCAACCAAAAACAAGGTCTAAAACAACTCAAAGGATAGGTTAAAGCTTGGGTTTCTCTCAAGGTAGCACTATAATAGGTCACTTTGAGCACCGAGACATACACAAACACCTCGACGTTGCATCCCTCTTAATAGTACAGCATTCCTAAACTCAAATGTAAATAAGAAGATAATTATACCATTAGGAATGCCTTTTTTTCATCTTTCTTTCATTGTCTTGAGGGCGTCAATGCCGATACCGTTTCACCATATATTCTTCAAATGATTGATGCGGTTACTTGTAGTTTCAAATGGTCTCGCATGGTCCATCATGACAAAGCCGTCACTTGCCCTTCACCACCGGATTTGGTTCTTCGGTGCCAAGCCCCTTGCTTGTCCTTCACTGCCACATGGTCCATCGCGACCGAGCATCGCTTGCCCTTCACCGTCTTGTCATAATAGCCACTTCGTATCACACATCTTCAATATCTTCACTTTGTCATTCTTGGTATTGTTAGGTGTAATGATATCACTTGAGCATCAACACCTTTGTAATCCTTGGGACCTACTTCTTTCATTCAGCTCAATAAAATTATTAGTCCCAATGAACCGGTTGTCAACCTCCACATGTTGACCAACCGATCGCATGTATAAAAGGATATGAATAAATGATGAGTATTAATCAATACTACAAGTGTCATATACTCAAATATATGTTCAAATGTAAAGATCCTAATTAAATGAAGGTGAATAACTTGGATCGATTACATGCATAACTAAAGTATAGGATTTGCTCCCCCTAAATGTATGCATACAAAATATTTGTGTGAAGCAAGAGTATGCATAACAAGATATTACACATTGAGAGCTTATCCTATACAAGAATAGAAGGCATTTCTCAAATATAGATATTAAAATAAAAACATATCTTCATCATCTCCACGTTCTCAATGTAAATAGATTAGATAAGAGATAATACTCAAACAAAACATTAGTCTCGCATGCATATACCAATCACGTGGAAATATTATATACGAACATATCAATATGTACATGAAGAGAAAGAGTGATACATATAGCTTGATCTTCATGCATTTCATCCTTGTGATTTAGGTCCACCAACACTCCACTTTCATATCCACATGAGACTAGGCAAACAAATGTTTATAAAAATATTAGTCTCACATAATTGGATTTGTTATTAATCATCAAAACCAAATCAATGGCACTTGAACTTTCAAAAACCTAGCTAGATTCAAACCAACTTTGATGGTGGCAACGCTCTTGGACGTCGTTTTCTCCTTGAAGGCATCTTCACCGCACCCCATCTATGCACATCAGTCTCCAGGTGAAAACCTCACTCTGTTTTCCACACGAGCGACAGTAATGTCTCACTTTGCTTCCTCAAAGAGGCGTCATTTTGGAGGATTCGTACGATAATGTAGTATTTCAGGGATTGGCTTTGATGGTTGTGACTGTGACAATATCTATGAGAACAATTGATTTACTAGTAGGTTACTCTGCGACAATGTCTTCCGCTTATGTTTGACTTCATTCACCGATGGTGGTATGAGCAAAATTCAATCGACCAAATGATCGGCCGTTGATTTTCTTCTTTTTAATCAAGCTGTGATCTTGTAAGTCATAGTTTTTGACATATGACGATATAACCCCTGTACCTTCTTATGAACAATGGCTAGAATGAATTCAATTATAAGAAAATCTTATGCTACTCTTCTAAATATGAGAATTAAAAAAAGTTCATCTAGCGAACTTAGTTAAGCGATTTGCTTTTGATATCTGTCAAGCTGTCCTTTTGTCCGGGCACTCACCTGGCACCTGTAGTTATCTACTGGTACATATAAAATGCACATGCACCCATTTTATATGGAGACGAGCCACCGAACCGTCGGACAACCTGACGCTCGATTGTTTTTGGTGGTTCCACGCACAGGGCTCAGGTCCAACCGTCCAACGGTTTCTTTTTGAATAAGTTTATATGAGGTCCCTTAACTTATCAACGAATCCAATTTTCGTCCTTCAACCCGAAAACCAAATATAACGGGTCTCTCAACTGTTAAAACCAGTATAAGAACAGTCCCAAGGCAGTTTCATCGGCGGTTTTAGCTGACGTGACGCCTACGTAGCTAATTTGACTTGGTCTTCATCTGACGTGGCATCGACGTGGCACACATAATAAAATTTAAAAATAGTGGGACCCACATGTCAGTGGGCCACACTTCTCCACCTCATCCCCTCTGTTCTCTATCTCTCTCCCTTCTCCTTCTGCCATCTTTCCCTTGTTCTCTAGTTTGTGGAATTTGGTCACCGGCATGATGTCGCAACAACGTATCACGCTGTCGTCCTTCTCCGCCGCCGTGGGCCACAGCCCCGTCCTCCTCCACCGCCACCGGCCACGACGCTGTCCTCCCCATCACCGCGTAAGGCCGTGGGCCACGGTACCGTCCCCTCCGCCGTCGTGGGCCACGATGCCATCCTTCTCCGTCGTCCTTCTCCACCACAGGCCATGCGAGGGGGAAGCAGTGCCGGCGGCGGGACCAGCCGGAGGCGGCGGAGGTAGGCGTGGCGGGCGACGAGGAGAGCGGCTGCGGCTGCCGGTGTTTGGCCCATGGGATGGGAGTGGAGGAGGCCGTGCCTCTCTACGCCGTCCTTATCTCTGCCGGCGAGAGGAGGGAGGAGAGGGGAGAGAGATGAAGACAGGAGATGGAGAGAGAGGAGGAAGAAGAGGAGGGGATTGAGAATGACAGGTGGGGCCCACGTGGACCCCCCACAATTTTTTATTATTGTGTGTGTGAAGCTGACATGTGGGTCCCATGGGTTTTATTATTTTTCCGGATCGAATTGCCACCTAAGTGCCACGTCAATGCCACGTTAGATGAAGACCGGGTCAAATTAGCCACGTAGGCACCACGTTAGCTAAAAACGCCATCGAAACTGCCTTGGGACTGGTTTTGCACCAGTTTTGACAGTTGAGGGATCTATTATATTTGGTTTTCTGGTTGAAGGACGAAAATCGGATTCGTGGACAAGTTAAGAGACCTCAAATGAACTTATTCCTTTCTTTTTTTCCCCGGCTTCCAATTTGGGCCTAATGCCAGAGAAACTATGTCAATGGGCAGAAAACTCTCATATCCATAGTCCAGTTGGACCGAAAGATTTGGAGCAGCAGCTACATACACCTATGGAACAAGTTGGACCGAATGCTTTCCACACCACCATACGTGATTTGGGCCTGAAACAAGGTGAAGACTCCGAATTGAGATGGTTTTAAACCAAACTAAAATTCGACCAGAACTTCTTTCAGGGGAACCTTTTTAGGGTAAAATGTTCGACCAGAACTTGATTTGGAATATACTAACAAACAGACTGAATTAAGTTCTCATATAAGTGATACAAATGTACAAGCAATCGCAAAGATAATCACCACTATGTCGAATTCTCGAGTTGTCGACCGAATGGTACCGTGCCTAAATGTCAGTGCCTGGTACGTTAGCGCCGACCATTTTTTCAATTTTTTTTAATTAAACTCAGATGATATAATCATCGTAAAATCATTTCCGACCTCCAGTACAGGGACTGTAACTTAAATAGTCGGAATCATTTTTCACCATTGGATTGAGATGACCAACGGTTAAAATCTGTGCCACGTCAGTTGTAAACAGTAATGGCAGCTACAGTATTGGTCAAATAGTGCCTATTAATATCTTGGCCGTTATTCCGATGTTTGAAAAGGCTTAAGATAAAGATTAAATGCAGGCACGTAAAACGAAAAAAATCATCTACGTACGATTAGTTGAATTTTAGTACTTACAAAATTAAAAAAATGAATTTATTTTATATTTTGAAGCAACTTCTATATATTAAGTTTTCCCATAAAATATATATTGGTAGTTTAAAAAGCATACTAACAAAAATAAAGGTGAAAATGGGTATCTCAATCAGAAAAGAACGGGATGTGAGAGGGTTAAGTTACAGTGGCTATATCAACTGCGGGTGACGTCAATTCCCACCTAACAGCGCCGGGCCATTGTTGCGCTTGCCAGCAGCATCCATGTGCCGATTTGCACGGCTTGCATCGTTCGCGTGTCGCTTGCCAGGAGCATCCATCAATGCAACGAGCTTGCGTGTCGCCGCGACGTCGCTGTCCTCCATCTCCCGTAATCCGGGACCTCCATCTCCCACTCCAAGTCTCCAACCCCGGCGTGGCGACGCAGCTCGATCAATGGGCAATGGGCAATGGCCCTACGGCTATGGGGTACGGCCCCAGATGCCCCAGACCAAATCCGACGGGCAGACCCCCAGTACCTGCCGGCTGAGCTGCCGTCCCCCTCTGAACCCGACGACGTGTCGCGAGCGCGGCGCGCGGCAGCTGATCCGGACCGTGCGCCCCTTGGAGGAATGGTAGGTGACCACACTCCAACTGCAATCCTGTCTATCGTATGCACGATGCAATAATTGGTTTACGTTCTTCTGTTTGGGCCTGGTTTAGAGGCTGTTTGGTTGCTAGCCAAAATTTGCCTCAATTTACTATAAGTATGGCAAGTAGGTTTGACTGAGTGTAGTGTTTGTTCTAGCCACAAGTTAGTCATGCCAAACTATCCTTTAACTTGACCCCATTCATAGACACAATAATGTGTGGCAAGGAGGCTAAAATGTGGCTTCATTTTTCTTGGCCGCAACTTTAGCAACTTAGCCATAAATGTTTGGCTGGCTAAGGTAGTGTTAGACAACCAACCAAAGATCTCCTAACTTTTTTTTCTTCAAACTTCTAACTTTTCTATCACATCAAAACTTTCTTACACAAAACTTTCAACTTTTTTCTTTAAACTTTTAATTTTAGATAAACTTCCAATTTTAACGTAGAACTAAACATGATAGAGTCCATCGGTTACCCACATCCTCTAATAAATTAAACGGTTTATTAAAAAATATAAATTAATTTATAGATAAAACTTTTATATATTTGTTCGTCGATTTAAAAGCCAATGCTAAAACAAAATTATATTGAAAGTATCTTAAAATTAACTTCAAAATCAAGTTAAAATTTTGACTTTTGCTTTTACTTATTAGGCCAACTAATGAGCCTAATAATCACCATCCCAAAATATTTTTTTTGGTCCATGTAACATTTTTGCTAAAACTTTGATAGGAGAGAATAGGCGATGAAACTGCTATATTTTGGATGGAGGGAGCGGACCACCTTGGAGAGAAGGGATATTGACTCCTCGTTTGTGGATCTTTTGATAATTACAGTTTCTATCTGAATTTCCAACTTCCAAAACATGCTAGATTCTCACCTACTACCTCCGTTTCAAAATAAGTTTTTTTTGTGAATAGCTAATATGGTCCCTGAAGTTTCGCTTCAGGCTCAGTTTAGTCCTTAAGGTTTCAAATCGTCTAAACAAGTCCTCTAAATTAATTATTTGGGTTAATATAGTCCTTGGACCCAAAAAACTCAAAAAGTGCCACGTAAGCATGCCAAGTCATCTTCGCATGCAGCGGTATGAATAAAATAACCATTCTACCCTTATATACCATATAGAAAAGAAAGAAAAAAAAGAAGATAAATGTTTCACATGTGTATGATCATTTTAGAATTGTCAATTACGATTGCTGCAGTAAGCACTGATCGTATAAATTCCTTTGTCGGCCACCCTCCGCAATAATGTTGGGCGTGATCACTGGCCTGTTATTTTTTCTGCTTGTATCTTTTCTGTATGGTATATAAGGGTAGAATGGTAATTTCATTCATACCGCTGCATGCGAGGATGACTTGGCATACTCATGTGGCATTTTTGTGGGTCTAAGGACTATATTAACCCAAATAATTAATTTGGAGGACTTGTTTGGACGATTTGAAACATCGAGGACTAAATTGAGCCCGAAGAGAAACTTTAGGGGTCGCATTGGATATTCACCCTTTTTTTTCACCCATCTCACACATACCAATACAAAAGAAAAAAATACTATATGCCCCTATTTTATCAAATACTAATGCAATTACCAATTTATCTACTCCTATAATTATTCCCTATTTTCAGAAACTCCGATGCATAGTCTATTTTGGGACAAATGGAAAGACCAAAAGTGAACTCATTATGGGATAGAAGGAGTAAATTGTAAGGACTTTCACAATGCATGCAGTGACATGGCGCGTGGAATCGAGGTGCCAAGTGAAAGATTCTGTCCATGTCGCGCTCTGTCGAGCCCCCTACATGGTTTCTCAGTGCTCAGTTAGGGCACGGGTGCTCCACTGCGACGCGGTCCCAAAACCTCACTGCGAGACGGTCCCCATAAAAAAATCTTTGTTAGTCCTAGCGAGGAGCAAAGGGTACCCTGCACCGTGGAACATGTGACTTGTTAATGATTTCTCCTATGTGGAGTCCTCCTTTTTACAAGGAAACTAAGTTGGTGTAGCTTTGCATTTCTAGTGTTCTAAGGGCGTTTACAATGCGGTGAGGTGGCGTTCAGCCTCGTTCGAGAGAATCGAATATTCCACGCCACATCGGCTATACACGGAGCCAGAAGAGGTCCTCGGAGCCAAACTTGGCTACCCGTTCTTGGAACGAAAAAAAAAGGGAGAAGTAGGGAGAATGCATTGTGGAGGGTGGAGCCTCGCGCGAGTGGCTTCGCGCAGGCGTCGGCAGTGGGTGGTGACGAGGACGGGAGCTAGCTGGTCGGCGTCGTCGTCGTTGCATTACAGCTCGAGCCGCCCCGCCCGCCGCCCAACGCCGTCGCCGCTCGACCAGCCCACTGCCGGTGCCGTCTCCAACTAAACTTCCTCCACCGCCGCCGTTGTCGAGCTATCGCTGCCGTCGTTGGGCTACTACCGGTGTCGTCGAGCGACCGCCGCCGCGGCCGCCACCTAATGCCAGATCCGCCAGGGCCCTGCCATCGCTGCCTGAGGCCAGATCTGGCCACCCCACCGCCACCCGATGCTAGATCCGCCCGGCTCCACATGACGGCGACCACCTGGCGATCCCACGGCCTCCCGCCTCCACGTCTGCAGCGCCACGTACGCGTCCCGCATCCTCGAGCTCGCAAACCTCCACCCTGCCGCCTCCGCCGCCGCACCACCACCACCATCACCGCCGGACAAATCCGCCGCCGCCACCGCCCCATAGGCACCAGCAACGGCAACGCCGTGCCGCTCGACGCAGCAGCTGGGTCGGCACCGCCGTCGCGCCGGAGGAGGAAGAGACTGGGTGGGAGTGACACTGAGGATAAGGCTGAGAGAAAGACTTTTTTTTATTTGTGTGGACCCTGTTTGAGACTAGAGACTTATGGCAAGTATTATTCTTCTTGTGTCTTCGTCCTATGTGGTAGCCCCAAGCTTCGCAAAATGGGTGGCACATTGCTAATGTCCGGAGGAAATGTACAATGTGGTCTCAGCACCATGCCCGCAGCATCCACGTAGGCTCGGATAACACGGTGGAGGAGAGAAGTGCCATTGCAAGGTGTCAGCATGATGTACATAGGGCACGGTTGGCTTGAGGAGAAAAGACGGAGGAAAGATGTGATCCAGTTATCTAGCCGAGAATGATGAGGGCCGGAGAAAGTGCACCTCGTCACCTATTCTGGGGAAAGAGAAAGAACAAATGAGGTTAGCGAGACGCCTTCATTGTGATCAACGACGCCACGGCCGCCACTGATGTTGATAAAGATGACATAGGCCAGAGACTCCCAAGCTCACCTGTCAACCACTATAGCGCCACAACCATGGAGCTTGTCAGCCCGCTTCGTCTCGATCTAAATCATTTTCCATGTAGAATGGTCATTAATAGATGCATCTCTAAAAGTTGGAAACATATATTTTCAGATTCACGCCCATTTGATTTTCAGCTAACTATGAATGTACAATGGTCGTTATTAGGGTCGTTATTAGGGACACTTAGTATTTATATTAGAATATTTGCTAATCATGAAAGAGATAGAAACCATTAACAACACAAATCAACACTTACTCTTAGCATTTATAAAATGAAAATAATTTTAGATAATGTAATATATTTTCGGTCTTTACTCAAGAGTTACAACCAATTATTATACTAATTCGCTCAGAAACATTCACTCACATGGTTGCGAAGGTAAAGACTCTCAGCATTTGTAAAACGAAAACATGGTTGCATAAGGTAAAAAGAAAAGGAAGAAGGAAAATATACACTGATTCATAAACCGTCACATCGGCATGGGCAGCACGCAACGAAGAATCGCGCCAAAATTCTTCTGCCTTTCCCGCGCGCAGATACCGACCTACTACGACACCAGCGGCAGCAAGCTACTCCTAGCCAGCAACACTAGCAGCAGCAGTGGCAGGCAGCAGCAGCCATCGACTTCGAGTTGCTACGGACAAACGAGCGAGCCAGACATCACCTCGGCACCAAACAATAATGCACCCCAATGGATTAGCAACGGATACGATTCGACGACGCGCAATAATGGCGGCAGCGACGTCCCACCGTGTCGTCAGGTCGCCGCCGGCGACCAGACGATGTCCTTGAGCGCCGGCCGGAGCTCCTCGCTGCAGAACGACCGGTACTCCATGGTGTCGCCGCCGCCGTCCTTCTTGACGTCCACCACGAGCAACGACGGCGCCACGCTGAAGACGTCGGCCGCCACGGCGAGCCGCACCCCGCGCGGCGCGCCGCTCCTCGTCACGCGCGTGGGCGTGGCGCCGCCCGTCGCGAGCGCCTCCAGCCGCGCGACCACGCCGCTCGCCGCCTCCCGCGTCGCGAACCGTGTGCCGCCCGCGCGCGCCGTGGCCCGCCCCGGCGACGCGGCGGGGTCGTGCTGGAACAGCGGCGACAGGTCGAAGCCCTCGGACAGGGAGATCAGGTGGAAGGCGTTCAGCACCTCGGGCGGCTCGTCCTTGTCGTCGCCGGCATTGCCACGCGCGTCCACCGGCGCCGGCGCGGGGTCGGCGATGATGGGGCGCGGGACGGGCGCCGTCTTCCGGAACCACGGCGTCTCGAGGAGGCCGGCGACGGTGATGCGGGTGCCCGGGTTGGGGTCGAGCAGCGTCTTGATGAGCTTCCGGGCGTCCGTCGTCACCCACGCCGGGCAGCAGAAGTCACCACGCCGCATCTTGCGGTACATGCACACGAGGTTGTCGTCCTGGAACGGCAGCGCGCCGGCGAGCAGCACGTAGAGGATGACGCCGCAGGACCAGAGGTCGGCCTTGGCGCCGTCGTAGCCGTTGCCGGCGAGCACCTCGGGGGCGACGTACGCCGGCGTGCCGCAGGCGGTGTGGAGGAGGCCGTCGGGGCGCGCGTGGCAGGCGAGCGCGCTGAGCCCGAAGTCGGCGACCTTGAGGTTCCCGGCCTCGTCGAGAAGCAGGTTCTCGGGCTTCAGGTCGCGGTGGTACACCCCGCGGCCATGGCAGAAGTCGACGGCGGAGACGAGCTGGCGGAAGTACCTCCGCGCGACGCCCTCCCCGACGCGGCCGTGGCGGGCGATCCGGTCGAACAGCTCGCCGCCCCGGACGAGTTCGAGCGCCAGGTACACCTTGGTGCGCGTCGCCATCACCTCGTGCAGCTCCACGACGCCTGGGTGGGACACCATCTTCATCACGGCGATCTCCCGCTTGATCTGCTCCGCCATCCCGGCGCGCTCCACCTTGTCCTTGGACACCACCTTCATCGCCACGGCGCGCCCCGTGCGCACGTCCCGCGCCGCGTGCACGCGCCCGAAGTTGCCGTGGCCCAGCACCCGCCCCATCTCGTACCTCCCCTCCAGCACCCCCTTCCCCTCCATTGCCTTGCCCGCTCTCGATCTGCTCTACTACCCGTCTTCGACGTGCTTGCGGTGGCAGTTGCGGCCGCCGCGGAGGCTGCGGTTGCCGGCGAGGTCGTCAGTGCGCCCGCGCCGCCGCATTGCTCCGCATTCCCCAATGGCGGCAGCAGCAGCGGCGGGCAACAAGTAGCGAGAACTTCACGCGGAGGAGCAGCCGGGGGAGCGCGAGCGGCAGCGGCGGCGGGCACGCGAAGAAAACGAGGGGGGCGACGCGGTCACGCGGGGTATTATCGTGACGGTTAGGGGATCCGGGAGGCGCATCCAGCCGTCGATCTGTAATCGGATGGTAAAGAGATTTCGTGTGTCCTGGGGCCCGCGAGGCTGTGGGCTGGTGGGTGGTGGTGGTGTAGCGGTATTGGCTGGGATGACGACGAGTGGGGCCCAGTTGTCAGTGGGGGGCGTTGCTCACACGTCAGGGAAAGCCAGTGGTCGCAGGGCAGTAGGTGGGGGCCCGCCAGAATAATTGGTGGGCCGGCCTGGTCCATTATTATCGGATCAAATCCATTCACAATGCTCCCACGTGGCATTCAGCCTCATCGAAACCGAATATTCGTCTCCACATCGGCAATCCGCGCGGCTTGCCCAAGACCATGGAGCCAACTTTGGCTCCCAATTCCTCCTTTGTTTTGCAGGTGGGGCCCACATTCGTGGGCCGTGTTGTCCTACCGCACCACCCAACCCCGCCTCGCTTCCACCGCCCGACGCCGCCGGGGAGAGGAGAGCATCGCTAGAGAGGGCATGGCCCCGTGCAAGGGGGCGGTGGTCGTCGCCGGCGAAGCCACCACCCGAGCTCGCTGGAGAGAAGGGAGGAAGGAAAGATGGACCACTACCATCGTCGTCGTCGCTACCGACCGAGGGCGGATCTGGCGAGCTCGGCGCCGCCGCCACCGTCGTTCGCCGGGGAGAGGAGAGGGTGAGGCCCATGCCCAGCGCCGCCGGAGACGGGGAGGGGAGAGAGCTGGTGGCCGGAGCTGGGATGGAGGGGGTGGTTATGGTGGGCGGCGGCTCGATCTGCGCCGCACCGCCGCGGATGCCGGGGGCTCCTAGATCGCCGCCCAGTGCCGCGTAGCTCGCGTCGCCGCTCGACCACCCCGGCGCCGCCGCCACTTGGGCCGCCCCGCCGGCCGCCGCCGCCACTCGACGCCGCGGCTGGGTGGCGCGGCACCGCCGCCACGCCGGATGAGGAAGGGGAGGCGCGCGGGCGGAGATGGAGAAGCGCTCGAACAGCCCCGCCGCCGGCCGCACCGCCCCTCGATCCGCGGCGTCCGGAAGAGGAGGGGAGGCGCTCGAGCCGCCCCGCTAACCAACGCTGGGGTCGCCGCTTGGGCCGGTCGTGCCGCCACCCGTCCGCCACGCCGCTCCACGCCGCCACCGTCGTCTGGCGTGCCGCTCCACGCCGCAGCTAGGTGGCTCGGCGCCGCCGCCACGCCGGAGGAGGAAGGGGTGTCGCGGCGAGAGGAGAAGGGGCGAGGCATGTGGGCGGAGAAGGAGAAGCATGTGAGGGTAGGGAGCGGACTGAGGATAAGGGGGGAAGAAACGATTTTTTTATTTGTGTGGCTACTCTTTGAGGCTACATAGAACTGTGAGACTTGTGGCAAGTATTATTCTTCTTATGTGTTCATCCTATGTGGCAGCCCCAGACTGAGCAAAATGGGTGGCGCACTGCTAATGCCCTTATATGGAGACGACTAGGATTCGCCTCCCGCCTCGATTTGCAGGGAGGGGACGCTGGTGGGGAGAGAGTCGACGCCACGAGATCCGCCCCCGAGATCGTCGCCCTACACACGCCACACCATCCTGCGACGAGGATGGAAGCTCGCCGACCACGTCTCGCCGCAAGATCCCGCCACCGAGGAGACGAGCGGCGCCGCCGACGGGGAAAAAAGAGCGGTAGCCAGAGTAGGAGGGGAGGCGCAGCGGCTGGAGGAGGACGATGAGGAGGAGAGGCGGTGTCAGCCGGAGGAGGGGGGAAGGTGCGGCGGCCGGAGGAGGAGAAGGGGAGGCGGCGACGGCCGGAGGAGGAGGACGGGACGCGTGCGTCCGGCGAAGAAGGGGGGAGACGCGCGGTTTCTCTCGAGGGAGAGGATAAGGGAGAGAGGAGAGAGGGGGAGGGGTGGTTTATATTTTTTTTTCTAGATTTTAGGTGTTCGGCATAAAATTTGGACCTCTATTCAAATAGGAAAAAAAATATTAGTACTGTGTGAGGGACTGAAATATAAAATTAAAGTTACTCCTAAAACCGCACTGTGAAGAACCTAGATTTTAGATTTTAGACTTATAGCTTTGGTCTATGTGGTACTCCGAGGCTCCTCAAACTAGCGTGACACACTGTTAATACCCTCAGTGCGGTATGCTTGATGATGCACCTGCAAGTTTAAACCAATATTAACATATTATAGTGTTAAGTAAGGTCTCAAATAAAGTCAGAGAACTATCCTAACAAGTTACAGTTACAAACTGGCTGATTCTTATCTCGTGTTGAAACATGTGGTTGATGTCCCATTCGTCGACCTCGCGTTTCATCCATATACATTGGATTCTGTTGTGCCTCCGTCGACCCCGTTGTATTAACCTCTTGTCAGGCACAATGACTGGACCAATATATGGTGGCCACTCATTTTGATTTCCATACGGATGAAATTGACCGCCTAAGTGCTTGCCAATGTTTTGCCCATGCATGCAAACCTCTCTAGCTGGTGTTGGTGCTTGCATTCACTCTCTCTCATATGTGCACCAATTATAGATGGCCAAATAAGTTGCCCGGCCCTACACAACCTAGGCACGACTAGGCCTAGGCCGAGGTCAGTCGGGTCAGCACGACCCGACCATCACGCCGGGCCGGGCCTTGCCTGCCCACGTTTCAGGCACGACTCCATAAGACCCGGGCCGTACCGTGCCGGCCCAAAGGCACGATAGCACATCGTGCTTCTTCAAAGAATAAGTCTATTTCCCTTTATCTTTTTGGGTTGTGTCTTATATGGCAGGAATAAATCTATTTTGTATCCCTCTTCTCTTTGGACCGTGTCTTATATGGCTAAATAAGTCTATTTTAGATCCCTTAACTATTTTTTTACTGTGCCATGTCGGGCCGACCCACCGTGCCAAGGCATCGGCCCAGGCACATCCCAACTATCGGGTCAGGCCGGTACGGGCCGACAACAGTTGTGTCGTGCCATTTTTGGGCCGGGCCAAATAGTTGTGCCGTGGGCTGGGCCGTTGGGCATCGAACCATATGGCCATCTGTAGCACCAGCGGTCAAACAAGCCCAGCTAGACATGCATGTGGTAGACCAACCGGTAGATACATGTGACTATTTAAGTGGTATACGGAGTACAATTTAAATGATTCGTGTTAGCTAGGAGTTAGAGATTTGCTTTCTATCTCAATGAAGTGACAAATATGCATGCTTTTGCATGCGCTTGGTTAGATCATGGGAGGAATTAAACCATTTAAATCAGTTCAAGTTGGTCCCTTAATTGTGTAGGGAGTGAATTATAGTTTTTAATGTGTCAGTGCCTTTTCAACTAATACGGACTCACCTAAAGATTTTTGGTGTTAACAAAGTCACCAATCACCTTGATCTAGAAAAGTTCCTAACCAAGATGGGTCTAGAAAAGATTAAAATCGGCTAGCAGAGCCGATTTAGAGACTGAATCAGTCTCTATACTGATTTAGATCGATTTAGCGGTAAACACCTATCTCATAGACGAATAAGAAGGTTTACAGGGCAAATCTACAAAAGATATCACACTCTCATAGTGAAAGACATTGTCTAATTCGAAAGGCAAATCACTTACTCCCCCCGTCCCACTGAAAACGAATCTGAATCTGGAACTGAATGTGACATATCGTAATAGATTGAAGCTGAAAAAAAAATATTGTCTTTGTGAGACATAGGGAGTACTTTACATGGCCTTTCTCTGTCCAGCTAGGTGTAAATTAAATAACAATGTTTGCAGAGTCTTAAATCAAATTGCCTTAAAGTTTTAGTGCTGCCTAGAAGGAATTACTCACCCTACTTGCAAATACTTGGCACTGGACACTATATAGGCAAACTTTTTCACCATCCATCTTTTTCTAAATAAATTTATATAAACTTGAAAATATACAAATATTATCAAAGTATTAGCATGAATCTTTAATTCATTCATAGTACTTTAACCTTCCGAGAATTGTTAAGAAAAAAACTGTGAAAGTTAATAGTGCCAGGTAGATGCAAACGGAAGGATTAATTAAAACCGGTCTTAGGAACATCTTTTATAAAGAAGCACGCACTCTTTCAGTATCGTGTGTAGCAATTTTTGTCTTAGACCAGATTTTTATTATATAGAGTAAGTAGTAGAAAAATGAAATTAAAATCAGTTTGTAGATTACTTTATATAATAAAAGTCAGTTTGTAGCAAACAGTGAGAAAGATTCGATCTCCTAAGTTCTCCTTGTATCGTTATACCCCAAAACAGTCTGATTTGCCATTTTGCCTCGGTTTCATGTCGCCATCTTCCTTTGTCATCCAGCACTTTGATAGCTCCACCTGTTTAGGTGATCCGCACCGAGCGATTAATTTGTTCTGTCAACCATTACTTTCGATTAGGGGGCACATAGACTAGACCCATTCCCGTCCGGTTTTTGCACCTTGCATTGTAATGAACTGGCACCATCTAATAATGCCACAGTGTGGAGATTATGGATACCCCATACCCACACGGCATGTATAGTCCGACTAGGTATGGGGTGCCATGTATGGATAGAATATCTTTAAAAGGGCTTGGATTAAATTCCAAACTTGTATGTCAAGGAAATACACGGTATCCTAATCGGTTACGACTGTATCTTATCTGTAATTAACTATTCCGTTAGGGATATAGGCTGACTTTGAAATACGGACCCCTTCCCCTATATAAGGAGGGGTCCAGGTGCCTTTTGGGGCACGATTTTCACCCAGATCATACGATCAATAATACACTCGGCGGATCAATCCCTGGATAGGATTAGGGTATTACTTCTTGATTAAGAAGGCTTGAACCTGTATAAAATTCCTTATCTCTAAACCCATCCACTTTTCTAGCTTGATAGCCACTCCCTTTTAGTATTGCCGAAATCTTGTTACGACAGTTGGCGCGCCAGGTAGGGGTAGCGTCAAGTTCTTCGCCGACTAGTGCGATGGGTTTCGTTTCCGGCATCGACGACTTCGTCTTCCCTCCCGGGCAGGTGTTCCGGTTTGGCAGCCTCGATTTCATCACCAACGACTTCGGCAAGATTTCTCTCCTCGACTCGGATCTGAACCAGTCGGAGAGAGGCCAGATCTCTGCCCCGTTCGGTATCCCGAACTCGGCCGAGATCTACCCCAAGATCATCTCCACCGAGTTGGCTTCAAACCACTCGGATGAGATCCAATCTACTCCAACACGACCTAATCAAGACGATGGAGCCTATCCGCCAATCCTGATGAGACTTCCCGATGATTTGGCTGCTGTCTTCACCACAAAGGCGTCTTCTCCCCGTAGGCCTAGGCGGGATCCAGCTTCAGCCCCGGTCCAGCTCAGCTCCAGGGAAGTCGACGTCATACTCCAGCCTCTCGGCACGGTTTCGACGGAACAACTGGACGGCTACCTCAGCTCCCCCGGTGTCGACTCACGACCAACGAAGATCGTAGAGTACGACGACTTTGGCTACCGCAATCTCGACGACTTCGACGAAAGCTTTGAAGACAACTACACACCCCTCTACTTCGGCGTTTTCATGGCCGAGAACGAGACGGAAGAACAGCGCAGAGCCCGAGAAGTAGAAGAGCAACACGCACAACAGGAGGCCGAACGACGCCGACTAGAAGAGGAGCGCCAAGCACAAGAGCAAGAACGGCTACAGCGTGAGCAATAGGAGCACGAACGGACCGCAAAAGAGGCTGAAGACCGACGTCAGCACGCCTTGGATGCCGGGCGACAAGCACGAGAACTCATCGGGCAGCAAGACGTTGAGGGAACGGCGGTCATTCGCACCCCTCAACAGAACACAGTTGCAGCAATTACCCTCCTCGACACTCTCCTCAAGGAAGACGCACTCAATCAAGCCAATCACGTCGTCAACATCTTGAACCAGACCAAGACCATGATCGCCGCCTCGGTCCCGGTTAACTCCGCAAGCGTCCACACGCCGACTGGCAGCCGAGCCCCCCTCTTTGATCTCAAGACTATCACCAACCAAGCCTCAACGTCGTCGGCGCGGGACCCAGTCGCAGGAGCAGGGGTCGCGACGAGCGATCTGTCCACTCGCCCCCCGAGCGATACAGGGAGCGTCGAGTCGAACGACCTCGCTCCCCACACCGTAGGCACTCCGTCGATCTTCGCGATACTATCAACCAGCGCCGCGCGGCAAGAGGCAACGCTCCCCACCATTCACCAGATCGCTACGACGACGACGTGGATGGAGTTGCTGCCTTCACAAGCGACCTGTGTCGAGTGGATTGGCCAGCCGGCTTCAAGCCGACTGGAATCGAGAAGTATGACGGTACCACTAACCCGGAGTCTTGGCTCACCGTCTACGGTCTTGCAATTCGCGCAGCAGGAGGAGACAGCAAAACCATGGCAAACTACCTGCCGGTGGCCCTAGCGGATTCTGCCAGGTCCTGGCTTTACGGGTTACCCCGTGGCACGATCGGATCTTGGGCAGAACTCCGCGACCACTTCATCGCCAACTTCCAGGGTACCTTTGAACGCCCTGGTACACAGTTTGATCTCTACAACGTTATTCAGAAGTCTGGAGAATCCCTTCGAGATTACATCCGACGCTTTTCCGAGCAACGCAATAAGATCTCCGACATCACCGACGACGTCATCATCGCTGCCTTCACCAAGGGCATTCGCCACGATGACCTAGTCGGCAAGTTCGGGCGCAAGCCTCCCAGGACGGTCAAGCAGATGTTCGAAAAAGCCAATGAGTACGCCAAAGCCGAAGACACCATTATCGCGTCCAAGCAGTCGGGCACCACTTGGAAGCCGAAGAAAGATACACCGACTACAGGAAGGAGTGGAAGTACCAATCACAAGGATCGCAAGCGTAAGCCCGAGAAACTTGTGGCAACTACTACACCATCCTCCCGACAACGTTCACGCGTCAACACTTTTGACAAGATCATGAACTCCAGTGACCACATCATCCAAACTCCAATCACGCGGCCAAAGATTGCTTTGTCTACAAACAGTTCGCAGAACAATACGCCAAGAGTGCACGCAAGAACTCTGATGGAGATCAAAACACGTCAAAGAAGAAGGATGATGAAGACGAAGCCCCGACTGGTTTTCAGGACCACCGCAAGGAACTCAATCACATCTTTGGCGGACCCCTAGCTTATGAATCCAAGAGAAAGCAAAAGTTAACCGAACGGGAGATCAACGCTGTTCAGCCCGGCACGCCCCAATATCTTTGGTGGTCAGAGACAACAATTAAGTTTGATCGCTCGGATCATCCCGACCGAGTGGTCCACCCGGGGCGGTACCCCCTGCTACTAGACCTAGTGGTTCGCAACGTCAAGCTTCGCAGATCCCTCATCGATGGTGGCAGTGCACTAAACATCCTTTTCGCCAAGACTCTGTACGACATGCAGATCCCTCGATCAGAATTAAAGCCGAGTAATGCGCCCTTTCACGGTGTCATCCCAGGGCTGTCTGCTACGCCACTCGGCCAGATCACTCTTCCGGTTACTTTCGGCACTCGGGAGAATTTCTGCACAGAGAACGTTTGTTTCGTGGTTGCTGATTTCGAAACAGTGTATCACGCCATACTCGGACGCCCAGCGTTAGCCAAGTTCATGGCTGTCCCGCACTATACCTACATGATGATTAAGATGCCGAGTCCCCGAGGAGTTACATCCCTACGGAGCGACATCAAGCAAGCCATCACGTGCGACAAGGAAAGTTGTGAGATGGCCCAGACCCGTGAGATCACGCTCGCCCGAGAAGAAATCCAACTGGCTGCGTGCACAACAAGCGAAGGAGAAGTGCCTACAACCAAGATGCCAAAGAGTGGAGAAGGCGATGCCATGACCAAGAAGATTCCTCTAGATCCCTCTGATCCTACTAAGACTGCTGTAATAGGCGCCGAGTTAGATTGTAAATAGGAAAGCGCGATCATCACCTTTCTTCAAAATAATAAAGATATCTTTGCGTGGAAACCATCTGATATGCCTGGTATTCCTAGAGAGGTGATTGAGCACTCTTTACATGTTAAGGAAGACGCTAAACCAATCAAGCAACGACTCCGCCGTTTTGCACAGGATAGGAAAGATGCGATTAAGGAGGATTTGACCAAGCTGTTAGCAGTAGGCTTCATCAAGGAAGTCCTTCATCCCGACTGGCTGGCCAACCCGGTCCTGGTTCGGAAGAAGACGGGGCAATGGCGCATGTGTGTTGATTACACCGACCTCAACAAGTCTTGCCCCAAAGATCCCTTTGGGTTACCTTGTATTGACTAGGTGGTTGACTCAACGGCCGGCTGCGAGCTACTCAGTTTTTCGGATTACTACTCATGATATCATCAGATCCGACTAAAGGAATCCGACTGCTTGAAGACTTCATTCATTACGCCCTTCGGGGCCTACTGCTACATCACCATGCCTTTTGGATTAAAGAACGCAGGAGCGACTTATCAACGCATGATCCAGAAATGTTTTTCAACTCAGATCGGCCGCAACGTTGAAGCTTATGTGGATGATGTAGTCGTCAAGACCAAGCGGAAGGATGATTTGATTATGGATCTAGAAGAGACCTTTGCGAGCATCCGCGCTTTCAGGATGAAATTAAACCCTGAAAAGTGCATCTTCGGAGTACCGTTAGGGAAGCTGCTTGGATTTATGGTGTCCCATAGAGGCATACAAGCCAACCCGGAGAAAATCAATGCCATCCTCAACATGAAACCGCCGAGCTCCCAGAAAGATGTTCAAAAGCTAATTGGCTGCATGGCGGTGCTCAGCCAGTCCGTCTCATGACTCGATGAGCGGGGATGCCGTTTTTCAAGCTGTTAAGGAAATCCGACAATTTCCAGTGGGGACTCGAAGCACAAAAAGCCTTTGAAGATCTCAAAAAACTTCTCACTACTCCACCAGTCTTAGCTTCACCACATCCACAAGAGCCGCTGTTGTTATATGTATCGGCAACATCTCAGGTTGTGTGCACGGTCTTGGTTGTCGAACGTGAAGAAGACGGCTATGTTCAAAAGGTCCAGCGACCAATCTATTTCGTCAGCGAGGTTCTAGCTGACTCCAAAACAAGATACCCCCAGGTGCAAAAGCTATTATATGGTGTTTTAATTACCGTCAGGAAATTATCTCACTACTTCCAAGGTCACTCGGTTACGGTAGTTACGTCATTCCCACTCGGGGACATACTTCACAATCGCGAAGCAAATGGGCGGATCGCAAAGTGGGCCTTAGAGTTGATGTCTTTGGATATATCCTTCAAGCCGCGAACTTCGATCAAGTCCCAAGCTCTAGCCGACTTCGTCGCCAAGTGGACCGAGTACCAAGAAGACATGCCCGCAGAGAAGATGAAGCATTGGACCATGCATTTTGACGGGTCGAAGAGGCTTTCAGGCACTGGAGCAGGAGTTGTTCTAATTTCCCTGACTGGAGAGAGGCTGAGCTACGTATTGTGGATATATTTTTCTACGTCTCACAACGTGGCAGAATATGAGGCGCTCCTTCACGGACTAAGAATCGCAATCTCCTTGGGAATTCGGCGTCTGATAGTTCGTGGAGATTCACAGTTGGTTGTGAATCAAGTCATGAAAGAGTGGTCCTGCCTTGATGATAACATGATTGCTTACCGGCAGGAGGTTCACAAGCTAGAAGACAAGTTCGATGGACTTGAGCTCACCCATGTTCTTCGACACAATAATGAGGCAGCCGACAGATTGGCTAATTTTGGTACAAAACGAGAAGTAGCTCTTTCCGACGTGTTTGTTGAACATCTCTACAAGCCGACTGTGGACCCCCGTTTTTATAACAGGAATCAATCGTGTAAACAGTACCATTTCCCTGGATCAAGTAGTCTGGTACACACGAATTCATAGCTGAAATACCAAGTGCACATACACGTGAGTCTAGTGCGAATTATTACATCCAAAGCCCGCAGGCGCAGTCTTAGATCATCGGACCGAGTGGTCCGGAATACATTCCAAAAGCAGAAGTAGATAAGGCAGCGGAGTCAAGGCAGCGGCACGCCATTACCACAGGCAACGACCGTAACTAAGACCTACTGAGCACCATCGTCTTCATCACCCTCCTGGTAGTAAGCGTAGGGATCCTCCGTAGCTTCATCTCCGACCTCTGATTAAGTTTGTATATTGCAAGGGTGAGTACCAACCGTACTCAGCAAGCCACCATAGCAACAATGCATATGACAGGGGTATTCAAAGGATGGCTATGGTTCTTTTGCGCAAAGCAAGTTTTGTAATTCTTTTCACAAGCCCAAGACCTAGCATAGACTGATCAAATTTTAGTACCAGTGTTCATATTAAACAATGACGGTTCTATCCACCATCCATTGTGATCCCAACGATAGCTTCCCGCCATTGAGACGTCATGGTTTTCTGAGGACGTCCACATTCCCGCCTCTCAGGAAGTGGCTCCATCAGTATAGAAATCATCATGCAATATCTCATCCCACACAAGTTAAGAATTTAGAGTCTAGCCAAGTGTAATACATGTCCCGGTGCTTAATAACCGCGAGCACGGCTATTCAAATAGATTGGTTTACTCACACTGCAGTGGATATACACTTTACCCGCACTCCGCGACTGCCCAACATATGAGCCTCGTCCCAACACATGAGACGCGTCACGGCAAAGCTTTTCGATAACCTCGCATTGGCAGTACCCGCTCCATGAACTTTACATCCTCATGCACTCTAGGCGTACACGGTTTCTAGCAGTGAGAGGAGTTCTGGCGCACCTGGGAAGGAAAGACTCACACATGCATTAAGTTATAATTATGTTTAAATTCTCTCATGGCAGTCCTACCGATGGCGACACCACTGTAGACACCCGCCTCGCGGTTCTACCAATGGCTGCCCCACCGTAGAGCCCCTGCCTCACACATCAAGAAACTATTATGCATGGAAACTGCCTCTGCTCAGCTATCTATTCCGCTAGGTCTATACCCATACGAGAAGTGTGGTTGTACGGGGGTCGTTTCATGCTTAGCTTCATGGCTCGGTCCTTAATTGACCGGGGACGGTACTAGCCATTTCCGGATACCACCCAAATCCTCCGTCCGCCCCAGTCGAAAACAGTTGTTTAATTTTATTTCTCCTTTCACAAATCATGTCATCAACATCATGGCAATGTGGCGCTCATGTCTTCACATGCCGCATCTCAATTACCTTCCCAAAGGTAATTGCCCAAGCATATAACTTTTGATAAATATGAGTATGCATAATTCTAGAGTAGCATTTCTAAGCATTTGTCATAGTTGACTAGGGACTTATACGTAAATCATGGTTACAAGGAATAAGGGGTAAACAATAATCAAGGCATGGCATAATTACAAGTAGGATGTTTATCATTGCATGCAATTTTATTTGTAAACAAAACAATTTCACAATTGGGATCAACATGTTCAAGAAATAGTGATGACTTGCCTTGCTCAAAGTCTTGCGGGTCTTGGCCTTCACTTGGATCCGCAACTCCCTCGGGCTCTATAGTTACGTGCGAAAATTGATTTAAATTCGGTTAGAATTCAAATAAAAATCCAAATAAATCCAAATGAAAGTCGAAAGCGAAAGTCGATTCCTTTATATTAACTTTACTATTCGCGAACTAAGGCAAACCCAATTTCGATTTAAACTATTTTGCGGGTATAAATATTTTGTTGTCATAAGTTTTTAATTAAACTACCCGAGCATTATATCCATATAATAGGTTAGAAATGTCTATCGCGAGCTAAATATCGGACGAAATTCTAGAAATATTATACGATTTAACTTAGTCTATGACTAAATGATTAAATATAATACACGGCTAAAATCCATAGTAATTAAATCTGAATTTCTACCGTGAATCGATTACTTATAGAGATTACCCAAAAATAATCTATAATAATCTATAAGAATTCATCTATTTGTTTAGTTATTAATTACATCTAAATTACTACCGCAAATTGATTTCCTATAGAAATTACCAAGAATAATCCATAATTTATATTAAATTTTGCAATTCCACGACTATAATTAATCTATAATTAAATTCTAATTATTTTAAATTTTCTAAACTTCCCTAATCTCCCTCTAATTTCTATTTTTTTTCTTTTCTTTTTCTCTCCTCTTTTCTCTCTTTTCTTTTCTTTTTCCTTCTCTTTCTCTCTTTTCTTTTCTTTTTCCTTCTCTTTCTCTCTTTTCTTTTCTTTTTCCTTCTCTTTCTCTCCCTCCCGGTTTCTCTCCTTCTTTCTTTCTTCTTTCTCTCCCTCGGCTTCTCCCTTCCTCTCTCTCTCGGCTCCCTCTCTACCCGGCGGCGATGGCGGCGGAACGAGGGGAGGGGCGGCGGCTTACCGACGGCGGCGGCGCGTGGGCGGCGCAACGACGGCGCACGGCGCGGCGGCACGAAGGTGGCGGTGCAGCGGCGCGAGGGCGGCGGCGCAGCGGCACAAAGGCGGTGGCACGGTGGAGAGCGAAAAGGGGAGAAAGAGGGAGATGGAGTGGGGGAAATGGAGAGGGGGGTGTGGAGGATTTATAGGGGAAAGGGGAAGAAAGAGAGGGGGAGGGGCGGCGGCTTATGGCGACGCGACGGGCGGCGCGCGGGCGGCGTGTCGCGGGGCGCGAGGCGGCGACGCGACGGGCGAGCGACGTGCGGGCGCGGGGAGCGAGGCGGCGAGAGGACGGCGTGCGGCGACGGGACGACGGCGCGGTGACGGGACGGGCGCGCGGCGTGGGCTCGAGGCGCTGGGCGACGGCGCGCGGCGGCAGTGGCGAAGCGACGGCGCGCGGCGCATGGGACGGGCGGCGGGCGCGCGGCGTGAGGCGACGGCGAGGAGGGGGAAGGCTAGGGACCGCATCGAACACCTACGCCATAATGAACAGTGTATTTTCCTATTTGTCCCGATTTTAGTTTATTTCCCATATAAATTTGATTCTATAATTTCTAAATCTTGCATAAATGAAGTTTACTCAATATTTGTGTTATCTCAACTAATGAATTCACCCTAGATTAATATTACTCATATTTTATTTGTATAATCTATTTGAATTTTTAATTAGGGTTAATTCTTATTCCATCGCATTTAAATTTAATTGATACGAATATGATCGTGATAATATTTTATTTATTTCTATCCACCCCTAATCTTTATTTTAAATTATATTTATTTTACCAATTTACTTCTAGGGTTTATTCCTAATTAACTATTCTTTACTCACGATTAATGAACTTCGAAATCAAATCGAAATAAAATAGGTGAATAAGATCGGCATGATGCAATTAATTTAAAAAGTTTTTGAAGGTCCGTATTTTTAGAGTTTTGTTTTTTTTATTGGTCGAATTTTCAGGGTGTTACAAACCTGCCCCCCTTAAATAAATCTCGTCGGAGATTTCTTACCAGTTTTCGAATAAATGCGGGTATTCCGTCTCTAAGAACTCTTCACTTTCCCAAGTGGCTTCATCCTCAGTGTGATTACACCATTGTACTTTGTACATACGCCAAACTTTGGTTCTAGTCTTCTTTTCAGCTTCATCCAATATCCGGACTGGGTGCTCTGGATACGTGAGATCATTGCTAATATGAATTTCTTCCAACGGAGCCTGTTCTTCCGGCACTCGCAAGCACTTCTTTAACTGAGACACATGGAAGACTGGGTGCACATCGGCAATATTTTCTGGTAGCTGTAACTGATAGGCAACTTGTCCTCGTCTATCGATGATTTGGAAAGGTCCCACATATCTTGGTGCTAGTTTTCCTTTAACCTTAATCCTTTTTGTACCTCTCATCGGAGAAACCTTTAGATAGACGTAATCTCCTTCCTTAAATTCTAGGTTTCTTCTTCGGGTGTCGGCGTAACTCTTCTGCTGTGATTGTGCTACTTTTAGACAGTCTCAAATCAGGCGAACCTTTTCTTCGGCTTCTTTGATAATGTTAGGTCCAAATACCGCCCGTTCACCTGTCTCGGTCCACATTAGTGGGGTGCGACATCGTCGACCAAATAATGCCTCATTTGGCGACATGGTCGGCCCTTTTAAAAAAGCAGTCGGTGGTTATACTCATCTCTTTGTAGCTGTCGACAAGTTTTCCAAGTGGATTGAAGCCAAACCGGTCATCACAATCACGGCAGACAAAGCCAGAGATTTCTTCATCAACATTGTGCACCGGTTTGGGGTACCCAATCGGATCATCACTGATAATGGCACTCAATTCACTGGTGGAGCATTTAAAGATTTCTGTGAAGACTTTGGCATCAAAATTTGTTACGCCTCCGTAGCGCACCCCATGAGCTACTTCAAGGAATAAAAGCACAGGTTTTCGATCGACTGCATCCCTATGCCGGCAAGTGGGTAGAACAGTTGCCATCTGTCCTTTGGTCTCTGCGCACCACACCCAGTCGGGCTACGGGCCAGTCGCCATTTTTTCTAGTCTATGGGGCTGAAGCAATGTTGCCAAGAGAGGTAGAATTTGAGTCGCTGTGATTTCGTAACTTCAGCGAGGAGCGCTACGGAGAAGACCGAGTAGACGATCTCAACAGACTAGAGGAAGCCCGTGAAGCAGCCTTAATTCAGTCGGCTCGGTATTTACAAGGGATGCGCCGTTATCACAATCGCAATGTTCGATCACGAGCTTTCTTAGTTGGCGACCTGGTTCTGAGGAAAATTCAAACTACACCGGATCGGCACAAATTATCTCCCTTGTGGGAAGGACCGTTCATAATTTCTGAAGTCACTCGGCCAGGTTCTTACCGACTCAAGCGTGAAGACGGTACTCATATCGACAACTCTTGGAATATTGAACATCTTCATCGTTTTTATGCTTAGGCATTACTTTTGTATCTTCCCGTCTGACTGCCAACATCAAGCTTTTCCCTTGAGTTATCAGTCGGGGGCTACTATAATAATAATGGGGTGTGATTTTTATTAATTCAATTGGCTTACTTGATTTATCATTGCCTTGTTTGAATTTTTGGCTTAGTCAATGAGGACTGAAAGTTCTTTAACAACTTTTGCGAGTTCTAAACTCAATAAGTTTTGGCAAAAAACTTTTAAGAAATCAGGAGCTAAGTCTAAATCATCAAGCACAGCATAAATACATCAATATTGTACAAATTGTGCCTCCATCATCATCATCACTATCATCAAAATACAACATCAATCAGTTTCAGTTTTTTCGTCATTAGAACTATCAGACCCAGCTGCCATGAAGTCATTCTCCTGGAACCTCTCAACTACATCAGTTTCAGTTTTTTCGTCATTAGAACTATCAGACCCAGCTGCCATGAAGTCATTCTCCTGGAACCTCTCAACTGCCATGAAGTCGCTCCCATGCATCCAGTTTCCTTGATATTCTTAAAAATAGGTGTCCGGAGCAGTTCTCAGTTTGTCGAAGATTTCGACAGCTTCAATTGAGCTCGGACCGTTGTTATTGAAAAACATGGCTTGAACGAGTGGCATAGCGGCATTGGCGACTTCATCTCTGGCTCCTTCAAGCTTTTTGATTTTATTAAACAAGACATCGAATTGAGCTTGAGATTTGATTTTACGATCTGCACAAATGGTTTACATTAACAACCAAGACATCGAATGGTTTTAAAGCTTCAATTATAACTACCTTCGACGTCTCTCAGAGCCGAATCTCTTTGTTTGGTCAGTTCACCCTTGTCTTTTTCCAGAGCCTTGATTTGACTTTCTAGCTCGGATATCTTGGCAGCTTGCACTATATCGCTTTCCATTGGTTAGTCACACATGAACAGCAGCACGAAACAAGTCAGTACAAGATGAGAGTTACCTTTTGATGAGCCGCTTAGCTCAAAGTTGGAATCTTGAAGCTCGGCGATCCGGTCTCTCAGATCATGTTCAGTTTTCCTGGCAAGCTCCTTGGCTTCATGCAGCTAGGCTCTAGTGGCTTCTAGGGTTCCATGGTGAGGAACCAATTTCTCAAGGGTTGCAGTCTTCACCTCATTCCTGAGATGGATTCTCTGCACCACAAATTTATCTTTGTTCAAGTAAAGTGGCCGACAGGATAGTTGAGGCTACATATATAGGGAGACGTACATTTACAAGACGACTAGCTTGGCCGAGTGTCTTTTTCAGCAGGCATACTTTCTCGTCTTCCTTTCGTTTATTTATTACAATTCCCTGTGGTCGCATCTCATCATCCCACCATTTGACTAATATGGGTGGGCGGGAATCTTCAGCCGACCGTATCCGGAAGACCTCTTCTTCATCACCGACCATTGGACCTTACATATTTATGGACAATAATGCTATAATTGAAGAAAGTTTGACGGATCGAAATGGATTTGGAGGAGTTGTTCACCTGTTATAATTTCTGGTCGGGGACGAGCAGGTCCTTGCACCCTAACAGGAGAGCTAGTTCCAGGGTCAACACCAATGTCTGTCTTGCGAGGGCTGTCGGCTTGAGCTTCCACTTCTGGGATATCTCTATTTTGCTCTGTACCCGACTAGTTTCCAGTCGGGGCTCCTGGTCAGTGCCGGCTCCAGCTTCGGCCGACTGGTTTCCAGTCGGGGGCTCGTTGCTGGCCTCTACATTGTCGGTTGCCGGTTGATGACCACTCGGGCGATCTTCAGTAGTCGGCCCAGTCTCTGCTGAAGGACCAGTCTCCGTGCCAGTCGGCGTAGGGTCTTTTCCAGAGGGATCCATGTCAGATGGTTTTCTACAAATTCGAGACACGCTGTCAGCTCTGCTTCAATGGTGAATGACTAGCGGAATAGTGGGAACTGCTAGATGACACGTACCTGGTTGACTTCCTTATTTTTGGCATAGGACGACTGGATGTTTTCTTCTTCGGGTTGACTTGTTTTGGCTGTTTCCCGGTCATCCCTGTGTTGCCAGCCTTTTCAGCATTGTCGTCTTCATTCAGAACCAGTTTCCTCTTATGGGAGTTTGATTGGTTAGTCGGCTATGAGGTGTTGAGATGAGCGTCGGGCCGGATTTTTGGCCCTCCACTAGCCTGACTGTAGACCCCCGATTTTGGAAATCGGAAATCTTCTGTGTTTATCCGTACCAATCCCTGGATCAGTAGTTGGTACACACATACATAGTTGGATCACAACATATCACGAATGAATTCAGGCTAAAAGAGTTAAATACTTACATTAGGGCCAGGTAGGCCAACAACTATGAGAGAACAACAGCGGAAGACAAAATAATATAAGGGCTCGCTTAACATGCCACAGGCGGTCGACTGGGGAACGAGACCTAGAACAAGACCGCACTCCGATCGTCTTGTTGGATACGCAAGCGTACGACAAGGGCTTCTCTTCAACACTCTCCTAAAAGATATATAAATAGCAAGGGTGAGTACCAACCGTACCTAGCAAGCCACCACAACAACAATGCATATGATAGAGGGTATTTCAAGGAATGGCTTCAGGTTCTTTTGCATAAAGCTAGTTTTGTAATTCTTTTCACAAGCCTAAGACCTAGCATAGACTGATCAAATTTTAATACCAGTTTTCACATTAAACAACGACGGTTCTGTCCACCATCCATTATGATCCCAAGGATAGCTTCCCGCCATTGAATCATCATGGTTTTCTGAGGACGTCCACCTTCCCGCCTCTCAGGAAGTGGCTCCAACAGCATAAAATCATCATGCAATATCCCATCCCACACAAGTTAAGAACTTTGAGTCTAGCCAAGTGTAATACATGTCCCGGTGCTCAATAACCGCGAGCACGAACTATTCGAATAGATTTGGTTTACTCACACTGCAGTGGATGTACACTTTACCCGCACTCCGCGACTGCCCAACACATGAGCCTCGTCCCAACACATGAGACTCGTCACGGCAAAGTTTTTCGATAACCTTGCATTGGCAGTACCTGCTCCATGAACTTAAATCCTCATGCACTCTAGGCGTCCATGTTTCTAGCTGTGAGAGGAGTTCTGGCGCTCACGGGAAAGAGAAGTCTCACACACATATTAAATTATGGTTCAAGTTAAGTTCTCTCTCACACACACTCATGGCAGTCCTACCAATGGCAACACCGATGTAGGGCACGCCTCTTGGCCCTACCTCAACAGCTGTCCCACCGTAGCGCACCTGCCTCGCTCAGGTTTGAACTATCTATGCAGGGATACTGCCTCCGCTCGGCTATCTAATCCGCTAGGTCTATACCCATACGAGAAGTGCGGTTGTACGGGGGTCGTTTCATGCTTAACTTCATGGCTCGGTACTTAATTGACCGGGGACGGTACTAGCCTTTTCCAGATACCACCCAAATCCTCCGTCCGCCCCAGTCGAAAACAGTTGTTTAGTTTTATTTCTCCTTTCGCAAATCATGTCATCAATATCATGGCAATGTGGTGCTCATGTCTCCACATGCCGCATCTCAATTACTTTCCCAAAGGTAATTGCCCAAGCATATAGCATTTGATAAATATGAGTATGCATGATTCTAGAATAGCATTTCTAAGCATTTGTCATAGTTGACTAGGGACTCATACGTAAACATGGTTACGAAGGAATAAGGGGTAAACAATAATCAAGGTATGGCATAATCGCAAGTAGGATGTTCATCATTGCATGCAATTTTATTTGTAAACAAAACAATTTCGCAATTGGGATCAACATGTTCAAGGAATAGTGATGACTTGCCTGCTCAGGATAGTCCTTATTCTCGATATAATCTTGATCAACCTTCACCTCCTGGAAGTTGCAGACGTTGCCTCACGACTAACCGATACACAAAGTCTATAATACGCGAGAAAAACCAATATTCAAACAACAATCAAATATGCACAACAAAATGTACTTGTTAGGGTCGTACCTAGAGTTGCTCATACTATTATTGCTTGCTAGGAGATTCCAATCATGCTAAGGGCTAAAGTTTCTTAATCTTTCTGTTGTCATGGTGGTCTATATAGGAGCTAACCAATGTAGTATGAATGAGATACGTATCTGGCTACTATGTGGTTTAGTCTAGCAAATGGCTATTCATGCATCTATCTAAATAGAACGGTTATACACTAGAGGTTCTGTTGCCGGATGGATTTGGATCGGTCAAATAATTACTGTGAATCATTTGTATTATTATTTTATTGATGGAGGCTTTATTTTAATTATGTACATATTTTACTTATCAAAATAAATTATAAAAGGTTAACAATTACCCATGCTTTGTATGTTAGAACTGTTTAGGTTAATCATATTATGGTTACGGACTATCCCATCACATAATTTTATAATGAATAATCCTAATTTACAATTATATTAGGTCAAGATTTATAACTAGTATTTTATCCACTATAGATGTTTGTCATAGACTCATTAGTTTACTATACACAAAAGGGTAGATTTTTGATATACCGTACATCTAAATTGGGATGTACAATGTACGTGTGTGCAACAATATTTAATCATTGGATCATTTACTGAATGGTTGCTATTTACTAGAAGCTATACGATATATGTGATTAAGATGGCTCTGTTTTGTTAACTAATGGATGTCAACCGAACTATATTTATTCCACTTCACATGACATTATACCGACTAACTTTTAAGTGGTCCAATTACAACTAGCTCAGTTATTATTCTCCTTAGACAAGTTGAAGGTTCATCTAAGTGTGTTTATATTTTAGTTACAAAGTATGAGGCTAAACTTATGTAAATAATTTATAAGTCATAGGTTTAGTTATATTTGGACATAGACTAATTAATGGCACTAATATTTCCTATGCTTTAATCATTTTGAAACAATGCTCCTAGTTAGTTTACATAGGTTTTATAGTGAGAAAGCATGTTAAAGACAATTATTTGACATCTACTTTACAGTACAATATCAATTTTATTATTAGCACATTTTTAAGTTAACTATTATGCATCATCTTGATATTAATTATTAATAATTATAAATATATTTTATTAAATAGTGAATTATATACCATTGGAAAGCTTGTGAATTTAGATGAATTTAGGTTCAAGTTTCACTCAAATCGGAGCTAAAATGAATAAGTTATGCTAGTGTAAAGATTCAAATTTGAATTAATTCTAATAATTGTGAAATGGTACTGTTCCTAATTCATTTATTTTTAATACAACCTTATCCACAGGCTATAGTGACTGACAGGTGGAGCCTTCCTATTTTCTTTTCTTTTATTTTATTTTTCTTCCTAAAGGAATCATATGGGCAAATGACAGGTGGGCCCGATTCCTTTGACTAGGGTCAAACCGGCCATTTAACCCGGTAGGGCCCGCATGTCATAGACTCGAGATTATAAAACCTTTATAATTAGATTTTTAACCACCTGGACCCACTTGTAATAGACTCAACTAATAAAGATTAAGAAGGGAATTACTATTCACTAAACACGTGGGGCCCACTCTAATCTCTCCTCTCCTTTCTCTTTTCTATCTCTCTCTCTTCTCTATTTTCTCTCTTCTCTCCCTCCCGGCTTCTTCTCCCTCCTCTCTCTCGGCTCTCTGGCGACGATGACCGAGCAAGGGGAGGAGGCGGCGGCTTACCGACGACGGCGGCGCACGGCGCGGCGGCATGAAGGCGACGGAGCTGCGGCGCGAGGGCGGCGCGGCGGCACGAAGGCGGCGGCGCGGCGCGGTGGAGGGGAAGGGGGAAAAAGGAGGGGAAGGAGGGGGGCTGGTGTGGGATGGAAGGGCGACCGGGGAGGGGGTTTATAGGGCGCGGGGGAGGGGCGGCCGGCTCCATGGCGATGCGACGGCGCGCGACGCGTGGGGCGCGAGGCGGCGGGCGCGCGGCACGAGGCGTGACGGCGACGGGCGCGCGGCGATGGGACGTCGACGGCGATGGATGGCGACAGCGGTGGCACGCGGCACGGGGCGGGACGTGACGGGAGGCGCGACGGCACGGGATGGGCGCGCAGCGCGGGGAGGGGCTCGAGGCGTCGGCGGCACGCGCGGCGCGGCAGTGGGATGGCGACGGCGACGGCGCAGCAGCGGCGATGGGACGGCGACGCAGCGACGGGACGGCGCGGCGCGGCGCGCGGCGACGTGACGGCGCGGGAGTAGCGACGGAACGCGACGGCGACGGCGGCGCGGGGCGCGAGGCGGCGCGACGGCGCGCGGCGGCAGCGGCGGAGCGAGGCGATGGCGACGGTGATAGCCCGCGGCGGTGCGGTGTGGCAAAGGAGGGGGAAGGGCTAGGGGACCACATCGAGCAGATGGCGTGCAATGAATAGTGACAGCAGTGAATAAAAAAAAATTTAGGTTTTTGGTTGGTTTTAAAAATTGAGAATAATAGCTATTTGAATTTATATTTTCACCAACGCATTTGAGTGACATTATTAAGTGTTCAAATGTGAATTTTATTTAAAGTTAATGTTGTCCAATACTTAATACTCGTATTTATTATAGTCTTTGTAATTTCCTAATGAGACAATTACAGAGAGGCAGTGATATTATACACTCTATTTATTTATGTGAGTGAATTTTATGCGAAGATGGTTGCGTTAAATATTGATTTAAATATTCCAGCAAAACACTCTTTTATAGATGGGATCCTGGTAACAATGTGATCATTATTTCGTGTGAACAAATTATTCTATCTAATTCCAATGTATGAGCTAACCTTGTTCTTTTAAAATTGGTTTTACCTCTATATGGATCCTTATAATTTAATATTCGTGGTTCAATACAAATTATGTAACATCTAATTAATTATTCCGAGTAAAACTATTCTATAGATAGAGTTCCATTTATTTGAACGATTATCATTTCCTAAGTGTCTATATTTCATGGCACGCATCACATGGTTCAATTATTTAATGTTTGATCCATAAATTAAATTAGTAATTAACCTTCCCTTTGTCTGGCTTTGTTTCCTGGTGCTCTAATTAAATAATGTATTCTTGTAACTTATATTTATTGTTCAGGTGTATGCCTTTAATTTGATTCTCCATTATTACAATTTATATTTTAGCAACCAATGACAACCATAAAATCCAGCATGATGCAAAAAGTTTTAAAAAGTTCAAAATTTTAGTGATTTTTATTATCAGGAATTTTCAGTGTGTTACACTGACCAGTCTACCGACGGGGTGAGCGGCGTCGGGCAATTGGAGGATCTGATTTCATCAAGGCAAATTACTGCGCATGATGTTCCAAGTTTTCAATCAACCTTATAGAAGATAAAAGCATGCTTTGAAAAGAGCTGAGTTGTATAATACATACCGGTGCAGGAGGGTTGAAGGCATTATATGGCACGACTGGCAATAAGTGTGAATAGCTGACCACGATGGCGTTCGAGAAGATTTTGTACATTCTCTCTTGCATAATCTTGAACTCAAGAGACTCTGGGTCCTCTCGGTTGGGGTCATGCTTGCCATCAAACTCGAAAGCTGTTCGGGATCTTTCTTTGATTGGTGCCAGCCGGCTCATGATGAAGTGCCGAGTAATTTGTTCCCCCTGTAGACCTTGTTCTTTCAGCTTCAGCATGCGTTCCAACAGGTCGAGCGCTTGGGCAGCTTCTTCTCCCATAGGAAGTGAGTTCCAGGTATCACGATATACTAGAGGAAGACAAGAATACTCAGGAAGCACTGGCTCGGGGTTTTGCACATAAAACCAGTTCACATGCCAACCCTTGTTCGAGGTCTTGAATGGCATGGAGAAATATTTTTGGCTCAAGGTCCCCCTCAGTTGGAATCCAGCTCCTCCAACTACGCATGGTTTGCTTTTGTTTGGTTGGGGCTTGAGGAAGAAGATGCGGCAGAATAGAGCGAAATGCGGCCTAATCCCTAGGAAAGCTTCGCAAGCATGGACGAAATTGGCGATGTGGACTATGGAATTGGGGTTTAGGTGATGCAGGCTGATCCCATAGAAATCCAGAATTCCCCGAAAGAAATTTGAGGTCGGAAGAGAGAATCCGCCATAGAAGAAATGAGAGAAAACTACGACCTCTGTGTGTCTGGGGTCGGAAATGCTTCACCGCACGCCGGACGCCACCCAATGATCTCCTTTGCCGGAAGAACACCGTGTGCCACCATCTCCTTCAAATTTTCCTCCGTCACATCAGAGGGCGCCCATTGACTTTCAAAGCTTTCTCTCTCCTCCGCCATGGAAGCAAATTGGATGATGCGATTTGGTTTGAAAATGGCCGGGAATGGATGGGAGATCGATGCAGTGGTTGCGCGGAAGATTTTTGTGGAGCTCTGGAGGATAGATCGGAGGGGATTTGCGAACCCTAGCTTTCGTCGGTGTGTCTCACACTGTAGCAGAGAGTGGGGAGAGTGGCGAAAGTTTCGGCGGGGAAGACGAAACGGCACCTCGTCTCCGGTGTTTATTTCGCTAGGATATCGGGAGTACTAATGGGCTTGGGCCTGAACAGTACTTCAACCCAATTTTGCTAATCGGCGTGGTTTAGTTGTGATCCTTGGGGACTTAGGCATTTTGCTTCGGCAATATTTGCTCACAACAATTTAACCCAATGCTATTAAAATCCTTTTTGACGCAGTTAGATAATTCCTTGGAATTACTACTATGCAAATAAAATAAAAAGGTGCCCGACGGAAAAGTGTTATATTAATTTTGTAAGCCTTTTTAGGCTGCAAAGGCTGTTTGGGTTTTATTGAGATGACTGGTTTTTGTGCAGTCATTCTCTCGGCATGTTATGTGCTTATTTTGGTATAGTGTGAGTCATAGCTTAGGCAATTTAGACTCACCTATTGTCATGGTTTATATCACATTTGATGGATCTTTTTGAGAGTTTTTACACAGATTCTTGTCATATATGTTGATTTATGGACCTTTAGAGTATTTTTTACTCATGTCTCTTTATATCTCCATTTTTTGGTATAATAAAGCTAAAGCATTCGGCCGGATGTTTTACTAAACGTCGCATATACTTAGCTGTATGATAATTTGGATGATTCGGTTATAAGACCACTTGGTTGATGTTATTTGCACCTTGACTATATGTTTAGTTTTTAACTAATCACATAGTCGAGGGCTACACCTAATTAGGTGCATCTAGTCGATGCACCCGATTTTTTTCTCTTTTCAGTCCTTCACGGTCTTTGATTTTGGTACTCGGGAGATCAGGGCAGAAAAGTCGGAGTACTCGGATTATCGTTTTGGATTACGAGAGAAGACTATTTCGTCGACTGTAAAGGTCTCGGGGGCTACTGTGGAGATTATGGATACCCCATACCCACACGGCATGTATAGTCCGACTAGGTATGGGGTGCCATGTATGGGCTTAGGTTAAATTCCAAACTTGTATGTCAAGGAAATACCCGGGATTCTAGTCAGTTACGACTGTATCTTATCTGTAATTAACTATTCCGTTAGGGATATGGCGGTACTTTTTAATACGGACCCCTTCCCCTATATAAGGAGGGGTCCGGGTGCCTTCTGGGGCACGATTTTCACCCAGATCATACGATCAATAATACACTTGGCGGATCAATCCCCGGACAAGATTAGGGTATTACTTCTTGATTAAGAAGGCCTGAACCTGTATAAAATTTCTTGTCTCTAAACCCATCCACTTTTCTAGCTTGATAGCCACCCCCTTTTAGTATTGCCGAAATCTTGTTTCGACACACAGCATTGGATGCTTGCTGGATTGCTGGCTACCTTACTTTGTGTCGAGGCTACCTATATATTACGATCCCTCTATCCTGAAATATAATAATTTTTAAATCTTTATAATGTATCTTAAAATATAACAAGTTCTCCACTAACATTCTTTTTCCAACCATTTACAATTCTCACTGTTCAATTTCTTTACATATCTCCACTTATCATCTAACCACAACATTCCATCATTTAAATCCATCTACTTTTTTAATAATGGTGTCCATCTCTTTCTAAATTTTGGGATGAAGGTAGTACTCTTTTTTAATAATTGACATCTACACCTTTTAACGTTAAACGTAGATTGCTTGTTTGTTTCTAAAAGAAAGAACTTAAAAGTATGTTGCATTATCGACATGTATAGTGGCATAAATATAACCATTCAACTTTTATTTATCACAATATAATTATTAAATAAATATTTTATGGTCAAAGTAATACAGCTGTAATCAAGAAAATCAGTTATTACAGGACAAAGGGAAGTAAGCTTTTATCGGAAAAAATCGTTACTCCCTTCATTCTAAAATATAGCAACTCCAGCATTCAAACTTTATCTAAAATATAGTAATATCTCATCTCAATAAATAATAATCATCTCTTATTTAATTTGTCTGTCTACTTTCACATTTTAACCGGTTACAACCATGTTATTTAATTTCACATATTTTTTGACCACCGTAAAGAACTCCATAAATCTTTATATTTTCAAACGGAGAAAGTGCGTACAAAGCTGGCAAGTTGCCATTTGCCAACTGGACAGGAACTCCAAGCAGAGCTCATCAATCGGCTGTGGCTGTGTTTAGTTACACGTTAAAATTGAAAGTTTGAAGAAATTGAAGCGATGTGACGAAAAAGTTGAAAGTTTGTGCATGTAGAAAAGTTCGATGTGACGGAAAAGTTAAAAGTTTTAAAAAGTTGGAATCTAAACAGTGCATGTGAGGGCTCTCGTCTCTTCGGTCCTAAGACTCCTAAGAGCATCTTTTATTATATACCAAAAGTCCATTAAACTTCCTACAAACGCTCTTAAGCCGTCACGTGGCGGTCCTACAAATACTCCTATGCCACCACGTGGCACAGTTAAATCGCACCGTCGATTTTATACTGTTAGATTAAATCTATACCTGCTGTCGATTTTCACTTAAATTGGACCCGTTATTTCATATAAATAAATTAGATTATATACATGTATACCTACTTAAAAATACACGTAAGTATTCCAGAAAAATATCTATCAAAAACTGCCGATTAAGTATGTGCATAGTATTCCTGCCAAAAAAAAAGAAAAACAAACGTATGTACGTACTTATGTTCTCCCGGTTGCACATCTTTTTTTTTTCTTTCTTGTTTAGATTAGATGAAAAGCAGACTAATCCCTTCTTTCTTATTTAGATTAGATGAAAAAGACTAATCCCTCCAAACACCCCGTGCACGCACATAGCCACATACCTCCATCCTCCAATAATCCTCTCTCTCACCTTCCTATTTTCTAGCTAATATTTTAAATTTAGAAAAGAAAAAAATTTACCCAATAATTTCCATTTAAATCAATAATATTAAACCGGTGAAACCATTAAATCCACATATAATAAAACACTCTTCTAACTTTAAACATATATGTACCACTGTCTTTTGCCATTTGCATGACAACCAAATAAGGACGAATCAATAAAAATATACTAAAAACACACTGAATAATAATACTCATATAAGTTGGGTGTTATGCTTTAAGGTGTAAACATGTACTACCGTTCTAAAATATAGTAACTTTTAACTATGATTCTGAACAAGCCTTAGTCTCGATTCATACCTAAAAATTTATATTTTGGGATAGAGGAAATATGTTATTTCGAGTTGTATTCTAATTAGACGCATGTCATCGAAAAATCCATGAAAAACATAAATGATATGAAAAATGTAGATTATATAATAGTTAAATTAGACTTATATTTTTGAAAATAAAAAATAGCTCCAACAATAAAACAATACACATATATCAAAATGACACTTCTAAATTTATCATAAATGTACTTTTCATGTATTTTGTGCTTTCTCTATTCATATATTATTGGAAAATTAAAGAACAAATATATTCTTTTGACACCATATTGATGTTTTTTATCTCCTACTTAGCCTTCGTTCCATCTAGCTCATTTGGTTGAGCATGTCCAGGGCACACAAATCAACGTAGGTCATGAGCGCAATATTAATTAAGTATTAAATATTATAAACTCAAAAGTGAATTTATTTTATTTTGAAAAAAATTGCATAGACAAAATTTTGCAAATACGCACCATTTAATTCGGTAAACGTAGTCACGATAACTAAGTGAGTAGCCAATCGAATAAGCATTTTAGAACTTAACCATAAATTTATTACTTATGTACTAAAACATTTAATATGTAGTATACAATATATAATATGTCAATCAAGAATATCCTAATATATCAACCAAATGTCCCCACTAATTTATCCCTATATACATAAGTTCTATATACAAACCATTACCCACCAATTTCCAAGTCACATTGCTTACATGGTATCCATGCACAGTGTGTCTAATAATTAGTTGATATCCAATGAACACGTTTGTCATGAAGCACGAAGGTTTTCGTTTGTTAGAGTTGGGAACGTAGCTCATTAACGCATAATTAATTAAGTGTTAGCAAAAAAAACTTGAAAATGGATCAATATGATTACTTTTTCAAAAGCAACTTTCCTATAGATTTTTTTTTCCAGAAAACTACACCGTTTAGCCATTTGAAAAATGTGCGTGCGGAAAATGAGGGAGGAGAGTTGGGAACTCTCAGTGCCAAACTCAGCCTAAGGGCAAGTATGAACAAATGATAGGTAAATAGAGAGTGCCACCAAACCACATCAAATAATAGTTGACTACAAATAGATTGTGAGTATCAGTAATAGCATTCCTACACTCCTAAACACTCCTTAGATGTTATGTGACGCTCTAATAAAGAAAAAATATAAGAAAAGGCAAAACATCTTGTCATCAATTTACACTTAATCCAATCAATCCATGATTTTCAACCCTTCGATTAGATCTATTCTAATCCCTTGCTCCAAAAAATCAGCTAATCTATCCCTATATACATGTGTACACAAGAGATATCGAAAAGAAGAAAAAAATGAAGAGTGCGTACGATCCGTTCCATCTTGGTAGTTTTATGTTTCTTTCTTTATAGCCCTAAGGTTTTCTTCAAATTGTGCGTGTATGTAGCAACCACTTCTGACGATGTTGTCAAAGAAGCAACGCCGTTATGGCGCCGCTTCACGTCATCCACCAATTTTCTTGAAAGGATTTTCTTTTAAAAAAAAATAATATAAAGGCAATCATAGGCGCTCATATAAATATGTACATACCCAACCCATGAATACATATACGCACACCCTACTCCAAATGAGAGAAAAATATTTGTTCAAAAAAAAAGGAAAATGTAAGTGCGTACGAGAGATTACTATTGGCTAGAAAAAATATATATACATACGTACAATTGGAAATGTCATACGGAACCAAATTATATCTTTTTTAATTATGTCGTTCTCATGTAAATAGCGTTAGCAATTAGCACAAATAATTTCAACAATATAAATTATTTCTTCGTATATTACCCATAAACATACATAGATGAATTAGATGTATAATAAAAGAAAAAAACTCAAAGCCCATATTATGTTTGTGAAGGATGGTGATAAGCGAGTTTACATATAATTTAGACAAAGTAATTTTTGTTTGAATATGGTAACCATTTTCATTTATTATATAAACTCTATGGTCTATTAACATTATAAATATTTTTTTCTTTTACGATTATATGTTAATCTAGGATTCTTATAGTGAATATAGTGATACATGACTTCTTTTAGTATTCTTTTTTATAAAAAATAAATAAATTGCCCGCGTATCTACACAGGTCCCCTTTCTAGTTGTTTAATAATAGAGCCAACTGTGAAGTTATAACTTATGTTAAAGTTAATATATAGTAGTTGACCTTTAAGGTTATCTTCGTTTTTTTTCGTATATCTCTACGTTTCACCTATGCATTTATGTATTCATCTCGAACTATATAAATAGTTGGCTCTTGCATGAGAGCTAACCCTTTTTGTTTTTTAAATTTTTTATTTTTCACATAAGTTTATAGTTGATTCATAGCCTACTATTAAACTTGTTCTAATCAATGCAGAAATTGTCACCAAGTCCCCAATTCTTCGCTAGCATTAATTCCCATTAAGAACATTTTCTCCTCGCAAGTTGCAACCGTGCTGCTTATTCTTTGGCTAACTAATTTTCCCGTGATCTGTCCACCTTTTTCAGATGCGTCCCCATCAACAATCAACATTCATCCGGTGCCCTGTTAATCGCTTAACCTGGTAATTAAACTGACCATTAAGCCGGAAAGAAAAGTGCGTGCTCTTTTCCACGTACACGTACCATACACACAAGCAACCTGCAGCTAGCCCGTCGCTGCGCGTACGACAGAATGCCAGCAAATGGCGTTCGAGATGCCCCCAAGCGATCGATGTGAACAGCAACCCAACTCTCCGGCAGTGAGAGAGTACTAGCAACAGGGCTAACGTTCTTCCCGTTCAAACCAATTATTGATCGATTTGATCCGGACGAAGTACACATCGCCATTGACGGAACCAGCTATAGCTAGAGCTGTGGACGAGACGACGACTAGCTCGCAAATGGCGTGTGGACACCGCAGGCGACGACGAGCTGACGAAGCTGTAGCTGTTGCAGCGTGGTTGCTGGCGACCTCTTAACGGGGGTCACGGTGATGCTGATGTGGTTGGTCGCTCAGTCATTAGTAGAGAGTTTGTCTAATATATTGACGTGTAATCTTTTTACGTGTTTATGATAAAAAAAAAATTAGTAAAGAGTTTGCAGGCTTCACTCTTCAGTCTTCAGAGAGCTCCTCTGATGAAAGGGGGAATTCATTATTGGTGATTGGTGTCTGATACCGCTAATCAAGATGCTGGTCCTCACACAGGCTTGGTCTATTCCAAAAGGAATGATATTCTATAAGATAATTCTCTTTTATTGTTGGTATAATGATTATGTGCATCATAGATATGCAATAATTCATAATGTTTACTTTTCTTTATAAAAATAGAGCAAATTTTATATTGGACTATTTTTTACACAGCTTTGCTAGCATTGGTGTTGCGCTTGAACTTAAGCTTGACATCCCACATGGGATTTCTTCTGTCCTTTTCTTCTTTATTTCTGTCAAATGTGAAAGGGGAAGATCAAGTTCCTTCAAGTGTATGACGTCGATGCCGGTGCTAGCAAAGCTACAACATGACCACCGTTCTAGTGGTGGCTACTCGACCTACTCACAGGTGGTTCAATTCCTCCAGCCCAGCATGAAAGAGAGTAAGAGGCTGTTTGGTTGCCTGCATCTACCCTGGCTTGGATGGGAGATGCAGACGTCCGCTTGTTTAGTTACCATTTGGGGTATGGCCGAGTTCATGCAAAAGTAGCTTCCGAGCCTAGCCTGAGAGAAACGCTCAATTTCTTCTTTGCTTCTCGGCCTAGCTAAGGGGATGAAGTGCAGGTGCACACGTGTGGTAGTTCATCTCCCTATTCCCAAGAGATCTCTTCTTCCCTGTATAAGACCTGCCAACCACCAGGCTAGGATACACATTGTGTTTTGAAGGAATAATCTATATATTTACATTACATTGAACCGCTTCAAACCAGTGGTTCAACCGGTTGAACCAATAAACCATTGAACCGACGGCATCGCTGGTTTAATGACCGGTTTGGTCTCAATAACTATGCTTCGGGGTCACCGCTCATTCGACGTCTTCTCCAATGCTGGACTAGCGGCCAGCCTCGAGCTCCCTCGCCTCAAACACGGTAGAACCAACACCACAAGTTCACAGGAGCCAGATATGGTGCCCGCGGGCTCATAGGTGTTGGATTTGGAGCATGCGACGACGAGCGCTTGGCGAAGCTCGGTCGGCCCTGGTGGAAAAGTCAGCTTCCGCTATCATCTTCCTTGCCAAGTTGACATCTCCATCTCTTATGCAAGCAACTAAACAAAATCTCATCCCAGCCAAGTTAAACCAATGCAAACAACCAAACAGTTGCATGTGTATCTCCTCATCTATGTTTAACTCAGCCTGGATAAGAGAGATGAGTCAAGCTAGGGAAATGCAAGCAACCAAACACACCATAAGAGGATAGATGGAGCTGGAGTTAAATGAACAAGCTCTGAAAATATTGATTTACCCTTATCCAAGCCACCATAATGGTTGATACAAAGTGGGTTGTGATCAAAACATAAGGGAAATAAATGGTGTCATTTTTCAATGATGTGCTTTAATATATGTTGAGCTATTTGTTAGGACATATATAGATCTATTTATTTTATCTCAAAAAATTCATCGTTCTAACAGGTGAACTTGTGATATACACGTGCTAGCACAAAGAAACAGTTTCACCACCCACTGCAGTCTACTGGTCGGTACAAAGGGACAAGATTCTGATGGCAACTTGTGCTGCATTTTATTCTACCTGACGCGGTTAAGACTTTTTTTTCTGGCACCTCTAAACTTAAGCCAAGTTGGCGCAAACCACAGGCCGGCCCATGTCGTAAGTGAAGCAAGGCGATTCCAGTAGTCCACAACTCCACATTTATTATTAATATCTCAGTGAGATTATATTTGTGCAAAGCTCACTGTATCTTTACTCCCCCAATTAATCAACTGTCTGGCATTATGACCTTGCCTGGGCTGATGCGGCAAACTGGACGGCGACCTCTGCTTGCAGTTGCAGTTGCAGTTGCAGCTGCAGCTGCACTGCTGCAAATTCAATGGGCCGTGGACAGGTGTTGCCGAGGCTCGCTGTCTGATCCGGCGAAGTGGGCCCGGACACCTCATGGCCGTCGACGGCCGTCGATGGCAGTGGCGTGTCCTGAGTCCTGCGGCCATCCATCCATTCTGTTTGTCGCGGTGCAGGGAGGAAAGCAACTTCAGATGTTGATTTTCCACTTTTGACAGCTGAACGTCTCACTTTGTCAATTCGCCATGGTTAAAATCTTTCAAAATGTGACGTAGCCATTCAATTACCGTGGTTATCAATAAACCGGCTAAGTTATAAAAAAGACTCAAGCTTACAAATTTTGCTTGAATTTCACCTGTTTCACCTATAATAGCTTGTTATCATGGTTACCGAGACGGGCAAACGGTTCTGCAAGCTTCCAAACTTTCTAAGGCAAACGTTTCTGCTGCTGTCCAGATTGCTTCTTGTCTCAGATTGTTCTGAATGAGAAGTTTTAAGCAACAATAGGACGCGTGTGTTGATCTGCTACAGTATTGACTTTGGAAGGGTCTAAGGCTGTGTTTAGATTGGCCCAAAGTTTAGAATTTGGTTGAAATTGAAGACAATGTGACTGAAAAGTTATGTGTGTATGAAAGTTTTGATGTGATGGAAAGTTGGAAGTTTGAAAAAAAACTTTGAAACTAAACACACCCTAAGCAAAAGCACAGCAGCATCCTCTACCAGAGATTCAGATTCCGTGGTCCGAAGAGCAAAAGCACAGGGAAATTCGAAATAATGCAATCAGTTCCTTTCCAGCAGCTAACAAGTCACACCACATAGCCCCAAATCCGTAGGTCAGATGATCCCCAATTCCGCGAGAAAATTGCCGTTGTATTTTAGCGAATTCCCATTTCGATGATGACAGAATGACATTTTTTTCCCAATTCCGTGGTAGTACACAAGTTAAACGGCTAGTATTCGTGCGTGAACCAGGCGTCGCCAAGTGGCAGCGGTGGAGGTGACCACAGCCAGTTCATCCGAGCAAGAAATGGCCCGGCTCACCGCCGGTAACAACCGTCGCCGTCGGAGAAATCTTAGAGCAAATTTAATAGTATAGCTACTATTAGCTCTAAATCATCTATAGTCGATTTAATAGCCAATTCATATAATAGTTACTTACAAACATGTACTATACTATTAATACATGGTCATATATATCATACATATATTGCGTCTTGGAGTCTGTGCTGTAGCTGGTTACAAATATATAGCCCGCTGCTCTTATCTCTCCCTTTAATTTTATCTTCTTAAAATATATTTGTAGCTGGCTTATAGTCTGCTATTGTACCTGCTCTCATGCACGATCACAAGAGAAGAGGAATGCGTGTGCAGCAATAATTCACGTCCTCTAGGACGGCGACGTCGCCGGCCGGCCGGATGTAGCGCCGCCGCGTGGGTAGGAGGGCTCAATTATTCAGAGCTAGCGGACGTTTGTTTCCGGTGGTGTTTGTGCCTTTTTACATGAACACATCGTGTATGCGCTGCACCGGATGGTGAGAGTTGAAACGAAAGAGGGCAGACGTGACGCCCATGCGAGCCGCGGCAGAAGCGGCGGGTTGGATACCCGTAGATTCTTTGGATTTTTGGGATAGCATGGGGGGAGAAAGGGACACATGTCGGCATGCCCAGTGGGCCAGTGGTGACTTTGGACTTCTGGAGAGCATGGAGAGGCATGGTTTTGCGGCATAGTTTTGCAGCCAAGTTCCTTTTGTTAATGTAAAGAAATGTCTTTGCGGATGTCATGTCAAGCAACCGTATATTAGCATATGAAGTATAATATGTTTAGAATAAATTTGAGAAAAAGTACCGGCCCCCATTGTTTCTCTTATTCGTGAAATAAGCAAAACGGTATATTTGCAAACGAAGAATAATTTGTGAATAAAAATTTTATATACGTATTCTTAGCGATCTAAAATCAAAGGCTGAAAAATAAACTTCAACGAAAAAAAACCAAAAATCAACTCCAAATCTAAGGTTGAAAATTTAAATTTTGGCTGATAAGTGTAGGCATAAGCGAAAAGATGCAAAACTCCTAATTGGCGATTGATCACCAGGGGTGATCGGTTTCCCCCCTCTCCTCCATGTGGTTTCCTTTTTTGACACCGCATTACTTTTCTATTTTAGTAAATTTATGCACCTAAATTTTATACATCTCAAGTTTACATATCTAAAGTTTACAGAACCAAAGTTTATAAATCAAAAGTTTATATATCCGATTCAAATTTGAATTTGAATTCAAATATTTTTTATATATAGTATTTCTATACATCTAAAGTTTATACACCTAAAGTTTATAGACCCAAAGTTTATAAGTCAAAAGTTTACATACCAGATTCAAATTTGAATTTGAATTATATCCGATTCAAATTTAAATTTGAATTCAAATATTTTTTTATATATAGTATTTCTATACATCTAAAGTTTATACATCTAAAGTTTATACACCTAAAGCTTATAGACCCAAAGTTTATAAGTCAAAAGTTTACATACTGGTTTTAAATTTAAATTTAAATTCAAATATTTTTTAATATAGTATTTCTATATATAAATTCTATACATAAATTTTTTTTAACTTTATTTTTTTTAAATTTATAGTGTAGTAGGAAGAGAAGAAGGGGAGGAGAGGAGAGGTGTGTACAGGGGCATGGGGATCGATCGCCCATTAACTACACCCGAAAAGATGAGACCGTACATGTGTTCTATAAACAAAACTACCAAATGTAAGTCACGGTATATAGGTAAAGAATATTTTTTTTGGAGGGGGGAGGGATTTTCACCAATAGTACAAACTTTCCACCAGCACTACAAAATACCACGGACCTTTTCACTTTCTCAAAAATACGACAAAACTAAATAGGAACGGGAATAGAAGGATGGTAAATAGCATAAATTTCTTAGCCAAAACTGCCCCTCCGGTAGGGGTGGTAATGGGTTCAATTTTTTAGTCTACAAAATGTAACTGCACACATCACCACCCCTACTGCCCCTTCTGTGAGTTTCACTCCTTTTTCTCCTTCTCTTCTCTACCAAATTCTAAACATGGCAGTAGTGGTAGAAGCGGCAAGAGCGCTTGTGGTTATGCATAATGGACTCGTCGGGTGGAGATCTTATAGTCGCCTCTTATAGTATGTGCTCTCTTGCGGTCATTTCTTCTACTTCAACATTGAACTCTTTCCACTTGTCCAGTCGTGTGGGTGTCGCATGACTGATGGCTCCTCGAGATGAAGCCCCTAATGAATAAGTTATTGAATCCTATTGAATCTTCTCAATGGTGATGGAAGAACATCATGCAGATGACCAAGGACTAGTAGAACGAGCGTGTGCGACATCCCTCCTGCCACACACGGCCTCTTCCCTCGCGCAAGCGCGCAGGTGCGCGTCCTCCCTTGAGTAGGGGTATTTTTGTCATACAAAATAGGGACAATTGCATATATGCCCCTACTTTCAAATCCAATTGCTATTTTACCCTCACTTTTTAGGGTTGTAGTTTTACCCTCACGTTTTGAATCAGAACCAGCCGTCTACCCCCTACTTGTAACAGCCGTTTGGTGGATCCCACGTTTTGGGTTAAAGAAATACAAAAGGAAATTAGAAAAAAGTTTTAGAAAATATGAATTTACGTTTGTACCCTTGAGGCAATGGATAAGGACTCCTCCAACCCGTGCGCGCTGAGGACGTGAAACCCACCTATCGGCGGCGGCGGCGACGGCTTGCGCGCGGCGCAGCGGCGGCGAGGGCGTGCGCACGGCGGTGGTGGTGGCGGCTGCGGCGAGGGCGTGTGCGCGGCGGCGGCGGCGCGGGCGTACGCGCGGCGCAGCGGCGGCTGTGGCGAGGGAGGGCGGCGGTGAGGGCGTGCGCGCAGCGGCGGCGGCCGCGGCGAGGTCGTGCGGGCGACGGCAGTGGCCGCGGGGCTTCGACGCGGCGACGAGGACGGGCAGGCGCCTCACTGGCCCTGGCTCTGCCGCCATGCTGCTGCTCCAGTGGCTGCTGGCTTCCACGCCGAGGCGGCGGCGGCGTCATCGTCGTCCGCCTCCCCCGACCGCGCCCTCCTCCTCGCACTACTACGCAGCTGGCGACGACCCCATCTTGCTCGACGTCGACGCCGCCCTCCTCCCCATCCCTTGCTCCCAGGTCCTCCCGCGCGCGGTTTTGCTGCCCCGGCATGAAGGTTGCAGTCCGCGTCAACGAGCTTTGGAAAATGGCGGACCAAGCGCTCGATCAAAGTTTTTTTTTCTTTTTTTTTTGAAGAAGATGCTAGCTGATTCATTGCGACAGAGGTAAATCAATGAGGAGGAAACGAACAACAGCTCGATCGAGTAATGTAACTCTGTTGATTTTTTAATCATGTCTCCTCTTCTTTTCCGCTCCCACTATGGCTTGAACACCTATCACACGTCGAGGGAGACGACGAGAGGCAGCGAGTGGCCGGCAGTAGGGCTGCCGCTAGCTGCCGCCGGCGTCGAAGGCGGACGACACAGACTTCGAAATTTTATTCAAGCTTTGATCAAATTCTGTAATTACCGCTCATATTTGGTTGAAATGCTCATCACACAAGCTGAAATCACAAAATAGAGGCAAAATCACACAAAGCTAAAAAGAAATAGGGGCAAAAATCAATAACCACCAAGGATATAAATGTCCTATTTTTTACAGCTAACACCGTTAAAACCGGCTGTTAGAAGTGGGGGTATACGGCTGATTCAGATTCAAAAAGTAGGGTAAAACTACAAACCCTAAAAAGTGAGGGTAAAACAGCAATTGGCTTCGAAAGTGGGGGCACGGATATAATTGTCCCTATAAAATATGAACAACACTTCCCATCATGTTTCTGTTTTATTTTGTGGTATTTTTGAGAGGGTGAGAGAATCTTGATATTGATATTGGTGAAAAGTTTGTGCTATATATATGAAATTTTCTCATCACAAAACTATATATTTATCATATAGTTTAATATAGTTTATCAAAGAACTATATATGCAAGCTAACAAATCGTAAAGCCACAGATTCAGAATAATTACATAAAAAATACAAATTAAATTTAGTACCAACTTAAACTCTTGAGTGGACTGGTAAGCGCATACAATTTATTGTACCAGAGTCAATAGAAAATTGTATATTGCTCACTTCACTCATGGCACCTTCGTGTCATGTATGATGCATGATGTATGAAGGAATTATTTGAGTTGATATTTTGTAGCGTAATAATGTGACATAATTTGTCGCTTATGAACTGATATCACAATTGTGGTAATCAGTTTATGACTTTACAAGTACGAATTTGCTTAGTTGTATTTACAAGGTAGTAATTGGGAAATATTCTAGAGGGATCGGAAAGAGGCCAGCAAGGACTAAACTGTATTCTATAGTCAGAGGACGGTGGCCAATTAACAATTGTGGTTGGAAACGATCAGATCCCAGTCGCATGATATTATGATAGAATTACAACTAGTAAATTACTTTCCCAAAGATGTGTGGTTTTGTGGGTGACTGGGTGAATATGGTGGGTTCTCAGGGTCGTATAGTTTGGAAGCCTCATGTAGAGAGATTACAAAATAAGGCTGCCAAAAAGTTCAAGGAAAACAAGCTACTTACCTCGGTTTACTCTGGCTAAAATCGAGCTTGGCTTGAGCTCTCCAAACAAACCGAGGTCAAGACTAGACTACTAAATCTCGAGAGCCTAGCGAGCTTGAGCTTCGATGGTTAAGGATCCGACTATTCCTTTTATATTCTCCCTCCGACCCTCCCCAACTCTTATCTTCAAAAACAAAAAAGAATCATTCTCAAGCTTTCATACAAAGTATTGTATTGAAGAATAATCACTGATATTTTAAGCAAAGTTTGACCTTCAATCATACTTTCATAGAATGCTTAATTTATTCTTGAAATAGTGTTATCAAACTTCATCACGCCGGCACCAAATTAAGTTTACCTTATCTAGTGAGGAGGATTTACCGTATCCCAATGATAAACCTAGTAACTGCATAACCTAGCTAGTTACCGCACAATAAAAAGTTAATTTTTTTATTTAAATTTCTTTTGACCTTGGTGTGCTTTACTCGGCTTACTGATGTGGTGTGAAAAATAACTTGGTCAGCTTTTTAGCAAGGTTTCTTCAAAATTATTTATCTATAATTTGTTGTATTTTTCTCAATCATTTGATCATATTCTTGTTAATAAGCCGAGCCCAGGTATGGCAAAAACAACTTTCATTCATAATTGAATAATTTTTATTTTGAAAGAAAATCCAGGTTAATCGGAACAGTTTTTCAAACCAAGCCACCGAGCTAGCTAAAGAAGCTTTTTTTTTCCACCCATGCACATTGGTAGTAACTCCACTAACTAGTAGTAAGAGGCCAAGGTGAAGCCTCATCCAAGCTCAAATGCCAACTTAGGCTCATCTTGTATCAACCTTCCTCATGAAAAGCCCACTTGATCTTGGCTTCATTGGTTATCTTGTTGCCGTATACCTATTACAACTACATTAGTTATCTAACAATATGAAATATCATTTTTCTAGCTGTTATAAACTTCTAGATGTTAGGCATTTTGAGTTGAGATTACAATAGTAAATTTGAAAGTAAAATGTTGAATTCAAAATCTCAAATAGGTCACTGGTTTAAGTTATTGGTGAGAGTGTTCAAGCGGAAACTTCAAAACTCAACCCAATTTAGAACGCATGATCTTCACACGATTTTTTGCAAATAAATAAATAAAAGGAGCCATCTAAATTTCCATGTTCCAAACATGGACTAGTTAGAACTTAGAAGTTTAGAACTCTCATCCCCTATGTTATAAACTCGTGTTGGAAGCTTCAGTGTAGAGCCACCCTGATGGACGGTAGACACGACCCTTACCAGTCGTCGTAGCCAGGTCCAAGTCCGAGGAAGTACGGTGCACCTGAAGAGCTCAACCTGACTCGTGTTGATCTCCCATAGGGGCGGGCAGCTGCCTGCAGTCTCTGACTTGTTCCACCCTTCCACGTTCCAAGTTGATCGCCCTTGGCAGAAGAAGCAGAGACGACAACCCTCCAGGTAGTCATCAGTCTGTCACGCCAAACGGGCAAGCAAAACGGCCCAATCAACCGCCACATGCGCCTCCCCCTCCGTCTTCCAACCTCACCGGCAGGCGGCAGCAGCAAAATTGGGTCCCTTCGTGGCTTCGCCCCACCACTCCCCGCCTCCCACCGCAACGCCCAACCTTCGCTTTTTTGTCCCCTCTCGCGCGCGGCCCCCGTCTCCCACACCGCACCGCACGTCGCAGCAACCAGCATCCACCTGCCCGCCTCCCGTTGGCCCGCGCCCCCGCGCCCACACACCCCAATCACGCTACAAATATGCAAAACCCCACTCCATCCCGTGTGCCGCCCGCCTCAAAACCAACCGCGTCCGTCCCCCGCGTCAAAACCATGTGCCCCCCCGCCCCATTCCTACGTGCTGCCGCGCGCCACATATTAATCAGCCGCACACCGTTGCCCGCCTACCACTACTACCACTGATCACACTTGCTACTACTACTACACATGGCGAGGAGAGCGCGGGAAGAGGAAGCGGATCAGGTGGAGAGGAAGCTGGTGCTCGGGCGGTACGAGCTCGGGAGGCTACTGGGGCAGGGCACGTTCGCCAAGGTGTACTACGGCCGTGACCTCCGGTCCGGGGAGAGCGTGGCGATCAAGGTGATCGACAAGGCGCGGCTCCGGCGCACGGAAGGGATGGTGGAGCAGCTGCGGCGTGAGATCTCCATCATGCGGATGGTGCGCCACCCGAACGTGGTGGGGATCCGCGAGGTGCTCGCCAGCCGCGCCCGCGTGTTCGTCGTCATGGAGTACGCCCGCGGCGGGGAGCTGTTCGCCAAGGTGGCGCGCGGGCGGCTCACCGAGGAGCACGCGAGGAGGTACTTCCAGCAGCTCGTCGCCGCCGTCGGGTTCTGCCACGGCCGCGGCGTCGCGCACCGGGACCTCAAGCCGGAGAACCTTCTGCTCGACGAGGAGGGCCGGCTCAAGGTCACCGACTTCGGCCTCGCCGCGCTGCCCGAGCAGCTGCGGCAGGACGGCCTCCTCCACACGCAGTGCGGCACCCCGGCGTACGTCGCGCCCGAGGTGCTCCGGAAGCGCGGCTACGACGGCGCCCGCGCCGACCTCTGGTCCTGCGGCGTCGTGCTCTACGTGCTCCTCTGCGGCTTCCTCCCGTTCCAGCACGAGAACTACGCCAAGATGTACCAGAAGATCTTCAAGGCCGAGTACCAGGTGCCGCCGTGGGTGTCCGGCGACGCGCGCCGCCTCATCGCCCGCCTGCTCGTCGTCGACCCGGCCAAGCGCATCTCCATCCCGGAGATCATGCGCACGCCATGGTTCAAGAAGGGCTTCGAGCCGCCCGTCCCCACCTCCCCCGTCTCCCCCAAGAAATGGGAAGAAGATGATGTCCTCCTCGACGGCGGCGACGGCACCGCCTCCGGCGCCATGTCGCCCCAGACGTGCAACGCGTTCCAGCTCATATCCTCCATGTCCTCCGGGTTCGACCTGTCGGGGATGTTCGAGAGCGAGCAGAAGGCCGCCACGGTGTTCACGTCCCGCGCGCCGGCGGCCACCGTCATCCAGAAGCTGGAGGCCGTGGGGCGGTCGCTGGGTTACAGCGCCACGAGAGGGAAAGGGTGGAAGCTGAGGTTGGAGGCGACGGCGGACGGAGCAAACGGGCGGCTCGCGGTCACCGTCGAGGCGCTCGAGGTGGCCGCTGACGTCGCGGTGGTCGAGTTCGCGCACGACGCCGGCGACGAGCTCGAGTTCAACAAGTTCTGCGCCGTCGACGTGCGGCCGGGGCTCGCCGACATTGTCTGGGCGTGGCAGGGCGACGGGCCGGCGGCGCCCGACGTTGCCGCCGCCGCGGCCGTCGAGTGCGCGCCGGCGTGATCAGAGCCGTCCGTTCAGCGCGACGTGAAATCTGTAGGATGTGTTAACTTTAGCTTCTTTGCTCGCGGTTATGTACAGGCCAAATCGAGAGATGTGTAAATACAAAAGTTTTGTTACTTGATCAATCTAATTTGGGTTAATGATTAGTATAATTGATTATGGCATTTGAAGTTCCTGTACTTTCCCATATGAAAATTCAAAATGGAAAACTCAAAAACATGAATCATGGCGTGTTGATTTCAGGAAAGAAAAAAAAGCATGCAATCCTTGCTCTCCTTTCCTCCTTTTGAATTCCGTGGAAGTAATCCTTCGGACTCCTGAAAGCTTGATTTAGGTTTGGTGGGCCTGTTGGAATCGAAATGTTTTTTTTCATTTGATTAAGATGTTTCATACATACTCCATGTAAGTCATAAATAAAAGGCATTTTCATTTCCAGGTTCCTAATCATTGTACCTTCTCTTTTGAGGGGAGCCTAATAGCTGTACTTTTGTGTTTATTTCAGCAATGAGAAAAGAACAAATCCCTTTGTGCTCTCAGAAAAATATGGTGTTCAGAAAAGAAAGACTGCTTACGGAAGGAATATCACATATATATCATAGTACGATTTGCTTTTTTATTTGATTAAGATGTATCATTCATGATGTGAAGTTATAATTAAAAGGCATTTCCATTTCCCGTGTTTCTGATCATTTTAGGTTTTCTTTTTCAAGGGAACCTCATAGCTGTACTTCTGCATTTCCATTTGCCATGTTTCTGATCATTTTGCATTTTCTTTTTGAAGGGGACCTCACAACTGTACTTTTGTACTCCCTCCATTTCATATTATAAAATGTTTTGATTTTTTTTTAAGTTTAACTTCTTATAATTTGACCAAGATAGCAACATTTTCAATACCAAACAAACATATCATCGAAATATGCTCAATGTTAAATGTAATAAAGCTATATTATAAGAATTGTTATGTTTCTCTTGATCAATTTATAGAAATTTAACTTAGAAAAAATTAGAAAAAATCAAAATGGCTAATAATATAAAACGGAGGGAGTATTATTGTGAGAATGTTCAGAAAAGAAAGGCTGCTTACAAAAGCAGAATCAAATAGATATAATATAATTTGAGTGAATGTTTTGAATATAACAGGCAAACAAAACTACATTTCATAGAAAAAGAATTCAATCCAAACAAGTTCATAATTGCTCTTAAAAAAAGCGTAGAAAAGCCGGAGGGGGACAGTCATTTAGTAGTAGCTTAGGTCACTCATAATGCAATTGATTCCCTCTTAATAATTTCTAACCAAAAAATGTTTGCTTAAGCGAGGGCATCTGTCGACCTTTTTTATTTTAAAGAAAAGCAATTTGCAGATAACCTGCTCATTAGCACTTTGTGATTGACAATCTCATCCTCACTTTACATAACCTCTCTTGAACTTGACAGTACTAATTGAAAAATGTAACCAAGAAAAACACAAGTCAGAGTACACATACGTGTTACATCGGAATTCAGGATTAATTACGCTTTAACCTCTACAAATCAACGACTTTGTTTGATGTTCATATCCTGTTTCAGAATTAGTTCGTCGAGTCACCGTGTGACCACTAGAAACACCACCACGCGCACGATGGAGACGTCGAGAGCAGAGACATTTCTTGGCTTCAACCATTGGAAAACCGACCCGAATCCATCATATATTGCGTGCACTGGTTAATGGTCCTAAATTTTCAGAAAATTTCACCAAGCTAGAGTTCTGCCAACTTCTGAAGAAATAGACAGGGAGTTGTATGCCAGTCTAAAATTTAGACCCAATAAACCACGGATTGAACAATTGCCCAACTTACTGAAAAAACTTAAAACAGATAAGCTTCTCTTCTCACCCAATGTACATGTTATGCATGTATGCGCTGTTTCAGTTCCTGAAATTTCGATTCTGCCGTGTCATTTTCCTTGCTTGTTGTCAGTAGGATAGTGATCGCACTGCACTAAGTTTCCAGCTAAGCATCGGACTCTAGGGCGTTATTAGTCGCTGAAAGTCTCCATTTCTCCAGTTTGGATAAGTGCTAAGCTTAATCCATCTTCATGCTGCAGGGTTCTGATTGGCCAAAGCCAGAGAGCATGCCACATGCCGTGCAATCTTGGCGTTCTTTAGCTGAAGACATGCATGTGAGACGCTTGGATTCTTCCTATTAAATTGTATTGCGCACGTAAGAGTCCAGTAATTGCGTACTGCAGCTACCGGTAATACTGACGAGAGAGAACTAAAAATGTCAGAAACTGTGCAAAACACTGATTACATTTGGTCTACAAATCGAAGCAGCAGCAGGTTGGCAAATCTTGTAGGAGAGAAACTGTGAGTGTGTCTCAAGTTCATGTCTCCCTTTCAGATGGAGAGAGCTGCCTAAACCAGCTCCTAATGCAGTGCTTTATCAGTTAACAGTTACTCTCATGCCTGGATGGCCGTTACTGCGATTACAGAATCTTGTAGTTGTAGCTACTACTCCTTCAGAGTTCAGAGTAACTTAGCTGCTCATGACATGTCTCTGATGTCTCCATCGTCCATCAAACACTGTATTGCCGGATCATTCGCCAATTAAGATGAACAGAAACACCACCGATTCTATCAACCTCGGGAAGGTCACACAAAAGACACGCGATTCCCTGGCGATATAGCGGCGATTGGCATAGCAAAAATCAGCTCAGATAAGATGTTTCTGGCCTTTCTGGGGCCTACGCATTTTGGCAGGTTGCTGCTGATGCATGGCAAGAGAGCTCGCTTTTGGGGTTTGATCGAGGTTGTTTTTAGGGAAAGAGAGAAAGAATCAGAGAACGTGTCTCTGTCAGGGTTAGCTGATCGGATTATCCTGATATACTCTGCCCATAATGCCGGAGATTCAGGATATGTGCGAGCTGGTGCGCTTGTGCAGTCTAATGCGGCTGCTAATCTAACTTGTGGTACTATATTAGGCCAAGTACACCCAGGGCAGGTAGATGATTATTAAAGGATACCAACCAATATATATCTCCGGACGAGCTTAATTAGCAGCGAATAATCACGCGTATTTTGTGTTACCTAAGTTGTATGCACGACAAGTTCATCAGGAGTAGTATAATTTCTCATGTCTAGTCTCTTCTTCGAGTCTCATACTTTCATACGGGAAACAGAGGTGCGTTGCAATTTTTTTATGTTAATCATATAAGCTAGGATTCGAAATCGAGAATTTCAACTCTGATGATATAATAAATCACATAATAGATAATAGTATTAGATAACTAATCCGCATTGTGACACGAGCGGAGAAATAAAATTTACTTCCACACGAGGTGTATCTGCAATTCAGACACGTTAATTTTACACGATCTATTATATTATTAAAATAATAGAAAAAGGAGCCTCAATGTTCGCTCTCATGGCCTAAAATTCTCACATTAATCGGAAAGAAAAAGCAGAGTCCATATAGAAATACAATTTAGAAATAGCTGAAATTCGGAATTAAAAAATAAGGAATATTAGAAGAGGAGACTAGAGTCCATATAGAAATACAATTAGGAAATAACTGAAATTCGGAATTAAAAATAAGGAATATTAGAAGTAGAGTATAGAGTCTATATAGAAATACAATTAGGAAATAACTGAAATTCGGAATTAAAATAAGGAATATTAGAAGTAGAGTATAGAGTCCATATAGAAATACAATTAGTAAATAATATAAATTTGGAATTAAAAATAAAGAATATTAGAAGTAGAGTATAGAGTCCATATAAAAATACAATTAAGAGAAAAATAGAAATTCGGAACTAGAAAATAAGGAATATTAGAAGTAGAGTATAGAGTCCATATAGGAATTTAAAACTAACTAAAATTTGGAATAAACATAATAAAATTAAAAGTAGAGTTTAGAGTCCGTATAAAAATACAATTTACAAATAACTAAAATTTGAAATTAAGAAAAACATGGGAAGAAGAGTTTAAGGTCAATATAGGAATACAAATATAGGAATACAATTTAGAAGGAACTAAAATTCGAAATTAAAAATTAGAGAATATTGAAAGATGAGTTTAGAGTCCACAAAGAAATACAATTAGAAATAATAAAAATTCAGAAATAAAAATAAATAATATTAGAAGAAGAGCATAGAGTCTATATAGAAATACAATTTACAGGAAATTCGGAATTAAAAAAAAGAAATATTAAAAGACGAGTCTAGAGTCCATATAGGAATATATATAATTTGCAAATAACTAAAATTTGATATTAAAAATAATTAATAACTAACAGGTATATAAAATATAATATGAATATTACACATTAGTAGTTTTGTAAAGTTATTGCAAAATTTAAAATTGTGCTGTCATTTTGATATATTTGAATAATATAATGAGAAAACATATATGCTATTATATGAGAGAAAATATAATGATGCTAGCCGTGCAATCTGCGCGGGCCACCATGCTAGTTATATTTATATGGTCTCTATTGTCCTATTGATAGTATTTTTACTTATCAATAGTATTGTCAGAAGAAGTAATCTCCATAATTGATTTTATGAGTTTATTACTATGAGTAGAAAGAATTATATTTTGCTACCACTAGTTACTTTGATAGTATAAATATATGCAATGATTAACAAAAATAAATGGTCTGATTGATTATTGGACAACCATTTTTTACAAATAATTCTTCCGTTTCAGAATATAAATCGTTTTGATTTTAGCCGAAATCAAACTACTAAGTTTGACCATGTTTGTAGAAAAAAGTAGTAACATTTTCAACCCAAAACAAATATATTATGAAAGTATATTCAACTATAAATTTAATTAAACTAATTTGGTATTGTAAATAAATATTATTATATTTATCTATAAACTTAGTTAAATTTAAAATAGTGTGATTTTGATCAAAGTCAAAATGACTTGGAGCATCTCCAAGAGTGCTGCAATCCCATTCTACATGCCAAAATTTGGCGAATTTGAACTAAAAATGGACTCCAAAAGACTTGCTATCTGGATGGCCAAGCCATCTCGTTGGCTAAACCAGCTCTCTCACTGACCAAACTTTGCCAGTCAAAGCCGGCTTACCATCCATGGGGCCAACGCCTTCTTATCCTCTCTCTCTCTCTTTCCCTGCACACTCTTTGATCCGTCGGAGCCCACCCACTGTCTCGCCGCCTCTTCCGCCAGCGAACGGAGAGGCCTCACACCCGCCGGGTTGCCGCCTCCCACCCGCCGGGTCGCCGCCTCCACTACCTACGCCCTTGTCCATCGCCGCCTCATCCCAGCCGAAGCACATGAAGGAAGAAGGATGGGGGGGGCATCATCGTCTTGGGAAGCATCCGCCCGAGCTCCATGCCGGCGCCGAAATGGGTTGTGCCGACAGCAGAGGAAAGAGGGGATCGGCGCCTCCTACCACCGCATCCCGTGGGCGAGCAACCTCACACTCCTTGGCTCCACCTCGCTCCTCCCGGACACAGCCGGCTTCGCGCTCACCACCCCGTTCCGCGACGGCATCGGCACCAGCCGTACGGTCTTCTTGGAGCACCATCCTCACATGCCGCTACCCATCACCTCCACCCCTTCCAGGACCGCCGCCACCGCTCCCATGGCCAAATCGTGTTGTCCATATTGAGCCCTTGTCAGCGTTGCTTGCCGCTCGCCTCATTCGCCGTTGTCGGCCACCCCAACACCGGCGAGGGAGGGAGGGCACAATGGCGGGGCAGCGGCAAGCCTGTCTTGCAGCCACACAGATCTGTCGTTGCTGTCCGCTGTCGCCATCCGTCGTCGCCGCAACAGAGAAGGAGGGCACCAAGAAGGAGCTCGGGGATGCCCCAGCAGGAGGAGAAGAAGAGGGGGAGAAAGAAGAGGAAGAATAGGGGGTAGTAGAGGCTGTCATATAGGGTCCCAATGTCATAGACTCAAAATAGAGAGTATAGATGGAGAATTTGTTGGAGTGACCAACGAGTTTGACTTGCTAAATTAATTAGAGAGTTGACTATATAAATATTTGGAGGGTCTGATTTGGGTAGTTTGTTGAAAATACTCTTATATTCTGAAATGGGTGGTGTAACGGATGAAGTAGTATATTATGGAGCTTGTTGACGGAATGACAAGTGCATATGGGCCTACTTGGGCTAAAAAACTACCCGAATTATAGTCAAATGCCAAATGGGGCATGGCCTCCGGCGAGAATAAGAAATGCCAAAGCCCGCGAAAAATATCTTGAACACCACGCAGGAGCCGGTCCGGAGCGGTTCGTTCAACGGCAGCGGGCGCTGGCGCGAGGCGACGAGAGGTTTAGCATTTGGCGAGTGATTAGTTTAGCAGAGATGGTTAGGCCCTCGTTTTCATCAGGGATTTTTCTAGCGGAAGCAGCTTAATTAAGCCGGATTGATTCCATTTCGCTTGCTACGTGTATCATGCTGGAGCCTCCCACCCACGTGAAAGTCTCCTCTCCGCCAGCAGAAAGCCAGATACCCACGGACCCACCTCCTGCCTGCTTCTCTGCAACTTACAACGACGCCATGGTTAGCTCACGATGCACGGGCGTAGCGTAAGTGCGTGCGTAATAACCAGGTAAATCAGTGAGCAACGGAACCAATTCAGAGTATTGCAATTTAAGAACTGCACACACGATTTCAATTTTTTTTCTTTTTTCTTTGACACCACTGCACACGATTTTCTGGCCACGTGTAGACGGTGCTCCGCCGCCTCCGCCTCCCTTCCACGCGGTAGCAGCTGGCGTTGCTGCCCCAACTCCTCCCTCCCTCCCCCCGCGCGGCAGCAACCAGCGCCGCCGCCCCTCCGCGCGGCGTCAGCCGCGCTGCCGCTCCCTCCCTCTGCTCCGAGCCCGGCAGCCGCCGCCGCTCCCTCGCTTCGCTTCGAGCACGGCAGCCGACGACGCCGCCGCTCCCTCCTCCCGCGCACGGACGCCACCGCTCCCTCCTCGCGCGGCCGCCACCGGTCCTTTGACGCGCGGCCAACGCCGACGCCACCGATGTCGTCGCCGCTCCCTCCCTCCTCGCGCGCCCGCCGCTACTGCTCCCTCCACGCGCGGCCAACGCAGCCGCCGCCGCCCCACTCGCCGCCGCCTCAGAGTGCCGCCGCCGCCGCACAACAGAGAGAGTCTTGGGTTTGATAGGGTTTGGAGGGTATCTTGGGCATTAGTAATATTAGAAATATTTTCTTTTTTTAAAAAATTCAACCCTAACGGAGTTAGCGAATCAGGGTCAGAAGAAAGCTTCAGTTTTGAAAAGGAGGGGTCAAATAAGCAAACTTTAAAAAGTAGGATCAAATTAACAGTTACAGTTTAAAACAGGGTCAAATAAAAAATTATCCCTTAATTTAACGTTTTACTACTGTGACTGCAGGCAGTAGACGTAGAGCGGTACAGCTTGCAGCCTTACAGCCTACAGGCCCTGGAGGGCTCCAGCATAACGCATGGAGTGCAAGCAAACTAAAGCTTAGCTTAATCAACCCAGCCAACGCGCGATCGCGGCGGAAACGACGATGATTTTGTTTCGCAAAGCGTTTGCACTTTGCATGCTTGCCCACTCCGCCTCCGGGGTGGTGTCGTCGTACGTACGTACGCACGCACGTACGTCTCCATGTGGACGCATGTACCATCTTGGGGTTGAGTGTTCGGCAACCCCCCCCCCCCCCCCCCCCCCCCCGGCGCGCGCTCGATGAGTCGCTTCACTTGCAGCGTCGTGTACTCGTGTGCTTGTTGGTCGGCCAACACAGGAGATCGAGGCACGCGTTGATGGGCCAACCAAGAGATCGGGTCTGTTTCAAGGCAGGAATAAGTTCATCTTAAGCCCCGTAATTTGTCAACGAATCCGATTTTCATCCTTCGACCGAAAAATCAGATACAACGGATCGCTCAACTGTGAAAACCGGTGATATCTCGTCAGTCTTACGTACGTCTCCATGTGGGTTGAGTGTTCGCCAACCCGCTCGCTTTACTTGCAGCGAATCCACACCGTCCGCACGTGACACGTCCACTTGAACACGCGCTTGCGCTGCGCAAAGTACAGGAGGACTGCGTCGTGTGCTTGGTAATGGTTGGTGAGCCAACGCAGGAGAGGCACGAGTTGATGGGCCAACCAATAGATCGGGCCCCGTTTCACGGAACCAACCATGAGAATACGGGCCATTTTCCCTCTACGGGCCTACGCGAGGGTGAGGCCGTCGCGAAACGACAGGCGGGCCGGACACGTACCTCGGATTCTCCGACGACGACGGCCTCTCCTGCGCAGTCGTCGACTTCGTCGTCAATGGAACTTTGAGAAAAAGGCAGTAGTACTAAGAGCAAGTTTAATAGTATAGCCCAACTACTAGATTCAAATCATCTATAGCCAATATAATAGTTAAGTTATACAATAGTTACTATAATTTTAACTAGCATGATGGCCCGCGTAGATTGCGCGGCTAGCATCATTATATTTTCTCACATATAATAGCATATATGTTTTCTCATTATATTATTCAAATATGTTAAAATGATAACATAATTTTAAATTTTACAATAACTTTATAAAACTACTAATGTGTAATATTCATATTATATTTTATATACGTGTTAGTTATTAATTATTTTTAATATCAAATTTTAGTTATTTGTAAATTATATATATTCCTATATGTACTCTAGACTCGTCTTTTAATATTTATTTTTTTAATTCCGAATTTTCTGTAAATTGTATTTCTATATAGACTCTATACTCTTCTTCCAATATTATTTATTTTTATTTCTAAATTTTCATATTATATTTTTTATACGTGTTAGTTATTAATTATTTTTAATATCAAATTTTAGTTATTTGTAAATTATATATATTCCTATATAGACTCTAGACTCATCTTTTAATATTTCTTTTTTTAATTCTGAATTTTCTGTAAATTGTATTTCTATATATACTCTATGCTCTTCTTTCAATATTATTTATTTTTATTTCTGAATTTTTATTATTTCTAATTATAAACTCATCTTTCAATATTCTTTAATTTTTAATTTCGAATTTCAGTTACTTCTAAATTGTATTCCTATATTTGTATTCCTATATTGACCTTAAACTCTGCTTACCATGTTTTTCTTAATTTCGAATTTTAGTTATTTGTAAATTATATTTTTATACGAACTCTAAACTCTACTTTTAATTTTATTATGTTTACTACAAATTTTAGTTAGTTTTAAATTCCTATATGGACTCTATACTCTACTTCTAATATTTCTTATTTTTTAATTCTGGATTTCTATTTTTTTTCTTAATTGTATTTCTATATGGTGGGCTCTATACTCTACTTCTAATATTCCTTATTTTTAATTCCAAATTTATATTATTTTCTAATTGAATTTCTATATGGACTCTATACTATACTTCTAATATTCCCTATTTTTAATTCCGAATTTCAGATATTTTCTAATTGTATTTTTATATGGACTCTATACTCTACTTCTAATATTTCTTATTTTTAATTCCGAATTTCAGTTATTTCCTAATTGTATTTCTACATGGACTCTATACTCTACTTCTAACATTCCTTATTTTTTAATTCCGAATTTCAGTTATTTCCTAATTGTATTTGTATATGGACTCTAGTCTCCTCTTCTAATATTCCTTATTTTTTAATTCCGAATTTCAACTATTTCTAAATTGTATTTGTATATGGACTCTAGTCTCCTCTTCTAATATTCCTTATTTTTTAGTTCCGAATTTCAACTATTTCTAAATTGTATTTGTATATGGACTCTAGTCTCCTCTTCTAATATTCATTATTTTTTAATTCCGAATTTCAACTATTTCTAAATTGTATTTCTATATGGACTCTGCCTTTTCTTTTTCTCCGATTAATGTGAGAATTTCTAGGCCATGAGAGCGAACGTGGAGACTCCTTTTTCTATTCCTTTAATAATATAACTAGCATGGTGGCCCGCGCAAATTGCGCGGCTAGCATCATTATATTTTCTCTCATATAATAGCATATATATTTTTCTCATTATATTATTAAAGTATATTACAATGACAACATAATTTTAAATTTTGCAATAACTTTATGAAACTATTAATGTGTATTATTCATATTATATTTTATATACGTGTTAGTTATTAATTATTTTTAATAACAAATTTTAGTTATTTGTAAACTATATATATTCCTATATGGACTCTAGACTTGTCTTTTAATATTTCTTCTTTTTTAATTCTGAATTTTTATTATTTCTAATTGTATTTCTACGTGGACTCTAAACTCATCTTTCAATATTCTTTAATTTTTATTTTCAAATTTCAGTTACCTCTAAATTGTATTCCTATATTGACTTTAAACTCTTCTTCCCATGTTTTTCTTAATTTCGAATTTTAGTTATTTGTAAATTGTATTTTTATACGGACTCTAAACACTACTTTTCATTTTATTATGTTTATTCTGAATTTTAGTTAGTTTTAAATTCCTATATGGACTCTATACTCTACTTCTAATATTACTTTTTTTAATTCCAAATTTCTATTTTTTTTCTTAATTGTATTTCTATATGAACTCTATACTCTATTTCTAATATTTCTTATTTTTAATTCCGAATTTCAATTAATTCCTAATTGTATTTCTATATAAACTCTATACTCTACTTCTAATATTCGTTTATTTTAATTCCGAATATCAGTTATTTCCTAATTATATTTCTATATGGACTCACGTTGTAAGCTCGATGTAAATGAATTAAGTTTTCTGTAAACGTCAGTCTGTCATCTCTAAAGCACACAACACAGTAAAGATACTTTCTCCTTTAAAAAAGAAAAAGGCAAATCCTAACTATGTATACATAATACATGCCTAAATATATAGCAAGGATTTATCTTTTTTGACACGGAGTTAGTAAGTCTCGAGAGAAGGGAGAAACGTTCAGAGGTTTTTCAACTAGCTTTAAAAGGTGGTGAGCTAGATGATCTGAATTCAAAACCTCATCTCTTCTAATTATTTAATATTAAATCCTTCTTCGATATTCGTGTCTTTTTTAAGTCTTAAAGAGAAGGTAAAACATGTAGAATTTTGATATCCTACGAGGCTACGAGTCACACGAGTAAGACGCTCGGTCACGTAAGCACGGGGGCGTCATCGATGATGCCACCTGCTATCGTAGTGAGCACAATCGGTCAAGTCAATGGAGGAGAATGCCAAAATCTCCTTTGTGGGTTTAATTTATATGTGGATCACCATTATCCTCGCACAAAGTTCACGTTTTGGTCCCCCTCCTGTTCGGCGACGGGCGACGTACGGTGCCACTATTCGCAACGTGCCCTATTGCTGTCACGCCGTACTTCCTCCCGCCCACCGGGCAGCTAGCTTAGCTGCCGCCATGGACGACGACGGCGACGGTTCATCATCACCGACCGACGACAGCGCCGCCGCCGGGCTTCTGCCGCTCTTCAGCCGATCGCCGGTCTGTCGTCTGTCCATCGATCGATCTTTGCGTGTCGTCGTCAATGGTGATTTGGATTGTTGGTTGTTGATTCGAACATGTGTGATGTGATTGCGCGTGGGTGTGGTGGCTGGGGAGTGTGTACAGGCCGAGGATCTTGAGGAGAAGCTGAGGCGGGCGACGGAGGAGAACGCGCGGCTCACGCGAGCGCTCGACGCCATTCTGGCCGGTCACCACGCCCACCAGCGCGCGCTCTTGGCGCCGTCGCCGTCGCCGCCGCCGCCTTCCGCCACGGCAAGGGCGCCGAGCGTGTCCACCAGCTGCGCGGCGAGGGAGGACGCCGCACCGGCGGTCGCCGCCGACGCCGCGTCGACGGCATGTCCGTCGAGACAGCAGCCGCCGACCGCGGAGCCACGGCCCAAGGTCAGGACGGTCCGCGTGCGCGCCGACGCCACCGACGCCAACAGCATGGTAAAACTCGATCGAACACTTTGAATGCATTGCCATGGCGCTCGATTTTGAGCATGATCTGGACTGAATCTTTTCCCCTTCCTGGGGCATCGCCAGGCGGAGACCGTGAAGGATGGGTACCAATGGAGGAAGTACGGGCAGAAGGTGACGCGTGACAACCCCTACCCTAGAGCTTACTTCCGCTGCGCATTCGCGCCGTCTTGCCCCGTCAAGAAGAAGGTAAGGAAGCAAGAGAAATGAACATAACAGAATTGCATTTTTTTCGACTAATCTTACTATGCACGTGAGGTTTCAAATTTTACAATAAAAATTTCTAATGCCTTTCCGGTTATATCATTTTTCAAATTTTAGTCTACAATGAACCGAAATTACCGACAACTCTGTCTTTTAGGAGTGACGAATTTTCAGAGTTGTTTAAAAAAGGTACAAGCTTACCCGTAAAAGCATATGTTTAACAACCTATGGTAAACGGATCATCGTATACGGGGTATCAGTCTTAAAAGCTCGGGTTATTTGTGGCTTTGACTTAGATTTCTTATTAGCTTAAAAAAGGTTGTGGGGATAGATTTTTCCCCATTTATCGAGTTTTTATTATAAGTTTTATTCCCGAAAACATGTACGTCCTCCGTCTCCAAAATAAAAACAGCATGGGAGGGGATGTGATCTCTATGTTAGTTTTTTTAGACAGAGGGAGCAAGAGACATTCAGTTTATTGCTGAATTTTGACCTCGGGCTCTGTGTTATATGTAGGTCCAAAGATGTGCGGAGGATAGGTCAATGCTAGTGGCGACCTACGAGGGAGAACACAACCATGCCCTGTCCACGCAGACAGCCGAATTCGTCGCCAGCGGCTGCACTACGAGCCAGCACGCCGGGGGGTCGTCGACGTCGCCGCTGCCGTGCTCCATCTCCATCAACTCGTCGGGCCGCACGATCACACTCGACCTGACGAACCAAGCAGGGTCCGGATCGATCGCGAGCTGCGGCGTCGAGGCGGCCGCCGTCTCCGGCGAGCTCGTCACCGTGCTCTCGCCGGAGTTGAGGAGGCACCTCGTGGAGGAGGTGGTGCAGGTGCTCAAGAACGACGCCGAGTTCGTGGAGGCCGTGACCAACGCCGTGGCCGCTAGAGTTGTGGATCAAATCCCACACATTCCTGTTCATTTGTAGTTGTTTTTTTTTTCTCTTTGAGAACGTTGATTTGTAGTTGTAGGCAGTATATATATATATATATATATATATATATATATATATATATATATATATATATATATATATATATATATATATCCCAAAATGCTTGCAAGTATATGTACATGAATTCGCAAATGTGAGTATATACCTAAGCCGCTTTTGCTATACGTCAGTTGCCTAATAGTTTTATTGCTTTTCTATTTAGCGATCCCCAAACACACTTTTTATTTGTTAGCGAGCTAAATTTATATAATGTATAAATTATTAAATATTGCAATATGTAATCCATAATGTTAGTATAACTTTGATGCAATTTTGATTATGAATTATTGTGTAGGGAAAAATTTTTGCACCAAGATTTATATGGAACCAATATATACCACCAAAACTTAATTAATGTCCTTAACAAATTTAAAACATTCCATAAGCTTTTAACACAGTAACCTCGTAAAACTTCCAATGCGCACTTCCCTCTATCCATAAATATAAGAATTTATAAAGTTTTCTTAATAGAAATGAGAAACTAAAGTGATTGGTTCAAATAAGTGAGTAGGTGAAGAAGTTTCAATTTCTAGGATAAATTTTTAAGCATTAGAAGTTATTATATTTTAACATTTTAGAAAATACTATGTAATATATGGCCATGTCTATCCTATTTAGTAGAAAGATCAGAATTTACTACCCACCATAAAAACCAAATTTCCACAAACTTTAATTTTATTTCTACAGGCAGATCATAAAAGAAATCCCCTTTGAGATAATAGCGAGTGCGCCAAGGGCAGCCCATATATATCAAGTCAAGGTTATTAATATGAATACCCAAATTTTTTTTATAAAAAAACATATATACAATATGTGATGCGTATGTGTATGAAAATGACAAAAAATAGGTTGTATTCAACCCAACAGGCATTATTCAACACATAATATATACGCTATATATTATATGATTAATACTATGTGATAATACATGTCAAATATTAGCCTTTTGGTAGTAATTTTTTTACCCTTTCACATTTAATAAAAACATCAAACTCCTAGACTTGCCCGCGAGTACGCCCTGTGGTGTAAAACCGCATATGAAAATCATTTTTCAAATACGGTTCTATGGGAGAACCACATTTGAAAATTAAACATTCCTATTTTTAAATATATAGATATATATTTTTTCATATAAATTTAGATGAAAAAAAAACTTTATATGAAAATTGTATCTCCCGACAAAGTTTGTAGTTTAAGGTTTTTAAGATAGTTCAGGCCTCTAGATACTCGTTATAAGCTCTAAAAATGAAATTTTTATTTATAGAGGCGATTGTCGTAAGATGACGTTTGGTAAGCTTAAGGATTTTCTAGATGAGGGTACAAACTCGAAGAGATAAAGAATACAAGACCTACTTTGGAAAGATCTTTAATACCTATTAGGATTCAGCCAAGACTATGCTAAGAATATGATCGACTACAAATACGTCCCTTCCAAATGCTGAAGTGATCCAAGGGTTTAAATATATGGCCCCAAGTGAGGTTTACGCCTAAAATCAACTCACCTACTATCCATCAGCTATCGAGCCATACACTAACCAAGGAGTTATTGATGACTGATCCGCTGACCACCCTCCAGCATTCCATCTCATTAGAATCTCCTACGAGACTAGCCTATTAGATCCAAATTATTTCCATACATATCCTTATAACCATATTATTTTTATTTATCAATCCTAACATGACTTAGGATTTACTATTTTGAGGAGGACCCAAAATTGTATAAAAATCTCTCTGTATCTAACTTGCATATCCGAATTGAGAAGACAAAACACAAGAGCTAGGTACGTATACATTTTACTATACTCAGATATTTATCGACGACAACAACCATATAAAAATGCATTTCTAGAGACGGCTGGCTTAACTAACCGTATGTGAAAACGCAACATTTTCTCTGGCGGTTGGTTAATTACAAGCTACGCAGTTACTTGACAAAAGAAGAGAAAACTCCCCGTTAACTGAATAAACAGAAAAGAAAATTAATTGACGGCGACTTTGAAGAGAGCTTGAAATTCTGGAGGGATCAGAGAAAACCAAAGCCAAAGCGACGGACGTCATTCCGCGTGACGTGCTGCGGGATGCGTCACGGAGACACGCAACGCGCGGAAGCGCGCACAACGTTTTTTCAGCGATCGATCGAGAGATTCTCCGTTTTTCACCGGGTCGTCTCGTCATGGCGTCGTCGTCGTCCTCTCGTACGTGGTTTTCATCACGTCGTAGTACGTATGTCACTACTCTACGTACGTAGCGATACTATTCCCTGTTGCCTTGCAACTATTGAGAATATGACTTGAACCAATTGACCTGGCCTGCTCTTGACTTGCATGCAAAATTATCACACAAGTGGCAGAGCATGCATCCAGCAACTCGGCCACTTGTCGACAAGCACAATCTCACTTATTTTTGGAGACTTGACTATAAGTTAGGTATTGTTATTACCACATGGTGTGTTTAGGTTACAAAATACTCCAACATATAAGTTATGTATGAAATCTAATAGGCTGTGTACATCCTTTGGGCACCGCTGGAGAAAGTTGCTTTAGTCCTAATTTGCAACCCTTTTAGTCCTGGGTTGCAAACCGGGACCCCGAATTTGGGATTAAAGACGAGTATCTTTAGTTTCGGTTAAAATAACAGGGACTGAATATGGTAGCATCATGTGGCTGGCGCTACTAAAGGTTTTTTTCTTTTCTTTTCTTTTTTTGTACTACTTGCATATTGATTTCCCTAAATCAAAGATCACAGATTCACATCACAGGCCAAATATATCACAAATTCTCAAAAAACAAATACATTACAGATCACAGATTCAAATACCATCATCCATTCATCCAATAACACATTAATCATCAACATCACCCATGAGATCTCATCCACGAACACAATCATGAACAAAAAAAAATCAAAATCACAAATCATGAACACAATTGCCTCATGAACACAATCACAAATCATGAGCAGCAACATCTGCTCCGCCACCACAACGGCCGGCTGCCCCTTCACCTCATCCTCTCTGCCACTCCTCTTCTTCTTCTCCCCACCGCACGCCACCATCTGCTTGCTGCAGCTGTTGGTACTCGCCGCGGCTCGGATCACACCGGATCTGCCCACGATCACCGCTGGAGACGCCGCCACTGTCGCCGGAGATGCCGTCACCACCGCCAAATCCGTCGCGGGAGGGAGGCGAGAGGGAGAGGAGGGGGACGACAGGAGGGAGAGGTGGAGGGGGCAAGCGCCGCCAGAGAGGGAGACGGAGGGAGCGGAAGGAGAGGAGATAAGGCGGAGGGAAGGGGTGGGAGAGAGAGAGAGAGGTCGTGTGTGCGCCACGAGGAGATAAGGATGAGGGAGGGTGTTGTTTTCTTTTCAATCTTTCGTCCCGGTTGGTATAAATAATCGAGACTAAAGTGTTGATCTTTAGTCCCGGTTGCTAACACCAACCGGGACTAAACATCAAAAAGTTTCGTGGGGCTTTTTAGTGGGGGCTAAAAATGATCTTTAGTCCGGTTTCTATTCGAACCGGGACTATTGTGGGTTTTACACCACCCAGTAAAGATCAGTTCTCCACTAGTAGGGTGCAGAGGCAGGTTTAATCCATCATCTAAAAAAACGAAATCTAGTTCTATTTTAAAAATCTATTAGATAGAAATTTTTGTTGTACCTAGAGAAGTAGAATGTAAGAGGTTTACTTTTAGGTCTAGCATCACCAATTTTACTTAGTACAATCCCCTAAAGTTTACTACCAAAAAGCTCTATAATACTACTTCCAAATATCTGGTGAGGGGCTGATGTCTACCCTAACAAGGACATATGGTACCATATTACTCCGGTCTTTTTCGTGTTCACCTGGTTTTAATAAAATTAGAGTAAATTTCATCTGACTATAGGTATTATATGGTTTAAGTTGTACAAAACCACAAGGGTTTTGGCATGTAATACTTAACGTCGGGTATTTTATGGCTATAAAGTTTCACAAAACCATACTATTGATCATTTTTGACTTTGATCTGCATACTTTTGAGTCTCACAATCATATCTCAAATTTATGGTTTATTTATCCATCATATAAATACTATATCCATATAACTATAGTTTTTTTTTAGATTTTGATGTAGGAGCATGTCAAATTGGTTAACAATATGGTTTTGTGAAACTTTAAAACCTTAATACTTAGTTGTATAATGTGGACCATGATGCGTGAGGTTTTATGAAATTTACTTATAAAATTATATTGAAAAAGATTAAAAAACCACCCCATAAGTCACTGGAAGTATTACATAACTTGAATTGATGATAAGAGCTTAAACGTTGTCGCCTGAGTTTCGCTATATGCAAAAAAAAAATTTCAATGAAATATGAAGAATATAAATCTACTTGGATAAGATTGACTCGGGTAGCTTAGCCTGTGGTAGCTCCATACGAACAATAATAGGCTGATTCGATTAAGCATGTGTGCCATTGATATGGTTTTTGCAACAAACTTTAGTAGGAATAGGTATTTGCAACAAAATAACTTATGGGGTGGAATATCAAACTATGAAGTGACTTATGGGATGGTTATTTCTAATTATATTTGGTAAACAACTCTTATCTTTGTTCTTATACGAATATATTTCATACAAATATATGAAACAACATGTCCACTTCATTAGTTGGACACACATAATCTCAAAGGGCGATATATATTTTTAATATTGATTAACGCATGTTGTAATTTTCAGGGGCGGAGCTAAAACAAAATGGAGGAGGGGTGCCACTTGCTTAATTTACTCTGCTTTATATCAAGTTTAAGCTGATACTGGTCCCTAAGTTTGTATTGAGAGAGAGGCATAGATGGTGAACATAGGTGAGGTGTAGCTAAAAGAATTTTTTGGTCGGGTTCGTGGGCATTGTAACTTTATTTTTGGTCTTATGGACATTGAACCAAACAGTTTTTTAGAACAGTTTGTTTTTATGACATCATACGAACTGCGTCACATACACTCCATATATTGGGCGGCTTCGTTTTACCATGTCAAGTGACAGAAAAGGACAAATCAAGATGAGGTCATTTTTGGAGTTGGGAGATTAACATCGTGTTGCGCCAAGTGGAGACACATCCTTTTGTTTTCCTTGTAATGGCATGTACAACGGTTTTAGTAGAGGTCTCTCTATTGCCATACAAGTAAATTTGATGACATAGAAAAAAAAGAAAGGAGTATGGTTGTTATGCATGACAACGGCTCAGAGTCGACTCTTAGCATTTATTAGAGCATATTTTGTTGCATGGTGATGAAAGAAAGGAAAGAAGAGTAAGAAAAAGTATTTTGATACATTAATGATTAGAGACTATATTGTCTCTAACTGTTATAGGATGCTAGTCTCTAGATAATACAGAGCTCATATCTGACTCTATCTTTGTACATGCCCTAAGACTTCATTTGCCAGTTGACGGAGCTATCTTCGTGGACTGGTCTTCGCCGTCTCTTCCACAAGCTAAGAGCATCACCATCATCCTAGTTGTCTCTTTCTGAAAAACGTACCTACTAGCTAGGCGCTAGGCTACATAAAACCATATTGGAGACATCCTTTTTTCTTGCAATTTTGATCACATGCAAGACTAATTAAATTCCTCCTCACAATTTCCTTTGGAAAATAGGGTGTACTCATAGCTAAGTTATGAACATATGATACTTGGAAATTTTGACTGCTAATGGATTGTGAAATAAAAAAAACTAAAAATGTTTCATTCTATTGCTTATTACCCTGCATTTTCTCTTCAGCTTTGCTATACTTTTGGCGACACATTTCTCCCCAAAATCAGTCAAATTTCTATCCATCGATCTCCATTGTGTCATGTGCTTTAATTTGTTTTAGTTTCTCCCTAATGCTTGTGCGTGATTCGTCAGAGTGTCGGCAAGACCAACAAGACCGACTATACATTTAGTTTTTTTAGATAATGAAAAATCTGGCATTTACTTCATCAGAATCTACAACCATTTATTACAATGTTATTAGCTGAAAAACACATTTAAAGCACACTAAAAAGATGTACTTTTAGTTCAATTCTATTTATTTAGTCATTCGTTGATTACTCATATTACTGAAAAAGGGAAGATATGCACTACTCCGATTTTTTTACTGTGTACAACTACAGTGAAAATTTGATAATTACAATATGTAAGATTTAAAAATTACAGTGTAAATATATAGAATTTACAATATAAGATATGGGAATTACAATTTAATATACGTAGTGAAAATCATGATTGTTTTTTATTAAAAAGTATGGTGCCACAAATATAGTAAAATAGACAGTCTTTTTTCGTTTCACTCTCGCTCGCAAAATTGGTGAAGTGAAAAGGGGGCAAAATAAATCGCCCCAAACGAATTCTGTACAAAAGGCCTGTGAATTTTACTATTTTATTAATTAGCGATCTGTCATGAGTGATGAAACCGTTAAGAAATACACTAACTCTACACATTGACCTTGACTAATCCTTATTCGCATGGCTGCGGAAGGGTGAAGACGTCATGCATAAATAATTGTGATACGTACGTCATATTAATATGGTAGAGTTCCTCTCCTTAAGCTAATTGAATAATAAGGAACTTGCTACGAAGCTTATAAATGGTTAAATTACTCAGCGACTTTGTGACATTATGAGAGAGTGGTCTTGAGTCTTCGTAGAATCAGCTGTGAAGTCTTCACATTATTAATCCCCTATATCCTAATCCAACCATCTGGGAGACTGGGAGGGAAAACTAAACTAGCTTACAACCATTTCCATTCATAATTATCTTCTATCGCGCGCATGAGAAGCTGAATCAACGGGAGGCAAACGAGCAGACCAAACTATATATATAGTTAAAATTGAGTGCTTATATTTTATAAGTCAAAACATGCGGCGGTACGCTCAGATGGCCACCTCTCCAACAATTATTGTACTCCTATCGTTTTACATTACAAGATCTTTGATAACGTTTGATAATTGAACTCCTACCATTTTACATTACAAGACGTTTGATAAGTTTATAGAAAAATATAATAGTACAAAACAAATATAGTATGAAAAGATATTAAATATTAAATTTAATAAAATTAATTTAATATTTTACACTAATACAAAATCGGTTTTTTCTAGCGGCAAAAATCATTTTTTGCAGGCGGGTAGACGAGCCGCTGGTAACCAAAGGCCAGAGAAAATTATCATTTTGGCTGGCGGGCCTTATCTGCTTGTGAAAATAGAATTTCGCAAGCGGTGTATTAAGATATCCGCCAACAAAAATCGAATTTCGCAGGTGGCATCTTAAGAAATCCGCAGCAAAAATCGAATTTTGTAGGCGGCGTCCTAAGAAATCCGCCAACAAAAATGGATTTTTTTGCTGACGGCACCTTAGGTCAACCGCCAATGAAGAGATTTTTCTTAAAAAAAAATCCACATGTTCATCATGATTTTAAAAAAAAAATTCTCAACATCATTTTCAAAACAAAAGCACATTAACATCAGCAGATTCCGATTAACATATTCATCAATAGATCAGCAGATTCACATCAACAAATTCAACAAATCAGCAGATTCACATCAACAAATCTATTACAGTGAAGCAAATCGATTTTCACAGCATGCATCTCGTCGTCATCCGCCATCGAGGGGCACTAGCGCCAGATCTGGCGAACACAAAGTCGTCCCGTCGCTGCGGTCGCCGTCGAGCTGTTGAGCTGGAGAGAGGCGAAGGGAGGTGGGAGGCCGGAGGCATAGAGAGGAGAAAGCCGCGTGTCGTCGATACCGAGTCCCTTGCTGCCATCACGTGCCGTCACCACCGAGCCCCACCACGCGCCGTCCGCCGCCGCCGAGCGTCGTCACTGTCGATTCCCTTGCCGCTGCCGAACCCCTCCCTTGCGCCGCCGCTGACGAGTAGACTGGGGACGCGGGTCAGGGGGTTGGAAAGTGGGTTGGACGCAAGCTTCACCACCCTCCCGCAGCCTCGCCTGCCGTCGCAAGCCTGCCCGCCACAAGATTCGCCTGCCGCCGCGAGCCTCCACGCCCCCGTACCTCGCCGCCACCTGCGTACCTTACCACCAATGGATCCGCCGCGCGTGAGCGTCCCCGCCGCCGGATGCGCCACGTGTGAGCCTTCCCGCAGCCTCGCCCGAGCTCCGCCGGCACGCCCGCCACCACGAACCTCCACGCCGCCCATGTGCCTTCGCGCCATCAGATCCGCCGCGCATGAGCCTCCCCGCCGCCGTTGCCGCCAACCAGGATTGAGGGAGAGGTGGGAGTGGAAGGGAGAGGAGAGATGGATCTGGGAGAGAGGTTGAGGGAGAGATGCGGTGGAGAGATGGATCTGGGGGATACTTATCCTCCCACTACTTTAAAAAAAGGCCTCCCACTTGGACTTAGCCCCCCCCCCCCCACCCCATCTTTTTTATAGCGGTTTCCCTTACACCCCGCTAGTACTAGCGATATTTTCACTGGTGGTTGTTTAAGTGGGCCGCTAGCGAAAATAGCTATATTTTTACTAGCGGGCCACTTAACCCGGCCGCTAGGGAAGATTCATTTTCGCTGGCGGTCCGTAACCCTCCACCCCTGGTTATATTTTTACTGGCGGTTTCCATGTATAACCGCAAGAGAAGAAAATTGGGTGATGCCATGAAAATTCGATTTTGTAGCATTGTTAGATGTTGCTAATTTTTCTACAAACTTAATCAAACTTAACAAAGTTTGACTAGGAAAAAGTCAAACAACTTCTAATATGAAACGAATGGAGTACTAATTAAATTCTGTGTACTAAGAAAATTTTGATCAAGATGAGAGTAACTTATATATGCGCCTTTAATTAGTCCATGGAGTGTAAGTGAGATGCTGAATTTATGGGGGCATTAAATTTGAGAGTAGCATATAATTTGACATCCTAGCCCACTTCAGTGACTCAGGTGATTTGGTATGTCACTGGAAGAGGGAGAATTTGCACCCTCCAATATAATAACAAATTATCAAATATATACCCATTTTTTGATAATGGAAAACAACGTAGGCCTCTACATCCTGGCTGTATCTGGCCAAGCGAGACTCTGGTGATATTGAACTTACTCCCCTCCGTTTCAAAATATAACAATCTAGAACTGGATGAGACATTTTCTTACTATTACGAATCTACCTGTCCAGATTCGTAGTACTAAGAAATATCTCATCCGGTCCTAAATTGTTATATTTTGGGACGGATGGAGTAATTAAGTTGGAAATCTCATAATAAATAATAGCCATACTTGTATCTATTTTCTTATTCTTTAGGTTCTTTGCGTGTGCTAGACATCCGTGCATAGTTATTTATTAATATCTCTGTTCTAAAATATAATATTTTTTCGTTATTAGTCTAAAAAGTACTTAAATTAATTTTGAGATGAAGGGAGTATTATATTGATTATTTTGTGCACAACTAATCTGCATATCTTTCTTTCTGCGGTTTTCCTTCTAGCTAGTTTATGTACACCCATATGAGTAGGGGTGAAAACGGTACGAAAACTTTCCGGATTCCGGACCTATTTTCGAAAACGGAATCTGTCGGTCGGAATTTTTCGGAAACGGAAACGAATTCGGAAATATTTTCTCGGAAACAGAATCGGAAATGATAAGGGCAATTTCCATCGGAACTCGGAATCGGTCGGAAACTTTCCGGAAATTTTCTCAGAATTACCAGAAATTTTGTGACTGAAATATCCTGGATTCTTTTTTTAAGCACTAAATAGTGAATACCATGGTGTTTGGCTATTTTTTAAAAAAAATATTTGTTATGCAAATCTAAAATTACATAAGAATATTTTTTATCCTACATTAGGATTTATCAACAACATTACTCTTTTAAATATAGATAATTTATTCAATTGGATTTATCAGTTTGAGGGGTTTTTTATTCCGATAAATTTCCGTTACTGTATTCGCGCCGGTTTATTTTTGCTCCGTTTTCGGTTTCGATAATATTCGATTCCGTTTTCGTATCCGGGGTTTTCGATTCCGATTTCGATTCCGATTCTGAAAAAATATGAAAACGAAAACGATAAAGATGGTTTCCATCCATTTCCGTACTGTTTACACCCCTACATATGAGTTTCCAACGGATATCTGGTTTGTCTAGATCTTCGGTTTTACTAAAACTATTTTCTTAAATATTATGTAGCCTTGCAACCCCATTTTATTTGCATCACTTAAAAAATTATCAATATATACGTCCCGCTTTCAATGAGGGCCTGATACTTTCCCTTCTTGTACATTACCCATAATGCTACATATTAAGTTGAATTCAAATTCTCTTTTTACCCCTTATATTTAGGTACCACAAATATTAACTTTTACCTCATAGTGCCACAGTTTAGGTAAAAATCATTCGTTCGTGAATGGGAGTTGTGCTATATAACTTCAATTACCCAATTTAGGGCCCCTTTGAATCAAAGGATTTTCTAGAATTTAAATCCTATAGGAAATTTTCCTATTTGGCCCTTTGATTTAAAGGATTGGAGCTTTCCAAATCCTATGAAATTCCTATGGAATGGCACATTGCATGTGGATTTTGGCGGAAATTTAGCAAGAGCTCCAACCTCTTGGAAAATTTCCTTTGAGTCTATCTCTCTCATCCGATTCCTACGTTTTTCCTGCGCTCCAATTAAACGACCATTCCTGTGTTTTGCAATCCTCTGTTTTACATTTCAATTCCTGTCAGAATCCTATGTTTTTCCTATTCCTCCGTTTTTTCTACCCTAAGATTCAATGGGCCCTTAAAGGTTCAAATGCTAGTGCTCATAATTAAAATGGTTTATTATGTGTATCCATATCGTGTGGAGGTAGAGATACTTTTTTTTAATGAAAAATGGTACTAATTATTAAGTAAACTAGTTAAACATATTAATTTACAATTATCTTCATCCTAAAATGTAACATTTTTTTTATTATGTATCTAGATGTACCTTTTGGTTAAATTAGTTGGTGTATATCAGTACGTTTAATGATTCTTAATTGTTGCATATATATCCTTGCACAGAGGTGATGACATTAACGTTTATTGGGTAAGGTAATCAAGTCCTGTCATTATTGACCTATCTATCAGTTGGTTTGTGATAATGCTATTGACTTGACCGCGCATGTGTGAGGTCATAGGCTCATAGCCAGAACGATCATTAATTGTTCAGTTTGATCAACTAGCCGGTTTTCATCACTAGATAACGTACCTATGTTTATGCATGCTTCAATGGCGATTTTTTTTTCTAATTTTACGTTACAACTACATGCACGCGGATGGACACAAAACTCATGTTTTTTTCAGCTACCTGAGAACTGTTTAACATATAATTTCTTTTATACTACGATATTTGTAACAACAAAATTATAATCATATATAGGACACTAAATTCAAATATCACTTAATTATATCATTTTCATCAAATAAAATTTAATTTATATTAGACTAACTTGGTCAAATATTTCAATAGCTGAACTTTATAAGGTGTGCACGTACGCCTTGTTCAATGGGACGGATGGAGTATATATGTAGTTAGGCTTCAACTCTTTGGACTAGTCGCTTTGCTTTTTTTAACTATTATTTTTTACTTTATTTTTCTACTCTATTAATAATAAACATAGCTTGCTGATTTTTCAAATAAAAGGCATAGGAGTACGAGCTAAGCCGTGATACATGTACTTAAAAATCAATCTTATTAACAGAGATCTAAAACTGTTTGATTTAATTAGTTGGAAGTTATATAAAATCGAAATTCAGTTGCAGTTTGATGCGTCAGCGTTCATAAAAATTCTGTAGAAAATAGTTTTTTTACATGTATATATATTTTCCTATGTATTTTGAAGTTTAAAATTTACAAATCATGGAGATATATATAATATGGTCCCGAAGTACTCCACAGTCCATATGTGTTTTGATGTTCCAAACCTTCATGTGAGGTTGCGATCCATGATCAGCTCATACTGATAAGAGCGGAGCTATATAATCATATACAGGGGTTCTACTTGTTTGTTTTACTGTATTTTTAATCGAAATTAGACTGATCACACACACACACACACATATATATATATATAATGAAAATAGATAAATTATAATTAAAATATTTTCTCCTCAGATTGGTGAGCACCCTCTGTCCGCCCCTGCAAGCAGATGACGCCATCGTAGAAACGTCATGCAGCCACGCCATGTGAGCTTGCTCCCAAAAATGCAGTCCGCAAGTGTACACCTGACAAGGAAACCAAACGAAAAAGCGGCGAAAAAAAGGTGACGGCGTACGGGGCAGGCAAAGGGTAGTACTGATTTTCTTCCTGGTAGTACAGTATATTCATGTCACCCCTAGCTTGCCATTGGCCCCAATGATTAATTGTCATGACTTGGCAATTGAAGATGCTTCTTGGTCCTTTGAGTACCAAATGACTTCTTGACTTCGTATGATATCACAGTAGTTTGGTAGTGTGATGCAAGAGGGTGACATCACGTTGATGCCAACCAATAGTTAATGGTCTGATCGATACAGTGTTTACTAGTCTCATGACTTCAGTTAATTAGTCTTCGGTCGTTACTTCGTCTCCACGCACGGTACACGTGGTTTCCAAATATCTAATCTTCGAAAGAAAATATCTAGCTAAGATTTAAATATTTACTACCTCCGTCTATGTTCATTTTTCACCTATACCACATATATAAAAAACAAAATAACTAGAATACCCTTGATTCTATCAAATCTTAATATAGTCATCCTTACTTTATCTATTTCTATATTTATAATGTATTTATCCACCATTTTTGTGAACTCTAATATAATAATTACTTAAAAAGTGAATTTATTTCAGAACAGATAGGAATTAGTAAAGATAAATTTATTTTGTAACGGAAGAGTATTATCCTAGAGTATTAACGTAGATCGATCATCTTAAAAAGAGATGAAACCAAACACATAGTACCAAGCACATAGTATTTGCTGAGCAAGGCTATTTAACCAACCGTGTACGAACCCTTCTAGATTTTAAGCCTACAATCCAAGTTTTAGAAGACCAGTACATTAAAACTTTTAACTTTTAAGCACATTTAAATATATTTATTACAGAAAAGAATAGTACACCCTAGTTGTCAACAACATTCACAACGACTTCTATGGCGAATTGACGAGCAACAACGCGTTCTTTTCTGTATGTAAAAACCCCAGCCAAAGACTGTGATGCGGCACATGCCGCCACCGCCGGGGGAGCCCACGGTGTGATAGCTACCATGTGAGTTGTTTGTGTGGTCGCGCACGTGCAAATCAAAGAGAAAAGGCAAGCGAAATCGTGGAAAAACTTGTGGTTTTCAATACAGAGTTTTTTAATTTGCCGGTCGAGAGGTGAAGTGGGAGGGAATTTGTTTTATATATCCTTCTTTATCCACCGGTACTGGGGGTACACAGATTAATGATCTAGGATCTCTTTGTCTTTGGGAGTTTGGGTTGTTGTCCTTCTTGAGTCAAGTCCATATGTATCCAGCTGTTTCTTAATAACAAAGGTAAAGTACACATCTATCCAACTTTATTTAAAGACAAAGACTTATGGTGATTGAAAACGTTGGATATACTTATAATAATATGAGAAATAATATGAGAAATTGTCTGTTCAGTTTAATCCTACGTTGATAATTAAATATAGAAATACAACTTAAAAGATAGCGATGCTGCTATGAAAGTAAAGTTAAAAGGTAGACTAATATGTTGGTTTATGTAGTTCAAGAACTAAAGTTGTATATTCAGTTAGACATGTGGTGTAGTATGTGACCAGTGTCCATGGCTGCTGGGTTAGGTTGCAAGCTCTAACGAGTGGTATAAGACACATGCTCAATGTAATCTTGGCGATCTATGGATTGGTGGACTGTACTACGTACTCTAATAAATAGTATCATAGCTCAGGTTTACAAACTCGGAACGATTTTTATGGGTCACATGAGCATGAACCAGCTTGCGTTCACAAAAGAAAAGCATGAACCGGCTATGTTTTTGTGTAGTTTAAATCTGAAATTTGATCAAATTAATTAGACGATGGTGTCCAATAAATTTAGGTGTGCACGGGCCTATATATGTGTCATGCCTAGGGTGCAAAATTTCGGAATTTCAGTTCTATTGGACCCCGTATGATATTATTTCGGACGAAATTTTTATTTTTTTTATTTTTTGTGAATTTTGTTATATTTGTTTAATTTAACCAAATTTTATTAAAAAATCAAATAATTTCGGATAGAAATTTCATTTCGGTATATCAGCATCCTCGATACAAATGCCAAAAATGAAAGATGGAACGTCGTGTCCATAAGGGCAGTCCCAACCCATAACACTAGACATGGTTTCCATAAATTCCACATCATCAAGAAACTAGTACTAGACACTACTCTTCCAATGCAAACACCACTATTCCATACTTCAATTTAATGTTACTTATCTCACATGATGTCTTGGATGTTGTGTAGAAACCATGTCTCATGCAAGACATGGTTTCCTTCTCTTTCATCATTTATTCACTTGCCACATCATTTTTTGTCCTAGGTGGCAACTTATTTAATGCTATGGACACCATCCTAGTCATTAGATTGGGAATGCCCTAAGTCAATTTTGGATTGTCGCTCTACCCTAGACATTGGATCTTCATTATTGTTATATCATGATTATTGTTAATAATTATTGCTCGGTTATCATGATAATGGATATTATCGACAGTCACGGATAACAAAACCGATGCGATATATATATATGTTTTGATGGATTTTGAAATTTCATTGAAACTGACCTTTCCGGTAACCAACCGTCCACTCCCCCTCTCCCTCCCATGTGACTTTTCTCCTTTATGTTGTTCAAACGAACGTTGCCCTAGCCAAGTTACATGTTGTTTGTCCGAGTGGCAAACTTGTCCTTTTTATATGGTGTTCTCTAGTAAATTATCAGTTTTAGAACATCCTCGAGTCGTGTTATGTTTTTTTAGGAGGAAATATCACATAATTTAATTGTCTTCTAGGAAATTTTGCGATAACAGAAATAGAAGACTGATAAAAATTGTCTTCTACTACAGTGTTGTATAGGGTGTTGACTAAACTTGGCTCTGAAAAATAGGGGCCTAAATTTTTTATTTCAATTCAATGGAAGGCATTGTAATGTCTTAGGATTTTTAAACAAGAATATGTTTTTTTCACTTTAATAAGTATTTGATGATAATCATTCCGTAACTCATAATGATATGTGACCATGCGTTTCGAACGCGAAAGTATCAATTTTTTTTATACTTAGGGCTTGTTTAGATCCCTAGCAAGTTTTTTCACCCTATCACAACGAATGTTTGGACACATGTATGAAGTATTAAACATAGAAAAAAACTAATTACACATTGTGTGTAAATTGCGAGAAGAATTTTTTAAGCCTAATTGCTTCATGATTTGATAATGGGGTGCTACAGTAAACATTTGCTAATGATGGATTAATTAGGTTTAATATATTCGTCTCGCAGTTTACAGGCGGAATATGTAATTTGTTTTGTTATTAGACTACCCATATATTCGATGGGACACGGTAAAAATTTTCACCCTTGGATCTAATCACAGCCTTAGTAAAGACAACAAAACCATCTGTGTGCGTTAACACTGTGGTCTTCAATTCATAAGTAGGTCCCTGGTATTCTCACCTCCACACCGCTTGATGAGGCCTTGACGTAGATAGACCCCCCATGGCTTCGCCAGCTCCCCCTGAATCAACCCAAGTGGAAAAACTTAAACAACAGTCCATTAGCTGAACTGGAAACTGCTAGCCATGCAGCAACCTCCTCCCACATCTCGTCCACAGCATACACACGTCTACGATGCGTGACGTGTGCCGTATGGCGATTCGTGACGTGCGCTCCGTGACGTCATCTTGACCGGTGCGGGACGACGCCACGGGCGCGTGGCGCGTCCGTGTCATGGCGGGCGTCGACAACACAGCTCGCGCGCCCCCGTTTTTCCCACTCAATTGCGTTACAGTTTTCTCCCACAGATCCATGCAAATTAAATACCACACGGTCTCGCTCTCGCCGCCTATATGTATAGCGCCACCGATTCCCCATGAACCATTCAAGTGTTTGTACAATTGTACTTGGCTTTGCCTGTTTCTGTTTGATTACTCGAGCTCCAGAGCACAGCAGCAGAGAGACGCGAGCTGTTCGTGGTCGTCGTCGTCGATGGACGCGGCGTGGCGCGGCGGCGTTGGCTGCTCGCCGGTCTGCCTCGACCTCTGCGTCGGGCTGTCACCGGTGCGGGAGCCGTCGGCGGCGAGGCACGAGCTGCTTGACCGGCCGGCCGGCTGCCGCGGCGGTGGGGATTCCAAGGCGATAACCAATGATGAGGTGAGGTGTTCTTGATTGATTGATTGATTGATCGGTTGATTGCTCCGCGGCCGCCTCTGTTCTTGCTTGGTTTTGTTTTGATCGTCGGAAATGTGGGGATTCCAGGCAAAGATCCTCGAGGCGAAGGTCACTCAGATGAGCGAGGAGAATCGGCGGCTGACCGAGGTGATCGCCCGCCTGTACGGCGGCCAAATCGCGCGGCTCGGCCTCGACGGCTCGGCCTCGCCGCCGCGGCCGGTGTCGCCGCCGCTGGCGGGCAGGAAGAGGAGCAGGGAGAGCATGGAGACGGCAAATTCCTGCGACGCCAACAGCAACAGGCATCAGGGCGGCGACGCCGACCACGCCGAGAGCTTCGCCGCCGACGATGGCACCTGCCGGAGGATCAAGGTCAGCCGGGTGTGCAGGCGGATCGACCCGTCGGACACCTCCCTGGTGGTCAAGGACGGGTACCAATGGCGGAAGTACGGGCAGAAGGTGACGCGCGACAACCCGTCGCCGAGGGCCTACTTCCGGTGCGCCTTCGCGCCGTCGTGCCCGGTGAAGAAGAAGGTGCAGCGGAGCGCGGAGGACAGCTCGCTGCTGGTGGCGACGTACGAGGGCGAGCACAACCACCCGCACCCGTCTCCGCGCGCCGGCGAGCTCCCGGCGGCGGCAGCGGCGGCGGGGGCCGGCGGCTCGCTGCCGTGCTCCATCTCCATCAACTCCTCCGGCCCGACCATCACGCTCGACCTCACCAAGAACGGGGGAGCCGTGCAGGTGGTCGAGGCGGCGCATCCGCCGCCGCCGCCGGACCTCAAGGAGGTGTGCCGGGAAGTCGCGTCGCCGGAGTTCCGGACCGCGCTGGTGGAGCAGATGGCCAGCGCGCTCACCAGCGACCCCAAGTTCACCGGCGCGCTCGCCGCGGCGATCCTCCAGAAGCTGCCCGAATTCTAGCTTCCTTTACAATTCTCCAATTCTTCTTACAGGAAAAAAAAATAGAGGCGCATTTGAATAGAGATTAGAGCTTAATCTCCCCCCAAATTTGAAAATTTTATACAGGGTAAGAATTCCGAATGCTTTTCTGCTGCTTTTAGGATGTGAATTGTACTCTCTCATAATAATCTGTTGGTCCTTGGGCCATCAGAAGAAGATTGCGGGCTTCCATCGGGCCTCACGATCCAGAGCCCAATTGCGAGGCTCCTTGAGCTTATTGGGCCTCATGTTCTTCTCCATCTCTTTGGGCCGCAAGGTCCTCGCTTTTTGCTTGTGGGCTTGTTGGGCCGCAAGGTCCTCGGAGGGGCTCCTCATGTGGGAGCTCAGCCCACCCGGCCCAACTTAAAACCATTATGTCCAAAGCTTGACACCAAAAATCTAAATGCCTGGTTAGCAACTTAGCATTTCACAAATCGAAGAAAGTACCAGATTCAGTATTCATAATAGTTTAAATAAACACCATGATAATACCTTAGTCCTGCACAACAGATCGGATTTCAATCACCAGAGCAGCCAATCAATAAAATTATAAGGGCAAGGGCAGCACAAATGCTCGACAAACAGACATGAGCATCGAAAAGACAGCTATATATTAGACATCAAAGTTACTATCAGTAAACACAAATTTCTACCACTTCTTTTGGGACAACATAGAGTGGTTAAAAACACGGAATACATGTGGCATGAGCCATTTGCAATTTTGCACATATAACCTGAGGTGCCGCCACGGAATACATCTGGCTAGAGTCATTCGTAAAGACATGAGCCATTTGCAATTTTGCAGATATAAACCCTGAGGTGTCGCCTGCCAGCAGCAGACTATGGGATCAGTTCTTACTCCTCCTGCAGAAGATAATGTATCGCAGCCTGCATATAAACCAAGGGCATCATAGTAAATATCAGGCAAAAATTAGTGAAAAACTTGATAAACTAAGGAGCAATGGCAACAGTGAAAACTTACGAGAGCATATCAACTGTTTTAATAGACTGGCTGATAGTCCAAAGAAACATACTGAAGTTTTGAGCAGGCCAGAACTCATGCCACAGACAATACTTGCATGATCACACATACTGAAGAAACATACTGAAGTATGGACAGATACAATACATATACACAGGTTTCAATCTGCACCTGCACCAAATGCAACATCCTGGAAAGGGCATCATCTGCGAACCATCCATGATATGTCCTTTTTGATGGGCAGTTGGGAAAATCTTGGCTATCTGCACTTCTGCAGTTTTAAAACAGCAGCTCTGTGAGCAAATGAAGACATGCATCTATCTTAAAATGCCATTCAGAATATTCCAGGGCTATGTGCGCTATAAAAACCACAGTTATCCAATTCGAAAGTTTTAGTTGTAGAGTGTCCTAGTGTGGAATTTATGTGTAGTCTACAGGCAACATGTTTAAATGGGTTGTACTGTACTGAGTAGTGACATGATGAAACATGAACGAAAATGATGTGAGGTAGAATTATTAAGTCAGAACTTTTACATTTGGTGCTAGGCACACCACACTAATTACAATCACAGGCATATGTTCCCAAACCCCAGGCTTGTAACTTCTGTTATAGGCACTGATTCATGGAACGGGTAAGGGTAGAAGACAGGGACAAAGGGAAGATCACTCTTGTCAGCACTTGGCCCCACAGTCCCAAGGCTTGTCCCGATCACCAGGAAACTCTGATCAAGTTAAACCTAACTTCATGATTCTTTATCGGTTAATTCCAAATATGGTCCCTTTATATATAGGGAGGACTAAATTGGCATCAAGGAACTAATCTCTAACTAATCTGACCTCTATCTCTTTTTTACTAGATAATCATCTAGCTCTATTTGAGTCTAACCAAGCAGTAAGAGAACAACTACCAGTTTTCTGGACCAGTTTTACATGCAGTACATTTTGCCCCATCAATTATAACTCAAATACTTAAAGATCATTCAATATAGTATACCAGCAAGAAGTCATCCTACCTTGACTAACTTTCCAAAAGAATACCATAGTTACAGCAGACATGACATGTAAATTTAACAGAAATATTAAACTGAGCATGCATTTAACTCTCAAGTGACATGATTGATGGAACTCATTGGAAGTTGAAACATCAATTGCAGCGAAATATATGCAACAAAATTTTTGAATTGTCTTATCTAAACGCTGTCAAGACCACCCAAAGCTCATTCAATCGCATAAAACAAACATCACAAAATACAATGAGGATCATAATGTTATAAACCGTATGAATAAGAATAGGCAAAGACTATAACATGCAAATTGAAGATGGTCAACTCCTCTAGTCCAGATATTCTAAAGCGGTTTTTTTTTTTTTTTGTAAAATAAAAAAAAGATCCAACAGTGCCAACAATCAATGCACCTAATCTCATGAATAAGAATAGGCAAAGACTAACATGCAAATCGAGCACAATATGCAAATATCAAGCTGAGATGGCTAATTAATATCTTCAATGGGCCACTTACCCTGGAAAACTCAGCAGGAGGGACAATCTACTGTTTGCCCAAACCAACCGTTCGGCAACTCCTCCCATCTCCCAGCTTCTCACACAACGCATGTCTAGCTGCAAAAACAGAACAGCAAACAGCAGTAAGTAGCAAAATATGATAAGCTAAAAGAATTGGAATAAATATGAAAATGGTAATTGATCGATAGTATAGCAATAACCTCAAGCTAATAATTGAGTTGACTTTCTGTAGGCTGTGATCTGTCATCAGTCAGTTCAATGTTATCTACACTTTATTTCCCATATGGATTTCATTAGTGATGGAGTTTCAGGTCATGCGGTGGTCAACTGATTCTCTCGACCAAATATCAGGGCAGACCATAGCGCATTTTGTGGGTTTAACACCAACCTTAACCATATCAGCATAGAGCATCATCGCATTCAAGACATAGCCAAGCATGCACAGTCCACGAATCACGAGTGTGTAAGTGAATCTATCAGGCACCATACCAGAATCTCTCATACAAGAGAAGAAGTGACAGGCTTTGTTGTATTGACCATCTATATAGAGACCATATATCAAGGTCATATATGTCACACTGTTTGCAATTGAAGGGTTTTTCTCAGACTTCTTCTGCCCTGAGTATTCCATGATGAATCTGACTGCATCTTGTACCCTATTTTCTCGGCACAGACCATCTACAAAAACTGACACAGTTATTGCGTTTGAATAAATGCCTTTCTCTTCCATCTCCTTCTGTAACCAAAAAGCAGCATCCATGTCACCATTCTTGGCATGGCCATGAATCAGAGCAGTGTATGTCACGACATTAGGTTCGATCCCTTTAGCTACCATCTCTGTGTATATAGCCATTGCTATTTCCATTTCCCCATTCTTCGAGTGCCCATCTATCAAGGAGGAGTATGTCACCACATTGGGCTCTACTCCAACCTCGCTCATTCTTGTGCATGTCACGAGAGCTTCATCCAAATTTCCACTCTTGCAGTACTCATCAATCAGCACATTGTAAGCAGCCGCATTCAGTGCAATACCAGATTGTTGCATTACTTCAAGAAACCTGGTGGCAACCTGCATTTGGCCACCATCACAGAGGCCTCTTACAACTATGCTGCAGGTGAACTCATCCGGGCGCAACCCTTTGCGAATAATCTCCTGGAAAAATGCTAATGCTTCTTGTGCGTATCCAGACCTAAAAGCTCCATGGATCAAACTGTTGTACACAGGGACAGTTGGAGCAACCTCATACCTGGGCATGTCCAGAAATATATTCTTTGCTTCGGTTATCCTGTTCGCCTGACAGAGACCGTCAATTAGAGTGGTAAAGATAACATCATTTGGAACAAGACCACACTTCAGCAAGTCGTAATAAAACACAAGTGCATGCTTGATGTTGTCTCTCTTGAAGTGGCTGCTCATCAATGCATTGTATGTGTATAGATTAGGCCGCATCCCTGCTTCCTTCATCTCAAGGAAAAGCCCCTCAGCGTCACCAATACAGTCCTCCTCACAGAGTGCACATATCATTGTCGTATATGTGACCACATTTGGATCAATCCGTCTAGCTACCATCTGATCCCAGACCACCCAAGCCTTCGCCACATCGCCCTGATGCCGGAACGCGTTGATGAGCGTGTTGTAGGTCACCACACTCGGCACCATCCCCCGACCAAGCATTTCGTCGAACAGCTCCCATACGCGGGCGAGCATGTGCGCCTTCACGAGGCCGTCGAGGATCGCGTTGCAGGCCGGCAATGCCGGCAGCTCCCGGAGGCGGCCGAAGACGGAGAGCGCCTCGTCGGGGAGCGCCATCTGGGAGAGCGCGATGACGAGCACGCCGAGCGCGGGGGCCGGCGACGCGGAGGTGGAGGCGAGCGCCGCGAAGGCGGCGGCGCCGATGCCGGGGCGCTGGCTTGGGGAGGAGGAGGACGACGCCCTGACGAGGTATTTCGTCAAACGGATGGCGTGCGCGAAGTCCCCGGACGCGGCGGAACCGTGAACGGCGGCGGCGAGGCGAGCGGCGGAGGAGGAGGAGGGGGGCGGGGTGGCCTGCAGCGCCGAGGCGGATGCGGAGGCGGAGAAGCGGCGGGGGAGGAGGAAGCGCGGGGCGAGGGGGCGGCGGCGGAAGGAGAGGAGGTGGCGGAGCGGCGGGGAGGGCGGCATAGGGTTCGCCTTCGGGAGGGAAGGCCGCCGCACGCAAAACAGCAGAGGGTAGTGCGGTCGGATCAGAAGGGCAAAACCTCAAAAGTCAAAACCTCATTAGTATTTGGTCAAACGTGACCGACCGGCTTCCATCCTAATTATACGCCTAATTACGCGCCTAATTATAATTAGCGTTAAACTTCGTTAAAAAATCAAATCTACTCGTACTGATTAGCGTTTATTCTCTTACGAGGTTTGTTTTGATAATAAGATTATTTTTTTTCCAAAAATATCCAGTTCCATTGAAATTTATAAACTAAACTTCCTAATTGCATATATAAATTCTATATAGAAATTTATAAGCAGAAAAAAATTTATAAATTATTTCCGGGAAAACTTTATACATATAGATTTTATATATACAAACTTCTGCATATAAACTTTTTATATATAAAGTCTACATAAAGAAACTTCATATATAAAAAGGCTATATGGAGAAATTTTAATTATATATGTAAAATTTATATGTAGAAAGTTTTCACGTGAATAATTCATATAAAATGTTTCCGTAAATAAAACTAGGAAATCTAAAAATAAGGAAAAGCAAGAAATCTTGATACGTACAATGAGGACCACGTAAATAAAGGAAAATGGAAAAATTGGAAAGAGAAGAATATATATATGCTTCATACGTACTAGGAAAATCGCGTAAAAATAGAGAAAATAAGAAAAGAAAGAATGGATGCCGCTCCATCGCGCCTCATCTAATCCTCCTTGTCCGAGTGATTCCCTAGGTAATTAGCCGACGAACGTTCTCCCACTAGCCATTTCGGAATGAGGGGTACTGCTGAAGTGTTGTGAGCATTTTCAATTTAGGTTCATATAATCCAACTTCTTAAGATAATCCGGTGTTTATCTGACTTACTAATTTGCCCTCAAATTTTTCGTCATGAAAAAATTTCCTCCCGGCTTACATGTAGCAAAAGCTCTAAAATCACTCCTAAATCATATATGTGTTATTCGCGAGATATTACTATGCGAATGTCGCCTGTTTATCATTGCCAATTGGGAAGCCTTATCCCTGCTGGTTAGAGAACCAGCACTAAACTTGCACTGATGTGTCCCCCAAGCCAAAAAGAAATGACCAACCTAACAAATCAAATCGATTCTAAGAACAGCGAAATTACACGTCAAGGTCCTTCCCACGTTAGAACAAGCTATTCACATCGATTCAATTATTCAATAACACCAGAGCAACCACGTCACAGATCAAAATCCTTCCACTGTTGCCATATTACACATTCAACAAATAAAGAACATCAGCACAAAATTGGAAGCACGGTTGTCGCGATCTCCTTTGTTGTCGTTGTCACCCTCAAGGTTGTTGTCGTCACCACTACTTTCTATGGAACCGTTACAAGCCGTGCGAGAGGAGAAGGCTGAGGCCATCGTCGTTGCTTGTCATGGAATCGCTGACCTCCTAGCGACCGGAGTCGTCTTTGGCCTCCCACTCAATCTGAAGGAAGATACAGAGAGAAGGGGGTGGGGGATAGAGAGGGAGAGGACAAAGAGGGAGGGGAAGGTGACGAGGAGGAGGTGTGGCAACTGAGACAGTGGAGGTGGGGAGAGAGCTAGCATGTGAGACGAAGAGATTGAGACAGAGAGAGCTGAATGGAGAGGAGAAATTGACAGAGCACACAGGAGGAGATACATAGCTTTGCACTAGAGATGGAGTTGGACGACCTAAAAATTATCTTCAGTCAGCTCAGCTCATTCCCATCAATGACGGTTTATTTGAAAGACATGCACATGTGTCCCACATATCCTTGTCAATTTTTAATAAACCATGCTAATATTAGTAGTATCAGTTATTTTAATGAATCAACACTGATAGTGGCAGAGACGAAGCTAAGTAGAGCCAAGGGTGTTCCTGAGCACCCGGCTAAAGAAAAAAATTAGTGCTTAATACCCCTTACTTACCACATGGGCACCCCTCTTCTCTCAGCTTGATGTACCCCTACATCAGAAACTAGCCCATGGAAGGCACACAAACGGCTCATAACCACAGCATGAGTTATGTTGCACTCTACAATTTTTCGTGAGTACACATGCATGTCTTTTTCCTTTCTTTTTGTCCATGAGATACATTGCAGTTTGCAGTATCCTCTATCTTTTCCTTGCCTTTTCTAATTCTTTACAAGTTAATTTGATTTATTGGAAGAACTCCCGTGAAAGATAGGTTTTGAATTGCGTGATAATAGTTGTCGTTTTCTTTGGATGGAATGGTTAGGGTTTAGAGTGAAAATATATACTGTGATGCAATGTAACCATGGATGGATAGTATGTATAGTTATTGTCTTTTATTTTATCTAAAAATTGTTGCACGACTAAAAATGAGATGTGCATTTATGGAGAATTTCTTTAAAAAAAAACTCTGGTTAGTACTAGCAATGAAAAAAAAAAGTCAGGACATGGATGATGTCAATTGGGGACAGCAGATGAGGCATGATAAAGCTCAAGGATGATTATACTTTTCAAGACAAATCTACCATTTATTTTATTTTTTAAGTTAAGTATTTGAGAGATTTGATTGTGGGAACTTAAAATTTTGACCAAATGTATTATCCTAGACATTAAATATTCCTGACTAAAATAAAAAAAGTATTCTTACTCCGTATTATTAACTTGACTCCAATGTTACTTATGTTGAATCATTGATGGTAATAATGCATGAAAACATTATAATTTACTATAATATAACTTGAGAAAAAAATTATTTGCTACTATAATGGTGCACCCCCCCCCTCCCTCTTCACTTTTGTCTAGCTAGCTCCGCCCCTGGATAGTGGTATGCGTATAGGAGGTGCAGGCCAAGTGTGTGGACTGGAACCCTTATAAGTGTTAGGTTTTCTTTAATCGACACTGATATAGCAGTGCGATTGTGATGGTTTGTAGTAGTGAATCATCAATTTTGTATTTATATATATTTCTATCAAAATCTAGTGTTTTCTATTTATTTTTCAATCCTGCCTTTCAAGAGCCCTAAAATGGATTTTATTTTATGTAATGTGTTCCAAAGAAGTCCTGAAACCAACGATTTTCTTTTTCTAATAAAAAACCCTCTTATATGAAATGACATTTCAGAAATGTGGAAAAATATTTACAAATGGGCCGAAATTTGTTGTGTGAAATTCCTGCATGTTCGTCAGTAGCACTGTAACTTATGGACGTTCTAGGCGCTGCTATTTCACGCCAAATCGCCAAATTCAACAACAATATACTACAGTAGCAAGAACGAACCGAGTAAATTAAAACTGGATGGAGTTTTTCCATTTGCTCTGCGACGGCAGGTCGGCCGGCCAAACCTTTCTCTGGACTAATCTCTGTACTCCTTTCGTCTCAGACGCGTAACTCCAAAAATCGCATACCAAAACAGCACGACGACGGCCAAACCGAGTTCATTTTTGCAACACAACAAATTTTGGTATCCTAATCAGGCACTTGAATTGAGTTGACCAGCATGCAGCAAAGTGCGTGATTAATTTGAACGGGAATGTGCCGACAGGCTAGCGAGATAGAGCTAGACCTGATGATCAGCCGATCAACATTCAACACATGAATCGTTCGATTCTTGCATCGCGTTTATACTTTTTTTTTTTTTTGGCGTCCCTGCTGCATAAACAAACACAGAGCGATCGATGGATGGATCAGTTGACCTCTGACGAGTGACGACGCTTTCAGCCGCAGAATTTCCACATCATCGATCCAATCATTCTGACTCGATCAGAGACGACAGATTGACTGCAGGCTCGCGCATCGCATGCATGAGAAAATATGTTGACTTTTCGATGGCGAACAAACCTTAATTTGGACGGTTGCAATAGCTAATTCGGCCTAATTATTATGCCAACGGCAAAAACAAAATCAAGGGTGGGTGCGAACTAATTAAATTAACCTCTGTTGAAGTTTTTTTTTTTTGGGTGAAGATCATAGCCTGACAGCTCTGAACAAGAACCAAACTATGACATGGATGGGTCACTTGATCACCTGCACTCAGAATACTTAATTAGGAGACTGTCACAGTGTCACTTGGGTCTGTCACTTAATTAGTCTTTTGAGACTGCAGCTTTCCTGAAACTACAAAGCCTACAGTGGCTGCAGGGAATCGGAGGGGGTCTTGGAAGTTGACCGGAAAAAGACCATTGGCATATGCATGTGTAGTGTATGTGCAAGTTATCTCAGCCCTCAAAACGAAGTGTTACTGTTCCATCTCGGGAAGCTATACTACTACTTAGAAAGTGTTTAGATCCATGGATGTAAAATTTTTACGTGTCACATCAAATATACGGACACACATTTAAAATATTAAACATAAACTAATGCTAGACGAATTTATTAAACCTAATTATTTTGTCATTAGAAAATGTTTACTGTAAAATCACATTGTCAAATCATAGAGCAATTAGGCTTAGAAGATTCGTAATCTGTGTAATTAATTATTTTTGTGTTTATATTTAATACTCCATACATGTGTTTAAACATTCGATGTAATAGGGTGAAAAATTTTACCAGAAAATCTAAATAGGCCCTACATCTTCAGTTCTGGCTCGGACACGCATAAATGTGCTTTATTTCATCCCATCTCTCGGTGATGTTCCTGCAGCTATAGCAAAGAGCCCCTCTTTTTACAAGTTCGCTTTTCAGTCCGAGCTGGCAACTGCTGACGATCTGATCAATGTCATGGCCTGAAAAATTGTTAACCTCCACCTCCGTCACAATCTGCATCATCAAACCAGCACATCTAATTAAATCTTGGATCAGTAGTGTTGGAACAAGTCGATCCATTTTTTCAACAGTGGACAAGGTGATCTTGAGGCAGGTTGCAGATTGGATGGATGTTTGGGTTGTAGAGCAGTGATCTTCACATTATAGTGTTGTATTGGCCAGTACATCTTTTATAGTGTTGTATTGGCCTATCATTTAGACCCTTGAACCATGGAACAACACTATAAAAAATGAGAAATTTTACGTTCCTGTTAACAGTGAAATTTAGTAAGCCCGGAGTAGTCATCGGCTTAGAGTCAGCATCGGCTTTGAAGTCCTGAGATTAGCCAATGAGAGTTGTCAAGTCGTCGGTTGTCGGATTCTTGCTATATTCGGTTAAGAAATTGATCTACTAAAGAAAACTTATCCAGAAGAGACCGAGTTCAAAGAGAATGCGGCATGATAAGTTATCTATTAATTAGAAATAGTTTGTTAGTTTCAATTTATCTTTAGGAAAGTGTGTTTAGTGTCCTATAAGAACTTTATCTTTTCCTTCTATTTTTAGAAAAGTTTCTTTCTTGTCCGACAAGGACTTATATCAACCCATGGGTATAAATATGTATACCCGGGGTCTATGTAATCTATCTTCACGATCAATACAATTCGACGCATCACCACCTTTTACCTTTTCTACTTTATTTTATCGTCCGGCAGGACTTGGCACCTGACGCGGGGCTGCATCGGTGTTCGATCTCCGGCTAAGGGGTAAGTCCAATGTTCTGCCGGCCCGGGCAATTGTATCGTTTACGTCGGCGTCGTTCAAGGCTGCATCAGTACATTCGACCTCTTGAATTGCTCTGGTTTGGATGATATATTTGCCTACCTATTTATCATATATCTCTGTTAATCTAGTCTTAGCATATCAATTTAGCTCTATCGACTGCTTCTCGTTTTAGGGTTTCTGCCGGTATCGGCTAAATCGCATTGCTAGATTAGATTAGCTTAGACATCTGTCACCCTAAAACTCAGTCAACAACTTGATTGTCTAGATATTATGTTTCTTTTCATACTTAGTGCTGTATCACTTAAGTTTGATCTACTAAGTCGTGCTTAGAACCATAATCTCTAGCCTACTTCTTGATTGCCAAATAAGGGTTTCATCGGGGTTTCAGCCGGTGAGTTATCTGGACGTTGCATCGGCTCGTAAGGATTGCATATACATATAAGTTAGATTTAGCCGATGACAACAAAGGTTTCACTGTTTAATCTAATCTTGTGGATTTCATGACATCGGACCTCCAGCCGATGTGTGCTTTAACCTTCGGATCGATGCTTATTTATCGTATCATTGCTAGCCAATTGGTTTATACTGGATTATATTGTTATTTTATTATATCATTATTAGCCGATTGCCTTTATATCATTATCTACATTGGACATATAGCCGATCGCTTAAACCCTATCGCTATCGGCAGGTATCGGCATCGGCTATTATCGGCTATCGGCCGGAACTACTCCATCGGCTTGTCAGCCGATCGGCTGTTTTGATCTACTATTTGCATATCTTGTCAGTTGCAGGATCAAACTGACTGACATGCCCACATCTCATCAAGATTTGGACCTGCACAGGAGCTAAGCAGATCTCCCAGGCCGGTGTGTTCGATTTTTTTCGTCAACAATTCCTTAAGGTATTACCTTAAGGTACATAAATTTTATTTAGTACCTGAGGTACTTAGTGCCTAGAGGTACCAAGTTTTATACTAGAAAATATGGTACCTCTAGGCACTTCTCAAAAATGGTAAAAATTACCCATAAAAGATACACACATACAGAGTAGGATCTTAACACGAGTTAGAGTACCCTTTTCAGGTCAATAATGTACATTCGATAAAGGTTTTGCATGTTTCGCAACAATAATGTATATTCGACTTAAAAATTTTATGGTTTTCGCAACGCCATTTTGACCCTTACTTTTCATAGATTAATACATTATGATATAATCTTTCAAAAATATATAATGATAGATAGTTATAATGTTATAAAAGCTTTTTTTTTCTGAAAAACATTAGATACATCTAATGTCGGGAAACTGACGAAAAAATTGCATATTTCTGTGAGTTTTTATTTTCGAGTATTTCTGACGGTTAACCTACGTACAAGAATATATTTTCTGACGGTTTCTCACCCTGAAGAAAGCTCCGAAGTCTGGTAGTATACAGTTCTAAATATTTTGTGATCAAACTTTGAGATGCTTAACGGCAAAGATTCTAGGCATCAAATAAGAAAAGCAAAGAGAAGCTAGTAGGTTCCCTATATAGTCTCCACACTTGACAAGCTGACTTGATCAGCTCCTAGGTTCTACAAACAGTTGACGACGCATGTGGAGAAGGCCGGCTAAGTGGGTTTATATATCGATCTATCCACATATGCCTAACATCAAGTAGAATTAATTTATGTTATCATCATATTTTTCGTCCTATTATAATTAGAGGGGAACAGCGATGGGATATAGTAGGGAGTGATACTCTGATAGATGTAAATGATCAAAAAGAAAGGAAGGAGAAAGGTGGTGACACCCAAGTTGGCTTTCAATTTCATGTCAATAACACTAATATATACTATTTCTCAACTAAAAATGGTTAGAGAGGATGGAAACTAGTCTCAAAATATTCTAACTTATATTTCTTGATTTAAAACTAGTAAATATTCTAGATCAGAAGGGAATGGTCATATAGAGAATAAATCCTATGCTAGTCATGAAAAGATCCCATGTCATGATGTTTAAATTCGATCTCCATTAGTTCTACATGTGACAATCCTGTGACTTAGCAGAGGGTGCGATATTTTTTCTGTTATTGGTTACTACTAATCTCTATTTTTTTAACGATTGCAAATTAACCTAGCTTTGGAGATTAGATTCCCTCTAGATATCAAGTATCTCTAATGTTTTGCTTAGTCGTGAGAAGTTATGGTTGAACTGTTGGAAATCAGATTGTCGAAAGAAATGTATGTTTTTTAATAATGAAAATATACTAGCACAAATTCTTACAACTGTAACGAGCCATCTGTAACGGGCCAATAAAACCATTACAAATTATGTCATCCCTAACGGACGACATAGGCAGTTGTTGCAGACGACCAAAACATTCTTGAACCGTTACTGAAGCCCCCTTATCTATAATAGCTCCTAACGAGAGCCGTTACATATTTAATCCCTTTTATCTCTAACGGCTTTCAACTAGGAGCCGTTACAAATGACTACTCATCTGTAACGGCTCTCTATTAAGAGTCGTTACAGATGTCAGCCCCTCATCTGTAACACCTTGATTTCAGGAGCTGTTACTGACTCACCTGTAACGGCTTTCCATTAAGAGTCGTTACAAATGTCAGCCCCTTATCTGTAAAGGTTTCATTTTAGGAGCCGTTACAGATATGTCCCTCATCTGTAGCATCTCCAAATCGAGAGCTATATATAGATAACTTCTAGGTCTCCAAATCGCGGTTGACCGGCGACGGTCAAGGGTGGTGGTTTGGCAGGGCTGGTGCAGGTGACGACGGTTGATGGGGGCTCGGGCACGGCCAAGGCCATGGCTAGCGAGGGCGCCAGCGGTAGACCCCAACGGTGATGCGTAGAGGGCTAGCCTTGGGACCGCCGGATCCGATGGCAGGCGGCGATCGGTGAAGGCTTGGTGACGATGGCGCATCAAGCTAGCTTCTGGCGGTGGACCTTGACAGCAGCGAGCGTGTCTCTGCGAGGAACACTATGATGATCCTGTCCTCGCCGACCACCACCAACGTGAACCCACCCGTCATCGCCTCCACGATAGCCTCCTCGTCACCCCGGGCGCACCACCCTTCCCCTCTCCCGCTCCTCCATGCCACCACAACGTTGATATCGACGCCGTTGACCTGCCGTCGTGCAACAGCCATCGGTGGCAGGAGACCATCAGTGGGGATGAAGGAGGGGATGAGTTTTTTTTTAAATAGGAATTTTCACATATGTAACAGCTCATGAGCCTAGTTTTCTTTTTTTAAGCTAAATTTTCACATATATAACGGTCTACGTTTTTAGCCGTTATAGATAAGTTTCATATGTAATAGCTAGATCGCCGTTACATATAAGTCTCCACATCTATAACTGTTGGGTTGTAACGGTTGGTCCAACCATTATAGATGTAAGTTTTGAGTCGTTACAGATGTAGTGTCTTGTGCTATCACTTTACATCTTCGACTTCATTCGGCAAACACACAAACAAGGATGATGCGACACTTTAGATGTTATTTTGGTATTTATGCAAGTTTATACCCTACTCAAAATTTCCTACCATACTACCATTGACAAAGTCAAAGCTAGTCCAGCCCCATCTGTTCATCCACTTTGATCCTTTCAATAGTCCAAGAGGCAATTTACAAATTAACTGCACAGACACAGAGACTTGCTGGAGACTGGAGCTCGCAGCAAACAGCCGTGGCATATCAGCCACACATAATTTCTTGCTTTGCTTTCTCTCTGATCACCGAGTTGAGAGCGAAGTAAAATGGTTGATTAGTCGCAACCATGTCACTGCTCAGAAGCTCATCCATTCCATCCATACATCCTACTGATGGATGGATGGATTAGTAAAATCGATAGGCGCCCCCGTTATAAATAGCCGGCGACACCAACTCCGTAGCTCTCTCTCATCTCGCCACCGTCCTTGTCTTCTCCCGGGTTTCTTCTCCTAACCCTAGCTGATTCGGGGAAACCCTAGCGAGAGATGCAGCCGACGACGAGGGAAATGCAAGCCATGGCTGCGGCGGCGGCGGCGGGCCAGATCTCCCTGGACGACCTCCGCAACGGCGGCGGGGTCGCCGCCAATGCCAGCGGCGGCGGCGTCCACGACGACTTCCTCGACCAGATGCTCAGCAGCCTGCCGCCCTCGGCGTGGCCCGACCTCGCCGCCGGGAAGGCGGCCGAGGACGACGCCGAGGGGATGCATCACCACCAGCAGCAGCAGCAGCAGCAGTTTGGTGGGCCGTACGACGAGTCAGCGATGCTGGCGTCGCGGCTCCGGCAGCACCAGATCAGCGGCGGCGGCGGAGGAGGCGGCGGTGGCGCGGCCGCCGTGAAGCAGATGGTGCTGCAGCAGCTCGCCGATCTGAGGCAGGGACACCACATGATGCTCCAGGGCTTGGGGGGACGCTCGCCGGCGGGGGGCGGCGGCGGCGACGGGGGTCTTCTCCTCCCTCTCACCCTCGGCAGCGGCGGATCGGGCGGCGACGTGCAGGCGTTGCTCAAGGCCGCCGCGGCCAATTCCGCCGTACTGATTCATCCATCCATCCATCCATCCCCCTTTGCTCGCATCCACCTGCTACCTTTTCTTCTTCAACTTTCAAGAATCAAGAATCTTTCTCTCTTTTGGCCCAAAATAAAATTCCTGCGTTTTGATTCGCTCCCGATTGTTCGTTCCAGGGAGGAGGAGACGCCGGCGGCGTCTACGGCGGCGGATTCGCCGGCTCGCTCCATCAACAGCAGCAACATTTCCAGCCACATCCACAGGTTAATTAAATTCGCTCGCTGACATATCACATGGCTAGCTCGCCTCAAAACGCTCAAACACAGACGATGTGTTTGCTTACAGACGGCGCCGACGATGCCGACGCAGAGCTTCGGCGGCGGCGGCGGCGGAGGAGGAGGAGGAACCGCCTCAGGCGGAGGGGCGGCGCAGGCTCAGGCCGGCGCGGCTGGAGGAGGCGCGCCGGCGCCGCCGCGGCAGCGGGTGCGGGCGCGGCGAGGCCAGGCCACCGACCCCCACAGCATCGCCGAGCGGGTAAGCGAAGCCAACAAGATGACGCTAGCTAAGCTAAGCTAGCACATAGTACTACACCGAAACTAAAATAAAAATATTTTGTCCGGCAATTAGTCGGGAGAACAAAACCACGGGAGCAGTTGCCGCTAATCGGCTCCCGTGTGTGCTTGTTTTTTTGCTCGGTTTGGATCGGATTCCGGCCGGCCGGCTGGCTCCCCAACTACCAGTATTATTCCTTTGTCTGCTTCTCCAACCTACTATTCTCCTCCTCCTCCCTTGTTGTTCTTATGCGAGATTTCGCTTGCTCCTACCTCTTCCTTCCATTGTTCTAGATTAGTACGTGTTCGCAAAATACTATCTAGCTAGTTAATTTATTTATCGATGTTTCGCAGCTTCGGAGGGAGAGGATCGCCGAGAGGATGAAGGCGCTGCAAGAACTGGTTCCCAACGCCAACAAGGTGAGCAAGCTAATCACAACCAAAGATTGAAGTAAACGGCTAGGGTTTCGGCTTTGTGGGAGGAGAAAGGGGATCGAGCTACTCCCCAGCTAGCAATATCTCAATCAGACCGTGGGGTGTGGGTTTTGCTCATTTTATTAGTGTTAGGGTTCAATGCCGGATTGCCGGGGATGGATGGATGGATGGATGGATGGATGGATGGATTAAAAGCTTAATTAAAAAATATAGTCGAGGTCGCCGCAGCCATGAACATCAGTGGAGGCAATGGGAGGAATTCAACAAAAAAAAAAAGAGTTGGGAGTAGTCGTCCTCGTTTACCCGCACGCTTGCGCGCACGATGGGCGTCGTACTTGACCACCGCCGTGCTGTCTCGGCAGCCGCGCGCGCGCGGATGCTTTTGCTTTGCTTTCTTCCTCCTAGAATTCCTGCCCTTGTCGCGCGCGACGGACGACGCTCGCTTTCTTTTCAGTCCCCATTTGAGATTAACCTCTTCGTGAATTGCTCATCTCATCTCAAGTGTGTGTGTGTGTGTGTGTGTCTTTCTTGGAGTTGATGCAGACGGACAAGGCGTCCATGCTGGACGAGATCATCGACTACGTCAAGTTCCTACAACTCCAAGTCAAGGCAAGCACGTACACTAAATTACTAATACATGTAGTACAGTATTAATCTGTTTTTAGTTCGAGATACTGACGTGTTTTTTTTTTGATGTACAGGTTTTGAGCATGAGCCGGTTAGGTGGCGCCGCTGCCGTCGCGCCGCTCGTGGCCGACATGTCCTCGGAGGTAACCCTCGTCCTCCGCTAGCTCTCTCGGTCTCTCCAACATGGCAGCAGCAGGCAGCAGCTGGTGGCTTTCTCTCCTCCTCCTCCTCGTCGTCGTCCTCCTCCTCTCGCTTTCTCTCTCTTTCTAGCTTTTCCGGCACTCGAAAGAATCACCAGGATGTGAACGAACTTTTCAGTGCCACGGCTGATGGCTACTGCCACGCACAGTGGCTCGCGTGCCACCGGGCGAAATGCCGCTACTGCCCTTAGTGCCACTGCTGCTGCTGGCATGGCAGCTGCATGCGTCTCTGACGACGACGACGACGACTCGGTACTGACGTGTGGGGCCGTGGTTGTGTTGCGCGTGCAGGGGCGAGGCGGCGGCGCGGCGAACGGCGGAGCGCCGGCGGCGGCGGCGGCGGCGGGGAGCGATAGCCTGACGGTGACGGAGCAGCAGGTGGCCAAGCTGATGGAGGAGGACATGGGCACCGCCATGCAGTACCTGCAGGGGAAGGGCCTCTGCCTCATGCCGATCTCCCTCGCGTCCGCGATCTCCTCGGCGACGTGCCATCTCCGGCCGCCGGTGGTCGCCGCCGCGCAGCAGTTCCCGGCCGGGCTCGGCGCCGCCGCGCACCACCACCAACTGAGCGCGGCGGCGGCGGCCATGCGCGGACACCTGCCCGGCTTGAACGCCGACGGCTCCGTGCCGGCCTCGCCGAGCATGTCGGTGCTCACGGCGCAGTCGGCCATGGCCAACGGCGGCGGGGGCGCCGCCGACGGCGACGGGTCGCAGCCCAAGGACGCCGCCTCCGTCTCCAAGCCGTGAACCGGTGGTCGCCGCCGTCTGTAACTAACGGCGAAACCCTCGACGGCGTCGGAGTCAACGGAGTCAGCGGATGGTCTCGCTACTTCGCTCGCTTCACTTCCACGGCCCGCATCTGCAGGGAAACGGGTGGGCTCCCACGGGTGGGCCCACGCACTCTCCTGAGGGCCCACGGGCCTATGGCCCACCTGAGGCTGCAGCGAGCGACGGGGGGCTCCTCTTTCTTTTTTCTTTTTCTTTTCTATTTCTTCTTAGTGTTACCATTATTTCCTATCTTTCTTTCTGTTAAATATTTATTTAGCTTGTTGTTTAATTTAAGTACATAGTAATCCAGGTCTGGTTCTTCTGGCTTTGTACCAGCTTTAGCCTTTCTTTCCTCTCCATCTGCATCAACTTTTCCTCTCTCCTTTCCCTTTTCTCCCCTGCTTTGCTTGGCCCAACTTTTCGTTTAGTTTACACACAAGTTTGTCCTTTGCGGTTGGAAGGGAATTTGGTCTCCTTGCTTTAGTTGCTAACCTAGTGTGATTCAAATTTTTATTCCCAAATATGTTTTCAATGCATCCCCGGTACTCTTCCCTTCTTTCAGTTCTTTTTGGTTATTATTTATATTTCCTCCTTTTCTCAAAAAAAAAATATAGCTCCCATTTTGGAGTTGTTTGGTTTCACCAATAAGAATAATATATAGTTGTGTTCTCGTGATTAGAGATACTACTCTACTCCATCCATTCCATCATATTTTGAGTTTGTATCCAGTCAAACTGCATTGAGATTAACTCACTTTATACAATAAGAACATCAGCAATCAAAGACACTACTAGAATGCCCTCACTAACTGAGGGTACCCATGAAGTGGCTCTTGAGAATCATTCTCTCAGTGGAGGATACCCCTGCATGGTAGCTTCAAAATCTAAGGAAATTTGAGGGCACCGGTTGAAGAGACGCAGCCCAATGTCGTTTGTGCCCCTTCATAGCAGCCCATCTCCATGCATTCTACCTAATAAACCATTTGCAACTAATGCCCAGTTCTTGTCTAGCTTCTTGAAGGTCTCATCAGTCATCACTCATGCATGTTCTTTTGACTAGTAGTTCCAATGTGCCCACCAAGCACCGCCGCTATAGAATAGCTATAGAACACTATTTTCTATCTCATTACTCTCAAATAGTACTCTCTAGACCCTTATCTTATCCCCTTCATTCACCGGGTCATTCACCACATCATCTTTTTCCCCAATAATCCAGAGGCATCGAGAGCAGCAAACCATCGAGAGCAGCAAACCATCGAGAGATGGCTGAGCGAGCTCGCGCGCGCGGCCGAGCTGGGTACCGGGCGGAGCAAGCGAGGCGGCGGTCGGCCGATGAGCTCGCACAGGCGCACGACAGGAGCAAGCTGCCACCATGGCCATCACAAGCTCGAGCGCGCGTGGTTTGCGACTTCGCCCCACCGCGCCGCCTGCGAGCTCCCGCCTGTCTCTCCCTTTCTCTCTCCCATCGCCAGCAGCCGCGAGGGCGATGAGGAGGGCCGCCGCCACCGCCGGAGATGCACACGGGGCACGAGCTCTGCGAGTGGAAGGCCCGCAAGCTGCTGGTGGAGCTCGGCCTCCCCGATAGGCTCCTCCCGCTGCCGTCCCTCGAGCTCCCACCGCGCCGCCGCTGCCGGATCTGGTGGGAAGCGCCAGCTCCCGTCGCTCTCTCCACCGACGGCTGGGCCAAGAAGGCGCGCAGGGCATGGGCTCCCGACGGCTGGCGGCCGTTTCTCTCCCATCTTCGTCCCAGGTCGTCGCCACCGTGGATCCATCTTCGTCGCGCCACCGCCGGCTCCTCCACCACCTCTCCCGCCTCCGACTCCTCCCCATTGTTGGCCGAGGGTGAAAGTGGAAATTTTTGTTGCGGGAGCCGTGTCCACAAGACACGACGTCGCTCAATGCGAAGCCTAGCTCCGTGGCTTGACAAAAAGGGGCCGAGGAGCGGAGGGGGATGCGTCCCTCGCAGAGGAGTCGCGCGCTTCTCTGTTGGGAGACGGCTTTGGCTGGAAAAGCAATCGCCGTTAAACGGAGTGAGCAGGGGCACTATGCAGGGACACCCATTGCTGATGCTCTAAGGTTATATTATTTTTAACACAAAACAAATGCACTATAATAAAATATATGATGAATTTAATGAAACTAATATGATATTTAGGTGTCACTATGTTTTTTTATGTATCATCATCAAACTTGAATAAGTTTGACTCAGTATAGACCTAAAATGACCAATAATATGAATCAAAGTGAGTAGATCAAAGAACTAATTTGCCGTTGTAATTGTAGGTGCAAAGTTTCACTGATGTAAATCGCCTGCCTATAAACATATGTACAAGTGATTTCGATTCAGTAGAAATTTTATTTATGGAACCCTAGCCTATCTCAGACTAGATGAGAGTATATATGAGTTGTGCTTCCATCTTCATTGCAAACGGAAAAGGGTGTCATTCTAGAATCTTATGTTGCTGAGATTATTAATTGAGTGATCCAGAATTAATTAATGTATCGTGTTAATCTGACTACGAAAATAGACGGCATGAGGGGACGGCTGAAATTGGTTATGGAAGTTTCTTTCTATTTTTCTATGATGAAAAGGAATCCAAGTGGGCTGACCATATGATGACTCAAAAATGAGACCAGTCAGTGCTGGGTCATAGAGATGCATCATATGAAGTCTGCAGATAATCTTCATGCAAATCCAGTTTTGAACTACGTGGCAATTCCTTTGGAAGATTTGAGAAAAAAGAATAATAAACAAAGCAATGTGAAATTTTCCCACTCTTTGGGTGGGTGGGTGGGTCAATGGTACCTCATTATGTTAGGAACTTTGGATATTTGATCATGTGAGGCCGGAGAGCAGTTGATGGTCCAAGTTTAAACCATTTATGGAAATTTAAATTGTTTTCAAGGGTGTAATGATATTGTTTCCATGATTTTTTTTAATTTCAGAAAATTGAGAATGATAATATATCTCCTGCCTCTACACTTAGTGCACCCATGCATGGCCAATTTCCATGAAGTTTACAAATAAAAAGTTTTGGAAGACCGAACGAACCAACTAGAGGTAGCTAAGAGCTATCTAGTCCAAAATTCTTAATTTTACTGTTTGTGAAAACTTCATTTACACAACATCTTCCACGCCAATCGCCCGTGTAAATAGTTTTTACAGACGATTGATTTTACATTTGTAGAAGTAACCAATTTTTTAATGCTTTAGACTATTAGAAAAACTAGTGGACGGAATCTCGTGGGATGGAAAACTACTTAATAACGAACACCCCATATCTGTTTCTTCTTCTCCAGATTTGTTTCTCCTTCTCCTTTCTCTCCGACTCATTATTTCCGTCGTCCACCTCGCTCCCTCTCCCGACTCCTCCACTCCAATCAATCCCGCCACCCTTCGCCAAAGGACCGACCGCCACTTCCTTCATCCCAACACCGGCCGATGGCATCCCCTATCCTCTTCTCCCTTTCCTACACCACATCAGTGGGCATGTGGAGTCCAACGAGATTATTTGGTTGTTGGAATCAGTGAAGTCGGCAAGGAGTGAGGTAACTGCGGTGACGAGGTCGCCATTTGTCGTGGCTGGGGCTGGGAAGGGAGGAGGTGAGACCGAGGGGTGTGAGGTCAGAGCACCAACGATAAAGCAAAGTTGGTCGTTCTCGACAAAGCAAGGTCAGGGCAATCTCGAGGTTGTCGCAACGTATCAAGTATCAGGCCTGATATCGAGGAATCATAGCTGATACCCACAAGGATCAGGCCTGGTACCCAAGTACCAAGGTCTGATATCTAGGTACCAGTCGGTACTAAAGGATCCTAGGTACCAAGTGTGAGGAGGGAGCGCACAGCCGCCAGCTCGACCAATGAGCCCCCTGCTGCCATCTCCTATGCTCTTCTCAACGTGCTCCCTCCCTTCCCTTATATTGACGTAGCTGGTGAGACACAAGGAGAAAAAGAGTACAAATGATATTCGTTTACACGTGGAAACTCAGCTAGACAGTGAAAAAGAACGGGGATGAGTCACTTAATAAGTATCCCGTCCTCTAGTCTTTCTCTCAGACCATAGGTGGCTTGCTTTTTAAAGCAGGTTACCAACCAAACATAAAATTATTTTATGTACTCATGGTTTTTTTATGTACGGCGGTTTTTATTTTATAGGCTATATTATATATTATATGTATGACCCTGCTAATCGCAATGACACATATTACTGCCGATGGTATATTGGTATATAGCTTGAGGCTGTAAAAGTAACCATGTGGTTCAAATCGATCTTGATGAAGATGACCACCGGATAGACATGCAGGCGAAAGTGGGATCCAAATGTTCATCACCATAGGCAAGGATGGCTTCGTTTATGAAAAGGATAACAAGATGTTCATACATCACCATATTCCCCCTCCGATCATATCCAAACTAGATGCGCATGCAACACCTCGTCGGATTTTTGTTCCCTTTTTTTCTAGAAGATTTGTATATTAATTGCACGATATAAATTGCTTGCATATTAACATATATACATACACGCATATCGCGTTGACGTTTTCTGATAAAAATATCTTTTGCATACGTGTTGACCTAATGACCTTGCAACCTCTTGCTGCCAGTTTTGCTTTGCTCGCATGCGCACCACACAGAATCTGCGTCGTGTGCCCCAGCTGCTTTCTACTACCCGTACGTTGAAATTTAACAGGTCAAAACATTTACAAGAACCAGGCATCTAAAGCCCCTACCGACCGACCGACCGAGACGTGTGGTCGGTCCAAACGGCAGCTAGAACAGAGGTCAATCATAAGTTAACAATATCACAAGCGGATGTACTATATGGTACGCACAAGTATTGCGTGTGCACTTAATTATCCCGTTAACAAGTATCCCGTTAATTCCTGTTACTAGTGGTGTTACTAGTGGGGACAGGAAGCTGTATTATCCCATACGGTCGACTTAATGCGACCGCACGGGAAGATGCATTATCCCCTGCAGGCGCCTTAAGTCGGTCGCGCGGGATAATGCATCTTCCCGTGCGCTTGGACCGACTGCATGCGAAAATATAATTATCGCAGACTTTTTTTCGGGCGTGCGGGCCGGCCTTCCACACGAAAAGATGCCTTTCGGCCCGCATGCAAAAACCCTTTCTGTAATAGTGTCAGGCTAACATCTCGCGGTAACCGTCCATATACCGTGGTAACCAAACCAAACCGCCTGGTTACCGCAGCCAAACCGCGAAACCACGGATTTTTTTAATTCAAATGTTTGGAAATGAATTTTGTGTGGTTTTTCATGTTACCACGCGGTAAACACGGTAACCACATTATTGTGGTGGTCCAGTAACCTAAAAAAGGGTAAGGCTGCCTGTACAGTACGTCCACAGGCGACTCATTTGTAAGCAGACAGATTCTACCACTGATCTGGAACTGGATTTTTATCCCTTAATTAGACATCCCTTTCTATCGTCCCCCAAAAAATCATTAAAATTCTTTTTTTAAAATGATATGATATCTCAATATGAAATATGTTATTTCATAAACACATGAATTCAAATTCAACGTATAAAAGTAAAAAAATATAACAAATTTCACTGCGAATAGTACACACTATTCACAATCGATTGCTATTTTTATTTCTACTTGTATATATTAAATTTGAATTTACATATTTGTAGTATGACATATTTCATATTGATGTATCATACTTTTTTAAAAAATAAATTATAGCTATTTAAATGACATAAAAAATAAGGGATGTCGTCATAAGGGATGAAAATAGCTGCCTCATCATTCACTATACTTATGAAAAGCTTTGGGTAGCTAACCTAGCTAGCTAGAATCTACTTCAGATTGCAGAAGTTGAAAACTTTGCACTCGCACTACTACTCCCAAGTCCCAAATTCAGTTCCCAGCTGGGAGATCAGTCGTCGTCGTGCTCGCATGCTTGGGGCCCCGTACGTTGACTGCGCCACCATTGCCACCGGAGGAGAAGGCCGGCGCGTGCAGAAGATCTCTGATCATGTGTGTCACCGGCCAAAGCCGCCATTGCCATGTCAAAGCCCCTAATTATTACACCATGGAGTGCGAGGAAAGTCACTGATCGATCGATGATATGCCAGCTGCTAGTGGGTGTTGAGTAGCCAGTACTCATCAGCCGCGCGCGACCTGTCAATCACTAGTGGAGAAATGCTCTTTGCTCCCGATTTAGAACTCTTTATAGTCCCAGTTTTCCAACCGGGACTACGAATCCGGGACTAAAGATCGCTATCTTTAGTAACCGGGACTAAAGATCGATCTTTAGTCCCGGTTGGTAATACCAATCGGGAGTAAAGAGGGGAAATCTTTAGTTCCGGTTGGTGTTAGCGACAGTTCTTCGAGATCCTTTTTTTTTATTTTATTGTTGATTTGCTAATGGCTAATGTTAATCCCTCCCGAATCGAATGGGATGCACATCCCCAAATCAACATCCCAAATATTAAGTTACTTATACACACAGATCAATACATCACAAATCCTACACACAGATCAAAAACATCACAAATCCTAAAAAAACTACACACAAATTAAATACATCACAAATTATATAAATTATACATCTCAGATCCATGCGATGCAATGAATCACAAAATCTAAAAAATTATACATCCAGTGAAACACAAATTATAAAAAAAAAGAAAAGCAAACGAGCCGGCGCCCGGCCACCGCCCGGCCACCGCCTGCCCACGCGCGGCCGCGCGCGGCCGCGCCGCCGCCCGCCGCCCGCCTGCCCACCGCCGCCTCTCCCCGCGTGGCCGCGCCGCCGCCGTGCACCGCCGGCCGGCTGATGGAAGAGGGAGTAGAGGGGAGGAGGAGGAAGGACCGACTGATGGGAGGGAGGAGAGGGGAGGAAGAGAAGAGGAAGGGCAGGAAGGGGAGGAAGAAGGGAGGGGAGGAGGAAGAGGATTGGATCTGAGAAGAGGAAGAGAGGGGATGTTCCAATCTTATCTAAATATCTGTCTGGGACTTAACCGATCAGATGTGGGAGAGAAATATTTACTCTCGGTTGATAACTCCAACCGGGACTAAAGATCGATCGATTGATCTTTGCTCCCGGTTGGTATCACCAACCGGGACTAAAGTGGTAATCTTTAGTTCCGGTTGGTAGTATCAACTGGGACTAAAGATCCTCGACCCCCTGACATACATATGACAGGGATGAATCGGGACTAAAAATCATCTTTAGTAGATCAAAATTTTTTTAACCGGGACTAAAAATCGTTTTTAATCCCGGTTTATAATAGAATCGGGACTATTGTGGAATTTGATCGACCGACCAAAGATGGTTTCTCCACCAGTGAATCCATCGATCGATAGATACGATACGCAGCTTTTAGCTAGATAAGTCCCTCCGTCACAAAATACTTACCGTTTTAAACTTTTTTTTTCAACGTTTAAACATTCGTCTTATTCAAAAGATTACGAAGTTATTATTTATTTTGTTTGCTTTATTATTGAAAGGACTTTAAGTGTGGCTTATTCTTTTTATATTTGCATTATCTTTTTAAATAAAACAAATAATCAAACGTTACAGATAAAAGGTAAAAACGACATCTAATTTGGGACGGAGCCAGAAATTAACCCAGTCGCGATCGACAACGACATAGATGAGCATGCAATCAGTGATGGTGATTAATTAATACTAATTGTCTAGTAATACAGTAGTGATATATAGTTTTTTTTTGAGTTAAGTAGTGATATATAGTTATATACTCACCTACTTAAGTGGTTGACTCCAGTAACAATGCACGCGTGCAATGTCAACCCGGCCGACAGGTAATGCGCATTACTGATTTGTTTATCTGATCACACACTCATTAACGGTGACGTCGATGATCAATCAACCGATGCTAATCTATCTTACTGTAATTTTTATTGCTGAAGGCCTGAAACTGTCTATGCATGCGGATCTTCTCATCTTTGTCATCAACCTTTCTTAATTTCTTCTTTCTCGTCGCAAAAGAAGATAAAATCGCATTCTTTCTCCCAGCGAGATCTGCATCAAGCAGCAGCAGAGTCCTCACGCGAGCTGACACTTGGACCAGCACCACAAGCAGCAGCAACTCGAGCAGCAGTGGTGGGTTGGTGGCGAAGGCAGGACGTACGGGGTTCACAGCTCGATCGTGATCTGTCTACTCGATCTCCTGTCAGCTGGTTGTGATCGATGAGATCATCGTGGTTGATGATGGGTCTCTCCATTAAAAAAACAATGAACAAACGGTCAATTTTGACTTGCCTTGTCCTACTAGCCAGCTGTTTAGGTTGACTAATAACGCCAGTTGATTAACTGATTAAACGACATGGTAAACTATTTTAAGTCAGCCTAACTGCCTAAGCCAGCTAGTGTAGCTAGATAGAAGTATGTATTTGCCCGATTGTATAATTAGGCATGCGAGTTGATGACGGCTACCTATAGTCAGGTTACACGACAAAGTGAGGCCCTCATCATTTGGTCAAGTGTGGATAATTCGCCATATGACATATTAAAAAACAATAATTTATAAGTAAAATATATATATTTAGCGATATAAATGTCAATGCTAAAAAATAAACTTGAATGGAAAAAAAATAAAATGAAGCTAAAAATTTGATTTTAAAATTTAAATTTTAGGAGCGGTTAATACTGGGGTTAATTGGATCCATGCCACTGTAAATATATTAAATTAGAAAAATACTACTACTATTCTTGATATTGGCTAGGTGCCACTGAAATTTTGGGAAATTGGATCCATGCCACTCCGTCACGTTTTTCATCCACTCTTCGTTAATTTCCTACCTCCGTGCCGTTTTCCAACTTCGGCCGAGCGGTGGCGAAGGAGCTTAGCGAGGTACTCGTCGGAGCAGCGTTGTGCCCGCCGAGCGACGCCTGGTCTAGCCGCGGCGCCGCGCGCGCGTCGAGGTTGGCGAGGAGCGCCGCGTCAGCCCCGGCCATGCTCCCGGCGTGGAGAAGCCGAAGCAAGACTGCACCGTAGCGGTGAGGAGCGGGTCGGCGGTGAGCTCGCGGAGGTGTACTTGTCGGCCGCGGCGCACATGTCGGCCGCGCGCGGGTCGCCGCGAGCACCGCGGCGAGGCCTGCCTCTTGCCCCGACCCTACACCACGGCGGTGAGGGGAGAAGCGAGCACCGCGGCGAGGGGAGAAGCGGGAATGAGAAGAGAAGAGGGGAGAGAGGAGCTGAGCTCCCGCCCTTGTCGCCGAGCCGCCGCCGGGATTGAGGGAGGGAGTCGCGCTGCCGCCATCGGCCTCCTCCACGAGCCCCGCCGACAACGCCTGACGACGGCGACCTCAGTGTCTGCGACGCGTGCGGCAACGACGTGTTGACGCCGCAGCCACCGCCCCGCCGGTGCTGACGCGGCCGCTGAGGATTGCATCGACGTGTTCGTCCGCCGCACCACCTCGCCGGCGCTGGCGACGAAGGCCGCCTAATGACCTTACTCCGCCGCTTCGTCCGCCTATTGGCCAGCACGCTAGGAGTAGGAGGAGGCCGTTCCGTCGCGGTCCAGCTCCAAGAACTAAAGGCCCGTGCCCGCGACGCCGGCGAGCGGCGCACGAGGTACGGGGTGTCGCTGGCGGTCAGGGGCGGCGGCAGGTCGTCGTCGTCCGGACGCCTGGACCCCAGGCTTCACGCGCTCTTCACGGAGGAGGCCTAGCTGGTGGGCATCCACGGGCCGAGGGAGGAGCTCGTGGGGTGGCTGATGGATAAGGAGCCACGGCTGCGCGTGCTCGCCGTCGTCGGGTTCGGGGGGCTCAGCAAGACCGCCGCTTGCTTCACGGGAGGTGTGGATGAGGACGGCGTGAGAGAGGCGGACGAAAAAAGCGACGGGAGTGGCATGGTTTCAATTTTAGAAATTAACATTGGTACATAGCTGATATGATGAATTGTAGTGGTATTTTTTTAATTTGACAAAGTTACAGTGGCATGGATCCAATTAACCTTAATACTGTATAGAGAACACAATGAGGGCCAGAGTAGAGTCAGCTTGCAACGCTGTTGTATGCACGCGTGCTTAGCGTCGGAGTCGCAGTCTGTCCGCTAGACCGGCACAGTAGTGTGTACTATACATGTACGACGTATTTCCTTTTCAAATGGGTAGGACCGACGCCGACCTAAGTTGCCCTGCTTTTTCGCCGGATGAGAGAATGCGTACACTGCAGCGGGCCGGCCTCCACGCCACGGCCGCGCACGTACGCGTGCGCGAGGCCCGCCCTGCCCGCTTTGATTCCATCGCGCGATGCGGAGGCAACAGGGCAAGTAACCACCGCGGCAACGAATGCGTTCAGAAACGGATGATCAGTAGCAGCTACTTCCTCCGTTTCACAATGACTTTCCGTTTTACAATATAAGTCATTCTAACATTTTCCACTTTTATATTGATGTTAATGAATCTATATAATATTAGTATGAATGTGGGAAATGCTAGAATGACTTACATTGTGAAACGGAAGGAGTAGAAGTGTAGAACCAGAAACCGATTAGCATATGATTAATAAAATACTAGAAAATACACGTGGCTTAGCCGCATAATAGACCAGCCAATATGAAATACTCTATCCGTTTCACATTGATCATTATTTAACACAAATTAAAAATTTTAAATTGATCATCATGTAATCATAGTCCCTTCGTTTGACATGTAATATTATTGCATTTAAGCATGAAAAATGTGTTTTCATAAATGAATGTCGGAATTTGAGGTAGTAAAGATATCGTTTCTTATGTATGGGCCCAAAAAGTGTGCATGTTTCTTGATTCTTCCCTACCACATAATCACATTAAATGAGATAAAAGAAAGTTAATATTTTTTCTTGGTCTTTGTGAAAAAGTTATATAATCAATATGAAATGTAGGGAGTAAATGATATGGTCTGATAAGTATACCTAATTTCTTTATCTATTTAATGCACGGAATTATAAAACTTTACCCTTTTATTCATATTAATTTAAAACGGCAAGACATTGAATTCATGGACATAAGTTGTAAGTCGAATATATGCGCACAAATTCCAAATTCCAATGGACCAAAGTAATGAAACTACTTATTCCCATTTTATCTCTCTTCACAGTGACGGAGCTAGAAAGATTTTTGATCCCGAGCAAACTTCACTTCCAGTATTTATTATATAAATTTCATCATCAATTCATTTAATAACATATAAATTTAATAGAGTTTTTATCGGTGAGCCTGCGCGGCCGCCTGGGCTAGCCAGGCGGTGGCTCCGCCCCTGCCTCCGTATGTTGTCTATAAAAATCGACAAAATCCATTTTTAATAACACAATTCGAATGCGATACACTGCAATTTGAATGTACTTTGGGAGATCATATTTTTTTATTACATTTCTGAATGCTTGTATGCACAACTATGTTAAAATGATTTTTTTTTTGTGATTCAGATAGTTCATTTGGTATCAATATAGTATGTACTGTGCATAGAAATGTATTTCACTTCCACATTATCATTTTTTAACTTCTGTGAGAAAGGCGTACGGAAATGTATGTGCACCTTGGTTGTGCCAATTGAGTCATTGAGCATTTGTTTTTTAACATTATTTTAAATCATGCATCATGCACAATACTTGTACTCCTACAGTGGTGCAGTTCAAATTTGAAATGGCCCCGTTCCAAAAAGGTGGGCCCCACCCCATGAAAAAAATAAGCCTAAAAATTGAATCTAATCGCACAGCTTCCTGAAAGTGGGCTCGTCCTCAAAAAAAAATACTGGAATTACATGCCACTCTACAACACTTAACTGTTCATTGGTATGACTGCATGCACGTATCTCAAAGCGGGCTAAACGGTCAAGATAACAGGTGCTAATCGGCGTTTCCACATACGGTACTTGATGAAACGGTGCAGGAGGAGATCAAGGGGGCACGTGGCAGATTTTCATAGAGGTGAAGCTTGATTTTGACAACGCCACGTGGCCCAATCTCTGGCTAGGGTTAGAACCCTGAAATGGGTATTAGAGATTACTTCGTTATAAAATATTAAAAACATATTTATTTGATTTTTTAAATTTACTTCTATATAGGAAATTTTGATATGAAATATGGTATTTAATGGTTTGAAAAATATGCTAAGGAAAATAAAAGTCAAATCGTAGTTTTGTTGCTACACGAACGCCACCATCCACAATTCCGCGCCTTGGTTTAGTAAGGACGCCGTTCCGGTGGAGTCCGGGGGATCACGAGCAAAAGCGGCGAAACCGAGAGGTGCGCGCATTGATGCGTTCGCAAACACGCGGGGAGGAAGGGGGTTATGGACAGTTAGCGATGTCAGGTTCACGAAGCCGATGAAAACCGATCGGTTTTCGTGGTTTTTCGATGTTTCGACAGGGCTCGGAATCAAATTTCGATTGGAATTTCGAATGCTTTCGGAAAATTTCAAATGTTATAAAGTAAATTTGGTTAAAATTTGGTCGGAATTTATCAAAAGGCGGTCGAAATTTGTCAAAAACCGTGATATCGATGGGGCTCGAAATTTAACGGTCAACCGATAATGTAAACCGATGTGTTAGCGTTTCTCAGGTGAAGTCACCTGTTAGACGAAAAGGTGAGCGGGTTCAAGTGGGAAGAGCAGGCCCGCTTGATTGATGGTAATCCAGCAGTAGTGCACAGTCCAGGGCCCGATGAGTACATACTATGTTTGCAGATTTTGTGGCCCGGACGTAATATGTTCACCCATTATATATTGGAAATAAGTTCACTTTAGTCCCTTAAATTTGTCGCGGGGTCTGGTATTCGTCCCCGAACCAAAATACTCGGTATAGCCCATCCCTAAATTATAATACCGTGCCAACTTTGAACTTTAGCAGTATAGTGACTGATTTTAGCTACCGTGGTGAGTGAAACCCACGTAGATCTCACGTGTTAGCGGTCATCTATTCTCCCTTCTCTCTCCCTTTCCCTCTTTTCTCTGTCCGTGCCCCAATTGATTAATGTTGGGAAGATCCACAGCCCGACTACGCAGTTGATAGTGTCATTGCTACCGGGAAGATTGCGGATGGCGCTCCATCCTCGGTCAAGCAATTGACGTCAGGCACTTTCAAGATCTTGTCCACAGTCCACATCAAGAGACGCATTTGGCATATAGAGTACATCGGCATGCATGGTCGTGCCGTCATCGAGCTCCTCCATTTCTCGCGTAAATTGTGCCATGTCCGAGATGGGAAGCTCGTCTTCTGGCTCCTCGCCTGTGGAGAGTGTAGATTAGAGTCTTAGAGATGTCGTCCTCAGGCACTTCACGGCGGTGTCGAGCAGATTGTCGACAAAGTCCTTCCACACCACCATCTTCTCGCCGCTCTCAGCGGCATCCAGAAGTACTCCCCTTTCCGATCACCACCGCCTTGAAGATCTCTGGAGTAGCTCCTTCCAGTTCTTCGCGTGCATGCATGGCAGCGGGTGAAATTTGGTTTGGTTGATGTTCGATCGAGCTAGGGGTGTCGAGAGTGGTGGTGCGCCGCGCGCGGCAATAACAGGGGACTTGGGGTGTTTGTTTGGGTTCGAACGTTCATGGGTTTGCAGGCTGCGGCGTGGTTGGAAGAGCTCCGGTTGGCTTGTCCAGTTACCTGTCCTTCGACATGAACGTCGTTGTGGCAGTGCAGACGAGAGAGGGAAGAGGGAGAAAGAGAGGAGGAAGAAGAGTTGGCTCCTGATATACGGGAACTATATAGGTCCAACTCGTCACATCAATCAAAACCGACCATTATACTGCTGAGCAATCAAAGTTGACATAGTATTATGAGTTGGGTGATGGGATATACTACCTGGTATTTTAATTTAGGGACGAATTTTAGACTCGCTGATAAACTGAGAGACCTAAAGTGAACTTATTTCTTATATATTTTGTACTTTTTGAAACATTGGTACGAAACAAAGCGGGACAAAAACTAATTGCAGAAGCCACCGGATTTAATACAGCAGTATACCAGTTCAAATTAGTTTCTTGTAAGATAACCTTTTCAAGAAGAAACAATAAGTAACAAAATCTTATACATATTTTATTTTCTTGACGTGAAACCTTGGTGTCACTTCTCATCAGAAAATTAATTAATCACACCTGAACACTAGTCCAGGGCCCATTGAGCACGGGCTAGAGTTGCAGAATTTGTGGACCAGCCCAAGAGTTTTTCTTCTCCTTCTTCCTTTCGTTCTTCTTTGGAATAAGTCCACTTGCCGCCCCTCAACTTTAACGTCGCGTTTGATGTCTTCCTTAATCCCCAATACCAGAAAGGAAAAAGTACACCGGAGGTCCCGCAACTTGTCATCAAGTTACAAAATCATCCCCTAACCACAATACTAAATATCCGGCGTCCCCCAACTTACGAAACCAGTGTAAACTAGGTCCCTTGGCGGTTTTGACTTTGGTTTTGTCCGACGTGGCAGCTGACTCAGTGCGGGACCCATGTGGGCCCCACGCGTCAGCCTCTTCTTCCCCTCCCCTCTCCACCTCTCTTCCTCTCTCCTCTTCACGGCGCCGGCGGGGGGAAAAGCCATGCGCGGGCAGAGAGCGGCGGAGTGGCGCGCGGGCGGACGGCGGGCAGAGCGGCGCTCGGGCGGCGGGCGGCGGAGTGGCGCGCGGGCGGACGGCGGATCGGCGCTCGGGTGGATGACGAAGCGGTGCGCGGGCGGACAGTGGAGCGGTAGCCGCTGCACGGGCGACGACGCCGACTGTGGAGGCGGCGGTAGCCGCTGCCTCCGCGTCACGCTCCACTTCCACGGCTCTCCCGGCGGCGCCGTCCCCTTGCTTCCCGTCTGGGTCACCACCGCCGCCGCCGACGAGCCCGACATCCTTCATTGGATTCCCGTCTCCCTTCGCCGTCTATCGTCGTGCTACCTCTTCCGAAGCCGACGGCGCCCATGGTGAGTTGCTTGCGTCATGCTATTCCTTCCGGTGCCCTCCGTTTTCGCCGTCGCGCCGCCGTCCACCGTTGTCGCCGCAGTCTTGTGCCGCTGGCCATCTGCGAGCTCCGGAACCCGTCGTCCCACTCCGCCTGGCTGCTCTGCCGCCCTCGCCCCATTCCACCTGCCTTCTCTGCCCGCTGCCGCCTCGCTGCCTTCGCGCGCTGCCGCTCCGCTCCGCCTCGCCGTCGCCCCACTCTGCTCACCGCCGTGCTTGAGGTCATCCTCTTCGATCTCCCCCGTGCTCCCGCCGCCGCCGCCCTTCCCTTCTGCCTTGTCTCCGCCCGAGCGCCACTCCACTGTCCGCCCTCCGCCCGACGCCTGAGCGCCGCTCCGCCGTCCACTCGCGCGCCACTCCGCCGCCCGCCGCCCGCGCGTGGATTCTTCCCCCGCCGTCTGTGCCCGCTAGCTGCCGCCCGTGCAGATGCTCCGCCCGCCCGCGCCCGTGAAGAAGGGAGAGGAAGAGAGGTGGAGAGGGAAGGTTGAAGAAGAGGCTGACGCGTGGGGCCCACGTGGGTTCTATGCTGAGTCAGCTGCCACATCGGACAAAACCGGACTCAAAATCGCCGATGGACCTAGTTTGCACTAGTTTTGTAAGTTGGGGGACGCCGGATATCTGGTATTGTGGCTGGGGGACGATTTTGTAACTCGATGACAAGTTGAGGGACCTGCAGTGTACCTTTTCCATACCAGAAATCTCTACCCCTCAAGTGTTCAAAACCATGTAAACAGTCGTTTTTAAACACTTGAGGGTAGAGATTTCTAGTAATGAGGATTAGGGACGTCATACAGACTCGAAGTTAAAGCTGAGGGATGGCTAGTGGACTTATTTCTTCTCCTTTTTTTTCCCCTTTCTCTGATTGCATCAACCAGTCATGTAGGTTATGTCACTGTACCACTGTGGCCCAGCCCAAAGCGCATTATGGAGTGGCATAGGCGCTATTGCCATCAGTCTCTCAGTTTTTTTTTCTTTTTTTTTTTTGCGAGGAAGGCTTCCGGTATCCTAAATTCCTGATGAGATCTACATGCTCTCCAGGTACTGAAAGTAGAGTGGAATATATTCGATCCTAGACCACTACATGCGCTCATGCCTCATTCATGCGGCAAAATGATGTTCATGGCAGGACCATGCGTCCGTCCATGCATGCGTGCCATTTTTGGCAGGAGTGATCCTGATGCTGTGATGCACGTTCAACGCAAGCAATGATCGAGCGTATCCGCTCTCTAATCTCCTTGTTAACACATCACATAGGGCCACCGTCCAACTAGAAACAAAGAACGAAAGAGACCATATGCTTGCGATGTCTCTGCATGTGTGTACTCTCTCAGTCCCACAAGGGCATCCCTAATGTAAGCCACAGGCCCACAGCAGTAGTGTTCTCATTGACTGAAGCCACTACATAGAACACTTACCTTCCAATCGAGATATTCTTAGTTAGGCCCTTTAAAATCTGAGGGTGCAATACGAAGATACTACAACCCACAACGTGCGTCCCAACCCACAAAGCCACACGTGTTGTGTTACCTATCCTACCCCTATGACGAGACGATCGGTCTTCTTCACACTCCTCCTTTGTCGCTCCCTTGCCTCTCTCCATTTGCCCGCATCTCTCTCCCTCTCTTTCCCCAGTGCGCCGTTGTTGACTCCGCCCCACCGCGTTGCCTTCGGCTCTGTCGACCCTCTCCCTCCGCCCATCGCCGCTGGTGGCCATTGGCGCGCTGGTCGCCCTCCCTCCGTCTTTCAAAGCGTTGGCCGACGGCGGAGACGGATGAGAGGGCCAGCGGCGGGAGAAGGGGAGGAAGTGGAGCAGGTTGTGGCGGAGCTCGCCCTCGCAGAGGGACGGCGGCGGCAGTTGTAGGATCGAGATGTCGACTAAAGGGGGGGTGAATAGGCGATTTAAACTAAATGACACCTAATCAAAACTAACCTAAGTTGCTAGGCTTGGTGAGGGTCAACTCTAACTAAGCAACTAAGTTATGTTTTGCAAACCTAGGGTGATAGTGGCTCAATTATGTCTCTAGGAAAGTAAATCACACTCCTATGTCAATGTTTAGCAATCCTAAGGTGAAATGATCTCTAGTATGTCTCTAGAAATGTAAATTGCACAAATTTAAATGCAACAAGTAAATGAGACAAGAAGACAAGAGATTTTTCACCGAGGTTCGGAAACTCGCCAGTTTCCTACTCCCCGTTGAGGCGAGCCCAACTCCACCGCTCAACCACGAAGCCACCGCACGCCCCCTTCGTCAAGGGGTGGGCAAGGCGGGAGCTGGCCCACGGAGAGGACTACCCAAGCCTCGATCACTAGGATAGTTCTTCCTTCACTCCGAAGGTGATGAACTCCAAACCACTCGCAACCGGTGCCGGGCCTCCTCCACAATCTTCTCGGAGAGGTCACCGGGCAACTCCTCCACAAGCCGTCTAGGAGGCGGCAACCTCAAGAGTAACAAGCAATGACCCGGCGTGGAGATGATCAATCAAGTGCCACACAAGCTCTACAATGGAAGTAAATGCACTTGACTCTTGGCTAATTAACTTTCTAACACACTAGATGGATGAACACAAAGCTCAAGTAGGTGTGAGAGAGGTGCAAGGGGTGTATGCAATTGAATTGGGTGCCAAGAGAGTCCCCTTGCTGCTGGTGGGGGAGTATTTATACTCCCACCCACCAAAACTAGCCATTGGGGGCGAAATCCCCCAACTCAGTGCTCTGGCGGTCTGACCGGAGGTATGTGGCCGGTCAGACCGTGCTACTCTACAACGGCTAGTTTTCTAGCCGTTGTAGGGCTGTCATTGGGCCCCATAGTCGTGGCCGGTCAGACCGACATGGGGTGGCCGGTCAGACCGACCTCGGCTCGGTCAGACCGCCCTCAGCTCGGTCTGACCGAATACGGCTCCGGCGGCTCGGGATCGGCCATCCCAGAGCATGCCATCCCGGCCATATGGCCAGCCGGTCAGACCGGGCAACACCTGCCGGTCAGACCGGCTATGTGGCGGCGGTCAGACCGGCCGTGACCCTACGGTCAGATCGGCTGCACAGGCCGGTCAGACCGGCCGTTAGGCCGTGGTCAGACCGGCTCTGGTCAGGCCACACAGTGAATGCACAATTTGAAATATAGGGAGTCTAAATGCGAGCAGAAGTCTAAATGCATAATGACCTAATGTGGAAATTAAAATCATCTCTTCGCTAGGTCATTACCCATCTTAATAGTATGGCAAAGCTATAAATAAACTAGCACAATTTTGATCACCCAACGCCTCGATCAATTTAAAATGAAAATACTAGTTTACCGTCTTCTCTTCCTTTTGCTTTGCGTCGTCAATTTTAATCCATCAATGATCATCCATGTGCACACAAATAAGTGAATCTAACTCAAATAAATAGCTCAAACACAACGGTTAGTTCATAATTAGCGCTTGTCATTAATTACCAACATTAACACTGAGGGCCTAGATGCTTCAGCAGTGAGGGGAAGGGGAGGAAGTGGAGCAGGTTGTGGCTAAGCTCGTCGTCGCAGAGGGACGGCGGCGGCAGGAACACGTTGGCATTGGAGGTATACTCCGAGACATCGTCCTCCGCCGACGCGCACAGCTCTGTCATCGCGGCCATCGTCCCGCATCCAGATCCGGTAGGCCTCTTCCCCAACTCGTTGGCGCGCGTGGCATGTCCTTCTCCCTCCGCCGTCCCCAGGTTGTCCCCGTCGTAGATCCGTCGACTCCTCCACCACCTTGCCGCCTCCGTCTCCTCCCCACCACCGTGGGCCTCCCACCTCCTCCCAGCAAAGAGGCTGAGGGCGGAAGGGAAAATTTTTGGTGCGGGAGCCGTGTCCAGGAGCCACGACGTAGCCCAACGCAGAGTCTAGCTCCATGGCTCGACGTAAAGGGGCGGAGGAGTGGAGGGAGACGCATCCCTAGCAGAGGAGCCGTGCCCCTCTGCTAGGAGATGGCTCCGGCCGGAAAAGCAACGTCCCGTCACGACGTGAGCAGGAACACTCTCCAGGTGCACCCTTGTATCTCTCGGATTTGGATTCTTTTTGGAACCGAGGGAGTAAAGACTAGTACTCCCTCCGTCCCAAAAAAAGACAAACCCTGGGTTTCCGTGTCCAACTTTGACTGTCCATCTTATATGAAATTTTTTTATAATTTGTATTTTCATTGTTGTTAGATAATAAAATATAATTAATATTTTATGCGTGACTTGTCTTTTTAATTTTTTTCATAATTTTTTCAAATAAGACGGACGGTCAAACGTTGGGCACGAAAATCAGGGTTTGTCTTTTTTTTTTTTGGACGGAGGGAGTACACCATTGCACGCACATCCATGGGATGACTGTCAGTATCTGGTGCGCACGCCCGACCATTCCTCCCTGCCGTCAGAATGGGCAGGCAGAAAGGCCCTTTTTTCCCTGTCCCGATCGAACCAGCGTAGGCCGTTGGATATGAGTACTCTCTGTAGAGGAATCTACTTACTGGATGTAATCATGATCGTGTGCGGCTCACTTTTAGGACGACAGACACGGGCCAAAAGTGCAGTTTCGGGTAAAATTTGATGTGATGTTCAGTTTGAACGAAGAGTAGATTGCGATCCCGATATTCTCTCATCTTTATGTCGCGGTTAGCTCCAAAAACTTGGATTTTTCCAGGTCATTCTGAGATCGTACGGACAGTCGGTCGACAGAACGTTCTGTCGATCGCTTGCATTGTTTTGTCACAGCAATGGAACCTGAATTAGTAGGTAAACCAAAAAAATTGTTTGAAGTTAAAGCAGGACAGTGGAAATTAGACTTCACGTGAGATGGGAGTAATGTCGGACCGCCCATTTTGTTGAGAACTCCTCTCACTTATCAATCACCTTCGACAGCATCATGAATTTGGCTCTTTATTTATAGTTGACCTACTTAAGTATATGTACTTGATCACTTTTGAGGAATACTAAGGGCAGTCCTAACCCTCCATCTAGAATAGTGTCTATGACATTAACTACATTGTCATATAGGACTTTTAACTTATGTGGCACTATATTAATTAAGAGAGAGAGTGAAGAAAGGAAGAAACTGTGTCTCATGAAAGACATAGCTTCAACACGAGAACCTATACACTAGACACTATCAAGTTAGTTTTGCATTGTGAGAGAATAGTATATTCATAATAGATGAAGAATAAATATGATTGGTAGAGAAGAGAGATGATGTATTTATTAATGGCCCATTTTAAGAAACCATGGGTTGTAGAGTGTAGTTTTTATTATGATGTCTTATTGACATGGTATCATAGACACTTCTTATGGACACTATGGGTTCGGACTGCGCTAATATGAGAGTGAACTTGAGTCCTAAAAAATGAGGAGAATTCAATGGCTGTCTAGTGTGTCTCAGCCATTAGCTTCCACAGTTTACATAGTCACGGGCATTTTGGCACTGTGTCAAGTGTCAACCAGACTTTGTCCCCTCTTTTCCTTGCCAAAACACATTTTAAACAAGCTGACAAAAGTAACGACACGCCATGGAGTCCTGGTTAGTTGTTTGGCATGCCAACAACAAATTAATCCATTCCCAAATCCCAAATCAACGGCCGCTCCCAACATTTTTCAACACCGCTAACGACCACCATGTCCTCAGATATACTCCAAGGACGGTCTTGAGAGGGTACATGCCAAAAACATCCGGACAACACCCCGTTTACAGCCAGCCATTGCATCCACTCCACCAGCTGCCCTATCCTTTGGCTTCTTCACGGAATAAGTCAAACGGTATATTTACAAACGAAAAATAATTTATAAATAAAATTTTTATATATATAGTTTTTAACGATCTAAAAGCAATTACTGAAAAATAAACTTCAAATTTATGGTTAAAATTTTATATTTAAGCTGATATAGTATAAGCATAAAAAAAATGAGACCGCAGAATTCAGGGACTAGTGCACGCATTGCACACAGCAAGGCCAGTATACACACGCACCTGTCGTTAGTAGAGAGTACTCTACCACCAGATGCATCAATTCAACGAACCGTGCCATCCATCGGTAGCTAGCTGCTGGCTGCTGGCTGCTGCTGCCTGAAGGCTGGTACACAGTAGCACATGCTGCCGGCGGTGTCCCCTAGACCCCTACTACCCCTTGGCCGCTACAGAGATCTCTCGCCGTCTCCCGCGTCCGTCCCGTCCGACCGATTGATCGATGGGCGCGGCTCGATCATCGATCGGCAGCAGGGCTCCACGCACGCACGCACCCACCAACCGCGCGCGCGCGCGCGCGCACGGCCGATCGGCAGGGAAAAGCCGGCGTCTGCATGGTTGCGCTTGCGTCGCGCGACCAGGATGTCCCATCCCCCGGAAGCCCCAGATCTCACTCACCGAGCTCCACCACGATCTGCCGGGGGTGAGATGATGAAAAAAGGACGTACGGTTTACATGCTTCCATCCGGTGAACTCGCTGCAGCATGCAGCGACTGGGAATACACTACACATGTAATGGCAACAATGCTACAGTAGTAGTAGTACGGTGTCAGTCAATCGAGCGAATTATTGGCGTTGTTTTATACGAGTAGTATAAAAGACACAACATAGTATAAGGGCCCTTTTGATTTATAGGAAAAATGTATAAATTTTGAAGGATTTCAACCATATGAAAAAAAAATTTCCTATAAAAACCTTCCATAGGAAATGCCCAGGGGTCTTCCGGCTAGCTTCACAAGGTGGTGGGCTAGACAACCTGGGTTCAAAACCTCACCCCTTCTAATTATTTGATATTAGGTCCTTCCCTAGTATTCTAGTTTTTTTTAAAACCTTCCATGCATTCCTATCTTTTAAAATTCCTATGAAATGAGTAATCCTATTGAAATTTCGAAGAAAAATTAGCAAAAAGTCTAACCTCTTGGAAAAATTTCTTTGACTTTATCTCTCTCATTCGATTCTTGCGATGTTTAAATAGTTCAATCAAACGACCATTTTTTTCTTATGTTTTGCAATCATCTGTTTTACATTTATATTCCCATTAGAATCTTGTGTTTTTTATTACTCTGTTTTTCATTCCTGAAATTTAAATGGACCCTAACAGATTCAAGAGTACGAATAGTGTGTCTATTTATTTATTGTGTGGTGGTTTGAACTTTGGATTAAGTTTTATCAAGTCGCGGAGGATCTCACATAACATATGTATTATAGGATGATTATAAACCTAACCTTCCAGTGGCTACAGATGCTCCGACAATTCCTAGCTCCTCTAAAAACAACCCGATTCTCATTCTAGATTAAATGATTTGGTAGCAATAGAATTTGGAAAATAAACTAGTAGTCAAGAAGTCAAAGAGCGTTAGCTTCTCTAAATTCCCATCAGTTACTCCAAATTCTCACAAGTTGCTTATCACAATTTCTCGCTCTCTCAAACTAAGCCTATATATGGCAACCGGTAAGGGTTAATTCATGGTTGCGCTGCATGTTTAGTGAGGGAAAAACATATGAAATGAGTCTATGAGTATTGATTGGTATGCTTGGAGGAGACCATGTGAGGACGGTTTGGGACAGGAAATCCTTCCTCCTAAGCACCGCGGGGACAATACATTATTTGTTAGTTGTGGCAGCTTGCATGCCAGCATCTTCTTCAGCGAACACATTAACACTAGTCTTACCTCACACTAATCAGGCCTGACGTTATCCGGGCACCTACCTCTTCAATCACCCAGAAAAATAAATCCCCACATGATGATGATCACTAAATTATGCGACACTGATTTGTGGCGTGTGTGCGCGCATAACTGCATATACACCGATGGATCACCGTCTTAATTGGACAGGTATAATCAAGCCCATCGGCTCAACTGTTTGCTAATAGTATGTTGACAATGATTTGTATCCGCTACCCTACACCAGTATCTTTCACCAGTGTATGGTACTCCACTAGATAGCAGAGTGACGAAATGTTCCTGAAATGCTATATGCTTGTTCTTGAGCTGCAGTACAGTACTCTCTCTGTCAATTGATCTCCCTAACATGCCAAAGAAAATTAATCTTCCTGCAGTACACCCATGTGACAGTAAATCACAGGGATTTAAAGCCTTTTAATCTCGACAGACGCACAAGTGTTCCAGTTCTACTTGTTAGTACGGTTTCAACTTTCAATATTGAAGCTAGGTAGCTGTTTCAGAACATGTAAAGAAGCTAGCTAAAGCATGTGGAGCCGTGGACCATCTGACGCCGGCAAAGGATGAAATGACGATGAAAGAACCAACATAGACATATAAAATTCTACATCCTTTAAATTTTCTACTCTAGTTAAATCTTCTCTCTCTCTACCCTAATACACTCTCCAATGAAAATCATGTGCATGCACACCTAAAGAACAAACGCAACTGACAACACTGAGCCACTGACCAATAGGTGTAGTATGACTAATGCTATTAGAGCTACTCCATATACAAAAGGGAGAACAAAACCAAAGCAATTAACAAAAAAACGAAAGCGATTAGGGGAAGGGAACAACATTGATCTCAGGCTCGGGAACCCCTCTGTCGACGGCGACGACGACTGCATCATCCAAGCACGTGGGCTCCATTAGCAGGCACGAGAAAAGGAGAGAGCAGCTGCTGCATAAACAAGATTTGGCCCATCTCTTCTCATCACAGCTTCCACTGGCGCCCAGAAAGATTCCCGGTCTCCAATGCATGCAATGGCAACGGATGCACCTAGCAAAAGCTTCTTCCAAAGTCTCCTCCCCATCACTCCCTCTGCTGCAAAGAACAGATTAATTAAGAAACTATATTTTTAAAAATTTTAATCCAGCCGCTCCATCATCAAAAGCAGTAATACAGTACAGTACAGTTGAGAAACAGAAAAGATTTTATTGCTGCAAAGAACAGATTAACTAGTAAGAGAATGTATTTTTTTAAAATTTTGATCCAGCTGCTCCATCATCAAAAGCAGTAATACAGTACAGTACAGTACAGTTGAGAAACAGAAAGATTTTATTACTACGAGTACTATTAATCTATTCAAGATTGGAGATTTCGAGTGTTCATATACAGAGGAAAGAATTTGCAGCAGCAGTAGAAAGGTGAGCGTTTATGATGATGAGTAGGGACAATGGCTTTGCTTGGCCCGAACCGTTGGGGCTCGCGCGCTTGCGCTTACTTTGCCACAAAGCAACAAAGGCCAGGTTAATGGCCATGGCCGGATCGAGGTCGAGGCAAAGCTAGCGCGACGCCGACCAAAGGAGAGGAGAAAAAAAGAACACGACGACGACGACGACGACGAAGAAGAAGAATAGCCTTCTTGACTTTCTTCTTGCCCTGCTCCCGAGGTCGGAAAATGGCTAACGTTGATGTTCTCTCAGCTGCGTTTTTGGACTAGCTGTGTCTTCAGTTCCACGTTAAAATTAAAAGTTTGAAGAAATTAGAACAATGTGACAGAAAAGTTAAAAATTTGTGTGGGTAGAAAAATTCGATGTGATGGAAAAGTTAAAAGTTTAAAGAAACTGTTTTTGGGTTTGGTAGGTCAGCCAGCATGGCACTGTGTGTGTTTACGACGAGAAATGGAGACTTATCAATTATTTGACTTGATGTTTAGGCATCGATAAATAATTAAATAGTATATCTCCACTGGTTTAGTGATGGACAAAATGCTACTAAAAACTTTGATGTGATAGCAGAGTAATCAGCTGTACTCACTGATTGATCGATGCAGTGGACTGTAGTGAAGCTCAGGTTAGTGATTGTTTTTACCTGTCTTTGTTTGCCTGCGGTGGTGGATTCAGAAAGGTAGGCTCTTGGAGGTGGAGGAGGCGGTGAGGGCCTTGAGGTTCTCCGACGATGGCGGCGCGAGGTCCTGCGGGAGGCGGGCGCGGCGCACGATGCGGCGCATGTTGCTCTGGAGGCTCTGCTGCACCAGCTGCCGCACGGCGCGCTTCTCGTTGCTCATGCCGGCCTCGTCGGCCTCTTCTTGGCGCGCGCCGCCGCCCCCGCCGCGCTCCTGCGGGGCCGACATTGTCGCGACGATGCCGGCGGCGTCGGCGACCTGCTTGCCCTTGTCGGCCCGGAGGATCTCGAGGATCCTCGACGCGCGCTTCTGCGCCAGCGCGGTGCCGACGAGGGTGAGCTCCAGGAGCGCCGAGGTGGCGCCGGCCTCCGCCATGGCGGCGCGGTCGGCGTAGCTCCGGTGGGCGAGGACCATGAGGATGTACGCGGCCTTCTCCTGGCACCCGGGCTCGTCGGACCAGTTGAGCACGTCGACGAAGGCCGGGACCGCGTCGGGGGCGCGGCTCACCGCGCGGCGGCCCTCGGGGCAAGCGGCCACGAGGTTGCAGAGCGCGGCGAGCGCGCGGTCCGCCGCCGCGGGCGTGTCGCCCACGGCGGCGACGAGCGACGTCGCCAGCCCCGCGGACAGCAGGTGCGGCGCGTTCGCCGGCGCGATGGAGAGGTTCAGGAGCGCGCGCAGGGCGTCGTGCCGCGCCTGCTCCGTCGTCGGCGCCGCCTCGAACGCGCGGACGAGGAAGGGGGCGGCGCCCGACGCGCCGATGATGGGCTTGTTCGCGTCGAGCGCGCTGAGGCAGAGGAAGTTGGCGACGAGCGCCTCCGTCAGATCGCCGGACGCGCCCTCCGCGATGCGGAGCATCTTGTGCACGGCGCCGGCCTGCACGATCGCCGCCTTGTTCCTACGAATCGAAGCAACTCCCAGAAATCAGGAACCGAAACCACCAGATCTGATCAAGAAGCAGAGGAGTTCATCAAACTCGGCAAGAGAAGACGACTCACGTGTCGTTGCCGATCCCCAAATTGAGTAACGCGTACAGCGCGGCGGCCACCATCTCCTCGCTGCCGCCGCTCTCGTCGAGCATCGCGACGAGCGGCGGGATGGCGCCGAGCATCGCGAGCATCTCCCTCGCGCCGGCGTCGTCCTTCGCCTTCCTCCGCACAACCGTGGCGGCCTCGACGCGGCACATGTTGCCGCCGCCGGCATTGTCCCCGTCACCAACCTGAAGCGCTCCGACCACAACCTTCAGCTCCTCCAGCGCCTCCACCTTCTTGACGGCCGCGTCGGCGTCTTCCGCCTCGTCGCCGCACTCCGACGGCTCCGCCCGGAGCAGCTCCGCCAGCCGGTCGGACCTCGGCCTCGGCCTCGGCTGCGGCGACCGGTACCCGTTCTTGCCCCGGCAAGAACCCCCTCCAGCGCCGCCGCCGCCGCCGCCGCACGTCAGGACCTCAAGAAGCTTCCTCCGCAGCGCCGCGGCCGAGAAGATCGGCCACAGCCGGAACCCGCCGCCGACGTCGGCGTGCGCGCACCTCGCCACCATCGTGCACCTTCCGACGCAAGTCACATTGGCCGGTCGGCGAGGCGAACAGCGAGCTCTGCTCTCCTCAGCTTCAATGGCGTAGAGGGGAAGCCGTGGCGCGGCGAGAAGGGGGTTTATACGTGTGAAGGCAACAGGTGGCCTATGACCATGAAAGGTGGGCCCATGTGGTCAGTGTAACAAATTATTAGTTTTTTAAGAGGGAAAAAATCAAAGGGTATTTAAAGCTAGATTTGTGGGCTTGTGGCCAAAGACTCAGAGGAACTGTGGGCCCATGTGGTCAGTGTAACAAATTATATTTTTTAAGAGGAAAAAAAATTCAAAAGATAGAATTGAGCTGGGGGACATGTTGATCCACATCACTGAATCAGCTAGTTTATGGTTATTGGTCACACTGACAGATTTACAGTTGGATTTAGCAGTGGAGGACCATTGGGGAAGGTGATTAAAAATGTGAACAATGCATATCTATGCACTATGCTTAGCTGAACCAGGTCAGCAGATGACGATTTCTGGTAGTTAATTAGTAGTATACAGTTTATCTTTATGCTAAGACTCACTCTGCAAATGCAGCAACTTGATTAGTTGTCACAGTTGGTCACATGCAGATGCACGGTAAGTTGGACTTAATACTTGTCACTGTTACCGCTCGCATCTGTGATATTTTTGTCACGCGGTCTCCACTACACTTTAGTTGTGGATAAACATATTCCTGGGGAACTCGACCTGATTTTGAGACTTAACCATTGTGCTTTGGTAGGAATTTTTGCAAGATTGGCATATTTATCGTTGCCTCTCTTTTTTTTCCTGTGTCCTAGGTAAAGTGTTTTAGACTTTGTCTGTGCTCGGTATAACTGGTAAGTGGCTTATTTTACAGTACCCACTAGAGAGTTTGTGTAGCGCAGACTGTAGCGACATATAACTATACCAAACGGGCTTTAACGTAGTATTTGTATATCGGCAATAACCTTCCTTCAGAAGTAAATGGTCTAGGCCGTTTTCCTTGAACGGAATTTAATGGTGGATGGATTGATGGGATAAGGATTTAAACAGATTCAGACTCTCTATATAAGAGAGGAAATATCATATTTTTATGAATCTGCCTACATCATAAAATGAAAAACACGTAGGATATAATAAGTCGAGAACTTGACATCAGACGCCATACTTTTGGCCTCATCTTTTCGCTTATACTTATACTTATTAGCCAATATTTGAATTTTCAACCTTAAATTTGAAGCTGATTTTGGGATTTTTTTCATCAAAGTTTATTTTTCAGCCTTTACTTTTAGATCGCGAAGAACACGTATATAAAAGTTTTATTTACAAATTACTTCTTGTTTGCAAATATATCGTTTGGCTTATTTAACAAATAAGCCAAACAATGGTGCAGTTTGTGTTAAGTATATTATTTTTCATATGTTATCATTGAGATCAGTTTTTACTGTGGTCTCCACGGATAATATTCTATTATCGGTATTTTGACTAGTACTCCCTCTGTTCTAAATTATAAGTCCTATATTTTTTTATACGGTTTTTAATAACATATTTTGACCAGTATTTTATTTCATTCTATGATTCCAACAAATATAAAATTAACATCACATGAAAGTAGTTCAAAATATGAATCTAGTGATATAACATGCATAATATTTAGTATAGGTATAGTTAGTATGATTATTAGTTAAAAGTTATCGAGTTTGAAATTTTTTAAAAAGGGGTCGCCTTGTAATTTGGGACTGAGGGAGTACAGATGAACTAAATCATTAGTAACTTTGAGTACTCCTAGTATTGTAGCGATCACAACTACACATATTAATTTTTAAGAGTACTCCTAGTATTGTAGCAATCACAGCTACACCTATTTAATACGTCTTGATCGACACTTTCTTTACCGTCATCCCTTGCTTTCCGGAGGCAATTTTTGTTGTGTGTAATTTATGGCATTCAATTTGGTGGTCACAGGATACTTACAGCAAATTATGTACCCACTGAAAAAAAGCTTTGTAGATAGTACTGAATTGAACAAATCTACATAGTAGGGATAAACTCTCCCGGGGCACCAATCAGAAGAGAAGAATGTGCCCCTCCTCTCTCTCTTCCATTCCTTTTCACAGTAATGTAGTATGTTCACAGTAATAAACTCTTCCGATAGCTTGTTTTTGAATCCAAATGTTTTGCACACAGATGCGCAGTACAGAGCCAGCAGAGCAGATCCATGTCTGCATTTAAAAAACAGAGGATCCTGTTGTGCTCCAAGCTAGTGGCACCACTGGCATATGCATAGAGTTCCAACTTAATTCCAAAAGACCACTGTATTGATCTATTCCCCTTGTTCTCCATAGCCGATCCACTTGATAATGATATTCAATTGACTTCACATATCGCAACTTAACAACAGTACAATGGGTGTGTTCGGAATAGCATGTTCCCAGCATGCGCAGTAAACATGGAAAACAAAGCGCTCTATTAGCACGTGATTAATTAAGTATTAACTATTTTTTTAAAAAATAGATCAATATGATTTTTTTAAGCAACTTTTATATATAAACTTTTTGTAAAGAACGCACCGTTTAACAGTTTAAAAAGCGTGCACGTGAAATACGATGAAAAGGGGTTGGAAATCCTGGGTTCCAAACACAGCCAGTGCGTTTAACAGTTTAAAAAGCGTGCACGTGAAATACGATGAAAAGGGGTTGGAAATCCTGGGTTCCAAACACAGCCAATGTATCTGTATCTACACGAATTTTGCGCCGCAGCATGTGAACATAACACTGACTAATACTATGAATTTTCCCGTTTGTGTTGGAGCATATAATTCCCGAGAAACTATGAAATTTTCACTCCCTTCACCCCCAAAATATTCACCTCTATTTTAAAATATACTCCCTTCATCTACTTTTAATAAACATATTTTCAAATCTGAAAAATTTATTTTTGATTGGATTTCAATCCAACAACTTATTATTTTAATGACTTTCTCGGATTTAATACGTGACTCTACACTCTTTCATACAAGATTGGCTACGTAGGCATCGAGAAATGTAAATATCAATGAATCGCTTGTTTACGAGGAATGACTAGTAACATGTTTAAATAGATGGTAAGTAGAATTACTTATTCTTATCTATGTGCCAAGATGAAATATAACTAGATGGAGAGAGTACTACTCTATCTCAAAATATAGACTAAAAATGTTTTTGAATATTACAAGCGCGACCATACATGGTCAAGAAGGTGATGACAGGAGTAGACAAGGTGCACGGATAAAGGGGAGAAAAGGCTCAAACACCCACGCAGATTAGTCCACCCGGCGTCGGCTCGACAATAGCACGGGGAGCAGTCCACCCGGCATGTGTTGCTCATTTCCTCAAGAAAACGCTCTCTCTATTATCGGCACGCTGGCCACACGAGCATATGCATGCTGCATGTCCTTCCTTACCGCTCTTCGCCGATGCCAATCTCGTCTCCATTAATGGAGAGATCGGATGTTACAAAAGGAGATTGGCAAAGAAGCATGACGGCCATGGTTAGCTCTTTCTCTACCTCAAAATAACTCAATTTAAGTTAAGATAATAAATTAAATAAAGATTAATCTAGATTTATTATACTAGAATATATCTTAATTCTAGTTAAGTTATTTTGGAGGAAGGTAATACGTACGCTTGTAGTGTTTGGTCAACGCGGATTCCTTTGTGAGCAGGATGCATGGCTTCTGGTCAAGAACAATATAATACTACTATCGGTATCAAAGCTAAGATCTCGAGCTGAGCTCCGAGCCTCCGAAGCAAAGCAAAGCGTACTACAGTACTACACCTCATATAAGCTGCTGTTACTACTGGTGGAGTAGGAGTACTACCTCGTTTAGCACCAGAAATGACGTACGGTAGCTGCGCATTTTGACTTGGCGGTCGCATTTGCTGCAGTCTGCTTAGTGATCGGCGAGCCAGCCAAGCCAACCAAACCAACCAACCCCCGCGTACGGCCGCACCGCCACCGACACTGCCGCGAGGCGCGCGCGCGAGAGAGAGAGCGCGCCCCCACTTCCCATAATAATCCCATCTGGTTAGGCAGGCCGTGTTACTACCCCCTCGCCACGCCACACATGCGCCCGCGGATCAACACACCAAGTACGACGACGCGTCCAGCCATCCAAGCCGTGTACGCTGCACGTATTAGGTTGGTGCAGCCAGCGTCGTCGTCGTTGCATGCATCTGTCGCGTCGAGTTGCCGGCCGAGACTTTTCTTTGGCCCTACTTAGGACCCTGTTTAGTTCTAAAGTTTTTTTTTAAAACTTCTAACTTTTCATCATATCAAATCTTTCATACATACAACTTTTATATCACATCATATCAATTTCAACCAAACTTCCAAACTTTAGTATGAACTAAACACAACCCTAGGTGGTATTTAGAAAGGAGGGTCTAGATTCTAACTTTTTTTCCTTTAAACTTTTAACTTTTCTGTCACATCAAACTTTCAATTTTTCTTTCATATCGTTCTAATTTTTTTAAACTTTTAATTTTGGTGTGGAACTAAACACAACATTTATCTTAGGCCCTATTTAGTTCTCAAAACAAAAATTTTTACACTGTCACATTGAATGTTTGACACATGCATAGAGTATTAAATATAGAAAAAAATACCAATTACACAGATTATATGAAAATTGCGACACAAATCTTTAAGTCTAATTGCGCCATGATTTAATAATGTGGTGCTACAATAAATATTTGCTAATAACGAATTAATTAGGCATAATAAATATTTATTATTAGACTATATTTAATACTTCAAACATGTGTACGTATATCCAATATGAAAAAAAAATTCCCCAACTAAACGAGACCTAGCAACCCCCATGTTACCGCGCGGCCGCGTGCTCCTCCCGCTGGGAGCAGCGCGTGCGAGGTGGACGAAGACGATGGACGAACGACGAGGATGGCGTACGTGCGTTGTTCGTCGCCGAGGCGCGTGCAGCTACAGCTGCGGCGGACGACGAGGCCGGAGGGAGAAGTAAATGCGGCGTCGGTCGTCTTGGGGGTGAAGGGCCTTTATTGTGGCGCGAGCCTTGGGCCCAGGCCGGGCCGGGTGGAGGAGTGATGGCGAGACAACTTAAATGGGCAGGCAAGGGCCGAGTGTCGCAGCGACGCCACCGCTGGCGCCAAAGCCCACGCGGTTACATTGTCGTCCGACGAGGTGGGCAGGTGGCACAGTGACAGTAAAGTTTCTGCAGCCACGTCGCCGGTACAAAGGGCCAAACCGGGGATAAAAAAAAAAGAAATTTAGTAGAGTATGCGCAAATGATGGCGTCTTTGTATGTGCGTTTCTGCCATGTAATAAAAACAGAAGTTCAAACTTATGAGATTGAGCACCAAATTTCAAGCAGTAAATTTGATTGAAATATGTTGAAATTAGGTGAAAACCATCATCTCAATAGACTGAGCACACCTAATTTCAACATATTTCAATCAAATTTACTGCTTGAAATTTGAATTTTAAAAACTATTGAAAATTTCACTTGAAATCCATGAGATCTTAAAATTTTCACTGTTTTTGATCGGTTCATGGACCTTGAACCTGACCATTCGGACTGTGGAATGCGTTGGAGGTCCAGATCGGCTGACTGGAAATGTAGGAGCAGCAAGACACATTTTGCAGCGATGGCAGGACAGAATGTCAGATCATGTTGAACATCCTGCAAGCACCGAAAGGCAAGGCAAGAACCAGGGTTCAGGATGAAGTCAAGCTTCCTGGCTGAAAAATGCGAACTCGGATCAAGTCAAGCTTCCCGCAGCTCGTGAGGCTGCCGCGCATGCCAGCAAAACGCAAACTGTTGGGGTGATCCAAGCACAGAAGGCTCTCACTATCTGAAACAGTGATCAACAGCAGGAAAGCCTATGTTATAGTGTCCAAATGACATGAACGTCTGAACATGAACTGTCAGAACAGTATACACCGAACAAAAGATGGAAGTAAACATATAGAAGAACATCTCATTTTGACAGGCTTTTGCGTGTAATGGCCCTTTACATTCAACATGAACTAGGACGGTGAAATTTTTCACAGTAAAGCTAACTGTTACAAACAACGTCCAGATAAACTAGACAAGTAGAGAGCAAAGGCAACACATAGGTACCAGATTCCTACTGAATAAAAAAAACTCCTCTCGTAGCATACCAGCATAGAGAGATGCTGAAATCAACACCTATCACACCAACTACATAATTATGGCACAGAAACTATCTACAAAATTCAAAGTTTTCTATGCAGAAGCTACAGGGTGAAACTCTGAAAGTGCAGACTGCATGATAATCAAAACAGTATTTAGAGAGGCTATATATGGATCCCACAATTGAGTGACAACTGTCGACAACATACAATGCTGAAACTCTGAAAATGCAGACTGCATGATAAGCAAAACAGTATGAATACGGAGGCAACTGTCCACAACATGCAAATTGAACTAAAAAACTTAGCAGCCTGCAGGATCAGTGTAGCCGCTGTTTACCCTCCATGAATCCTAGCCCATAACAGATAGCCTAACAGATAACAGAGCATTGTCATGGCATCAATATCATTTCTGTTGAGTTGCACTTGAGTTATACAGTAATGCTTTTCCCTTTTTGAAAGGCTGTTAATACAGCGATTTGCTTACTACAATTATGATTCACTCAAAAATTTATATCTTTAAAAAAAGAAAAGAACCGATAATAGAGTCAACGCTGCACAACTTGTATCAACATACTGTGTTAGCTCTGGACGTTATGCCGGACGTGAAATGAACATGTCTGGACGTTATGCCGGACGTTGAACACCATTTCTTTTAAAGAAATAAGTAACAGCATTCATAAAACACAGGTATCAGTGTTGAACAAATTTGAAGAAATGAAATGTTCAGATCCACACTCCACAGAATGTATATCATCATAAATACTTGACATGGTAAAGCTCACTAAGCTTCAAGATAAGTAGAAAACTCCCATTTCACAAACTAAGATAGACAATCTAGAAAAATATTCATTTTTCAGTTTGCCCAGTGGAAAGAACTGAATTTCCCCATGAATGATACATATAAAAGCAGTGGAGGCATGCCCACAAACAGACATGCCTCCACACAAACAGAGGATTGTCCTTGCAAAAGTTCCTAGAAGATATGACAATAGGAACAATATTACACAGAGTTAATATATCAGTAGATACTTCAAGTAGGATACTGATCTAGAACAGTATGCACTCGATTTTAGAAACAAAAAGGAAATATTGGAACTATGAGATCCACTAGAAAGAACGGAGATGGCACATAATAAGATTCAAAGGAAGGCACTGTTCAGATGGATAAAATGCAGTAGAGAATATGAAAGGAAAATTAGGAGAGCAAGGAAAACACTGTGCAGATCGATAAAATACGCACATTCTGTAGAGAATATGAAAGGAAATGGGAAGTGCATGAAGCAATTGACAACCGTGAGAAAATACAAAATGCTCGGAACACAAAGGGAAAATTTGGGGATTCTACTAAAGAAACTATTGTAGCCTATAACAGAGGTTACAGAACATGGAAAAGAAAGGTCAGACAATTTCCCTTTCACTTGGCTAGTTGATATGTTCTAGACAGTTTTCAAATTTAAAGTACACAAATAAGAGGATTGCATATCTATCTTTTGCATGGCCATCATATATATTATCAGGTATTTTCTTGACCAGTGGGACACCTAAAATGGTGTAAAACAGTGTATCTGAAGCAATCTATTGCGATGAATGATGTGTTCAAACTAAAAAAATTGCATGCACATATAAGCTCGTTAGTTACATCTGTATGACCAAATAGACAAAAAAGAAATCCATCATTTAAGAAAGGAATAACCAACCCATGGAATCTATAATTGTCCTTGCTTCCAGGAAAGTGTACGCAAGGGAACAGCACCTATACTCATTACTTAAAGAGTCACTCTCTGAAATATTTATCACTAGATTTGATGAGATTGGCATATGATACGACAAAAAGAAGTGTTCCTTTTGCTATTCAGTGTTTAATTCTACAGTTGGTGTGAATGATTAGCGTAGAATTGCAAGCTTCAACCACTAAGTAGGAGCTACAATGGTGTCCAATTTGCTTCAACTGCTAAGTCAGACATCAAAATACTTTTTCACCTAATCTAACTGAACCCAGAGTAAACCACGATTGAGGGTAAAAGTGGTACCTTTCTGGCAATCTGGTGTCAAGCAAAAGGAAGTAATCAAGCATCACACATTCACCACCCATTTCTCTCCTTTTTTTTTTCCAAACATAGTTCATCCTTTATTTAACTATCCATTACTTAGTGAGCAGCAGAGGAGGTCTCCCCACCTTCTGTGCCAAGACCATACAACACACCGGCATACTTCTCGGTTAACCCATTGAAGTATGCCTCCTTGAGCTTTTTGAATGACAGCGCGGTCAACAGTGAGTCGGACCCAGCCTGATGACAAATTCCGACGCGCTCAACATCAAGCAGCTCGGCAAGCTTGTTCAGCCCACCATGGAGGCTGTTGCAGAACCGCATCAAGTGCTTGATGTCATACACGACAGGGAAATATATCCTGATGAGGTCAAAGAATCCGGTTATCGTGTCCGGCAGGTATGTGCCGGTGAGCAACTTGAGCAAGTAGCCAAAGTCGTAGCCACTATGGAACGTAACCCAGCGAACCTCGGAGTTCATTACAACACCTGACGACATGAGCAGCTCAGCGAAGCGGCGAGCATTAGCGCCGTCAGCCGAGTGACGGGTGAAGTCAATACCGCTGCGCCGGAGCAAGTCAATGGAATCTGCAGCAGCAACGTCGGTCCGGGGATCGAAGCCACGAAAGTTGAACTGCCAAACACAAGGTCGACCCTCGGAGCCAAGCGACGGAAGACCACCATGCTCATTCGAGAAGGTCAAACCAAGCTGTATAAGCTTCAGCATGTCGACGTTTGCTTTGAGCGTCGCGTAGTTGAAATCGGCGTTGGACTTGAACGTCCCGAGCGGCCTGCAGACGACGCCCGGGAACTCGGTGTCCATCGCGACGTACGGGAAGTCGTCGACGATCTCCCGGATCACCGCGAACTCCGCCTCGAGGTTGTCCTCCCACACCTCGCGGATCTCCACCCCGTCGGGCTTCTCGGCGGCCGGCGTCGCCATCGGCTCGCGCGCATCCAAATACCTCGAGCTTTCCCCTCCTCCTCCTCCCCAGCAACGGCTACGGCTCGCGCGAGAGCGAGAGCCGGTGGAAACGGGAGCGGCGGCGGCGGCGGCGGAGGCGGCGGTGGGGCCCAGGGGTCAGCGGCGCGGGGCGGGGGAGGCTACCATGGGTGGTGGCGGTGGGGAATGGAGGAGATCCAGGCGGGGGGAGGGGGGAGGAGGAGGAGGGCGTCGGATTGGGGAAATTTTCGGGGGTTGGGAGGAAGAAGACGAGAGGAATGGGGAAAGTGGTGACGTGCGCCGCCGGGCCAGGATTGGTGCCACGTGGCGGGGCCCGCACGGGTATGATTGCCTGCCCGGCCGCGAGCGTGCCGACGTGGGTGGGCGGGGGCGGGGGGGTCACTGCCCGGTGGGACGAGGCGAGGGGGCGTGTTTTGTGTGGTAAAGGTGGCTCGCACGTCAGGTCAGGGTGAGGAAGGAGGGTTGGCTGTGGCTGGCCGAGCAATCTGGTTTTGCTTTATCGGTAGGGTGAGCGGGTTGGCGAAGGGAGCTTGCAGATTTTGTTTGTCATGTTGACTGTAGTATGTTTAAAATTGGGGAAAGATATGTTAGGATTCGAGTTAAATGGAATAGATCAAAGTAATGAATGGTATAAAAGATAAATATTTTGACTAAAATTTAGTCGGGCGAAAAACTATACTGGGTGACCACGCAACAACGACAACCAGTATAGCCGGGCGTGTCTTTGTTGGTTTGAATATTTTTTTTAGGGTTTCGCTAATCTCAATAGATATAGTTACTTTGATCATTCTTGAAAAAAAAATCAATGTTTGATATATCTTCTAGATCATAGACTAGACGATACAAATTACGATATACTTAGATGGAAGGAGTAAGTCTATAATCCTCCTATAAACTATCTTGTACTTTTAAAAGTTGACTCTCAACTTATATATCAATCATGTTCACTTTTTAACTTTTAAAACCATAAGAGAAAAGTAAAAAGACATTTTTTTAGTTATATATTTTTCCCTACGATAGAAGGCAACTAAACACCAATACCATAAGTAAGAGTTGGACAAAAATTCATGTTTATCAGATGCATGTGTGCTTTGTTCAAAGGTTCAGAACCGAGACATGATAAAGCTATCCAAAACTTTGTTAACATACCACCCTAAACACACAAAATTACACGTCAACACTCAAATACCAAGTCTATTGTCAAGCACAATCAATTGATCGGACATACACATTGCAATGTTTGTCACCGAGGTTAACTGGGGTTCGCTGCCCAGTGGACCGATGGGACGTGTTTTGTGTGATAAAGATGCCTTATACGTCAGGTGAGGAAGGAGGATGGTTGTGGCTGGCCAAGCAATCTAGTTTTGCTTCCTCTACAGAGAGAGCGGGTTGGTGAAAGGAGCTTGGGGTCACATGGGTGGGGTCAAGGTCACCGATAGGTCATTGTCCGGTGGGGCGAGGCGGCGTGTTTTGTGTGGTAAAGGTGGCTCGCACGTTAGGTGAGGAAAGAGGCTAGTTGTGGCTAGACGAGCAATCTGGTTTGCTTCCTATATAGGGAGAGTGGGTTAGTGAAGGGAACTTGAATAATTTTTCTTGTCATGTTGACTGAGTATATGTTTAAAATTACGGAAACATATGTTAGGATCTAGGTTAGGATGGAACAGATCAAAGTAAGGCATACTTATAAAAAATAGATTGTATAAATGGTGAGTATTTCAGCTAAAGATTGGCCGGGCATAATACTGTATAGCCTGACTGTATAGCAACGACAATCAGTATAGCCCAGAGCTGCCTTTGTTTGTTGTTTTGAATATTTTCTTTAGGGTTTTGGTAATTACTTTTTAGCTTATTCTAAGAAAACAATGTTTGATACTTTTGGATCATAGTATAAACGATACAAACTACAATATACATGAAATGGAATATACATGAAATGGAAGGAGTAAGTCTATATTGCTTCTATCAACTATATTATATGTTTTAAAACTGGCTCTCAACTAATATCAACCACATTCACTTAGTTTTTAAAACCATCCGAGAAAAAAAAAAAGAAAACATCATTTTATATATTTATTACAAAGCAAGTCAACTGTGCACCGATGATGTAAAAGCTCGACCACAAATTCATTTTAATCGTATATATAATGGTGTGCTTCATTTGAAGGTCTAAAACGAAGACATGATAAAGCTATCCAAAACAAAACTTGGTTAACCTACAACTTTAAACACACGAAATTACACGTCAACACTGAGTACCATGTCTATCATCTAACACAATCGATTGATCCGACATACACACCACAAATGTAATGCTTTTGTAAATGTGGGCAAACTAGGGAGCATCCAAACATGGGCCAATTTCAATTTTAGGGAGGCATGTACCACATGACCGCATGATTCGATTGGATTGTTGTTACATAAAAGGCAAAAAATGAAAATAGATTGACTGTTATAGTGCTTATATTAGCAACATGGTATACTATTTGTGTGCACGAACAGCAATAGTGGAAGGATTGCTATGCATGGCATGCCTAGGAGATTTCACGGACGCAAGTCCTCGGCGTCACCTCGCCTCTCTTTTTTCCCCAAGTGTATCGCGGAGTTTTGGAGTTGCCCAACGCATCGCCTCGAGTAGTGGTTTCGTAACTCCCTAACCGACACGTGCCGAGGCAACCGTGACCTCTGCAGATATGGTAAGGGGTTGCGGAACCACGGTCCCTATTGCCACAGATGCTTGGCTCTGATGTGGTGGGTTAAGAGGACTATCCACGTATCCGACGAGTTAAAACAGACATTCTCAAGACAAGCATTCTTAAAAAAAAAAAAGGAAAAGGTAGGAGTACACTCCTAGCAAACACGGACCCGGATTGGTGGCAGTGTGTGGCAGACTGGCTTTTGGCTCGGTGGCCGCACCCGCACCCGACTAGTCGACCACCCAAACCTGATGTCTCTCCCTCTCCAACACATCGGCAACCAACCACCCTCAACCTCTCCTCTCTGCTCCGCTCCGCTCCGTCCTCCCGTTGATTCGCTCGCCGCGCCGCGCCCCGCCCGCGCGCTGAGATCCGAACGGCCGCCCTTCCCCCTCGCCGAGATCGATCTCCAACCCCCACGACCGCTAAGACGGCGCCGACGAGGCCGGAGCCATGGAGGCGTCTTCTTGGGACGCCCTTCGCAAGCAGGTGATGACCCCCAAATCACGCGCGCTCCCTTTCCTTCTTCTCCCCGATGGACTCCTGAGATCCGGCCCTGTCCTCCGCCGCCGCCGCCGCCCGCGTGACGGAAGCGACGATTGATTGGGGGATCCTGTGAATTGATTGGGGGGAGGCGTCTTGGGCGATTGTCTGCGCCGTTGGTGGGTGGTGGATTCCGTACGCCTGTCCGCTCTTGGAGAAAACAGCGTATCTTCTTGCGTTTTCGTTGTTGTAACAAGATATTGTTTGTCATTGGATAGGTGGTAGACTGGTAGTAAAGAAGATGTGCCTTCGGACATCCATAGCTCCATGAACGGTTTACCATTCCATTTTCTATTGAAAGGGTGAACTTGGAGCAATGTGACATACTGACATGGTCCCACTAGCTAGATCTTCATGATCCTCCCAAACTGTTCCCAAAAGGGACAGTTTCAGATGGAATTCTGCACCTTCAGCATATTTCTTAGCAATGCAGTTGTCGAGAACAGAGCGAATGCACCTATCACAATTGTTTTCAAACTCTATGTTCTTTGTTACTACTGTCTGATTGTCTCTATACTGATCCTTGAATTGGTCTGGGCTTTGAGCCTTAGTCTAACCATCTTTCATGGATCGAGCTTGTTTAGCTGTTCTTCCAGACCATCAGAGTGTACGTCTATTACATATTTTGTTTTCGTATTGTCTGTCGAAGTGGTTCCAAGTTGTCTATGCCAATGTCGTCATTACCCTAGTACATCCTATTGCTGCAATCGGAAAATATACCTTTAATGGTTTCTTGGTAATTCTTTGAGTAGGTTAATTCATAATTTAAGCAGAAAATCCAGGTCTCATTTTTTTTGCAATACCCTAGTGCCTGCACCAGTTCTGAATGGCTGTGATACCTTGTTTGTATTCATTGACTCTTTCAGGCAAGGAGGTTGGAAGCTCAGTTAGATGATCAAATGATTGCATACCGTAAATTGGTGTCTATGAAATCAGATGGTTCAGAGAATGATATCGAGTCTGATATAGAAAGATCACTGAAGCAGCTTCAGCAAGTAAATTCTCAAATGCAAACTTGGGTATCATCAGGAGGCTCTGAAGTTCTTTCTCACACATTGACCCGTCATATGGAGATTTTGCAAGATCTTACTCAGGTTCAGAACACCTTACACTAACTGTCTATAATGTGCATAACTGTAGTTAGTTTAACACTTTTCTGGAAAGAAGGCAAGTGAATTTTGTAATATATTAATAGAGAAGGTGATAGTATAACTATCATTTTTAATCAAGCTGAATCATAATCTTATGTTGTCTTAATGTGTCGTAAAACATATTTCTCTGAACTACATGTAAGACAGCTATTCATTAGTCATAATTTTAAGTTTGCCTAAATGCAATGCAGGAATTCTATCGGCTTCGATCAAGCCTCAGAGTGAAGCAACAACATGCTTCGCTCCTTGACCTAAGAGATTTTGACAGAGCAAAGTTTGATGTTGAGAGTGGAGACTCAGCCGATCAAGCTCTTCTTAGAGAACAAGCTGCAATCAGTAGGAGTTCTGGACAGGTAGGACAGTCCTCCATCCTTGTTTTTTGGAACCTTTGAATTTCTTATATGATATTTGCGTCACTTGTTTTTGTTAATTTTAGAAAAAAAATCATGCATCAATAAATGTAATTAGGATGCAGCTTAACTGGACAGGTGGAGTTACACTTTTGTTATGGAGTAGTGCTATATTCCCTCCGTCCACAAATATAAGGGAGTTAAGGTTGTTTAGCAAAGTTTAAAGTTGAGTTTAAATTACTTTGATGCCCTTGGGACTTTACTTGATTAGGAAAGATCACGAGTAGCAATGCAGTGATTGGATGGATTGGGAAAGTAGTGCTCCAAAATCCCTTATATTCGTTGACAAATGGAAAAGCCCCAAATCCCTTATATTCATGGGTGGAGGGGAGTAGGAGGGTTTTTTACATCTCATCAGTTTAATCTAATCAGTTGGTGGTTATGAAAAAGCAAGATGCACTCACAACATGCAGCATCGGATTTTGTAAGAAGTTTGTAAGGATTTTTTTTTTGTACGTGTACCATTTTCCTTTGTTACGAACATAAACTCTAAAGCAGTTTAAAGTTTTAAACTCAAGTTGCTATGCCTGCATTTCGGGTGCTAAGTATTTTCAGGTCAAAGAAAGGAAATGTAATTCCCGCACTAAGTGTTTTTTTTGGGAAATCTATGTACTAAGTGTTTTTGGTCTTAAAGATACCGAAAAGTTGATTACTTGCACTGGGTGCTATACTGTCGTGGAAAATATTACTATACAATGAAGGGTAGTTAAACTATTGTGTGTAAGATTTGTGCCTTGTGCTTGAAAATTTCTTCGCCTTTGAAATCCTCATATTGGATTTAATATTCTTGACAACAGCTAGCATTTAGTATATTTAGCGATTGTTTGGCTACCAGGATAACTGACAGCTAGCATTTAGTATATTTAGTGATTGTTTGGCTATCAGGATGCACTGAATGTGGGAGTTTTCCTGTGAGGCTGTGTGACTCGGGTGGATGGCTAGGATTAAACATACGCTTTGTTGGGTGGGAAATCTTTTTCCTAATCCATTATCCAAACAAGCCCGTGTTGACTATCTACCTTTTCAGTTACATGTCTCTGTCCTTAATTTTATCTAGAAAATCATTGAACTTTTCCAAATTGTGTAACCAACAAATTAATTCGAGAAGACTTTATAGTACAAAACCACAAATGGCTGCTAAACCATAAAAAGTAAAAAAACAGAATTGTGCATAATGATTGTTGCCCTGTATGCAAATTATACTGATAGTCTGTAATACTCTCAATGCATAGCTGGCCAAGGGCCCTTGTAGTCTTGTACTTTCTGATTTTACTAGCATAATGTCATCAGAAATTAGTACTAAGAAATTAGATGTTATATTGGTGAAACTTGGAATTTAATTTCATCTCTTGAAACCTCCGCCTATACTATTTTAGATTGATCATACTGCCCTCCACCCTCATTTCTATGCCTGAACAATAAATTGGAATGATGTCAGATGGATAATGTGATATCACATGCTCAAGCAACGCTAGGAACTCTCATGTCACAACGATCAACATTTGGTGGCATCACTACAAAGATAGGCAATGTTAGTAGCCGGCTTCCTACGGTATGTATCTGCATATCATATGCCCAAGCTATTCAGTCCATTTTCTCTTATGATATACAACTCACAACTTTTTTGACTAAATCTGACAGATCAATCATATCCTCGCATCAATTAGAAGAAAGAAGTCGATGGACACAATCATTCTTTCACTTGTCGCGTCTGTCTGCGCCTTTCTTATTCTCGTCTACTGGTTGTCAAAGTAGGGGCTGTCAACTTGTCATAGCAAAGGCATTAGGGTGTTGTAAGTTTGGATCACACTGCCAGTGCAGATAATCGAGATTGGTGTTTGTACAATATTGATTCAATGTTATCCTGTGTTGATGGTTCTTCAGGCATTGTGCCTCTCACTGCACAGCCGCGTGACTTCAAGTATCGACTGGACCCATATACTACATGTACTTGTACATGAATACGTGTGATTTCCGGAATGAAGATTAGTTTGGCATTTCTCCCTGTACGCACGCGGCACGCCTTATCTGAGTTTATGATTTTTGAAGGTTGATGCATTTGTGCCCGTTCTTGTGGCCTGCTAGGTTGCTGGTTGCGGTTTCCAGGTTGAAGCTGTTCAGGAACCAAGCAAAAGCAGGAAACATCTACAAATTATCCCAGGTAAACACAATCATCAACTGCAACGAGGGATACTAGCAAGAGGAGGTAGAAGGCAAAAAAAAAGAAATTCTTGCAGAGCCCCTGCCGAAACTTTTCTGGCGACGATAAGAGGATTGAGAAACGGTCTATGGTGGCAATTTTTCTGGCGACGATGATAAGGGGACTTGCTAAGAAACTTTCTATGGTGGCCGGATCCTTATGTACGAGACAGCGGTTTCAAAGCATGGGTTAAGGCTTAAACCATAGAGAATAAGATCGGCAGGTTCATAGCCTTACACATGGTTTTGACTGAAGTTTCTTCCTAAGGCTGTGTTTAGTTCACACCAAAATTAGAAGTTTGGTTGAAATTAGAACGATGTGACGGAAAAGTTGGAAGTTTGTGTGTAGGAAAGTTTTGATGTGATGGAAAAGTTGAAAGTTTGAAGAAAAACTTTGGAACTAAACACAACGTAAGTTTGAAAAGTTGTGGGATGGTCTTTTCTTGCCGGTCCGAGTTTTTGTAAGAGTTGTGTTCTCCCTCCGTTTTATAAGAAATAAACTAATACCAAATTCGATACATTCTATTATTAAAGATCTGGATAGTAGGTCGTTTATATTCATAATACTGTACATTCAGTATTAGATTTATTTTATTTCGTCCGACGAAGACAGTAGCCCTACCCTGGGAGCACCGAAACAGGCCAAATCGGAGTAGGCAAACGACGAGACGGAACGACGGCCTGCACGGCGCCACCAACCACATGCGTCCGCCCGCCCGCGCATGATTCTGCCCGGCGTACGTGCGTTTTCGGTGACGCACGACGCTCACCGGTCCGTCCGACAAAAATGAAGCCGTAGCCGTGAAGCGCCCACAACCACAAGCTCAGGCCAGGCCACAATCGAAGCCGAAGCTGATTTCTCTGTGTCCGTCTGTCCCCACGTCGTCGGCTCGTCGCCAACTGATTCCTGCCAAAAAACAAGTGCCACAGCGCTACACTACACAGACCATAATAATACCATATACGTATAGGACTCTACTAATCTAGTGAATTCCATGTTGCTTCGACGGAGCCGGGGCCAGCCGAGCCGAGCCGCGACGAGACGAGACGGGATGAGAGGCCACGGCCCCCCATCCACGTGCTCCTGCCGCGCAATCTGCCCCGTGCGCTTCCCGGTTTCGGTGTTGCACCGCACACGGTTTCGCTCTCGCGCGCGCGCGCCCACAGCGAAAATCCGAGAGACCGAGACGGACGGCGGCGGCGCCCTCGCCTCCCCGACGACGTCGCCTCGCGCAAATGCACGATGCATCCGCTGATCATTCACAGCGAACGCGACGCGTTGCGCGCAAGCCTCTCCCGGTCACGGCTTCGCTTGGTGTCGAATCAGGCGCATGGCCAGAGGATTAACAACACGGCGTCAGACTCAGATCAGATCAGATCAGATCCGGGTCAACTATTGTGGGCTAAATCCTTTCAGGACAAGCCTTTTGTTTTTTTGTTTTTTCTTTCCTCTCTTCCCGCGGCTAGGAATCGCCGCCGTAACAAATGCGTACGGGATCGCCACCACATGATGATGCAGTAATGTGGAAACGAGGGCAAACACAGCTCACGCCAGTTCCGGTCAAGCAGTGCTGCTGCTCATCAGAAAATTTTCTCGACGGAGAGTGATTCGCACGGATATATACGACGCCATGCCCATGCTGTTTGGTTTTTGGGTTGTCGACTGCAGCAGCAGTCGAGTTTTGATCGAACTCTAGAAATCAATCGAGTTTTGTTCTACCCAGGAGGCCAGGATGTCTGAATTCGATGTATCTTCTGGGTGTGTCAATAGTCAATAATACGTATTGAGACTGAGAGGGCGAGAGCAATATTTTGCTACCATTATATATGCCAATAAAGCTCTCCTTTCACCAAAAGGCTCTTCCAAGACCTTGCGGAGTTGCAGCAACCAATTGAACACAGAAAATGGTCGACATGAACTCATTTTTGAACACACAACTGAAAAGCCGTGGAACTGGGCGAGATTTTTGCAAAAAAGAAGTAGGGCCTCCGATGCAAAACCACTCACTCCAACACGACAACCATCCCAATTTCCAGCGAGACATACTATATCAGACCAAAAGAAAAATGCACCATCAGTCTTACTAATTTTAATGCTCCTCTTCCATGACAGCATACCAAAAACCCCAAGATTAGCACACAGTTTCGCTGATGAAACACACTCATTAGCAGGAGCCCCCACTGCACCGTCATTGTTTAGTAGTAGCGTCTCAACCACTAGCTCGAACTTGATTAGCAAAGAGAGAAACCACTAGCAGCAGCAGCAGCAGCAACAATTCCCAGCGAAGCACCAGCATGTGAATGTCGCCATCTAAACAACCCAGCTTTTTGTCAGACATCACCCCCCATGATTGATGGTTAAATCTGCTGATGCTGCCAATGATATGTCGTAGCCGATCAAATCCTCCCCCTTTCAGCTAAGTGGCCCAGGAGACAGGGGCAGATCCAGTGTGTTTAGCAGCAGCAATCAGATTATTGTAAGTGAAGGGAGATCTAAGTCATGTAACCACTTGGTCTAATCGCTTTACTCTAAATTAACATCTCTGTCAAAAAGTCCACAATTGTGAATACCTAATCAACCAACCAGATGACTCGAGGGAATTAGCCAATTACTAAGCAAATTCGCCACCTAATTTGGAAAAAAGGAAGACCATGGATCATAAATACGACTTCTCTAACTCTTCTATCTGTTTGATTTCTTTGGCTTTGAAATTTACTAATGAAGAATTTGGTCAGCTGATGAAAAAATTTTCAAAAACTGCACAAGAACATTGCTCGGATAACAATTGCAACTTACAACAATCCGAAGAAGATAGAAGAAGAAGAAGAAAAATCTCACTGAATTACCATCAATCATCATCAATGGAAAGAATGCTTTGCTCGGGGCCAATTGCTAGCATTTCCAGGCGTAGACGAGGAGGGAGAAGCCATGGCCGCGCTGCAGCTCGGCCTCCTCGGGGCTCGCCCAGTCCATCACCGTCGAGCCGCTCGCCCACGACGCGGAGGAGGAAGCCACCGACGCCGACGACGACGAGCTCGCCTTGGCCAGCCTCCGGGCTTGCCCCCTCTTCCTCCGGTTCTCCCCGTTGCTGCTGCTCTCGCTCCAGTCCCCTCGCCCCCACCTCCCGAGGTAGCCTGCCCACGCGCCGCCGCCGCCGCTCCCGGCGTTTTCGAGGAGGTGCTCGTCCTTGACCTCGGCAGAGTCGCGGTCGTCGCCGGCGATGTCGGCGAGCTCGAAGCGGAAGATGAAGACTGCGTGGGCGGGCTGGGGAGGCGGGGTGACCGCGGAGGCGTCGGCGGGGGCCGTGTCGCGGTTGGGGAAGAGCCAGTGGTGGAGGTCCCAGGAGACCTGGACGCCGTCGCCGCCGCCGAGGTCGACCTTCTCGGTGCCGCGGAACTTCCAGCGCAGGCGACGGATGTGGAGCACGCGCTCGCCGTCGACGGTGACCGACATGCCGACGTCGGCCTTGTCCCTCTCCTTGTCCTTGTCCCTGTCCTTGCCGTGGCCGCGCGACACGAGATCCACCGAGATCTCCCGCTCCTTGCCGCGGACGTTGACGAAGGTCTTGTGGCCGCGGCCGTGCCCCGCGTCGCGCATCGACACGTGCTCGCGCCGGGAGATGAGGACGGCGTCGGGGCCGCGCCGCGCCTTCGTCTTCCTGTACGCCTCCTCCGTCATGTCGCCCGCGGCGAGCGCCATCTCGCTGTCGACCACGACGGCGACGAAGTACCCCGACGACGGCTCGGGCGAGCCTGGGCAGGCGAACCGCGCGCGCGTGAGGTCCCACGCCAGGTCGACCCGCCGGTCCCGCACGCGGAACCGCTTCGACCCGCGCCGCCGCCACAGCAGCCACGGCCGGACCCGCACCGCGACGGTCGCCTCCTCCTCCTCCTCCTCCTCCCCCCCGTAGCACTCCGCCCCCTCGTCGTAGCACCCGTAATCCGACGCCGCCGAGGACGACGCCCCCGCCCCCGCCCCGCCCGACACGCGGAGCACGACACGGAGGCTGAGCCCGAGCGCCGCGCGCGACCACGACAGCGCCGCAACCCCGAGCCGCGTCTCGTACACCGACGTCGCCAGGCTAGTCCCCACGCCCCCCGACGACTGCCCCGCCACGCCCACGCCACCGCCACCGCCACCGCCCGCGCCCCCTCCCGGCGCGCCGCGGAAGCATGCCGGTATACCCTCGGGCATAATCAACCCCCCCTCGCCTCGCCGTGACCTTCTCGCCGCCGCGTCGTTCGCGTCTGCGGCGAAGAGGGAGAGAGAGGAGGAAAGCAAGCAGTAGACTTGGTTCGCGGCGGGAGAGGTGGGAGATATAACTCGGGTCTACGGGCGAGAGGTGGGGTTGGGTGGGGCCGAGACACGTTGGACCCAGCTGGGGGTGGGCCCCACCTCGCTGCGACTACTGGGCGCAGCAGCAAAAGCCACAGGTTGGACCGAGAGCTCTCTCCGGTACGGTCTCTCCTCGGTTTGGGCCCCGTTTGATGTGTTTTCCTCCTATTTTTGACAAAACCACTGCAAATTCGCGTGCGATTTCTAGTTTTTTTTTTTTCAGACGTACTAAGCTTGTCAACTCCATTTCAGAGACCGTTCCGGTTTTGTCTCTTGGAGGAGAAAGTTTCGATACCGGACGATACTGGTGTACCATTTTAGAGTTTAATAAAACAATATATATACTTATCTCTAATATGTCGAATTATAAGAGCATGCTCATTTTGTTTTCTCTTTCAACTCCATGAAATTTAATAATGGTTTATTTTTACTTTTTTCAAATTTCAGTAACGTTCGATGTGTTTGTTCTAAAACTTTGCTAAATTTTAATGGAGTTTTTAAGTAAGATAACAAATGTAAGACATGGTTTTGTTGTTAAAGTTGGAGCTGAGCTAATCACGGCACATATATTAATGAATGATTAATTAAGTATTAGCTATTACAAACATAAAAAGTAGATTTTTTTAATTTTTTAAAAGAAAAATATTGTATTGAAGGTTTTTTCTTTTAAAGTATCATTTAGGAGCATCCCACAAGCCAAAATCAGATGATGCTTAAGAATATGTTTGTCTTGTTATCTTCGCTAAAATATGATAAGGTTAAAAGTAACAACAAAGTAAACAAACCCTAAGTATATAATATTTCAATGGCTCCAAATTTGTGAGTTTGTTTTATATCTCATAATTCAAAAGCAAGTTTAAGTAATGGGATATTAAATTGGGCATTTCAACCCAATTCACACATGTGATAACTCAATTTTGGATCGTTATACCCTGATGGACAGAGTGGCCAAAATTGGTCGAAACGGTCGGTATTGACCAGAATGACCGGTATCGTGTGGCTGGGATGATACATCCCTAATCCCTTGGTGTGCATCGATTTGGGTGGTGGAACGGTACATACCAACCAATGAACCAACCCATTCAGCCCGGTGCCCGAACAGAATTGATAAGTTTGCGTGGAACCGTAACAAATTCGCGTTCAACAACAATAGTGGACGCGTAAGCCGATACTCCCTCCGCCATAAAAAAAACGAAACAAAACTAAATGTGACATATCGTAATACTAGAATGTATCATATCCGATATTAGATTGATTTTTTGACGAGAAGGAAGGAGTAAAGTGTAGCAATGTCAACTGCAGATGGCCAGATGCTACTCACTTGTTCTGTTATTTGTCGGGTTGTTTCGAGAAGAGAGGGCAGTTGTTGTTGCTATTCAGCTGGGTGCAAGTCAGATGGTCAGTCTGGTTGATTCCCGTTTTTGGCCTGCAGCTGAATCGAAAATTCCAAACCTTGGTTTGCCACTTGTTAACACGCTATACTTCACATCGTTCATCTTCCGAAGACCCAAACTTGCTGTTAACTAAACGCGTGGTTACGACCAGACGTTTTAGGTTAGAACGGGATCAATGAACCTAAGCTTGATTATTTTTCTCGAACGCACAGGAGATCTACAAATAAAAAAGAATTCAAAAGAACTTACACAAGCCCATTAAAATAGGGTTTAGTATAAAATGGATTGGCAAAGATATACAAAAGGATTACGACCATATATGATCAAACACTAGTAGACCTTTGGCTCCCGTTGATTATACACCATAATTTAGTCTCATCTATAATATCTTGCATGATGACATTGTAATTACGTGAAGTCACTTTAAAGGAACAACATATAAATTGATGTCGCTAAGCTTGATTAGTATTAGTGATGTTGGTTCAGGTTGGGTTACTTATCTCCCACCAAAAAAAGAGAACTAATTTGTGTGGATGCCACTTCTTTTGTGTTGACAAAATGGGAATTGATTGCGGATTAAGATGTCCGGTACTTAGTGTGGAACAGTACCGAACATGATTGATTATGCTGGTTTAGTGCTGGGAATTATGGATTATGCACTCTGAAACGGAGAGGAAGGTCGGTCATTTAACGAACTACAGTGCCGCAATTACTAACCTGATTGGAAAGTGTTTAATTACATTTTGGCTGTTTGGAATGAGCTGGCGATGCTACGTTTCTATAATATATCTTTTGAATCTTTGTGCCTTTCTATATTAGACTAAGTGTCACATTTAACGTTTTTCAAAAGTAATCCATATCGGCTTCAAAGTTGTTTAATGCAGCGGCTGATCACCTGAAATTTTCTTGGGTGTGTGCCCATATCACGTCTCAGAGAAAAAACTCTAGAAGTATTCACGCACGCAAATACAAATAAAGTTTTAAACCATTCTATTCAACGTTGATCGACCTTTGATTTTTTTTAAAAAAAGTAAAAGATCCGCAATGCATTCAAAAAATAGGAAATAATATTGTTTGGTAGATGAAACCTCTAAATAATTTCTTTTCTTTTTTTATCATTTCTGTCGGTGAAATGGGACCGGAGATACGCACAGTAGAGGGAAGTATCCTTCCCATCTAGTGGCGTCGCTACGCGGCCTCGCCTCCCCCCGCCTCTCGGGTAGCGCTGAGGTGGCCAGGGGGCCTCGGGTTGCAACGTCACACTCCTCGGGCTTTCGGGGCGTGCTACCTCGAGGCTCTCGCCCGACCATTACGTGGCGGGGAGAGCGAGCGGGGCGAAAGACACTGCTCCACGCCTTCAATGCGCGGCCCCAACCGCTCAACGCCGTATTTAGTGTAGCGTGGGGGACGTGCGGCGCCACTCGATTGACCCATGTCAATCGAGCGTGACCGGCCTGTGACCGGTCACAAGCGACGGGACAAAGGCAGTGCCCCCACGATCCGCCCTGTGTCAGGCGGAGTGGGGGCAGGTATGCCCTGTCCCATCGGCACGCTGCCAGGGGCGCCCCACGCGCGTGGTGAGCCGCCGAAGTCTTCATACAATTAATAAGGAATGACGGGGATGTCCCTCGTATCAGGCGGGGGGCGGCGCTGGGCCCCACCTGAAGCCAGGCGACCATGTTGCTTCCGGTTGAAGCAAAGGATAGCGGTATGAATAGGGCCATGTGGGCCCCCTCCCTTGGAGGGGTAGGTGCAAACGGTGCATGTGGTATCCCCTTGAACTATAAAAGGAGGACCTCGCCCACCAAGAAAGGGTGACCACTCTCATAGAACTTGAACTCGGAGGAAGATCAGCTAGGTTTCCCTTAGAGCTCAAAACCTCTTGTAAAAATTCACCATAATCCCACATACAGAAGTAGGGTATTACGCTCGATAGCGGCCCGAACCTGTATAATCCTTGATCTCCCACTCAGCCACGAGAGCGATCTAGCAATTAGACCACAAGCGGAAGTAGGCCCTTAATCATCGCGCCATTTCTCCCGGCCAAACTCACAAAGGAGGGGTCTCACGACCACCCGCTAGAGAGGATCACTCATCGACAGTTTCTTTTTTAAAACTAATATAAACTACTCCATCCAATCTAAATATAGCAAATTCCGACCTTCAAAATTTGTATCAAAACATAGCACTTCTTCACGTGCTCACTTGTCTTAACCAATAGTAACCATCTCTTATATAAAATGTTCACCTAATTTCTCTTAACTATCACAATTCTCCCTTATGTAATTCACCTTTCTCCTTAATTTCCTTGGAAAAATCCGGAGATGCTTATATTGTTTAGATGGATGTATTAGGGTAAATAACTTTATCGATTATTTTTTTGTAAATTATCGAAGTATAATATGATTTGCCAGACATGGTACCACATATTGTGAAAATAGCTTAAAAAAACAAGCACCGATCATCACATCTGCTTAACACGGGACCTGATACTATCATCATTCTCCGGATTCTTGTAGCCCTTTTGAAAGACATGCCTTTGCCTTTTTTCCGCCTACGAGGCCTCCGCCTAAGAGCAAGATAATAATATAGCCTACCTGTTCGCTATAAGGTTTCTTTAGCCTACTCATATAATAGTCAGCTCTTTACAATTAATACATGTCCTACTTATCTCTCTCACAGAGTTTATTGGTTCTTGTATCCAAGCCGACTGTAAGTTTATAACCCGCTTGTCCTCTCTCCTCTCTTTTCTCCTCCACCTTAGCATTTAACTGGTTTATAGCCTACTATTATACTTGCTCTAATCATTTATCTTCTGGCTGATGATGCAATCATGCAAAGCCGTGCTTCAGCAGGTCATTAAAAATCATCATACATAGAAGAGCCTCGATTCAACCGTGTACATACACTCGTTATATCCGCGACAGTATCAAAACAAGAACCTCTTGATGAACATGCACGCCCAAGCTGAATTAATCCAGGACGACGCCGTACGAAACAAGCGTCCGTTCTTTTTATTTATTTATTTATTAACATAAATATATTTTCACTAGTACACAAAATATTTTCATGAACAGGGACCCATTTAAATTGCAGACGGATCATAACTGACTGCGTCTAGAAAAATCGTTTTCCCATTCTTGTGTACGGGCCCTTAAAAGGACCGCACACATCATCTTAAGATTACCGCACAGGAAAAATACCCTCCCTCCTTTTTCCCTCTCAACACTTCAAAAAAAATTCCATCCTCCCCTCCAACTCTTTCATTTCCTTATCCTTATCCTCACCTCCACCCCTCTCTCTCTCTTTCCTCTCATGCGACAGCAAGCAGGCACGGCTCGGCAGCGCGCGGAGGACGGCGGGAGGAGAGGGGCCCCGACCGCCGACGAGGTGGCTGGGATCCGGCGGCGCGGCGCCCCTCTCCCGCCCTCCACCGCCTGGATCCGACGACACCGCTCTCCCGCCCTCTCCCGCGCGACTGCGACGACAATGACGAGGAGGTGGCCGGAATCAGGCGGCATGGCGCCTCTCTGCCTCTCCCCGTTGCATGGCGCCTCTCCGCCGCTCGGATCCAGCGGCGGCGCCCCTCTCCTGCCCTCCGCCGCCCGGATCCGGCGGCACCACTCTCCCACCCTCCGCAGCCCGGATTCGGCGGCACCGCCCCTCTCCCACGTGATGGCGACGACGACGACGGCGAGGAGGTGGCCGGGATCCAGCGGCACGGCGCCTCTCCGCCTCTCCCAGTGGTGCGATGGCGACGACGACGACGAGACGAGCTGCAGCGACGGCGGCAGCTAGAGTTTCGATTTTTCTTTTGCTTTTTTTTCAGATTTTTATTTTCGCGTGCGGGCGATATAACCACCATGCGGGTGCGCCCCCGCACGCAAAAACAGACCCTGGGTGTGTGCGAGCTGCCTACCCGCACACGAAAACCCGTTTTCACCGCACAGGACAATCCTTTTCCTAGTAGTGTTTATCTCAATTTTCATTAACACGTTTTTCAAACTGTAACCAGTATATTTCGTGTGAAAACTTATTATACAAAAATTGTTTTAAAATATGAGATAAAATTCGTTTTCCAAATTTGTAATAACAAAAACTTAATTAATTTAACAGTAATGATTTTGTTTCCTTTTATTACTCTAACATCATCTTCATTAGAAATAAATACTAACCATAAAAAATAAAAAAGAAGCAACTTTGAAAGTGAAGGCAGGTGCAGACAACTTGTAACAGCGGGCCAACGCAGCGCAGGTGCGGAGAACGAATGTTCGCGCTGGGATTATCCAGTGGATTGATTTACCGACTTAGGTGCGCTCTTTTCAGCTTATAGGGTAAGATTCCCCTCGTTTTCCGTTAGCACGCTTTTCAAACTGCTAAACGGTATGTTTCGTGCGAAAAATTTCTATAAAGAAGTTGTTAAAAAAATCCAACAAATTTATTCATAAAAAAATTATATATTAATACTTAATTAATCATATGCTAATCGTATTTCTCATTTTGCGTGCGGCTAAACTGTCCACCACCACTGCTGAAACGATCGCACCCTTAGACTAAGTTTAATAGTATAGCCAACTACGGACTTCAATTCATCTATAGTTAATCTAATAGTCCATTCATATAATAGTTAACTATAAAAATATACTATATCATTAATACCTGATCCCACATCTCATACCCATATAACGTCTTGAAGTCCGTGTTGCAGCTGGCTACAAATCTGTAGTCCGCTTCTGCTGGATTTTTCATATTTTAGTCCTTTTGAAAAACTTATTTCGTAAATAGACCTCTAAAAAATTTATCCCAGAAATGGTCATTTTTCGGGCGCCAGCCTCTCTGGCGCCGTCCCCCCGCCGACGTGGCGAGGCGATGCTGAGGTGGCTAGGGGGAGCGCGCTAGAGTGGCTGGCGCCCCCCCCCCCCCCCGAAATTTTTTATTTTTTTCTTTTATTTGTTTGATATTTTTTTCACGTTTAGGGACACACAAGAACCAACCATAAAAAAAATGAACTCAAATGGACGTAATATGTGACCTGTAAAATTTTTCCTCTCCTCTCCTCTCTCTCTGAAATAGTGCAGAGGATAGAGATGTGCAGCTTTTTTATTTTTATTTTATTTTTTTGATATTTTTTCACACTTAGGAACTCACAAGAACCAACAATAAAAAAAATAAACTCAAACGGACGAAATATGTGGCCTGTGAAATTTTCCAAAGCTCTAACGAAAAACTTCTCTCCTCGAAAACACAATCTTGCAAGCGGAATTTGGAGGTTTTAATATCGCCGAACCCGGCAAAGCGGGGGAGAATCGGATGTAACTTTTTCTGTAGATGTCCGTGGATATATTATTTGCCTAATTCCGAGTCCGTATGAGAAAGTTACGCCTATTTTAATAAATGACATATTTTGTCCGTTTCGATATAGCTTTGGAAAATTCTACGAGTCACATATTTTGTCCGTTTGAGTTTATTTTTTCTATGGTTAGTTCATATGTTCTCCTAAGTGTGAAAAAATATCAAAAAAAATAAAATAAAAATAAAAAAATTGTTTCTCTCTGCAGTGTTTAACTTATGGTTATCATTTGGTTATATTTTGAATTAGATTAAGTAATTTCATATGGTGGTACAGTTATGTTTAACATGCTGATTAAAGGGTTTTACTAAAGGGTTTTACTAAAGGAGTTATGGTTTAGGTGGTATGCTAGCTATTTTCAGACTTAGCTAAGTGGTATATTCCGTTCGAGTCTAAATTTTTTTGTGGTTGGCTGTATCGTGATCCTAAGTGTGAAAATACATCCGAAAAAATAAAACAAAAATGACACTGTTGCAACTCCATACAGAGAAACAGGAATGGAGACGAGGGGTGGGTGAGGGGGGGGGGGGGCGGCGCCAGCATGGCTGGCGCCCTCCTCTTGCCACGTCGGTTCGCGTGTGCCATGGTGATAGGGTGACGGCGCCAGAGAGGCCGTTGGACGACGGTGCTAGCCACTCTGGCACCCCAAAAAAAAGTTTTTCTAAGAGTCTATTTGCGAAATAAGTTTTTCAAAAGGACCAAAATATGAAAAATCCAGGTCCGCTTTCTCCTCTATCTTCTCTTTTCTTCTCAATATATGATTATAGCTGATTTATAGTTTGCTATTGTACCCGCTCTTATTAGCGGCCGGGCACGTGAGCGTAATCCCACGCTAATCCGGCGTTGATTTTTCGTCGCCCGTTGGCCGTTGGCCGTTGCCGTTGCCGTGGACCGGATCAAAGGATCGAGCTGCTTTGCCCGACCGCGCAGGCTAAGACCGGAAACGACAGTGGTGGTGGTCAGTGGAAGGTGCGTAGCTAAGCTAGGATGGAAGGGAAGAAGGCGATCGATCGATCACCGGTCAAAGCTCTCGTGCAACGGCGTAGTAGTAAGCCTTTTCGGGGAGACCGAACGATCCGGTCGCTTTGGTTGAAAGGACGCTTACTTGTTCGTGACCAACCACGGCCGGTCATCGGTCTCCCCTGCCGCCGCCGGCCACCGTGACGAGAGACCGGTCTCGTGTTATACTTATCGACAAAAGTTACAATTATTACTTTTAACATCAAGACTAAGTAGAAATTAAACAATCTTGGATGTTACAAAATCAAGAGTAAATGCAAGCATACAACCAATAAGTATTTAGATGACTCCTTGGGTTCTAATAAAACATTTACTTTATCTCTTCATTTAAGTCTTGAATACATAAATACTATAAATAGGAACAACTTATTTAGAAAAACTCAAATCTGAAATAGGTGTAACTTTTGTGGATGGAGGAAGTATCTAGCTTCGGTAAAGCTCCAATTGTTGATGCTCGAATTTGAGTAGGATTTAGGGTTTTCAACCTAAGATAGTTTGTCCATATGTGCTTTTAGTCTAAAATACAGAATTTTAGAACGCGACCTAATCCTAATCCGAATTTTGAGAGGTAGAGATATACTTCATTAGTTGCAAAATATTTTTTTAAGATTACACCGAGATGCACGCATACACACCACTACACTCATACCCCACGAGTGCGTCCCTAACACATGCTCTAAGAGAAAAAACAGCGGCACATCCCTAATCTCGCTAGAATCCTGTTAAAATTTTATCTATATATGCGTAATATTCGTGGGTACCAGGATTTGAATCCTGGTAAGTAAAGTCATATACCCACGACTTCACCACCACACCACCTATATTTCCCTGGTTGCAAAATGTTTTTGAACTCCTTTGATTCCACTATTCAGTAAACTTGACAGTACAACTTTTGTGTACTTTAAAAGATGGTAGCGGCTTGTTAGCGTGTCAACGCGTGCGTGCGTGCGTACTGTGCGGTTCGGGGACTCCCTCCATCCCCCCCTGTGCGGTTCAGGTTCAATGCAGCCGTTTTGTGTTTGATATGGTGGCAAATTGCACGTGCTTCACGAGCTTCCGGCTCCGGGTTGGGAAGTTGGGGTCGTCACTTGTCAGCCCTGGCGATCGACGACTTGGACCGGATTGTTTCTCCGATCGAAACTGCCTACTGCTCGACCGTGGTATTTGCGTTTGCCGGATTAGTTACGAGATTTCAAATTTTATATTCTGAATCGCTTTTAACTTTTGTTCTAAGTTTGATTAAATTTATAAAAAAAATATAATAATATTTATAACATAAAACAAACATATTTAATGTCAAATTCAGTGAAACTAATTTGGTATTATAGATGTTATTACATCTCTTTTATAAACTTATCAAAACTTAAATAATTTGACCGAACAAATCAAAATAACTTATACTTCCTCCATCCCAAAATATAAGCATTTTTGGACTCTGACACGGTTACTAATATTCTATTTTGACCAACAATATTTATAAAAATAAGATGTTTTAAATAAAAAAGTTATATATTACGATAGATTGTTTAATGATAAATCCAGTAACTTCAATTTTTACATGAGTATTTTTTTAATTTTTTTGCTATTAATAATTAAAGTTGAAAATATTTGACTTATCACTGTACTAAAAATACTTATATTTTGAGACGATTTTGAGACGGAGCAAGTAATACAAAACGGAAGGGGTAAGTAGTATTTTTTCAACTCTTGAACAAATGGTGTTTTGTGCAGTTAATATACTGGTCTACATGATCTCATGACGTTGACATGTCGTACTAATCCTGGCGGCATTGTGCTACTAATAAAAGGGCGTAACATGTTGCAGAGGGAACGAGTCACATACTGTGACTATTTATGATTTATTATCCTGATCAGCTGGGATCCATGGGCGTATCGTTTTGGTTTGGGTTATTTCGGTCAAACTCATCTTGCAATTAATATCTGCCTGTAGCTCCACACATAATACATGCATATACAGTACTAGCTGCACTGGGCGTGTACAGTCAAAGTAGACATAAATTCGAAGTAGAAAAGAAAATGTTTGTATACATGCAACTCCAGCGCCAATATGCGGCTGATGGAGTATACGCAACGTGACAGCAATATATACCACCAATCCATCATCAACTTATCCGCCCATAGAATCGACGACCGCTCGCGCGAGCGCCTCACGGAGACAGCAAAAAAACCACGAGCTGCCATGCATGTGCGAGATGCCATGCCTCATGTCTGATGCCACAGCGCACATGCCACCGTTGCGACTCTGTTGCGCGAGGTTTCCCTATTAACGGGGTCCCTTAGCTAATAAGATCATCTCCAACTGTGGATATATCATATTTAGTTCTGGTACCCCTCCGTTTCTAAATATTTGACACCGTTAATTTTTTAGCACGTGTTTGACCGTTCGTCTTATTCAATAACTTTTATGAAATATGTATATATACATATATATTTAACAATGAATCAAATGATAGGAAAAGAATGAATAATTACTTAATTTTTTTTATAAGGCGAACGGTCAAACATATTTAAAAAAGTCAACGGCGTCAAATATTTAAAAACGGAGGGAATATATTTTAAGACGGATATAGAAATTTATTAGTGTCATGTATGTCCTTTCCTATTGTCTTTTCAGCATGAAAGTCTTTGGACTCTTCTTCTGATCTCTATCAATCCAACCGTTCCCCGCTCAATCCAAAGGCTCATGCTAAATGATTGTACGTGGCTAACTGAGGAAAGGAATGAACATTCTTCGTTCATTATATGAGATATCTAAATCGATTCATCTTATTTATAGCCACGTTTAAGTTAAAGGTGAGATCCGTAGAGCCCAGCCTCATTGAATCCAATGGCATAAGCTTATAAACATGTATTTTCTCCGTTTTTTAATGTATGGCGCCGCTGATTTTTATGTGACATTCCATTATCCGTCTTATTAAAAAAATCATATATAAATGTTACTTATTTTGCTGTGACTTATTTTATCATTGAATAAACTTTAACCATAGCTAGTATTTTTACATATTTACATTAGATTTTTAAATAAAATAAATAGTCAACCGTTATGCGAAAAATTAATGGCATCATATATATAAAAAAACTGATAGTATCTCTTCTATTCCAAACAAAAAGCTGAGTCGATTTTACGTGTCAGATAGTATGGTTCGTCGGCTGCAAGGGTATATGGGTTCGCCTTTTAATTAAGTTTATGATTTGATTTTTTTTTTAGCTTTGCCGGTGCGCGACCGGGCGGCAGTGCAGCACACGGGGCTGAAAACGCCGGAGCTGGCTGGCTGGCTGGCCGGCCACTTGGACGACCAGCCGGCGCGCCATGGGCCCAGATGAGTGACGGTGCGTGTGATGCCGGCAATCATATTGGGCGAAGCCGCTAGCTGTAGGGCACCGGCACACACATATATGGGCCATATGGCGCATATAGGAACCGATCAACCGATTCATATACTTAAATTAATCATTCGAAGTAAACATTTGTAATCCATAGAATCCATACCCTTGCAACAAATCGAATCCCTTTTGTTTTCTCTCTCCCGGCCTCAATCGGGGGATGCAGATGGACCGACTCGCAAGTCCATTTATATAGATCAAATAAGCAGGGGCGGGCCCAGGGGTAGTCCAGGTAGGCCCAGGACTACCCTAAAATTTGGCCCAGAGACCCTAGGTATTCATTTTTTTGGCTCATGAAAAAAGCCTGGCCCATCAAACAAAGAAAACCCTAACTCCTCTCCAGTCTGGCCGTCTCCCCCCGTGCGGCGTGCGCTCTCTCCCCTCCCACTCAACGGCGTCACGGCGACGGCGCTCCCGCGACGCGAACCGGCAGGCCGGCCACCGACGCGACTCCGGCGCTCCCGCCCCCGCCGCTCCTCCCGGTTGGCCGGCTCCCGTGGTCCCGCCAGGCGCACGTGCCCCGCCGTGGCGGCGGCGCCGTGCCGGCGCCTGCACGGCCGCGTCCTCTCTCCGTCCCTCCGCGCCGTCCGGCCGTCGCCCGGTGGCCTCTTGCAGGCCACAATCTTGCTCCCGCCGTCCCGGCGTCCCGGTGGCCGGCGTCCCGCTCCCGGCTCCCGCCCCGCCCGAGCCCGACGGCCGACGTAGCGACGCTGCCAGCGGCTAGCGCAGCAGCCGCCCAGGCCGGCCGGCGGCCGGTGCCACTCCATCTCCGGCTCTTCGCCTCTCCGGACTCCGGTGAGCAATTCCACAGTCCCTCTCCCCCTTCTAGAATCTAGAAACTAGAGTTCTAGTAGTAGACCAACAGGCAACACTAGTGTACTACCTCTTTATATAACAATTTTGCATTGTTTGATGGTTCATGGTTGTTAGGAGTCTAGGAGATTGAGGCATGGAGAAGTCGAGCATTGCGTTGCTTTTTCGAACGCATGAAGCAAAAAAAATGCTTGTGAACTTCTTGCAAAAAAATTACATTTTGATTTAGGTAAGAGTCAAACTTATTTGTTATTTTCTACTTATATTGAACCATTTAGAGTTATATACCGTATCGTTTACCACATTATATATCGAATCATATTGTATTGCATTTGAATTTTTTTTTGTTAGGCCTACCCTGCGTTCAAATCCTGGGTCCGCCACTGCAAATAAGCGATAACTCATCGGTATTTGTGTCATAGTCCAGCTTGCTGTACTTAGGGATATAAGTGGGTCGACCCATAAACTCATTTATAGATTAAATTAGTAGGTAATGGTGGATCAATCCAAAGATTACCCACTGATTTTATCTATAAACGGATTCGTGGGTTGACACGCTTGCATCCCTACCTCGATCTCTCGTACACAACGTGCCGTGTCCCTTGACCAGAAATGACGATTGGGATGAATCGATCGATCATCCATGCATGCAAACAGTAGCTTAACACACACTGTTTCTAAAAGGAAAGCCAGTATTCAGCGTGCCGGTGGCTAGACACGCCATGTGAGATGTGTGTAAGAGACGAGTCGATCTCTTCATTCCCATTATTCATGCATGCATATGCATGGCCCAGGCCGATCGAGCAGGCAGCAGCTATAGATAGCTTTTCTGATGAATAGGAGTAGTCATCATCCGCGAATCTTGTCATCTCCTGGTTGTATCGATCAGTCTCATGCCCTAGATAGATATATCCATCTGATCCCTTAGCTATATTTCATACTTTCCCAAACCGTTCGGACCAGGGTTATCGCGTCCCAGCGGTAAATACGGTTACCACGCATTAACCGTGGCAAAACGTACACAACCATATAAAATTTATAAAAATTTCAAATTATTTTTTAAGTTTATTTCAATTTTAGGAGGCTACTGTAGTTTTTCTTTCACCGTACCCCGTGATAATCACGGTAACCGTGTGATTATTGGCGGTTTTGTAAACCCTGCCTATATCCTGCAGTATTCTTGCTGCTGGCTGTGAATCGATGGATCGATCTGTGATCCGATCGATTTGGCGTGAGACGGTGTGTGATGATGATGGCTAAGCTAGGGCAACGTGCTTACGTGCCGGCCGGCGAAACACACGGCCTGATCATTCGATCGGTGCATGCACTGGCCTTAATTTGAAGTGTCCAGGTGCATGTGTATGTCGTTGGATTAACTGTCACTAATCAAGAAATTAAAGCTGGGAAGGACGACGATTTGCAGATTCGTTCGTACGTTAATTTGGAACTTTGACCATCGCGATCTATCGCATGTTTCGGATGGGGGAGGTGTCCGCATGCAATGGTGCAAATTGCTCCGAGTGCAACTTCCTCCGCTGCTGTATGCGTGTCTCCTGCATAAGCAAGTGGGTACATATCGGTTACCAGAGGAGAATGTGAATGTGCATGCACCTACCTTTTTTTTCCTTTGAAAATCACTAAAAAAATTTTTTGAATAGAAAACAGTACAAGATAGTGCCTTTTTATTGAATAGAGCAGGAGAAAATACAACCCTTAGAGATAAAGTGAAAAAGTGTTCCACGTATATTATACACTATACAGGGTGCGGGATGAACTCACGTAAACGTTGAGCCCCTGCCAGAGCCTAAAGGCTAACCTCCTCTTTGATCTTTGTTAGCAGGGAGCTTGTTGCCATTTCTTTATGGTCAAAGATCCTCCGATTCCCCTCTTTCCAGATCTCCTAGGCAACTAACAGGATGAGGGATCTAAGTCCCTTCTTCGGAACGCTGGGCATGTTTGCCATGTTCTCCCACTAGTGCTGTATTGAGTGGGCTTCCTTCCAATGGGCCGGTTCCAACTGCTGATGGCCCACCCATGTGGCGATGAGATGCCAAATTCTCTTTGTATCTACAAGTGGCTACAAGGTGCAAAGCCGTCTCATTCTCGCAGCGGCATAGGAGACAATGTCCGTTGTTCTGCCAACCTCTACTCGCAAGCCGATCTGATGTCCATACTCTGTTCTGGATAATGAACCAAGTATGGAATTTGCATTTTCCGGGTGCCCAAACTTTCCAAATCAAGGAATTGAAGTTTGTATTAGGTGCCCCATAGCACTGTGCTTGGTAAGCCGAGGATGACGTGTATTGCCCGTTGATGGTGAATTTCCAAGCAATCTGATCCGGTTCTTCACTGTCTAGATGCACATTCCGGACCGCTTCCCACAGGGCGACTAGCTGGTCAATGAGGTCGACTGTGATCGGCGAGTGCGGTTCAATGATCAGATCTCGTACCCATACGTCACCATCTTTTCCTTGTCGCAGGGACTTTCCTCTGTTTTTGGAGATCGCATAGACCAGTGGCATGAGGTCTTTAGGTCGGCGTCCATCTATCCAAGCAGAGCTCCAGAAGTGTGCCATGTTTCCATCACCCATTGTTATTTCTGTTGAGGCGGCGAACATGTCTCTGTCAATTTCGTCACAAGGCGTATCCAGGCCAACCCAAAAATCACTAAAATTTTGAACCATCCCATTTGAAATATATACCAAATCAGTCTCTCTCTCTCTCTCACACACACACACGTCGGTCTTCACATTTTGGCTTATTTTAGAGAAAAGTATTATCACAAAATCTAGACCAGTGGTGACCAAATGGGCTGGGCTGAGACATGTCGGCCTGGCACGGTGCCACAGTAGCCGGCCTGAAGTAGGCACTTACACAACATGGCCTATGACACGACACGGCCCGGCCCGACCAAGTCACAAGGCACAACTAATTTTTTTCCTTATTTTTACAATACTTTTTTTTCATTTTTCATGTAGTTTCCTCTTTTTCGAATATTTTTCCTACTTTCTCCCATTTTCTCACATTTTTTCTGAGTTCCCTCTCCCATTTCTTTACTTTCCCCTTTCCTCCTCTTTTTCCTTTTTCTTTCTACCGATCACGTGTCACATGAGCAGGTTGAGGCTATACATCCCCTTCTTTTTTTCCCCACTCTGTCCAATATGATTTCATGGGCTGGTCGTGCCAATGGCCGCCACTGGTGTGTAGGCCATTTTGTGCCTAGGCTGGCACATCACAGCATGGCATGCCTCCTCCTTAGGTCATTCCTAGATTAGGCCATGCCACGTGGACCGACACGGTACGACCCATTTCATCTGATCGTGCCTCAATAGGCCATGGTGGATCACTAGATCGCCTGTTTGTCTACTATGAGAGTGTGTGGAGCGGTGACCTATTTAGTTGATTGCCAAAGATTTTCACGTTAAATCTTGTGCGTGCTACATTTTATTAGCATTGTGTCTGGATGAGTTCCACAATTGTGACATGCAATACTATATTAGTACTTAGGACCACACATTAGATAATCAATTTATTGCCAAACTTTGCCACATTGCCACACTTTAGGCAAACGTGTGGTGTGGCATGTTTAGTCAACAACCAAATAACCCCTTAGAACATTTCTAATAGATGACCGAGCTAAGTCTAGCTCTCTAAATGTCTATATGGCTCTCCATATTTCCTATGCACTCTAACATACTCTTTATATCTCACTCCCTATACTTCATGTCTTTCGGTGGGTCCAAATAGTAGGTAAACATATGTGAAATATTTTGGTTAAAATTGATCAACATTGTCAAAATCCCTAAACCCCCTGTTCTCTTGTACTTCCTCCCCCTCTGGCATCCTCAAGCTTGTTGAGTTGCATCCAACGGGCTAGAGAAGCTTAGCGTAGTTGCCGAGCTCTCTGGCTTGCAGTCGACCTCTTTGCCATGATCCTCGCACCCTCACAGTCCGCATCATCCCACGTGAAAGACAGAGATGGATGGCATTGTCAGTGTGCCTGTCAATGCTGATCCCAATGGATGTGTTTGGGCCCTACCCTAGGTTGCCCACAGTAGTGACCATGGACGTCTCCATGGCACTAGGCCAACGGATGAAAGAAGATACAGTGGCGCTGGTGTGGATGTGCCATGATGGATGGAGAGGCATCGCCATAGATAAGGTGGGGGAGTGGAGAAATCCGGTGGATGTAACGGGAGAGTTGTGAGATGCGGTGGGATTCTATTGATAAGTGCATTGAGGCAGCAAGCACATAGAGGCAACAAGTGATGCTAGTCTAGTAATAGGGGCATGATCAGAAGAAGAGAGAAGCACCGGGGAGGGGGGGGGGAGGAGAGACATACCGATTAGTTGATTGATAGCCGACCGAGAAGGGTGGGAAAAGATGGCCAATGACATAGCTGGAATAGTGAATCAGATGGGATATAAGACATGTTTAGGAGAGCTTCTAGTAGCTGCAGATTTACACAGAATCTACAGCTCCCCAAATAGTCTAGGGGCTTATTTGGGAAAGCTTCTAATAGCTACAGCTTCTCCCAAAATCAAAATCTCCCTCAGATAGTTCAATTTTTCTTCCAGATCTAAGATTCTGTAGTTGTATAATTCAGAAAATGAACTAGGAGAAAGAACCTGGAAAACCCAATTTTTCTAGATCCTCAGAAGCTAGTTACCAATCAACTGCTTCTCAGAATTTTAAGCTCCTCCAAACAGACCCTAGATTATCATCCTAATTTTGAGAATCTATAATTATAAGATCCAGAAAATGAAGAAACCAAAAGCTGAAAAGCCAACTTTTCTAAATTCTTAGAAGCTGACAACCAACAAATTTTCGGAATTTTAAGCTCCTCCAAACATAACCACAGATTAGATGGAGTCTTTTTTTTTAAGAAACACAGTACAAACGCAGGCGCTCACAACACACGTACAACCTACCCCTATGAACATCTCCGAAAGACTGGGCCGACATATCTTTAGAGTCTATTGGAGAGGTATTTCAGGTGCATTTGCTAAATTACATGTACGTATAACCTCACTCCTCACGCATGGCTACACTCAGTTGCAAATATAACCCAATTTCTTCTCATTGTTATAGCAAGTACTCCCTTCGTCTCTAAATATAAGAGATTCTGGTTGGATGTGATACATCCTAGTAATTGATATAGCAAGTCTAGTAGGGAGCCGTAGCCCATAACTTAGCTAGCTACACGCCTACACATTCAACCTTGTCCTCTTCAGAACCATTCTTCTTCCCACGAGCTCACGCAGTCACGTAAGACGTCCTAAAGAGAAACAGTAGTACATGGCAGCTAACAGACACCGATGGCGACTTGACGACGGGCATGTCACGCATCGGAAAGTTGAGTACCCATATCCATGCGTGGACGGCCTGTGTCCGAGGATCCACGACGCTGATCGACCCGGGAATAACTTCCATGGACGATTAAGCTGCAGAGATGCAGGCTTGCAGCTACTGATCCCAGGTAGAAGACGACGGCGAGTGTGGGGAGCCACGCGGACGCTTGATTCAGACAGGAACAGGGACTCGTTTGTTGCGCTTGCACACCGCCCCAGCGGTGCCGGACGAGAGCATTGCCAGCTCGGCCTCTAGCCAGCCGTCCAGCGTTGACAAACACTGGTTCGTCAGACATTGGTAACAACAATTTGATCGTTCTTCTGTCATGTGCCAACGAGCCTGCGAGACTGTTCGGTTGATGGTCGTAGGTTGACACACTTTATCATATTTTTGGTTAGGTAAGTTTGATCACGTTAGATAAGTGCTTGGCTGACTCTCATAGGTGTGGTAAGATTTTTCTTTTTGTAATTTAGGTCTCACATGTTAGTTACTATTAAAAGTATTACATGGTTTCAATTTGTTGGCTAAAGTGTGACTTGGATTTTGATGGTCTCACCTTTATCAAGTGGTAAACCTTGGCAATCCTTGTATGTGAACCTAACAGTACGTCCATCATTGTGCACTGTCTGCAACAAACATCTATTGGACAACACACACCTGTTTGAATCAACGAAGATTAAGTACGGATACATAAAACAAAAAATTAGATAAACTTCCATATAAAATGTTTTCGCACGAAATACACTGTGTAACTTCTATTTGCTCGATGATTTTTAATATATGTTTTCTTCCGTATTATTTAAACCACTTCTTCCAGTTTATTTATTATCCCATAAAAATCATGCTCCATCCATTTCATTCTTACGAGGTGCCAGATCACCATCCACCAGCACATTCATTATTGAAGGTACAAAATATCACCTCTTTGGAGCAAGTTTTATGATAGGGGTGATTAGTGATTACCACATCTAATATTATCTACATCATCAACTAATTAATTAGGAGGCAACATATACTACACATTGTCTCTAATATATTAGTCCCAATACAACATAACTATTTATTTTATTCATTCTCATCAAATCAACATCACTCTTTTATCTTTTTTTCTTAAAGTTTACGAAGATGTTATCCCTTTTATGAAAGATGACTCACCCTTTCACTCCCCTCTTCTCTTCTTCACCTCACTGTTTAATCTTATGTGGCACTAAAAGGCTCATGCTTTAATACAGGTTAACTTGGTTTTCTTTTATCTACTAGAACTACTTTTCCAACATCAGGTAATAAAAAGTTACTTCAGGATAAGAACGGTGACACGGTGTCATACCGGTTGAATTAGCCATCGGCTGACGACAAGCTCATATTGTGACCGAGCAGTCGATTGCCACCTGGTCATCCTAGTGCAATGGCGACCAAACACTTGTTTCGTGACATCTTTTTGGAGAAAAATGTAGTGGATATTTGACTTGATCTACCTGCCTACGTGGGACATGTATCTTCTCCAACTACCCTGATCTGTCCTGCTTGGTGTTGTAGAAGATCACACACTTGGTTGGCTGTAGAGTTTAATTTGCTCTTGCAAATCACCAAGACAAGGATGAATCAAATATAGGATAGCCTCATTGGACAAAAAGAGTTGCGAGCAAATTTCACAAAACCATATGTATTATGATCCAAGTTACACAGAATCACATGTTTTTGACACCATATGTATTATGATTCAAGTTACACAGAATCACATGTTTTTGACATGTCACATGTGACACGTAACTCCCGGTATTACGGTCCAAATGTTTCATAAAATCACACCGATATCCAACTTTAATTTGTTACCATAGAAAAGTAAAAATACTTACACTTACATAGCTACAATTGGTATATGATGAGTTGAAGAAGTTGTAAATTTGATACTATGTAATTTTAGAACTCATAGTAATCGTGGATCAAAAAATAATTGGTCAAATGTGTGGTATTATGGGCATATGGTTTAATACCTGAGGTTATATATCACATGTCAAAAACCTTGTGGTCTTATGTTACTTGAACCAAAATACCTAATGACTTTGTGAAATTTAGTAAATGAGTTAACTGATTGTATAGAGCATAGTAGAAAGGCCATTCTGGCTCTGCCCGAGTGGTAAATACGTAGTAACAGTATATACAAAAAGGGACCCCATGTGGCCATGTACGACATAACATAGAACTCTCCTGGACTAGATAGATGACACCTACGTAGAGCAAGAATTTCGGATATGTACTTGGAGACACTGATCCAACCTTGGATTAAGAAAGAACACTGCCCCTGTGGTGGATGAAATCCACACGAATGGAAAAGGAACACTGGGTTAGCACTGTGCTACCTGGAAGTCGTTTAAGTTACTACCTGGAGCGTCTGAGATTAATTGGCGTGTCCAAAGATCTTGAGGTACCACAATGCACCTTGAGCAGCATGTTCCTGGGCAGCTTTCTTGGAACGCTTAGGTTCACTGATGCACTCCACAATAGTGGTTGTGACTGTATCCACATGGATAGTCACCTTGCAAGTGAACCTGCATAGTTTTCACAGCATTAGCAATGCCCATATTAAGGGTTAAAATTAGTCTAGCTATTGTATTAGCATACGCAAGCGATCAATTGACAGATACTTACTAGGGTTAAAGGTAAACGATAATGAAAGAATCCACTTGATTTTGATAGATAACATTCGAGCTCACTGATCTATTAGGAAGGGTCATGAATGAATCTCAAAATAGCTAAAAAGGTCAAATGGTGGACACTCACCAGATTTCAGTCATATGTGAAAGGGACAGCAATCCAGAAATAAGATATTCTGGTAATTTGCTATTTTTCATGCTACCAAAATAATAGAAAGTGTTGGATGTTGAGTATGATGCATAACCCAGCAAGAAGCACACCTATTTCTCAGCAAAATATACCATGTTAAAGAGTGAAAATACTATAGCTGGTTGAGCTCTGAAACAGATTGGTGGCTTGACGCTTTCTTTTTTCACATCTCAGGTAAAAACACCACTTCACCGTTTCAAATTGCAAGATAAATTGGAAATACTGGAGTACTACTAGGTATGTGCTTAATGCTGCCCCTTGCTAATGGACCTGTTCCAGTTTTGACTTGTGGAATTCATCAGTTTCTTAACCAAACCATGAAAATAAAAACTTGTATGAAGTACAGTGTTATTATGAACTAATAGACTCGTAATCATGTTATCATCTTTTACTCGTGTTAACAAGATGGAGGAATAGATTAATAATGATAAGTACTCAGAGAACTCTATAAAAGACATACAATGGTAAGGTCTAGTTGCTATACCTAGGATAGGCTGATATTGTCGGCTAATCACACTCACAGTAATGTAATTCACAGTGATGAATAAAATAAAACATTGACAATTCACCAGCTAATAGGAAAACTTACAGTTTAAGATGGGAAGGCCCTTGTTCTTCAAAGTCATATGATGGTTCCTTCCAGTGAGTTGCAGAGCAGATTTTATGCAGTCTCAACCTTGCTGGTTCATTATCTGTAGTGCCTGCAAATTTCAACAAAATTATTAACTTTTGAAATCAGCGGCTTTCCTTTAAATATTGGATCATGTAAGATACAACAATAATCTATATGATCTACTGATGTCTCCTCATTTTAAATGCCACAACCAATTGTTCTATGCCCTGGTTTATTTATGAAAGATCACATTTTGATCCAGAGTTCAGGATTCTTGATTTCAAGCATGGAGAAAATTGGATTGCCATGTACAATACAGTAGTGTTGATCAGCCAGAAATCCATGTGTTTGGAGTTTGGATGTTATTTCTCAAGAATGTATACTTAGTGGCTTCAATCTAAGAAAGTATACCATGTATCAAGGATCTGCAAAAGCAAGCTGTTAGATCAGTCTCTAAATTAATTGGAGGCTCTCCTAGAAGTCACTCATGCTTTTCCCTAGGAGGTAAAAAGTGTACAAGGATTAATTGCCAGTTTAATCCATTTTAATTGAATTGTTTTAAGGTGCCCAAGAAGTGTACGAGGATTAATTGCATGGGTGCATGTATGCAACATATTTTTTTTAAGATAATGGAAAGAAATTCAGCCTCTATATCCACAGACGGATATACACAGTCAGCATGCATGCAACATAGAAAACACATTCAAAATTAATTATCCAATTATGACATTGATGTTTAAGTTTTATGTACGTTGATATAATGTTTGAATTTCATCGGTTGGGTCTAAGTTATATTGTTGGAAACTCAAGTTTGCTTTGCCAAAAATTTATTCTCAACAAGTTTATTCGGTGTCTCTGTTTTCTAACATGCCGTAAATTATCTGGATGTTTGAAGTAATCAAATTTATATTATACTAAATTTAATTTCCTGAAATGTTTCTCGATTATTATTTGATATAAGGGAATATTATTTTATGGTGATTAAAATATATTTTTAAAAATATGCTGTGATTCTATAGTAAAGCAAATATTAAATGGAATGATTTTAGCATTTATTTCCTTTTATAATATGTTGTCAAAAGTCTTTATTTCCCTTTTTTGTGATAAACAATGACATTATTACCTCCTATATTATAATAGTCATAACAACCATAGGATGTTCTAGAATGGATGGGCTAGAATTACTTGGGAGTACCATAAAAAAATTCCTAATTACAAACACAACTCATACATAAGGCTAGTAATTAATGCAGCGACTTGAATATATCTGAATACGGAAAGTTTCAAGCAATGTCACCAAAGTTCTAAGGTCAATGGGTCGTGGAACAGGATCGAGGGACACTACTTTTATTAGGTGGCAGGGACGAGATTTTTCCCGTGTTCCCAGGATGAGGAACGTGGCATAGTTCCACATTCAATGTGACTTAGGTTTCCAAAAAGTTAGTACAATGTAACAAACACACCAAAAGAAAAAAAAGAAGGGGGGGGGGGGGCAGGTGAAGGAAATTTAACCATGCTATGATGAGTTGGCATCTTGTGACCTTCTGCATTATGCTTTCTTATAGATCCATGCATATGGCATTTCAGTACTCTAACATGCATGCATATTATATTAAATTCGGAGTAAAATACAGTTTGAACAGGTTCACACTTGTCTAAATTATGTATAGAGGTCATTTAAACTCACATATTACATGAACAAGGATGTCTTTGTGATCTAACAAACTATCCTTAACTGTTTGCATTTGGTTGGTTAATCTATAGGAGACCATGACTAAAGTGACTACATTGTTCTAGTATCATGTTAACATGTCTTTATCTCAATTCTCAAATCCGTGTCCGGCTCGACTTCTCTAATAAACTAATTCAACAGATCAGATATCTGCAAGTGTTACATAACAAATAATCAGCATTCATAGATGAGCAAAGGCCACTGCCTGGCGTGTTTCACATCCTGCAAGGTGCTATATTACTAAGGGGCTGCAAATATCCTACACCCTAATTTCCAATATTAGTACTATAATACTATAAATCACAGTCAGATTAGCGCACTGTTCCAAAAGAATGAATTTCACATACCATTGGCATGCTTTGCTCCACCATTGCTCTGCCCCACACGACCAGTGGCCACATGCACAGGCTCCTTGCTAGCGGAAACTCCGAGTGAAAGAGCAGCAGCCTCCTCCATCACTTTATCCATGGCTGCGGCTTCAATCCCCTGTTGCTGTCGGACAGTGGAATCTGAAAACTTAGCCCTTTTGCGCTTGCATAGCAAACCCTTGCAGAAACAGGAAGAATTCAGACACTGATTCGATCCTAATAAGGAAGTAAAAATAAATAAAGAAAGAAAACCCAAACAACAATGCCACTCTAAACAACGCCATGGCTGCGGCCTGTGGGTCACATCTGCTTGCTGTTACCTCCTCTTCTTCCAGGTCCAGTTCATCCTCCTCCCACGTGTTCACCGGAGTGATGCTATCCTGGTTCACGGGAGTCGCCATGACCAGAAAACCCTAACAATGCAGAGCAAAACCACCTGAGCAGTCTGAAGGGGGCCGGGTGATGGAGTGACGGAAGCAGGCGGGTTGAGGCAGATACCTCGTCTGGAGGAAGCAGCAGCAGCGCTCGCCGGGCCGGGCTTGCTCGCCGTCGCCGACTCGCCGGCGCCGCCGCGGCGTGGGCAACTCTCGGATGGGCGACGGAGGAAGACGAGCAGCCAAAGCCGGGCCTGGATCGAGACAGCGAGAGTAAAGAGATTTATGGGCCGTGGGTGGTGGGCTGTGACGGGCCGCGCCTTTATCCGGGCCCACCTCTCCGCCGTCCGAAATCCGAGTCGGAGAAGGAATATTCCGCCTCGAAAAGCTATATATATTCGCCGCCACATCGTCCGCTCAAATTGTCTCCGCCTTCTCGCGATCGACGCCGAGTTTGCTTAGCACCGAGTTGATCGCGGCGTCGCCGTCGCCATGGCTGCAATGTTGAAGCAGGAGGAGCAGTGTGCAGCAGCAGCAGCTGCCGCCGCCGCTACGGATCACCCGCCGCGTGCGTCCAAGCTGGCGCGGCCGCCGCGCCGCGGTGGACGGGCGAACGGGCGGCAGCCGCGCGGGCGTGGGTCGTCGTCCCACTCTCACCGCGCCGCCGCGCCGCGGCCGTCGCAGTCGCAGTCGCAGATGCGCGCCATGGAGAACGTCGTGATCCTGAAGCGCGGGGACCGATTCGCGCCGGAGATCGGTGCGGCGGTGACGGTGGAGGCTCCCGCCGCGGACCAGTGCGGTGCAGCGGCGGCGGCGGAGGAGCACGCCGAGCCTGTTACGGCGGATGGGCAGCGCGTCGCGCCGGCGAAGATGGAACCAGTGCAGTGCGTGACGCCGACGAAGATGGAGCAGCCTGTGGCGGCGGCGGCGTCGGCAGAGCAGTGCGTCTCGCCGGCGAAAAGCGCGGAGCCTGCGGTCGCTGCAGAGCAGTGCATCGTCCTCGCCGCGGCGAAGATTCCGCGGCCTGTGGCGGTGGCGGCGGCGGGACAGCGACGAGCCCCGGCGACGAAGCCGAAAACCTCCCGCGTCTTGTACGGGGGTCCATCGTTCGTGATCCCGCCGGATCCATCCGAGCTGCCCATCCCCGTGCTCCTGCTCGAGTCTCGCGGACGCCGCTCGGCTGCGTGCGCGTGATGACGACCGGTTCGCCGCCGCGCAACACGCCGGCGCGGCGGCGCCGACGGCTATATGGGTATAGCTTCGAGTTCGAGCAATGAGAGGGACAAGGAGTCAAGCAGAGTAGAGTAGGAACAAACTACGGTGCAAGTGGATCGACCCGTGAACCCACGTATAGAACTGTAGTGTGGTGTACAAGAATACTCCAGTATGGTAGGATCTCCGTTTGTATTGTCTCCGCGACGAACATGTCACCATGGGATTCACAGTTCATATTGTGAAGTTGTATGCGTGTCTGATCTTGTTGTGAATTGAACCACTTTTGGGCCTGGGTTTTAAGTTTTAACCCGTCGAAATGCAAAATTGGCTGTCTTGTTGCCAGATCCGGGAAAAGTCCAGTCCATGGTCCTCAAAACTCCAATCTACGGTAGCGAGAAAGTCGAACTAAAATTAAAAGGATCATGTTATGTACACAACCTTATCTACAGAGCATGTCGAACTGTCCAGTACTTCAGTGTGAAAAAACTGAAAATAATAGTTGAGATTCAGTCTTTGCGTCGTAAAACATGTAGAAACCGACGGAAAAATTGGCATGGGTTCAGGGGATTTTGATCTCTCGAGGGGACATCCCCTCATTGTTTGTATATCACTTAAATAATTATGAAAAAAATTAAGAAGATATATATTAACATGTGATATATCATCCTACAAACAAGCAAGTTTAAATTGAACTTCAACACCTCGCAACGAAAAATAAATAAATTAAACTACAGCTAGTTAACATATATTCATAGTCAAATTTGTTTTTTTCGTTGCGAGATGTAAAAGTTGAATTAAAACTTGCATGTTTGTTGAGTGATATATCACATGTTAATACATTTTTTTAAAAAAAAATTAATTTTTTTCATAACTATTTGAGTGACATGTAAAGAACGAATGGATATCCCCTCGAGGGATAAAAATAGTTTCCCCTTCAGACCACCTCTAATACCACTTTTTCTAAGTCCTAGTTTACAGTGCTAAAAATAACTATATATTTTAGGACGGGGTAGTAATACATATGCCACAATGTGTGAATGTAAAATATAAATATAAGGTAGACCCTACAAGAGAAATAAAAGACCAATCCCTAGCCTCTCACACCCTACACCTATATCGTTCATTGTACTAGTATATACTCCCTCCGTTTTTAATAGATGATGCCTGTCGACGTTTGATATCGCGATTCCAGTATTTGCATGGTATGGGGATCGTCGGTGCTAGGATATACACGAGACTGAGGTAAAAGAGACGGAGACAGGGATTTTTATACAAGTTCAGGCCTCTGAATTGTCAGGTAATAACCCTACATCCTGTTGGCCGAAGCCGGTATTGCTCTTATTCATCATGATCACACCAGTACAATATGTGGGGTAGCCTATCTAACTGTTGTCGACATGGCGGTCTGAAGGTCTGACTCTAGTCGACAACAGGGTATTCTTCCTCCTCCGTGCCCGGCGAGATCAAAGATAGCGCTTTCGTCTCTCCTGACAGTATCCGGAGACACCGTAGGGGACTAGCCGTGCTTATCCCTGAAGTCGATATCCGGCGTCTTGTCTTGGCGTATGTTGGCTTGTATGTTGTGGCTTCTGTTGTTCCGTAGATTGTGGTGGTTGTGTTGATTGTCCGTCCCCCCTCTCCTCCTAGGGGCCCTTGTATTTATACCCATAGGTGTCCCCTTGTCCAAGTAGAACTAGGGAAACCAATATGGATACAATCCGAGTAGTCCTTGTCATTTCCATGTAGAACTTTGGCTGTTTTTCCTTATCCGGAACTCCCTCCATATCCGAAGTCAGTTTCCGTATAAGACAAGGTATGTGGTGGATCATGCCGAGATTTAGTCAACTACTAATAGGTATGTGGTATCCGTAACCCTGACAGTAGCCCCTGACTTCAATGCAAATGAACGAATTCATATTCTCGACCGCTGACCATGGAGTAACTGTTATCGAGCTCAAGTGACCGTTCTCGGTGAGTTCAGAGATAACGTTAGACTTCCTTTATCAGCCTTGCGCGGGCACCTAAAGGGTTTGTCTGAGTCAATCTCTGACGTCAACCAAGAAAGAACAGAGCATACGACTAAGTCTCCCATCTTGTTGTAATCGAGAATTTGGATTGAAGTCAAGAAATTTTATCTCGGCGGGTACACCATCTCTTCATTCTGTATTCCTTGTCGAGATCCACCAACCGTTCTTGAGCGATCGAGAAGGCGTAGAATCTGTGACGAAGCCTTGTCAACATTTGTCGTACTCGCCTTAGTCGATCTTAGTGTAGAACCATAGAGACATGGAGTCTTCAACAATGTCGAATAGAATTTTCTTGAAATCAATACTCAGAAAAGAATATTAGATAGAAATAGCCCCCGAGCGAACGCTCAAAGGGTGACATGTTATAATATGTATGGAAAACTGAAAATGAATTAAATTTACAGACCAATGTTTTGTATATAAGTGTCTTCTCTCTTACTGACTTAGATCAGTCAGTTTGTTGAGTCATACACTCTCCCTAGCCCCCAGCCTTGTCGTCGGAGAATCGTTCTCGGAGGAGAAGGCTCTTGGACCCTTGACCTACCTTAGTTGAACAAGCACTGATCCTAGCCCCCAGCCGTGAAGTTAGAAAACTCAATTTCCGATCACAAGGCTTGGTTAATACGCACGGCAAGAACTCTTACACGACCAGATCTTATATGGTCTTTTGTCTCTACAGGATCCGACAAGGCCTTATCGGCTTTGGGCGTCCCCAGCCGAAGTTCCCTTAGGTTCCTCGGAGGCCTTGTCAAGACGGCGTAAAGGTACGGTAGGATAGGTTTCAACGCTAGGTGTCGTCGTGGTAAGGGATCTCTAGGTAAAACACTTGGCAATATTGTGTACCTGATACCAATTTTGTTGGAGTAGAGGTAATGGGAGGATCACTACACCTCTGGTCGAGGACCAGGTAGCAGTCGTAACTCGACCACTTGAAATAGAAATAGTGGGAGAATCGCTGCACCGCTGGTCGAAGACCAGATAGTAGTCGTAACTCGACCACTTAAAGTGGAAAAAAGTGGGAGAATCGCTACACCGCTGGTCGAGGACCAGATAGTAGTCGTAACTCGACCATTTGAAGTGGAAAAAAGTGGAAGAATCGCTACACCGCTGGTCGAGGACTAGATAGTAGTCGTAACTCGACCACTAGAAGTGAGGCGAGAGAGATCATTACGTCCTACTGGTTTGAGAACCAGGACTAGGAATCTCTCAGTCATCTATAGAGGCGCTAAAGTTGGTTTATTATATGTGCATCTCATGTGGCCAGCATGATTTACATATCCAACTTATAGCATATCCGGATGTCCGCTCGCAATCATGTCGGGTGATCAAGCCGACGACGTTCGCGAGGAATTATCCGTTAACAACCTTTTCTCGAGTAGTCCAGCCATGGCCGGTGCAATGAGATAGGTCGTCGGTCTTCGTTGGTAGGTTGGGCGCGACGACTCTGCATTTGTCAAGATGGTTCTCGATAATGCGGTGTACTCGACCACAATCTACTCGAGTGCCCAATTGTTCCTGAAAATTATTTTCTAGAAGGCAAGACATATAGCAGAGAATATCGAGTATGTACTAAAAAACTGCATGGGTCTTCTAGCATTATCAGGATATGGCGAGTAGATTAAATATCAGGCATTATGTAAACCGTAAACAAGTATGATTTATACGGAAGGAAATAGAGCGAGCCCCCAGTGTTAGACCGTAGTCGGCCTAACATCGGGAACACTCGCACGACAGATATTGTATAAAAGACATGCTCTAGGTAAACATAATAAATTACAGATCTGACAATACTGAATGATCTGAATAGGTACGATGAATTGCATATAAAATATTGTGTACCTTTGTAGATATATGCCGGATATATCTACGGAATTAATAGGTTAATCAAATTAATTAACCTACTAATTATCTTAATTGGCTTTTGTAGTCGATCTGAACTCTTCTCTGTATCCATGATGATTAGCATGTACGGGTGGCCTGTATGGGCCCCACAGCATGCATGCTAATATATGTGTTGATGGGAAGCAGATCCTCTGATGTAGATTCATCTACGTTAGAGGGACGTACTTCGTTTCATCAGCGTCCATTCCGAATCCTACGGCGACGGCGCAATTTCCTTTTTTGTCGTCCTTCGGCCCAGTAGCTGTCCAGCGTTCGGCCTAGTTGTCAGTTGCGGAGGCCGAAGGGGAAAAACAGAGCAGCGAAAATGAACTAGAAAATGAAACAGAGCAACGAAAAACAGAGCAGGGAAAATGAAACGCCAGCGACCGCCTCCTTCGCCGACCACCTCTCGCCGCCGCTCGTCGCCTCCTGTCCACCGGCGCTGGCACGAGTGGAGTAGGTACCCTCAGCCACGACGCTCTCGCCTACCCTCAGCCCCGCGTCCTCCCCGTGCGGGAACTCTGCTGCTCTTCCATGGATGTCGAGGTCTGCCGTCTCCGTCGACGACGTCGGCCTCAACGCCTCCTGGTTCGAGGCCACCACCATGGGCCACTGCCGCGCCACCGTGGGAGGGAGGGCTGCTGCTGCTGCCAAGCCCACACCACCGCAGGAGGAAGGGCAGCCACCACCACCATGGGCATCTGTAGGAGTGCGACGGCAACACAAGCCACTGTAGCAGCTTGAGAAGCCAAGAGTGAGATTGAGAAATGATATGAATTGATGTTGTAAATTGATTTGAATTCATAATGTGGCTCAAAACTGATTGAGAAATTATATGAATTGATATTGGATGTGTTTGTCAATTTGGTATGGCAAAAGAGATTGATTCAGTATAGCAGAAGAATCAAGAATGTCACTTGTGTTGCTGTTGCTGCATTGAACATATGTGATGGCTGAGTTTTTATACATATACAGATTTGGTTCCAGAATTTTTGCTTGCAAAATGGCAAAAGAAGGCTAAACCTGACTGTTGTGCTGTCAATTTGTGAGCAGATCTGAACATGCTTATAAACTAACTTCTCCAGGGCAGACTTTTTTGCTTGCTTGCAAAATGCCAAAAAAAAGAAGAGCACAACTGAACATGCATACAAACTAACTTGTCCAGGACAGACTTGTTTTCTTGCTTGCAAAATGACTAAAAAACATCATCTGTGATTGGTCCCTGTAAAATAAACAAAAATAAGTAAGATTTTTCTAAACATTATCTCCTCTAGATTTGTAAACTAACTTACTGTCAACAGTTGAGTGAAGCTATCAATGGCCTCGTAATCTTCAGGCTCCTTCCATTTATCCATAGGAGCACTATCATCTGCAAGTTGTTCTTCTGCATCACCTACCTCTTCCCTAACCTTTTGTATCTTGCAGACAAAGAAAATTTGAGGGTTTAGAGAAATAATGGACAGAATGATAACATTGGAAACATAATTGTTCTTCAGCAACATACCACTGATTTTTTTTGTTTTGTTTTTTCATTTTTTCCTCTCTTTTTCCTAGTCTTCTGGTTTTTATCGAGCCAACCTCTTGTTCGTTTTGAACTTCTTGTTTTGACCTCCTTTTTCTTTAGACGTGCATTACTCAACAAGTCATTTGGTGGACTAACATCTGTCTGAACTGTACATGGATCCTCAGAAATGCTTGTACATGCACTGATTTTGTCTTCAATTTGCTTACCAAGGATGTCAAGTGCACTGTCTACTAACATGGTGCACTCTGGAAAGTTGGCTGCTCGATGTGCTAAATTGAGAAATTTGTGGGACATAAACCTGTAGCGAAGCATAGCATCCATGTTTGGATTTTCGATTATATTTCTCCCCAAATTGTCTTGTATAGTTCCACTCCTTGCTTCTCATGTCCATCGCTTCAGCACATAGTGTGGTGGTAATGACTTGATATTCATCAAATCAAGAACTTTCAGAGCATGGGCACACAATATCCCAATTCTATCGAATCGCCTGCAGCTGCATTGAACTGTTTGCTTCAAAGGATCTCCGATAACTTTGTACTCCTCCTCATAGGTGAAATCTCCTACTAGATATTCATTGTTACCATCCAATCCCTTGCTGCAAGCTGCCAAGGATTTTTCATATTCACCTTGAAAAGCTTCAAATATAATAGGTGTATACAACTTGCTAGCTTGCACCAACATAGATGGTGGCCTCCGCATACAGATTTTAGGCAACTTTTTCCTTGATTCAAATTCTGAATTCAGTTCAGTATTCCTTTTTCCTTGCACCACCCTTTCAAAATGCTTAAAGAACCAGATGAGATCAAAATCAGATTTAAAATGGTTTTTCAAGTCATTATTTAGACTTTCACTCAATTGTGTACTTCTCATTCCTAATGTGAAGACATCTTTCATATAGCATTCGGCCCATTTTTCTTTCAACTTGTATATACTATCCAACCAGGTTTGCTTGCTCACTTTTGCCCTCATGATGTCCAATTTTTGTTCAAATGCTGCCATGTCTTCGTACTCATACATGCATGCACTAAAATCTGACAGAACACTTGTGTCTTCATTGCTCTCCTCATTCTTCACTCCACCTAAATGTTTGATTGCATTTTGCATAATGTGGAAGGTGCATAATCCATGCCACGCTTCTGAAAACACTTCTGCAACTGCCTTTCCCATTGCCAAATCTTGGTCGGTATAGATTGTTTTAGGCTGCTGTCCATTATGAGCTTTTAGAAAGGTCTCAAACAACCATTTGAAGGACTCAAAAGTCTCATCATACATGAGAGCTGCACCAAAAATTACAGTTTCTCTAAAGTGATTGAACCCCACAAAGACACCAAAAGGCCTACTCTCATTGTTTGTTCCAAAAGTAGTATCAAAACTAACAACATCACCAAAACGTGCGTAGTCTGCGATCATTTTAGCATCAGCCCAAAATATGTTCGCTATTTGTTCTTGACAATCCATTTGCAATGCATATTGGAATGATGGGTTCTCGGCAATTTTGTCTTGAAAATACTTAAGCATGCTACCTGCTTGGCCATATGCCATCTCCCGTTGTCGCTTGGTCTGTAGATAGTTCCTGTGATCTCGGAGTGTGTAGCTAAGGTTGAGGGATCCACCAACTTGGCGACTAGCCAACTCATGTGCCGCTTTCGGTCCTATTCCTGCATCATCGGCTATTTCAATTTGAAAAGCTTGCAAATCTGAAATTTTTCTTTGTGACACCATTAAATGTAAGGTTTCCGGCAAGTGTAGTGCATGGCTGTGTTCCAATATCAGATCAGACACTATATAATTTCCCTTCTTTCTATTCATTTTGAGATTCATGTGGACTTGACAATCGGTTCTAGTTTCAGCTCGAGGACACTTGGTTAAATGATCCCTTTTGTCTTGCAATCGATGACCTTCGTTTGCACAAACAAATCTACATGATGTAACACTGCAATCCGACTTGCTTCTGTTTGTATACCTTTTTCTAACCTCAAAACCTTTCTGCCCACTGTAGCTAAGCCAAAATGCCCAAGCCTCATCTGAATTTGTAAATTCCATGCCAACCCGAGGTACCAAACCAGGCATCAAGTTATCTCTGTATTAAAAAAAAACTAATGAGTATGAAACTAGTGCATAGATATGCTGAACAAAAATCGCCAAAACCATGCTGTAAACATTGATTACATATTAGCACACATTACATGTTGTCCATGGCCTTGTATAATTGTATTACACACCTATGTGCTTCCATCGCAGGACTGTTTGACATTGTTTGATGGCAGGTCTCGGCAAGATTTTCAGCTAGCTGCTTCTTCCATGAGAAAAGGGGAAACTTGATCGATTTCAAAGCAACCTAATGGTGGAAGTTTGATTCAGTGAGCCATTCATGAGAAGTAGAGGCCTAGAGGGCATAAGAGAGGGTTTAGACTTACAAGATTGAAGTGCAGAAAAGCTCCTGTCCGGCGATCACCTCCTCCACTCACGCCAAAACTAAACAAAACTGTTCCATCCGGGTACGGCGATCGCTGCTCATCGGCCGCTCGCGCCAAAACGCGCGAGTGTGTTCCTTCTCGCGCGCTTTGCCGCCAATCCCTTCCACTGACGCGCCTTTTTACCTCCCTCCGCATGGTCTGCAAATGGGCCGAAGGGAGCAGCTGGGCAACGCTATTGGGCCGAACAATATAGAACCGAGCAGCTGAACGTACGAACAAAAAGGAAATCACGCCGTCGCCGTCGGATTCGGAATGGACGCGGATGAAGCGAAGTACGTCCCTCTAACGTAGATGAAGGATCTGCTTCCGTGTTGATGGCCATGCAGTCGGCTGGCTTCTCGCTTGGTTCTAATACGGCAAATTGTCGGGCTTCGACATCCTTTGCTGCGGTGGGGTCAGTCGAACCATGGTGAAGCACCACGACTGACAACCCTAAAATCGACGTGATCCGCGGCGGTGACGTCTTGAAGCTTGGTCGATCTTGAGAGATCGAATTGTTGATGACGATGGTTCCGATCTTGTTGGAAGGCATACTCTTGTCGGGTTAGATCTCCACAGCCGAAGTCGTCGAGTAGCTTATTGTCGGAGAATCCATCTCTTAAACCTATCTCGTCGAAATTCTGAAGCACCAAAGTCCCCTACCTGGCGCGCCACTATCAACGTTTGATGTCGCGATTCCGGTATTTGCATGGTATGGGGATCGTCGGTGCTAGGATATACGCGAGACTGAGGTAAAAGAGATGGAGACAGGGATTTTTATACAGGTTCGGGCCCCTAAATTGTCAGGTAATAACCCTACATCCTGTTGGCCGAAGCCGGTATTGCTCTTATTCATCATGATCACACCAGTATAATATGTGGGGTAGCCTATCTAACTGTTGTCGATATGGCGGTCTAAAGGTCTAACTCATAGTCGACAACAGGGTATTCTTCCTCCTCGAATCCGTGCCCGGCGAGATCAAAGATAGCGCTTTCGTCTCTCCTGACAGTATCCGGAGACACCGTAGGGGACTAGCCGTGCTTATCCCTGAAGTCGATATTCGACGTCTTGTCTTGGCGTATGTTGGCTTGTATGTTGTGGCTTCTGTTGTTCCGTAGATTGTGGTGGTTGTGTTGATTGTCCGTCCCCCCTCTCCTCCTAGGGGGCCTTGTATTTATACCCATAGGTGTCCCCTTGTCCAAGTAGAATTAGAGAAACCAATATGGATACAATCCAAGTAGTCCTTGTCGTTTTCCATGTAGAACTCTGGCTGTTTTTCCTTATCCGGAACTCCCTCCATATCCGAAGTCAGTTTCCGTATAAGACATGGTATGTGGTGGGTCCTGCCGAGATTTAGTCAACTACTATTAGGTATGTGGTATCCATAACCCTGACAACACCGTTGGCTTTTTCTCACATGTTTGACCATTCGTTTTATTCAAAAATTTTATGCAAATGTATAAGATATAAATCACACTTAAAGTACTATGAGTGATAACAACTTATAACAAAATAAATTATAATTGCGTAAATTTTTTGAATAAGACGAATGGTCAAACATGTGAGAAAAAATCAACGGCGTCATCTATTAAAAAACGGAGGTAGTACTAGTTTATTTTAGTGCCTGCTTTTATACCACATTATGGTTGCTCACAAGAAAGATGAAGGCATTCATGATTTCAAGCCTACTCCCTCCATAGCATGAAAAATCCAATACTGGGTTTGATTCAAATCTAGGATAATCAAGCTTATGAATGGATTTTTTATAAAGCGGGGGAGTACTTTTCATGGCCATGGTGGAATACACTGTAGGGTTACTAATACTACTAGCAATTACTCCAGTAACTTGTGACGAGTTGAGTTGACTTGACTGTAGATGCAAAGGATCGAGTAAATATTAGGGCATGCATTCTCTCGTCTCATAAAAAAAAATCTCGTATGAGAAAAAAACAAACCTGTATAAAATATAACATACTTTAGGATTACGAATTTGAACGGATATTTCATACTATATTTTTTTTGTTTTTTATATGTTTGAGGGAGTACCCACAGGGTCTGTTCAGATTAATGGTATTTTCAATCATATCATTTTATTTTTAAGTTGTCAAAAAAAAATATATACATTTACTTTGTTACCAAACTTTGGTAAATATACAAGAAATCTGAACATTCAACTTTTCGTAAATATTGGTAAATTTTATTAAAATTTTAGTAATATTGTCAACTTGTCATGCTAAAATTTGGTAAGGTTTATTTTAGCTATAATCTGAACAGCCCCCGATATTTTCACAAGGATTCATACAATTAATAATCGAGTAGTATAAAATGTTGTGTTTCCAATATTTCTCTTCTCTGCCACGACAAACAGACATCATGATCCATGAACTTCAATTAACATACACACAGAATGAATTACCGCACATGATCAATCTTAACCTCCTCGTCCTACATGTCATGTCTCATCTACTGTAACCCCCATATACTATCTCAGAGTACATTTCTTTCACTTGTGATGACTGTTGCCGCCGTCGGCCCAGCCGTCCTCGAGCGGCAGGTCGGGCATGACCTTCTTCCAGAACCAGTGCTTCCTCCATAGGAGCACCATCTCCTCGATGGGCACGCCCTTGGTCTCCGGCAGGAAGACGTGGACGAACACGGTCATGACGGTGATCCACCCGGCGAAGAAGAGGAAGATGCCGAACTTGAGCGCGCAGAGCAGCGACAGGAACGCCTGCGCGATGACGAAGGTGAAGAAGAGGTTCACCGCCACCGTGATGCTCTGCCCCGCCGACCTCGTCTCCAGCGGGAAGATCTCGCTCGGCACCGTCCACCCCAGCGGCCCCCACGACCACCCGAACGCCAGCACGAACAGGCAGATCACCACCACCACCGCGATCGAGTAGCTCTTCGTCAGCTCCTTGTCCGTCCCGAACTTCACCCCCAAGATCACCGCCACGATCACCTGCAATTGCGTTTTTCCAACAAACTCATCACTGATGATGTCCATGGCGCACGGCTGCGGCACTGTTATGTCGTTTTATCCTTTGATCAAAGTCGAACTGTTTTAAATTTAATTAAGTTTGTAGGAAAAAATAATAACATTTTTAACCTAAGAAAAATTTATTATAAAAATATATTCAACTGTTGATTTAATTAAATTAATTTGATATTATAAATATTACTATATTTATCTATAAACTTAATTAAATTTAAAATAGTTTGACTTTGAATGTATTATAATCTAAAACGGAAGAAATACCTGGCAGATGATCATCTGGATGCCGCCGCTGATGAGGAGCTTGCGGCGGCCGAGGCGGTCGACGGTGGAGATGGAGATGATGGTGGAGGAGAAGAGGACGGCGCCGGTGAGGACGGAGGAGTAGAGCGACGCGCTGCCGCCGAAGCCCATGCTCTGGAACAGCACGGGCGCGTAGAAGAGGATGGAGTTGATGCCCGTCAGGATCTGGAACGCCGGCATGCACACCGCCATCACCAGCTGCGGCCGGTTGCGCGGCTCCAGGATGTTGCGGAACGGGTGCTCGATGGAGTTGGCGAGCTCGCTCGCCTCCGTCATGTCCGTGAACTCGGCGTCGACGTCGGCGGTGCCCCGGATGCGCTCCAGCACGCGGCGGCCCTCCTCGACGCGCCCGCGCTCGATCAGGCTGTTGGGCGTCTCCGGCAGGAGCAGCCCGCCCACGGTCATCAGCAGCGCCGGCGCCGCCGCGAGCCCCAGCGAGAGCCGCCACCCCCACGGCCTGATGTGCTGCGTCCCGTAGTTGATCATGTTCGCCGTGAAGATGCCCAGCGTCGTCGCCAGCTGGAACATCATGTTCAGCGCGCCGCGGAGGTGCGCCGGCGCCATCTCCGACAGGTACAGCGGCACGGCCTGCGACGACGCCAAACACAAACACCATTAGCAAGCACAAGCACAAGAACTCGATTCATTTCATGCATCAATGTCGCATATATCGCACCTGGTTGCCGAAGCCGATGCCGACGCCGAGCAGGATGCGGCCGAGGATGAGCATGACGAGGTTGACGGCGGCGGCGTTGAGCGTGGCGCCGGCGAGGAAGCTGAGGCCGCCGCAGACGATGCTGGCGCGGCGGCCGTAGTTCCTCGTCACCGGCGAGGCGACCAGGGAGGAGACGAGGCCGGCGAGGTAGAGGGAGGAGGTGAACGCCGAGAGGCCCTGGTTGTCGTACTTGCAGTAGTTGTTCTGGCCGTCGTCGTTCTTCTTCCGGAACACCACCGGGAAGAACTTCTTGAGGAACGGGTCCATGGACGTCACCCCCCCTGCAGCAATCGTTTGTCAGATCGCCGGAGCTCAACTGTGATTTCCAGGTGAAACATGATAATTTTTTTTAGCATCTTTGATGGAATGCGATGCTCTAGCTTCGGATTTGACAGTGCAAACATAGCTTCTCGAGTAATTTTACCATCCAACGATTGCTACCTTGAGGTACTATAAATTTTTTTAGTACCTCAAGTTATTTTGTAGTGTAAAATTTGAGAGATTTGTTTCAGTCCAACAAAAAGTATCTCGAGCTCACGATACTAAATTGTTTCCTGTCGTTGGAACTAGCTGGGCATGATAGGTATTGTTAGATCCAACGATCGAAAACAATTTAATACCGGTACCTCGAGGTTTTTTTGACCGAAGCAAATCAACCTCTAATGTAAAATTTGGTACCTCAATGTACTTAGTACCTCGATGTGCTAAAATGTTGTATGCAAAATATGATACATCGAGGTATCAAATGTTAGATGGTAAAAATGATCTAGCTTCTCTACATTTTCACGGTCAATTTGATGGCCTAGTGGCCCTAGTGTAGACTATATGGCCCAAACTTAAGGACTTAATTGGTTTATTTTCATACTGCTTATTGGTTTAAGAAGTTTATATCTTTAATTTAAAAAAAGAAGTATATATCTTATCAATGATTTTTTTTCACTTTTTCTTTAAGATTACATGGAAACACCCACGCGCGCACACCACTCATGCGTACATGCTTAAAGAGACGAAACTAGTGACAAAATCCCAAGCCTAAGTAAAAATCATATTGAAGCATACTCGTGTGGTCAATGGAAAATTGGAATTGCCAAGCATTTCAATTTGAGTAAATTTCAAGGAACTTCAACTCTATAAACAAAACTATCAAATAGCTGCAACATTAGCAAGCAATTTCGCATACCTGCAATGTTAACAAATACAACTATTACAAAACTACAATCTTGTTATCTCCCAACATTATTGACGTCATGGACCCACTTGTCATACAAATAGAACTTGGCTAGGGGAGACAGGGCAACATGTTGGTAGTCCGTGCCACTGAAGCTACTGTAGCAAGATACCACATCATATAAGTACGTGGGCGAGAAGATGATAGAACAACTCAACATGTGAGCATCACCTAGGTTATAACCTGGTCAAAGCACACTACATTACTTTGTTCCCCTCGTCTCAGTCTGGGTGTGGGGGGGAGGCAGTGAAAGGAGGCATTGCTTCTCCCAGCTATAGCGAGATGGCGGGACGGGGAATAGAAAGAGGAAGGGAGAAGCGCCATCGCCTCCTTCCACTGTCTTCCGCCGCAAACTCAAATAAGGGAAAAGAGTGAGTAGTGTACGTGGAGTTCTCTCCTTCCTCCGCTTTAACTAAGTTATGACTTATGACTTTGGCTAGTTAAAAATGATTGATAGATAATGAACTTTTGATATTTCTTTTCATTGTCCATGCAAACTATATTTGATTGATAGATATTTCTTTTAAGGAACTTTAACTTTATTAACCAAATTATAAAATAATTGTAACATTAGCAAGGAACTTTATATAGCTACAACGTTAGTGAGTACAATTATCACAAAGTTACAATTAATTTTATTATCCATCTCAACGTCATCGACATCATGGATCCACTTATCATATGAATGTACTCCTGCCGTCCTAAAAAAACCAACCTAGCCACGGATTCGTTGTACTATATAATGTTTACATCCGTGGCTAGGTTTGCTTTTTTTTGGAGGGAGGGAGTACTTGGCTAGGGCAAGACGTGGTGACACGTTGTCAGTCCACGTCACCAGAGCTACTGTAGCAGGATGTCACACAGGCGTGTGGGCAGGAAGACAAGCTGATCCGAACGGCTACAACTAACTTGCTCGTTTGTGTGTATTTTTTTAAGAAAAAGAACTGCTCTATCTTTTATAAAAATAAAAGTTGTATTGTGGTAGTTCCCTACTAATGGAAAAGCATAAAAAACATATGTTAACACAAAATAAACAAGAAGACAAACTAAAAGTCATACCGCTGACAAAAAAAACACAGCTAAATGGAAATATCAAAGACGGCCCATTTCAGCAAATGAGAACACTTGAATAAATTAGCATCATACAAATGATTCTTCCTTCGATTAGCATGAAAAAGATGATTATACACCTAGCTAAAGCGATGTCTTGTGAAGTGGAGGAGATATGGTGTCCCATCTGAATATGTTGACGCTAGAAAACCGGCTGGTCTGGTATCCCCTACTACTTGGGAATAAACAACCACCATTCACAGTGCCTAAGGATGGTGTATTCAAATATAATAAAGTCATACAAATATAAAGCAAAAAGGCTATTTTACTACTGAAGTCAATGGTCTTCTAGGGATGGTGTATTCAGCCTGGTGTTCTCTTTTTTTTTTCTTAAAAAAATGTTTTGTTCTCACATGAGTAAAATGATGGCCTAATTGTTGGATATGATGATGCAATCGCCCTCGTCCACAAGAATCGAACTCCAAGAGCACCACTCATCAGGCCAGGACGGCCGCTAAGGTCTCGCGGTTGTACCAGGCGTAGTACCTTCGACGAAACTGCAGCTGAAATTCAGTACCTCCAACTTGCAGGTCTTGCTGGTACGAAGCAAATCTCTCCGACATGATTACAGCTTGACCGAAAACACAACACCGCGATATCTATCACTCTGAACTGAAAGAGGACACAGATACGGTGGGGATTCCGGCCACGTGTGTAGTACTGTAGTCAAAAGCAGCTATTGCGTGTGTAAAAGTTTCCCAGTTTTTCTGCTTCCCTGAAGGCTATTTGTCAAATTCATACCAACCCAAAAGGCCAAAACCACTGCACAATGCCTGCCTACGCTGCACGAGTCGCCCAATCATTCACCTATGAACCAAATCGACCTTTTGATTCAGAAAAAAGGCTCTCGCAAAACGGAATTCTTGGCGTTACGCTCCCGTTCCATCCATGTGCGCGCGCGCGCGCGCCGGACAATAATCGCCGGGAGGAGCAAACAAACAGCAAAAAAGGCATGCGTATGCGTGTTGGCGAGCGAAAGGGGCCAACACGAGCAGCACAGCACTTGGCTCCAAAATCCACGGGGGGCCACGCCACGGCCGGCGTACAGAGCTTGGCTAGCTAGCAAGATCAGACACGGGACATGACATGTTCGTGGAAGAAAGCCACAGAAGTTGTTGTCTTCTCCAATGGCCCCCATGATGGCTGACGAGCAGCCGGGCGCGACGCCGATGCGAAAGGAGCTAGGAGGTGAGGTGAGAGGGGGTGGTGTACGTGACGTACCGGAGATGCCGATGTCGTAGCCGAAGATGGCGCCGCCGACGGCGGCGACGAGGCAGGCCATGCCGACGGCGAGCGTCATGCGGCCCTTGTACTCCGCCGCCCTCTCCTTCTTCACCCCCAGCGCCGCCACGCCGCCGCCCGCCATCTCCTCCTCCTCCCAAGAACTCACCACGCAAGGACGACGACGACGACGCACAGCGAAGATATAGCCAGATAGCAAGGGGGATATATGGCTATCTCGCTCGCTCACACCGAACCAGTGCTGCAACCAACCAACCAGCCACTACTTATACACTGTCACTCTGTCACTCTCCCTTGACCGACTTTGCTGATCGCTCTCCTTCCCCCTGCTTCGGCTTTCAGTATGCTAAGCAGACAGGGTGATTCAAGTTGGAGGCTTGGAGATGTATAAATTTACAAGGGATTTTTGTTTAGAAACTATAAATTCACAGGGGATGGGCTGGCATTTGGCAACTGAATAATACAGAAGCAACGGATGCTACTACGTTGACCCATCCGCGCCCAACTTGTGCAGCGAGAAGGAGCCATGGATACCATCAGGATTAGGATATGGACAAGTGCGTGCGTGAGCAATAAATTTGATGGGAGCCAGAAGCAGGGGAGAGCGGCGGCCGTGGCGTAGCGCCAACCGAAGGGCGAAGGCGTTATGTGCAATCAACCGGCGATGTACTGTTGATTAGTATTAGCAGCCGCTGCATGTGGGGGTTTCTGTGGCATGCAGTAATGTAAAGCTTTGGCCGGTGTTGATCCAGTTTGGCAAGATTTTTTTTTCAAGGGAGTATCTAAAAACTGCCCCAAGTTTTTTATGAAAAAATTCAAATGTAAGTATGTAACTATAGGACTATAGTTTAATTGAAATATAATTACACTATAACTACGATATATATAAAACTTGTATTCAACTATGATTTGGTTAGCTAGCACTAGAATCTTACATGTGACATGTGTAAAAATTTCTCTCTAGCAATTTGTTCTCTTCATGCACAAATCTAAATATGATCCGATGGTCACAAATTTAAAAGTTTTTGAGGGCGAAAACTTGCAAAAGTTTTCTAGCAATTCCCTCTTTTTAATCTACTATTACCTCAGTTTCATATTATTAGTCGCTTTAATTTTTTTCTTAGTTAAACTATTTTAAGTTTGACCAAATTTATTAAAAACAATTAGCAATATCTAAAACACAAAATTAGTTTCATTAAATCTAACCATAAATATACTTTGGTGTTAGGTTTGTTTTGTGTTGAAAATTCTACTGTAAACTTAGTTCAACTTAAAACAATGTGACTAGAAAAAAAATCAAAATAACTTATAATATAAAACGGAGAAAGTACTTCCAATGATAAAAGAATGCCATTTTAAAATCCATTATGTTAACTTTGGCCGTAATTATTGTTTTGATATAGGAGTTGGATGTTTGAAAATAACATATAGTACTGCAAATTGTATAACTATTTTTGGACCACAATTTTCATAGTACTTACACTTGGGTAACTATTTTTGGATTTATACAAACTAATTAAGTGCTATATTGACTTTGAAAAGAATAATCTAAATTGACATACTTCTATGACTGGAGGGTGTATTGAACAATTGATCTAGGAGGAGATAAGTAAAACCCAATGCAAGCATGTACTCCCTCTGTTTCAAAATATAAATATTTTTAGTATAGCATCAAGTTAAACATTTTTAACTTTAATAATTAATAGAAAAAAAATATAAAAAAGATCAATCATATAAAATTGATGTTAATATATTTATAATTAAACAAATTATCATAATATGTGATTGTTGGTTAAAGTAATATCTTGAAGACTGTACCGAAATCGAGCTACAAGTTCACCCAAAAAAAATTGCTTGCTGGCGGCTATGGGGTCAGCTCTGATCAAAATCTGTTCTAATCTGCCGAATATGTCTATACATTATACATTGATTGCTTGTTGATCAGTTGATTTGAAGCTCTATACAGCTCATGGAGCCATACCTGGAGTTAGCAAGTGCTCGGTTTTTGGGCCGACATAGCACGTTTTGGTATCACTAGTTTATGCAAGGTCAAATCCATGCCTGTAGCACTGCAAATTGTATCTTTGCCCGGCCTGTTTTTGCGGCCAATTGTCCATTGTATACATTTGAGCATAGCTTGCAACAGTAAGCATATGGAGCTCTCTCGTCCCGGTTATCAACTTAGCATGTGCAGCTTGCTCTTACAAGAAACTGTCACAGAAAACTGTAGTAGTGCAGCATGCAGATGCAATTATGTTTTTGGAGCAAAGCTTCAATCGGTCGGTTATTTCTCACCGAAAGCAAACCATAGCATGCAGTTAAGCTTTGACTAATCAGATATATTTTTTTTCAGTAGTGCAGTTGCAAATCATGCATGATTGCATCATGCGTGCAACCCCGAGTGGATGATTAGTCGCGGTTGCAAGACTGCTTTGCGACTAAACCTTCCATTCATGTGCTTGGAGTCTCTGGCTCAGATTTGGCGAGCTGAAGATATCTCAGGATATCCCCCTTTATCTTCCGTCAGGATGAGAATCTTGTTGCCTTTAACATGCTTCTAAAAAAGTTGCTTAAAGCAACCTTTAATTATTTATTCATCACAACGTCTAATGGGAAAACGACTTTGTTTTCATATATAAATTAACCAGAGTGGGACTATCGTGAGCTAGTCCAAGGTTGCTGAAATGTTCCTAAAAACAAGAATGGTCCAAACCTACTTTGTACTGTATGTCATCATAACCGTCGACGATCAAAGGAGATGCAGTTAAATTTGTGCAGATTATCTCAAATCGTGAGATGTTGGTACAAAGCTAGCTAAACTCCACACGAGCTTCATGATCTGTACGTGATAAATTATTGCGAAAGCAACGGAGCATCTCCCCGTATTGGCTGAAATTCCATCCAACTGCGCAGGTGAATTCTACAGTTGGAATTTCTTCCCGAGAGATCAGCCAAGGCGTATCTCCTCTGTTCAAAAACATTTTTGCGCTCATTCAACGATTCCAAAGCCAATCCTTTAACCTAATATCAGTATCCTCCTAGATGCTTAGAAAAAAAAATCCAAGACATTCAAAATTCAAAATCAACAACTGAAATGACTAAAAAAAATTAATCTATCATTAGTATTTGCTAAATGAACTAAAAATTCTTATATTTTGGAACGGAAAAACTATTTACGGGACATGAGATAAAATTTACGTTTGAGACTAGCTAGTAGCATGATTAGATCCTCTGTGATTGTTGATTCACACTTGAAACCGATGCCATGGTACATCCAGCCATATGAAAGCAGAGTCTTACATTCAGATTTCAGAGCACAAACGCTAGTGGTTATATATTACCAGTATATAATATTGTACTCATGTACTGTAAAAAGTTCTCTACGCTAATGCTCTTGTGCCATGTTCGTCATGGTGACGCCGCATGATGCAGAGAAGATCGAGCTAGGCTCGCTCGCCTCATCTCGTCTAACCCCCACGAAAGCATGTGTCATCTACTAGAAGAAACCAAAGGAAAGCAGGAAACCGAAAAAAACGACATGATTGAATCGATAAATCTATGGCCAAATCGGAGGCCAACCCGATCGATCACACGCTGACGCGCCTGTGCACGGTCGTAATCTATCACTCCAATTAGCCGATGCTAATTATGTTTCCTGGTCGAGCTTTCTCCATCTACCCACACCGTTTCCGCGAATTCGCAAAGCTGAACAGGCGCCATCACGGCGCGTACGGCGCGTCGTGGTCAGGGGCCCCGTAGGTGGTACTAGGCTACTAGCAAGCAGCCAAGCAGGTCGGCTTGAACCGAGCGAGCGGGAGCTAGCTTGTCGGAGGAGACGCCGCAGTAGCCCACGTCGTCTCGCCGTACGTGTGCCGTGCAGTGCGGTGGCCGGTGGCGTACGTGCGGAGCTCGCCGCGCGACGCGCGCCCGCGCGCGAGAGGTGGGGGAGCTACTGGCTGAGCTCTTGGCCGGCGCATGAGCCACCGATGCCTCATGCCTCGGTGAGAGATTTGCCGATGGTAACAGCGGCCGGGAGTACGGGACACGGCTCCGACGACGACGACGACGAGATTGAGCTAGTCGTCGCGCGCGAGCTAGCTGGGATCGGCGACGTACTTGATAATGACCGGTGAAGTCCGCGGCGACGTACTTGATGATGACCGGTGAAGTCCGCGGCGACGTACTGGCAGTGGCGCTGCTCAGTCTACCGTTTAGACGGGAGTTATTGAGAGATGTTAGGCCCTTTTTCCTGATTAACATATACATCCATATATTTTTTTATTTGGGTTTTCAGTAGCACGGTGTCAGGATTATGGATACCACATACCTAATAGTAGTTGACTAAATCTCGGCAGGACCCACCACATACCATGTCTTATATAGAAACAACCTTCGGATATAGGAGGAGTTCCGCATAACGAAGGATGAATAGAGTTCTATATGGAAACGATAAGAACTACTCGGATTGTATCCATATTGGTTTTCCTAGTTTTACTTGGACAAGGGGACACCTATGAGTATAAATACAAGGCCCTTAGGAGAAGAGGAGAGACAGAACAATAGATCAAGACACAAGATCAACATATAAGCCAACATACGCCAAGACAAGCCGCCGGATATCGACATCAGAGATATGTCTGGACCGACCCTATCCAGTACCTACGTGTAACGCCCCGATTTTCGTTCGGGATTAAAAATCATTAAATAATACATTTTCTAGAAATTAAATAAAAGTTAAATCAATTTAATCAAGTAAAATTATAGAGGAAATTAAAATTTCCTTTAAAAGTCATTCGCCGAAAATATTTTGTAATATTCTTTGTGCCCTAAAACACTCTTCGGATTTTTCCGTGAATTTTCGGAGCTCAAGAAGTATTTATAAAGTCACAAAGTTCATTAACACAATTTAAATATAAAGAAAACAAATAAAAATCTCCCTCCCTCACTTTGGGCCACTTTTTGGCCCAAAGATCTCCCCCTCCCCCTTTGGCCCGCTCTCTCCTCCTCCTTCCCTCCTTCCCCTCGGGCCGATTTCCTCCCCTTGGCCCGCCCTTGCAAAAAGTCTACCTTTTCCCCCCGGGTCCTCTCTCTCTCTGGCCGACATGTGGGACCCAAGGCCCCACATGTCAGCATTACCCCCTTCCTCTAGCCGGCCGGCTTCAACTGCCGAAGCCGCCATTGTCGCCCCACGGCGCTGCCAAAACCGCCGCCTCCAGCCTCGCGCGCGCACGTCCGACCGTGCGGACATGGTTGCCGCCCACTCCTCCACCCTTTCCCCCTCTTTTCCCCCAAAACCGGCGCCAGATCGACCCCCACGACCCCACGACCCCACGCTGCTCCCCCACTTCGCCGGCCGTTTCCGCTCCTCCCGGCCATGATTTCCCTCCCCAAGCGCTATAAAATGGCCCCTCACCTTCCCTCATCCCTTTTTCCCCTTTCCCCGAGCTCCCCGCGCCTAGAAACCATTTCCCCGCATCGCTCCCTCTCTCCGCCGTCGCCGGCAAGCTCCGACCGCCTCTACCGCCGCTTTCGCCGTTGTCGCACTGCGTTGTCGCCACCACCGAGTCGCCGCTCCACGCCGCACCCCGGCCCCCACCTTTCTTCCCCTAACCGTCGCCGAAACCCCACCGCCACCGTTGACCCGAGCTACATCACCGCCAGCCGCCTCCAGCCGCACGCCGTCACCGCCTGAACCGCTCCCGCATCCTGCCACCACCGCAGCCGGCTTCGCCGCCCCGCGGCCAAGCCCGGACACCACGCCGCTCCCCCCATTCCACCCCCAAGCTGCCCTCTCCACGGTGAACCCGAGCCACCGTCGCCATTGCCGCCTCCGGCCGCCTTTCAACGCCGCTCCCATCCACGCCGACATGTGCCGTCGCCTTCCCTGTGTTAACAGTGAAATTTGGTAAAGCCCGAAATCATCATCGGCTTAGATTTAATATCGGCTCTAGAGTACTGGAATCAGCCGATGGGAGTTACTAGCAGTTGTGTTCTTGGTCGAGTCGGATCAGCCAAAGGAAGCTTATCTAGAAGAGTCCGAATTCAAGAAGGATGCGGCGTGGCATGTTATCTATTAATTAGGAATAGTTTGTTAATTTCCTTTTATCTTTAGGAAAGTGTGTTTAGTGTCCGATAAGGACTTTATATTTTCCTTTTATCTTTAGGAAAGTTTCTTTCTTCTCCGACAAGGACTTGTATCAACCCATGGGTATAAACATGTACACCCGGGGTTTATGTAATGGATCAATCTATCGATCAATACTACTCTCGGCGCATCGCCACCCTCTTTTCTGAGGTTTTTACTTATCTTCCGGCGGAATTTGGGCACCTGACGCGGGGCTGCATCGGCTTTCGATCTCCAGCGAAGGGGTAAGTCCTAGGTTCTATCAGGCCTTGGTGAATCTGTCGGCTACGTTGGTGTTGTTCAAGGCTGCATCGATTCGATCTCTTGAATCGCTCTGGTTTGGTTGATATATTTACCTACCTGAAATCTCAATTCTATCTCTAATTGCATTGTGTTTAGAGACGCATCGGTTTAGCTGGGACTGTCTCGGTTAGGTCCGATCTTCTGTCTTAGCCGATATATCTCTACAATCATAATGCTGTTCCAAATAGATTTGTTATATCCATCACATTAGACATATCTATCGGCTCATCGAGTATTAGATTATCATATACAATCTCGTTCTGCATCGGTTAGGTTCGATCTACTAGATTGTTGTTGATAATATAAGTCTTGTTAAGCCGATAGGTTCATGCTAATGTTTTATCAGGGTGCTAGCCGATAAGTTATCTGGACGTTGCATCGGCTCATAAGGATTACATATATATACAAGTTGGATTTAGCTGATTGCAACAAAGGTTTCACTGTCTAATCTAATATGTGGATTTTATGGCATCGGACCTCCGGCCGATGTACGCTTTAACTTTCGGATCAGTGCTTATTCTATCATACCATTGCTAGCCGATTGGTTTCTACTGGACTATATTATTGTTATATTTTATCATCATCAGCCGATTGCTTTTATATCATTATCTACATTGGACATATAGTCGATTGCTTAAACCCTATCGCTATCGGCTGGTACCGGCATCGGCTATTTTCGGCTATTGGCTGGAACTACTCCATCGGCTTGTCAGCCGATCGGCTATTTGATCTATTATTTGCAAATCTTGTCAGTTGCAGGATCAAATTGACTAGCACGCACGCATCTCATCATATTTGGATCTGCACTGGAGCTAAGCAGATCTCCCAGGCCGGTGTGTTCGATTTTTTCGTCAGCACCTCGGCACCGTAGCCGTCGTCCGCAGCAAGGCCACCCCTCCGCCTCTGTCGATCGTCGCCGGAGCCCATTTTTCCCCGCGCAAGGTGAGCTCCTCCACTCACGGTCGGCCTTCGGCCACTGTTGCCCATCGACACGCCCCTCCTCTCCCTCTCCTAATCTCCCTTTCGTCCTCCTCAGGCTCTTCCGGTCGTCGTCTGCCGCTCCTCGCTCGCGGGCTGCCACCGGGTCACCGTCGTCGTGTCTTCCCGAGGAGCGCCGCCGCCAATCCTCATCCCCGGCCGTCTTCCCGTCCTCGCCTCGTCGTCCCCTCCGCTCGGTGAGCTTCCCCTCCATCTCCTCTCCCATCTCTCATCCCTCCGCTGCCCCCGCGCGTGCCGCCGCGCCGGTGGTCCTCGCCGGTGACCACCGGGCCGCTCGCCGCCGCTCCCCGGCCGATCGGCCGGCGAGTTTTGCCACTCCCGTGTCATGGCCGCCCGATCCCTTCGGGGTGATCCAGGCCGTCCACGTGGCCGTCGTGGTGCCGTCCCGCGTCGGTGCCACCTCGGTGTCACTTCCTTGCCACCTCCGCCCGCTGGTCCGCCGTGGCCGCCACGTGGTGCGCCCGCGGTCCGTTGCATGCGTGGACTTGGTCCACGGTGCGCCCGCCACCCGTGAGTCACCGACGGGTGGGGCCCGCTTGTCGGCGCCACCCTTCCTCTCGGCTGACGCCATAAATGGTTAATAATTGCGCAATAATTCGATAATAATTCTAGAAATCCATTAAAATGGCTCAAAACTTCTAAAATTCATATCTAATTCATTCGAACTCCAAATAGAGCCATTCAACTTGCAAAATTCATCTAAAATTGAGCTCTACATGTTTGTTTACTTTTTATGTACTATTTGCTTGGTTTTTATTAGAGTTTTCCCTCATTTTGCGTGCCAGCGAGTAGATTCCGCCGTTTCGGAAGATCGCGGTCGCGAGGAAAAGAGTTTGGAATATTGTTGTGAAGAAGCAAGGCATGTTACACATTCCCCCTTGAGCATGTTGATCCCAATTTACAACTGTTTTACTGTTTGCAAATAAATATGCATGTTTTGCTAATTACATGGGATCCGGATATTACCTATCTGCTCGCTTGTGCCATGTTTACTTGATATCCATTCTTTGTTAACTTGGGTGATAAATCGACTAGCTCATGTTACTTATGTGACCTAGCTAGAACTATTTGGTTAGCCATGCTTAATTACCACTAGCTCAGTCGATGGGATAATTGCAGTATTAGACCTTTTAGTATCATGAGGAGCTGCATGCTCGAGACATCTGGCCATGTTTCATGGTCGTAATTATCCAACTAAAATGCGACTGAATGGTGGGCTGTGGGTGCATGGCTTTTCTAGTTGCACTCATGGCAATTAAGGACCGGTTCACGGGAAACCCTAGAAGACTAACAGTGCTTACCACAAGCGGGAGTGGGTAACTGCTTGATCTGAAGTATAGCTCGACCCTTTCCTAGGCACCGGTGGCGAGGGTGGGCGCGATGGAGTTGGGTCGGCCGGGGTGTCCGGTTGTCCAGCTGCCGGATTCATCGCGACGCACGAGGGGACTGCCCACTGCCTTGCGAGGAGTGGGGGTGAAACCTTAGCGTGGTGTGGATCATTAGGGGAGAGTTATATGAAGGGTCTTGTCACAATCACTCAACATGGTGACGTGTTCATCATGGGCACATGATGACACGGTGACATGCCGGTGGATTGTGTCTTGTGGGTACAGTTGTGCACCTCTGGCCAGAGTAAAACTATTCGAATAGCCGTGCCCGCGGTTATGGGCGATCAACCAGATTCACCGTGATTAGTCCCACTCTTAATAAATCGACCCAATGCACTGTAGTTCAGGTGGGTTGGTTGGGCCTGTTCAACGTGGTGTAGCGTTGATCAGTGGAGATTTAATGTTACATTAATCACTCAATAGTTTTACTGTTTTGCTCAATAAAATGTTTTACAACCGCCTTTATGCAAATAACCACAAACCGTCCTTGTATCCCCTTGCACGTCTGCATCATTGGTGTGGCTTGCTGAGTACGGTGGTTGTACTCAGCCTTGCTATTATTCCCTCTTTTCAGAAGTGTAGTGCTTCTGAGCTGAAGACGAAGTTAGAGGACCAAGGCTCAGACCCCAGTTGAGTTTTGCCTATGGAGTGGAGCTGAAGCCCTGCTAGGATCGTTTTTCCGCTGTCGTCGTTCTCTTTCGGTGTGAGGACTAAGTACCTTTTATGTAAGTATTTTACGCTTTATTTACGTTTGGAACTGTTTATTACTTGTCGTTTTGTGTACCCTGGCTGGTCCTGGACAGGGATTTAATACACAAAATAGTCTAGAAATTTGGGCTAAATTTCTGGGTGTGACACTACGGAGGCCAGCCGTAGGGTTCTAGCGCTGTCTCTGATGTCGCCGGACACGGATTCGAGGAGGAAGACTACCCTGTTGTCGACTACGTGATGATACTTCAAGCCATCATGTCGACAACAGAGAGATAGGCTACCCCAAATATTGTACTGGTGTGATTATGGTGAATAAGAGCAACGACCGGCTTCGGCCAACAAGATGTAGGGCTATCACCTGACAATTCAGGGTCCCGAACCTGTATAAAAATCCTCGTCTCTGTCTCTTTTACTACAATCTCGCGTATATTCTAGTACCAACGATCCCCATATATGCAAATACCGGAATCGCGACATCAAACGTCGACACACGGTCTTCAAACTTTCTATATAAAATAATATAGAAAGTCTAAACGGTTCATTTTCTATATAAAGTGTAGCGCCCGTTCCGTCGTGGCGCCTAGCGGGAAAATCTAATTTCTAAAAAACCCTAATTGCGAAAATTGTTTCTTCACTTGCAGTCAGTCTCCGTGCCCTTTCGGATCTCAAATCCCGAATCCAATTCCTTCCCAAATCAATTCCTCCGCAAAAAGTCTATTTTGCCTCCCTCGGGTTCGGTGGGCCGATTCCCTCTCGGCCCATCCCCCCCCTCTCTCTCTCTCTCTCTTTTTCTCTCTCTCTCTTTCTCTCTCCCTCTCTCCCCGCTCTGCCCGTGCGCCGCGCGCGCGTGCGCGTGAGCCGCGCCGCGCCGAGCCCTTCCTCTCCACTCTCGCTGCCGTTCCCGCCGACGCCGCCAAATCGTCGCCGCGCGCCGTTGCTTCCCGCGTGCGCGCGCCATGGTGGCCAACCGGCCAGTCGCCGCCGCCGTCAGCGCCTGCCGTGCCTGCCCGCGCCTGCCGCCCGTGTCGTCGCTCCGCTCCAAACCGCCCGGCCGTCATCGCCGTCGTCACGACCCGGCCCCCGCCACTCCGCGTGCTAGCCTCCAAGGGACGGAGGTAGAGCTCCTCCTCCCTCTGCCGCGTCGCCCCCGCTCCCTCCTCCTTTTCCCCAAAGTGGCAAGGAGGCAAGCCCCCTTTCTCTCCCCCTTTTTCCCTTTTCCCTCCCGCCGGCGTCATCCTCCCCCCCTGTCGCCGCTTTGGCCGCGACCGCCGAGCGCTAGCTCCCTCCCTTGACCGCCCAAGGTCGGTTTCCAAACCGACATCGCCACCCTATAAACCCAGGCGCCCTCCCTTCCTTTTCCCCTCCCAATCTTCCCCGTTTTTCGCCCGCGCCATTGCCGTCCCCTCTGTCTCGCCGATCACCGACCGCCGCCGTCACGTGTGCCGAAGGAGTCGGTGCGCGTTAGGACGCGGAAGGGGACTCCGGGCGCGCCCTCTTCTTCCTCTTCCCCGGCCCGAGGCCGGAGAGATCACTCCCGTGCCGTCGGCCTCTCGTCACAGCGCTCCTTCACCCCGTCGCGGTAGTGCACTCCCCGTTCTCCCTCCTCGATCCATCTCCTCCCCTTAGACTCGGGTAGTAGCACGAGTAGACCCCCAATAGCTAGCTGGCGCTGCCCCGGCTGCTGCCGTCGCTCGCCGTGTGCTCGCCGCCGTCGCCGCCCGAGCTCGGTAGCGCCTCTCGTCGTCGGCCTCCCTCGGTGCGTTTCCGCCAAATCTGATGCTAGAATCGGACTCCGGTGGCCGCGTAGATGCTCTAGTCCGGAGGAATCGATCTCCCGTCGCGCCGTCGCCGTTTCCCCCTTTCCTCGTCGCCGCGCTTCGCCCCGAAGGCCACCGCCACCATCCGCCGTCCATTCCGGCCGACGTCGTCGTCTTCCTCTCGCCGGCCCGCGTGGCTGCCACGAAGGCGCCAGTCGGTGCCACCTCGGCCGCGACCAGATCGGCTGGCCCGGTCAGCCGCTTCTCCTCCGCCCCGCGCATGCGCGCGGTCCACCGCGAGCCGTGAGGCTGCGTGTGGACCCGCCGCATCCGCGTCCTCCGCGAACCGCGCGCGTGCACCGCGCCCGCTCCCAAACCCTAGCACGACCCGCGTGCACCTCACTCACGGTGAGCCGAGTCGCCGACAAGCGGGTCCCACCCGGGACCACGCGAGATGGACCCGGCCCACCGGCTTCCTCTCTCCTCCCCGCCCGCGCGCACGCCTTGGGCCGCCTTCTTGGGCCGGCCGGCCCATTAAGCTCGGCCGAGCCGCCCCTTTCTCTCGGGCCGCGCCCTAGCCGCCCGAGGGAAGTCTAATTCCCCTCCCTCCTTCTTTTCTTTTCTTTTCTTTTCAAAAAGGATTTAAATAAATCCTTTTCCTTTAGACCAAAAATCCGATAATCTTAGAAATTCAATATCTTCCCAATCGTAAATCCGTTTGACTCCGTTCAACTTCCAAAATTCTTCAAATCTCGAGATCCATCTAATGGCACGCTTAGAGGTCAATAATAGGGCTTTATTTTCACTGTTTATTGAGTTGTCCCGTTTCGCGTGTAGTTTCGGAGCCCGAAGACCCGCAGTGCGAGGATTTCGAGGATCAAGCTCAAGATCTCGAGCAAGGCAAGTCACTTTTGATCATCTTGCACCTATAATTTAAATCTAAGTATTTCTTTTCCGCAAATATTGCATGAATAGGATTTACACAAGTAATTCGGCCGCGGCATGCGAGATAGCCTGCTGGCCCCCAGTCCTAATTGCTGCAATTACCCTCCTTGAATTATTGAACACTTAAACCTCCTTTGTCAACTGTTGTGCTTCGATGCACGGGCCTTCGGGCTCGCGCATCGGAACATTTCCCCTCAAACTTAAAATATCCTACGATGGGTAAAACTTGAGGTTTTACAAAAGACTTGGAAAACCCGACACCTGGGTCGGTGCTTGCGAACTAAATGAATTTCCAAAATCGCGGACCGGGGAACGTACCGGGAGTACGGTTTCCCGCTCTTGCACTTAAGGACCATTTCCTTGGAATTTCATCCGAACATAAGACAAGTGCGACCATATGGGTAAAATGGGACACCCCTGGCTGAGTAACTAGCTAATCGGGGGAACCATGATGCCAAGAGACATGTGGATTCAACGGGGTGGTGCCGGGGAGAACCCCCGGGTTTCCTGGCACAGTATGGTCTGGGACCTAATCTGGTGTTGGTCTGGGACCCCTCTCGTTGGCATATGGTGAACCTGTGTCGGCTTTCGAAATGCCTTGTCATGAAAGCCTTAAGGTCTCTAGACGTGGCCGTTCTGCACGGGCTGGATGATCCGGGGTAGTAATGTCGTGTGGGTAAAGTGTACCCCCTCTGCAGAGGTTATTAAACTGTTCGAACAGCCGTGCCCACGGTCATGGGCGGATGTGAGGTGATTCCTAGCGTAGTTTTGTTTGACTACTGCTTTGTGAAACTGCTGTTGTGGACTGGGTTCGATGATTGGAAAATCTGCAGCTGATGGGATCAGCTTGGCCCGGGTGGCCGTTTGAAAGTTGTTGGCCGAGTGCCAACCTTGATCAATCCAAAGACTGATACATTGCACATACTCCGACCGGACGAGACGCACTGTCTCTTCCGTGTCGTTTGAGAAGCACTCACTTAGTTGTTTCAAAAAGGAGTTTAACCAAAATCAATTGAGAAAACAAGCAGCCTTTCCTTTGAAGCCTGCATTAAACACTTAAATTCCCATGGCTTGCTGAGTACTCCTGTACTCACCCTTGCTCTATATAAATAATCCCCCCCCCAGTTGCTGAAGAAGATGAAGCGGATCCCGCTGACGAGGAGTTCTTCCAGGAGCAAGTCGGCTACGATGAGTTTTAGGGTTTCGGCCTAGTTCCCAAGTCGCGCCTGTGATGTTTGGTCCAAGTCTTGGCTTCTGCTTTCCCTTTTGTAATGCAGTTGTGAGCTCGGGATCTGTCCGCAGCCCAACATGACTGTACTCCTACTCTGTAATAAAGAGACCACTGTTGCTGTGATATTTTGTCTTCCTGTGATACCAGCACTATTTCCTAGGACTGGTATCGATTAACAGGTTAATTTGGAGCGTCACGGGCTAGCTCCGTTCGGGGCTAGTTCGGGGCGTGACATAAAGTAATTTGCTTTAAAGTATCTGATAAATTTATTTTTCAAGTATAGAATAATTAGAACTTCATCAATTATACACTAACAAGACTTTTTTGTCTTAGGTGCCCATACTTAGGGGGTGTTTGGGAGAGAGGGGCTAAACTTTAGCCCCTCTCTCAAAAACATAAGTCCCCCACGAGAGAGGGGCTAAACTTTAGTCCCTCTCTCAAAAACATAAGTCCCATTTTGAGAGTTTAGCCCCTCTCTTCCAAACACCCCCTTACTCTTGCTATACTCAAAGTTTTAAACTGGCTAGCGTCGATAAATGCGATGGTAATGGTTAGATAATCAACAGTTATGGATCGGAGTCGGTACAATCGAGAAACCGCTAATACTCAGCAAGTCAAAGACACTCAGGGCCTGTTTGTCACAGTTTCAGCTCCAGCTTCATCTCTCCTGGAGCTGGAGCTCACCCAAACAGTTTCAGCTCCACCAAAAAAGGGAGTAGAGCTGGGTGGAGCTCTCTCACAAAATAAACTAGAGAAGTGGAGCTAGGTTTATACAGCTCCACAACTCTGCTCTAGACCCAACTGGAGCTAAATTTAGGAGTTGGAGCTCTACCAAACAGGTTCTCAAACTAAAATTCAAATTTATCTGAGGTTTCATTGATTTTGCTGAGTAGTTTCTTGTAGTTCCTCTATCCCATAATATAAGGCGCCCACGTATTTCAAGATTCAACCTTTAAAACATTTGACCGATAATTAGTATAATATGGATTGAGTTTTGTTTGCTAAAAATTATATCGTTGAATTGACATTCGAATTTTATTTCATATATGGTTACAATTTTGTTGCTATAAACTTTACAGTATATGAGAAATTATAAGTCAAAAACCCAATGTGAGAGCAGGCTCAATAGAACATGCGTGGCCCACGGTTGGTGGGCCAGGCTGCGCACTCTAACAAGTATATCAGAGCCCAAGGTTTGAGACCCAAAACAATTTCCATGGGTCAAATGGTGGGGAGGCCAGGTAACAAATCTCCGGGGTCACATGGGTTGATGTGACAGGGGAGATTATTGGGCCCGATGTGTGACAGGGGAGATTGTTGGGTTTAGTCCCACGTCAGTAATTAATGATAGGGGAGCACGACTTAAAAAGGTGGAGGCAGTCCTCACCCATCAGACTAGTCTTTAGCGTTGTGTAAGCTCAGTACCTAAAGTTGTGGCTTCGATTGGGCCTGTGGTAGAGTAGGTCCAATGTGACCTGGGTGGCCCACGGTTGGTGGGTCAGGCTGCGCACTCTTACAGAAATTATAAGTCAAAGATTAGTTATGTAGACCTTGCCAAGTTTTATCATGCATTCTAATTATACTAGAGGGAGTAATACATGAAAACTGTAAATTGGAACATGGGGCCTATTCGGCTGCCCGTTAACACGGCTGGGCTGCAGCAGCTTAAACAGTGCTACTATTGCTAATTCAGTTATTGCAGACTTGAGATGCAGCACTGCGGCTGCACAACAATGGCTTGCCGAACACAGCCATGGTTTTGTTGGAGATGACAAGTGTAAACTACATGGAGATTCATTTAACCAAACTCCACAAGTTTTCATCTTTAGCCTACGCGCCCGGCGCCTCAAGTCGTCAACACGGAAGAAAATGAGATGACCTCATCGCAAAAAAAAAAAAGAAAATTACCTAGGCCAATTTGCCAATGAGTTTTGCTTGGACCCAACTCAACCTGACAAACGGCCCATTCTTTCTTGCGTTAATTGGATTGCATGCCATTAAAAATTTATCGGTTTTAAAATATATCATTAATATTTACGTATTTGTAACCATGCCATTGTTACTTATTTAAATCTCAGTGGTGCCACTAGGATACGTATTTTACATATATTAGATAAAAATACCCTCATCTTCTACTTCTCTCCCATTTCTCATCCTCTCCACTTTTCTCTGCTCATGCTCCTCTCTCAGATCCAAATCCCGTCGTCAGCGATGCCTCCCCATTGCTCCCCGACTGCGCCGGCGAAGTTGTTCCCGTTGAGGTCGAGCTCGGTCCGTGCCGGGAGCGCCGTTAAGTCGAACGTGTCGAAACCCAACGCAGCGACCGCGTCGACCACCCGGTCTGTCTGGATCGCGAGGAGCATGTCGCGGCGGAGTCCACTGCCGTGCGGTGGTGCTCGAACGCTGCAACAATCCGCCATGGCGTCGCCCTCCCCCCCCAACCCCGTCGCTCGCGCTGCTGGGTTTCCTCGTCGTAACGCCATTGGCACGCCAGCGCGGCCCGGCTCCACCCGGACAGCAGCGTCGACGGCGGGTCGGAGGCGGCGCCCGGCGGCAAGGAGTGCGTAGGACTCCACCTGCTGCCACATATGCACCACCATCTAGTCCCGCCACCATCTACCACATCTTCGGCAAAGCAGCTGCAATGGTGTACGTTGTGGTGAAGAAGATGAACAGTATGGAGAGAAAGGAGAGGACCAAGGAAGAAGATGGGGGTAATTCCGTCCAAGATATTTAGAAAATGCAGTTAAGAGGTAAGCAATGGCATATACCCAGTAACCATGAAGTTATAATGGCATGGTTACAAATAATTGAATACTAATGATATATTTTAAAACCGGTAAATTTTTGAATACCAATGATATATTTTAAAACCGGTAAATTTTTAATTGTATAAATCCAATTAACACCAATTCGGATCCTCCGGAGGAGAAAATTCAGAGGTAGCTACAGTGCTCGGCATTAGGAGTACTGTGAAGCGTCCGATAGAAGATGGATGGATCAGATGAGATGCTACAGTAAATCTGCTACAGCACTAAACAGCGGTGCTACAGTACATTCATCCCTGTAGCTACAGTAAATCGCGACTGTGCTGTGCATTAGAACACTTTTCCCCTCACATATTCCTGTAGCTACAGTGACCCTCTGCATTACTGCAGAGGATCCGAATCCAATTAACACTCCTTTCTTTCTCTCCCGCTGGTGGGCCCGCCCCTTCTGTTACTGACAATCCAACTCCCCCTGGTTGGTGGGCCCACTCCCGCCACCTGGACGCTGGGCCCGACCTCCACCTCGTCCGCTTTCCTCTGTTTCTCCGCCGCGCTCGCTCGTCGTCTCGTCAACGAAGCGAAGCGCCGTTGCGACTTGCGTCTCTCTGTCTCTCGCTCTCCCCAAAGCCCGGAGCCCCGCCGCGATCCGCCGCCGCGTCTCGCCGGCGCAAGCTCCAGGTGAGATGCTCGTCGCCGGCTCCGTTTGCCACCCCTCTGGCATGTGCTCCTCCGCCGGGATCCCCGGCTTGGCTCGCCCGAAGATCTGGCGCGCATTGCCTCGTAGGCTGCTCGGTCGTCGTGTCGGGGGGAACCGGTGGGTGGGTGGGTGGGTTGGTGGAGCGCCATCTCCCCCGGCTCCAGCGCCGGATAGGACGATCCTCGTGTGAGCGGTTTGGGTTCAGCAGCGCCCTGCTTCGCCGGGTTGATCGGGGGATGGGGATGAGGGGGTGTTTGTTTGGGATTTTTGGTTCGTTGGTGCCTTTGGTTGATTGGTTCAGTGGAAATGCTACCGATGGAGGATCTGAGGCGATTTGGAGGAAGTGTGATTTGCCTCCGTGGTTTGTGTGTCTGGTTTGCCCTTCTGCCGCGTTAGCTGCTTAGTTGAACGTGTGTACTTGAATGCGACTCCCTGCATCAGTTTTGCTTCCGAGTCCTCTATGAGCTTGCTTGCATGTTCTGATCTCTGGAATTGCAGCTGGATCTCATTGCCACATTGATGGCAGTTGGTCAGTTCTTCTGTAGGTGTAGAGACTCTTGCAAGTTCCTCGTGTAATACAAGTCAGGCAGATATAGGTCCCTTTGTTTAGGCTTTAGCTTTTAAGTCAGGTTATTGGCTTAATATGATTTATAAGCCGATGGATTTAATATCCTAAGTTTAGTGGTGGAGTCATACCTCTACCTCAAATAAGCCAAAAAAAAAACCTTCTCCAACGTAGCTTTTAGCTTAATAGTGTTAGAGTGGCTTATGGCTTAAAAAAAGCTAAACGAAAAAGCTGCTTGTTTGTTTAGGCTTAGATTTTTTGGCTTATAAGCCTAAACAAAGAGGGCCAGCCATTTCCTTTTTTGCCCGGTAATGGTGGATTTACATTCTCTCTGTTGTAGGCAGTAACAACTGGATTAGTGATCATTGACGCATTGTTCATTCACTACGTTTTTGTTGTTTCATCATCTAACTGCCGAACACACCTGAAGATATCAGCACATGCAATTATTGGGCTAGTGAACAACCATAGCGACGCTCTTGATTTATTTTTAGTCGATTCTGCAAGCTCCATTGTTTCCATCTCTCTTCAAGTTCTTAAGGTCCTTTTTGCTTTGCTAAAGTAGCAATGAATCATTCGGCCTATTTGAATTTATATTCAAATTAGTGGGTCCGCTGTAATTTTTTATATGGCCTTATCTGAGATGGACATTGCTTTTAAAGCAGGCACAAACTCTTCTACTTCCAGCAACACTGGTTGCATTCAACCAAGTACCAGTGTCAATATGGTTTCAGTTCCACCCCTCTGGCACGTGCCCCTCCCCCGCCGGAGATCTGGCACGTATTGCCTCGTAGGTTGCTCGGTCGTCGTCTCTGGGGAAACCGGTGTGTGGAGCGCCATCTCCCCCGGCTCTGGCTCCGGCGCTGGATTGGGCGATCCTCGTGTGAGCGGTCTGGTTTCAGCAGCGCCCTGCTGCACCAGGTTGATCAGGGGATGGGGATGAGGGGGTGTTGGTTTGGAGTTCAGTTTGGGGTTTTGGTTCGTTGTTGTGTTGGTTCAGAGTGGAAATGCTAGCGATGGAGGATCGAGGCGATTTGGAGGAAGTGCGATGTGCCTCCATTGATGTCAGTATCCAAATCCAGCGTGGTTTGTGTATCTTGTTTGCCCTTCTGCCATGTTAGCTAATTAGCTGAACGTGTGTGCTTGAATGCGACTCCCTGCATCAGTTTTGCTTCCGAGTCCTCTATGTGCTTTGCATGTTCTGATGTCTGGAATTGCAGGTGGATCCCTTTGCCAGTTTGCCACATCGATGGCAGTTGATCAGTTGTTTCTGTAGGTCTAGAGACTCTTCAAGTTTTAGGGACTGGAAGTATATACAGAGTTCATGTAATACAGTCAGATAAATGTGTTTAGCCGTTTCCTTTTTTGCCCGGTAACGTAATGGTGGATTTACATTCTCTCTGTTGTAGCCAGTAATAACTGGATTAGTGATCATTTCCGCGTTGTTCATTCACTCCATTTTTGTTGTTTCATCATCTAACTGCCTAATGCATCTGAAGATATCAGCACTTGCAGTTACTGAACAACCATAGTGACGCTCTTGATTTGTTTTTAGTCGATTCTTCAAGCTCTCTCTTTTCTACCACTCTTGAAATTCTTAAGATCCTTACTGCTTTGCAAAATAGCGATGAATCATTCAGCTTATCCGAATTTATATGCAGATTAGTGGGTCCACATATGACCTTTTCTGGGATGGACATTGCTTTAAAAGCAAGCACACACTCTTCTACTTCCCAGCAACACTGGTTGCATTCAACCAGGTACCAGTGTCAATATGGTTTGGGTTCCACTCACTTGAATGGAAGAAAGAGAAGTCCTATGGTACTGTCTGTAAGAGCTGTTTCTGGGAAATCAGACTTAGATTTCAGTGATCCTTCTTGGAAGGAAAAGTACCAAGAAGACTGGAATAGGCGTTTCAGTTTGCCGCATATTACAGATATATATGATTTGAAGCCAAGGCTAACTACATTCTCTCTGAAGAAAAACAGGTTTCTTCGTGCTCACCTCTGTACTTCTTGAACTTGTTCTTATTCTGAAGAGATGAAACCGCAACAGGTTCCTCATTTTAAAAAGAGTGTCTGTTACTATGACAGGACTGATGGTGGTAGTTTATCAGCAGATAAGTGGAATGGCTATGTAAATAAGGATGACCGTGCACTTCTGAAGGTCAATGCTGAGCACATATAATGTAAAGTATTTTTCAGTATTTGTAAATGCATACGTAAAAAAATCACTCTCAAGACCTTTGTGCAAATTATTGTATAAATTACCTATTTGGAGGGGAGGCGGCAGTACATTGTGCCATTGCTCCAACTTTTAGCTATTCATTTGGCCACCTGATCACTTCTTGGCAAGCATAACCAGATAATCTTGAAGGCAACATATTGGAATTCAATATGCTGGCTTCATGGTGGATTAATTGTTCCCGTTAATTTCTATGCTTCATAGCGCAGAACATTACTATAGATAGAACCAATAATACAAACACATATCAGTAGATGCTTCAGTAGAACTGTAAATATTCAAGTAAACAATCTTCTTTTTGTAGCTAAATTTTGCACTTAACATATTTTGTTTCTTCAGGTGATAAAGTATGCCTCCCCTACTTCTGCTGGAGCTGAGTGCGTAGATCCTGACTGCAGTTGGGTTGAACATTGGTATGTTCTGATGCAGCACATTAGTTAATTTGCCCTTTTTTTTATTATGAAAGTTGTTTTCCCTAAGATGCGTGGTGAAACGTTAGCTTATATGAGTATGACCAGTAAATAAACACTTGATAATGTTTACGTTCTCATATTTCAAACGTTTTTATATTTAAGAATGGACAAAGCCACAAAGGGTAGGGCAATCATAATTTCTTTCAATAGGATTCATCGTGCAGGGCCTCGTAAGGAGATATACTATGAGCCTGCAGAAGTAAAAGCTGCTATTGTTACCTGTGGAGGTCTCTGCCCTGGTTTAAATGATGTCATTAGACAGGTAATATGGTTGTTCAAGCCATCTTGTGTCTTCAAAACTGCGCTGTTGTGTTGAAACTCTAAAAATATCATGGCATTCATTTGTTGAGAAGGAATCATGTATGAGTTATTTAATGAATATTTAATCAGATGCCACACGCAGAGGCAGATTATAATCTATTGGATCTTATTGTAATGCTTATGTATCAATCTTGTGGACATTCTTTGGTGCTGGTGGCAGCTAACTTCTGAATAAACCTTATATAACATTATAACTTCAAAGCTATACTTTAGGATATTTCATTATCCCGAAGCAGAACTCTCTGCTTCGAAGACCTTTGCAGGTGGAGTTCATTACATGCTTTTATTTAATGTTGACAGATATTCAGTAAATTCTGGCCATCATTTTGCCTGTTGAATAACCAAGCTTTCCTATATTTTCAGATAGTATTTACATTGGAGATCTATGGGGTTAAGAACATTGTTGGAATTCAGTTTGGTTATCGTGGATTTTTTGAGAAAGGCTTAAAAGAAATGCCTGTAAGTATGCTTTTCCATATCCTCTCAGATGCTTTAGGGTGCTTGATTCAATTGTGGAGTTACAATTTGATGACAACCTTCAGCTTTCACGTAAAGTGGTGGAAAACATAAATCTTTCTGGTGGAAGTTTCCTAGGTGTGTCTCGTGGAGGAGCTAAAACTAGTGAGATTGTCGATAGTATACAAGTAAGTGATCTGAAATGAAAGCCTTTGATGTTAGTCTTGCTGGCTTGCTGCTTTTGTAACTGGTATTGTTTAACCTGATCAACTTATGTTTGTAGGCCAGAAGAATTGATATGCTTTTTGTAATTGGTGGAAACGGTAGCCATGCGGGAGCTAATGCTATCCATGAGGAGGTTGATATTTCTACATTGCATCTTATTTGTTATTTGTTATTTATGCGTCCAGGCACTTATAGTAATAGAAAACTACGCGCCTATTTTGGATTCATTCACCACTTTGAGTAAAGGGGCAATTCTGAGTAAAACCTAGTTAGACCCATATTTAACCTGACTGTACACCTGGATAGGGTGTACCGGAATTATAAACCCCCACCCCCAATTTGGCACTAAAAATGCAGGTACCGAGGGAGCTAAAGACATAATATTATCTATTCTCTAATAAAGAGTTCTTGGTCCCAAATATCCAATTAATGTAATTTTTTATGATAAACATTTACCAGAACTAAAAAACTTGCATCTTGTGCATTATTTTGTCTAAGAACTAGGAAGGTCAGTTTAAATATCTCTCATCCAAAAGATCTTCTGGACTCAAAACACACCTTTATGTTTCATGCAATATGATTGTTCATGCTAGTTTATGCTCATGTGTTTTTCTGGTTTGCAGTGTCGTAAGAGAAAACTGAAAGTGTCAGTGGTAGCAGTTCCAAAGACAATTGATAATGATATACTATTCATGGATAAGACTTTTGGTTTTGACACGGCTGTAGAAGAAGCTCAGCGTGCCATCAATTCTGCCTACATAGAGGTGCAGTGACATTTCTCACCTCTTAGCATGTTTTTTTAGCATGGAAACTTCAATGAAGAGGATTTTCTGTATGATTGATTTCCTTCGGTTTTCAGGCACGAAGTGCATATCATGGAATTGGGTTGGTCAAATTAATGGGAAGAAGTAGTGGGTTCATTGCCATGCAAGCTTCTCTTTCCAGTGGACAGATTGATGTCTGCCTAATACCCGAGGTGTGTAAACACTATGCTGACAGAGCTTCTTTTTTTCCCTTTTTTTTTGGCTTCCCATCTACTGACAGAAGCGTACTATCTGAATGCAGGTATCTTTTACACTAGATGGAGAACATGGTGTCATGCGACACCTTGAACATTTACTGGAAAAAAAGGGATTTTGCGTGGTTTGTGTTGCTGAAGGTGCAGGGCAGGTAATAGGCAGTGCGTGGTGTCTTAGGGTTTTGCACAGATGAGTGCTACAAATACTCATACAACTCATTGAATTAAATGGATGGAAATTTGATTGGATTCTTGGATTTGTTCTTGCAGGATTTACTGCAAAAATCAAATGCAACTGATGCATCAGGAAATGTAATACTTAGTGACTTTGGTGTCCACATGCAACAGAAGGTATGTTTTCATCTTAAACCCCCTCGGGCAAACAGATTTTGCATTTAGCATCTTCTATTTTTTTTTTTTTTTGAGAAACACAATACAAACGCAGGCGCTCACAACGCGCGTGCACTCACCCCTATTAACGCACATGCACGCCTTAGCCCTATGAGCACCTCCGGAAGACTGGGCCGGCATATCTTGAGATTGGCGAAGAACATAAGTGTTTGAAATCATCTGGTAACCAGTCATTTGGTTAGCTAAAATCAGATTATGGATTATCGAGCAAATTATTCATGCCATGCTTCCAAAAATATGATTTCTCCAATAACTTTCTTCGTTAACATTGCTTAGATTACTTTTTACAAGCTATGGGCTAGATTTATATTATATAATAATATTTAATTAAACCCTATGAACAATATCCGCTATTTCATCTGTTACAAATTCCTGCTGGACCAACCAACCAAGCACTCGCTAACTGCAAAATTTTGTTGGTTTGAAGGCACACAACAAAAGTCACCTATTTATAACTGGCAGAGCGATGTGCCAATTTCCCCCTTTCTTTCTTTTGTGGATTTATCTACATTCATTTCGTGTACACTACTATGCTAGTGCTGTGAGCTTAATCGTTAAATACTGTCTTGGGTACAAAGTTTCCTCTGTATTCTGCTCCTACATTGCTATTGCTCTATTCTTTATGATGTTCTTTTGTGAGTTTACTTAGTATTTCTGATTCAATGACACTGATATCGAATTCCAGATTAAGAATCATTTCAAGGACATCGGTGTTCCAGCTGATGTAAAATACATTGATCCGACGTATATGGTCCGGGCCTGTCGTGCGAATGCATCTGATGCTATCTTGTGCACTGTACTTGGACAAAATGCTGTGAGTTCGCGTTTTTCTGTTTGTCCTTCTATATCCTTCACAGATGTATGAATATCATTTATCGATCTTTTGAATTTTGAGTGTTTGAAAATCGAATGGTTTCTGTAGGTTCATGGAGCATTTGCCGGGTTCAGTGGCATCACATCTGGTATTTGCAACACGCACTACGCTTTCCTCCCGATCACAGAAGTCATCACAAAACCAAAGCGCGTGAACCCCAACAGCAGGATGTGGCACCGCTGCCTCACTTCCACTGGCCAACCGGACTTCCACTGACCTTGTACTATTTGGCATTTACCTCACTTCTTTTATTGGAGTTAATTTAGCATTATTTTTGCTAATCATGAGACTACTAGTAACAGCTCATGCTACCACAAAGGTGATCAATAAATAATGTTGTAACGCGATGACAAGTAACTCTGTTAGTTTATTTTCAGCACCAATTTTTTGTGTATCGCAATGCTGAAAAGATTCCTTTTTCTTCGAGATCGGCTGCGTGATTTCACCTATGAGACGTTTTATTAATTCTGAAGCAAAACCTTTCATCTATCTTGCTGCAACAATGCTACTATAAGCAGACTACTCTTAACCTGGACGTCCTCTTCTCTTCTGTAGGCAACTGATTACATAGCGGCTTACAGAAGACGCGAAACCAAGAAATCACCGTGACAACTGACAAGCAAACCTTGAATTAAGCATCGTAACCAGTTCACAATAGAGAGTGACAAATGAAATTACAAAATTGTTACAACAATATACGCCTGCCGATCATCAGAGCAACCAAGAAAAGCCCCGGTTGCTTCTTCATCGCCACTCGAACAAGATCACCTGGCCTCACTAAATGACTCCCCTATCTTTTACCTTTCCTGGAAGTCAGTTCAGGATGGATTGCAGAGTTCTTCCATCTTTTGTGTTAGGATTTACGCCTGCTTCATGCTGCAGCTGCTGCAGTCTGGTTTCCGCCTACCCAGTACTGCTTCACAGCATACAGCACCTTCTCACGCACCATGGGGCCGTCCTCGTGATCGACCAGCCTCGTGTTCCATTTCATGCCGAGAGCGAGCCTGTTCACCTTCGTCAGGATATCGACGTCGTCCCTCATTATGAGGGCGCCTTCTGGCCTCAGGACGCGGTCCATCTCCAGTAGGATGTCTTCCATGTTGCACCTGATGTCGGTTTTTAACCAGAGAAAATGAGCCATCGTAGGTGATTCGAGCCGTCAAACAGATATCATAAAGCTTGAGGATCTTACTTGTTTTTGTACAGGGTGAAAAGGCCACTAGCATGGATAAGATCATACGTTCTTGGGTAAGTAGAGAAAGCTTCGCACCTGGCATATAGTTGTCACAATGGTTAATTTCATGCTCATATTGAAAGGATGTGCAACTCAAGCAAATGAAAGACATACCAGTCATGGTATATGCCAATCAATCCTCGCTCGTAAATAGCCCCTAGAGTTGACATCTTTGAAATCGTAGGCACGACATTCATCACCCAAGATTTTGGGGACTCGATGGCGGCAGCAAATCCCCCAAAACCTGCATTCATGTCCATAATGTTTCTGTATCTTCCAGTGAGGAGGTACTTGTTCACACTGCTATAAGCCTTGACATGCTTCTTCCACATTTTGTTGTCTTTCTGGTAGACCTGAGATGAAACACCTGGAATCAGGCCATTGGCAATCCTTGGAGGAACTGCATTGAGCCTGCTTGGGAAGGGCTTGATTGCGCCTCCAGCAACTTCACTTGGATCATTTACATCAGGAATAGGTGTCACACAAGGTTTCATCTTCTTGTACCTAGTATTACAGTGGTAAGAAAAAAAATAGGATGAGAAAGAGATTATACAATGTTTGAACCAGAACAGTATGTTTGTAATCTATTAGTGGACGTAATTCTACAAATGTTATACTATCATAAACCACCCTCGGTATCCAGTTGAAGGATCTTCAGCAAATATTAGCAATTCTGTTCTAAAGGTTGTTTAACAAAATCACAAAAAAGACATACCAGACATCATCTGCATTTGTTGAGTCACACATCTGCACACTTGATTCATCTTGCCTAGAGGGACAAGACTCAGTGTTTAATCTTTTCCTCCATATTGCCATCTCACCAATCTCTTTGACTTTTTCCCAACAAAGAAGGTCAGCAATTTCCTCTATTTTATTCTGCTCCACCTCAAGATCTTTCTTTGTACGCTGCCAACCCTTGTAGTTCACTTTCCAATTAATCGGAGGCCCTGAAAGCACCCAGTATCCACCAGGTCTTAGAACCCTATCAACTTCCATCATGTATATTCCACCTGCAAAATGACAAAATAATTATGACTTCCGAAAAGAACTGCATGAGAATGTTACATAAGCAACATTGTAAATGGATTTCTCCAGAAAAATTTAGCTTTGATGCAGAATGCGAGAGACTGAAATGCTATACATAGTTACAGACTCACCATTTGCTCCCCATGGAATCAAACACCTGGAACAATGGGCCATGTCAAAGGCTCTTGATGGGTAAGGGAGTTTTATCGTCCCAAGAACACCGATAACAGCTGGGACACCCCTCTCCAGAGCAAACTGCACTTGTGCCTCGTGTGAATCTCTTGGCGCAAATGACATCGCCAAGACATTTCTCTTTAATAAGTAAGCTCCCCAGCTAGCCACCTGAAATAGTTCCAGCACCTTCAGACATGATCTAGACCCTTCTACTTAAAAAAAGGTTCAAAGTAACAATAAGCCCTTACCCCACAGCCAGTGTCCAATGCAGTCCTGACGGTTCCATTGGCAATTGGAACAACTGATGCAAGTTGATCGATGTACTTATCAGCTCCTTGAGGGAATTGTGTTCCTCCACCAGGGAATCTGAAGACGTTGCCTTCGAACTGAACCCAATTCTGGATTGCTTTCTCGACCGTCAAGCTCTTATAGGGACAATTCGCGAAAGGAACATAGTCCCGACTTTTCGGCCATGGGAACGGAGCAACATATCCCTTAGGTGGCGGTATCAGGCAGTGCAGCTTCTCTTTCTGCGGTGGGCAATGCCGCTCCCTGTAGTTCATATTCTCCCGAGGGAACTTCATCGCTCTGTTCTGATCTTGGCAAGGGGTATAATCCGTGTATCGATCCGGGCACGGCTTAAACTTCTTCGCTGGCGAAACGAGATCGCGAGGCCTTGCCTGCTTAGCGAGGTGCGTGTCGAAGCTAAGGTTAGGCAAGATTGTGCAGTCCGTTCGCTTCGTGATCTCCAGCGCAATGCTGTCCCCCTTTCCAAATCCACTCTTCTGCCATGCCCCAAGGATGTAGAAGAAGCAGCACATGCCAATCACTATGCATAGTGACACGGTGCTTCTGGTCCTGTTATCTGCAGAGCTCGCCTTCACAGCCATGGCTGCTTACCCTGAGGAATTGTACAGTCAATAAATCAGTTTTTTTCTTTTTCTCTCTTTTTACTAACCATGAGGGTGAATACAATGCAAATCTACACAAACAATTCAGCTAAATCCAAGGCGATTTAGACCTACTCAAAGTGGACAATGGGGAAAACTTTGAGCATGAACTGCCATATTTACCAGTATACTATATACTCTATCTATATAACGCAGCAAAAGAAAGAAAGATTTGGATTTAACTGCTGGCAGCAAAGAATCAACCAGAAGAAAAGCTCTCCCTGCAAAATCCTAAGGCAAGTTAAAAAGCGCTTCTCACCAGCGAAACAGATCAACCCAAAGCCCGGACAGAAAATGCGACCACGAATGCCTCACAGAAGCAAAGCAGCGGGCTCACCGGATCTTGCCAAAGAACATCAAGAACCCCCCATCCTTTTAACCAGGACGCTATAAGCAAGCGAGAGAGAGAGAGAGAGAGAGAGAGAGAGAGAGAGAGAGAATTGCTCTCACCGATTGGATTGGATCCAAAAAAAGAAACAGCTGCTCCTAGGCGGACGCCACAGCTTCCGCGGCGAGGTGTGTGCGTGAGGATTCCGGTGTGGGGGTTTTTCAGTTGGGTTTTGGCGATTTCAGTGGGGGGCGAGTGAGGAGTGGAGATTCGCCCAACCCGCGAGCTTTACAGTTCGGCAGCCTCCACTCCACCGACGACGGACGAACAGTACGCGCGGCGCCGCGGAAAATATTTCGCCGAGTAGTAGAAGTATTTTTGTTGGAAGAGAATAAATAAGGCCGAGTTTAGTCACAAATTTTTTCTTCAAACTTCTAACTTTTCTATCACATCAAAACTTTTCTACACATAAACTTTCAACTTTTTCATCACATCATTTTAATTTTAACCAAACTTTTAATTTTAGCCTGAACTAAACATACCCTAAAACGAAAAGGGGATTAGGAAATTCGTGGGGGGTTTAAAGGGAAAACAAATTCGGTGGTCGCTTTCGGAATACTAGATCTGGGATAGCTTCCTTCCGGGTTCGTGGATCTGGGAATGCGCAATGCGGTAAAAGATCCAACGGGCTTGTTTAATGGGACTATCTATCCAACATCTGAGTATCCGACAGAAATTTCCCTCAAAATCTTTCTAATGTAATTATAATATGGTATAATTGCAATGTAAATAGCATGTAATTACATGTGTAAATAGCAATTGGTTGTCATTTTAAACTTAGGTATAATTTAATTTTAATATTATCAAATTTCAGTAGAGTAATGAACCAAAAATACTCTTATCATTGCTATCCTAGCAAGATTTGGGACTTTCGAAAGTACTCTCGTAAAAGCGCTACAAAAATTTGATTATGCTACAAATCGAACACATGGAGTACTTAAAAAAAATGTCAATATTTTAGTAAAGTTAATTCTGGACTACAAATTTAACATGCCTAAAAAGGTAATATATATATATATATATGTATTTTTTGTTGTGGTTTCTCATAGTACAAGCAATCAATTTATAGTTTATATTCCCGTTATATTAGGATGATAGTCTTATCGTTCTAAGGGTACGTTTGACTACCGACCAAATTTTTTGTCACAACTAAACTTATGTAAGTAGTAAGTTGTGACTGCCACAAAATTGTGGTGAATAAATTGCTAGTCACAAAAGTGTGTAAAGTTGATTAAAAAAAAGTTGAGTCTACGACATACAGAACATGCTATTGAAAAGTGTGGCAAGTCATTTGTGGTGGTGAACTAAACACATGTCTATGGTAGCCAAAAGTGCGATACGACAAAGTGTGGCTAAATCCAAACACCCCCTAAACCACTTCTTGGCTAGGCTATTTTCTCGTTTTGTGCTAGTAAGCTTCTCAAACTGCGAAAAGTATGTTTTGTAAAGAAAAAAATCGATATGGAATTGTAAAATAGTTTAGCTAAATCCATTTTTAATTTTATAATAATAATTAATAGTCAAACAACAATATGGTAATAACTCTTCTAGTTCCCGTGCCGCTAAAAATCTAAGTCCCTGTTTAGATGGGACTAAAACTTTTAAGTCCCTATCACATCGGATGTTTGGACACTAATTATGAATATTAAACGTAGACTATTAATAAAACCCATCTATAATCTTGGACTAATTCGCGAGACGAATCTATTGAGCCTAATTAATCTATAATTAGCCTATGTGATGCTACAGTAAACATTATCTAATTATGGATTAATTAGGCTTAAAAAATTTATCTCGCGAATTAGCTTTTATTTATATAATTAATTTTATAAATAGTCTATATTTAATACTTTAAATTAGTGTATACAGAGACTAAAGTTATGTCTCTGCATCCAAACAACACCTATACCAAAACTCCAAGGAACGCAGCCTTAACAGAGCATTCGTAGCGACGTGGGTCGGGTTTGGCCGAGACGTACTAAAAACCGGTAGAGCCCCGGCACCCGAAAGCGCAGATATTCTGTTTTTTATTTTTTGTTCATTACTAGTACCAAGGAGGAGAAGGGGACAACGATCCGGCGTCCGTACCAACAATTCCGCGGAGGATACATCTGTCGTGTCTCTTTCTATCCGTAGCGTACGCCCTCCGTTCCGCGCGCGCGTCTCATCGAGGCCCGAACCCGATGCGAGAAAAACCGGCGTACGTGGGGGTGAAGTCGCACTGCCGCAGGCAGCAGTAATGAGAGGTCACATGGCGTCGCGAGTGGAGTGCAGTGGGTTTGGCCGTGCCGCATGGGAGTGCACGGGCGCGTGGGCGTGGGACGTTTGAATGCGCGAGGACTTGATGGATGGATCCATCCACCGTTGTCGCCGCAGCGTCGGTCCGGCCGATGACCGCGCGTGCGTGTGCGTGTGGACTGTGGACCGTGCAACCGTGCGTGGGGGAGGGTCGTGTTGAGTCCAAGGATGGTGGGATGCACGACGGCTGTGTGTGTGTGTGTGTGTGTCAAAAATCTGGTCTACCACCATGACAGGACACGGGTGAAAAACCACAATGCCATCTCACCTACTACTCCCATACCCGTACAACATTTATAAGATCGGAATGGCTATATGTATGTTTGACAGATTTTTTATAGCAGAATCATTCACTTTTTAAGCCGTTGATCTTTCTTTGAGATTGGTGCAATCCTAGATTAGTATCATCTAGTTTGTTTCGTCCGTGGGTTACTGGGCTCCTTTGGGCTTTATGTGGTCTCACCTTTACTGTTCAATTTTGTGATACTACTAGCCACTGACAGAGAGTGTTTGAGATTTTTCTTGCAGTTTTTTCTCAAAAATCTGTCACTTTTCTATCCGTTCGATTTGACGCTATGATTCAGTTTTGTATGTCATGTGGCTGCATGGAATTGGACTCCAATGTCTGGTCATTATCGTGTTCACACCATAAGACCCTTTTGTTACTCTTTTTACCCTTATTCAACGTGAAGTTCGAACTTCACATAATATCGTATGATCCCACACGTACTAATTACATCGTACTTACACTATAATTACATATGTAATTTTAGTGTATTTACGTTGTAAGTATAAAAATTACATATATAATTTTAATATATTTACGATGTAAGTCTAAAATCTACTTTAGCCCACTTGAGCCCATTTGAGCCCACATGAGTTTCAGATTGTCCACGTAGCCTATTTGTTTGTTTTTATATTTTGTTTGTGTATATTAATATCATCCGTTAGATGTTGATATAAAGGGTAAGAAATTTGCATGATAGGAGGCTAAAAGATCTGTCACATGATGTATAGGCAGTCCCACTTAGGCTCTGTTCATTTGCCTGGGTTGGGAACCCATCCCTTCGCCACGGAAAACGGAGCAGTTCATTAGCACGTGATTAATTAATTATTTGCAATTTTTTTTTAAAAAAATGGATCAATATGATTTTTTAAGCAACTTTTGTATATAAACATTTTGAAAAAAACGCACCGTTTAGCAGTTTAAAAAGCGTGCGTGCGGAAAACGAGGAAGGGGAGTTGCGAACAATGGGAAACGAACTGAGCCTTATAAGATACTCTCTTCGTATCAAATTAGTTGTTTTTCTATTCAAACTTTGCCCTAAAATAGTTGTCACAATGAAGTATAATTTGTCCCATTAATCACTTCTTATTTAAATTTGTCTCTTTTCTACCCTCAACCATCCTTCCATATCCAACCATACATTATTTAATAAAGGGCACTATAACCGTTTTTCGTAAACCTTAATCCATACTAAACAATCTAAAACGACAACTAATATGGAATAGAGAGAGTATAAATCTAAATATTTTTCAGCCATCAGGTGCTTATACAAGGGAAATCCGAGCAATTTATGGGCCACTTCTAAAGTGCTATTTAAGTTTTGTTATTCCTCATTTTCTATTAGTATTTTTTTATACTACTAAATGGCATGTTTCGTGTGAAAATTTTTTATATAAAAATTATATTTAAAACAAAATAAATTATTTTTAAAATTTTCTAATAATACTCAATTAAATCAAATACTAATCACATTTTTTTTGTTGTGCGTGCAGTTAATCAGCTAAATTCATCCTAAGAAAGAACGCGCTCTAAACTCAAAATTTGATCAGTTAGATGATTGAAATATAATCTCTTCTTAAACTTAATACTTAGTACCTGCTAAATGACATCTAAATGCTTATGCACTTTTTTGGATTAAAAGCTAATTCCGGTCCTACTAAAATGTTGGCAACTTCAAAACTTCTAATGAATTTTTGGTTTGCTACTAAATTTTGTCCGCACTATTTTACATTATGTACCACCAAATTTGGTAGTGGTAAAAGGTTTACTAGGAGAAGTATATTATTTTGCGCCAATGGTTCTTCAGTGAAGTGTGCATGTGACATGAGATTTTGGTGTGTGTTTAGCATGTGTTTGGTTTCGGGACTAGGTGGGATGGGATGAAACCATCCTTGATTTTGGGGTTGGGATGATTCCACTCACATGTTTGGTTTGTAGGATGGGACAATCCCAATTTTTTGTTTGGTTGAAGGGATGAGGGAGAGATGGGATGGACGCCGTTTGCCATCACCGTCAACGACCGTCGATTGCGCCACCTGTATCCACGCGTGGAACAACCGGATCAAGCATAGTGGCAGCAGTAGGACGGCCACCACCGCCGGAGCACCTAACCCGCTGGCCCACCGTCGTCGCCGCAGCTGGATCGGGAGATCCGCTGCGCCGGATCCGCTGCCGCCGCTCTCCCTACCTCCAAGTTTCGCCGCCGCCGAGTCCCCCGCCTCGGGATCCGCAGCCGCCGCACTCCCTATCTCCAAGCTTCGCCGCCACTCGAGCCCGCCGCGTCGACATCACCGCAGCTGCCGCAACCGCTCTCGTCGAGCATCGCGGTGAGCGGCGGGATGGCGCCGAGCATCTCGCTCGCGACGGCGACCGGTGTTGAGGCAGGGGGTCGTGGAGGAGCGCCGGCGGTCGCCGAGGAGACGCCGTGTGCTCCGTCCAAGTGGGACGAGCTCGTCCGGCCGATTTTGCCGAATGGGTTTGTCCCGGATCTGGGAGGAATATTCCTCTCTAGGGACCAACCCATCCCACTCGCCCCTCAACCAAACACCTCTAAAAGTGGGTTCATCCCATCCCATTCCATCCCATCTCACCAACCAAACACTACCTTAGTGTCTCCTAGTTTTACGGAAAAAAAGGAGACATTCATGGCCAGCGGTCCGAGCTAGCCACTGCCCAGTCGATGAGAGCGACTATCTCATGGAGTCACGGCCTCACGTGCCTCCAAGACGACTGGGACCAATGCTCGCGCGGGCTCCCTCCCTGGCTGACGGCCTGCTCGAGCGGAAATTCCGATAAAACCAAAACAGACCGAATAAGTTCATTTCAGGTCCCTCAATTTATTGTCGAGTCTAATATTCATACATGAACCGCAATATTATACATGGTGTGCCCCTCAACTCCCAAAACAGTAAAAATCCCAAGACGGTTTGAATGGTGGTTTTGGCTGACGTAATGCCTATGTGGTGTTGACGTGACATTCAAAGTCAGAAAAAACCTACGTCGCGCTGATCTCTACTATCGAAATCTGCGCAAATTAGAGGGCAATTAGTGAGGCCACATGGCATGGCCGGATTCATGGGTTTGGTCCCTCACGCGCAGCCGTTGGATCACGTATCTACGGTGATATATCGTGCGGTGGATCTTGTTGTAAAATAAAATCTTTTTGAGGGAGTTTAATGCAAAAGTGTAGAGTATCTAGACTCCAGAGAAGACACCATCGTTCATTGCCCGTTCCCATCCGCCGCCAAGGCTCCAACCTCCGCCCGTTCACCTTCCCCCCTAGCTCCGCCTTACCACGCCGCGGCTATCGCCTCGCTGTCACCGGACGGCTACCCATCCCACGCCATCAGCCCTCCCTGCTGCCGGTACACGGTCGTTGAATGTAGGGCGACGTCGCCGTCGGATCGAGGGCCCTGCCTCGCCCCCAAGATTGCTGGTGCGCGCTGCTCCCCACGTGCTCCTCCTCAGCCGCGACATCCGCTTTCTCCGCCACCGGCAGCCGAGGCGTCACCGCAGCATTGACTTCTCCAGGTTGGCTCACCAACTCCATCGGCTATTCCAGATTTCCAGGTCATCCACCATCTCTGTCACGATCCAAATCCGGCGGCAAAGCTCACCGGAGTTGAGGGACCGATCGATTGCGTGGAAGAGGGGAAGAACAGAGGAGAAGCAGAGGAGGAAGACGAGACAGAGTTGGTAGGAGGGATTGTTTTTCTATTTTTCATTATAGTTGTTTTGGTACAACTCATTGAGGTTATATTCCCCTCCCGATCTGACCACGCAGGGCCCACACACCATGTGACACACACACCAACTCCTTTATTACATAAATATGTTTTCTCTCACATAATTACGCTTTCCTCCATTGCTTTACGCCTTTGAGCTTTACGCCTTCTCCTGTTCCCCGTCCATTGTCGCAACTTCAGAGTCCGTCAGAGAGGCGGTCATGACATTCACCCCCCCTTGAGCGCCAGCTTGTCCCCAAGCAGCAGCATCAGGAAACCTTGCTTTCAGCACATCGTGATCTTCCCAAGTAGCCAACTTCGGAGCCAAAGATCCCCAACACACAAGCACTTGGACCATAGCGGCATTGCCCTTTTTAACCATGCGACGGTCCAAAATTTCAGACGGCAGTAGCTCAGCAACATCCAATTGCACAGGCGAGGGCAAGGAAGAGAACACCGGTTTGACGTCCGGGACAAATTGCTTGAGCTGAGAGACGTGAAAAACTGGATGAATGCCACTGTGCTCAGGTAATTCCAACCGATACACCATCGAACCAACCTTGGCAGTAATAGGAAATGGCCCAAAGTATTTGAAAGCCAACTTAGGGAAAGGACAGGCCACCACCGAGTGCTGTGCATATGGTTACAATTTAAGTAAAACCAAATCACCCACTTGGAAAGAGCGAGGAGTGCGCTTGACATCAGCTGTCTACTTCATATGATTCTGAGCACGAGTCAAATGGTGTTTTAGTAGAGAAGAGAACAGGGCACGTTCCCTCAGGAGAGCATCAACTTCTGGAGAATCAGAGGCAGGTGTGTCAAATGCCGATTCAGTCAGGGGTGGAAGCAAACCATACGACGGATCAGTGCCAAAAAGTGCCTTGTAAGGTGAGCATTGCAAGGCTGAGTGATAACTAGTATTATACCATAATTGAGCCAATGGTAGCCAAGCACACCACTGACGAGGTGTAGAGGAAACTGCACACCGCAAATACATCTCCAAACATTGATTCACACGTTCAGTCTGCCCATTTGATTGAGGATGATAAGCAGTGGACAGATGTAATGGTACTTCAAATCTTTTGAACAAAGTCTGCCAGAATGTGCTAGTAAACACCCGATCACGATCTGAAACCAGGGACTTCGGCATACCATATAAAGAGGCCACATGAGTCAGAAATAGTTCTGCCACTTGCACAGCTGAAAAAGGATGTTTCAGGGGTAGAAAGTGTGCAAACTTAGTATATCTGTCAACCACCACCAAAATAACATTATGGCCCTTAGAAGTAGGCAACCCTTCCACAAAATCCAAAGAAATGTCCTGCCATGCACCCGATGGAATCTGCAATGGTTGCAAAAGACTAGGATAAGAACAGTGTTCATGCTTTGCTTGTTGACAGATTGTACACTGTTGAACAAATTCCTCAACAGACTTTTTGAGTCCTTGCCACACAAAAAGTTTTTTTGACCCGTTGATAAGTAGCTTGTACTCCAGAATGCCCCCTAATGGCAGAAGAATGGAATGCAGCAATAAGTTTGGTCTGTAATGCTGAATTAGCCCCAATCCAAATCTTATCTGCCTTCTTAATCAAACCATGAGACAAAAGAAAACCCTTAGAATTAGGAGAGGCAACAGCCAATTCTTGTAAAAGGGACTGAGTAAAAGGATCCACAACATAAGAGTTAAGAACTTCCTGAACCCAAGCAGGTTGGATAGCAGAGATAGAGTACAAATGTCCCACTCTAGACAATGCATCAGCAGACTTATTATCAACCCCTTTTTTGTATTGAAACTTGTATTGCAATCCAATTAACTTGGTCATGGCTTTCCTTTGCAGATCAGTTTCTAGACTTTGATCATCCAAATAACAAAGAGCCTTATGATCAGTTTTAATCACAAAGGGGCCTCTAAGTAAATAAGATCTCCACCTCTCCACTGCCATCATAATGGCCAAAAACTCTTTTTCATAGATAGACAGACTTTGATTCACAGTACCCAAAGCATTACTATAGAATACTACAGGATGCCCTTCCTAAGATAAAACAGCCCCTATAGCACAAGCATCGGTCTCAATAACAAAAGGTTTACCAAAATCAGGAAGAGTGAGAATAGGTGTGTTACACATAGCAGATTTAAGAGCTAAGAATGCATCCTGAGCTTGAGGGGTCCAAACAAATTTAGCATTCTTCTGTAAGAGGTTAGTGAGAGGCTTGGCTAAAATACCATAGTGTCTCACAAATTTCCTATAATATCCTGTGAGACCCAAAAATCCCCTTAGTTCAGTAACATTAGTAGGAGTAGGCCAGGAAAACATAGCTTCAGTTTTGGCAGGGTCTGTGGCAACTCCCTTAGTAGAAATAATGTGGCCTAAATACTTTGATTGAGAGGTAGCAAAAGTGCACTTAGACATTTTAGCACACAATTGATGCTGTTGTAATAGTTGTAAGACCAACTCCAAGTGCTGCACATGCTCTGCCAAAGATTTGCTATAGATTAAAATGTCATCCATAAAAACCAACACAAACTTCCTCAAAAGGGGCAAAAATAGAGTTCATAAGACATTGAAATGTAGCTGGAGCATTAGTTAACCCAAAAGGCATGACTCTGAATTGAAAATGGCCATGATGAGTCTTGAAAGCAGTTTTATACTCATCTGATTCCAACATCCTAATCTGATGATAACCACTCTTCAGATCAAGCTTTAAGAAAAATTGAGAACCAGCTAGTTCATCCAAAAGTTCATCCACTATGGGCAAGGGAAACTTATTCTTTATAGTCAAAGAGTTCAATCTGCGATAATCAACACAAAATCTCCAACTATTATCCTTTTTCTTAACAAGCAAAACAGGAGAAGCAAAAGGACTGCAACTAGGGGTAATAAGACCAGCTTGTAGCATATCAAACACTTCCTTCTCTATCTCATCTTTCTGTGCAGGAGAATAACGGTAGGGACGAGAATTCACCGGCACTGAATTTGGAAGTAATGAAATAGAGTGATCTAGAGCCCTGTGAGGAGGTAGCACAGAAGAAGATTGGAAGACAGAGTTATATTGCTCCAGGAGTTGCTGAATTTCAGGATAAGTGGAGCTAGTAGAAACTGGAGCCACCACAGATTCTACAACAGCCATTGCCCAGATTTCATTGCCCTTATCCCATTTAAGTACTTGAGAGGCTGAAACTTCAGTAACAGCAGAAGAATTGTCAGTGATAACTCCCTTTAGTGTAATGTCAGCACCTTGATAGGAAAACTGAATAGATTTAGCAGCCCAATCACAAATCATTGGACTGTGTGCAGTCAACCAATCCATCCCCAACACCACATCATAGCCCCCCATAGGTAACAATCTCATAGGAAAGGAGAAATGATAGCCCTGCACCCACCAAGTAAACTGAGGAATTGTGGCTGCAGAAATCAGGACCTCCCCATTAGCCACCTTAACAGACACAGGAGAAGTTGGAGTAGAAGGTAACTGTAACTTAGTGCACAGATCAGAATTCACAAAGCTATGCGAACTACCTGAATCCACCAGTATCAACAGAACCTGATTACCAACTAATGCTCTAAGCTGAACTGTGGCAAAAGAACAAGTACCAGCTAGTGCATTGATAAAGAGATTAAAATCCTCATCCACCAAATCAGGTGCAATGACAGCATCCAAGATAGCATCAGATAAAATCACATTATCTTGTTGAACTTCCAGAGCCTGTATCTGGACTGTATCAGGTTTGGCACACACATGCCCAGGTGCATATTTGTCGCTACATTTGAAACATAAGCCTTGAGCTCTCCTATACTCTTTCAATTGCTGAGCCTTCCATAACTCCCTAGGAGCCAATTTAGGTCTATCCCCCCCTTTAACAAATGCAGCATCCCGACGTGGATAATTTTTTTCCCATATTAGCCACATGAGCACCCTCATATGCCAAAGCAATCAAGTATGCTTGAGTGACAGAGACAGGTTGGGCAGCCTGAACATGACAGCGAAGTTCATCTTTCAAACCCCGTACAAAGTGAGAAACCAACACAGAACCACATAGCAGAGGGTCATAGAGACGAATCTGATACACTAATTCATTGAACTTAGCACGATATTAAGATACAGTGCCAGTTTGGGTCAGTAACAACCACTCATCCATCTTAAGAGACTGCAAATGGACATCAAATTCGCCGGCAATTGCAGTTTTCAACATTTCCCAATTATGCCAACCCACTTCTAACTTCCATGCCTGATACCAATTCGCCGCATCCCCAACCAAATTCAGAGAAGCAGCTGAGACAAGAAAATCTTCGGCAATTTGGTAAAAGGCAAAATACGTCTCACAATTATCAATCCACACCTTAACCCCAGAGCCATCAAACTTCGGGAAATCCATCTTTGGTGTCCACTGACGAGAAGCACGCTCCACAGTCTCATGCACTTCAGGTTCAGAACAAGGTGAAACGCCCGAAGACGTAGGCGGGGGACTCACCTCAGGTTCAGAATGGGGTAAGACGCCCGTAGAAGCTGCCGGAAGAGTTGGACGAGGAGGCGGGGACGAAGTCGACGCCATAGACGCCCCTGGTGGAGTTGGCAGCAACGGTGCTTGACTTGGTGTCGACGGCGGAGATGGCGCCGCAACCGTCTTCAGCGCCTTTGCCACTTGAGACTGCTCTTGCTGCACTTGTCCAAGGGAAGTCATGGAGAGATCCACCTTGATTTGCACCCGATCCAGACGCTCGCCATGTTTCTCCAACTTGAGGTCGATCTCCGTGAGACACTTGGCGATGTCATCCACGCCGTCCACCTTGGCCGCCATCGCCTTCATCACCACCATCAAACGCTCCTCCATAGAATCCATCACCGCGACCATGTGCCGAACCTACGCACTAGGTTTTGCTGGTGCCGTGGCGTCGTCTCCTCCAAACTCGATCAAACCAAACTACGATTTACCGCGGCGACAACCCGAAGGAAGACCACGAACGGAGCCACAGGATTTATTGATCCAGCCGAGAGAATGCGAGAGACAGCCCCGAGACTGAACAAAGCGACTGATACTAAGTTGTCACGACCCAAATCCGGCGGCGAAGCTCACCGGAGTTGAGGGACCGATCGATTGCGTGGAAGAGGGGAAGAACAGAGGAGAAGCAGAGGAGGAAGACGAGATAGAGTTGGTAGGAGGGATTGTTTTTCTATTTTTCATCATAGTTGTTTTGGTACAGCTCATTGAGGTTATATTCCCCTCCCGATCTGACCACGCAGGGCCCACACACCATGTGACACACACACCAACTCCTTTATTACATAAATACGCTTTCTCTCACATAATTACGCTTTCCTCCATTGCTTTACGCCTTTGAGCTTTACGCCTTCTCCTGTTCCCCGTCCATTGTCGCAACTTCAGAGTCCGTCAGAGAGGCGGTCGTGACAATCTCACCCCTCTCAATGGCAAACTACTATCCCCTGCTGCACTCTACCTGTTCGTTGTAATGCTTATTAGTGGAAAATAGTTCAACAATGCCATCTATCAACGATTAGTAAAACCTATGATGTGAATCCATGTTGTTTGACCACTGAGTTTAACAATGCTTATTAATATTTTGGCATGCGAATGCTCCTAGACCAAAATGTAGTTTCGGTCAGTTTCTTGGGTTTCTTTGTAACCATCTGAATTTAAATCGGTAAATTGCCTATCTGTTGTATATAAGAAATGGATTTCAGAAGTTTAAAATAGCAAACGTCAAGATGGGGCTATCTCATGATAACCTTAAGTGGTGAGATGAGGTTGGGGATACAATTCATATCAAGAGTTTTACTGATTTGGACCAATTATCATGTACAATTTTAAAATGACACAAATAAAAATTATGTAGAAATGAACTACAAAAACATACGAGTATATGGTGATTAGATACTTAGATGAATGAGAGAGAATCCTTGCTTACTTAGGTGGTGCAAGATTAAAGATTAAAAGAAACGGAAAAGTCATCCTTTCACCTTGATGGAAGGTTTGAGAAGTGTTTTAGGGTCTTTACTTTATTACCACTTTCAACCCTACCAAATTTTCGTGCTACCAAATTACCTTACCAATGCCATCCTACCAAAATTTGATAGTTCCGCAACTTTCCTTTCACATCAAACTACTAGTTTTGTAAAGGCATCAAACTAAATACATTCAACGCTACTAAAATTTAGTAGTGTCAAAATTTGGCATTGCCAAAAAGTGAACAGACCCTTAAAACTATAGGGTATTGAGAAATCTCCCTCACAAATTGAGGAAGGAAACACTGCATAATTGGGTACTGTATAATGCAATTGCATATTTGTACTGCTCTCTTATTTAGTAACATTTTTTTAGATATTATCTCTGCTTTCTGCCTGCTGAATCTAAATAGGTTAGAATATTACTAATATCTAGGCTGAATAGATCATTGTGTGTTATGAATAGGAATGTGCTAGACCTGTTTACGGGGTTATAGTGTCTCTGCTTGTTTGTTGTAGGGTTTATTGGTTTAGTGTAAATTTGGATTGAGCTCCTGCTCACCATGGCACTTTCCGGGTGACAGTTGACAGTTCAGCTGCATATATAAGTTACAATGTGCAATATGTAAGACCAGGCTTCTTTGCAATCATTTATCCACTAAGAATCAAGTAGTACAAGAGGATTAGGACGCAGCATCTTCTGCTCCTGCTTGAGGTAAACGCTATACCAAACTTTTAAACGAATAATCAATTCCTCAGTCTCTTTGTGTAAACTGAAATGCACTCAAAACGTGATCTTTAAAGAATAAGAAGAGAAAGTTATTAAAAAAAAGGATTTCCTGAGTTCTTATAGACATGTGGAGGGATAAAATGAAGATAAGTACTTTCATTACTTTGGTTCATTGTAATTAGAATTTGTGCGCACATATTTGACTTTCAACTTATGTCCATGAACTCATTGTCTTGCATCATTCAATTGATCTGAATAAAGCTTATGCCAGAAACTGTCATAACTTAGAACAATTAGATATTGGAATTAAATTAAATTCATATTACAGAGAGCAGAAATTGGTACTAGAATTGTTATGTTGTTAGCATTATTATGTTACTCTATATTACAGATTGTTTCTGGATTTTCTCAGCACACAAGTGGAAAATTGAAGCTGGAAATGCATGCATCGTTTGTAATTTTAATAAATTTGTATACTAATAAATAACCATAAATAACCTATGGAGAGCTTCCTCATACATTGTAGTGCTGTCGAAACTCAACTACAATTGAATTAGTACCATGATTAATCGTAGCTTCATGCACTATTCATGCAATGACATGATACTGAATACTGAGCATTGAATTCTGAAATTGAACTGGTATTATTTTGAAGAAATAAAAAAAATCCCAATCATGTTATCTTATTAAGCAACAAGATCAATGATCTGGGCTCAAGTTGATAAGGAACCATATTATTAAATATTTAATTTTGATTATTTTCCTAGCCAGATACTGAAGTACTGTCTAATTAGTTGCCCCGGCATATGCAATTTGACCTCTTTTGAAGTACTTGACATTTGAATTTTTTTTCTACCTTCACCATGACGATTTTGTAAGGTTGCTTTTATTATACCTGTACACAAATTGGAATTGCAAAATTTAACGCTAATAAAGCATCCATTTAGGGCATTACATTTTTTTTTCATGATCACAATGGTGTAATTAATACTCACCTGCCAAATGTATAAATTCCTTAGCAATGGTACTACTGAGTCCTTTTTCTTGCTCGTGTGCGAGAACATTTTATTTTCCTCTTCTGATCTCAAGTCCCAACGTCTATTAATTTATTTCTTTAGGTTTCTGGTTCAACGTGTTAAGAAAAAAAAACCATTGATCCTAAACAAACAAAGCTATTGACAAAATATATTGGCCTAATCTAAATTGGGCGCGGCAAGGCCGCGCGTCGATGTAGGTCCTATTTCACTTATTTGTTCTTTAGTAGTTCAATAGTTCTACTATTCACACACTTTCTTAGCTAGTTTGCTCTGAAGGATTCAACTTTCCGAGTTTGTTTAATTTTCAGAGTGTTAAGTGTATATATGTATTGACAGTTTTTTTTTTTTTAGAGAGAAGGCCTCACGGCCCGGTTTTTTTGAAAGCCATACACGGGCACACGGCAGAGTCTTGACATGGGGGTTGCCCATTTTACAGGGAAGCATCAGGCGACACCAAAGGTGATAACAACTAATTGAAACTAAACCACCCCACTAGCATCTAAAACCTCTCAGTTTCAGTCAAAAGGACGAACAGGGCTAAAAGCAGGACATAACAGGAACCAACAAAAAACTGAAAAGCTTAAACTATCCAACTCCAGATCTTGATCTCTCACTACGGTAGTAGCCATCTTCAGTTTCTCAGCAATCAGCTTCATCTCATCCTTTTCCTTAACGCGACAGAGGGCCTCCCACTGTAATAAGAAAGAGATTATTTGGAAAGGGAGGGTTAGAGGTGAATACAACAGTTTTGATCTGAAGATCATATTGTTTCTAGTAATCCACAAAGACCAACAAATTGCAACAAGTAAAGCAGATAAAGCTTCTGAACTTAGATGGATATGGTTACTACAAAGCCTAAAGAACTCATCAAAGGATCTAGGTAGAACCCCCCAACCCAAGGCATCTCTACAGATGCACCAAATCAGAGAAGCCATGGGACAAGTAAATAAGAATGTGATTGGTAGTCTCAACAGCTCCACATAACTGACAAAACTCTAAACCTCCCCAGCCTTTTTTCTTTAGTTGCCCTGCAGATTGAATTTTGTCCTTCATTGCCAGCCAAATGAAGTGCTTCATTTTCATTGGGGTAGGACATTTCCAAACTCTTTGCATGTTGATATCTTTGATACCTCTGAAGGATATAGCTTCATATAGAGATTTGGTAGTGAACTGCTTATTAGCCTCCAGACTCCAGGTCAGGGTATCAGGGGAGTTTTGTAATTCGATCTCATCAATAATCTCTCGCAAATCTTACCATTGTTGGACCTCAATCTCTCCAAAGGATCTCCTAAAGGTCAGGTAATCAGCTCCTTTTGTAGGAACCTCAGAAACTGTTATGTTTTGTTGATTACAAATCTCAAAGATCTTGGGGAAGATGGTTTTGAGAGGGCAAGTACCATGCCAAATATCATACCAAAACCAGATATGGCTGCCATCCCCCAAGAGCCATTCTGAACCTAGTTGCATCCATCTCCTTATGTTAAGAAGCCCTTTCCAAAATTGGGACCCCTTATCAGAGTTGCATTGGAAAATCCCCTTTCCATGCAAGTACTTTTTTCTTAACAACTCAATACACAAACTCTTATCGTCTGATTCAATTTTCATGATCCACTTGGCAAGCAAAGCTGTGTTAAGAGTTCTAGTTTCAATTAGACCAATGCCACCAAACTCTTTTGAGAAGGCTAGGTCAATCCATCTCACAATGTGGTATTTTCTCCCCTGCTTATTGCTAGCCCAATAATATTTTCCTCTAATAGAGTCAAATTTCTGATAAATCCCTTCAGGCAGTTGATAAAACCCCATGGCATAAGAAGGGATGGAGGAAAGACAAGCATTAATGTGAATAGCTCTCCCAGCATAAGAAAGGGGAACCATTGTAAAACAGTAAATATTAGGAATTTAGATAACTTAGAACCATAATGTTTAATTTTCGTATTGTTACATTTATATGTATGACAGTATGAGGCTATAAGTTGCAATTGATAGGAATTTGCAGAATTTAGAGAGGATCTTTTCTTCAATGAACTAAACAAGAAGTAAGATGGAGCAACGGTACTTTGAATGACTGTTTAGTTACCTTTATTGAAAGGGATTTCGTCTTGCAAGTTAAGAATGAGGACATCATCATTTATCTTTAAGATATCAAGCATTGAAAAGTTCTAGATTGTAAAATTTCTTAACAATTTTCCATTTTTTCTATCCTTTTACATGTTTTATATGTTGCCATTTTCATATGTCGAACAATTATTACTTCTATATATTAAAGAATTTGGACTTATGATCAATTCTATATATTTTGTCCTATATGCTACTATCTATATTATACAATTACTAGTGTGCTATATTATACAAGCCAATTATTGAGCTTTTGGGTGTAAAACGATTTTTTTCTCTACCTATTTTGAATTCCCAACCTCTAAATCCTGGACCCGACCCTAGGCTGGCGCACCAGAACGATGCACGAGACGGGCAACATCGGAGCTCGACATGACAGCCGACGCCGGTTTAGGACTTTAGGGTGGTGGCGGGGGTGGAATATAGAGATGGGAGACGGAGGGGAGAAGGCTATCGGCGAGGGATGGGCAGTGCAAGCGTGGTACTTAAGTCTAGGAGCCCACCGATGCCTGCGCTACCACTCAAGCTCGGGTTGCGGATCTGGAACAAGGTCGAGGCAAAGGTGGAGGCTAGCGGAGCTTGTGCTACGGATCTTGCAGTCACGTACGTAGCGGGCTCCTCAGTGCTCGCACTGCCTTGAGCACCGCTTTCAGTTGCCACAGTGGATTTTGGTTGAGGGCTTTTGATGCACGTGATCTCCTCTTTCCGTTTATCCTAAAATTGGAGCGAATTATAGCCGAATTGAAAGAGGAAATCGAGAGGAAAATAATAAGGGAAGATTGAGGAATCGATTTTTGCAATCAATTGGAAAATAAACATATCGACGCGGTGGCTTCGCTAGGGTTTGGGCGGTTTGGCCCGGCGGCAGCGGGAGGCATGCTCGGCGCGCATGCAGCATGCAACATCCTGCCGCCGCTCTGCACGCGTGCAACATATCGGACGAGATATAGTAAAAGGCAACATGAAAAAACCGGACAAAAAACCAAAGCATGTGATCCAAAAAAAATCGAAAAAGACAGAGAGGAATTTCCGGAAGCTTTACAAATGTTTTTTAATTAAGTATATATACTCCCATGCAATATTTGTTTGTATCAGGGTTTAGAACTGTGAAGTTAATTCTTGCACTCATAGTCTCTCCAGCATTATACCTCCTGTTATTCTCCATTTTAACATTTGATTTTGCTAATTATTTATTTTTCAATTTCTAGAAACATAGGGCATTAACAGGATTAAATTACTTTGCCTAAATTATCGATGTGACCTAAGATTTCAATCTATTGTAGTGAATCCGATGTATTGAAAAAAAAGGGTCTAAAAATCCGATTTTTGCTTGTGTTTTTCCTCCTTGTATTTTTCTTTACCTTTCGTCTTCTCTCTTTAAAAAAACATATCTTTGCCTTAAGGTTTTTTTTCCTTTCTAGTGCTTTTTTAAATGTATTTATATTTTCTGTTTTTTTACTTTACTTCCATTCGTGCCCACGTTCAAGCAGGCCAGGCCCAAAGCTCGTGGGTACTTACAGGGGCGTGCACCCTATGGCCGTCTCGCGCCCACGCAGCTAGCGCCGTTTTTTCTTCCTTGCAAGCGTGTCTTTGTACACGTGTCAGCAAAACATAGGCCTATCTAACCAATTGTAAGTTCGTGACACAGCAAAACCGCCGGCTTGAGTAGTACTCTCGTCCGAAAAATAAATGCAGTTTTAGCATTCATGTAACGTTTGACCGTTCGTCCTATTTTAAAAAAATTTATGATTAGTATTTTTATTGTTATTAAATGATAAAACATGAATAGTACTTTATATGTGACTAATTTTTTTTAATACTTTTCATAAATTTTTTAAATAAGACAGATGGTCAATGTGCTAAACACGAATATCTATGGCTGCATTTATTTTGGGATGGAGGTAGTAGTATAGCAGGGATCATAATATGAAGAGAATATGGGATTTGCGGCGTTCGAAAAATTTAATAAGATGTGAATACGTGATGTGATAGAAGTACCCAACAAAATTCAAAGCTCAATGTAGAAAAAATATAAATTGTCTCTCTTTTAGCCAAACATTCAAGTTAGTGATTTGATCGAGGAGAGGCAATGGATCTCTAAAGTCTATACCCTAAGTTGACAAGAAATAAGGCGACTCCCATTTTATCTGAACTTATGAAAGTCAGGATTACTTTTTCAAATATGGGTTTTTGGATAGTGAATGATGGGAAACAAATAAGATTTTAGGAAGATAAATGGCTAGGCAACATGGCCTTCAAGGATAAATATCCATCTTTATATGCTATTGTCCAAAGGAAATCGTGTTCTATTGCCACTGTCATAGGATCTGTTCCGCTTAATGTTTCTTTCAGAAGAGTCTTAGTTGGTCAGAATCTTGTTCATCGGCATAAATTGTGTGCTTCTATTGTACATATCCAGTTGAATATTTCTTCAGATAGCTTTAGGTGGAATTATCATTAGAATGGTGGGTTCTCGGTAAGGTCAATGTACCTAGCTTTAATTAATAATGGCTATATTGAGAGGAATAAGTGTATTTGGAAGTTTAAGATGCTGGTTAAGATTAAGATATTTATGTGGTACTTGCTTAAAGGGGTTGTGTTAACCAAGGATAACTTGGCGAGGCGAAATTGGAATGGCAGCTTGTGGTGTTGTTTTCGTATGAAGAATGAATCTATTCAACATCTCTTTATGGATTATCATTATGCCAAGTTCATATAGAGAGCAGTTCAATTCTCTTTTGGTTTTAACCTTCCTACTAGTATATCTCATATTTTTTATGGGTGGTTTTTGGGGTTGATAAGAAAAAGAATAAACTGATATTTGTTGGAGCTTCTGTCATTTGTTGGGCCCTATGGTTGAGTAGAAATGATATGGTTTTTGATAAAACACCATCAATTTCTTATATGCAGGTAATTTTTAGGGCAACCCACTGGCTTCGGCTTTAGTCACAACTATAAAGGTGTGATGAAGATGGAGAGTTTCTCACAGTTGCATGTCGCAAGTCGGAGACCACGGTTATACAACTTTTTGCTAATTATGGTTGGAGATCCACAAATAGGCTAGAATAAATGTGTTCTTCTTATCTTGGTTTGGGTCCTTCTTTTTCCTCTTCGGCGTGTTCTACTTGTTTTGAACTTCACTCTTTTCTAAAGTGATACCTGGTTGGCTATAGTTTTTTTTAACAAAGACCAGCATATTATATTCTATTATTAAAAAAAATAGATCTCTAAACTACGGACCAAATAGAGACATGCACGATAGATATTGGGTATTTAGAAATATGGTATTTACTATATTATGAAATGATAATAATCTCTATAAGAATACAGTAAAATATGACAACGGTTGGTATAACATTAAAATCGTTTTCGTTTATTTTTTTTTAAAGTGTCAATTTTCGTTTTCGTCTACTAGTATGGATGACTTCATTAAAAACATTAAAATCGTCTTTTTAAGAGTACCATTTTTTTTCACTTGTGTCGGTCGGTCAGGAATTTCCCATTTTTCATCTCCGTCCGTGGAGATGTGATGTTTGGCGTGTGGCCGGGTGGGCACAGCGCCACAGCTGCACCGTGCCGTTGCTAAAGCAGGCAGTGCCTGCACCCGTGCCGCTGCAAAGCAACACTGGTGGGATGGATGGAATGTACAAACTGGCCTGCACCGTACCGTGGTGGGATGTATGGAATGGATTCTTCAAACTGCAAGGGGGTGTTTGGGTTTAGTCCCTCTCTCCCAAACACCTATGGAGAGTGCTACACGTCGAATGTACGGCCAGTGGCGGATCTAGAATTTAGGATATGAGTGATTCGACCTAAAATTTTTTTTATTGTACACAATAAATCTAACGAGACTAATATATACAATGCAAGTATAAATAATAAAATATATCAAATTACCAAAAACTTATCATGATGTATTAACAAAACATCTTAAAATATATAAAATTAGTAATTAAGTAAAATTGTTGCTTTGTGTTGGCGCGGGCGGTTGATCGGCTCGACGACGGCTCCTCGCGGTGGCGGCCGGCGGCACACGAATAGCAGTCAGGTGTCAGCAGGTCAGCACCAAGTCGTGGCGTCGCGCGTGGCGGCGTGGGCGCCGTAGCAGTCGCGCGTGGGCAAGGCGGCTGGCGGCGGCGTGGCTTTGCCTAATTGCTTCTGGGATCGGCCGGCTGCTCGCGTGTCCCGGCGTCGTCTCGTCGCTAGGCTAGGGTGATGAGGAGAGAGACAGATAGAGTCAGGATCGCGCCTATCGATTCGATACGTACACGCGCGCTTGTGGGGTCTCAGGCATGTGGCGCCGTCGTTTAGGGCGTCGGGAATAGGGAAGGGGATTTTATCGCTTATTTTTTTTCTGTTGAATAGTCACTATTTTTTTTAATAATAGGGGGTCCATCGCTGTTTTTGGGTGGTCCCGGGACCACCCGAACCATCCTCCGAAACCGCCATTGCGTCGGCGCGAGAAGAAAAATCTGATGCATCTATAAGCCGTCCGATCCACACGCATACATCAGCCGACATCATCAAGCATTCATGAACACAAAACTATTTTAAACTATTTTTTCTCTTAAATTATTTATCCAAATCATGATTCGATTATATCATTAAATTTATTGTAATTAAATCTTTAAAACAAGACCATACGTAAGATATATTCCGATGAAAATTTTTTTAAGCTTATTGTTAAATTATTTTTAAATGTTGCATGCTGTTCCATCAACTATATAGGAATTATTTCACTAGGTAGATCGAAAATATTTCAATCGTTTAAAATTGAGCGTTGTTTCACCTTATATAAAAACAATATTTAACAAATAGCGAAAGAATGTTTCAAGTCACTGCAATATTTGATCAATGCAAAGTGCAACATTTTAAGTACACTAGGTGAAACATTTTTGATAGAACAAAAAATGAAACAAATTCTCTTAATAGAGGGTTTCCATCACATCAAAACTTTCCTACAAACATAAACTTCCAACTTTTCCGTCACATCATTCCAATTTCAACCAAACTTCCATTTTTAGCGTGAACTAAACACACCCAAAGATAAACAGCTAGCTCTTCCTTGATGGTCTTCATGCCCTGGTGCCTAGCCGGTTGGCCAACGGCCCAATTAGGGCAGTCCGAACCCATAATATGTATAAGCAGTATCTATGATGTCATGTCAATAAGACATCACAATAGAAACTACACTCCACAACCCATAATTTTTTAAAGTGAGCCATTAATAAATACATCATCTCTCTTCTCTACCAATCATATTTATTCTTCATCTATTATGAAGACACTATTATCTCCTAATACAAAACTTGATAGTGTCTAGTGCATAGATTCTCGTGTTGAAGCTGGGTCTTGCATGAGACCCGGTTTCTTCCTCTCTTCACTCTCTCTTAATTAATATAGTGACAAATACTACTCTATACTCATAAAGAAAGTCGTTTAGGACAATGTTTAAGTCAAACCTTGGAAATATAAATCATGAATAACTCTTAAGTTGTTGAGTTTGAAAATGTAAAAATTATATGCATAGATTTGTCTTGAAAAATACTTTCATAAAAGTATACATATATCACTTTTCAATAAATATTTTTACAGAAACAAGAAATCAAAGTTATATTTTAGAGACCGTGTCGCTGTTCTAAATGACTTCCTTTACGAGTATGAAGGAAGTAAGTTAAAAATCCCACATGACAATATAGTTAATGTTATATAAATAACACGTTGGGACTTGCCTTGATAATTTTTCCAATTAACTTGTTCCTCGATCTCCCCAACTCCCCATGGCCACTAGCATGCTAGGGCAGTAGGGCTGCTGCTTGGGCGCTTGGCGTTGGTGGCAACCGGTGAGCTGGTGGCACAAGCGACGCGGGCTGGAGCAAATCGTGGGCGGCTGCAGGTGCAGGCTGCACGCTACCTCTGCGGCTCTGCCTCGATCTACAGCTAAAAGAGGAGCAGCGGTAGCAGCCAGCTCGCCGAACCATGCAGGTGGATATCTAGCCTCATCAGCTAGAAGAGTACTAAACTACTAATCCATCTACTATGTTCATTTGCAATGTTTTTACTGCTCCCTTCGTCTCTAAATATAAAAGATTTTGGTTAGATATGATATATCGTAGTACAACGAATTTGTTCTGTTACATCCAACCAAAATCCCTTATATTTAGAGACGGAGGGAGGAATGTTTTATATTTTATGGATAGTCTCAAACTGTGATGTGCGGTACATTTCCAAAGAATTGTATTCCCATAATATATATTGACATAAATCACTCGATTAGTATATATTTGCTTATTTCGTGATATCAACGTGGGCATTTTTATGTTTTTCCATGGACTAGATTGAAATGCTCCGAGTCGATTCGTTTGTCTCCGCCATATAGCTATGCTTTTATCCTAGGTCCGCTACTGATTTCGACACTTGAACAATTTCGAAAAATCGTTGTCTTGGCCTGTCCTCTTGTGGCTTGCATGCAGAAGCTAGAGTTTTCGTGTCCAACTTTAATCGTCCGTCTTATTTAAATTTTTTTAGATTAATATTCTTATTGTTATTAGATTATAAAACATGAATAGTACTTTATGTGTGATTTATGTTTTTTAGTTTTTTCAAAAAAATTGCAAACAAGACGGACGGTTAAAGTTAGATACGAAAACTTATGACCACGTTTATTTTGGGACGGAGGGAGCGTTCAATTTAGAGGTCGTTCACGAGAATTTTAGAAGAATATTAATTTCATATGAAAATCCTATAATATTAATTTCTGCCTATCGAAGAAGCCCTTATTATTTTACTGGTAGAGTAGTACTACTCCCTCATGCTCCTTAAGAGCCAACTACTAGTTTCAAAATCATCTATAGTTAATGTAATAGTCAAATCATATAATAGTTGCTTACTATATTATTAATACCTGGTCCTACTTGTCATACACATATTACGTCCTAGAGTCCGTGCAGCAGCTAGCTATAGATCTATAGCTCGTTGCTCTTCTCTCTCTTCCTTTATCTTTTTAAAATATACTTATAATTGGTTTATAGCCTGCTATTGTACATGCTCTAATATAGGTCGCAACTGCACCAGACGGCAATACCAAGGAGGCTTAACTGATTTTCTGCATCCTTCCCCATGAATTACCTACTATATTTTGGCGCATGAACGACCCCGTGAAAGCATGCACGTAAAAATTTTGGAGGCGCCATCAACCAAATTTTGGAATGCTCCATCAACCAAATTTTGGAATGCATCAACGAAAATTTTGGACGCGCCATCAACTAAAATTTCGAATGCGCCATGAACGAAAATTTGAATTGAGCTAATCTGATCGCCAGCTTGTTCTGTAAATATGGCGAGACTATAATTTTGGAGTACTTCTATATGTTTGTTGGGCATGCACGCACATCTACCGTTGTACGCAATAATGCATGTAGCAGTGGTAATCCGGTCATGAATTTGTTGACGTTTTGGAGTCGGGCTGTTTGGCTTCAAAAGCTTGACGCTTTGGCCTCCATACACTTACTTTAATTAGAGCAGGTATAATAGCATGCTATAAGCCAGCTATAATCATATTTTAAAGAGATAAAGAAAGAGAGAGAAGAGCAACGGGTTACAGATATGTAGCCAGCTGCAGCACGGACTCCAAGATGTAATGTGTGTATGATAGGTGAGACCATGTATTACTAGTATAATAAGCTACTATTGTATGAATTGGCTATTACATTGGCTATATAAAATTTGGAGCTAGTAGTGGGCTATACTATGAAACTCGCTCTTGGACTGGTATACCCCTGGGCATGCATGCAAACCACATTAATAGATGTTGACCTATCGTAGTTAATATGGACAGAACATGAAATAAGCACCCTAACTAATTACTACTTGGTATCTGAAATTATGTTCAAAACATCAACAAATAGAGTATATTGTGTCTGGGATGGGCTAGTGATGCGTGTGCATACCGTCCTCAGTTTCTTATTGTCACTACTAGAAAAAATATTTTTGCAGGCGGGCCAAATCCATCTTTTCAGGCGGATCGGACGACTGTGAAAATAGATAATTTTCACAGGCGGGCCTAAGGCCCACCTACGAAAATCAACTTTTGCAGGCGGACGACATCTTCACAGGCCATAGATTCACCCGCCTGCAAAGCACATTTCAGCGAATAAAAAAAAAGACGCCCCACCGCCGCTGCCGGCCTCTCCCTCCGGCCGACGACGGCTCTCCTCCTCCGTCCGCTGCTGTCCCCACAGGGTTGGCGCCGTCGTCGCGTCGCTGTTGTCTTCGCGTTGTTGGCGTTGTCGTCGTCGTCTTCGAGGAGGAAGCCGGTGGTGAGGAGGGAGCCGGCGGCGGAGGCGGGGAGGAGGGAGCCGACGGCGAGGAGGGGAACCGGCGGCGGAGGCGGGGAGGAGGGCAGTCGGCGGTAGAGGTGGGGAGGAGGGGAGCCGGTGGATCCACGGCGCCACGAAGGTCGTCGTCATCGCGGTCGAGGGGAGCCCACGGCTCGCAGAGGTGGCGTTGTCGTCGAGGAGGGATCCGGCGGTGGAGGCGGGGAAGAGGGCAGCCGGCGGTGGAGGCGGCGAGGAGGGCAGCCGGCGGTGGAGGCGGGGAGGAGGGGAGCCAGTGGATCCGCGCTTCACGGCGCCGCGAAGGTCGTCATCTCGTGGCCGAGGGAAGTAGACGACGAGTGGAGGCAGCATCGCGGTCGTCGTTGTCGAGGAGGGAGCCGGCGGCGGAGGCGGGGAGGAGGGCAGCCGGTGGAGGATTTTTTTGTTAAGTGTGTGAGAGAGATGTGGAGAGCGAGGAAGGGGAGGGAAATGACTGGTGGAGAGGAGAGGATAAGGATGATTGATTTTCTTTTGTGGAGGCATGATTTTTCCAGGCGGAACACTTAAGAGGCCCGTCTGCGAAAATAAAGGTATTTTGGCAAGCGGGCCTCTTAAGTTGTCCGTCTGGAAAAATTGATTTTCGCAGGTGGACGGTGAGCTCCACCCCGATTTACATTTTTCTTAGTGGCTATTTAGCTCCGAGGGTTATACCGCCTGAAAAAAAAATAAAAGGCCAACGTTGTTAAAAATCATTTTTATAGTAGTGTGTAATTGTCGTCATAGGAATGTACGTATATTCTCGATGCCATGTTCTAGGGTTGATCGTTGGGAGCATGCACCGAAAAACGAACGTGTGTTTGGAACACTAAACAATTAGCCTCAAAACGGATAGAGCGGCTGGATTAATTAAGGGGCCCCTCTCACCCAAACATCCCCTAAACAGAGGAGATCCTGATGCTGAATCTTTAATTAAAAAAAACATGAATATTAGGGAAGGAGCTGAATCTTTAATTAAACAAAACGACATGCCAATGATTTTCCTCAGTCGGCTGTACGGACTACGGAGTACTCAGCTGAACACGTGTGGTTGGAACACTAAAACAATTGGAGTATACTGTATTAATTAACGACTCGATTAGCATCTTTTAATTAGCGTGATCTTTGTGTTTAATTACTGGGTGAAGCAAGCTTAACTACCGGCTGACTGGCTTTTGGCCAGGCCGCTTTGGCATCATCCGACGACCGGAAACCAAAGGGTTTTTTTACTCATCCGACTGGAGTAGTAACTAGCGTACATGCGCTGGACGCCTGGACCGATGGATTGCCCTTGCATTGCATAAAGTTGCGTGGCGGTCTTGACGAGGTTGATCATCATATCGCACGGTATCACAATCGTATCTGTCGAGAACGAGGGCTGCTACAAAACGGAATCCCGTTACAATGGGATAGACATATTAATTATTCTCCTGCACGAGTATCACAGGTATCAGATCCTAGGTATCATAGATACTTAAGTAACAGATATCAGAGATATCGAATACCATATAGCTGGTACCACAACAGATATTAGGTATCATATACTATCTTATAGAAGGGTACCCTTTTCAACAGGATACCGTTGTCTAGGTTTTCTGGTGGAGAATACGGAGAGCTCTGGCAATAACTGTAATGCATGTAACACTTCAACTTTCGTTACTCCGATCTACGAGTACTCCTAGTCTAAGATTGATTGATTCGAAACGATCCTGCAAAATACTACTCTCAGTCTCGTGAGTGTATATATTCCACTCGATTAGTCAAAGGGCCCCTTTAAATCGTAGGGTAGAAGGCGCGCTGAGGCTGCTGCCACCGGCGACAAGGTGGTAGAGGAGCACCTTGTGGAATTTTTTTTGTCATCTCCATCTAGGTAGAGGAGCGGGTGAGGTGAAGCGAGAATTTCTTTGATTGGGATGGTTTGATTGAGGATTACTGAAGTACATACGTGCCTTTCTTGGGTAAGGGAAGGATGGGGATGGTTGATTTGGAGGGAGTTTTTTGGATCGGTTTGGGATTGGGGGAGAGTCGCTGCTGGATTTGGGTTTCTTGCTGGTTCCCCATGTTTCTTCTTCCCCCACAGCCACAAGATAGCTAGAAGAAAATGGTAGTTCAATGCAGTCTTTCCTTCTCGAATGCCTCGGCAGCGAGAGGAGCTGTCCTTGAAAATTTGTGGTTGTTTTACGGGGAATTTTGTCTCTTTGTGCTTAACAACCATAAATTTGTGCTTTGATTATGGTTCTTGCTTTGTGGTGTGGTGTATTCGATTTGGTTCATTTGTTGCATTGAAAACCTCCTGGTCTGGGCTAGCAGGATGCTCAGGATTTCTAGGAGGCGGGAGGCCCAGCACCGGGCCGTGCGTTTTTCCACCGCGGGGGCGACCGAGTCGGATTACACGAATACACAAAACGGAAGTCACACGTGTAGATTTTAATCGGATAACAGGAGACGGACGCTTTTTTCACCGGAAGCCTTGCATATTTTTTTAATTAGGTATAGATATAGATATAGTACACTTTTAACACATGGTCCCACCTGTCATACATATATTGCATATTAGAATTCGTGCTGTAGCTGGCTACAAATCTGTAGTTCGGTGCTCTCCTCTCTCTTCTCTTATCTTCATAGCTGGCTTGTAATCTGCTATTGTAGTTGCTCTAAGTGTGTGCGCAGCTGCGGGTATTAGGACTCCCTCTTTAGAAAATTGTAAGAAAAACCAGACCGATAGTTGACCGGATCGACCATTTGGTTCATCGGTCTACCGGTTCAACCGTGGAGTCGAACCACAATAATGTAGAATTGCTTGGATGGCCAGATGATCACTGCTGCTCACTTGTAGCCTGGAGACCAGGAATTGGACCCACATGAAAGCATGTTTCCTTGAATTTGTGCCAGCGAAACCTTTGTTTTCGATTTTTCCTTGTTGAACAACTGGCCCAATCCGAGCATTGGGAGGATTGGACTAATCGATTGAAACTTGTTAAAAATCAATCAACTGACGTTTAAATGACCTCAAAGAGCCAACTAGCCAACTTTGGCTTCCCCTTCTATAAAATCTTTGTACGCTTGGGCTCTTTTAAGCGGATCGTGCGTTAGCCAATGTGGATCAAAGCCCAGCGTCACAGGCAATCCTCTCGCAGGCCAAACGCTCGCGCGACGTGGCACGAGGCCGAGAACGCGAACCTGTTCGCGACGTGGGGAAATTTGGCGAAAATTCGCGTCGTCTGTCATGTTCTCTCGCAGCCGCGGGGTCGGAAAGGAAAGTGGCTCCACTTTGACAAATTTCGATCAAATTAATCAAACCGAGTGAATTTCGTGGTAGCGATACAGCTGCATCTGCATGATTGCATCACCCCTCTGGAACCGTTCAGGCATACAGCAATGCATAGCCCAGATGTACATTTTTACAACCGTGTGTATGTAATGTATAGGAAGCCACAGCTGCCTCTGCCCCGCCGGCCATGCTAGAAACAATCGGCATCGTGCGAGCAGAGTTTGGTACTGAAATGACCAAAGAATTCGAGCGTCCACTGAAGGTTTTTTCACGGGCACTTGGGGCCGCCGCGCTTGGTCTTCCAGCTGTTGTAGCAGGGGCACTCGCCCTTGTTGCCGTAGAGGCCCGACGGCACGCAGAGGCAGGCGTTGCAGCACTTGTTGCAGAAGAAGAGGCACGGCTTCTTGTACTGCGTCTGGCTGCACCGGTACGCGCACTTCGGCGAGCACTCTGCACCATTCACCCCACAAATTAAGTCCACCGCGCACACGTTACAGCATTTTTCGTTACCATCTGGCTGCCGTTCATGTCTTAATTGGACAAACAACCATGCAAACGTTTTCATCGTGCAGATCTAGCTAGCTTGTTTCAAGTTATCTGAATTTAATTGTGGATCGTCACTGAGTTATCACTAATGAAGAAATGAGTGGATTGATGCTACTGGTCCACTGTATACTTTAGCTCTGCAGGACATGTACTTGGCAGAACACTGTTTGTATGGTTGTAGTGTCACCTAGCTGACCCACCATGTGATATATACTGCTTATTAGCGAATAAAAGTTAATTTATAAGTGAAACTTTTATATATGTATTTAGCGACTTATAGAAACCAATGTAATAGTAAAAAAATATCCTAAATAAATTTTGGTAGCAGCAGATTCTTTATTAGATCATACCATGCGGCCTGAGCTAATATGCATACGGACGACGCATGCATGCCACAAAGGACAGATGAAAGGTGAAGGGGTGAAAAAAATGCAGCTAACTACAGAAAGGTTTGCATGGACAGGATCACAGGAAGTATATATCACTTACGATAGCTCTTCAGGCTGCCCTGTCCTCCCTGCAATTACGATTTTTACGCAAAGAAAGTAAGTGGAGTGAAATGATTAAATTTGCTGGATCTCTGAAACTGAACTAGGGACCGATTCATCTGTGAGGAAACTAACCTTGCTTACTTGGTAAACGTTGTCATCATGCTCACTGTTTGATCCCTTGGCCAGCACCTACTTGAAAAATGCAAGAACAGCTAGCTAGTTAGCAGATGATTAAGCTTAAGCTTCTGGGAGAAACTGATGAACTACGCACACATAGCTATAGACTAGATCTCACCTTGTGCTCGGCTATGGAGATGGCAAGGAGAGCAATGGTGAAGAGGACAAGTAGCCTACCAGCCAATGCCATTTCTGAATTAGCTCCACTAACATGAAGAGAAAGCACCACTGCGTTGGTGTTAACTGTGTTAAGCGACGGAAAGCAGAGAAGCTATAGCTACATATTTATAGGCAAAGCAGTGGGTTCCAAGACGAGTTTGCCACTGTTCTTTCTCGCCATGGAGAAGCTGGCAAGTTGGGGGAAAACAGCGAAGCACAGGGCATCGATGCATCATCTCCCAACAAGCGTCAAAAGGAATAACACAGTGACAAGGAGCTGGCTAATTCAGTACTCATGGATATGCATGTAACCATGTTCAGTTCTCCCTCACCCCCATCGATCTAACCTTTCCATCATAGCATTCGTGCTGGAAAGATTCGATCTTATGTTCTTTAAGGTTGTCTCGATCTCCATTTACCAATCACTTGGCCATGTCTTGACAGGTAAATTTACTAACTTTATCCTAATTTAATTAAGTCTGCATTGATCGCATCATTTACGGTCGCCGTTGTGCTCAAGCAGAGATCCCAGAATTTTTATTTTTGGGACACTCCACCGCTCAGATCGGCACAGATCTTAGTAGCTAATTGAGCTTAGAATGCATATGGGCGGTGGTGGTGAACTGATGCATTTGCGCGGCTAGCTGCTGCCTGCAGGTTGCCAGTTTGCGCGCGTGCACATGTGCCGCTTCACGTGGACGCACGCCCGATCCGGGAACACTTGCAAGTGAGCATGACATAGACACTTCAGTGAGTCAGTGAGAGTGTGAGATGATCAGCACTGCATGCTAATATGCTATCTGAAAGGATCTGTTCTCAGCCTGTAGGAGGGTGAATAGATCGTATTATACACTGGCCGGAACAATATATAACTTATTTTTTAATTTATGCTAAAGCTTTACTATGAAAATTGTTTTTATAGACAACCAAAACATGTTTTTTTATAACGATCATGTTGTTGCTGATGTATTATATAAAGAAGAAGATATCACAGTTTAAAGAGAAAATGAGACCAGACCTTACAACGTACAATTAATTAGAAAAACAGAGTGAAAATCACAACTACAACAAACTTTCTAGTTAGCCTAAACAACCACGGCAACAAAAAGGACAACCAAGTACAACACTCAACAAGCACGGCTCAACACAAAAACGACAAGGCCAAGCAGCAAGTTAGAAGAAAACAAGACTCCCAAACCGGCAAAGACATGACATTATTGTCATCGCACCATCACCTATGTGATCGGACGGCTCCGACTTCGCCTAGAAACACCAAGTAAGGACAACGATACGACCCACACCGAAGCACAACTCAAAAGGGCTCATGTCATCGTTGCCGCATGTCACGCCCCGTCGATGCCGCAGCTCCGACTTCACGATCACCGGTCTTACTTGTGCATGGATGAGCCAGACCTACAAGCCTTGCAAACTAGAAAACTCACTACCCCACACTGGAGCGAAACACGACGGATGCGGGTAAGACTTGGGTCATCGTTGCCAAGCTCGCAATCGCGCAACAGCTCCGATTTCCCAAAGGATAACAGCCAAACTCCGAATGAAATCAAGCAAAGTTTCGAGACATTAATTGTTGCCAAGCTCGTCAAAGGCCTCGACGTTGCACCTCCAACTTCCCAAAAGCCATTCTTAGGTGTCAATGTAAGGTAGAGCTAGGGACTACCACGAATTGAAACACGGCAGGATGGGGAGACACAAAAGACGCCTCCAAGAAGGGAACGACGCTCACAGGCGTTGCCGTCTAGGCTTTCACCTTGGCTTCCACCGAGTTACCAATGTTAAAGCAGTCCCACTGTCAGTTTATGCTCGCTCGCATGTGTGTTTGCAGCCACCCTAGTCCAACGCAACACGTCAAGGTGACTTACTTTCGTGCACCATTGCCGCCGACATTCTCCAATAAAATGGAGCCACCATCATCACTAACCAAGCCGGCGAGCTACTGGATCTATGCGTGGATGCCCCAGATCCGGTAAGCCTTCACTCCCGAGGCTGCATTCAACGCCGACCAGCTAGGCGGAAATCCCCACTTTCGCCGGTGCAGCCCATAGGGAGAGGAGGAGCTTGCCGCCGCCTAATGGGTAGGGGGAAGGGGGAGGGGGGTTTCAAATTAAACAACGTGTTTCTCGACCGGATGAAGTTATATCCCAGCTCGAAATACTACCTCCTTTTTTATTTTCTAATATATTCGGTAAATCTTTTACCGATTTCACTTAAAAAAAAGAAATACTACCTCCTTTCTCTAATGTTTTAAACTAATTAACCAACATCAAACAAACAAAACCGGAGGGTCCGTTCAGCTATGAGTCTGCTTAATTTCCATAAAACGCTGAGGTTATAATTAGTTGCATGTGCAGAGTTAATCGTTTTATGGCCTTGGTGTCAAAGATAAAATGTGCTAATCATTTAGGAATGGAGGGAGTACTGTTCGTCTCTTGAATATCTTGACCGGCGAGCAATTGAGCGTGTCTAATTAGATTTGGTTTTTGTTCAGTACTACTGTAGTTATGTTCCCTTAGCTGCTTGTACATTTCTAAAGGTAATTAAACTGTTTGTACATCTGATTCTATATGCGTACTGATCAACACCCATCCACTGAGTATTAAATTAGACTGCTAATTGATCCGGCCGGAATATTCTTTTTAAGGGTACTCCGGCTGGAATACATACATTCTGTTGCTTTGTACTTACAGTGGATTTATTCCTCTTGCTTAAGTCAGTGTCAGGACACTCACTATATATACACTTCGTTGTGATTTGTCAAATGGCCAACAAAAGACGTAATTCAACCGCGTGTTTATACGGATCAGGTCTGTATAAATAGTGTACCATATTAATGCATGACCTGGAAATTGCGTACATCGATTCAATGATATTAAACCAGAATGGCTAATTAATCAGATCAGATCAGAGCACACACATTTTCTGGTTCCAGATGGTACGTTTCTGTGTTGTTTGTTGGCTTAGCCACTATAACTCTGTCAGGAAGTTAATTAGGGTCAGTGTCTCGTTAGAGAGACCTACAGGCTGCAGCCATAGCCAAGGAACATGGCCCAGCCAGCTAGCCACAGGCATCCATTCATATATGCATTAGCATTACGCTGTGCTCCATTATTTGATCCTTTTTCCAGCAAGTAAAAGCCAAGAGAGAGAGCCAATCTCTTGTTCCGTGGTGTAGTTTGTACACTCAGTCATGCATGATCAACACTGAACCTCCAGTTTGGAACATGGGGAACATGTCAATTTAATTTGACAGAAACCATTCAAAATTTATGGTACCTCAGGTACAGAGAGATATTAAAATTGTCCATTTTACCTCTCTCTACTCTTCGCTTTATGTAAAATACATCATTAACTTCTGAACCCGGGTAAATGATACCCTCCATCTATCAATACTGAACATTCTTAACACAACCCCCTCCCCAAGACCAAACACAGGGTGTTTTTTTTCCATATGTGGCAGCACAATCATAAAAAAAAAAGACCATGTGGGCCACTCATCCCCCCCCCCAAGCCCTAGTTGGTGTGCTCTCGCTCTCTCTCCACCCGCCGTCACCATCCGTAGGCTCCCCGAGGACACCGGTACTAGTCGGCCTCATCCCACCCATTGCCATATGGACGCCTCCATTCGGAAGCTTGTGCTCCTCAATTACAAGCGGTTCTAGGCGGATGGGAGCTTCAATGCAGCCACATAGTTAGATGCCACCGCGTGTTCCAAAGAGTCATCCATGTCTTGCCCGTCGATCCCAGTGGCCGCGTAGAGGAATCCAATGGGGGTGGCAAAGTTCGCTGGAGCAACACACACGAGGACCATGACGGCGGCCTCGCCAAGTTTAACGAGGACAATGGCAGTGGTTGAGCACAAAGCTTGTGGCAATGGTGGAGCTTGGGTATAGGTGGAGACAACCCCGGTGAAGGGAAGGAGCGTGGTTTGTGCCTCAGGCTGCCAGATTTAGACCTGTTGCTACCGATGTTGTGAGGAGGGTCGTTCTATGTCGCGTCTATCTACCATTGCCCGGAGCTACGCGCCACCACAAACACGTCAAGCTCATTGCCGACCCTATCTTCTCTTATATTTGTTGATGTTGTAGACCCGTCAGAGGTGGGAGAGTGGATAGAGGGAGGAGAGGGGCGGCCTAGTGGTGGAGGCCTGGTGGCGCCAAGACAAAAGGGGCCGGAGACAAATCGAGGAGCTCATCGATAGCTTTGGCTCCTTCGCCGAGTTCATCGATGGCTCATCGCAGCTTCCTGTGGGAAAGAAGGGAGGAGAGAGAGGGGGACAAAGATAATAGAGAAAGCACTAATAGGTAGGGTTCTCTTTCTCCACTGCTGACATGGCAACTCAGTGCACGTGGCATCCTAGTGTACCAAAACTGACAAAAAACTGCTAAGGAGGGTAAAGTGAACGGTATTGAAAGTTTAGGGATGTCAATTACCCGGTTTTGGAGTGAGTTCAATGGTGTATTTTAGATAAAGCCAAGAGTTGAGAGGAGCGGGGAGGGGTAAAATGGACTAATCCCTAAAATATTATACATCTCATAATCTTCTTGGAATAGTAACATTGCCAGTGTACTAAATATAGAATACACCGCTACAAAGGTGTGACAAGTACAAGAAGCTCATTCATAATGCATGCCGTAGTTAAGGCAACAGTAATGTAAATCTTCACCAACTTTAGATAAGAATTTAGTAATATGATTACTTCCTAATTAATATGTAGATATAGCCTCTTGGGTTGGTGTAGTTTAAGTTTGTTTCTCGTTATTTTCATGTATTGTGACAAGGCTAAAAAAATTGTAACAAGTAATTGTACCTTCTAATAAAGTAAGGCAGAATGAATATTCATTATTTAAAAAATTCATCGAGATACAAATGAATACTACTAGAAGATAGCAAATAGACTCAGGCCCAAGCCCATGACCAAATAATTAATGGCCCGTACTACAGTTGGGCCCATAATTAGATTTACTCGGCCTGAGATATGGTGCGTACTACGACGAATACACTGTATACTAGAGTACTACGTCTAGTAGTACTGTTCTGAAGCCTGACTCTGCGTGGCCCATCGAACATGAAAAAACAGCACATCATCGGACCACAAAGTTACAATTTAAATCACTGACAAGTTGTTAGGAGTAAATTACTAAAAAACATGACCATAATAAAGATATAGAGTACCAAGTACCAAACTACCACGTCCTGTTGTGAAAGATTAAAAAAAAAACTACTCCCTCCCGGTAAAAAAAGAACATCGGTGTTGATCACCTGTGGTCGCCACGGCAATGGCAATGGCAATGGCAAAATGCAGTGCAAGATCCAAAGGAAACATCATCAACAGCGAGGAATAGTCCGGCCTGCCCGAACAACACAGCCGTGACAGCACAGCCCTGCACACTGCCACTGTAACATCCAAGTCATGCATCGACTTGTCCGCACGCAAGGTCGATCGATCTGAATCGTGTCGTACGTGAGCTGAAAAGACCAAAAACCAAACAGCAAATCAACACATTTTTCCATCAATCTCTGAACCAGAACCATGGCGCGAGTAGTAGACGCTGAGCTCGTTTCTGCAAGGAACCCAAGATTCACGATCAGTTAATTTTCTGATCTAAGCACTCGAACGAAATTTTAGAGGACATGCAGATGGAGGGGGCAGAGAGAGAGAGACATAGGCCGTGTTTAATTTCAAAATAATTCTTCAAACTTTCAACTTTTCCATCACATCAAAACTTTCCTACACATATAAACTTATAACTTTTCCATCACATCGTTTCAATTTCAACCAAACTTTCAATTTTAGTGTGAACTAAACACACAGCCGTAATTAACCCGACTCGGAGAGTGCAGTTACGTTGGCTCGTGCGAGTTTTTTTTTTTTCCTTTGCTTCTTCTTCTCTCCATTCACACACGGGCTACAGGCCGGCGTGCGTTTTGTCAGTGGCGTTAACTCCACCCCAATTAAATTGCCTCGGCCACCGGCTACGCCATCGCCGTGACAGCTATACTTGACACGGGTTGTCAAGCCGACCAAGCAGAGACCGTGGGCCGCCATTGCCTGCCTGAGAATTAAACAAGGAAGAGAGAGTGCAATTTGTTGATGGCGGATCAGCGGATTGGTTGTTGTGGTTCGGCCGGCCGGACGGCGCGCGAGGGACCGAGCAGGATCGGAGATCGCCGTGACTGAGCTGCTCTAACTCCACCTTTCCAGTGTCCAGCCAAAGCCAAACAGTTTCAGTTTATCTAAAATAGATACGAAGGCTAGATAAAACGCTCTTACAAAATAAAGAGATGGAGCTGAATTTTAGCGCTACTTCACACTTCACTTCAGACTTAACACCTGAAACTAAATTTAGAAATTAGAGCTCTACCAAAAATATTCTGACTTAGGAGCGTTTTTGCACTAGTGCATCACGTTGCGGCAGGGTAGTAATGCCGGGGCAGGGAACGCTCCGCTGCGCTGACTCTGTCTCTCTCATTCGTTTGAGCGAGCTACACGTCGCACCCACCGTCGAACGCTGCATCTTCTTCACCTGCACCTGCACCTGCCCCAGCCCCAGCCCAGGTGACGTCTTGGCTGCGCACCGTGTAGGTGTAGTCAACTCGGTCAGTTTGGAACGGATAGGTTTTTGGATCGACATGACCCGTTGCTTGCTGAGTTCAGGTATCCATGGTTCAAAAGGATGATATACCGTAGATTCAGGCCCGGTTCTTCTTATCTAATTAACATACAGATTTTATCTCAGTTTCTGTTAGTATATTTTTCAAAGAAAGAATTACGAATTACACCGCCCCCCCCCTCCGCCCCCGAACTATTGCGGTAGACTGAATTACCCCCGTAGACCCGAAAATTAGACATCGCTCACCCTGAACTTTCAATACCGGACGAATTACCCCCCTCGATCCAATCCAGAGCGGTTTTGTTCTACGTGGCATACATGTGGCAATCCATTACCTCCCTCCTGCCCGCGCTTACCATCGGCTGCATCCACCTAGTCGCGCTCGCTGCGCTCGCCTAGCCACGCCCGTGGCCACTTGAGGGAGGAGGATGGGAGGAGATGGAGGCAGAGGCCCACCACTCTGGCTCCCTCCGCGTCACTGCCCAGCACTCGCCCCCGCGCACCGCCGTGTGTGCCGACCGCCCACCGCTGCACACTGGTGTGCTCACCGAGAGAGGGAGAGAGGGGGAGAGAGAGAGAGTGGAAGAGGGGAAAATGAGAAAGAGGAGGTGAGAGAGTATATATGACAAGTGGGCTCCACCATTAAAAAAGGGAAATGCTGACTGGAGTGCCACTCGTACGCCACGTAGGATAAAATCGCTCCGGATTGGATCGAGGGGGGTAATTCGTCTGGTATTGAAAGTTCATGGTGAGCGATGTCTGGTTTTCGGGTTTAGGGGGTAATTCGGTCGACCGCGATAGTTCAGAGGGTAATTCGTACTTTTTTCTTTTCCAAACTGCTAATGGGTACATCTTGTATGAAAACTTTTTATATAAGAAGTTACTTTAAAATATCAAATAAATTTATTTTCCAAGTTCAAAATAACTAAAACTCGATCAATTAATCATGCATCAATGGTTTTCTTATCTTCATATCTTAACTTTATCTTCATCTTCAATATAAACGAACACCACACCTCAATGTGGTTGTGGGCATGTTCGGATGGTTACAAACCGGTAACATTGAAAACCCAAAATCAACCATGACGAAACAAATACCACGATGAAACAAAAACCTAAAATCAACTTCGACTCTAATTGCCATGCCCTTGTAAGTAATAGTCTTACCTGGACCACCACACAAGCTAGGTGATCACATGCCATGGTATATAGCATGTCACAATGCCTTCAAACTATATAATATCCAACATTTTATAAATATGTTTCGTAGGCGAGTATGATCTAACTCTATACCATTTTCAACATATGATATAATCCATTCTGCATATATATATATATATATATATATATATATATATATATATATATATATATATATATATATATATAAATAGGGCAATCCAATTGCCCTGGGTTAGAGCTGGTATCAGAGCCAAGTGCTCGTAACCTCCCCAAGCCATCTTCTCCGAAAGGGGGGGGGGAAGAGGGGTCGGGTAGCGTGCCGAAGTCGCTGTGATCCCGAACGGTGTGGTGGTGTTCCGAAGTCGCGGAGTTCCCGAACCTTTGATCGGTTGCCTGAAGTCGCGTTGCCTTGTTGAGCTGCAGAAGGCGTTTGTCGGCGTAATTCGTTGACTGGGCACTTATCAAAGGCAAAGGTTGAACTTAATTGTGGGAAATATTCCCTGCCGTTGACTGGAACACATCATATCCAAATAGGTTGATCATAATTGTGGGAGAATTCCCCGCTGTTGTCTGGTAACTACCTATCTATCTTCCTATCTTTCGTATAAGATGACTTGGTTGGTTAGATCACGAAGAGCCACTGATCGATCTGTAGCCTCGTGCAGTAGCGAGAAGTCTGTTGGCACTATGTCGGTAAAGAATGCTTCATCTATATCTTTTGAGGATATTGAGAAAAGTATTTCCAACTGGAAGATTCCTAAGGTTAATATTAAGGAAATATATCATGTAGGTACTTTTTCGTTACTTAGTGACTACTATATTAAAACAATTGAAAAAACTATTCCAATTAGTTATTTGCATGAAACCCTGCATCTTCTTTCAGAAAGAGAAATCAATTCTATAAGAGCTAAACATCAATATTACTACCTTCACTTTGGTCTTATACAAGTTGCTATCAGATCCTTGACTAGAAAGGGTTTGAACGTCTCTGTTCTGGCTTGTCTAAGAGATTGCAGAAATAAAAGGTTCAAAGATTCCTTACTTGGCATGGTGGAAGCCAGCCTCAGTAATGGTCCTGTTTATTTTAACACCTTTCCTGATTTTTCTGTATCCCTCTCAGACACAGATATCCATAAAGTTCTCACTCTCAACTTACAAACATCTGGTTGTGAACTAGAACCAGGGAGTGAAAACATCTCCGTTACCTACAGAGTTTACTACAAAGCCATGACAACTTTAGCACCTTGTGCCAAACATTATACACCAAAAGGCCTAACCACTCTCCTTCAAACCAATCCTAATAACAGATGTACTACCCCCAAAACCCTGAAATAGGATGAGATCACCCTGCCTGAGAAATGGGTTTTATCTCAAGCTGTTGAACCTAAGTCTATGGATCAATCAGAAGTCGAATCCTTGATTGAAACACCAGACGGAGATGTTGAGATAACATTTGCTTCAAAACAAAAAGCCTTTCTCCAGTCTAGACCTTCTGTCAGTCTAGATTCTAGGCCTAGGACAAAACCCCAAAATGTTGTCTATGCTACCTATGAAGACAACTTCGACGAACCCTCAATCTCAGACTTCAACATCAATGTTATCGAGCTTGATGATGACTTTGTTATTGCTTTAGAAGAAGAAGAATTTGAAATTGACAAAGAATTGCTTAGGAGAGAAATAAGACTCCCCAAAAATAGAACTAAAACTAAAAGATATCTTGAAGAGGTTGACAAATCATTCAGAATGAAGATAAGAGAAGTTTGGCATAACGAAATGAGAGAACAAAGGAGGAATATTTTCTTCTTTGACTGGTACGAGAATAGCCAGATTATATATTTTGAAGAATTTTTTAAGACCCAGAAGAAAGGAAAAGGGGTATGTAATGAAGAGAGAAAACAAGAACATGACAAGTCAGTAATTAAGGTCTTTTCAGATTATGGATCAACCAGTAAAACGTATATTACTTATTCTCCTTTTAAACTTACTCAACAATCTCAGGATATCAGAGGAAAAAATTGTTTTCCAGAAAGCACTTATGAGAAATCCATAGAGAATAATTTCCTAGGATATTTAGTAGAACAACAGAAAACTCAAGATCTATCCCCTGAACAACAAGATTCCAAAACAATTCCTATGGAACCCATTATTCTAAGAAGCCATGAAGAGCCTTCTTCCCACTCTCAATTTGATGTATCTATACCTCAATCTGAAACCTATATTTTGCCTTATTCTTATCCTATTACAACTATACTTATTCCAACTGCCACTCCTAAAGATAAGGTAGCCAAATTCTTTGGTATTCCCAACAATTTTCCTAATACTAATGACCAGATGTCTAATTCCTTGACAAGAATCCAAGCGTCATCTTACGATAAATTGACGCTCCAAAAAGAAGTTTCTTCCTTTTATAACAAAATCGACTCTTCGGTAAACAGAAACCTCGAGAGTTATATTACCAGAATCATCAATACCTCTTTCTACAACATAATCAATGATCCTAAAGGTATTACCAGATCAAAATTTAGATTGTTCCATAATGTTCTCTTCTCCAAGATCTATATCCAACCCAATCCGAATAAAACACTTTGTTACCATTCTCAAACCAAAAACTCCTTTGAAAGAAAATCTCAAAACCAAATCTCGACTGAAGCCTTAGGCACAAATAATGAAATCCTAGTCCATAAGCACGATCTTTTTGGAAGCATGTTTGTTATTTCTGATACAAATCAATTTGGCACTTTTAACCCTGAGGAAGAAAGGACCAAAAGAAAACTTAAGATTAATGACCTCTTCCAAGAACAAAATTATACTAAAAAGGAATTAAGAGACTTAAAAGGTAAAATTCGAAGTCTAGAATTACAAAATAATAGTTGCATGGGCCAAGATGAAGAGGTTGTCAACTCCATCAACAGTTATGTTAAGCAGAAATGGTATGCAGAAGTAAGGTACAAATTCAATGATGGATTCCAATTCAGCTATAAGACTTTAATTGATTCAGGAGCTGATGTGAACTGCATTCGTGAAGGTATTATCCCATTCAAATACTTTGAAAAATCCTCCCATAAAATTCATGCTGCAGATGGAAATTTACTAAAAGTCAATTACAAAATCCCTTCTATTCATGTTTGCATAAATGGAGTCTGCATTAAAACTTCCCTTTTGCTTATAAAAGATCTAAAGCAAGGAGTTATTTTGGGAATGCCATTCTTATCCCTAATAAAACCCTTTATTGTTACTGAAAAAGGTATCCAGTTTAGAATCAGAGACAAAAATGTTAAGTTAAAATTTTCTTCTAAACCTGAGCAAACCATGTTAAACTATTTAAAGGAGATTATCACACAAAAAGAGCAATTTGTGAGTGACATATCTTCTGAAATAAAAAATGCTAGGATTTCCCAAACCCTTAATGATCCAAGGTTTCAAAAAAAATTATACTGTTAGAAAAAAAGTTCATAAAAGATATATGTTCTGATTTCCCATCAGCTTTTTGGCATAGGAAAAAGCATGTTGTAGGTCTTCCTTATATCTCTAATTTTAATGAAGATAAGATTCCCACTAAAGCAAGGCCCATTCAGATGAATAGTCGACTTTTAGAAATTTGCAAACAAGAAATAAAAAACCTGCTAGATAAAGGCTTAATAAGGAAAAGTTCCTCTCCTTGGAGTTGTGCAACCTTCTATGTAGAAAATGCTGCTGAAAAAGAACGAGGAGTTCCTCGGCTAGTTATTAATTACAAACCCCTCAATAAAGTTCTACAATGGATAAGGTACCCAATACCTTATAAGCACGACTTAATACGAAGGATTCAGGGTTCAAAGATATATTCTAAATTTGATATGAAGTCTGGGTTTTGGCAAGTCCAAATAAAAGAAGAAGATAGATATAAAACTGCCTTTACCACTCCTTTTGGTCATTATGAGTGGAACGTAATGCCGTTTGGTTTAAAAAATGCTCCTTCTGAGTTCCAAAAAATCATGAATGAGATTTTCCTTCCCTTTACATCCTTTATTATAGTTTATATAGATGATGTTTTAATATTTTCCCAAGATGTTGACCAACATTGGAAACACCTTAATATATTTTATAAAATCATAGTTCAAAACGGTTTAGTAGTCTCTGCTAAGAAAATGAAACTTTTCCAAACTAATGTTCAGTTTCTCGGTTATAAAATTCAATATGATCGAGTCCAACCAGTAGCAAGAGTAATAGAATTTGCAGAAAAATTTCCAGATGAGATAAAAGATAAAACACAGTTGCAAAGATTTCTAGGGTGTTTAAACTATGTCTCCGATTTTTATAAAGATCTTGCAAAAGACAGAAAGATTTTAACCGAGAGGTTGAAGAAAAAGCCTCCAGCTTGGACAGCTAAACATACTCAAGCTATTAAGAAGATCAAAGGTAAGGTCAAAACCCTGCCTTGTCTTTATATCCTAGATCAAGATGCCTTCAAAATTATCGAATCAGATGCCTCAGATCATGGTTATGGAGGAATTCTTAAACAAAAAAAGGATTCCAGAGAGCAGCTGGTCAGGTTCACCTTTGGGACCTGGAATGAGGCTCAAAAAAATTATTCAACCATCAAAAAAGAAATATTGGCCATAGTAAAGGTCATATCAAAATTCCAAGGAGAATTATTGAATCAAAGATTCTTGCTGCGTATAGATTGTAAGGCAGCAAAAGATGTCCTCCAAAAGGATGTGGAGAACTTAGTCTCCAAACAAATTTTTGCCAGATGGCAAGCAATATTATCATGCTTTGACTTTGAAATAGAACATATCAAGGGAGAATTAAACTCCCTACCAGATTTCTTATCTCGTGAATTTTTACAGGGCTATGGCACCTAAAAGGGACTTATCAGCCCAAGGGAGAACTACAGAAAGTTCACCAAATAAGCATAAATATAATGAACTAGGAAATATTATTCCTAGAACCCCTACAATTCAAGAAAAGTATGGGAATAATTCATCTTATATCCTCAATATAGAGGACGTAATTCTGTCATTAGAATTTGGAGACTCTGATCTCAATATTATCAAGATTATGGGAAAGTATTTCCCACAACACCAATATTTTATCCCTGAATATCCAGGGAAAGATCAAAATTATTATGAGACCATATTATGCGAGACAAGAAGTGCACAGATATTCCATACAAGGAATGGTGATGAATTGGGATTCACAAAATTATTGATCCAAAAAATTATAAGTATCGATGATTGGGATAAATCATCAAATCCTTATGTAGCCAGGACTATATATTCTACATCCTGTGCAAATAAAAGATATAACTATTGGGATTATCAGAAGGCCTGGGAAAGAGTACTCCTCGTACAAAATTCCCAGATGAAGCATTCATGGTTTATTCGCTTCAAAGAAGGATGTGAGGAGATACCACTGTGGTTTTTCAGTAATTGGTGGCTGAAAGCAGGGGCCATTCCTGAAATCCTACCACAAGAAATCATCAAAGTTATTACACAAGAATCAAAAAAGGATCTCAAGGAATATCCTTTTATCCTTATGCAATTTTGTGCCGAAACAGGGATGCCTTGGATACTAAAATGGGACCTCAATATTCAAAGAATGGAGTTCCCAGCAACCTTAAAGCGAAACTATTATGCAAGATGGTGGGATAAGTTTGCAATCACACCAGTAATTGAAGGAAGAAAGTTTCGAGCCAAAAACAAGAAATCTCATATGGCTCAATTAAAAGAAGATATAACAAGAGAACTATTAAAGGCAAGACCCAAGTTGACAAAGGGAGAATTGCAACTTCAAGTATATAAAACTATGTTTAAAAGATTGGAAGAATCCCCAAAATCTAGTTCTACATGCAGAAGTCTAGACGAAGATATGGTACAATGCAGCCAAATCAAGCCATCTTCGCCAATACCTCCTTATTACTCAATTAAGCAAGATAATGATTCAGATGAAGGAATATCAGATTTCAATCCAACACACATTTAGTCGAGATATGACGACAGATCTTGTCACCAAGATAATGAATAAAGATCTTGTCATTCCCGACATAGATCACTATTCAAGATAAGGAATCTACACTATTCCAGATAAGATAAGTCCATGGTCAAAAGGCGATATTATGACATCTTTATTGAAGGTCAAAAGCGTCATCACCAAAGATTCTCTCCATGAAGTCTAAAGGGGTATCATAAACTCTTTGAGGTCAAGAAGAGATATCACGAGCGCTATATAAGGGGCTCACCATCACATTTCACAGGCATCGCATTTCACACACAACACATCTCACTCAACCATTCCTCTCACCTCTCCACCAGCCATCACACTCCACTCCACTCCATCTAAGTGTTAGTACTATAGTATAACCTAAATAAAAGACTCATGGGAGTCTAAGTGTGAGAGTCCATGTAAGAGTCCTTGTGAGAGTCCTGTACCTGTATAATTACGAACGTGTTGTATCAAGTCCTTGGTGTAATCTTCAGAAGGATCCACCTTCAACCTATCAAGGTATATGAATGAACACCTGGACCGTTCTATATAAACCTACTATGTTCTAAATATCTAATTTTATATCTTGTACATAATTTGTATTTACAGCTTGTCTTTATTTCCTGTACTGCATTTATGTTTGCATAATAATATAAAAATAAAAAAAATAAAAGAATTAACAACCTGGATTGCCATCCAATTGTCACATACTAATCTCACATCTAAGATTGCATATAGATACTGCATTCCTATATATATATATATATATATATATATATATATATATATATATATATATATATATATATATATATATATATATATATATATATATATATATATATATATATATATATATCTCCCCTAAATTCAAATTCGCTTAAAATTATGGCCTAGTGGTATGACCACTATCCAATAAAATCCAATTGATTTTCATCCATACTCTTAGCCAACTGTATTGCCTATGACACCCAACTTTCCTATAAACTCACTTCACATAATCTCCTCCCTCTATCTGTGTCTGTTGTTCACTGCCACCACACTTATCAATCTAGTTTGGCAAGGTTTTTTCTTTAAAAAAATAGCTTCGCCCCAAAGTAAGATCCTTATTTTAAGTCATGTGACTTTACGGTCACTGATATGTAAATGTATAGCAAAGAGAGCCCATACTTAATTCAAAAGTTCTCTTAGAACTTGTTTGATGTAAATGTATAGCAAAGAAAGCCCACACTTAATTCAAAGGTTCTTTTACAACTTGTTTGATAAGACTTCAACTCTTAAATTTAGCTTCAGGAGCTTAGTTTAGAGTGTAGTTGTGGAGTAAACTAAACCTAGCTCTACTTACCTGGTTTATTTTGTGACCGTAAACATTTTGGTTAAACTCTAACTCTAAGAAAGATAAAGTCGGGGCTAAAGTTCCACTAAATCTTTTGGCCACCGGCGCACTGATCAGACCTCCGGAGTAGAGGTGGAAAAGATGGGCAACGCTTCACAGTTCACCGTCCGAAGTATGATGTACCCGAGTAATATCCCCACGCGCAACATGCCAACAAGCACTGTCCACAAGGTAGGAGGCGAGTACAGGAGTTTTTCCTGTAATCTGTAGCAGCCAGGTCAGCCCTGCAAAAAGGGGGCCGTGATAGATTCCTGCCTGTCCCTGCGAACAATGTACTCGAACCAGGAAAAAAAAATAAAGAAAAGCAGCAGCAGCTAAGACAACACACGACACGAGCGGTGGATCAGAACCGTGGGAGCTCCAATCGGACGGGCGACGCAGGGCCGAGGTTTTGGCTCCGACCACCCAAACGACGCACAGCTGCCATGTGCAGAGGCCCGCTGCTGCCCCCGCCGAGACAACACGCGCCCGAACCCAACCCCATCATCCATCCGCCGATCGAGTCATCTACTAGCCCCACAGGCCGCAGGCCCCGCGGCAGCAACAGCGACAAGGCCGCCACCGAGATCGATCGAGCGAAGCGAACGGTAGCCTAGCTATAAGCGGAGTACGTACGCACCCACACAGGTTCGGCTCGGCACGAGGGAGTTGGCGGCGGCCGCGGGCGCGCGGCAGCAACAGCTCACCCACTGTACGTCTCCCTCCCTGCCGCGCCCGCGCCCGTACGTGCGATGTGCCACGCGAGTGGGTGAGAGTCTCTCGCTCTCACATGGTGGGGGCGATCGATCTCGTTCTCGCGGCAGCCACACCGGTCGGGTTGCTTTCGTTTTCGATGGTTTCTCCTCCACTGCGATGCGCGTGCGCGTGCGGGGGGAGGGGCGCCTCGGCGGGAGGCTGGTTGGTAGGGCGCGCGTGTGTCCGTTTGATCTCCTCTCGCCCCCCGCGTCGTCTGTACGTTGTTCACTTGTTCCTCGCCTCCGCCACCTACACTACACGGCTACTACTAGGACAACCGCTACGTACACGCCTACACATGCAAAGCTCCATTTTACGCGCTTTGAAATTCCGACTTACCGACTCGTCAAAAAATGACGGCGTACTACCTGCGCGCGGCGCGCCGGCCGGTCCGCATGCATTAGTCATGTCTAAGAAAATGTATGTGTCAAATGATGTTACTATACTAAATTCTTTGCCTTTACGCAATTTTACGAGAGCGCTGCTATACGTACGATTTTTTTACGATGTTTATACAATGAAACGTTTTTCTCTTAGCCCATGAGTGCTCTTGACTGCTGCGTGCGCATGCGCCGCCCTTCTCGTACTAAGATCGTAAGAAAAAATCGTACGTATAGCAATTTCCAATTTTACGATTAGTATTAGGGCCTGTTTTAATCCCACCTTAAAATTTTACACTTTGTCACATCGAATGTTTGAACACCTGCATGAAGTATTAAATATATGCTAAAAAAATAACTAATTGCACATATTGCGACTACTTTGCTAGACGAATCTTTTAAACCTAATTGCTACATGATTTGACAATGTGGTGCTATAGTAAATATGTGCTAATAACGGATTAATTAGGCTTAATAAATTCGTCTCGCGGTTTACTGAAGGATATTGTATTTAGTTTTTTTATTAGTGTCCGAACACCCCATGTGACACCCAATATAATATCCGATGTGACATGCCAAAACTTTACACCCATAGATCTAAACACCCCTTAGTTTACTCTTTGTGTGAACAAATTGTATTACTTTTGTTTCTAAAAAAAATTGTATTACTTTTTAATTGTGTATCACAAACATAATTTTGTGGTTGTGGCCTCGTAGGTTCAAGTTGTGGTGTTTCATGTAAAATTGTTTTGTTAGATGATATATGTTTATTTAAAAAGTTTATACATAAAATGTTTAGGTTATCCAGCTCGGCCAATCGTACTTTAGTAAAGTTAAGAAAAACACCACCTTTATTTACGTCCGGGAGGAAATATAAAAACATCTAGGAAATGTTATATGTGTCCTCTATTTCTATGTGTATAAGCAACGTCTGTTCTTTCAGCCCTATCACACACTTTACTTCTACTCTATTTTGTTCAAATATGAACAACAATTATAAAATTTAAGGAAAATGATATATCTCTCCATAAAATTTGTTGGGTTTCTTTTGTAGTGCCAGATTTTCGCTACTCTGGCACGATACTTACCTACTTAATATATGTCTACCACATTCTATTAAATATCTTCAAGCCAACAACCTATGCTATCAATATAACTACGTCAAGTATTCAGTACAAAATTTCCGTTTTCCAATATATACAAATATAAAATCAGATTTTTTTATCGTGTTTCCATATCCAAGCTTGTTGGGCGCGGTGGCTCCGCCATAGCTTATGTGGGCCCTTTTGATGATCTTCTATGCTATTTTACTTCTATACCCTCAATATATATAGTCATAATCTGATTAACTTTTCTCTCAACACCTCTCACTACTACAGAAACACAAATTAGTGCCGGTTGGGAAAGCCCCTTAGGTGGGAGACGGCACTGATTTGAAAATCAAATAGGTGCCGGTTCTACGAATAAAAAAAAAGCCAGCTTTGAGTATCGAGCTGAGCAGTCTCTCCTTCCACATCTGCATCCATCCACACCACAGCAAGCACATCCGCATCCATACCACAGCAAGAACAAGAATGAACAAGATGGATTCATCAACATATCACTATTCATTCATCCAACATTCATCCACAACACAAATTTTGGACTCAAATTTATGCAATAAAAAAGGGATTCACATCTCTTCAGATCTGCCATCGTCGCTGTCGCACGGTCAGTCGTCTTCGAGCCATCACGCCACCTCCCGTCGGCGAGCCCGCCGCCCCTACCGCCGCCTCTCCTCCCACCAGATCTGGCAGAGGGGAGGACTCCTCCCCGCGGCTAGCCGTCGCCGCCTCAGAGAGAGAGAGAGAGGGGTGGGAGTTGGAGAGGAGGAGAAGGGAGCGAGAGAGAAGAGAGCGTGTGAGAAGGAAGAAGATGAGAGAGAGAGACGCGAGACCGATCGACCTTATCTGCTCGTCGTGGTGGGGCCCGCCGGGTCGACTCCGGCTCAGCTCGATTTCTGTGGGTTTCGTTTTTTTTTTAAAAAAAAGACGCCTATAATACCTTATAGATGTCGGTTATTATAGGTGTCTTTTTTTTAAAAAAAAAACCGGCACCTAGAGAATAGGTGCTGGTTCTTATTTAGAACCGGCACCTATATTTGCTTAAAGGTGCCGGTTTTTTGCGATTTCAACCCGCGAAAATGAGAAAAGGCCTATAGGTGTCGGTTTTAGCATTGCCATCACCTATAGTGCCGGCACCTATTTGGTATTTTGTAGTAGTGTCTACCGACCATGTGCTACCCTCCGCTTGTTTTCATCACTGGAATTATCACTACCTTCACCCCCCATATCTCATACTCATATGTTCTCTATGGAACATGCCTCCGTCATTAAGTGGTCGGTTTTGAAGTACATCTTCTATCAAATGCAAATTATACTAGTGTATAAACCCCTATAGGTGCTGATTGCCACCCACTATAGACCGACACCTACAAAGTGGTACTCTGTGCCGGTTTTATAAATATGGAGCAAAACCTCCACCTTCTCTTGCTGGTCGAGTATAATTAAAGGCGCTGCTCTATTCTACTCATCTAGCTCGAGGAGGTGACGAAATGTACATATGTCACACATATGTGCTAGTTCTTACACATGTGTGACATCCAACTTGCCACATCAGTCCTCTAGTTATCAGTTATATAAAAAAAATCAGCATCTATGTATATCACCAATATAGATACCGGTCATTCTTTAAATCCGACACCATAGTCTCGCCCACATACAGACAGTGGTCAGGTTACCATTGGTAGGCCCATCTTTTATGTGCCCGTTAATGAGTGTAACCGGCATCTATATGGGGGTTGGAGCGATATAGGTTATGTTGTATTTCAAAACCTTCTCATATGTGCCGCTTCGAATATTTGGCCTTTCGTATAGGGACTCTCGTGGGGGTGGAAAATACAATATGTGCCGGTTTAGAATAAACTGGGCACAAACGATGGTATTCTCCAATAGGGATACTGTAAGTAGTGTTCTGATTTGTAATAAACCTCGACCGACGAGAAGATCCTCGAAGATATATCACTTGGCTTACAATGGGAGGTTAGCTAGCCAGAGGAAGACGGAAAGGGGAAAGAGGAAAACCGGTGGCCAATTTCACAAAATTCTCTCTACAGCCCTCCAGGCCCACTATTAACAACTTGACATATACTACTCTTGTAGTGTCTCTAGCGTTTAATTTCCATCCATACATACTGCGTGCTTGGTTTAGTTTGTACCAACGGCACATGCTGCACCATACTGAATATCTTCAGAGTTTAGAAGGAAACACGAGACTTACACAGTCTATCCCCCCTTGACACCGCCCCTCCCATCTCTGTACCATTGCACGTACCACTTAGCACTAGTCACCGATATTTACTCGCATCACGCATACAACTGCTAGTGCTGTACATCACTAATTAACTCCACATTCCCATCTCTGATCAGCTAGCTCGACCGGAGCCAAAAAACGAATCAACCATCAACGATTTTTTTTTCCAGGACGATGCTGCGAGCAGGGATGCAATATCCCATTTCTACTTCATTTTTTCTTCTAAATTTTGTACTACCATATAGAAAATAAACTAGCAAACGGGTTTTTATGTGGGTAGTGGGACTACCCACTTACATCCCTAGCTGCAAGCTCCTCCAATCTCTCCATTTACTGCTCCATGCAGCAGCAACCTTTTAGTTTTTACCGCATCATGCAAGTGCATCACGTATAGCTTAGAACGTGTGGATCCGACGGCCCAGGATGGCTGTCAACAGCTGATCGATCGGTGGTTCGGCCGTATCCTACCCCTGCCAACTACCTCGCCATCAGTGAGTAATGGCCAAATTTATGGCCTCTCTCTACTCTCCCTCCATTTACACTCACACTATCTCGTTTCATGTCATCACCTCTGACCTTTTGTGCTAGATGCCCTGCCTCTAGCTAATATCTCTCTCTACTCTATCAGTCTATCAATCTAGTATCTATCTATCTCTAACTCCAAAGGCTCCAAAAGTCCAAACTCTGAAAGGATGCAGCCCTAATCAAAGCTGCAAGAGGAGGACCAGGACGTAGCTTGGGGGATGGTGTACAATTGTACACCTTGTGTTGCCCATCTATCAGTATAACCCAGCCTTACATCACCCATGGCTTGAGGGTTGAATCTGTTAGAGCTGATGCATGCCAGATTTATTGCGTCTAGTTGATAAAATTTGTTAGTATGTTGATCATACATAGGACAATTGTTGATGTTATGGTGAAGAAATGTCTAAAGTGTGCATGGTAGTTCAGGTTGAAGGTCAGATTTAACTAAGAAAAACAATTATAGAGATGGCTTTCCTTTTTTTCTAATTAACATACAAATTTTAACCTGATTTTCGTAACATGTTTTTCAAACTGTTAAACGATACATTTTCTGTAAAAAAAATTTATATATAAGTTGCTTTACAATATTAGATAAATCTAATTTTTAAATGCAAATAATTAAAGCTCAATTAATTATACATTAATGATTTTCTCGTTTTGCATTCCGTACTTAATCTTCACCCGAACGGGGGCTAACCATGTTGATGTTTAATGTAAGAGCACATATATGTAGTTGCCGAATGAACCTTGGAGTTCATATCTTCGTTTCTTTAAAAAAATAATTTACATAACAATTGTTTACTTAATATCTCTTTTTACCATGATATATGTTAGGATTCAATGTAGTTGGTTCAGTGTCCCTCTTATTTTGATCCTTATCCAACGGTCCATATATACATCTATTTCAAGTACAATAACATACGAGTATGTGTAACAAGTCATTCAAATCTTCATTTTTCTTAGCTAAGAATGTACTGTCAAATAGTGATTGAGATTTTCCATATAGTGGTGACAGCCGCATAAAAACGGTTACATGTTCTGACCATCTGATGATGTCAATGACATCTCATATGGAGGGTCATATTAAAACCATCCTCTCCTCTGTTCCTGTGGTCACACGGCATTGATTCACAATTCAAGTCATATACACATCTAGTTGTAATACAACAGTTACAACTGCAAGATATGCAAGACTATGGTGTTATCATGGTCTATCTTAAAAAAATCACTAAAATGTTATTTTCTTAGTCAGTGATATATGATTAAACGGTTTTGTCTATCTAAATATAATAATGTAAATGTCACAAAAATTGAAGAAAAGACTATTTGTTGCCGATTTCATTAATGTTGACTATAAATACAACGATTTCATATATAAATATCGTGATATAAATACATATTAAATAGTATGCGCTATCATAGCCTGTCTCTAGCAAAACGTTAAAAATATACTATAACTACACAAAAATACACGTGCAATAAATTTTATCGATATTCATTATACACGATGACAACTGTACAAGGAGCGCATGATTTACATGTGTACATAGCTCCAGGCTATGTGGTGATGTCGATGACAGCTCAATTTAAGGGTCAAACAAAAAACCGATGTCGTTTGCGGCGTCACCGTATATCCGTATCGCCGTCAACTTTCGATCTAACGGTTCGTATTTATCCGGTCACGACACAACCACACCATATTCAATTTAATATGGAGTGCACTCAAGGTATATTTCTAGCAAAAAGATAATAATTTTCAATCAAACTTTTATTGGTGTCACTAATTACATGATTAATGAGTTTTTTTTCCTCTATTCCCCTTGTGTGTCTCACTCTCTACCCTCTCTCTCATCTCTCTCTCTTTCCTTGGCCTTTTTATTCTTATCTCCTCGCCTTCGCTTCACCTCCTTACCTGTTGTTTTCCTCACTCCCTTGACCCGTCGTCCCATGCTAAAGCCAAAGCTTAGGCAGCAGCAGTAGGCTTAAGCTTGGTTGGTCAAGGGCGAGTGGCCATGGAGGCCATGGACGTCAAGTACAAGCCGCTCGTGTTCCCCAACGGCGCCATCAAGAAGGCGGTGAAGCCGGCGGCGGTGGCGCCGGCGGTGGGCGGCGGAGAGACGGTGTACCGGGAGTGCCTCAAGAACCACGCGGCGAGCCTGGGCGGGCACGCGCTGGACGGGTGCGGCGAGTTCATGCCGTCGCCGGCGGCGAACCCCGCCGACCCGACGTCGCTCAGGTGCGCCGCATGCGGCTGCCACCGCAACTTCCACCGCCGGCTGCCGGAGGGGTCCCCCCCGCCGCCGCCGCTTGCGCCGCCGGCGCTGCTGCCCGCGCCGCCCATGCCGCCGCACCGCGGGGAGGAGACGCCCGAGGTCCGGCTCCCCGGGGTTGATGGCGACGAGTCCGACTCCGACTCGGACGGGTCGGAGTACGACGACGAGCGGTCCGTGTCCCCGCCGCCGCCGCCGCTGGCGGCGGCGGTGGCGCACCAGGCGTACTACCCTTCGGCGCCGCACATGCTGCTGTCGCTGGGGTCGAGCGGGCAGGCGCAGAGGCTCCCGCCGCAGGTGATGTCGCCGGCGGCGGCGGCGGCGGCGTCCGCGCCTCCCCCCGGCGGCGGCGGCGGCGGGATGCCGAGGAAGCGGTTCCGCACCAAGTTCACCGCCGAGCAGAAGCAGCGGATGCAGGAGCTGTCGGAGCGGCTCGGGTGGCGCCTCCAGAAGCGCGACGAGGCCATCGTCGACGAGTGGTGCCGCGACATCGGCGTCGGCAAGGGCGTCTTCAAGGTCTGGATGCACAACAACAAGCACAACTACCTCGGCGGCCACAGCGCCCGCCGCAGCGCCTCCTCCTCCTCCGCCGCCGCCGCCGCCGCCACCGCCACCGCCGCCGCCCCGCCATTCAACCCTCCCACCAACCACACCTCACCTCCTCCTCCTCCTCCACACGCCACCGACTTCAACATCAACGGAACAGCCACCGCCGCCACCGCCGCCGCCGCCGCCACCGTCGCCGCCGGCAACCACCAAGAGAACGGAGCATCGTCGCCGCAATCAGCATAAAAACTAGAGAGAAAAAGAGACAGCAAGTAGCCTTCAGTGATCATTCCATTTTCCTTTTTTTTTTCTTCTTAGATCGCTCATCCAAGAAATTAACCCCAAGAAAGGACGCCGCGGCTGCAGATCAGTTCTTGATGCCTAGTTACAGCAAAAGAAAAAAAAAAGAGGAGAAAGAAGTCCAATCTTTCCTCATCCCTGTATGTTCTTGGGATCCGATGATGATGGAGAATTAGGGATTTTAATTAGATTATCTCATCTCAAAAGTGGCACCTCTCTTGGCTGTTCTTGTCCTCCCTTTGAAGCAGAGGTAGGAGGAGAGGGTTCTTCCTTCTAGAATTCTAGGATCTCTCTTCTCTTTGAGAAAAAATGTATACAAAAATGGAAGCAGCCTCACCTCTTGCACTCTGCTCACTTAATTAGTGTTATTATTATTATTTTTACTACTGTTCTTTCATTAATCAATTGACTTGCTTGTACTTTCGCTTTGCTCTTTGCGATTAAAATAATAACAGCCGCGCCCCCCAACCTTTTTACGCGGTTAAACCTACATCATTAGCAGCGCATATTATAAGATGCTTTGCATAGATATTTGCATGAATCTCTACGACAAACATGTGTTCCAGTTAACTAACGTGCGTATAAACTAAAGCAAAACCATCACTTTCATATTGTCATATTTTACCCAATTCCAAATCTTTTCTACTACTACTTTCCTCCCAAGAACCAACAAGAAGTTCTAGAACTCTGATCACTAAATACCTGAAGAAACATTCAGAATTGTCACTAGTGTATTAGTGGATCGATTTTCTTATGAAACAGACGATTAGGTAACAATAGAATGAATTGATGGGAGCGTCCACTGTCTGCTACTGTACACTGGGGGTACAGTCTCTCTGGCATGCTTGCCATCACTTAGCCACAGTCTTAAGCAGGAGTTCCTCCTCCATTGAAGCTCTCTCTCTCTCTCTCTCTCTCTCTCTCTCTCTCTCTCTCTCTCTCTCTCCAGCCTCCAGGCATTTACGCCATGAATTAAAAAGGCAGAGCTTTGAGCTGCAAAACCAAGAGCTAACCAAAGGAGGAAGGAAGAAGATCTCCAAACTCCCAAAAGTGCAGCAGAGGGGCTCTCTTGTTTGGTACAGTAGACAGTTCGCAAGAGAGAGAGAGAGAGAGAGAGGATATGGGTTTTGCTTTGCGCTAAGAATGTCTTAGCATCTGGCTTAAAAAGGGAGTTTAGCTTGCTATGCTGCTGCTGCTGCTGCTGTGTAGGAGGTGGTGATCGATGGGATGGAATATGAGGAAGGGGATGCTTTTTGTCGTGCTGGCTGGGGTTTGGCTTCTTGAAAAGCTGATGGCGGCATTGACACTGAAAAGGGCCAAAAGGCCGAGAAGAGAGAGAGAGAGAGAGTGTGAGCTAGCTAGCTCGTGTCACTCTCTCTCACTCACTCACTCAGTTACTATGGCTGACAAGCCAAATCATGCAGCTACGCTCGTGATGGCATTAGCGTTGGCATGGCACTCCTGACAAAGCAGGCTCCAAAGAAAAAACAAGGCTCTTTTCTCTTTTCTTTTCTTTGTTTTATAGATTTTTTTTTTTACAGTTTTGGTCCCTCTGATCTTTCTTTTGCTGCTCAATTCCCAAAGGGTGCAAGCGATCGATGGAACCACCTGCTGAAAAACCCCAGCGCATGATTTGCTCTCAATCCATTCCCATAATTATTATGATTATGGCGTTTGTGCAGGGGGGTGTTGCCCCCATCTCTCCATTTTCTTTTTGGTTCTTTCTATCAGCAAAACCATTATTAGTAGCTCATTGTATTGTGTACATTGTTATGCAAACAGATCTGTATTGTTCCTGCCAGAGCAATATCTGGGCTCTGGAGTAGTCCATGCTTGGATTTCACAGGGCTGTAGGTTGTCTCATTTGTAAATGTATGGTCTGCTGATCTGGTCCTTGCATCTGCCATTGTTGACTTGCATATAGGACATTTGGACATCTCGTTCTATTATGTTTTTCGCCATATAATCCTTCCTTTCAAAAAGGAAAATCAACTTTTGCACGTTGGATATAGCTTTTGTTTAGATTCGTATACCAAAGTTATTTTTTATAGGACATAGATAGTACACAGCTAATTAACCTGGTTCAATTGATTAACATGTTTTAGATGTTTTAGCGCAGAATTCGCTAAATGGTAAAGGATGGGAGACCCAGTAGTAGACATTTGTGCTTGCTTTGTTCAAAAGGGTTAATATAGAAGTGCTATTGTTGGACTAGAAATGCTATAAGTTACATGCTTGTTATAATCGAGAGAAAATTCTCTCTATTTTTTTTGTCATTGCAACATTGTTCTTTTTTTTTTGTTTCAATCCAAAAGCCACTCTTCTGCTATTGGTTTTCTTTCCTCTTTTGGCATTGCCATACGGTCAATAATGGTTGACCATAAAAAAAGTTTGAAAAAAAACCATCAAAGGGGAAGACATGTGCCCTTGGTGATGTTACAAATAAAGAAATTAGAAAATAAAATATAAGATGCATGGTCATGAAAAGGACATGGAGTTATAGAAAAACATGCACAACAAAAAAAAAAGTTTTGTCATTTTCGGAAAAGAATACACCCATGTTAGTTGCTCTTAATATTTTTAGAACAAGCACCATATAAAATAGCAATAGTGAGACTGATCAACATTGGTGATCATGTCATTTTCTACAAAGATAGCAAATCTATGAGATATGAAAAAAAATCTATGAGATAGCAAATCTCTTGTTCCTTAGTGTTTGTGACCATAAAAAATACCACAACAAACTATGTTTCGCATAGACAGCACAAACTTATTATATTAGTCATACCATGCAAAGCTTTGATTATAATCTATATAGCCATATGGTTAGACAATAGAGTTGTACATTCACTCAATCCACGAGGGTTCAAATCATATTTTTAACATTATCATTCATTAATATAGAAATTAAATGCATACATGTACACAATCAGTTAGCATGTTTACACCTTGCTTCCAGAGGTGTTTGGTGCCTATGGGTGTGTTTAGTTGCTGAAAAAAGAGGAAGTTTGAAGAAAGTTGAGAGTTTGAAAAAAAAGTTAGAAGTTTATGTATGTAAGAAAGTTTTTTATATGATATGATGTGATGGAAAGTTGGAAATAGGGGGAAAACTAAATACGGTCTATATATATCTCATCTTCTTGGGTTGATTTGCATTATTGTTTTACATGATTCCGTGATGCCTCTTTAAGGGGAACTCATCATACGGATGCCCCTGATGATCATGCTTTATCCTGTTCTAGTGATGGGCTTGCAAGGTCTTGATAGATTTCTCTGCTGGGTTGGTGGGGATCATGTGATGGCAAAACCCTAACAAATAATACCACCCCCTGCCATTGCTGCATGATGCATTGCCTCCTTAGATTCTTCTACCCCCTATGCTGATCTTCCTTTGGCTAGGTTCCCGAAATGTACAACTGTTAATTTAATCCAAAGGTAGATGTCTTCCTAGGTAAAGGGATGCTAGCTAGCTAGCCAGATAAGATAAAATACTTAAGATTATTATATTGATGGGGTTTTGGTAGAATGGTGATGGCAGCAGGCATGAGTTAACATGTTATATTATTAAATTCATGGAATTCGCTGACATGCATGTTACTACTAAATGGAAGTTGGATCCTGAGTTTTGTTTAATGGATCAATGCAGGATGACAACATCCCGGGTGCTACCTTAAAGCATAACATTTGACAATGTACCGCAATAAAAAAATTAATTCAAAATTCAGTGCACAGACAAATGATACAAATTGACAAATTCATGCTCTATGGAGCGTTAAAACATTGCAGAGTGTTTGGTTATTGGACACACTTTATCACAGTCTATCACGTCTAATATTAGACAAGTTGGTAGCTATTTGGTGGAAGATCCTCCCGGCCGGGCGTCCGATGCAGGAGCGCATGTATCGGGCGCCTCGCGCCGCTGCCGCCCAGACCCCACTACGCGCGTCAGCACGCCGCCATTTGTCCCCACCACAGCGCGCCCGTTGCAACAGTTGCCCGGATATAACAGAAACATCCTATTATGGAGGATCTGTTTTATTTTTTGTTCCACCAACAGTGTTTCAGCTAGTGTACTCGTGATGTTTCACTATGTATAGATCAAATGTTACAGTGAATTGAAACATTTTTTTTACAACAAATCACCAACATATTACGGAATCCCTCTATTAAGGGAATTTGTTTCTTTTTTTGTTCCACCCAAAATATTTCATCAAGTGCACTCGTGATGTTTCACTATGTATGGATCAAATGTTGCAGGGAATTGAAATATTCTTTCGCTATTTGCTAAAAAAAATATTTGTATACAGGGTGAAACAACATCTGATTTTTTAGAAACCGTTTGTTTTATATGTTGTAGCAAAATATTCCATGAGGTGATTTGGTTATGTTTCAGCTTTTTAAATGATTGAAACATTTTCGATCTACCTATTGAAACAATTCTGATCTACTTGGTGGAACGTCGCCTAATTTTTGCAAAAAATCAAATCAGGCGCCTCGCTATTTTTTTTTAAGATAATGAGGTGCCTCGCTATTTGGTTGGTGCCACAATTATGGTAAATATTCTTTTTCAATAATCTAGGTCTCACATATCAGTGATTTAGAAGTATGATAAGATAGCTAAGATATGTCAATGAATTTGATCACCTCACAAGTGTGGTAGCATTTGTTGATTCATGGTTGCTAAGTGTGGTTGACAACTAAAATCACCCATAGACACGGAATGTGTTGCATTCTTCTTGTTTTTTTTTTCACTTACTCCATCTATCATATAAAAAATCAACTTCTAGCTACAAACCTAAAAGGAGTAAATCTTTAGATGCCCGATTTTGGATCTATATTTAGTCAACGCCATTCTAATGGAATGATTGGATAAATTACATACAAAGGAAAATTGCTCATATGTAGTATGACTTAAAAATTACATACCAGCTAATAAATATCTTAGAAAAAGTTATCTGATACAGTTTTTTTTTTGAGAAATTATACGTTTGTAAAAAAAAACAATTTCTTTGGAACATGCCCAGATTAGATATCAAATTATTCTTCCTAATTATACTGCACAAACATGCTGCAAATGCCAGCGGAATCGATGGCAACGTGCTCTTCAGTCCTAATCTTTTTTTTTAAAATCTTTTTTTAACCCCATCCTGATCCTGTCCTAATCTGTTCCAGCTCCGAGATAAGCACAGAAGAGATTCTTCCTTTCCCAATTTGATCACCTTAAGACGACAAGCACGCGCATGATTAGGGACCACTTGACTACCGCAAAGCTTCCGCCGTCAGCGCTTAATCCTATTCTTTTTTTTCCAATCACTTTGCAGGTGTGACAAATCGTGCCATGTCGCATCACATTGGATCGTGAAATCTCTATCTCCATACGAGCTGCCATTTGCTGCCGAATCTTAAAATCAGACAAACAACTAGGATATATATGACTCCAGAGCTCATTCTGAAAAGAAAACCATCTTATTGATAGCTAGCTTATAAAAATATGAAGAAATTGGAAAATCCATAGCTTTTAATTTATTTTTTAAATTCTATAACTACAGCTTCTTAAAAATTTGTTTGGTGGAGTTTCTAATTTTTAAGTAGTTGCAGCTCTCGTAAACTTCCCAAACAAGCCCATACTATTAGTAGATAAAAATTTAAATCTGAGCAGGGTAATGATCCATTTATATGTACTCTCTCCGTTTTAAAATATATCTACTTCCAATGCTTAAATTTTATATTAATTTATTTATATCTACCTCTAGAGTAGTATATTTTTTTTACCTCTCTATTTAGTTCTCGTATACTATTTGTCTTCGCTATGTCTAAACAGAATTACCCCTGCTATATATGATGATGGGTAGTTTAAATTTTAAATGTAACCAAGAGTACCCCGTAAAAAAAAATGTAACCAAGAGTACACAACAAACTCTCATCAATTAAGGTGGTGTTTGGGAAGGGGTCCTCCTTCCAAACACCACCTAAAATCAGCAGCAGGGGTACTGAAGCCAAGCCCCCAACGGCTGTGAAGTTTGGTTAAAATTGATGGCGCTTTTGTCCGTTGTGTTATCCCCAATTGGACACTTGCCGTCAGTGAGCTGTCATGGCTCAAACCCAAGCGGTTTTTTTGGGCTCTAGCGGATGCATGCGTACTGCTCTACTCACTATAGCCGCATGGTGCGCTGCAGAGCCTACGACTACGATCAGCTCAGCAGCAGCAGCATCAGTAGTGCCTTCCAAGTAACAACTTCCGTGCAATGCGTATGCTCCGCTCAGTTCACTGCTCAGATTCAGATTATCATCATATGGTCCTTCAGGTTAACCATCCTTCGGATTACTGCTCTTATTACACACTGATCAATGTCATCGTTTCAGAGGGGCTGATAAAAAAAATAATTTGTTGGTGTCATAGCGTGTTTATCGTTGTCATATTATGCCAATTATTTTTAGATCTTGATGTTATAACATATGGATAAACAATAATTATATACTATTATGTAGGTGAAAAAATAATATGGATAAAACTTTTACATATTTTTAATGATTTAAAAGCCAATATAAAAAATAAACTATGATAGAATTGTTTCTTAAAAATCAAAATCAACTATAGAATGTTTCAAAATTTAAATTATGGCCGTGTTTAGTTTACCCCCAACTTCCAACTCTCCATCATATCACGTCACATCCAAAACTTTCCTACACACATAAACTCTCAAATTTTTTTTCCAAACTACCAATTTTTCCTAAATTTTCAACTTTTTTCAGAAACTAAACACAGCCTATGGTTACAGCTAATAAGCTAAAGAACAAACGATGATATAGCTAAGTTTTGTTCACATGTTGCGATGCCAACATTTATTATAAGCAGCGACAGATCAAGAAGTTTTCTAAAACCAAAGTCACATACACATTCTAGGGAGAAAATAATGTTGCAGTGAATACGACTTTGAATGCTTTTGTTCGAGCCAATACTCGTCAAAATTGATCCTGGACCGTGTCAGTGAAGCTAAGCTGGATGGGTTGATTTGATTAATTACCTCTTCTGCAGCAGCTAGAGCTAGCAGGGCCGTTGCACAAGCTTGACCAGTGAGCCGTTGCTGATGACAATGGCTTTCAATGGAGTTTGTTGGGCTCCTTAATGCGGCGCGTCAGTGCAAACAAACAAACAAACAACAAAAAAAACCCGGTTTTCTCGACGACGACGACGCGTAGCACCTTCTCACGCGGAGCAGCCGCTGACATGTGGGCCCGTGCGGGTCGGGCGGGGAGGTGGGGCCCACATGGCGGCGGGGTGGTCAACGTGGGTGTACGGATTACGGAATTAGGAAGCCTCTGGTTTGGTTTCGGGCGATCGAAACGGATCTCATCTGATGATCTGATGTGAGTGTGTAGTAGAGAAACGAAATGCCGTTTTGACTTTAAGATGGTTATGTCAATAAAGGCTCTCTTTCTCTCTCTCGAGACCATCATGATCACCTCATTAAAGCATCTACAATAGCAGACATAAGTCAACTATAAACATAATTTAAAGAGATAATAGAAGAGAGAGGAGAGTAAATGGCTACAGATTTGTAACCAGCTGTAGCACAGATTCCAAGATGTAATATGTATATGACAGGTGTGACTAGGTATTAATAGTATAGTAAGCAACTATTGTATGAATTGACTATTACATTGACTATAGATGATTTAGAGCTAGTGGTGGGCTATACTATTGAACTTGCTCTCAGGGAGTAAATGGAGGCTGCATGCCGTGAAAGCACCATCCGCTTTCAGATTTTAAAGCCCGGCCTGTATCGTATCCACTGCTGCTTGCATTTTACTAGCTAGTCCCCTTTTGTTGAAGACATTGTGTTTGCACACAAAGAGTAATAAAAATTAATTTCTTACAAACTTCTTGCTCGTAAAAATCTCAATCGTTTGATCGAGTCAATTAGAAGTTATAAAAAATCAAGGTTCAACCACAGTGAAACACATTAGTGTTTATAAAAAAGTTTATAAAAAAATAGTACGTGTATCATTTTCCTTTCCACAAAACAATAGACGACGTACAGTGACATCTGTTAGCTTTGAAGAGATTAAATTACAGTTTGAAATACAACGGTTGAAATATATGAACACAATGAATGCACAATATATAATACTCACTTGTCCCATAATATAAGAGATTTTGGGTGAATGTAACACATACAATGAATCTAAACATATCATCTGTCCAGATTCATTGTACTATAAATCCCTTATATATGGGATGGAGAGAGTAATAAAGTTAGACCCCCATTGCCGCTTTTGGGGACTTGTTGGGAGTGTAATGTGGCTTGGCCCCTTCCCGCGGTTTAGAGTTTGTGTTTAGCCGCCGTAGTTCTCTAAGCTTAAGTTTTCTTTTTTTTTTATTTTGCTTTTTCTCCCCTCCTCTAGTTGTCTGCAATAAGCTGGTCTAACTGATTGCGTTGAATATCAAAACTCTTTTCTTCTAATATATTGACGTGCAATCTTTTCGTACAATCTTTTTGTGCGTTCGTGAAAAAAAAATGTTAGACACCAGAAACCGCTCATAGCGCTGATTGGCTCAGACGACACCGTTTGTGCATGCTTAGCATTTTACTCGGTAGGCAAGCACGCATGCTCCCCTATATTTCATTTATATTTTAACCAACACAAGTTTCTCCTTGGTATCCAAATTTTTCTTCTTTCAAAATAATGTTACACAGAATAACTTGCTCAAATATGCTTAACAAAACTTATAGTTGTCAAAGTTGTATTTTGTTCTGGATACTCTCAGAAACGACGTCACTCGGTTCGTCACAAAGTTGAATGGCTCAGATCGATCGCTATAATCCGTTACATTGTGGGTTTTAGCTAATAGTTGGGATAGTCAACGGCATACGCATGCTCAGAGTCTTAGTTAGCCCCCTGGACCATCAGTGAGCTAGCCCTTTCAGTGGCCATAACAACTACTCTAAGCTTCAAACCCTAAAGTGCATCTAATCTAAGTGATGGTGATGGATGCTATCACACACCAAGATGATTAGGCTCTGGGACCAATCGATGTGCCCTTAACCCTAATCCTAAACCCCTAGGAAGCATGCATCTCAACCTAGAGCCACCATTAGCTTTACTTAGCTAGAGACCTCTCCATGAGCCGTATCAGAAAGCGCTTCTTCTCACAAAAGTTCTTTCTTTTTTTCTTTTCTTTTCTGTGGTATTGAATCGTCCTACATCGGCTGTTCAGCTGCCTTCTTGGATGAGTGGTGTAAAAAAAAGTTTGAGCAGAAAATGCTGTGGGCCGGACCATATGAGAAAGGGAAAAAAACAGGGACCTTTTTGAGAAAAGGAAGGTGTACTCTTTCAGAATTATTCATCACAATGAGGTTATGTGATGGTTGGAGCTCACCTGTCAGCCTGTTTAAGGCTAGAAAACCTAGTACAAACAGGAGTGATTTTGCTTGAGAACATCATCGAGAAAAGGGCTTGATTTCTGTGTCACTACTGGCTGTACCAATCACAGCTTTTCTGTGGCATGTAATGTTCAGTGAATAAAATGTGTGTTTATCTTAGAACTTTTTTTTTGAAACCTATGTTTGTCTTAGAACTGTTTGTTAATAATAATGATATCGATAGGAGCCCGATTGATTGGTGCCAATGTCTAACCATCTTCTGCCTTTGTTTTTTTAAAGAATTGTCTAATCATCTTGGAAATTAGCTCAGGTTTAATGCAGTAGCTGAGTCCTGAAACTGTTTTAAAAACATAATGGTATGAATGTGAGTCAGTTGATTCATTTTGACCTAATAACTAAGGCTAAATTAACAAAGTAAAACATGTTTCTTTAAAGAGATATTTTATGGCACTTAATAAAGTATCTTGAGGTACCTAAATTTTACAATAGAAATTTTCGTACCTCGAGTTATATAGTACCCTGAGATATAAGTTTCACAATAGAAAATGTGGTATCTCCCAGTACCTTTTCAAGAATAGTAAAATTATCATTCTTTAAAAGAACTAGTAGGATATAATTATGAAGAATATAATTCTTTGAAGAACTAGTAGGATATATAGTAAAATTATCCAGTGGCAGTTCTCAACTACTAGATTAGTTAAAAAAATACAATCGGACTGATAAAAACTCCAGTACTACTAGTTGGTTTAGCTTGCATCTTTTTTTTTAGTAATAATAGTACTAATTATGTCATTCTCACAAAAATCTCAATGGGAGTATATGTGGACACATGCTAATTGTCTAAGGTGATTACTGGTCAAAACTGGAGACCACCCAATAATTCACTCATTTTTCACACTCAACCACCACTGATTTATCTGTTTATCAGGTTGATGCTAACATCCAGACACTTGGACCAAAGCTCAAGCAATGGAGATAAGCCTAACTTTCCCTTCCTTTTCATCAAAGCATGCACAGGCCGAAATGCCGCTCTCATTGAGGTAATTGTCCTAATCCCTTTTTATCGAAGGATTAACGTGTATGGTCCCATTTTAACAAAATGGAATCTTTGGAAGAATTCATAAGCAGTTAACAAAGACTTTTAGAGTTCATGTTTTCTTTGATGCTTTTCTTAGAAGCATGTTTTTGCCTAACAAATCAGTCAATGTTTCCTACATTCTTGTGTTATCGACATCGCCCTGTCCTCTTGTAACATCCAAGATGCACTAGTGACCTCTATTTTTATGATATAAAGCAGATCATGTTAGGTACAAAGAGGATAAACATGACACAATTCCTTAAGAGAAATATCTTCTAGTGCAATTCCCATACCAACAATTTTAATCACTTCTATATATATAGTGAAGAAGGTGAAAGCCTTAAAACAGTATTATACTACATATATATACACTGTTTTAGATAATGAAAAAAATCATTAAGCAATTAAACTACACATATATATGCACTATGTATGCCATAGTAAAAGAGAGAATATTCTGAATGTAGGGAGCACAAACCATGTAGGCATGTACTAGCTCACATGAGAGTGTCTTGTGTGTCAAAGATCCAATAACTCCTAAAAAACCAGTACACACCCACTAATTTCCAGTTGGTTAATGCCCCCTGCTGTAACCACATGCACCATCAGGCTCCCCATTTGATGCAAGGGGAGGAAATTCTGCTGCCCCTGGGGTATCTCTCTCTCTCTCTAGCTGGCAATGGCACAAACGCAGCATGATTCCATTTATTGAGTGCATCTGCCATGGCAATAATAATGCAAATGGAGTAAAAGTGGTGAGGAGGAGTCTGGTGAAAGTTGGGAGTGGAGGGAGAATTATGCTGCCCTGGGGGGCAGCTAATCATGTGCAAAAACACCCTTGCAAGATTAGAGATTTACATGAAGCTATGGTAATAGGAGTACTCCTACATGTACATTGCTCCCACTGAGGGGCAGCACAGCCTCAAGTGGAGTGGAGCAAAGCCCATCATTGATGCCTCTGTGTGCAATTGACTGCATTGCATGGGTGGCACTCATATCATATCTGTGTTCTACTGGGGGCTTTGATGTCCTCCACAAAGATTCCCTGTGGATAATATGGAGATGGGGGCATAATTGTGAGCCTCAGGTGTTGATGGACCATGTCCACTTGATAATTATTTTTATTATTTTTTACTTTGCTTTGCTAGCTCTGAATACATAAAATCTTTTTATTATCTTCAGTTTCTCTGATGGTGCAGGAAATTCATGTGTTGCTGTAAATTCTAGATTTTTTAGGGTCACTGTGACGGTAACACTTGATGGGTCCACAAGAAGGTGTTGTATTGTATTGCATCCCATATAATTGAAAAAGAAGCTCAGAGTAGTGTCAAGAGGATGGGGATCTTATCTCTGAAACCCCATCAAAGTTAGCCGAAAGTTTCAAGCCTTTCCCATCATTTTCCATCTTTATTCCATTGATGATAATAAGCTATTGTTAACATTCTAGCAGTAGGCTCATCAGGAACAGTAGTGGCCAGGACAGGTTACTCCTGCAATTATCATCTTTCCAGTACAAGGCAGACAAAATTCAGTTGGGCTGGCATTTGTTACCTTCAATCTGTCACATTTTGGCCATCTTTTGTATACAGTGAGAGACCTAACATCGCTATGTGCACTCCTAATTTATTTGCCCCTTTATTTTAGCCCTTATTTTTTGCTTGCCGAAAAATGCATGCATGATTAATCCCTTTCAGGGTTGACATGAAAATCGCAAATTTGCAATGATGCATGCCTTATTTGCTCTGTACTGTTTACAAGTCACGAATTAGTGGTGTCATTTGCAGGTGATCATTACAAACTGAAGGCTGAATGGGTGGATCGTGGAATGTAAAATTATATTGATTAATTAATTCCCTGCGTATCCTAATTTGACACGTTTATGATGTGATATTATTAAAAGCTGATAGAAGTGACAATTGGAGTTGGAAAAGACACCTTTCGCTGTTTGGAAGTCTTCAGAAACAAAGGAGGTCTCTGCTAATAAAATGTTAGCACTGGAGTAACTACTTTGGAAGTCATTATCGAAAAAAAAAAACTACTTTGGAAGTGCAAAGAGTAGTGTCATCTTATATATTCTTATTGACTTCTGTAAAACGGAAACACCGACCTAAGTAAGTAGAGTTTGAATTACGTCAACCATTCCTTTTAGGAAAAAAAAAATAGAATACCAAATTTCAACTGGTTAGCAGTTATACAATTTTGGTAGTTTGGCGATATGGGCTTACGAGTGAACGGTCCCATTAACCATTATGGGCCTAAAACCAGCTCTCCGTTGGGCTTCCATGCATCCACATCGATGGTTGCACAACTCTTATTGGGATTTTGGTATTAGCGGCCCATTTCCTAGATCTGCCAATGTTTAATGGGCCTCATCTCTTACATTTGCCCCATCTTTGTGTTTTTTCTTCTCCAATAATGAGAGGTTATCAGCATTCTTTCTCCTAAAAAAATGAGCGAATATTTTGTATACATTGTATCGAGTGGATTATACCTTCTTTCATTTTACACCAGGTTTAGTATATGTTTTCACTTTACACCAATATATATTAAAATAAGTTTTATTTTGCACTGGGTTTGTGTAGTAGAAATGAAAGTGAATCTTTTAAAATAAAAGTAGAACTTATTGAACTTCTTAATTTTACACCACGTTTTGTAAAAATGTTCATTCTTATTTTGTAAAAGTTCATGAAATTTCCATAGTTCAATGATGTGAAATGTATTTCAATACAACCTGGTGCAAAGTAAAACACGGCTCATTAATTACTCTGTGCAAATTAAAGCGCACTTTATAAAAAAAAAAACACCAGAGGCACATGCAACATGGGGCCTCTAATACGCGGCCGTCCACGCACACCTAAGGCCCGCGAACGTGTTACATGTTTGCACGGTTTTGATTTTGGCCTAGCCAACTTGTGCTTGCTTTTTGCTTCCACTTGATAGAATTCTATGGTCTTCTAATCAACAACACAGAGCTCTAGGACAACCTTCCCTCTAGCGAGCTCGTCTTGGACCTCTTGGTGACCAAGTTAACAGGATCTTTGTATGAAATCAAAGTATTTTTTATTATTATTTCATGATAAATAATTGATTTTAATATTTGGTGATTATTGGTGAAGTAGTGCTCTTTGTGTGGAATCAGTCAGACCGAATAGGTAGAACGGTCAAACCGGTGAGTGTGCTGTGCGGTTAGACCGATTATCCCGACGGTGTATCCTCTCTTCCCTCACCACCTCCCCTATATCGTCTTTGGTGGCCAACGGCACCATATATAGCCCGTGTCGTCACACCACCCCTTCCCCCACTATTATTGTCTACCTCTCGTAGCCTAACTGATTGGCGTACCTTTTCCTTACCACACTTTCTTGACCTGATAACAATGGTGCCATTATCACCCACAACTAGTTGGCCACCTGGAATCAACTTACAAAGCCTTGTCCTTCCAACTATATCATTTCTAGGTCAACTCACGAAGTAAAGACAAAGTATCAGTGGGATGCTATGTGTAAGTGGGTCCATCCGTTGAATGGGCTAACTTTGTGCGGCTCTAGAGGGCGGGAAGCACATGCACATGCGCACATGCACACGCACACACATCTTCACCTTAATCGGATGGGGCGTGCGGCTCTAAGCTCCCCCTGCTGCACACTCATGCACGCACATGCGCGCACACACATCCCCACCCTAATTTGATGGGATGCGCGCATGCCTCAGCAACATGTCAAAACCTGTTCGTGCGTTAACATTTTTGCACGCACCATACACCGCATGTCACATGTATATACCCACGAGCGATACCTCATCTTATAAAACACAAATATGTGAATCTCACAATGTTGGTAACAAAATACACCACGTGACATTGAACTCTAGTCGATGGAATCATATATATATACCCATAAGCTACTCTCAACTCCATTGTCGCATGCCAAATTGCCAATTAGGAGTATCTAATAAGCTTTCACTATATATCAATATATTCTACTTCCTCCGTCTCAAAATATAGGTATTTTTTAGGTTGGCACGGGTATTAAGAAAGTATGTGAGAATGATTGGAGGTAGTGTGTGATTGGTTGAAAAGAGAAAGTAGGTGAAAAAAGTGGTTGTGATTGGTTGAGATGAGGAGGTAGATAAAAAAATAGTTTTATTTTGGGACAAGACTACACTATGCTAGAAATAGCTATATTTTAGGACGGAGGTAGTAGAAGAAAAAAAGTCTGGGCGATCGATCACCCGTGCCATATCACGACATAACCTTATATTATTCGTCGTTTCGATCCCTTCTAAAGCCTCTCTCGCTCGCCGCATCGATCGATCGATCGATCGATCGTAATCCAATGCCTGCCTTGTGCACGTTGGCAACGCAATACGGTTGGTATTCGCTAGCTGCTCTCGCTCTCTGTACTATGCGACACAAGATTCTTCTTCAGGACGGTGTGGCTAGCTAGCTTTTATCAGAGCCAGCCACTCGCCAGCGTTCATATTCGATCGACTCCGATCCCTGCAAGCAAATCCTCGCAGAATATATAATGCTGCAGTACACCGAGCTTGTTCGTATACCCTGGCGTTGTCACGTTGAATTGTGCCTGATCAGTTGAGATCTCGATCGATTGGTGGTCTCGGCGCCGGAGGCCTATTCAGGTAGATTAGGGACACCATCAAACATCTGATTTGTCAGAAACGGCATGGATCAATCCAAACAAGAATAAATTATCATGCATGTAAGAAACATGTACAATTTGGTGATCAGATGTGAGTAAGAGCGAGTACAGTATAATAAGTAATATAAGTGGGCTTAAAAATTATCGCATTAGATTCGAGCTTAGTTAAAGGAGAGAGAAGAGGAGAGATAAGAAAAACAGGTTACAGATTTTTAGCTAGCTACAACACAGATTCTAAAATGTTGTGAACCAGGTATTATGATATACTCCCTCCGTTTTAGGTTATAATATGTTCTAACTTTGGTCAAAGTTAAATTGTTTTAAGTTTAACCAAATTTATAGAAAAAAAGTAATATTTTTGACGCAAGATAATTTTATTATAAAAATATATTTAATTATTAATTTAATAAAACTAATTTGGTAATATAAATATTACCATATTTTTCTATAAATTTAGTCAAATTTAAATAAGTTTAACTTTGACCAAAGTCAAAACATCTTATAACCTGAAACAGAAGAAACAGAAAGAAACGGAAGGAGTAGTATTGTTAGATTGATTGTAAATAACATGTTAGTTAATTTTTGGAGCTAGTAATTGGCTATACTATAAAACTCGATCTAATGTTTTCTTTTTTAAGGATAACAAATATTGTTGGATTATTGCAAGTATGCTTACCAAACTCCTAAATGATACAATTTTTTTTAATAAAACACAGTATTTCTTGAAAAAAACATTTTTAAAGAATAGGTTTTAAGTGATACTATTTGCTATGATTTCTTTTATTATACGCAAGAAGCACACGTACCACTATACAACAACGTGGTTGGGTGGTGTATCTACATCCTGTATAGTATAGAACTTTCTCTTCCTGCAGCACAACCATGGAATAGATTGAACCTCCTGCATATACACATGTACTGATGTACAGTGTGCAACTTGGAGATTTCCAATTTTCCTTTCTGAGTGGATTAATTGATTAATTTACAAGCGGGTCGTCGCCGGCTTTAAATGGATATGAGCCAGCAGCTAGCTGGGCAGCACTAGCTAGCAATATATGCATGGCAGCTCTAATTAGTAGCGAATTAAGCCATCCAAGTTTAATGGAGCTAATTAACTCCCATTTATAATGCGGCGAGCTGTCGTGCCCCTGCAGCTCATAAACACCCATCGAACAGGGGATGTCTGCCTGTGCCTGATCGATAGATCGCCCTACTTCCCCTTGCACTGTTACATGGACAACCGTTCCTGTTCCTCCCTGCTTCCCCTTGTCCTTGTATGCACGCCAAAACAGATAAAATTCAGTAGCTCAGGGCCTGTTTATTAGATCCTCTGGCAAAATTTTTCACCCTGTCACATCGAATGTTTGGAGCGTATGTATGAAGTATGAAATATAGACAAAAATAAAAACTAATTATATAGATTGCGTGTAAATTGCGAGACGAATCTTTTAAGCCTTATTGCTTCATGATCTGATAATGTGGTGCTACAGTAAACATTTACTAATGACGGATTAATTAGGCTTAATAAATTCGTCTCGCGGTTTACAAGCGGAATTTGTAATTTGTTTTATTATTAGTCTACGTTTAATACTTCAAATGTATATCCGTATATCTGATGTGACATGCCAAAACTTTTCACCCCTAGATCTAAATACAACATCAAACGAACTTATCTGACATTCAGAAGCCAAATTAATGGAAATACTCATATATTCGAGTTTGTCTCACGTGTTCTCAAGAAATTTCTTTTTTTTTTAATTAAACAAACCCCTATGAACACATCCAAGAGATTAGATTGAATCTTTCCAAGAAACTAGTTTGATATATCCTAAAATTGACAAAATCATCATAGGTATCTTGTTGTCGATGCCTATCACAGAAAACTTCCAAAGAGAGTGGGTTGGCATATTAACGGAAATTGCGATAGGTTTCTCGCTCCACTTAAAAAAATAATTAATCGTAAATATGAGCATTCGTATCCTTCAAACTAATCAGCTGATCTCAGTTTGTGAAATTTTATGGAAATTTGATGGAGGAATAGAACAGTCAAGTGATGTGTTGTAGCCGGACAAAGGGAAGAAAGAAAGGGGAGGGAAAAAAGAAAAGGTGTGAGGAGATAGAAAAGGGGACGGGCTATTCATAGTCATAGATGTGTCTGAAATTACTGTTATAATTGTTGTCGTGCTGCCCTTTTTATGCTGCTGTCGAGAGAGAGAGAGAGAGCTATAGCCAAGGGACTCAAGCCAGGTCCAAGGAATGAAAGGGATGCAGCTACTTTTCCTTCCACATAAATGTCAAAATTACACTCGTGTCGACTCGACCAGGCTGCTGCTCTGCTAGTGTTAACCTCTCAATTCATTAACTCAAAGAGAGAAAAAAAAAACAGTAGAATTTCTTCAATGTACGTACATTTTGTGGTATACAATGCCACATGTATGGAGTTATCGTCGCCTGTACTTTGCACGCTTGCAGCTCCAGTTTCCGTACGTACAAGGACACGGTATGCATACAGTATAAATGTATAATACAAAGTGCCAGCTCTGTATATATAATTGTACGTACATACAATACACTGATGAGTACAGCAGCGTCTCATTCAGAGCTTCAGTGTGAGCTCATGAGCATGCAGAGTGTGATGTGAAGCAAAGCATACCAGCTAATCAACATGCAGCAACAAAGATGTCAAGATCGTGTGATGCAGTGCAGACAATGCAATAATCAAGCCGGCTTGTTGAAGATCAGATATGGATTGGATCAGAGATTCAGGAGAAAAAAGTTAAAATAAGGCATTAATTAATTGATTAATTAGAGATGAGCAAATAATCACTTGGGGGAATAGGGTCAATCAATCCATGGGTATACAGATTACACAAGCTAATAATTAATTAATTAATTAATTAACAATCGCGAGGTCTGATCATATCCTAGCATGCAGCATGACGATGCACCGGCCGGAGACGGCAGCCATTGCCGCAGCTGGTCGCCTGGTCTACTCGCTGCTCGACGAGGACGACGACGGCGACGAGGAGGAGGTGTCGTCGGAGGCGCAGTCGTCGTCCCAGGCCACCTCGTACACCTGCACCCTGCGGTGGAAGCTGCGGTGGCAGCCGCAGGCGGCGCACTTGAGCGCCGCCGCGGCGACGGCGCCCGTGTTGTTGTTGCCGCCGCCGCCGCCGTCCTCGGCGGCGATGAACTCGCGGCAGCCGTCGACGGCGTGGCCGCCGGTGCTGGCCGCGTGGTTGCGGCGGCACTCGCCGTACCTGACTCCGCAGCAGCTGAACCTCACCGCCGGCTCCCGCCTCCTCAGGACCACCAGCCTCTTCATCATGGCGCGACACGCACGCACACTCTCGCTTTGCTGCTCTCACTCGGCACCAAGCTTTGCAGCAATGAACCCACCCTGCTGCACAGCGCTGCATATTTATAGCGGCCGCCGTCTCTCCTTCCCTTCCTTCACCAAATGCCATTGGGAATGCTAGCTACCTTGGATAGCTCCTATCATGCATGGATGAACTTTTTTTTTTTACGAAATTCATATGGATCATAGAGCAGAAAATAAAAAGATTACAACCTTGAAAGGTTGTAACCAGGAAAACGAAAAAAAATTGTAACCACCCACACACTGACAGCTTTGACATACGGACTTAGGAAAAGGCTAGCATCGGACCGGTTGCCGCTATGCCAACAAAGGGACTATAGCGCTGGATGGACTTGATAAACTTAAACAAACATGGCTCACGTTTGAAACAGTTTATTTATAAGATTATTTTGATGGATTATCTATTCAATTGACCCTTAAATATAATAGACTGGTTATCTGTTATGATGGTATCTCGACAGCTGGACCAAATGACACATAAGTGTTTTTATCTAGCTAGGGACATGTGATCTTAGTTTACGGATTTGTAACCACTAATATTTATGTTTCTGTTTTATATTTTTGCTTGGGATGGGTGTTTTGGTTCTTTTTGACTGTGCGCATTATATGCAGAGACCAGGAGTAACTAAGTTCAGTCTGGTTTTATTATCTTGGTGTAATTGACTGAGTTTCAATAAAGCTTCCATTATAAAAAAAAATAAGGGTCTAGCTATAAAGTGGAACATATGCATGTTTAAATTCATAGCCATAATTCTTTACATTTAGAGAATATGGGAGTAGGTATAAATTAAATATTTTTAGAAATAAACTTCACAAATAGCTTAGAACATGTGGTTTAAATAATGCAGTACAAGAAATTTTTTTTTTTGCTTAAAAGGATATTTTTAGAAGCGTAGAGCAAATAATCTATAACAGTGGTCCAGTGAAATAGCTGAAAAGAACAGGGTATATGATCGTCCATGCATCCACCTGCTCTCATGGGGGATTATGCATCAAGCACAATACCTAATTGGGCATTTGGGCTGGCTGGTCCATCAAATTCCACCTCACAACACCAGAGAGAGCTAAACAATTCTTGGGCCACTATGGGAACCTAAGATAGATTGGAGCCCTCCCTTTAAATTTGTGCCCTACCTCATCCTCCAGTGGCCTGCTTTCTCTCAAAGTCTGAATGAATGTGAGTATGTTTTTCTTCACCACCCCTTTTTCCTCTCATGCATATATAATTGGAGTGGTCAGTTAGATGGATACTTGAATCCTAAGAATCCCAAAGGGAGTAGGGTCACTTTGAAACTTTGATGTAAAAGGGTATCATATCAAAGCATTTGCATGGATGCCAGCCTAGATGTCCAAGAAGGCAGGGTGTTTTGGCCTTTCCCTGCAATTCTCTCTGCCAGGTTGCACATCATCCAAATGCAGGTACCTGTTCCTCCCTTCCCTTCATGTGCAATGGATTTCAATTCAGTGACTGTTTCAGCATGTGAGATAATGTTTGCACATGGATTTATAAATCGATGTAGACTCCTAAACCACATTTTTTTTCATGAGTATGACAGGAGAAAAGGCTAGACCCAATCATATACAGAAAAAGAAGAGAGGATCGCAATCATGCGAACGGCGCAAAAGTGAAAACATTGCCATAATCAAGCACAAATATAGGGCTGATTGGAACCAATATAGGCTTAATTAAACAGTGATGATACAGTCTCTACTTTGTCGAATACCAAACATACCAGCAAAACCATTCAGACAAATTCAGTAGTGCAGAACAAAATGCTATTATGTCAGTTGTGGAAGACCCTGATTTGAGTGGGGTCTAAGGTCATCATACTTTCATCTTTTTCTTAGGTGATTCATCCACTTGAAAAGCAGGGAGTTCTAACACCTGGCAGATTGACAATAGAACCATTCAATTCAATTTCAACGGTATTGAGTAATATTGCCAAAGATGCATATTTTAATCACAGAACATATGCAGAAAGCACACCTTGATCCAAGGGCAAAACAATATCTTGGAAAAAGATTGAAAAAAAATATTGTTGCAATGGTGCATAGATTCATAATCATTTTAAATTAGTGAACAGCATAGATACTTCATCTTCATAAGCTAAATTTAGGAGATTATCAAGCAAGAGAACATAAAAGACCAGGGGACGAGTGAAAGAACCAAGGCAACTTGCCAAATCCAAGTCCAAAATTCAGGTTATTCAATAATTAAACCAACTTGCCATCATTCAGATTCCTAGTTGAGTATACAAGATTCACCCATCTGAAAACTCAAGAGAGCATTGCAAATCAATAGCACTCTCGTGATCAAGATTCAATGCAACTAGAGATTTGTTTTCTCGGTGGAGTGAAAGGACAGCAAGGAATGAAATGAGACAACGAAAGCTTTTGCCTTTTCTTCTTAACCACCCAACCGTGGGAGAACATCGACCCTGCATCCATCATTTTCACTGGTCTGTAGGTATTACCAGATGCTATCAAGATAAGATTGCTCTCAGAGTGTAGTCCATCGAGCCAGTGTGTGTACTTGCTTAACAAATCATTTCTGGGATTAATCCAATTTTCCTTTGTAGCATATTAGAAGAAAACAGAGTTTTAGTTACACAACGCAAAAGGCCAGAAAGACCATTGCTAGAGGACAGGGAAAAAATAAAAGGAAAGAAAAGACTGTAATTAATACCTTAGCGTGAATGAACTTAATTTGCATTCGATCAACATCTGTGGTGGCCACTGGTCAGAACAGTGTGAAGAGTAGATCGAAATCATCACGCAAATCAGCTACCATCCAGCTGGAAATATAAAAACGAATTGAAAGAGGAGCAAAGGAATTATCAGCTGCTGCAGCAGCATGATCTTAGGCCGTAGATCACTGTTCATCTTCACCTAGGCTTTCTTTTCTGTCGGATCAACATTTGACCGAGAGAAGAAAGAATCGCAGTTCACGACAAATGAAATGAAGGAGCAGATAAACTAAGAAACGACGACGAAAACAGCGATATCCACCGATTTTTTTTTCCTCACAATTATTACTATCCTCAATAGGGTAGCTTTTTAGATTTATGCTGGCTGATATTGACCCTGGATGAGACAGGCAGACAACAAATCTATCATATATAAAATTATATAGCTTAGTTGACTGTAACTATTCAGTAATCAGAATCACTGAATCAGTTTCAGTTAAAGCGCCATAACAGGAAACAAAGACTAAAATTCAAGGAAGGTGATGATTGCAGGATGATGAAACCTTGCTTAAATTTTTTTTAAAAAAATTCAGAAGTGCTCAGAACATCCTCATTTTTTGTGATAATGGCTCAAAACATCCTTATCCTATGACACAGTTGAACAGCAGGTTTGCTGTACTGATGCATGGGCATCGTTAGTTCATGAGTGCACGCATAATCAGCCCAATCATTGCTAGAACAACACGACAATTGCTGCAGCTCCTCGAATCAGTAATCACTCGGAGATTTCGTGGATGGGCTCTGACTAGATGATAACTGAATCACGGCAAAAAAGATCGCTGATTTCTCTCATCAACTACAAAAAAGAAAAATGATTTGCTGAATTCGGAAACATAGATCCTATCAAGATTCCAAACAGATATTTCAGTGAACACCAGAAAGCTGAAATTTCAGGTGCATTTTTTGGAGATGAGATCGAACACTGCAAACTGCATCTTGTTCTAAAGCAACTGACCTCAGGAACAACGAACCACCGGAACTAATATTTTATTCCCCGATCACACTTATAACTTATCCCTATTTATACTAGCATGGTCTGTTATAATGCAAGAACATTGTTAGGACTCGTTTGGCACAACTCTCTAGCTCTAGGAGGCCAGCTCAACAGTTTTAGCTTCATCTAAAATAGGAGCGAAGCTGGATAAAGTGCTCCCACAAAATAAATTTAGAGATGTGGAGCTGAGTTTAGATGGCTTCACAACTCTACTGTCGTAGAACGTGAACATATTTTCTCCTAAAAATTTGACAGATATAATTATAGTACAATCGTAGTGTAATTACACTGTAACTTATATGTAATTACACTGTAACTTGCATGTAACTATATTGTAACTTATATGTAAGTTTCACATAATTTTGAATCGTTAGATCTATTACAAGATTTGTTTTGGTGAGGAAGAAAACAAACCATAGTACACACATATGTGAAAGAATTTGTTCCCACGACCTCCATTTTACCGAAATAACATGTTACGGAGAGATATTTGAAAGTTACATACAAGTTACACTATAGTTACAATATAATTACACTACGATTGTACTGTAATTATATTTATCAAATTTTTGGAGGAAAATTTATCGACAAATATATAGCAAAATCGAAAGATTTTGTGTTGACGTGGGTGAAAAGAGGCGTCGTGGAGGGTAGGCGGGGTGAGCAGCAAAGGTATTCATGGGCCTTCTACGCGTTTGGGTTTTGGCCTTTGTGTTTTTCCAGATGGGCCTGAATATGGACGAAATAGATTTAATTGGGCCAATATTTTGTTTTGATGGGGGTGTTGTCTATATTGGTACTATATTGGTGTGTACAGAATTCTTCGATTTGTTTTTCTTCTGGTTGCCTCTTACTTTCTTTGAAAGAGTATTGCTCTCCTTTTCCCCATTAATGGCACTTTTTTTAGAAACATTTTTTTAAGAGATAGCACATGTTTCATTAAATTTTAAGTTTATCCACAGTTAGTCTAGTGTTGAAATATATGGGTAAGGTATTAAATTAAAAAATTGAGGAATACCAAGTGGTATTGATTTAATTAAAAACAAATAGACACAATTCGGGTTGAAGGTCTTAATGATTTAGGCATATATCCAGATATAATAATATTAAATGTGTCGACGTTTGAGATTGCGTCTACAGTATTTAGATGGTATGTGGATCGTTGGTACCAGGGTATATGCGAGATTGAGGTAAAAGAGATGGAGACAGAGATTTTTATACAGGTTCAGGCCCCTTATCTGACAGGTAATAGCCCTACATCCTGTTGGCCGAAACCGATAGTGCTCTTATTCATCTGAATCACACAAGTACAATATTTGAGATAACCTATCTAGCTGTCGTCGATTTTGAGGCTAGATAACCAACTCGTAGTCGACGACAAGGCAGTTTTCCTCCTCGAATATGAATCCGTCGAGATCAAAAGTGGCACTAGATCCTTCTTGCCGGTCTCCGTAGACACCGGATGGGGTATGTCTAGACTAATCTTTAATCTCGATATTTGGCGGTGTATTGGCTTGTGTATATGTTATGTCTTGTGGCTCGTAGATTGTAGTGAGTGTCCCCTCTCTCCTCCTATGGGGGCTTGTATTTATACCCATAGATGCCCCCTTGTCCAGGTAAGACTAGGGAGATAAATATGGATACGATCCGAGTAGTACTTGTCGTTTCCATAAAGAACTCTTTTCGTATTTTCTTATCCAGAACTCCTTCTATATATGAGGTTTGTTTCCGTATAAGACATGGTATATGGTGGGCCCTGCCGAGTTTAGTCAACTACTATTAGGTATGTGGTATTCATAACCATGACAAAATAGCATATGAGATTTATACAAATAATGTTGGTTTTCTTGCAACTTCAATACATGTGAATGTGTGGCTTGAGGCACATGGATGCCACATTTTCCCCTTACCGATCGACAAGATTGATAATGACCTAGAATTGGCCATCATTTGGCTACTTAATTTTGGGCAACCAAAGTTTTGATAGGGAAATTTTGGTCACCAACCAATACACGCGCCCATGCTAATTAACGTTCAAAGCGCGCACTATCTTTTTAGGGAGACATTATTTTCTTTCCCATTTGATATATAGATGGATTCATGTCACATGTAAAACAAGAGGAGAGACATGTTTTTGGCAACACAACCACGTGCATATGATCAAATATTTGGTTAATTTTAGTCTGTTTACTATTACAGTTTTTTTTTAAAAAAAAGAAAATCAAACCAGCGCCACAGTTTGGCCAGCTGAAGTTACAAAATTCACAGGAGTTGATAAATATATATTTGGCAACTACCATTTGCTCAATGGAAATCCTGCCAAATTCAACTTTGAAATTGCTCTTCCACTCATCCAAACTATCATTGTGGCCTACAGAAATATGGTACGAGTGTCATGGGTTTTAATACCTTCTTTTTTTTTCTAAAGTATAAAACACCGAAGGTGAGTCTAATGGCGGCCATATAAGAAAAGTAACTATGTGTACATTTGTCAATAAATTTTCTTCCAGAAATTTATAAAATACAAATATAGTATAATATATTGTAACTTTCATATAACTATAAAATAACTTATATATAAATGTAACTATAGTATAACTTACATGCAATTCAAAACTTCCACCGTAACACACTAATTTTACGAAGCTAAGGTTGCGGGACCTACATGTGCTGTGATTTTTCCTTTCCCGCTTGGAAGAATCCTTTAATAAATCTTATAATAGATATTACGGTTAAAAATTATATGAAAATTACAAACAAATTACATTATAATTACATGTAAATTATAATGTAGTTACACTACATATTTACATTTGATTTTATCGATAAACGTGTAGCAAACCGTAAGAATCTTTAGTTGGGTACTTGGGTTTATGGGGCATAGCCGCATGGAGCGAAATAATCCTGTCTTTACAGTAAACTCTATGACCAACTTTTTGTTCGTACTGTAGTCCACAAGGACGAAGAGTACTTTTTTCCCCCAAAACCTTTTAATTACATTCAAAAAACAAACCTCAGATAGCTATTAGCTAATGATGATACTAAGAATTTAAAATTTATCCTACACCATCACTAAGGACCTAATGTACTGAGATTGAACTTTGAACAGTAACAATATCAAGAATCACGGTGTGTCAGTCTCACTAGTTTCTATCAAAAGTACTAAAGACTATATATTATTTAAAATGTAAGAATACTTATGTGTGGTTGCTATAGTGTATGAGTGAATTACCTGTCCCACCTGTTCAAGATTTTAGGTTAACTGTCAGCTGCATGTAACTTTATAGTGTTAGAGTCAGTTTCTCAAATTAATTCTATCAACTCCAAGCTAGCACAATTAAATAAGAGCATATTTGAAGAGCTTCTAACAACTGTAGTTTCTCTTATAATTAAAAACTCCCCAAACAATCCCGTATATTATCCATATTCTAAGATATTGGAGTTACAAAATCTAGTAAATAAATTAGAAGCCAGATTATGGATTTCCTAACATTTTCAGATTCTCAGAAGTTAGCTACCAACCAGCTTTTTCTTAGAATATTAAGCTTCCTCAAACTGGGTTTAAGAAAGAGATATTTTCCATTGTTAGAGAGGTTACTTCCCTACCATTTAAAAAGTCACGAATTTATATCATTTGAACTGATTAAAACAAACTATTGATAATATAATGTTAATACTTTTATGGTACTTGCGATGATGTATAAAATGTTATATATACATCGTATTATTAGACATGAGCTAGGTATACACCTCATAACCAAAAATATTTTACTGTCTTCGAGAAAAACATCTGCATGTACCAAAATTTTGTACCGATATCTCGAGATACCCAATATATGTAGGTACCAAGTTTTACACTATCAAATCCGATATCTCTCGGTACATTTTTAAGGATAGCAAAATTACCTCCTAACAATATCTAAGTTGAACTAATTTGGGGCATGCAGCTCAATAAGTTTATACATATTCTTATAGAATTGATTTCCTACTTGAATTGAGTTTAATGCCTCCGTAACTCCGTTTGACATTTTCTTTATATTTTTGTGGCAATTCGTGTGCTCACGTGTAGCATCAACTGACCTATAGTATGTCATATATAACAACTTAGGCTGTGATTAGTCCCTTCAAACTTCCAACCACTTTTCCATCACATCAAATGTTTAGACACATGCATAAAACATTAAATGTGGAAAAAAATCAATTACACAGTTTACATGTAAATTGCGAGACGAATCTCTTGACCCTAATTACGCCATGATGATAATATGGTGCTACAGTAAACATTTCCTAATGACGGATTAATTAGGTTTAATAGATTCGTCTCGCTATTTACAGACGGAATCTATAATTTGTTTTATTATTAGTCTACGTTTAATAATTCAAATGTGTGTTCGTATACGTTAATTTTTTTTACCAAAACAACTAAACCCGGCCATATTTTCATAAATTCGATTTCAACGAGCTTGTATAATTGATCAACTTAATGTCTCAGTTTAGAATTTTGTTCGTGTTTTTATGGTGATTATATGCATGCTCACGCGTAGTATCAGTTGACCTAGATCTGTTGCAGTACAGTGTATTGATCATAATTAACACATCAGTACTGCAACGCAGCAATCGCAAATGCACGCACTGTGGCAGAAAGAAAAATCCAACTTAATTCATAATTGTCCCTGCACGAGATTGATCGACTTCTGAAACTCAGGATTAATTGCACAAGCTGTTTTAATCAACTCGCGATTAATCTTGGTGTGCCACTGGTTTGTTTCTGAGTCGATTCGCATTTGCAGATAGGGTGTGTTTAGTTCATGTCAAAATTAAAAAGTTTGGTTGAAATTGAAACGATGTGACGAAAAAGTTAGAAGTTTATGTGAGTAGGAAAGTTTTGATGTGATGAAAAAATTGAAAGTTCGAAGAATAAGTTTGGAACTAATCTCGGCCCTAATTATTATTATTTCGATCGCGTAAGCGTCAGCAAGTTTAATACATGTCCTGAGTGACTCGATAGCGTTGCTTTCGAGGTCAGCGTCTAGAGTAAATTGGCCATTAAACTCGGTTTCGCTGAACTGAAACAAAAAGATCGAAGAAGAAAAAAACTCTAGCTCGATGTGTGAGTAGCTCTCTCTGCTACGTACGCGTGTACATATATATACATACTGACCTACGTACACATCGTCTGACGGATTCAATTCGATCGATCCATCGATTTCTCCCCCTTAATGTCACGCCGCAGTTTACTCCTCTATCGACAGTGCTGCTTTTAATTTTGTTTGTGTGCATCGTATCGATCCATATCTCCTACGATCTTGGACGACAAATTCGTCCCATCTAGTGGCGAAGGCAAGAAATTTCCTGAGGCAGGACGCGCTCTTCGTAGCTTATGGATTATGCATTATTATGTGCACACATTTTAAACTCTTGGCCGATACTATTTTTTTTCAAAAACATTCTCCACTATTTTTTAAAAAAATAAAAACAAATTACTAACTATCTAATACTTAATTTATTCATAAAACTTTACAAAAAACTTAATTTATTCGTTTGTGCTCTCAAATCATCATCATAAACTTAATTTGTTCCATTCATCACCTTCGTCTTCATTAGCAACTACCACTCCATCCAAAAAAAAGTCTAATCCTAGCTACGAATATAGACACATGCGTGTGTCCATATTCGTAGTCTGCCCTTTTTTTTTTTGACAGAGTAGCAATTCTAACTCCAACTAGCATTTTTCTAAAAATAAACACGGTACAATCACAGGTATATATTCACGTACACACACGCATACTCATCTATCAACACACGCGCGCACCCTAGTCCTATAAACATCTACGAGAAACTTGGCCACATATCTTTTCAGATTGGTGAAGCCATCTCTTTATCGACGATTTTGCATTTACATGCATGTTCCATATCAGAAAACCTAACCAGTTGATCTACGCTCGCTCCTTAACTGCTATAAGCATTTGCATTTGCATGTGAACTCATCACACCCTAATCTTATTCTAGTGAAAGTTAACAAGGGTTTTGACTGTATGCATATATATAAGCATGAGTAATAATTGAGCTTTGGGTGCTTGCAACTTGACAGTAGTGATCATAATCTGCGACGAAATTCCCCCACATGATGCCAATTACTCCAATAACTAATCTGCACATGCCAGTGTCCGGCCGGTGCATGCAACGGGATAACAATGGCGCTAGCAATGTTGCAGCAAAAATTAGCTGTACGCGTGTGATGGTGCGTGTGGCCGAACCGCCGAATAGTTCTAGCTACGTACACATGTACACTCTTATATTGTCAAATATATTCTGATGCCACACAGAGGAGCTAGGCAGCTGTTTCAAATGGAAAATTAAATGGAATATGACACAATCGATCCATGAATGCCGGCCATTTGAGATGCATATATTTCTCCATATATGGGTCCTGAATCTGCAATTAACACCACTGCAGGAGTTACTCGATGCATTGTAATTGCATCCAGTACTATACTATACTAACTCAAGTTATTATATATGGCAGGCAAAGTCAGCAGCATAAAATCTAGCTAGAGGTTGGGTTAACCCCATGTTTTGATGTATCTTGCTGTACATGTGCCAATACTTATACCAGCTAGTACTAGTCAGTACTCGATCAGTACATATACTGCTACACTGCTTCTTACACATATTTTCCTGCAGTAATATTGCACCATGGGTATACATATCATCTCTCATCAATAATGTATACTCCGGCCGTGTTTAGTTCCAAAATAATTCTTCAAACTTTCAATTTTTCCATCACATCAAAACTTTCCTATACACACAAACTTTCAACTTTTTCGTCACATCGTTCCAATTTCAACCAAACTTCCAATTTTGGTGTGAGCTAAACACAGCCAGAGTCTGTTCCCTCCTTTCCATTATAAGTCTAGTTGTGGTTTTTCTGTCCAATGTTTGACCATCCGTTATATTTGAATTTTGTTATGATTAATATTTTTTTTATTAGATGATAAAACATGAATAGTATTTTATGTGTGATTTTTTTTATTTTTTTTTCAAATAAGATGGATGGTCAAACGTTGAACATAGAAATTAACAACTACACTTAAAATAAGACGGAGGAAATAGATGTGATTTGTTCTCACTCTCTTGCAGCCTTGCAGTGCTGCAATTTAGTAGTAGTACCATATCAGATGGCTCTTCTACTATCCATATGGCAAACAATAATTTATTGTGAGCAACTTAATTAATTATTTATATATGATGATGATCCATCTCTGGATAGTAGGTAGTGCTATATAGATACCCTTGGATGCTTGCATGGGCATAATTTCTCCTTAGATTATTGAAGAAAAGATATGTAATTAAGCTATAGTTAGTACAGCAACTTTGCATCGATGCTTCAGTGCAAAACACACATGTCACACATCATCCTTGCATCCTGTGCTCTCTCCTCCATATATTGATCTTTAGTTCTTTACAGCTAAGCTAGCAGGAGAGGCAAGCAGGCATATGCATGCAGTGAAGTACTTGTATGGATGATCTCTCTATCTAGCCAGAGGCTACTAATAAGTCATCTCACATGTGCAGTGCTGGAGGTGTGCATTTATGAATTTGTTTTCTCTTTTGCTCAGCATTCAATTCCCACACTCTGAGTCTGAGTTTTCTCTGCCACTTTGTTTATCACCATGTCTCTGGCTCCATCAGCACCACGGCAGGTGTTTAGATTCAGGGGTGTAAAATTTTAACGTGTCATATCGGGTATTATATAGAGTGTTCGGGCATTAATAAAAGAACTAATTACAGAATTTGCTAGTAAACCGCGAGACGAATTTATTAAGCCTTATTAATCCGACATTAGCAAATGTTTACTGTAGCATCACATTATCAAATCATAGAGCAATTAGGCTTAAAAGATTCGTCTCGTAAATTAGTCGCAATCTGTACAATTAGTTATTTTTTAAGCTTATATTTAATACTTTATGCAGGTGTTCAAATATTCGATGTGATGGGGTGTAAAATTTTTGTGTGGGAACTAAACATGGCCCATGTCTCTCTACCTTTTCTTTGACTGCTATATATTTCATACTCCTACTCCTAGGGCTGTGTTTAGTTCATATCAAAATTGGAAATTTGGTTCAAATTGGAACGATGTGACGGAAAAGTTGGAAGTTTGTGTGTAGGAAAGTTTTGATGTGATGGAAAAGTTAAAAGTTTGAAGAAAAAGTTGGGAACTAAACTAGGCCCTATACTCAGTAATTAAGGGGGTGTTTGGATTCAGGGGTGCAAAGTTTTGGCGTGTCACATCGGATATTATATAGGGTGTCGCATGGGGTGTTCGGCACTAATAAAAAAACTAATTACAGAATCCGTCAGTAAAACGCTTGACGAATTTATTAAACCTAATTAATTCATAATTAGCAAATATTTACTGTAGCAACGCATTGTCAAATCATGGAGCAATTAGGCTTAAAGATTCGTCTCATAAATTAGTCACAATCTGTGTAATTAGTTATTTTTTAGCCTATATTTAATACTTCACATAGATGTTCAAACGTTCGATGTGATATGGTGAAAAATTTTGAGGTGAGAACTAAACAGGGCCTAAATTACTGCCAATGTTCAACCATGCATGTGCTCTTTCTCCATGCAACTGCACTGAAATTTTTGATGGAGCAGTAGTGCCCAAATTCTTTAGGATTATGAATGGGGGTAACATTAAGTTTTCCTTGCATATATATATTCACATGTCTCTTCAGCATGCTTGCATGAAATCTTTTTTAACTTTTGGCCATGAGGTCATGGCTTGCATATGAGAGCCAGGCCATATTTGAAAAGTTTTTTTTAAAAAAAATTAAGTAGGGGTGTGATGCATGAAGGACATCATGAACAGGACAGTGCAGTGCCTCGGCTACCTGAACATGCAGGAGAAAGGAAAGGTCGATGGCACTCTATAAAATCTCTGCAAGCGAGAGTGAGCTATAGTGGCATTTAAGCGACTCTTTGTTCGTTTCCAAGAACTACTCAAGTCATGACATTGCACTCTACTCTTGTTTCCTTGTACTTAAATTCAGCAGTAGTATATATCTAGTTATCTACAAGCATATATTCATGCTGCATTCATGTGTATATACTATCCCTGTAATGCGATATACTATACTTGCATATACCTTTGTTTTTAACTCTCCTAACATTTTTGACAGTATGGGTAAATTCTGACTGCATGTAAAAAAAGAAAAAAGAAAAAAGAAAAAGGAGAAGTCTCACTCCTAAACCAACCATATACTCTATCCATTCCAAATTATAATTATTTCTAGGATTTAAAATTTCTACCTTTTCATCTTAACCAATCCTAATTTTTTTTTTACCTCAACCTTAATCATAACTGTTTTACCTCAACCTTATTAATTTCCGCTAAAACTTCCGGAAATACTTATAGTTTACAGAATCAGTAAAAATATCACTGCATCTCTAAAAAGAGAAATCTCTGAAGTTCTGAACCAACTAGATTCTACACGCTGTACAATCAAACATTCAGTTCATTTTTTTAAAAATTACACAGTACGCAGACACTCAGTTCATAATTTCATATACATATAATTTGTTTGTTGTTCTACATGCATGTCGGTAAATTTATTCGCATAGGCTTGGATTTTTTTCCCATTATTAAAAAAATGTCGGTAAATTTATTCAATAACTATTCCCGTTTGATATATTTGCTATTTCTATCTCATCACCCTGGCAAGTCATTTATTCAAGATAATACCCATTTACAGTTTCCTACTTCCCGGGCTCCCTATGATGACAATCAACATTACTCACTCATTGGTGGTTTTCCAAAAAATCATGCATAAATTAAGCTAGCATCCATAACTCAACGGATTTGTTAACTGGTATACGACAGAAATTTAGGGATAAAATCTTACATATTTTGGATCGTCAAATTCGCACCAAGATTTGTGCCTGAGCTCCTTCTCCTATAACTCCGGCGCCGGTGACGCCCAGCCCAACTCGATCCAGCTGATTAATACTCAGTTCTTCACAACTAAACGGAAAGAAGGATTTCGACAAATTTGCTAATTAAGGCTGTTGAGCCTTAATTAATTAGCTGTTAGAACATTCAGGGATTCATCGTTAGGCATATTTTGGTGTTGATCTTTATATAGAAATACATATAAATGTGATTAAAAAGACACACTACAAGATTACATACACACTACAAGTTGTTATAAATGTGATATTTATATAGAAATACATATAAATTCCTTAGGGCATGTACAAAGGTAGAGTCTAATATGAACTCTCTATATTAATTAATGTCACTAGAGACTATGCTCCTATAATAGTAGAGACAATAAAATTTCTAAACCATTAATACACTAAATATTTTTTTATTATACTTCTTTCCTTTTCTACACCCTCATGCAACAACCTTTCCGTTAATAAATGCTAAGAGTCGACTCTGAGCTGTTGTCATGTGTAGCAACGATGTTTCTCATTTCTTCCATCTCCTTCTTCCACGTCAACAAATTTACTTGCATGACAACGAAGAGAGCCCGTTATTAGACACCATTGTACATGCCCTTAGATTCTGTTTGGAATTAGCCCTGGTTTTTCTTTTTAGCTGAAAGTAGTGTTCGGTTGTCATTGGTTGGATAATCCCCCGTCCCAAAATATAACAACTTTTAGCACTCAAGATTTATTGTAAAAATATAACAACTTCTCCACCAACATTTTCTTATCAACCAATCACAACCCTCACCCACCATTCACTTTTCACACCAACCAAATTCAAAAAATGCATATTGAATTTTTTTTTACTAAATTTGATCGGAATTTACCTGGAGGAAGTGGTCATTTTTGGCTCGGAACCAGTTTGATGAACCCTGAACATAACTCTAGTAAGATACAGTATATACTTGCCAAAGGAGCTACCTGAGCCACAGGGTCGCCATCTCAAAGGAAGAAAAATTAGGTCAAGTGTCTAAGTAGTTATAAGAGCTAACAAAAATGTGATGCTGTCGAATTAATCTAATGACGTACAAATGGTCTTCTAGGTACACATTTGGCGGTGATGGAGAGGCTGTAGGAGAGCTAGCACTCCACAAAGGCACAATGCCAATTTATTTCCCATCCCTTTCCTTGTGTCGATGCCTATCTTTACTCAATTTAATTCGCATTAATTGGAATTGTCATGTAAAATCATGTACTGCAAGTGCTTTTAAGAGCTTCCGCTATTTTCTATAATTTCTAAGATATCGACTTAGACTTTGATACATATATATGTTTGATCGATCATTGTCTTTTCTTATCATATATCCATAAAAATAAAAAATATATAACTACCTAAAAGTATTGTTATGTCCAAATTTGCTTATTTTCACATATGAAATCTTTATTTTTTTTTTCTCTGAGCTGGTTTTGTTAGACTTGGCCACAATAACGTGGGGAAAACATATCTTAAATTAATTTACATAGACTATGATGACCCAGTTGGCACATTTGAGGAAAGGCAATCAATGATATTCACTAAATGAGATGCAAGATTTATTGGGCATGCATTATTTGTCTTGCTAGTACATAGTAGCAGAGGCCCTATTTACATGTATATATAAATAAATAGGAGAAAATCAGAAAAGGATTATGTGTTGAAAATTTGAAGATTTTTCTTAAGACATTAAGTCCATTTCAAAGTAGAATTAAGTTGCTTTTGGGAAATCAGCACCATCTATAATCTATTTTTTTTTATTTTATTGGTGTGGGGAATGGTAGATGTATGACTCCACCTATCAAGTATCAAGTTTTAGATCCACGTGTTCAGAAATATGGTTGTGTACACTTTTTGACGTAGGAGTCACAAGTTATACTTCCATTGTAAAAAAAAAAATGTTTGTTCCACATATCAATAGGAGGAAAAAAGTTACAGTATATTTTTATGGAATTGGGCTGTGATGTTTGTTATTAGAGATGTAGTTATATATACTCTATCGAAGTGCATCAAATAGTTGATGTTTTGTTATTATCCAGGCCAAACAAATATATATTGTTCAACCTCTTTTAAACAAAGAAATACTAGCAAGTCAATGGAAGTGATACACTATGCAAGTTTTAACGTTTCATATACAGCTCCATGAAAGTATTTGGATAATGAATTATAGTAATTAATTGGCATTTCATCCTACAAAAAAATATGCCTTTTTTTAAAAAAATACAAATGGAAATTATTAAAGATTGTTATTAGCCCACACAACCTCGAATTTGGTGCTAAGTATAGTTGCTAACAAGACAAAGTTTAATAAAATCGATGTACATATATTATATAAGTAGAGAAATTAAATACTACCTACAGCATGCATGTGATTTTCATTATTAAATCGAATCAAATAAATGCATGATAGCTCTATTTTTATTCTAATTGAATAAAAAGATCATTTGATTTTCATTATTTATGCTTTGTCTGATAATATAACTAAGGTTAAATTAAAAGGTGCCACAAACACACAAACATTCATAGAAAAATTAACCGGCCGGTGCAACATGATGCCCGGATCTCAAGAATTAAATACACCTAATTTAAACGAGTATGATTTCTTATGAATATTAACTAGCTCTCAAACGAGTTTAAACTAAATTTGAGCTTACAAATGCCTTTTTTTAAAAAAAAATCTTATGTGATAATGGAATAATTGAAATAAAGTTGAGTTTAAGTTGTTATGTATATTTATACCGATTCACTTAAAAACATTGGTTAAAATCCTTAAGGCATAGTATTTAAAAAAATGCAGTAATTTCATTGGAAATATGTCATTTCCAACAGAATTCGGGAAGAACTCATTTTCCAAGCTACTACTCATCAGAGCGGCAACACTCGCTAGATTTTTCTCAGAAAATTACTTAATTAGGGGAAACAAGACACGATGTATAGTAAAATTAATAAACTGTAACATCTATACACATATATATCTTTTAAAAAGATGTACATTTATGTCTTCCTTTATCCATTCAGGACTAACTAATCACAAGTCACAGCCCCACCATTAGTATAAATTAACTTACATATGATCAGTTCCAAACCCTAGCATCATCAGAGACTAATTAACTAAAAACCTACAAAAGAAAGGATTAATTAACCAAGCTAGATCAACACCTGCAAACTCGATTTAAATCACCAAGAATTAACTCGAAGCCCTTTTTAATTAGCTTTGATTAGTTGCATCTTGATTAATTAACTCGGCAACTTTCCATTTTTTTTTTGTTCTTGCTGTCTACTTGATTAATTTAAATTTTGGTTGTACTACACTTAAAAGAACTCACTGGGGTCCCCCAATGGCACCACGTCCATGAGCCCCAGCTCGCCGTGCCCCATGCCGCCGTCGTCGAGCAGCCAGCTCTCCAGCATCGAGAACGCCGGCGCGGGCCCCCCGCCGGTGGCCATCTTGCTCGTCTCCGTCGAGCACTCCGGCGTCTGGGCAGTCGCCGCGGCGGCGGCGCCGCTCTGGCTCGCCGACGCGGACGCCGCGCCCTCGCCGGAGCACTGTGGCTGAGGCTGCGTCGTCGCCGTCGTGGAGGTCGACCCCGACGCCTCGGGGCCCTTGCCGTTGCCGGCGCCGCCGCCGGGGCGCATCCAGCCCTGCAGCAGCCGCGCGATGTTGTCCGCGCTCGACGCGTACGCCGCCGACGACCCTGCTGGCGTCGCCGCCGGCGCCGCCGTCGGCGGCGAGGGGTCGGGGTGGTCGAGCGAGAGCGCGTCGCGCAGCGCCTGCCGCGCCGTGTGGATGTCCGTCTGCAGCCGCCGCTCCCACTGCCCCTTAGGTGCGGCGGCCTTCACGCTTTTCCCGCCGCCGTCGCCGTCGCCGCGGCCGCCGCCACCCTCCGAGGCGGCGCCGCCGTCTTCCCCGCCTCCGGCGGCCTGCATCTTCTTGAGCTTCTTCTTGAGGTGCGTGTTCCAGTAGTTCTTGATGTCGTTGTCCGTCCTCTCCGGCAAGTACGACGCTATCGCCGCCCATCTACACAGCCAGCAACCCACTCATCAGCCATGGACGCCATGGACAAATCAATCAAAGCAACCATGAAAAACCAAGAAAAAATCACCGGTTGCCGAGGAGAGCCTGGAGGTGGACGATGAGCTTCTCCTCCTGCTCGGTGAAGTTCCCCCGCTTGATCCCCGGCCTGAGGTAGTTCGTCCACCGGAGCCGGCAGCTCTTGCTGCAACGCATCAGCCCTGCACACGCGACGCGCACAGATCAAAACAAAAATCTCGGATCTCTCGCCGATCGATCGATCAAGAACGCAAGAACACACGCACCGGTGTTCGTCGGCACGGCGCGCCAGTTGCCGGCGCCGTGCTCCTGGATGTAGGAGACGAGCATCAGGTCCTCCTCCGGCGTCCATGGCCCCTTCTTCACCCCGACCTTGTCGCAGCACGGCGGCCTCCCCATCCTGCAGCTCGCCGGCGGCGGCGGTGGTTGGTGGCGGTGTATGTGTGTCACTACTCGATCTCGATCAGGGAGGAGACGAGGGGAGACCGGGGTCCAAGAAGAAGAAGAAGAAGATGGGGGTAAAAGGGGAGGGGGCGAGGTATATATATAAAGCTAGCTCGCCATGGCCGATAGATGGCGAGCTCGAGCTACAGCTGCTGCTGCTGTGAACTGTGAAGTGTCACTGCTAGCTGCTGTTTGTGCTCGGGTTTGACCTAGGTAGAAAGCTGAGCTAATAACATTAACGATGGATGAACTGCGGCGACATGACATGTTACATGTACACATGCTGACAAGCACGCAGATATATACTAGCATGGCGTAATAAGGCGAAAACGAAATATTGTTTTTTATTTTTGTTTATTTTATTTTGTTTTGCTTGCTGGCGCAAGATATATATGCGTTTTTTTTTAAAAAAAAAAACACAGTACAAACACATACGCTTGTATTGCGCACGCATCCGCGCACCTACCTCAATGAGCATCTCCGAAAGATAAAACTGGTATATCTTGAGACTGGCGAAGTTACCACGGAGCGTCTCGCTGTCAACGGGTACGTGACCTGTTACTGAAGGAACAATTAGCCGTAAATGCAAACACTCATATCAAGTTTAGGACTTAAATCCGAGCGGTTAGTTTCACCACAAGGATCATAATTAGTTGAGTTACACTCAACTTCGTGTGTGTCGTCATTTTGGTTTGCTCTTAAATATTAATGAATTCATTTAAAGTGGTATAGTAGATTTGATTTAGTTGTGTGAGGCTGTTGAATTTTATAAGCAGAAAGATGAAAAAAAAAAGGAAAATCTTCTCATATCTAATTTTCCTACCTAGACATTTTGGCCACGCCATTGGTGACGTGTCTAAACAGGACAATGCTGCCACACTGGAAAGAAAAACAAACTTTGGGGTTGGCAGCCTCCCGTTGCCATGCCGTTGCTAATGGCATGACAAAAGGTTGAACTATTGGGAATTAAGATGCAAGAAAGCTTGTATGCATTCTTTTAGGAAAATATTTAAATATTTTTAATATCATCTGTCTGTTGTGATTGAATTTTAAAATAATAACCGTATGCATCATTTCTCATGAAATCGTATATATATTTAATTTGTGATGTCTTGTCGTCACACAAATAATAATTATGGCTTTCCGGTGAACATAAAGATAGTAACTATGCTATCTTGCTTTCAAGTATTTGTTTTTAGGGTTAATTGATCCATGCCATTACAAATATGCCAAATTAGAAAAATGTTATTACTATTCGCGATATCGGGTAAGTGCCACTGAAATTTTATAAAATTAAAATCATATCATCGCCGTTAAATTTTCTGTCAACTCCATCAATTTCAATCTTCTCCCCCCCCCCCCCCTCTCTCTCTTACTGCCGCTCTCTCTTCTCCACTCTCTATGCGAGGCTGAGGCCGAAGGAGGTGGTCACCGCAACACTGGCTCTGGTCGAGGTAGAGCTCATCAAGGGGACACCAACGGTGGTGGCTGCAGGATCTAGGGATGCCCTGAACAACAAATACCAGCATCTGAAGCTCATGGCAAAAATGGAGAGAGAACTCGGAAGAACTATGAGGTGCTGGAGCTTGGAAATGACCAATGAAAGGGAGGGGAGGAGGTTGATGCCACTTTATTGGTAGGAGGAAGGAGGGGAATGACTGTGGGGAGCTCGGCCGGCCATGGAGGAGGCGAAATGGCCGAAGTTCAATGGAGATAGAAACCGGTGATTTAGGTGGTGTTTGGATCCAGGGAGTAAACTTTAGTCTCTGTTACATCAGATATTTGGACAGTAATTTGGAGTATTAAATATAGACTACTTACAAAACTAATTACATAAATGAGAGCTAATTCGCGAGACAAATTTTTTAAGCCTAATTAATCCATAATTAGAGAATATTTACTGTAGCATCACATAGGCTAATCATAGATTAAATTAGGCTCAATAGATTCGTCTCACGCGAATTAGTCCAAGGTTATGGAATGGGTTTGTCAGTAGTCTACGTTTAGTACTTCTAATTAATGTCCAAACATCCGATGTGACAGGAACTAAAAATTTTTAGCTCCATCCAAACACCCCCTTAGTGCGGGATTGAATGGAGATTCATGGGGGAAATAAAGAGAAGGGAATGGGTAATCGATTTTTGTAATTAATAGGAAATGAAAATGTGTGCGGAGGTGGATTAACTTGTTGGCGGGGCTATGGTTTTGGCCGGGAGAGATGAATGGGTAAGCAGAGGTGAAAGACGACGACGTGTCACCTCCCTAGGTTGGAACTTATGGTGGGTCCCACATGCAAGGGTATTTTGGTCAATATGATGATAGAAAACGTGACAGCGATGGTATGGTTCTAATTTTACAAAATTTTAGTGGCACCCAACCAATATCGCTAATAGTAATGTTATTTTTCTAATTTTGCACAGTTATAATGGTATGGATCAAATTTAATTTACTCTTGTTTTTATCTTGTCTTGTGGATGTCATGGTTGAAATCCAACCAAACCTTCTCCTCTGCCAAAATCTTGTGTCCCTCTTATTTCTCTCAAGGGAAATATGGAAGAAAAAAAACGAATGCGTGGGAGACGGCAGTACTGTGAAAATGGCTAAAACATAAAACAAATTAAATTTTAACTTACTTTTCTTCCTTACCTTTCTTAAATCATGCATGTATTTGTTCCCCCGAGAGCCTGAGACATGCATGTATTTGTTCTTTCTTCTCGTTTGATCTCCTTTTACATCTGTAAAAGTTCAGGACTTCAGGGTTTCTTCAAGAACATAAGAATCTTAATTATAACACGAATTTTGTAGGAATTAGTTCAATTCCTACAAATTTTCTTCAACATGTCCTCCATCCAAAATAAGCCCTTGAGGCCACACTAGCACACCAATGGACAACATATTGACCGTGTATTTGTATCTCCAATAAGATTAGGTGGTGTTTGGATGCAGGGACGAAACTTTAGTCCCTGTTACATCGGATGCTTGGACACTAATTTGAAGTATTAAACATAGACTACTTACAAAACTAATTGCATAAATGAGAGCTAATTCGCGAGACAAATTTTTTAAACCTAATTAATCCATAATTACCACATGTTTACTGTAGCATCACATAGGCTAATCATGTATTAATTAGGCTCAATAGATTCGTCTTGCGAATTAGCCCAGGGTTATGGAATGGATTTTATCATTAATCTACGTTTAATACTTGTAATTAGTATCCCAATATCCGATACCTGGATCCAAATTTAGTCTAGGTGTTTCTTACACCCCAAACTCAAGTCTTTTCAGTTTTTTTAGCAAGGGCTTGGCAGCCCCTATTTCTATTACCAGAAATGTGACAAGCTACAGAGTTCCAACTCAAATCTTTTCATGTCATCTCATCTTATATGGCAGAAAATTAAGAGGTGCACTCACACTAGGATTTAATTTAGTTAACCCACAACAACCTAGCTTACTATCCTAATTAACACGATGTTGACGACCCAAACATTGTTTACCATAACTCATAGTACAAGGTTCCAGAAATAGATTTTCTGGGCAAATAGCTAGTACAACAGTGAACAGAGATTGTCAAACAATTAACAAGAATTGTCAACAAGCCATCTTTTCACAAGAATACACAACAGTAAAATCTTGTGTACAGATGCGCCAAACACGTGGTACTATTATCTTTTTGGCAGTGAGTAGGGAGTTCTTCAAAAGAGGACAGAAAGGGTGCATTTAATCGGATGGGGGCTCGCTAAAGTCAGCTTGATTGGAGTGAACTGATTTGCGTGCATTTATTTCCTGTGCCCCCTCATCATCATCGTCCCCGCCACACACCTTTTTTTTTCGTCCTTAAACTCACTTTTTCTGCACCATCTTATTAGTAGTATTAAGGTTTTTAAACGGGTCAAATGTGAATTCAATAGTTTCAAAATGAATGCAGCATCCGAACATGGCATGTTTGGTTGCTGCCACAATTTATCATCATTTGTTAGCAAAATTATCAACTTGTCTAAGGGTATGTTTGGGGGAGCTACCAGCAGTTCCCCCTAACAGTTTAAATTTCACCCAGATTCTAAGAATCTAGTTGTAGAATCTAGAAAATGAACTAAAGCTGAAAAACCCAACTTCTTCATATTCTCATAAGCTGGTTACTAACCAGCAGATTCTTAAAATTTTAAACTCACCCAAACAGAGCCAAAGGTTATGTGCGTAAATTCTTTGCCAAACTTAATTAGCAAGGTTAAAAGAATATCTCTACATTTTTTTTAAGTCATTCACAAATGGAACCTAATTTGTTGGTTGAAAATATTATCGTAATTGTGGCTACAACGGAACAATTATCTGAGTTGATCAAACTTAAACAATCTTAAACGTGATAAATTATGGTAAGTGTTGTGTCTGACAACTAAAACATGTCAATAGCGTGGACATGATCTTTGAAACTATTCATACAGCTCGGATGTCATACTAGCTAGGCAAACAGATAAAAATTACCAGCTCGCCATCACTTTAGAATAGTGACAGTGATCTAAATGTTTAATCTATGACTGATAAGTAATGGAAAAATAAATTAAGTAACCAAAATAATTTATGGACAAATCTTCCATTGTATACGGACTACTTTGCAATACAGGATTCTAAAAATATACGAAAGTAGAAAAATACGGAAATATGATGTCATGTTTTACACAATAATCTTAGGCAACCATGTTTCAGTAGCAAATAATAAAATAATAAATGGACTTTTAGGGGAATTTCATACCTTTCACTCCTCCTCTTTCTTCATTAGCTATAAAATAATAAAATAATGGATGTGGTGTCTAATAGCAAATAACCATGTTTTGATGGTGTCTTTTTTTTTCTAAATATTGACTTCTACCGTATCCACCAACTATGATGAAGTCGCAGTGTCCACCAACAATATTTGCCTTAATCTGGAATTCTCAAAAAAAAATATTTGCCTTAATCTTATAGGGTTAAAACACATGAATATAGATTTGGTGCGTCTGGATGCTTCACGGGAAATAAATGTAGGAATTTTAAAGGAAATTGTGTGTGCCAGAGATAGGGTAGAGGAAGGAAGAGAGTGCATCGGACAAAAGAGGTATGAGCTCATGTTTATTTTCCTATGAAACAGTGGCAAACCCAATCCATCGGAATTTTGGTATCTCTATGCTTTTGATCCAAAGGGTCTTATAGAAAAATTTTCTTGAGGATTTTAGTTCTCCACAAATCCTTTGAAAATTCTTCGATCCAAATAGCCTTACATGTGTTCTTAGCGATATAAAAACTAATAATGGAAACTAAACTGCAAAAAAACTTCAAAATAGGTTTCAAATAGGTTGCAAAAAACAAATGAACTAAATTAAGTTTTAAAATTTAAATTTTAGCTAGGTAGATATAAGTCAACAAGCAATCGAGGAGAGGCACGTCTCTTTTTTATACTTAGGGGCTGATCGGAACTGCTGGCTGCTACAGCCGTCACGGCTGTGGCCGTTTTTAGCTGTTGCCGCTGATTTTTAGCTCTCGCAGCCGCAGCGGTTGCAGCAGCAAGCGCTGCCGATCACACTCTTAGACTCAAATAGCTTTGAAGAACCTCGTTTCCTATGTATTTTTACAGGGGTTTACTTGCGGTAAACTTTGCTTGAGTGCTCTTACCTTCAGAAAGGCAGGAAAGATCAAGTATGTGTGGTATAGAACACTACTTCTTGTTGTATCCTAGGACATAACCCTTCGAAGGGGGTTAAATCTCACTCAAAAGTCGCTCACCTTCAAGTTGTTTTGATATCACATATGTGAAGCCTTGGATCATCAGGTTATATATAAGCAATTTTACCATCCAACATTTGGTACCTCGAGGTACCACATTTCACACATAATTTTAAGGTACTATTAACTACCACTAATTAAGTACCTCAAGGTACCATATTTCACACACAATTTTGGTACCTCAAGGTACTACTAAGTACCACTAAGTATCTCGAGGTACTAAATTTTTCACTAGAAAGTATCTAGAGGTATAAAAAATTTGTAGTACCTCGAGGTATCAAATGTTGGATGATAAAATTGCCAGGCTATATATAGTTAGGCTCATCCTTTTGAGTATGTCAAGTGATATCAGGGAAAGGCATGACTCAAGTATTATTGACAACATTTTTTTAGGGATTATTGACAACAATTTATATGCTCTAAAATTTACTGCGTGTGGCCGGCCTTCAAAAAATGATCAAAAAATTTATAGAAACACGTCTTGTTTAATTGTCCTACCCATCATGTACTGAATATATGTACGTACAATACGATGAAATTAAGCCAGCATGGTCCCTTCTTGAGTGTCTACTTCATGTATTAATTAACGCGTAAGTACTTATTGATTAAGTAAAGCCGGAATTGCATGCGCTGCTATATTATTTTGAGTGAATCTTCTATTATGTTGTACAGAATTAAACCAGCTCTCATGTATGTTCTGTACGTGCATATGTACACGAGTATATACAGTATGTGCATTAGCGTGCAAATTTTAGGGCCCATTTGAATCGCAGGATTGAGAAAACAGAGGAATATGAGGAATAGAATGCCACACTTATTAGATTCCTATGAGATTTTGAAACACATGAAAGTCTCCAAACTATCGTTTGATTAGCACACAGGAAAAACATAGGAATCTTAAATACATGAAGATGAAAACATGAGGTGAGACTTCATGCTTATTTTTCTCCAAAATTGCTTTAGTAAGGTGCATTCTATAGGAATTTCAAAGAAATTGATAGGAAACAATCGTCTGTTTCAAAGGACTCTATAGGATTATTTCCCATAGGATAAAATCCTCTAGAATTCCTATGGTTTTTCCTTTGATTCAAGGGTTAATTGGATCCATGCCACTGCAACTTTGCCAAATCAAAAAAAATGCCACTACTATTCGTTATATCGGCTACATGCCACTGAAAATTTCTAAAATTGGATCCATACCACTCTCGTCACCTTTTCTGTCCTCTCTCTCACGCCGTCCTCATCCCCCTTCCTCCTGCATCCATCCATGGCTGTTGCATGCTTCCACGGTGCCGACGTAGCTCGCCCCCAATGCCGCCGCCGCCGCCACCGACAACCACCACCGGCCGTGTGTGACCTCGTCGGCCTCGCCTTCCCCCCGCTCGCCGGCGTCGCCTCACCTTCTCCCTGCTCGTTGGTGGCGTTGAGGATGACGAGGTGGGTGGCGGAGAAGCTCTCGGAGGAGACGGCTGCCGCCAGCCCTGCCGACGAGGGCCGCCGCCGCTGCTACTCCCGCTCCGAAGAGCAACTAGCTGGAGGAGAGCTCAAGATCCGGCGCCGCCGGCATCGCCGACGAGGACCACAACCGCTGCTCCTCCCAGTCCTCTCGTCGCGTGCACTGTGCCGCCGCCACTACTCCTGTTCTGAAGAGCAACCAACCGGAGGAGAGCGTCGCGGGGATCCCCATCTCCTCCTCCAGATCCGGCGCCACCAGCACTATCGACGAGGGCCGTCGCCGCTGCTCCTCCCCGTGCTCTTGTCATCGTCGCCCACCACAGCCATCTCCGGTGAGCACCTCACGCTGGCCGCTCTCCCTCGAATCCTCCCTCGTTGAACCTCAACGCTGCCGACGACGCGGGGAGGTTCGTGGTCCTCCACGAGCCCCTGCCGCCGCCACTTGCTTCACTGGGAGGGGGATGAGGACGCTGCCGCCGCCGCTTGCTTTACTGGGAGGATGCCGCCGCCGCCATCTCCGCTTGCTTCACTGGGAGGTGGATGTGGACACCGTGAGAGGAGGACGGGATGAGGACGGCGTGAGAGAGAGGATGGAAAAAATGACGGGAGTGGCATGGATCTAATTTTAAAAATTTCCAGTGACATATAGTCGATATGATGAATAGTAGTGGTATTTTTTTTTGATTTGGTAAAGTTGCAGTGGTATGGATCTAATTAACCTTGATTCAAAGGGCGCATTAGTATATATATACGGAGCAGATAAGTAGGATCGATGCACGTTAAAGAATATATATACTTATATTTGCGTTCTCGATTGGTCCACAACAATACTTGCTACTCGTGCATTTACATATATACATTTTGATTCTGACTCGTTAAATTGAGATATAAAAACCGAAAATGCTCAGCACCGCGCGTCCGATCGTGCGCTGAAAAATCAGTCGCCGCGCGCGCCGTGCGATCGAGCCGCACGGATCGGACGGCTATCCATGCATCAGACTGTAATGTTGCTGTTAGCCAAAGCAAATACTAACATCTCTGATTTCTTCAAAAGATTTTTTTCTCGTAAACTATTTATCTAATCTACGATCTGATTGCACCACTAAATTCGTTACAATTAAATCTTTACAACAAGACCACACATGATTATATTTCGACAAAAAAATATTTTAGCTTTTTTATTGATTTTTTTTAGAATGTTGCGTATGGCTCTTTTGATGTTTCAACCAGTAGTTTTACGATGTTTCAGGTAGTGTACTCGTGATGTTTCACTATGTACGGATAAAATGTTGCAGTGGATTTTGATATTATGGAACGCGTCGTTGCAACAAATCACCCACATATTTTGGAAACCCTCTATTAAGGAAATTTGGTTTATTTTCTATTCACCAAAAATGTTTCACCTAGTGTACTCACAATGTTTCACTATATATAGATCTAATGTTGCAGTGAACTAAAACATTCCATTGCAACAAAAAACCCACATATTTTGGAAACCCCCTATTAAGGGAATTCGTTTTATTTTTTTGTTCCACCGAAAAATGTTTCACCTAGTGTACTTATAATGTTTCACTATGTATGGATCAAATGTTGCAGTGAACTGAAACAATATTTCGCTATTTGCTGAAACATTGTTTTTATATAAGGTGAAACAACACCAGATTTAAACGAGTGAAACATTTTCGACCTACTTAGTGAAACAATTCTAATATACCTGGTGGAACATCGTGTAACATTTAAAAATAATTCAATAATTAGGTAAAAAAAATTTGTCGCAATATATCCATGTGTGGTCTTGTTTTGAAGATTTAATTGCAATGAATTTAATGGTGCAATCGGATCATGATTTGGATAAGTAATTTAAGAGAAAAATCAGTTTAAAGTAAGTTTGCACGTAAATCGGGCGCTGACGTCATGCTGACGTCAGCGCCCGATTTCACCCCCTCCCGACCGGGAGTTGTGTCCTATAAAAACGCACTACTTCCATCGACTCACTTTAGTAGAATTAAATAGGGAATGTTATGATTGGTTGAGAAGATAAAGTGGATATGGAATTTTAAAGATGAAAGATTCTGATTGGTTGAAAAGAGAATGTAGGTGAAAAAGTTGTTATATTTTGGATCAAATTTAAAAAGCTAGATGCTATTACATATATTTTGTGATGGATGAAGTAAAATGTCAAAATGTTTTATAATATAAAACAGAGAGTACCTGTGTACACTATATATACCATTATATATTCGTCATTTTCACCGTATAACAAGATGTGTGGATTTAATTATGCGAAGTAAAAGTAGCTCAACTGATTTGGTTTCTGTGGTGGAATCAACCCACTCGGATTCAAGTCCTAGACTTGAAGTGAAGCGCTCGTGATGACTTCATCAATCTCAATATATACTGGTCTAGTCTTCCGGAAGTGATCATGGTGTGCATGTGTGTTTATAGGGATGAGTATGCGCGTGTTACGAGCGTATATGATTGTACTGTGTTTTTTTTAAAAAAAATGTGTGGATTTATTTTCCGGCAGAGGAAAAACCATAATAGAGAAAAAAATGTTGGTAATTGCTGTTGGTACAGTAGACGACGTGGGTGGCGATGCAATAATTTCCACGTTTTCGAGCTAGTGATGCACAAATGCATCAATTTATCCAACACATATCATTAAGTTATTGCATACTTTAATTAAGTAGTACCATATATATGTTGCTGCTTCAAATCGTGACTTTGGCACGGAAAGGTATTTTTTGTGTGTTTTCTTTGAATCTGATCACACAAAGAAAAAGGGTTGCTTAGTTACATATGTGTGGATATGCATATGATCCACATGAAAGATCGAATAATTAAGCACCAAATTTATTGCAAGCCACCAAGAACAGCCTGTTAAAGAGAGGAATGCATATGAGTGTCACATGTACGTGACTGAAGTATAAAACAGCTACAGTGATGTATAATTCCAGGCTTCCAGCAGCTAGCTAGATGGCCGTATATCCGTATAGCATCTAGTAGAAATTAATTTAAATTAGGAGTACTAATAAGGAAGAAAGTACTCTTGTCATGTACATATGTCGATTTGTTCCTAAACATAATTAAACTGGATCGAAAGCCACCATGGAATATAATTCAGGGGGGAAAAGAGGCATTTTCAATGTTTTTATATGGATTATCCTAGAACCGAGTTGATGGTTCATTCATCACAGGACTTCAGTTTTTTTTTTTTTTTTGAGAAGTCACAGGACTTCAGTTAGTGTGAATTTTAGGTTGGACTCTATTTTATTTCCAACGCTTCAAATTGGAACCTTTCTATCTCATGCTTTCTTTTTAGTTTGGACTCCCTTTTCTAACATGCATGTTGTGTTTTGCTTTGGATCTTTTTCATAATATTTCCTTTATTTTCCAGGTAAAAACGAGAGCTTAAATGTAGTGGTGGAGACAATAGTAATGTGTCCACGGAGAATATCGTGGTGGCATAGTCAGCCTTATTACGTACCTTGAGTAAAAGGGTTGAATGTAAAACTAAAAGTTAAGAAAAAGAGGATTAAAGTGAAAATTAATTATCAGTGTACTAAATATAGGATTTGTACCCGTGTACGCGCGCGCATATACCTCAGTAAGAATACTACCTAAATACCTATTATTCGACAAGAAACAAATTCCCAAATCCAAGATAAACTTGTGGACATGAAATGTGATCTCAGAAAGGATAAAGCTCATAGTCTGACATAAGAATGACTAGGACTGCTCGAATTGTGTCTTAGCTTTTGCCTCTCGAGTTCTGTTTGGATAAGAAGGTGTCCAGGCAAGTGATATAAACACAAGGCATTGAAAGGGAGGACATTCTAATCTCTATAGATAACACAATACATATATAAATACAATGTATCGTTGAAGGGGCCTCTACTTGTTCTTTGCCTCCACTAGATTTTGCATTGGCGAGTGAAGGTATTGGAGGCAGAAAGTTGCTACATCGGGATCAATTGGCCGATCTGGTCGACGATAGGAGAAATGTGACAAAGGAACTAGTTAGAGGTGGAAGGAACACATATGAGAAGTGTAGGTTGCCATTATACCTTAAAAATTTTCTTGATGGAGAGATTGAATGTGATCCACGTCTTCATCCAAGCAGCGGATACGTCTTGAAATTAGTTGCCAGCACTTAGGCACCACCAAAGTACAGCATGGTTTCCTTTGTAAGGAGAAGGTCTTGCTGCTCAGGGGAGGCAAAGAGAACTAAGTCATTGGCATATATTAACCTTTATATGTAAGTATTAAATTTGTGCAACAAAAACAACTACTTCCTCCATCTAAAAAAACTGGATGTTGTAACATCCTAACAATTTTCCAGAAAAAAAAAGTCATTTTAGCAATATGTAATTAAAGAAATGGGGTCAGTCTATTTCTATCGACTCATTCCAGACCACTCGTGATTTGCTTTGCCCTATGTAATGTTTGTGTCCATGGCGCCAATGTGTATTGTAACTCCTGTAGCACGTGGCAATAAGTTATGGAAGGCTTAATTACAATCAGGAAATATTCTCTCGAACCTTCTAAATTGCATGTACGTACACTTATCGAAATGATAACTCAATCAAATAAATAGGCTGAGAAATCTTAAAACATCGAGGGTTTTTTTTTTGAGAGAGAGGAACTATTTTTTTTTCAAATATAAATGTTACATATTCCAAATTTTGTCCCATTTTACCAATCATATGCAAATTCGGTTGGGTTGTGTCCGTATCAGCGAGAGTGAAAGAAAGATTAATTTACCAAGATGATCAAATGGTCATTGTCAAATATATCCTCCCAAGTAATTAATCCTCTCACAATCCAATCGATCAAAGTGGACAAGGAAGTTATTTTGGTTTGAAAACTGTCTATACCAATTAGCAACACTCTGTTTCTCTTAAGAGTTAAAGTGGATCGTTTTCGCGTTTAGCTACTTCCTCTGTCCTAAAATATAACAATTTTTAATATTAAAAATTTATCCTAAAATATAACAACTTTTGTACCTACATTCCTTTTTAACTAATCACAATCTTCCACCATTCAAATTCTTCACCTACTTTCCCTTCTTAACTAATCACATTTTTTCCCATTTAATTCTACATGTTTTCTTAATACCTGTTCTTAAGCTAGCCTAAAACGCCTCATGTATCGGGACAAAGGTAGTATTTGTTAACTCGGAACATATCCTATATACACAGGTTTTAAGTACACTCACCGGCCAGCACATCAACTAATAAACATCATCCAAAATTCCAGAAAAAAATATACAAGTATTTCTAATAGTATTATACTTGTATATGAACTCTCAACTCCAAAATTATTATATTTTAGCCATAATTAAAAAAGAAAAATCTGATAGTTTTAAGAGTATAAATTTGTCAATCTTTTGTTTTCTTTCTGCTCTATATATATGATGAATTTTAGGTTGAGATTTTATACATATGTATAATACTATAGAAGTATATGTATGACTTCTGTTAAAAAAATTATGATAATGTTTTGTTTGTGTGCTTGACAAGAATACACTCCAAACTTAACGTTATCTTGCGTGCTGCAGTGGGAACTACAAATCAGATATACTGAGAAAGGAAGGATGAGGGAAATACATGTATGTTTTGTACTCGCTTCGTCTATAAAAAAAAAAAATCAAATCCTGGCTACGAATCTGGATATATGCACTTGTCCAGTATATAGCTAGGATTTGCTTTTCTTTTTTTTTTTATGGAGGGTGTACTTGGGAAGTGCCAAATAATAGACTAGATAATTTGGAATTAATTAGGCATGCTTGACTAAAAAAAATACTAGGATATATATATAGGAGCCCCTACTAACCATGTTTAGTAATGTATATGCGGTTGGAGAAACTCCATATAAAAGAGAGATCAAGTCCATGGAGAGAATGCCATTTAAGCTAGTAACTAAATACATTAATATACTAGATTGCCAGGGCATTTATAACAAATACTGATCCAGCAATACGGTGCGGTCTTCATCTGCACAGCAAGGCGCGCGTAGTAGTTGATTTTTAGTGGAATAAATTTAAAGCTTACAATCAAGTGGTTATCGACCAATATAGCTAGCTCCATATCACTTCAAGTGGCAGATTTAGCTCAAATTTTAATTATATAGAAATCTAGATTTCTCATATCCAAAACATATATACACTAATATGTAAAAAATAAAATAACTTCACAAAAAATTAGAAGAGAAAGAGGTGAAATCGAAACTTACCCCAGTGAAGCAACTCTCAATTGGCCAATGGTTCTAGAAACTGGGATAATCAATGATAAGTAAACAGCTTTAACAATTTATGGGGTTAGCAATGGCCCATTGCCACACCTGGACACGTGGTAAGAGCATGAGCAGATACCGACGCAAAGAGTATAATGTGTGGTATAAGATTAGGTGCAGACTATAAGCCAGCTATAAACACATATCGAGAAGACTAAAGAAGAGAAATATGAGCAGCAGGCTACAGATTTGTAGCCAGCTGCAGCATGAATTCCAAGATGTAATGTGTGTATGATAGGTGGGACCAGATATTAGTAGTGTATTATATATTTATAGGTAACTATTATATGAATTGGCTATTAAATTGACTATAGATGATTTGAAGCTAGTAGTTGGCTATACTATTAAACTTTCTCTAACTCCGTATGCAAGTTTTACAGAGCTGGATATTCTAACTCCATAAATCTATGGATTTAGATATGTAACTATCTATGTTAATGATATTTGAATGAATCTTTTTTAAATCATTTTAAATTTTAAATCACTCTAATTTAGCACACAAACTCAATCCAGCATGTATATGAGATCTAGAGTTAGACCAAACAGGACTTACTTATAAGTCTACTTATTTACAACCCAATGTGGACATCATCTACAGTACTGGCAAAGTGGCAAGTGGCAATATTAATTTGTTTGGATTAAGTTCCGCGTGTTGTCTTCTTAAGGAAAAAGATTATGCAAATAATCGAAATCAACCGTACCTTTTATAACCTTACTGCTTCATCATACTCCTTCTCAGCAGGATACCTATATGTCTAGTTGTCTACTATGGACTATGGCATATGTTACTCTTGTGCTAGAGTACCTGACACTAGGAGGGAGGCCATACTATGGACGCACTGTAACGAAACCTATTACGTCATGGTCGATCGGTGATAAAAGAACCTACTTTCCTAAAACGAATCCAACTCTAGAGATGAATCTAGACACATGAGTCTTTTGGGATAGAGGGGGTAGATACGAAAGACGGCGGGAAAATGTCAGCAGCTTGAACGGAATATCATTGTTGAAATTAGAGAGGGCACCGAAGGTGGCTACACAAAGATGACAATATTAGCCCTTCCTGTAACGATTTCCTCCTTTTTTAAAAAAAAAACTTCTCAAAGAAATTGATGCATATTAGGCTACTTTGAAAAAAAAATCTCCTCATATACATATATAAAATCTCGCATATATAGACCCCTTCCACCACTTGGCGCTTAGTTGTGTGTTTTCTTTAAAAAGAATGCCTAATATTTCAAAAAAATATAATATGAAAAATAGAAAAGTTCTAAGTGCGTAAGAAACCCAAACTTATTAGACAATAGGTTGAAACTCAAAAGAACAATATATGTTTATTTTCCTCTTATAACACAGGTTACCATTTTGAAGAGTCTATGATACTCTACCATGAAACACTTTTGAAATTTTTCATAACTACTTTATATATTCAAAAGATGGAAGCACATATATTCCATCGTGTTTCAAATTTTTATACGCGTGAACACTGAAAACGAAATAACAAAATAAAAAACAGATAATTGTAATTAATTGTCCATGATGAATCGTCATCTGTGTGTGCTGTATGCACCCGTTCATCAAAAGTGAATTTATGTGCGTTGCAACAAAAAGGATATGATCAATATCGTCCCAGCTGCACTGCCAGCAAAACGAAATGGTTTTTGCAAACGTGTGATTTGTCCTGTTGGGCTTGACGTGTCCCAAATGGTACTCCCTTCGTACTCGTAAAGGAAGTCGTTTTGGACAGCAACCCGATCTCCAAAACACAACTTTGACTTCTTGTTTCTATAAAAATATTTATTGAAAATTAATATATATACTTTTATAAAAGTATTTTTCAAGACAAATCTATTCATATAATTTTTACATTTTCAAACTCAGCAACTTAAGAGTTATTCGTGATTTATATTCCTAATGTTTGACTTAAACATTATCCTAAATGACTTCCTTTAAAGAGGGACTACGCAGAAGCGCCGGCTTCACTTGAGTTTATGTACTCAACACTCAACAGGCTTTTGCTAGCCGACATGAGATGATGGGGCACCGTTTAATAGGTTTTTCCCGATGAGAAGGCGATGAATCTAAAGGACGAGCCACTGTATGTGTTCTCTTGTGTGCATGTATCAATTTAGGTTAATTTTATTATCTTTAAAAGATACCCCAAGTTACTACATTTGAAATAAGGTGTAAAACTTGGAGATAAAATTTAGATATCTCGAGATATATTTTCTCAAGCACTGCAAATTTTTTTATGATTTACTATATACTACTTATATCCTTTTACCATGTATGTTAATGTTTCTTTCTAATTCTCATAATATAGTAACATAAGATTAGATAAGACATCACCTGATACAATGTATCTGGATAATGGGTGATGTCATATCCAATCTTAAGTTATATTTTAGGACGAAGGGAGTACTAATTTTGTACCTAAAAATTAAAGCTGTGTTCGTTGGTGGGTGTTGGGAACCCATCTCCCGCGCATGGATAATTAGTGGTCAATTAGCATATAATTAATTAAGTATTACTAGTTATTTTTTTCAAAAATGGAACAATATGATTTTTAATCAACTTTTGTATCTAAAACTTTTTATAAAATACACACCATTTAGCAGTTTGGGAAGCGTGCGCGTGAAAAACGAGACGGAAAGAGTTGGGAACCAGCTGCAACGAGTGCAGCCTAAATGCCTCTTCGTCATCCCCATTACCCTTCACCAAACTTATCTCACAGTCACCACTGTTGCACGTCAGTTACCCAAAGATTTTTCATCCTAATGTTCGGTTTGTGAAACATATTATGCCATGGCATATTGCACCTTTTAGCAATCATTTTCATCAATAAATATATTTATTGACTTTTTGGTCAGCCTTTCGAAAAATGAGACCATCTTTATCACCTTTGTTTAAGCAATGCAGCCGCAAAATTCAACTAATGAAAAATAAGATTTTAAGGAATTGATAATTCTATATATATTTTATAGAAAAGTTAGCAATAATTCAAATCTTATGAAAAAATTCTTTAATTTGAGTCTATCTCTCATCCAATTCATGCTTTTTTTCTACGATCTCAAATTATTATTTCTGTATTTTCCTATAACTTACATTCCTCTATTTTGCACTTGCTTTTTAATCGCGTGTAAAAAAGCCCTTGGTTGTTCGTTCAACGTATATACACACATGTATGTACTCTAAATAAATAAGGCATACCGTGTTCGTCCTATTAAAGCTATGCTTGGCTCTACTTTTAGATCATAATCAAAAGTTTGTTTTTTTCAAGAATAATTTTAGTTTACTTGTGTTCTTATCCATCATAAAAAGAAAGCAATTAGCCATGCAGTAAAGGAAAACCCGTAAAATCAAATCAGGCAAATTAACAATTCAAATTTAGCTTCATATATATTAATTATAATCCAAAGTAGAGACGAGATTCGTCGGCGTCGGCGCGTGTGGGACAGTGGGACGTTGCAATCGCAAGGCCGCTCTCCCGGTAGACTGGTGTGCGTCATGGAGTCAATTGGTGAATGCTCTAGTTTACTCCTGATTACAGCAGTCCACGTCCTAATTAATCTCTACATACTACATCCATCACCCCTAGCTAGTCTGAGTTTGGATGTTGATAAGCTCTCATTTTCTGTAAACACGCTTTTAATTGGTGTATTTTTTACAAATATTTTTTATACATATTTTTAAAAAATCTAATAAATCTGTTTTAAAATTTTTATAATTAATACTAAATTAATCATACCCACATAACTTGTCTTTTTTTCGTGCCACCAAAAATCTAACACAAATTTTACTTTCAAATTCAGCCTTACTCATTGCTCACTTTTAAACTCAGCCTTGGCCTTGCTCATTGCTGTTCTTAAATGTTGTTCGACCTACCATCTATATGCCAAAAAAAATGGAAGAAAGCAGTTGTGTCAATCCGGTGAATATGTAAATTGAAATGAAAATCATCCACTCTCACATGAAATGAACAAAAAATATGTAAGAAAATCCATGCAAACCTATGAAAATCTGACGTTGAAAATGGGACAAGAAACAACCTATATGTACCGAGATGATGGGAGCTAATTAACCAAAAAGGCCATTGAGATCACGAAGCAGCCTGCATTTGTTACAGTTGGTGGGACTTGGCAGGGAATAGAGGACACTGACATAGCTATTCAGTTATCGTGGACTCCCTCCGTCCAAACGTCCAAAAAAAAATCTATAAAAGAATATAACACATCTTAGTGCAATCAATCTGTTAATCTGAGTACAATCAATCTGGTAAGGGTTATATTCTCTTTTAGGTTAAGTTTTTTTAAACAGGACGAATCACATTTACTTCTACTTCTAGGTTAAGTTTTTTTTAAAGAGCAGAAGGGATCGTAGCAAACAAAGGCCCCCAAAACAGCGCGTTGTTGTCCACATCCACAAGAAAGCAGAGGACAAAGGGTATTTAAGACTGTTGCTATTTGTGATACGGAGCGGATTGCGAATGGATATTGTTCTGTGTCCAGAGCTAGACTTTTCAGAGAAACGCTGCTTACCAAACTAAACCTTTGTCACGGCTATACGTGTGGTGAAAGCCGGAATTTGGCCCCCATGACTCCCTTTTCCATTCGGGTTGGAATGATAGAACTAACAAAACGAAAAGTTGCAAGGCGGGCACTCGTAGTTCACGTTACAATTCCAACAACCCGAAGGCATGTATAAAAATATTGTATATCGAAAGTTTTTATTTGTAAAGTTTGTATATCAAAAGTTTATATTCATAAAGTTTGCATGTATAAAATTAAAGTTTGTGCGTAGAGATATTAGTAATTTGAATAGGATTTACTTAAATGAAAAGTTTAAAATTTTGGGTAAAAAAATCTGTTGAGTAGAAGATGTTGCTATGAAATAAAAATTATGTATACCTTAGTTACACATTAATTATGTAGTAACTAATAATGCTTTAATTACAAACATCACAAATTTATTCGGTAGCAAAATATGTGCATACCGCCGACATATACAAATAAATATACCTTAAGTACATGCTAGCTAATTAAAGTGTCGGCATGTATGGCTGCATGCTAGTACTCCAGTTCTTATCTAGTTACAAAATATGTGTAAGCGTTGTTCTTGTAAATCGTGCTGCTAATTAGTAAGAGTGTATAAGCAGTTAAGCACGAGCTGAATGATACGAACGTGCTGAGCATGTTCGCGATCCGCGAACGTTCGAGTATTAGCCTCACCCTCCAACAATCCCACAGAATTTTGGAGTGCAAATTACAACGAAATTCCTTAAGGCCCTTTTGATTTAGATTACTGAGTGGATTGTTATCGCGGATTATCTACTTGATTGTAGAAATAAATTAAGTATATTAAAATAATAAAGTTAACAAATAGTTTAATTCAAGTGATCTAAGCTAGTAGAAAAAAAAGTTTTTTTCGAGAAAATATATTTTTCGAAGCGTGGAGTTCAATGAGCTAAAAAATGAACAGAGATTAGATGGCTTAGGTTAGTTAGGGCATTGACAGTGGAGGCCTTAGAGTACCACTGGCTGCGGCCAGCTCCTTTAGAGCACATGATTCTTAAAACATAGTAGGAATAACAAGAAAAATGCAGAATTAAAGTGCCCTTGCACCTCAAATCCCATGGATTGAAAAAAAACACATGAAAACTGTATGAATGACTATTTAAATGGAGCACAGGAAAATGCGAATCAGAAAAGAGATATTCACAAAGGATTTTTATTTCAAGAGGTTAAAGCTAATGTTATAATTCCGAAATTCTTATGTTTTGAGGTTTTCAGCCAATCAAAAGGAATTGCCCTAGGATTTTTGCGTAGCTATTCCTTTGGTCCAAATGATCATATAGGAAAAATTTTCATAGAATTGAATTCCTCCCAAAATCCTTTGTTCCAGAGTGGTTTCAAGAGTGGTTTTAATTTTTCATGACTGCTGCTAACATCTTCAATTTCAGTCCTCATTATTTTTAATTTAGATAGAAGTCCAAAATTCCACGCTAAACACTACAAAATCTAGAAACTAACATAAAATCGCTCCTCTATCTCCCTACCCTTCCACTCTCTGCCGATCCCCTATCCTTCGACCCCTCACTCTTTGGTGCTGCCTTTGCCATCTCCCCTCTCCAATCTCTAATGACGGGTAGATAAGGCATACCTCTCCCTTCTCCCATGCCTTCTCACCCTTCTTGGTGACGCAAACGGGGATGAGGCGAGCCAACGAGCTCCCAGCAGCATAGAATGAAGTGGTGTGCTGATGAGCTCCCGGTGGAGTGGATTAGGCGATGAGGATGAACTCGGCGACAACAAATCGGACAAAGGGATGAGCGACTGTGTGACCAGACGAAGAAATCGATGTTGGCACCTCCTCGCTAACACCACAGGAAAAGTCGATATGTCACGCGCAATTATTGCCTCTCCATTGTCCGCCTCCGTCCAAATTTGGCATAGCACGGGACAGGGTACCTCGTTCACCTAACGCATATATACTGGAGTCGTGGCTCCATGCTTTTCCTGATGAGGCCACCGTGCCTCACAGAAAGCACAAGCATACCCATGAAACCACTCACTCCACCCCTTTCTCCTCCACGGTGGTTTATCTCTGACATGGTCAGCTAGAGCCACTGGCTAACTTACCATGTTGTGAATAGTCTTAGGGTACTCACAATGCAGGACATGGGTATGAGGGACCTTAGAGAGCCACATAAGTCACAAATCTATTTATCTCATGGTGCAAAGTGGTTCTAAGAGTGGATTTAATTTATCATGCCAGTGGCTGACTTCTTCACTTTTGTCCTGACATTTTTCTAAAAAAAATACAAAGTAGTCCAATATTTTACACGGAACACTCTAATTTTTTTTAAAAAAAATCCTCTCCCTACATTTTACCCACACCCACCTGTCACTTTACACTCCACTCGCATTTTCATCTCTCCCTTGTCTCTCACCAGTGTCGTTGCCTTTACCCTCACCTTGGCAATGCCTCAAACCAGGCGAGCATCGAGCAGATCAACGTGACGATGAGCAGAAGCAGCAAGGAGGCCGAGGCACTGCAGCAAGGAAGCTACTGCTGTAGACGGGTCGAGGCGGCCGTCGTCGAGCTGGTGTTGCGGACGGGTTGAGGCGGCTTGGAGCAGGGGACGACGACAAGCTCGGTGACGCAGAATAGGGAACGATAATAAGGTCCTAGGCACCAGATCTACCACCGCCATCTTCCCTTTTTCTTACCTACATCTGTCCCCAAGCTGTCGTCGTTGTCCCGTCAAGCTCGCTAGATCGGGCATCAGGCTCGTTGGCTAGCACCACCGCTTTAGGGACAACGAAGCAACTCAAGGTAGTGCCCTCGCCAACGACAACCACGCAAGGAGCAGCTCAGGATGACTACGCCGCACCACACAGGGTCTAGGGGCATCGCACGGGGCAACGCCCTCTCCTAATGCAACGCGCGAGCCATGCCCTGTCCAGCTGTGACAAATCCTAACGAGGAACGTGCCTCAAAGGATCTGTGGGTCTTCATTTGGCAACGGAGAGGTGGACTAGATTCTCCGACGTGAAAAATCAGAGCAAACGCCACCTACGTGTACTACGAAAGCCCTTAGGGTGTGTTTAGTTCACGCTAAAATTGAAAGTTTGATTGAAATTGGAACGATGTGACGGAAAAGTTGAAAGTTCATGTGTGTAGAAAAGTTTTGATGTGATGGAAAAGTTGGAAGTTTGGAACTAAACTCAGCCTTAGAGCAGCTCCAATGTGTGTTTGACTACTGCGGTCCCAAGATAGCGAACACACTTTGATTCGATGACTGCAGCGTGCGCACCGATTTATGGGACCCACGTAAAAAAAGTTTGGAGGAAATTTTAAATTATGTGACTGAGGTTGGATGGGTTCAACCCCATCTGCAACAAATACTATTTTAATTATCTAAGAACGACTTATATTTTGAGCTCGATTTTGTTCACTGACACACAACAATCGAACTCCCCAATGTGTTGTTTTCGTTTTGGCTCACAGTTCAATTTCTCCACACTCTAGGGGGCTGTTTGGTACCAAACAAGCCCTATAGCTGCTCTTATGAAATCCGGTTCTGATCGTTTTTGTTTGTCCTTTTCATGTGTGAGGTTTTAGGCAGCAGCTGCAGCTCAGCTGTACAGCCGGAGCTCCTGCAATGCAGGCACTCCACGCAACCTCAACCTTGAACAGTTCGCTAGAGAGGGAGCGGAGCAAAGAAAAGGAAGCGCGATCGACGCCACACGCCAACACGTGCATCCTATCCTACCAGTCCACTCAGGCAGCACCCCCCAATCCCCATCACTCCGCATTTATAACCCGACCCGATGCAATGCGGTGGCGCCTCCCTCTAACCGCGTTCTTTTCTCCAAACCGGCTACCTTCACCAGTGTGGAGAACTCCAAACTCCAAACCCCCGCGAGCTGGGACAACCTCACTTGCCACACAAGGACTTCGCTTTCCAAGCCCTTCAATGCGGCGCCCACACGGCCATCCCGGTATCCCTGACCCTGTGCCGCGCGCCACGGCTCAGACGACCACGACGGCGACGGCGCCCGCCCTCACGCGGCCGACAGCCGACGAGGAGGTCGACGGCGACGGCCAGGCCAGACCAGGCCGACCCGAATGCCGCATTGATGGTAGCCGCGGCACGGCGCGGCGATAGGATATGGCTGGGTTCTTCTCCCAATTTTTCCAACTCACATCTCTCATTGACGGTGTACTTTTTTTTTTTTGAAAAATTTCTATACGAAAGTTGTTTTAAAAAAATCATATTAATCTATTTTTTTAAAAAAAAAATAATTAATACTTAATTAATTCATATAATAGTACGTGCTGTTTGGCGTGCCGGGGAGGTCCAATTATTTTGAGCGGATCTGCACGTACAACGCCCTGTACTGTACTTTACCAACTTGTTCAGGTTGTAGCAGCAGGAGATAGCGCGTCTTCAGCCTTCAAAAGCATGGATGATTTGATTCCCCGGGGGATAATAAACTGAAACAAGAATGCATCGATCGGCATATCGCTATGGTCAAAAAAAAGTAGAGTTTTGCTTACCTGTGGAGACCAAATGTGATGGATGTGTGGGCTTGTACTTCCTTTCCATGGATGAGAGGGGATCAGGGAATTAGAACAGAGATTCGGGCAACCGCTGCAATCATGTGCGTTGAATAAATGCCACCAGATCAAAAGGGTTTAGGCATCGATTCGATCATACCGGAACCACCATGAGCTTGAGGAGCATATGATGGTGAGCTGCAATTATTGATCAGGGCAATATGCTTTGCACACACACTGTATATATGGAATTGTGGTTTTGGCTGGTTTGCCAAGCTTGGAAATGTGGCACCCAGACAGGAATTTGATGCTGCTGCTCCTGTTACTACAAGCTCTCTAGTACAGTATGAGTATAGGATGTTGTTGAATTTGACCCTGCCGTAGTTGTCGCAACTGCACATTCATCTACCTGACGAGAATGATTCCTTCAGAAAGCTGTAGAGTTCCTCCGCGACTGGTGATGGGAATTCCTCCTGCGGCAGAAGGGCACCTGGAACCTCCACGAATTTTGTCACCCCTTTGGCGCCTTTGAGAGCTTCCATCTCAGCCTTCGACCTCTTCGGGGCATTCACGGTCGATGCAACCAAAACTGGAATGTCACCGTCCAACTTGGCAAACAGCTGAAGGAATTCTTCCCTTGTTTGGACAGGGTCAAGAAGGCCTGTCAAGAATGCAGCCGGGACAAACCGTGCACCTTTCCTTTTGGTTAACTCGTAGCGACTCTCCACGATATCTGGAGTCACGTTCTCAGGGTTCGCGTAAACATGAGACTTGTACTGGGACTGGATGGACTTCTCGTTGCTCACCAGAACATTGTACATCATCCAGCCAATAGCTGGGGCCCTGAGGGTCCCTCGTAGAAGCCCATACCTGTTGATAATGGTTAGGGAAACAATTTTCAGCATGATCAATTTTGATCTAAAGAAACAAAAGGCTGAGATGTCTGTAAAAAGGCTCAACGGGAACATCAGTCAGTTTTCAAAAATGTAAAAATATATATATACACCATTAATTGTTATTTTGTTACATGTACTTTACTACATCTCACTGATTAGTTACACAAATATATCATTAGTTAAATGAATTGTACTAATAAACATAAAAGGAATGAAAACGACTAATGGAAAATCAAATCAGTAGCTTTCTTAACCAATTTGGAAAATAAAGTGCCAGCAGAAACATGGTACTGGCACTTTCTGTATGCAACGACAGTATAACACACAGATATGTATTTATCAACATGGAAAACGAAATGCCTGCATAAACATGCTAGTGCTACTGGCACTTCATCTATGCAATACCATAAATGGCATCCAAGACTATATATTACTAGTGGCTTGACTGCATAAACACAACCATATTTTCTCAGTTGCAACGCATCATAACCTCACTGCAATACTTACTTACCCATCACCCATCTACCAAATGTGCCTCTTGATTTAATGAGATAGGTCAGTTAGTATACACAATTCAACGGATGACAACATGAAAGATGGCTCTATTGCAAGAGCCCAAGGATTACTATATAGAATACAAGACAAAAATCTAGAAATTACTCATCTATACACATGAGACTGCACTATTACCCATTTACCCTTGACATATTACAATTACCATTCACACATATCACAAAATATATTTACATCTTATATTTGTATTTATGAAGGGATAGGTAATACATACTACAGGATTACAACCTGCAGGACGAGGTCTGTAAATAGTGTGTGTGGTATCAACAAGGAGCATCGAAAATGCAAACTGTTGTTGAAAATGTAGTGGTGAAGATAATATTTCATATTAGCATCAAGTATTCGGGCCTCATCATTTGCCCCATGGCTTATAAGCTGCTGCTGAAACTTGATTTCGAAATTGATTTTGATGTTTTTTCAATATAGTTTCTTTTTCAGCATTGGCTTTTAAGTCGCTAAGGACACATAATTTTTCAGCATTGACTTTTAAGTCACTAAGGACACATATAAAAAAGTTTTACCCATAAATTAATTTTTGGTTGTTAATAAGCTGTTACAGTTTATAATAAGCCGTGAGCAACTGATGAGGACCTTCCTTTTTTATAGTAATACTGATGTTGTCTTAGAAATTATCTTACCAAAAAACCACTCCGCATAATGCTGAGCATAAATCAAAGAGCAAAGGTGATAGGAGGACCTTTTCTATCATTCTCTGACAAATATTTGTAATATCGAAGCTATACACTTAGTCTATACCTTGTCTCCATATCAGAACCTCGGCCAAATACAATGGGAAGGGGTCCAGCCCAAGTAGGTGCAACTGCAGCAATGCCAGATGGCCTTATAAGGCCCTTCCCAGCCGCACGGACTGCAATTGTTGCTGCATGACCTCCTCCAACTACTACCACTTCACCATCTGATCATGATAAAGAATTACAATGGCACCATCAGTTGAGTAATGATATTCAAGAAAATGTGTTGTTACAGAAGTATTAACTGGAATATTTTTGTAAAATATGTTTTCTGCACTGTTTTAGTTGAATTGGGTAATAGTACTGCTAACCTTGGCTATGAGTAATCCTGATTTTTAGTTGAATCATTGGCTATTACAGTAACAATATGCAGATAAAGTAGTCAGCTATAATATAAGAACCAGAAGAAAGAAATGTATTGTTCATTACAGAATATGCCCAAGTGAAGTAGAGTGTATTGAATCGGGTAAAAAATACAGTGGAAATGCTTACAGTATCAGACTATCAGTGCACTTTAAGATGAAAATGCTGTATACCTGTATTTGCCACAGGACTATTTGGTGAATTAATTAACTGAACCAGAAAATTCTCCATCACATCAGCATTGTAGTTCAGTGATGGCCTGTCTGAATAACCCAGACCAGGCCAATCAACAATTGTAGCACGGTAACCTAATTCTCCTTTTCGTGCCACAATATCTTTGGCTACCACCCTCCATTCTTCCACTGTGCTAACATCAGAAATTGTAGGAATCATAAGAATGTTCTTCACGTTCTCAGCAGTCTCATGCTCATGTTCCTCATAGTAAATGTTTATTGGCTTATCCTCAAATGTCCACTGCCATTTCCCAGTCTAGAAACACATGTATGTAATGTTATAGCTTAGTGCCACAGTCAAACAACAAAGAAAAGCAGAACAAAATTTTCCATACAACTACATCCAAAACATTTCATTCAAAATCTAGTGTTTCAATACTTGCCACTGTGGTGACTGAAATCCATTCTGAACATTAACAATTGAGACAAGGACAATTGACCATTTGCCACTCTAAAGAGTGATGTTTCATTAAAAAAATGCCATTATAAACAATGTAAATCTTTTTTTTTGCTGCTCCAACAATGGAATTATTCATATTTGCCCCTATGGGCAATTTAACCCCTCTCCCCCTCTGTAATAATTGGTTGTAGCTCTCTTGAGTAAAGGCCGGGATGTTATATTCCATTATCTAAAAAAAAAAAACCCTCTCCCCCTCTCATCCTTCCTCCTAGTCTTGCCATGCCCACTGGTGAGGCGCTCTACCACAGGCAAACAAAAAGATAGAAAAAGGCATACCACTAAAACTTCTGATCTCTTGCCATATCTATTTTTCTATGCTCCCAAAAGAACACAAAAACAATATATCTACCCATTATTTGACCGAACCCCCACAAGCATTCTTGTATGATCTGGCAGTTGAGAGTCACCTTTCTTGAAATTGTGAATTTCTCACCCTTCAACAATCAAAACCATTCATGACTAGCTTCCTTCCAATGGCATTCATATCATTGGTTTTAGGGTTAAAAAAATGGCATCAATTATAAACAGGAGTAACATGGACCCAACAGAGCAGGAGGCATCATGTTTATAAGGTAGGGCCCAAGATAAAAGCATGCAAATGACAGGAAGGAAATAAAACCTGCATATCTCAAAAATGTAAGGCTGGGTCCCATTTTTGTAAATCTACCAGGTGATGGATCGTTAACCTATCTTCTTTTAGGAAAATATTTTCAAAAGATATCCCAGGAAGGAAATGAAGAGAACAGGGTGATAAATTCCCCTTGCCTCTGTCCCTCTATATGGTTGAATCGCATTCCTCGTTTTAACCATAGGAGCAATGTGCCAACAATTCCCTCTCGTGGAGAACTGGAGATCATGCACACTATGCAATCAGCCAAGCACATGCATGTGTGTCAACAGCTAAGTAATAAATTTCCAATTTTCTCTGAAATTGTTTACTCCATAATCACTTCAGTAGAAGCCAAGTAGGACTGATCCAATGATGGGAAGATATAGCACTGATTATGAAAAGAAACTAACTAGACAAAACTAGATATTCCAAACTGTTAACCTAGCACTCTGAAACTAAACGGACAATTACTAGACTAACACAAGAACACGTACGTACAAACTAGATCTTATATTTAACAAAAGAACATCTAGTCGTAATTGGGAGTTCAAGGATTCGCTAGATGTATTCTGTAACAGAAATGCATGTTAACAAAACTGCGTTGTTTCAGGTCAAAATAAGCAGCAGTTTGCGCCCAAAAGTCAAGCAACTAGATCCCAAATGTTCTGTTCTGTTCACGATCAGAGCAAAGTTTTGCAAACATCAATGGGATTTTATTCGAACCTGCATAACTAAGCATTTCAGAACATATTTCTCCTAAAAATACAAATAGAGCGCGGAAACTAGCATTACCAATTCTGCTTGTTCATACTTTAGACTCACATCACAAGTCGACACGGGAACTTTTACTAACTACTACCCACCAATTTGAGATCTATAAAACCGCACAGAAGCTGTTAGTGCCGTGTGGATTACATGGCTTCAACGCATTCATTGACCACCCAAATTGGCGATCCGTCCGGTGAGCTCGATCCACCACCAGGCGCACCAATGTAACAAATAGTACATGACTACCGGCCAACTCGGCGAGCAGGTGAGTACCAGGCGATCTCATCTCACCTTGGAGGGGGGAGCCGCGGGCTTGGGGACCGTTGGAGGGGAGGCGACGGAGCGGACAGCGAAGCGCCTCGCGCGGAGGCGGCGGCGGCGGGCGGCGAGCGGGGCCGCGCGGCTGGGAGCCGCGACGACGACCGGCGAGGCGAAGGCGGCGGTGGCGGTGGCGGCCGCGGCGGTGGGGCGCATGGTGGTGACTGGTGAGGAGTGGGAGGTTTGGTGGGAGGAGGCAGGGCAAGCGCACGCAACGCAAGTACGCAACGGTGGAGTTGGAGTGGAGAGGAAGCGAACGACGTGTGCTGCCGTGGACTCGGGACTCCAACGTTCGTTGCCGTCGTTTTGTCGCGTCCATTTCCTCCCCTCCGGTGCAGATTTCGCCTCGTTTTTTCGTCTCTTTCGATTTTTTTTTTCAAAGCTTATTTTTTTTCAAGATGCATATTTTATCTCCGTATACTTTAGCACGTTTTTTCAAACTAACCTGTACATTTTTTACGAAAACATTTTATATATAAGTTGTTTTAAAATATTAGATAAATTGTATTTTAAGTTTAAAATGATTAAAACTTAATTGATTATACTCTAACGATTTTCTTATTTTATGTATCAGTACTTAATCTCATCTAAAGTAAACGCAAACAAGGCCTATATGTGACCGATTAACAATTTGATGGACACTAAAATTCCTGTGATCTTGTTATCGTAATTTTTGTTCGTTTACATCTTCTGCTAATATACAAGCAGAAGATGTATATAACATACTCTACTTAAGAAAAACACATCTCTATAGTGATGATTAACTTATATCAGTCACTAGCTCGATATTTACGTGTAGGGGAAGTAATAATGGTGTAGTGATGAAGTTATAGGTGTATAAATCTATTCACCGATATTCAAATTTTGATGTTCACGAATATTATGCACGTGTAGGTAGATTTTTAATATGACTTTAATAATATTAGAGATGTACCGTTGATTTTTCAGCTTTCAATATAATTTTAGTAAGATGAGAGATGTGCTCCTAGTTTCTATTTTTAACAGGATTTTAAAAAAATTAAAGATTAGTTGGTTTTTCATCTTTTTAAAGCGTGGGTTAGAGAGTGTATATGTGGGGAGTGTAAGTATGATATTACGTGTTTAGTGGTGTGTCTGTGTGCACTGCCACGTAATTGAAAAAAGAAATACTCGTACTATTGTACGTAACAGAATGGTCTGTGACCAAAACCAGTTTTTCGTGGGAGCCATACGAAAACGTGGATGCTCCAAAGTCCAAACGGATCACCAATCGACGAAAACGAAGTCCGTATGGTGAACACGCAGCCAACCAAACAACTGTTGGGCCTCTGTAACGTAAAGCAGAGGAATAAGTTCATATGAGGTCTCTTAACTTGTCAACGAATCAGATTTTCATCTCTCAACCGAAAAACCAGACACAACGGGTCCCTCAACAATTAAAACCGGTGCAGGATGAGGTCCCTCGGTGGTTTTGAGGGCTGTTTTGGCTGACGTGGCCCCTTCGTAGCTAATTTGATCCGGTCTTGGCGCTTATGTGGCAATTTGATTTGGAAAAATAATAAACCCCATGGGACCCACATGTCAGTTCCACACATAAAATTAATTTAAAAAATAGGCCCGCGTAGGCCCCACATGCTGCTTCCTCCTCTCTCTCCTCATCTACCCTCTCCTCTCTCACGAGTCACGACAGACGGACGGAGAGTCAGCGGCGTGCGGCGGCCGTCGGGAGAGGAGGGAGCGGCGCGCAGCGGCGGAGGCACGGCTCCGGCGACTATGCCACCGCCGCGTTCCTTCACCGCGCCTGTCCTTCTCCCCGGCACCCGCCGAGGCGGGTGGCCTTTCCTTCTTCCTCCTCTCCGAGTGCGCCAACCGCATCGATGCATGCGTCTTCATGGACTGCTCCGGCGACATGTCCCAGTGTTCTTCGAGGACATTGTCACATGTCCCTGTGAACACACCCCCTGCACAGAAAAGAATCAAGACTCAGTGCAGGCAAGACGAAGACGACGATAGCGATCAGCAGCTCTGATTGAGTGATTGTTACCGTAGACTAGAGGGGGATCCATTGTTACCGTGCGGTCACCGAGACGCCGTGGGCGACTAAGTCACTGAGATGCTGCCGTTGAGGAGGAAGAAGAACTGAAGAAGATGCGGAGCACGACAAATGACGACGATGACGAGCTGTATCCTGTAAGCAGTATTTGCTTTTTATGGGACACTGCACATCACATCTTGTTCGTGTGGATTTTTCATAACACACGTTAGATTTGGCTGCTTCTTCCCATTCGGGGGACAAGCCGATTCGGCGCTCGACGTTCGACGCCATCATCGCCGTGTTCTTCGAGGATGCCACGGCGAGGCGGCACCGCGGCAGTACGGCTGGCACCTGCCCCCGAAGCGGTATGGTGAGTTCTTGGTGTACATACCCAAGGAATCGGTCGTGTTCGACGGCGTCAAGATCGTCATCCACCGCCGGTCGCTGCCCCGCGCTCCCTCTCGCCGGCATCTTTCGCCTGTAACTTGCGGAGACTGCCCGCCTCCGCCGATTCGGCTTCCACCGCACCTCCCCCGATTCCGCCTCCGCTCTCGCCGCCGCCGCTGCCGGGGGCTCCGGGTGCCCTGACGGAGGATGCCGTCGAGAAGGAGAGGATGCGGCGGCGAAGCGCGCCGTAGAGGACCAAGAAGGCCGCGACGCAGCCGCGCAGAAGGAGTCGGCGGCGGCGGGGCCGAGGTTGTGCAGCTCCTCTCCCGCTGCCGCCGCAGCCAGGGCCATCTCCCGCCGGTCGCGCGCGCAGTTGACTCTCCGTCGTGCCGAGAGCCCGAGAGGAGAGGGTAGATAGGTAGAGAGGAGGAGGAAGAAGAAGATGGGTGAGGATGACATGTGGGGCCCACGTGGGCCCCACCATTTTTAATTAATTTGGGTGTTAAACTGACATGTGGGTCCCACGGGTTTATTATTTTTCCGACTCGAATTGCCATGTAAGCCCACACCAGTGCCACGTCAGATGAAAACCGAGTCAAATTAGCTACATAGGCGCCACATCAGCCAAAACCGCCCTTAAAACCGCCGAGGGATCTCATCTGCACCGATACGCCTTGTGTCTAGTTTTTCAGTTAAGAGACGAAAATCAGATTCGATGATAAGTTAAGGGACCTCAGATGAACTTATTCCTAAAGCATTCCACTTGATGGGCTACAATTTCTGTAGGCGATGAAAGGAAGCCACAGCAACTCAAACCCGGCCTGGATACAACAGGAAAAAGTACACCGAAGGTCCCTCAACTTGTCATCAAATTATAAAATCGTCCCCCAACCATAAAACCAGATATCCGGCGTCCCTTAACTAATCAAAACCGGTCATAATAGATCCTTCGATGGTTTTGGCCCTGGTTTTATCCAGCGTGGCGGTTGAGTCAGCGTGGGACCCACATGGGCCCCACATGTCAGGATGCCACGTCAATCTCTCTCCCTTCCTCCTCTCTCTCTCACTCACTCACTCACTCTTCTCTTCTCCTCTCCTCTCCTCATCTGACGCCGCAAGGAGGGCGGCGCCGCGACGGCGGCCGGCTGTGGCAGCGGTGGAGAAGCGGCGCGCGAGTGGCTAGGGAGCAACTAGGCAGCTGGCGCATGCATCTGCCCATGGCGAGGGGATAGCGCAGCGAGCTGCCACCCATGGCGAGCACGCCGTCGAGGTTAGAGGGCGGCGCGGAGGACGGCGGAGACGGGGTGCGGAGGACGGCGAGCAAGTTGAAGGGCGCCGGGAAGGGCGGGGACGGCGCGGCGAGCAGCGTCCTCGAGAGGGAGTCGACTTGGGCGAAGTACTGGAGGAGGCCGCGCTGGGAGGGGTGCGGCAGCTGGCCGACTGGCTGCACTCGCGCGAAACAACCCAGCCCCCACGTGCGTTTGCTGCGAATCAAGGCGGCGATGGTGAGCGGTGGCGGTGGCAGAGCAGAGAACAGTGAGATGGTGGCACTGGTGGAGAAACCGTCTTTACTCCCGGTTTGTAACCCCCCCTATAGTTCCGGTTTTCCAATCGGGACTACGAATCTAGGACTAAAGATCGCTATCTTTAGTCCCGGGTGAAATAACCGGGAGTAAAGATTTATCTTTAGTCCTAAAGAGAGGATAGGGACAATCTCGGATGGTCCCCTTTTCTTTTTTGTTACTTTTTTTTATTTTCTCCCGAATCGGATGGCATGCACATCCCAAATCAAACCCCAAATCCCCAAATAAAGTAACATCCCAAATCCACATCACAAATCTTAAAGTTACTTATACACACAAATCTAAAACATCACAAATCCTAAAAAATTACACACAAAATCAAATACATCACAGATTATACATCTCAAATCCATACAATAAATCACAAAATTACATCTCAGTGAATCACAAAATATCAAAAAAAAAGAGACAACAAGTAACTTTAGGGGAGGGAGGATGTATGCGTGCATGTGCTCTCCCTGCAACGCACGTCTGGGCTGCACGCCGCACGTCCGTCCGTCCACCGCGTCCACGCGGCGCGGCCTCATCCATCTCCAGGGGAGGGAGGAGGAAGTGAAGGGGAAGGAAGGAGGAGCGGCGTCTCCATAGGAGGGAGGAGGAAGGGAAGGGGGAAGGAAGGAGGAGGAGGATCTGTGTAAGATAGGAGGGGGAGGAGGGGGAGAAGAGAGGAGGATCGATCTGTGTATGAGGAAGTGGTTGTGATTGTAGAGGAGAGGATGAGGACTAGGAATTATATACTATGTTAAATTTTAGACTAGAGTGGCAATCTTTAGTTTAGGTTGATAGTACCAACCGGAACTAAAAATCCTCGACCCCCTGACATGAACCGGGACTAAAAATCTTCTTTAGTTCCGGTTGGTATTACCAACCAGGACTAAAGATTAAATTTTTTTTAACCGGGACTAAAAATTATTTTTATTCCTGGTTTTTAATGGAACCGGGACTATTGTGGAATTTGATCGACCGACCAAAGATGGTTTCTCCACTAGTGTGGGAAACAGGGAGGCGAGGAAGGGGAAGGGGGCGGGGAGAGAGAGAAGCAAATTAAGGCGCGTGAGAGAGACACATCAACCCGTACTACGCCAACAACGTTGCCGGCACCATGAACCTCTACGCTGCCATGAACAAGTACGACTGTACGAGTGCAAGAAGGTACTGTAATGTACTCCTACATGCTCACTCGATCGATTCCATTCCAATGCATGCTTCGATCACTGAAACAAACCGCATGTTGCTATGGCACTACTACGTGCAGATGGTGTTCTCGTCATCGTCGACAGTGTACAGCCAGCCGGAGTAGACCCCCTGTCGCTGCGGAGGAGCTGCGGCGCTCCGCTGGTGGAGGTTGCGAGGAGGGTGGTGAGCGACGGCAACGGCGGCGTGCCGCCCCGTGACCTGCGTCGTGCTCAGTGGCCTCGTCGGCTTTGCGCTCGACGTCGCGGAGGCGTGCCGACGGTGCGTCTCGGCGACGTCGTGGAAAACGGATTGTACGGCCGTTAATACGTCCGTTAATTCGGAAACGGAGAGCAGTCCGTCACGACATGGTGATACGGCCTTCATTAGTCGGCAAAGAACGCATAATAAACCCCGTAATTAGCAACTAATCAGCCGTTTTCTGATTAATCGGCCGTATAGTCACCGTTTATTACATGGCCCAGCCCACAACAACCCAACCCATTACTGTGTTCTGTAGTATGTACCTGTATATTTGCCCTTCCGAATTTCCCGCAACTCACAGCAACATGTTCTTTCCATCTAATCCTCTACCAAATGTAATATGATATCCAAGATCTTATGTTAATCTTTTGTTTAAATTTCAAACAGGTCTCAAGAAAAAAAATCTCAAATATATGTGAAGTTAATGTATTTTCCCCTCCTAAAAAGGCAAACTATTATCAACTAGGTACATATATATTTGCACAAACGTTAAATTTCCGTTAAATTCCGATTAATCGACCGTATTCCGATTAATCGTTTGGTGGTACCCTCTCCGTCCGACATCCGCATACCGTCTTCCACAACACTTCCAGCTTCGTCCGCACGCTCGACCCGACCAGCTTCGCGCTGTGCGTGGAGGAGGACGAGGGGAACAGCTGCGCCAGGGCGCATGGGCTCATCCTGAACACGTTCAACGACCTCGAGTCTGACGTCCTCGACGTGCTCAGGGACGAATTCCCGAGCGTGCACACCATCGGCCCGCTCGCTGGCTCGCCGCCGACCGTGCGAACAGCCAAGTCGGTGGCGGCGCCGCCGGGCTGAGCCTGTGGGAGGACGCCGTGTGCATGGCATGGCTTGGTGCGTAGCCGACCGGTCGGTGTTGTACGTCAGCTTCGGGAGCCTGACCGTGATGTCGCCCGTCGAGCTCGCCGAGCTCGCGTGGGGCCTCGCCAACACCAGCCGCCTCTTCCTCTGGGTCATCCGCCCAGGCCTCGTCACCGGCGCCGACGGCGGCGGCGACGGCACTACTCTGCTCCCCTCTGCTCGGATAGATACAGAGAAGAGAGGGGATGAGGAGAGGAGAGAGGATATAGGAGAGGAGGAAGAGAGGTGCTGAGGGGAGGGAAGGAGAGGGTGACATGTGGGAACCACGTGGGTCCCACGCTGAGTCAGCTGCCACGTCAGACAAAACCGGAGTCAAAACCGCCGAGGGACCTAGTTTACACTGGTTTTGTAAGTTGGGGGACGCGTTGTTTCTGGTTTTGTGGATGGGGGACGATTTTGTAACTCGATGACAAGTTGAGGGACCTTGGGTGTACTTTTTCCGATACAACACACTCCTTGACGGCCCATCTCATCAAACTCGGCAATTGCATGCCGCCCGAGAGACAGGCCCAATGCCCAAACCCACGGTTACCCACCCACCGCGCCAGCACGATTCACTCTCGCGCCACGCAAACGCCACGCAAAGAAATAAGTTCACTGGTCCCTTAATTTTGTTGCACAGTGTAAGTTTCATCCTCAGTCCGAAAAATCGGATACAATGGATCCTCCAACTTATAAAACAAGTGAGGATGAAGATATGTGGGACGAGAACTAGTAAAAGAAGCCACGTGAACTGAAATCGGAGATCTCGTTTGTCTGGTCTAGTAAGTTTGGGGATGTGTTGTATTCATTTTTACGGTTAAGGGACGAATTTCAGATTCAACAATTTGATGCATCCAATGTGAACTTATTGCCCACGCAAATCACACCGAGCGGGCCGCGGAAACCGGAGAGAACACGCGCACCGCATGCGCGCGCGCCGGTTGCGCGTCGCCCCCGACGCCGAGTCGCCGACGGCCGCGAGCACACCTGCCTCGTCTCGTCTCGCTCTCGCGGCCGGGCGACGCGACCAAGCGCACAAACCAAAAGCAGGCGAGCATAACAAAAGGAAACAGACGACCTCACGCACACCGTACGAGTCGTCGTCGTCCGCCGTTTCGTTCGATCGATCGATTGGCTCTCGGGCCAGCCGCATTTTCCAGATTCGCGCCAGCCGGAAAGAAACTAAAACATTATCATCATCGTCGTCGACGTCGTAACCTCTTCTTTTCTCCAATAAAAGTTGAAATACTCGTGACACGCTTTTCAAACTGATAACGGTGTGTTTCGTGTGAAAACTTTCTATATAAAAGTTGCTCTAAAATGTTAGATTAATTCTTTTTTAAGTTTGTAGTAATTAAAACTCAATTAATCACACATTATTATTACTCCGTTTTACGTGAAACACTTAACCTTTTATCTTAGACTACTTTTTTCGCCGGCCCATCGACGTCGTCATCGTCGTCGGCGACTCGATCGATCGGGCCGTGGGGTTCACGTCATGGGAAGAACGGACGGACGGACCGGCCTGAGCTTTACTCATCCTTTTTTCCCTTTTGGCCTCGGCTGGCCTCCCCGTCCTTTTCGTCCGCTTAGCTAAGCTAGCGAGCGCCAGCACGTGTGATGTGTTCACAAAACTTTATATATTGTTGTTTGGATCATCGATCGATTAATTGGCGATTGTACTTGCATCATCGGACCTTGATTAGCATCTACGAAAACGGTGAGATTGTGCTTATAAGATACATATATAATACTCCAATTAAGTAATCTTTCATGTCGCTCTCCGGGAAGACGAGCGCTCCAGAGTCTAGACCGACACACACGGGCACGGCACGCACAGGCAGGTCCGTCGTTTCCGCCCATATGCCTTCCCCGTTAGCTACACGCTCCGGTGCTCATCGTCAAGGAGATACTATGTATGTTAGGTATGTCGTATGTGCAACTCTTCCATAGGTCTGGGTTCACCTTTTCGATTGAGTGCTGGTTTCCGACCCACCTATAGGTTAACCTTTTTCGATTGAGTGCTGGTTTCAGACCCACCTATAGGTTCACGGATTCCGACCCCCAATGGTATTTTTTCCCCAATTTTGACAATTTTCGATCAAATTCTGATCGAATTTTACTATCTTAAATTTGAATTTTTAGGAACCTCGACAGTGCCTTGACCTCCATACCGGCTCTACTACAGTCCGATTTGTTAGAGACCGCCTTCTGGCTAGATGCGGGGGCGCAATAGCTTGGGATCTTGCTGGCCACCCTCGTTACTTCATGATTTAGCCTCTTCTGCCCAATCTCCTCAGCTGGAGCTTGTTTGCTAATCTGTGTGAAATCAATATGTGTTTTGATTATTTATTTTGTGATGAACAATTAATTTTATAAATAATTTATTCGATAAATTGGTTTGAGAAAATGTGTGAATATTGGTGTGTGGGTATACTAAAATCATTGTAAATTCTAAGTTTTGAGGTTCTGGCTGCTAGTAGGTAGACTTATGCAACTTGTTTGATTTCGTCTAATATATCGATGCGCAAGTCTCTTGCGTGTTTTAAAAGTAAATCTTGTAAACCATTCAAAATTGTACTCAGAACCTACTTTTTGTCTTGCGTCGAAACATCAAAATTTTGTCGAAAACGTGAACTCCGTTGGATAAAAAACAATCATGCTCGTACGACACTGTTGAACTTTTTTATTTTTTTTCAGTTTTGCCGAGTTTTTCATCATTCATCTTCGTTGTTTCATCCCCATTGTTAATTTACCCTTCAGCTTATTAGCCGCGTCTAAAATTTAAATTTTAAAACTTAATCTTATGGTTGATTATGAGTTTCTTCATCATAATTTTTTTAGCATTTACTTTTAAATTTTAAAAACACACATATAATATGTTTTATTAAAAAAATACTTTTATGTCGTTAAATTGTTACATATACGCGGGGGGGGGGGGGGGGCTAATGAGCGATCAATCACCAGGGCGATCGCCCAGCGATCAGATCCGCCCCGCCTCTCCTCCTCCCTCTTCTCCCCTTTCCTCCTCCCATTCTTCTCTTCCTACTACAGTACACCACACAATTTTTTTTAAAAAAAACAAAAGGTTAGAAAATTTTATGTATAGAAATACTATATATAAAAAATTTGAATTCAAATTCAAATTTGAATCGGCTATGTAAACTTTTGCCTTATAAACTTTGGGTCTATAAACTTTAGGTGTATAAACTTTAAATGTATAGAAATACTATATATAGAAAATATTTGAATTCAAATTCAAATTTGAATCAGATATAATTCAAATTCAAATTTGAATCGGATATGTAAACTTTTGCCTTATAAACTTTAGGTCTATAAACTTTAGGTGTATAAACTTTAGATGCATAAAAATACTATATGTAGAAAATATTTGAATTCAAATTCAAATTTAAATCAGATATAATTCAAATTCAAATTTAAAATGGGTGTATAAACTTTTGACTTATAAACTTTAAGTCTATAAACTTTAGGTGTATAGAAATACTATATATAAAAAAATTGAATTCAAATTCAAATTTGAATCAGATATATAAACTTTTGACTTATAAACTTTGAGTCTCTAAATTTTAGATGTGTAAACTTGAGGTGTATAAACTTTAGGTGCATAAATTTACTAAAATAGAAAAGTAATGCGGTGCCAAAAAAGGAAACCAGGTGGAGAGAGGGAGGGGATCTGATCGCTACCATCGGGCGATCGATCGCCCATTAGAAGTTTCGTACGTATACGGCCATAATAATCTGTATAAGCGAAACGATGATTGTGTTCAGATGTTAGCTCTGCCATCTAGCATCTTCTCCAGGAACACGCTCTTTCCGTGTCTCGACAACTACAGCTTCGGTGCTTCCGTGTGTTCCTTTGCAGAACTTTTTTGATGCTTGAAAACCCTGATCTCACCACCCAAATCTGATACTGTATTGTCGACCTGATCGAGCCAACAACAACTGGGTCCAACAGAAAATCTAGGCCAATTCCTCCTCTCTCTCTCTCTCTCTGTTGCTCTCGAGCTGATCGTAGTTGGGTTTTAGGTAGGTGAGGATGTACGCGCCACCATATTCCACAACATAATCAACATGAGGCACAAATGGCACCAAAAAAGAATTGCTGGAGGTTGTAGGTGTACTAGCCGTGCATGCACCATCAAAAAAATACTTTAATCTCCATTGATATGATATGCAAATCACCATGAAAGAATCTTGGCCTGATTTAAGTGGGATGCAATTTGCAAACATTCTTTTTTTTTTCGGGACCAGCATGAATGGACGTCTCTGAATCGATCAGTTGCTATAACTGCTATAATCTGAGTATGAATGTGCATGATGATCATGTACGAAATGATTAGTGGCTCTCCCGGAATCTTCTGCAGGTATTGAATACTGATCACTCTTTTTTTAGAAGGATGGTTAGTAGGTAGAGGTACTGTATTAAGTACGTTGATGTAAATGTGGAGGTTTCAATTTAATTGTGAGATTTGCGGAAGAACAATTAGGATACGGCTCTTCAGTCTTGAATGCTAAATAGTCGTCGAAGTTGTTGACTCCCCCTCAAGCTTAAATTCAGAGTACGTATATACAAAGATGAAAAAAGATTGTTGAGTTGAACCTAATGTATGAACTATTGAAAATTGCGAAGAACCGTGAACGTTTCTACTGGTTTTACTTGGATAGAAACCGGGAAATTTCAGCGGTCTGAAACTAACAAAACCTTCTGAGCATCATGTCGCTTAATAGATGTCGCATCTGAAACTGTTACTATTTTTTTTTTCTTTGTAGAACATCATGTCGCTTTGATTTTTTACTTACCATTCGCTTTATTTGAAAAATTAGTGTAAATATAAAAAAATAAATCATACTTAAATTACTTTTGATAATAAAGTAAGTTACAGATAAAATAAATAATAATTTTAACTTTTTTTAATAAGACGAATGATAAAAATACAAACAAAAACTCAAATCAACAAGTAATATGGGACATAGGTAGTAATCTCTCCGTATTTTAATGGATGATACCGTTGACTTTTTAACAAACGTTTGACATTTCGTCTTATTCAAAAAATATATGTAATTATAATTTATTTTATTGTGGCTTGATTTATCATCAAATGTTCTTTAAGCATGACATAAGTATTTTTATATTTGCATAAAAATTTTGAATAAGACGAGTGGTCAAACGTTAGTTAAAAAGTTAACGGCGTCATACATTAAAATACGGAGGGGGTAGTATTTTTTTTTCCAGAAAGAAGAACATCTCATGTAGTTTATTGTTGGAGTGGACTATTGAAGGCAAACTAATTAAAGTTCGTTGCTTCTCTTATTTTATTTTTGCTGATTGATGTATATATTATTTCATCTCCTCCTCTAACTGTTGCAACGAATAATTTCTGTCGCTCTCACCGGTCTCCCTCAATCCCATATGGAAAATTTGTCGGTTTTTAACTCTATGACAGGAACCCGTCTTTCTCCCACTGAAAGCGATTTTTTTACTGTTATTGCGAATATTTGAAGTAAAGACAATCAACCATTGCCAGGCAGGCAAGGCAGGCAGATTATCAAAGCTGGACACAACAAATTGAGCCTAACTATGTGTTTAGATCTAAAGTTTGGATCCAAACTTCAGTCCTTTTCCATCACATCAACCTGTCATACACACAACTTTTCAGTCACATCATCTTCAATTTCAACTAAAATCTAAACTTTGCGCTGAACTAAATACAGCCTAATTAACACTATCAACTACCTGTGCTTATTCCTGCAAAGAACGCAGACAAAGGCCCAGTCCAGATCAAGAACAGAGCTTTCTCAAAAAATACTAACAATAATCAAGATCAGAGCGAGTTGATTAAAACAGAGTGGAATGCACACAAAGGCAACTGATCCGATCACCCAAATGGCTCCATTCAAGTGGTGACCCATCAAACAGGGTAAAAGTGTCCTCACGCCACCCAAAATCCTCTAGAGTTTGTACGTTCCAAACCACCAAGAACCCAGCTTTGGTTTCATGGACAAAAAAAGTTGGGATTTTGAAGGCGACTTGGAGGCCACCTCCACTGGTTTTTTCCTCCTCTGGTCGCCATCTGAATGCCTCTCGTCTCGTCATGGTTTGGGTTTAACCCAAGCAACCTCGACATGCAAGGTGAGATTTTCCTTTCGCCGGTGTTGGTGTCAAGGACATCATTTTTCCCAACAAGGACAAATTTGCCGTGGATTTATTTGGTGCAGATATATTCGATATCGAACTGTCATGGCTTAGTTCCTTGAAGGCTCAACTGTGATATGGTACGAACTCGGTTCATACAAGTTTCTCCTTGACAAAACAAATTTGTGTGCAATAATCAAAATGCCATCACCATGAGCTGTTTCGTGGAGCCCATGCGAAAGCGTGTACTGCATTCGCATTTCTATATGTGTTGTTCAGATATTCTGCATTTATCCGTACTCATATGGAGTGCTTCTCCTCTAAGATTAGGCGAGCTGAATTAATCCATTTATTATCTATTACTTGGTTTTCCGTACTGCTGCCGAAGAAGGGGACCAAATAAACTTAATTCCTTTTCATTTTCATGTGTTCCCTTGTTCTATTTGAAGAAATGAAAGAATGGATTAATAGCACGCTTCTTAAGCTCCTATATTGTGAAAAAAAATCAAAAAGAAATTCCATATAAGAATTTCTTTAAAACTATTTAAATATATTTTTAAACTTTATAAAAAATAATTTATTTGTTTATCTTTCAAATAGTAATCATAAAATCATTCAACTATTCAACCATATTGATAAAAAAAAAGAAAAAAAACAGAGCCACTTAGCTAAATTGTCTAAAGAAGGTTTTTTTAACAACACAGTACAAATGCTAACATTCACGAAAGCGAGGACACTCCTAGAACGCGCATATGTACACCATATCCTGATGAGCATCTTTAAAAGGCTAGATCGATATATCTTGGTTGAAAAAATTACCATAAGTGTTTTGTCGTCAATGGGTACATCGCCTACTATTGAAAAAATAATTTTCATGTCAAGTGTATGACATTGAACTTGGGTGGGTAGGTTTACTCAACCAGTCTAGCTGCGCCTACTTCACAAATTGTTTGAAGAAGTTTAGAGCTTCTATGAAACACATGATTGAAAAAAAGAGAAAAGAATAGGAAAAACATAAAATTTTGATAGGATGCAAATGGCAAAATACAGGATTACTTAATACATTAAAAACACATAATGATCGTTTGATTAGGTCGAAAAAAACACATGAATCAAATGAGAGAGATTTAAAGGAAATTTGTCAACAAGTTAAAGCTCTATTTAACTTTTCTCCAAAATCTTTATAGGGTGGTTCATTGCATAGGGATTTCAAATAGTTTGATAGAATTAAATTCTTTGTTTCAAAGGTTATTATAGAAAATTTTTCTTTACGACTATAAAATTGTCTAAATTTTCTTTCTTCTTTTTTTTTTACGGGGCTTGACAGAATGGTAAGAGCATACAAATCCTGGGAAAATGCAGAGCGCGGGGCTGCACGTACGGCGGCCACTGCGCCCCCGATTCATTCGGACTCACACGCAAGCTGCCGTCGCCGGCGCAACGCGGCGGCGGCGACGCGACAGGGCGGGCCACCGTGGTCTCGCCTTAATCTCTGGAGCTCCGGGCCCACGGTTCAAGCGATTTTAATTAGTGCGCTGGCTTTTGGTTTGGATATGATCGAGCCACTCGTGATCTGCACCCCCCCCCCCCCCCCCCCGGGTAGATGTCCTGTTTCTGTTTTTTCTGCTAGATTTTGTTGGAACCATGTGATTGATTTTGCCTTTTGCTCCCCTTCTGGTGTAAAGTGTGGTTTTGGGTTGCCACGTCTCTTTCGTGCGTGGCTGACCGGTGATCGATCTTGAACGGTTCAGGTACGTGACGAACTGGACTCGTGTGGTTAGAAGGTTGTGCATGAGCATCATCTAAAATCTGCCCAAAGATCATTCAGTTAACCGCTGTACACAGTCTCCGAACGGATTCTTGTTTCTCCCGGGATTATGTTTGATATCCTTTTGGAAGAAATATCTCTGGGCGAGCAATGTGTACTCAGAAAATTCTTATAGAAGCATTACGAAGAAGGATCTCAACTGTTGAATCTAATTAGTCGTGGTAATGGAAAAACAAGATGCACTCATAACATGCTATATCAAATGTACTTGCAACACGAGCGAATTGAACGTAGTTCAATTGATTATGTTGCAAGACTACTGCCTATATTTACGGTTAATTATTGATAGGGGTGTTTGAATTTAAGGTTTATAATTCCTTCCGTGATAGATTCGTCAATCTCATGATATGTTTATCCAGCCTCATACTAGTGACTTCGTCAAACTAAAGATAAGAGCGTCCGTGATGTTTTCATCAATCTCACCCACTATCACAATATACCGGCTCAATATCTTAAAGATGCTCCTAGGGTGCGTGTGTACATTTATTGGAGAGGTAATTGTGCATAGAGTGTCTTAAAAAAATGCACACATGACATGTTAAATGATTTTTTGCGAGAAGTTTGTAAGAAATGTTTTTGTGTATCATTTTCCCTGACGGCCAGTTCCCAACTAAACGGGCAAAACTAATGGAGATCTGAATCACGCAATTTGTGGCACGTATTCCTGGTTGCCGGCGACTAATCGAGTGGAGCAGCGCGATTACAGTATCATCATCATCAGCTTTGCGCCTTGTGGCTGCGCATTGACTCGGATCGATCTCCGGCTTTATGCCAAATTGCCAAGGCCACCACCCCTTGCACAAGTGTCTCCGCATTAAGCCTTTTCCATATCCGCACGGATGCATCATAAAAAGGAGCGAATCTCAGATGCACGCGCATTTGATGCCGTGGTTAATTACTACGAGGCACAAAGCATAGCACAATCCCTCTCTTAGAGCAAGTTTAATAGTATAGCCCACTGCTAACTCAAATTTATCTATAGCCAATCGAATAGTTAATTCATACAATAGTTGCTTACTATCCTATTACTATATGGTCCCACATGTCATACACACGCTGCGTCTTGGAGTTTGTGCTGCAGCTGGCTACAGATCTGTAGCCCGCTGCTCTTCTTTATCATTTTTTATCTCATTAAAATATGTTTATAGCTGACTAATAGTCTGCTATTGTACCTGCTCTTAGCGACAAGGCATAAAAGGCAGATAATTTATTCTTAAAAGCCTTCATTATGGAAGGCAACCAATCAACGATTGATTACACGCTGCAAAAACGAAAGGTGTATCCTAGCATCGTATCCTACTCTCTTCTGAGCAAGTGAGCAGTTCACTCCACCAACGTTGGAAAGATGAGTGCAAGCTGCGGTATATAGAAGAAAAAGAAATTCCAGATTATTGTATGCCATATAGTGCTGAGGCTCTATTTGGCATAATTCTTGTTCTCAGATCATGCTGAAATTAGAATTTGTAAGTTAAATTATAGTGGTTTAAAATTTTATATTGTTCTATGAAACAAAACCAAAGCAATACATTCAAATATTATCACTGTAATCGCATACAGGGGCGGAGCTAGAATAAAATAAAGAGGGTTCCACTCGCTTGCTTTACTCCAGTTTGAATCAAATTTAGCTTGATACGGGTGCCTAAATTTAAACTAACGGGTTATATATATATATATATATATATATATATATATATATATATATATATATATATATATATATATATATATATATATATATATATATATATATATATATATATATATATATATATATATATATATTAAAAGCGGGTTCCTGGGCACGTCCCTAGCTATACTAGCTCCGCCCCTGATCGCATATCCAAATTCGTGGATTTCTAGAGTTAAAAATACCCAGCCTCTTACAAATCTTTGATATGAAGCTGCTAGCCCTAAATTAATCGTCCAGGTACGCACCTGGCACTTTGGCAGCCGAGTTGGACTCCACTAAAAAATTAAGATGAGAAATCTTTCTCAATGGCTGCCGAACAAGTATCAAAATCTTTGCGATTTAGCTTTCCCCCGTGCACATTTGGTACACGAGCACCATCAATCAATCGAGCCAGCCGAGTCGGTTTCTCTTTCTCCTCCGTGCCAAGCTACCAAAGCGGCTTCACGCAAGAAAGGAATAACCCGATGTGCTGTGGCTCCGATCACGGCGCCGGCGCCGCCCCGGTCACCCGTGGTTGTTAAACCTGTCTTTTTTTTAGCACTGCTACACATACTATTATTTTATTTTATTTTATGATTCCAACAGATATAAAATTAATATAACATGAAAGTACTTCAAAATATAAATATAATGATATAACATGCATAAGTAAACTTAGTATAGAAATAGTTTATATGATTATTAGCCAAAAGTTATCAAGTTTGATACTATTTCTTAGAAAGCGGACATACTATAATTTAGAACAGAGAGAGTGCTAATGTGCTATGGACCTTTTTTTTTTTTTTCCGAGTCATCAGCCAGCCAGCCTCCCCCTCCGCGTGAAACCCCCAACCTCAGCGACGCGACCGGCGGTCTCACGCGAAAGCGGACTCGCCACCACCCGATCCGATCCCCCGCGCGAGAGCCGCACTCGCGCTCGTGCGTGGCGTTCGTCGGTTGGTTGGTTGGGTTCTCTTTTTTTTTGGTTCGTTTTTTCGCGGTGTTTTCACTGCGTTTTTCGCCCCGTGGCGCACGTCCAGCTGCAACGGCGAGGGGGCGTGTGCTTGTTTTGTTTTGCCGCGTTCGTCAGAGGAGAGGTTTAGGTGCGACCACCAGACCTGAGGCTGCGGCTGCGCGCTACGAGTACGACGGACGCGGTCTTTCTTTGAAGCCCTGCCCAGAGGGAGTACAGAGACTCTAGTAGCAGTCGCTCTCGTCGTCGTCTCTTCCGTTTTTCTCCCTTCCTTCATCCACACCTCGATCGGTGGATCGATCGACGGGTGGTGGCACGTTGTTTTCTTCTCCATCCATCCATCCACTCGGTGGCTATGGCGTAGGGAGGAAAATCACGAAAAAGAGGATCACTCGGACGGATTCTTTTCTCTCTCTCTCTTTTTTTTTCTTCTTGTTCTACTTCTTTGATCTTCTTCTTCTCTGCTCTCTGCCGTCCATGGTGGTATGGTGGTGATGTGGTGGCGTGCAAGGTGAGGCAAAGGGGGTGTGGTGGTGGTCGGCTCGGCTGTTTATCCATCCATCCATGGATGCCGGTGAGGGTGGCGGCGCGCCCACCGCCGCCGCCGTGTCGAATGGGTTTGTTCACGCCGTCGTGCGGTGGTGCTTCTCTCCGCTCTTCTTCTGGCTCTTCACCGTCGCGCTCGTCGCCGCCATCCACCTCGCCTCCACCTACATCTCTCCCTCCAGGTAAGAATCGACGATAATTTTGCGGGAATTCTGAATTTCTCATCGATCGTGGCTGATTTTTTTTTTAATTTTTTCAGAGACGAGGAGGACAAGGAGAAGAAGGCGCGGCGCGGCGGCGATTTCGCCGGCGCCGGCGAGGAGAGGGGGGAGGAGGAGGAGGAGGTGGGCAGGAACGACGACAAGATTCTGGAGATGATGCGGAGCTTCAGCTTCATGCATGCGAGCGAGGAGGATTTCATGGAGGGGATGGCTACGTACGACCACGTCGTCGCCAGGATGGCGCCGGAGCCGCTGCCGCTGACGCCGCCGGCCGCGCCGCCGCCATCGACGTTCAGCTTCAGGTTCCAGCACCAGTTGCCCGAGATTCTCCGGGAGACGGCGGTGGTCTCGGGTGAAATACCAGTGCAAGTATTGGAAGAACACGAGCCGGAGAAGAAGCCGGCGATTGCGATGGAATCGGTGGCCGCGGCGAAGCAAGAACGCGAGCGCGAAGCAGAGGAGAGAGAGGTGGTCATGGAGGAGGAGGAAGAAGAAGAGGAGCAGAGTAGAGAGGTCGTGGAGGCGGCGGCGGCGGCGCCGATGATCGTGTCGACCACGCACAACTACCGGTTCTTGACGGAGCGTGACTTCCGAGGGTTCGTCAAGGAGCCGGAGGCCATCACGGTGCGCGTCCAGGAATCCTTCGTGCCATCGCCGGAGCTGGAGGCGGTGGCGGTGGCGGCGGCGGCGGCGGCGCAGCCCGAGGAGCGGCGAGTGGTCGACGGGGCGCCCCGGCGCGGCTTCCTCACGACCACCGACTTCCGCCCGGCGAACGAGCCGGCTAGCGCGCGCAAGGGCGTGGCGTCGCAGGGGCGGAAGCCGGCGGCGAGCTCCCCGTCCGCCGCGTCAAGGGGCAGCGCCGCCGCCACCGTGAGCGGGAGGACGAGCTTCGCGTCGGAGTTCTCCGGCTTCGGCGGCGACTCCGACTCGGAGTCAACCGCGAGCGACGGGTACTCGGTGAAGGACCTCGTCGTCGACTCCGACAGCGACTGGTTCCTCTCGGAGAAGGACTTCCCGGCGGCGGCGGCCGGGCACGACGCCGGCAGCCTCAGGGGCTACTACAAGGCCAAGGTGCTCAAGGCCCTCGAAGCCCTCGACGAGTCGGCCTCCAACCTGGAGCGTTCGTTCCAGGACTCGGCGACGACGGTGTCGCTGGGCTCGGTCGTCGGCCAGGCATCGCCGGACATCATCGGCGTCGCCGCCGCCGCCGCCGTCGACGACCCCGCCAAGTACCCCGAGGACATGTGGTCCCGGAGCCCCTCGCCGGACGTCGAGTACAACGAGGCGACGAACATGGCAGCATCGGCGGCGGCGGAGGAGGAGGAGGTGAGCTTCGACATGAGCGACGACGAGCGGCCGCCCACCTCCGGCGGCAAGAAGACGGCGGCGATGGCGGCAGCAGCAGCAGCAGCATCACCGGTGCACGACGCCGAATCTGAAGATGAGAACAGCTTGGATCATCATTCGGAGAAGGAAACCATCACGATACATGATCATTCGTACGAATCTGTCTCCGATGTCAAGAGGAGGAGTCCAGAAGCAATCTCTGATGGAGAATTGGATGATGCCTCGTCTCGCCATGCTGCTGTTCTTGATGCCAAGATAAGAAGCCCGGAGCCACCATCATCAGAAAGGGAATTTGTCGGCTCCAATGTCCATTCATCTGAACCCATCTTTGACGATTTCGAAGAACTTGAGGACTCGAATGATCAGTCACAAGCGGCAGTTTCTGATGAGAAGAAAAGCCCATCGCATTCGGAGAGAGAATTTGCTGGTACAGACGATCACTCACATGAACTCATTTCTGATGTTTGGAAAGAAATTGCCAGTGCAAATGATCAGTCATTAGCATCAGCTCACGATGAAGAAAGAAGCCCTGAACCATCAGAAAAGGAATTTGTTGGTACGGACGATCAATCGGTTGCGATTATTTCTGATGATCACAGAGCAATTGTCAGTGCTACGAATGATCCCTCAAATGGAGAAGTTTCTGATCATAAGAGCATCCCAGAGACTGCAGAGCAGGAATTCAGTGGAAATGATGATCCATATGAACTAGTTACCGATGCCAGGATACGTGCACAAGAAGATGACATCCCAGATGAACGTCCAGGGAACACCACTCGACATGTCACCTTCTCCGTCGCCGAGAAGGGGAAGGTGTTGGACGTGGTGGAGGAGGATCAAGAGGACAAGTGGAAGGATTTGACGGAAGAGGAGGAGGACGAGCTGGAGTCACTGTGGGAGCACCAGGATCTGATCGAGCAGCTGAAGCTGGAGCTGAAGAAGGTGCGGTCGATCGGGCTACCGACGATCTTGGAGGAGTCGGAGACGCCGAAGGCACCGATGGAGGATCTCAAGCCATGGAGGATTGACGCCAAGTTCCTGCGCGAGGACCCGATGGACGAGTTGAATAAGTTCTTCAAGAGTTACAGGGAGAGAATGAGGAAGTTTGACATATTGTGCTATCAGAAGATGTATGCAATAGGTATGCACATTTTCACCATTACCAGTTTACCCTTATTTATTCAGATTCTAGTACTGATTTTTAGCGCCAGAGTACAGTTGCTACTTTTGTGACTATCAAGCATAGCATCCACTAGCTTTTAAAGCTAGTTAAGGACAAGATGCAGCTTTATGATGCTTTCCCTAGCAAATTTTTTGTTCAACTCAATGCCCTAAAAGATATATTTTTTTGGTTGCTTGAAATTCTGTTGTGCTAATATGGCACCGCAATGGGATTTGCCGCAGATTTTCTTCAGCTCAGAGGGCCTCAACAATCGACAAATTCTCTAAAATCCTTATCGCCAACGGTGACATCCATCCTTTCTCACAATTTCCGGTCGTCCCGTCGAAAATCACCCGAGGACCCGTCGGAAAGGTTTCTCAAGGAACTCCGGTATGACTTGGAGACAGTTTACGTCGGCCAAATGTGCCTATCATGGGAGTTCCTTCGGTGGCAGTACGAGCAGGCCCATGACCTGCCGGAATCCGATCCTTACCACAGCCATCAGTACAACCAGGTGGCAGGGGAATTCCAACAATTTCAGGTAGTAGTGCAGAGGTTTGTGGAGGATGAGTCCTTCAAGGGCCCTAGGTTGCCAAATTACATCAATAACCGATGCGTTCTTCGAAATCTCTTGCAAGTACCAGTAATAAAAGGTTAGAATCAGATTTCAGAACCAAATAATCAGATAGTTCATCCATTGTATTTCTTTATATCATGTGCCAGATGATTTATTTGAATGTGAATGTTGGATTGCAGAGGACAGCTTGAAGGACAGGATGGAGGATCAGCGTAAGGGGAACTATGTTATAACGAGCGAGGAGCTGGAGGAGATCATGGAGGAATGCATGCGCGTCTTTTGGGAGTTCATCAGGTCCGATAAAGTCGAGACGACGTCGGTGCTCAAGGGCTTGTCGAGCACTCATGTTGAGCTCCAGGACCCTTTAGATCATGATCTTATGATGCACATCCACTCCACGTTACAGAAGGTAAATCACCAAATTTTCTCCAGTACCGACAAAATTGTGGATTTGCTACAGTAAATACTAGTAGTGAAAATACTTGCTGCAGTACATGACACTGATAAGTGATAACCCTGAAATGGATGCAGAAAGAGAAGAGGCTGAAGGATCTCCTGAGGACTGGCAACTGCATTGTGAAGAAGTTCAAGAAGCCCAAGGAGGACACCTTGAACCAGAGCCTCTTCTTCTCGCAGGTCGACATGCGGCTCGTCGCGCGGGTCCTGCGAATGCCGAGGATCACCAGCGAGCAGCTGCAGTGGTGCAAGGCGAAGCTGGACAAGATCGCACTTGTAGATAGGAGGATCCACAGGGAGGCTTCATTTTTGTTGTTCCCCTGTTGAGAGTGCATATATAAATACACATGCTTCTTTTGTTCATTTTTTCCCCCTTCATAAATCATCTCCACCATGTAATCCACGGCTTGTAGACTTTTCTTAACCTTTTAGTAATCCAGGTCTCTTTACACATGTCCAGTAAATTACAAATTGTAACATGGTAAAACAGCTCATAAACCACAGAGTCCACACGGTATAGTACTTACAGTACCCTAGCTAGAAAATCAGAGTGTAATAAATCAGCATTTCCTCTCAAGAGGAAACATCTTCCTCAGAATGCACAGATTTCTACTACATCTGAAGATGAACTGTGTTCATGTAACTTTGCCTCTGTCTGTCACCACATGGATGCAACTGCTGAAGTTGTAGTACTACGGTATGCGAATAAAGAAGCAATAAGGGCTTTGCCCGAGCAAAGTTGAGCTGAATGCATCATCCTCAGTTCTGGCTGGATTGTTTGTGTGTATATGTACCAGATGGTCCATCCACTGCACTGAGATCCACAGTTATTGATCACTTGTGTCCTCTTGGTGAAGATGAACAGTGTGCCCGGTGCTCCCTTTTTTTCTGATTGCCACATGAGGCAAACTAATGGCGGCCATAACCGGTCCTAACAACCAAAGTACTGACTGCAAACGCTGCATTCTGCTGCTGCGTATACCACAGCTGAGAGAGAGAGAGACAAATCATAACTCGCAAAGCGATAAGAAGGAAACTGCTGCTGGGGACCTGGGTGTTTGCTGGGCGCCGCCATTATCAGCAGGAAATGCGAGAGTGAGGCTCAGCATCGCAGCAGACAAAGGTGGATGCAGATGGAACAAGATGCAAACAGGCTGTGCGGGGTATGCGAGTTTAGAGCTCAACAGCGAAAGCTTGGATGTATTATGGCTTACTTCATCCGTCCAAAAATATAGGGCATATTCAGATTGTAGCCAAAATAAACCTTACCAACTAAATGGGTTTCTTATGTATTTACCAGAGTTTAGTAAAAAATTAAATAAGTGCACATATTTGGCAACTTTGCCAAAATTTGGTAAGCTTTATTTTGGCTACAATCTGAACCTAGTACGGAATATGACACATACTACTATTACGAAGACGTGTACATGTCTCCTGTTCAGATTTATAGGACTGAGATGATCCAATATAAGATTACTATATTTTAGGTTGGATGTAGTACCATTTTATCAACTTTTGGCCAGTGGTGAGTTGAGTAAGATGATGAATTGATGGTACCAAACCGGGTCATTCAACTATGGAATTGTTTCCGGAGAAAATCGATTCGAGAAATCCAAAAACTGGTAATTGGATGGCAAACAACTTGTCACCGATCAGTCCAACTTAACGATGTTGACAACGAAATTTCTATCCAGGTTACTAAGTACTCTACTATACCATGCCCGATTTTACACGGAAATATCACTTAGCTAGAAGCGAGCACGATATCGACATAAACAAAGAAGCCAAATTCCCCATCCAACTCTGCATTTGACAAAATTATTCAGATCAGGCTTCAGTGCAAGTGTTCAACTGGACGTGACATTTGCCATCTTTTTTTTTGAAAAAAGAAATTAATTTGACTTCTTGTTCAGCAGCCTGGAGCCCTGGATGAAATTTGCGACACTTGACATTTGCAGTGGGCTTTGAAGTGACACGACAGCAGCCAGACGGCCCACGTAGATCCTGGGCCATCCCGATCCGGCCCATCACCGCATCGAGCGAATCCTAGCCGTCCGTGCTAGGTCAAGCCTCCCCCGGAGGCAGCCATTTATACCCCCATCCGCGCCGCCACGCGCTCTCTCCCATTTCCTCCTCCTCCTCCTCCTCCTCCTCCTCTAGGGTTTATCCACCGGCGACTACGCGGCGGCGGCGGCGGCGGCGAGATGGTGCAGCGCCTGACGTACCGCAAGAGGCACAGCTATGCCACGAAGTCTAATCAGACGCGGGTCGTCAAGACTCCAGGTCTGGATCTTCTCTCTTCCTGTCCTTCTTGGGGCACTTTTTCTTTTGGGGTTGGGTTCTTGATCTGTTGAGGTGGAAGATTTTTCGCTTGGTTGAGCGAGCTTTTGTGGCGTTGTGGTTGCAGGTGGCAAGCTCGTGTACCAGTACACCAAGAAGAGGGCGAGCGGGCCCAAGTGCCCCGTGACCGGGAAGAAGATCCAGGGAGTGAGTGCCTGCTTTACCTTGTCTGCAATGCATCTTTTTTTTTGTTTGTTTAGTTGTTTTGGTAGGATGATTACTGGAGTGGATTGGTGCAGTGGCGCGGTAGAAATTGGGATAGGCCGATGAGTATTTGTGTTAAATGTAGATGAATTAGTAGCATTTGTTGCTCGATCTTAGTGTATCACCGTGTTGGAGTGCTGATTTATGATGCTTAACTATTTAGCCTAGGACCTGATAATGATCGGACGCTCTTTTGTATTGTGCATTTAGTCTTTTTGGCACCTAGAAATGATTCCTTCTGGGGGATTTGATTTACCTGGCGATTGGACAACTATTTCTGAAATTTTCTGGAGAAATATACGCACTGCATGATTTTCAGCTTGGCATATAAATGTAGAACAGCTGACCTGTCTTTTGTAAACTGATTGAATTGCATTATCACCATTGTTGTTTACTCATGTTTCTTTTGCTTTGTTTCTGTGCTCTTAAATATTGAACACACACACACACACACCCCTAATGCAGTCTAATTATTTTTTGCTGATTTGCTTTCTGCCATGTATAGTTTGTAACTATATCAATTATATTTCTGTGGGAATAACAGTTTTTATGATAGAACATTAAGATATTATTCTACTAATCAGAGTTTGAATATTGAACTAAGGGTGGTATATCAATTTTATCCCTTGTGAACTAATTCCAATAAAATGTGCAATGAAATCATCCTATCTAAATAGCAAGTATGTTCAGCTTTAGGCTGTGGCAATCACTCGTAGGCCTCATTGCTGGGTCTATGAACAGCTTTCTCATTCATACTCTAAGTCATGGTTGTTTATCCTTTTCCTTTTTTTTCTTTTTTCCTGTTTGTAAGAACTGTGTAAGCTGGGTTGTTTTCGTTAATGAAATCGGGGAGAGGACTCCATTTCTCAAAAAAAAAAAATCTTCGTCATGGTTTGTAACATGTACTGTGCTGGAAAACATGTCTAGTTCCTACACAAATCTAATCACTGAACTTTGTGTACTATGTATGAAACTGTTGGACTTTTGATTTTTGAATGTTTGTCACGATTAGCATTACATAACACTTGTGCTGTGCCATTTTTATCGTATTGTTTTACTGTATGAGGTGCATTATTTTGACTCAATACTGTCGCTTCCATTTTCAGATTCCCCACCTCAGGCCTGCTGAGTACAAGAGATCCAGGTTGTCTAGGAACCGCAGAACTGTGAACCGTCCCTATGGTGGAGTGCTCTCTGGAACTGCAGTTAGGGAAAGGTCAGCAAACATGCTCCAACATATCCACATTTGATTATAACATGTATCTTCTGTCACCTCACATGATTCATATTGCCTCGCAGGATCATTCGTGCTTTCTTGGTTGAAGAGCAGAAGATTGTGAAGAAAGTCTTGAAAATACAGAAAACCAAGGACAAGTCAGCCTCAAAGTAGACAACTCTTGGAAGTGGAAGCAAGGCGATGTGCTATAAACAAGGAAAACATTTTTGTTGATGGTGATGATCAATGGTCTAGCCTCTTCTAGCTGAATGTTTTAGTATAACTGTCTGAGTTTGGAGTACTTGAAATCCGTCTACCATTGTGATGCACTTGATGTCAAATGTTGCTGAGACATATTTGATCCGCTCTTTTGTTCACTTCTCTGAATTGCGAATGAATTTTACTTACTTGAGCCGGTGTTTTGTTTCTAGTCTGTTTCTGATTGTTTGTGCTTCTGTTTGCCTACGTATGGTACGATATTATCCATGCGGCTGGATAAGCAAATCTTCAGTAGCAAGCCCTCATGTTACGTTTATCAGCCTTCTCTGTCCTTGGTCAGACTTAAGACGTACAGTACTATATGGTGTACTTTATACTCCTTCCGCCAATACTCGTATTTTGGGACGTACGGAGTAGTTGATTAAACTGATGTACTCTTGTTAGAGAAGCGTCGATTATTTTACAACTTGAAAGTGAACATCCAATCTAAATTAATAAAAATTCAACCCTGTATTTCCAAAAAAAAAAATCAAATTCAACCCTGTATTTCCAAAAAAAATATTTCATTCACTATAATAACAAAACATCCACACTAAATTAATACAAATTCAAACCTGTATTTGCAAAAAAAAAAATCAAAATTCAACCCTGTATTTCCAAAAAAAATATTTCATTCACTATAATAACAACAAAAATATTTTTATGTCAAGAATGGGATTAAAAAAATCAAAATTCAACTCTGTATTTCCAAAAAAAATATTTCATTCACTATAATAACAACAACCCTGTATTTCCAAAAATAAATATTTCATTCACTATAATAACAATGTATTTCCAAAAAAAAAAATTCATTCACTATAATAACAACAAAAATATTTTTATGTCACTATAATAACAATGTATTTCCAAATCATTCACTATAATAACAACAAATATTACAACAAAAATATTTTTATTTCCAAAAAAAATATTTCATTCACTATAATAACAACAAAAATATTTTTATGTCAAGAATGGGATTCGAACCCATGCCCTTTCGGACCAGTACCTGAAACTGGCGCCTTAGACCAACTCGGCCATCTTGACATTGCATATATGGTTTCATTTACATTATATTAAATTCGTTAGATTTGAATCCTTAATCCAACTTCCCCCATGATTTACGGAGTACTACCTTCGTTTCCGAACCGGGAGTTGATTCATTCGCCAGCCATGGCGCATCGCCGCGCTCTCCAGTAGGTTACCCTCTCCCTCTCCGATCCCTTCTCCTACCCCCTCGCGCCATCTACATGCCGCCTCGCCTCCTCCGCTCCTCCACCCCTCTCGCCGCCGCCCACCTTCGCGCGCTCTCCGCCTCCGCCCCGTGCGCCGGGGAGGGCGCGCCCCACCTGTTCGGCGGAATGCCGCCGCGGGCACCCGACCTCCTCGCGCGCCTCCCCGCCGAGCTCGCGTCGTTCGCCCGCGCGCGCGCCGCGGGGCGCGCGGCGCCGAGCCAGTTCGCCTACGGCAACGCGCTCGCCGCGTGCGCCCGCGCTGGCCCCGCGCTGGCCGAGCAGGTCTACTGCGCCGCATGGAAGGACGGGCTCTCCGGGAACGCGTACGTCTGCACCGGCATGGTTGACCTGCTCGCCAAGAGCGGCCGCCTCCGGGACGCGCTCAGGGCGTTCGCGGACGGGGACCCGAGCAGCGCCGTGTGCTGGAACGCGGCCGTCTCCGGGGCGGTGCGGAACGGCGAGGGCGGGCTCGCCGTCGAGATGTTCCGTGATATGGTGTGGGGCTCGTGCGAGCCCAACTCGTTCACTTACTCCGGGGCTCTCAGCGCGTGCGCGGCGGGTGAAGAGCTGAGCGTTGGGCGGGCGGTGCATGGTCTGGTGCTTCGGCGTGATCCCGAGTACGATGTGTTCGTTAGAACGTCGCTTGTTAACATGTATGCGAAATGTGGTGATATGGGTGCTGCCATGAGGGAGTTCTGGAGAATGCCAGTCCGGAATGTGGTTTCGTGGACCACCGCGATCGCCGGTTTCGTTCAGGAAGATGAGCCAGTCAGTGCAATGCTGTTACTTAGGGAAATGGTGCGGAATGGCGTGGCGATCAACAAATACACAGCCACAAGTATCTTGCTTGCTTGCGCTCAGATGTCTATGGTAAGAGAGGCTAGCCAGATACATGGTATGGTTTTGAAGACAGAGATGTACTTGGATTGCGTTGTCAAGGAGGCATTAATTTCGACGTACACTAACTTTGGGTCTATTGAGTTGTCGGAGAAAGTGTTTGAAGAAGCTGGCACAGTAAGCAATAGAAGTATTTGGTCAGCCTTCATATCTGGGGTCAGTAACCATAGCCTTCTGAGATCAGTTCAGTTGTTAAGGAGGATGTTTCATCAAGGTCTAAGACCGAATGACAAATGCTATGCTTCTGTTTTCAGCTCTGTAAATTCAATTGAGTTTGGCGGACAACTTCATTCATCGGCCATAAAAGATGGGTTCATTCATGGTATTCTTGTTGGCAGTGCACTCTCCACCATGTACTCTAGATGTGATAATGTTCAGGATAGCTACAAGGTTTTTGAAGAGATGCAGGAACGAGATGGAGTTTCATGGACAGCAATGGTTGCTGGTTTTGCTACACATGGTCATTCAGTTGAGGCATTCCTAACGTTCAGGAATATGATTCTTGATGGATTTATGCCAGATCACGTGTCGTTAACTGCCATTCTTTCAGCTTGTAATAGACCAGAGTGTTTACTCAAAGGGAAGGAAGTTCATGGTCACACACTTCGCGTCTATGGAGAAACCACATTCATAAACGATTGTTTTATTTCCATGTATTCAAAATGTCGAGCGGTACAAACAGCTAGAAGAATTTTTGATGCAACTCCATGCAAAGATCAGGTCATGTGGTCCTCAATGATATCTGGATATGCTACAAATGGTTGCGGTGAGGAAGCAATCTCATTATTTCAGCTTATGGTGGCAGCAAGCTTTCGAATAGACAGTTATATATGCTCGTCTATTCTTAGCCTATGTGCTGATATAGCAAGACCATTCTATTGCAAACCATTACATGGATATGCAATTAAAGCAGGTATATTGTCTGATCAGTCAGTAAGCAGTTCACTTGTGAAGGTGTACTCCAGAAGTGGCAATATGGATGATTCTCGTAAAGTTTTTGATGAAATAAGTGTCCCAGACTTAGTTGCATGGACCACTATAATTGATGGGTATGCTCAGCATGGAAGTAGTCAGAATGCATTGGCAATGTTTGATTTGATGATTCAGCTTGGGGTAAGACCAGATACTGTTGTACTAGTAAGTGTTTTGTCTGCATGCAGCCGTAATGGTTTAGTTGAGCAAGGTTTTAACTATTTTAATTCAATGAGAACTGCATATGGGGTTGAGCCAGAGTTACAGCACTACTGTTGCATGGTTGATTTACTTGGTCGATCTGGGAGGCTTGCAGAGGCAAAATATTTTGTTGATAGCATGCCTATGGAACCAGACTTGATGGTATGGAGCACCCTACTTGCTGCTTGCAGAGTTCATGATGACACTGTACTTGGACGGTTTGTAGAAAATAAGATCCGTGAAGGAAATTATGATTCAGGCTCCTTTGCAACTCTGTCGAACATTCTTGCAAATTCTGGAGATTGGGAGGAAGTAGCTAGAATCAGAAAAACAATGAAGGGTGTAAATAAAGAACCTGGATGGAGTATGGTGTAAAAACCGAAATGCTTGAGGAGATCAGCTATAAACATATATTTCATGAGCAGAGATCGGCTATAAAGAGAGAAGCACCTTGGCCGAATATTTCTATTTTATGACCAAGACATTGCAGAGTATGTTCATGATTAAAACTTCTACAAAGATTCTTTTTTGAATTTCCCTAAACTATTCTTTCTTAGCACATGTGCTAATTTTTTTTTGAGTTGGAGTGATGATATTGGGGAAATTGGAAATGAACACCCGTTGGCTTTATGTGGTCCTGCTCATGGAAATGACCTTGCAGTTATCAAAAGTTCCCACTGTTCGGTGAACTGCGTTTGTGATTCCTCTTGCTGTACTTTATCAACTATTCACTTTATGAGAATTTTCATATAATCATACTCGGCATATAGAACACACCCCTAAGATCTTTATAGTACAGTGGAACTCAATATATATAACTAAGCTATTCTTTCCTCAGTTAATTTTCTTTTAATATGAGTAACTTTCAGGTATCAATCTGACTTGATATATATAGCATGGTAGTTCTTTTCCTAACAACTGAAGGCTTCTCTTTGTCTTAGTGTCTATATGACTATGTATAACATTTTCCTATAAAATGCTATTGCACCTGACTGTGGGAGTTGGGAGTTAAGGGGGATTCACATGGCATATTGTTATTGCTTGTCCAGTTATCTGAAGGATCACCCAATAAATCAAATGGAAACTTTATTTTCTGCGGGATTCCACATTCACTGCCTATACTGTATTCAGTACCAGTTCTTGTATATGGATCTTCATCACTATTTTCAATGCCTCCATTTGTGCCTATAACCCAATCAACTTCATATCCATTGCATGGTTCAGTCTGTCCAAACCGTATGTTTGGTGAGGCTTCATATATGCTATTGATTATTCCAGGGGTTATGCTGAGAAGCAGCGATGTGGCACCTGGCGAATTCTGCAGGGTTTGTGTTCTGAATGGTAAGGTGACTGGACAATTATGGTTGTCTTTGTCTGACTGATGAGTTAAAGATGGACTGCACTTGAAGTTTATGACTTTACTAGAAGAGCCATCTTGTCTATTGTTGGGCTTCTGCTGCCTCCCCTGCAGGCGCTGCTGACTGTTCAACTGAGTTATCGGTATTGCAACTTCTGCTGAGCAAGAGGAACTCTCAGAAGCAAATTGCGAGTTTGTTGTTGCAGTTGATTGAGGACCCAGGGGTGAGATAACGCTCTTTGTGCCATAGAGTTAGGCTTTTTAAATATCTTACAAATAGCCCAGATATCCTGTTTGGTGCAGAAAAATATCAGAATGATATTATACAGTTATTTTATTTTATTTTTTTGCTATAACTATATAGTAATTCCAGTAAAATACTCACTTTGGCTGGTTTTTTATCTATTGGTATTTTAGGAAGTGAAGGCTCCGTGAGTGAAGTCAGTCTGAACCCATGCATCATCCAATCAGTCTTGAACCCTTTTGCTACTCTCCCTTTGTAAAAGACAAGAGACTTCTTCAGGCTTATGCATCTGGTTCCCTCGGAAGAGTAGATGGGCCTCTAATACAAGAAGTTAAAAGAGGAAGAGAGGATGAACTGTATCCGAGCTTCATGAAACTTCCCTAAATCGTCATGCTTTATGCCGATACATGAGAAAGGGAGTTTAATATATGCTTTAAAATGAAATTACAACTGCTTGAACATGACGATGGGACCCACAGGTATGCATATACCTCCTTGTATTTAGTAGTTCTTTATTCCTTCTCTTTCTGAACGCACTTGACTTGTTTGACAAGAGACTTTAGTCACCATGATCTAGGAGTCTAGAACACCATGAGCGAACATTCGATAATACTCACGCATATTATTTTTCCACTGTCATCTCAGTATCCAAATGAAATACTAGTAATTTATGTTAGTATATAGTGCAAGTTAAACACTCATCAACAATTGTACTAGGCACCAATATTTACAACCTCAAGATTCTTAAATTCTAGATCCAGTGGCAATGCACTGATATAAGCTGGGAAAATTGTTGACGGTGTAAAAACGTATAAGACGGGGAAAAGTGTCAAGGGTGTAATAAATGTTTTGTTTGCATTACTGAAATGGATAATAACTATGGACCATATTTTACATTCACATATGCATAATACAGACATTCAATTAACTAATAATATGTTTCATACTTTGGCATCACTTCTTTATCCATACACACTAACAGACTTTACACCCCCAAATCTTACAGGCATGACTGCATCTAATTACTGTTACAACGATGTGAATGGACCCAGAAAGCAAACGTTTAGCATCTCAGTAATATAATGGAGTCATCAACATCATTTGTTTGATTGTTTCTCATTGAATTTACCAGAGAAGTCAGCAAGGCAGACAGCAGACCAATCATATCGGAAGGAAAGGACAATCAGCGAATCAGTTTCATCTGTTGACACAAATGATGTATGAACAGCCACTGATAGGGAAAAAAAATCATTGAGCCGACCTGAAAGCTACTCGCAACAATTCAGGAAAGTACAAATGCATTTGTTATGGCAATTATTGTTCTGTTAGTAACAATAGATCTATAGCAATTTGCATTTGTGTAGCCACCATTTAGTCCGAAATTTGAGAACTACAATACCTTCTAGAGACAAAGACATATAGCAATACGGCAATGAAGAGAGAAATTTCAGACCATATTATCTGAAGGGTGTTTCCATTAGATTTCATATGTAGAAACAAATGGCACAAGTCTTGTAAACTCCATTTTCACTAGCTCTAGAAGTTTCCAAACTACTATCTGAAGAACTTACAGATAGAGCTGTGGATGTTTTTTCATATTTCTACAGAATTGAGGACCAAATTCAACTTAATTGGACAGATACAAGTAGGGCAAAGTCAGATAGAAAGCCGTCTGTGCTTCCTTTTGTAGATTCAAGTTAGATCATTGCAGATGAGTACAAACACAATATATTTCGCTCGCAATTTACTTCTGGGAGTTATGGGAAACATGAAATTACAGAGAACAGTAAAATAAAGGAGAACCCATTGTTCTTTTCAAGTATCTTTGATCAAGTTACTAAAGCATATGCACAGAGCCGTAGGCTGATCAGTCAAGGCCTTCAAGATGCTCCCAAAAGTTCCTTGATATCATACCCTTGCAGCTGAAGCAATTGAAAGTTATACATGTCAGTTTCAAATATGCCAGAACATGCCATCTATTTATTTTCTGAAATAAATAGACAATCATCAGATAACTACCCTATTCATATGCAATCCTCTGCAAGTTATACAACTCAACCCTATCTTGATCAAAGAATGAATATACTGACAAATTATAAGACATACCTGAAGAAAGGTTAACAGTAATATTACTCCCGAGTTCCAAAATGCATGTATTGTGATAGGAGTTAGAAGATTGTGGGTTTGAGCATATGAAAAACCCAATGCAACACCTGCATACCAATCAGCAATATTATGGAAATGGAATAATAATCTCACAATGAAATAAATACTTAGACATTTCCCAAAAGAAAACCACTGGTCATAAATTGATCATAGTATCACACTGAGGGTTTGCATCTATCATCTTTCTAACAAGAGGTCACAAATGCAAGACACCACGAGGCAGCTACACTTTAGTGTGGTCAACTTTGTTGATAACCAAATTCATTCATGCACTTCGCCAAACACAGAATTCACAGGGCTTTATATCTTATTTCTAAATTGACATATAAAATTACCAAGTACAAACAACTGTGGGAATTGTCCAGGTGTCAGATGAGCGAAGGCAAATACAGCAGCACTGACAAGTATGCAAACTGGAGTAGGAAACCTGTATAGAAAGCAAGTTGTTAAAAACAAACAAAACTGCAAACTGTAACATACCAAGTTGCTATATGCAAGCATGTGAAAGGGGGCTACTAAAAAAGCTAAATAGTATATGTTTCTTTACCACTTAGTCAAGGACACCATTAAAAATCCTCGAAACACAGTCTCCTCCAGAATTGGTGCTAGAACTCCAGTAATGCCCACCAGAAAAGCAGTGCTAATAATATATTAAAAAGTTAAAAACAAAGTCAGGTTATGGCTGCCAGGTATAAAGGCATAAACCCACTGAAAACTGGATGGGTGATACCTGGCACTTGATGAGCCAATTAATGGCAATAAAAGAACTAACGAGTCAGTCTGAAAAAATGCCCAGAGAAATAGATCAGCAATCAGGACTCATGAAACAGTACACTGAAAAAAGGGAACTAGTATAACAGGAGGTAAGTATACAAAACATGTTGAGATTCAATTTGGAAAAGCGTAAGCCCCTATCAATGTAAAGTGAGGCCTTACCACACAAGCTTGTCAGTCAAAGCATCGAATAAACCTTGTGTATGAAGCTTCACATTATCAAAGAGTAAATTCCATCTTAATTATGCTGTAAACTGTTCCTAATTATGCTCTGCTCTCATCTCAAACCAAAGAGAATAGCCATATTTGCTAATTCCTATGCTATCATGGAAAACCTATCTTTCTGGCTTCTCTACCATCTGAATCTTACACAAGTGACCATATGATAGCCTTGAGTTATTATTGTTTAATCACAACCAGCTTAAGCCAGTCCATACATGAGAAGATTGTGATTAGATAAGACCTAGGGTCATGCAAGGCAAGCCAAAAGGGTTGGGTAATCAAAGAAAATGGTCTAATACATTCGAAAATTGCATGAATTGCTCCATTTGGCATATTGTTATAGGTTATTGTTCAATGAATATTAAGTGGTCCAAGATGTGTTTTTTTTCTTGCTGAACAAATTGAATTAGAGGTTGATGATGAATGGGATTAAAACAATGTGAGTTAAAAAAATAAAGATTGTGAGGTAATAATTAATTAAATGGGAATAAAATTGTATGGCCTGAGAAAAATCTATATAGTACAGTATGTAAAAGGGCCTGACCTCTCTTTCTGGAGGTTCACCATTCAGATAAGTCATAGCAACCCCAACTAAAGCAATAGAAATTATAGCGCCAAAGAGACCAACTCCAGCCCACAGAAGCCAGCCATTTTGAAGCTTGAATGGTTCTTTAATATCTGCAAATTCAGCAAAAGTTGCTTGTTAGATATGCTTATTTCTTATTCAGAAAAAGCAGAAGTTGTAAAACAAAATTATCCATCATGACTTAAGCATGAAAGACAGTGCCCAATGAAAAAGAGGATATGCCATGCACTTAGTTATAGGGTGAATCCAATTGCACTAAAGAATTGTAGAAAATTTTCCACAGTAGAGAATATTTTCTGAAAAAGAATGCACGATGTACTCTTCGCACAAGATCAAATCTATTGTAAATAATATGGAAAGAATATCATGTCCTGACCATAACGAAATATATCATCTGGCAATGGTCGAAAGGTATTGGTGATGCCATATACAACACCCAGCACAACTGCTGTCACGCTACTGCTTAAGACAGTGAAAAGAAAATGATAAATACTTTGGCAACAGTCGAAGTATCCATTCTTTGGAAAATGCCAAAAAAAAAACAGCAAGTGCTTGGATTCGTACAGTTGTCCAAGGAAGAGTATTTCTGCCTTCTGATCTACCGTTGCCTCGATAGCTCTAAACCCCACATACGTCAAAACCGATTGCTCAACCAATCCTGTCAGAACAAAGCTGTCTAAAGAACATTCAGAAAAAGCTTTCTTCAATAGAGCTGTCCATGATTGAATACACTAAAATACTGTAAAGAGCAAGAAATTTGAGCATTATGTATCTGCCAATTCTAAGTTATGAACATATGTAATTTTATTTTCATAATTAGCTCCAAATCCAATATTATGTGCAGCATTGCAATAGCAGACAGACATCACTGAGACACTAACCAGCATAGGGTACAAATGGTTAGGAGTACCTTACTCCACAGCCCACCATGGTGAGCACCACCGTCTGCCACTCCCACGGCACATCCCATCGGCGAAGGATTGGCCACTCCTCTGAATTCTGCTCATATCCAAATTATGTCACAAAATCTTCAGCAAGAGAAACCATCACAAAAGAGAGGAATGCTTTACATCCAACTAAACTAGACATATGTTTTCCATCATAATAAGATACTCCTATCAAATGCACATTTGACATTCTACCAATGCATCCATTAGTTTTTCTTGATGCATTCTTTAGAAGAAGAAAAAAAATCTTCGGGGTTTGTTCTTCCAAGAAGCTAATTATTGTTGCCGGAGTAGAGTCACCTCACTGGAAGGCGGAGGCGGCTTGTTGCCGGAGTTGAAGGAGCGGCAGGCGAAGCCCCCGCGCCTCCTCCACCGGCCGGTCTCCGGTGACCGGAGCCACCGCCGCTGAGCTCTTACCGCCACCACGCAGCCAGCTCTTGGCGATGGAAATGCCCTCCGTTGCCTGGACAGGAGTACGGCTCTGCACGGGAGCGGCCGGAGCAGGTGAAGAGAGATCGCCGGCGACAACGCCGCCGCCGCCGCCGCCGCCGCCGACGAGGACGCCATGAGAAGGATACGCTTCTTTGCTCTCAGCTCAGCTCGGCGGCCGCTGCTCGCTGGCTCACTGAAGAAGCCGCACGTGTTTTTCGGGATAAGGTGAGGGACCAATTTGTAAAATTGTAAAAGTACAAGGACTAAAATAAAAACCGAAGTGATAAGACTTCTCCGGAATTGTGTATAGTTTCAGGGTGGAGTTTGCAAAAGTGAACCACACCGCTTCTTCTCCAGGGTAGAGAGGGCTCTTGCGGCGGCGGCGATGGCGGCGACGGCGAGCACGTCCGGCGAGTGGCTGAAGGGCGCGCTGCAGGAGCTGCGGGAGCGGATGGGTGGCGCGCTGGAGCTCGACGCGGACCTCATCTCGGGCCTCGTCTCCTTCTGCGAGCTCGCGCCTCCGCCCGACGCTGCTGACTACCTCGCGGTCCGTACCCACACTATCCATCATCCCCCCTAGAATGATGCGCAGCTATGCAGGGATTACTCTATTTAGGTTCTGATCGGAGATGGTTGTGCGATTGTTAGTTTGTTTGGTGTGTCGCGGGTGGCCTGATCTGTGCGTGCGCCTTTGTCGGGTTAGGGTTTGTGAGATTTGATTTGGGCGATTTCTAGGGTTGATTTCGAGATTGAGTCAGCCGTTGGAGCTTGATGATAACTGCTAAATTTTGAAAGTCCGATCGTCGGTGTGTCGCGTTTTTTGGTGCAAAGTTTGATACGTTGTGCTGCTTACCATGAATTATTGCAAAGAGAGGATAACATGAATACTTAAGCGTGTATGCTTAGGGGAAAATTTATATGGCAGAGGAGTTGTAAGAGAATAGAGAATATGATGGTATTATTGAATTATACAGCGATGAATGAAACTGTATAATCTGCTGCGTCACTTTAATTTTAAGCACGATGAGTGCATTAGAACAGTCTTTTGCCTAAGATGTGTATCTGCAATCTCAGAGCAGCATGGTGCTTGAACTGTTGAGTTAGCTGTGTTTCTATTCAGTTGTTAGTTTGTATCCATGTCTATTTATGCGGCTGCAACGTTTCAAAGACATAATTGCAGAACTTGTGTGCAATGATACTTATTTTTTTCTAGCTAACATGTCACTTTGAATTGAAAATTGAAACTCTAGGCTCGACCACGAATTTACATACCCCTGATGTGCATCTGCAATGAAGTTGAAAGGACTATGACCAGGAATTTACATATCCCTGATGTGCCTCTGCAATAAAGTTCAAAGGACCATGACCAGGAATTTACATATCCCTGATACACATCTGCAATAAAGTTGAAAGGACTATCTTGTGTGTTCAGTCCAGAATTAAGATGCTCCTTTGACGTCTATTCCTCCTAACTTTCTGTTCTCAGCTGGGCATTTGGTGTTCACGAGGAATTTTAGTTATATTTTCTTTATTTGTTTAATATTGCTTATCTTCGAGTGACATTGCTTATCATTAGGTAAATATTATGCATTAATGCATCTGAAATTGCTGTTGCTTAGTCCTTAGTAGTCTTCATTCTTCATCATTGATCATGGTCACTGTAATGGTGCAGAATATTATTGGAGTAGAAGCTGCTCAGGACCTTATTCAGGAGTACTTGCAGAGGAGGGGTTACATTGATCCATTGAAGGGCAATGAAAACCTACAATCATCTAATCTTCAGCCTTATGTGAAGCCTTCTGCTGAAGCTGGGCCTACCCAAACCAAGAAGCAGACACGTACACAAAAAGATGCAGCAGCATCTTCTTCTGGCCAGAGTTCCAAGAGTCAACCAGAGACTACTGAACCCCGAGTTGCCTCCAAGAGAGGTTCAAAAAAGAAAGCAGTAAAGGCCATCTCCCTTGCTGAGGCAGCGAAGGGTTCTATTGTCTTCAAGCAGGGGAAGCCTTGTTCATGCCAAGCACGCCAGCACAACCTTGTCAGCAACTGCTTATCATGTGGCAAAATTGTGTGTGAACAAGAGGGTGAGGGACCATGCAGTTTCTGTGGTGCACTTGTTCTAATGGAAGGAAGCACATATGCTGGTTTAAGTGATGTTGGAATTCCTCTTTCGGAAGCAGAAGCTGAAGCTGAAGCGTATGCAAAGAGGCTTGTCGACTATGACAGAAACTCTGCAGCAAGGACTAAAGTTTATGATGATCAAAGTGACTACTTTGAAATGGAAGGAAATAGTTGGCTTTCTTCAAAGGTAAATTTTATATTTGCTTTCCTATCCTAATGACTCATTTAAACACCTTTTTACTGATTCATTGTGCTAAACAGCCTTATAGGATGTTCCCGTTGTTTATTTATATGTGCACACTTCACCCAACCCTGCCTGCAAATTGGTTTTTCAATCAGAATTGCTGGTTGCCTTTTTGTTACAAGGACTCTAATGAACATATACTACAAACCTTGGAAAAAACAGCGTGCACTCTTAATTACATCTTACGCTTGAAATTGCTTGCACAATTGGCATTTGATATATCATCATATTTATATGATAAGAACATATAACTTGACGGGATCAGACAGCAATTTACTGTGCAACTATTTGAGATATTAGCAAATTTCTCCAACCAAACCGGAACAATGTTAAGTAAGTTCTCAATCTTTCTTGCTTCAGGAAAAGTCAGACCTAAAGAAGCAGCACGGGGAAGCTCAGGAAGCAGCTGAAAAGGATAAAGGGAAAGTTGTTGTCACATTTGATTTGGTGGGCCGCAAGGTAATACAATGCTGTTCCTGTCGCACAGCATCTAATTTGCTTAAAGGCTCTAAGCAAAAACATTTGGACGAGGATGTAATTTTGCAACTGTTTCCGACAGGTAATTTTGAACAAGGATGGAGCCACCGTGTTGGAATCCGAGCACCGGATCTTGGGACCACCTGAAGAGAAGGATCAGATCCACCGGATACAAGCCAACCCCACAATCAGAGAGCAGCCCATATTCATCGAAACAGGACCAGTGAAGCCGAAAACCGACAGAGCTCGACAGAGCAAGAGACTCGCCAAGAATGGCCTGTGCCTGGAGGTAACTGGGAGGCTGCAGCACGAAGATAAGGACCCCCAGAGCTTCCTGGGTGGCAAGATGAAGAAGGGTGATCATCTGGCGTACAGTTCTTTCGGCCAACCCCGTGAAGGGGACGACTTCGACTGCTCCCAAGATTTTGATTGAGCCTAATTTGCTTGTGGATGGTGATGGTCGATGGGTGCCTTCCATTGTAGGTATGTCATCCCCGATTTTGGTTCGTACTGGTTGTTGAGTTCTCAGCTTTTACCCAGAGGAGGCAAAATACAGACCAGGCTGTAGAAATGCTATCATACACATGAACACATCCATATATATCCATCTCCTTTTTTGTAAGGATATCTTGGAACCTATTGAAAATGTGAGAATGGCACATTTGGTTATCTCTTGTTGCCCTTACAGTTCCTTCTCTCTTTTTTTTTTTGGAATAATTGCTGGGTAGCTGCTGTTAACCCGTCAGAGAAAAGGCATACTACATAGGAAGAACAGAGAGATGGAAACTAAGTCGAGCTAGCAATTTGGCCATTCTCATCTGGAAAGTAGCATACTACATAGGAAGTTTTTCAGCCCATTCAATCTTTGAAATGGGTCTCCAAGACAGTGGTTGATCAGACATAGTCCATCCATGAAAGGAAAAGGTCCCTTTGTACTCCCTCGATCATCAGCTGAATCCAATTTATATCCTTCAACCACAAAAATGGTATATTAACTCGCACAAAATCGGGTTGAGAGACAAAAATCCGAGATTGAAGATCAGATTCGAGCAATGGTAGAAAGGAGTGAAAATGGACATTTTCTTTCATGTTGCAAATCGCATACAATTATTGCGATCAGGCCCAACATATTAGGCCATGCTTTCTGATGAGCCAAACGAGGATTAGCCAGAATTTTGGCAAACGAAATAAGGCCATGTGCGAGCAACACACACCGCATATTATATAGCACCTCCAGTATAAGTGTATGACTGCTGCACATTGTTTGTTACTCCGTCCTACAATATATTAATATAGTATAGGATATTGCCGTTTCAAAATAAATTAATCTAGTTCAGGACATAACATATCTTAATACTTTAACTCTACAATAAATTAATATAGTATAGGATTTGACATATTCTAATACGTCAAGTACGTTCGGATTATAGGTCGTATCCCATATTAGATTAACTTATTCTAAGATGGGGATAGGACCACTTTTCTCATCAAAGTTTTGTACTAGCATCAGATGTCATGAGCAAGTAGACAACGAGATGCGCAAAGAAACTGCACTTTTAGAGTGCCCGTTCCATCTTGGAACAATTACAGAACACTTAATCAAAGTAGCGTTGTTGCTTTATATACACACCACGTTACTCCCGGGCCGACAAGCAAAACGCACAAGCGAAATCCGGAGCGCAAACTGGGAGAAAGACACCAAATGAGCCTTTACACTCTCTACTACTAGTACACTGGCGCACACGCGCGAACAAATGTATCTGTGGTTTCTGCACTTGACAGTAGCAGCAGCCCTCGATGAATTCTAGCCTTGGGCGATTCGAGCACTGCCCGGCTGCAGCCGACCAAGCCACACCTCGTCTCGTCAGGCAGATTTCAAGGCTGTGGCTCGTGCTGCGGTGTCGCGGGCGAATCCGGTGCAATGGTGAAATGCACTCCGGTTCCTTGCCCAGACTGAAGAATGAATGCCACCTCAGTTGCTGCTAAGGCAGCCGCCTCCTGAACAAACATACATTGAAACAAACACTTGAAAACAAGATACCCCGTGAATTAACTACAATCCAGAAGCTAACAAATATTATTGAAACTAATGATGCTCAAATATCCATTGCATTATGCAAAAACTATGTTAATGAAAGCAGTTCAAAATTTCCCATCCTAAGATATTCGAATATCCCCCAGGATCAATAGCCTAACTAGTTCTATGATCTCACATATGAAGAGGAAGAGAGCAGATAAAAACTCAAAATTCAAACATCAATGAACAAACAAGTAGGTCAACTCGAATGCAAATATCTGAAGAACAAGGCAATAACAAATAAAACTATCAGACATTCCAAGTTCTAATAAATTTAAAATAGTAGAAAATAATGTAAATCGCCTGCATGATAACATACTGACCTGTCGCTGTCTGCGGCGCTGCAAGATACTCACCGCCCAAGCCATTATATAGAATGGTAGCAGAAATCCAGCAGCACGCAATAGAAAAAGCTGTCAAGTAATGGAGCATCAATACCGACTTCTAATGATGATGTACAACAAAACAATGATAACCAGATAGTTAAAGAGCATTCTTTCACTCACTGAAAACATTGCAGAAGTATCATCGTCATCTTCATCAGTTACAGTCAGTGCATGTCTCAATAATAACAGAGCCATTAACTGAACATAAGCAAAGGTAAATAAACAAGACCTTCCATTACGTGTGCAATCAATATAAATACATCTGTTGTCTCAAAAAATATATAAATACATTTGTGCCACAGAAATTAGGAACTCACTACTAGCGCAGCAGAGCGACAAAAAGCAGCAGTGCTGGCATTTGTGGCAGAGTAATCATCGTATTCAGCTTCCATAATGTGGTTCTGTGCAACTGCAAGGATCCTAGGATCACGCAAGTCAAATGCAGTACCAGTAATGGTCCAGCCACCACTGTGCATTCCAAAAGAAATAGGTTGCAATTAGCCTGGAATACTACAAATGACACCACGATATAATATCAACAAGAACCCATGTCTTCAATAGAGAAAAGCATGATGCCCTACCTGATGTCAATGGTAGTTTCATCAGGATGAGGCCTGGTAGGTGCAGTGTAACCGTCTTCATATGGCTGCAGTAATGTCATTCCAACAGGTCAAATTCAGGATTGCTCCTGTGGAGGAAGGAAAGATGAATCATTTGAACATAAATTCACCTCATGACAAATTTCACACGTTACATCTCCTTTCTCATTGCACCATCGTTGCACACAAGCCCGATGAGCATACTGTATCACAAAACTAAAAATGTATGAGAGCAATATCCACAGGCGGTATCTAGGGATAATAAATTCGGAAACTTATAGTTACATAAAAAAAATCAGGAGCGCCACAGCAAGAACTTCAGTTGCAGTTGTGGATATAGCCAGGATAAAAACAGGTGTGGATACAGGTGGAACAGAATAGGTTTTGCTTCCACCTTTTACACATTATATAATACACAATGCAAATATTTGCCAACATACTGGGATATGGTTAAAAAAGAACCATTAGTAGCATCAGGAAACTTGTGAGCTGTTTCTCATCATAAATGAGATTTTAGAAGACATGCTGAGATGCCGCAACTAAATCATGTTATTAAGGTGAGACTTTTTTCCTAGTAGACTATGACTTGTTGCCTACATAAACAGAAGAATCTAGCCTGAGACACTGCACATTTCATGAAAAGCATGTCAAATATTTGATACATGCTAAAAATGTGAAACAGTTCATAGATTGCTGCAAATTTGAGTCTCCATCTTGTCAGCATATATCAACATTCAATTTTCATCCCCTAAAAAAGATTCAGTTTTCAAAAACAACCCATCTAGGTTAAACATTCACAATTGCATATTATCCATGAATCTATCTTCAATTTTCCATGCACGCGGTCTGTGGATAGAAAAGAAAATAAGATCCTAAGCATGAAACTGAATTTACAAAGCCTGTCAAGAAATTTGGTGCCAAAAGATATTTATACTATGAAAGATAAACGGTATAATGTACAGTTCCGGTGCAGAAATTAGGAAAAAAAATCTTAATGGGTCTTTATATGATGATTGGTGAAACAATACATATTAACTGAAAAACCAAATAATTGAAGCATTCCGAAATGGGTGGTTTATATGTATCTCCTGTTGGATATTTAATTATTTTCTTCAAGAGGAAGAAGTCAAATTGCATTTGACTACTAGTTGGTCAAGTTGGTTGCTTGTTGCTGCTTGAAGTTTCTAGCACAAATGAGTGATAATAGGTTCAACAGTACACAAGTGATTGTATGCTTTGTTGTGTTGGCATGGAAGGATACAGAGCAAATTTTACTAGCTAGCACCCTGTATTAGTAGTTTCATTGCTGCTTGAGCTTGGTAGGCAGACAAGCAGCATGTCTGTCTTGGTAGCAAGCCAGTTTCGAGCTATTAGATGAGGTGTAACATGAGCTGTAAGTAGCAGGCCGGTTACTGTAGAAACCGACCTGTGTAAATGGTGTCTTGGCTTGTGCAATATATGAAGAATACTAAAGTTCATACACCTATTTTTTTATCCTAGTATTAGGGCCAACATCTCCTAGAGACCTAGACCGAGTCAAATCAAGGGCATACTAACACCCAATCTGCCAATCTGGGAAACAAAAAGGCAAGAACGACAACAAATTAATATCCAGCCAACCACATTTCGCTGTGAACATGAAAATACAACAAACAGAACCTAACGAGACGAGTTAATCTTGCCTAATCTCATATGTTGCCCTTTAAACAGAGATACTTGAATAAACACTTGCAACTAAAACTGGAGTTCATGGGATAATGTGTGAACCTTTAGACTGCCAGTACAGGCACATGGGCTCTCCAGATTTTTTATACTGTCTTCTTCCTGACAAATGCGACATTCCACCAACTGCAGAAGAGGTTCTTCTTCAGGGGCCATGCTTTCTCCAACTGCCAAAAAGGTATGCACTGTAGTGGGTGCCTGCGCAGCGGCTTCCCCTGATGAATTCTTGGCTGCCCCAGTGGTCTCAAAGCATTCAGGCGCCATTAGACCATCAACATTTACCATTAGATGATCCTTCATTGTTTCAAATAAAAAAAACTACTCCAACAAAATAATTCTTTACAAATCCTATGAGATCTGCTCAAAGTTCATAATCTTAGTTGCTAGATCAGGTGTAGCCCCCTGCTGAAAAAGTGAAAAGAAAACAAAAGGGTTCAACAAATGACATGATCAATTAGAAAAACCTACACAGAACGAATACAAGAACATGAAACCTACAGTAGAACAGTTGCGAAGCAGCTCACAGAAATTTCTTATTTTCACAAAATGAGGCACCAAAGTCCTTGGTACGAGATTTGAGCTCCACCTTTCTGCATGCAAGTTCCTCAATCAGCAAATGTTGCAGCAGAAACAGGAATTATTCATAGTTCATATGTCATAACTCTCAATTGAATAGTAAAAAAATATATAACCTATGTTTCCATAACATCAAAAGCAATGCGATGCTAAATCAGTACAGATGAGATAGGTCCAAGACCACAAATAATGGTATTGCTCAGCTTATACAAATGGTAACACATGTCCCAGCATTTTAATGCGATGAGTCACAAGTGTGCTTACAAAAAGAACACTAAACTATAATCCTTATAATTCCTTAAAGATTTAATAACAAAAGAATAATAAGAACAAGAGTCCACCCTACATTTCGTGCCTTTGTTATTGTCTCTATTGTGGTATAATTGTTCGGGAAGGGAAACCGGTGTTCTGCAGCTCAGAACATTATGCAAATGCAGGATTATAAATGCAATTTACATAATTACATCTCAGAAATCATCTCAATCCTAAATTTATATGGACCGAAACCAAAGATAACTCAGTATAAGGTTACATGAAAGCATATCCATGACAAATTAATATGAGGTTTCCAAGAAAAAGGGTACCCTTCTTGCCTCAGGATTGATGAAATGGAGGTTTCCTTCCGCCGCCACCCTCAATTTTATCAAACCAGAGGAAGGAGGAGAAATTAAAATAAATTGTTGCCATCGTACATCGCGCTAGCAAGAAATTACAAATAGAAAAATAGTCCCAAATTTCATGGTAAACCTCCACCTTCCTACCAATCTTGCTCCACGATAAATGCACATGGGCGTGCCCACCCAAACCCAAAATACCAAATCCCTCACGGCGAAGCACCGAAAAGCATAATAAACCGACGAACTTACCCTCTCCCAGGGGCGGATCCGGACATGGGGGTTCAATTCAGTTGAATCCCCATACTTTTGAGTATTAAGGTTAATGCTCTGAAATTAAGAGGAAAAGCTTCTTCCAGATCTAGAAGAGGAAGCTGTAGGGTTAACGCACGCAAAGCAAATTCGAGACGAAAGCGGGTGGGGGAGAGAGAGAGGATTTGGATGCTCACCAGGATGCAGGAACCCCTCCCCTGCTCCGGTCGCGAGATGGAGGATCGGCGCCCTGCTCTGCCCTCCTCGCGAGATGGAGATCAGCGCTGGCGCATGGAGCGGAGACGACACGGGAGTTTTTCTTTTTCTTTTTTGCACGCGACGGGAGTTTTTTTTTTTTTTTTACGCATAAGGGACAGCGACGAAAGATTTCCTTTTTATATTAAAAAAAATGTTGCAACGGGTGGATGTTATTTTAATCTTATTATTGTTGTACGGTTTAGCTAAGATGAAATTTACTTTGGGAATTTGTTTGGATATTTTTTTTAAGAAAATCATGAACATCAATTAGTAGTCCAACTTTCATCTCAAGTAAGCATGCGGATTTTTTAAAGGGATTTCTTATATGACTCCTTTTATATTTTCAAAAGCAAACGAATTTAAAATCCGACTCAAACACGGATGACGTACCAAAATATTGACAAAAACATCTTCAATTTTTATAATAGTAGAGATACTATTGTAATACTTTCTCATCCGGATTAATATCTAAAATATTTGTTTTTGGGATGGAGGGAAGCTGCAGCCAGCCGCTACAGTCCCGTGTGTTTGTTACGGACTTATAGTGCCCCGCTAAAAATGTTACGTACAGCATGACGGTGGTCAAGCCTACCAAACAGCACATTATTATATACTCTCTTTATCTAAAAATATAGTAACCTATAATCGATTCATAGTACTAAAATATGTCTCATCGGGTAATAGATTACTACATTTTATAGTAGGTATTATTTTGAACAACCTTATTTCAAACTTTTCATTTAAAACCAACTATTCATTATAATTTGGACTAGGGGCCTACCTTTCAGTGGAATTCGGTTGGGGATGGGTGCAGACAACAAACTCCTCCGCCACGGATGCCAGCGACACCCACTGGCTACCACTCTTCAAATCCACGCACCACCACCGCCACTCCTTCTCCATGAGCCATCGTCATTCCTCCTCTACACCCAATCGCACACATTAGCCACCGACATGTTTTCTCTTGCCTCCCATCGTAATGCATGCGGCTATTGTGGTCATTGTCGAGGCCGGTAGCGCGCGGGCTAGTGGGGATTTGGAGAGGCAGGAACTGACCTAGTGGAGAGTGGGGACGCTGATCCATGATCCTCCTTATTGGATTCAATGGTTCCCCCAGCTGCTGGAGAGAAGAAAGAAAGATGAGAAATAGCTAGTGTGCGGAGCGATGACAGTCATTGGACTTAGGTGGATGGATTAGATGAGGGTGGTCTAAGTTGAAATAAAATGTAAAGTTAGCTAGTGTTAAGTAAAAAGAATGGTTGAAGAATGGTCTAATTTGAAAACTTGGTAAGAATACCTAGCCCAAATAGTAATTTACACTCTTTTTTTCAGCACAACTAAAGGGCATGTTCACTTTGATGCCATTTTTAACCATACCATTTTTTGGTAAAGTTGTCAAAAAAATGTCTACATTTAGTTTGTTGTCAAATTTGGTCAATACATAAAAAATCATGTCAAAATTTTGGCGATACTGGCATCTTGCCAAAATTTTGGCATTGCAAAACTTGGTAAGGTTTATTTTGGCTACAATCTGAACAGGCCCAAAATTGGGTTGTCCATGAGCCGACGGGCCCGTGCTTTGCTATACCAACTATAGTTTTATCGTGTCTAGATGGCATGGTTGGGCCAGCCTATTTAAACGGAATCCACCAAATCCCACCTCCGACAATCAACGTCGGCATGCCGCTTCTTGCATAGAATGCCATCATCCTCAACCCTAAGGAACCCCAATCGCGCGACCACAAATCCAGCATCCCTACAACAATCCAATACCCAAATCGCACCACGTGCTGCAAGAAATCGGTGGAAACGAAATATGGTGGGGGGGGGGAGAAGAGAGGAAATGAAGGGGAGGATAATTTTTACCCAAGGTACAACTTTAGTGCGACTTCGGAGCATAGTAAAAAAAAACAGATTGGCCCGACGGTTGAACCGGGAAAAACTAGAACCAGTCCCTAGCATGGTTCAATTTGTAGAAAAGATCGTCTATGCATATGAACCGGCGAAAACTGGTTGGACCGGACGGTTTTATTTTATGGTGAACCGTCTTAAAAACCAAAGCGAGACATATCGTAAACTGTACTAGCTACATAGAAAAAAAATTAAATTCTTGGTTGGGCAATTAAGAGTCAACCCCAAACCTTTTGAGAAAGGATCTGCATGCCTATAGAGTATCTCCAACATATTATCTAAATTTGACTCTTTACATGTTCATTTGGCCAACTTGCCAAAAATTTGGAGAGCCAAATTTATCTTTCAATTCAACAGGCTCTCCATCGTAGCAATGGGACCCACTTGTCAGTGTCTCTCTCCTTCTCCCTTCCTTTCTTTGCACAACGCTCCCCCTCATTCCTCCCACCTACCACCGTCGATAGAGGCGACGAACATTGAAACCGCCATTCCCTCATCGATTCCTACGTGTTGACAGCAAGCAAGCGGATCTGACGGCGGCGGAGGCGTCGGTGAAAAACGGTGGTGACAAAAATAGGCAGTGACGACAAAAATTGGCGACGGCGACAGCGACATCGGAAGGGCTAGAGATGGGGACGGGGGCACAAGGAGGAGCTGCGTGTCACGCCCAGAAATTCCCGAATAGAATTCCAAGCAGAATGTGCATTAAAATCCCCGTCCAGGACCAGCCGGGGTACACAAACGACAATGTTGACATTCAGATCCACGTCTTACAAACATCATAAAAATCTTACATAAATGCAGCGGAAAAACGAAAGATAACAGAAGCTAAGCCTTGACTTGAACTGCAGCGGAAACACCACTCCACAGGCATCCTCGACGGCACGGACGAAGCCTACTCCTCAGAGAAACCACCATCGGACACATACTCGCACTCTGGGGTTGGGGAAAATAGAGCAAGACCGAGTACTACCACTATACTCAGCAAGTCATACCGGAATAGGGGTATGATGCAGGGATTTATCAAAGGGGAGCGAGAGTGGTTCATTAGCATAAAGTGAGCATTTAAAAACAGGAGTTGAAAGAAGTAAACAGTTGTAATAATTACTCAATATTAATCATCCACTGTTCAACGCTATCCCACGTTGCAACAGGCCCAACCATCCACCTAAACTATCCAATTACATTAGACTAAACTAGGGTGAAACTAATCACGGTGAATCTGGTTGACCGCCCATAACCGCGGGCACGGCTATTCGAATAGTTTTACTCTAATCAGAGGTGTACAACTGTACCCACAAGACACAGCCCCACGACACGTTACCGTGCGCCGACATGCCACCACGACATACCGGAAAGAGGCCGTGACAGGACCCTTCGCATAACCCCCTCTAACCAAGCACACCACACCTCAGGTTTCACCCCCACTCCTCGCAAGGCAGCGGGCAGTCCCCTCTCGTGCCTAGGTGAATCCGGAAGCGACAGAGGCCGTCGCAGGGCCCGCCCCACTCCATCACGCCCACCCTTTCCTGGATGCGTCAGCTAGAGGAAAGCTACACTACAAGCCCAGCCGTTGCCCACGCTGGCTTGTGGTAAGCACGATAAATTCTTCCAGGGTTTCCCCCGAACCGGTCCTTAATTGCCATGGGTGCGACTAACAAAACCATGCACCCACAGCCCACCATGTGATTCATTTTAATTAATCAACACCAAAACGGTGGTACTAATCCAACATTACCATTAGGACCTACAGTCTAAACATTAATAATATTTCCCTTATTGTGTGCTAGTTGAACTAAGCAAGGCTAAGCAATCCCTAGTCCAATCTCTAGTCAGGTTATATCCCAAGCTAACAAAGGAACAAGGTACAGAATAGAACGGCTATGACAGTAGGTAAACATCCCATAGATATTATAAAACAATGCAGTGTTTAAAGGAAAACGAGAGAGCATTTGCAATATAGGTTCAATATGTTTAATTGACAAGCATGACTTGCCTTGCTCTGCTGCTGGAGGAACCTCGGCGACTATCTCGAAGTACACCGGAGCGTCGGAAGAACCGGAATCTAAGCGACATACAAGGCAAACAATGCAAACAGGCTATAAGACTACTGAAACATAGAACAAAACCATTTTTAACGGATTCTACACATTTTTCTTGATTTACTGAGACTTGAATGGGCTTAAACGGAGCACGGATGAATTAGTCATGAATTTTAGAAGATTCACTGTGTTTTTACTATAAAAAGAAAAATCCTTAATTGATTTATTGCGCAATAAATAAATCCCGGAGAGAGAGAGGGTGGCACCGACAAGCGGGCCCCACATGGCAGTGACACGGGGAGGGCGGTTCACGGTGGACCGAGTCCACGGACCGGGGAAAGGGGCGCACCACGTGGCGCTGACGTGGCACCGACGCGGCGCACACGTGGCGGCCACGTGGCGACCACGCGGGCAGCCGAACCGACGGCCCCGATCTACCCGAGGGTAGATCGGACGGTGACGGGGGCTCGCGGCCGGCGCGCGCGGGCGGCTCAAGCTGGCCCGGCGACCATGGCGCGCGGCGGCACGAGACGGCGATCGGCGGCGACCGGCCAGCGGCGGCGGCGGCGGCGCGGGCAGCGCTAGCGGCGGCCGAGCGACTAAGCGGCGGCACGGCGGCTAAGTGGCGCGGGAGAGAGAGGGAGAAAGAGGAGGAGGGCCTCACCGACGACGATCGACGACGGCGAGCGACAGAAGGAGACGACGGCGGCGGGATGAGCACCGGGACCACCTAGCGAACAAGGTGAGAGGAGTTAGAGAGGGAGAGGAAAACGAGAGAGGGCGAGGACGCCGGCCGAAGGCGGCGGCCATGGCGGTGCTCACCGGCGCACGATGCGGAGGGGTTCCGGCGACGGATTTCGACGGAGGAGGGGTGGACGGGACGGCCCGCACGACGGCGAACGCGACGGCATCGACGACGCGGCTCGGCATGGCGGCTAGCGGCGGCTAACGGCGACCGGAGCGGCGGCGACGGCGGCGGAGAGGAGGGCGACGGCGCTAGGGCGGTAGAGGGCACGGGAGAGCTCGGCGGAATGGGGAAAAAGGGAGAAGGGGTGACGGTGGCGCTTAAATAGGGAGAGAGGGGGCCGGACGTGGCCGGGATAGGCGGGGATCGCCGGCCGACGTGGGGGAGCGGGGAGGAGAGAGAGGCGGGATTCGAGAATCGGATCCCGGCCATCTCGGGAGTGTGGGCGAGCGGGAGAGAGGGGGAAGTGGGCGCGGGAGGCGCGGGCGCGAGGGCGACGTGGGCGGCGTGGCCCGGGAGACGCGGGAGCGTGGGCGCGGCGGCGGTTGCGGGTGCGGCGGTGGCGGGCGGAGGAAGGAGACGGGCCCGACAGGTGGGCCCCACCTGTCGGTGACCCCGGGAGAGAGGAGGGGGCGCGGCTGAGCTGGGCTGGGCCTCGGCCTGCGGACGGCCCAGCGGGAGAGAGGGGGGGAGAGAGAGAATGGGCCGGCGGCCCATTCAAAGGAAGAAAGAAAAAAAAGAAAAGAAAAAGGAAAAAGGAGGAAAAAGGATTTTCCTAGGATTAAATATTGCTTGTGCTCACTTTTAATTGGTTAAAATTATTTCTAGGGCTCTGAAAATTCCACTAAAAATCTTGTTAGCGACTTTCGACATGTAGAACTCAAGAAAAATTCTACATGCCAATTTCGATTGTTATTTGCATTAATTTATTAAGGTTTACTCTTGCTTTTCCCGGGTATTTTCTTGAGACCATTTAAAATTTCAATTAAGGCTTGGGAAAGAACTTCAGGGTGTGACACTGCGTCAAGGAGGAGGGGCGACAGAACAACCGTCGAGCCGCCATCGTTACGCCCTGTCCGTCGATTTGAATCCCATCGTGGGGGAAGGATTAGGATGAGAGGCGGCGACGCTTGTCAGCTCTGTCCGGTGGGGTTGCTATTGAGGAAAAGGAGGTGGGGTCGCTGCCGCTACCATTGCACCCCTCTTCACCGATCGACAGACGCGGTGGACAGAGAGGAGAGGCGGCTCCGACGACTGCATAATTGTGGCGGTGGTGGCGGTGGGGGGGGGGGGGAGGATCTGAATATGTGACTCACCTTTGGCAAGCCAAGAAGGCTTGCTAGATTTAGCCAGTCGGGGGGTTGATTTGGCAAGCAGGACGACAAAACCTGTTGGAGGGTGTTTTTTCTTTTCACTTGCTAAATTTTAGTTTGGAGAGTCAAATGGCCACTCTCTTGGAGATGCTGCTCCCACCTAACCAACTATGCAAGAGGATCTTGTAGGTGAGTATAGAAAAAACTACTTTGAGAGTGGATTACAACTTAAAAAAAAATTAGCAATAAATCGGCGGTTCGACTGGTGGACCGATGAACCGACGTGCTCACCGGGTGAGTCCCTGGTCCATGTTTTCCACCAAGTTCTAGAGGCCTCATCCACAATCTTGCTCATGGGCGTCTCATCTATGTGCCGGCATGGGACGGGTGGATCGCCTTAATCTGCGGGTAGGCCCGGCGACATCCGGATGATAGTAGGGTACACTTGCCAGTGGAGGGCACCTGGCGGTGTACCTGTCTCTAGCAGATATTTAAAAATTAAATAAATAAAACGCCATTTTGGAGTGTTACAGTTCAAACGCAATTTAGGCCCGGACAGTTCAATGTGGCATTACTCCTATGGTAGAACAACATCATGGTTTTCACTAAGCAAGTAAAATGCCCGTTCTTTCTTTTCTTTCTAACTCACAAAGGAACTTGGCTTTTATTTAAGCCTCCTTGAAGCAAAGGTCTTCTGAAGGATTTTCATAAGAATTGAACTAACCCCATGAAAATCCTGTAAAATTCATGAGTTCCAAAGGAGCCCTTCTCATGACGAAATACAGGATAGACAAATAAAAAATGAAGAGTGACCAATAAAACATATTGTCCTCTTCATTTTACAAGGGCAATGCTTGGTTGGATAGAATAGAGCAAAACTATATGACAGGCTCTAGACCACTCCACACAACCAAGCGCATCATCAAGGAAAAGAATGCACGCAATTTGAAAGCTAGTCAGCATCATCAGTAAATAAGATTGGGTCAATAGGTTCACATTTTCTCATGTTGAGATTCAATTCATGGAGAATCCTACAAGCCCCATGAAATTCAGGGCAAGAATCATCCCCGAAGACGAACTGATGCACCCGTCCTCCCACCTCAACACAACTCTCTCCCGCAACCTTCTTCATCCCTCCTTCCCTCATCACCCTCCTTGCCTTCGCTGCCTCGTCCCATGATCCAATTTCGCAGTAGATGTTTGAAACCATGACGTAGTTCCCGCTTCTCCAGGGCTCTAGCTGCAGCAGTTTGCCCTGCACCTTGTCAATGATCTCAATGCAGTCCTTGGAGCTATGCAGCTGGCAGGCTGCCAATAATGTCCTCCACACAACTGGGTCAGCCTCGACCGGCATTCCTACAACGAAGTCATAAGCTTCCTGGAGAAGACCATTGCGGCCTAGCACATCAACCATGGCGCTGTAGTGTGTCATCCTCGGCACGATACCGTAAACATGCTGCATTTCATGGAAGAACCGGCGCCCCTCATCAACCAGGCCAGCATGGCTACATGCACAAAGCAGACCAAGAAATGTGACATAATTGGGTGTGATCTTTGAGAGTTTCATCCTGTCAAACAGCTCCAGCGCTTCCTGAGCCAAACCATTCTGCGCAAACCCTACGATCATGGCAGTCCATGTCCAGACATTCCTCGCAGGCATCCTCTTGAACAAGCGCAGGGCATAACTCACCACGCCACACTTGGAGTACATGTTCACTGCCGCCGTCCCAAGCTGAAGCGTCATGTCCAGCCTCCGGGCAACAACCTGTCCATGCGCCCACTTGCCGAGCGCCAGGTTTCCCAGCTCGGCCGCGGCGGACAGCATGACCACGAACGTGGTCGGGTCTGGCACAGAACCAGCCTCTAGCATCTCCGCGAACAGCTCGACGCACAGCTCGTGGCGGCTGTTGCCCGCGCAGGCGGTGAGCGCGGTGTTCCAGGACACGACAGTCCGGTGCGGCATTTCGTCGAACACCTGCACGGCGCGCTCCAGTTGCCCGCAGGCCGAATACGCGGCCATGAGCGCGTTCGGGACGTACACCACCGCGGAGGCGAGGCCGTCCTTGACGGCCTCCGAGTGCACGGATCCAACAACGGGGAGGGACCCCGGGGCGAGGCGCGCGAGCGCCTTGAGGACGTGCGGGAGCGTGTGCGCGTCGGGGCGAAGTCCCCCGCGGCGGAGGCGGAGGAAGAGGGCGGCGGCGGTGGAGGGGTCCGGCGAGGAGGCGAGCGGGGGAAGGAGGAGGTTGAAGAGGTCGAGGGATGGGGAGGGGAGGGAGAGGAGGAGACGGTGGGCGAGGTGGAGGTGGGGATTGGGCAGCGAAATGAGGCGGCGGAGGAGGAAGGGGCCGAGGGAGGGGAAGCGGCCGGAGGTGAGGAGATGGGCGTGGATCTGCCGGATATGGGGGACGGTGGTGGCGCCGCCGCCCCCGGCGATGAGGGCGTGGAGGTGGAGAGCGGCCATTCCATGGAGGTTGCGCGGCGGCGATTTGGTCGTGGAGGAAAGCACACGCTGCGGTTGCTGTTGGGCCTAACGGGCCCGGCCCGCTCGTTAGCATCTGCATCTTTTTGTCACGGGAAACAGTACACCAAAGACCCTCAACTTGTCATCAGGATTAAAAACATTCTCAAACTGCAAAACCAGATATACCGGATCCCTTAACTATACAAAACCGGTCACCCAAGTTTTTTCGGTGGTTTTCACCCCGATTTTGGTCTACGTGGCGGCTGAGTCAGCATGGGACCTACGTGGGCCCCACATGTCAGCATGTCCACGTCAGTTTCCTCTCTCTTGCCCCTCTTCTCTCTTTCTAACTCTTCTCTGGGCAGGCCGGCGCCGCCGGCTGACGGGTGGGGAGGAGACCAACGGGGCGAGGCAGGAGAGGAGATCCGGTGGCGGCAACGGCGACGACCGCGGGAGCAGGGGAGCAAGGTGGCGGCGGCGACGACGACGCAACGGCGACGTGCACTTGGTCTCGGTGAAGATTGGGAAGCAGTCGTCCCCGTAGGATTCGTGCCTCTCGACGATGCGCCTGGCTTGCCGCCGCCGTGGAGATCGTCGGCGCTATGAAGTTCTTCATGGCGCCCGCAGGGCGAGCGGGCTTGGGTGCCGTCATCCTCGCCGCCGCGTCACGCTGCCCGCTGTTCTCCTTCTCCGCGCTAGTTGTTCTTCTCCTGTTCCAGCCACACCACCAGCTTGCCGCGTCCCACGTCGCCGTGAACCAGCAGGTGAGCCTGGTTCCGGATGCGGCGGCGGCGGAGGCGGCCGGGGTCGGGAACGGCGCGGTGGTGGACGTGGGCGACGAGGAGGAGGAGGGGAGCGGGTCGAGGCGGATGCTGATAGTGGTGAGGACAACGCGGTCGGGCGGCCGGGAGCGGCGCCGGCGCAACGCCGCGTTCGCCCACGTCGAGAAGCACCGCCTTTCCGGCGTCGTCCACTTCGCCGACGCCGCCGGTGTCTACGACGCCCATTTCTTCGATGAGATCCGCCGGATCGAGTCAGTACTCCATCCATCCATCCCATTTAGTTTCTCACTTCCTTTTTTTTCTTGCTTGATTATTAGAAGTACTCTTTCGTTTATAGGTTGTCAATTGGAATGCGCTAATCTGAATGCTTCTTGATTGATTCTTCATGTTGATTTCTAACCTCAAACTCCGGGTCGAGCTGGCCGGGGCCAATTAAGAACCGCCTCGCCGCCGCCGACGCCAGTCGCCAGCCGCCGCCGTCGTGTCGTCCGTCGCCGGCCGCCGACGCCCTCGTCCTCTCCCTCCTCGCCCCGCTGAAGGCAGCAGCCCGCCGACGTCCTCCCCAGCTACCTACCCAAACAGGAGAAGAGTGAGAGAGAGAGGAGAAAGGGAGAGGTGGGAAGAGGGTGATGAAGTGGCCAGCGGACATATGGGGCCCATATAGATCCCACACTGTCTCAGCCGTCACGTCAGATAAAACCGGGTTGAAAACCGCCGAGGGACCTATTGTGACTGGTTTTAGTTAGTTAAGGGACCCCGCATATCTGGTTTTGTGGTTCGAGGACGTTTTTTATCCCGATGATAAGTTGAGGGAGCTTCGGTGTACTTTTTCCTTTTGTCACGTTAGGGTGATGAACAGGGGGGCCGATTTTTTATTCTCAAATAATTAATGATCCCGAAATTGAATAAGTGGTAATTACTTAGCAGTTCACTTTGATGCCATTTTTAATCTTACCAAATTTTGACAAAGTTATTAAAAAAATGGCTAAATTTAGTTTGCTGCTAAATTTTAGTAACTATATAAGAATTCCTGCCAAAATTTTGGTAAGTTACCAAAATTTTAACAACTATACCAAAATTACTAAAATTTGATAATTTTTTTTTTCGCATAAAGTGAACCGGCGCTAAGATTTCGTAAAATGAGGACGCTGTAGCCAAAAGCGTCCAGCTGCTGATGCCTAGCTGCTGGATATGGGTTCTCTGTCCCGATACCACCTTCTCTTTTCTGTTTCCCGGCGAATAAGGCCTGTCTTAGTTCTCAAATTTTTCTTTCCAAAAACATAGTATCGAATCTTTAGAAACATGCATAGAGCATTAAATAAGATAAAATGAAAAACTAATTGCATAGTTAGAGGGGAAATCGCGATATGAATCTTTTGAGTCTAATTAGTCCGTGATTAGCCATGAGTGCTACAGTAACCCACATATGCTAATGACGGATTAATTAGGCTTAAAAAATTCGTCTCGCTGTTTCCAGGCGAGTTATGAAATTAGTTTTTCATTCGTGTCCAAAAACCATTTCTGACATTCGGTTAGACATCTAATCTGACATCTAAAAATTTTCTTTACGCAAACTAAACAGGCCCTAAGAAGATGACACATTGGTTGTGTTTAGTTCACACTGAAGTTTGAAAGTTTAGTTGAAATTGGTACGATGTGACAAAAAAGTTGTGTGTGTATGAAAGTTTTGATGTGATGAAAAGTTGAAAGTTTAGAAAAAAAAACTTTGGAACTAAACATGGCCATCGTCGCCGGAACAAGGAAAGGGAGACTCATAATCGTATTTGAACCTACCAAAATTAACCCTTTCATTCATTATTGAGTAGTAATTTAAGGCTATATTTATGAATTTATGATAAAAAAAACATGTTATTAAAATATGTACTCAGTATAAGTATATGGTTGGGTAAAATGAGCTACTAATAATACAAATATCTTTGCAGTATAATGTCTAATTAAGATGAATGAACAATGTTTTTTTTAAAAAAAACTTATGTACTTTCTTTAAAGTAAAGCTACGCGGTGTACATGATAGAGGAAGTCGACACATAAAACTTCCAGATTGTGAAAAGACCCTAAGAAATGGGCAAATTACCCTTATAACACAAAATATGTAAAAGAGGACTAAAAAACTTAAAAAGAAAGCGGATCCTACTTTTTCCACGGGAAAGGTGAGCCATCTTGTGCCAACAGTGACGGGGAGGATGATTCCATGGCGAGCTGCAAAGGAGAGAGATGAGAGCAAACCCACCAGTCGGGGCCTCCGCAGTGGAGGTTGAAGCTACCTTGGCAAACAAGAAAACCACAGCTGCCTCCAGAAGACCTGAAACCAAATACCAAAGAAAAGAACACCATTATTTTGTGTGTGGTCGCCGGAGAAGAGTTGGACGGCCGACGCAACCTCTTAGCATGCAAATCTGGAGAATTTGAAGCCGCACACACCGAAGAGTAGGACGTCTAGTACTAACTCGATGAGTACCGCTGGAATAGAGAGTACTGAAACAAGTTTCAGCAACTCCATCCATGACTAAGCACCTCTGGGACGAAGGAGGGACGACACAACTTCCTCCATCAAACTGCACAAACTACGGAAAAAAACCCGACACTGGGAACAAGCCCGACCGCTCCCCGGACCCCCCTCCCCCCGGTCCCCTCGCTGGCGACCTTGTTAACAACCAAATTTGGTAATCTGAGTATCGAAGATGAAGATAGGATTGGAGTGGAACTCAAGATGGAAATCGTTTCGGAAACAGAGTAAGGATCGGCTAAAGTTCGAATCGGCTGCGACCAGGATAGGCAGAGTCCGAGTTGGACAAGGTTAGCCGATTGAGCCGAATCCGACAATGTGACACAGCATGTGTTGTCGGGTTGAGTTAATGTGCTTCATGAGGATTGCCATGCATGGATAGAGTCCTGAGAAGGCAATTGTATCTATTAATTAGGATATTTCATGTAATTTCCTTAGAGATATGTTTGGGCAAAAGTCTGCCGCAAAGACTTATGGTATCTTAGAGTTTGTTAGAGATAAGAGTCGTGTCCGACATGGACATATTTTGTAATCTCGGGTATAAATAGACCCCGAGCCCCATGTAATCAAACAACACACGTTCAATACAATCTCGGCGCATCGCCACCCTTTACTTTCATTTTGTTTCGACGAGTTCTTACTTTCGGGTTGAGCTGCATCGGTTTCGATCTTCAACTAGAGGTAAAACTTGTTATGGCGGCTTGCGTTCTCGGGATTAGTGCTTCCATCTTTATGATACTCTGATCTTGTTTATGTAATTCGTCAATTTATCATATATCTTATATAATCTCTGGCAATATCGCTATCTAACCTTCAATCGGCTAACGTCTGTTGCTAGAAGGCAGCCGATCAGGTTAAATACCGACGTTGACTTAGATTATATAGAATATCTATCACTCTATGAAACATCCAACGGCTTGATTGTCTAGATATTGTCCTTCTTTTCATACTTATAGCTGCATCAGTTGAGTTTGATCTTATAAGTCATGATTAGAATCTCAATCTCTAGCCTGCTTTTGGTTGCCGATTAGAGTAGCATCGGGGTTTCAGCCGATCTTACCTGATTTAACTACTTTTATCTTATATGCTTGATTGGCATGTTAAATCTGCTCTTTATGTTAAGATCTTGTTGCATTTAAGTATATTAGGCTTTCGTTTGGTATATTTTACTTGCTTTGATATCTTAATATAGAGTAGTATCGGAGTATTAGCCGATACACGCTAGATCTATCTGATCGGCTATACTGTAAACATATATAGTCTTGTTGTTAATATATATTTCGATCCAAGTGATTTATACTGTCTCGGCATGGCGACCGATCTATTCCAATCACTTGATTTAAGTATATATCGATATAAGGATTATATATGGTTAATATCTACAGCCGATCGAGTAGATTTAGTTCTTTCTTACTTATCCATGATTACCGATCGATCTAATATGGCATCGGCTCAAAGATAAATGATACGTCATCGGCAACTAGCCGATCAGCTATCGTTTATGGATTTAACCGCGGTTTCTTTGTCTTTATTTCTTGTTGATTGCAGGATCAAATCAACTGGCACGCTCACGAACCTAAAGGCAAGATTTTTGAACCTGTACTGAAGTTAAGCAGATCTTTCAGGCCTCGTGTTTTTACATCAACAGACCCACGGTCACCGGAGAGGACATAGGGTCCGACAAGCAAAGGAAAGAAAGAATTGGTGAGCTCCCTTGCACTATTCAAACGAGGAGAGAGAGAAAGAAAGGATAAGAATGAGCCTCCGATCCCCCAACTCTACTCAACAGTTGATCCTATATTCATAGTCTCTTTGGAAGAAGTATATATACGACTAGTTAAGCTAGAGTTCACATACCCAAACCAATCTTCTGCACGGAAGACACAACAAACGAAACTCAAATAAATACGAGGCCTTGGTAATATAATTCACCTTTTGTTACATGTGATCACTGCCACCTGTGCTGACTCACAGCCACATCTCATACATAAGCTGTCTGGTTAACTAGCTAAGTGTAAGAGATTAGATACACTATGACACAAGACTCGGATGACCAATCAAGAGATTTTTCAAGATCATCATGAAGGGAAGGGCCAGGCACGTGAGATTGCATGAGTAAGATATAAGCACACACTTTGATATAGCTGAGATATATGAATCCTAGCTAGCTAGCCAGCTGCTCAGCTCCAACCCGGTGGCTTGTGGTGGTTGTTCGGGCCCGAGGGCGCATAGTCTTGTGTCTCCAAAGCCATCCTCGCATTGATCATGGCGTCCTCCTCTAGGGCGACAACGGGTCTCTCCATTTCCATCTGAAAGAGATATCATTGATGAAAACGAACAATTCTATGCTAAACATGTGTATAGTAAAGTAAGTGTTTTTCTGACTTTTATGTGATATGAATCTGCCATCTCTCTTGATATATAACTCAATACTGAGTGGTTCTCTCAAGTTGGCTATGGGTTGGGCCGTAACAACGATGTCTAGGAAGGTGATAAGGTTGTATCTTGAGTACTTGTCTACCTAGGTCCTTCAACGCAAATTGACGCATCTCTAATTCAACAATACATCTTGGGATATCAATCATGGTAACTATCTCCGTTTTTAACATGGGAATCTTTGAAAAACTATTCCTATACATAATTCTTGCACTAGCAACAGGTTATGAACCACTAATCCTTTTCTTCACTGGAGAACAAATTTTGATGTATGAAAAATATCTAACAATTTTTTCGTACAAGATGCTCTATATCGGTTTATAGGATTCCTCTTGATCAGCAAAGCTGACCATGAGCTCTTATACATGCATGCATATAAAAAAAAAAACCTGGGAAATTAAGATAAAAGGATGGAAGCAATGTATCCTTAAGAATGATAAGATAATAATATATTATTTAAAATACCTTTGGCTTTTCTGTACTGCTTCTGACTAATGGAATCTCACTGGACTCTTGCAAGTGCAGCTTTTGCACTCCTACAATCAAAAGGGATGTGAATGAACAGGTTGATCTTACATGCTAGAACAACAAAACCAAATGGATCAAGGAATCAAGGAAGGCAATGAGTGTGATTGTGAACTCACTTGAGAGAGGTATAGCATTGGAAGGAACAATCAAGAAGTAGAATGCCAACAAGCTGATAAGAAGATAGTAGAGTGGTAGTGCTGGTGATTTCCCCATTGTATGCATGCACTATAGAAGGCTGTTGAGCAGCACTATCTCAAGTTCTCACTGGAATGGAATCTCTGCTGGCTTCATGTGCCCTTGCACTACTTCTTGGTCATGCCCTCAACCTCTTTTTATTGCACATGTCATGCAACCTAGATCATTCATTTAGGAGCCAAAGTCAAAAAGGCAAGGTGGAGATTCACAAAGTCTAATCAGTGGAATTTGGCACTAGCCCAACCTTTCTCTGCCTTTCTTCCCCGTCCACTAGTTGATGAAATGCTTCTATTAGTCCATATCTCATATTGCTGTATTTGGTCATGGCATGCCATTTGTTGAATGAGGAGAGAGTGAGAGATGGTGTAGTTTCTACTAAAAGAAGACTAATTAGTAAGTCATATGTAAGTAACTATTTCATGGGTACCTTGTGTTTTCAGAGGTGTTTGCTTAATTTGAAGGAAAAATTGTCACCATCTTAATTTCATTTTACACATTAATATAACTAGATATATTTATCAAAATCCACCGACTTGGTCTAAACAAAGAAAAATTTAAAATCCTTAATTACTCCATCACGTTGTTAATATTTTTGCGGTGAAATTCAATGTAGCAACAAGTCCTGAACAAGAAAAGCTATTTCTAGCCTCTGTCAAAACAAAGTGCCATACACGAAATTTCAAAGTCCAAAGCTGTACTGCATTTCAGACAATATGCATGTCACTATCACAATAAAACTAATGGGACGGCTTTCTGATGAACTATTCTCAATTATGCATAATGCACGGCATTACGAACGAACTGAGAGAGATATTTCCATTGGGAGATGCATGGATCATCCATAGTGGTGGATGCACAAGCTAAGCATCCACAACCAGTGGCTGCAACTCCTTGTTTGGCATGGCAGTAGTGGTGGCGTCTGTCTTGGAACGAACAAAAACCCATGGGAATTTCACAAGTCCACAAAAGAACTTTTGATTGTGCGTTGGTAAGTACGGTTGGTATCCAAGAGTGGCGAGAAATATGGTGCTGGAAAGGTAGTCACTTTTGTATATTTGCAACGGAGACAGGACATGCATGCAGTGGATTTGAGAATTTCGGCTGAGCAATGGGATGGTTTCTTATAGGAGTGGATCTGTGCACTGTGCTTTTAAAATGCTGAGAGTGTTGAATGATTGGATCTTTATTAGAGTTTTAGTTAGCGCTACTAGATGGTTGGTGCAATTAGTCCACGAGTTCTGTAATTAGATAGTGCACTCTATGAGCTCGTGCTCAAGTGCTAACCAAGTTTATTTAATAAATAGTAAATTATGTTACGTACATAACTTTAGGTGGGTGTAATATAATGCAAGAACTTAAAAAAAATAAGCATAGAGGTGCGATGACTTGAATAATGTGTACATTTTGGTTAAAAAAAAATCAATATTCCACACCATATATACTTTTTAAGCGATATAAAAAAGCAGTCACTCAGACTATCTCGATAAGGATCTACATGTATTATGTTTTTTTTTTTGCAATAATAAAATAGCATGTCGATTTGAAACTGAAAAATATAATGATTAGCAAAAAGTAAGTGTGCGCAAACTAATATAGTTTTCAAACGATTTGACTAATCATACGTATCATGGTCTCCGGTGACAAATACTGCAAAACACAAAATGGAATCCAGGAGCCAACAATCTTGTTAAGACTATAATACAAATAATGAAACTTGATTAATCAAAGGTGCATAACAATGTTTTTAACCAAAATGTTGCCAAGTTTACGTACGAGTCTACTCATTTTTTAAGTTAGTATACTAGATCGTACCCGTCTAAGTTATTGTATCACAATGCAATTTATACTCTTTAATGAAAACAAAACAAGAATCTTGTGTGGTTTAATTTCATTCGCACCTCAATATTGTTTAACTTTATCTATCTATTATAACATGACATATGAAATGCGAATTTAGTCTACCATTATGTGTTTCAATCCCCGTTTACTTTCTAAAAGTGTCATGTGTTAGTTCAATATGATTGTGACAAGTCATACAAAACGGATCGGATCAAAAGTAATGATCAGCCTATATTCATCCTTATATTAGGTCACTGTAAAAATATTGTCTTGTGATGGTATTAGGGTTCACAAAAACGGGACCACGATGGTTTTGGGATTTTCGCGAAAAAACCTTTGTTTACTAGTAAAATCGGATCAAATTTTGTCAAAAAAAAAATTAAATCCAGCTTGATTTTTTTTTAACTTGACTGAGAAACAGAGCCGTATTAATTTGTTCCCGAGCCAGCCCGGGAAGAAGTTCTGTTTTCGTTGCTTTTGTAAATCCTTGATAGCATATATAGACTGATCACAAGTATTTTAGTTAAGTCAACAAAATTGTGTAATCCACTTGTCGCCTTCTTAGCACACTCTTCGTTTCCCTTCCCTAGTCACCACACTCACACCCATGCAGCGCACTCACTGAAGCTGCTACAAGTTGACCTTTGAAGGGCATCCGAGCAACCCAAAGAGAAAAGAGGGTCTAAGCTCCCTCCGTTTCACAATATAAGTCATTTTAATATTTTTCATATTCATATTGATGTTAATAACTAGATTTATTAACATCAATATAAATATGAAAAATGCTAAAATAATTTATATTGTGAAACGGATAAAGTATCACTTTATCATGTATGTTGTACACCAGGGTGAGAGGTAAAGGATGCAGAGAACCTACGTATCCTTCTCATCTGCTTCCCTGGTTCAAGTCTTCAAGTATCAGTTAAGCTGCAGCCTATGAGCAAGTTTAATAGTATAGCCAACTACCGGCTTCAAATCAACTATAGTTAATTTTATAGCCAATCCATGCAATAGTTACCTATAAACATATACTGCACAATTAATACTTGGACCCACCTATCATACACACATGCATCTTGGAGTTTGTGCTGCAGCTGGCTACAAATTTGTAGCCCGCTGCTCATCTCTCTCCTATTTTATCTTCTCGAAATGTGTTTATAGCTGGCTTATAGTTTGCTATTGTATCTGCTCTAATTGAGATAGCCCAAGTTGTTAGACACTTATGATGCACCCATGGACCGTGGTGATAATTTATTTAATAAATTGATTTGTCTTAATTAGCGTAATGCATGATCAAATGCAAGTAAACAAGCCAAACTTAAAAAAAATATTTTTGCAAGCGGTCAAATGTGATTTTTGCATACGGTGAGTGCAACCACATGCAAAAATCCCATTTACGTATACGGTCACCTATATTGGCTGCATGAAAAAAAAACAGGTGAACCATAGCCCACTGCCGTCGTTACCCGGATCCACGCGGGGCGACGCCGCTGCCGCCCGAGCCCGCCGTCCTCTGCGCCAGATCTGCAATGGCGCCGGCGTTGCCTGCTCCCGGCCGTACCGCCCGCCGTCGCCGTCGGATCCGTCGCCCCTGCCGCCCTCCATCGTGCATCTCGAGCTATCTGGACTCCGGGACATGGCGGGAGCTTAGTGGCGACAGCTGATGACGGTGCGACTGCATAGGCTTACCTTGCCACTGGTGCCGACACCATGGTCATGGTCATGGAGGCCTTCCTCCATGGACCAAACGGCGCCTCGTCCACGCGACTGGTGTGCACTTCGGGCTCCACTCCCACATGTTCCCTTCACTTCAGTTTGCTGATCTATTACCTGATGAGACCAATGTATTTGATCCCCCTTTACAAATTTTGTCTGCTGCTGCTTATGTGATGTTCGATGTTGCATCATAAATTCCACTTAACATCGCACCGAAGCAGAATTAGTATAATGCACAATGCTTTACCTCTCTCTATCTACTCTTCGCTTGGAACTTTAAAGTTAATTTAATTTGTGCTAAATTAGGATTGGTTACTCTGTATTTCGTTGCTTCATTTGTCCACTGCAACTGCAATTCCACGCTCAGCTAATCCTCCCCTTCGCCAATCGGGGCTGCCTTGGGGAACTCCCGCCCATCGCGCGCCTGATGCGATCGATCCTGCCACCAAACCGAAGCCGAACCATCCCGGCCGCTGCCTTTGATCAATTGCCACCAACCACGCCGCCTCCGACGTTTCAGAATCGATCAGAGCGGTCCTTGCAGGTTCATCTCCTTTTTTTTTAAACCTAAGGGGCGGAACTTTGTTCCACTTTTATATTTAGAAGAAGAGAATTGGCCCAGTTTATAAGGAAAATCGGGTCCGAAAACCATACAACTGCACGGTTAATTACAGAAAAACCGGCTGAAAACCACCACTACACAACTAACAACTACGGCGGAGCCCAAACGCATGACGTCGCCTTCGCCAGGTTTCATGCTTCATCTCTTTTTACAATCATAGTTTCATGCTCTATGGTTGCACTATTTATTTCGAACAACATATTATCAGTGACCCTATATTCTTGCTTAGTGGAATACATACATCTATGATTAGTGAGGTTGACATGTGGGGTCCACTTTCTCTTTTTTTTTGGTCACATAAGTACTACATCAGTGAAACCAGATATCTATACCACTAGAGGACTCAATTTAACCCGGTTTTGTAAGTTGGAAGTTTATGATTTCTGGTAATACGGTTAGGGGTATTAAATTAACTCGACGTAAAGATAAGGGATGATAAGTGGACTTATTCTAATCTGTCATGCATGCATGGACAGCCCATACGCCATAGTGGCATAGAGAGCCCACTAGCCAAATTTTGATATCTGAAAGGAAAAAGTACACCGAAGGTCCCTCAACTTGTCTCGGGATAAAAAACGCCCTCGAACCGCAAAACCAGATATATGGGGTCCCTTTAACTATACAAAACCGGTCCTTCGGTGGTTTTGACGCTGGTTTTGTCCTACGTGGTGGCCGAGTCAGCGTGGAACCCACGTGGGCCACACATGTCAGCGTGATCCACATCATCACCTTCCCTCTTTCTCCTCTTGTCTCTTTGTGGGCGAGGCAAAGCGGCGGTGCAGAGGCCAGCGGGTGAGAGGAGGGCGGCAGCGCGACGGCGGCCGGCTGCAGGTGCGTCGGCACGCAGTCTTCGGCGGGCGGCTGCAGGTGCAGAGGCCGGCAGGCTTCGGCCGGCGAGAGGAGGGCGGCGGCAGACACGGTCGGAGGCCGCCGACGCCCGCGGGTTTCCCCCCAGCCCGCCCTGCCCCAGCTTCCCGAGTCAGCTCATCGCCGCGAAACTTGTCGTCGCCCACGTCTGTGTTGGGGTCGTTGCCGAAGGAGCCAGAGACTGAACTCCGCCGCTGTCGCCACCCTCGCCGACCACACGTTCAGGCTCGCCTTCGCCCCGTAGAACTGATCCCCCATCACGTACCCCATCGCATGTTGCATCATCGTTTTCATCAGCTCATGAATAATCTCAGCTAATTAATTACACTCTTAATTCAGTTCGTTGCCAACTCGCCATCGCCATTGTTGCCATTGCCCATTGCTACTGCACCAGCTGTGCAGCACAACGTATACTATACTCCTACTCGATCATTTCAGCATGTAGTAACTTATTCAGACCGGCGAGTTGACTGACTGACCTCGTGGCCGTCGCTGGTAGAGTCGCGGCGGACGACGCCGGCGGCGCATGGCTGCTTCATCCCAAACCGGATGGCGGAGCTTGACCTCAGCACGTCGCGCCTCATCGTCCGCTGCACCGGGACCGTCCTCTCCGGGCACGAGTGCACAACTCGCCGCCGTCCGTCCACGCCTGTGGGAACACGGCCTCCCTCCTGCTCCGCCACCGCCGCACCGCCGACTGCTCGGTCACCTCGGGCTTCTGTCCTCGCAGCTTCGGGTGGTCGAACGCCGGCTGCAGGTGCGTCGGCACGCAGTTGATGACATCGCCGTCGGGGCCGCTGCGTCGCTGTGTTTCCGCTGCAGCCGCCGCCGCCGGGTGCCGGCCACCGTCGCGCAGCCGCGCCCTCCTCTCTCCCGCCTCGCCTGCTAGCCTCGGGCCCTCTGCACCCGCCGCTTTGCCTCACCCAAAAAAAGAGAAGAGGAGAAAGGGGGAGGGTGATGACATGGCTTACCCTGACATGTGGGGCTCACGTGGGTCTCACGCTGACTCAGCAGCCACGTGGGAAAAACCGGGATCAAAACCACCGAGAACCTTTTGTGTCCGGTTTTGATTAGTTAAGTGACGCGGGATATCTGGTTTTGCGGTTTGAGGTGATTTTGTATCTCGATGACAAGTTGAGGGACCTTGCGTGTACTTTTTCCTATCTGAAAGTGTGGCCCGTAATAGCCAAGGTCAAATGTAATGTTCAAGCCCAAATATGATCCTGCACGTACGCATGTCTACTGGGTGGAAAAGAAGCCTTATGTCTACGGTCTACTGAACACGATTTGTGGGCTACATTCTGGGCACCGTTCACCCGGCTAATTTTTGCTTGGGAGAGACAACAAAGGGTTTTGGGCTGGGTTGATTCTCTGCTGAAATTCTGTAATGTTAAAATTTGGACAAATTTGACTGGAGTTAAGTTCGGTGATTAGTTGTACATGCCACCAATAATGAGTAGTACAATATATCATCAATAAGATTTATTTTTAGGAGTTATCATCTATTTTACAAAGCTAGTCCCCTTCCCTGCTCAACCCCACCATCGTTGTCTTCTTCTATTTGTATGTTGGAAGTCATTATGTTCTGTTGAAGTATCAAAGTTTGTTTGACCCTACATACCACAATCATCCTCTCTCTCCAATAATAAAGTCGGCCAGTGACACCATGAAGGATAAGCCCATCACCGGATCTTCATTGTCGAGAGAGAAACAGTCCAGATCATTAGCGAAGGCCCGAAGTTCAAAGGAACTCTGAATAGCCTAGCAACTGGGGCACGCTATGCTGACACGAAAGCGACGTCATACCGGATAGAAATACGCCTAGTTATTAGTGCCATTTATTCTATCAATGGAAGAAAAACTTTGCATGAGAAAAAGTACATAGATGATAGCATGGTGTACCACATCTGGCATACCTAGCTCGGGCGAATAGCTTTTGCGTCTATGGTCAACACATTTTTTTCCTCAGCGAAACAAACACTCCTATATCTTGGTAATTGAGAAGGGATGCCAACCAAAACCCACCCAGCATGAATCTTTCTTCAAATCTAGCTGCCGCTTACAGAAGTTTCCACTCTCAAAAGGAAAGATGTCATTTTTTTGCCAAAATAAAGACTCGCCTTTCTTTTTTTCCTTGTGCAACGTGACATACCTTTAGGCGGTGTACACAAATCCTGTTGGTAGATGGATCATAAGTCACAACTTTTTAAAAATATCATCGGTGGTAATAAAGACTCTGTGCAAACACACTACCAATGATAAATAGGTCGCGACGACTAGAAGGTGTGAGTACACTATTATGAAAACAATCATGAATATCTCACAAACACATATCTACAATGTGTGCAGTCCTAACAAATTTTAGATAAAAAAATATACGATCACCGAGAGGAAAATATCGTTAAAGTTTTAGGACTACCAAATTCTAGAGGCAGTGTTTCAGTACTACTTTGATACTACCTCCGTCCCAAAATATATACTAGCCGTTTTGATTTTTTTTTAATAATGTTTGACTATTCGTCCTATTTAAAATATTATGGAACAATTATTTATTTTGTTAATTTGTGACTTGCTTTATTATCAAAATATTTTAATTATGACTTATCATTTTTTATTTACACTAATTTTTTAAATAAAACAAACGGTCAAACGCCATCTAATTTGGGACGGAGGGAGTACTCATTATGATATTTCGGCCATATTTAGTTCTCACACAAAAATTTTGCATCCCGTCATATCGAACGTTTGAACACCTGCATAAAGTATTAAATATAGGTTAAAAAATAACTAATTGCACATATTGCAGCTAATTTGCGAGACGATGTTTTAAACCTAATTGCTCTATGATTTGACAATGTGATGTTACAGTAAACATTTACTAATGATGGATTAATTAAGCTTAATAAATTTATCACGCGGTTTGCTGATGGACTCTGTATTAGTGTTTTTATTAGTGCCCGAACACCCCGTACGACACCCTATAATACTTGATGTGACACGCTAAAACTTTACACTCCTACATCTAATCACCCCTTCGAGACTATGGCTGTGTTTAGATTCAAAGTTTATATCCAAACTTCAGTCCTTTTCCATCACATCAACCTGTCATACACACACAACTTTTCAGTTACATCATCTTCAATTTCAACCAAAATCCAAACTTTGCGCTGAACTAAACACAACCTATCTCAGGATTTTACCTAGTTTCTGACTAGGACGAGTTTAGTGGGGCCAGTTAGCAGTGACTGTGAAGTGGCACGTGAAATTAGGCAGGCCAACCTGGCCCCTCCGCACGCAACGCCGCATCCCGGCGCCATCGAACCCTCCAAAAGCCTCGTTTAAAGCCCCCCACGAAACACCACCACCACCTCCCTCCCTCCCTCCTCGATCCCATTCCCCCCCTCTTATCTCTCTCCCCAATCTCCTCCACACAGCAATGGCGAAGCCGAGGCTGCTCGCCCTCCTCCTCCTCGCCGCCCTCCTCCTCGCCCTCTCCTTCTCGCACGGTACGCACGCACGCCCGCCCGCGCGCGCTGACCTCACCGATCTCTCGCTGTGTTAACTAGATTCCTTCTTCGATTGGTTAATTTCATGATTTGGTGTGGTGTGGTGTGTGCGGTCGATCGATGCAGGGGAAGCGAAGGACGTGCAGCTGGTGAAGCCGGTGCACCGCTACGGGCGGTGGCGCTCGGCTCTCCAGGCCGGCGCCGGCGGCGACGGGATGGTGTCGACGGTGGCGGACTACTCCGATCCCAAGCCCAACACCAACCCCCGCGGCGGCGTGCTCCCCCCGACCGACCCCAACTCGCCGCCGGCGCACTGATCGCCGACCGCCGTCGATCTACGGTCTCCTTCCACCCCGGTCAGCCGGCGACGTATCTGCGTATAAATACACTATATATACTGTACTACCGTATAAATACCTAGTAGTAGTAAATACGGCGTATAAATTCGGAATACATGTGCGTAATTAAGCTTAATTAAGTAATCGTAGTAGAGGAAGAGGATCAAGGATCGGAATAAGCTGACGGCGTTCTTCTCCTTGGGCATATACGGTGCAGTGACCGTATACATGTACGCGTACATACGTATACATGCATGTACGCGTATACGTATGCGCGGCGTACACACTAGCCAATTATTGAAGTAGACCTAGCTAGACTTGTGCTTGACTGCCTGTCATGTGTGTGTGTGATTATTGCGTGTCTGATGTTGATCGTCGTTGATTGATTTTGAGATTCTGAACGATGTTTTGTTTAATTAATTTGGACGATTAATTGTTACTAGAACGTATACACGTGCGTGTGTGTAATGTTGATGTGTCCTGCATTTCGTCCCCGTTGTATCACAACCGATCCATGTAATTTGCAATAAAATCATCCATAATAATGTGTCATTGTTGGATGTAACAGAGTGTTTTTTTTTGTCTTGAGTTATTCGTCTCTATTCCATCTTCCATGAATTTAATTTATTCCTGTATAACTTGATATATATATCTATCCATGGATGTGACAAACTAACAACATTATATCTATCTCTGTCGACCACTAAACGGTCTGGGTTTGTGCACGTGAAATCAAGAACACCATTTTTCAGTGAGAGCGCACCAATATAGTTTTATAGTTTAATTCAGCTAATGAAACAAGAACCAAGAAATCATTCATCTTCAGTTATTGGACTGCTCTTGCAAATGTGGTCAACTCATCTCCATTCTCAACGGGTCAATGAAACACGATACTGTTCAGAACTTCAGACAAGTTTTGGCATGCATTGTCGGCGAGACTTAATTATAGCTTGCATTTCTGATGTCAATTAAGCTTCCTCACGGTGTGCATCCTTGCTGGTTGCAAGCAAGGTTTCTTTCTTTTTTTTCTTTTAAGTTTTTGAAATTTGGTTGCAAGCAAGGTGATGATGAAAATTGGTACACTAGTTTAATTTAGGCTTGTCTACATTGCAAGGATCATGAACTTTTCAGACATGGTGAAATTGATGGTGGAAACGGTTTGATTGAGCAGAAATATATATATTCGGACAATCTTCTTTGTTCTCGATAAAAAATCCTGCCTTAGTTTGATGTCATCGTCCGATCCTAGGTGTTTTTTTTTTTCATTTCGCTGAATTAGCTGTGTGCCCTTTCTTCGAGCACCAATCATGCTTTGCAAATTGCAACTAGGGATACCAAAAAATCATTGCTTGCTTGACCAACACAACACCATATATATGACTATATGAGCATCGATCACATACATGAATACTTGGCCATCGATCTGGGTCAACTCATCGGGCTGGCTGCTGCAGGATGTGAACTCCGAGTTCAATTCTAGTTTGGCCGTGTTTAGATCCAAAGTTTGCATCCAAACTTCCAACTTTTCCCATCACATCAACATATCATATACACACAAACTTTCAGTCATATCGTTTTAATTTTCAACCAAACTTCCAACATCACCGTGAACTAAACACAGCCTTTGATCTGCACCAACCTAAGTTTTAGTCTGTTGCTTTAGTCTGATCGGATCTCATTTTCTTTCGGATATAAGTCCATCAAGCCATGATGCCCGTCTCCAAGCTGCAGGAAAGTGTACGTGGGCTGACTAGCTGAGTGACGTGCCACCAGTTAGCAAATTGAGCTGCTAGCTACTCCATCAATGTACTCTCCCTATCCTAATACAATCAATCTAATCAATCTAGAAAGTCATCCTAGATTCATTATATTAGGATGGATCACATGACATATAGATTATTTATTTTGAGATGAAGAAAGTAAGCACCTTTGAAAAAAATATCGATTAAGTTGAGAGGTGAAATTAAATGGCCAGATTCATTTAGATAAGGGTATAGATTAAAGGAAAAAGTACGAATTACCCCCCTCAACAATTACGGTCGTCCGATTTTTAACCCTGAACTCCAATACCAGTTATTTTTAACCATAAACTTTAAAAACCAGGCAAATTACCGCCCTAGATCGATCCAGGGTGGTTTCGATCCTACGTGGACGCACACGTGGCAGTCCGGTCAGCCAAAACAAAAGAAAAATATATGGGACCCACTTGTCAGCCACAACAAATAAATATGGTGGGGCCCACTGTCAGCCCAATCCTCCACTTCTCCCCTTCCTCTTTGCCCCTTCCAGGCGAGCTCGCCATCGATCTAGCCGTCGATCTCGCCGCCTCCACGGCGAGCTCGCAACGGCGGCCAACCAGCGCACACGCTCGCCACGAAGGAGGAGCACGAGCGCGCCCAGAATGGAGGCGGAGACGAGAGAGGCATCGCCGCGCACACGCTCGTCGACGGAGGACATCGCGGTGCTGGAGACAGGGGCGGGGGAGAAGCGCGGGGCCGAGGGCGGAGATGGAGCGAGCTTGGGTGACCAACCTCCTCGATGTTGACCGTGGCGCCACTTGACCTCGGGGTGACCGGCGGTAGCTCGGGTGGCCAGCGATGGAGGTAGAGGCGGAGCAAGCTCGGGGGCAGGAGGTTGCGGCGGGGCGCGCAGGGACGGGTGGTGGATGGCGGTGCGCGAGGGCGAGCACGGCGGACACCCGGGAGGCTGCAGCGGCGGTAGAAGACGGCGCGTAGGGGTGGGCAAGGCGCGCGCCTCATCCTCGGCCTCCGCCGCGAGGGGGCTCGTGAGCTCGCCGGAGGTGGCGATGTTGACTGAGGCGTGGGGCCTCGTGGCGGCGACGCCTGCACCTGCCCGTTGTAGGCGCGGCGCAGCAGCGCGGAGCGCGCTGCTGCCGTTCACGGCGCCGGCAGGGAGAGTCGCGGAGGGAGCTCAAGACGGCGGCGGGCAGAGCCGCCTCGCCTCCTCCGCCACCGATCAGGATCCGCCGCCTCCTCCTTGCTCGGCTCTCCCGGCGGCGCCAGACGAGAAAGAGAGAGAGAACAAGGAGGAGAGAGAACCTCGCCGCCCCCTCGGCTCGGCTCGCCTCCTCCGCGCCGCCCGCCGCCCGCCATGCCACATCTCCCACCTGCCTCCGCACGCCGACCGCCCGTCCGCGCACCGCCGATGCCACCCACTGCCCACTCACGCACACCCGAGAGAAAGAGAGAGAGAGAGAGGAGAGGGGAGGTGGAAGAGTGGTAATGGCAGGTGGGCCCTATATTTATTTTATTTCATTTTGCTGATTGGATTTCCACGTAGGCGCCACGTGTATGCCACGTAGGAGAAAAACCGCTCAGGATTGAGTCAGGGGGTAATTCATCCGGTATCAATAGTTCGAGGTGTAATATGTCTGGTTTTGTGGTTCAGTGGGGTAATTCGTACTATCACAATAGTTCAGGGGGATAATTCGTACTTTTTTCTAGATTAAATGAGAGATGGTCTCCCCGTAGAAAAAAAAGAAACAATTTCATCCCAAAAAAATATTTTTGCAAAAAAAATGAATTAAACAAAATTTATTCAAATTTTGAAATATTTCAGACCAAAATATTTCAAAATTTCTGCAATTTTCAAATTTTTGGTTCTATCAAAAGGGCCACCTTGTGAAGTAGTTATACTTTAGTAGATTCTTTTGATCGGTTGGAACATGTCAAGCTCGTGATGGGTCGGTCACTCACCGATCAATACATCCATCCGACGATGACGCATTCACGCAGAAAGAAAAACAAATTGTCCACGGCGATGCCAAAACGGAAAAAAAAAGGGAGAAGAGTTTATTATTAACACCTTCGTTTAATTTGGTCAGCCTTGAGACTTGAGAGATTAATTTGCATGGAGATGGAGCCATGGATGGCCAAACCAAGAAGAGGAGAGCTTTATCTCTCATCCTTTTCGTCGTCACGTTGCCTAACTAGCACCGATCGAAAGAGGTACGAGTAGAATAGTAGTATAGGATGGATGAAGACGGCGAATTGATGAATGATTGCCTCCCCTTTGCATATACTACCTCCGTTCCAAAATAAGTGCAGGCATAGATATCCGTGTCCAGCGTTTGACCGTTCGTCTTATTTGAAAAATTTGAAAATATTTAGTCACACATAAAGTATTATTCATATTTTATCATCTAATAGCAATAAAAATACTAACCATAAAAAAATTTTAAATAATTTTAAATAAGACGAACGGTCAAACGTTAAATGTGGATAGTATAAAACTGTCCTTATTTTCGGACGGAGGTAGTATGTGAATTATGGATGTGTTTGGTACATGTGCACAAACCATCAGATTGATCTGATTGTCTGAACTTAATAAACTATGTAGAAATGGAAGAGATGCTAGGTGTGGGTCCCGGATGTTTTTGTGCCAATCGGTCAAGCATTTTGACTCGTCAGTTTGTAGTTTACCTTTTGTTAAATGTGAGTTGCACAGTTTAGAAATCTTGGATCGATCACTGGACTTGTCTCGCACTCTCCCTTATTTTCTTTGACAGCTTTGACATGAGTCGCGTATGTATAGTGTGTATACTGCGGCGTACAGGCCGGCATATCGGCACAAATGCCGTTGGCGATATTCGGATATGTTTGACGCCTTGACGTCGTGATCGATGGAACAGCAGACAAGCTAGAGCAAGTTGGGGGTGGCCTGATCTGATCATAATTCAGAAGCTAGCTGCCGACTTTTTCCAGCTCCAGGAGAGAACTAATCCTGATCAGCAGCTGGCTAGGCCGGCCGACGACGACTCTGTTGGATTGGATCGATCTGTGCTGGATTTTTTATATTTCATTTATTTTTAAAAACTTATATTTTATAAATAGATCTTTGAAGAAATTTATTTTAAGAGAATGGACTTTTTCTTGTCGTCAGTAACCCTAGTATATGTTGTATCGAGGACCCATTTGTTTGAATTTTTTTTATATTATAGCTTTTTTAAAAAATATATTTTTAAATAGATTATCAACGTTAATGTCATTAACGCCGTTCCTCTTCGTAACAGTGATTTAGATTCCGCAAAAGCAAAAGCACATTAGACCTCGACACCAATGACCTTAGCACCGAAAAAAGGGGTTTATATATGAAATAAGTTTTTTCATATGTATATTTGTAAAATATTTTTTATGAAAAGAAATAAAATGTAAAAGGTCCAGTCGATTGATCTGTGTGCATGCCCTTCTTCGTCGCGAAGTTGCAGGTCATGGTCATCTGGATTTTTTACATTTTGGTTCTTTTGAAAAATTTATTTCGCAAATAGACTCCTAAAAAAACTTATCCCAGAAATGATCCTTTTTGGGGCACCAGCCTCCTCTCTGGCGCCGTCCTCCTGCCACCGTGGTGCACGCGAACCGACGTGGCAGGAGGAGGGCGCCAGCTATGCTGGCGCCGCCCCAGGGAGGAGGGCGCCAGCATGGCTGGCGCCGCCGCCTCCATTCCTGTTTCTCTGTATGGAGTTGCAACGATGTCTTTTTTATTTTATTTTTTCGGATGTTTTTTCACACTCAGGATCATGATACAACCAACCACAAAAAAAATTTAAACTCAAACTATCACTTAGCTAAGTCTGAAAATAGCTAGCATACCACTTAGTCTACTTTACACCTTCACTAAAATTAGATTATAACTCCTTTAGTAAAACCCTTTGATCAGCATGTTAAACATAATGCACTCTACCACTATATGAAATTACTTAATCTAATTCAAAATATAACCACATGAAATGACATATATAAGTTAAACAGTACATAGAGATGCAATTTTTTTATTTTTATTTCATTTTTTTAATATTTTTTTCACACTTAGGAGAACATAGGAACCAACCGTATAAAAAATAAACTCAAATGGACAAAATATGTGACTTTTAGAATTTTCCAAAACTCTACCGAAACGGACAAAATATGTCATCTATTAAAATAGGCGTAACTTTCTCATACGGACTCGGAATCAGACAAATAATATATGCACGGACATCTACAGAAAAAGTTACATCCGATTCTCCCCACTTTGCCGGGTTCAGCGATATTAAAACCTCCAAATTCCGCTTGCAAGATTGTGTTTTCGAGGAGAGAAGTTTTTCGGTAGAGTTTTGGAAAATTCCACATGCCACATATTTTGTCCGTTTGAGTTTATTTTTTACATGGTTGGTTCCTATGAGTTACTAAGTGTGAAAAAATATCAAAAAAATAAAATAAAAATAAAAAAGTTGCACATCTCTCTCTGCACTAGTTCGGAGAGAGGAGAGGAGAGGAAAAATTCTACAGGTCACATATTACGTCCATTTGAGTTCAATTTTTCTATGGTTGGTTCTTGTGTGTCCCTAAGCGTGAAAAAAATATCAAACAAATAAAACAAAAATAAAAAATTTCCGGGGGGGGGGGGGGGGGGGGGCAGCCACTCTGGCGCACTCCCCCTAGCCACCTCAGCATCGCCCCGCCACGTCGGCAGGGGGACGGCGCCAGAGAGACTGGCGCCGTCCTGTTGGATGACGGCGCCAGCCACTCTAGCGCCCAAAAAGGACCATTTTTGGAATAAGTTTTTCTAGGGGTCTATTTACGAAATAAGTTTTTCAAAAGGACCAAAATGTGAAAAATCCAGTCATGGTCATCAAGAATTCGAGATGGACATATGCATGAGTGTGTCTTTGTCATATGTATAGTACTAGGGCCGTAAGGGAATAAGATGTCTCATCGGATATGCATGCATGTGATTGTGCGTCAAACTCCAGCTGAAGTCTGAACATTTTTTTTCGGGGCAATTGCATCCATGCCCTCCACTTTCGAAGCCAATTGATATTTTACCTTTACTTTTTAGGGTTTACAGTTTTACCTCCACTTTTTGAATCTGAATCAGCCGTATACCCCACTTCTAATGGCCGGTTTTAACTGTGTTAGTTGTAGAGAAAAGAACATTTATATTCTTGGTGGTTATTGTATTTTTTCCCGTATTTTTTTCAGCTTTGCGTGATTCAAATATGCGCATCTATTGTAATGTTTTTGTACTTTAACAAAAAAAAATCACAAATACTAGGCAATTACAAAATTTGACTAAAATTGGAATAAAATTTTGATAGCATTTGACAAAATGCGGTGGTCGATGCCGTGCTGCTTGAAGGAGTACTCCAGTGCCGTCGCGCCGGTGATGACGAAGTTGACGCCCTTCCTGAAGTCCACGCCGTCTGCCTTCGACGGCGGCAGCGGCAGCGGTAGCCCTACCTCGTCGCTGGGAGCGGCCGACTCCGCGTGGAAGAGCCGCGGCCGCCGGCTGCCTACCTCCTGGGAGCGGCCGCCGGCTGGACCTTAACGCTGTTATTGAGTTCTTCTATTTAGAAAATTGTCAGGATGCTATTACTGAATTCATAATGGCATCAGCAAAAGCTATGTAAAATCAGTAAATGTTCGTCTTCATAGATAAAGCAGAAGCAGCAGTGATGAAATCTTTTGTTCACTTGAGCTCGTATTCGTCGTCGCAGTCGCTGAGTAAGTCGTCAATGACATCGGTGTGCGTCATCACGCATGCTTCACCCACTGCGCCATCTTGGCCGTCTCCCTGCTGACCTTAACTTGCTCCTCGAGCTGTCTTCTTGTGCTTGCACTGCTGCTGCTTGAGCTCGGTGACGATTCTCCTGTTCTCGTCGCCCCACTCGCCGGCGTCGCCGATGCCAAGGACGTTGTCGGCGCCGGCGCAACTCTTCCTGCCGCTCCCGGTCGGAGTCCTCTGCTGCGTCTTCTTGGGGGAGAAGCCGAAGCAGCACGCCTGGCGCAGCGGCGACGGTGAGTCATCGTGCCTCCTGCTGTTCCTCTCCCATAGCGTCTGCCGGCCGCGCCCTGGCCTGAACAGCTTCTCCAGGGCCTCGTCGTCGTCGCCGTCTCGGGCCACCGTCGCCACCGCCGTCGGAACGGCCATGGCCCTCGACGCGGCTGCCCGTCCGACCTCGACGCAGCCGCCGCTGCCTCGCTCACGCCTGCGGCCGCCGCCGCGCCCCCTTGCGCACGCCCGCAGCCCCGCGCACGCCCGCGGTGCGCCACAGCGCCGAGGCGGCGGCCGCGCGACCAGCGAACGCACGGGGTGGGAGACGCACTGGTGGAAGACTCATTCCCTCAGGGTACAAAGGTCATTTCATAATTCCTAAAACCTTTTTTTTATTTTCTTTTGTGTTTCTTTAACCCACAACGTGGGACCCACCAAACGGCAGTCACAAATGAGGGTAGACGGCCGCTTCAGATTCAAAAGTGGGGGTAAAAATGCAAACCCTAAAAAGTGGGGTCACATATGCAATTATCCCTTTTTTTTTAATTATACACGAAAAAGTGATGATACGGTGGGAGAGGCATAGGTTGTGTTTGAATCTCATAAATAAATATTAAGTGTTTTACGTAAAACGAGATAATAATAACGTGTAATTAATTGAGTTTTAACTATTACAAACTTGAAAAATGGATTAATCTGATATTTTAGAACAACTTTTATATAGAAAGTTTTCGTATGAAACGCACCATTTAACAGTTTGAAAAGCGTGTCACTTTTACCTAAAAGTTTATTTGGAGAAAAGAACATAGTATGGCTTGGTTTAGTTACCAACTTTTTCTTCAAACTTCTAACTTTTTCATCAGATCAAAACTTTCCTACACACACAAACTTCCAACTTTTCCGTCACATCATTCCAATTTCAATCAAGGCTGAGTTTAGTTCCAAACTTTTTCTTCAAATTTCCAACTTTTCCATCACATCAAAACTTTCCTACACACAAACTTCCAACTTTTCCATCACATCGTTTCAATTTCAATCTAAGACTAAGTTTAGTTCTAAACTTTTTTTTCAAACTTCCAACTTTTCCATCACATCAAAACTTTCCTATAAACAAACTTCCAACTTTTGCATCGCATCGTTCTAATTTCAACCAAACTTTTAGCATGAACTAAACGCACCCCAAACTTCCAATTTTAACGTGAACTAAACGTACCCTACGTTTGGTACATCTCCACAGCCATTCAGCCTAAGCGATTTTTTAAACTACGGAACTGCGACCTCTTTTATCAAACACTTTGTCAGTGAGAGCACATAACTTTTTCTAGATAATAGAATAAAATATTTCGCATTTACTCAAACAAGCTACAGCCAATTATTTTGGCCTTTGCTCAATTATTCCGGCCTTTGCGCATATCTTTTTTGGCCTCCAGTTGTGCAGCGGTGTACTCGCAGCTGCACGAGTGCGCGTGGCGTCGCGACGGAACAAGGCTAGCGGCAACAGTGGTAGCCGGGCCGGCTAGTCGTGCGCACACATCACTGATCACGTTCACATGTGGTGTGGTTGTGCCGTGCTGTGCGTGCATCGGTGCATCTGAGCCATCAGCCAACAAACAACGCGAAGAAGACAGAAAATCACTACATGGGCCGCACGCTCCCGTCCACGTCGCTGATGTGGGCTTCTCGTAATCTAGGATTATTTTGTCGTTAAATCTGAAATTAGTACATAACCGTAATACCAAATTAGCGCAAATAAGGTCTCATGGTAGGTTGGACGGCAGTTTTAGTTGATGCGACGTTTATTTGGCGTTGACGTGACATTTAAAAGTAAAAAAATTAACATGAGACCCACATGTTAATGAATATGAGTTAAAAATAAAAAATTGCAGCGCGACCCACATTGCCGTGACACCCTTCAACCAGAAAGATCTAATTGATGACCAGTCACGTGCGCCCTCCCCAGCACGACTGGACACGTGCGGAGTGGGGCACCGGATGGCGCCAGCGTGAGAGGTTTTTTTTTCAGTTTTTCTGTTTCTGTTTTTTTTCCGTTTCTCTTCCGTTTTTTAGTTCTCTTTCTGTTTGGCTTTTTTCGGTTTCTCTTCCCTTTTTTTCGGTTCGTTTATGTTTTGGTTTTCCCAGTTTTTTTTATTTCTCTTCCTTTTTTCTTTTTTTAAGATGTAATTATGCAAAGTTTATATTTGTATGTATACCAAAATTTGTATTTATACACATACAAAGTTTGTATTCGTGTTTTTTTCTCTCGGTTTTTAATATATACATATACAATAATATAAAGTTTGTATACGCGTATGTAAATTTTGTATTCGCGTATACAAAGTTTGTATACGCGTATGCAAAACTTGCATACACATATGCAAAGTTTGTATACATGTATATTTTTTATACGTCAATTTTTTTGGTACAAATAAAAATTATATATACGTATATATATACTTTATATACACATATATAATATACAAAGTTTATACATGTGTATACAAAGTATATATACACGTAGTAGTTTTGTTGTTGTAGCAGCAGCGCTCGCCAGTAGTAGTAGCAGCAGCAGCAGAGCAGCAGTAGTAGGAGTAGGAGTACTACTACTAGCGCGCGCTGTGTTTAGTTCAGCGCGAAGTTTGGATTTTGGTTGAAATTAGAAATGATGTGACTGAAAAATTGTGTGTGTATGATATGTTGATGTGATGAAAAAAGACTGAAGTTTGGATCCAAACTTTGGATCTAAACACAGCCTAGAAGAGCAATAGCAGCAGTAGTAGGAGCAGACTGGTCGCGCGCCCACGCTCCCGCACAACCAGTCGCTCTGCGCCCCCCTCCAATGGGGGGCACTGATACGCGACTAGTCGCGCGGCGCTCCGCGCGCGCGATCAGTTGCCCCCCTAGTCTATACTACTACCATATATATATGCTCCTATACGTATACTACTATATATACATACGTATGTATATACTATATATATATATACATATGTATAAATAGTATATACATACATATATATACATACGTGTGTATACATATAACTTTTTATATGTATACACTTTTAATATATAAAAAAATATACACATGTATATAAAGTTTATGTGCGTATGTATAAAAACCTGAAAAATATGTGTATATAAAATTTGTATATGTACGTATAACAGCCAAAAAGTGCGTATACAAACTTTATATATGTGTATACAAACTTTGTATACGTGTATATAAAATTGGTATATGTACATATAAAACCCCAAAAAAATACACGTATACAAAGCTTGTATACGCTTATACAAACATTCTATAAGCGTATACAAAGTTTGTATTTGTACAAAATTGATATACGTACGTATAAAAATCCAAAAAATACACGTATACAAAATTTGTATATGTGTATATAAACATTGTATACACGTATACAAAGTTTGCATTTGTACATATAGAAGGTTTACATACATACGTATTAAAACTGAAAAAGATACGGAAATAAAAAAACAGAAAAAAACGAAACGGAAGGCAAGAAGAAAAACAGAAAAAACAAATAAAGAAGCGAAACTGAAAAAAAAAGGGAAAAAAAGTTCCTCTGCGCAGCGCCGTCGGCCGCCCCCTCTCCATGCGCGACACGTGTCCAGTCGCGTGGGGAGGGGGGCGCGCGACTGTTCGCTGGATAGCATTCTCGCCCTCGAACCTCCCACTCCTCTCTGGCATCCACGCGTCCCGTAACCTAACAGTCCCGTTCGCCGGCCCAACTATGGCCTTGTTTGGATCCTCCGGGCTATTGCCCTCCGAAATCTTGCTATTTAGGAGTATTAAACGTAGATTACCGACAAAACCGATTCCATAATCTCTAGGCTATTTTGCGAGACGAATCTAATGAGATATATTAATCCATAATTAGCCGCTGATTACTGTAGCCTCACTGTAGCAAATTATGGATTAATATACCTCGTTAGATCCGTCTCGCAAAATAACCTAGGGGTTATGGAATGGGTTTTGTTAATAATCTACGCTTAATACTCCTAGATAGCCCTCCGGATCCAAACAGGGCCTATGTAAGACTAATCCACAGCTCTGTTCCGGTGATCGGGCTGAAATATAATGGGCCTCACGTCCAATGGAAGCTAGGCTGTGTGAGCAAGCTGGATGGGCCGGTAGGCCCATTATACGCCTGAGCTGATTTGGCTTGTCATTTTTCCTTTCTAAAAGGTAGATGTTTTTCTAATGGATTTAGTAGTAGTTCATTATTATTATTTTTTCAACAAAAATAAACAACTATCATATTGATCGATGGCATGGAGTATGTGGATCTCAAGAAACAACATGATATTCAGAGGCATAAATCCTTATTTTCATATATGTAAGGATATATTCAAAAAATAATTTGCCTTGTTATCCTTAGGGCATAGGGCAAAAGCTAGTCTCAAACCCCTAATGTCGGAATGGCTAGGCAACCTTTGATTTTTTTTAATGTACATATATAATTTGTAATATTTTTATACGATATATATTTACTCAATGTAGGAGCCTCTCCGACATTTCCATTTTTTAAATAAAAAAGAACTGTTAAACTGACTGAGGTATGCAGAAGTTGATAATACATGGTGCGTTCGATTGTACCTTTTCCCATCTTGTATTACTCTCTTTTTTGCACGCACGTTTCTCAAATTGATAAACAGTATGTTTCTTATAAAAAATTATATAGCAAAGTATATTTATAAATCATATTAATATATTTTTAAGTTTTTTAGTTCATATTTAATTAATCATGTGCTTATAAATTACTTCAGTTTGCTTGCGGGGAGGAGAAATTACCAACTCATTTCAGTATCAGCTGATCTTTCAGACAATCTAAATCCGTACTAGTTAATAATCTGCTAGTGTTTTGTTAGGACCATACCAGTCAGAGCTGACTGGTCATGGTATTCGATTAATTGTTGATGGAGTCATATCGTGGACAAAGTAATTATGAGTTATTCTTTTATTTTTCATTGCCTTGGTTTTTTAAGTTCCATCTATTGTTCGTCTCCATTTAGTTTTTAGGTTTTTTTTATACAATCCTCATAGATTAGATTTGTAGATAATTTAGGGTTTGTCTTCCATGATATTTTTGGAGTTAGGCTTCTTCAAAGACTTTTGTCTTTTCTATTTCTTCCTTGGCGGTGGCTATTTCGTCCAAAAGGTCATCCATTAAGACGTACTGGGTTTAATTTGTTTGAAAGGTTGTTCGATGATCAGATCGACACAATGATTTTGGGATCATCAACTTTTTATGATATTAATTTGCTGTTCTGTTAGAAAAATGAAGATATGTTTTATCTTCCATTTTACTTATCTCAGAATTGGTTATTGTTGTGACTGCAATCGTCCGTTCGTATTGCTTATGGTATCTTGTGGTATTTCAAGATGTGAAGCATCTTTGTTTTATTCTAGTTTTTCTAGTTTTTCAAGAGGTTTAATTTGTTTCTAGTTTTTCTAACAGCAGGGTTATACTTTCTCCTCTTATTTAATAGGGCATTATATTTAATAAATCTACCCTCCTTTGCGGAAAAAGTAAAAAAAAAAGTAAGCACGACAAGTAAAATTAGAACACCAATTGTGAGAAGAAGCAGACAAAACTGATATGGGCATCTTTTCCACACGTATTTATTTTGTCCTCGTGAAGAAGAGACAAAAGCAATACCGTACCACCAGGTCCTTCAGCACGAACACAGGCAAAATAAATTAGTGTATTTATTGAATATATGTGCAACCAAAACTTTTGAAGATTCAAATTTCGTCCAACTTTTCTCAGAACAGTTATATAGTTCTCCAGACTAGAATAACTCCATATCTTTTTCTTGAGGGAATTTTTTTAAGGGAAGAATAACTCCATATCTTATTATTTTTCTGTGATTTTTGTGTACATGCAGGATCAGATGCCGCACATGTATCTATCGTTGAAAGCGTCTATGATCATTTGATCGAGCTACGGTTGGTAAGCCATAAGGAAATAACGAAGTAAAAAAAAATCTGTGTGAAATTTTTATATCGATATTATTCGTAGTTTAAAAATCAATACGATGAAAAAAGAAGTACGAAATTGGCTTCCTTGTTGTGTATATGCATGACGCGTCAGCTTATTTGGCTTATGATTTTCCTTTACCATGTGCTTTTCTAAAGGATTTAGTAGCATTTTTTTTATTTTTTCAACAAAAATAAAGAAGTATTAAACTGACCCAGGCACCATATGCATGGATTCGGATTCAGTGACATTGCTATGGCATGGCACGGTGTGACATTGGAGCGATCTGGAGCGTTGAAATCTAATCGAACGGTAGAATGCGCCGGCCCACCCGCAGCCTCCGTTTTCACCCCACAGCCTCCGTTTTCCTTCCGCCTGACGCCCAAATCCTCCGTGGCCGCATCGGATATCCGGCCGCATCGCCGCCTCGCCGCTTTGCCTTCCTCGCCCGCGCCAGGCCGCCGCGTCACCAGGCCGGAAAGGCGCCAGGCCGCCGCGAGTGGGAGGGGACTGGGCGGCCGCTGCCGCGCCAGGCCAGAGCAAGCTGGGAGCCACCGCCGCCACGCCAGGCCGGAGAGGCGCCAGGCCGCGGCGAGTGGGGAGGGGACCGGGCGGCTGCCTCGTAGCTTCGCCTCCCTCGCCCGCGCCAGGCCACCGCCGCGGCGCTAGGCCGGAGCTAGCTGGGAGCCGCCGCCGCCGCGAGTGGGGAGGGGATGGAGGCGATGGCAAAGGCTTAGCAGGTTCTCACACTATAATTTGATCCAAACTGTTAATGGTTTGCCTAGCAAAGTGGTATGGCATACCTGCTGAAATGTTGAAAATACTGATCAACACAGTACCAAACAAATATCTGAATTTGTATTCCAAATAATTCATCTCTTTTTTTGTACATTGTGTCTTGATTGTGTGAAATGAGAAATATATCTTGCTTATCTTGTATCCATGGCAATATGGCATTTCAAACAGATTAAACCACGTGAAAATTGGGCTATGCAATTGCTTCAAGTGACTGAACTGAACTTTCTGAGACAAAATCATTTTCAGGTTTAGCTTGAACTGAAGGGAAATCTAGGACAGGAGTTGCCAGTTTGTATCTGCTTACAATCAGGCTAATGTCAGTGGTGTCGAAGCGAACACCGTGACCCTTGGCGATGGAGGCGGCCGGCCGTCGGGGTGCCGATGGAGGCGGTCTTCGCAGCTGTTTAGTTTTTTTTTTAAGCAAAGGGCAAAGCCCTCCATTTCCATTAGAGAAATTCAAATATTCTTTTACAGCTGTTTAGCTGTTTGTTCTCCAAAATTGCTGTTTAGATGTTTAGCTGTTTGTTCTCTATCTCCAAAATTGCCTTAGGCTGTGCTGTGCACTGTCCTGAAACAATTGGTTTGGCTCATGTATGACTCATGTATGCTGTAATTTGAATGAATGAATCAGTAACTTGGGTGATGGTTTTCTCTGAAAAATTTGACAGCATGTCCCCATAATTGGTGGATGGATTGAGACAACACAGAAAGACATAAACAGCCATATAGAAGTTGATAAACTTGAAACTTGGAGCATTCAGACATCACAGATAGTTGGAAACAGCCATATAGAAGTTGATAATGTTGTGAGATAAGTTTTTGGATTGTACATGTCATTCAAACTAGTATGTGGAGCACATAGAAAACTATTCCAAGGGTAGGCCATATTCATTTATACAATTTTTGGCCACAAAATACTTTCGTTGGCCCTGTCCAAAATACTAAACAGAGACCACAAAATACTATAGTTAGTCATGTCGAAAATGCATCTAACCATTCCTGTCCAAAAACATCAAACTATCCTATACAAAAGCCATATAACCATGCTGTCCACAAGCCATATAACCATCTTGCAAAGACTAGAACAGATCTTCATCACAGAGAATATCGCTAATGATATTGTATTGTTGAAGCTCCACATCTCTTTCTTTGTGGCTGCCATCATCCTTAACTTGTACCTGTGGCTGTAAAGCATCATTTTTCTTTTGTTTCTACCAATGAAAAGTCAATTAATTAGTTAAGCAATTTTTTACAACAACATACAGAGATGAGCAGCTTGCATATGATATACCTTTACTCCCTTTTTTTTTGGTTTTGCAGATTTAGGATTGTTGTGCTTCCCCTTGCGTAGCTTATCAATCCAAGTTCTAGTTCTCCTTGACTTGTTTGACTGAACCTCCTTCTTCTTTAGTTGTGCAGCACTAAGCAAATCATCTCCTTGTTGCACATTTGGGTCAATATTTTCTTTGTCCTCACAGGGCTCATGTGTACCTCCAGCAGATAGTAAATTGAGTTTCTCCTCTAGCTGTGTACAAAGGCAATCAAGTGCATTTTCTAACACTACACAACATTCTGGAGAGTGAGCTACTTTATGTGCCAAATTGTGAAACTTATGAGACATAAACTTGTACCGTAGTTGAGCTTCCAATTTTGGATTTGCTACCACATTCCTTCCTTGCCTATCTTGTATATTTCCATTGCATGCCTCTCTAGTCCATCTCTTTACGATGTAATGTGGTGGCAATTTTTTTATATTCATTAGATCAAGAACTTTCAGACCATGTGCACATAAAATTCCTATCCTTTCAAACATTCTACAACTACATGAAGCTTTTTGGTTTAGAGGATCACCAATCACTGTGTACTCCACCACCTCTGAACTTATCTCACCAAGCAAATTCCCAACTACAACAGCATATTTGTGTTCTCCATCCAAAACTCTAGCGCACACAGCGATGGATCTTTCATATTCGCTTTGGAAAGCTTCAAAAATCATTGGAGTGTACACTTGGCTAGCTTGAACCAACATCGGTGTGCACATTAGTCTTCTAGGAAGCTTCTTCCTTGCCTCAAATTCAGATTGTAGTTCCTTATCTTTTTTCTCTTGCACTGACCTCTCAAAATGCTTAAGAAATCGAATGATATCAAAATTTGATTTCAAATGGTTCTTCAATGCATTGTTGAAGCTCTCACTTAGCTATGTACTTCGCACTCCTAAACTGAAGACATCTCTCATATAACATTCATGATGAGGACATCACTTCGTCGGATACGCTCATAACTTCACACACTCCAATGATAATTCCAAGTCCAAGTCCAGTTCGGCCTCCGGAGACAGCACTGACTTCAAACGGACCTAGCGCCTTCATGCCAACTCCGATTTGGGTGATCTTGGACATCGTGGAAAGCTTGTCTCGCTACCTTTCAAACGCATCTGGTCTCATGTCCAAATTCATCTCGAGTCAACGGGAATCGCCAAAACAAGACAGTGCTATTGCTGAAACCGAACTTGGGCCTTGGGCCTTGTAATAGACTAGGCCCATCTCGGAAGTGTCCCCCTCCACCTCCACGAATTAGCACTGAACCCTAGCTTTATTTTCCTCTATAAATAGCTTTGTACATCCTCAAAAACATTTGGGTTTTGTTTAGTTGAATTTTGCCAAGTGCCATTCACCTTGTCTCTAGTCCTCGCTCGATTAGTCGGCGACTATAGATTCAGAGCCCCCAATAGTTGGTGTGTTGATTTGCCGGGTCGATTAGATCTACCACTTCAATCGCAACTATTCATTTGTGCTTAATTCCCTATTCGCAATATTTAGATTGCATCTTATCTTGTTCTTGCAGTGTTCTCTCGTTTGCATTGCAGGGATCATCAACCGCGCGTCACGGTTGGTACGACATCGTTTGTGGTGTAGCGATTGCACGGCGTCCTGGACTTGTTCTGGTTGGTAGCCACGTCGCAAACGTCGCACTCGATCAAAGCGAGAGTTATCCCCCTCACCAGAAGATCGGGCCACGAGAGAGAGCGTCATCAGTTGGTATCAGAGCTTTAGTTGCCTGGTGAGGATTTTAGTTTTGTAATTTTCTTTCCCATCGTCTACCATTTAGCCGCAATATTTTTTTCCCATCACCAAACATTAGTTTTGAGCCACGCAATTTCATTCAGTTTTTGCTTTATTGAGTTTTGATCCACTGTCGAGTCAAGTGCTGGTTTAAACCCTAGATTAGTCTTGGATTTAGTTTGCAAGTGTGGGTTGCATGTTGCTCTAGCGTTGTTTCAGAAAGTCGCGCAGTTCCGCCGCCATAGAGAAAGTTGCGCAGTAGATTGATTAGTAACAGATTGGTTTGAGAGCTGAGGTTTTGTTTCATTGAGATTTTTTTGGGTTGCATGTGTCAGATAATTAGGGAAAATCTGCTTCCTTTTGTTTCTTCTTTGATTTTCTCGTGCAACCAAGTGACGCCGAAAGAAAAAAAAATAGAACAGAATCTGCTGTCCTACTTGATTGCGCATGCATGCATGCATGAGTACTTGTGTAATTTCCATCGCCTCTTCCTGATTCCATGTGCATGCAAATCTCGGTCTCCTAGTTTGTTGGGTGTACACATGCATAGAATTTCCTTGTGCAGATTAATTCCTTGGTGCGCACGCATGTTATCCAATTCGATTGATAGCTGCCATTTGTGAAATAGAAAAGAAAAAAAAAGAAAAAAAAGAAAAATAGAGAAAAGGCAGAAGGTGCAAAAAAAAAAAGAAAAAAAAAGAAGAAGCAAAAGAGCCAAACCAAAAAAAAATCAGAAAAAAAGAGAAGAAAAAAAATCAGAAAAAAAAAGAAAGGGTGGAATTTTTTTTTTAAAAAAATTGTGGATTTCTTGGAGAGAGTTGGTTGACATAGCGAGTTGTTTTGGTCCGAGTGTGATCATTTGCTTGCTTGAGCTAGGATTGAGTCTAGGCTAGGCCAGCAATTTTGACTAATACTTTGGATTATTATTCAATTTCGCATATCTGTTTGATTTTTGCTATTCCTTGTGATATAGTTAAGCCTACCAAGATCCACATACTACTAACCTTTACAGGTCCGGCTTTGCAATCGCTCCACTCATCAAGCGTGTCATTGTGCCACGAACCAGCCACAGTGATTGACCTGATTTGCATTCTTTGAGAACATTATAAGAATTTGGTATATGCTTGAGTGTTGCGTGCCTGCAAAAGCTCCACATATATATAGATTGTTAGGAACTGACACTTTCTTGTGAGTTTCTTTTGCTTGCTAACGATGTCAGGTACAAGTTCCGACGAACCAACACTGGAGAATCTAGCACATAAACTGAAGGGCATGGAAAATTGGTATGAAGAGCTGATGCGTAATAGTAAATCATACAAAGAAAGCACAGATAAACATTTAAAAACTTTAAGTGAAAGCCTGGTGAAAGTAGTGGATCAAATTGAGCAAATGAATCGATCACATAAACAATTAACTGAAAACATTCAGAATATAAATATTGGACATGAAAATATTGTGCGACGCATTGGTTTACTTGAGGCTGCAGGTGAAGAAGGTGCAGGTGCCACTGCTCATCGACACCAAAGATATGACGATGAAGACGAAGAGCAATCTGTTGCTGATGATGAGGAGGAAGACGAGAGTGTTGGAAATAGAAGACGACGTCGAATTAGGGACAAAGATGATCCTTTATCTAAGGTAAAATTTACTATGCCTTCTTTTGATGGTAAGTTTGAACCTTCTGTTTATCTAGACTGGGAGCTAGCCGTTGAGCAAAAATTCTCTTGCTATGGTTTTCCTGATAATAAGAAAGTTAAAGCTGCCAGTAGTGAATTTACCTCCTTTGCATCTCTATGGTGGAATGATATATGTGGTCGAGGACTTAGACCTAAAACCTGGGATGATATGAAACGTATAATGAGGTCTAGATTTGTTCCTTCTTACTATGCTCGTGACATGTTAAATAAACTGCAACTTTTAAGACAAGGTTCCAATTCTGTAGAAATATACTATCAAGAGATGATGATTGCTTTGTCACGATGTAATTTGCAAGAAACTAAGGATGCTAGAATTTCTAGGTTCTATGGAGGTCATAATAGAGAGATTCGGGATATTCTTGAACATAAAGAATACAATACCATGAATAGATTATTCCATTTTGCTTGCAAAGCTAAAAGAGAAGTGCAGGGACGCAACAAGCATAGGAGTTCTCTTGCAGGTGCTACTTCCACACGACAGTCAACACCACGTCAATCTACTACTGCTGTTCGTCCACCTACCTCCACGCCATCCCATGCTCAAGAAACAAGCAAAAACGCTTCAGTTCAGACTCCAGCCAAGAGTGCAACTTCAGTAGATTCCACTGGACGTACACGTGATATTACATGTCATAGGTGCCATGGCATTGGACACATTGCCCGCGACTGTCCAAATCGGCGAGCTCTATTTGTGAATGCTGATGGTGAGTATACTTCTGCTAGTGATTGTGATGATGAATATGCTTTAGCTGCCACTGACCACGCAGGAGGACAAGATAATGATGACATCGAGGAAGTCCATTTGCATCCAGAGTCGCTAGATCAGTATCCTAGCCTAATTGTCAAGCTAGCACTTAGTGCTAAAGAGAAGTGTGAAGAGCAAAACCAACGTCACAATTTGTTCCAAAGCAAAGTTCTTGTGAAAGGCCATACCGTCAAAATGATTATTGATAGCGGGAGTTGCAACAATTTAGCAAGTGAAGAGATGGTCAAGAAGCTTGGCTTGACTACCCATCCACATCCACATCCGTATCATATTCAGTGGTTTAATACATGTGGTAAGATGAAGGTAACCCGCTTGGTTAAAATACCTTTTTCTATAGGCTCCTACCATGATCAAATTGAATGTGATGTTGTGCATATGCAAGCTTGTTCTGTTATTTTGGGGCGACCATGGCAATATGATAGAGAAGTTGTGTTTGATGGTAGGACTAATACATATAAATTTATATTCGATGGTAAAAGAGTTGTTTTGCATTCTATGACTCCAGCCGCTGCTTTGAAAGATGATCTTGCAAAACTTCAATGTGAAAAGAAAGCGAAAAGTGAAAATCAAATTATTGCTACACATCCTGCTCCAACTAGTAAAATAGAACCAAGTACCACAAAGAATGAAATTAAGTTGAAGGGTGCTTTATTGGCTTCTAAATATAATATTTGTGCACTAGATGAGCCAGATTCTTGTTGCTATGCTCTATTTTGCCAAGATTCTATACTCACATTGGCTACTGCTCCTAGTACTTTATATTCTTTGCCACCCGCTATTACTAACCTTTTGCAGGAATATGAGGATGTTTTTCACGATGAGATACCTCCAAGGATGGCCAATGGACGAGAGAGTGCACACAATCAAGAAGATGGGATTGAGTCGAGGACGACTCCAATTCAAGAAGGGGAGGATGATGAGGACATCACTTCGTCGGATACGCTCATAACTTCACACACTCCAATGATAATTCCAAGTCCAAGTCCAGTTCGGCCTCCGGAGACAGCACTGACTTCAAACGGACCTAGCGCCTTCATGCCAACTCCGATTTGGGTGATCTTGGACTTCGTGGAAAGCTTATCTCGCTACCTTTCAAACGCATCTGGTCTCATGTCCAAATTCATCTCGAGTCAACGGGAATCGCCAAAACAAGACAGTGCTATTGCTGAAACCGAACTTGGGCCTTGGGCCTTGTAATAGACTAGGCCCATCTCGGAAGTGTCCCCCTCCACCTCCACGAATTAGCACTGAACCCTAGCTTTATTTTCCTCTATAAATAGCTTTGTACATCCTCAAAAACATTTGGGTTTTGTTTAGTTGAATTTTGCCAAGTGCCATTCACCTTGTCTCTAGTCCTCGCTCGATTAGTCGGCGACTATAGATTCAGAGCCCCCAATAGTTGGTGTGTTGATTTGCCGGGTCGATTAGATCTACCACTTCAATCGCAACTATTCATTTGTGCTTAATTCCCTATTCGCAATATTTAGATTGCATCTTATCTTGTTCTTGCAGTGTTCTCTCGTTTGCATTGCAGGGATCATCAACCGCGCGTCACGGTTGGTACGACATCGTTTGTGGTGTAGCGATTGCACGGCGTCCTGGACTTGTTCTGGTTGGTAGCCACGTCGCAAACGTCGCACTCGATCAAAGCGAGAGTTATCCCCCTCACCAGAAGATCGGGCCACGAGAGAGAGTGTCATCAATTCAGCCCATTTCTCTTTCACCTTGTAAATGCTATCTAACCATGTTTGCTTATGAACTTTGGATCTCATAATCTGAAATGCCTCTTCAAATGATGCCTCATCTTCGTGGCCAAACATACAAGCACTAAAATCAGAGAGAACATGCGATTCCTCTTCACCTTCGTCTCCCTCTTCATCTTCATCTTCCTCTTTACCCTTCACTGGAGATAAATGCTTCACAGCATTCTACATTATGTGAAATGTGCAGAGACCATGATATGATTCTGTGAATACTATCTTTATGGCTTTTCCCATTGCTGCATCTTGATCCGTGTAAATAGTTTTAGGTTGCTTTCCATTATGTGCAGCTAGAAAAGTCTCAAACAACCATGTAAATGATGCTTCCATTTCATCAAATAGAAGTGCAGCACCAAAAATAGTGGTTTCTCTAAACTGATTGAGCCCAAGAAAAACACCAAATGGCCTATATTCTTTGTTTGTCCCAAAAGTTGTGTCCAATGTGACAACATCACCAAAGTTTGCATAGTCAAGGATCATCTTTGCGTCAGCCCAAAATATGTTGGTGATGTGCTCCTCACAATCTAGCTGCAAAGCATATTGGAAAGATGGGTTTTCAACAATTTTATCATGAAAATACTTCAACATACTTCCTGCCTGTCCAAAAGCCAATTCCCTTTGACGTCTGCTTTGCAAATAATTTTTGCTGTCACGACAAGTGTAGCTAAGGTTAAGTGGTCCACCAACTTGACGAGTGGCCAACTCATGGGCAGCTTTTGGCCTAATACCAGAATCATCAGCTGTTTCTATTTCAAAAGCTTGGAGTTCTGAAATTTTGCGTAGTGATTTCATCAAGTGGAAGGTCTCTGGCAAGTGGAGTGGGTGGTTGTGTTCAAGCACAACATCAATGACTTCATAATTTCCTGCACCTCGATCCAATGAAATAACCATCCGAGCTTTGCAATCAGTTCTTGTTTCAGCTCTAAAACACCTTGTCACATGTTCCGTTTGCCTTCTTGTTCGATGACCCTCATTGGAACAAACATATCTGCATGAAGTCACCTTACCATCCATTTTGCTTACATTTGTGCATCTTTTCCTCACATCAAAGCCAGTACGGCCGCCATATGCCACCCAAAATAGCCAACCCTCATCTGGATTTTTGAACCTCAAACCAACTTCAGGTACCTTCGTATCAACTTCTGCCATTGCCTTCCACAACAATTAATAGCCCGATACTCAAATTTCTGAAAAAAATTCCCAATTATAATAATCAGAACATCTATTTCATTATGGTGGCACTATTCTGTTAATTCATTATCTCAACCACAACATTCTGATATAAAAATGATTCACACTTAGGGGGGACAATATTTGATATTAGGTCTGCTCAACATTTTTCAACACATACAGATAGTAACATTTGCATAAACACAAACATCCAATAACTGGAATTTAGCATTCAATATTTGCTCCATTTAAGACTAAGATCCATTAACCAAATTGTGCAATTCAGTTGCTCTCCATGTTACTCTAAAGAAGAAAACTAGCAAACACTCACTTGCAATCCTCCTCTGCAGATGCTCGGCTCGCTCTGGCAGCCCTCCTCCCCAAAATCTTGGTGCTCCGGCAGCAGGGCAGGGGCCTCGGCCCCCCGGCCTTGCGGCGGCTGGCGCCTCCCCAATCACGGCGAGGGGCCTGCCTGCCTCCCGCCTATCCGGTGGCGACGGCAGGGCAGGTGCCCCGGCCCCGGCCTCGGCTGGTTCGCGTGCTGCACTTCCCCGGCGCCGGCAGCCCTGCTCCAAGCGGGATTGGGACCTCCGCGGGATTGGACTCCGCCGGCTGCCTTGCTCCGGTGCGGGATTGGGACCTCCGTGGAACAGGCGCGCGCGGGGCGGCGGGACTGGAGCGTGCGCGCAGGATTGGGGCGGAGCCACGAGATTTTGGGCGTCAGGCGGAAGGAAAACGGAGGCTGTGGGGTGAAAATGGAGGCTGCAGGTGGGCCAGCGCATTCTACCGTTTGATTAGATTTCAACGCTCCAGATCGCTCCAATGTCACACCGTGCCATGCCATAGCAATGTCACTGAATCCGAATCCCATATGCATATCGGCTGAGAATATGTGGCTGCGTCAAATTCCCAGGAGGCGACCAATCTATATCAACTGATCTTTCGGGCGATCCAAATCATGTTTAATAATGCTAGTTAATGTTTTGTTAGGACTCAGCACCATACATAGCAGTCAGAGCTGACTGGTCATATATAGTGTTAGGTGGTTAATTACTGATGGAATCACCATGGAGAAATGCGGCAGGCATAAGCCAATTCTATTTTTCCCTTGCACTGCAAATTAATCTTGTACGACAAGTAAAAACGCCACTTTTTGAGAAGGAACAGACCGCAAATTAGATGGTTCTTTTTTCTTCTTCTCTGATCTTGTGTGCCTTTTTCTCTTGTCTTGGTGAAGAGGAGATAATAGCAATACCGTCATGTCCTTCCGCGTGAAGAAAGGCAAAAAATTTCTATTTTTTTTCCTGATGAACATATAAAAGGTAGCAAAACTTTTGATTATTCCAGCCAAAATTTCCTCACTGTTTTTTTTATTCTCTTGGACTAGAAAAATGCATCCTTATCGTGTCATTTCCTTTACCTCCAGCATCAGATGCTGCCAACGTATAAGTGTTTTTTTTTAATTAACAGCATCAGACGATGCAATGATTTATACTGCTAGAGCATGAAATTTTTTTAAAAAATATCACCGGGAACAATAATCAGGAAAATTATAGGTGTTTTGTTGAATGTAGCGTACCAAAGGTTTACCACAGCAATGACCAGCCAATCAACGCTATATATCGATCGTAGATGTCTGTAGAACAAAAATCTGCCCCCACTTAGCGTCCATACGAAATTGTCATCACGTACACATATTCAGACATTCAGGCAACCGCTCGACCACCCTAACCACCCCCTGGCCCACCGTGCCACCGGATCCCACTCCCAGTCCCAAGTCACCACCACCATGCCAGCACACATCAAATTCAACCGAGAAATGCACAAAAAAAGAACGGAGGAGCAGTAGAGAACAAGGCGCAAATGACAACAAAGACAAAAGACAAAAGGGAGAAAGGAAAAAAAAAACAAAAAACAAACGTTGCCTCCTTCCGACGAATTCCAAAGCCCGAACGCGACCGCACGCCAAGTCCCCCACGCTGACTCGCTGCGTGCCCGCGACGTCGCCTCCCCACCCCCCCCCCCCCCCCCCCCCCCCCCCCCCCCCCCGGGGAACCTCCCGCGAACCATCACAAAACCAACCCGTTCCACGTCTTTCCCCACGACCACGACCGTTCATTTCTTTCCCACTTCCCCGCGAGACCGCCTCAATTTCCCTTCCTTTTCCACGCGACTCTCTCCTTCCGCAAACCCTCCTTCCCTCCCGCCTTCGCGTCGCCTCGCCTCGCCTCACGCCCAGAGCTATATATGCCGTCCCCGCCGTTGATCCCGGCAAGGCACACGCAAGTCACAACCGGCAACCCAACCCAACTCGAGACGCGGAGGAACGGAAGCAATAACTGATTGATTTGGTGGCCATGGAGGCAGCGTACTCGGCGCCGAGCACGTCGTCGACCTACTCGTTCCACTTCTCCCTGGCGCAGGCCGTGCTCACCATCTCGCTCAACGTCATCGCCATCGGCCTCTCCGCCCTCGTCAAATCATCCTCCTCTTCCGCCTCGTCGAGCCCTTCTGCTCGGCGACGCGCGGCCGCGCCGGCGGCGGAGGCGGAGGCGGCGGTTGACCTGGACACGGTTCTTGGCCTGATGGGCGGCGCGGGCGGCGCGCCGTCTGTGGGGTTCGAGGAGGCGGCCGCGCTGTTCGAGGAGGAGGAGGCCACCGTGGGGGAGGCCGCGGCGGCGTTCCGCGTCTTCGACCGCAACGGCGACGGCTTCATCGACGCCGGCGAGCTCGGGAGCGTGCTCGCCTCGCTCGGGCTCGGCGCCGGCGCCGGCGCCGGCCACGCCGAGTGCCAGCGCATGATCGACGCCTACGACGCGGACAAGGACGGCAGGATCGATTTCCGCGAGTTCCTCAAGTTAATGGAGACGGCCGCGGCCTAGGGGAATCCACAGGATTTCCATGGCGTCCTACTTCTCTGCAAATTCTTTGTTCTTTCGTTCTATTTTTCTCTTCTTTTTTTTTTTTGACTTCGATCGCTGAGCCGAATGAAGAACGGCAGCATGTATATATTCATGATCAGTTTAGGTGCTGTTTGGATCATGGCATTACAAAGAGCCAAGAAACGGGTTGTTTTTACTTGAACTGAAATCGATGGAAATCGAATTGAAATGACAATTTCCGTGCTTGGGTTCTATCCCTGAATCAAATTCCTTAGCCTTGGCTTAAAAAACAGACCGAACAGTTTTTCTATCCTCTACCTAAAGCATATGCCTCATCTTTTCGCTTATGCTTACGCTTATCAGACAAATTTTGAATTTTCAACCTTAAATTTTAGAGCTGATTTTGAGATTTTTTTTATCGAAATTTATTATTAGCCTTTGCTTTTAAATCGCTAAGAACACATATAAAAGTCTATTTACAAATATGCCATTTCACTTATTCTACGAATAAGCGAAACGATGGCTCAGTACATGTGGAAAGGACGTAGTAAGTGAATACGAACGAGGTTTAAATTTCACTGATTCAATTTGATTTAATTAAGCCTTTATATAAATGGTAAACATGTCTCCGATCATTGAACTCTCATTGATTTTAGTTTACAATTGATATTTAGGCCCATCAAAACCTTTCAGGGCTCCTTTAGATTAAAGGAAACTTATAGTATAATTTTTAGAGGATTTAAATTTTGGAATCTGTAGGGAAGAAAAAAGGATTGCTAAAAAAAAGTCGCTACATTTTTCACTTAATTTTAGTCCATTGTTCTCCTATATGTAGGTATAAGCTTTTACCTCTCATATCTCATCTTTCATGTAAATAATAAATACTCTTTTTATAATGGGAATAATTGTATTAGAAATGAAATTACACCCGGTCTCTGCATCGACTGGAGATGCAGACGACCCAAAATAATAAAGCACGTTTAATCCTAATTTTCTTATACATTGTGTATTAGAAAATTTGCAATGTAAATGTTTCTTACAATGTAATTATAAACTTGCAGTGTAGTGTAGGTAATTTACAAAAGACGACTTCTTTTTTGGAAAATGTGATGCCATAACAAAAGGCACACTTTCTAAAAAAAATGCATCTTTATAAAGGAATAGGATTGTAAAATTCTCAAGGATATTTTTCTTTACTAAGTCCGATGCTATACTGCTCTTTTGCATGTGTTTTCCTCCCAAATTCTTTTTGTTTCAATTCCTCTAAGCCATCTAAACACATTATCTCAAGTGTTATTTGTCGACGGGGGATACCCGTAAACCGGATATAGAGGGTATTGGGGTACGCTGGTACGAGGATCTACGTAGTACGACATCAAGCAAACAGGAAACATGGATTATACTGGTTCAGACCCCTTAATAGGTAATAGCCTTAATCCAGTTGATATTGGATTATACAATAGAAACCACATATTACAAAGGGAATAGCAGAACTCGATGATACTGACGAGACCGTAGTCGAGTTGGTTCGACTAGATCACCTGGCGACTTGGCTCCTGTAGGCTCCGACTTCGTAGGCTGTGGTGGTGAGATTCGATGCCTTAGGTCCTCCCGGGGGGTCCCTTTTATACCGCAGGTCAGTTGGTCTCTAAGTAAAACTCGGAGACATCGGACCCTACACGATACAGTGACGACCCAGTTTTATCCGAGTAGGACTCCTTCCATTTGTGGACTCCGTGATGAATTTCCTTAACGTGTACAGAGAACGTCCGTATATGCGCAGGTATACCATATTGATACATGACGTATATCCAAGGGTAGAGGGTATACCTTATCCATAACCCTGATATTATTTTGTTCTGAAATCTTATGATATTACATAGTATGTGATAATCTATTCCTATGTTTTCATGTTTCAAAGCTTTATAATCATGGGTTTATAATTGCTCAGTTAACATCCCTAGCAAGTCCACGCTTCTTAGGTCTTATAATGGACACATATCATATCCTCTACAATAAATACAGAGAATATGATATGTTTAAAAAAATGTATATTTTTACTGTAGGTTAAATGTATCTGATATGATGTAAATGTATATTCAGGTATATTTGTATATGATATACTCATATATATTTGTATATTGGTATATTTGTATATGTTTAAAATATGTATACTTTACTGTAGGTTAAATTTATATGATATGCTGTAAATGTATATTCAGGTTAAATGTATATTTGTAGTATGATTTAACCTACAAATATACATTTAGCATATCATATTCAGGTAACTGTAGATGTTTTTAGCAGGGTGGCTAGTGAACAGCACAGCAGTACAGTACAGAAGTCCCGCGGATCCTTCCTCCTCTTTTTCGGATCATAGTTGGGCCAGGCGAAGAATTTTGGCCCATCCAGATCACTCCATAAGGCCCATTTCCTATTCGGCTCGGCTAAGTTGTCGCTTGGTGGAATAAGTTCACTTCGTGACCCTCAACTGTGATCGAAATCTAATCCATGACCCTAAACCACAAAACCAGATATCTCGATCCCAAACTCCTAAAACCGGTGCAATTTGACTCCTTGCGCGGTTTTGGGAGGCGGTTTTGCTGACGTGGTGCCACGTGGCGCCTACGTGGCAATATTGACCGAGTCTTCGATCCACGTGGCGTTGACGTGGCACTTACGTGGCATTACAATTGTGGGACCTGTTTGTCATTCACACACAAAAAAAATTGTGAGGCCCACTGACATGTGGACCCCACATGTCATCCTCCTTCCTTCTTCCTCCTCCCTCTCTCCCTTCTCTCTCTCCCTCCCCTTCTTCCCCTACATCTCCCACAGGCGGCGATGGGCGATGGCGCCGGGCGACGGGGAGGCCAAACGGCGGCGGCCACCCGGCTAGAGCGGCGGCGGCGCTAGAGGCAGGTCGAGCAGAGGCGATGGCGTCGGGCGACGGGGCGGCGCAAACGACGGAGGCCTCTAGGCGCTGCGCAACAGCCTTGACCTCGACGCCAACCTGCTCTGCGGTGACATCCAGATTGGCGTCCAGATCGAGCCGGCCTCTGGCGCCCTCGCACGGCCAAGGCCGTCTGCGCCACCCTCCGAGGCCGACACACCGCGTACACCCAGCCTCGCCGCGCGCCTCATGGGGGGAGGCCGCTCGCCTCGAGCGGAGGCGACGGCGCTAGGCGACGGGGCAGCCCAAACGGCGGCGGCCGCCCGGCTCGAGCGGCGGTGGCGCCAGAGGCGGATCAAGTGGAGGCGACAACGATGGGCGCCAGGTAGGCCCGAGCGGAGGCAGCGACAACGGCGGCGGGCAGGCCTTCCTCCGTGCCGCCTTCTCCTTGCTAGCTGCCGGCGCCCGAAGCTCCGCCTTCACCGCCCCCCGGCCGCTCGCTCTCGCTGTCCCCGCGCGCCACCGGCCGAAGGGAAAGAAGGGGAGAGAAAGAAAGAGAAGGGAGAGAGGGAGGAAGGAGGAGTACGGCGACGGCGGCGGCTGCACGGCTCGCTTCTCCTGCCCTCGCCTGTCCTGTCGTCGTCGCTCCGGCCCTCACTTGCGCGCCGCCGCCGCTCGTTCTCGCCGCCCGCTGAAGGAGAAGAAGGGAAGAGAAAGAGAGAGAAGGGAGAGAGGGAGGAGGAAGAAGGGCTGACATGTGGGCCCCACATGTCAGTGGGCCCACATTTCTTTTTTTGTGTGAATGACTAATGGGCCCCACGATATTTTTTATTTCTACCGCCACATAGGTGCCACGTCAACGCCACGTGGAACAAAGACTCGGTCAATATTGCCACGTAGGTGCCACGTGGCGCCACGTCAGCAAAACCACCTCCTAAAACCGTCTAGGGAGTCAAATTGCACCGGTTTAAGAAGTTTGGGGGTCGAGATATCTGGTTTTGTGGTTTATGGTTATGGATTAGATTTCGATCACACTTGAGGGTCACGGAGTGAACTTTTCCCTCGCTTGGTGGGCTTCGGGCTCGTCGTCGTCGTCGTCTTCTCCCCTCCCCACCTGACTTGAGACGGGGAGATGCGGAGGCCGTCGCCTTCCCCGCCGCCGGCGAGGGGCCCGGCGCTCGCCGCGGCGGCGGCCGTCGTCGTGCTACTTCCGTCCATCTTCCCCGCGACCTTCACCCCGCTTGGCCGCGCCTTCCCTTCCCTCTTCTCGGTGAGCCCCCCTGCTGCCCTCCTCCCCTCTCTCCTCCTCGCGCGGCCCGAAATTGGAGCCGATGTGCTGTGAAGTAAGATTCTTAGCTACTCTTCGTAGATTTATGATTGGTAGCTCCAGGGACCCAATCACTTGGGATGAGCAAAGGTGGTCTTCCATTTTGGCAGATTGCTAGTTCCTTGTAGTGTATGGGGGAAGAATTGGTGTGTCTAATTGATGAGAATTTTGCTTGTGCTCTAGGAGTCCAGGTTTTATGATCTTATATTTGCTTTGAGGGTTAACTAGGTAGGTTTTTGTCAATCTTCTGCAGGAGTGGAATGCCCCTAAGCCAATGCACGAGTCTCTTCTGAATGAGGCTTTGCGGCGAGCAATTGTGAGTACATAAAACTTAGCTGAAAACTGGAGTATTTTATGTTGGAGCCCATCTGTAACTTGTATTTTGTACAGTCAAACGAACAAAAGAGAGAGCTGTGGTCGCCATTGCCGTACCAAGGTTGGAAGCCATGCTTGAAGTCATCAAGTGTTCACGGTAAACTACTGAAACGGCATGACCCCCACAGCTATAGAAATCAGATTCTTAATCAGTTGTTCTGATGAATTATAGGGGTACCTTTGGAACCCACTGGATACATCCAAGTATTTCTTGATGGTGGACTGAACCAGCAAAGAATGGGGGTAACACACTTCTTATGCATTGATACTATGATATAGAAATTAACATAACTGGCATCCTCGGGACTTTAGATTATCCAACTCCTTCCTTTCTGTTCTTTAGATATGTGATGCAGTTGCTGTTGCTAAAATTCTGAATGCCACTCTTGTGATCCCACATCTTGAAGTAAACCCTGTTTGGAAAGACACAAGGTGCTTTCAGAGTCTCAGAGCACTATATTTTTAATTTCCATTTTTCACTGTTGAATTTTAAGTATAGTTTAACTTTTTGTATTGTAGCTCCTTTGAAGAAATTTTTGATGTGGATCATTTTATCAACACCTTAAAAACTGAAGTTTCAATAGTCAAAGTTCTCCCAAAAGAATTTTCCTGGAGCACAAGAGAGTACTATGGTACAGGCATCCGTGCTACAAGAATAAAAACCGCACCTGTTCATGCCTCAGCAAGTTGGTATCTGGAGAATGTCAGTCCTATCCTTCAAAGGTTTGTGAAGAAAAAAATGACTTGGATTGTTTCTCTATTTGTCAAACATGTGTTTTTGTTATTTAGTCAGCTTCATAGACTTCTCTGAAATAATTGGCTCAAGTCACGCCTTGCGATGGTCTTCATATCTGTAGCTGGTGGTCAACTAAGGTTACTAAGAAATGGTCATAACATTTAGCCTTGGTCAATTTCCACTGGTCTAGCTCCATATGTGCTAACATGACATCCTGTCATTGTTTAAATTTGTTTAGTTGGTCAATTTACAAGGCGAATCGTTTAGCAGTCATCTTACCTGCCATTTGTTTCCTTGCAGCTATGGCATTGCTGCCATTTCCCCGTTTTCTCACCGTCTTGCATTTGATGATTTGCCTGTGGACATTCATCATCTGCGTTGCAAAGTTAACTTCCAAGCTCTTGTTTTTCTGCCTCACATTATCTCACTGGGGGAGACTCTTGTGAAACGCTTGAGATCTCCCGTCCAGGGCCACTCTGGTGAACTTATCCAAGAAGTTAGAGAAGACACAAACCAAGCTGGAAAATATGCAGTTTTGCATCTCCGTTTTGATAAGGTAAATGGAAAACTTCTCCAATACAATTTTTCTGTGGATCCACAGTGTATGCGCATTGTTGTGCTCTTTAAAACATTTCTGCTTCTGATCGATTTTTCAGGATATGGCTGCACATTCTGCTTGTGACTTCGGTGGTGGCAGAGCTGAGAGATTAGCTCTGGCTAAGTACAGACAAGTCATCTGGCAAGGGAGGGTATTAAATTCACAGCTAACTGATGAGGAGCTTCGGAACATGGGACGCTGCCCATTGACTCCAGAAGAAATTGGGCTGTTACTGGCAGCTCTTGGATTTGACAGCAGAACTCGAATCTATCTAGCCTCTCACAAGGTTTGACTCTTCTGTGTGTTTACCAATTTTTTTCTGGTGCTATTAGGAAGGTCTAACTTACATAACGTATTAAGGTATACGGCGGGGAAGCCAGAATTTCTAGCTTGCGCAAACTTTTCCCCCTAATGGAGGACAAGAGGAGCCTTGCGTCGGAAGAGGAGCTGACTAATGTTGAAGGCAAGGCTTCTGTTCTAGCAGCTCTTGACTACTATATCAGCATGCACAGCGACATTTTCATCTCTGCATCTCCTGGGAATATGCACAACGCACTGGTATGTTCTGTTCGATCTGGAATTTGCTTGATTGCTTCCTTTGTTACTGGTCCTGACTAGAATAATTTGTTGAAATTTAGATGGCTCACCGTACCTTTGAGAATATGAAGACCATAAGGCCAAACATGGCATTGCTTGGGCGCATCTTTGTTAACAAGAGCATGGAGTGGTTGGAATTTCAGGAGGCTGTACAAGCAGGGCACAAGGGTAGATACGGGCAAATCAGACTGAGGAAACCAAAGCAATCTATTTATACTTACCCTGCTCCAGACTGTATGTGTCAAGGGTAGACTGCTAAATTTTGCAACAAAAGACTAGTTTCTATAGTGCGTGAAGCTGAAGGATTTTTGCTCGGCGACCAGTGAATGTTGCAATGAGGTTCTAATTGTTGTCAGTTTCTTAGGACGACAAGGTTCTTTGTTGGATATATGGTTGGTAAGAAGTTTTGGTTGAGCCAATAGCTTATTCAGCTGACTTAATCTTTACCCTAGAAAAAAAATTCAGTCTCGTTCAACATTCAGTGTAGGGTTGTAGGTTCGTGACTGATGTAGACTTGGCATATTGCATCTTTTTGTCCTTTCCATACTACATTCTGTGTGCATATGGTAAGTAAACATGGATCTTTCGGCCGTGAACTTGTAATCACACATGTTGAGTTTCCACCAGGGTTTAACTTTTCAATTTCGAGGTAAAAACTGCTCCTCACCGGTTTACTGAAACCCGACCAAAACCGGTGCGAAAATCAGCTAATACCGATTGGTTTTTACAAACCGAGACCTAGCCTAGCGGTTTCACGGAAAAACTGACCAGTTTTTGCAAAATTCCATCGGTTTCCACTGCTTTACTTGAGCATCTGTTTAATCCCATTTGGGTATATACAGTTCTACCTTTTGTATTTGTCATCATAGCATAAAAATCTTTTCTAATACTGTCTGAAACTACCACTTGCCATGCTGAGGATAATTAAGCGATGATGCTAATGTGTGGTGGAACTTCGTGTTTATGGGGTTCATCTCTAGCTTCCAATTGAAGCAGAATCTATGACATCAGGTTGTTTGGATTGCATTGCATCCATTCTCAGCCAGTATTTTGGAAAACTAGTAGGGTGCCCGTGCGTTTGCTACGGGGATTTTGTTGATCACGGGGATAAAATCTGGCATCGAAAAGACAAATATGGCATCGAAAAGACAAATATGGCATCGTAATGATACAATCTCATGGCGTTTACTAAATTATAAAAAACAACATAGATAGAATACATCTATGAAAATTTGATGAAGTCATACAAATAAAGCACAAACAAGAAATATAGAACACCCAGCAGATACGGTATTTCTAATGGATGATCACCTCAAATTAAATCACTCCATATTATAGTTAAATAATTACCCTAATGTTGTTCCATATAGTTAAACCTAATGTTGTGCATTTTTTATGCACTTCAGAAAATCTTGTACGCCGTTAGGGATGTTGCTTTCACACTCATTTTGTTGGTACATCAGTAGATTTAGCAAAAAAAAGTTTCCTTAGCTCGTCACCATCCTGCACATGTATTTAATAAGTTAAATTTTGGTAAATATATAATAATGTAATATATGAATAATCAATGCCTGTCACGACTTACATTAATTGCCGGCAAATGTGGTTCTTTATTATTCCATGTACACATGAAGAGATGAACAAGAAAACCCGATAAACTCCTAAGGAAATTGAAGAGTTAGCTTCCCTTTCTGTACACAGTTAAATTTGTTGGTTTGAACGAGTTTTTAAGAAGATAACTTACCTGTTGTAAACCGGATTATTGACAATTACTTGCCTCCATAAGTTGATGTCTTCATTTCACCTAGAGCCAGGGCATGCCTTTCTCATAGCTTTGTTGAAGTGATCACAAATAGTTATCAGTTTTCTGGTGTATCTCATGTTTGGGTTATTTTTATATTCCGGCATAAGTGGATTTGGGTCTAATACATAGAGCATTTGACTTTCTTGTTCCACTATGAGCACGATAAAACTTCGAGCATGGCGTACTGGTATAAGAATCTACAAAAGATCAACCGTCAAGATAATATATAAAACACGGCCATATACGATGGAATCTTAGCGATCTTACCGCTTTGCACTGTGAAAGTTTGTAATGAATTTCCGACCAACTACCGACGGTCTCTGCAAGATTTATGTTGTCATGGTGGACCGGGTCTTTACTAAAGCCAGTAGCCCTCTACATGATTTAAAAAATGGTTCAATTACATAAGCAATAGAGAAATCAATATATTCGATATTGCGATTCTAGGTAATAACATGAGCAATAGAGAATGACATGAGCATTAGAATTTAAAAACTTACCCAAAATTGCAAGTCCAGGCAATGATTCGATATTGCTTCTTTAGTTTTATGAATCATCTCGATTTTTTCATACATGAACTTACGAATAGCCATGTTGAAGCAATCACTTTCCAATGGCTCGTCCTTCTTTAGTATTGTTTGAAGCTGTTTGAGACTCAAGCTAATAAAGTGCGGCATTGAACTTTGTACCCATATTTTCCTGTCAATCAAAGAAAATAAGTTAATGCATATATGAATTACGATTGTGTATACAATGCATTGCAGTGGCTTACTCCATGGCTTCAGCACAATTAATCTGTTGGATGTAGTGCAGAAGGCCGCTTATCAATTCTTGTTTACTCATCTTAGATACCACAGAGAGTAGTGAACTATATTTTTTGTTTACTTCTTTAGTTTCATTGATGTCCCTTGTAGAGCCGAATTTCCGTTGATGACTACCCAATATAACAACATCGTCATCACTATCTTTGGTATCTACGCTTTGTTCCCCGGTCGTCATGACCGCCTTATTTGTTTTCCAACGTAATAATACACTGGCTAGTTTGGACCTAAAAAGTGTAATATCCTCCTGCGCATTAAAAAGTAAATTTGATTAATTTAAAATAGATAAGATATTTGATCAACTATTTTTTATTAAGAAGCACACCTGTGTAATAGAACGAGAAAGTGATTCTCCTGTCCAATTCTCCATAAGTTTGAGCATGAATAGTCCACATGAAGAACTGCATTGTTTTAAAGTATAAGTACAACTATTAAAAACTAAACAACAGTACACCATTTGAAATATATCATTCATCTTATATTAATATTCCATGAAAAATTTATTTGTAGTATACCTATCTTCCAGAATTCTTTCTTTTAGTTGTTCTATTATTGGCCACTTGATAACATTGAGGTCACCCCATTTGTGGCTAGGCAAGTCCTGTTGCCGTCCAATAATATTAAGATGATATTGTAGTCCTTGTAGCTGCTCAATTATCATATTTGCAGTCAGCAATATACATAAATGAATTACAATCTTAAAAAAAAGAGAGTTCACATGTCATATACACTAACCGTATTTGCGAGGTCAACACGATCGAATGTCATACACATGGAATCAAGTACTTGTATCTGTTGTTTTTCTGTGTTGACAATCGCTAAATACCAATGTTTATCTTTCATATTTATTGGAATAAAAATCTAAACAAGACATGGAGTTAGGACATATATTATATTATATTATATCTATATATATATATAAATAATAAACTTAAATACTATCAAATATAGAGAGCCAAACAATACCATTTCATGGTCTAGGTAATTCTTCACTATCTTTGTAATAAAGTTATCTTTATCTTCATTTACTCCATTGACCCCAGCCTCTTTCAGCATGTCAGAAAGAAACGGGTTTTCATATTTCACTTTCTTATCGTTATTTGCTTACTCACTCATACAGTGTATGTACGCACTAATGACCTGTTGATTCAATTAATAATCTGCAATTACTAAAGAATATGTTGGCAATTAAATTGTAACGTTGCTTCTTCATAGGTAGTTTTACTTACATCATCGTTCAAAAATTTATCTCCAGAGAGAAGGCACGTTAGGTGATGTTTCTTGTTATAAAAATCTCCCATGTCCACCAGTGTACAATTTTCAGTCGAATCTTCAATTGAAAATATGGCCATTACATCCTCGTCTGTTAATTCATAATCTGTAAAACAAAAAAAATGAATCATGATATCACATAATCTGTAAAGCACAACTGCTCTTAAACCAAAGACCAAGAGATAATTATGCATGCACCCAATAGAATTAGAGGTCTTGGTGGAGAGTTTAAATAATAATATTTTAGTGGAGAAGAGGTGTTAGTTAATGACATGCATGCATATATGCCTTATATTATGAAACAACTTTAAAAAGTAATTTTGTCGTGCATTGTGGAATGAAGGGAGTATGTGAAAACCATAATGTACCTTGAGGGAGATACTCGTAGGTCTGGCCAAACATAGATCGTATCAAATTTGATGGTACATCAATATTTGGCATGCTGACTTTAGATACTCCATGCTCCTCGGATTCCGAATTTTTTGCTTTCTTCGAGGGTGGGGTTGTAATCATATCAGCATGAATGGCGTCTTGATTGACCTGTGTACCACATGAGATTAAGCAAGGATATCTATATTGCATATGGAAATTATATATAACACTGAAAAAAAAACACGTCGGCAGGGATGTCAATATTATTGTAGCATTAGTTGGTGCAATGCTTTATTTTGCTCGATCATAGCTATCAATCTTTTTTTCTTGGTGAACCATACCACTCAGAGTATTATATATTATTTGTAAAATAAGCTGAGGGCCAGGTTGATTTTATGTTGAGTTATGTTGTTAGAGTTATTTTATAAAACCATAAAAATCTATTTGTTCTAATTGAAAACTATTTAATTAATCATGCGTTAATGAGTCCCTCGGTTTTGCGAGTGCGAGAGATGAGTGCATCATATAAGTAAAAGAAGCAACCCTGAGAACTACGCACAAGCTAGTGTAGGAGTATATATTAATACAATTGACATATTTGTAAGTAATAATTTTTTAATATAATAGTGGATGGCTAGCTAGGTGCTTTAATTAATAATCAAGTAACGTACAGTGTATAGCATTAATCTACAGTACCATACATTAACATTAGCTAGCTAATGGACTAATTAAGCTGGGTGCTTAACTTACCAGATCAATATCTGTGCTGACATTGCTTGGCGCCGAAGAGGACGGCAAGGGTGGCGGAGGAGGAGCCGGCGGCGGCGACGACGGGACTGGTGGTGGCGGCGGCGTCGTCGACAACAGTAGTGGCGGAGGAGTCTGCGGATGTGCCGGAGTCGGCGAGGGCGGATTTGACGGCGATGCATCCATAGTGTGGTGGTCACGTAGTCTGGTTTCGGTGGATTTTGCGACGGCGGCGGCGCTTGTTTACCAGCCTTGGTATTCGGCGAGCTGTGCGGCGGCGATACCACGAGCAGATCAAACTGAATATCACGGCAACGCTTAGCAAGGAAACAGGGCACCAGCTTATCTTATATAGGGCTTAATCTTTATGAGTTGATGGGCCTTATCAACTTGAAAAAGATTCTTGACTGACTAATATTATATAGGCCTTAATCTGGGTGAGTTGATGGGCCTTATCACGTGTCCTGGGTACGCAGGAGTCGAGACGGTTTCACGCTTATTCCTTCCTTCGATTATTTTGTCCTTCAATCTTCGGGAAACTGAATAAATCCGATATCATGGGTTCGATTAAAATTAGTTGGGAAAAAATTGAGAGAACAAAATTGTTGGACCGTGCACGTACATATATCTCGTTAAAAAATAAAGGGAATGTATCACAATTAAATTTTTTGGTCGATCCGGTCCGAACAAACCGGATGCAATTAATTAGGACGTATAATATTTTTTCATAATATTATAGTTCTGGTTTAATTTATGTGTATGAAAATAACACGTACATTGCAAGGGGGAACATATGCATCATCGGAAAACCATGTGTTTTTTTATCTGGTTCGAACATACCAAACGAAATCCGGACATAACAAATCATCATAATCAAAATAATAGGACAGTTTAATTTATGTTTCTACGACCGAAAAAACAACGTTAATAGACCAGAGCATCCCTACAAATGTTAAACATGTAACCAAAATCATGAATCTAAAAGCAATCTCTTAAGCTTATTAAAAACGGGCGATAGTATTCTCTTGTTGTATCAAAGGCACATCTCGTCTGATGATTCCTTGAGGATCCAATCTGTCTAAAAGGGAAGCAATAGTGATAAATTTCGCTCTCAAGGAAACGGCTGCTTGAGTGAACCGTTGAGCATCCTCACGAGAACTAACGAATAAATGACGAATCACGCCCAACTCAGGTGCACTGAGTGAATGTGTAGAGTTGGTCAATTCGGAGTCCACCGTAGTTAATGTCTCTGCACGATAAGCAAGTCAGTCTGACAGTGTTCAGTTCTATTACCTCGCAAATAAAATGGTAAAATAGTAATTCATTTTAGGATGATTTGTTACTTACCGGTTAGAATATCTAATTTCTTGAGGCATGTAGCAGACATGCAGCAATACTGTGATGCAAGTGCTTGCCACCACACTGTATGTCGAGATGCATATTCACCCCAAATTCGAAGAAAGATTACCTTATATCTGTAGTACTAAAAGTGGATTAGGGACCACTCACAATATTAGAACATGTTATGTAAAGGAAAAACTGAAAATGAACTCACCGACGATTAACCAAGGCAATATCCCTAGTAGGTATGCTTTTTCCGTAAAGTTGGTGATGATGTATTTCTCCCACGTATATAAGCACACCAACAACATCTGAACAAATATTTATGCAATGAACATAACTATAGAGTTTAAAAATAGGGCTGAAAATAGTTATTGAAGGTTGTTGCTTTACCTATGAACATATCATCACTTATCGCGTCGGTAAAAATAGCACTGAAGTTTACAAAACGAGGCTTGCGTAGGGCTGTCTTTGGTGTCAGAATCATACAAAACTTAGCTTGCATGGTTAGGTTGGCATAGGTAGGCACATTGGTCGGTTGGAACCCCACATTAGTAAAATCATAGACTAAGCCACTCTGTATGGTTCCATTAAAATGATCTGCTTGCTGGTCATACGCTAGTGCTTCCATCCTTGTATCCTATGTTTAAATTGTACATATAGAATAAAGGCATAATTTCCATAACTTTTGTGCACAACGCTCAATTATATCTAGCAATTAGGAGGAGAGGGGTGATGCGTGTGACATACCGTTGCGTCCTTTAGGATAAACCGAATATATTGAGCACCAAATTTGTTTTGCTGCATGGGAGATTTGAACACCACCTTCGCACTCACCTTCCAGCATGTTCGGAAGACGTGTTCCATCTTAATCTCATCGAACTCTACTGACCTGCAGCCATGCATAAAGTAACGGTAAACAAATAAAAGGAGGTACATACCCTCAACTTATGAAAATTTGATATAAAATTTTACACATAATGACAGATAAAAGAAGAATAACAAACATGTGAAATATCCTTTCCTGTTAAATGGTTTTATGATTGTTACAGGTTGAGATGCATCAGGCGGTTGTTCTGACGTGGGGGCATGAACCCGGTTGGAGATGTGTGTGCAATAATTTGCCGACATCATGTGGTTGTAATTGACACTCTATTGGAAGTGAATCATTGAAGTTGCCAAAAAAAATTGTAATATTAGACAAACAGATAACATGGAAATTCAATTTGCAACAAACGAGAGTATACCACAAGAACGTGGTGGTGTTGCTACTGCTCACCTCTTATTTCTCATATAGTGCAGTAGAAAGGCACCTCTTCAAAATTCAGTTGCAGTTGAAGATCGATTTGAAGTGTTGCACTTGCGGCGGCAGCGTCGTCGCGGCAGCCGACCGCAGATGAAAGGCGCTTGGATGCGGCGGCGATTGGAATGCAGTGGATGGGATGCCTGGGTGGGAACCGACGGGATAAACGGAAGGTTGGTGGTTCACGCGCGGCGGCAATCTCGCGGCGACAAAACGGAAGCAGCTCATCACGTTTCATTGCACCGTGATATGGGCCGATCAGGCCCATAGCTTGTATACATCCTTTCTCAGTTAATAGGACGAGTGCACAGTACCATGCAAAAAAATCAAAGCACGTAGCTTTTGAAGTACCAGAAGCAAGCAACGAGCGAACGATTTAGATATAAAACAATTTTCTGGATGACGCAACGACGGCCGAATGCATGCGGCGGCGCAATGACGGCGACGAGTTGTGGCGGCGGCTGGGTGCGTGTGGCTGCCGCGGCTGGTCACGGCGGCGGCGGTCGGATGCGTGCTGCGGTGCGGCGACGACGACGACGACGACGACGAGGAGTTGCGGTCGCCGGTTGCGTACGGGGCGGAAGGCGGGCAGCGATTTTCTTGTTTTAATTTTTTTTCCGAGCGGGCTGTATGATTTGGCCGCACAGGATAATCGATTATGCAGTGTGGCAGCGGTCGGGTGTGTGCGGCGGCCGCGGCGGCCGGATGCGTGATGCGGCGTGACGACGGCGACGACGAGTTGCGGTGGCCGGATGCGTGCGGGCCGGCGGGCAGGCAGTGATTTTTGCGTTTTAATTTTTTTCCATGCGGGCGGTATGATTTGGCCGCACGGGTTAATCGATTATACTGTGTGGTTGGGCCGCCCGCACGTGAAAATATATAGTCAAATCCTCCGCTCGGAAAAATCATCTTGATCGCATGTAAAAAATGCTTTTCATAGAGATTCATGGACATCATTTTATATGAGTGGCATACAACTTTTGTATCATATTGAGATTATAAAATTGTGTTGCTTATTCTGAGTAAGCAACAAAGCTGATGACACTATAAAAACTTGGAAGCGAAAAATAATTATTTGTATGCGAAATAAAGGTAACTATAGTTGCCTTCATTAAAATATTCTAGTTTTGGCGTTGATAATTATGAAGGTTTCTTCTAGCGATAGACTCTTCAACCTGCTCTTGAACATTAGAAGGTGATACTTCTAACGCCTGGCGCAGAACATTGAATTCATTTGCTGATGCTGAATCAGGATTAAAAATTATGTCAGATTCATAAGTAGTTGATAGTTCATCTGCAAAAGGAAAAGGTCAGTTAGTTTAAAATATGTGATTTATCACGGTGGCAAATATGTTAGAGAAATAGAGGGGGGCTTCCTTACCTGCTCTTCTATCCACCCTCGTCAGCGTAGCCACAAAACAATCGAAATGTGTCCGTGCTGAGCGCCACCTAGTCAAGTTGCGGGTAAGTTGTTGGTCCCATACACGAACGAAAATTATCTGCAACCTGATTTACAAAAATTATATGCAACATGAGTGTTGTGTGATCTCAATTAATTAATACATGTAAAGAAATGTAGCATGTCGTACCTAGGATTAACCAGCGCGATTATCCTTGCCGGCGCCCGACGCAAATACAAACTCCTGAATTCAATGTCCCCGACATGCACAACTAATCCAATGACATCTGCACAACCCATAGACACATTAGTTTTTCATTTGCTAGCAACTAAACAAAGAATGATATTTTTGTCAGTACCGTATCAAACAATATACCTACTAAAGAATTGTGCCTTGCCAAAAAAATATCATCATATTCTGGAAAACGCCATGGACAATGTAGCATGTGGACAGGACCATGAGACGTGCGGGTAGTTGTTGCACTATTGAGAATCATGCAGAAGTGAGATCTTATCTTAAATCTTAGATGCACGATCATTTCCGTCGGATCAAACCCAACGTTATAGAAATCATAAACAGATCCACATTTGAAATGCTCAGCTTGACGACGGTAAACAATTGCCTCCATCTTAGTGCCCTACACATGTTATGAGATGTAAGACTATAAGACACTAAAAAAATTATTGTCGTAAAAATCAATCAATCAATAAATATAAAGATTTTAGCTTCGGCGTGATCTGATTGGCTGAGGTGATAAGCAATAGAGTGTTGACATGCACTGAGAGGCTTGCTAGATACAGTGAGTCACAATGGAAATAAACTACATATTAGATCTAAAATTCTGAAAGAGAAGATTGAAAAATCATTTTGACTTACCAATTCATCAATTAGTATTAGCCGAATTTGTAGATCGCCGTAATAATTCTCTTGCAGATGTCCTTTCTTGATGACCCTCGCACGGACAATCCACCATTTCCAGTGTATGTGATCCATTTGTATCTCGTGGAACCGAACAATTCTGCACGGAAAGACAATATACACAATATGATAGCATTGCACAATCCATCAACAGAAGAAACAATAGAATGAAGGAAGAGTGACCTCCATGGTTGAACGGCTACGCCATTCTCCATCTTGCGTGGTAATCAGCCGTTCGGAAGAGACGTCCGGAAGAACGGGTGGAAATGGTGGCGGCTGGCAACCAGAGCTGCTGGAAATGGTGGCGGCTGGTAACAAGAGCTGCTGGCGCCATTTATGTGATGATTGCTAACTAATCACGATTATCGTTATCTTGCCATGGCGTCAAAATCGAATCAAATACCAAAAAAAACGCCGGGTGGCTATTGGCTGGTTCTGGCACGTCAAAATCGAAACAAACACCCAAACAAATCGTTGGCTGTTGGCTGGTTATGGCATTGGACTTTAACAGTCAGGTCATATGGGTCGATTAGGCCCATAAGGCCCATAGTTTGTTTCCTTTATCAATTAATTCAACATTGAGTCACATAAACAAACTATATATCCGTGCTAACGGTACGGTGCAATTATGTAATAACACAATTAAAAAAAATATCAGCTTCGTCTCTCTTATGCTCGAAAGCTAAAATTAAAATTTCAAAACTTAATTTTGAAGTTGAATTTATTGTATTTTGTTGTAGTTTATTTTACAGTATGCCCTTTTTAATCGGTAAAGACACGCATATAAAAAGTTTTTTCTTCAGTTGCTAATCCACGAGATAGATTAAAGATTAATATAAAGAAAAAGAGAGAAAAGATAAAATTTTTTAGCACTAAGATATCACCACATTCTTCGTAAACCATCTAATTCCAGATTACTCCATATTCTAGTATCATGGAAATGTAATGCATATTTTCCTGTACTCATACGAAATATGCAAACACGCTCAAATCTAACTTGTCAAAGCTTGGAAGGCTCAATCCAAGAGAGCTATGATTTTCAATTAGTCACAGGAACTCCAGTATCCAACTTTTTTTTAAAAAAAAAACAGTATACAGTATCTGCACAATAGCTTCATGCCAACCAAAGTAACTTCAAAATGCAACCCTCTCAATCCAACACCAGTATCTAGTATCTATACAATAGCTTTATGCTGACTGCACGCATCTAGAGTCAGTGCTGACAAGCACACAACACACACAGAGGCAGGCAAGCAGAGGCAATGCATCAGTTTATAGAAGATCTAGTAATCCAGCCATAAGCAAAACAATGGAATTGCTGATGCTTATAAGCATCAGGCTAGTTCTGCTGAAAAGCAGCAGCAATTATTATTAAATGTGGACCTCATTTAGTCACTGTTGTTTCAAATTAACATAATATACTTCAGTTATTACTTGGAAAAATAAAACTTTTGTGCAATTCTCCTATCCTAATCGGGCTAGTGACACAATATATCTGCAACAGTGATTCCAATAGCAAGTTTTATGTACAGGGGGTTCAGATGTAAACATCTTACAAAATATAATTTTCGATGTAGCCAGTTGCACAAATACTGCTAGGAATTAATGGCATTCAAGTGAATCACATATTATAGGGAACAAAGGTGCAAAGCAATCGCTGAATTTCAGTATAATAATATTCAACATAAGATATTATCCTCCAAAGATCAGATCTTATAGGTGATTTATTTCACCGTCTTCAGAAAACACTTAATACATACAAAGCCATACGTGAACTAAACTGTGAAGAAGCACTCAGCAGTAAGAGTGGAATTTAAGCTAGCATATTGTGGACGGTTAATTAGTCACATAATATACCTCTTCTAATCTGTGAAGACCTCTCTAAACACAATATTTTTTTGTGTATGTTGCAGCCTGTTTAGACAATTCCTTTCCTTTCTTCTCATTGTCCTTCACGCCAGTACGCTTAGACTTTTTATTTTGTTTCTTATCTTCTACCGGCATCGATAGTATTTTTATGTTTGTTCTAGAGGTTGCTTTAGACAGCGCGACGTATAGTTGACCATGAGAGAAGACAGGCTCTGGTAAGTAGACGCCTGCATTTGGAATGGTTTGACCCTGCGCCTTATTGATGGTCAATGCAAAGCTCAATCTAACCGGAAATTGCTTCCTCTTGAAGCAAAACGGGAACATCTCATCATCAGAAGGACATAGAGGTATCCGAGGAAGGAAAACTCTCTTTCCAGCATGCTGCCCTACAACAATCTCCGCGTCAATAGCATTTTTTCCGAACTGACGAGCCACCAGCCTTGTCCCATTGCAAAGCCCGTTGGCTGGGTCAATGTTCCTCAAAAGCATGATGGGGCAGTTTATCTTCAGCTTAAGCACATGCGGAGGTAGCCCATTTGGAGTTAGAGAGTTCAAGAATTCCGGCGGGTAATAGTTATGAGGGTCATCATCTGCTCGGTCAAAACTATGATATGTCATCACATCCCCTCTAAACCGCTCAATCATCTTCATGTTTATTCGATCGACGAACTCATTCCGAGTGGACAATATGGCCCTACATGTGATGTAGTTTGGGTCCGTCAGGTTATTGTTTAGGTTGGGGAACACGGTATCGATGAGGCTTTCGAGGTCCGTTTCATTCCCTTTGCACGACACGCAAATATCCGAAGGAAGGCCTATGAGTCCTTCCTTGTTCACCTCCTCGGTTCCATTCCCAACTCGAAGGAGGTAGTCCGCAAACCACGTGTCGCTCTGCGCCCTCATATTGCGAACAAGCTTCAATTGAACCATACAATCCCAAAGATAGGACCTGCGTAGAGTGGCATCTGTTATCTGAGACCTAGTGCCCTTCCTGATGACCGGGAGCACCTGCCTGAAATCCCCTCCAAACACAATCGTCTTCCCTCCAAACGGAGAACGCGGACAACCCATTATATCTCTCATGCTCATATCGAGGGCCTCAACCGCTTGCCTCTTTGTCATGGAGGCCTCATCCCATATTATAAGCGACGCCATCTGGAGAAGCTTTGCCGTCCCACTTTGTTTGGTGAAGCTGCAATAAGACCCTTCGTCAATGTTGAGGGGGATCTTGAACCGCGAATGTGCGGTCCGGCCTCCAGGCATTATAGAAGCTGCAACACCCGACATCGCGGTTGCCACCGCTATATCTCCTTTGCCGCGAACCGTAGCTAGCAGCGCCCTATACAAGAAAGTCTTCCCCGTGCCTCCTGGGCCATCTACGAAGAAAACACCCCCCTGAGCACTGCCAACTGCATTCATGATTTTGTTGAATGCAGACCTTTGCTCATCATTCAGCAGGTCTGAGAGGTTCATATCATCCGTCTCCACACCAATGGATGACTCCTCAATAATCTCTCTGGGATCTCCTCTGGTACTGTCATGTGATTCGTCAATTTCAGGGAGCGGAAACGATGTGATTTCCTTTCCCATTAATTGTAGCATGCCTCGGATATCTATCAGCACCATCTGTTGGACAACATGAGGTCATGTGTTGTTACGCCTGTAGTCATCAGACATGGCATCTAGATGTTTGTCCCAAAGACCACGGACATCGCTAGGTTCGCAATACACCAATATGGTAGCGAATAACCTGCGTAGCGACGCTGGCATCTGGAAGACCCCGGCCTCCGTGCACTCGTCGAGGGTGTTGTCTGCCTCTATAAGACCCCTTCTTTCAGCTGCAACACGGAACGAAGGCATGACCACGCCATCAACAGTGCGTAGGTCTTCGAATGAGGTGGAGCCCGCCACGTGGTTTAGCAGCACCCGAAGATAGTAACGCTCCCCCTCTGCCGGGTGGGCACACACAATCCTCCCGACCTGGCCACCTCTATCTCTTTTTTTCCAGTACTTACCTGCCGTCTGCCAAGTAAACCACATTGGGAAATCCCTATAAAGGATATCTCGAGCCGAGACATGCTGCCTGTTAGCCTCGAAATACGCTGTAAGCATCGACCTGCCTGCGTCTTCCTTATCAAGAACATCACGAAGATCCTTGTCTGCATCGAAAGCCAACATGTGCATGTTTGGCAGATGCAGTTGCAATTGCCTCACAGACGGTGAGATGTGGCATATGTCAAACCTATATATACGCCACAAGGCTTCTGGAGGGGTCACCCATCTCGCATCCCTGTAGCGCTGAATCTCATCGATTTCGCCGTTGCTATCTGCCTCGTTTATTGATATCGAGGCCCTGTCGTGTCCCTTGTATAGGTATTTAAAGAGGTACTTCACTGCCTTGATACTCGAACAGACCTCGACATTCATGTGACAGTTGTACATCCGTAGAAGATATGGATTGTACGGGACAACCCACCTATTATCGAGAGGATGGCCTCTAACCACTCTACTCTTACCGTCATTACGTCTCCTATACAACGGGTATGAATCCTTGCCTTGTGAGGTTGTAGGGTTGAACTCCCGTGGGTAGTTGTTCCTACACTTTCCATCTCGCATGCATTGGCATTTACCGTTGAGTGGACCGCAAGGGCCATGCATCATATGCTTTACAACCATATCATAGAGCTCTCTATACTTTTTCTTGTCGAGAAGCTCAGCCGAGACGATGCGGTCATATTGGTCCGCAGATGTTAGCTTGTATCGACCACTCATGATCAACAAGAAGTGTGCGTGCGGCAGACCCCTCTTCTGGAACTCAACAACATAAACATGTGCAATGACCTTGCCAAGAATATGTTTCTCGAACAACTGCTTCTTTAGGTCCTCTAACTTGGCTCGAAAGACACGGACCACAAGATCAGGACGATCTTGTAGTGTCTGGCCAGGCTCAAGCTCTCGAGTAATTTCATCCTACTTTGGGTTGCTGGTCATTGTAAGGAATACATCTGGCTTCCCATACTTCTGTACTAAGGCCATGGCATCCATGTATCGGTGCTTCATATTTCGGCCACCACCTACGAACGACGCTGGCAACACAGTCCGTTTGCCGACCGCGCTTGCTCGACTCTCCCCAGCCTTGATGCTGTCCATTAAACCTTGATATAGGTCGGCCCTTATCTCCTTCTGGTTGTTCCTCACATAGTCCAGATAGGAGCTCTCAACCTTGATGTACATGTCAACAGCGAACTGCTGGAACAGGTGTCCGCCGTGAAGTATAGGATTGAAAATCCCACGACGCATCTGGAATTTGTAGCAGTAGTAGTCTCTTACAGAGACCCGTATCATGCTGTTACAATCTGCACATGAGAAACGTCTGGGTTAGTGCAGTCATGTAACGGACCATATAGTACGAAGATAAACTTACCAGGATCATCGCCATGACGCTCGTTTGCAGCCTCCATGGTTATTTTGTCCTTTGGAAGACCTTGATGCCAACCGCTCTCTCCTCTAGGAAAGAACAGAGGGTACGAGAGTGGATCGTAACATCCGTAGAAAGGCTGGATGCACTTACGGGTACGGTCGTTACCGTATATTGTCACGCTAGGCTCAAACTTCCTTCTCTCGTTTCCTTCAACCCAGATAGCGGCGACCTCAGTTGTCACCGGCACATTGTAACGCTTTTGGTCCAACCTATGATCCAAATTTAGTGTCACGCGGTAGTTCGCGAGGTCATCAGCCTGCCCTAGACTTCTAAATGTCTCTGAGTACGGGTTGTTCCGAAGGACGTCTGAAACAGTCCTGATCACATCCTGGTCAAGGCTCGGAGAACGACGAAACCTGTGACTCAAGGTTGGATCGTCATCATAGAAATACAGCTCAAGATGCTCTGGACCAGACTCTCTAGGACCGAAAGAATGTATGTTATGATAGATCTGACCATGGGCCCGAAATGTGTACACGCCCGAGCTCATGTTTGCAAAGGCCTTATCAAGGCTTACACCAAGGGTAGTGAATGAGAAGTGGCCGTTGAAATATCTAATGTTATCCCGGAAATGCTTGGCGTCTGGATCCGAGCTTGTCCAGAGCCACATCAGTACAGGGGGTGTTTCATTTTCTACAAGCTTGATCTTTCCATCCCGACAATAGAAGCCTGGCGGTTCGTACTGGAACCTCTTGGTGCCACAGTGTTTACAGTCAGGCTCAGCCTTTAGAACATTTGTGCTTTGTGGGATGTTGCTATACATACAGTCGAACGGATCAGGAACTGAAGAGGTCGGTGCATGCGTGTCGTCGTCATCAGATTGTACCATCTCGTCATCGTCATCATCGCCTAGGATTGTTTAGCGGAAAAGGAGTTTAGTTTTCAAAAATCTATACAAGTGAAAGAGAGATTCAAGTATGAGGACGATGGTACCTAGCCCAGCAAACATGTAGTATTCATCGTCGGTGTCATCATCCATGAAGGAATCCATATCATCTTTAGTTGAATGAAAAGTTAGTGTGCGGAAGGGTACAAATTGCGAGTATGAATGAAAACATACATATATCATACCATCATCAAAAGTGCATGATCGTGCAAGATGATCTGCAGCATGCTCAGTTGGCAGGCTCGATGTAGCTGGCACATCACCGGTTGTTTCCAAGCAAGGCGTTGGATTTAATAACGACGGGCTACTACCCTCAGGGCACTCCAACGCAATTGATTCAGCGCATGGTTTGTCATGCCGAGCAGCGTAGCGTGCATTACGTCATGCGAGATGAGCAGTCCTTTCTCCAGGAGTGACATTTTGCCGTCTTGATCTACGACGGGCATTCATTTCATGAACGTTCACATCTGGTAAATTTTGCCATGCAACCCTAAGGCGTGCATTCATCTCTTGTTTTTGTTCCGCTGTCATAGACTGACGTCGTGATCTCTGACGTTCCAGCATAACTTGCTTCTGTTCTGGTGTTTTAGCAGCATACTTGGCCCTATCCCCAGCACGACGTGACTGCAACTGGTCTTGTGAAAGGCTCCGGGAGACAGGATTTCATGAATTCTCTAATGATATTGTACGACTTTGTGTATCCTGACGTGATTGTTTGTATGCTGTAATCAATAAACCTTACCCGCATTATTCTCTTTTGGGCAAAATTTCTTGAGTCAATTTTAAAATTAAGCACATAATGATACGAACAAAGAAATATAATTTAATTTGCATGTTAATTGATTGTCACGACACTAATTATTTTAGTGTCTTGTTATTGTCTTACGACTCATAACATGTGTAGGGCATCAAGATGGAGGCAATAGTTTTCCGTCGTCAAGCTGAGCATTTCAACCAGCTTTTAACATGCATATTTATAGTGCTATAGAATTACGGGACAAAACATAAAGGCTAGTGTCATAGTTTAAAACATAATATAAAGTTAAGTTAAGCACCAATCGCAAATCTGTATACGTATTAAATGTGCATGTACCTGAATTCGCAGCTAGAAAATCAGTTTCATTATTGTTCTGTGTCTCTCCTTGAACTATGTAGCTCAAAGGTTCTTCGGATCCTTCATTAAGATCATAATATGCTATATTGTTTATCACTGTAAATGGGAGACGTCTAGGTGTGATCGTGGGTTGTTGAGATACACTTCCTGTTTGAACATAGTACATTGAACTATAAACAATTGCAATTGTGAAACCATTCATTGCAAGTGCACGTAATGATATACATTACCTGTTCCCTTTGTTGTAGGGGTGTCCAATAATTCATCATTACTAACCCATTGTTCCCTTCCTGCGGGATCTCCAGCGGTGACAATAGAAATATCTCCAAGCGTAGGAGTAGGAGTAGAAAATTTAGACGTCGTAGCTTTAGGCACATTACCTGAAAGAGTTTAATTAATAAAAAAATAATATATTCGTAAAGCTTTAATTTGGATATAGACATATATGCGTAGATTTATATATAAACCTTGAGATTCCTCCTTCCTCCGCCTCCTGGCATCGCGTGCCTTCCTGTTTCTATCTTCCTTTTGCATCTTTGATCAATGATGCGTACCACTCTCTAGAACGCTTCTTTTTTAGTTCAGACGCGCTGAGATTAGTGGCATCTCCATGAGCATCTGCACAAAAAATCTGAGGTTCACACATACGCATATATAAGTATAAATTGTCATTTTATACTTGAGTTATTTGAATGGACCTTCTGCTTGGAGAGGCATGGTATACTCGCTGGGTGTACTGTAGGACATATCAGCACTGTTAGTAAATGGTAGACGCACAGGCGTTACAATAGAACCCACATTTTCAGTGCCTGCATCATTAACATGCAACCGGCCCCCTAATGATTGATCTTCAGTGCTTGCATTTTCAATATCACCAAACGGAGCTATTGAAATGCAAACATATTAAAAAATGTTTTTGGTACAAATTTTCAAACATATTTTTAGCAGTGACCATATGACAACTCAACCTGAAACAGATGAGGCCGTAGTAGTAAATTTTTTTGATGTCGCGGCTTGAGACCCATTATCTGAAAGTTTAATTAATTTCTTAATAAAGTTTTCTGTTCAGAGAGTTTAGATATGCTGCAGTAGAGATTTAAACCTTGTGATTCAAAGTTCTTCCGCTTCCTGATATCTCGTGCCTTCTTGTTTCTATCTTCCTTTTGCTCTTTGGTCAATGATGCATACCACTCCCTAGCACGCTTCCTTTTTAGTTCAGTCGCACTTAGTTTTGTAACATCTTCAAAAGTGCATGCACACAAAAACTGTGCTTAATACAAAAGCCTTAAAAAGAAACAAAATATATATTATGGTGCTACGCGCAACCTGTAGAGTCCAAGTTGTTGTGCTGGTAATTCTCACAATCTTTTGGCACATTAGTTCCATTTTTATTAGCAGCGGGATGGTTGTTCGTCAAATTGGCATCAATTACATTAGTTATATCAGCAAAAGGACCTGAGGGAGGAGTGATCCTCATATTAGCAAGCAAACAATATATCAATTGAGCGATGAATATAACATTAGCTAGATGGATGAAAATGTCACCTGATCTTGTTGACGATGTTGGCACAGAACTCCCACCATTGTTATCCATTGCAGAACAAACAATCTTAAATTGGAAATTGGAAGCAAATATGAGGATTATGCACTTGAAAATCTGAGGTATTAAATAATGTATGCGAGCAATTCGACCATTATAAACAATGATAAACTGGCTGTAGTGACTTCATTTGAAATAAGTAGAATATTTATCAAAGTTAATTTTTAGATAAGATTACTTATCACCCTTTTGTATCCTGAGGTTTGTTCACATGCAAAGCAGCAGAGTGACTGCATTTCAAAACTCACACTATTCAGATTATATTATCATCATACACATTTCAAATTATGGACCACAAAATTGATTCAATACAGTAAAAGGCATAGGCAGTAGTAAGGAGGCTTCATACATCTAAATTATAGCAAAACAATGCATATGATGATTTAGCTGATTTTGGAGTTATCCAGACAGTATAATTCACGAACTCGACAAAGTAAGAAAACATTTGCACATTTGAAACTAAAACATCATTAAGAAAGGAGGAATGTGATCACTAAACAAAATATGGAAGAAGGAGGAATATGATCAGTTTACCTAGAGCAACAGGCTAAGTTAGTGTCAGAGATAGTATAATTCACGAACTCGACAAAGTAAGAAAACATTTGCACATCTGAAACTAAAACATCATTAAGAAAGGAGGAATGTGATCACTAAACAAAACATGGAAGAAGGAGGAATATGATCAGTTTACCTAGAGCAGCAGGCTAAGTTAGTGTCAGATGCAATGCAAAGGGCAACGTTGAGAATTTTTTTTAAAAAAGTAAAACTGCACCGCATATGTACTTTTGTACACAGTTAGGTTGAGCAAAAGTTGTCAGAGCTAAAAGTACAGAAACTACACAAGTACTCATAATTAGAGTTCAGTTGTTTAGTAAGCTATCTCCAAGAGTCGGTATCACTGCGCTGGACATTGGTGTTGCAGTCCAAACCTTTTGCAATGTTGACAAATTTGGTTAGTTGCATACATTATGATATAGTTATTGTAATTAAAGTCAAGCATTGTCCTAAAATTTAATGCACTTTCACAGCTATTACCTGGCAACTTGACAGTCCTTCTAAGAGAGAAGCTCGCAACCTGCAATCTATAATAAGCATCAGAAAATTTGATTGCATCAGATTTACCGTACTATATATACTGAAGGTCTGAAACATGCAAAATCATGCCTAAATTTGACCAATTTGTCAACGGATATGCTAGACGGAGGAATTCAGGAATCATGACACCATTTAATAATGGGATACATGTGGACACAAATATGCAAGCCAAAATTAAGGCAGCAAGAAGAGAACATTCTTATCTTTTCAAAGTACTGTAAGAGTGTGATTCATTCCTTGCAATAAAGATACTACATTGCGCCATTCTGCATCTTAAAAAATGGCATTGAAATGGAACCGTTTTCCATATATTCCAACAGATTGCAGTGAAAAAAATGAAACCCATGCCACAAATAACTCAGGGACATCACATTGATGCAGTCAAAGAATCAATGAAACACTGTTAGCATGTTTAAACTCCACAGCACAAGCCTGATACACAAAAACACAAATTTGTTTGGTCAGCGAGCTAGATATTAATTAGTAACCTGATTGCGACAACATGGATCACATCGATCCCCTGCACCACTGCAGCCACCCCTAATGATTTCTTATTCTTACATAGATGGCAAAACAGGAGCTGAAGAAAGCAAATTAAAGAGAAAAAGAAGAGATCGGGTAGCTTACTTGATGCAGCGTAGGCTTGATGTCTTGCCTGGATGCCGGCAACGCCGCCAGATCGGAGCTTCGGAGCTGGTGCTGATGACGGCACCTGGCGAGAGGACGGCCAGCTTCAAGACGGCGGCGGAGGTGGTTTTGGCACTGCGCGAGGCTGTTCCAGGGATCAGGCACGCTGTGGGGCGGAGATGGCCGTCGACGATGGTGCTCGGATTTTCGTTGAGGCTGTTCCCCGAAGACTCCAAGCGACGGCGATCTGGCGGCACGGAAGCAGACAAAGATCGGTGGCGTCGCGAACGAGAGTAAGGGTAGAGCGGCGGGCATCGGTGTCACGGCGGCGGAGATCCGAGGGGCCGGCGGCGCGGTGTGGGGCCGGCGGCGACGAGTTGTGAGCGACGGTGGCGAATCGTGGGCGGCGCTCGCAGAGGAGACCGGCGTGGTGGAGAGGTGAGGGACGGCGGCGCGGTGTGGGGACGGCGGTGGATTGGGGGTTGGCGTGACGCGGGGAGAGCGAGGGAGCGGCGATGGCGGTGCGGTAGATTGGGGAGGGCGGCGGTGATCGCGGGTCTGGTGATGAGGCGACGCAGGGAGGAGGGCGAAGGACGCGGCGTGGGGAGGAGATCGATCCGACAGAAGGGGAGAGGGGCGATGCGTGGTGGGGAAGAGATCGAGGCCGTTGGATATGGCAATCGGATGGTTGAGATTTACGTGTGTCTGTCAGATGCGTCTGCTGTGTTAGGAATCAAGACCACCACTACCGACTTTTTAATTAGTAGAGATGTGGGAACCAGGAACCCAGTAACCCTAGTAATATACGGAAAGAGATATGGCCTTGTTTAGATTCAAATTTTTTTGTTCAAACTTCCAACTTTTTCGTCACATTAAATATTTGGACACATGCATGGAACATTAAATGTAGACGAAAAAAAACCAATTGCACAGTTTGCATGTAAATCGCGAGACAAATCTTTTGAGCCTAATTACGCCATGATTTGATAATGTGATGCTACAGTAAACATTTGCTAATGACGGATTAATTAGGCTTAATTGATTTGTCTCGCAATTTACAGGCGGAATCTGTAATTTTTTTGTTATTAGTCTACGTTTAATACTTCAAATATGTGTTTGTATACTTAAAAAAAAATTAGCACACGAGCTAAACATAGCTATACGGAACCCAAGCCTAAACCCTAACCCTAGTAATAAACGGAAAGAAAACTAATTAATCTTCCCAGAAATAAAAGAAATTCTAAACTTAATTCGAATTGGATTTGATTTGCACTCCGCCTCAAAGTGCTCGGCCCGGTTCACGCAATAAAATACAGACCACGAAACTGATCGCCAAGAACCAGACGTTTCAACGATTAGTCCGTGATCAGTTCACACGCGTGTTCGACGAGAAACTAAACCAAAATCTCCAGTGGCGGCCTCAGCAGCAGCAAAGGAAGGAGCTGATGCCGCCGCCGCCGCCGGCGGCGGCGACATGATCCTGCTGATCAGCTCCGACGGCCAGAAATTCGAGGTGGCGCAGGCGGTGGCGAGCATGTCGAAGCTGGTGCGCAACATGGTCGAGGACGAGTGCACCGACAACGGCGTCCCCCTCCCCAACGTCCCCTCCGCCGTCCTCGCCAAGGTGCTCGAGTACTGCAGCGAGCACGCCGCCGGCGCCGGCGCCGGCGAGGAGGTGGAGGAGCTGAAGAGCTTCGACGCCGCGTTCATCGAGGTGGACAACGCGACGCTGTTCGACCTGATCCAGGCCGCGAACTACCTCAACGTGCCGTGCCTGCTGGCCCTCGCGTGCCAGCGCGCGGCCGACCTGATCAGGGGGAAGACGGTGGAGGAGATCAGGGCCGAGTTCAACATCGCCAACGACTTCACGCCGAGGAGGAGGCGGAGATCCGCAAGGAGAACGCGTGGGCCTTCCAGGACTAGATTAATTATCATCGAAGCATAGAATTTTTAGATGTTTCTGATATGATTCTACTATAGTAGCCATTTAGGTGGTTTATGTGTTTAGTCACCCTCGCTGCATTAGTTTCTTGCTTTGCAGTAACAGTTTCGAGGCATAGTTTATTTATTATCAATCGAAATCGAAGCTGTAGCTCCTCGCAGTGCTTTTGGCCCAGGGTTAGACAGGTTTTTCAATTTCGATTCCGCTAAAATTTCGTTCATTTCGGCAGAACCAAAATTTTCTAAAATTTTGACACAATTTAACTGAATTTGACTAAATTCAAGAAAAAAAGAAAAAAACCGAAATTTTCGACTGAGATATTGACTTGTGGGGGGAGGGGCGGTCCGAAATTTCGAAACAAAATTTCAATCCTAGGCTTAGACATTTCAGCTAAAAAAGAAAACAACACAACAAAACTACGGATTGATCCGAGCGACTCATAATGCATATATATAGTTGTAAAATAGAATGTCTAGTCATTGCAATATTTGGAGCTCTCCTCACGTCACGGTGGATCAATTATAAGTTGTAAAATAGAATGTCTAGTCATTGCAATATTTGGAGCTCTCCTCACGTCACGGTGGATCATTTGGTCTGAACAAAATAGAAGAATCTTGCTGGGCACAAGCACAACGGAAAGAGGCAGAATCAAATTTCATTGTAGAAGATAGATATAGATATTGACCAACGAGCTTTAGCCTTTAAATCCGCCTAAATGCTTTTATTTTACTAGCTAAAAGCCTATGTGTTGCAACGGATATTGTAAAAAAAATGAAAGGAAAGAAAAATTATAACTTTATAGCATAGTTAGTTGATTAAGTATATAGGGGCTGTTCAGATTGATGCCATTTTCAACCATACCATTTTTTTTTGGCAAAGTTACCAAAAAAATATCTGCGTTTAGTTTGTTGCCAAATTTAATAAATACATAAGAAATCCTGCCAAAATTTTAGCAATATTGCTATCCTGCTAAAATTTTGGCATTGCCAAAATTTGGTAAGAGTTATTTTGGCTACAGTCTTAACAAGCCCATAATATCATATCCAAAGCAAACACATTCATACGCGTAGTTCTTATAATCCCCATATATCAGCTTGTATTTGTTGCAGACTCGGATACCACCACTATAGATTATAGTCTGTTCTGCAGGACCTCAGCTACTGAGTTGCAATCTCTTCTAAACCCTATCTTTGTTTGTAACTTATTATTTTTATTCCTTCTCAACATATCCAGTAGAACTCTTGCCGTCGTTTCTTTTTGCCGAGGAAGGGGGTTCGGCCGCGAAGCGCGACGGCCGGAGAGAGCAGCCACCGCACCGGATCGCCGGTGGTGATCACCGTCGCCGACATCAACCCTTCTCGCCGCTCGTAGTGACCTGGCTGCCACGTGGGATAATCCGGATGCCTTCATGCTGCCAAGTTCGAATTTTTTTTATTTTTAATTTTTTTTATTAAAAGTTTTACCAAAATAATTTTTCATTTTGAAAATTGACAGAAGTGGTTGCCTACCGCCCTCTGGGAGGGCGATTTTTAAAACTCGCCATCCCAGAGGGCGGCGAAAGTGACGTGGCAGACGGCCGTTCGCTCTCGGGCGACGGCCGTCAACGAAATTTGCAGGCGGCCCCCTTGCCGCCCTCCGCTAGGGCGATTTTGTACTGTGCGGGGGGCCGCCTGCAAATGGGCGGCGGGGGGCCTGGAATTTTGCAGACGGCCCCCTTGCCGCCCTGGGGAAGGGCGATTTTATACTGTGCTTTGTATTTTTTTATAAATATCAATAGTTATCAAATCTTTTTATATTAAAAACTATACAAGATTAAAATCTCCAAGACTGGTAAAATACAATTTTATTATTTTTTAGGGCCTATTTGGAATGTTACCGTACAAATATTTTGTTAGTGCCAAAATATAAGCAAGTTTTGGCACTACCAAATATTTGGTAAGGTAAAATTGCATTTGATCATATTTGGTTTGCTGCCAAAATGTAAAATTGTAGTGAAGAATGTTCTACATAATCTCAAATCTAGATTACGTATTACCAATGAATAGGCTTCAATCGAAATCAAACACAAGTACTATTGAAATTACCAAAATATTGGTAGGGCATGTTTTTGGTAGCAATCCAAATAGGCCCTTAGTCTTACGCATACAAAAAATCAGCACCATAATTAAACATTGTAATGATACACGGTACAAATTTGTCGATCCCGACGAATCAAGCATGCGGTAACCTATCGGCCCCTTGTAGGTCGGTCAGAATGCATTGCATTCTCGTGGTCCTGCAATCGTTGATACTCTACTTGTGTTTCTGACTCTGTTATCTTCTGGCCATGATATGATGGAGTGACATTGTCGATCCATCGAGTAAATCCACACATCCTTGGATTGCCCTATAAAAATAGTAATGTTATTCAGTTTGGGTAGTAATTTTGTGCAAATCATAGCGGATTTTGTAAATGGTTAGACATACAACGAAATCGTTGTCTAAATTGGGGCAGACAAAATATCTCCTTCCAAATGTTTGTTCAGCAAAGGATGTAGCCACCTGGCAGCGATCTCTGCACCCACACTTTGGACGCTCGGACCATTTAGGTAACCCTAATGGATTGTTCCTCCAGTCTAAGCTTGCAATTTCCACCCGACGTTCGTACTCCATCCAAGCATGAATGAACTGTATGGTCGGTTCAGGTTGCGTTATCGGCCCGCCACTTGAAGTAACTCTGACTGTGTCAATCCATTGTACGAATTGACATTTCCTTACATCCTCCTATGTACATCCATTTTGGGATAGTTAAGTTAATGATAGTACTGAGGAGTGATGAAAAGAATAGTTGTAATTACCACGAAATCATCGTCGACAATGTTTGGACACATGAAACACCTTTGTCCTCGAGTTCGGTGCCTTACGGACCTTATGACCTGACAACGGTCACCACAACGACACTCCGGACACTCACGCCATGTGGGGAGTCCTAGGGGATTTACGTGCCATTCTAAAGCCTCAGCAGCAATTCGACGTTCATGCTCATCCTTCCGCCTTAGGTAGTCCGATCTTGTTTCACTACGTGGGTAAGCACGTGTTCCGTCGTTTTGTGGGTTCTCCATGTCTACCCACTCGATGAAGTTGCACATTGGACGATATGTCTGCGTAAGATGTTACAATTGTGTACGAAGAAGTTAGTTTTTTTATCCATTTGAACTTCGAATAGATGAAGCATACCTGATCAAAGTTCGCGCATTGGAAGAATCTCCTGCCCCGAGTTTGTATCATGAGGGAAGACTTGAGTATGCATCCATCCCCACAATCGCACAAAGGACGGTCACACCATGGTGGAAACCAACCAGCAAAAGGATCGCTTCGCCAGTTGAGACGCTCAAGGAATGGCGCTTCCATTTTTGTGTGTTGTGTGCTAGTGGGAAAGAAGATATGAAGAGGTTGCCTTCAGATTGTCAATTATATAGCGTCGTTTTCACTGCAATATATGTGAACTCAATGAGATACATTATTCATTAGATGTGACAAGACGATCACGCGTGGGCGTGATTCACTTTATGTCAACAGGGAGCGCCGAAAGTTGATAGTGACAACTCGAGCTGCCGCTTTTTATGTGTGCTGTTGTGGACTGTGCGCGCTACTGGATCTGACACTACCGTGAAGCGCCGAAAGTGTGTTGTCGTGAGCATAAGTTGTTCTAGCACCATATGAATGAAAAGAACTATGTAGATGAGACAAACACAAGTAGTACTGCAGTAGTAATAGCAAAAGTAGTACTGCTTTACAAGTTTGTAAGCCAAAAGAAACGGTCACATAAGGACTGAAGAGGTAGAACACTACTGACGAGGCCTCTTACCCCTGTCCCTCCTACCCTGCGCCCTAATGTGCCCCTCGGAGTACGTGAGTCGGTCCGGGGGTACGGCACGACCAACCCGTCCTGCCTGTACAGGTGTGACCTCCGGCTGCTCCTGAGTGTGCGCCTCTGGAGCTCCTCCAAGCTGAGAGGAGCCTAGTACGTCGTGGTGGTGTGCACCGTGCAAGTCGTCGTCGTAGAACTGGCTAGTAGGACCAGTCCTACCGGCGTGAGACGAAGAGGCCCCAGTACCGAAGATCCCGGCTGCAAATCCTGCTGGACAAGGACCATCAGTTTCATACAGGTATTTAATAGTATTAATAAAAAGTAAAGTACCGTGTGGGCGAGGGATCGACGCTCCGTGAGAGGAAGAGCTGGCGAACGCGCCCGAAGAGGTGGCGAACGCCCCTGCGGAGCTCGCGGAAGCGCCGGTCGTGCCTGCGAACGCGCTTGAAGGCAGACGAGGTCCTGCGATGAGGAAACGTGCAGTTAAAACATGGTGACATATTCGTGCAAAAGCTGAAACAAAAATGAACTAATCTCTGGGCTGAACTGTACCGTGCGAAACCGGTGCTGTAGGTCGCACTGCTCCGAAGCTAGGGGCGCTCGAAGGCAAACGAGGTCCTGCGAGGATGGAACATCAAGTTACGACGGGGTGATGTTTTCGTACAAAAACAGAAACAAAACTTAAGAAACCTCTGGGCTGAGCAGTACCGTGCGAAACAGGTGCCGTAGGTCGAGGTCCTGCTCCGACGGTAGGCGCGCGAGGCCGTGGTTGTACCGGACCAGCTGGAGGTACGACGTCCACGGCGCTGCGACAGGAGAAGACGCGCATGACCGCATGCATCTTCTCCTGCATCCGGTCGAAGGTCACCCTCTGCTCAACGTGAGTCAAGTGCAAACCTCTGTTCAACCTCACTTGGACTGCGGTGATATCGGCACTGATATCCCGTGCGGCATCAGCCTATGCAAGATGGAAATAAAAAATTCAGTAATTGTCCTATATTATGCAAGATAAATGAAATAATTGTAAGAACTAATACAAATTCGACGTACCCCCACGAAGTAGTCTCGGTCACGGTGCGTGGGATACGCGTCCGTGACAGCGGCAACGTGCGGCTCTGGGGCGTCTGGAGTGAAGGTCACACGCGCACGAGTGCGAGGAAGGTACCAGCGAAGGTAGTCACGGTAGTTCTCCTCCGTGTGTGGGAAGAGCTCGTTGATCACCTCCTCTGTAGCTAACACCCAGTCGTCAACGTACTGCTGTACACGTGGAGCCCAAAGTGCGCCTGCTAGCTGTCCCCGTCGAGTCAACCTGTGAAGAGAGGTAAATTATATGGCTCGATGAAGTAATTATCATAAAAATTTAGAAATGAACAATCCGAACTCACGAGTGGTCGGCAGGGAGGACGGTCGGCTGCACGTTGCCCGGAAACACCTGCCTAAGTCCGAACTGTCTCATCACACGCTGCGGGCAGTGAGGCTCAACGAAAATGTCGCGTGTGCACAAGGACGAAAGTCCTAGCGGTGCTCTCGCAGCGACGGCCTCTTCTGTGTACGGCTCCCAGATGACGTTGCTCGGCTGGAGACGGTCAAACTCGAACACGAAGTCCGGGTAACCTCGTCTCACCTGGACGTGAGCGTAACGACGCTGCAATAAACATGATCGGAATTAGACATGTTATGTGAAGAAAAAAAAGAAGACGACTGATAAACTTATAACGCAGCGAAGTTGCACTAACCCCACGTCGACACCAGTAAGTCCCCATCGTGGGACCGTCCTCTGGCCACTGCGCGCTGCGACCAACCCCGTAGGGTGCGCTGTCCACCACTGGTCGACCTATGGCAAACCTCTCGGCTGCCCAAAGCTGAAGCAACATAGGGCAGCCAGCGATGATCGCACCCGCGTCAGTCTTCGTGCACGCCTCACAGAGGGCACGGTACGTGGCTGCTAGCACGGCAGAACCCCAGCTCCACTGCGGCACGTCCTGTGGCTGAGCATCCGTGATGGACCGTGCGTAGTGGACCAGCCGGAAGTCCACAGCGTGCCCGTGGGTGCTAGTGAACATCACCCACCCGAACAACCACAACAGGTACGCCTCAAGGGAGCGTCGGACCGAGTAATCATCAGCGTCAGGGTGCAGAAGGTCCGCCTACAATTAAGAATGAAATGTTAGTACAAAACACTCTGTTGATCACAAATAAGCATGTATGATAATAACAACTTATTTACTTACAGTGAACTGGAGCAACCAAGCCTTGCTAGGCCCGACTGTAGAGTACGGAGGAAGGGTGTTGGCCGGTCCTAGGTGTGGAAGGCGCATCACCTGCTCGAAGCGCGCAGTGATATCCTCCTTCCACCCAAAAACACCGTCCACGGGACCAACTGGTGCTCCCGCCAGCGGTAGCCCGAGCAGGTACGACACGTCCTGCAGTGTCGGAGCCATCTCCCCACAGGGAAGGTGGAACGTGTGCGTCTCAGGTCTCCAGCGGTCTACCAGAGCGGCAAGGAGTGACCGGTCTGCATCCCACCGCTTCGCTGGGTCACGGACGTCCGCCGCCGCCTCAACAAGCCTACAAAGTGGTAGAAGGCCTGCCGCACGCAACCTGTATAGAGCAAACTTCAAACATAAGTACAACACAAAGCAAAGTTGAGTTGAAATGTGAACATACACGTACCAAGGAACGTGACGGGGGTCGACACGCAACCACTCGCGCGACGTGCGTGGACGGAAGGTGCCGAGCTGTGCACCCTCGACTGCTGACAGGAACGAGCGGTGGTTCCTGTCAATCCCACGGTTGAACAGCGCCGGTGTGTCGTACACCATACCTGCATCAAATAAATTGATCAGAAACATATAAATAATTAGTTCAACATAAGTAATAAATGTTCATAAGTGAATTACTAACACATATTAAACAAGAGTACAAACAAACAAAAGTGTCACCATACGGAATATTTCTGATTACAACAATAACTGCAGTTACACGATATGAGTACTTAGTCCGAACACTCATCACGATAACATTATGATACAACACCGAATAGTTCGCAATACTACTAGTACAACAATAGTCGGAGGTACTCATTACAACAACATTCAATTGAAATTACACGATAGAAGTATTTAGTCCGAACACTCATCACATCACAACAGCATTTTATTTCCTAAATCGATAGCATTGTTACACCATGGAATCGCCTGCTGCGCGACGACGCCTTGGCCTTGCGCGCCTGCTTGTTGTTCCTTCACCAGGTGGTCGCCTACCATCACTTGCCTGTCCAGATGGACTAGCATCTGCGCCGCTTGGAACTTCTGCATTCTTCGGGCATTTCTTGTAAGTATGGCCGTGCAGATCACACTTGCTGCAGCGTAAAGTCCTCCCACCTGCTTCTGACTCATCCATATCATTTCTGATGCGTCTAGTTTGGCGTCGTCCCTTTTTCACCCTTAACTTAGATGGATCTGGAATATAAAAAACTTGGGCACTCAGCGTTGTGTAAGATCCTGAGATCCCGAACCCATATATCTCCTCACTCCATGTATGAAAGATTGCTTCTTTCCTGAAATAATTTGAGACGTACACATTGGGAGATATGCCACAATCACCGGCAGCAGCAAGAACGTGTGAGCAAGGAAGGTGATGAAGCTTCGGCTTCATACAACTGCAGGTACATCCACCATCCGCCTTCAAGACACATTCCTGCACGGCTTGCTTGCGATAGATACCAAGCCTGCTCCTATCAACACACATTATTTCATACCGATGCACTTGTGTACCTTGAGCAACAACTCTATGTCTCCGTGCCTTTTTGATTTTATCTTCCATGTACTTTGTCACTACGTTGCCAAACACTATGTTGTTATCGGCCATGGACGGACCAATTTTCTTGTATCGATCCCTAAAGTAGGCTTGCGTGCCGTGAAGGATGAATTCAACAATAGCAACCAATGGAAGTACCCGAACTCCTCGCATTACCCAGTTGTACACCTCTGCCAAATTGGTTGTCATTATGCCATACCGAGATCCATTGGTGTCGAACAATAGAGACCACTTCTCCTTAGGCTCATTCTCAATCCACTGAGTGAAATTTCTGATGGACGACCCTGACCTCCTTCTCATTGTTGGTGGGTCATCATGTAATGCACTAAGAGGTATGGGAGGCTCGTCACCTTCAACTTGTGGTCTGCGAGATTGCTCATCTGTTTGCTTCGTTGTCAACTCATCCAACTTGTCCCACAACTCATTAAATTTCTTCTCTTGGTTCTGTGCACAGAGCCTCTTAAAGAGCTCCATAAGATGCTTGTTCTTGAATTGCTTGTAGAAATTTGCACCCATGTGACGCATGCACCACCGACTCCGAACATCAGGCCACTTAGCTGGAAGTCCCTTCTCATCCCAACCGTTCTGCAAGTAGTCAATAGCCCGCAACATACCCGCATGACGATCATGTATAAGGCAAACGTTGGGCCTCATACGCACCACTGCAATGTGCACTCTCTCTAGGAACCAGTACCAGCTTTCAGTGTTCTCACTCTCTACAAATGCAAAAGCCATAGGTAGAACCTGGTTGTTCCCATCACACCCAATTGCTGTCAATATCTGACCTCGGTATTTACCTGTCATAAAAGTTCCATCTATGCATAGAACAGGTCGACAATGCACAAAAGCATTGATGCAAGCACCCAATGAGAAAAAGGCTCTTTGCAGCACACTCTTTGTTCGATCATCAACCGATGTAAATGTATGTAGGTCATAGTAAGTATTATTATTCCTCTGGGCAATGGTGGCTAACAAACGAGGCAAATTATCATAAGAAGCTTCAAATGTGCCATACCTCATCTCAATAATCTTTTGTTTGGCTCTCCAGGCCTTTGCATAGCTTATGGTGTACTTGAATTTGTTCTCGATGTGCCTAATAATTGATTTTGGTTCAAAGCCAATGTTACCAACAACACTGCTATACATCTCACTTGCCACAAAAGCTGAAGTGATGTTTCGGTGATACTTCTCCACCCCTTGTAAGTAGCACTTGTGCTCGGTCACAATGGTAACTTTCCAATAATCATTCCATTTACCCTTATATGCATGGACACGCCACGGACAATCTTCCTTCATGCACCTCACTTCATACACATAATTTGTTGACTTGACCACCCTAAACTCTCTCTGCAAGGAAACTGCCCAATGCTTCACCGCCTCCTTCATCTCATCCTTATGAGCATACCTTGCACCCTCAATTACCTCGTTCTCCTTATACTCCCAGGGTACATAATCACCCTCTGATATAACAAGTCCAGAGAAGTCCTCATTTGCCCAATCAGTGGCCATTACATCACCTTCCTCATCGGATGATGCGTCGTCGTCCGCTTCCTCATTATCCGAATCTTCCCTCTCCATTTCATCAACAATTATACCGACTCTCTCCCCCTCATCCGCCATGCCCATGGCCTGCTCCTCCCTTGGTTGATTTTCCTCATTTTGCATCGATGGTCCAACAACATCCCCTGCATTGATAGGACCCTCTACATCTTCGGTTTGCATTGAAACATTTATATCTTTCTCTTGTACCGACACAAATATAACAAGGGGCCATGACCGTTCAAAAGCCATTTCCACATACCGTCTCCAAGTAGCAGTGCTGTCCATCGGCATTAGTTCCCAAAAATAACCTTATGTTGCACGACTCACTACAACTGATACTGACATTGTGTAGACTTCTTGGTCTATTCTAAATCCTCTCAACAACCAACTATAAATTGACTGAAATGTTCTCTCCGCAGGCCTATCGATGCCCTTAGATGTCATTACAAAATCTGACAGATCAACACCATCTGGACCAAATCTAATATTTCCTTCACCGTGAACTATCTGAAATGTGACCTTATTTGACATTGTGCCTGATGAAAACAATAACTACGTTAACCTCGCATTTCTGTACTACGCCCTAAGTTACATTCTCTACAATATTGTTCTCCAAAATTCTAAAAGTAGGTTACATTCTCCAGATCAAACTAAACTACATCTTACAATTAACACTACTGTCTATGTCTCAATTCATACTATTATATTCTATGCTCTGGATCTACACATATGTGCTGTGTGCTACAGATCTGCTAAAATATATGGAACTAAAACTAAAACGCAACATATATACTCAAACATAACATATTAGTACAAATGCAAAAGATGTATGGGAGCAAACCAGTGATGAAGTGAGCGAACCAGCAGGGCTTCGCCGCTCCCCTTCTGCTGCCCTCCCCTCTCTCTCTTTCGTTTTTTTTTGGATTTTTACTGAATATAATGAAATTTCAGAGAGAGGGCTGGGCTTTATAGGGGGGAGGCAAAAATCGCCCTCCCCCAGGGCGGCAAGGGGGCCGCCTGCAAAATTCCAGGCCCCCCGCCGCCCATTTGCAGGCGGCCCCCCGCACAGTACAAAATCGCCCTAGCGGAGGGCGGCAAGGGGGCCGCCTGCAAATTTCGTTGACGGCCGTCGCCCGAGAGCGAACGGCCGTCTGCCACGTCACTTTCGCCGCCCTCTGGGATGGCGATTTTTAAAAATCGCCCTCCCAGAGGGCGGTAGGCGACTACTTCCGTCAATTTTCAAAATGAAAAATTATTTTTGTAAAACTTTTAATAAAAAAAATTAAAAATAAAAAAAATTCGCCAAGTTCCAGGTTCCCACAGGCTTTCGGCCCAATACAAAAATCGGAGAGAAAAGACTGGCTAAATACAGTTTTGGGCCGTCGTGATCGGAGTTTCGGCCCAGCAAAGCCCGCCTCCAGAAAACCCTAGCACATGGCCCCCCACCCCACGAGCGCTATATATACATCTCCTCCCGATGGCTCCCTCCCATCGTCGCCACCGCAGCCGCCGACGCCGCCGCCCGCCGGGAAGCTGATCACCTCCTCCGATTCGTCTCTTAGGGTTTTCCAATTCTCGCCGTCGTCGGCGTCGTCTCTTCCCTTTCAACTTCTTGTTTGCGTCTCTCCGTTTGATCTCTTTCGAGCAACTTCTTGTTTCTCTTTCGAGGCAATTGGGATCTTGGATTTGGGGATTTTGGATGGGTTGAAGCAGGTGATGAAAGCAAGACAGGGACATCAGCACCCTCTCCTCTTTTGAGAGAGATGGGAATGATCGACTAAGTCTATAATGGGAATCTCTCTGATGCTTTCTACCTTTTTTTCCCCCAACTTAGATCGCAACTTAGATCGATCTCTGCTTTGTTTTTTGTTTTTTTTCATGATTTCTCTTCTCCTTTTGGTTTTGTTTGGTGATCAGTGGAGTAGTACTTAGCTTAATACGTGAATTTGCGGTTCGTATTGTTGCCAGTGATGCATAAACAAATGCACGTATTATCGGATTCTTCCGTGACGATCTCACAAATATTGTCACTACCACTGAGGCAGCTCTCAGACTTTCTTCTTATTTTCAGATGTATCTTGATTTGCCAGGTTTTTTATTTCGTTTGTTTGTTTTTGTGTTTGTAGTTTTTTATATCTGCAGTTGTCGATCGGTGCAAATTGCCTATGATGGTGTTAAATATACTTTGAGCAGCTCGCTGTGAAAAATACGTACAATCTGAGGCCATTTGCATCCCGAATGCATTGTTAAATATGAAGGGTTTTTTTAGTACTAAATACTAACAATCCCTCCTATTATTTCGTTTAGTGGACAAGAACAATTGCCTGCACGTCCGAATCAATTCTCTATATTCTGTAATTGCATCAGCCCGATTTTCGAATTAGCTCGGATTGATTCGGAACAGTACAATCCAAATATTTCCAGCTTTCTTCATGAAGTTAATATAATTTATTTGAATTCTTCACGGAAGGAAAACACAATGGAAATTTGTAAGCTGCAACCTGATTAATGAACACAACTATTAAGGCTTCAAGATTTATACAAACTAGCAGTGCATCTGCAGCAGAAACAAGATTTATACAAACTAGCAGTGCATCTGGAGCAGAAAAGCTTCAAGATTTATACAAACTAGCAGTGCATCTGGAGCAGAAAAGCTTCAAGATTTATACAAACTAGCAGAACCAAATGGAATTCAACGAGGCATGTCACCTAAGCTAAACCAGTCAAACGGCATGATTTTCCAGCCACGAAACAACCAAATATTTTCTTTTTCGCCCGGAAATAAAATCAGCTCAGCGAGATTTGGAGGCGGAGACCGCTGCGCTTTTCTGATGTGCTGAATTGGACCGATAACCCAGATCATTTATGGGCTTCGAATTGATGAGGTTCATTTATGGGCTTCGAATTAATGAGGTGTTGGTTTTTCTTCAAAGGAACAAGTTTATTTGCATCCTTTCTTCTTCCTCCTGATTGAGTTGCATCTCTCACCAACAAAATCAGGTATCCTTCATCTTTGAGAATCCGTACAAATCGACTCCTATGGTTTGGGAAGCAGTTTCTGCATATGGTCCACTTGTCAGTGATTTATGATAAAACCTATATGGTGGTCCTACATGTCAATTCCTTTTCTTCTTCCCCACCCCCCTCTCTCTCTCTTTCTTCTCTGTGGAGGAAGCTCTGGCGCCGGGTTACTTATGGCCAGTGCATGGCGTCGGCTCCGGCAGCAAATTACGATCACTGGCTCTGGACTGTCGGTGGAGGGGCGCCACGCTAGGCCGATGAAGGCCGTGATGGTGAAGAGCGAGTTCACATTCACGATATCGTCAAGCGCCGTGATGTGGATGCTTGTCCCCATCACCACCCACTGGTAGAGAAACCATTTTTGATCGGTTTGGCAAATTTCATAATAGTCCCGGTTCCAAAAAGAATCGGTACTAAAGATCGTTTTTAGATCCGGTTATAAAAATTTTGATCTTTACCAACCAGGACTGTTCATGGCCTGTCAGAGGCATGTTAGGTGGCCGAGGATCTTTAGTCCCTAAAGATTTCCACTCTAATCCTGGGAGTAGAGATCATTTCCGATTGGTGTTATCAATCGGGACTAAAGATCTATTTTTAGTCCCGATTAAAAACTCCAACCGGAAGTAAATATTTCTCTCCCACATCTAATCGGTTAAGTCCCAGACCAACTTCCTCATCATCAGATTCTCCTCCTATCTCTCAGATCTAGCTCCTTCCTCTCCTCCCCTTCCTCTTCCTCCCCTCTCCTCCTCACATCCGACGGCGGGCGGCGGGGCAGCGCGCGGCGGCCGTGGCAAGCGGCGGCAGCGTGCCGGTTCTCCCTTTTTTTTAATAATTTGTGATTTGAGAGATGTATAATGTCTTCTATTACAATTTGTGATTTATTGCATAGATCTGATATATATAATCGATCTGATGCATTTCATTTGTGTGTAATTTGTTTAAGATTTGTGATGTTTTGTAAGATTTAGGATTTGTATTTGTGATGTGAATGATTTTGGATGTTACATTGATTTGGGGATTTGGGTACATGCATGGCACTCAGATTTGGGGATATGGGATTTGGTGTTTGATTTGGGTATATGCATCCAACTCGATTGGGGAGAAAATAAAAAGAAAATGGATTGCACGGGGACTGCCTCTATCGTTGGTGCTACCAACCGGAACTAAAGAGAGAGATCTTTAGTCCTTAGTCCCAGTTGGTGCTACCAACCGGAACTAAAGAGAGAGATCACCAACTGGGACTAAAGATCGATCTTTACTCCCGGTTATTTCACCCGAGACTAAAGATAGCAATCTTTAGTCCCGGATTGGTAGTTCCGGTTTGAAAACCAGGACTACAGAGGGGTTATGAACCGGGACTAAAAAGTAATTCTTCACCAGTGACCGCCTCCTCTTCCGCCGTGGTGTCCATGTTCCCCGCTGGTTCTTGGATGTGGGAAGATTGGTATGGGTGGGGATCGGATCGGGCTGCAAAGTGAAGCGAGGGATGCTCTTCGGTAAGCTCCTACCGAGCCTCAAGAGAGGGGCAAGGCGGTGACGCCTATCGGGCAGCGCCGCAGCGGCAACAATTTGTTAAGTAGCTCCCACTTATGAGCTCATCGATATCGGTCACCTTCTACCTCCTACCTCCTCGTCGGCGACGACCTCGATAGTCGTGGCGAAGGCCAATAGGTGTGGTGCAAGGGTTGCTGACCGCGCGCCGCTGGTCCAACTCCAGCTTAGCGAGAACCAGGGTAGCGATTATAATCAGTATAACACTTTCGCAATACTAGGTATAACGCCTTGAGTTATACCCGATATTGCTGTTGAGGGTGCGATTCAATCGAGAGTAAGACTTAGCCCCTCTTTGTTTAGGTTTAGGTTTATCGGTTTAGACTTTTAAGTCAGCTTATTGGCTTATATAGTTTATAAGCTAGTGGATTTAATGTCCTAAGTTTAGTGGCGGAGTTATACATCCACCTCATATAAGCCAAAAAAAGCTTCTCCAACCTAGCCTTTTGCTTAATAGTGTTAGAGTGGCTTATGGCTTTAAAAAAGCCAAACGAAAAAGCTGCTTGTTTGTTTAGGCTTAGACTTTTTGGCTTATAAGCTTAAACAAAGAGGGCCTTAAGGGAGGCCAGATAGACTTCTCCCTTCTTCAAAAATCAAAACCAAAGAATCACCATACAAGCCGATGGACATAGAGGCAAATTTATACGTTTTGCATTATTTTTCTCTCTATTTGTACTGGATATAATAAAATAATACATTCAGTGTGAACAGTTAATTAACATATTTTTGTGGTGTCATATAACAAATATGTGTTTTCCGGTGTTCTATAGCAAAGACCGTAAACCTTGAGTCTCCGTAACAAATTTTGTCTAATTTTTTCAGCTCTTTAAATCAAACATCATCTCTTGATTTGCCAAAACTTGATAAGATAAAAGATACATAAGTAACACGATTGGGTACCACTAATTCTGAACAGGAGTAGGATGAAACACTGCTCCACACAAATTTATTGAGAAAAAAGAACCCTGCGCCTGGTTTTTGACTAGACAATGGGCAATGCCCTGCATCCCCGGCTTTTTTTTGCTCGAGCATCTGCAGTACAGTACTAGGATGCATGACTGGCTTACTAGGGAACAGCAGGAACTTGCATTCACGCATTACACGAGTTAGATATGAAGTGATGAGGCAGCCCCCATGCAACAGCTTCCCCCACTGTTGTGAGTTGACTTGAGTTACTGATCATGTATACGTAATGCTTGCAGAATTCACTGCCCCCATCAGCTTGGGAAAGACAAGAACTGAGTTTTAACAAAGTCCATTAACTTCGTTTCTCTTACTGTCTTATATGCATGTAATAACGACTCTGAGCTTTCTGATTCATCGTGCATGACTGCATGTCCCCATTGTCTACCATTCAGCTTATAAGCTGTTACCAAAAAACTTATTTTTAAAATGTAATATTATAGTTGATTTTAGTGTCTTTTTAATGGTTTTTCAGCATTAACTTTTAAATTATTTTTTTAAGTTGTTTATATGTCGATTTACGGCTTATCAGCTGTGTAGGCCAAACGATCAGCTGTAGGCTAGCTTTATTTTGAGTAAAAAACGTGCTACGGGCTTGTTTGGATTGAGGGGTTTTCAAGGAATACTGTTGATATGAAAATTTTCCTTTTCTTCCATTCGGTGGCTCAAAATGGTCACATGGTATAAATGAAAAGGAATATTTCCTTTATCACTTTTCCTTGGAGGAAATCCAAGGGAAAAAGAATCTACTCAGATCTCATGTGAAAGATCCTGTGCACAGCCAACAAGATCAAGCTTCTTTTCTTTGCTCACTGACCATGTGACCCCAGTATGTAGTGCACTTGACACGGTTGTCAGCTGGTTTTATATTTCTTTGTTGGTTATTTACGTTGCATCCCTTCGGAACTATTTCTATGTTTCTTGCAACCATCCAAACACCCGTCCTATAAAATTTCTGTATTTTCACATCCTCCGTATTACCTACGCGTTCCTACCAAATTTCTTAGCTTTTCCTTTTCCTCCATTTTACAAATTCCCGTATTCTGAACAAACCCTAAATTGTTGGATGATTTGTATTGTGGTTCGTTCTAAATTCTAAATTTCCAACGGGAATGGAGCGAGGACAAATGTTACTATTTGGTTGCATGGCCGATCGAAAAAAGAGCAGCGAGTAGGGTAGGGTGATGGAGTTGCACGCTCCTATATCTATCTATCTGCACACGGCTATGGCCGCTGGGGGGTACCTGGCCTCCATAGTAGAGCCATTTAATTGCTACTGCTCTCCCACGTCGTCGTTTGTCCAATCCAACAACGTCACATGTATCACCGGATTTCGTTCTGCCGGTCACTCCAAAATCCAGGAAATCAAGGGGGTGGTTAGACGTAGGGGTGTAAAGTTTTAACGTGTCACATCGGATATTATATAGGGTGTCGCATGGTGTGGTAGAACATTAATAAAAAAACTAATTACAGAATTCGTCAGTAAACTGTTTGACGAATTTATTAAGTATAATTAATCCGTCATTAGCAAATATTTACTGTAACACTATATTATCAAATTAAGTAGCAATTAGGCTTAAAAGATTCGTTTCGCAAATTAGTTATAATCTGTGCAATTAGTTATTTTTTAAGCCTATATTTAATAATCCACGCATGTGTTCAAACGTTCGATGTGACAGGGTGCATGTAAAATTTCTGACAGAGATCTAAACATGCCCTAAACTCTGTGCGTGCTAGCTGCATTATTGCAATCGCTTCCTGTATAAATAGGCACAGCGAATGCTTCTCGTCAGCTAGCTGCTATTTTTCATCTGCTGCTAGCTTCTTCTAAATAGCTCCATGGATGAACCAATGCCTGAAGAAGAAGAACATGGTTTTTTCTTCTGAGCCAGCGACGTCTTTGAGTTCTTGCATGTGGGGAGGAGGCCAATGATGATCATCAGGATGATCGAACATATCGTGTAGCCAAGGATGAATTGCCGGCGTTTCGCTGTCGATGGTACCTACGTACGTTGGCGCCGGCAAGTCATTTCAGGCTACATGTTTGCCTCCTCCTCTTATGCAAGATCAAAGATGTCAGGTTTTCCAAGCTCGATCTTCTCCTAGGTACGTATATATGCATCTGGAGCGAGAGGTGTGTGGATTGATTTTCATTACACGCTATCCATATAATCAGTAGATCGAATTTGTTCTGTGGTCGATGCATGCATGATACTACTAATGCATTACCAATCACTACATATACATTGGTTTCTTCTCATGCAGCTTACCGTGTTCAGGGTGTGATCATAATTAACATGCAAAGCTGCAGCCCTGCGAGAGATCTCATTGCAAGCGTACACGAATCTATAAGACGTTTTTGATTGATTCCGACGTCAAGGCCTATTAGCTCAGCTGGTTAGAGCGTCGTGCTAATAACGCGAAGGTCGCAGGTTCGAGACCTGCATGGGCCATTTTATTAGTTTTTTTTTTATTTTCTCTTCCCCCTGAACCTGTGTCTGGAACTATTTATTAGTTTATTAGTTTTCTTTTTTTGTGATTTTCTCTTCCCCTGAACCTGTGTCTGGAACTAGCCAATGGGCCATTTTATTAGTTTTTTTTTGGTGATTTTCTCTTCCCCTGAACCTGTGTCTGGAACTATTTATTAGTTTATTAGTTTTCTTTTTTTGTGATTTTCTCTTCCCCCTGAACCTGTGTCTGGAACTAGCCAATGGGCCATTTTATTATTTTTTTTTGTGATTTTCTCTTCCCCATGAACTTGTGTCTGGAACTATTTATTAGTTTATTAGTTTTCTTTTTTTTGATTTTCTCTTCCCCCTGAACCAGTGGGTAGTGCAGTAATTATCGAAGTGATTTTTTAAATATAATTATAGTATAATTATAATATAAGTTTACTTTAACTTATATTAGAACTATAATATAACTTGCATGCAAGCACTTAAAAAAGTATAAATTTTTTTATGTAAATTATATAGAGATTATGATGTAGTTACAGTACCAATGAGTTATAATCATTGCAACTTATTGTAACTATAATATAATCTATAACTTATGCGCTACATTACTGTAGCACGAAATTTGACATATCATCGTACGATTGAAAATTTAAAAACTAGGAAAGAAAAAGCTGTCACATGTTTTCTAGCAGTTCGGATTAATAAATCCACTAACCATGCACACAAGACCATATATTCAAGTTTAAAAAGATATTGTTTTGTTTGATTTATAGACAATGGCGAAGCAGCCAATTAAGCAGGGTGCAGACTGCAGAGTATTTTCTCGACCAGCCGGGACAGGCGGTTGTTGACTAACCGAATCAGAGCTCAGAGCCGCCGCCGACGCATGCAAAGCGCACAAAGCAGACAAAGCTTTCGCGGTAATCCATCCATTAATCCCTTAGAGCAAGAATAATAGTAGAGCTCATTTCCTACTATTAGATCAGGTACAATAGCAGGCTATAAACCAGCTGCAAACATTTTTAAGGAGATAAATAAAGAGAATAGCAGGCTATAAGCCAGCTGCAAACATTTTTAAGGAGATAAATAAAGAGAGAGAATGACAACGGGCTACAGATTTATAGCCAGCTGTAGCACGGACTCCAAGACATAGTGTGTATATGACAGGTGGGACCAGATATTAATAGTGTAGTATGTAACTATTGTATAAATGAGCTATTAGATTAGCTATAGATGAATTGGAGCTGGTAGTTGGCTATACTATTGAACTTCCTCTCAGCCTATCATAAAACCAACATATATAATAGATTAGCTATAAGGTTGTCTATAATTTTCTTCTCCTCTCTCTATCTCTCACCTATACAATTAATGTATTTATCTTGAAATTTGTGTTAAGCTAGCTCTTGCATAAGAGCCAACACTCTTGATTTCTTGTTAGCAAGTTTAATAGTATAGCCAACTATTAGCTCCAATTTATCTATAGCCAATCTAATAGCTCATCCATACAATAGTTACATACTACACTATTAATACCTGGTCCCACCTGTCATACACACTGCGTCTTAGAGTCTGTGCTATAACTGACTACAAATCTGTAGCCCGCTGCTCTTCTCTCTCCTTATTTATCTCCTTAAATAAAATATGTTTGCAGCTGGCTTATAGCCTGCTATTGTATCTGCTCTTATCTTTCCTTTCTCCTCTATATAAGCTTATAATAGGTTTATAGCTCACTACTCTTATAGTATTATACTTGCTCTTATAAATAGTGTACTAATGCGCACGTTAATTGCCCTGGTAGAGTGGTAATTGCTCGCGCGCATTCTGCATGCATGAGCGCGCGCGGCGGTGTCACGATGGGCGGCGACCGCGCGTCGTCGTCGTCGTCGTCGACGGCGATGATCTCGCGACTACTGCCGCCGGGCTTCCGGTTCCGGCCGACCGACGGGGAGCTCGTCGCCCACTACCTCGCCCGGAAGGCGGCCGACGCCGGCTTCACCTCCGCCGCCATCCGCGACGCCGACCTGTACCGCGCCGAGCCCTGGGACCTCCTGCCGCCGCCGCGTTGTTAGTAGTCGATCGATCGCGACGACATTGCTGCGTGCGTGCGTGCATTGGCTTTGAATCTTTGATCGATGTGTCGTCGTCGTCGTCGATGTGTGCAGGCGATGCGGCGGCGGCGGAGGAGGAGGAGGAGGAGCGGTGCGGCTACTTCTTCTGCACGAGGAGCTTCAGGTGGCCGTCGGGAACGAGGACGAACAGGGCCACGGCGGCCGGGTACTGGAAGTCGACGGGGAAGGACAAGGCGGTGCTGCACGGCGGCGGCTGCCCCGTGGGGGTGAAGAAGACGCTCGTGTTCTACAGGGGGAGGGCGCCGAGGGGCGAGAAGACGAGCTGGGTCATGCACGAGTACCGCCTCCTGCACGGCGGCGCCGCCGCCACCGCCTCTTCTTCCCCGACACCGACGACGACGCTTGCAGGAGTCGCCCGCGTGAGTGAAATGCAACAATTCGAATGTCTTGTGCCTGAATTTGTAAACGTTTTTGCTGAATTGGATCGAATTTCTGCTGAATTCGAGCGCGCTCTGTTGATTTTGGCAGAGTGAGTGGGTGATTTGCAGGGTGTTCGTCAGGAAGACACCAAATGGTAACAACGATAGGGGAACTACAGAACGTCATCTTCCTTCCAACGACAACCATCTCCGTTCGTCGCCGGCGCCGGCGAACTCTGTCGACGGCGCAGGGCATGCGAGCTGCAGCTTCTTCTCCGGTGCTCATGAGTCCATGGCGCCAAGCGACCATTTCAACATAGGAGACGACGTGATCCTCCATGGCCACGACGAGGAGGAGTTGCTGATGATGACGAACTGTTCATCTTTTGATCTGCCAGAGCTTCTCGACTACGAGAGCTTCTCGCTGGATCTTTGATCCAACGAGCAACGGCATGTTCTAAAATCTAAAATCTGGTTACTTTTCTTAACACAAAAGATATATAAGTCTTCTGCGTATTCTCCAAAAACAAAATCTGAAGGATGATGCAGCTAGCTAGCTAGCTAGATCGATCAATCGAGATATATATGAAGGCCATAATTTCATCATTAGATGCATATGCATCATCCATGTCTACTTCTTCAGATCACTAGCTACTTAATATGTCTCCTCTCTGTAATTAAACTTGCACGTATCTGTATATATCTGTACTGTAGTCATTCATGTAATATACGTTTTGTGTTTGCGTATTTTATACACACCTCTATTTCTTCAGGTGCTCTTAGCATTTCTTTTACTTTCTAGATTATAAAACTAGTGTGTGGTTGTGTGTTCTTGCTACGTACATCAGAGACCGAGCGTTCATGTTGTTTTGATGTAATTCACTGAGTTAAATAAAAACTCTATTATCTTGAAAAAAAAGGTATACATGCTACATGCACAAGTATACACTAGTAAAAAATAATTTTTGCATACAACCAAAACCGATTTTCGTAGGTGGCTGGGTAGCCCGCATGAACCTAGATATCTGCGAAAATCAAAATTTTTCATGCGAGCAGAGCAACCGCATACGAAAATGGTCACCTATGCCGACTGCAAGTGAAAATAATTTCATAAAAAAAATTCAAAAAAAAAATCAAATTCGAAACCCTAGCTCCCCTATTCATCCCCAAGCCCTAGCCCGCCGCCGGCACAAACCCTAGGTCACAATCCTGTGTCGTCGTCGCCGCCACCACCACCATCGTGGTTCTCGCCATAGTCCACCCTCCGCCAACGTCCTTGCCAGTCGTCATATCTGTGGAGGGGAGGGCGTGGGAGTGCCGTCGCTGCTGGATCGACGCAGGGCAGGGCCGCCACCATCGACGTGCTGCTCCTTCATGGGCCTCCCACTCGAGTACACCGTGGGATCTGCGAGGGGGCCACGGCCATCACCCTCGACCACCGCCACCGTCGCCCTAACCCTCGTTCCCCACTGCCGTCGGAGCCCGCGTTTGCCACCCTCGCCCGCCGTTGCGGAGCCCGTCGTCGGGAGGAGGGAGAGGGATGGTTGTGAGGAGTGGGGAGAGTGAAGGAGTGGAGCTGTGGGGTGGACGGGAGAGGGGAGATAATTAAAGAGGAGGGGAGAAAAAAAGAAGAATGGGAAGAGGGGTATTTTCGTATGCAGGTCACTTAAGAGGATCGTATGTAAAAATAAGCTTTTTTTTATGTGTGGACCTGTTAAGAGGCCTGTTTGCGAAAATTGATTTTCGTATACGGTTCTTAACCTGTGGTAAGGAGATCGATTTTTACAGGCATAAGCAATTATGATCCGTCCACAACCTTTAGGTGATCTCGTTCGGAAAAATCGATTAGTAGTGATATAGGACATGCGTATGTGCTACATATAAAAAATAGATTGTTGTTTTGAAGAATGTATAGGTGAACTTTTATACATGTTGAGGGTGGACTCTCTGAAGTGTAAGTCACCATCGCTGCAGCGGGTATCTTGGATGTATTCATGTATATGTATATATGACATTTGTACGTCTGTATATACATACGTACATATACGTATCCATGGATCCATGTTGGTGTGACTTTCTTGGGTTCTGATAGCTCAGCTGTCTTTTTCTTGAAGTGAGTTAGGCTACCTTATTAGTATTGTCCTTCGATGTGTCAATGTTTTGTATGAATTAACTTAAATTGGTTTCAGGTTAATTAGTTGCTTCCGTGTGTGTGTTCACCTTGTTTTGAACCCTGCTAGTCTGCTTGCATCACTGTATCAGGACAGAGGGATTTGTAGGTCAACTTGCATCACACCATAACACACATTCCCTCCCCCGAGGAAAATAAATAAATAAATGTGAGATTAGATTTTGCATGACAACATATATTTTTTGGACCAAGTCAAATTAACATTAGAAAAAATAGATTATCAAATATCCTTATATATAGATATTTATGGATTGGACATATACAAATTAATTGTATGAGTATAGTTTTGTTTAGAAAACTACGTACTTGCGTGCACATTATATTAACTTAATTGATTTATATAAGAATATTACGACAGAAACCATGCCGATATCTACCATAACATGTTTTTGTGACCGAAATAAAGAATTTGTTATTTTCGTGCATAGTTTCCGATCTTGATGGCTATCTCTTGTTCCAAGGTCTTGTTCGTTTCTCCAAGAAGGAGGAGATGAAATTTTGATACTCGTGGCACGCTTTTCAAACCGCTAAACGGTGTGTTTTGTGCGAAAACTTTCTATATGAAAGTTGCTCTAAAATGTCAGATTAATCCATTTTTCAAGTTTGTAATAATTAAAACTCAATTAATCACACGTTATTACCACCTCGTTTTATGTGAAACACTTAATCTTTGTCTTCATGTTCATTTTCAGAGACATCCCTCCAAACTTTTTAAAGAAGAAATTGTAAACGTGTTGGAGATCGAACACATGACCTTGACGTTAAAATCACACACCTCTTGCCAATGCCTATCAAGTGCATCACAAAAAATGGTACGATCAATGCATAGGGTTCATCACCAAACTGTTCTTGAGCCAAAAACCGGGGTTCAATAGTTTTCATTCCCAACAAAAATCTGATCAAAGTGTAGGAAAAAAATAAACTTCAGAATTGTTTTTTTTCCTCCCATTTTCCAATAAAGATATATGGACAAAATCTCCAGTTCTCAGTTGCATGCTGTTGAAGGGTCTCTTTTAATTGTAGGAATAAAAAAAACGAAGTAATGTGAAAAACACAAGATTTTGAAATATAAGTGTAAAATAGGGGATTGCAAAACACAAGAATTAATAACTGTTTGTTGATTGGTTTGCAGAAAAACATAAGAATCGAATTATGAGAGAGATATAATCAAATGAAAATTTTCAAGAGATTGGAGTTTTTGCTAAGTTTTCTTAAAATCTACATGCGATGAAACATTCTATATAAGTTTCATAGGATTTGTAATAAAACTCTAATGCTTTGTATCAAAGGGTCAAAGAGAAAAAAATTCTATAGGATTTGATTTGAATCCTATGAAATTTCTAAATAAATCCTCTCATTCAAAGATTGACCCTTAACCTGAAGTTGGCTTGCACGAAACAGCAACTACGCTCATATGACCTAACACTGTTTACCTACCATGATATCTTGGCATCTTGCTTCTGCAACCACGGTATATGTTCATATAGTCATATGTATTTATATGTCATTATTCCAAACTACTAAATTAACTCTGCCAGCGATGGCCAAGAGCGTAACTGATCGAGCCTAATGATGGGGCTAATATAATCTCCCAGTTAATGATCCGACATCAGAGTCAAAGCCTAATGGCTCGGTGGCGGCTCGCGACTGGGCCAGGGCGGCGATCGCCTGACCGCCGCAACAGTAGTTAAAACGGCTGCAGGCTTTCTCGAAGCTTACAAGCTCTGAATTAAACTGAAGAAACTAAACTGCAGGCCAGGTTCAGTGTCCCTCCCGTTTCTGAAGAACTTCAGATTAATTACAGACGGGAGCGTGATCTCCTCTAGATCGCGGCTTGCGTCAGTCACAGTCGTCTAGCTTCTCTCACACAGCACTTGAATGGAGAGAAGATAATAGAATTCTCTCATTCTCTGGCTGATTATTTTGAGTCCGAGCCGGCATTCTTCAGACGTAGACAGGTCTGCTATATAGGAATTCTCTCATGCAGGCTGATCTGCTGAAGCACACAAGGCATCGATCGTGCCGGCATGTCAAAGATAGGAAATAAACAACGGTGAAAACAAGCCTAAAAATCAACTCTAAAATTAAGTTTAAAATTTAAATTTTAGCTACGACTTGTAAGCTGAAAGACAAACGATAGGAGGCCTAGTTTCCAACCGTTTCTTTCCACCAAATGAAGGATTCAAGGCAGAGGTACGTTTCAAGGTATTCCACTACTCGCTCTATCCACATATGTAAACATTCTAAGGGTTTGAAGTTTATTTATAAATATAAGCATTTGAGGAGTGCTATTTGTCCTACCAATCATAACTCACTCAAATTTCCTTTTATGTTACCCGTAAACACCCTCTCGCCTCCAAACACCGCTATTAAATAAAGGGTGTCAAAGTTTTTTCTCATTGATCTTAATCTTTGTTAAAGAATCCACAAGTGCTTATATTTATGAAAGGAGGAATAAAACTATAAAAGGGAGAAAGGTTTCAAGTAAAGATTGTTCTCAGGGAGATTAAATGAGTTTCAGATTAAGATTTTTTTTCACATTGCTTAGACTGAAAGAAAAGATAGTTAGTTTTGAATGAATCAGAGTTGTTTGCTTTTCATGATAGAATTTGACCAGGCCTCCACAGTCCACACAAGTTTTTCCTTGAGGCTTGAACTTGGACTGGGCAATAATTCTATGCGAGCCTAATTTAATATTCCTTGCAATCTACCCTGAGTTGGATTGTATTTCAAATTTTGTTATAAATTTTGCAGTTATATTTCATGCATTTACTTTTAATTAATGCCTAATTTAATGATTATGTTCTACTTCTAAATGCTCATTCCAAAGTCTCAATAGTAGCATCAAAACATACCTTAAATTTTGAATTTGTGAAAATTCAGTTCCTCCCTAAATTCGGCCCAAGTTGCACTTATCATGGAAATCTGGCCCATTATGCCGGGCCCACAAACACAAGGCCTTCTTCTAAAAGATAAAAAAAACTGAGCATCTAAAAAAAACTAGAAAAAAAAAATCTTGGTCGTCTCGTCGTCCTCGCCTCGTCGCCTCATCTCGATCTCGTCGATTCTATCAGCAGTAGAGCTCTAGGGTTTTTGCTGCTCGAGCGGAGAGCAGATGGGGAAGGACTCCAAGCCGAAGGACAAGGGTAAGGGCAAGCAGGCGGCCGGCTCGTCCGGCGGCGACGACGCCGGCGGCGGCGGCAAGGGAGGCAAGGGCAAGGGCGGCAAGTCCGCCGACGGCCTCGGCACCTGCACCTACGTCAAAGGTATCTCCCTGTTCTCCTGGTCAGATTACGAGCAATTTGTTCTCGGACTCGATCGTGATTGGTAAGATCGGTTTGGATTGGATTGCCGCGAGATTGGATTGGGATCTTTGGTGTTCGGGAGGGGGGGGACCGGGTGTCCCAAATCGTAAGTGGATGGATTTGTTCTTTGCTGCTGAAATAGATGTGGGCATGAACCTACCTTGTTTTCGGTGCTGATTTATTGTTAGCTTTAAAGCTCTTTTGGTTGGAATGATTCTGTTCGTGGTAAATTTCATGTTGTTTTTTGGTACTTGACTGCTGTGTTGTTACTGGTTTTTCAGCGAGGCACGTACTGTGCGAGAAGCAAGGGAAGATCAATGAAGCTTACAAGAAGTTGCAGGATGGCTGGTTGGACAACGGGGACAAGGTCCCTCCTGCCGAGTTTGCAAAGGTAAGCGGCAGATGTACATGCTACTCAGCTTGAAAACTAATGTGGTTAGCCCAAAGTAAGGAATTCGAGTTTTCAGGAGTTTGGTACATTCGTATGGTACAACTTTATTATGTATGTTATTGATGATTCGATGGTTCAATTGCTAATCTATTCAACCAATCATGCATATCTGTTGGATTTGCACATCTGAATGCTGCAGCTCCAGTTATCTCCTATGAATCACAGATGGTATTTATGAGAAGTGTGTCTAACATTCCATGATTTTTTGGTTTTGGTGTGATAGTGTTGCATATTGATAATTGAAGTGGAACTTGGTATTTTTGGTTGTATGATTGTATCGGGCTGGGAAAAAAGTATTGCTAGGATAATTGGTTCAGACATGGTCCTAAAAGCTAAAACTGGTTTGTTTGATGCTGGCTGGTAACTGGTATTGAACTGTGAATAATAACTAGCCAAAGGACTATGGTAGAAATCTTAGGATATTTTGCTTGGCCAGGATCAATCTGTTTTTTTGAAAAATGATATCTCAGATCTTATTATTCATTATTACAAATAGGCAAATTTTGCTACAGGACATTGCGACTTTGTGGTTTTAGCTGTAAGACACCGCGCGAAGTCACTTTTGGGGAAACTCACTCTGTAAATGTGGTTATTTGCTAGGGGACACTCCATCCATTAAATTAATATTTTCGTGTTGACTAGGCGAGAGGAGGCGCACTTTTTTGCACGGCTTGACCAAATTACCCCTTATCTCTTCCTCTCTCCCCCTCCTTTTTCGCTTCTCCCGTTGGCGGCGTTGGCCTGCTCGACGGCGGTGCCTGGAGCACGAGCGACCCACTCCACACCCTAGCCGAGCGAGCGAGCAGTGGCGGCAGCACCGGCACCGAGGGCTTCGGCTGTGGCGACGCAACAAGCTGCAGCGGTGAAGCAAGCACCGGCGACGACGGAGCGAGCAGGACCTCGGCATCACTCACAGAGCAAGCGGCGGCGGCGCTGGCCACAGAGCAAGCAGCGGCGGGGCACCGAGGGCTTCGGTGTGGCAAGGCACCAAGCAGCGACGGCGGTGAAGCAAGCGACGGGCGGCGGCGGCGGCGGCAGCGCTGGCCGCGGAGAGGCAGCGGGTGAGGGACGCCAGGCGCCGGCGCCGCTGAGTCATCTTGTGCCGGTTTGGGTGGATTCGTGCAGAAAGGCAAAGGCACACGGTCATGGATGACGGGACTAGTTGACGAGGTGGATGGGTGAACGTGGCGGAGGCGAGCTCGTCGCAGCGCGACAAGTTCGGAGACAACGGCGAGCTCCAGCGCCATTTTCCTTTCCATTTTCCCTTTTTTTTTCTCCTCTGTATTTTTTTCAGGATCAAATACTGCAGATCGATTCTGAATTTTTTTTTAACATGAGCGATTTCAGTTTTTTGCCGCCGCCGCCGGAGAAATCCATTGCCGCGCGGTGGTCGGACTTGTCGCGTGAGGTTCGAATCGAGGAGGAGGGATCTAACATGTGGGGCATTTCAGTACTTTCATGTGATTTCTCTCTCCTATTCAACCGAAAAATATTAATTTAATGGGTGTGATGTCCACCAGTAAATATCCAACTTTTGATAGTGTCTTTCCCCAAAAGTGACTTCGTGCGGTGTCCTACAGCTAAAACCACAAAGTCGCGATGTCCTGTCGCAAAATTTGCCTTACAAATATTACTATTTGAATATTGTGAAATTTGCCTTACAAATATTACTAAATATTGTGGTTAAACAGTACACACTTATGATGGATTACCTATGTGGAATAAGCATACAATAGTCAGTTGTTGATCAACATGTAGTTATGATTGTAGGCCTGCCTTCTATGGGAATTGACTCACTCTCTGTATGATTATGTGATTACTACTTGAGAGTTGAGACTTCTATTTTGCCTTATTTTTTAGGCTGATTTCAATTTCAAACAAATCATTTATTTGACTTGCAGGGCTATCCATTTACATGTTGCTTGCTGTCTGTAGGTTCAGTCTGCTTTCATAACCCACTAGACACTATGTATATATCTGACTGATATTACTGTTTCGATACTGCAGATAGCCCAAGAATACTCTGAATGTCCATCTGGAAAGAAAGGTGGAGATCTTGGATGGTTCCCGCGTGGAAAAATGGCTGGCCCTTTTCAGGATGTTGCCTTTAGCACACCTGTGGGAGCTACTAGCGCACCATTTAAGTCAACGTATGTGTGTAATTGTATTACTACCATTTTTCGTCCAATCTTCATTCTATTAGCAATGCAAGTAGCGCCTATGACATGAGTGCTGATCTGTGCGCTACTGTAGTGTTCCTTTTGGCCTAGCAAGTAGGGTGTAGATTTTTTCTTCTTGTGGTCTATGACAAAAAAAAAAAAGGACTTCTAAATTATATAGCTTGCAACCTTTAGATTCTTAATTGCCTGCCTCATCATTAACCATTTAACATGATCTTTGCTGGTTTTCGTTCAGGCACGGGTACCACTTTATCCTCTGTGAAGGAAGGAAGAACTGACCACTCTGCATCAGGTTGGAACTGAAGCACCTCAGTCTATACAAGATGCAGATGCCTCGTGTCTCTGTCAACTTAATAAGCACTGAATGACGGGCATCCATATTCTATATTTAGCCTTTCTAATGCTCTCTGAAAGAGTCTTGAAAAACTGTGCTTTCTGTAAGTAACCTGTGGTGCCAAGCATGACATCTATTTGGGATATGCTGAGATTTAGCATTTGTCTGTGTCTGTTATCTAATTGGCATCTTGTTAGCTATTGTTATGTCTCTAATTGGATGGTTCCTCCTCTTACGATAAGGCGGTTCTTGCCTGAACAGTTAGAAAATGCGTAAACCTTCTGCGCCATATAAGCAATTTATCCCGAGTAACATAGCATTTGTAGATGTGGCTTCCTGTTGCTGACTAGCTGTCCTGGGAATCTCCCGAATGCCGAGCGCTTTGAGCCGATGACACTTGTATTCAGTCAACTCAGTGTTTAGAAAGCAGAAGTTCTACTTAATCTCAGCCTGAACTCAACCATGATCTTGTGTAGAACTTCTCCACAGCGGAAATGGCGTGGGTGGTGAAAATCAAGGAGGAACTTTTTATATAATTTTCTTTCACGACTATAGAAAATTTCTACTTATGAAAAAATGCCTGTTTAGAACATCAAGAGCTTGCTTTGAGCTAAGAGCAAGTTTAATAGTATAGCCCCACTATCTAATAGCCAATTCATACAATAGTTGCTTACTATACTATTAATATATGGTCCCATCTGTCATACACACATTGAGTCTTGGAGTCTGTGGAGTCTGTGCTGCAGCTGGCTACAGATCTGTAGCCCGCTGCTATTCTCTTTCATCTTTTATCTCATTAAAATATATTTATAGTTGGCTAATAGTTTGCTATTGTACCTGCTCTAACGACACCGATAAGCAGAATTTTAAGAGCTTTTTGACAAAAGCTTCACATGCTTTTTTTTTAAAAAAAAAGCCATTTTACTCCCCGAACTATTTCACTGGAGCACTTAATCTCCTAAACTATTTTTTTTACTCATGTTACATCTCAAACTATTAAAAAGGTTCACTTCACCCCCTAATGCTATTTCTCTTCTTTAGTTCTCAATGTATAAGTCATATTTTGCACTGAAATTTGGGTAGAATATAGATGCATCCACAACTTACGTCTCAATATTATTTTTTGATTTTTTTTCACACTGTTTACATAGGTTGAAAGCATGTCAAACTGATTTAAACATCAAATTTTTAAGGTTCAAGCAAATGCCATGAAAAATTTCAAAATATTTTTGAACTTTGGTAATGGTGTTATCTATGTCTCTAACAAAATTCAGCTTAATATACAACTGGTATATAGAGTAAAAAAAAGAGAAATGTTATTAAAGAATAAAATGAACCATTTTTAATAGTTTAGAGATAAAATAAGAAAAAAAAATAGTTTAGGGGTTAAGTAATCTATTGAATTTGTTTGGACAGTAAAATGCCCCCCCCCCCCCCTCCCTTTTTTTAAAGAAAACGATAAGCGAACAAACGATAAAAATAGATCAATCATAGAAGACACAAGATTTAACGTGGAAAACCCTCCCAAAACAGAAGAGAAAAAACCACGGTCGTCAGCCAGCAAAATATCTTCACTATATCAGGGGTGAGATTATATCGCCGCACGGCGGCTTATAAGAGATATATATATATGGTGGAAGATGACGATCCGCACCCCCGGACGTCCCCAGGTCCGCTACGGCAGAAGATCAGCATGCATTTGACGGAGCAGCAGTGAGCGACTGTTCATATCCATAGTCGCCCAAGGGCGCGCGGAACCAGCGGTCGTCGTCTCCTCTAATCCGCAACCAACGCTCTCGTCCGCCTTCTGCCTGCGCGCCACCGCGCCGCCGTCATCGCCATGGCTTCTGCCATCCACCACCACCACCTCCTCCCTCCTCGCCTCCTCTCCGTCCACCCGCAGCCTCCCCGCCTCCGCCTCCGCCGCCCGCTCCCCCGCCGCGCGGCCGCGGCCGGCGCAGCGGGGACGTCGTCGTCGACCTCCGCGGCCGCGCCGCCGCCCACGGACGCCGCGCTGCAGGAGTTCAGGCGCTGGGTGTCGTCCCACGGCGCGGACGCGGGGGCCGGCGCGGCGACGCCCGCCGCCGTCCCCGAGGGGGGCCTCGGCCTCGTCGCCGCGCGGGACCTGCCCCGCGGGGAGGTGCTCGCCGAGGTGCCCAAGAAGCTCTGGCTGGACACCGACGCCGTCGCGGCCTCCGACCTCGGCGGCGCCGTCGGCGGCGGGGGGCTCAGGCCCTGGGTCGCCGTCGCGCTGCTCCTCCTCCGCGAGGCCGCCCGCGGCGCCGGCTCGCCGTGGGCGCCCTACCTCGCCATCCTCCCGCGCCAGACCGACTCCACCATCTTCTGGTGAGTTGAGGTGATGCTGATCGCTCATCGCTCTCCATGTGTTTGATGAAATGCTCTCACTAGTTGCTTTGGTGGTTCATCTCGAGTAACCTCACATGCCTCTCCGTGCTGATGCTTTTGTATTGTTGCTTCGTGCCTCCAGTGCAGGTCAGAAGAAGAGCTCTTGGAGATTCAAGGTGAGCATCCAATACAACATAGAAAAAATAAATCCATGAATTTTCTGTACATAGTGAGCTCCTTCTGTGCATACTGGTTGCTAGTAGCTTTGTTGAAATCTGTATGCTTTTGTTGCTTGCAGGAACACAGTTACTGAGCACAACAATGGGTGTGAAGGAGTATGTGCAGAGTGAATTTGAGAGTGTTGAAGCTGAGATCATAAGCGAGAACAGGGAGCTCTTTCCTGGTACTGTAACATTCGATGATTTCCTATGGGCATTCGGCATACTCAGATCACGGGTGTTTGCGGAGCTCCGTGGAGATAAGCTTGCTCTCATACCATTTGCTGATCTTGTAAGATCTTGATATGCAATCATGCCTGCATTTTCTATTTGCTTTTCCAACATGCTGTGAACCAACTTATCTTTGCAAAATAGATACCACTGGAAACCATGCCTGTAATTTGTCATGCCAAAACGTTCAGAATATTGTTCATTATACACTATAATGTGCTCTTTCAATACTTTTCCCTCGATATATAATACATATCCAACCAAAATATTGGGAAACTATTCTGTTCTAATCATTTTGGTGCTTTGCCAAACCAGGTAAATCACAGCGATGATATAACCTCAAAAGAGTCCAGTTGGGAGATCAAAGGAAAGGGTCTTTTTGGTAGGGATGTTGTGTTTTCTTTGCGAACACCGGTGAATGTTAAATCTGGAGAACAGGTACAAGTTCCCATATATCCATTTTAAGGAAATCATATTGGTTGTGCAGCTGTAACTTTTTTATCACTGACAATTTATATACTAAATAATGATTCAACAGATATATATTCAGTATGATTTGGACAAGAGCAACGCAGAATTAGCGCTTGATTATGGTTTCACCGAATCAAATTCATCAAGGGATGCATATACTCTGACCTTGGAGATATCTGAATCTGATCCATTTTATGATGACAAGCTTGACATTGCAGAGCTAAATGGGATGGGGGAGACTGCATACTTTGATATTGTCCTTGGTGAATCTCTTCCTCCTCAAATGCTACCTTACCTGCGATTACTCTGCCTTGGGGGAACAGACGCATTTCTCTTGGAAGCACTCTTCAGAAATGCTGTTTGGGGCCACCTTGAACTGCCAGTGAGTCAAGATAATGAAGAAGCGATATGTCAGGTCATCCGAAATGCCTGCAAATCTGCCCTTGGTGCTTACCACACTACCATAGAAGAGGTATGTTTATAACCCGAATAAACATTGTTCATTTTCTTTTCTTTTTTATGTTATTATCTCCAAATTAGTATTACGAAACATGTCAAAATATTTAGGACGAAGAACTGTTGGGAAATGAAAATCTTCAGCCAAGGCTTCAAATTGCCGTTGAAGTCAGGGCCGGTGAGAAGAAAGTGTTACAACAGATTGATGACATTTTCAAACAGAGGGAGGAGGAACTGGATGGCCTAGAGTACTACCAAGAACGGAGACTCAAGGATATTGGTTTAGTTGGTGACAACGGTGAAATTATCTTCTGGGAATCCTAGATACATTTTATTCGTTTGCTGAGGGTGTAGAGAAGGTTTTGTAAAATGCCACTGTTCGATAGCAAATTAATGAACAAAGAAAAGAGAGGGAAAAAAAATGACATTCTAGAACAGGCACCTTGTGCCGTAACCAGTGCAATAGATGTTTACAAAGTTTGAATTATCGCCAACATTCAAAATTATGACTTTCACTCTAAACATTCAGATTTCTATCAGTGGTTATATCACTTCAATTCCTGAAATCAATATTTTCCTACATACAGACAAAAATTGGACATCATTGCACATTTGCACTAGTCCTTGTAGTGTTATTGCATTTCAAACACGTCAACTGAACTTTTTTTAAAAAATTAAAAAAGCCTATAAATTGGGCTTAAATCTGTTCAAATTGACGAGGCACATTTCACATTTTGGCCACTCGTTACACATTTGTTGCAAGGGAACATATTCTATGCACACAAGGTTCCCGTGCACACCAACTAGCAAATGTCGCAGAAAATTCTAGAAAAAAATAGACACATATTTCCAATAGAGTACACTTATATGTGAAATCTTATATTCAAATTCATTATTATTTTAACCGTAACAAAAAAACAAAATTCTGACTGATTTTAACCTTTAAACTATTAGATTTTTTACCTTTTTGCTACGGCTAAAAATTAATGAATTTGAATATGAGATTTTACATATATGTGTAGTACAATTAGGAGTAAATGTCCAATTTTTTTCTAGAATTTTTTACGATATTTGCTAGTTGGTGTGCAAGTTTGTGTGCACGTAATATGTTCGCTTGTTGCAGAGTCCACACACCAAACTGTATCAAGGTATTTGTGGATTGGGATAAGTCCATTTAACACCCCTCAACTATTATACTTGTCTAAAATATACCCTTAACTTTAAAACCAGGTATTAGACACCCCTCAACTCTTAAAACCATGCAATTTATACCCCTCATCCAAATTGCTCTGGTTTTTGCTTAGGAAGCAATCCAGTCAACATAGGACCCACCTGTCATTTTCCCTTTTTCCTTCTCTCTCTTGGAGCACAACGAACTACGCCTCACTCTCCGGCAGCTTGGCGCAGGCGAGGTCGAGGTTGAGCGGCACATTCCCGAGCCCTTCCTTTGGCATCTCGGCACAGGTGAGCTCGAGCTTGAGATCTGTGCCTCCTTGAGACCCGAGTGTTCCTCATCGGCCTCCGCCGCGCATGTGGAGTACCACTTCTATCGGCATGTGCCAAACTCTGTCTCGTGGCTGTCGGCTGTCCTTGCCTGGAGCTCGAGCTCTGAGCTACAGCTGCGTGTCCTCTTTCCTTGCCGCATTCGAGTAGGACTGCATGAGACAGATGATCTGCTTCTTCGACTCGATTGCTCACCACCAAAACAAAGGAAGTGAGTCGCTTACTAGTCCATCAATGCCTGCACAAAGGGAAAAATCGATTCTGAACCAATCGATCCATTCTACTAGCTCGCAGAAAGAAAAAACAACTTTGTCCAATGGAGGAAAGATTGATCCATGGTAGCAGCAAGGAAAAAATTCGACCGTCGTAGTTGTCTCCTCGAGTTCCATCGCATGCTCATCATGGGGCAGGTCAGGTAAGCTCGAACTCCGCCTCGACGGACACGCGGACCTCTACTACCGTCCGCTCGTCTTCCACTGCAGCCCAGCTCCCGTTCTTTCAACCTCTCCCACGCCATCAATGCCTCTAGCCCCTAGATCTAGACCGCGTCGAGCTCGCCGCCAACCCCGTGGCATCCTACTGTACCAATACTGCCAGGATGAAAAATGAACGGTATTGAAAGTTTAAGGGTGTTTACTACCCAGTTTTGAAGTTTGATGGTGTATTTTAGACAAATCGAAGAGTTGAGGGGGGTAAAATGGACTTATCCCTTGTGGATTTTATAGGTGCTTCTCTTTGTTCGATCGGATTCACCCATTCCCGCGCAGCGCGCAAGCCATGCCGCGCGACGGCGACGGCGACGGCGATGGCCATGGCCGCCGCCGTCCTCCTCCCGGCCACCCACCCAACCTGCCCCCTCACGTCCCCTACTCCCGCGCGCTGCAGCAGCGCCTCTACCTCCTCGCCCAGCACCGCCGCCGCCGCATCCCCCCGTGCGACGGCGACGCCTCCGCCGCCCGCCGCGCGCTCGACCAGCTCCACGCGCAGGTGGTCCTCAACGGCTTCCCCCGCAAGCGCTTCCTCCTCGCCAAGCTCCTCTCCCTCGCCGCCGCCGCCGCCGACCTCCCCCGCGCCGAGTCCCTCTTCCTCGCCGCCCCCACCGCGGCCGAGTGCTCCTCCTCCACCTCGTCGTCGACACCCACCCTGGCCAACCTCGTTCTCCGCGCCGCCGCGTCGTCCCGCGCGCCGCCGGACCGGCTGGTGGCCCTCTTCTCGCGCCTCGTTTCCCGCCACGGGTTCCGCCCCAACGCCTTCTCCTTCTCCACGCTCCTCGCTGCCCTCGCGGACGCGGGCGCCGCGGCGCTCCCACACGGCCGCGCCCTCCACGCCCGCGCGCTAGCGTGCGGGCTAGTGCTGTCCAGTGGGCACGTGCTGACCAGCCTCCTTGATCTTTACGCGGCGGCTGGGCAACTGGGGGAGGCCCGGAGGGTGTTCGACGAAATGCCTGGCAGGACGGTGGCAGCATGGAATTGCATGCTTGCAGCATATGTTCGGTGCCGTGAGATGGACGCCGCATTGTGGTTCTTCAATGAGATGCCTGGGAGAGACTCCGTGGCGTGGACAACGATGATCGCTGGTTGCGCAAATGCCAGGAGGGCAGCGGAGGCGGTTGAGCTGTTCTGGAGGATGAGGAAGGCAAATGTGAAGGTTGACGCTGTGACCATGGTTGCTTTGCTTACGGCCTGTGCCGAGCAGGGAGACCTGCGGCTCGGGCGGTGGGTGCATGCCCGTGTCGAGCAGGAAGGTCGAGAGTGGCGGACGGTTTTGTTGGACAATTCACTCATCAATATGTATGTGAAGTGTGGGGCTGTGGAGGATGCGCACCGCTTATATCTGGTGATGCCAAGGAGGAGTACCGTCTCATGGACGACTATGATCTCAGGGCTTGCGATCCATGGTCGCGCCGAGGAGGCACTAGACTTGTTTCACAGAATGCAGGAGCGTCCTGATGGTGCTACTCTGCTTGCAGTGTTGTTGGCATGCAGCAATGCAGGGAGGGTTGATGATGGACGACAATACTTTCAGAGTATGGAAAGATTTTATGGGATCACTCCAGGGATACAGCACTACGGCTGCATGGTTGACATGCTCTGCCGCGGGAAGCAATTGCGTGAAGCAATTGAGCTTGTGGAGACAATGCCTTTGCAGCCTAATGATGCTGTGTTGGGTGCACTACTTAGCGGATGCAAGAGGGAAGGCAATCTTGAGCTCGCAGCACAAGTGATTGAAAGGTTGATTAGGCTGCAGCCAGAGCGTGCAGCTGGGCACCTTGTCCTGCTGGCTAACATGTATGCTGGTGTTGGACAATGGGAGCAGGCTGGGAAGGTAAGAGAAAGAGTAGCTGCCTTGAATGCTGGAAAACCTGCAGGGACAAGCAGGGTGAATCCGAACCAATCCAGCATGTTGGTACATAGCATGCTAGCATGAGCCCGATTGATTCTGCAGTTTCCTTAACAAGACTTCGGAGGAATCTATGAGTAAGCATGGGAGCTTGAAGGAAAATGGCAAGCACAAAATTATTTGGTGTTCTCGTGAATGCCTTGGGAAAAAAAAAAATAAAGGTTGAGCTGGGGCAAAAGTATAGCATGCATTCCTGATCTTCTGGTGAAGCCATGAAATTATGCAGTAGTGTTGCTCCTTTTCAGGTTAGCATATTATATGTTTTTACTTACCCTTAATTGTCCGAGAATCCTCTTTTTACTGAACTTACATAGCTAAACTGCTAGGAACATGTGTATTTCAGTAAATCATTGCTCAGAACGTCTGATAATGAGATGCTTTCTTTTTGAATCCCTTGTTTCATCTTATTAATCTTGTGCTCAAAACTATTTATGACAACTCAGGACATTGTCATAATGGAATACCAAAATAAAGTAATAGCAGAATACATACACAAGCTGATCTAATGCATCTCATTCTTGTCTATATCCTTCCTAGGAGATGCAAATCACTATTCTGTTCCAAGTTAAAAAATGCTTGAATCTTCTCTTCTGTCTCAACCTATGCTGTAAATTGTTCTTAATGTCGACAAATTGATGTTTGCTAAATTCCTTCGTCTGGCCTCCCGAGTAACTGAAGTCAACTACTTTTGATACTAGCAGTTCCTCATATCACTCAAGAAGCTTGTTACATGTACCGATGCCAATCGCAGCGGCGAGATGCCATGCAGCATGGATATAGGGAGTCTCTGGGAAGCAATCATCAGCGATGAACAGCGCGCCTCCTAACAGAGACGACATCTTGTGCAGGTTATGTGCCATTCTGAGCTCTGGTTCAATTGATGCTCTTTTTGCAAAGGAAACCTGGCACATAGAAAATGCTAGATCTTTAGAGAAGTCTAGATTTATGCAGCAAATATGCCTAGTGATCGTTGAAATGATGATTGGTTTTATTTAGCCAATATGCCATGCCATTAATATTACTTGCCTCCATCATTCCAGTGTGAACAACTGAAACCATCAAAGGCTGAAATGGTAGGAGCAATGCTGATGCTGCCATTAGTAATCGCGGGTTCTCATTCCGAAGTGCTCTTGATAAACACTGCACAAAACACAGGCTTGTCACAATGGCATGATTTGCATTAGTCAGATAATGTAACAACAATTACCCATCAGGTCACAAAAACTTACTACCTCCGTCTCATAATATAAAGGATTTTGCTCGTACAACTACACGCATGGGCAAAATGCCTTATATTTTGGGATAGAGGTAATATTGTTTTGGCATGCCTTAAGTCAAACATTTGAAACTTTAAACATGCATATCTCTTTATATATGTTAAGATTGGATCATAAAAAATGTATGTAGAGATTCATTACGGAAAGCACTTTCATAATAGTATGATAATTGCTTGTTGTAATAGATATATTGTTATAGAATATAGTGGTTAACATTGTATGTTCAAAACAACATATTTTTGTGAACAGAGAGTACTAGAGTACTCCATTCGTCTCATATTATAAGTTGTTTGACTTTTTTTTAAGTTCGACTAAATTTATAGAAAAATATAGTACTATTTTGAACACATAACAAACATATTATCAAACTATATTCAGTGTTAGATTTAATGAAACTAATTTTATATTTTAAATGTTGTTAAATTTTTCTATTAACTTGGTCAAACTTAATAAAGTTTGATGCGGAAAAAAGTCAAACGACTTGTAATATGAAACGGCGGGAGTAATAAGTAATACCGACGATATGACTTACCAATGTAGTGGTGGCTATCATAGTATAGTCTGCCCACCGCAGGAGTTTTCTGATTTCTCCCTTGGAGGAATGGTACAAGCTTGAAGCTATCCCTACTCCGACTAGCGAATTCGCATAGAGCGCCGTGTTTAAGTTCGTCCTGCAAAGCTGGTAACAGCCCCGTTAGACGGGAAGCCCAGATCTAAACCAAAAAGAACCAGAAATTAGCTAGAGTAGCTCGCCTTGGCGTTTGCATTCCGAGAATAATGAAGGGGAGCGAGGTGACTACATTAGCTATAGTTTCACCAGCATGCTTGTCACCTGCTCGCAGGAAAATTCAGTTAGAAACTGTATACTGAGAAGAGCTATGTTGGTGCAGCTATAACTTGGATGCTTTACCGCATGAGATTCTACAATGGACGGGCTTCAAGAACGAGGGCCTGTGCTGCCACAATCGCCTGCAGTTGCAACAACGGTATATGAACGTCAAGATTCAGCAAACCAAAGGTATAAATTTTTAGAGTTTTTCTACTGACGGCATGTTTATTTCTTTTGCCAGTTATTCTGTGACGAAATGGAATTACCTAATCGGCAATCTCTGCAGCGTTCTGCCGTCCCCGAACTTGGTTTCAGAATCAGAGATTGCCGAGTACTCCACGACGGTCGTCCTGACGGCCTCCTCCTCCTCCTCGCCGCCGCCGCCGCCCGGCGACGGCCGACGGCCAAGCTGCACCCCGTAGAGCCCATCCAGAACTCCGGGAGACGGCTTGACCCCCATCAATCAACGTACCCGTGTGGCGAGCACAGTTTCACAGCTTGTTCAGAACTTGCAAGATCAGGGGTGGCCTCCTGCTTTGGCTAGCTTCTTCCTCCTCTCCGGCCGGTCGGCCGGCGGGAGGGAATAAATAGGCGCGTGTTTGTGCGAGGGGAAATTAAGGAAATGTGGAATGGGATGGAGAGAACTGTGTCGCGGTGCTGGGTTGAATTCCAGGCAGTGCGCGAGACGCCAAGAGAACGGGAGGCGAGACGATGCTGATTCCCACCGGATCTTCCGTTGGCGACACCCCCGCGGGTTGCAGCAACCGGGAATATTCTCGCCCGCAACCGCGGCATCCATCGGCCCGCGACCAGGGTGATGGGCTGATGATGAATGAGCCCGGCCCACGTGAACTTCGGGCATGTCCATTTTAAACCGTACCGTTAATTTAAGTAAAATTGATAATTATATGGTTACATTTAGGGTTTGTTTGGTTTGATACCGATTTACTGTCCTACCAAATTCCTGGTAACTTCAATAATAGCATATGCATGCTTGGTTTGCTATTAAATTTTTATCACAATAGTTCAAATTCAATATTACTTAATTTGTTAGTGTCAAAGCTTGCCAAGGTTTTGGCACTACCAGGATTTTGATAATGTCTATGAAATTTTGATGATATTATATTAAGCTTATCATTTTTAGTATTAGAAATGTTCATTTTTGTACCAATGACCTTCAGGAAACGAAGCCGAGAACGAGATTTGTCGAGAAAGAGAGAAGGAGGAGAGGCATACACTATGCCGCTCGTCACGTCGTGCCTGGAGACGGGGAGACCTGGAGCTGACACCGGGGGGCTGGGCTTTGGCTTTGGCTCGGCCATGGCCGGCAGAGTAGCCGCATCGGTAATTGTTTCCGCTGCTTGGGGCAGCGTAGCGTCGCAGAGGGTCGTAGCTGCACGGAGAGGCAAGACGGACACGCGCGCGATCCGATTCGATTCGAAGCATCAACCTGGCAAAGGTCGCGTCTCGTCTCTTCTCTTATCTATCGCCTCGATCCGTGCCTGCGTTGCGTCCAGATTGGCCGTTGTTCCTCGGTCCGTGTTTCAGCTTGCGTGGCCGACTTTGTCAGGCGAGCGGCACGGCAGCTAGACCACAACGCCGCGCCATGGGAATCCTTGTGAAGGGAAGATAATTTCCTCGCTTGTTTCGTCTTTCAGGTTATTGCCCGCGCAAGTTTCATACGAGCAAGTTTTATAATAGGGATAGCGATAACATCTAATTTTATTTAAATCATCTACACATTAATTTAGAACTAACACATACAATAGGTTGCAAACCTCATCTTTTCGTTTATACTTATACTTATGAGCCAAAGTTTGAATTTTCAATCTTAAATTTGGAGTTGATTTTAGGGTTTTCTCATCGAAGTTTTTTTTTCAGCTTTTACTTTTAGATCACTAAGAACACATATATAAACGTTCTATTCACAAATTATTTTTTGTTTGTAAATATACTGTTTTGCTTATTCCCCAAATAAGCGAAACGATGAGGCCGTGCATCTATCTACACTACTCCTAATACACTCAGTACCAATCCACTTCTCTCTCTCATTCCTTAAAGCTTGGATAGAGATTGACCTTTGGATGAGGGCAAGTACTATAATCTCCCATATGTTACCCCTAAGAGCAGGTACAACAGCAGATTATTAGCTAGCTATAAACATATTTTAATGAGATAAAAGATGAGAGAGAGGAGCAGCGGGCTACAAATCTGTAGCCAGCTGCAGCACGGACTCCAAGACTCAATGTGTGTATGACAGGTGGGACCATATATTGATAGTATAGTAATTAACTATTGTATCAATTGGCTATTAGATTGACTATAGATGAATTGGAGCTAGTAGTGGGCTATACTATTAAACTTGCTCTAAGAGTGCCACGTTAGATTGAGTGATGAGGTGGAGGAGAGAGAAGATAAGCTACCCCTAAATTAAGAGGCAACCTCTACACAAATTTCAAGAAATATGTGAGAGTATTAGAGAAATTGGTATTTGTGTACTAGAGGTGATACATTGTATGAGTTATTACCTTTCGAATGCCGACTGTTGCCGACGTTTTATATAAAGAAGGTGCCCCATTTTAAGGATAAAACGGTGCCAAGCCTTACATTGCGCTCAGTTAATTAGGGAAAACTGAGCGAAAACCACAACTACAACAACCCATCAACTAACCTAACCTAAGCTACCACGACGGAGCCCATCGTGAGACATCGGCACCAGGCCTGCCATAGAAGCGACACAGCAGTTCATGTGTGTTATCATTATTGTCACAAGCGATACGGCAGTTCCGATTTCACCATGAGGAAGCCCCAACGCCAAGACGAACAAAACAGGTTGGACTACTCATAAAGGACAGTAGCACAAGCTACCAAGGAGCCGCTTCCTACACACAGCTAGCACTAACAACCCAAGATAGAGATTGTAGTGAGTCATCGTTGCCAAGCTTCATTGCAATCCATCAACGAAGCAGCTCCGACTCTACTCAGCAAAAACTAAGGAGAAATGATGGTTACTCGCCGCAATGCAAGAAAAGAAACCAAAGTGGCGAGGGCCTCGTCAAACACCCTAGGCTTGTAGAGCTTCGGAGCCATTGCAGGAATCCATTAATGACCATCATTGCACGCGGTTGGTGTTGGAAGAGAGTGGTTAGCGTCATAATGACGCCTCCAAGGAGGGGAACGACGCCTAATGGCGTCGCCGTCATCAAGCCGGCCCAAGGCCCAAGCAATGCTTTCGCCAACGATTCCCAATCAAAACCCCACACAACCATCTTGTACAATGACCATCGCCGGACCACCGTGCCATCCCTTCAGTAGGGCTGTCAAAAAAAGGTTGAGGCTTGCGAGCTGCTCGAGCTCGACTCGTCCTAGGCTCGATTTGAGCTTGGCTCGAGCTCCAGATGAGCTAAGCCCGAGCCTCTCCCAAAGGTCACGAGCTTTGTCGAGCTGAGCTTGAGCTTCCAACGAGCCTACTAATATATAATTTTTGTTGTTACTTAATAAATTAGGAGATCAAATATGTTATTTGTATGCCTTGTATTGGCATCATATATTTATTTTATTCTTTTTTCCTCTTCTATTAATATGATGAACTAGAAATTAATTATTTTTTTAAAGATTATCCTTGAAATATGCATTGTTTTAATTAAAAATCAAGCTTGATAGTCGAGCTCGAGCTTGATCAAGCACGAATCGATCCTGTCTGAAAGCTCGAACATTCTATAGGCTCGGCCCGTTGATAGCCCTACCCTTCAGCAACCAAGCACAACACCACCCCGCAGCTCAAGTTGGCTCGATGGGCTGCTCATTAGCCAGTGCCGCCGCCATCCCCTGCGCATAAGCCAACGCCTCCCCTTTTCCTGGAGCTCCCCACGATCAAACCTGAAATGGTCGGGCCATAGAAGGGGAGGAGCCCTATGAAGAAGAGGATGGTTGGCCAGCAACAAAGAAGGCGACATCCACCGTCTAACTGCTTCCCTATTTGTCGCCATAAGCCATCGAGGTCATCACTGGTGACCGGCCACCACCGCAGGCGACCCGAGCCGCCAGCCACGGCCTCACGCCACGCTAGAAATGCCTCGCTGGCCATGGATGTGCGTTGCTCATCCCGCCGCCTCGCACGTCGACAGCTGCGGTCGTGGTCGCCGTTGCCATCGGTTATCCATCTAGATCTGGCAGGAGACGCCAGATCCGGTGCACCCTCTCTGCTCGCATGGAGGCCGGCTCCTTGCGCACGCCGACAGTCACCGATGCCCTCTCCGAGGCTGCGCCGCCGGCTTTACCCGTGCTGCGGCGGCCGCCCCTGTTGTGGAGGGTCCCGAGCAGGAGAAGGAAGGCCCCGCCGCTGCTGTCCTTGTAGCCACACGGTTTTCCGGTGGCTTTCTCAGGTGACGGCGAGGCGGAGGAGGGAGGAGTGGTGGGTGGTGATGGTGGATAAAGGCATCGCCTGTGTAGCCCAACCCTAAAGCGCGACGCGGGTGGTTGGTCCGAGACCGTCATTGTGGTGGGCCGTTATTCATATAATAGTTACTTATAAACATACACTATACCATTAATATATGGTTCCACATCTCATACACACGTAATGTTTTCGAGTCCGTGCCGTAGCTGACTATAAATTTGTAGCCCATGTTTTTTCTCTCTTCTCTCTTTTCTCTTACATATATGTTTATAGCTGCCTTGATGCGTCCCTGACAGTCAAGCGAAACAGTTTGACGGTCATCTACCAAGCATGAAGACAAGTACTTACCTGATCTTGTCTTGATGAGTCGGACGGAGGAGATGGAGCGTTGGATCCCCATCGAACGGCTCATGTAGCCCAACTCCTTCACTGCCATTAGTGCCATAAAGTTGGGACTCACGCGACTCCCAACACAAGCCAAAACCCAAACCAAACAAACCCGTCGCATATCCAAATAGATAAGGCCGCGCGTGCACGGGCCACCTATGCCGCACAGACCAAGCCTCTCCATGGACATTACCGCGTCATGGAGTCTCCTCCCCCCGGCCGCCTCCTCGCCATCGCCCAGAAGGAAGTCGGCTCTTCTCCGGCGCCACCCGGCGGCCACCACTACCTCCTCCACCAGCAAGCAGACGATGAGGCTCCTCTGTCTCCTCCATGACACGGCCGATAACATCCATCTCTCGAATCTCCCACTACTACATGATAGATTTTCCTGGACGCTGCCCCTTTTTTTTCCATGCGGTCCGTAAGTGCAACCACATGGAAAAATAGGGGGACAGGCGCCGGGCTATCGCCCGCACGGGAAAACACATTATCCCGTGCAGGCGGCTTAAGCCAATTGCACACGAATTTTCACCCACCCACTCGTCTTCCTCTCCGCCCGCTCCTCTCCTCCCACCTCCCTCTCTCCCACAGTCCCACTCCACTCCTCTCCTCCCACTCTCCTCTCCTCTTTTCCCTCTCTCCCGGCCGGCCGGTGGCGCGACAGCATGCGGCGGCGCACGGCCCCTCCCTCCCTCTCCCTCGACAATGGGCGGGAAGAAGGGCAGCGAGAGCAGGCAGCGGCAGGCGACAGCGACGGTGGCGGGCGACCACGGCGGCCCCTCCCCTCCCTCCCCTTGCAGATCCGGCAGAGGGGAGGCATAGGGGTGGTGGATCCGGCGGTGCGCGCCCCCTCCCCTCCTTCCCGTTGTAGATCCGGCGGAGGGGGGCGGCGGATCCGGCGGCGCGCGGCCCCTTCCCTCCCTCTCCTTGCAGATCCGGCGGAGGGGAGGCATGGGGGCGACGGATCCAGCAGCGCGCGCCCCCTCCCCTCCTTCCTCTTCAGATCCGGGGCGTGCGCCTCCTCCCCTCCTTCCCCTTGCAGATCTGGTAGAGGGGAGGCATGGGGGCCCGGCGGAGCGGCAGCATGCGTCAGGGGCCGGCGTGGAGGTGGGACGATGGCGTCGGTGACCGGCGGATCTATCTCTCCCCCTTCCTCTCTTTGTTATTTGTGATTCTTTGTGATTTGTGAGATGCGTTCTTAGAGTTCATTTGTTGCTGTGAGATGTGTTCTTGTATCGATGTGAGAGTTCATTTGGTTGATGTGAGATGTGTTCTTGTGATGTGAGATCATTGTGTGTCGATGTGCGACTACGGATCCAGCGCCGGCGACGGGAGTGGGCGGAGGATCCGTAGCCGGCGACCGTGGGGGCGACGGCGGCGGGCCTCGGCTAGGTGGCAGTGGCGGATTAGGGTTAGGGTTTTTTTTTTCGCTTTTTTGTTTCGATTTTTTGTTTTTTCGTGCGGGCGGCTTAAGCTCTCGTACGCGAAAATCACGATTTTCCCGGACGACTAGGTGCGTGCGGGCCGCCCTCCAGTACGCAAAAATTGTTTAGCCTGCACGGGATAATCGGTAACGTAGTAGTGTCCCCGATCCATCGATGAGGCTGAGGTGGTTCAAGCGCAAGTTCGTCGAGACGTACCTGCAGTTCATGTTCACCTACCTCTTCTTCCCCGGGTGAGCTCCCTCTTGCTACCACGTATACTTACAAAGAAATTATTAAAGAACAAAATGCGGCAACTTCGAATCGATCGGTGAATTGTGCCGAGTGCCGAGACCAATATACTACATGGTACTGGTACTGTAATTACTTTTCAATCCGAGTCTTTATTGAGCATCAATGCAGCAATAATAATCATCTACTAGTGATCTGGTCCATCCCTCTGGGCAAAAAAGAAGAATTATCTTACGGTCTTAAGGAGATACTAAGACACTCTTAGTACTTTTCGGAACTTTCTAAAAAGAATGTAGTTTTGTTTTGCTAAGGTGATCATCATATCACTGGAGTTAATATGCATGCCATTGCCAGATTTTGTTTGTCTGAACCAAATAACCGTGAAACTCAAAATTGCCATATATCTCTTGCTGTGAATGGCCTAATTATAGTATCAAATTGAGTCCAATTCCTTTTCTGTGTGCATCTCTACCATTTTGCAGGATGATGTTGTGGGCACCATTCGTCAACTTCAGGAAGTTCCCAAGGGATCCAACCATGGAGTACCCTTGGTCCAAGCCAAAGGAAGGCACACCATTGTTCAAGGACAGATACCCACCTATAGAAACCTACAAGTGATCTGAAGTACTAGACCGTATTCTTATCGAAACAAAATAGCATTTCTTTGCATGGATTTGTAAAACATGCATGGTGCCACAATCTTCTTGGATGTATCGAGCAAAGTGAGATCTCACATAAAAGAAAGGGAAATGATAATGATGCAATATTATTGTATACTAGCCCAGGCACCGAAGCATATGTTGTGCTTGAAAAAATATTATTGTATGCTAGATAAGTTGCAGGTGTTGGCAAAATCTAGTACTCCATACTAGAGTAGCAGCCTGTCTTTCTGTTTTACAGTTAAGGCACCGTTTTCTCATGATCATCTTCAAAAATACTTTCCTACTAGCTTTACACCTAAATTATAAGTGATTAATAACGAACGTCCCAATCTTTCATTGTATACTAATTCGAAAAAAGAGTAGATTGCAGCTTGTACTAGGTCTAGATCGAGCTTTGACCTTTCACATACTTCGCACAATGTGATTTGGAATTCCAATTGGATAAAAACCTTGACCTCTACGAGTGTGTAAGGGACTGCAAGTAAAAGTTCTAGATTTAGATTCCCATATGAGTATTTTGCAATTGAACTGAGTGGTACCAGATTACATGCTGTCCTGCCCTTGGCAGAGTTCACAATTCGTTTGAATTTCATCACCCAAAATTCTCCCAAAACTGCGTTCTCAGCTTCATAAAATTTGTTGTCTCGCTGGGGCTCTCATTTCAACCTTAAAAACAAGATTGTAAACCCTGTCTATTGTTTACATATTAAACTGAGGGTGAGTAAAAAAATATGCCAAATTATGGGCCAAAGGGCATGGGCCTTGTTGATTTCACTCTGGGGATCCTTAGCAAAGATATTAATTTCTGAATTGTGACATTACCCCTCCGTAGGACATGGCATATTTGAGATTCGCTCATTGCTCAACAACTTGGCTTATAGGCATATCATTGGTTTACCCTTGGCTTATAGGCATATCATTGGTTTACCCTTGCCCTTGTCACCTTTGGCTTGTTGATCGATGGATCAAATTGTGCTCCAATTATGACATTGAGGTTTGACCTTGATTTAGCTTAACCCTCCCTAATATAGGGTTGTATAGTATATGGGGCGAAGTCTTGTCTCCAGCTTAAGTTCATAGTATTATTTTAGCATAGTTTTTTTTTCATTTCTGTACTAACAAGATAATATGCATCAAAATAAATTACCAAAATTTTCTACACAATTGGGTAAATATGTAACCCCCCACCCCCGGGTGCCACCCCTAACAAGTTGCTTTGGACTTTTTAAAGTCCACATTATATAAATTTGGTTACCTAGGTCTTTAGTAGTATAAATTTATAAAGTAACATAAGTGCAATATTATAAAAACTCTTATTACATTAAACTTGAATATACCATTTTTCATATAGCCAAAACCGATATTATAAATAAATTTTATGGTCAAACTTAACTTTTGTTGACTGCTCTAAAACAACCTGTTTTTTTTACTCGAGAAAGTAAACTAGTCACCAATCTATGCGTGGCACATGCTATTATTGTTGATATTATAAATATTAAAATTCGTTGAACATACTGGTTAACTTTGAAAGTGTAATTGCTTGTACCAAGACAAGAGTCTACATTAGTTACAGCTGTCTAACTGTTAGTTTCCGATTTTAGAATTAAATTAGTAAAATACTAAACTGATAATCCAAGCTCTACCATATTTATTAATTACTGGTTTCTGAATTATCAAATTAGAGTAAATATTATTATTTCTAATTGTATTTATTTGAGATATACACTCCACGATGATTTTTTAAGATAATATAAGATTTTATCTAACTCAACCAATTATATCAATATGACATAATCGTACTTAAAAAAATTAGAACATAACCTACTATCATAAATAAATGAGTAAATTACAGTTTGAGTCATGTATTTTAACTCTTGTTGCAGCTTGGATAGGGTCTTAGTCATGTTTTTCACTTTGGACTGCATAACCTTACCATTTGTTTCACTCTGCACCACCCCCTCATCGTCTCCAAGTCAGGCAGCCCATCACCGTTGCCCCTCTATTTGCTGCTATTATCATTTATCATCTCTCCCAACCTGTTCTCGTTATGCTATCAACGATCAAGAGGAGGTAAAAGTACGACACTTCCCAAACTCCAGTCACCCTATGCAATCTGGAGGGAGGAGCATATCATCACAAGTTCAACAGCGCTACAGGTGCTCAAGCTGAGATGGAGTGCATGGTGGGTGGAGCCGGAGTTGCTGGTGCTTGAGCTTGAGTGTAGGAGCAGTAGACAGCGCTCCATCAGCTAGGGACTTGAATAGGCAATATTTCTTAAGCTCGAGTAAGTAGGTTGCTTTCATCAGGGAGCTCAATCCCAAACATATTTTTTTTTACGTGTCGGCCGAAAATGGCCCAACCGAAATTGTATTAAGAGGAGAAGAAATTCAGTATTGTTAAAACAAACGACATTAGACTGTCGAAAAGGGGGAAACGTGACAAGCCGTCAAACGACAGTGTGCCATTGCCCCCCAAAAAGGAAAAAACCAGGAGCTGCTAGGAACTAATCTCTCTGCTTGAAAACTCCTGCTTCTCTCGAAACGAGGACCTCTTCTCTTACTGCTCTGTAGAGCTGTGCGGCGGTGCTGTTTTGTACTAAAAAATTATGTATTGTGCTCACTCTACACCAGCCAGCACACAAGCATAGGGAAGATGAAGGCTTCAGTATGCTAATGACTAAATTAAACTAATCGTATCACCTCACCTGGCATGCTAATTTTAGCATTCAATACAAGGAAGGACATGGCAGTACTCGAGCTCAAGCTCACTCACATATAGTGGCTTCAGCTCAACGAAGAAGAGAAGAGAGGGGAGATTGAGGAAACACCGGTCCAATCTAAAACTTGTGTAAATTTGTCTAGTCCAAAGTGAAAATATTATTTTACCCCTAGTTCAATGTGTAACTCTACTAATAAGAGATAGCCCAATATGTAATTCACTCTAAATAAATCAACGGCCAAAATTCTTTTTTAACATGTGAGATTCTACAAAGTGTCTAGTTAATACTCCCTCCATCTACTTTTGATAGGCATATTTCCAAATCTGAAAAATTTACTTTTGATAAGCATATTTCAATCCAATCACCTATCCTCTTAATGACTTTTTCGGATTTAATACGTGACTCTCCATTCTTTCACGCAAGATTAGTTACATAGGCATCGAGAAATGTAAATATTAATCAATCGCTTGTTTACGAGGAATAACTAGTACTCCCTCCGTCCTAATATGTAACAACCTAGGATGGGATTAGACCTATTCTAGAACTATAAATCTGGACATAGAGTATGTCTAGATTCTCTATTTTCAGATTCGTAGTCCGAGGATTGGTCTAACCTCATCCTAGGTTGCTACGTATTTGGACGGAGGGAGTAACATGTTTAAATAGATGATAAGTAGAATTACTTATCCTTGGTCATTATGTCAAGATGAAATATAACTATCAAAAGTAGATGGATGGAGTACGTCTTTACGATCATACCAACTACTCCCTCCTTCCCAAATTGATCATCATATATTTATGCATCAAGATCAAGGATAATTTAAATCACATCAATCAAGATACCATGCACACATTCTCCCATAATGCATGCATCGATTAAAACACCATGCCAATTACACCTTAGCATGCACACACATTCTCCCATATTAAATTAATTGTATTATGAAAAAATCCGTGTCTATGCGGTCATATGATGATCAATTTGGAAAATTTTAAATTTCATTGTATGGTGATCAATTTGGGAAGGAGTAATATATACTACTATCTGATCAATTTATAGCTTTATAGCTGGACTCGCCACAAATAACCGGCACTAGCTATATCCTTCCAATCAATGTGATAATTTTACCAATGAATATGGATACACTTTTTCTTGCTACTGCTTTCAATTTTAAAGATGGTGGAAATGGAGTTCTTTACTGCTCCCTTTTAACCGAGTAAAAAGAATACTTTTGACGAACACAAATCATCGACTAGCTTGTTGGTGCCGTAACTCATGGATGCATTCGCGGGTCTACCTAGCGCGGTATGATCATTGCAGCACATGACCCCTGAACCGGTGCACAGCTCAAGCAAAAATTTTGTACTAGTAGTCGCACTACGCCCTACACGTCTTTATTCTTTTGCTCCCCCCTTTTTGGCGGAGGAAAAAGGTTTAAGGGAGAGGAGGGTGCTTTGTACTAGGAAATTTTGTTCCGGGGAAGAGGAGCAAGGAAAAAGTGCCTGGCACTCACGTCATAATGGCGTTGTGATGATATCAAGCGCACGCGGGACCCATATGCATCACCCATCCAGTGGTGTGGAAAATATACCGAAAGATAGCCTTGGTAGTGCTGGGTGACTGCCACCATCATTCCCAATTCAACATCCCCCCAGCAGGATGCTCCATGATCCATCTGTCCATCCATCCATATCCATCTCACCACCCACAAACACTCAGCAAAAAACACTTCACATTTTGCTCCATTAGTGGTGCTCAGCTAAAGGTGTGTAAACTACTCGAGCTATCAGTATTTTGATTGTAATAAATCGGTTCGGAGTCGTTCATACCATGCTCAAAAGATTTGAGGGAGTGATGTATCGTAGTGGAGGATGATGATCTATTGATCTAGTAGTGTGGCTTAACCAGAAGTCGACAGCCTCACGAGCCAACGCAATGATGCGGGCACATACGAATTGGGACAAAAAGAAAGATGAAAGGAGAAAAACAAAAAGGCCGTGAAAAGGACTAGTAACACGCCGTCGTACGAGCCAACCATCCAAACAGATTAACCAACCAAACCTCTCCCCTGCCAAAAAAAACCTTTCTAAGAGCAAGGATAATAATAGTACAGCTCACTTCTTACTGTTAGCTCATTTTAAAGCCAACATATATAATAAATTAGCTATAAGGTTAGCTATAATTTTTATTTCCTCTCACTTATACATTTAATGCATTTGTCTTGGAGATTGTGTTAAGCTAGCTCTTGCATGAGAGCCAGCTCCTTTAATTTTTTTCTACCTCTCTCCTCCACATAAGTTTAACTTGCTCTAACTCCCGGCCGCCCACGAGACGTCGTGAGATGGCACATTTCGGCCGGCGCGCGCAGGCGATTCTCCGTTAAAATTTTCTCGTGCAGCGGCAGCGGCAGCAGCAGCCTGCGGGGGGAGGAGGGACGCAATCATTCGGTCGCGCGCCTCTCGGGCGGCGCGCGCGGGGGCACGGGAAAAAGGAAGAAAAGAAAAAAACCGATCGAAACCGAGACGAAATCACTGCGCGGCCAGGGCACGCACACCTGCCAAAAAGCCGCGGCCAGGGCCAGCGCCCGGACACAATCACGCGGCGTCAACAGAACCGTGCCCCCGCGTGCAGCCGCAACGCCTCCCTCTCTCGTTGGCTCGAACGGCTCACGCACACAACACACAACCGTAGCAGCAGCAGCAGCAGCAGCCATCCGTAGCTGCGTGCGTGCGTAGTGTAGCTAGGCGGCGTGGCGTGCATTGGCATTGGGCGTTGGCATTGGCGGTGGCGAGACGTCAATGGGGAAGGAAAATGCCGTGTTTAGTTAACCCACAACTACCCAAACTTCTAACTTTTTATCACATTATATTACATTTAAAACTTTTCTATATATATAAACTTTTAATTTTTTTTTAAATTTTTAACTTCAACTTTTTTTCCAGGAACTAAACACAGCCGAAAAGGCAACGCATGCCGGGGGGGCATCGTGCTGTGTTCCCTGGCGCTGGCACACGGGCCTTTTTTCTATTGACTGTTTGGCAGGGCTGGTCGGCTTTATACTCGCAGCCAGTGGGGCTATCCTCCTCTTCTGTTGGGTTTGGGGGTCCATCTCTCCATCCATCCATTGCCGATGCGTGTACCATCACGCCTAGGTTTCGAATTGCGCCCCCGAATTGTCAAATCACAACCCTCCACTTCGGCTGCGCTTTGCCTGCCTGCTCAAGTAGGAGTACATTTTGATACAGCGAAAGAATCAGAATACCCTGTCATTGCGGTGCGGTCAAAATGTTGGGCAAAGTGACCCAAATTATATTAGTTGGGGAGGGGGTCTATGGATTTAGCAGCAATCACCGTTCCTGATAAAGTCATTGGACGGGGATAACCTAGAAATAATTTCACTTTGGTGGAGAACTTTACTTCCTTCCGAGAGATAAATCCCTTTCTAATTGCTACCCCTGGACACTCATCAAAGTATACTACTACTCGCCATTTTCAAAACAATCCAAAGTAGTACTAACCGTCTCATATTATTTGTCGCTTTGAGTGTTTTATAATATTTGGTTATTCGTTTTATTAAAAAAATAAAATCATTATTTATTTTGTTTATGATTTACTTTTACTTTAAGTATGACTTATTCTTTTTTATATTTGTACTTATTTTTCAAATAAAATGAATGGTCAAATTTTGTAAGCAAAAGATATACTTCCTCCATCACAGGATATAAGAAGTTTTGGAGTTGGACACGGTTATTAAGAAAGTGGGTAGAAATGAATGGTGGAGGGTTGTGATTCGATGAGTAGTGGAGGTAGGTGGGAAAATGAATGGTAAAGGGTTGTGATTGGTTGGGAAAAAAATGTTAGTGGAAAAGTTGTTATATTTTGGGATAAATACTGAGGGCTAAAAGTTATTATATTTTGTAACGGATGGAGTATCTATTATAGAACGAAAGTAGAGCAGCAGCAGTAGTAGTAGGAGTACGTAGGTATATGTAGGCCTGCTGAGCCCTCGAAGCATTGATGCCAGATGACCACCATCGATCACGAGATATGCATGCAATGTGTATACATGTGTTTCGCAGTCGTAGAGCACAAAAAGGACAGTAGTAACAAAAAGAAAACGCTTTAAGCCAGAGGCAAAAAGGCAAGGGCCCCTTCTCTCTAGCTTAAGCTACACTAGCCAGCGCCGTACACGAGGCCCCCTGGCCTTTGCCTCCCTCGCCATCTCGACCACTACCCGCGGCGGCAAAAGCCCACGATAAAAAGGCCCCCTCCTCCTCCGTAAAGCCATCACCCGTTTGACCGAGAGGGAGAGAGAAAGAACGACGTGGTGGTGGGTTGGGTGAGCAAGCGATGTGGGAAGGCGGGAGCCACGACGCCGCGGCGGCGCAGCTGCTGCCGTGGTTCGTCGGCGAGCCGGCAGCGGCGGCGGTCGGGGGATACGGAGGGTGTGACGTGGTCGGGCAGGGCGGCGGCGGGGTGTTCGGGTTCGGCTTCGAGGCCGCGGCGCCGGTGGTAACCAGGCAGCAGCGTGGTGGCGCGGCGGCGGCGGCGGCGGAGGGTGGCGGTAAGCCGGCGGTGGTGTCCGGGCTGCTCGGCAGCCTGCAGGCGGAGCTGGGGCGGGTGACGGCGAGGGAGATCATGGACGCCAAGGCGCTGGCGGCGTCGCGGAGCCACAGCGAGGCCGAGCGGCGGCGCCGGCAGCGCATCAACGGCCACCTCGCCAGGCTCCGCAGCCTCCTCCCCAACACCACCAAGGTGAGCCATGCACGCCGTTGCACCCATCGATCGATCATCCATACACACACAGTTGCACTCACGTACGCCATTTTGGATCATCTCTATACACCTATCGCAATCCGATCTCGTCGTCGTCGTGCGTTGTTGCAAATCAAACTTGACTGCTCGATTTGATTCCGGCTCGTGTCATGGCTAAACACCAAATGAACAAATGAACAAGAAATGCAAGATCCATAATAGAGAAGTAATTTTCAGGGTTGCGACTTTTTTTCTTTTTTCTGGTTACGAACTTTCTAGGATTATAAACTTGTAATTTTTCTTCTGCTCTATCAATAAAAAATATGAACGGACTTAACTTTGTCTAGTTAACCGATCGGCTGGGATTAGTAGCTAGCTAGTACTAGAATAGTTTTGTGATGCTTAGTTTATAGTACTATGTTTTTTGATTGCTTATCTAGATAAATCTGACAAGAAAAGCAAATAGCAAACTGAGTATTATCATCATAGATTGCCTGAAAACAATTAGTATAGTAGTAAGGTTTCAGCTTTCTTCCATTTAGCTAATGGCATATATATCCTGGGAGTTGCTACTCTAATAGGATTGGGCCATCGAGCAAATATAGTACGGAGTACTAAGTGGAATGAACACATGGAGTATAACTAATCAAAGGATAAACACCACTAACCAGGTGGTGGTGGCCATTAGTTAGTGGCAAATGTGGAAGGACGACGACGCGGCCACTGCACGCGCGCACGCCGTATGTGCTCCCGAACCCCCTGACAAGACAACAAGGGGACAAAAATCTTTCATACGGCGAAAACGCTGCCTCTCTTGGACACTGTACACACTGTACATATGTCTGTGTGTGTGTGTGTCAGTGTGAGCGTTAGCCATACACTGTTGTGTCAGAAGCTTAGAACTCCAACCTAGCGTTCGTAAAGCTCAAAAAGACATGAGAAACGCAGTGAGAAAAGCTGCACGTCGCGCCACGCCGCGCGCGTCTGTGTATGTCTTGGTTTGCGACGCTAGCTCACACGCGCCGATGGATCGATCATTTGGTGGCCACGGCGTGCGTGCGTGAGTGCTCGCTTGTTGATGAGCTCGTACTTACGTCAGTGGCTGGATCTAGAAAATTGATTCGTTGTTGTCATACTCATAACGTGTTTATCGGTGTCATAGTATACTAATTATATTTAAATTATGGTGTTATAATATATGAATAAACAATTTTCCTATAGGTTTTACCGAAAATTATCAGTATCGTCTAATATCGGCCTTTCTACTGTAGATCCGTTCCTGACTTACGTTTGTGGTTGTGATATTGTATGTGTGTGTGGCGTGCAGACGGACAAGGCGTCGCTGCTGGCGGAGGTGATCGAGCACGTGAAGGAGCTGAAGCGGCAGACGACGGCGATCGCGGCGGCGGCGGCGGGGGATTACCACGACAACGACGAGGACGACGACGATGGGGTGGTGGGGCGGCGGTCGGCGGCGGCGCAGCAGCTGCTGCCGACGGAGGCGGACGAGCTGGCGGTGGACGCGGCGGTGGACGCGGAGGGGAGGCTCGTGGTGCGTGCGTCGCTGTGCTGCGAGGACCGCCCCGACCTCATCCCGGACATCGCCCGGGCGCTCGCCGCGCTCCGCCTCCGCGCGCGCCGCGCCGAGATCACCACGCTTGGCGGCCGCGTCCGGAGCGTGCTCCTCATCACCGCCGACGAGCAGCAGCAGCAGCACTGCGACGACGTCGACGACGACGAGGACGGGCATCGCCTCCTTCTTCTCCACGGCATCGACGGCGCCGGCGCCGACGACGACGACGACGACGAGTGCGCGGCGTCTCACCGGAGGCACGAGTGCATAGCCACGGTCCAGGAGGCGCTGCGCGGCGTGATGGACCGCCGGGCGGCGGCGAGCAGCGGCGACACGTCGTCGTCCGGCGGCGCTGTCGTCGCCGGCGGCGGCGGGGGCAGCATCAAGAGGCAGCGAATGAACTACGGAGTGCACGAGCAATGCTCGGTGTAGCGTGACACACACTAGTTGCAGCTGCAGCAGCTAACGTGCCGGCATTTTAGCTAGCTACCACTTTCCATGCATGGTGTCTATGACGAGAAAGTAGCAAACTTTTTAGTTATTTTTCAAGCTTTCGGGTTGGTTTTGGGAGTAGTAGTGGTCCTTTGGTATAACGAGAGCAGCTGCTTCATGGTGCAAAAGGGAAAAGTTTTATATGTCCCTTGTGTGTTGTTGTGCACACATGCGCGTGTTACACAAATTAATGCGTGTGTGTTGGGAATGACTTGGATATGTAAGGGTGCAAAGCAGCTGGGGCAGCGAGTGGGTGTGTAAATCTACTGGTGGTATCTCTCTTGGGGTATATCAACGAAAGGTGGAATTGGCCCGCATCGTTTTTAGATTTCCTTGTGAAGTATATATACATGGCTTATGGAACAATACATGAAAGTGTACATGGCTCTCTCACACTCCAAGCAAACTAGAGTTTGTTCATGGATTTAATTAAGAGTGGATGGTATAGTTGTATATGCTCGAAACACTAATAAAAATATGTCATTCCAACCGGCACCACGGGGGCAGCACTGATGAAGAGGATTTAAAGGTGTCGGTCTAAGAATGAGCACAATTCGAGCCGAGCCGACGCATCAAAGCCAAAAAAAAAAAAACCAAAAGCTGTAACAGAAAAAAAAGACAAGTAAACATCAGAGAATCAACAAGTTCATAGATCACAGAATCAAATATTCACATAAGAGAATTAACAAGTTTACAGAGAAAGATCACATAATCAAATATTCATATGAGAGAATAAAGAGGAGCCCCGGGCAGTCCACTGTGGCAACGTCACGGAGGAGCAGTACGTGGCGGTGAGGGGGGCGAGGATGGCGATGGCGCCGTGGCGCAAGAGGCGTGATTGATGGTACGTGGCGGTGAGGGGGGCGAGGATGGCGATGGCGCCGTGGCGCAAGAGGCGTGATTGATGGTGACAGGCGCCAGCACTCCTCCCGCTCCCTCACCCGATGAGGACGACGGCACCACGCTTCCTCTTGCGAGGGCGCCGTGGCGGCGGCGTGCGGCAAGGGGGGTGAGGACGGCGACGGCACTGCGGCGCAAGAGGTGTGGTTGACGGTGACAGGCATCGACACTCCTCCTACTCCCCCACCCGATGAGGACGACGACGTCGTGGGGTGCCCCTGCGCTGGTTTAGCCCTGTCAGCACCGCACTGTCCCTTGCGACTCTATCGGCCTTGGAGGTGGAGGGGAGGAGGCGGCATGGTGAATCGTGGCTGGTGATTTGGGGAGGAGACGAGACGAGCAGGGACGGATTTATCGTTGGGGCTTGTTGGGGCTAGAGCCCCAGCTCCATCCCTACTGAACCCCCTGCCCTGCATGCAGAGCAGCAGCCGCACAACTGCAGGAGATAAGCAGCGTGTATGAGAAGTGCAGAACAACTACTAGTACTAGGTCGCAAGGAACAAGGGCAAACAAAGACAACATGTTGTCGTGGTCCATGGGTGATTGGCTGCTTATTGGTTTTTGCTTTTTTGCCTACTTCGATTGATGGAATGATACGAGGATTAGGGAAGCGAGTGGTTTTTACTCACAAAGTAATCCAACAATTATCAACAATTGTGTTATTGAATTTGTGGTTGCGGCTTCGTAGTATTATGTCTTCCATTATACTTCGTTTAACACGTTAGGAAGGAGCACCCCTATATTTTCGTTCTAAATTCGCCACTGGAGACGAGAAGAGAGGAGAGGTGGGGGATGTGGTGGCTTGGGGATGAAAGTTCAAGTGCCATTGATTTGGTTTTGATGATTAATAACAAATCCAATTATGTGAGACTAATATTTTTATAAGCATTTATTTGCTTAGTCTCATCTGGATATGAAAGTGGAGTGTTGGTGGACCTAAATCACAAGGATGAAATGCATGGAGATCAAGTTATATGTATCACTCTTTCTTTTCATGTACATATTGATATGTTCGTATATAATATTTTCACGTGATTGGCATATGCATGTGAGAATAATGTTTTGTTTGAGTATTATCTCTTATTTAATCTATTTACATTGAGAACGTGGAGATGATGAAGATATGTTTTTATTTTAATATCTATATTTGAGAAATGCCTTCTATTCTTGTATAGGATAAGCTCTCAATGTTTAATATCTTGTTATGCATACTCTTGCTTCACACAAATATTTTGTATGCATACATTTAGGGGGAGCAAATCCTATACTTTAGTTATGCATGTAATCGATCCAAGTTATTCACCTTCATTTAATTGGGATCTTTACATTTGAACATATATTTGAGTATATGACACTTGTGGTGTTGATTAATACTCATCATTTATTCATATCCTTTTATACATGCGATCGGTTGGTCAACATGTGGAGGTTGACAACCGGATCATTGGGACTAATAATTTTATTGAGTTGAATGAAAGAAATAGGTCCCAAGGATTACAAAAGTGTTGATGCTCAAGTGATATCATTACACCTAACAATACCAAGAATGACAAAGTGAAGATATTGAAGATGTGTGATACGAAGTGGCTATTATGGCAAGACGGCGAAGGGCAAGCGATGCTCGGTCGTGATGGACCATGCGGCAGTGAAGGGCAAGCAAGGGGCTTGGCGCCGAAGAACCAAATCCGGTGGTGAAGGGCGGGTGACGGCTTTGTCATGATAGACCGTGCGAGACCATTTGAAGCTACAAGTAACCGCATCAATCATTTGAATAATATATGGTGAAACGGTATCGATATTGGCGTCCCTCAAGACAATAAAAGAAAGATGAAAAAAAGGCATTCCTAATGGTATAATTATCTTCTTATTTACATTTGAGTTTAGGAATGCCGTACTATTAAGAGGGATGCAACGTCGAGGTGTTTGTGTATGTCTCGGTGCTCAAAGTGACCTATCATAGTGCTACCTTGAGAGAAACCCTAGCTTTAACCTATCCTTTGAGTGGTTTTAGACCTTTTTTTGGTTGAGTTGGGTAGTTCTCTGAGTGAGCTTTCCATAGAGTCCAAGTTCATCAAAAACGGACTCCCGAGCGAAAAGTTATAGTCGTTTTACTCTATGCTTTTCGGAAAGTCCGAAAAATTACCGGAAACTCCGAAAATTTTTCGGATAACTTCAAAAATTTTCGGACATTCTGAAAATGGCTGCGAATCTGTGATTTGCTTCTGTAAGTTTTTGGACTTGTCCGAAAATGCTTTTCGGAAACTCCGAAAATTACAGTCTTGGCCTCCAACGGCTAGTTTTTGAGGGGCTCGGGTATATAAACTCCTCCACCCCTTCTTTGAGTGGCTGCTGCTCTTGGAGAGTATTAGACACATACAAAGCTAAATAGCCATCCCCATTTTCCTACCTTTGTGGTGCCTCTTTGTGAGGGGGATTTGAGAAGGGGAGAGAGTTGGATTGAGAGTGTGAAGAGTTGAGAGCTAGTGAGCTTCACTCCATCCTTTGTGGTACCTCTTTGTGAGAGGGATTTGAGAAGGGGAAAGAGTTGGATTGAGTGATTGAGAAGTTGAGAGCTAGTGATTTTCACTCCATACTTTGAGCACTCGAGTTCATAGTAAGCAAATTTTCGATTGTGTTTGTTACTCTCAGGGACTAAGATCTCCTAGACGGCTAGGCGTCACCGGTGAGCACCCAAGGTTGTGGTGTGCCATGGAAAGTTTGTGAAGGCTTCGATTTCGCCTCCGCAAGGGAAGAAATCAAGAGTGAAACCAAGGAGTGCATTTGTGCAACCTCGTGAGGAAAGAGTTGAAATATGCCCGGCCCTTGTGGCTCCTCAACGGAGAGTAGGATCCGTGGATCTGAACTTCGGGAAACAAATCACGCGTCTCCTCTCTTGGTTTGTCCATTTGTGCATTCTCTCATATTGTGCTTGAGCTTGTTTTTACCCGATCTACTTGCATGCTTAATTGATTTAGTTGGTGACCTTATATCTTGTTTAGATACCTTATTTGTCACCTTTTGATTCATATACATTTTGTTTATTTGAGCTACAATTTCATAGCTAGTGTTTTCTTCCATTATCCGCCGAACTTTTCGTTTGAGACCGGAACTTCCAATCTCATATCGGAAGTTCCTATTTGAACCGAAAGTTCTCATCATTATAATATGATATGAAGTTGTAATAATTTTTAGGAACGCCTATTCACCCCCTCTCTAGGTGACATTAAGGTCCTTTCAGGGGAAGAGGAAGGAAAGGGAGAGGAGCACGGGTTGGACGAGAAAGGATAAGAAGTAAGCAAAAGGGGATAAGAAGGAAGTGAACATACTGAGGAGATAAGGACGAGAACGGAAGACAAGTGTCGGTTGTATTAAAAACCGACATTTTTATCTCGTATAAAGGGGCTTTTTTAATAGAAACCGACACCTTTCTCTGACAAGAAATACAAGTGCCGGTTCCATTTAAAAACCGACACCAATTTGTATAGAAATGTGCCAGCTTTTGCTGTTGGCGTCCACGTGGATATGAGTGGGCGGAAAAAGCACTATAGGTGCCAGATTTAGCTATTCCGACACCTATAATGCCGTCTCCTTTATGGTATTCTGTAGTAGTGAAAATTTGTAGAAGCCATTGTTGAACCATTGAAGCATACTAATACGAAATCTATTTATATATGCAACTAAAATTCATTTACAAATGTAGCTTCGGTGACCGCCTCTAACTAAAAGATTGTGAAAATGAGGCTAACTCTACTGGTGGACGGCTTAGAAAACATATTTACATGCGACCGGTTTAACACCATCGCATATGGAAATATTGCATGGTCTTTTAATTCCACCACCTCTTATTATGAGGCCTGCTTGTAGAAACATTTTAAAGAGGCGATTGACTTAATCAAGTAGCCTGTCATTGGAAAATAAATTCGGAATATGAATTTTTCTGCCAATTCTAAACATTCGAACAAATCTCATTTTTTACACACACGCTTTCCGAACTACTAAACGGTACATTCTTTTGAAAAAAAATATATAGGAAAGTTGCTTTAGAAATCATACTAATCCATTTTTAGGTTTAAAATAATTAATACTTAATTAACTATACACTAATGGATCATCATCTTGTTTTATGTATCTTTTCAACTTTCTCTTTTTCCTCCTCTCAAACACTCCTACTCAGGTAAAATAAAAGTAGAAATGGCTCATACAAAAATATTTTTTAAAGTTAAATGAGTTTTTTTAATCAACTAAGGTTTAATTTCTCTATTTGATATAACTGTCTCCAAGGGCAAGGAAAATATACTCTCCAACGCCATCAAAAACCCCAACGATGTGGTGTGGTCGTGTGGAGCTGTGGATCTTAACTTCTCACCCATATATTCAAATCCTGGTACCTAAGATATTATTACACAGGATTTTATTGGTCAGGGATTTGCAGCCATGTGTGGGTGGTGCTGTATTTGTAGTAGTGTAAATGTCATGTCTCTCTTCCGTGTAAGAAAAGAAAATTCATGCATGTCATAGGCCGAGTTTAGTCCCAAACTTTTTCTTTAAACTTCTAATTTTTTCATCACATCAAAACTTTTCTACATACATAAACTTCTAATTTTTAGGTTTTCTACCACGTGTGAAATAGGGACATTGCACTCACATAAGGTGTTGAGGACACTATAACTTGACGATGGACGGCAAATGAAAAGTACAGCGCAAAGTCAGCCTACATAACACAGTTTAATGGCAGGATAAGCTCAACAGCTGCAAAATTGATTTGGAAGCATTGGGCACCTTCCAAATGCAAGCATTTTGCATGGCTTCTATTGCAGAATAGAATCTGGACAGCGGACAGGCTACAGATCAGACGGTGGCCAAACAACTATTTCTGCCAACTATGCTACAGGAACCTCAAAACCGCGCAACATCTATTCAAAGATTGCGCTTTTGTGCGACAGATCTGGGAAATGGTCCTGAGTAGACTGAACTGCAGCGACATAGAACACCCACATGACGAAAATGAAGCATTGTTGGATTGGTGGATCAAAAGAACATTTCAAGGTGGGAAAAACAAGGCTAAAGCACTTGAGTCAATCCACTTGTTGGTGGCATGGGAAATATGGTGTGAACGAAACAGGAGGGTGTTCCAAAATCAAGAGAAGACCATACCGTAACTCCTCGCCAAAATACAAGACGAAATCAAGCTATGGAGCATGTGTGAGGCAAAAAATATTGCGAGAATATCCGCTTAGATTTTCATTTCATTTAGTGTGTGTTTCTTTTCTATTTTTCTTCTTGTTTCTTTTTTTCTCTCTTTTTCACTTCTCTTGGTGATATTGTAAATACTTTCTATTCTCCTTGATATAACTCCAGCTTAGCCTGGCTACCGTTAAAAAAAAAACTTTCAATTTTTCTTTCACATCGTTCCAATTTCAACCAAATTTTTAATTTTAGCGCGAACTAAACACACCCATAGTTTTACGAGTAGCTGCTCAACAAGTCCTTGTATGTACGGTACGCCGTTAGGACGTTCCAAAATTTTTTCCACGAATTAGTTTTGTTATCACCATGAACAGGGGAAACGTACATACACGTCCTTTCTGCCTATCATGATTCATGAGCTTATCAGCTCGTGGTTAGCCTTCATCGTAGACGATAATAAAGCGTCAGCACAACCCCAAGTGCCCAAGCAGCCCAACCAAGTAGTAGTAATAATAAGGCTTGGTTTAGTTACCAAAATTTCATGTTTATGGGGCATTAAATATAGATTTTAAAAAAACTAATTGCGCAATTAGATGCACAATTAGGAGGAAAATCACGAGACAATCTTTTGAGTCTAATTAGTCTATGATTAGATATAGTGCTACGGTAACCTATATGTGCTGACTGATTAATTAGGTTCAAAAATTCGTCTCACGGTTTCCAGATGAGTTATGAAATTAGTTTTTTCATTCATGAATGAAAACCTCTTCCAATATCCGATTAAACATCCGATGTGACACTCAAAAATTTTATTTTCGTGAACTAAACAGGCCCTAAGCCAAACTGGCCGTTGAACATTGCAGCTAACCTTGCTGCTGACAACGTACTGTATCGATTCTTGCGCACGCATCATTGATTTGCTTGGCTTTGCTGGTGGTATGACGATCTTCGATCACTTGGCGCGAACAGAATTAAAATGTCAAAAAGAACGACAAAGACGGTGGCAAATCATGGAGCGTCGAACATAGCTGTGCACGCCGCCGACCCACTCGCCTCTGCTCCTCGTGCGTCCTTCTGTCTCAATTCTCATCAGAGTCACAAAAAACATTCTCCCACGACGGACCCACCGCATCTACCACACCACCACCACCACCACCACCACCACCAAAGGAAGGAAAATCCGGAAAAAAGGATCATCTCGTTGAATTGCCGGTGAGTACGTGGGTGGGCGGTACATTGTGCCCGTCGTTTTCTCTCGGCGTTGCCCTGCCAAGCCATGTGCCATTCTCACCTCTCCACCATTTCGGGTCCATGCCTCCATGGCCACTGAACCGAACGACGGCCTGCCCTACCGCGCGAGCATCATCTCGGCCCATCCACCAGCGCGGCACCGGCCGAAACAGCGGCAAGGCCTCCCCACCCAAGCGGCCCACGCATCCGCACGCAGAAAATCGCGTGCGTGTGCGGAGCCTCGCGTCGCGCGCATGGAAACGGAGCGCACGCCACGGGCCGCGCCCCAGCTCGCGCTGCCTGTGTGTTCAGCCACGCGTTCAGTCCCCCTCCCTGCCTCTCTATATACATATACATATAAACTTTGGTGGTGTTTGAAACTCATGTAGATGAAGATTAAGATTAAATATTTTATAAAAAATAAGGTGGTATTAACATATGATCCGTTAAGTTTTAATTATCATAAACTTGAAAAATATACAGAAAGTTTTCGCATGAAACACACTATTTAGCAGTTTAAAAAGCGTGCCATGAATAACCAAATTTTCATCCAACTTTAGTTGGAGAAAATAACGAGGCCTTTGTATATATATTTTATACATATACATATAAAAATATGTATATACATTTGTAAAAATATGTATACATATACGTCTACAAACTTCGTATATATAAAATACAAAATTTCTATGTATAAGTATAAACAATGTATGCATATATGTAAGTTTACATGTGAAAGTATAAATATTGTACTGTACATATAAATTTTACACGTATAAATTTGGAAACAAATTCAAAATAAAAAAGTTGAAAAAACAAAATGGGTCATAGTACCTAGCCCATGAAAAAAATCAAGCCCAAAAAGGGAAAAAGAAACGTGGGCTAAAAACCAATCAAGATTCAACCCAAAAAGAAAAATGCGAGGTCCCTCAACTTAGAAAATCGGGTCACTCTGAGTCCCTAGATGGTATTCACCTTAATTTTGTCCGACGTGGCGGCCTAGTCAGTGTGGGACCCACATGTCAGGGTGACCGCGTCATCACCCTCTCTCTCTCCCCTCTTCTCTCCCTTCCTCCTCTCTCTCACTCTTCTCGTCGTTTGGCCGGCCGACCGGTAGGGCGAGGCGGGAGAGGAGGGTGTTGGCGACCAGCGATAGGCGACGCAGTGGCGGTGATTGCAGAGGTCACAGGCGTGGAGGAGGGTGTCGGAGACGACAATGGGCGACGCGGCGGCGGCAGTGACGTGGAAGAAGGGGAAGCAGCGGTTGCAGGGGCCACGGACGCGGAGGAAAGACGCCGTCTCGATGGCGGAGAAATTGGCGGAGTTTCGTTGGAGCCCCGCTGACCTCTTCCCCACCCTCCGTCCGGCCTGCCCAGCCGAGAAGAGTGAGAGAGAGGAGGAAGGGAGAGAAGATTGGAAAGAGAGAGAGTTATGATGTGGTCACCCTGACATATAGGGCTCATGTGGGTCCCATGCTAACTCGACCGTCACATCAGATAAAACCGAGGTCAATATCATCTAAGGACTCAGAGTGACCTGGTTTTATAATTTGATGATCAGTTAAGAGATATAAGATGTACTTTTTCCATGAAAAAAATGACTAAGCCCATGTTTAATACTCCAAAGTAAAGTAGATGGACCGACAAAACCTCATCTGGGCCAAAAACCAAAAAAAGCAAGGTGATCACGCGCTCGGGCCTTCGTCACCGGGGGAGCATAATGGGCGGGTGATCGCCTTGGGCGATCAACACCCCCGTCCCTCCCCTAACACGCACACGTCTCCTCCTTTCTCCCCTTCCTACCACATTATATATGAAATTCAAACCATTTAAAAAATATAAAAAGAAATCTAGTACACTTAAAAACATATTCATGTGAATAAACTTTATACTTACAAATATATATACAGAAATTTCGTACATATAAACTTTATGTATAGAAATATTCTATATAAAAATATATTTGAATATAAATTCGAATTTGAACCGGGTATATAAACTTTTAACCTATGAACTGTGGGTATACAAACTTTAGATGTATAAACTTAATGTGCACCAACTTTAGGTGCATAAACTTACTAAAAACAGAAAAGTAATGTGGTGGAACGAAAACGCCCGGTCGCTCCACCCCAGGGGCGACGTGGGCGGTGAAACCTCACCGTCGCCCCCTCCCTCCCCCTCCTCTCCCCCGCCTCGCCGCCGCCCGAGCAGCTGCCGGCAAAGCCGGGCGGCTGCAAAGACGGCGGCGGCGGGGCTCCCCTTTCCCCTCACTCCTGGTCAAGTGGTTGGGGCGCCGATGAGACCGGAGCACGAGGGGCGCAGCTCGGCGAGGATAGCCAGATCCGGCGCCGTCGAGTTCGGATCCGGCCCTCCCTTGGCCGGATCTGGGCTGGACGCGCGGTCGGCGGCGAAGGCGGCGGCTGCGGCGCGAGGGCCGCGCGGAATAGGTGGCGGCGGTGGCGACCCCGGCGCGAGGGCCGCGCGGAGGAGGCGACGGCGGCGGCGACCGCGGCACGAGGGACGCATGGAGGAGGAGGCGGTGGCGGCCGCGGCGCGAGGGCCGCGTGGCGGAGGCGGCAACGACGACCGCGGCGTGAGGGCCGCGCGGCGGCGACCGCGGCGCGAGGACCTCGGAGCGACGGGGGCTGCGGCTCGCGGACGTGCATCAACTGCTGCTTCTCTGGCCTGTGTGCACGGGGAAGCGGTTGGCGGCGGCGACGTCTCTTCTCCCAGGCGGCTTAAAAAACCCATCTCGTGGAGCTCCTCCCCTCCTATGGCTAGATTCTGTCCTGGTCGTGAGGAGCTTCGGGAGAGGGTGGACGCGGCGGCTTGTGCAGAGGACGACGGTGCCATGGCGACGTGCGGGAGCAGGCCGTGAGCCTACCTGAGCCGTGGAGTGGTGAACTGGGCTAACTGGCGGCTGATGAGATGATGTGGTGGTTCGGCGACGGTTGTTGTGTGGTTCGATGGTGGCGCTGGACGAAAATCATTGGCGAAAGCCTTGCTTAGCCTTTGGCTGGCACGATGACTGCGGCGCCTTTGGCGTCGTTCCCTTCTTGGAGGCGTCGTTATAGCGTTTTCTCCACCACTACCAGTCTCCAGGTGAAAACTGTGATCCGGTTTTCGGACGGGCGATGGCGGCTTTTCACGTCGTATCCTCCTTGGGGGCATCGTCTTGGAGAACCTTACCCATACACCATTTGCCGCTTGTGGACTCCTGTGTCAGCTCGATGCGCTAGATGCCTAGGTGCTTGGCGAGGCCTTGTCCTTCTTGGTTCCTTTCTTATATTGGTGGCATTCAGCTTCTTCGTCTGTCTCTGTCGGGTGGAGTCGGAGCTGCTACGTCGTTGGGGTGCGACGAAGCTTAGCAACGATAACATTTGCAGTTTCTCTCTAGGGATGTGGGTGTTGCTAGTACAGGCTTTGGCGCTTCAGGGGCTTGGCTGATGTCCAAAGTGTGAGCTTGGTGTTGCTTTGCTCGGTTTGGCGGTGCCTACAATGATGCCATGATCGCCGTGGAGTCGGAGCTGCTGGGTCATTGGGTGGCTAGCTCGGCAACGATGACACGTGCCTTGTGATGTCAACGCGGTGTGCCGCCTCTTCAACATCTCGACATCGATGTTCGTCGTTGGATTCCGCCATCGTTTCGTTGATAGTTTGGCTAGAGTGGTGTGGAGCTCCGTGTGCTGTGTGGTTGTACCGGCCACGGTGGAAAGGCTTGGCGAGTCTCTACTTGCCGAGAGGTTGTTTTTTCTTTTTCTGTAACTCGTCTGAGTTTTTACTCCTACTTAATAAAATATAATTGGCAGTTCTCCTGCCGGTTTAGTTTTAAAAAAAGAAAAGTAGCTTTTCCGATCGTCACGCGCGATCGATCGCGCGCTAGCTTTTCCGATCGTCACCGGCAAAAACAGAAAAAGCGGCCAGGGTGCTCGCGCGGCGGGTAGCCGCGCGCGAATTTAGCGAATTCGGCCGGCTGCTCCGCCCGCGAAGACGACGTGCAGTGCAGCTGCCGGGGGAGAAGAAGCGTCACTCACTCACATCGGCGGAGCAGTGGCTGTGGGCGCTATATATATAATATATATATATATATGCTGTTACAGCGTGTTACATCGACCGATCTGCGCAGATGCATATGGAAAAAGTTATTCGTAGCTGGAGTAACACTAGCTGTGGTAGTGACCTATAGTGGTATAAACATATGTGCGCTAGCTATAGATAATTAATAGACCTTTTATTTTTTTTCAGATTGTGTAACAGTGCGGTTTTGACGTACATATATGGCCTTGTTTAGATCCCACCCAAAAATTTTCACCCTATCACATTGAATGTTTGAACACCTATATAAAGTATTAAATATAGGCTTAAAAATAACTAATTGCACAAATTACGATTAATTTGCAAGATAAATCTTTAAGCTTAATTGCTCCATGATTTGACAATGTGGTGCTACAGTAAATATTTGCTAATGACGAATTAATTAGGCTTAATAAATTCGTCTCGCGGTTTACTGACGGATTCTGTAATTAGTTTTTTTATTATATTTAATACTTCATGTAGGTGTTTAAATGTTTGATGTGACAGGGTGAAAAATTTGCTAATGACGGATTATTTTTTTAGTCTATATTTTATACTTCATGTAGGTGTTTAAACGTTTGATGTGACAGGATGAAAAATTTTAGGGTGGAATCTAAACCGGACCTTAATCAAAAACGGGCCGGGGTTCTGCCATGCATCGTCTCTGATTAGAAATTTGCACAAATGTGATCATATGAAATTATGAATCAAAGCTAGGATTCAATGGTATGTACTCACGTCGTCGGATATTTGCTGATTTAGGGCATGTTTTGTTTATTAGTTTCCTAATCCAGCTATGCTAAACTACTTCCTCCATCCCATTTTAAACACAACCACGTAAGTTTTTTTTATCCAACTTTAATCGTCAGTTTTATTTGAAAAAATTAGAATATATAAGTCACGCATAAAGTACTATTCATTTTAATCATCTAATTAATAACAATAAAAATATTAATCATACAAAAATTTCAAATAAAACGGATGATCAAAATTAGAAACGGAAACTCATGGCTATACTTAAAATGGGACGGAGAGAGTACTACATATCCTTTCTAATAATAAATAATACCATCGACTTTTGGATACACGCTTGACCATTCGTTTTATTAAAAATTTTGTGTAAATGTATAAGATATAAATCTTGCTTAAAGTACTTTAGTGATAAAACAACTCACAACAAAATTAATGATAATTACATAACATTTTTTAATAAGGTTGTGTTCTTTCCCTTGGTTTGGATGAAGATTTTCATTACACACGAAACAATAAAAATTCATTAGTAAACTCATTGGATGAGGACCTCACTGATTTGAATATAACAATACTTATGTTACACATCGACAAGCTAAAGGTGCATATGTTCTTATATCATATTTACTTATTATATGCTTGAAGAAATGTTATTGCACCATGAGTTTTGTAACTTCTTCCAAGCACAGGATAACCCTAAGGGGTTATGGGTTTTTTTCTACCAATGGGGCACTTGTGTAGGTGAAGAAAATAGACTGAGCATAAGAAACACATCGATGATCAAATAAGTTAATTGGGGACTAAACCAAAATATTTCTTAAGTATACTCCTACATCACCGCATCACTTTTGGCCTACACATAAGGAGACACATAAGGAGACTAAGTTCTGCATATTTTGGATTTGATTCGAGCCTCCTGATAGCATTAACTTCAAATGGATTTAGCTGCTGATCCAGATGACGAGGCCCATGAATACTTGTTAAAAAACTTGTGGAGTCTACTTTCATATGGTTTTTATCCCATGTCTAAATTTCTCCTTAGCTATTAGAAATCTGCAAAACAAGCCACATACATCATCTAGTCCGAGTTTGATTTGGGTCTTGGATCTTGTAATTGTGTCATGTGCTAAGCAAGGGGTGGACGACCTAGGGCTAACCCTAGGATGTCTCTAGTCATATTTATTCAGTAGACACCTGTTAACGACCAAATTTGTCAACAACACCATAGTTTAGAGTCGGATTTGCTTAGAATATTTTTGCTATTACAGTTTCGTCGCAAGTTTGGTTTGTAAAACCTCAACTCATCTTAATTATTCATCTACAAATTGAGTTGCAGTATACCTTGTTCTTGTTTGTGTTTTTCGATCCGCATGCAGGGATTTGTCTTCTCAGCAAGGTTAATCGGGCAGCGCATGGTTGATAATTGGAGGAGACACATGTTGAGTACTATAGGGGAAAACTTGTTGCTACTTGGCCGGGTGCAGAGTAACACGGATGCTAGGGAAGCAGTGTAACACTAGGGTCAAGCTAACTGCTAGATAAAAGAAATTGTCTTAGTGGATTGCACTTTGTTAATTTTTCCATTGATTTACACATAAGGTGCATTTTGATATAAAAAGTCAAACTTTGTAGATTTTAACTAACAATTAGTCAAACAACAAAAACATTAATATATAAATATGTACCAAGATTTATATTTCAAAGTGTGCTTTCATACAAATATTGGTTTTATAGTTATTTAAAATATATCTTATGAGATATCTATGATCAAATTACTACTATATTGAAGATTATTTAAAAATAAAATACGTTACAAGGAGGTAATGATACTTTAAAGCACGTTTGGCCTCTAGGTAGTCTCAAGCTATCTTAAGTTCTTAACAATATATTGGAATTGCTATAACTATCCTCACTTTTCATAAATTTTTTTTTATCGACGCCTTTTCAAATGGCTGGATATAAATAGCGCATTAATTTGAAGGACATTAATAAGACTAGTAACATATGCCCATGGTATATACTCACTCCATCTACTTTTGATAGTCATATTTTATCTTGACACACAGACCAAGAATAAGTAGTTCTACTTATCATTCATTTAAGCATGCTACTAGTCATTCCTCGTAAACAAGTGATTCATTAATATTTACATTTCTCAAAGCCTATGTAGCCAATCATGTGTGGAAGAATGGAGAGTCATGCATTAAATTCGAGAAAATCATTAAGATGATAGGTTGTTGGATTGAAATATGCCTATCAAAAATAAAATTTTCAGATTTGGAAATATGACTATCAAAAGTAGATGAAGGGAGTACTTTGTAATTTGGTCATGCAGTAAGGATTGGTTATATACGTGGATTGAGACTGGATCAGGTCCATATATATATGATTGGGATTGGTTGGTTGGTTGGATGGATTATGATAAATTAAAGCACTGGATTGGTTGTGGGTACACGAGGAGGGGGGGGGGGGGGGGGGGGGGGGAGAGAACGGAAAGAGGACAAACTCCGCTTTTAAATTAGTGGAGAAATTGCCATGCATACGCTAATTAATGACTCACAAAATGATGGAGAAGCTGAAAAATCATAACAGCTATTTTTGTTTTGGCAAGCATTTCAATAATATTGACAAACATGTGAGAAGTGACACTTTGTAATAAGACATATATACTACCAAATCAAATAATTTAGTGCCTACATATATAGCAAGAACAGGAAAAGGAATAGGTGAATTCGGTGCACCCTCTGAAGCCTAAAAGGCAGCAGATCCAATGCAACATACAAATCGTAGACCAATGAAGCGTTCATAAAATTCTTACTCCTATCTCTGTAAAGCTAGCTATATATTCTCGTCATTAGAAAAAGAGTATCAAAATCGAGGACATCGATATCGATCGAAATTAAAGCTAGGTTGCGTGCATGCTTGGATCATCTGCAAATATAGATCGATGCAAGGCTGGATGTTGCATTGACTACGACGACGCGCGATTGAGCAAGAATGGAAGCAAGCTGGAGGCTGCTGCAGAGCTGATCGATGAACAGATCGAAATCAAAGCCCAAAACACGGGGCCAAGCCTACGCACGTCGCGGTGCTCTAGGGTTGCTCCGCAGCTGTTATATAGGACGCCGACACGGCACAGATATCCTCCCCGGCCGTACTTGCCTGTCCCTGCATGCCATCAGATCATCAGCGGGAGACCTGGCTTTATTTATTTCATCCAACCTCCCTCCATCTCATGTGTCCCCACCACCCAGGAAACGATTTATTAGCTACTCCCGGTCTCATAAAAAACCAATTTCTGGCTACAACAAATCTAGATGCAACGTAGTCAGAAGTTAGTTTTTTATGGGATGGATGGAGTAGTTTTCATTTCGGAATGAAAAGGGACTTTAATTTATGGGGGTACCAAAAATTTGGAATTGAAAACCCATCTTTCTTTTTGAATTCTGAATAGATTTTATTTGAAATTGTTGAAATTTTGGTAGACTTCAAACAAATTTAAAGTTTGTTTGGCATGGAGGCACACCATGCATACTGGGGACATATATTGCTGACCTGAAATTTTGGAAATTTTGTTCCGAAATTGTGAATACTGGATCAATAATTATATACTCCATTTGTTGCGGATAACTGACGCTACCTATATATTTACTATCTCTATTGTATTTTGATCGCACATTGCTTTTAAATGATTGAGTTTCATTGATCAAATAACATAACATATTTTCAAGTATTTATAATTTCTTTTTTTTGTTTAAAATGGTCAAAGTATGAAATTGAACAGTACCAGTTTCTTATGTATTAGCTAGAATACAGAGGTAGTAAGATTAGGCCCCCTTTGAATATATTTGTGGAGGATTGGAATCTCAGGAAATTTTGTCTCTGAGGTCATTTGGAACAAAGGAATATGATGTTCAAATTCTTTGTTGGATTGCGCGCCTCCCTATGCCCCCATTCCTAGAAAAATAAGCATGAAGTAACCGTACATTTGTATTTTTCCTTTGAGAAGTTCAATGCTGCACTCTATTTTTCTTTGCATGAGTCACAAACAACCTCCTTGAATTACATGCAAACCATCCAAAGGCACTAACTCTAGTATTTACTAAGTGAAACCCCGCGCATTGCTGCGGAAATTTAGTATGATAACGATAAAAAAAATAACGTGTAAGATAGCTAGATAACATCAGATTAAGTAAATTAATGTGGTTTATGATAATTTAAATTTAAATAGTATGTAGAATGGTGATTCAAACGTAAAAAGTAAGGTGGTATGACTTTATGGAAGAAGAAAAGTAGGGAGATAGTTTGGACCGTAGATTAATCATCTAAAGGCTAAAAACAATTGATGTGATATGACTTAATTAGAGGAAAAAAGGAGAAAGATAATTTAGACCATAGATTAATCATTTAAGCACTAACTAAGTGAGGATGAACTATATAAGTGTATATGATATCATAAAACATAATAAAGATTATACATTGAAACATTATGTGAATTATGTTGGATGATAATTTAACATTTTGTATTTGAAAAGCTCTTAAATTATAAAAACTATAAAGATATAATATGTTTGCATGATGTTTAAATGTGATGATTATTAGTGGATGATGATGTGGCATCTTATTAATTAGTAGATGATAATGTGGCATCTTATTAGTAGATGATGATGTGGCATCTTTGCATGTTAAGCTTAAGTAGTTAGTGAGGATAACTTTATAGTAAGATAGGATGTGTTTTCTTTTTGGAGTTCTAGAGCATAACATCATGTTCTTGTATTTTTTTTAAATCATGTGTGTTCCAAAGGACCCTCTAAGAAACGAGATAAAACAAGTCAAGCAAACATTAACTGATTATATATTAAGATCAATTTGATCCATTAGTGAATCAAAATTATACTAGGTGGAGTAACCGAAACTTCACCTTGCGTCGTGTAACCGAAACTTTGTTTTCTTCTAATACAGTGATGTGTAATCATTTTGCGTGTTCGCTAAAAAAATACTATTGGAGTAATAAGAACATCGAAGCAACAGCTGCCAAGCTAGATGGAGATATACATATGTGTTTTGATCGAAGCGCTTGATGGCCGGCCGCAAAGCTACAGTGGCCCAGATCGCGACGACGACGCCGCCATGGACGACGTGCCGGCCGCTGTCCATCGATCGAGGCATGCAGCTAATAACGCGCTACGATCGATCGATCGATGGTAGGGCACCGAAGCCCATACGCATGTGTACAAGTCTTGTCGATCCATTCATCAGTAATCAGTTGTAGTAGTAGTACACACTAGTACTGCATGCATGGCGAATGGCCGGCTATCGCTAGCTTTTTGCTTAGCTATCTCTCTATGTATCTGCTCATCGGTGAGAGTGTGAGACGGTGACCGACGTGCACGTACTGACGTACATTTCATATAAACAATTTGCCTAGCTCGATCGATCCATCATAGAGAGGGCACCACAGTACTTTGGCGGCAACGTACGGGTATTACCCAATCAAATCAAGGACGACGAACTAAAGCAAACCCTACATGACGACTTTAACTTCATGCTGGGCTAGCTGACCATTACTTCCTCCCTTCATAAATATATGTTGTTTAGCAGGAATTAATGTTAAGAATTCAAGAGAAGGATTTTATTGTATCCTTAATTTAAATGATCAACCAATAGTCGAAGCGAGATAATAAAATGTTACTCCCTCCGTCCAAAAATACCCCAATCCCTACTAGTATAACGAATCTGGACAACCCTATGTCCATATTTGTTGTACTAGAAATAGGTCAAATCCTCTCCTAGGTTGGTTTTTTGGGACGGAGGGAGTAGGTGTAGTTCAAATAGTGAGAAACTTTATAATCCTTATATTTATCGATGAATTTAAAATGCTTGGAAATTTGAATGCTTCTGTTTATGTACAGAGGGGGCAGTATACTAATTGATCATGCAATCATCATCACGTGCATTAATTGTAGGTATGACATGGGTACGTGTTGTGAAGTACTCCTTCTGTTCCATAAAAAATAAACTTAGTATGAGACGTGACTGTTATAGTACTATGAATCTGGATAATCTCTCCTGTCTAGATTCATACTATTAGAACGAGAAGGGAGTATGTACTGTGTGTACGTGCATCCTTTTGTCGAATATTAATTATAACTCAATCTTTTTTTTACTGAAGAATAACTTGGGTGATCTATTAATTCATGCATCTCCATGCTCCTAGCTAGTTAGCTCCATCGATCTCTCTCACCTGTCACGATGATGTTTGATTAATTTGCTTCAAGTGCATGCGTGCTAGCTACATATGTCTCGTCAGTTCAAGGGAAACACACATTCTGAGCTATATATGTAGTATCATGCACGTATCTAACTTTATATCCCTCTCCCAGACACTCAGATCGATGACTCACACTCACACTAGAGACTAGACACCTTTTGTCATTATTGGCAGGCAAGACAGAAATATATCATGTATGAGATGATTTGCCTTTGGATTGCTCGCTAGATTCTTTGATTAATTCCCCATCTTTGATCATATGACTCAATTTGTGTTTGGGAATCCTTTATTTTGTCACTTTACTTCAAAAGGGGGACATTTGATGATATTTTAATTAACTTTGTAGTAGTTTTCAAACAACGAATAATAGTCCAACAGTACGTATATATAAGTAATTTGAAACAGAAGCGGATCCCTTAATACATAATTTGAAATATTTTTTTTTCTCATATGATCTCATATTTTACAATTACGAATGACATTTTATCCATGGATTTTGACAACCAAAATTCAATTTTGGAAACTCATTGTTTGCGTTAAGTACATATGGTTAAAAAATCAACGGGGGAATTCTTGTTAAATGTTTTTTAAAAAAAATACGTATACATTTTACGTACAAATTGAAGATAGAGAGTTCAAGCTAAGAAATATAGAACAACACCATCCATACGGAAGGTCAAGGCAACTAGACTGAGGAAACTTGATTCTCATGTATACAACACGTATAAAATTAATGTTACTAGTTAGTAAGATATGTCTTGTGATAAAATACGTCTTGGCTGTCAGGTATACAATATGTATAATTTTCCAACTTAATTCACATGATTGATACCTATGCCCATAAATAATTTCATTCACCATGCAATTCAATCTTCTTTTAGGAACATGATTTTATCAACGTAGTATAATTTGACAATGTATATATATATAAGCCATACATTGATTTTATTTACCTAGCTTAATTTACAAACATATGTAGCTATGGTAGTAGCTATGGATCTTATACATTAATTGAAGTTAACTCCTAAAAATGTACTTTTGCAACTATATAATTCCTTTATGAATGGGGACAGAATATTGCGATGCATGGGTAGCCATGCTCAAGTATGCATTTAAAATAAGTTTGTAGGGAAACGAGTGAGGTTACTATATAAACAAAAAACTTATAATAAAATAGAATGATTATATGTCTGGTGTAAATTGAGACAATTAGGATTTAATTGATTTGTCAATAATTTTCCTCTACATGCAGGAATACATATATATATATATATATATATATAACTTTATTATTGTTTATGATTAATTATGCATCGTATGAGATTATATGTATATTACATCAACCAATATTATAAAACTCAGGATTGGTAGTCCCGCAGAATTTTATAACACAACATTATATACATAATTTATTTTAAATAATTAAGAAGTATACACGGCACAAATTAACTCAAATAAAAAAGAGGTATAACATTGGAGATGATGCATTAGTTTAGCACTATATATTTAGTTATAAAGGACTCGTCAAATAGCTAATTAATCACATAAAGTTGTTTTTAACATGATTACCCGCTAAACTCTCCAAACGCATGCAAGAAATATGTGAAACATTACTTCAAATTTTGTTGATTTAGGTCACAGTGACAAAATAATTTTGCCAATTTGCATATTAATTTATATGTACAGAAAATAATTTTGCTTAAGCTAGTTAGCCCTAATTGAGCTTGCCCAATGTGCAGAAAATAAAACAAAACGTGTATATATATGTGGTTCAATCTTTGTTCTTACATTTGCATATAACTGGAAATATGGTTATTAAGTATAAAATAACACAAATATATTCTAAACAACAACTCCTTTGTCCTATATATCTGATGGAATTCTAATATACTTATGCATATTGCAGCAAATTGGAGGATATTATATGCATGGTTTGTCATTAAAATTGCTTTGCCCTGATATTAAGAAATGTCCTTTATGCTAAATTTCTTCTTCGATCCATAGTGGCAGAGAAAACCCAGAGTCTGAACAATGGAGTTAGTTAATCCCAAGGTTTTGAACAGGAGTGAATTTTTAAAATTATTCTCGTATATATTGAAGTTAAATTATATTAATATGTGAATTTTCTCTTCTTTCCTTTATAGTGACGGATTTTGAGTTCATGCAAAGGATCGAAACAAGACCCATTTGCCTATAACCTCACAACCCACAAGAAGCATAGTTTCAAATTGTTGTCCATTTTGGTTTCATCACTTGTATGGATAATTGGATACTTTTCAAGTACTGTTACTCTTACCTGAATAATACATGTACTCCATGCTGTCACATCAAATCCTTCTGAACCAAATCTTGGAATCATTTAACTAAAACGATTATCTTCACACGCAATCTGCTGTCATCTCATGAGAGATCCGTATGCAGTCAACACGACCAAGTCAACAACTGATCTAGCTAGCTAGCTAATTAACCATATATATATATATATATATATATATATATATATATATATATGAAAAAAATGACGACTACTTCAAGAGAAAATTAATTAAGCTTACTAATCTCTCCTAAATTGAAAACACCAAACAAACAAATCGAGCCAAATCTTACAAAGCTTAGACAGATCAGCAGAAGCGAGAGAAATTAAAATTAAAGAGCTGCATGAAACCATAAGATTAGTCGACATAGTACTAAGTACACATGCAAATTAACAACTAGAAGCGCTGAAATGCTGGGCAGAGTAGCAGATCAAGACCTAATCAATCAATCAAGCTGCTTATAAGCTAGTTAATTAAGCTGCTACTAGCTAGAGGAGAAACCATGCAAGCAAGCAAGCTAGCTAGCTGAAGCTAATATTGCATACCGTCCAAGAAATCGCCGTCGTCGTCGTAGTCGCCGTCGTCGTCTCCTTCTCCTCCGGTGTTGTTGCTCATCATCTCGGCGAGCTCGTAGTAGTACTCGCCGAGCACCGGCGCCGGCACGAGGCGGCCGAGCTCGCAGCCGAGCTCCATGGGCGCCGATCTACCACCTCTGGGGCCCCTCGCCTTGTCCGCGTCTCCTTTCCCTGATCCGGCGGCGCCGACCGCGACCATGTGATGATCGCCGCTGCGCTCCGCCGACGCCGCCGGGGACGACGACATGCGGGTGTCGCCGGCGGCGCGGTGGGAGGAGGAGTCGGCGGCGAGGCGGTCGATGGCCGGCTTGGACTGGGTGAGCAGCCAGTCCACCGTCTTGCTGGCCTTGTCGAAGCCGAGGCGGTCCTGCAGCGCGAAGAAGTCGCGCGCGACGTCGAGCGACAGCCGCATCCGGCGGTCGCGCACCCCCTGCGCCGTCCGGATCTTGCTGTGCCGGTCCGTCCTGAACGGCCGCTTCCTCGCCCTGCCATGGCCGCCGCCACCGGCGCCACCGTTTCTTGCCGCCGGGATAGCCGCCGCCGGAACAGCAGGATCCGCGGCGGCGCCGCGCGGCGGCCTGCAGAGCACGGCCTCCAGCGTCTCGGAGTTGAACTGGCCGTGGCCGGAGAAGAAGTGGTCGTACTGATGCTGCTGCTGCTGCTGCTGATCCAGCTGCTGCTGCATGGTCGTCGTAGGGTTTGGAGGCGGCGGCGGCTGGGCTTCTTGGGAGATGCAGAAATGGTGAAGGTTAGGAAAGTAAGGCAACATTTTGTGTATCACTACTTTGCACTCACTTTGTGTACTATAGCTTCCTACTGGGAGTGAGATCTATAGTTCTAGTACTACTGTTGCAGGCTTGCAGCCACAGCCACTATCTTCTTCTTCTTCTTCTTCCTCTCGATCTCCTCCTCTGTTCTTCCTCTCTTCACATGAGAACTATAGCTAGTAGCACTACTACTAGCTAGTGATCAGGTGATGATGAGATCTCTCTCTCCAGAGATGGATCAAGATGGTGATGTGTGCATCCAAGCTTAAGGAGGGGAAAGAAAAGGTTGGAGAGGAAAGGGGAAAGGAAAGGAGCTAAGCAGCACAGGAAGCTGAAAGATGAGTACTGAGAGAGAGTGAGCTTTAGGTATTACTAGTACTAGACATCACCATCTCTCTCTCTCTCTCCCTCTCTGACCCCAAGGGTTTGTTTGTTTTTGGCAGTGACTTTTTTGCTTCAGAGATCGATATATCAGTGATCGATGAGGAGCAATGGCCGTAGTCGACGCCGGACAAACCAACTGTTGCGTCACTGCAGCTTAATTGGGGGGGTTACAAGCTACGAGAGATCGATCGAGCTATGGAGTAAACTAGTGGAGTAGCTATATATTAGCACAGCTGCTGCTGGTAGCTGGTGTGTGTACATGTGTGTGTTGGTGTGTTCGTGGTATGGAGAGTTAGGAATGGAATGATGAAGGCATTATTGTGGATCGACCGAGGGCTACAGTGATGCACTGTTGGGACACGTGGTCACGCAGGCGTGGACGTATGTTTCCTCTTGCAGTTACATGTATATACGTATATGTGTATAAACGTACGTGGAAGTGTACGAACGTATATATATACACCATGATATATATAAGAAGGCGTATCACACTTTTTCATATCATTTCTGTGACCGGAGAGCTTATGATTATGAGAAATAACTGGTTGTTATCAGTTATTGAGAATATGAAAATGTTAGATTTTCAAGCTTCTGATTTCTAATTAATTTCCTGAATTATGTATATCCTATAGATTCTTAGAATCTAGTTGGGAATATGACTATTTGGAGAGCTAAAGATTTTGAAGATCTGCAACTGCTAGAAATTAAACTCCCCAAACATAGTTTAGAAGACATGCGAGAGATGGTTAGGGTATGTTCAAAGGTAGACCCTGCCATTATAATAGTTAAAATAATAGTGACCCTAACCAATAACCATAAAACTTCTATTACTACTCTTTTTTTTCCACTCACATGCATCAAAGTTTTCATTTTATAGAAGCTGAGAGTCGTTGTTTAGCCATTGTTAACCGTGATAACAATGTCTTTCTCCTGTCTCTTCTCTTTCTGCCATGTCAGCAGACCTAACTAGCATGACTAAGGGCCCACTACTATTAATGACTATTGTATATGCCGGCCTTTAGTATATACTTCTATACCCTAGAGTTTGTATTGGAACATAATTTATTACTAGCTTGCAACTAATGGTCTAATGCACAATATATCTAGTCAAGTGTGGTCTGCAAATACTTGAATTGAGGATATAAAATTTTCAGATTTGAAACACCGCTCTCAAGAATCTTATTGACAGAACAAACTTAATTAGTTGTGCTTTACAAGAGCTCTCAAGCGACAGAGCAAATTAAATAGATTATTGTGCTTTGAAGTGTTGCTCTCACATTTTAGTTTCTTTAATTTCTAACAAAGGCATATTATTTTCCACCTTGGCCTCATCATGTCGTTAGGTGAGACAATATTAAACTAGCCACATATACTTATGCATATGTAGCTTCCAGTGTGATTGTATACCACCGCAAATCCCGGTATATATATATGTATGCAGTTCATATATTTGCATGCATGTCCAAGCTGTAGTACGTACTAAAAGGACCAGACTTTGTACTTCCTAAAATATATAGATATATGACCACAGGCATGCATGTGACATTTTTTAATTTCTTCCTACGACGCACTGCACTGCCCCAGCTGCAAGCATGCCTGCTAAACAGGAAGCTGTGCATGCATGTAATAGTTCAAATGGCAGGCGCGCAGAAACCTAGTTATTCATTTTCTACAAGAAAATAATATGCTATAGGCATTTTTTAATTTATTATTTTTTAGAAACAATGTAGATTATATTAAATAAGAAAATAAAATACAACATGTTGTTATAAGTTATAATAAAGAGATGATAAAACCTGCCAATGCAACTCGAATAGGCTCCACATCTACGACATAATGTGTGATGAAAAAGTATATGAATAAGCATCCGCTATATATTAGTTCTCTAGGAAATCATTAAGCCGGCCGGTATCACTGAACAAAGTTGAGAGCCATAGAATCTGCAATCGGTGCCGCCAATTAGATCATCGGTAACTCCATAGATAATCTTTATCGTTGATCTCACCAACACAAGAATATCTTCTGATGAACATATGGATTTTATTTTAAAAAAAACAAGACACTAGACAAATCTAACTCTATAAACTAGCAAATATAGTTAATCCTCCAAAGACTTTGTTCGAAAAAAGAAACCCTAAAATCTTAATAGAGCATATCAGATGAGTCATTTCGCCTCATCATCACTGAGAACTCTAAAGATGGAGAAGGCCGGAGAGGGGCCCAGAGAGCTATATATGTTCATGTATAGTTCGAGTTGCAAGGTAACATTTTGGCGAGCCCTCTTTTCACGATGAACTTTTACCTTATATTTTATCTCATTTCTTCAATTTATTGTTAGATAGTCACAATCTAATGGTACAAATTTATCTCAGTAATATACTTATACATCATTGTCTTCTACCTCTTGAAAAGACCCACCAAACTCCTCATCCACCTCCAAGCATCTACCGTCTGTGCCCATGCCGCGACTTCTCCTAACAATGTTGCCTCATCACTAGAGGGCCCCATGCCCTGCTACATTTTGCTACCCCTCTCATCAATACTATTGCCTATAATTCTTCGCTCCTCTGGCCCTCCGCTATGTTCCTCTCATCTAGTGCTTTAACTTCATTTTTTAGTTCTTCATCAACACCGATCACTATGCATGCTCCTAAAGTGTTTAAAGCAGGGGGCTATTATACAATTATGTTTTACACTAGAGAGATAATGCATAGAATTATAGGATTCCAATGTAATTTGTCAAAATCTGGGGGCATAATCCTGTTTGGTCTCCAATAAGCTCCAGATCTACCCTCATAGGTAGGGATGAGTATGGACTGACATACAGGTAATCATTACCTATACCTTGGTTAAGGATTGTTTACTCATGGGTTGTCACTGCTTGCAGCAGGGCTTGTTGAAGTTGCATGGCGATAGATCCAGTCGGAGGAGACCATGCGCAAAAATATTAAAGCAACTCAATTGAGTGTTGAAATATTAATTTTTGTAGATTTCATCCAATAATTTTCTCTCAGGTAGTAATACTTAATTCTTTAGCCCTCTGCCATCTTCCTCTCATCTAGTGCTTCAACCCCACTTTTCAATTCTTCGTCAACCACGATCACTATACATGCTCCTCCAATCCCTTTTACCCGATCACTATACATCCTCCTCAACCTTAAAACCTAACCACTGGGGACTGCCACCTCATGATCACCTTCCTATAGTGGTTGAGGCTCATATAATATAATCCTGAGGGAGGCTAATGTGTGTAAGTTCTAAGAGACTCGATCTAATGTAATTTCTCTAATACCGGGAGACGGGGAGGGGGGATAACCCAATTTGGTCTTGAATAAGCTCCAATTCTACCCTCATATATAGGGATGAGTGTGGTGGACCGACCTACGGTAATCCTTACCTACCTTGGTTAAGGATTGTTGTACCCATGGGTCGACCTTGCTTGTAGGGTCTGCCGAAGTTGCGTTGATGTTAGAGAGATGGACAAGATGAGGTGAAAAAAGTATAAGGCAACTTACATCGAATACTCAAATATTAATTTGTAAATTTTCTCTAGCAATTGTTTCGTTGAGTTTGTGCGGATGTGCTTGCCCTAGGCATGCAGTTGTCTTGTTGTTCACTCCGTTGAGGTTTTTTTTTTTTTTACCGATTTCCATTTAAATAACTGTGTAGTTGTAAAGTTTTTAGCGCTTGGTTTTCTCTTATTAAACTGGGGCAATATATACTCTTATTTTTATAATAAAAAAAAGGATTTCCCTACTTTTCGGACTTTCTCTTCCAAATTTTTTCCTCTAGTAAGTATCAATTTTCTATCAAGTGATACCACCTTCGTCCCATAATATAAGAAGTTTTAGAGTTGGATACGTTTTTAAGAAAGTAGTTAGAATTAAGTGGTGGAAGATTGTGATTGGTTAAGAAGTGAAGGTGGGTGGGAAAATTGAATGGTGGAGGGTTATGATAGGTTGAGAAGAAAATGTTGGTGAAAAAGTTGTTATATTTTTGGACAAATTCTAAAGGCTAAAAGTTGTTATATTTTGGGATGGAGGGAATAGTTAATTAAGCGTAAAATCTAAATTGAGAGGCTTATCGCTTTAGTCGTATCACGTGACGCGCCTCATAGCCATCCGATCGTGCCTGTTGTCCATCCACGTGGCCGCGCTATAATGGCGCAAGACATAGTGTGTGCCTTATTTCTCAATAGACATGTATGCCTTTTTTTCCTCTTCAAATAAAGTTTTCTCTCAAATTATTTATCCGATCTATAATCCGATTATACCATTGTGTTCGTTACAATTAAATCTTCACAACAAGATCTTACATGATTATATTACGATGAAAAAATATTTATATTTATAAATTACTTTTATTATATACATAAGTTACTTTTATCATATATATATATATATATATATAAGTTACTTTTAGATATGACTAAATTACTTCTTAGTCATATAAAAGTAAATTCAATAAATTTTAAAAGTAATTTACATATATTATAAAAGTAACTTAAAACAAAACGGAAGTAACTTTATCATGACATTAGAAGTAATATGTGATCTAAAAGATATAAGTTTTTTTTGAAATGAATAATACCAGGCATTTGCCCAGCAGTGTACCTTTTTTAAAAGATATAAGTTATTAAAGAGATTAAAAAAGATACATACTATTACATTTTTCAAGTTCAAAGGAGAGACTAGATGGAGTACAAACCAGCTACCACTATCAGTGTAGTCACGTCCAATGAAAAAAGACATGCATTAAAGTTACTCTCTTTTTGCTATATAAGTTACTTCTATAATATATGCAAATTACTTTTAGGTTTTATTGAATTTACTTTTATATATCTAAGAAGTAATTTAGTGAAATCTAAAAGTAATTTAGATATATTATAAAAGTAATTTATATTTTTTCATTAAAATATAATCATGTGAGATCTTGTTATAAAGATTTAATTGTTACGAACACAACGGTGTAATCGGATCGTAGATCGGATAAGTAGTTTAAGAAAAATTTTTATTTAAAGCATAGGTGAATAGGGTCTTTCATATATGAAGTGGTAGCTGGTTTAGACAATACAGCTACCACTAGCTGTGTAGTTGCATCCTTAATTAAGCACTCCGAAATATATATAACTTAAGTAGTACATGTTATTCAATGAGATTCGATCGACCCTCTGCGTAATTTTCCGGTGAGATTAATTTCCATCCCTGACATCTCGATCAATCAACTTAACCGGCATCATCGTTTGGCATCAGCTAGGCTGCACACGTTGTCGTACAATAATCAGCTCGCCCATATGGTCAGGGGATCGATCCATCGGTCGAAAGGACGAGTCGGCCGCCGGCCGGCGAGACCGCCGCCGCCGCCGGCCCCTTCTGCCCTGCAGCTCTCACGCGCGGTCCATGTGGGGCCCCACGCGACCAATTCCACCGGGCAGGTGGTTTCATGGCGTTGGACCGGTCGATCTGCTGATTGTGCAGGGTCACCCATGCATGCAGTTGCAGAGATGCAGATGCAGGCGGCTGTGTGTGGCCTGTGGCCCGAGAGATCGACGACGTACGACGACATGGCCGTACGCTGCGCCCATTTGACGGCCGCGGCCGGGGCCTCCCTCTCCCCCGGCCGGAGACGAGATTCTAGACGTCAGCTGCGACCCATGCATGTATGGCCTCCGACCAAGGCGCATTAGTTTATGTATATCTATGTTTTTGGGTGTCCCTGTAGATTGGATCTGATCAATCTGTGGTCTCTCGTCGTCGTGATCTCGCTGTCATCTTCTGCATATGCACAAGCGTCTCTAGCTTTAGCTTCAGTGCACATATATGCATTTGTGTGCATCTTATTCGATCCATATATAGCTCACGTACACTAGGTAGCTGGCTTAATTAATTAATCAACCACTTTAAATTAATGTGCACCGTCGTCCTTCGTATATTCGTACACCTACGTACGCATACTAGTGTGCATATAATTAAATATATACGTAGAGAACACTCTACGTATAAATACCCCACGTGCTTCGATCGTGCACTCGATTACATGCGTGATGATGATACTCCTTCCATGCAAAAGTTTAAGGTGTATTTCTTTAGAGATTTGAGAAACTCCCGGATCTTCCGGCTAGCTCCACAAGGTGGTGGGCTAGATAACCTGGATTTGAAGCCTCACCCTTTCTAATTATTTAATATATTAGATCATTCCCTAATATTCACGTCTTTTAGATATTTGCTCCGATCTAGCAAAAATACCTCGAGGTACCGGTACCTACCGGTACTAAATCGTTTCCGATTGTTGGATTTAGCTAGGCAGGATAGATATTGTTAGATCTAAGGATCGAAAATGATTTGGTACCATGAGGTACCGGTACCTCGAGATATATTTTATTGGACCGGAACAAATCTCTTTCTTTTATCATCAAGACCAAGAAAAAATAATTCATTTTGTATGTAACAAAGCTTATGACTATATGCATGCATGTAATCTATGAGTATTAAGATGGCTGCTTAGATTCCGGTCAATAATTTAATCTAAAATTTTAAATCAAAATAACAACCTCTTCATTTAAGTATCGGATGTATGAAGATTATAAATATATCTATCTTGAAATTAACTAAACAAATGAAAAAAATAATGATTAAGACTTTTCGATGAAGGAAGTATATATGCAAACGAGTAGCAATGTATATGTAGCCAAAAAAAAAGTACTCTATCCGTTTTATATTATATGAGTCATTTGACTTTTTTCTTAATCAAAATTCTTTTGATTTAACCAAGTTTATAGAAAAATTGAGCAACATTTACAACATCAAATTAGTTTCATTAAATTTAACATTGAATATATTTTGATATATTTTGATAGTATGTTTATTTTGTATTGAAAATATTAATATTTTTCTACAAACCTAATCAAATTTTAAAAAGTTTGACTAAGAAAAAAACTCAAACAACTTATAATATGAAACGGAGGGAGTAGCAAACAGCAAAGAGAGATATATAGAACATGCATGATGATAACATCGACTATGTATAGTACTAGCTACATAGTGATTAGTGAGTGACGACCTTTCGGCCGGGTGTTGGTCGTTGCTTCTCGACCTTGTCTTTCCGTTTCTGCATGCCGCCATTGCTGCCTTCTTCTTCAACCTCTCGCCACTACACACACCTCTCTCAAATGTTTAGAGCTAGAGCTAGCAGCAGCTAGCTACCTACACCTACAGGCCTACTAAGACCAGAGAGAGGCTACTAGCTACTCCTAGCTAAGCTATACATCTCTCTCTCACTCGTCCACATAATCTTGGCCTGCATCAAACGTGCGTAAAGCGAGATGCATGCGTATGAACAGTACACGCACCATACCTTGTATGCGTGCTTACACACATACATATAGATATATAGATATATCCGCGGCTAGCTAGGCTTCTGCAAGTGTGTGGAGAAGATCATCATCAGCCCAAAAAGTGGCTAATATGATGCAAGAGTTCATGCGTGCCGGCCGCCACGTGTGCGATCGATCGTACGTGCGGCCACACGTGCCACCATCGATGATATCGATCATTGATAAATTGTTCATCTTTTCTCATCGGTTTAAGCTTAATTTTAGACTGAAGTACTAGTTGTTATAAAGAGTATATTTCAGAGTTGCTGGGTATAGCATATGTGCATAGAAACATGCATTTCTAAAAATAAAATAAAATAAATAAAACTAGGACTTAATTAGTTTGGATTTAGGAAGTGCAAAGTACAGAAATTACCTATGAGTTGGATTTGGTCAGTGACCACTTAATGGGTCGATCGATCTTCTTCCACCTCTTGATTTGTGACCTGCTCGATCGATCTCCACCGTCGATCGGTCACACGCCTGCCTGAATCTGCCTACAGTTTGATCTCCAAATTAAAATGGCAGCTGGTTCATCGATCTAGCTGACACAGTAGCTGGTTAGTTAATTAAAGAAGGATACTGTTGCTAGTTTGGGAGAGTTCATGCATGATATCTATAGCTAGCTGATCTTCATTTTCCCTTTAAAAAGGATATGCGAGGATATCAACTTAACTACCATCAACTCCACACAAACTCTGATATATATCTGAAGTTTTCTCCAGACACTACGCATGCGCTCATTCGATCTCCAGACATCATTTCTATATGGAATTTTTTTTTCAGCTCAGTGATCCTCTCCGATTTGATCCACTCACGGGCAAACACGGTGAGGGCGTAGTACGCCTTGTAGCTTTCGCATTTTTCGCATGATATGATGTGAAATCGTAACTACATGCGATGCATCGTCTCTGCAACGACGACACACGCAATGTAGCAAAATGCAGTGCACGATCTCGTTCTCTGAATCCGTCGTCGACGCGTCCCCATAAAAGGGAAGAATCGAAATCTGTATATATATACACCTGTCGTCTATGAGCAAATCTGATGGCTACCTAAGCTTTTCATCCGCCACGCCTGGACGATTTGGGCATTTTTCTCCGACACAAACTGTCGAAATGTTAGGTGCTGATCACAGGGATCTGTTTAGCAGAGATAGCTAGGAAATGACGGGCTGAATAATTTTCCCTTTCATTTGGATAAGATCTATACAGGATCAAATAGTTCAGATAAAATAAATCGATAAACTCTAAAATATAGCCTAATTTGATACTAATAGATTTCTATTATTGTTGCTAGGAAGCAAGGGCAGATCCAACATAGGGGTAACAAGGCCTTGACCCTCCACTACTGGCGCGAGGACCATGCATGAGAGCCCCCACTAATTTTTTTATTTTTGCCATGCATAGATAGGAGGGGGGCTGTAACTTTGCTTAGTTTATTCAGACCCATTGCTATTTATTCTTAAATCCGTCACTACTAGAAAACACGAGTTAATTAGAAAATTACAATGTCGCATAGAAGTATATCTTATAGCGCACATATTTACGTCGTTACTATCTCGCTAGATGACGTCATATATATGATACATGTAGTCAAACATTAAAAATCTTAAATCATTAATATATGCAAAAATATCAAGGTTTGATTTAAAAATGATGGTAATAAATTTACCATAAAAATACTTTCACATAGTTAGAAAAAGTAAGGATTGGAGCATAGACATGTATCAATGTCTAAAATTAAACGTCGTTAAGTAAACAAAAGTATGGAGCATATTTTATGATCAATGTGGATATATATTAATTAACGAAGACTGTTGATGAAAGTAAAATTGTCTATTGCACTGTGCACATGTTCTTGAGCGACATTTGCTGATGATTGGAGAGACTTTCGCATAGGAGAAAATAACAACACATCTGTGTCAACTGTCAAACGAGATGAGCAAACAGTGAAGGCTGATTAGATCATTCACCTCCTTTCCTTGTCGGTCGCCAATGGGTTGCTCACCCCCCAAATGTATTAATCAGATTTGTCTCGGAAAAGACAGGAGTTTGACTTTTCAGACAAGAGATTGTCAAGCTTGACACAGGGCAGAAGCAGCTGAATAGATTTAGGATATCCTCTACATAGTCAGAGTAATTAGTTGATTAATTAAACAATAACATATATTCCCTGGGCTGGGGCATCTTGAGAATATTTTCCCAAAACAAATTTCTCTTGCCTAAACAAAAATGGACATGTGTGGCAGAATGCTCAGCAAAACAGATCAGTCCACAGGTTGATCGATGCTGCCAAAATTCTTGCCGTCACAATTCTGTATATGATCCATTACACAAAGGATAGCCAAAAGGCAAAAGCAAAGGTCTACAGCAACGAAGAAAGGAAGCCTACACATACATGAAAGCAACATGGATAAGGACTAAAAAAGATAGGGGAAAAAATGGGGGGTGACTATCTTGTGTCACCCGGAGCAAGCATGCATGCACCTGGCAACTTCTTGGCAAGCATTTTGCGCCATGCATACAGGTATTGGATTGGATGTCCATGTGATGTGAGGAAGCATGCCCTCCACAAGAGGTAGATCATTGCAGGCCACAGGGCATGGCAAATCATAGCAACGTGACCAAAGAAACGAAAAGGCTGTAGCCACAAATGTTGACCTTGTAAGCTGAATCCTCGTACGGCAAAGGTGATTTTTCCAGTATATACAGCATAAAAGTGCACATATGGTGTATTTGACATGCGCAACCGGTAGTTGCCCTCATCATTTGACAAGACCAGGAGAAACCTCATGCTTCAACTTAATCATTGGAGATACAATTGAGCAGATAAGAGCATATTGTCCTTTTTCTAAGTATGCGCACTGATGCAGATTCAGAACATTTGGTCTCCGAGCTGCACAAATTTATATACCCATGAATCATGAAACTGGAGCAATCTGAAGTTCCTGCTGCACAAGATTTTTCTTAACTGTGCCCTCAGTTGGTAAGATTCCTTACATAGGAAACCAAACATCCGAACTAGCGAATTGTGCCTCAGAATTCAATGATTTAAGTGGATTTTCATGTTGGCACCATATGCAAGAAAAGATTCCAAGAACTCGCACGCTTCTTTTGCTTCCTTTGTGTCATATCACTCAGGGTTATGTGTGGGTTAGCGAGCAAGCCTTCTGATTTTCTTGTACCCTACTCTGACACAAAAGACTTATTCTAGCATTCCTTTGAATTCCATAGCCAAAACAATTTGTCTTCCTCTCTGTGGTCATCTTCGCTGGCTCGAGAAGTAGGTAACATAAATTCCTAGAACTGCGGTCGACATGTGAACATCTAGACTGTATCACTTATTGAATCAGCTGAACTCATAGCATCACAAACAGGTAGCTTGCTCTCAATACTCACTCGACAAATTGGGCATGACTGGCACTTATCAGAGCATGCTCTGCAGGGCCAACAAAAAGAACTTTAGAATTCCACTTGCAGTTAAACAGAAACACACCCAACATGTAGCAACTTGCAATAATACATAAATATATACACCTTGCAAGCTTCAGACGACATAACATGTGAAACATACATGAATCAATGATTGCCAAAGAAGCTTACTCGCAAAGAACATAATGGCGGCATGGAAGCAGAACTATGCAAATGTCTCTCTCAAAGCATATCCGACATAGGATCTGTTCCTGTATTTATATAGAAAAAGGTTCTTGTTAAAACTAATTGTAAATCAAAAAAGCACATCAACTCTTTTATGGATGAGATTGAACAGCCTACCACTCATGATAATGATTCAATATTAAAAGAAAATAAACTCGAAACTGCAATACTAGAAATAATATTATATAGGTGCAGCACAGAACCAAATCAGCCTAGAGCCTTGTGTATCACTCTATTTGAAATTGGACATTGTAGAATGCTTTGTCTGAGAAGTGAGAATGGAAATGAGTAGTACATTTTTTAGCTTATCACACTGCTGTTGACTAAGCTTAGCCATTTTGGTTTGCTCCCCCAAAGCTAATTGAAGTCTCTGTACCTGAAAGTGCAAGTGGTAACATTAGCCCAATGCAAATGAAGAAACTGTTACTGTATGTACAGTAAAACAACCTCTTTGACAAGAACTTTCTTCGGCATCTCTTTTACCATCTCTGGTGGATAGCTGCAAAAGGTACTATACCTGCATGGATAAGACCAAGTAATAAAAGAATTCAGCTACCGTGGAAGCATTTGCAGTGCGTCCAATGTAATTGGCATACCTTGTTGATTCCTGAGTGATTACCTATCTTAGTGCTTCTAATCTAAAGCGATAAGCATAGCTTGTTGAATGATGAATGATAAGCTACCTTGTTACTGAAGTACACAGTACTTTTAAATGCAAATGCAAAAAAAGTTACTTTTTCGTAATGAAGAAAGACCTAGCAACTCTGGAAGGTTAACATTAATCTGTGTTGTATCTAGAAACTTGTTTTAGTTTAGTAGTCTTTCTATATTTTGGGGCAGTTGACGTTATGTGGGATCTCCCATATTTGATTAATGCGGATCTACATGACAAGTTCTTCTAAACTTTACTCTTGCCATTTTTCTCTTCAATCTCTGAGACAAAAACCATCTGTTTCCCCACGATGTTATTTCCTGGAATATTTGAGCCCATTGCCCTACCAAACGAAGAAAGAAACACAAAACCAATATGGCAAAATAGATGTTAACATGATGTTGAGTTGGTAGTTTACTTCATGTGTCCATATAGCATTGGACACAAACATCTTATGTTCTCTAGCTATTCATAGTACATCCCACGATAAGATCCTTTGGGGCAGTCCAGGAGGGAACTATGGTCCTCAGAAGAAGCCAAGTGTGTAGCATACTACGAACTTTTTTTATTATTTAAACCATTTTATTTTAATATTTTTAAAAATAAACTCTTTACAATTTTATTTTTAAAAATGAACCTTTTAGCCACGCCAGTAATATTGGCGTGGCGTCTAAATACTGCCACGCCATCCTTATTGGCGTGACAGCACTAGCCAGCGCGGCATGAGTGCCAACATCAGCAAAGCTGTCACACCAGTGATGTTGGCGTGACTGGTGCATGTTGCAACACCTACAGCATTGGTGTGACGAGACTAGGTGTTGGCTGGCGTGAACCCCTGATGCATTGTTTGGTCTATGCGTAATTAGTTAATGACAAGATTGCACTAATACACAATTATACAAAGTTACTATTTACATGCACGTATAATGTGGACGGCAAGTCCCAATATCCCTGCATGCACAACATATATAAAACAGTTATCCACACTAATCTACAAAATAACGATGTTCTATATTTTCTTAATTTGGTGGTTTCCTATCGCCATGAATGGAATTATGTCATCATGGTAGTGTGTTCAGATTGTTTGATAATCGCTTTTTTGAGTTTTGGAATGGATTTGGTAATCATCTGTACTACGCTGATTCATAGTTTTGTAAGTGCTATCTTGTGGAATGAATCACAACTAATATAATTCAGTTACTTATAACATTAGGATCTTCATGCAAGTTGCGATCTATTTTGTTAATGCAAACAAGAGCTGCACATCTTTTTATGAGACATATTTTTATGAGCTGCGCTCTCAGCAAGTTGTCCCAGCCAACTCAAGGTTCGTCACACCAACACTCTAGGCGTTGCAACATGCACCAGCCACACCAACATCCATGGCGTGGCAGCTTGTTGATGTCATTCATGCCACGCTGGCAGCGCTGTCACACCCGCGAAGATGTCGTGACAGTATTCGGACGTCACGCCAGTAAAAACTGGCATGGCCAAAAGGTTCATTTATAAAAATAAAATTTTACAGAATTTATTTATAAAATATTAAAATAAAATGGTTTAAATAATAAAAAAATTCCATACTAGCCTAGAGTTTTATCAGCAACATGTGGATGAGTCCCGTGGTTGGGGGATTGTTATTCAGCAGAGCACAGTTAGAATGTGCTGCAATTCATCACCACAGCAACTTTTGGCTAGCCTCAGTAAGCTGATAGTTTCCTTCCTAATCTTCAAAATTTTTGGTAGACTGAGTTTCAAGAACCTACACTTTCTAGTAGTAACAACAGCATTCAAGAAACGACAAAAATGTCTGTCAAGAAAGAATATGGGTACTGTCATGATAAGCGTAAGCAAGATGCAATTAGGGAAAATTTAGAAGAGCCTACCCAGAATTATTTGCATAGCATAAATGAGCTTGCTCCTCTTTGCTATCTTCATCAATAGACCACCAAGCGATGAGCCTGCCCAGCAATAAAATTATCAAATGAGAATTCCATGTCCAGCTTTTATGTATTGTAATAGATGCGCAATTGGCCTGAGCCCTGAACTACTAAAGTGATACTGGATAGCAATAAAACCTTGAACCATGTTGCATCATCATAAACAATTCATCAATCTTTGATGAGAAAGAAATATATCCGTCAGTGATCTTTTTAGCTCGTAATTTTGTAACAAGCCTTTCAAAGAATATCCAAATAGCAAACGATACAGTAGTCACTTGAAGCAAAAGTATAGGTAAGAAAACAGCTCGGAGTGGGAAAAATTTTGCGTTAGATGGAGTGCCCTGCAAAGGATCCAGAGAAAACAATGGTCAGTTAGACTAAAAGCTGTGAACTAATGATATATCAACACAGAAACAGGAAAATGGATAGCAAAGCAGGGTCTGCCAAACAATTTTGAAGGAAAGAACATTATTTAGTAAATTGAGTTCAACAGACCTCTAGGCGCATACACAGAAGAACTTGAAAAATTACAATAGGAATTATTAATATAGGGCCACCAATGTCCTGCAGATAGCTTGTCTAAATCAGTATCCCTTTTGGAGTAAAATGGAACACTGTTGTTCCAGTATCAGTCTCTGTTCATCTAAGACAAAAATCCAATTTATTGGTATACCATTGGATTAGACCATCTCGTGCAGACAAGAAAGCCAAAGCACTGCGAAATCCTGTAAAGAAATGTCAAGAAGAAATCAAAGGATTATTCCTTGGGGTTACAAGCCTAATTTTAAAAGGAGAGAATATTACCCAAAATTAATGAATAAATCCCACCACCCCAGAGTAACTGCATCTCCTGTAGCACAAAATATAACCTGATTATGAAAAGCTTCTACATGGAACTCTGACGCATGAGTTATGAGTAAGAGTTTCAATGTTCCTACTTTAGGTTGGTTATGCCTACTCATTTCTATAAACATGTTAGTCCTCAAAAACTCATAGTGCGGAAAACAAAAAACAGCTAATTTCATGCAAAGGAGAACGGCATATATTAGGCCAGTGACAAGGTTCAGGAATATCTCCACGAGAACAAGCATGCTTACCACACAACTTAAGAAGCATGAGTGAAGTAGCCGCTAGTAGAAATACCATGGAAATGGCAACCCAGAAGTGCTAAGAAAAATAGGAAGTCGTTAGTAATGACTACATGCAGCTTAAGTTTGTATAAGATTAATCTAGTTCTCATCTGTAAAGAGTTCAAAGCAATGATGTCCCTTGTTACTATATCAAAGATTTTATTGTAGCAAGGGTCTTTGTATATTTTACAGATTTACAGCTCCATATACTCATAAACTCAATTATGCAGTATATAAATACACAATAGCAAGTCAGATAGCACATTGGTACAACTATAGATCTCTTTGATGGCTGTTAGGTGTGATGCTCTATGATGGCTGTTCCTTGTAGTAGGAAACAATAAAACAAACAAAAGACCCTCATTTTGCTGGCTTTATTAGAGCTCTAACTGAACTGTCTCATGTGTGCGAACTTGTAAAACTGGCAACCCGTTGAATACTCTGTTACCCTTTAGTGTTTTTCTATAAAAGCAGACTGTTTGGCTTATGGTCTAAAAAAATTGCTATGATATAATATTATATCTGGTCAATGCGTATTGATAGGGTATCGTATCCCCTGAATTTTAAATTGCACTGAACAACATAACAGAGAATATGCAACTTGTCCCACATGAAAACAAAGAACAGAGAATATGGAATAAAATTGCATGCAGGCAGAGGTTGCGACTTCAGGGTTAAATACAGTACATAAAACACCAAAATAATGCATAGTTGATTGGAGCTCCATAATTGGCTCCAGTGCAACCACACAAAACTATCTATTATATAACTTCTGTAAAACATAATTTGATTAGCAGTATTGGAGCTAAAGTTCTCACTTTACATGGTGGAAAGTTAAAGAATTGTAAGTGCAATGTAGTCTTATAACTTACAGGAAGCCTCTCCCAAATTGCTTCATCTGTCATAGTCTCTCCATGTCCAGGCATTAGTGCACCACACATCCTATATAGAATACATAATATATTGTTTTAAAAAAGGAAAAAATATAACGATATTTACAAAAGTATACTCTATAACGAATAAACAGTTGAACTTTTCTTTACAGCACAGTTTATGACAAAATAACAAATGTTTCTTCAAAATAAGTCTGACTCTGTTTTCACAAACTGGCTTCAAGTTGATGTAGCATTTCTACAGAGTGACAATGTACATGCTATATCACTAACAATCAAACTGTTCTAAAAGAAAAGTTCATCAGATTGCATTATCACAATATAGTACTTAGCTAGGGAGTAGGTAATCAGAAGTCACAAAAGTTAAAACCCTGGAGAAGTACGAGGTGAACATTAGAAATTACTTGTCAAAACTAAAAAAGAAATAAACTGTGGTGCATAATTTCATCATTTTGCACTGTGTACTCAGTACAGTTAGGCAATTCATATGTTAAATTTAGGCCAATGAACACCAACCGTTCTGTAAGTACTGAATTTATGTTCCCCAACACCAATTATATCAGCCATGATATGTCTACAAGCAACATTTTGATAATCCATAACTCCATATGGCATATATCCAAAAACATATATAAGAACCTATGCAAATTTGCACTGAAGCACTGTTTGATTACCTGAAATTGTCAACAAGTGTAATGATTTCCAAAGCTAATAGTGGAAGGAATACAAGCTTTAAATCAATAAAAGGTTCATCATGACCTGAAAATGATGAAATGAACCATTTGCATGGCAAGTGAATAACTATTGACTTTAAAAGGTAGACGAATTCACAATAAGCTTTGGATTTGCCATCAATACCTTCCAGATAAACACATAGAAGCAGCTCAAAAGCAACTAGCAATGGTGTGGCAACAATGGAATGGCAGGAAGCCATCTGTGCAGTTTAATAATCCGATTAACCTTCTGCTAGTCAGGTATACAGTTCAGAATCTATGAAGGTATGAAAATGAAAAGTAGGCAGTGAATCTACCTGACAACTTTGTGGTGATGAAGGAGCAGGTAACGAAAATCTACATCGAGCAATAACAGCATGGAACAACCATAGAGGGGTGAATAGCACCCTGCAGGTCAAGCATTCTGTCAATCCCAACATGCAGAGAATCAAATGTATCACATAACAAGTCAATGAAGCACGAATGAGATGCAATAAAAAAATATACACAAAAGCATATTGTTATTCAGGACCCAACTTTAGAGGACCACTTGCCACCTAGTTTTCCTGTAATGGCCATACCAGTCTCTGTAGAGCTATCTGTGTGCCATACTAACTGGTTCATCCATATCCATGTTGCACAATACTATAAGTTGTGTAGCCAATGATTCAGTCACATACAAAGAGACACACGCACCCAAAAAAAAAAAAGACAAAGAACACACAAAGGTTTCTGGCAAATCACACTCACCAGATTAGTGTCCATTTCTCAAAAACAAAATTTACTCCCATTCTCAAAATAGTTCTCATACTAAAATGCATGCAGTAAACTTTGACAACTTTGGGAAACCTCCAAAACCAAGTATAAAAAACATAGTTCCGATTACGTGGGGTAGCTGATGAGGACTGCATTCGCCTCTTTGTCTCCTGATCTTACACTAACAGGGTGTGGGGAATATTGAAAGGCTGGATAGGCATTCCTCTTCAGCTTCCCAGTGAACTGAACGCCGAGCTGCAAGAGCGTGGTGGATGTTGGCAAGGATGTTTTTCCAGCCGAGCTACAGGAAGTCATTTGACACTCTCTTCATGTTGGTTTGTTGGTTAATTTGGAAGCAGCGTAATGCAAGGGTGTTCAATGGCCCGTCGCGCACAGCAGGCCTATTACAAGACATCATCGTTCATACCCATTTGGAGTGTTTAAGAATGACAATGAATAGTCTCTTTTAGTTTTACATGCTGGAAGTGCTGGGCCCTGTTTTTCGACATCACATCGTCGATAAATGTGTAACTTGTAACTGTTTCCCACAACCTTGATGGAATTGGTCTGCCTTCTTCAGCCGGCCCGGCAAAAAAAAAAACATAGTTCCATACCCTGCTCAGGATAATGTGCAAACAGCTAACAACAACAAATTACCCCAACAGGATGTTAACAATAACCTCACTCAGTGGCTCTGCTGAAGGACTGAATCGCACCAAAAAGGGCACGACGTGCGCTATATGCAGATTAGGTGCATCTATCGCGTCCTATTATATCCTCAAAAAATAAGAAACGCCATCACTAAAAAGCGCAGCGATTGCGCAAATAACCAATAGAATATACCACACGTCCGCATCTACTCCTAACTCGCAATTCCACAACGAGCCAGCACAATCCAATTATTGCCAAACGCGAGGTTGCGAGAGCATTTCTAGCGGGCGGGGCGGGGCTAGATGAAGCGAGGGGAGAGGGTGGGGGGGGAACATGGGAGGGGGGGGGGGGGGGCTTTTACCACCACGAGCCGCGGAAGAGGCCGTCGAGCTTGAGGGCGAGGAGCGCGGTGAAGCAGAGCAGCAGCGCGTGCGCCGCCGCCTCCTGCCCCGCCCTCCACACCCGCCCCCACGTCACCGGCGCGCCCCTCCTCCCCGGCTCCGCCCCCGCCTCCGGCGCGCCCCCGGCACCGCCGCTGGTGGTGGCGGCGGCTCCCCGCGGTGCTCCGGCTTCCATTGCCATCGTGTGCGGAGTGCGGAGGGAGGAGATGTGACTGGTGTGGTGGTGGACGTGGCGTCACGTGGCCTCGCCGCGGTGATCTGGAGGAAGCGGAGAGCGATGTGGGGGCCCGTGGGCTTCCGCTCGTGTGCGCGTCAGCGTCAAGCCCACGGAGGATAATATCTATCTTTATCTGCACTTCACTTATCAGTTTTTGCACAAAATCATTTGACATTCCTCCATTCCTAAGAAAAGTATTGGGAAATTATGTGGACCATTTTCATTTGTTCCTCTATGAGTATTTACTTACTTTTATTATACTGGGTATTTGTCTTTATTAATATGGGGGTGTGTATTTGTCTTTATGAGTATTAGGTGTATTAGTCTTAAAAAAATATGAAGGAAAAAATGGTGTGGATTCATTATATATTTTGTATATTAGGAGTATGTTACTAGGTAGTGCATCTATGGCTAAGAACGACAGTTCCATCACTAAATGGGGTAGTGTCATCATCAGAAGACACTTTGATAGTGGCTTTTGCTTTCTCTGTATCAATCAAATACTCGCGTACTACCACATTGTCGTATGCTTTATCCCTATCATATTATAAGATTTTCTAGCATCACCCACATTCATATGTATATATATATATATATTAATGAATCTAGACATAAATAATATCTATATAAATATGGGTAATGCTAAAAAGTCTTATCAGTATTAATCAATGCATGGTCAGATGTCTAGCACTCATTCGCGGACATTGTGAGTATGAATAAAATGGTGTCACACTCGGCCCCATAAAATGGTGTCGGAATAAACCAAACAACATATTTACAAACAAAAATTAATTTATGAATAAAAAAATTATATACATATTCCTGGCGATCTAAAAGCAAGGCTGAAAAATAAACTTCGATGAAAAAACCCTAACAACTTTAAATTTAAGTTTAAGGTTGAAAATTTAAATTTTAACGTTTAAGGTTGAAAATTTAAATTTTAACTGATAAGCATAACATAAGCGAAAAAATAAGACCGATTGACTTTTTTTTATAGAACTAGAGCACCTGTGTTGCATCCTGAAACAGCGATGGCACATAACTTTCACATTGACAATACTCAACAATAAGACATTTAAATTTCCGGATAACACCGTCCATTCAGAAACAATAAATATTATATATACAACTCAAGTACAAAAAATTGAAATTAAGGAATAGTAAATAATCTGAAGGGTTCAACACATATATTCTCTGTTGGGATGTGGGCATGTGGCAGAATTTCCACAGAACGGCAAGATTCATGTCTCGTCTCCATTCCTTTCCCGACAATAGCTAGCTAATAACAAACTTACAAGCAAAAGGAGCACAGCAAAATAAATCAAGCTAGCATGCGGCCTCATGATTTCACCACAAGCAATAATGCCCGAAATTGGCACCAATTACCCCAGAAATTTACTGGGCCAGTATGATCTCTCTACAGGATACATCAGCCATTCAATTAAAAATTGGCTACTCATCGTACACCCTACAGATCGCGAGTTTTCTCTACTGTACAGTATTTCTTACAAAAGGTGACCCAGGCACAATATGATTCTCTGCCAACTCTCTTCAAATTATCTTTGCAGAGGCTTGACTTTGATCCTAATCTTAGTAGTTGTCAATGTCCGTGTAGTATCTACTGGCGTACCCACATTTGATATCTTGGGTTCAGGAGTTCGCATTGGAGCTGGTGGCCTTGCCGATGAAGTTCCTTGCGAGTCTGAAGGTTTCGCTGTGTTCTTCTGTTCGGAAGAAGAAACCCCTTCACCTTCCTTCTGCTTTTTGCCTTTTTCTTTCTCCATCCTTTTCTTCTCTTTCTTAAGTCGTTTTTTCTCCAGATACTCAGGATCATCTTTCTTATCTCGATGCCGCTTTTTATCTTTCTTGTCCTTCTTCTTCTTCTCCTTCATTTCCAATCCATTCATGGAGTCTGGGGCTTGATTTCCATCATAGCTTGTGGAGACTACTTCTAGCTGACTCCGTGGCTTGTCTAGGACTTCCTGTCCATTAACAACGGGAGAGAAGTGATCCTTGGGGAGAGCATCTAGCCTGGAATCGGCTGTGCACTGTAGCTCCTTGGATACTTCATGCTTGTCCATTAGTTTGACATTGCCAATGCTTGCTGACATCCTTGATTCCCTATCGTGGCAAGAGTTTTGTTCCCTATCATGGCATGAGTTTTGCTCCTCGATGTTATGATTACTTACATTTACTGGTTCCGGTGCTTCAGTCATAGGTGCATCCACTGACATAGAGCTACATGGACCTGCTTCATTTTCATTTCTACCATGTGAATGATCTCTGTGATCAGCATCATCTGCTTTGCTGGATGATGAAGCACGTTTAACCCTTATTTTGACAACATTCCTTCTCTCACTGCAGTTAGATATATTATCCGCATCTTTTGTGGGTATAGAAATAACATTCCTTCTCTCACTGCAGTTAGATATATTATCCGCATCTTTTAAGGGTCCAGAGGTAGGTAAGACTTCACGGACACTAGGAGTGCTAGTGGAAGGTTCTTGAGGCCTTGATTGTTGAGGAACTGAGGAATCAGCTTTAGTGTGCTGATCACTAGATATCTCCAGGACAACTTGAGGTGGAGTGACAACCTTCGGAACTCCATGCAGCGTTGGAGACCTGAGACTCATGGCATGTTAGTATAGAAGTACAAATGATAACATAGTGTAACAAAAAGTTATAATAAGTAAGAACCAATTTCAGTGTTGCAAGGCATGTTTGATGACTTAATGTTTTGTGTTTGTGATAAACTGAAATTAATTGGACCATTCGTTATTCGACAACATAGGATTGTTTGGGGACAGCAATATCCAGTCGGGGCAGTGAACTGCATGTTGAAGATGAAGCACTACTGATCTCATCTTCTTTTTTGTCTAAAAAAACAATAAGCAACACTACTGATTTTTTTTTCTACAATTTGACCAACCGCAGAAAGGAGTCACATAAAGGGACACTGACAAACAACGCAGATCTGCTAATGTTGGCAATTCCCTATACATTAGGTAGTTGAGGACTCGAGGTTTGATATATAAAGGCAACAAAACACAGGTCTACTTAAGGGAGAGGTTTCAGTAGAAGTTCAAATCCTGCCTACATTCCATGACAATCTAGAGGGCCCATTATGGTAACTCATACATCTCGGAGATCATCAAAATCCTACTCTACCTGATTACCGTCGCAGCCATTGACAATGAGCTGCCATATAAATTACTGTATCTATGTTTTATGGTGACCATTGACATACACAATAAAGCTACACGGAACAAACATGAACACACTAAGTTCAACATGATATGAACACAGAAATGCTGCGAATGACATCTAGAAACTGGAAACAATAGAATGAAATGCCTGGGTTGTAATGTTGTATTGATGAAAAAAATATGACAAAAAGCGCTGTAGTAGTAAAGAAAAAGTCGTTTTGTTATTTGATTGTAGACAGTTACACATCTTTTAAATTTTATGCATCATATATGTTATGGACATGGGCCAGGCCCATGCAACAGTTTAGACGTGATAATTTAGGAATAAGTCACATAAATATAGGAGATTGCCGAGTTAGGAAAGAGATGAGGTTTATTAGAAAGTTAGAGATAGAGATTGGATTGGTTTATATAATAGTAGAGACTAGTTCCTTATGTGTCTAGTCTGTCCTCCCTATATATAAAGGGACCCCATGTACTCTATTAGGAATCAATCAATGAATCTCTAAAGTTAGCCCTAAGGCTTAGAGCCTCTTTTAGCTCAGCAGGGAGAAGCCCTGCCGCTGCTATTAGAGGGCGAGTGCCCTATCCCCCGGTCTTCGGACCCTTACCCTAGCCAATCCATAACATTTGGTATCAGAGCCAACAGCTGCCCCACCCTCGATGGCGTTCAACGGGGGTTTCAATTGGATGTGGAGATTTCCCCACCTTGAACCTCTCCCAACGTTCGATGGTAAGGATGATCCGCAAATTTGGTTGGAGAGTATCGACAAGTTCTTCGTTGAGCAGCGAATTATGGAGGAAGAGAAGTGGTGGTTTGCATCAAGCCACCTGACCGGGTTTGCCGCGATGTGATATGAGTTGATTGAAGGAGCCTACGGAATTCAGACTTGGCCAGAACTCAAGAAAAATATCAAGCTCCGTTTCAGTGATCTTCCATAGCCGCCACCGCCACCACCGCCGCCGCCATCGCCTCTGCCTTCAACCAAAGAGATTTTCAGAAAACTTTTTGATGGTCTTGCTGACTTAGAGGCCATGCTAGCAGCGAAGCAAAAGGAGGCATCATGTGCTGCTGTAGTGGATGTGAAGCTACCACCTACACCTATAACAACATCAACTTTTGTACCTCAACAACATGGCCTTACTAAGCTAAAGGAGATGCTAACAGAAGAGAAGCAGAACAAGGCATCGAGTGTCGCAGTAGCAAGCAAGCAGCAGCCATCTTCCACAGCCTCCTCTCCATCAAAATCCAACATGGGAGCCCTTCTTCACCATACATTCATCTCCACGGTTGCATCCCACGTGCAGAACGAGTCTGAGACAGTTGTTATCAGCGATTCCTCCACAAGCGCTTCAGATCAGCTTCCAATGGATGTTCCCATGCCTCCACCAATTCTACCACCAGACCCAAATCCATTGTGCTGCCATCTTCCTATTATGCTCCTTCCTTCTGCTAGCACCGCTGCTCTGTCTTGCTTTCGCCCACCTCTACAGCCACCACCATCTACATTGGCAGTTTCATTGGTGCTGCAACCTATGCAGGGCAGCAACTACTATGACGACCGACGATCCATCTTCAACCAGACATGCATTTACTTCATCTTATTGATGTATTGTGATCTCCGTTTGATGTTGGGCAAACTCTTTTCCAGGACTGACCCACTCAATTTTCGGCTTCTATTGATGGACACAACTACAACATTGTCAAGATTTCAGCTCTTAGTGATGGGCACAACTCCAACATTGTCAAGATATCATAGAGGAATAGCTGACAGCTCGAGGACGAGCTGTTTGTCCACGAGGGGTGTAGTGTTATGGGCATGGGCCAGGCCCATGCAACAGTTTAGACGTGATAATTTAGGAATAAGTCACATAAATATAGGATTGCCTAGTTAGGAAAGAGATGAGGTTTATTAGAAAGTTAGAGATAGAGATTGGATTGGTTTATATAATAGTAGAGACTAGTTCCTTATGTGTCTAGTCTGTCCTCCCTATATATAAAGGGACCCCATGTACTCTATTAGGAATCAATCAATGAATCTCTAAAGTTAGCCCTAAGCCTCAGAGCCTCTTTTAGCTCAGCAGGGAGAAGCCCTGCCGCTGCTATTAGAGGGCGAGTGCCCTATCCCCCGGTCTTCGGACCCTTACCCTAGCCAATCCATAACAATATATGCTTTAAGCACTAGTAGAAGTACATAGAATAATCAATAGAAATTTAATTTATATGCTTGATACATAGAAACAGTTTACTTGATCCTTTTCAGGAAGGCAAATTTATATGCTAGGGTTTGCAGTTATAAATGAACATGTGAAAATTGGAAAATACATATAAAGCAACTTCTCTAACCTTCCAGCAGCAATTTGCAATATGCAGAACACATTATGTCGAAGATATACATTGTTGTAGGCCTTTTTGCCAGCAAGCAGGCAAAGGAGGCCAACTAGAGTTGGCAATTGTATTTGATTATTATCATGAGATTCAATATTGGCTTGGCATAGACGCAAGACATGAACAGCCAACTTTGTCCCTCCTGCAATAACTCCAACGTCAAAAGAAATCAAGGTATTCAAGATATGCCAGAAGTACCATAGCAATCTTCATCAAACCTCTCAAAGATCTTTCTTCATTAGCATATTTCAAGAATAATAAAAGAGCTGCATCAAGTCCTTTATGGTGAAACTCGAGATCAATAAGAACCCTGCTAGCTTCCATTCGAACTTTCCATGGTTTGTCCATGTTGCGATAGGGCGCAATTAGTTCACAGACGAGATCCTACAGCGACAAAAAGTTACACCATATGAATGAAATATTCAGATCAGACCAACTATTAGACACATGCAGGAGCATGGTGCCAACGGAAGAGTTCTTACAAGGCAAATGGAAGATGACACCCTCTGTGCAATACGTGCAAGGGTGCGAATGCAGCTGACAGTCAAAACCCCATTGTATCCAGGCATAAAGCTGCAAGTTTTTTCTAGCAGTTAGTAGGACTGACAGAAATGAAGGACAGCTAAGTCAAAAGTAGTAATTGGATATTTTCTACTAACTTATCAAATTGCAGGAGCCGATCAATGCGCTTGAGAAGAGACGATAATAGACCTACACCCTGCAGAGAAAATGAACATCATTTTTTGATACCATTGTTTTAAAAACAACTTGACAACACCTAAAAAAGAATACCCAGCAAAACCTTAAGGACAAGAATAGTCCATATAAACCATAAGAATATAATTCTAATTAATTAATTGCAGTATAAAAACTGTAGTATGAAACAACAGGTGCAGTGCTTTAAAGACCATAAGGCCATAATTATCTACTTTATACGAGTTGATTATTTTGGTGATGCCATGGATAGAATAGAAATCTTTAATGTACACATTTTTTGCAAAATTGAATTGATAAAGCACATATCTCAGGCACATGCACAGCAGTTAGTAAAATCCTTAAATAGTATGTTGCCATTATAGTTTACATTTAGCAGGTACTTCCATAACTCCATAGCTATTCATGCCATGTACTCCTACAGTAGTATAAATATTTTTTTTCTTGTCAAGCAGGTAATACACGTAGCATAGATGATAGCTCAAGCTTCCAGTCATTGAAAGAGGTAATTCATCACAACAGGTGTCCACATAACATTTTTCATACTCTATCAGAAGATATACATGCATACAAACCTGCTGGCCAAATTCTAATTCACCTATCGCCTGCACCATTGCAGATAGCCAGTAGACATCAGAGTATACATTTCCGTTGTTATCATTATACTGAAACAATATAAAATGTGCAAATGTATTAGTCGGCACACATTCAAGTATTATATCAATGGGTATTGATTTGTGTTCAAGAATATCATAAATGGTGAAAAACAAATACTTCCTAATATGTCTGAATAAATATAACAAAGGGTTACAACTTACAAGTAATGAATACAAAATTATTATATTGATTCACGTACAAGATCCTAAATGATGAAAAATAAATATTTCCTATTTTGACAACGTATAACACGGAGTTACAATTTAAAAAGCAGATAAAATGCAAACCAGAGATAAATAGCAACCTTTAGAAGCTGAAGGATAAATTCAATGGCTTCTTTTGGGCTGCTCTTGTCTGCTGATCTAACAAGAGCTACCGCATGAGGAATTGCCTAATAGAAGAAACATAAGTCAAGCAAAATACAAATTATTATCATAAGTGCAGCACTGCCATAAGAAACATCAAAACACTATTGAGCAACACAGATCAATTTTAAATCACTTCAGCAATGTGTTTATGCATAATGTAATGCTGGATTGCGGATTCAAAATGTTTAATTGACTAAGTCCAGGTGTAAGGATTGAACTGTCTATTTAAGTCAGGCAAGAGACAGTACACTTGCATATATGGTTATGATTAAGTGACTACAAACACTAACTTTATTTCATTTAGAACAATACCTACTGGACTAATATCAAGAGTTTTGAATTCCATAGTATGGGACAGAGGAACTGGAGTAAGAAAGGTGGGAAACTAGAGGAAAGAAGACTATCTCAAAATCCTTGCTTGTCGCAACTCTAGACACTCTCTCATTACTTATACCAACCTAATTTTATTTAAACGATGAACCCAACTAGCAAGGAAGCAAACTAAGTGCAGTTTGAGTCCCCCAGATCAAGCAGGACACTAGCCCATCCAAAGTGGCCTACAGATGAAACCAAATAACTTGTATCCTACGTAAACTTGTCAACAAGCAACCTGGCACTACGGAAATGTCAGCAATACTGACATAAATGGATTTTCTTGCCATGGGTAATCGCAAATATAAGTCCTACCTCAAAGCATTACCTCAAGAACAAAGTACTCCGGAATATCATGGAAGTCATTCGGCCTATCAGTAAAACAAGAATGAAGCTGTTTACACAAACATATAAAAGAGGGATAATTTGTGGGCGAAAATAAGCTACTGCAGAATGGATCTTGACCTGGGTAATCCAATATCTGCATCAAATCGGCGGCTTTTATAGAACTTAACCAGATGAAGCAGTCCAGTTAGTTCTGTGCCCTAAATGAAGGAAAACAACTTAAATAAGTAACACATCAGTGCAAAAAAGTGGTAACATTAAAACATCTCCTCTGTGCTATTGAGCAGTCTAACACAGATTCATATGCTCAAACATCAACTTCTAGTGAGAACAAAGAAAGATACAGAAAGAAGATTGTATACACATCAAAAGTTAGTTTGAATCTTCCATGCATGCCTAAAGGTTATGTAAAGCTACTTCAGTATTGTCAAGTGTGAATCACTAACTCCGTTGTGTAAGCGCCCATTACCAAGTTCCAGATACTATGTTTGCAAAAAAAAAAAAAAAAGGAAGAAGAAGAAGAAGAGAGACCAAAAACAGCAGGAGAGACTCCTACTGTGCTATATATAGCAAATTTAATTGGGGCACCATGGTGCTCGGACTCCAAGATCTTGGTGACCAGGCACCATGAAAAATATATATGGGGGTATGTTGCAAAATAAGTAGGGCTGTATGCCTGTATGGGAGTTAAAATGAATGCAAATGCCCAAACATCACCTACTTGTTCTATTCTCTGTTGTATTATTTTATTGTTTAATTTCTTTCTGTTTTTCTACATCTTACTTCAGATTCAAACTTTGCTTGGATCCTTGATTTTTTTTAATTTCATCCTTGTTCCTCTACTGGCAATTGCACAGACGATTCTAGTGAAAGGGGAAAGACATATGACTTAAGTAAAAAAACTTCACATCATGGATTGCCTCAGGTGAAATTTAGAATAAACGCAAACTTTCAACCTTCCTCATAAATAAAAATGTATAATTGAGAATATCAGTCAGCTATGTAATAAATGGAACCTTTTGATCTAAATTTTCTAAATTGAATTTGAATGCATATACAAATATTCAGAATTACAATATTAATGCCTCGGAAAAATAGTTTAAGACAAACAAAGCTTACGCATACCTCTGATGCAGTTACAGCTAAAGCATATGCTGCTTCAACTCTAACTCTCCAAAATGCCTGCAGAATTATTAACAAGTTACTCAATGATATTCAACAAGATCTCAAGAAACATGCTGAAATACCTTTGTATCATTTAAGAAATTATTGAGGGCATTAGTCACAGCAAAAGTGAGTTGAGGTGATTTCTCCAGTACAGATATTGCTTGTGATTGTGAAATGACATCTTTGTCCTTTTCCAATTGATTGATCTGCCAAAGTGATCGAAAACTTGAAATAAGTTGAATGTTGTAAATTGGGATTACACAGAACAAAAGGCGCACACACATATTAGGATAAGTTTTTAATTTCTAATTATTGTGAAGCTTAGACAACTGGCAGAAAGTTGTCCAATATGCATCTTATATGTTTCACAAAATATAAGCAAACATTCTGACATACTTACACGGTTACACTATAGTGTGTCCCAGCAAATGAACACAAACTAATTATCTACGTAGGCACAGAAGTGGTTCTCTAGTTGTGCAAATGTCAACCAATTCGTTTTCCTATAAAATTTGCAAAATACATAAATGGAACTGTAGTACAGACATGTTATGCATTTTTTTCAGGGCACAAATAAAGCAATGCCATTTAAATTACTAGATGAAAACCCCGTGCGGTGTTGCAGGAAAGCTGCAGGTGAATTACTCTTTAGCTAGTTTGACGTCATATCCTATACTTCCGTATGATTTTCATCCACTAACTGCAGTTACTCCTGTAAAGGAGCTGACGCGTGAGGGCGTGAGGCCACGTCATCAATTTGATCTGTATGATTCTATACACCTATCGTTTGATCAAATTGCTTATTTGACTCCACACAAGTTCCAGCAGCAATACAGGGGTATCATCTAGTAATTTGTATAATTTGCACCTGTGATCAATCATCCGAAAGCTAGACATAATTAGGATGATTTGGCTTCATGAGAGGGCAATTTGCACCATTGATCAATCATCCAAAGGGAAAAACATCCCAATGTCATCATATACATACAAATATGTAAAACAGAGGCTGGGCAAGTGCTGCAGTGGAAGCGTATGCCTCTGATGCATAGTTAGTCATCAAATCAAGCTCAGGTCAACAGTTTTTTACAGAACAGAAAATGGCAGAAGTAGACAAGTGTCACAACCCCAACGGCAAAGTCCCATCTCATTCCAAATACTGTCTAAATACCCAGAGCATTGAGAGTGAATTGTGAGGACTTTCATAGTGCCCAAACCGTAGTGTCATGGTGGCTCAAAATGTAGCAAAGAGGGTAGTCTTCTTTGGGACACTACAGTGCGAAGCGGGGGGCTATTACACTGAATCAGGATTGACGATCACTGATCCAATCATAAAGCTATGGCTTATAATGTAATCCGAACATATTTGAAAAAGAAAAAATAGAAGGAAAAGAAAACAAAAACAGGAGAAGGGTCAGAAAGTAACAAAACAGCACATTATTGCCAACCAGTTCATCAACAGAGAGCAGCCAACCAGTACAAAGCAATGCACCAACCAACCACATGAAGCCACAAAGGGCAACAAAGCCATTGATCACAACCACCACACAATCTCCTGCAGTCGCCATCACCCATGCAATTTCCTTCATGTCAATCTTTCTCCTCCTCCAACAAGTACGGAGAGGGCATAGAAAAGAGAAGATAAATAGGGAGATGAGGGGAGAGGACAGCCCCTGTCAATGTGTGTGTGGATGGGGTGGGTGAGGGGTTTGCATTTCTGGTGATTATGGGTTAAAGCAACAAAAATGTATTCTCCACAACTATTCAATGAACTTGAAAAGTTAGTGTGGCCAATGACATGATAGCCATATATGATTTGTACATAATAAATACTCAATTTAAACAGAAATGCCCCTTTCTATTAAGCTCATGTGGTGGACTGGTGGTACGTACCCACATCTGCACAGGCTGGTGAAAATGTATCTCAGCGAGATATTCCATTTCTGGGTCCACTCTGATCCACAGTAAAGGTGCATCCATACTGCAATACCCAGAAATTGCAACAAGTGACCAGTGAGAAATGGCAGGGCAAAAAAAAGTAGTTACTTGGAAACTGACCTCGCACGGTTATCTTGATTTGAAGCATCTATGTTTTCATCAGAACCATCAGGCTTTGAGCCTTTTTTAGTTTTCTGAAAGCGCTTTGCTGCTACTTTGGAATGACATTGTATTTCCACCACCTGCAAAGCTTCACCAGCCATGGGTACAATTGGATGATCGTACACTCCATCAGTTTCATGGACACGTACGCTCATCATTCCTGGCCATCCAGTATCACCTTCTCGAGTATCACCATTCGTGCGAATATCAGGACCAGGATCAACTTTTGTGGTGCAACCACGTGAAACAGCTAATTCAACCAAGTTTCTCCTCTTGCTATAGGAGATTCCCAATCTTTACAAGCAGAAGGAATACACATATGAGTAAGTATATGGAGATAGCGTACAGGGGAAAACTCAACACGAACAAGCACTAAGAAGGTTCATTTACCTCATAACTGGGCATCCAGAAGATTCAACCCACCTTGGGAAGAATTCTTTCAGGAATGGCCGTTCAAGATTACCGACCTTGTTTGCAAGATGCCTGAACTGAATAAACGAAATTTATAGAAAGAAACTCAGTTGCTCACAAAGATGACCACAGCGGTTGCACTGTACAGGACTAAACTAATAATATAACAGTGTAGAAAACATCCAAACAGATAATGTTACACATCCTGACCATTTTACCATCACATTGAGACCAAACATTAAAACTATAGTTATTAGCACTTGATAGTGATTACTTTCACATATCAGTAATAATAGCAACTTTTGCCAAAAATGGAACACAAGGTAAGTAATTTGACTATTTCGCTGTTTGACTAGAGGAATTAGAACAGCAAACAGATCATCTCATCCTAACTCAGAACGTCACCACTTGTTTTTATGAAGAATGGAATATGTTGGTCCATCACCAACTCATCCTTTAAAAGTTCATGTTCCTCGATAATATAAACTATACAATGGAAGCTTTTGTTGTTGGTGGTGGTGAGTCTGTCAACCCTCCACCATTTCTTGAGTTTGTAGTATCATTTGCAGATAACTAAAATCATTTGCACATGTGACTTCTAATAAGATGAATAGTGCATTGACGTCTATTGGAAAATTGTATAGTGTATAGGGCTTTTCGAGTTTACAACATATGAATATATGATATGCTTCTTTGAAGTCCATTGCAATGGACTGGTATTTGGATAGTAGTGCAAATATATGGAATAGTGGGATGCCTCCAAGAAGTACCAACTCATCCTTGGATGGTTTGATTCCTCAAACCAAACTTCCCATGAAGCATCAGCATAAACATTTGCAGAATATAACAAATTACTTCACTCATTGTGAAAGTTTTTCTTCATGACGGAGGAAAATGGATACAAGAAAGGGCTAGGGACTTTGTGGCTAACTCAAGATGATGAACAAGCAGGAAAGACCAGAAAATAACCAGATTGATGCAGTTAGTAAAGGCACACTGCAAAACTGCATAGTTGAAAGCCATATACTGATGTACCTCTTTTGTACTTAGTGTTCTTGAGGCACGAGTTGGAGCAACTATCATCTGCAGAATCTGAAATCAGGAATGGTTACAGCCTGTCAGCATGGCTAAGTACAAGATGGCCAATAGGAAAACACGTAACATAGAGAGTACATGTAGATAGGGATAGTTTACTCAAAATGAAGAAAATGAATACCAAACCACATTAAGAAACTTAAGAAAAAAATGCATAAAAAGCATTAGCATCTACAGTTCAGCCAATGGTGTTCATGAATGGTTATGTAGTTCTTGCAGCTGTTCATATGTATCATAGACATATTACTTCGCAAGAGGTTAGAGGTACACATTCAGAAGTAATATCAATTGCTTGAGCAAACTGTTGCATTCATTTAATACAGCAAATTGTAATAAGTACATATAAAGAAGATGCAATTGCTAACCTTCCGAAAAGAGTCTGGCCCCATCTGTTTCTCCAACATTTGAAGAACAGATACCTGTTTAAAAGAAAAAAAGTGAGGGAGTAATACATTTACATCAACTGTAAACTTGTAATTCAAAGGCCAAAAACTTACTGCCTTCAAAGAACGAATTTTCCCATATGAACCGATTGTTTGAGTTCCAAATAAATCACTTGAAGCTGAAGGAGAGCTCAAAGCAGTTGCACCACTGACATCAAACTCACACACAATGCAATTGGCCTATTACAAGTACAGATTGATAATTAACAAGCTGGAAAGACAAAATTAAGATATAAATAATGTTCCAAGAAAAATAACTGTGCCAGTAAATCCCTTTTACCGCCCGACACCAACCGTTCAGATTAAGGCGAATGAATGCAAGACAAGAAGCAAACACATAATTTGCCAGTGAATTTGGTTGGAAGGTGAATGAAAAGTTAATATGTGAATCAACACCAAAACTCTGTGCAACATAACTCACGTGCACCGGTTTCAAAAGCAAAGTAAATATGGTCAAATCAGCAGCAACATCCCACACATATTATGATATAGAAATAAAAGAAATGACACATAGCTATACCAATTACAACTGAAAGATTCTTTTGAAGTGTTCTAATTAACTAGGAACATTTTGTTTAAACATGACACCGCACTTCTAAGAAACATGAAAGATGCCCATTTTTCCTGTTCCGTTTGTCAGGTAGAAAGTACCAGAGACAACAGAAAAGGTATACCTTAATAGAAGTGTGTACTAGTAGGCATATCTATTCTGATGTACTTAATTCAACTCCTAATGAGATCTATCATAGACTGTTTGTAACAGCAGATCAATGACAATAATAAACATACATTTACAGATAGATAAATAAATAAATAAATAAACAAATGCAAGAACTAACAGAGACAAACTATATAAAATATTCTAATAACAAAAATAGCATGTGATAGCATTCGTTTCAGGCAACATTTTAGCATTATGGACCTAGACACGTCAGCATTATAGCATTACTACAACTTTTACTTTGAGGGATTTGCAGGAAAAGAAAATTATATTATATTCCAATCCAATTATAAATTATTTTCCAATCAATGATCATGTTTTATTTTGTCTACCTTTTGATTTGATTAATCTAATATACCTGTACAAACTTAGAATTGAGTATACATTCTCATTCATAATTTATGTATGAATTAAGCTAACTACTTGATGGCAAGAAGAATCTGACTTTAGCAAAAAATACAAACCAACCTTGAAACGCCTATATCGTGCCTCATTATTGCCAAGATAACGCTTGACAAAATGCTCAGTGAGAAAACCAGCCAAACCATCCAATAACCACTCTGCACAAAAAAAACATTAAACCATCAGATGCATTTTATCTAGTTGCGAATACTATAGGTATATATTATAAGCAGAGCCGCAGAGCTGACTTACCATCGGTTGCCTCCTCTGCACTTGTGTATATGCCAAACCATTGCCTTGCAAGAGCATATGCTACTTTGATTCTCGTGTCAATTATCTGAACTATTTCTACATGTTAGTTAGAACAGTACTAAGAAAAGGACCTGAAGTCTAATTATGGAGCTGTCAATGCAACCATGATCATTTTATAAAATATCATACAGCAATAATGCAAAAGAATACAAGACAAAACAACAGAAGCATCACACATAGGATTCCAAGAAGCATATTCAATTTGTTTTTATTTGGATCAAATAGCAGGTAAATTAATAAGCACCAGATGCTGTCAAATGCAGAGCACAAGCTCGTTAAAATAGAATTTTTGTAGGACTTCTAGTGGTTACAGTAACTGCACATCATATAAAACTTTACAGGCCCTCAGTGAGCAAGAGGAGATGCAACACATGTTCATAACCAAAAGAAACAGGAAAACCATAGTTGACATGAATGTTCTAAAAACAGTAAAAGTAATAACTAACCATGAATGTCAAAATATTGTAAAGGGACAAAGTTATCCTTTATTGCAGAATTTTAGAGGCAAAAATCAGAAAGAACACACACGCACCTGATCTATAACCTTTTCGTCATGTAAGATATCTGAATTGAAGATGCAAGTGGAAGCTCCTAAGCTTGTTGGTGATACTATCATTTCAGGTGGAAGAAAAACCTGTTTGTATAGTCCAAAAGGAAATGATGCAGCAAGATAATCTTCATAACAGCTGCAACAAAAGGTCCTTCAGATACTAGTACTTGAATCTAGACATTAGTTTTCTTTTTTTTTTTTTTGGACAATTTAGGTTATCACCTGTAGACACTGTGGAAAAATGAGATGGTATTTTCAAGCTTTGATAAACTCTGAGATAAGCACATGTGTGATACACTTATGTCATTCCTGTCAGGAAGAACTTCAAATGGACCAACAACCAAAGATATCCACTGTGCACTAACTGGAGTGCTCAATTTATACACATATGTTTTTCTTGGAGGATCTTCCTTGCTTAAGACCTGCATGATACAAGTACAACATCAGAAGAATGTGCAAGCACAAAGGTCAGCCAACATCAAAAAATGAAACATCCATGCAGTTGATCATTGTGAAATGGTATAATATATCTATTCTAACAGTACATAGAGAGATCATCAAAGAGCATTATCATGCTTGTCATGGACTGGCTAGGGTAAGGGTCTGAAAGACCAGTGTGGATCCACTCGCCCTCTAATAGCACAGGCAGGGCTCTGAGGCTTAGGATTCAGAGATTCATTGCTTCATTGGTAAGAGTACATGGGGTCCATTTATATATAGGGAGGAGACTAGACATCTAAGGAACTAATCTCTAATATTATAGAAACCAATCCAATCTCTCTATCTCTAATTTATTAACATATAACTGATAACTCATCTCTTTCCTAACTAGATAATCTCCTACTTTGTTTGATTATTCCTAACCTATCCTGCCTAACCTTGCCGCATGGGCTTGGCCCATGGCCATAACAATGGTAGAACAAGGCCGACATATGATACTTCCTCGTTGAAGGCATTTGTTTTCCATTAGGAGGAATTTACTAGTATATATGTTTAGTTTGCATCATTACCAGTCTTGATTAAGTGCATACCTGGTAAAGCAAGTCACCGTTACTGACAGCAACTAGATTCGTGCTAACTGTGAACTCTAGGTCAAATCTGGACATGGCATGAAACAAAGAAAAATTGTTAACCAGCACCAGCAAACATAAAAGCAAAATTGAGAGGCAAGAATTTTAACTTACGGACAGCGCTGTGTTGCACTATCAATGCAAGGAAACCAGCAGTGTGCACGGCTTATTTGATTGTTACTATGTAAGATGTTGCCAGTGAAGTAAAGTCCAGTTTCAGCCTTCTCCAAAATATAATCTATGTGAACCAGTTTTGTGTTCTTCACCTATAAAGATTCACAGTAAGGCACCGCATCCAAAAATGTAACAGGAAGAGATACTCAACATGAACTAACCATACTTATTTTTACCTTTTCAATTTCATTATCATTTTCCTTGTCCTTCTCATTTCCATTTTCCTCTTCATTCTCCTTCTCCTTCTCCTCCAACTTCTCCTCCTTATCCTTCTTCTCCTCCTCCTCCAACTTCTCCTCCTTCTCATTCTCATCCTCCTTCTCCTTCTCCTTCTCCTTCTCATCTGTTCCCATTAGCTGCTCCTTTTCTTTTTCATTGTCCTTCTCAGTTTCCTCTTCCTTGTCCTCCTTTTCTTTTTCATTGTCCTTCTCAGTTTCCTCTTCCTTGTCCTTCTTATCAGCAGAACCGTTGCAGCCATTAACAGCTTGATCATCAGATATTTGAGCAGGTTTCCCACCATTTTCTTCACATTTTTCACCATTTTCATTATGTTTTTCACCATTTTCTTCGTGTTTTTCACCATTTTCTTCGTAGTGTGGCTCAGTTATTGCCTTGCTTGATCTCTCTGACGAGATGATGAGATTAGGTGCAGCTTCACTATTTAGAGAAGAGATATATACTGAGCATGCAGCATCAGCAGCAGTCTTCGAACATGATACTGAAGACCAACTCTGTTGATCACCAGCATTTTTCCACTGAGGAGAATACTCAAACTCAGCAGCTTGACCATCCACTAATATGTTCCTAATCGTCATGTTGTCAGCGTGCAGAGCAAAAGTATCATTTTCAGCTTGAACTTTTATCTCAGTGTACCTTTGAGTGAACCAAAAATGTAAGCTCAATCAGCTTCCAGTGTTAAAAGACATAAATTTTATACTATGGAGACTGGATAGAACAGGTGAATTACAAAGCAGAAGTCACAACAATTAGGATTCTTTCAGCTGCATTTAGTTAAGAACTTACAGTTAAAATGCACGAAACCCATTTAACAACTTTTAGAAAGAGTTTACTACAAGCACAGCAATATACAATAGGAAGAAGTACACTCTTCAACCCTGAACTCTGAAACCATTTAGAACGCAGCCTAAGATTATTTGTAGGCAGGTTAGGATATGCAACTGGTTGTGTTCTAGATTGTTTCCGAGTTCAAGGTGAAAAAGAAAGTAAATCCTATAAGTTGGCATCTAATATGCTCACTTTGAATCAGAAAGGACAATAAAAGACTAATAGTCCAGGTACATTTCACCACCTCTTAATAAAACTTTATCATGTGACAACAAGACTGGGATTGATCCATCAGAATACTGTGAAAGCTCATTTACTCCAAGTTTACCTGTTTTGGATGCAAGTACATAACTGATACATGCTCCAACTATGAAATTATGACATTTGAATGGATTATTCTACGGAAACGGAAGATGTTACTGTCACGAGTCATGATACTATATGAGACCTTAGCACGTTTATACACCAAATGCAATTTAGATTCTCCAATATCACTTTGACAAACTGTATGCAGTTACCAGTAAGCCAAGGTGCATCTAGATTAGAATTATAAGACACAACATATTTACATAGTGGCTGGTTGTCAGTTTCTGTTAATTTCTGCATGGTATTTAATCATAAATTTCTTGTATCTATTGAACCAATGCTCTAGAAAACCATACAACAAATTCTAACAAGCGACAAATGCAAATTTGGTGTGTCTTTTCCATATCCACTATTTCAAGATCTGATTACTGATGTCATTCTAAGAACTAAGCACGCCCACTCAATTATTGTGCAAACATTTGTCACTACTGTTATATTCAGTGAGCTACAAATATTTGTCTGCATTTTTGCTGATACAGAACATAAATTCAGCCTCCCATTCTTTCCAATACCTCATTTGGTAGCATAGATACAATTTTCTTTCATTTCTCAAAATCAACTTTACAAACAGAAGTTAAAACCTTCTCTCAAAATTTATTGATTACCAAACACATGTTGAGTCTACCAAAACCATGTGCTATCAAGTAAGGAACTCCCAACTTCCAAGAAATTGAGAGTATATGTACATATAAACGTACTGCAACAGAAGCCCTGCATATTTCAGTACCACTTGGCACTTGTCATTTCCTCTTATAAAAGCTTCTACCGTGCAATTTCCACTTAATATAGCAAATCATCTCATGCGTTCATTGAGGCTCAGCCCCTGGCCAACAGGGTTAAACTTTAACAATGATTAAATAGCTTGGCACATGATTTTTGTGACAGCAGTGGACTAGTTCAGCAAGCTGGTCTTATACAATTTAAGATTATATCTTGGCCGTCTCAGCAGTATTCAACTGCATTTAGGTATAAGGGTTCATTTGGAATGCGTAAATTCTGTTGCATTCCATGTGGATAAGCAATTTGTTTCCTCTCATATGAACCCTGCTACAAGAGAGGTAATGATCGACTATGGTCACATAAGCTCCTTCACAACAGTTTAAACATCTCAATTTTGAGCTTAGCTATTGGTATCAGCTACAAGCAGAAGAATACTTGTTTCACTAAAGCACATACTGCATAAGTATAGCTATTGGTATCAGCTACAAAAGCAGGAGAATACTTGTTTCACTAAAGCACATATTGCATAAGTAGCCCCCACGAAGTTAGAGAACTGAAATAATACACACAATGAGCAATCCGCAGTAGGCACAGCAAATCCGCATCAAATACGCTGTTGAGCAGTCGCATTGCACTATTACCATAAGTTTACTCGCTACGCCAGCAGCAACTCCAAAGACAAATCAGACAACAAGTGAGACCAGCGAAAACCACAATTACTCAATTCCAGCAACTCTCAATTCATCGTACAATTTAGCCGAAGCAAGTCAGACTCCAAAACACGAACCCCCAAACCCTAATCCGCACGCCTCGAACCATCCCCCCCCCCCCCCCAACCAACCAAAGCAACCACCCAACAAAGGCAGCTAAAGTGGGCACGCATTAGGGCAACGAGCATGAGCAAAGCGGGGGGCGCGGCCTCACCCATAGATCAGCCGGTTCTCCATGTCGATGGAGAGGCACAGCTTCTGGTGGAGCACGGTGGCGCCCCCTCCCCCGCCGCCAGCCCCGCCGCCGTCGGGCTTCTGCTCTTCGCCCTTCTGCTTCCTCGCCTTCGCCATCCCGAAACCCCTCCTCCTCCTCCTCCTCCTCTAGGGTTTGGAAGCTTCTAGAAGGGGACCAGAGGCGGTCGAAAGTGAGGTGGGGGGGCTTCAGAGGTGAGATGGTGGTGTCGAGGCGCGCCACGTCATCGCGTAGCCGTGTGGGGAAAGCGAGGCGAGAAGCCGCGGGGGGGGGGGGGGGGGGGGGGGGGGGGGGGGGGGGTGTTCGTATTTATAGGCGGGGAGGAGGAGGAGAGGAGGTGGTCGACCTCTCGCCGGCGAGCAAGCGAAGACGCGGCTCAGATCTTTCTCCGCCGCGGTGGGGAGAGAGAGGGGTGCTACGCGTGGACCCGGTTCACGGGGACGCGGTGGGGACCGGACGCCTCGAGGCGCTCGTGCCGTGGTGGTCTATGGACTGGGTGCACGCCGGATCCCGCGGCAGGGACGTGGCTTTGGGCTTGTGGCCCACCGAAAAGTTAGATTTTATGGGCCGTTATGTTTGGCCCAAATATGTGTGGCCGAAAATTACGGTCTGAATTGGGCTATGTTTGATGCTGGGTGTTCCCGACCTCTTCCTCGTGTCGTACGCTAAGTGTTATAAACGATGTGTCATTTTGCAAAAAGTATATATACGAAAGTTGTTTAAAAAAATTATATTGATTTATTTTTAACAAAGAATTGGCAAATACTTAGTTAATCACGTGCTAATAGATCCTTCCGTTTTCCTTGCGCATGTGAGGAGCCGGCTGTAGCCAACCACCCCTAGTCCTGGCTCAAATTATATGGGCCGAAAATTTAGGCCCATACTGATAATGGGTCGGGCTTTACATCCAGTCATTAGAAGCTCTCGGCTTCCCACTTCCCGTTCAAACTTTTGGCCCATCTGAATGAGGATTATACTTCTTGTTACGCCTGTATGAATCCTACTTCCTCCGTTTCATATTATAAGACTTTATAGTATTGCCCATAATCATATATATGCTAATAAATACATACACATATTATAAGACTTTATAGCATTGTCCATATTCATATAGATGCTAATAAATCTATACTCATATGTGTATAGATTTATTAGCATCAAAATATGGGCAATGACTTTATGTGTATAGATTCATTAGCATCTATATCAATATGGGCAATGCTATAAAGTCTTATAATATGAAACGGAGGGAGTATTAAATATCAAAAATTATTCGATTATCTGGTTCCTGATCATGACAAGTACATACATGGTTTGGTAATTTTTAGAAAATCGTCATATATCCTATAATTAGGTATTTAGGCCACACCTCAGACCCAAAATTGGCTCAAAGTGGTCCACAAGTCTACTGGTGCTAAAACTGTTGCCCTAAATGGGCAAATGAATTATGAACCCACATGGCCATCTTGTACTCGGCCAAGTATTGGCCCACTTATTGCCCTAAATAGGCCGAAATGAAGATCAGTTAGAGGCTATGATTTTCTCCCGGAATAAGTTTACTTTGACCTCCTTAACTAGTTTTTACCGAAATGATCAGAGGAGGTCATTCAATATAATTAAGAAAGGAAGAAAAGGCTACAAGAAAAGTTTTACATCAATAGCTGGCTGTCGAGAAAAGATATGCACCAGAGCACACGCTCTGAACCATGTGCCAACCGCCCAAATACACGCTACAAAGAGGGAAGCCAAGCACCGAACCAACCATCGCTATACGAGACCTATCGCCACCGGGCCAACAACACCGCTACGACACGAAGACTCCAAAACGACGCCCTCACGAGGGTCGCGATGCCGAAAGACGCCGTCGTCCTCCGTCCAAAGAACTGGACAAGGTTTTCACCCAGATTTTCACCCAGAGTTCCTTGCCGGGGAGGAGGGGTACCTCAACAATGCCCTCAGGAGGGTTAGCACGCCCGAAGGCATAGTCACTGTTGGCCCAAAAAATTGGGCTAAGCTTTCGCTTGGAACCACTTATCGCCATGGTCCGTCGCCCAATTCGAATCCACCGTCTAAACATCGGCGGCACATGGCTTCCGCTACACCCGACCGACGCCCCTCCACCGGTCAGTTTCCAGTCCTACCAATGACGGGATTGCCACCATACTGCACCGACGCCCCACCGTCGGCCGACTTCATCGAACCACCATCCCTGAGAGCTGGTACAGGACCCCTCCGTTCCACTACCCGCCACCCTCCTCGCCAGA